>CM063633.1:4019882-6762196 GCA_032357785.1 Periparus ater | reverse complement strand
ATAAACAGAGAGGAGGCGATGTAGCATCGCTAAAAGTTCAGCACGCGCTCGCCGCTACTCCCGACGCCCCCGACTCACCGCGACTCCTCGGCCGTGGCTAAAGGCTACCCGGACCGCACCTTCACGTGCACGAGGTCGAGGCTTCGTCACGGACTCCGGTAATATTTGCTGGAGCTCACCGGAGAAGCGAACCGGGTCTCTTGGCAGGTCAGTGAGGGGGCCTCAGCACAGCATCAGGAGGCAGCCTAAAACACAAACAAGCAGGAATGCTTGGAGTTGCCCCAGAAACTGAGACCCCAGCAAGAACAACTGCTTCTCTCCACCAACCGAGGCTCACCTTCTACCTGCTTCGCCTTCCCTGCTGCTATCTGGCTTCACTTCCTGAAAAAAAAGACAAAGAGCAGAGCTGTAACACAGTGACCGGTTCCAGCCCCGCTGCAAATTAAAACCGTGACTGACCTTCTCAGGGGGACCTCGTCATCTGGGATACTGCGCTCTGCCGGGAGGTCAATCCATCCGCAGCTGAAAGGAAGTTAGGAAAAAAGTCAAAGTGCTGCAGGGTAACTTCTCAGCTCCAGACACCTTCTGCCAACATAAAAATACCACCTAGACTCCAACTACGGCCCATATTACAAATCCCCAATTAGAATTGCCTGGGACCTGTCCTTGAACAGCTGCAACCGGGCCGGGCGGTAGGGCAGAGCAGCTCCGGACCCGATAACCCCAGACACCTGTGACAAATGAGACAAGAGACAAGGGGACACGGCAGAGAGAGAAAACTCAGACAAGAAAGTCCTCACGAGGACCGAGGGAATGCTGCACGAGATGACCGAGGGGGGACCGAAAGCGAGCGCGCTGGGCTCGGATGACCCTGGAGGAAAAAGATGCTAACGGGATGACTTTTTCCATCGAGAACCGCAGAGACGGATGCCTGAGAATCCTGTGGCTGGAAGCCTCTGCCTGCCTTTGAATCGGCACAAGTCCTGCTCCACTGTAAAGAAAGATGACTGCACGCAGCTGTGGACACAGCTGAGAACAAGACCTAAAAAGACATCCGATCGGATGCCTCTGAAAAGAGATGCAATTCTGATGTGTGTCCAAGCTCCCGAATCGAAGCTTCGCCGCTGTCGGCCCTGGGCCGAGGAATGCAAAGATGGGCGATGAGCGGAAGGACCTGGGGTTTCTCATAAGCTCCTGGGAGAACTAAGGCAAGAGACACGTTACACGAGATGAACGGAACACACAGAAAGCACGAGAGACAAGTGATAATGCACCCTGGGGCTGCTCTGCCCTGCCCACCTCAGCATTATTAGCCAAAGCTGGCCTTTCCCTGGCTGTGGCCCCAGAGGCCATTTCTCAAACCTCCCCCTGCCCTTAGCTGACTCAAAACCCTAGGCGGTGTGAATCCTAGCCCACCACCCTGCTTCGATTCCCTTTATGACCACAGCCCTTGACTTATCTCTCTGAAGCAAATCCACTGGAGAGACCGCTCCGCCGCTAAGGAAAGCTGTTGCAGTGGTTCCCTTTTGTGTCACGATGAATCTGCTGAGAGAATCTGAAGTATTGCACTTGATGTAACCTAGAACTCCAGGAAATTGCAAGCCTCCTAAAAAAAACCCAAACAGAAGAATCATCATAAAAGCATCTTATCACCCCTGAACTCCCAACCCAAAATCATGAACTTAAATACTCCCTGTGTTCAATATTGTTTTCTTCAAGGTCTTTTCAAAACCTCTGCTTCTTCAAATGCCCAAAAGATACCTGCTAAGAGCAGGCTGAAGTAAATGGAAAGAGCCTCTTCATTGAAATGAGAGATGAGCTCTTTACCCCAGCTGATTCCCTAGGAGGGAATGAGGCCCCTTAGCACAGCCTGGGGTTAATATACCCCTAATTGGGCCCGCCTCTTTTTCCCACGCTGCCTGGGTGGGAAATCCCACCGGGTATAAAAACCCTCAGAGGGACCGTAGCTGTTTGGCTCCTCTGAGTTAAATTCCAGGTAAGGAGCTCTATGTAGAAGAAAACACTTTTGGAAAAGACAGTGTTTTCTTTTTTTACTACAATTACTCAGAGCAATGGAGCAAAGGGAAAAAAAAGGTAAGAAGCAAAACTTTGTGTTTCGGCAGCGTTGCCGGCTAAGTTGGATGATTTATGGACTTGCATAATTATTTTTTAGTGATTACTAAGTAGCACTTCACCTGTGATTAATTAGGGTAGAGAAGAATAGTATTGATATGAATGGTGTCTCATAGGGACTTCTAATCAAGGCTCTCTACATTATAAATGAAAATAAGAAAAAGAATAGACTCCCAGGTGGCATTACCATTACATACCTGCTGGGCTCGCTCCCGTTGGAAATATTCGGTGCCGGGGCATGGGTAGAAGTGCCCTGAAATGCAGCTTTAAACCCTTGAAATGCTGTGTCCTAGTTTAGGGCAAATTAGGGAGGAAAACTCCAAATGGGGTCTTCCTCAGGGAAATGACCCCTCCCTACCGACCGGTCCAGGAAAGGGAAAAAAAATTCCTTGAAGAGAAGTGGAAAAAGCTGTTTATTTAACAGAAATTGAATAATATTAAATAATAAAACCTCTCGCTGTTTGACGGGATGGCAAGTCTAGGAAGAAAAGTCCTTTTCATGTGGTATAGCTCAGCTCGCTCGGGTTCTTACCGGTCCTTCCGGCGCTGAAAGGTGCCGAGGCCTCGGCCCCGGTGAGCCGAAGGCGTGACCTCCGGGGCTTTGGCTGTGTGTTCGTCAGTCCGGAGCAGGTGTGCACAGATCCGAGGGAAAAAAAAGGAAAAAACCCCAAAGGTCCGGGGAACTCCTCTGCCTCAGCTAGCTAAAACTAACTAAAAGCCAGAGAGGAGCTCTGTCCCGCTGTCTGTCCGTGCTGCAGACGTCACGGTCCGGGAGCGGGATGTGCGAGAGTGATGTTTGTTCCTTAACGCAAACGGCGCGCTTCTTCTTCCCCCCGCTCTCGCTTTCAGAGCCGGTCCTAAAGGTGCAGAACTTAATATATAACATAAACCAGATGACTGGGGATACCAATATCATAAAGTGACCCCAGGACATGCTGGAAAAGGCAACACTTAAAATGACCAAATGGGGCAGCTGCCTCCACTTAAACAGATACGGTGGTAAATAAATGGCTTCTCCCCTTTAATTTAAACCCCTCAAATATTGGGGAAAAGAGCGGTTTTCCTCACTTTAAATCTCTCTGGTGATTGAAAAGGGGGCATTTTTCCCTTAATTCAGATCCATAAAAAGGCGTCATCCGTGCTTTCCCTTTCCACTTAAAGTGGAAAAAAATAGAAAATGGGCATTCTCTATCAATTAATATCTCGAACAGCACAGAAAAGGCAATTGAGACTCCAATTAAAATTGCAGGGGAAGTGGATTTCTCTTCAAACACAGGCGATTGTGGAAAACGAAGCTTTTTTCCCTTGGACTAAACCCCGTTTTTTCCTGATAAGCCATCCCTTCTTTGGGGCTGTGGAGAGGGAGTGCCGAGGTAGAAGAGGAAAGCTGAAAACTGCCGCCCCCCCCCCCCCCATCCCCCGGGAGCGCGCGTGCTGCCCCGCCCGCTCGGCAGGACGGGCTTTTCCCTCGGCTTTCTCTTAAAGAGACGCTCCCCGCCCGGGTGGAACCGGCTGCTCCCCCGGTCCCTGCTGGGTGGCGTGACCCTCGTTCCCGGAGGAACTCCCGGGATGCCCCCGCTGGCCCCCCCGGCGGCTCCCTGCGCGGGTCTGCCCGGGTAACCCTCTGAAAGCTGCCTCTGCCGGGAGCTGCTCCCTTCTCGTCCTCACCGGTCACGCCTGGGGCTGCTGCACCTTGGAGCGGGGGTGGGGCTGGGAAAGGTCCTGCCGGTCGTTCCCTCCCTTACGTGTCCCGCTGTCCGTCCCCGAAACGCCGGGGTGCTGGGCTTTCGTTTCCGCGATAGAGAACCGGCCTCCTCCTCCGCGTGCCGTGGCCGAAATGGTGATTCTGCCGTGTAAAGCCCCTGGGTGCTGGGTTTGTGGTTACCGAGGAAATTCCTCACGGGGTCCTAGGCGATTACCGGTTACTGACTTCCGCTTCCCTTGAGCGGTCGGGGGTTTGGCCGGCTGGTTTAGGGCTGATCCTGACCGACCCCGAGCGCCCCCGTCGCTGCTCTGCCCTGAATTTCAGTGAAATATCGATATAGTTTATAAATGCTCCCTTTGCTCGCCGCTCGGACTTTACCCACGCAGCTGCGAGGACCGGGCTAGCTCTGTGCTTTGATCCCGGCCCCGGCGGTCCCGCCCGGATGCTGCGTGTCAGAGACGCGAGCTGAGGACCGCTAAAAATGTTGGGTTTTAAAGTAAAATTTCTATTACGCCCGCCTAAATGATCAAAATGACTGTGTGTATTGATGATCACCGGGGAAAGCTTTTCAGGGAAGAAAATAGCCGTTTTGTTAGCACAGATGCTGTTTTGACGATAATTGCGTTCATTTGGGTCTGGGATTCCTGCCGGTGTAAGACATCTGAAAATTGGTACTTTGCAATTTGATATTTTGAAATTGGGTGCTTTTCGTATTTTGGAACTCGGTAGTTTACTATTTTGAAACGGAATCATTTTGGTATTTTCAAACCCCGTATTCTAGTATTTTGCAATTGGATTCCTTTGGAAATTTTCAACTCGGCGATTTGAAATTAGGTTAGGCTGGTATTTTTGGACTTGTTCTGGTGTTTTAGAAGTGCGTTACTTTGATATTTCTGCATTTGCTGTTTTTGTAATTTAAAGCTTGGGGTTTTTTTGGCACTTTGGAAATGGGTATTCCGGTTTTTTAAAACTGAGATTTTGAAATCTAGTTTTTTGCTGCTTTGAAATTTGGGGTTCTATTTACTCGAAACCAGGTTATTCTGGCACTTTGGAACTCAGGTTATCTATGCTTTGTTTTGGTGTTTTGTGACATGACCTTTTTTAGTGTTGTCCCTTGCAGTTTTGGTAGTCTCAGCTGGAAGCGAGTCTGCCTTTTCTGTGCTGTTTGGGGTATTCGTGTCCTGTAGGGAGACAAAATACTGAGCGATCGGTTAATCTTACCGTGTCGCCGGCGGATAAATCTAGTCGGACGCTGCCTGGGGTGGCTGGGCGTACGCGAGAGACGATCCGGTGTGGGGGCGTGGGGCCGCTCGGAGGCCGGCAGCTGCTCCCGGTCGTTGCGTGTGCCGTGAGATTTGTGTTTACCTGATATGTAAGATTTAAGTAAAAAGAACATTGCTTTTGCATATTAGAATTCAGTTTGGATTGCTGTAGAAAGTATTGTTTTAGAAGTGTGCTTTTAGCTGTTTGGATGATTATGAATTTAGTCTCCTGTAATGGGGATGGGAAAAAAAACCATCCAAAGAGGAAGAGCGGCGGCACCGTCGTCTTCACGGACCGCTTTTACGGCCCGGGATGACGGAATGCCACGCCGAGAAGCTGCAGCTCAGAATTGGAGACTTTATGCCAAAAGCTTTCAGCAAAGACTTTACCTCTATGAACTCTTTGGCTTTGAGACTGATGCTTTTATACAATAAGTACCTTTCGAGCAACCATCAACTGCTCGTGTCTGTTTGAGACCTGGAAAATTCCCTAGAATCCCCATTAAAGTGTGGACATGTATCCGGGTGAAATTGTTATAGATACATTTTATATTGTTGGCTTTTCGCAAATATTAAAATGAATGTTGTGTATAAGAATGAGAAATTTTGTTGTATTAATATAGTTTTCTTTTTCTGTTATTGATAAAATTTAGAAATAGTAGTATAATACATATATGTTAGGTTATGGCATAGTATTAAAATAAAAACTGCCTTTGTTTGTATAACCCAAAAACTGAGAAAAAAAAAAAAAGCTAGAGGCCTCCTGCATTTGTAAACTATCTTATCCAGATGAAGACAGCAGTGACTAGAGCACTGGGGGAGGAATTTATTGCATTCCTGGTATCAGAGTATGTAAATCTCAATGGCGCCAAGAAGATTGATCTATTGGGAAGGGGGCAAGAGAAAACTAAACAGAAGAACACCAAAGATCCTAAGAAGAATGTATGAATATGTATGAGAAATTATGGATATGTAGTAGGGTTCTGTTTTTAAGGTACAATCCTTTCTTAGTAAGGTGTGCTCTCTTAGCTGAATGCAGAGACACCCGGCCGTATCTGTATACTTTACTTTATTTTTTTTCTCCTAATTGTTTTTTTTATTACTTTATTACTTTTTTTACTTTTTTTAAAAAAAGTTATTACTTTTAAATTCTATAAAAATTATGTGAACCTCGTTTTTCACAAAATGAACAACGCAAACAGATTGACGAACGACAGATGCACGGGACGCTGTCGGCTTGGATCTGTGACGAACACCTCTGGTGCCACTGTCTTGACACGGCAAAGGAAAAACGTGAAAGTCTCGTGATAGAGTGCAAAATATATTGAACGCTGTTTCAAGAAACACCCGCGTCACTACTTAAAGGTATGCATCGATTAAGGGGCAATACCAGCAAAGCCCCCACACGGGAAGCCCGGAGGGTCGGGGTTGGGGTTTTTTTGCCTCTCTTCCTTTCGGTGGCTTTTGCAAGCGAACGCTGAAGCTGACAAGCCACGAGTGTCCCCCGGCACCCCTCGCCGGGACGCGCTCCCGGACTGGTGCGGAGGGGACCGGGGAAGCCAGGCGAGCCACGGCAGCGGCGGCCCCCGGCTCTCCCGGCCCCGGATGTTGCGTGGCTCCCGGCGGGAAAGCGGCTCCTCCGGCAGGCGGGGGCGGCCCCGGCTCCGGGAGAGCCCCGCGGCACCGGCACCGACCCGAGGGAGCCCCGGCGTCACCCGAGCCCCGCAGACGGAGCGGCAGGGACCGACTCGGCTCTTCCCGTCCGGGTGCAAAGACCCGCTCCGCCTCGGCGATGTCCCGGGGAACCGGTGCCGGGAATGCTCCGCCGCGAGACATTTCCTGCTGGGCGACGAGGGGAAGCGGCGGCACCGCCCGATTTTAACCCTTCGAATGCTGCAGAAGGTGGCGATTCCTGCAATTTAACCCCGGAACCTGAGACAACGTGGGCTGTTTACCTCCATTTAAACTGATACAATAGCAAAAAAGTAAGTTTTCCCTGTCAATTGAATCCCCTAAAAAAGCAAAAAAAAGACAGGTTTTCATCAAATCCCTCAAACGATGGGAAAAGGGAGATTTTTACCTAAATTAAAATCCGTTAAAAGCAGGGACAACAGGGCTTTCCCCTCAGCTTGAACTTTAGGATGATGAAAATGGGGGAGTTAGCTTCATTTCAAATCCACAAAATGCCATCGATATTTTTTTCCCTTCCGTTTAAAATGGAACTCGGGGATTCTCTATTCGCCGAAACTCCTAAGACCGTGGAAAAGGCAGGTTTTCATTCAATCGACACCCTTAAAATCACAGGTGAAGGGGGATTCCCCTCAGTTCAGACACAGACTGAGGAGTTGCTTCCTTTAGTTTCAACTTCTTTTAAACTAAATGGAAAAGGAGTAATTGAAGGGTTGCTTCCCTCAGTTTCGTCCTCATCATCCCCATTTTTTCTAGGGACGCTTTGGAGGGACGGGGAAGATGAAATCAAAAGGAAAAAGATCCCTCCTGCAAATCCATGCACCGGTTCATCCGCTCGGCTGCTGCTGCTTGACGGAGGTTTGTCCGATACCCGCTGCTGTTGCCCCCGGGTGAGAGGGTAGGGGCGGAGAGGGCTCGCCGCTGGTTCCCTGAACGCCTCGTTGTCTGCACCTGACACGCTGCGGCGCTCGGCTTCCCTTTATATGGCTAAAGATTCCTGTCCTCCTTCAGGTGCCCAAAGCTGAAACTAGAATTCCACCTTCAGAATTTCACATGTCTCAGGTTTGTGACTCCCAAGGAATTTTTCCCCAGCAGTCATTCAGTCGTGAATTTTTCCTCTGCAATCATTAGTGCCTTGGCCTTGTGTGGACGTGTTTCAAACGCTCATTGAGAGCTGAGGAGCCAAGTTGGCTTGTTTGTGACTTAGCTGATGGGCCCAGGCTAAATCCAAACACCCAGAATTACGGTGAAATATTAATGCGGTTTAGAAAGAGGCCTCTTCCGTGCGACTTGGTCCTTTGCCGTGCGTCCCCGGAGATTTACTCCGTCCTTTTTTCCCTCTCAAAAACCCCGGAATTCCACAAAAAGAATTCCCAGAAAAAAACCCCAGAATTCCCAGGAAAAAACCCGAAATTCTCAGAAAAAAACCCAGAATTTCCAGAAAAAAAAAACAAAATCCCCAGAAAAAAAAAAATGAAGTTCTCAGAAAAAAAAATTTCATTTCCCCTCCAAAAACCCCCCAGAATTCCCCCAAAAAGCCCCAGAAATCCGCCCCCCCCCCCTAAAAAAAAACAGAAATTCCCAGAAAAAACCTGAAATTCCCAGAAAAAAACTGGAATTCCCCCCCAAAAATCCAGAATTCCCAAAAAAACCCCAGAAATTCACAGAAAAAAAAACGGAATTTACAAGCATTTTTGGGGGAATTTTTTGGTTTTTGGAGTGATTTTTTTTTGTTTGTTTTTTTGGGGATTTTTGGGCGTTTCTGGGTGGGAAAATCCGGGAAGGGGCTGGGGAAAATTGGGAATTTTGGAGATTCCCGGCAGTTTCAGCAACCTGGGGATTCAGTGTGTGAAGAAGAAGGAAATCGAGGGCGCCATCGAGAAGAAGCTGCAGCTCGGGATCAACCCCTTCAAAGGTCAGCACCTCCCCTTTTCCATGGATTTCCTGGAATTTCCAGCAATTTCCATATTTTTCCCAATTTTCCTGGGTTTTCCCCTGCTTTTTTTGGTTTTTTTGCCATTTTTTCCCCTTTTTTTGTGTGGTTTTCCCCCATTTTCCCCCATTTTTTCCCCCATTTCCATTTGGATTCCCCTGGAACCACCTTTCCCTGCTTTGTTCCCAATTTTCCCCAATTTCTCCCCCATTTTTCCCCATTTTTCCATCCTTTTTTTCCCATTTTTCTGCATTTTTTTCCTGTTTCCCTCTATGTTTTCCATTTTCCCCCCATTTTTTCCCCTTTTTTCCCATTTTCCCACCCTTTTTCCCCCATTTTTCCCCACTTTGTCCCATATTCCCCCCGTTTTCCCCCATTTTCCCACCCTTTTTTCCCATTTTTCCCCTGTTTTTCCCATTTTTTCCCGTTTTCCCGCCATTTTTTCCCACTTTTCCGTGTTTTCCGGCGGGATCCCTGCGGAACCATCAGGAAGTCGATCTCAACGTGGTCCGGATTTGTTTCCAGGCCTCGTCCTGGGACCGGGCCGGGATCCCCTGCAGCCTCAGCCCGGTGCTGTCCCAGCCCATCTTCGACAAGAGTGAGTCCCAAAAAACCCCAAATCCACCCCAAAAATTATCCTGAAAATATCCTGGAAGTATCCTAAAAATATAGCAAAAATATCCTGAAAATGTCCCCAAAATATCCCAAAATTATCTCAAAATATTGCCATTAAATTCCCCCCTGGAGCCTCAGCCCGGTGCTGTCCCAGCCCATCTTCAACAAGAGTGAGTCCCAAAAAACCCCAAATCCACCCCAAAAATATCCCCAAAAAATCCTAGAAATATCCCCAAAAAATCCTGGAAATATCCCCAAAAAATCCTGGAAATATCCCCAAAAAATCCTGGAAATATCCCCAAAAAATCCTGGAAATATCCCCAAAAAATCCTGGAAATATCCCCAAAAAATCCTGAAAATATCCCAAAAAAATCCTGAAAATACCCAAAAAATATCCTGGAAATGTTCCCAAAACATCTTGAAAATATCCCAAAAATATCCCCAAAATATCCCAAAAATCTCCTGAAAATGTCCCAAAAAATATCCCCAAAAATCTCCAGAAAAGATCCCAAAAAATCCCGGAAATCTCCGGAAAAAAATCCCGAAAATCCTGTGAGCCTCCCCAGAAATTCCCGAGGTTCTCCCGGCTCTGGGGGCGGTTCCAGGTTCAGGATTTTGGGGATTGGGGATTTTGGGGATTTGGGAATTTTGGGGATTGGTGAATTTGGGAATTGGGGAATTCTGGGAATTTTGGGCTCTTTCCCAGAATCCACGAACACCTCGGAGCTGTGGATTTGCCGCATGAACAAAGAGAGCGGCCCCTGCATGGGCGGGGAGGAGCTTTACCTGCTCTGTGACAAAGTGCAGAGAGGTACCGGGGACACCTGGGGACACCCAAAACCTCACCTGGGGACACCCAAAACCTCACCTGGGGACACCCAAAACACACCTGGGGACACCCAAAACACACCTGGGGACACCCAAAACACACCCAAAACACACCTGGGGACACCCAAAACACACCTGGGGACAGCTGGAACCCGGTCTGGAACCCGGTCTGGAACCCGATCTGGAACCCGATCTAGAACCCGATCTAGAACCCGGTCTGGAACCCGGTCTGGAACCCAGTCTGGAACCCAGTCCGGAACCCAGTCCGGAACACACCTGGGGACACCTGGGAGGGGTTTGGGCACAGCTGGGGTCACACCTGGACCCCTCCATTCCCAGTTCCCAATCCTGACCTCCCCTCATTCTCAGAGGACATCGTGGTGATTTTCCGTCGGGAATCCTGGGAAGCGCGGGCGTATTTCTCGCAGGCCGACGTTCACCGCCGCCCTACGCTCACCTGGAGCTGGCCCAGCCCGTGCAGGTCGAGGTGTTCCCGCAGCGCCTGACCGACAGCGTCCGGAGTGAAGGGTTTTCCTTCACCTACCTGCCCCGGGATAATGGTGATTGTTGGGAATTACCGGGAATGGAACCGGGAATGGCCCCGGGAATTCACGGGAATGGCCCCGGGATGGGCGGGGTACGGGTCCCGGTGCAGGGGGAGCTGTTCCCGCAGCGCCGCACCCACAGCGTCCGGAGTGAAGGGTTTTCCTTCACTTATTTCCCTCGGGATAATGGTGATTCCCGGGAATTACCAGAAATGGAACCGGGAGTGGCCCCGGGAATTCATGGGAATGGCCCCGGGATGGGCGGGGTACGGGTCCCGGTGCAGGGGGAGCTGTTCCCGCAGCCACTGACCAACAGCGTCCGGAGTGAAGGGTTCTGGTTCACTTATCTGCCCCGGGATACCAGGAATTCCCGGGAATTCCTGCAGGAATTCTGGCGGGAATGGTACTTGGAATTCTCAGGAATTCATGGGAATGGCAGAGAGAATTTTGGGGGATTTTTGGGGGATTTTGGGCGGGGTGCGGGTCGCGGTGCAGGGGGAGCTGTTCCTGCAGTGCCTGACAGACAGCGTCAGGAGTGAAGGGTTCCGGTTCACTTATCTCCCTCGGGATACCAGGAATTCCCGGGAATTCCTGCTGGAATTCTGGCGGGAATGATACTTGGCAGTCATGTATGGAAAGCTTTTCAGTGGAGAAAATAGCTATTTTGATAGCACGCTTTCATACACCTTCAGAAAAAGCAGAATTCGTACCAGCTCCTGAGACTCCCCGCTGAAGAACCCGGCCCTCCTGGCGACGCCCGATGCGGCGGACGTCGGGGGAAAAGCCGAGCCTGGAGAGAAAAAGAGACGGTGAGTATGCGGCCTTTAAAAAAAGCCTTCTCGCAACGATAGCGGGAACCTGTCGTGTTTATTCTTTCCTCATTTTTTCTGATAATGTAAATACCAAGTAAAAGTGCATTAAACACGAAGCAGAGCTAGGATTTTACGGGTCTTCATTTTGTCAGTCTGGACGAAAAATGTCTCTTCCTGCGCTAACACCCGGCCCGGTTTAAATCCATGTTTAGCCTGAATCTTCCTTGCCTCCCCTTTCCCATTTCTAGGAACTGCTTCCCTGTCTAAGGACAAGGCTGGATTCCATCTCTGTTCCACAAAGTTCAAGGAGAAGCTGGCTGTCCTGTTTGATCGCTTGTGACCATTTGTACCGCAGATCTTCTCTGTCGTATCCCGACCAGAGGCACGAGTGAATCCTCAGATCTCCAGAGAAGTAACCCACATTTCATCAATAATTTTACCAACAAATATTATCCACGTATTTGTTACTATGGCCTAAAGAAATTACTCACGTGAGACGCTTGCGGCCGAGGTCACGTGGGGTAAGTTGAGACTCGGATGTGGGCTCTTGGACGGCCTTCCCTCCTGGCAGGGGAGGCCCGGTGGTTAGCTGAGGACTAGACGAGACTAGTCCCCGGTGCTTCGAAGGAAGGTACGAGAAAGCTCAGGAGTAGTAACTGTTTTATGCATCCATCTGTTGCTTAAGTCTCTGTGGTTTTACCTGTGAATTTAAACAACGGTTAGAGCTTTCCAAACAACCCCTTCTGCACCGCTGCGCGTGGGACCGCTCGGGGAGGGCGGCCGGAGCGGGACGTACCGGGGGAGCCGGGTGCGGCGGCCACGAAGAAATGCCGTGAGGTCCGGAGACGCCGAGCGGTACGTCCGGCCCGGCTCAGAGCCGCGCTGGAAGGGGAGCGGGAGCCGAGAGGACGGGACGGGGTTGTGCTTTGTTCCGAGGCAAGTAATTCCCCATCATTTTTCCTTATTACTTTGAACTCTAACAGCATCGAAACTGAGACATAAACTTAGAAGAATTTAAGGTTTTAGAGAGGCGGAGGCCTTAATTAATAATAAGCCTTGCTAAATTGAATTAAAATGAATAGATGGGCCTCGTTAAAATTAAAAGTAGATAGAAAGGCTTTGCAAAAATTGGAGGTTAATCATTGGCTAATAACTGTTTATCAACTTTATGCTAGTTCAGCTGAGCTTATAATGAGAAACAAAGGATCTGGTAAGGAACTTCAAAAACATAAGACAATTGCAAATCAGAAACTCATTAAACATATGAAACTAGGAGCCCGACCGAGGGTTCATTTGTCACTTTGCATTGAAAAGGTAGAAAGGTAAGGAAGAGGAAGAGATATATTCCCTCCTCCCTTTTGTGACCGCTTGTCCTAATAAGACCACCGACCCATTTCAAAGAACAAACTACGCATGCTTAATTGCTTTTTACCTAATTAGCATAAGAAGCAGAGAATGGGTGGCAACTGAGTTATGAATATGCATTTGTATTCGATATTTCTGTAGATAAAAAGCTTATTCATTTGAATAAGTGTATTGTTGATTGAGTTCAATAGAGTTTTCAGTAATTGCAAAGTTATGTTAACCACATATTACCCATTTGCTTGGTATTTTTTTACAATTTTAATAAGATAATTTTAATGTGAGTCCTTTTGTTAGAAAAAACACGTATAACATTATATATACCATTTTGGATTTTAATTAAAAAGTTAGACTTAACGTTTCTGAAAAGTACTACAACAGCTGAATAGCAACTTGCCAAATCTGTATTTTTTTATTGTATTTCTTAATCTAGTAAAACTGCATTCTAAAAATCCGAACCAATTTAAGCATATGCCGAGCAAATTCTTGTTACGAATGGGTATTTTTAATAACATCTGCAGTTATTGTGAGTTATTCTCAAAGCCAGATAACAGGGAATTGCTATGTATTTGTTGCGTCCTTATAATCTCTATAGTGAATCAATATTCCTGTTCTATTGTGTTCAAAAAGTATATACCAAATTTTTAGTTGCCTTTTTTTTATAATAGAGTAAGATTGAGTTGCGTTTTCATCTGATATAGATTAAGTGTTAATAGAATTCATCAAAGTTAAATTTCACTTGGTTTAAGTTTGAGTGTTTTTAAGTTAAGTTATAACTTTGGTATTTTTTTGATGTTTAAATATTGTTTAAATTCAAATTGCTTCATGTTTTATTGAAGACATTTGTTTAAACTGCAAAGTATAGTTATTTTTTTAAAAGATATGAAGACAGCTACAACTGAAGCAACTGTGATAAATCACTGATGAACACCTGCTTGTGGACAGAAATGAATGCAGACTGTGACACCCTGGACTTCACTGAGAGTTCTATGAAGTTGTTGCAATTCCTGCGGTTTTGTTTGTTATAGCTTCTTATTTTTCAGTGTTTTCAAAATTTTAAAAAGATGTACCGTTGCCGAAGATCAGCTGCCATTGAAGAAGCTTCAAATTAAACTAACTGCTGAATGATTAATTAGTCTGGTACCTAAAGTTTTTGATTATTTGCTTTGCATAAATGCATTTTAACAGTTAGCTGTACTGTAAGCATCTCATAGCTGTTGCTATTGAAAATCTTGTTCTAAAAATATATTAAGAGACATCTTTCCAGTTTAAAGTCTAAGGCCCTGGCCAAGTCTTAACTTTACCTGGACAGAACGTTTGCCAACGGATCCAGATGTTTTTTGTACCAAATCGGTGTTTGAGTCACTTTTTGACTTTGCAATTTGACCCTATTAATATGACAGCTGGATCAATTTTAAAGTGAGCTTGGAGAATCATTTCCGGAGATGATTAGCCAATCCTTCACTGATGACTTTTGGTTTTGTTTGTTTATTAACTGTGAGATGCTGGTGCAGTGTTTTAATAATTAACAGTACTTTTATATTAATTGATTTTTAACTGTTACAAGTTCTTGCTAATTGTATATAAGGTTTTGTGTTAATGTTGAACAGAAATACATCTCATTTTCATTTTTTAGAAAACGGGGGTAAATTGATACCCTAAAAGCAATTTGATTAGTGTAATTCATTAACTTCAAGGAGAGAAGTGCCTGTGTTTTGTTGGCAGGTTCAGAAAAGTCACCTGTCCATCTGACCGGACTGTCTGCCTATGAACACGTGAGATGCGGTGAATGGAGAGATTATCGCACAGCCTCGGTACTCCAGATATGGATCGGAAGTAAACCTGTCAGGACACAGTTGTGTCTGAACAATATACAGACAGTTGCCAACAGAAATTTTATATTGTTATTATGATGTGGTGTTTCTATTAATTTTTCAGTTATCCTTTGTTTTAAGATTTAGAAAGATATGAAGAACAACTTGAACATCAAAGCCCTCGGTCACCGATCTGCTGCCAGCTGACATCACGGGAGCAGTGAACGTTCCAGGACTGAATCGTGTTAGAAAAATTCTGGAGAAGATCTAAGAAGTGTAGAGACTCTATCTAATTGCATATAAAGTAAATTGTAATTGTGTGTTTATCCTTTTAGCAAATTGTTTTCACGCTTAGACTACATATATACCAGAGCACGTATGTTAAAAGTAGTTAGATAATAGTTTAAAGTAAAAAGTTTAGCTCGTGTAGTAATTGTTATGTTAGGATAAAGTATAAGTATTTTCCTTTAAGAGGTAGTGTAAGCATCTTTAAAGGTTCATTTAACATTAAAGTTTTAGCTGTAAGTTTGTAAGTATAGTGTCATTTACATGGTAAACTGCTTATAGTAATTGTGCTGTTCATAGTCATAACACCCGAAGCGGTGAGCCCCAACCTTGTGGTACGAGCTGAAAACCCATGATCTAATAGACTAGCCCTTGCATTTACACCCAAGCTTTAACTCCTCTGCTGACTTTTGTGTATTAGCTGTTATCATCCCCAGACTCCTATACCACCTGGATGAAGAGTGGAGCCTGCAAGTGGAGAAACTCACCTGACTTCAGAGAAGAGAAGTGGTGACAGGTGTAACCAAAGCGATGCTGCTTAACCTGAAAGCAACCGGTGCTGCCACAGGTGTCTCTGCCATCGTGACCCAACAACAGAGACTGCTTTAGCTACTGATGACTGTAAATGAAGATCTACAGAGAATTGAAAAATCCATATCCTTTCTAGAAAAGTCAGTCTCCTCACGCTCTGAAGTTGTTTTGCAGAACAGGCGAGGTCTTGACCTTCTATTCGTGCAGCAAGGAGGCCTCTGCATCGCCCTGAACGAAGAATGCTGCTTCTACGCGGACCACACCGGAGTAGTGAGAGACACCGTGGCAGAGCTACGAGATAGGCTGTCTCAACGAAAAGCAGAGAGAGAAGCCCAGCAAAACTGGTTCCAATCCTGGTTCGATCAATCTCCGTGGCTAACCACCCTAGTGTCTATCCTGATTAGACCAGTTGTGATGATTTTACTTGTGTTAATCTTTAGACTCAATTTTATATTATCCATTTTCAATACCTTGTATTTTAGCAAATTAATTATTCATAGAGAGAGGGGAATATGTTGTAATTCAAGGCCTGGCGATGCGGAAGATTTCGGGATGTTACGGAAAGTAACCCTAGCCCCCCTCTCTGCTAGGATAGTAAAACCTCCTGCAATTAGCCAATAGCACCTAGGGGTGACGTACGTAGATGGGAGTAGCACAGTGACCCCAGACTATAAAATGTTAAGTTTCCCTGCAATAAATCGCCATATTGCCATCCATCACATTGATGCGGTGCACTATGGACCGCGCGGCTGAGAGTGACCGCCGTGCTGGAGCTGGTCAGGGTGCTTATCTTGCTTAAAAACCCAACAGGTATCGCTGGATACCGCACAAAGCCGAGAGTCTTTTGAGCACAGCCGTGCTAATGCGCAGTTCTTTCACTCTACAAATCCTCCCACAGACATGGACTCGGGGTTACAGGACATGTCAATACAAAGTCCAGCATCTCTGGAATGGTTTCAGAAAAATAGCCGAAAGGCAAAAATCAAAAGCGTTGTAAGATGCATTGCTGGCTAATCTGCAAATTATTGCAGCCGGTTAAGCTTCAGAGAGAAGCCCCTATTGAAGTGCCTTCAAAAATGGATTAAAAAGTTTAAAAATGTTGCATAATAGAATACATATGGATGTTGTATTTCTAATGATATCTGTTGGTTTTGTTTTTACAGAATAACATAGAAAATGATATTTCTGCATCCCAAGAAATTTAAAAGATTTTTCTTCAGTTTCAGTATTCTCAATACATGAAAGTTTTGAAAAAGTTATCTTCTCTACACATCTACTGATAATGTAGTATTGTATGATATAGAGTGATCAAGCAGTATTACTGTAGTTACAGTCAGTTTCTGCAAGATGCATTTCTTTAAAATTAAGTTGAAAAATCATATGATTAATCCTACAGAAAAAGGATTTAATGACAGGTTTCTTTCATTTTTAACCTTTCATTTGAATAAGTGTATTGTAGATTTAGTTCAATACAGTTTTCAGTAATCTCAAAGTTATATTAACCATATATTACCCATTTGCTTGGTATTTTTTTTACAATTTTAATAAAGAAATTTTAATGTGAGTCCTTTTGTTATTAAAAAAAAAAAAAAAACAACCTGTATAACAGCATATATACCAATTTGGATTTTAGATTTTAGTTAAAAAAGTTAAACTTAATGTTTCTGAAAAGTACTACAAAAGCTGAATCGCAAATTACCAAATCTGTGGTGGTGTATTTTTTCTCTAGTAAAACCGCATTCTAAAAATCCTAACGAATTTAAGCATATACCGAGCAAATTCTTGTTACGAATGGTATTTTTAATAACATGTGCAGTTATTATAAGTTATTCTCAAAACCAGATAACATAGAATGGTGATAAATTTGTTGCATCCCTATAATCTCTATAGTGAATCAATATTCCTGTTACATTGTGTTCAAAGAAGTGTATACCAAACTTTGAATTGCCTTTTTTTATAATAACAGAGTAAGATTAAGTGGTGTTTTCATCTAATATAGATTAAGCGTTAATAAGATTAAGCAAAGTTAAATTTCACTATGTTTAAGTTATAACTTTAGTATTTTTTGACGTTATGTTTTGTTACTTCCTTTTATCATAATTATTTTTTAACAAGTTAAAATTTAAATTGCTTTATGTTTTATTGAAGACATTTGTTTAAACTGCATAGTTATTTTCCTATAGAGTTGAAGATAATTACAGCTGAAACAGCGGTGACAGAACACTGGTGAACACCTGCTTAAGAATAGAGGTGAATGCAATTTGTGACACCCTTGATTTCATTAGAAGTTCTATTGTTTGTTATAATCTCTACAGTTTTAGTTTTCTATAAGTTGCATAAAAAACTTAGTGATTGTTATTTACAAAAAATTTAAAAGTTTTTCACTTTAATTCATTTTTAGTCACTAAGATGTGAATATTTTAAATTTATTATCTTGATTTCCTCAGACACTTACTGATGACATATTCATTCTATAATGTAAATTTATAGATTTCTATGATGAGCATTATCTATAAAGTGTCATTGTATTTACAGCCAGCTTTATACATATTTTAATGTATCTTTGTGTAATTACCTTTTAGACATGTGTCATTTGAGATTTTTTTGTTTTCTCACTACAGATGCATCTTGGTAAATAAGTTATGCAGCTGCTTCTACACGGAGTTTTTTTGTCTTGGTTTTTACTCTTTTCCTTGTTTAAGAAGATTTGCATTTACCTAATCCAATGTAGCTTTATTATTTTAGTTTCCGGAATTCTAAGAAAATGTGTCATGGTTGAAAGTCAAGTGTTATGAAAGAAACTTCAGACTAAATTAACTACTGAATGGTTTAATTAGTCAATTACCTAAGACATCTGATCATTGATTTATACAAATGCCTTTTAGAAGTTTGCTGTGTTTTAAGCATCTTATAGCTGCTATTTTTAAACCCCTTGCTTTGAAAATTACTTAAGAGACATCTTTCCAGATGAGGCCTAAGGCTCTGGCCAAGCCTTGACTTCACCTGGATAGAGAATTTACCAATAAACCCAGAAGTTTTCTGCATCAAAACAATACTCGGGTCAATTGGACTTGGCAATTAGTGAATTAATATAGCAGCTGGATTTTACAGTGGGCTTGGAGAATTGTTATCCGGACATGATTTTCCAATCTTCCGTTGATTTATCAGCTGTGGCAGACTCTGGGATGAGAGTGTATATTTAGTATATTTAGTAATTCATATTACAGATTATTCAGATAAGTTTAATATTGCATAATATTAATTATGAATCTTCTTAATAAGTTTTTGATTTATGTAAAAGTGTTATTTCCTATATGTGTATACATGCGCAAGTGTTTTAATTTGATGGTTTTTCATTGTCATAACAAAAAAACCAAATACCTTACTTAATTACAAAAAAAGGGGGGGAACCGAGGCTATGCCTCAGAAGTATAAAAACCTTATATATCTTAAGTTTTTGGGAAAAGTGTAAAGATCTTATATCTATTGCAAATAATTCTTGAACGGTCCTTTTTAAACAAGTCTTTTACAAAGCCAGTTCCATCAATTATCAGGTATTGTTCTAACAAGACTCAAGCAAAGGTGAGAGAGAATTCTTTGGTTCTGGTCAAAAGTTCAGAAGCAAAAAGATTAAAAAATTCATTTCAATTAATAATTTGGAGGAAAGTGTACGTTTGTGTATTGACAGGTTTAAAGCAGAAGTAACTTCCTAGAGAAGAACGTGGAAACTCATCAGCTGCAGAGGCAAACAGACGGCCCAAAGAGCAGAAGAGCGAGCACGCCGCTGTGAACCGTATCGAGACCGCGGTTGACGGCTGAACTGCTTGGATCCCACATGCAAGAGCAATGGACATTGGGTTTCAAGTGAAAAAGTGGGAAAATTAATATTGTAAAGCCTCATTTGTTAAAACATGAGTGAAGGAAAAATAACCCTTCTTGAAAAGTAATCCAAGAAAAGATTTAGGTTGATTTTCTTTATTGTTTTTTTTTTGTTTTTTTTTAAAAAGAGAGGGGCAGATGTTGGAGTCTGAGATACAGACTGTGTGCCCTTGTTTTTAATATTTAGTTCTAGGATTCAAGGAAACACTGAATTTCATATAATATGAAATTCATGTGCATGTTTTCATGGTGACACATGAAAACAAATGTTAATGTGTAGATTAGAAAGTTTCTTAAATCACTGGGTGAAAAAGTAGTTTAGAGAACAGGAGACAAGATGGAGGATTTAGGGTGTTGTCTCTTGTCCTTCTTCTTTCTTCTTCATGTTCTTCTCCTAGGGGTGTTTGGGTAGTTGTAGGTGATTGGGTAGAAAATGTCACAGTGCAGCACACAGGTGTTGGGTCATTGGGTCACTAAGAAAAATAATTTAGTTGGCACCTGTTAATTGGGTAAATGGACATATAAAAGACCTTGAAGAAGATCTTTGTTAGCCATTTTACCCCTTTTCTATCATAGTGCACATAGCTCCTTGTACCTTGTAATGCTGATAAGAAAAAATAAACAACTGAGACCGAACGAGAGAAAACCAGCCTCCCTCTCATCAATCTTCAGTTCAAAGGGAAAAAGAACCCAAATCAAAAAGTCCATAAAGAGACAAAGTCACTCCATCAGATGTCACTGGGAGCCCACCACAAACTCCTCTCCTCCAGCATTCCATGCCAATGTTGATTTGCCACTCGAATTTGGCCCTGTAATAACGGCAAAATTGTTGCCCTCCGTCAGGTACGTGTTGTTAGACGCAGGTTTTTCCATAGCCATCTTTTCAAGAACGGGGTGCCATCCCTGCTTGATTGCTAAATTATCAATAAATTCTGGAAAAACTAAATGAGAAAAAAAAATCTAAGACACTGAGGAGTTAATATGGAAACCTTTACATCATTAAACTAAAGTGAATTCTTCCAGGCCTACTGCAAAAATCACATTCTTAAAAATAAAATAACCAAAAAACAAACAGCATCAAATTCCCATCAATGTCATCAATAAAATCACAGTACCTCCACCAACTAAGGGAAAAAAAATCTTAACCTAGAAAAAATCTGAACCCCCTCAAAAAGATTCAACACTGAAACACAACTCATCCAAACGCTTCAACTAACAATACCAAAACAAATTTTCAAAACAAATATTCCCCCTATCTAAACCACCAATACCACATAAAACAACTAATGTACTCTCATCACAGTGCATCCGTGTCAAAAATCTAAATTGCCCTAAAATTTTTAATTTAATCACAACCCCAAAATAAAAACTTTAATCTCACTAACAAAAAAAAAACCCCAAAACAGGTAACACAAACAGAACCCACACCGTACAACCGACTACCAGCAGAAACAGATGCTGTGCTCTGTCACTAACAGTTCTTATCGCATCAGCAAAGTTAAACGTAAATAAAAAGCAACCCTATTGAACTCCACACAACAAATCACACCAACTGTTAAAAAATAATCAGACCAATGCACTGAACTCAAAACCATTCAACTAACCCTAAACATTAGTTAAAAAAACCCCCAAAGCTCTACCTTTATACTAATACGTAATTACAATACTCAATAAAAAAAATAATACCTAATGAAAAACATAAAAAATCGATCTAAACTACTAAAATGTTAAAAAAATCCACCATATAAATACCTGTGTCCCCAGAAGTAAAACTAATAAGAAACACCACAACAGAAAGAAATCCAAACTTACCATCAACACCTAAACTAAAAAAGACAACATTAAATAAATAGAACATATACGTTATTATACACCAACTACAAACAAAATAAAATACCATCAATTACTAAAAATCACCTTAAAACCACTCAATAAAAAAACTTGCAAAAATTGAAAACTGCATCTAACAAAAGCCACCTAATTAACACCCAAAACTCAGCTAAACAAACCAACCCTACCCCATCTGAACCCCTACATCCAATAAACAAAACCCAATAAGGTGTGTTCCTTCTATCCCAGGTGTGCCCAGGTGTCCCCAGGTGTGTCCCAGATGTATCCTCTCTATCCCAGGTGTCCCCAGGTATGTTCCAAGGTACCCCCCCAGGTACCCTCAGGTGTGCCCAGGTGTGTTCCTTCTATCCCAGGTGTGCCCAGGTGTGTCCCCAGGTGTATCTCAGGTGTGCCCAGGTGTCCCCAGGTGTATCTCAGGGGCCCCCAGGTGTCCCCAGGTGTGTGCCCAGGTGTATCTCAGGTGTCCCCAGGTGTGTCCCAGATGTTCCCAGCTGTCCCCAGGTGTGTCCCAGGGGTGTTCTAGAACGCATTCTAGAGCATTCTAGACTGGGTTCTAGACTGGGTTCTAGACTGGGTTCTAGAGCGTTCTAGATCACGTTCTAGAGCGTTCTAGATCACGTTCTAGAGCGTTCTAGACTGGGTTCTAGAGCGTTCTAGATCACGTTCTAGAGCGTTCTAGATCACGTTCTAGAGCGTTCTAGACTGGGTTCTAGAGCGTTCTAGACTGGGTTCTAGAGCGTTCTAGATCACGTTCTAGAGCGTTCTAGATCACGTTCTAGAGCGTTCTAGACTGGGTTCTAGAGCGTTCTAGACTGGGTTCTAGAGCGTTCTAGATCACGTTCTAGAGCGTTCTAGATCGGGTTCTAGAGCGTTCTAGATCGGGTTCTAGATCGGGTTCTAGATCGGGTTCTAGATTGTTCTAGACTGGGTTCTAGATTGAGTTCTAGACTGTTCTGGACTGGATTCTAGACTGGGTTCCAGGTGTGTCCCCAGGCGTGTCCCAGCTGTCCCCAGGTGTCCCCAGGTACCCCCAGGTGTCCCCAAATGTCTCCCAGATGTTCTCCAGGTGTCCCCAGGTGTGTCTCAGGTATCTCAGATGTTCCCCAGGTGTGTCCCCAGCTGTCCCCAGGTGTGTCCAGGTGTCCCCAGGTGTTTCTCAGGTCCCCCCAGGTGTCCCCAGGTGCGCTCACATTGTCGGTCAGGGTGACGTCGGCCCCTCGGGTCAGCAGTCGCCGAATGACCTCAATGTGTTTGTGCTCGGCCGCCCAAATGATCGGGGTCCAGTTGCCATTGTCCTGAGGGGTCACCCAGGGGTCAGCGCCGCCTCCGGACACCCAAAATCACCCCAAAACACCCCAAAAACAACCCAAAACCAGCCCCAAAACAACCCCAAAAACAGCCCTAAAACAGCCAAAAAAACACCCGAAAAACAACCCCTAAACAGCCCAAAAACAGCCCCAGAGCAGCCCTGACCCTCTGACCACTGCCAGGACACTCCGGACACTTAGCGGTCACTCAGGGGTCACTCACTGACCTCTCACCTGGGCGTTGACATCCACCTGTCCAGTTCCCAGCAGGGACACACAGAGTGGACACTCACACACTCAGGACACACTCAGGGCTCACTCAGGACACTCAGGACAGTGAGTGGACACTCAGTGGTCACTCACTGACCACTCACCTGGGCGTTGACGTCCACCTGTCCGGTTCCCAGCAGCAGCTCCACCATCTCCAGGTTCCCGTTCTTGGCCGCGTGGTGCAGGCAGGTGGAGCCGTCCTCCTCCTATGACATCATCGACAGGGGACGCATTGACGTCATCGACAGCCACGCCGTGACGTCATAGACGGCAGAGCCGTGACATCATCGACGGCCGCGCCGTGATGTCATATACGGGGCTGCAGTGACGTAATCAACGGGGCCGCCATGATGTCATCAACAGCAGTGCCGTGATGTCATACACGGGGGACATGGTGACGTCATACACGGGGGTGGTGATGTCATACGGGGGCATGTGGTGATGTCACACACAGGGGGTGGTGATGTCATACATTGGGGGGGGCTTGTGACGTCACACAGGGGACGGTGACGTCACGAGCTGGCGATGACATCACGAAGTGCGGATGACGTCACCGGGCGGGACACGTGACGTCACATGGGGAGAGAAGGTGACACCACGGGGAACGCTATGACGTCACCGGGCCGACAATGACATCACAAAACCGGTGATGATATCACCAGGGGCGGGGACAACGTCACGGGATCAAAATTGAGGTTCCCAAAGATCCTGAAGGGGATTTGGGGCAGTTCTAGGGGGTTTGGGGACAGAAGATGAGACCCCCCAGGCGGGAGACGCAGCCCCGGTGGAAACGGTGCCCCATGCGCACGTCAGGGTGGCATTCGAGAAATGTGCCCTAAAATCCACAAATTGGCACAAAATCAGCAAAAATCGGTGAAAAAACGGCAAAAAAACAGCCTGAAATAGCCCAAAATCACCCAAAACCACCCTGAAATCAAACAAAATCAGCCTGAAATAACCCCAAATCAGCCTGAAACACCCCAAAATACCTAAAAATTGCCATGAAACACCCCAAAATCACTCAAAATCACCCTGAAATCAACCTGAAACACCCCAAAATGTCTCAAGCACCCCAAAATCAGCAAAAAAACAGCCTGAAATCACCAGAAATCACCCTGAAATCAACCAAAATTGGCCTGAAATGCACCAAAATCACTCAAAATCAGCCTAAAGTCAACCAAAATCACCCTGAAGTCACCTAAAATCAAACTGAAATAACTCAAAATCACCCTGAAATCAACCAAAAATCTCCAAAAAACCCCCCAAATTGATCCCTTAGAGGCACAAATTGAGGTTCCCAAAGATCCTGAACGGGATTTGGGGCAGTTTTGGGGGATTTGGGGCAGTTTTGGGACAGTTTTGGGGGATTTGGGGAATTTGGGGATTTTTACATAATCTTCTTGTATTTTATGAGATTTTTTTCTAGATTTTCTAAGATTTTTTCAGGGATTTTTTGCAATTTTTTCATATTTCATGGGATTTTCATGGGGTTTTTTTTTGATTGGGGTATTTTTTGGGTTAAATTCCGGTGATTTTGGGTTTTTCTGGACTCACAGCGGTGCAGAAGTGCCCGCAGCTGGGGCACCCCTTTTCTTGTTGCAGCACAGCTCCTTTTTGGGAGGGGATCTAGACCTAGAAGGGCTTCCAATAAAGCAAGGTGCTGCTGTCCAGGGCAGTTGGAGTTGTTCTGTGCCTTCTCTGGGGGTGAGGAGCAAAGGCTGGCGGGGACGGGGTGGGCACTGGGGGGCTCCCGTGTCCCTTGGGGCACGCCGAGGTCCCCGGCAGAGGGAGGCACACGCTGCGCTGGAGGAGCAAGGCGAGCGGGGAATGGGGAGGGCTCGTGCCGGGTACCCTTGCCCAGAGGGGACCCCGAGCTGCCAGGAAATTCCCTGGGAGGGCTGGATGCAGAATCCAAAGAGCTGTGGAGTTGTTCTGGTTGTTACGGTAGGTATTGGCAAGGAACGGGAACTGATCTCTCTAAATTCCCTTGGAAAGAAAGCCCCTCTCTGTGCACGCCGTCATTAGGGTTTTGTTATGTCAGGAACGGCTTAGGGTTAAGAAAGTGGGTTTTGTTTTTCCACCTCTTCCTTCCCTGTAAAATGGGAGTGTATAAAGCACATCTGTGCATCCATGAGGTACTAAAATGCACCGAGAGAAATTTCTGTGCCTAAGTTCCAGAGAGACGAGCGCGTTCTGCACTCTGGGTTCACTCGGGCTTTATATTTTTGTCATTCTGACCTGTTAGCTGAATGAATGGATAGAGTTTCAAAGAGAAAGCAATGCAAATTTCAAAAAGCAGAACATTAGAAAGAGAAATATATAAATATAAACATGTAAAAGTAAATAGAGGGGAGCTAGATAGATATATATATATAGAGAGAGAGAAAAAAGAAATAAATACAAGTAATCCAAATCTAGACAATAGATTAATATTCAGTATGAAAACCATATGGATAGATGCTAATATAATATATTTTAATATCTGTTGTGTATTATATCTATGTGTGTAAAAAAAGGAGATCAATATGATAGAAATAGGTATGAAAAATATTTAAATCAAGGGACTTTTTGTTTTTTATTTACTTACAGGCATGGCTGTTAAATGAATAATATAGAAATGAAAATATACAAATCTGTAATAAACAAATGACGACAGATAGATAGCCATAAAATAGAAATAAATACAAGTAATCCATTTCTGGACAAGTAGATTAAAACCTCAAAAAAAGCTCAGAGACTAGAACTACATGAAGGCCGCCACCCTGAGAGACATGAACTAAGGAACACCATTACAAAGTCCTTTATCCCAAAGTCCTTTTTCCCAACACACAGGAAGTACCAATACAACGTAATCAGTATAGGTTTTTCATACTCTTTTGAACCCCACATCGGGCAGCAAATAATGTAATGCTTAGAAAGCTAAGACAAAACTCAAAGAGCTGAAGGATAACTTCACAGCTCCAGCCACCTTGTGTCCATCAAGGAACACCCGCTAGACTCCAACTACACCCTACATCACAAATTTCAAATTACAGGGGCCTGGGACTTGGCCTTTTACACCTACACCAAGGCTGGGCAGCAGGACAGAGCAGCTCCGGGACAGCTACACCCAGACACCCGTGACACACAAGACAACAGACGAGGGGACACAACGGGGAGACACAGCTCTGGGCCACAAGAACGGCCGCAAGGACCGAGAGAACATGGAATGAGATGAGCCGGGTGAGAATGAAGGCGAGCTGATGAAGCTCGCAGAAGCCGGGAGGAAGAAGATGCTGATGGAACGATCCAAGAACCGCCAAGACGGATGCCCGAGAATCTGAGGGCCACAGACCCCTACCTATCTTTGTGTTTCTACAAGACCTAAGCCGCAGCAATGGATCCTCGCGGCGCACGGCTGTCGACACAGCTCGGAACAAGACCTCTAAAAGACATCCGATCGGATGCTTTTAAAAGAGAGACGCGATTCCAAGGCCTCTGAGAGCTGCCGAGCCGTGGAGCCCAGAGAACGGAGATGCTACAAGTGACGCCGAGGCTTCTGGTAAGCCCCCGGAAGGGATAAGGCGAAGCACGTACAACACAAGAGGCACAAAAGACACAGAAAGCACGATGGACAAGTGACACGACATGGCCTGGGACTGCTCTGTCCTGCGCACCTCAGCACTGTGAACAAAAGTGAGGCTCTCCCACCATGAGGCCTAAGGGGCCACAGCCTGGACCTCCCCGTCCCCAAAGCTGACTCCATAATCCCGGGTCACGAGTCCCGACCCGGCACCCCGCTTTCAGCCCCTCTGCGGGTCATAGCCTTCGACTTAGCTCTCGGATGCCCACTGGCGAGGATCCACGTGGAGTGCCAAGGAAGGCTGCCTCGCCATCCGGGAAGTTCCTGCCGTTGCCAGGATGTCGCCCCTTGGCCAGCTACAAAAAATAAAACTGAAAATCAGCGCGTGATTGTCACAGCGCATCGGCCAAAACCCGACAATTCCGCTACTCACGGTCTCCCGAGAACGGCCGCGACCCGAGGCCACGCGCTTCGGCCACGCCAGGAGCCGGACGCCGTCACCTCAGGGCGCACCTGAGTTAAGAGCAGACAAAGTGATGTGGCATCGCTGAAACTTGAACAGGCCCGCGCTCCTCCTCCCGACATCCCCAACTCACGGCAGCCCCTCGGCCCGTTCCTGAAGACCACCCACACGGCCCCTTTACGTGGAAAACGCTCCGTCACATGGTCCCGTAACGCTTCCGCAGGGCTCACGGGACAGGCGAAGCAGGCGTGCCGGCCGGATGGCGACGGGGTCTCGGCAGAACGCAACTGGACCGCCTAAAGCACGCAAACGAGAAGGGACGCTTGGCGTTGCACCGGAAACTGAGAGCCCAGCGATAACAACAGCTTCCCTCCACAGATCAATGCTCACCTTGCCCACTTCGCCTTGACTGCTGCTAGCCGGCTCTACTTCCTAAAAATAAAGACAAAGAGGAGACCTGTAACACAGTGACCGGTTCCAGTTGCCCTGCAAAGACAAACATTGACTTACCTTCTCAGGGGAACCCCCTTACCCTGGATGGGTAAGGCGCTCTGCCACCGAATTCATCTGTCCGCATCTGAAAGAAAGCTGAGACAAAAGTCAAAGTGCTGCACGATAACTTCACAGTTCCACACAGCTTGTGTCCATCTAGGAATACCCTCTAGACTCCAACTACTCCCTACACCACAAATTTCAAATTACAGGGGCCTGGGACTTGGCCTTTTACACCTGCACCCAGGCTGGGCAGCAGGATAGAGCAGCTCCGGGACAGCTACACCCAGACACCCGTGACACACAAGACAACAGACAGGGGCACACAATGGGGAGACACAGCTCTGGGCCACAAGAACGGCCGCAAGGACCGAGAGAACATGGAATGAGATGAGCCGGGTGAGAATGAAGGCGAGCTGATGAAGCTCGCAGAAGCCGGGAGGAAGAAGATGCTGATGGAACGATCCAAGAACCGCCAAGACGGATGCCCGAGAATCTGAGGGCCACAGACCCCTACCTATCTTTGTGTTTCTACAAGACCTAAGCCGCAGCAATGGATCCTCGCGGCGCACGGCTGTCGACACAGCTCGGAACAAGACCTCTAAAAGACATCCGATCGGATGCTTTTAAAAGAGAGACGCGATTCCAAGGCCTCTGAGAGCTGCCGAGCCGTGGAGCCCAGAGAACGGAGATGCTACAAGTGACGCCGAGGCTTCTGGTAAGCCCCCGGAAGGGATAAGGCGAAGCACGTACAACACAAGAGGCACAAAAGACACAGAAAGCACGATGGACAAGTGACACGACATGGCCCGGGACTGCTCTGTCCTGCGCACCTCAGCACTGTGAACAAAAGTGAGGCTCTCCCACCATGAGGCCTAAGGGGCCACAGCCTGGACCTCCCCGTCCCCAAAGCTGACTCCATAATCCCGGGTCACGAGTCCCGACCCGGCACCCCCGCTTTCAGCCCCTCTGCGGGTCATAGCCTTCGACTTAGCTCTCGGATGCCCACTGGCGAGGATCCACGTGGAGTGCCAAGGAAGGCTGCCTCGCCATCCGGGAAGTTCCTGCCGTTGCCAGGATGTCGCCCCTTGGCCAGCTACAAAAAATAAAACTGAAAATCAGCGCGTGATTGTCACAGCGCATCGGCCAAAACCCGACAATTCCGCTACTCACGGTCTCCCGAGAACGGCCGCGACCCGAGGCCACGCGCTTCGGCCACGCCAGGAGCCGGACGCCGTCACCTCAGGGCGCACCTGAGTTAAGAGCAGACAAAGTGATGTGGCATCGCTGAAACTTGAACAGGCCCGCGCTCCTCCTCCCGACATCCCCAACTCACGGCAGCCCCTCGGCCCGTTCCTGAAGACCACCCACACGGCCCCTTTACGTGGAAAACGCTCCGTCACATGGTCCCGTAACGCTTCCGCAGGGCTCACGGGACAGGCGAAGCAGGCGTGCCGGCCGGATGGCGACGGGGTCTCGGCAGAACGCAACTGGACCGCCTAAAGCACGCAAACGAGAAGGGACGCTTGGCGTTGCACCGGAAACTGAGAGCCCAGCGATAACAACAGCTTCCCTCCACAGATCAATGCTCACCTTGCCCACTTCGCCTTGACTGCTGCTAGCCGGCTCTACTTCCTAAAAATAAAGACAAAGAGGAGACCTGTAACACAGTGACCGGTTCCAGTTGCCCTGCAAAGACAAACATTGACTTACCTTCTCAGGGGAACCCCCTTACCCTGGGTGGGTAAGGCGCTCTGCCACCGAATTCATCTGTCCGCATCTGAAAGAAAGCTGAGACAAAAGTCAAAGTGCTGCACGATAACTTCACAGTTCCACACAGCTTGTGTCCATCTAGGAATACCCTCTAGACTCCAACTACTCCCTACACCACAAATTTCAAATTACAGGGGCCTGGGACTTGGCCTTTTACACCTGCACCCAGGCTGGGCAGCAGGACAGAGCAGCTCCGGGACAGCTACACCCAGACACCCGTGACACACAAGACAACAGACAGGGGCACACAATGGGGAGACACAGCTCTGGGCCACAAGAACGGCCGCAAGGACCGAGAGAACATGGAATGAGATGAGCCGGGTGAGAATGAAGGCGAGCTGATGAAGCTCGCAGAAGCCGGGAGGAAGAAGATGCTGATGGAACGATCCAAGAACCGCCAAGACGGATGCCCGAGAATCTGAGGGCCACAGACCCCTACCTATCTTTGTGTTTCTACAAGACCTAAGCCGCAGCAATGGATCCTCGCGGCGCACGGCTGTCGACACAGCTCGGAACAAGACCTCTAAAAGACATCCGATCGGATGCTTTTAAAAGAGAGACGCGATTCCAAGGCCTCTGAGAGCTCCCGAGGCAAAGCTTTGACGGCGTCAGGCCGATGAATGCAGAGATCAGAGATGCTACGAGCGACGCCGGGGCTTCTGGTAAGCCTCCAGAAGAGATAAGGCAAAGCACGTAGGACACGAGAAGCACAAAAGACACAGAATGCACAATGGACAAGTGACACGACATGCCCCGGGACTGCTCTGTCCTGCACACCTCAGCACTGTGAACAAAAGTGAGGCTCTCCCACCGTGCGGCCTAAGGGGCCACAGCCTGGACCTCCCCGTCCCCAAAGCTTTCTCAAAAATCCCGGGTCACGAGTCCTGACACGGTGCCCCCCTTTCATCCCCTCTGTGGGTCGTAGCCTTCAACTTAGCTCTCAGATGCCCGGTGGGGAGGATCCACACAAGGATGCCCAGGAAGGCCGCTGCGCTATCCAGGAAGTTCCTGCCATCGCCAGGATGCCGTCTCCTGGTCAGCTACAATCAAGGAGACCAAGTATCGATGCAGGATCTTAACGGCACATGTGTAAAAACCCAGCACTTACCTTCTCTAGAGAATGCCCAGTCATGGGCAGCAGACTTCACCTCACAGGGAGGCAGAGGGTTACTTCGCAGCAGTATTGGCTGACACAGCCCAATTACCACCACCTCAAGGAGGGGAGGAAGACTCTCCAGTCAGTGAGGGACAGGGAGCCCAGGGTACCCCCAAGGATGGAAACCCCAGCTTATATGACAGCAGTAGGCCCTAGCACCCACTATCTTTTCCTGGCTGGCCCTAGCACCAGGGGTACTGCCTGCACCTCTCAGGGGTTCTGGCACTCTGCTGCTTTAGGGTTCCTGCCTGCAGCTGCCTCAGGGAAACGGGAGCGCTGTTAGGGCTGCCGTTTAGAGTTTGAATAGTCCTGTACTCTACCTTAGATCCCAACCTGTACCCCTTTTATTTTCACTGTTTGTCTCCAGCCCTCGAGCTTTTGACCTCTGAAGCCCTCCCTCAACCTCTCTGTGTCACTGCCAAGCTCCTCCACTGAACCCTACAAACTTACAACCCTACGCTTGCAACCGGGGATGCTCCTTATCCATAGGCCCCAAGAGATGTCCCTTAGCCGGGACCAGGCAATCCACAGTTGCTCCCTACCCTACCTAAGTTTGGCCCTGTGACAGGGCAGAGGCTGACAGAGCCGAACTCTTTGCGGAGGCCAGGCACGAAGCCTTACCAACCGCCGCCTCGAGGAGGGGTAGGAGCAATCCCCGGCTGCGGAGGGACCGAGAGCCCAGGGTGGGGCGGGGCGGGAAACCCCCTGTTTCCCCAACCCTACGGATCGTCCCCCCACTATCCTCCTGGCTGGCCCTAGCACCAGGGAACTGCCTGCAGCTCTCGAGGGTTCTGGCACTCTTCTGCTTTAGGGCTCCTGCCTGCAGCTGCCTCAGAAAAACAGGAGCACTGTTAGGGCTGCTGTTTAGTGTGGGATACACCTGAACTCCACCTTACCTATACCCCTTCTTTTCACTGTTTGCTCAGCCTCTTTTTTTCTTGGAATTCTTGTGACAGATTGAGGGCACCAGGGAGGGACTGCCAAGATGAAATCAAAAGGGAAAAGGAGAAAGATCAGCCCTGCAGATCCACACCGGCTCACCTGTTCAGGTGCTGCTTCCTGGCAAAAAGCTTTGTCCCTCACCACCTCCTTTAAGCGGTGCTCCAGGTCCAAGTGCATCCAGGTGCTCCCCCAGACCCTATGAGATGCTCTCACCGTCACTCCATCAGATGCCACTGGGAGCCCACCACAAACTCCTCTCCTCCAGCAGATCCATGCCAGTGTTGTTTTGCCGCTTGTATTTGGCCCTGTAATAACGGCAAAATTGTTGCCCTCCGTCAGGTACGTGTTGTTAGACGCAGGTTTTTCCATAGCCATCTTTTCAAGAACGGGGTGCCATCCCTGCTTGATTACTAAATTAACAGTAAATTCTGGAAAACCTAAATGAGAAAAAGAATCTAAAAGCCTGGGGAGTTAATATGGGAGCCTTAACATCATTTAAACTAATATGTTTTGAAATAAAGCGAATTCTTCCAGTCCAAATGCAAAAATCCAATTCCTAAAAATAAAATAACCAAAAAACAAACAGCAACAAATTCCCACCAATATCATCAATAAAATCACAATACCTCCACCAACCAAGGGAAAAAAATCTTAACCTAGAAAAAAATCCAAACCACCTCAAAAAGTTTCAACACTGAAACACAACTCATCCTAACACTTCAACTAACAATACTAAAATAACTTTTCAAAACAAAGATTCCCCCTATCCACACCACCAATACCACATAAAACAAATGAAGTACTCTCATCACAGCACCCCTGAATCAAAAAACTAAATTGCCCTAAAATTTTTTATTTAATCACAAGTTAACACCAAAATAAAAATTTTAATCTCACTAACAAAAAAAAAAAGAAAACAACCCAAACAGGTAACACAAACAAAACCAACACTGTACAACCAACTACCAGCAAAAACAGATGCTATGCTCTTTCACTAACAGTTCTTATCACATCAGCAAAGTTAAATGTAAATAAAAAGCAACCCTATTGAACTCCACACAACAAATCACATCAACTATTAAAAAATAATCAGACCAACTCACTAAACTCAAAACCATTCAACTAACCCTAAACATTAGTAAAAAAAACCCCAAAGCTCTACATTTATACTAATACATAAATACTCACCAATACTTTATAAAAAAAATTAATAGCTATTTCAAAACATAAAAAACCAACCTAAATTACTAAAAAGTTAAAAAACATCACCCCCAAAAATATATCTGTAAAAATCCACCATATAAGTGCCTGTGTCCCCAGAAGTGAGACTAAGAAACACTACAAACAGAAAGAAATCCAAACTTATCATCAACACCTAAACTAAAAAGCGCAACATTAAATAAATGAACATATACATTATTATACACCAACTACAAACAAAATGAAATTATATAATCAATTACTAAAAATCACCTTAACACCAGTCAATAAAAAACTTTCAAAAATTGAAAACTGCATCTAACAAAAGCCACCTAATTAACACCCAAAACTCAGCTAACCAAACAAACCCTAGCCAATCTGAACCCCTACATAAAATAAACAATACCAAATAATACTTATCAAAATCTATTTTAATTGATTCTACCTAAAATACAAACCCATTCATAAAATAATCTTTATTCAAAAACCAAATTTCACGTAGTATACAACAAAAAAATCAAACACACTGTGCACCACCAAAAAAATCTAATATTGACTAAAAACCACATATAAATACCTCTGCTTTCTAAATATTAGTACCACTATTTATATTTACCTGTATCGGTATAAAAGCATATCTAGAATTAAAAAAAACATTAATTTGACCATTAAGCCAAAGATATACAATAAAAAATAAAGTGTTCTAAAATTACATTATATTATATCCCCATCATCTGCTTTATGCCCAAACATAAATTCTGTAACTTCAAAACTAAAAAAGAAAAAAATTCTTTGAACATATAATCTGTATACAATAATAATACAGCCTACCGCAAATTCTCTCTCAATTCTATTGTCTAACACAAACAACAAAAAAATCCATTTTTTACTTTTTTAAAATAACTTCGTATTGATTAGTAAATACAAAATAATTGCCAAAACGCTAACAACTTCTTCTAAAACTATTCAACTTTACTCCAATCCAAAAACCCAAGCTACCACCAAAACACCCCACGGCTCAAAAAGATCCACGCCACAGCCCAACTCCAAAAACATCCAAACCACATGTGCAGAAAAACCCTTCTAAATCTCCTCAGCTTTTCTCCACAACAACAACAAAAAATGATCTAACGTTATTCATCCTTTTTTTCCTCTTACCTACGCCCTACTTATTAACATTTTTTCACTTTTCCTCAAAAAAAATTTCCTTTAAAATCAATTAAAAAACGGACTAAAATCTGACTTCTATTAAGAAACACATTCATTTTAAAACATTTCCTCCCAATTGGTCTCAGACCTTTCCGAGGTTTGGATCCCGTTCCAGTGCACCAGAACCAAATCAACCTGCTCTGGCTCTGGAACCGTCAGCAACACCAAACCCAGAGCACGAAGCACCTCGCTGTTCCTACCCCGCTGTCCCTCGGCCCTGCCCTCTCGCGTCCTACACTGCAGAGCGCTGGGAGCCAGGTTCAGCCCCGAGAATTGTCACATCCATTTCCTGGGACATTCCAGCTTCCACGGGGATAGTGCGGGGACCCCCTGCATTCTATCCCCTAGTACAGCAGCAAGACAAAGTTCTCACCCAGCCCGCGTCTCCAGAAAATCGTGTGCAAGGCTTAAACAAGGTTTGAGAAATACGGTCTGCCCAAAAAGCCCAACTCTGCATCCAGAGGAAATAAACATCACGAACAGATTCATGCACACCACATGCACGGGACGCTGTCAGCTTGGACCTGCAATTAACTCGGCGATGGAAAAACCTGAGCTCGAAGCCCTCACGTGAGGGTGCAAAAGGTATTGGACACAGTTTCCAGAAGGCGCCACATCGTTATTTAAAGGCGCGGCTCACCGACAAAGAGCAACACCGACAAAGCCCACAGACAAAAAGCCCGGAAGGTCGGGCTTTGCCCCCTCCCCTCCTCCCAGCGGCTTTTACCAGCGCACTCTGAAGCTGACGAGCCACAAGTGTCCCCCAGCGGCCCTGGCCGGGACTCGCTCCCGGGCTGGCGCCGCTCCAGGTGCGGGGGGACCGGGGGAGCCACGCGAGCCCCGGCAGCGGCGGCACTCGGCACCCGGGGGCGGCCCCGCGCTCCCGGCCCCGGACGGAGCGCGGCTCCCGGCAGGAAAGCGGCTCCTCCGGCGGGCGGGGGCGGCCCCGGCCCCGGGAGAGCCCGGCCCGCCCAGCGGCACCGGGACCGGCCCGAAGGGACCCCGGCGGTGCCCCAGCCCCGCGCCCGGAGCGGACAAAGAGGCCGGGACGGACACAGCTCCGCGCCGCGGCTCCCGCCTGCCGGCCCGGCAGAGCTCGCCTCGCCTCCGCACGGCTCTGTCGCTCCCTGGCAAGATGAAATCAAAACGGAAAAGGAGAAAAGTCTCCCCTGCAAACCCGCGCTGGCTTACTTGCTCCGATGCTGCTTCCAGACACAAATGTTTGTCCCTCGGCACCTCCTTTAAGCAATGCTCCATGTCCAAGTGCATCCAGCTGTTCTCCCAGACCCTATGAGATGGTCTGGGTATCGTTCCACGAGATACCCCCGGGGAGCCCACCATAAACCCCTCTTCTCCAACTGCTTCGTGCCCAAGTGAAGTGAGGGAAACCCTCCCCCTAAAACAGCCCCGGGCAGGACCCACCCTCTCCTTACCATAACTGCTCACACCTGGGGCTGCTCTGTCCCCTCATCATCCTCACTGTTCACACCTGGGGCTGCTCTGTCCCTTCATCAACCTCACTGCTCACACCTGGGGCTGCTCTGAGCAGAAAATCACGGGATTTTCTTTATTCCCGTTTTGTTTTTTTTTTCCCAATTCCCGTTTTTTTTTCCTTTATTCCCGTTTTTTTTTTCCCCAATTCCCGAGGTTTTTTTTTCCTGTTTTTTTTTTTTTTTTTCCCAATTCACGGAGTTTTTTTTCCCAATTCCTGCCTTTTCCCCAATTCCCGATTTTCCCCCAATTCCCGTTTATTTTTCCCCGATCCCGGTTTTTTCCTGATTCCGCCGTTTTTCCCCCCAGGCCGGGGGTTTTTGTCCCCTTGGTGTCACCGTGGGAGCGGCCCTGGCACTGCTGCTGCTGCTGCTCCCGGGGGCTCGCGCGGCCACAAAAACCCCAAAATCCCTGGATTTCACCCCAAATGTTTGTGAGTAAAAAAGTGGATTGTACCCCTGGAAGCCAACTAAGAATGTGGTTTAGATAGTGCAGAACCAACAGGCCATGAACTGCAATTTGTTTTTAATATCTATATAAAAAATAATGAGCAATTTACAGGTCTCTCTCTAGTCAGAACCTCAGAAGTCTGTATAAAGGTGCTGTACAATATATAAACATTTACACCCGGTACATCCATCCGTTACGTAGCATTCCGAGGCCACGTGGCTAAGTCTGATACAGGCAGTACGGATACAAGGTCTATGGAAGGAGAAATCACATACAAGTAAGACATTATCAGGTCACATAAACATATAGAAAAATACGCGTTGAAGGCAGGGAAATAATTTCAGTGGGACTAATTCTTCTGGAATTAAAGGACTGGATTTGTCGCTGTACTCAGTGGTCAGGCCGAGTGCACACAGCTCAACGTAAACCAACCTCAGGGGAAGAAGATGGGGCAATATCTACAGGCTACTTCAGAGTATTAAATATTTCACAGTCATATTCCACTCAGGGAGAATTCGTACGTGTTGCGCTACACAGCAAACCCGGCGTCAGTGTCTCACCCGGTTTCAAGCAGGTGACCATGGTTCAGAGCTGCTTTAAAGCCTTTTGAATTCCCAAAATCTTTGTTTAAAAGCTGTTTGAGCAGTCAGCTGTACTTGTGAAGAATTCCACTCAGAACTATCTCACTGTGCTTTGATAGCCTTTAAAAGCATTTAGTGTTTCAAATCCAAAACAAGATATTCACTTGCAAAGAGGAAATCATGTTTGTATTTGAAGAAAGTAAAGCTCGATCATTTACTTTTCTTTCTCCAGCAAACTAGACCAAGGGCCTCCTTTTACCACTTTTCTGCAGTCATTGAAACTGTGAATAAAATAAACCCCTTCTGTTTCTGTTGTTCTTACAGCTGTAGGACGGATGCATCAATAGGTTCTAGTAATAACATCCCTCTTTAAAATATCTCTGCCAGCCCAAAACATAGATGGTGTGTCTCCTGTATCCTGTCTGTCATCAACACTCCTTGATCACACATTTATAGTAAATAGGGGAGAGTTCTAAAATATATGGGCAAGAACATCACTGAAAAAACTGCTCTGGCAGCTGAGTCTGTCCTAAGGTCAGCTCTTACCTCTACAGAAGGAAAAAAACCCAAATTCTTAACTAGCGCTAAATAATTAAAGACGGGACTTTTCAGCATCAGTTCCATCCCAAGGCCAAGGGCATCGTAGTGCCATGAGTGAAACCGAAGGAATTGTGTTAACAGAACCCAGAATTTTCTTTCCTCTCAAAGATGTTTGCAACCCAAATCCCTGTAACTCAAGCAATTAAAGCAATTTTGCTGTGTCAGAAAAAGCAAAATCACAAATTAAGTAAAATACCATATTTAGCTACAGGGTTTTGTATTAGGTATAAAAATTCCAGGAAATGTACGAACTCAGCAGCAGCAGCAGCAGCAGCAGCAGCAGCTCATTTGCTGCCCTGGAACTGACAAAAACCAACTCACCCATGTTCTGTGGGTTTCCTGATGTAAACGTGCAACCTGCTCTAGAGAAAGCACCCCCTTCACCCCAAACCTGCCTTGTCTGTGACTGGAATCCACGTGGGAAAGGTTAGATTGACTGGATACAGCAGCTAGCTTGGCACAAGAACAGGAAGTGAGTCGGGATCACATTGGCAACAGAGGCATTAAATAACTTTGTTCAGAGTTCACAATACTTGGGGGAAGCTGCAGCAGTGCAACACTGGGAACAGCAGACATGGCCTGCAAAGGGACACGGGGACAGCAGCTCATGGAAGGGTTTCACTGAAGCAATCTGCAAGGTCCTTCAAGGAGCTTAGATAATTTAAGAACAAATCAAATACCTTCCCCACCTCTAACCATTTTCTGAGGGGAAAAAAAAAAAAAAAAAAAAAAGACAACTGTGCGAGAAGAACCGATGCTTTAAATTACCCTTACTGGAAAATTGATCAAAACATGTTCTAAAGCACAGTGTCTGTCAGTCAGTCACACCTGTTTTCCAGGCACCGCTGCTGCTGGGGTGCCCTTACAGCCACTGGGGACCTTCCATGGCCCAGGAGTTATCAGTGTTTTCCTTGCTGGAGAATTCCTCTCAGGTTGTGAAGTTCCATCTTTGGTTTCATCGGGCAGCTCCACGTGTCTTTTTCCATGGTGCCTGCTCAGCCTAAGAGCTTCCTGTGTTTCTACCCTCCTTTGTTTCTCCATGGAAAGCAGCGGGATATCGGAAAGGCTGGAGGTTTTGAATCTGCTAGAACCTGTGTCTCCAGAGCTGGACTTGGTTAGTAAGTCATCTTCAGAGGCATTTCTTCTGGAGTCCCTGAAGGGAAGGTTATGCTCACCAAACACTGGGTAAGGTCGGTCTGCAGAACCCCCTTCTGTCTTTCCTGGAGTCTTCTGCTTCATCTCTTTCCTGGTGACTTCTGGCTTACCATTCCCACCTTTCAACTGCTCAACAGTTGCCTTCTCGCCACGGGATGTTCTACCCTGGATCCTTCCCACCATTGCTGTGCTTCCTGGCTTGCTGAGATGCCTTTGGGGACTTGCTGACCTTTCTTGATTTCCACCGGAAGACTCCTTTTTGTCACTGCTCTTCATCCCTATTTCTGCGGTTTTACTCTCACTCCTGGAACTTTCAGATATATGTGAGAGATTGTTTGTCTCAGGATCCCCTTTCCTGGGGCTGTGGAATCCCACGTGAGAGTATCCTTCAGCAGCCCCAGACTTTGCTGGACTGGCAGATCTGCCCCTTTTGGTCCCTGCTTCTGAACTACCTTTAGTGATCCCAAACCCAGGACTCGAGGGACATTCCCATCTGTTCTTTGTTCTCTGGGGAGAAGACTGAGGCTTCCTCTCACACTGGTTTTCAGTTAAAGTGCTTATCTTGTCAGGCACAGTGTTCTCTGCTTGTTCCAGTTTCTCAGACAGCTGAACTCTGGTTAAAGCTTCTCCTGATACTGCTAAATAACACACTTCAGATGGGGAAGCAGCATGGGAAGATGAAGATAATAATGGTGACTGTTCTTCATATATTACATTTGATGAAGCAGGGTTGTAGCCATCCCAATCACCTGGAAGTGAATGACGAGAGATTTGATTAAATACACAAAAAGCAAAAATCGGCAAACTACTGAGTTCACTTCAAAAATCACTACAGAGTGGCATATTTTCAAAGCTTTACTTAGCCAGATTTCTGTACTGTGTTTTTCTACAATGACCCTGAGGATGTGATTTTCAAAAAAAAACAACAAACTAGTGCTCAAAATGTTCGATCCCTGCAGGACTGAGAGAGTCTTGGATCAAGACAAGTTTAGAGCCTACACAGCAAAATTTCAAATTAAAAAGTCCCTGACCTACATTGTTTAATAAAACAAAACCAACCAGAACTGTTATGCCTAAAGAAATCTGAAACAGTGAAAAGTTTGGGTTATTCATAGCTTTGCCCTTCAAAAATAGGAAGAGATGAAACAAGACATGCAGATTTACCAAGTCTTTAAGGAAAAACCAAGAAAAGCACTGAAAGCCCTTAATGTTGCTCAGGTTTCACGTAGGGACACAGACTGGAAGGAGCCAAACCTGAAGGAGGAAGAGAAAAAGCCCGGAAGTACATACAAAAAAACCCCCAAACCCACAGAGTACAGCAAGCAAGATTTCAATCAGAAATGTGGGATTAACAGCAAGGCAAGAGGCAATAAACCCTTCCCCCACTCCACCACCTCCTTCACCTCATCCCAGGCCCCACTCTAGACAGAGAACTAGAGGTTCCTCTAGCTCCAGAGGTTCCCTTTTGTCCAAGTCTGTTTCTCCCCCAAGGTCAGGGAATTTCTGAGACCAGCAGGGCCAGGAGTGATGCTCAGGACTGTTTTCTAGCTCTTGGGAGAAAAGAAATTCAGACAGTACTGAGCAGATTTTACCCTTTGAGTGAATGCCAATTAGCGACTGAATGCGCAAAGTATTTGGTAGCTGTGCGTGTTCGGGATTTTGAAAGGATAAACTCGAGGTTGCTCACGGTGACCGAAAAGCTCCTTATCAGCAGAAGCAACCCTACAATTTAGGAAGTTTAACCATCGGCACCTCAGTGTCAGCATCAGGGGTTACAAAGACTAAAATGCATATTTAGGAAATGAAATGTTCTTTGCTTTAAAATGCCAGCCGGCACTGCCACAAGCCTCTGATTTGCAGCCCTGGGACTGAGTCAGACCCAAAGTCATCGGTTCTGAACTCTGTGGCTCCTGCAAACATTTGCTCTGCTGTACTTCCTGGTTTGTATTTTTTTTTGGCCTACAAAACTGTGGTTTCCTTTGGTAGATGCAGAAATCTCCTTGAATCCCTAAGGAGAATAAGAATCCTCCCTTTGGAGAATAAAGTTGCCCCTTTCCTGATTCCTGAAGTTTTGGCTTTGAGAAACAAAATTTTTCATAATTTAGAAAGCTAAAAACAGAGGTAAATATGTACAGAAACAAAATTTTAGCAGTAGTGTAGCACAGAGAAGTTTCACTTAAATTAAAAGGCAATCAGGGTTAATCAGCATATTTTTATAGAAAAACTCGATTAGCTTGGACAGAACTGAGCAACTAATTAGAAATACGGAATAATTTCAGATTGTGCAATACTCCCATGTACCTGTCACGTGTTGATTTTACCCCAAATATTCCTCATGCTTGAAAACAGATATTTTGATTTTCAATTTTTGTATTTGAATATTTAATTTAATTCAATAATGAATGCACAGCTGTCACAAAGGCAACTGCCAACTACTGCAGTAGTAATGTGAACAAGCAGCAGAATCTCCTTATCCCACTTTACTCCCCTCAACACCAAACAGCCCGTAAGACAACGTACTGTGATCTGGTATCAATCCAGTCCCTGGTCTCAGCAGCAGCAAAACTTTATTTCCTCCAGCCTGAATCAGCTCAATGGCTCGTGTGTGAGTGATTCCTTGGGTAGGTTCTCCATTAATTTCCACTATTTGGTCACCGACCTGAGAAAAAAAGTGAAGCATATTAGTCTTTGGGAATCTCTGACTCTGCGAACTGGCTTTTCATTTAGAAAGGAAAAATAATAGAGGCAAATGCTTCTGTTTTCCCTCTCATGCAAAAATCCAGTGGGCATTAGTGACGTTGTTCCATGGATGACAAACAGGATGTGACCCCAGGGTCCGGGGGTTCAGAGGTGCACAGGGATAGTCTGTTCAGGGAAAGATTCCAGATATCTTAACCACATCTTCTATTTATTTACAAGTGATGAGGCAGATACAGGATGCGCTTGAATGTATTTTCGTTCCGGATTGTGGAGGGAGCGCATGGATCAACGACATCGCACCTGTCTGAGGTCACCTTATCCAGGGGTGGACACGGCACTTTCCCTACGCCCACCGTTGAGCTGAACACCGTGCAAACGGGTTTGCTATAGGGACAGGAATTGTTGTTTCAGGTTGGAGAGATCGGCGGTGAGGTCTCAGAGCCAATAAGCAACTCTCACTGGTACCAGGCAGGTAATTTCAGCTCGTGCTAACTTCCCCGGCTGCTGGAAAGGGGCTGGAATAGCAGACCCCAAAAAGAGTTCTCTGTTGGGGAAAACTGGGAAGGGAAATGGGGACCAAAAGGGAGTGGAAGCCTATTTGGCACTGCACACAGCAGCCAATAGATGTCACTGGTGTGTAACATTAACATCTTGAAGAGGCTTCCTGGGTTTTGCTGAAGACGCTCCGTCAAAGGAGGTCACCACTCTGGATAAACTAACGTATTGACCGCATCAAAAAATTGATTAGAGAAGCCGAACTCACATGGACTCTCCCATCCTTGACTGCCGGCCCATCCTCAGCCAGACGGAGGATGAATAAGCCCATGTTGTATTCTTTTCCTCCCCGGAGGCTGAATCCAAACCCTCGAGGGCCCCTTTCCAACTCCACTGGGAAACAGCCGGGATTCTGTGCAGGAAGTCAGAGAGGGGGATGGAAAAAAAAATAAATTAAAAAAAATAAAGAGATGAGGACCTGTAGGCAGATTTAACCTTTTGTTTTTCTAGAAAAACATTTCAATACTTCTGTATTTTGAGCATTTAAACAGCATTCATCCTAGCTCTGGGGTGACTCAGGGTAATGGTTTTAATCTAAGTCTAAACATTCAGAACATCTTTCCTTCTAAGTCTGAGACAGGCACAAAACTCCTGAAGAAATTTTGCCAAAGGGTCCATAGTTGCTCCCTTACAAGCCTTTTGTGTTTCTTTTGTAACAATAATGAGCGTTCAACCACCCTAAGGAGATAATCACATTTAAAATATGAGCAAAAATATTCTGTGAGACACTTCAGTACACTTTTATACACAACTGTTCTACCCATATCTGACAGGGAAATGTTTAACGTTCTGCTTTTGAGAACTCTGTGGCAACACCGCTAGAGTGCCTCGATGGATGAGTATTCCCTATGTCTCCCCACCCTCTGGATGGATTTTTGTACCTGGGAATGACGGCTGCCAACACCTGAAGCAGCATCCAACTGTGCCATGTGCTTGTGCTCAGGCCAGGACAGCCGGTAGCTACTAGAAACTTCTTTTCCAGCTTCCCCTTCTGTAGCTCCCCTACAGAAAGGTGAAAGGACGCGGACGTTACCTTCGCATTCATCCCTCTGGCCAAGCTCTGCCCACCATTCCCAGCCACTTTTCCCAACCTGTCTGGGTTGATCAGTGCCAATCCCAGCGGTCGGTGCTGTGGGGCCGGACTCTGCCTGGCTGAGTTTGTTCCTGATGGAGGACCACGTTGCTCTAAAATGCAAACAAAATCTATAGTCACAACTTCACAAATCCACAGCCGGGACAATGGTCACCACCAGCGCTGGGGCTACCGCTCCCAAGAAACCAAGCAGCCGCAAGACCTTGGCCTGGGCCGAGCCGAGCTCATGTGGGCACAACAGAGAGAGGATTTTCCAAGCCAGGAACACTAGTACAGCTCTAATTATTCCATGGAATAAATTCCTATGAATTTTATTCTTTATTCTTTTACTCTGCTTTTCCTCAGGAAATACCAACACAATTGTACGGATTCTGACATGAACAGAAGGTTTTTAGCCTGTTTGCGACTCGATAGATGCCAGAGGGGATCGGGGCCGATCATTTCCAGGAAATTGGTTCAGATATTCAGTACCATGAAATTTTCTGAGATGAAGAACAGTGTCTATTTGAAAAATATCCCTCTATAAAGGTAAGGGAATGAGGATCTTCAGGAGAAATGGGGATTTGGAGGTGAAGGTCCCATCAAATGAAGGGAAATCGCCAACTCATTTAAGGCACAACACGGTTTTCCATTTCCCAGCTCCAGACAAGGTGAGGAACTGGTCCCACAGCCCCACTGGGGGGAGGAGTTCACTGGCAGGCATTCGAGAGGAATTTTAAAGTGTTTTTCCTTCTCCCCAGGTAAAAAAAAAAAAAAAAGGTTTTAAAAAACCCATTTAAAAAAACCTCCTATTATTTTCCCCTCTACGGAAAAACTGTTAGCGTGCACTTTACAATAAATCCGGTGCATTTCTGCAAAAAGCCCCATGACACAAAAATGACACCCTCACTTAAGAATAAGGAACCACCATCTACACAAAAAGCTGCCCCTTAGGTAGAACCTGAATGGCAAGCAGTGGCCCAAGATGGACTTCAGTGATGAAATATAAACTAATAACTCCTTTTCTCTGGAAGGAGCCCCATTAGGTGCAGCACATTACTCCATTTCTTAATTAAGAACATACCAATTCCATTAAAATGCAAAAAGTGCTCAAGAATGTTAAGGGAAGGAAATTTCAAGGATATTACACTGAATTTCTCAGTGTAATAAAAATGTTCTCAGCTTCCAGAGCCCTCAACAGAACTGCTTGGTGCTGTTCCCATGACATGCCTGAAAGAGGTTTTTCTCTAGAGACCAAATGTCAACTTTTACTCCTGGTATACCCTCAGATTTTTATTTTAGAAGCATAGGCAAGAAAAACGCCATCTGTTTGTACAAATCCTGCATCCCTCTCTGCAGCCTCCTCTCGTGTGTTCCCAGCTAATACGTGACAAAAGATGACAGGCTCTTGCTTTCATGAAAAATGGTAAAGAATCTCTTCTGGCGCATGAAGGGAATTAATTTATTCCCGTGAAAAGCAAAGATCACGGGTCTATGAAAGCCTGAGGGGAGGGAAGGGGATGAGGCAAGAGGTTTTGTTTCCACTTTCAAAGGACAAAGCTGGGAAACAGCAAACTCTATCAGCGTTTCTGCCTTACGAGACTCGACAGCTTCCGGCAAGAAGGGCATTTGGTGTTTTTGGAGCTGTATCCTGGATTTTCCTGGGTGTGAATCAGCCCTGTGAGGCTCAGCTCTCTCCCCTGAGTGCCTGAAACCCTGACTTGCCCACACCCGTGCTGGATTCCTCCACTATAGAGGGTTCTACTGTGAGCTAAACTCTATTTCTTCAGCTACATCAAGGGGAATTTTAAAGAGGAGATATATTCCCACTCCACTGGAATGGGAATTCTGCTTCTTTCTCCTTCACTGTCACAAAATTCTTTACATCTGAAACACACCAATTCCAGCTCCTCTGAGGCACAGATTTTTTCTGACTGATCTTCACTCTGGTTTCACCACCTGCTGCTGAGGGGTTCTTTCCTCTCTTTGTTGAGTCTCCCCAGGTTCTGGTTTTATCTCTGTATTTTGGCTCCAAATCTGTAATTGAGGCAGTGGGAAAGGTTTTTACATGGAGTCCGTGTAAGGGCATGCATAAACAATGGGCAGAAACATGACATTGAGAAAACTTATTTTGAAAACAAGTGGAAGGTATGCCTATCCACGGCAGGGAGCGGAATGAAATGAAATGAATGGGGTTTTGGGTCCTTCCAACCAAAACCAGTCTGGATTTGATGACCAAAAGCTGCAGAGAATACAGATCTAATTCAATCAACTCAAACTTCAGTTGCTTTATACACATCACCCATGGCAACTGCTTTGAAGTGTGTCCCTTCAAACTGGAATGAAATGAAATAGATTGGATAAAAATAAAAATCTTAATAGAAAAGTAACTTAGAGAGGTCTCTCTACTTCAAGCATTAACAAAAAGGAGCATTAAGTCTTTGAAATTCTGTGTTACAGGCTGAGATGGCATGCTAAATATTTGCAATGAACATGAAATTGAAGAATCATCTGCTGGCTTTATTCACAGCCTGGTTCTAGGTATTTCTTCTTTAAAAGGTGAAGAAAGCCAACTTTATGACAAAATGATAGAGAGTTTAATTAAACCCATAAGCAGCATTCAAGAAAACCGCAGGGTGGGAAAACAGCTTTTCTCTCCAAATTACTGGATTTTATAAATTATGGATGCTAAATCTGAACCAGAGTGCCTGTACAAGTTACAGGCCGCACAGCTCCTCAGGCTTGCCTGAGAAAGTAGCTTGGGGAAAAACATGAGAAGGAATTAAAACAATCCTCAGGGACACAAAACAGCCTTGCAGGTGTTGTTTTGTATTCCTTGTTTTCCTTGCAGGAGAAAGTCAGGGGGTGGTGAGCCCCACTGACCAATGATGGTGATGTAGCAGTTTACTAACCAATAAGAGTTTCCTTTCTGTACTTTCCACGTATCTGTCTGTAAAACAGGCCTGGAGCAATAAACTAAAAAAATCCTTCTGTTCTGACTCCCTTGAGAGTCCGTGTCGTTCTTCCCGCCGTTCCCAATTAGAACGACAATAAATTTACATTTTTGTTTAGAAACAATACCACAGTGCATGCAGTGTTATATGGGAGCTGTCATTAAGTCACAGTCTCTGAAGATGGGGCTTTGCAGTTCTTAGGACTCATTTTGCTGCGCAGGTGACACAGCACGTTTTGCAGGTGGAATAGACTGGCAGGAAAACCAGGTGTCAAGGTCTTTTTCCCATGAGGTGGGATGTGACCCTTTTCCAAAGGCGAGCTTTGGCAGACAGAACTGCAGCATGTTTCTGCTGCAGCAATGCAGCGCTAGGGAATCTGTGTGTTTTAACATGGGAGACAGCAAAAACTCCGGGTTTAAAAGGAGAGATTTGAAAAACAGGACTCCCTGTGCCCTTGGAGCAGGGACACAGCATCCTGGCAGCACTGGCCTCATTGAGAACAGAGCTCTGGCAGCACCTGCAACAGCAGGAGCCAGGCCCTGAGCCAGGGTGAGAAGCTTTTCCCACTAAGCATCATCCTGTGGCTGCTGCAGTCCCCTGAGGAGGGGTCATTTCCCTACGGCTGGAAAATACAAGGTCTGGACGGGACGTTTCTATGTCAGCAGCACTTTCTCACACATGAGAATTTCTCTCACTCTTCACTGCATGGTCTAGCTTCTTTTTGGGTACGATCACCTTGTTGCAGCAGCTCCTCTCTCTCTGTCCCACCCGCCTTCAGCTCCTCCAGAGCAAACACATGAGCTTCCAACTTGCTCAGCTTCCAGGAGCTGATGAACCCCACGGGCCCCACCCAACTCCGGATATTCCAGGATTCAATCTCCTAAATTTCCAAACACCTTCAAATACTCCATTTAAGCCAGTAAACTTCAGCAGCGAGAAATACCCAACTCTGATAATGTGGTGGCACCTTCCTTACCTTCCTCAGCCACCACCGTGAGGGTCACCACGTTGCCTGCATCCTTGATGAGCTGCACAATGCTGTCATGGGAGAGCTCCACGATGGACTGGTTGTTTACCGCTGAGATTCTATCGCCCACCTTCAGCTTCCCACACTGGTCAGCCGGGCTTCCCTCGATAACCCGCCCGATCTTGTGAGGAATCACTAGAAAACAAGAATAGGCACAGCAACACTATAAGTATTCACAGAATTATGGAATATCCTGAGTGGGAAGGGATCCACAAGGATCGAAGTACAGCTCCTGGCCCTGCACAGGGCAACCTCAAGAATCCTACCATGTGCACTTCAGATAAGCATCACATAGACCCAGAATTACCAGTCACAGAAACGCGGAGTTGGAGGGACCCACGAGGATGAACAACTCCTGTCACTGCAGAGGACATCCCATAATCCAAACAAATCCCACCCTGTGCCTGAAGAGCATTATCCAAATACTCCTTGAGCTCTGGCAGCCTTGGGCCTGTGACCACTTCCCTGAGGATCCTGCCTGTTCACTGCCCCACCACCCTCTGGGGGAAGAAGCTTTTCCTCATATTCATCCTAATTCTCCCCTGGCACAGCTCCAGCCATTCCCTTGGTCCTGTCACTAGTCATTACAGAGCAGCGATCACCGTTTGTCCCCGCTCTCCTGCTCCAAAGGGTGGCACTGCTTGTACAGGACAAATCTGCAAATAATGAGGAATGCCTCACTGTGAGCGAATGGAGAGGCCAACCCAACAGCATGGCCTTGTTACGTACAGGGTGTTTTGCCTGAAGGAAAATGTGGGAAGGAAATGGGTCACAAAGGGATGAGTGAGAACGTGTGGCCCTGAAGTGCACCGTAACAGTTGGTTTTACCATATATAATGTAGTTTTCCACTTCATGCATCGACCCTGACGGACAGTGTGGGCTCAGACAGAGTTATGGCCATCCACTGTAACACAGAGATTCAGACGCATGGGCAAACTCTTCCCACTTGCAAAAAAAAAAAAATTAACCCTTAAACACACTTAAAAATATATATCAAACTTCTCCTGCCCGGGACTGATTCAGTCAGGTGAGGACCTGAGCAGGGAGCCTGCGCAAGGCCAGCAAGATGCTACATCAGCTCTGCATAGATCTGACCACTTTTCCTGATCTCTGAGTTGAACGTGCACTTGTAATAATTGTCTCAAATTTCTTCCAGCTGTCCTGGCTTGGTTCACCCCAGAGTGATACCGTGCCCTGCACAGACTCCTCCAGAAGCAAGGGCTATGGGGCCAGAACAGACAGAATGGAGAAAACAAGAAATGTTATGAGAAGTAGAAGGAAAAAAGAATGATTTCAGCTCCTTTCCCAGAGATGACCACAAAGGCAGAACTAGAGACAACCATGCCGGAGCCACGTCCATATCTCACAACTGCAATACCAGACCAGGCCACTTTTTGACTTTGATGTTCTTCCTAGACAAACACACTCAGTGATGGTAATGGCTTCACTGCTTTCCACCAAATACTGTAGATTCTACTTCCTCAGATCCCCAAAACAAGAAATTTTACCTGATTAGGTAATACAAAGCCAAGGTTGAAACTACGCTTCCATTAAAATGCCAAAGAATTAATGCCTCATTGCCACTGCCTGACAAATATCTACATCCTACATGCTGCCCCGTGACAAGTGCACTCTTGGGTATGGGTTGGGTGGGATATAAATTCCCCGTTCCCCACTTATGTCACGGTGGGGTGACCAAGAGCATAAATATGAAGCAAGACAGACCAAGACTTAGCTGGCTGGGCTGTGCCAGTGTGACTGAAAGCTGACTATGAGGGAAACACCAGCAGTACAGAGGAAGCCATATCCCTGGAGAAGCCCCAGTGAGGCCAGGCAGGGGCAGAGCCACCAGGACACGGCACTTACCCCCAGGAGGAGGTTTGTTCTTGGAGGTGAGGATGACGAAGCCAAATCCTTCGTTCTCTTTCCGCTGCAGACGGACATCGTAGACCTCCGGGCACGGCTGGTTGGCCAAGTCAACACGGTTCAGCCGGGGAGAGCCGTTCTGTGTCAGGACAGGCTGTGGCTCCTCCTCCTCTGCCTGCTTTTCCCCTTGCAGGAAATGGACAAACAACAAATAAGAAACAATCGCACCAAGCGACTTCAGCACAACCATGAAGCTTAAGTGTCAGTGCCAGTATGAGGTGGCAACAGCAGTTGCCAGTCAGAGCAGGGGGCCCTTGTCAGCTGTAAATCCCACCCCAGCTTTGTCATTCATGGAGTCACAGACGAATATCTGAACTGTTGATCTGGACACCGATCTAAAACTGCAGCATCTCAAGATCCTGCCCTGAAATGGCTCTCGTTTGAATAGTTAAACTTGCTACGCACCGATGCGAAAGATTTGAGAATACAGCATACGGAAGGTGCCCCTCCCTGCCCGTGGCAGGATGTGGGACAAAATGAGCTTTAAGGTCCCTTTCAACCCAAAACGTTCTGAGATGTTGAGAAAAGAGACTTCGTTATTATGCAATTTCCACAGCACTAATGGCTGTTTTAACTACTACCTACTACAAAAAAAAAATCACCGCTGCATCATAATTTTCAGAGCCTTATCTGTGTAAGCAGCGCAAGCTAGCAAGCAACGGGGTCCAAGCTTATTAAATTCTGCTTTTCTCCATTTCAGAGTTATAGCTGACCCTCCTCAATCTCAGGCTGCTCAGCCTCAGTGCAATAATTAAGTTCCAGAGCAGCTTCGGTGGATTCGATCACGAGCCCTACAAGTGCTCCTTCTGGGCAAGTGGACACCTACCACCGAAGAAGATCTTCCTCCGGACTGTGAGCAGCACCTGCCCATTCCGTGCGGCGCTGGTCATTAAATCCAGAACTTGCTTGTGTGACTTCCCTTTCACAGGGACTCCATCGATGCACATCAGCTCATCCGCTGCACGCAGCCTCCCGTCCTTTTCCGCTGCTCCCAATGGGATTATGGCTCCAATATAGATCTGTGAGCAGAGTCCGGGGGTTTGAATGGGAACGTGAATTCATCAGAACACACAGTGGTTGACGTGCAGACGAGGTCTTTTGGGAAGACTCTTTCCAAGATTACCTCACTGTCCTGCTCTAGCGGAAATGAAGCCAGAAAGCGCACTCTGCACAAGCTGATCTAGTTGAGACAGTCTGGGGTCTCAAAGCATTCACTGAATACTTCAAAAATCTTTAATCCGTATTTTTTGTCAGTTCTGCTCTCTTGAGCACGTTTGTCAGTTTATTAAAAGGCTCAGCTTTTGAAATGAGCGCATGCCATGTACTTATTATACATACGATTTCCTAGACACTAATGACACAAAAGCCTCTGACATTCATTCTGTTTTATTTTTTTACCAAGACTGAGACAGAATGATTGGGAAAGAAATAAAAGCTTTTGAATGAACTCAAGTTTATTTCTGAAAATAATTGCTTATAGACAGTTCCACACTTCAAGCTGCTTCAGTTCTCAGCTTTTGGTAATTAGATAACGAATTCGAACATCATCAGTTCTGCCTACCCCCACCTCAAAAAGTGCTACTAAATAAAACACAGAGAAGAGCACCACACTCTATTTCATATGTTACAATCACTTTCTGATTAAATGGAAGATTAAGGGTAACTACAGCTAGTACTGCTAGAGGTTAAGCAACAGTGGGCAGCTCATCAGTACACAGCACTCAAGACAGCAGGTCCACACTTCTAACAGCTATGGCTGTTATGGAAACCAAACACCACAAACACTATAAAGTGCAACAGAAGTGACATTCTCTGTGTTTGCTCTTTACTTTAAATGCATGTTAGTGAGGGAGGAAGAGGAGAAAAAAAGGCTAGCACTAGATCACAGCTGGGAATGGAAAAACTGAATTCCTTCATTGTAATCACAAAATAATCTCTGCAGATCTATTCCAAAAGCTTTTTCTCTCCACTTAACAGCTTAAAGAAAGGTCCCCAATATATAATACAAGTCTTAGTGCTTCCTTCCAGAGAGGAATTTATGCACGTTTGAAAATAGAGAGGAGTCTCCTAAAACCTGCCCTCGGAGAACGGACCATCCAGGGGTGTCTGCGCTGGTATTTGCCCAGCTGCCTCCAATGCGATGCATGATTAAAAATCCAGCGGGAGAAGCAGGGAATAAAGGGGGTGTGTCACCATGTCAAACCTCATTTCACTGGGCTGCAAGAAAAGGAACAGCCCAATGAAGTTTAGACAGGAGGACCAACTGCTTCCTTCCGCTCAGCTAGTTCCCAGGGTGCACTGCTGTGCACAGCACACCGATCACTGAATCCGGGCACATCCTGTGCCAAGGCCACCGCTGAGCTCAAGTGACAATGGGCAAAGGCTGGGCACCTGCACGGCCCTTCCGAAGGCTCCGAGATACATCAACAGCCGGTGCCCTCAGCGCAACAAAAAACTGCGGCCAAGGATAGGCTCGGTACTAAGAAGGGCGCAAAACCTTGGAGACCGGAGTCCGCAAAGAGGGGAAAAAAATAAAGGTAATCTGGACTGATTCCTGATCTCTGAAAGTCAGGTAGCAAATTGGTCAATTTTGCCATCACTGAACTGCCTGGATGGGATGATGGGAAATGAGGATGACAGAGTAGGATCATTCCAACAGCAAAACTACGAGGTAACTGTGAGCAGTTTCACTTACAGGCTGATCCGGTCCGTCCCCTCCAAGCACCCGGAAACCAAAGCCTGACTCTTGTTTTCTCAGGAAGACGTCTAAATCTCTTGTGTTTGGAGCTAAGAAAAAAAACAGTGTTTCAAAACATATAAGGAGCTATCTTGGATTATTGAAGGATTATACTTCGGTGGTACACTCTAAGTCTTCTAGTGACAAAACACAGTAACCAGAAATACAGTGATATTCTCTTTTCAAAAGAGGTATTAATTTTCAATAATTAATTTTCTAAGCAGAAATCACAACCACATCTGTGCAGTAGACCAGGATAAAAGCCAGTCTGTGACACAACTGAGCGCTACTTTTATAAGCAGGTCTGCTCCAGCTAACTTCAGAACCATCCTTGAGATTATTTCTGCAATTAACTGTTTAACTGAAAATACGGTTGAAACATATTTTATCTTTTTTGTTTTTCTCATTCCTGTTTGAATTATGCATGACTTGAAATGTATTATCCACAGCAGGTTAACAAACTTCACAACAAAGTCTCAGTAGTTTTACTGCACATACAACAAAAGAAAAAATTCCCCTCATCATTGAGCAATTTCAAGTTGAAGATGATATACTTACGTTTGTCCTCGTAAATTGTCTTAGACTTCAGGTAGACTTCGGAAGGGTCCAGTTTAGGAGAGCCTGGTCGCACAGCAGAGGGCGGGAAGGGCATCGGCTGCGGAATGGTATCGCAGACAGCTTCCAAACTCCCTGAACTGTCCTGCTTGCCCTTCTGAAATAGACCACGGACACAAAATCCATATTAAATAAAGGCATGACTACGCTTGTCACGTAAATGTCATGCAAAGACAATGAACGAACGCCACGCAGAAGAAAAACAGAAGTAGAAAGGAACAAAATTACAGCTTTTCCTTTTTTTCTGGTACATGTCTGACCAGAGTACTGAAGTCTTCCTCACTGGTACATGAATTTCTACTGGAGACTAGGCTTGGAAAGAGTTTGAAGTGACTGATGCTCAGAGAGGAGTGAAGCTGGGCAGATGCTGGTGGTTAGCAATACATGGCATGAAGTAGGGCATAAAGGACCGATCACGTTTAGAAAAGACACCGAATCCTTGTCAGGCACCTGCCAGGCTCTGTACCACAATCCAGCACCGTGGGCACGTGCTACTCTGCAGGCACTGCCTCCTGTCCTCTGCCGAGCTCCTCCCCACAAGTACAGCATGAGCTGTTTGCTGGAGCAATATATATACAGAACAGGAGGACATACCTGGGTAGTGTGAGGTATCAACAGCTTCCTGTGTGCCTTTTCATGATCTGCAACACTTCTGTTCATGAGCCAAGGACACCAAACATCCTTGTGGTCTCTCGTCTAAACTCCCAGACAATTATGCACTAAAATAACTCTAAATACTTCTCCTGGGCTGAAACCCAGCCTGGAAAACTGGCACGTGGCAGTGTATGCTGAACCATAGCAGGGGCAGAACAGACGTAGATCTGCCCTTTCACCAAGAGCAGAATAAACTGCCCAGAGCCATGCAGTAGTGTGACACTTCTTGTATGTTTATAAACACAAGAACTTGCCCTTTTTAAGTGAATTACTTTGCCACGCTGCTTAATGCCACTGAGCATCGAGGGCTCTGTGGGCTGATGCTCCTGTACGTGTGCTGGTACAGAATGCCAGTCCCCAAGTCCAAACTATTTTTAGCACATTGCCATGGGATCCGTGCCGACGGGGCCCTCCAACTGCGGGGATTTCTGCTCTGATTTGTTCAATGTGGGCAGCTGGATGCTGAATCTGAAGATCTGAATCTGAAGAGGAACCCAATCTGAAGACCTTACTGAGTACAGTCGTCTTTGAGCATGCTGAACATGTGCTCCTGTGTCATGTCACTGCTGGGATAGAACTACGGTTGCACTCAAACAGCAGGATAAAGATAGAAAGGGAAGTTACAGATACGTTCTGGGAATGGGATTTTCCTAAATTGCCCTGATTTGTCCTGATTTGTACGAGAAGCATTTTTAGAGAAGTATCTGTGTTCTACCAGCCTAATTTATAACAGAAACCTTCAAAATAAACATAAGCATTAATACCAGCGTTATTAAATTAGAGGTTGTTTTACTAAGACCAAGGATTCTTTACTGAGCTAATATATATTAAAGATGCTCTGACAGATAACTTCCAAGAGCAATGAGTATCCAGCTAGGAATGTACAGCTCCACAGAGACTTGCTGAAAATATGGATCCAAAGATAAGCACTTCCAGAAGGGAGCACTAACCAGTACATTAATTAATCCTCCATAAACACGAGGATTAAGAAGAATCAAAGGATCATAAAATTCCTTTAGGAATCCCATTTCACTTTAATAATTAGCAATGAAAAAAAGCCATACTGTATTTTGTTTCCCTTTTAATGGGTACTTGGACAGCAGCTACTTAGACAAAGACTTTATGCCTACCAGGCAGATGTGGTTTTGGCAAATCATCTTGCAGATAGGTTATAACAGGGACTAAAATCCAGAGGAAACGAGATTACAAAGCAGCTCAGAAACCAAGATAAATACATCACCGATACTCACTCCTTTGGCAACTTTAGTAGGTGAGGGTGGACCTGAAGAAAATAGAAAGTAATTTTAATAGCAGGTTACAAAACGTTTCAACATTACAGCAATATAATCAGATGCTCCTGGGGTGAAAATAATAGTGGTTGATTCACTGTGCTTTTAAATGGCAAAGTGACCAAAACCATCACTTTGGAGAAGTCTCAAATTAGAATTGAAAGCTGTACAACGATGAAAAATATCTATTTCTCTTCTTGCTAGAAACCGGTCAACCAAGTCACCCCTCAACTCATGGGGTAAGGAAACTTAGGAATTTGTCTGAAGGAATTTCACTTGCCACAAAGAAATGGAATTATTTCCTTAGCTGATTCAGGAATAGTAGCATTTATACGGGACAAAATCCAGAGATTTTTGCAAATGCCAGTGGCTGAAGTCAGAGTTACAATAAAGCCTGAAGGGACACTGAGCAGCTAAGAGCTGCTTCATAATCCATTCAGATTCAGCTTCCTTTGAAAGTCGCATACTATTTTTTGGGGACAAAATGCATTCTTGTCCGTGACTGACAATCAAGGAAGAGGTATGAATATGCAATGGAAAAATCAGATTTTTTTTCTGCTATTCCCAGTGACCAGCCCCACCTCTTTGCTAATGCTTCCTCCCATCTCCTGCAACCCCCTATTCATTACAGACAGTTACTGGAACGTATTTTGAGAACCTCAGAAAACTCAGTCCATCATATGCTTTGCATTATGCTGGAGACCATGTGTTTGCTTTAGTGCTCCACAGAGACTTGGAAGAGATAGTGCATAAACACATCACCATATAATTTTTGAGGGAAAAAACCCAAAGAAAAACCTAACTAAAACCCCAAACAAAACCCCAGCAACACACTCTCAGCCTAAATAGTCAGGGGTATAAATCAAACTTAGAACATAATAGCTCAGAGATAAAATGAGTTGCTGTGTAGCTGTCAAGACTGGACACGATTTACATATCACACTAAAACAGGACTTTAAAAAGCTTATAACCAACATGACAACTGCAGTTTTGTCTGTACCTCCTCTTAAGATAAGCAGGGGCACCTCTGCTCCTATTGGAAACTGCTTGAGCACCTCCACCACCTGCAAGTGAGTCAAGCTCTGCACATTCTGATGGCAAATCTCCTTGATGACATCCCCTTTCTGTAGGCCTTGGCACCACTGGCTGTCCAAAATCATCTTCACCTTCTGGCCTGTGGGACTGTCTGCAATGGCAAACCCAAAGCCTTTAGGCCCTTTGACCAGAGGGATGGTGACCAACTCTGGCTGAGAGCCTCCTGAGGAGGCAAAGGAGACCCTCTGCTCTGCTGAATCCACGGAAGGGCCGTTCAGGCGATCGTTGACCAATATTTTCCCATTCTGGTCCAACATGACTGTTCCCGCTACTAAATCTTGGCTGGACACAGAAGCATCTCCCTTGGTCACCAGTGGGCTGTTAAGGACGGGGGTGGCTGTCACGATATCCACCACAGGGTCTTCATTGTCATCAGGAAGAGGGTACCCACGACACAAAGTCATGTTCACATACTGATTGATGGGAATGAGTTGAAACATCTGGACAACATCTGCATGGGTATGGCCAAGGACACAACTTCCGTTTATGTCCACAATGACGTCACCTGTTACAAAAGAATGTTCGAGAGTGTCAAAAGCAGAAGTGAAATCTTCAACAAAAGCCTACCTTGAGGAAATCACAGTGCTGTCTTCAAATTAATAACTAGGGTCTGGGATATTACCTCATGGCTAATATTTCCAAAAAGCATAAAGAATTTCCTCTTTGCATTTATTCTATTTCATCTCAGGACACCGTGTGCTAAATATATGAAGTTTAATCTGCAGCAGATTTAAAAAATGATACTTTACAGCCAGGGGGGATGAAACAGAGCATGCTCACTAAAGGAAGCAGATGTCTTCTGCTTTAATTCACATTGCACAGCATCCTAAACCAAATGCAGCATAAATCGGATTTTTTGGCCCTCCGTTTATTTTAGGACTGGCTGAACTTAAACTAGGATTGCACATGCACACATGCTCCATACACTTACACTGCCGCCAAACGTGGCTAAGAATACATTTTCAAAATGAAGTGACATGCGCTTCAGATCCCAAAACCCCATTTCATGTTTTCATCACTCTGATGTGAAACTTTGCATGTGCAGTACAATATGCCCTTCAAACTGTTCTATCCCTTTAATGCCCAGGCATCAGTAAAACAGGATCTCTTTTATTCCATGAATTACAATCAGAATAGCTGCACTTCTTTTCATTCCAACAGTTCTGCAGGAGTGTTTTCATTTTTGCAGAGGTGGAAAATGAACCATATGCAAACAAGTTCAAACAATACATCAGCAACAAAACAGGAAATTGTTTCATTTTGTAAGTAAATAGTATTAATCATTCAAAGTATGAGTTCTTTCACTCATTTGAAGAGTAAGAGTCTATGTTATACATAAAGAAGCATTTTTCCCTTTCTAATATGCTGTCCTGGTTTAGGACCAGAGGTTATAGGTGACTTAATTACACATGTAATAACCATGAGAAAATGTGCAAGTCTTCATGGATTGCAGGAACCCTCGTCCCTCTTCTCTCCTCACCTGTCCAGCTCACACAACTTTGCTTCCTCATTCCTGCTGTGGGTTTTCTGCAGTTTTAATAATGAGTCATGGTTCTTGTCAGCAACAAAGCAAAACAGACCAGGATTCAAACACACGATTTTTACTTTACTTACAGAGAGGAAAATCATTCTATGAATAAACATGAAGACAAGTGTCTCTGCTAAAGCAGAAGTACTGAAAACTTCAGAAGTGACCTTAAAGTAGATTTTTATCTAGAATGTTTCAGCCACTGCTCTGCACTGATCTTTCACAAATCAGAAAATATTTAATTTAGTGAGGATGTGGATGGAGTCATCCAACCTCCAGCACCTCAAGCCGTGTTCTCCAAAGTACCCCAGGAAATGGAACTGTACGGAAATAATACTTGACCTGGAGCAATTCTTCCGTCTTGCGCAGCGGGTCCATCTTTCAACACATTCTTCACCTGGAGAAACTCGTCAGGCCTGTCCCCTCCGATGATTGTGAAGCCAAATCCCATGGTACTTTTTTTTAGGGATGTCCTAATAAGTGCTCCATTAAGCTGGGATGGATCTCGAGTGAAGACAGACCTCCCTGGTCCTATGGAATTATGGAATACAGAGACAGGAAGGCAGGAAACCAGAGCTAGTTCAGGAAAGGTTTTTGTTTATTTTTAAGGTGTAACAAAGGTTAATGATTTGTTTAGTGTTGGTCAGCTTCTGAAGCCCTCTTAAGGAATAAAGCAAACAGACAGGAAAGTGCTACACTCATTTTCCATCTGAATTCAGTGAACGGAAAAGAGGCCTTTTTTTAGCGGATTGCAACAGAGCTGTATGCAAACCTCCCGTCTCGAATTCCCAGTTTTAATACTTGAGTACCAAGCTTAAAGTAGACCAAAAGTATAAAAACTCCAGGTGTGGTTTTACCTGCACTTCCAGAAGGCTCTTCTAACCCTCCATATATTCCAAAGCTGTTTATGATGACCAGCTTCAGAAAAACCAAAACGATTTAAAAGCAGTCTTAGTGCCTCAGTTCAATTTTAACACAAAAAAAATCCTTAAAAAAGCCAAAAGATCTCGGCGGGTAATACTGTAATGGCTCGCAGAAAGACAAGGCTGATGCCTCGATGAATTCCAGAACTGGGTTTTTACAAAGCGTACTTGCAGATAAAGATACATGTAACAAAGAACACGATATTCAGCGATACCTGATTTGGAAGGGCCAGCATCAGTCTGTCCTAGCTGTTTTTTCCTTTTGGCTTCCAATACTGGATTTTCAAACTGAGTTTTCTGGTTAATATGACTGCAGGCACACAAAAGGTAGGTCAGGACTTTGACAGAAAACATTCTGACTATTTTCCCCCAAGAGACAACACCAAAAAAATACATCTACAAACATTCTCTTTTATTATGTCAGATGAATGCTCGAGAGAAATGAACCAAAAACTCTCATAACCATTACTGAAAGTATGCTTGTTCTTTCAGCAGGGTTTTTTTTTTCATTTACTTTGAAGCAAATAAAATTTTACTCCCTTTAATCAGTAGGTAGAGTCATAATAGTTTAGAACTGAGCAAATCTGCTTTTTCTCTTAATCCACCTACCTATATAGTGTTTACAAACTCAGGCATCACCTTTTTCCTAGTAGATGCTAGAGAAGTACAGCAGAGGAGGGAAAAACCAACATATTTGAGCATAATTCAAACAGCTTGACTTTGAGAAGTGAAAAATGTTTTCTTGCTGTCCAAAGCTACATTTTCAACTCTACCGATTTTCTTCTCCATGATAAAGGAGAGATTTAATTTCCTCTGGCCTGAAGGAGACTCAGGAAGAGCTTTGCAGCAGTTCAGTGATTATTGACTTGGCTCTTTGGAGACAGCAATGATCTACAAGTTATTTTTGCTCCTTTAAAGTTATCGGGTGCTGCTCTTAAGTCAAGTGACTTTGTTTTTGGTAAGCTAAGAAACACTGCATCAGCTCATTTCCATCTACAAATTACTTTGGTTGCAACTTGCTCTCCTTCGTTGAATGAAAAACACTAAGTCTTAAAGGTCGCACTGTGGATTTTCCCACATGCCAGTGCTATCAGAAGTTTGTGCCATGACTTCATGACCCCAGACCTGTTTTTCCTGGATATATTTAACAGTTTCACAGAATCGCAGAATGGTTTGGACTGGAAGGAACCTTAAAGCCCATCCAGTTACACCCCCTGCAATGAGCATGGATACCTTCCACTAGACCAGGTTGCTCCAAGCCCTGTCCAACCTGGCCTTTCACTGCATTACAACCTCTACTTACTGAGTATCAAGCACTTCAGAATTTCATGTTCAATTTTTAAGGATGCCAAATCAATAATTAGCACTTACTCAACGTAGTACGTCCCATATTGAGGGTCTTCTATTTTCTCCCATCCATAAGGAAGTTCTGCAGTCAGAAAGACCAAGTTCTCCATTACAAGGCAAAACTATCCACAAATAGCAGAGTTTTCATTAAAGAACATCTAGACTCATGAAAAATATAAGGAAAATAGAGGTCACATTTTCTTCCCTGATGAAAAGTATCAGCCCATTCCAGGGAATGTGAAGCCCCGTAATTATTATTCCTTCTTCCACTAAATGATGAGCCTTATATTCAATGAAATCACACCAGGTTAAACACATAATAAACTCAAAGACCTGTTTGTACTGAAAATCACATGCAAAAGGCTCCTTTTGATGGCAAACTCAGCATCTGGTAAGAGGGTGCCAGAAGCTCATGACTACCTGAAGGTAACAAGCAGTTACCATAGAGGTCAGCTTCTCAAGTTTATTGTTCTAGTTAACTTGACCATAGAAATTTAAATATTAGAATAATGAATATAGTCAGTTAGCCAGACATTTTATAGGTAAATTTGCCGTGCAATCTTGTTTGAGACTGCCTTAAGTTTGACAGTAACAGGAATTTCCCTAGCATATGACAGCATGTTACCAATTACTAATAAAAGCATTGCTCCACAGGGTCTGACTAAAGACCCAGTGGTTCTATTAATTTAAGTATTGTTCATTTGCATATATGGCATCTCTGTTTAAAGTGCTCCTTTTATCCTGTGGCGAGCTGCACGTATGTTCAATAAGCAGCAGTACACGGCTATTGCTCCATCTGGCTTCATTAGGGATACATGGCTGTTAGGGTGGGCAATTTTGGAGGATGACAGGTCATTCTGAGCCTGCTTCAGCTTTTGGAACATGTCAGGCATTTGCTCAAGACAGAGCTACCTGATACTCTTTTCTAGCAGACTAAGTTGCCCAACTGTGTAGGAAATGTTTTCAGGAATTGCCTGGAGGCTACTGACCTGGACGTCTTGAAGGAATTTAAATCAGTCAGATTGCTCCCTTAGCCTCTGCATTCAAATACTATGCCACATGCAGTAGTTAGCATTAGCAATATGTATTTTGCCACACCTTCTTCATTATTTCTATATTCTGTTACTTATGGACCTTCTCCTTCTGCCATATTCCACCTATCCAAGAGTTTCCAGTGAGAGCATCACTCATGTGCAGCTTTCTCCTTAAAAAATGACACTTACTGGAACAAAACAGGTCACATTCTGCTTGGGAATGCAGATAAACCTTCCATTTAGCCAGATTCTACTACTCCAGGGAAAATACACCGTGGACTTTCCCAGTCTTACGTGAGTTCCTATTGCCACCAAACGGGACGCTCGGCACTACACTGCCAGCTCCAGAGTCTCATCTACCAGAGAGAAGCTTCTACCACAGAAGTAACAGCTCATATCTAGCTGGGATAAACTCATACATTTACTGGTGACAGGTGACAAATGCATTCTGAACATCTCACCTCCATCTTCACAATCTTCAGGAGCTTTGGCCTTCTTACAGAGCCGGGGATCAAGCCACGTGGTTGTCTTGGTGTTGTGACTGTGGAGCAGAACACGTGCCAGTGTGTAAGAGTAAGAGAACTCCTTCACACTGAAGAAACTTTGCTTCGAGTATTTACTATTGTAGGAAACTGCAGAGTACAGATAATAGAACCTTTATTTGTGCCTCAGTCACATTGTTAAATACTAAAAAGAAAAGGCACCAGCACAGTGGAGACTCTCCAGAGCACACGGGCAATGTTAGAGGCACAGATCCCCTCCCCAGCCCCAAAAAGCTCATATGGAAACAGCAGCTGCTTCTACCTGATAGGAAAAAAATATTTTTAGCCTCCTCATATGCTTAATGCTCAGGAAGGCTTCTGTTTCATTCTTGCCTTAGAACTCATAAATGAGGCAGTTTTACATGTGCACACATGAGCTACTTTCCTAACTCGGGCTTTCATCTGGGCTATTTGTATTTTGAAACATCCATTCCCAGCCCAGGAACACAAGCCGAGAAGAAAAAATAAACAAGGTCTCAAATTTCAGAGAAATTTGACATAGAGGTTCCATGTTATGCTTCACTTAACAATACCCAGCCAGCTTTGTATGTGTGAGATACAAAACCTTAAAACAAACAAACCGACTTTGCAGGTGGAACTATAAAGTTTTCCCACACAAGGGCAATTGTAGCAAGCGTGCAACACTGAGGACTACAAGTAAGGAATTTAGCAGTACGAACATATTAAACTTGATAAAGAAATAGAAGCAGCAAGAGCAGAAAAGAGGTGAAAGAGCAGCTTTCCAGACTGCAGCCACCAGCACTTCTCCAAGGAGCGAGTTACTCACTCGATGAAGTAGATCATGCCAGTGTCCGTGTAGGCCATTTCCCAGTTCTTGGGTAGTGGTTCCAGAGTCTCATCCCTCGACAAATAATTTCTGAAGTCCATGTTGCTGCTTGTCTGGTTGTAGCTGGGAACAGGTTTCATCCAGTCAGGGGAATCTGAATGCTTTTCTTTGTTTTCTGCAGTTGTTCAGGGAAAGTGTTTGTCAGATGCTTATGCTGTTTCTCAAAAAGAACCACCCTCTTAAATCTGGCTATGAGTGGATGTCAAACACGTTCCTGGTATGTGATGTGCATTTTTTCACTTTCTCTTTTTCAGCTGTAAACTTTGAAAAGCTGACATGAAAACACTGAACTCTGCTCTTCCCCTGCCAAACAGAGTTAACCTTGTATTATGTGTCTGAGCCTACTCTGAAAAATCAACACTGGCAGAAATCCAAGTTGACTATGCTTTGTTGCCATTTCTACAGAGAGAACAGTGTTTGTAATGCCATAAAACAACTCAAAAAATCCTACTAATATTCCTCAAAGAATCAAAAGGAAATGCAGAAGAGACCCTAACTGACAGTAAAATAAACCACACCTTCCTACAAACCACGCCTAGAGAAAAGATCCCAAAAATTTGCGCAGGAAATTTTAAATAGAAGCCTCTACCCTTCAGAACCGAGGCTATGCTCGATACCCTCTGTGACATGACGATGTCCGTGACTTTCACCCAACCACCAGCCTGATCGTTGGCCCCTCTGTGCTGTTGTTGCCAGCCCTGAAGATGACAAGATTAGGTCAGGTCTAGTCAGTGTAAATCTGTCCTAAACAGTAACACACAGGATCAGCTGCAAATGCAATGTGACAGCTCCTCTCCACCATCAATTCTCCCCCCTCCAGATGAGTAACCAAGACAGCAAAAGGAAAAGGGCATCCTGCCAATCCCAGAAAGGTCCTGCTGGACACTGCTCCAGCCTCAACACACTTGGCTTTATTTCTCTCCACAAGCTCCCCCTCAGGTGGTTTCAGGTTGTGTGACAGTTCCCCTATGCAAAATCATCTGAAAATTTTACAGTATGACCCAATATTGCCCCTTAAACCAATCACTTCCTTAAAATCTCCTGTGTAAAAACTCAGTAACCAACTCAAAATTCAACAGTAACATTTGCAAGGTATGAAGATTGGACAAATTTTTCCTTCCCGCTTGTGTAAGTGGCCCGTATCCAGCACCACATGTTCTTGACCAAGCAGTACATTTTATGATGCAATTGCACATCTGCCTGGGAAAACAGCTGGTGCTTTTTAAAAAGTCATCTCAAAATCAAGTAGAAGCACCAGCCTGAATAGAAACTGCCTTTATACTTCACCAAAACTAAGGAAGCATGAATTCTATTTTTATAGCTCTTATCCATTCATACAGTACTCCAGGGAATTTCTCCCCTTGTCAACTAACCTATCCCTCCGCTACCATTAACTGCTTCCTTTTCCTCCTCTTCCTCCTCTTCAGGGAGAGAACTTTCCATCCTTTGCATTTTGCTGACAGACGTGGTTCTCTTCCTCTGCGATTCAGTATCAAAATCATTGTCAAAAAGAACTTGATCCACTGGATCAGGCTGAAAGGGGCTGGGCTCTGCTGGAGGCTTTGGAGTACCATAAAAATTACCTGAAAATGAGACAGAAATCAGGATCACTGAAGCACTGATACTGCTGAAGGCACTGGCAGTGGCTGTTATCAGTTTAGTGCCCACGCAAACATATTTTGGTGAAAATTTAAAGCCTCAAAGAAGACATCAGTATTACCAAACGCCAATCAACAGTCAAAGCCTATTTACTCATACACTGACTTCTTGCCAGTGCAGCACTAGTTGTCAGAAAACAAGAGGTTAACTGAAAACTGTTACCCTGCTGTAAGTTTTCTAAAGAAAAAAATGGATTTGTTACTTTGCCTGGAATTCACTAATACTCCATAAAGAGACTTAGGGAGCAACCTTAGAGGAACAAAACAGTGAAAATCAATTATTCTTACTCTACATACTAATTAACAGCGCAACAGAAATACCAAAGTCAAAAAGAAAATTCATTTTGTGCAGAAACAAAGTATTTATTTCCATGAATACAGTAAACAATTGATTTTTAACACTTGCAATTTTCTACTGACAATATAGTTACAAAACAATATTGATATGGCTTCATCTAAAACTTACTTCGGAAAAAGGAACAGATTTTTCCTTCAATGTTTTAATCTAAAGCACAAAGGAATTATCTGCTGTTTTCTGGAAAAGAATTTCAGCAACTGACCTCTCTCCTGACTGCTCATATGATTTTTATGAGGGAATTGGGCACAGAGCGAGGAAGCTTCCCAGAATTCCTGCTGGGGTGACTTTTGGCGCCTGGATATGGTTTTGACCATGTAAATAAAGTAAGAAAGAAAACCCTTCTGCAAATATCAAGCAAGGGCAAGGCACCGAGAGGGGACAGCCAGATAAAAGTTCAGTTCAGGAATAGAAAAAAAGTACTAGTTTAGCCTAAATTTGCGTAGGAGATTTCCTAATGTTAACAGATAATGTGGGATACAGAAAACAAGAGGCACAGAGCCTTTCACAGGATTGTCTACTTTTGACGTATTTTCTTTTTTCATCAACTTCATTACAAGGTTTTTCCTCACCACATTTAACAAACCCAACTTTCCTACAGATTTGGACAATCTGGTCCAGTGCTATTCAACTTTTCATGGAAAAATGCTTTTGTTTCCCTGATGGGTCAGAATTTCTCTTGCCTTCTGTCCTTCTGTTGCACACCTGAGAGGAGAACGTGGCTCTGTTCTCTGAGGTTTACATAAAAAATTGACTACATTCCCTTCAATTTGTACCAGGCACAGACAAACCTTTTCAGAATGCTTCCCAAAAAATGCAACAATGAAAATAATCTGGTAGGATTAAGAGTGGTTGAAAGGACAATTTGCAGTTTATCAGAAAGCTTTAAAACAAGATTGCTCCTCCTCTTCACAGTAATCCAGAAATAAACTAACTATTGTCTCTCTGCTACTGTCATGACTGTCAAGTGAGCAAGAAAACTGGTACCACAAGAAGCTACACTTGGACTAAGATCCTGGACACAAGTACTGGGTCCTTATTCCCATTCCATTAAACATCACCGACATACCATCGTATGTTCCACTTTCTAGTAAGGCTCCACTTTCTTCCAGCGCTTTAAACTGCTCAACAGGAATGAAATTATAGTCTACCCCAGGGACCTCTCCATCTCTGGGAGCCCTTGTAGTGCCTGCAAAGGAGAAAACACTTTTGTAAGATACCTTGCTACCAAAGGCTGCCTGCTGTACAGTTCAGTAAAAACAATGCATTTTTGAATCGTTATACAAAGATGATCTCACTCCAGTATGAGTTACAACAACCGGTGAGCAAGTGAACGATAATGTATAAAAACTGAGCCAGTAAATTACCTAGGAAAAACAGTTCTAGTATTGGGGGAGAAGGAGAGAATAAGCTGGGTGAGGTGGTAATTAAGAGAGAATTTTTTCTTATGGTCAGTGAACCAAAAACAACTTTTGTGGCATCCGACGACACCTGGACCAGGCAATCCCGGTCTGGGATTCTGGGAACAGCTGCGATATTTTATTTTAACCCAGTTTAAGGGTGCTGCATCCTTCCCTATTTCCACCAGCACCAACTCTCTAATTTGCAATGAGGTCATCATGACCAAGCACATTTGATTTTTGGGCCACCAAATCCATAACTAGGCACAAAATTTATTTTTTAACCTACAATTCAGAGTGCAATTTAGCCACATTCCAACCCCTGGCTGTACGTAAATTTTATCAGTAAATTGCTGTGTTAATGCAGACATTTCCAAAGTGTTTTGTCTATGAAAACAGGCCTCCCATAGTTACAACAGCTTAATTAAAGCTCTCCTGAAAGGACAGCAATGATTCATTACTATTCATTACTGCCTACAACCTAATAGCATTTTAAAAGCATATATAATTTTTTTCAGGCAGTAGCATTAACAAGAGCTACTAAATAAAACCTAGCAATAGTGAAATGAGGTTTAAGAAAGCCACAAACTCTCGGGTGTGCTCAGAGAAAAGAGAGTAGTATTCCTGTAGATACAAAAATATTATTTGACAAAGTAAGTTCTTAGTGCAATGAATACTTAAACAGACAATGACGAGCCTTTTAAATCAGTCTTCTCAGCGATGAGCAAACGGTTTGCCTGTTCATTCTGCCACTGCCACTCCTTCTGCATCCAACTCCTCCTTCCACCCACTCCTCCTTCCAGCTGCCCTGCTCTGCCTTATGCACTTGACACTCAAGGTCTCAGCTTGCTCTTTGTGAACAAAAGAACCCCAACACATGAACAAAAATCAGGACATCTTTGCACTGCTTGATCATGCTGAGAAAGATTTATTTCTTGTGGTGGCTGCAGTCATTCTAACAGCAACTACTGGCGAACTTGTGAAGAGCAATGCGCAGATATTACTGAAACAATCTGAACTTTGAATTCTCAAGTTTTTGGTGGATTTCAGTCCATACTGGCTGTCCAGTCCAATTCATGGCAACTTCAGATGTGAAACTACCGTAGCAAAGCCAGAAGTCTCTGCTGCAAGGTAAAACTCTAAATAGGATTAAGAGAGAAGGCATTTCAAGCTCACAAATGATGTGGGAGTCAGCAGGAACAGATCAAATGAGGCTGATCTTTACATACTTACAAGGGATGGTTCTCAAATAGAGGTTGTCTCTGATCACTTGCTGGAGTTTGTGATCTATTGAGCCCTTCTGGAACTGAAGACTCAGGTAGTGGCGCAAGTCCTTGTTGATGACTTTTCCTTAAAAAGAAAAAAGAATAAATTAAAATAATTTGTAAAGCAGGATCTCACAAGAGGAATAGTGTTTCACTGCTACAGAAGTTTCAGAAAAACCAAGCACAGTGGGAAAAGTTGGGTTGTTTTAAATACAACCATCTTGATGGAAAATACCATTTCATACTATCAAATCAGAGAACCCCAGAACGGTTTGTGTCAGAAAGGAAACTTACAGCTCATCTTGTTTCACCCCCCGCCATGGGCAGGGACACCTTCCACTATCCCAGGTTGCTCCAAGCCCCATCCAACCTGACCTTGAATGCTGCCAGAGACAGGGGAGCCACAGGTGCTCTGGGCACCCTGTGCCCACGCCTCACCAACCTCACAGGGAAGAATTTCTTCTGGCGCAGTGATTTTAAGCAGAGCTGACTAACAACCATCCCCCCCTCATCTCCTGAACAAGAGAGTGACAATATTTTGTAATTCTTTGAAAATCAATACAAAGTATTAAAATTCAAAACCTATTACCAAAATTCAAGGTCTCTACAGACAAGAAACTATTTAATTGTATTTTGAAGTAGTTTTCATTCAATTTACACCTACTCACTAGTCACCTGAGTTCAATATTTTGTCAAATGAGAACTTGCGTTCTTCAAATTACAAAAAGAAAGTATTTCCTTCTTAAAAACATTGCATAACAGAAAGGAGCTGGGTTTTTTCACAATTACTCCTTTGCAATACTTCTGTCAGGTATCATTAGTGAATCTGTCACATCACTGGAGAACCACAGCCCCCTCAGCACACAAATAACTGAGCTCTTGTATTACTGCCTCATCCTTCAGACAGGAGGGTACAAACCAATCTTTTGTACCCTGTCAGCCTCCCAGAAAGCACATTGAATAGCGTCCTGTGACCTTGGTAAATTTAACTTATGTACTACAGCAGAACACTCACGGCTCTAGGGAAAAAGCTCAACCTTTGTCTTCAAACCTAGAGCAGGTGCTGGGCAGCAGCAGATGGATGCTGCTGTAACACAACAGCAGGGAAAAAGGCTGGAACAGACAACTGCTCCTGTTAAATTACATCAGCAGCAGGTTATGAAATGCATAAACATGCCCAGAAGCGTTTCTGACAGGAGCCTTTGAAGCCTGTGAGTTCAAAGCTGCTGAGGAGACCACCTCAAACAGGTCACACACCCCACAGCAGTCCTCATAGGAGGCCCACTCACCTACATCTTCAACCAATTATCATACTTACATATATGTCAAATTTGGAAAAAATCCCAAACCATCGAAGCCCTCCCACAACTAAGCAAGTTTTCCCAACCATGTGCCACTTACGCAAAGCTGGCTGCCTGTTTTGGTTGTGGCAACTTTATACTTTCCTTTCCCTTTTAGCCAAGGAGAGTGCATTTCACACTTTGTTCTTGACCCTCAAACATGACCTCAGCAATCACCATTCACCAAGAGCAAAAAGAGTTTTAATCTGCGCCCTCTTCCCTCCAAATAAAACCAAGACACAATGGGTATTTCAAAGTGGAACCACAATTACCTACTGGCCCTTCAGAGAGGTCAGTGATGTCCACAGATTAACCAAAACACACACAAAACCACCTTAAACCCTCAAGCAAGAACAGAAGAAGCCCAGCACAACCTCTGAACAGGCAGCACATCCTGTGCTGAACCCAAGCCCTAAGCTCCAAATGAAGTCAACTTTTCACCTGCTTTAACACTGTCATTTATTTTAAAGTTACTTCCAAACACACAAAATGCATTTTGCAATGTTGGGACAACACCTCAGCACTGTCCTCGTGGCTGTCAAGCAGTTACAAGAGCAACGGCAATTCCCACTAATGCAGTTCTCCACCCAATCCCTTCCCAGGAATGTCCAGCAACTCTACAGCCCCCACCTCTATTTTACCAGCGTGAACTCTTCCTTATAAAACTTTGGATTTGCTTCCTGCAGCATAATGAGCAAAATGCGTCATGGAAAGTGGAAACAAATGGGGTAATCTCCAGCAAGAAAAGTATTTTCCATTTGTTTTGACAAATTACTCTATTCTTTGTAGACAAGACAGTTTCTCAACATTAAAAAAATGTTTTACTGCTAAAATGGTCCATCTATCTCCTTGTCAAAGCCAGAACTGCACCTTAGCTATCCCAGCATATTTTGCTTAAGTGGATCAACACACTCGTACTTCACACAGGCAGATGAATCTGTTCATCAGCTACTTTCAGAGCACTGCACGTTGGAAAAACCAGGCGATACGTGAAAATCTGTTCTGGATGCAGAATTACAGACTTTATTTACTCACTGATCTTTCACTCTTCATGTTTAAAATTTTAAAAGCTTATAAACCCTGTTCAATAAATATCAACTCAGTTTAAAGACAAAATAAAGGCAAGGCTGCTACTAAGGATAACATGCCGATATTGAGGGGTTAATCTTAATATTAAAAGCTCAGAGACTGGACTATGCTCTGAGACCAAAATGACTGAAGATTGACAGGATTGCCTGGGGAAAACAGAGGAAAATCAAACAAAATAGTGGGCAGAGAAAAAATTCAGAAATTCACACAGAGAACTGTGTGCATTAGAAAGCAGAAAAATAAAGTAATAGTAAGGATGCTTTAGGCAACCTCTGGCAAAAACGGGATTATTTTCCCTCCAGGAGCTGAACATGCTTCTTTTACATTGTTTCACACAGGCTTTTAGGAAAACCTCATGTATCGGCCTCTCCAAAATGACCTGCCAAATGTTGGGTTGGTGTCTGCTGTGCTGCTGAGGTGCCTCTAAAGGATGACACAGGCAACACAAGGACTAGTCAAGAGGAATAGTATACTTTATATCACACAGATTCTGCTAGGTGAATAGCCACAAGCCTCTTGTTTCCAGCTGTAATTTAAATTCACCAAAAATAATTTAGGATTTTTAGATGAGGATATGCACACTGGAGTCGGGGAAGGAGAATTAAGTGACTGCAGAAAAAAAACCGCTCAAGTGCCACTGCAGTTAAACGCAGCATTTTTATATGAATTAGGGAGGCAAATAGAAGGGACGGGTACCACGAAAATCGGGGTAGTGGCTCTTACAATATGCACTGGTGAAGCTGCCTCTGCTGCTGTACATAAGCAGGACAAAAACCAGCTACTTCTATAGCCAACCTGTCATGGAAATGCTCAAGAATACATGTTGCAGTTATAAATAAGAGGAGCACTGCCATGGTGTCCCTAGAACTTGACACAGAATTGCATTTCTAGATCAGCGGTGTTGGTAAAAGAGCAAAGTTGAACACTGAAAGACACAAATAAATTCTAAGAATCCAGTCTGTGCAGTTTTTTATGTTGCTGTCCGGTAATAATGTCCCAAATATGTCCGGCTAATGCTGCTGGCATACAGAGAGTACTGGCAACATCCCCATCAAATGACTCTGAAGACCACATGGAAATTTTCAATTTTGTTTTAGTGAACATTTTACACAGACACAGGTGACAACTTTCCAGAGATATGGCATTCTCTGCCTTAAGTTTCCATGCCAACATCTTCTGAAGACAATGGCAGCTACAGGCTACCAAGGAGCTGCAGTGCTGATAGGTGACTCAACAAGCAGAGGATGATTTTCTTTCAAACCTTTTAAAAAAACCTTTACTGTTCACTATAAAAGCAATTTTTCAAATTAGCAGTTTATTAAAAGAAAGCCGCTTTCCTGTTAAACAATGTAATTCATTAATAGGGCTTACACCTTCATTACAGCCTTTTGCACAAAAATGTATTTCAAGTGAACAGATGAGAAAATGGACTCACATTCCCTTGTTTTTGGAGGCAATTCTTCTTTAAAACAGCTGAAGTCCAGATGTGCTCTACTGGTAAACAGAAGGGTAAAATCACAGAATTCTATAACGGTTTGGGCTGGAGGGGACCTTCAAGCTCATCCAGTCCCATTCCCCTGCCATGCGCAAGGACCTTCCACTAGACCAGGTAGCTCCAGGCCCAATCAAATCTGGCCTTGGACAATTCCAGGGATGCGTCAGCCACAGCTGTTCTGGGCCGACCTGTACCAGGGCCTCAGCACCCTCACAGCCAAGAATTCCTTCCCAAAATCCCATATAACCCTGCCCTCTGGCAGTGGGAAGCCACTCCCCCTTGTCCTGTCACTCCTTCTCCAAAGTCCCTCCCTCCAGCTCTCTTGGAGCCCCTTGAGGTGCTGGAAGGGTCTCTAAAATACCCCTCAGAACCCTTTTTCTCTGCAGGCTGAACAGCCTCAGCTCTCCCAGCCTGGATCCAGAGCTGAGGGGCTACAGCCCTTGAAGCATCTCCTTGGTATCCTCTGGACTTGCTCCAGCAGCTCCGCTTCCTCCTGATGTTAGTCCCCAGAGCTGGAGGAAGTCCTGCAGATGCGGTCCTCACCTGAGCAGGGCAGAACACCCCACCCACTTCCCTGCTGCCCACACTGTGGAATCAGCTAAGGATTCGGGGGGGTGGAGGTGGGGAGGAAGGGGGTTGGGGGCAGGGATGGTCTCTGGGTCCCAGTGAACGTAGCCAGGGCACATCCAGCCTCTTATCCACCAACAGCCCCCACAGTCCTAGGGCCGGGCAAGGAGGAGCTCTCCTGGCACAGCATGCAGTGATCTGCTGCCACCTTTTGGCACCTTCCTGTCGATCCCCCTAATTCTGCCCCCAAGTCTCCTCACTCCCCTCCCCAGGGGAGTTGGAAGACCACAGGGTGAAAATTACAGATATTACATACCACCACGCATTTTTGTTTTCTCACGCAGAACAAAGCAGAGGAGAAATGTAACCAGAGCATCATCATGTACATTCCGAATTTGACACATGTGAACGGAATCCCAGAGTGTCCAATGGCTCTGCTCAGCTGTATGGTGTTACATAAGCTGGGATTGCAAAAGGCCACCGACTATGAAAATTCCAGTGAAACACACATTAAGAGCTATAAATGAGCTCCATGGCTTGGCTCACAGTCTAACTAAAATAGGAATTCTCAGGGCTCATCAAGTGGAAAAACAGTTACTGTTTAATTAAACTGGGCTGTCAATACACCCACTGAGATGAATTGATTTTTGACGTGACTAAGCAAAAGCTGTTTAAAGAAACGTTCAGCTCCACAAATCAGGGATGCAGTGTTAGGAAACCCAAGTCAGAATTAGTGTGTAACACATTAACTATTATATTCCCCAGCAACTATTAACATATGATGATTTCACACAAGTTCCAGATCTAAAACACGTGCTTTCACTGAGCACAATGAATGATTTCCAAAGACAATCACTGTATTCATGAAATGTGGAGAGGCTGGAAAAGCCCAGTGGTGATGCAGCAGTCTGTACCTGCTGTTCTTCACCTGCAAGTACTTCACTGTGACCCAGCTGTCACAGGCTGACACCTATGCTCTCAGCACAAGGAGAAGGTGGGAGGTTCAAATTACTACAATTAATATAGAAAAGAGACTAGATAATTTTGAAAATGCCAAACCCAGCCAGAAGGTGCTTCCCCAGCTTGTGGCTTAGAAGCATAGATGGATTCCTGTACAGAAGCCTACTTTTCCTTCAAGGAAGGGGGCCGATGCCCTGGGATTTCTGAGGAGAAAGGCTGAGACTAGCAGCACTGGCTGGCAGCTCATGTCCCAGGCCACCAAGGGCTCCATGGCACGCTCATACTCAACGCCTCCCTGTCTCCCTTCCAGGTAATGAAGGCAGGAATTCAAGTTGGGATTCTGCCTCTGGAAGAAAAGATTTTCCTATGAAAATCCAGGCTGCTCTGGGAGATGTCACGACAACCATGCCTGGACCAGTGACCCATCTGGGAAAAGAAATCCTGGTCCCGTTCTGGACTAAGGGTAACTTCTGCTCATTCCCTGAAAAACTACAGCGTTGCCACTGGTGCTGAATAGATCACACCGACACAGGTCGAGGTGTGGTGAAAAGAAGATAAAGTTTATTTTTCTTCCCAGGATTTATAGGTTTCTGACCACGGCCAGGGATTGGATGGTCAGGATAACACTTTCTCACTGCACTGGCCATGAGAGACGTCCATCACCAGACGTATAACAGAAAGAATGTACACATATCTATGTTTACAGTTACTGTCCTGGGAAAGTCTTTAGAAAACCGTGTCAGCAAACTCAGAAGCTGAGTGTTCAGAGCGACATCTCACCCTTTTTGGTTTAAACAAAAAGAAAAGAAAAAAGAAAAATGAACAAAGAAACTAGCAACATTATAAACAATCAAAAGGATAAATAATAGGAAAATACAATACTCCATACAATCAGAAGGCTGTAATTTCAGGGTGACACTGCAGCTTCTCTAAAATGCAGGCAAGCTCCCTGTCAGGTGAAGCATTAGATATTAAGGCTCTTCACAGACACAATAATACATTAAACCAAACTCATTTACTACCTGAAAGCTGAGAAACACTAGACAGGGTTACAGCGAAAGGCTTCTATATTTTGCCACATGCCATCCAATAAATTCCTGGCAATATAGTCTGATTTACAGAAATTTACAGAAGAGATAAGCCTTACAGTATTAATAAATCATTTACCAGAGTGCTCAAAATACTGGCAGGGTGTTTACAGTACTAGAGAAAGGAATGAGAAACCGTTTATCCAGACTTAAGAAATAAGGTTACCACAAACTCCATTACAGACTGTACATCCCATTTGACTTTGGGAGATTTTCTTACTTTTGTCAGTAACACAGAATCAACTCCAGAACCAGCAAAACTATGAATTTTGACTTTTTAAGCCTCCAGATTTAGATCGCTCATTACTAGAATCTGAGAGGTGTTCAAAACCAGCCTTCACAGGATAATGCCTTCAGATCCTCAGTCAAGGTGGTGACCGATTCAGAGAGACAAAGTTTCTCATTCCACATTCTTGAATATCTCAGCATTTTGTGCTGTGTTGTTTCCTTGAAATCTTACTGGGTTTGAAAGATTCTCCCAATAAAGCAGGCTGCTGAGAGTAAACCAGAGGATAACCAACATGACTTTGTGTTTGCTTGCTAAATTCCATCATTAAAGCATTTCAAGTTCTGAAGATAACTGAAATGTCCTTTGGGAGGCACAACCCTAAATTATATTTGAGAAACACAAAAAGGACTGGCAAATCATGCATTGCTTATTCCTAAATATACTTGGAGCTGAGAGGGACAATATGTGAAACGTAAACAGTGTGAGCTTGGAAGTAATCCTCCTGGATTTTTGTTTTGGCTGTATAGAAACAGCAAAGTCAACTGTAACAGCAGGCTCTAGAGTGTGAGTACGGCTGGATTCCTAATCTGCCATGAAAAAAAAATATAGCTAGAGCTGTCAGTGATATTTGGTCGGCGTACGAAAGCAACACATGCCAGTTAACACTTGGCATTGTTCACAGATGTACCAGAACCACTGAAGCTCAGAAGTGAATAAAGAAGCCTGGAGTGCAGAACAAGGGTGCATGGCTTCTCACTGCCAGAATTCTTCCCCATGAGCGTGCTGAAGCCCTGGCCTGGGTTCTCCAGAGAAGCTGTATCTGCCCCATCCCTGGGATCCCGTGATCCAGCACTGTGAAACCAAGAGGTTTTTAACCTTTTGCCACCTACCCTGAGCTCATCTCCCTGCCAGCTCCAGAGTAGCTGTGGGCAGGGTGGGGGGACGCTCCCCTGCACCCATGGAGGGCAGCTCTGGTCCAAGCAGAGCCAACAATGAACAGCTTTTTTTTTTAAACTACCTAAAAGCACAAGCACTCAGCTCACGTGCTAGAACATTCCGAGCAGGGAGAGCACCAGCAGAGCTCCAGGCAGATGCCTGCCCCTTCCCTTCCATCTGCTCCTGGCACATGGCCATGTCTCCACAGGGCATCCCCAGCCAGCACATGGCAGGGCAGGGACATGCACCATTTTGGAACTAAGGAAAAAGTAGGAAATTGAGACCAGCTGCACTTGGAAACCCATATGTAGGGCAACAATACTACTCAGTTACAAGGTTCTAGCATGGAACTTCTCTACGTTTCTTCTCTGTATCTTGTTACATCTGTAGACATTCTCAGCCTGTGCATGACTTCCACATAAAGGCAGCATTTTAGGTTGGTTTTATGCTGTGCACTGACAGCAAAAAAACATGCATAGTCTAATGAATTGCCTACAACCTTAAGGATTTTTAAAGTGAAAATTCTTTTGAGTAAAGTAGTTCCAACTTTCAGAATCCAGCTTCACAAACATCAGTATCAGATATGATTTCAGTAATACATTGCATGCACACAAAAATCCATTAACCATGGGAATACAGTGACACGGGAATTACCAGGGAGCAGGGTTTACTCTGATAATGCCAAGTACTGTAATACTTCATTATTAAACAGGAGAACAGCAAGGCTCAAAAGTCTATGCAACTGTTTCTGATAGAAGATCAGATACTGAAGGAGATACAAGCAGAACTCAAGTAATTTAAAATAATGAATGGGTTTCAAATAAAATGCAAACATAACCATTTCCTTCAATTTAACAGTGGGGAAGAAGAATGCAAAAGAACTTCACACAAGACAAGCCTGACCTTTTTTATTATATGTGGAGACTTTCTTCTCTTTAATTCAATATTTTCTTGAGAAGTGAAAAAACACTGACAGAGTAACAGAAAATACGGACAGATTTCGCCTGTTTATAAAGATGTGCTGTATTTTCAAAAATGGGGTAAACTGGCCCATGATTTCTATTTCAAGTCAGATGCGTTGACAGTGATGGTAAAGAACAAGAATCCAGATGAACTGTACTCTGTGAGCCTCTGCCACTGTCAGGTTTGAGACAGAGAAAAGGATTTACAGGGATGCCTGGAAAAATGACTGAGCCCAGCCTGGGAGCTTGAAAGACCTCACAAAAACCAAATGTGATTTGCAAGATCTAATTATGAGTCTCAAAGTGAGAAAGGGATTTAAAGCACAAGAGGAAACAGGCTTCTAACACCACAACAACAGATTAATCAAATACACCGACCAGAACGGAATACGGAATTGTTAAGGTTGGAAAGGAACTCTAAGGTCATCAAGTCCAACCATCAACCAGCAACCACCAAGTTCACCACTAAACCATGACCTCAAGTGCCACATCCACGTTTCCTTAGAACGCTTCCACAGATAGTGACTCCACCACTTCCCTGGGCAACCTGTTCCAAAGATTTACAACCCTTCCCATGAAACAAAAAGTCCCAACACCTAATCTAAACCCCACCCCCAGTGTAACTTGAGGCCATTTCCTGATCATGCTCTACTCAAACCACCAGGCAAGGGATGGAGCTGATTGGGCAACACACCAATGGGCTCAAACATGTTAAAAGGATGCTACAACTCTAAAGGGTCAAAACAAAAATCAGAACGTGTAATACACAAACACATTAAAACAAATTAAAACACAAAATTGTTTTCATAATAGGACTTTATTAAAACTTCTTAATTATGCACTCAAGGCCTTGCTGAGTTTTAATCACTGCAGCTCAATACAGTACAGAGGCTATTCTGGGTAACTAATATCTGTCGCTGCAACACTTGTACCCTGAAGTCAAATACAGATGCTTATAGCCATGAAATAAGAAAGCGCTGTAGCCGTCACAGGTTACAATAATACATAAATCATTTAGTCTGCTCTTAATTGAAAAGTGGAGCACCAAAACAAAGACAAGTAACCTGAACAATGGAGATGATTTTCCTAGGGCTAACTAGGGCTTGTTTTTCCCAATTTATAAATAACCTTCCATTCATTCCCTTATATTTACAATGTGAGGTTTTAATTTATTCACACTAGAGAAAATGCTTTACTGAGACAGCAAACACATTTGGTCTAGAAAGCACAATTAACATATTCAACTGAACAAAATGTTACTTGAGTCCCCAGACTGTTCTAGTATTAATTCTTCCCTTTGGAAATCTACAGCGTATGTGCAAATTCAAACTTATTGCCATTTAATATTATTTCATGTCACACTGCAACAAGGGACTGCACACAGGGTACCTGTGGTGCTGGCTAACCTGTCATAGTGTTGGGCAGAAGCTGCCAATCCTTCTGCTTGTCCAGAGAGTGCATTATGCTTCAGATGTGACGTATGTCTAACATACCGTATCTCATTGCTTAAGCAGCGTGCAGAATGACACATTTCAATCACATCCCCAAAGAAAAAATGTCCTTGCAGCTGCTCACTGTTACACAAGCAATTTAATCTACTTGGGACTTGGCACTGCTTTCCCAACAGAAGGGTACACGTTCACATGCCAAGACCATTTTTTTTTGGAGCGTTCAGATCAGAAAAGAATTTATGCGAATCACAGACAGGTTTATTTTTAGCCTGCTTTCCATAGGCAGCAAGATACGCAATTACACTCTGCATAATTTCTAGGCCCACTAACCTATTTCAGTCGGGAGTTTGGCATGGCAGGAATCTGACAAAGATACTCTGCAAACAAAGATGCTGCATGCCTGTTCTCCTGGAGAAGACAAACTTCTGGGGTGACCATCCACCATGGAAAACAGAACATGTTCCCAGCAGAGGTGTCCTCTAGCTGTGTCAGTGAATAACAGCTAATATAAACTAATATACACAACAGCAAATTGGGCTTTTAAATACCAGCCCCATCCTGAACATCCCTGCTTTGCCCTGCCTACAAGTATGACACCTCTTGTAACAGATCGTTCCCATAAAGAAATGCCACCCAAAGGCTTTTTAGTGGCTCCTCAACGCCACTTTCCCGTGAGACCCCCCACAAGGTCCCACCAACCCAGAGACCCACCCTCCCAGCACAAGGGCAAAGGAGCAATTCCTTCTCCGACAAACGTAAGTCCTCATGCAACTTTTATGAAGTGTTATAAATGAAATTCAGCCAAATTTATCAATAACAATTTTACTGAAAAGTTTGTAAAATCAAAGTATGGAAACAACTGCAGCGCTGACCCCGCGATCGGCGCTGGGTGAGCTCTCAATCAGCCTCTGTCGCACTGATTCTCCCAAGTTCACAACTTGTCTTTTGGAGAGCGGTGTTTTTTCAGCTTGAAGCTATGCAGTTTCAGTTTCTTTCTTGTGTTGTTACATATTCATATTTCTGCTGCTGGATTGCTAATGTGTTTTCTGAGAAGGACATGAAGTTTGAATGGTTTTTCGGGAAGCAGGCTTTGAGATGTAGAATCGTGGTGAGTTTTTTTTTTTAGTCTGTGTAACTTTCAATTTCGGGGAAACCGACATTGAGATGCATGGTCCTGGAGAATCGGATCAGGTCGGTACCAGGCGTTAATCACCGGCTCGTTAGAGACCCACCTCTTCTCTGTGTTATCTTAATTGTTGGGTTGTTCTCTTGCAAATTCCTGGTTTTCCAGCAGCTGCTTTTGCAATCTTAAATTACTTGTGTTTTTTACATAAAACATGTTTTTATACTCGATTTTATATGTGTACAATAAAACGCGAATTATACCGACATATATTACATGAAGGAATCAGAACTTCCTGAAACCGGCTTTTCAAGGAGCCTGGGAAAACCCAGGACTGCTGCAGGGTTTTCATTACCGAGGGATGTCTGATGCTTCAGGCTCCAGATTGCACTGCTGTGACTCACCACACTCTAAAGGATTCCCAGGAACCTGGAATCACCAAGATCTATGTGCCAGGTCAGAACTCCTCTGATCAAAGCCATAGAAGTGCTGTGTCACTGTGGTACTGATTAGAGACATCTCAGTTTAATTAAAAAACAACCCCTCCACAGTGCTCACTGCACAACATGGGCAGTCAGTGAAATCACTGAAGTCCAGATGTGCACCAGCCATGACTAATGTCAGTGCCTGACTCACACAGTTCACACTGCAATTCTACACAGACGGATGCTTTAATCAATCTGCTGCAACACCCAAGGACTGGGGGCATACAAGTGTGCAGCACAGCATCCCAGAAAGAGCAGAGATGTGGATCCACGTTGATCTGTAACACCCATGAATCCCTCTGGTGTCACTGAACGAACTCCAATTCTATTATAACTCAATTTTGCAGGGAAGCTTCTGTTTACAATCTTTATCACAGGCTGTTGTTGAAGTAAGAATCAAGTAAGAGAGGACCATTTCCCTACATGTTCAGTTAATCATCACATAATATTAAAAATTAAAGGAATTTCTCTTTCAGCTTGCACATGATAGCCTATTATTTCATCACTATTCATTTAGTAAGATTTAGTTTTAGTTAAGGAACCTAGAATTTTCCATTAACTATGAAAGAGTGCTTTCTCCAAGGACTGCACGTCTGAGGAGCTGCATGCCAGCAGGGAGGAGCTGCTCAGCCTCTGAGATCCAGCTGCTTTCTAGTGAAGTACAAGCATACTGGACTTGCCCAGGCAGTGCTGGCGCATCCCTTCACAACCCCTCCCTGCAGGAACCCAGGTCACAGCAGCCAACCTGGCACAAATGCAACAGAGGTGCTGACTGACGAGCTCTGAGCTCCAAAGCGTGTCTGGGAGTGGTGCAGGATCTCACTGAAACCAACAGCTCATTCAAAGAGCTGCCAGAGGTGCTCACCTTTGCACAGTGATGGGAATTTCTAACAAACACAGCCAGCTGAATGCTGACAGACTCCTCCTCATTACTGACACAGCATTTAAGTTAAAAATCCATGTACTTCCCCATCACTGGTTTCCAGGAAAACATGTCTAAAACTAGCTCTAAAATTAGCTTGACTGACCTTGGTGTGACTTACCACAATACAGTCAGCTCTTCAGGAACACAGGTGGTTGAACTGATGCTGCCATTGTTTAATGTTCAAATTTATTTTTTTTTTTTTCCTAAATTAATATTATTATTTCCCCATCCTGTGTTTGCTTTTTTATTTATGCCTCTGCCTGCCAAGGAATTGTTAACTAATCACCATGAGATCCATTTTGTTAGCACACAGCTGGGTACTTGGTCTTGCAACATCTGTTTCTCAGCATTTCTTCTTTTTCTTATCTATATACTGAAGTTAGTAACATAAGTGTCTCAACAGAGGACATCAGTATGTGGAAAAAGAAGCTGGTAACCAACAGCTATTAAAACATAAACCTTCAGGTTAATAACCGACTCACAGAATCACAGAATACCGTTAGCTGGAAGGAACCAACAAACATCATAAAGTACAACTCCTGGCCATGCACGAGGCCAACCACCCCAATATAACAACAATATGATGATCTTCTTTCAAGAAATACTTCCGCAATAAAGCGTTCAGAACACCTGCATTCAAGAGACCGGCATAAATCTGATTTTCATAATCAAAATCTACTGAACATTAAAAACCAACTTGCTTTTTCTGTGGTCAATTGCACAGCAGATTCAGTTCTAGCTGGCATGTATTAGTATTTCTTTACCTATGGAGAGGTTGTTCCACATGGGAAACACCACAGCTGTATTTCCAATTATTTTTAACTTCAGAGCTAACTTCTTCCACTATTCTATATGATAAACTAGAACTAGTGGAAGCAGAAAAAAAGAACATGGGAAACAAGTTCACAGTAACTCCATTTTCACTCTGTGATTTCCAGCATAAGCCATGTACAAACAGACTTCAAAAACCTAAACCATCTGATTTTAGAAAATCCTGCAGGGCCGTGGCTGTAGTCAGGGTACAAATGGCACAGTCACTAATGGCCAGCTTCAAAGACAGTTACTAGCCCTTCTCTAAGTACAATAAATGACAAAATAAACATTTCAGCAGTGAACAAGAATCAAAGTCTAGAGAACAGGGCAGCAAACAACTGCTCCCCAGCAGATGTCTGTGACAACTGTCCGGCTGATAAGCCATTAAATTCAGTGATTAACTTCCACCAGTTGCTTTCAGTTTCAATTAAGACTGCCCAGGGAAATGCTAGTCACCATCCCTTGAGGTGTTTAAAAAACATGATGATTTAGCACTTGAGGACATGGTTTCATGGTGCTGGTTGATGGCTGGACCTGGTGACCTTAAAGGTCTTTTCCAACCCAAATAATTATGTGATTCTGTAACTTAATGTTTGCCCAACAAAGTCTGGCATAAGGTGAATGTTGTAAGCAAAATAATAACGTTGCCCAGGTCATGAGACAGAAAGAGTCCGCAGTTAAAATAATGGACATTTCAATGCATTCAGAGCTCTCAGACTGCAGTGCGTTCCACTTGAGAAACTCACCAGCCAGAGTCTGTATGGAGCTGTCTCCAAAGGCTGGAGTCACTTATATTTGCTTAAAGAGCTCACTAAATTCAAGACTGACACAGAAATGGAATCCTTGTAAGAAAGCACTTCAAATAAAGAGACAGCTTTGCCAAATCCAATTTCTGTTCAGAATTCACAATCAACCAGAAGGTAGCTATGGCTGCACACCCCAAGAGGAACACCCAAACTAACAGCACGGAGTTTGTTCCTGTATTCATTGTATCATCCCTTTCCTATCATCCTTGTCTGACTGCATAGGTTCTGCAGTAATCTCTCTGAAATGTTCTACTATCTCTAGAGCACAGTTTGTTACCCACAGTAGATGGTTCTTATTAAAACACTCCCTTTTCTCCTCACTTCCAGGACACATATGAATCTGAAGGTAAGAGTTTTAAACAGTTACATTTTTGTCTGAATACCAGTATATGATATATATCAATTGACCAATATAATAAGACATTCAGCTAGGTGATGAAATCCCACCCTGCGCCCTGCTACGAGCATAAGAATTACATCGGGCAAATATGACAGTAGGCACCTGCCCTAACCATGTTCATCATATCACAAAACTGTGATTGGAATGTAGTCAAAATCCGTCCCAATTTTACTCTTCATATCGAGTCAGAATCAGGCACCATTACATAGCAAGCACTTGATAGTTACTACCTAAATCCATTTAAATTCCCAAATTAATTGTTCAGTTCCCATTGGCAGCTCTATGGCAATAGCAAAGAAAAGGAACCAGATATCTTGCTGTTCAAATAAATCATGGGTTGAAACAGAGATTAGCTTGTCTTTACCTGCGAATTTAAATTCTTATTAAGAGACTAATGGGGATTTCCCAGAGGCACTGTCAAAGCAATCAGGTGAATCCAAGGCTGTGCTGTGCATACCTCACCCACCTAGCACAGTGGGCACCCAGAAGGTTTATGGTGCCAGAAGGGTCTGACTGGAGAGGGACAACTGCATCATCTGTTACTCTAAAAAATACCAGTGCAAGTCCAGCATGCAGGTTAACAGTAGTCTTTGCAGAGCAAAATTGCAAATATTCTCTGCTTCTCAATGTAATTTGCTGCAGCACTGAGGTCCAGGTAAGTTTCAAGGCACTGCTCAAATTTCCTGTGTTTGAACCAGATGCATATTGTTACTTAAAAAAGATTTATTTTTATCTCCACTTATTCATTAAATAAGGAAAGCCTAGCACTTTGCATTTGGAATTTGAGAAAAGCCTTGCATACTGCATTTAAAACTTAGACCGCCAGGTAACAACGAGTGCTGAATCTTTTCAGATCACTGCAGTCTGAAGTGAGCACTCAGTTTTCCTGTCCCAATTTCAAATTCTTTAGCTAACACAGAAAGTTCTGTCAAAGAACTGTGTGTTTTTTTGAAAACACTGTTTTTCTCTTTGCCATTTCCTTAATATCCAACATTTCTGCAGCCTCGCACCAGGAAGAGCAGCAGACCTCTTAAGAATATAGTTTAAATAGAAAAAAATCGTATGTTTTTGCCAAAAGGCAATAAATAAAGATTTCAGAACAAATTTTATGCCACTCAAAGGTAATTCAATAAAGCAGAAAGTGATTCAAGTCCTTTTTCTTTTCGCTGCATTTCACCCACTGTAAGAAACAGCTCACAGAAAGAACTTTCTCATGTAAAAGCTTTTCTACTATTCCTACAGCATGACACTTCACATTACAGATTGGGTTTTGATGTCTGAATGGAAGAATATCCTATTTTTAACAATTTTTTTTTAAATTTTTTTTTTTTTTTTTAGACTTTTCGCTGAGGGAACAACTGGTAGCTCTGAATACTTTGGAACTTCCCTGTGGACCCACTACCCACACTTGTGTACAAATACAGACTGATGAAAAGGTTAAAGAAGACCCCAAAGATCCCATCCTCCACTGCACCTGAATGGCTGCCAATGTCTGATAAAAATAACTCCATTTTAAGCAGTGTCCGACATCACAGTTGAAATAGTAGCTCATCTACACAACAGTTTTCATGCTCATTCCAGGTTCCCTCCCTCTGCAAAGGCCAGAGAAAGTAAATAACCACCTGCTTCCTACCAGACACACCAGTCTCACACATATTTTGTTATAGAATTTGTGCTAAAATCTGACTGTTGCAAAATCTATTAAAGCTATGCAAATCACAGCACGGTAACAGAGTTTTCCAGTATCTGCAGAGTTTCAATTCTCAGCATTTCCAATAAGGAATTGCTGGAGCAACATGAATGCTTTCAATGCTTTTTTAGGTGGCAACTGCCAGCTCCAATGTCAGACAGCTAACAGCTGGAAATGAAGAGCTGTCCAAATAAGTTTTAAAAAATGTGCTAAGAACATGGTTTCAACAATAAAAATACCTCTGGTTTATGAATAGTTGTAGCTTCAGGTTCAAACCACAACTTAAGTTTAAATAAATCCAGGGCAGACTCTGAACCACCAGATCTCACCAACATCCACCAATGCGAGACAGCAAATGCCAGCCTGAGCTGTGGCCACAGGGCATCTCGCCTGCTCTCTGGGCTGCCCTGGGAGGGAACTTCAAGGTTATTTCCAACTCAAGGCACCCCAGCTTATAGGTGGTATTTCTGCACTCCTGTTGGCACTACAAAGGGGCCTTGGAGCACAAAACAAGCTGTCACCCATGCTCTCAACACCTTCTATGAGATATTTACTATGGTAGAAAGATTAACATGAAATGGTCAAATGAATATGGCCATTCAGCCACCCAAAGGAAGTGACAGTGAAGCGCTCCCAGGGTGCTACATTATGGCTGAGCAGACGTACATAACTCCTAGGTTCTTCAATTCCATATCAACAAAGTGACACGAGATTTAGAGATATATGCTATAAACTCAAACTTCATTTTGAATTTGGACACTTTAAAGGGGTTAAAAGGCACTCTTGGCTGTAGAGGACCCACATATTCTGAAACATTTCACAGAACAGGAAAATACAACACACAGTACAGCGTAAATAACATTCACTCCACTGCATTAATTTGCTATTATGATGAACATTACAAGTCTTCTCCTAATGAATTCTTTAGGTACTAGCAGCTTCTCCTAATGAGCATTAATTAAACTTTTCCAGCATCTCTACCTTCACCACAGAAAAGTAATTACTCACTGATGTCCTACAGAGAGGGAAATAAAATCCACAGGATTAGGTTTTTTTAGACTGCATAAGTAGGGCAGAGAGGAAAGCTTGCAATTTAGAGTCAAGTTGTGTAGTCCGTAATTCCACAACATGACCAATACTTCAGACCCTGGATTGAATAAAACTGTTTTCCCGCTGCCTGTAAATAGACCACTAAATAGCATTTAATAATACTACCTAGGTCTGTCGAGGACATAACTATTTGCCTTCTTCAAAATGTGTAAGAGGACACAGCACAAGCTATTACCTCAGCTGTTCTGCATGGCTTAACCCAGAACGGCACACACCCATCCACAGGTCATACCTTATCTAGCAGGGAATACATTTTAAAAATATTTTAGTTGTATATATGGCATATTATTGCCATGTAAAACAAAAAGTATAATGTGTGCATACATGCATAAGTGGCATCTGAATACATCAGATCTTAAGTCACAGAACCATCACAGAATAGTCTGGGTTAGAAGAATTTTTATTTTAAAAAAACCTTTTTTTTTTTTTTTAACAGGGTCCAACACTCACAGCAATTTTGTTGTCAAACTCATGCCGTGAGTATTTTTTTTATATGCCAAACACAATTCATTGAAGTTCACTTTCCAAACAACACCTTCCAAGGAAGCACTGTCAACTAGAAGGAAAGGCAAGGCAATATATCTCTCATTACATTCCTTAGCACTGCAACACCACATTTGATTACTTACTGGTACTTCCCCTCTATGGCACCCACAGTACCAAGCAGCTTTCACAAACAAGTTCTCTCTGCACCAAACCATTTCCAATTTAATCTCACTGCAAAGAAGATTAGTGAAATTACAGAGAGATAACAGTTGCAGCAAAAGAGGTAAAAATACTTCCCTGGCACTTTTGGTCAGCTGATTTTTGAAGAATTCTTTAGACCAATAAAGGATGAAACAAGCCATTAAACATAATTCCCTGGGATTAATACAGGGCTCTGCCTCTCTTTTACATAACAGGATTCTGAAATTCCTCCACTGCCCCCCCCCCCCCCCACCCCCAACTACATGCATTACGAGGAAATAATTTCTACGAACCTAAAACTTTAGGGCTTAGTTATTTCCTGAGAATTCTGTGGTTTTAGAGGAAATAAACTGTATGTTAATCCTCTTGCATTTAATGAATAGTACCAGCACACTCTGCAGCTTTTTGCTTCAACAAGGTCATGGCAAACCTGGTGTATAACCAAAGCAAAGTTTCATTTCCAGGCAATGAAATGTCAAAGAGGGGGGATGGCTTAAGTGGTTTGGGTGTTATTGTTGTCTATTTTGGAAAAAAAAAAGTGTCAAAATAATTTTTAAATCCATAGAATTAAAATCATAGAAAAATTTCATAGATTTTTCATAAAAATCAATACAGGAGGAAAGTACTTAAACAGCATATCAACTTACACCAAGTTCAAATTATTTATCAATGGGTTTATGCTTTGGTTTTTAATAATGTCAGCAAAAGAAGAAGTAAGTTACATACATGCACCTCTATACTCAGCTGTGGGACAAAGCTGGTAGGCAAAACCAGCTGCACTAACACCAAAAACATGCCAGACACAGCACATGGCCCTCACTTCTGCTTCAGTTACACTTTTGCTGTGATCTTTCAAAAACTCCAGCAGGGAAAAGGAAATCTTATATGAAATCAGGCACTTCTGCTTTGTGTTTCAGTTAGTTTTAAAGAGTGATTTTGGTGCTCAGATACGCTAAGTTTTATGCTGAACATCCCTCCCCTGCTACACATTGTGTGTCCAGAATCCACAGTGCACACATAAAGCATCATGCATGCTTTTTCCTAAAGTTCGACAAAACTACAGCAACTACTGAAGAGACACCATACTTTTAAAAGAGGTTACTAAACTAGACAGCAAACCACCCAGTGATCTAAAAGATCACACCATAGAATCCCAAAAGTGCTTGGGTCAGAAGGAACCTTAAAACTCATCCACTCCCTTCAACAGGCAGGGACACCTGCCATTAGGCCACGCTCAATTACATATTTCATTTTTTTATCTTTAAGTTAACTTTGTTAAAACATCACACAAAGAGAAGCACAAAGTTGCCTATCAGCTGCTTTGTCTATTTCTTTGCAACTTTTACTAACAGTCTTAACCACCACATGAATTTCATTCTCAATGACTTACAAGACTACATTCTTTATACTTAAAATTGAATCAGGTAATTTTTTCTTAGAATACCAAGAATTAAAACTAATTTAATTATTTGAATTCACCCTGTTGCCTGATTTCATGAGCTAAGACAGACGTACTTGCAAATACTCCAAGACCTACTCAAAAACCTTAAACCCCTTGTAAGTCCATATAGTCCAACAAAGGATGGGAGGACTGGAAGTGTTCCAGGCCATGCTGGGTCAGGCTGGGAGTAGTTTTGTCTATTGGAAGGTGTCCCTGGTCCTTTCCATCCCAAACCATTCTGTGATTCTATGATTGGCATGTTCCAACTTCACCCAAAAACCCAGGACACACTCCCACCTCAGCTTGGCACACCTGGAGAGGCAGAGGTGCCTGTAGGTTCAGGGCCTCCACCAGTTCCTACTCAGCTGACAAAAAGATAAAGCTGTAAATAATACCCAGCACAAGAGGGAAGCATTTCCATGTCTCCAGACCAAAGGTATACTGGGACCGAACTGGAAAAGACCTGAACATCTGTGCCTTCCGACAGTTTTTAATCAGCAAGTACAAGGCATTAGAATTCTAAGTGCTACAAGCAAATTCAAAAAACAACTGAACCTTGCTGAACCCAACTCCAGGGATGGCCTCTGTATGTCACACACCTGAAGACATTTCCTATTATCGGCAATTACCTGCTGTGGGTTATAGCCTGGTATTTGTGCTGTGAGAGCAGAGCAACAAACTTCTAATCCTACCCTTTTGTGCTGTTCCTGCATACCCCCCACTTATTTCCTTTGTATCGTAATTCCACCTCTGTCTCATCACACATGAGTTCTTCCAGGCTGGTGATATCTCTACTTCTGTCTCATTGACATAAGGTAAACAGTCATCCTTAAAGTAGTCCCTAATACTCAGACACCTGTGCCCCAGCGCAGACACAGTGATGGTTTCAGCATCTCCCACCAGTGCCAGAGAGACAGTCCTGGACAGTCCCAGCCTTACCTGACTACTGTGGCTGTAGTCAGATTTTGTTAGGCTCTCGCATCAGGGCAAACCAGTCTGGATTTCATCTTCGCTAGCTCAATAAATGTGTTGGATGGAAGAGAAATACTAACAGACAATTCACACGATCACATTAACCTTGTTAATTGCCTCTACCACCTTTTTGAAAGAATACTTCATTACCATGCTGACAGAAAATGCATTTCCAGACTCCAAAACCCAGAATACTTCTGATTTTTATATAGCACCCCCAGTCCATATTCATCAGTCACCAGCTGCCAGGTAGATTGTATTTTTTACCAAAGGCAATAATGAAACAGCACTGAAGTAGAACACAGTAAGAACCACCATTCAAGTGCACCATTATCTGATAGAGCTACAATTCAAGCTTTACTTTTTTTTTTCTTTTTACAAGTAACTGAAGCGATATGGCAATTCAGAGCTTAAATGATTTCACTTTTTAACTGTATCTCAGGAAAATAATTTACAGTGGATCAAGCTATATGAAGTACACTATTCAGCAACAGCAATACAGAATGGATAGTAAACACATTAGTGATTTTCAATTTGAAGAAGTTGCATTTGAGTGAGAGCAATCACCAATTCATAAAAAATTACAGGCTTGAGAACCATACATATTGAAAAGTAGCTTTAAGCAAGCTTTTTTAAATGTAGCCCTGAGAACACACTTTAAAAGCTTCCTGACAAGAGTTACAACTAACAACCTGGCTGTGCTTTGCAGACAAAATCACATTTCCACATAAAACCATTACTTTAACAGGTTGCAGAAGTACAGTGATATAAGCCTGAACAAAAGATTGCTGTGATTGTGTTTCATATGGAAAGCTGCACCTGGACTAATGACAGAACATGGCTGTGTGCAACTGCTTGCATCTGCACCTTAAACAACTGGGGACAGCTTGACACAGGTTTTACAACCCCCTTGTCACCATTAGTGCATTTACTTTCTCCTTGACAAACACCCTTTCTAAGGTACTACCCTTTCCACCTAAAGTACTTGCTTCTGCTTTTAAAGCTGATCTGACTGCAAGCCATCATATCCAACTTCTGCTGAAATATCCAACATTTTCTGCTGAAATAGCACCTGGGAGAAGATCCCATTCCCATCATGATCCACAGAGGGCCCAAAAAAAGATCAATTTAACACAAATTCAAATATCAATTAATAACAGAGGTGACAAATTACTGAGAATTATGATTTTTGTGATGATGTAGCAAATAAACCCAAGTCTGCAATCTTCCTATTGTATTTTTCCCCTCACCTTCTGTTCAGCAGCACTACGTAAGGAATTTACTCACAAATACAAAGAGCTCTTATTTTTCTGAATTCAAATCTGGTAATCTCAAGAATATGGTTGCTTTGAAGAAGAAAATTGTTCCCTTTCATGAAACAAGAAGCAATTTGACCAATATCACATGAATGCCACAAGATATTTCTTAAAAGGAAGCATTGTAAATTAAAGACAAGAACCAGAAGAATGAATTTAGAGATACTAAAACAGATCAACAATGACAATTAGAGTAGTTTTTCCACCTGCCAATTTGAATGCACAATCCTTGTCACATTTTAAGATTTATTTATATATATATTAATTTTTATTTTTTTTTTTTTAAGTTTTGCAGCTGAAAAATACCTTGAAGCAGATGCTTCAATAATCAAGGAGCACAGTGCATAGTTTGTTATATGAGCATCACTTGTTGACTTCAGGAAGTTTCCAAAAAGACAGTTTAGGTTCAAAATGTCTTTGTTTTATCAAAGCAGAATGCAACTTCCTTTAAAAAATTAAGAATATTGTATCTTCTGAGATAAAACACAGCCATTTTCTACAACTGAGTAGCATTTCACTAAAGCCAGCCAAGAACTGAAGAGTCATACCTAGACAAAAATCATTGAGATGAAATCTGCTGTTGAAACCATGACTTCTAATAAAGGTTCATCTTTATTTCATTCTTGGCTTCATTCACCGATGAAATGCCATTGCAGAGGAGCAGCAAAATTACTCTTCAGGGATTTTAAGCAAGAGCTCTGCTGGCATGGACACCTAAGGTTGGTACGGGCTTAGTGAAAACCCAACACAAACATATATGGAAGAATTTAAATCAAAACGGGGTACCTGCACAAGGAAAATTCTTTCCAGGAATTCTGGAATACAAGTGCTTGATTGTACAGCCCCAGTGAAAATCTGATTCCCTTAAAACTGGGGACCCAAAGAGGTGGGTTTGGAGAACACAGACAGCACTGCCTGCCCCGCCACCAGTTCCAGATAAATGCACTATCCTACAGGGTATCTCCTGGGAGAGAGACATCCAGGATCAAAACATGGAAGAAAATGGGAACAAAAAAAGTACAAATTAGTTGCAAAAGCCACATGAGGCTTCCTTATCATCTGAAATGACCACACCAAGAAAGAGTAGAACCAGTAGAGAACATTTCTGGTGCGATCATTACCACAGCACTCATCACAATAGAATTTAAACAAGGAAGTATGTGAAAGGGAAGGGCAATAAGGTCTATGTCAAGAATATATTTATATAAAGAGAAATATTAGAAGCAAGATTATAAATTACATATATGTCCTAATACCCAGTGGTATTAGTGCTTAACAGTCCTCTGCATCCATACATTGAAGATGCAAGTTCTTTGTAGAAGGCAGTGCTCAAACTGATACAGGACAGTTTTAAAGAGACAACAGACTCCAGGCAGAAAGCATTTCCCCTTCAGTTTTCTTTTGCAAGACAGCATCATTTGATGAAACTGGGATACCTCCAGTCATTACAGTAGACCTGTATGCTCTGGGCTTTTCGTAGTGTGGTCAAACAACCGAACCTTTCCTCTGTAGTCCAGAACTGGTCAGTTTCCCATTAACTCTCAAGCAGCAAGGGCAGTTTTCCACAGTAACACTCAGTAGCCTCTACCCAACACCCACCAAGGGCTGTGGGACCTGAGCTGGAGCTCCTCAGGCTTCCTGAGTAACACATTCCTCTCTTCCATTGTGGAGCTTGTGACCACTGCCAGCTTCCACAGAAACACAGAATTAGGGTAATGCCTTTCCTCTGAGAAGCCAAATTATCCTAAGTGTATGAACTCTGATCTCTGTTTTAACATGGCACCTTTAGAATTCATCCGATTTTGTAAAAACCACCAGGGAGTGTGGTTTGCCCTCCTCTCTGCCTTAATTGCTAAACATGCAAATGTTTTCCCCCACATGGAAGCTTTGTGCCTACTTCAAGCACAAGAGGAAATGTAAATGAACCTCAGATACTTGGCTTCGAATATTGTGTATCAAGTGCTGAATCCTGCTCTGGATCACTGGATTTGTCACCATTTTCATTCATTCTGCTTCTGAGAAGGGACACCACCCCCCCACCCCACCCCCCCATCATGCATAAACAGAGTCATAACATTCCCATTAACTCCTGCTGGTAACAGAGACATTAGGAACTCATCGTAGTCATGTGATAAAATGGATCCAACAATAAGTTGTCTTCTTCTAAGATTGTACTAGATTTTGATCAGGAAAGCTCCTTGGGAAGGTTAAGGCCACAAACTCACAAAAAATCAGTTTGGTATGAGTACATCCACCTGCCAATCCTCTCATACTCCGCACTAATGTTCCATAATTCAAATAAAGCAATAGATCTGAGGCACTTAGAGGTGTTGTGTCACAAAACTGCAGACAATGGTAGAGTGCGCACAGAGCGGCAGCACACATCAATCAGCTTTGGACCGGGGTGCACTGAACCTATTGGAAACTGCACGAAGGACTGGAAAAATATCACATCGGTTCTGTCAGTATAAGCTAGGATGTCCTCCACATGTTCCACTGGAAAAAAAAAAATATCAAAACACAAACTGACACTCACCAGAGGCCAGGTAATCCTGACTGGAGACACAGAATAAATGCCCCAGCCAGAGGAAGAGCTCCAGCCAGGAGTGAATGTTTTCACTAAAAAAAAATCTATAGGAAATCATGGTTTAATAGCACTAGAAGCACTGGAAAAAAAATAAAGTTTGTCTGTAGAAGACTTTTCATCCTTTTACATCTTGCTGCATTTTTTGATTAAAGATCAGTTTTGACACAATGGAGTCAACGTGCATTTGCTCCAAAACCAAGGGATATGCTCTGAAAATGTTTCTCAAGTGTAAGCACTGTAAGACTCTGCCCATTTCCTCCCACATCCTCCTCACAGTGGCCATCCAATGATGATAATAATTGTCACAGAGTTGCTGTATTTATTAAAGCTCCATAGTCTGGAAGGAGAACACATTCCTTCCTACGTTGTATCTGGCAACTCACCCTGCAGAAAGAGAAACTTGTAGATATCAGCAGTTTTTCTTGCTTTAAGTCTGCAGTCTAGTTTTGATGTGTTTTGGTTACCATGCTGCTATGAAGAAGGCACTCATGGCTGTACTGATGAGTATTTTAGCAATCTCATTTGCACATACAAACATCTTTCTGCCTAATTCTGAATCACAGAATCACCATCCTAAATGGTTTGTGTCAGAAAGGACCTTGAAGACCATCCAGCTTCAATCCCCTCACCACAGGTGGCACTGCCACCCCTAGATCAGGTTGTTCAGGGCCGTTGAATATGCATGCAATCATAGACTTTACGCAATCACAAACTGGTTTGGGTTGGAAGGAACCTTAAAGACCATCAGAGTTCTATGTCTAAACCACATTTCTCCAAGCTCTGTCCAACCTGGCCTTGAACAGTTCCAGGGATGGGACACATCTTCTCTGCACAACTTGTTTCAGTGCCTCACCAGGCTCACAGTAAAGAGTTTTTCCTAATAATCTAATCTAAACCTACTCTCCTCCAGTTTGAATCCATTCCCTTTTGTCCTATCACTATTTGTGCTTCCAAAAATATCCGTCTTTCTTGTAGGTTCCTTTCAGGTACTAGAAGGAAAGTATGTACCTATAGAGGATGAACTTAGCACTCAAACACCATGGATATGACTAGAACATCCTGTCTCACTAATGGAAATAGAAGACCCTGCAGCAGCACCAGCCAGTTACAAGGCTAATGCCCTAATCCAAGTAACACTGTGCAGGGAAGGTCCTTGAGCACACACCAGCCGTTGTTTGAATGCATGTAAACAGGCAATTAGCTGAAAAGCAGCACTTCCCAAGCATGGCTAAAATACAAATGGACTCATCAGGATGAGCTGGCCCTTGGCAACTTGTGTGCACATCCATACAGATATCCCACTGCACAAGCTGCCCTAGCTCTCTGTACGGCTGCTTTGATCATCTAATCAAGATGATGAACTATACACAAACAGAGGTGTGGCTATCATCTCAAAGTTAATCTAGAATCTAAGTTTTATTTAGACAGCTTAGATCCCAGCATCAGTCCCAAGTGTCACTGGCAGAGTACTCAACACCAGCCTTCCACAGACTATGCTGAGTCAATTCCTATTGATACTGGACCCATGGATTTTCTGACTAGTCTGCACACACCTGAGACCATCCTCACCTGGGACACAATACTCAGCCCTGGCACACTTGTCTTGTTCTCCCTCCTCAGCTAAGCAGGTTGGACATTACAAGGAAGTTCTTCACAGAACAGGTAACTGGGCATTGGAATGGGCTGCCTAAAGAGGTGGTGGAGTGACCGCCCCTGGAGGTGTTTAAGAAAAGACTGGGTGTGGCACTTAGTGCCATGGCATCATTTGACAAGATGATGTTAGGTCACAGGTCGGACTTGATGACCTCAAAGGTCTTTTCCGACCTAGTTGGTTTTGTAATTCTGTAACAAAGACAGAATGAGAATGGAAAGGACAAATTTCTTCATCAACAAAATGGTCCATCATTTGTGATATGCAGTTAACAGATGGTGTTCAAATTAACATTCATATCCTTCAAGTGTCTTATCAAACAAGCCTAAATAGCATCTTGAAATTTCCATTTAAATTTTCTATGAGCTTGCAAGAAGTATCACAGACAGATTTTACTGCTGTCAACTAAAGCTGTTACTGCCTTTAATGAGGGACTGACTATATTATGACTTGAACTAAAGCAGTCCAGGTCCTGCTGCTCAAGGCCACTGGGTCACCTGCACAGACTCCACCTGGAAGATGGAGCACCAAATGCACCCTTCCAAAATGCAGAGCCAGATGGTGAGCATCGAGACCTTACAAACACTCTACCATTCAGATTCAAGGAGACAAAATTCCTCACTCCACCTCACTCCAGTGTCAGCCCCTGACACTGGATCCCCTCAGACTTCTGTCCCAGCAGCACCCAAGCCTGAAGAACCACAGGGCACACAAAGGTCTGCTGGCATAGCACTCCATGCCTTTCAAATGATAGTTTGAGTTTTGACTGGGGAAAATCATGAAACATGGGACCTTGAAATGCAGTAACACAATAACATGTCTTTGAGAATTCAGATGTATTATGAGCCTACCAGGGACCACCAGCTCTGGGCCCTCACTCCTTTCATCTCAACCACCCACACGGTCCCATGCATCTTCCCAGATGCCTTCCAAAACCTGGCAGGTTTGGAAGGCTCTGGATCAAAAGGGAAGCCAAATTCAAAGTCATAGGTCTTCACAGAGACTGCCTTGTCAATAGCTTTCCTAATTACATATACCCTGACTGGAAAACTGCTACTGAGCAGCTGTGGCAGCCTTGCAAGGAGACAACCAAAAATCAGTATGTTTTAAAATATTGTATTTACGGACACTAAATCCAACAGAGAAAATTACTACAAAAATCATCTGATGTGATATATATGTTCCAATATGGGAAAAATCGCTGGATCTGAAAATTCAGTTCAATCTGTTCCAAAAGTTATATAAAATCAGCACAAAAATGCTACTTCTCTTTGTAAAACTCACCAGCATTGGGTTTCTAAGCTCTGGATGACTATGCTAAGCAGCTCAGGTCCTTACAAGACTCCAGCAGCAGTTTTCTTCTGTTGAAAAAAACATTCCTCTGTTTTAACCAGTTACTAAGCCACAAGAAAATTCTGCTTTTTTATTTTGGCAGCTACACTGCAACACCATGCTCACTCAGCAAGAGCATCATCTAAGTCAGGGATACCTCACGGAAAGCCTGAAATCCACCTCACCAAAATACTTGGATTTGATTAAATCAGCCAGTGAAAGCAGTCCACTCTCCTCATTAAGTGGTATTGGTTCACATGCCCAACATTCTCCTTCTTAACCCAAATTTTAATCAACTTGCTGGAATCCCCAGCCAGCCTCTGCTGATCTTCTGGACCCTTTTCCCATCAGTACTCTATACTCCTATCCCTTCCACACCACCCAGAATTTAAGGAACAGGTAGCACACTACTGTTAATACCTGATAACTGGAAGTCCTCATGAACATCATCTCTTACAATTTTCTACTGTTAATTGCAGCAATTTATTCTAAATCGTTTCCGCCAGTTTTGACAGTTTGACATCTCTGTTATAGAAATTCCCAGCACAAGAATATCCCTATTTCCCTCCATAGTAAACACAAGAAATCCCTTTGAACTACAGTTTCATCTTCCACAAGCTTACTCTTTTAAAAAGAGATTATTTTCTATCTTAAACAATTTGTCCCTCTTTTTAAAATCCTCTTAGTTCACATCTAACTTGCTGCTGTTTATTCTTTTCTATTTACTCCCTTCAGAAAGGATTTCCAATTCTGTAAATCAAGACCTCTTTCAAAACCTACCACGAATCTGTAGGTGCTTTTAAGATGTGTGTTTGTTTCATTTTTTTTATTGTTGTTTTAATTTAACAACTTATATGAATCAGGACCAACCCCACAGTCTCTATATGGAAGATGACTTGCCATTAGTGGTCAAACAAGGAAAACCTGACTTAAAATATGTATTACATAAAGTCAAATAGCACCCAGCAGTTACAGAAGAAGAACGAGAGAAGTGTTGAGCAAAGAAGCACTATGAGAAACGTTATAGGTCCTAGTCATAGAAATACTGATATCCATTCAGATTCTGAGGAAATAATTTCCCCAAGACACCTTCTTATAAGGCAGCATGCTCACATCTGGATTGCCTGACCAAGAAAGCAGTAGGTACCCCTGGAGCTCATGAATTAACTCATGCGGCTGCAAATGCCACAATTCAGCATTAATTTGACATTTAACAGGCACGTTGATAAATATGATTTTACCACAAGCATTAATTAATTGAAGTGTACTCTATCTTCCAAATCCGTGGAAAAAAAGAACAGCCGGAGCTTGTCCTCGGGGTTCTTGTCTTTGCCAAATGGGAAACCAACAGGATGGAGCGAGGGCACTCCGGTGCTTTATCCCGGCTATTCCCCACCCGCCCTCGACCTCTGCAAGCAGCGGATTATATAAACACCACGGAAAACACCTCCTGCACCTCTGAGAGGAGAAAGCGGGCATCGGACCCTCCGGGGGCCACCGAGTCACCCGGAGCCCCGCGAGGCTCACACCCGCACAAACACAGCATCGCAGCGGCGCGAAGCCGAGCATTCCGGGCGGGGAGCAGACCCTCGGGAGAAGCCATCCGGACAGGCCAGGGGAGCGAGCACCGTCCCGGGGCCGCCCCGGGACTGCGGGACTACCTCCCCGCCCCTGCATCACCCCCCTAGGCACTGACGCCTCCCCGAACCCGCGGAAACTTTCCCAGGGCAGCACCCACGTCCCGGTTCCCTCCGGCCGCCGCTTCCCGCCGCGGCCCTCCCGCCGCCCCGCAGGGCGCCGGCGCGGCCGGGCCTACGCGCGGCCGGCTGGGCGGCGGCGGCGGGAGGGCCTCCGTCCAGCTCGGCGGCGGAGGGCGCTCACCTGGGCGCACGGTCTTGAGGCGCACGGGCTCCCTGAAGTGTCGCACCACAGCTAGCGTGTCGCGGTGGGTGAGGCCGCTCACCGGGGTGCCGTTCACCTCCAGCAGCACGTCCCCCGGCGCCGGCGCCTTGCCCGAGAGCAGCGCGGGGCCCGGCGCGCCCTCGCCGCCCGCGGGCAGGCGGCCCGCCAGGTACGGGAACTCGCCGCGCTCGGCGCCGCCGCGCAGCAGATCGGGGTCGGGGCCCGCTGGGCCACCCCAGGACACCACGCACTCCTGCACCTTGCTCAGCCAGTGCCGCTTCTTCCGCAGCGTCTTGGACATGCCGCAACACGGGGCGCCGCTACCCACCCCGCGCTGCCAGCGCTGCCGCTGCTCCCGCCCCGACTGCCGCCCGACTGCCGCGCCGCCCCAGCCCCGCCTCGCCGGTCCCACCCCTCCAGGCCCCGCCTTTCCCGTCTCCGCCGCGCCCTGCCTGCCTCACTGGCCACGCCCCTCCTGTCCTGCCACGCCCCCGCCGCGTCCTGGACACGCCCCTGGTGCGGAGCTGCCGGTCACAGGCAGCGCGGCTGCTGGGCCGGGCCCGGCCGATCTGGGGCCTGCGGGGGGCTTGGTTAAAAAAAAAACAAAAAACAAGTCACGAAACTGCTATTCTGCAAAGAAAGTGCTATTTTCTTTAACAGTATGCTTCTATATAAACTTAAAAGCGAAAACACGCCGCCTAATCCTTGCAAATTTCAGGAGGCCAGTAAACTGGGCAGCTTCGTTTTACATCACGTGAACCATAATCCTCTTCTGGAGCTGCAGGTCTACCTGCCAATTTCATTGTACTCTGAGAGGGAAAAGAGGGTTGCCGAATGTATTTTCTCTGCATCACTTGCCGATCATCCATCTCCTCTTCAGCACGTGGCGTGTGGGTGCTCTGGCACACAGATTAATCCAGAGGGGTGGCGCTGCTCTCAGATAATGACAACAGCCTGTGGGGCTACTTGGAGCCCTGCCCCGGCATCCCCACTGCCACCTCTGCTGGGCTGGACACTGCTGGAGGTTGGGGCAGCCCCCCTAGGTAACAGGGTGGTTGTAGGATAGCTCACCTCACACAGCACATCTCACCCCATGGGACCTGCTCTACTGTTCTCCATGAGTGTACAGGCTGCTTGGGATCTGGCTGACAGTTTTAGTCCATTTGTCCTGCTCTCATTCCTTGTTCCAGATTATTCATCGCAGATCCCAGACACATGAAGCGCCTGCACAGCCTTGGATACGATCAGAAGGGGACATGCCCTGCACCCCCACCAGTGCTGACCTGCCAAGGGCTGAGGAATCAGTAATGTTTGGCACTCTCAGTGAGCTAAAAGGGGCCATCAAAGAAATAGCAGAGCTCCAGCATCCCTGGTTCATCATCCATCACACTGTGGCAACTGGCATTCCACTGTCCTGTTGGCATCAATACACATAAAATGCCACAAGAAAAGGGTGCTAAGCTCTGCCACATCAGAATGACAGACATAAAGTGCTTCAAGGCAGCACAGTTTTTGGTAGGCAAGGAAGCAAAGTTTGTTTATCACATTGTCAAAGTTCAAAGGCAATCAAAACAGCAAAAACATGTCAAACTTCTGTTTAATTAGAGCATGAAGACACACTTTCTCAGAGTGGTTAGAAAAGGAATTGTGCTGTTGTGTTTGGACTCCTCTGAAGTCCTTTTCCTTGCGCCCCATGTTTGCCATGCAAGTCTTGGTGGGATGTATAAGTCAGCAGTCCAGCGCTTAGAGGGAAGACACTCCCCACAGAGGCAAAATACTTACACAACATGCACAAAACCAAAATAAGAACATATTCATCCTCAGCAAGGTTGTCATGAAAGCCAGTTGCACTGGTACTGAATAGGCATTTGTTTATGCAGAAGGGTGCTATTTCCTACTTTCCTGGTGACTGGGCACACAGGAGCTCTGACTGTCTCACAACACCACTACCTGACCACAATGTTGTTACAGCTTTTGGGAGAACCAACAAGTGATGGTTAACTCCACTGCATTGACTAAAAACAAAAACAGTTGCCAGGAAGCAAGTGGGCATAGTGTTCTTCCCTAACAGAGCGCTCATCTCAAACATAGGGTAACAAATTATTCAGGCAGCTCTATGCCTCTAAGGAAACACAAACAAATCACAGTTCAATAAGAGTGGTTCAAAGCCAGGCACTTGCTGTTCTGTCAACAGACAGACAGGACTGTCTGTTTGAAAATTGTGTGACCCTGAGATACATTTATATGAAGGCAAACTTTTGAACATGTGATAATTTAACTTGTACAGGAGCAGAAGCTGCCATGGAGCCAGACCTCACCAGGGAATTTTGTAAAGCCTCAAGAGAAGTCTTTGTCACCCTGGGCTGACTAATCCCTGGTGTCTGTGCTCCTCACTTGGGAATGGAGAATGTATCAATACAGCAGGCTGTAGATGGGGATCAATGCATGCTTCACCAATGCAAAGCTGCACCATAAATCTGCCTGTATTTCATTAACTCATCAGCACAGCAAGCAGATGAGAGGCAGTACCAGTAGTAATAGCATCCACATTGTGGTATGTCCTTCTTTGCTCCTCTTTCACAAATAAATTACCATTCATGAGCCATGCAGAACTGCTGATCATTGCATACGATAGAATCAGAGAATCATAGAATATGATCATCAAGTACAACTCCTGGCCCTGCACAGGACAATCCCAAAATCCTACCATGTGCCTGAGAGTGTTGTCCGAACACTCCTTGAGCTCTGGCAGCCTTGGGGTCATGACAACTGTCCTGCCCTGGGAAGCCTTTTCAGTGCCCAACCACCCTCTGGGGAAAAGAACCATTTCCCAATATTCAGGTTAAACCTCCTCTGACAGAGCTCCATGTTGTTCCTTCAGTACTATCACTGGTCATCAGAGAGCAGAGATCAGTGTTGAGCATCTCCTCAAAATCCTGTGAAGAGCAAGAGTGTTAGGCTGGGAATTTTAGATGTTTCAACCAAGACGTTACAGTAAATCAGACAGTAAATACAGATACTCTGTATGCTTCAATTTTCCAGCTGCATTTTCAACACCATTTTGCACCTGTAACATCACAAATCCTTTTAAACTAACACTCGTGAAATAAAAGACACCTCAACTGAAGGAAGCTCTGTAACCCTGCAACAGACAGTATGGGAAAAAACTGACACAAAATGGTTTGTTTGTTTGTTTGACACAAACAACTGCCAGCAGGTTAAAAGCTTGGGCAAGGGATGACTCAGTCTGCTCCTGACCTGTGTTGTACTGCTTTGTACAATGACAGCAGTGTTCAGTTATCCTCAAGCTGGCCAAAAAAGAAAAAAAGAAAAAAAAAAAAAAGGAGGGGGAAGAAAGCAAGAAACAAGGCACTCCTGAAACAGGGAGAATAATTTCTGAGAAAAGGTGTCATGCAGGGATGTGCAGGACATTCAGTAATATACTCTCAAGCACTTCTCTTCTTCTTTGCTGTTTTCTCTGTGCCTCACCCACAGGAGTCAAAACTTCCAGAATAAATTTTAAAAAGTAACTACCGAGATTGCTCCACATGTGCCTGCTCCAAGTACGGTTGGATGCTGCGGTAGAGTTAATGAGATGAACTAAGAAGACTTGTCAATGTGAATAAAGAAGCAGCCTATGCAAATACCCCTCCGCTACTCTCTCTGGGACGCAGATGATGTGATCAAGCACCGCCGACGCCAATGAATGCAAAGAGGGGATAAAGGCCCACTCAGACACTGAGTGGAGAGTCAGGAGGTTTTACAGCATTACAGCATGGGTTTGAAATCTACATATTGGATTTAGAGTCTAAATGTAGTAATGGAGTGTTTAAGTCTAGATCTATAGCTTAAAGCTTTGAAGAATAAACAAGGTTGGAGAAAAACTGTAAAATGCATGGCTAAGAAAGGCAAGCAGGACTGAAGTATTTGGGAGGCAAGGACCCAGTGTGACAGGACCAGGGGACCGTTGACAGAGAGGTCAGGGCCACTGCTACTGAATTACAGAATCACAGATCACAGAAGGGGTTAGGTTGGTTGGAAGGGATCGCAGTGGGTCATATGGTCCTACCTCTCTGCTTCATCAGGGTCACGTGGCACAGGATTGTGTACAGACCATTCATCGTCTCCAGTGAGAGAGACTCCACACCCTCTCTGGGTAGTCTGTTCCGGTGCTGCGTCACACACATATTAAGAAGTTCTTCATATTCAGGTGAAACTTCCTGTGCATCAGTTTTCTGACCATTGCCTCTTGTCCTGTTTTTGGGCACCACCAAGCAGAGCCTGGTCCATTTTCTTGGCAGCCCTTCTTTAACACTTGTAGACACGGATGAGGTCCCCTCTTTGTCCCCCCTTCTTGAGGAGGAAGAGGCCCAGATCCCTCAACCTTTCCTCATAAGAGAGACACTCCAGTCTCTTGATCAACTTTGTAGCTCTAAATTTAAAGACTGAGAATGGTCTGTGCTGGGATAAAATCCTGGCTAATGGGTGTCACAGGCCAACTCTCCTCTGCGTGTGGGACTGACTGGCAAAGTATGCTACTCATCCATTTGTTAGGAGTGGCAGAAGCTGTTGGTTTGGTGATGTTTTACTATTCTTACCATCCATTCAGCCATTTCTCCCCACTTGGGCATGTTTCTGATCATCTAAAATCCTTTGCTTGACCTGCCCCTTGCTGTCATCCTCCTTCACCAGCAGTGAGTTAGCATCTGTAAGCGGTTCATCTCTGTCAGTGGTTTTACATCTTTAATAGGATCTGAAATATCTGTAGCAGCCTTGTCAAGTTTTATAACCCTGTTCACAGGGATTTGGGATAGCTGGCATGGTCCAAAATCCTGTTCCAGTCTCTATCTCTTAAAAGTAATCCCCAGCTCCTTTCTGATTCCTGCTCCTTTTCACCAGTCACTTTCTCTCTGTTCACTGAGTATCAGCTGCTTGAGCAGCTGGGGAAACAAGGAGGACCAGTCAAAGAGCAACACTTGCAGTCCTCTGTGTCTGTGCACAAACTTCTCTGGAGAATGCAAAAGGAAAATCTAATTTCTTGAGAGCTGATGCCCACTCCTGTCAGTCATCGCCTCCCAGCCTGAGTCCTGCACCTGAGGTCTGAGCTTGTCTTTCATAGGTAGCTTGAAATATCTGAGTGAACTGGAACCAGTGACAGTGGACTAAGGCATTGTCCTGCCCTCTTCAGTTCCACCAGGCCTACAGACAGAGGAGAGGGGATCAGAGCTGCAATAACACACTAACAATTCTCTTGATTTCTAGAAAAGAGGATCAAGGAGGAGCAGTGGAGTGTTAAGAAGTGAAAACCAAGTCTCCTTCTGCCCCGCTACAAATGGAGGGAACACTAGGGTTACCTGGGTGTGCATCAGCCATCTGGGATTGCTCCCTGGTGTTCCAGGTACGATTTCAGACTGACAAAGACAACCTTTCTTTCACTGCTATTGACGTCACTGACTTTGTCACTTTGTCAGTCTTCCAACTACTTGAACCTTCCAGAAAGCCTCATTTGAGTAGATCAGCCTTGCCCAGCTGAAGGACTACTGCCTTCGTTATTCCGAGCAACAGCTTATGCAGATCTGGTTACACTACTTGTACAAATCTATATGATTAATACATTCCTTGTCTTTCCATGATTAGTATTTAAGCAGCAGCATGTGAGGGTTTACACAGACTTATTTAGAAAAGACTGTCCCCATTCTTCTTTTTGAATGTTAATAATGTAGCTAAAGTCGCAGTAGATGTGTCATAAAAATATTACCAAAGGAACCGAGATAAGTGCAGAATTATTTGCTGTTTGGAAAATCCAGATGCATCACAGATAGCAAAAATAACGAAAAATAACTTTGATAAAACATGAGTAAAACTTTATAAAACTTTGATAAAAGTTTTACAGAGAGCCATTTTTTACAGCCCCAGCTGTAATTACAGCTCATATTGAATAAGCTGCTTACAAAGGCTTTAAGTTAATTTACATTTTATTACAAGAAGTAGAATAACACACTCTGACAGAAAAACAGTTTACCTCAAGGCTGAGGTCACCCAGGTGTGGCTACAATAGGGGCAAATCTTTGGGAAAAGTATATGCCTGTGGTTCAGAGTTACCTTGGGTTTGGGCTGTACCTGGCAACTCACCCAGAGCTGCCCACTCTTGAGACGCAAAAGTCTCCTTATTTTCTGTGCCTTCCACAACACTCTTGCCGAGAGGTGCCACAGCTGAGAATTCTCTGAGAAATAAGTTGTTGTCTTCCTACTGCACTGTGTCCAGCTCTGGATTGGGTTCCCCCCTTTCACCATGGTTTTCAGCACATTGCAGAGGCAGTCTCAGAAACAGATCTTATGTACCAATGTCACTTCTCCTCTGAGAACACTGGTAAGACACCTTTCTCTTCATTATTTTTTGTTATTTTCCCCCTCCCATAACAGCCAGATAAAAATCCTCCCACTACGTTATGACATTCACAATTCTGGAACTCTTGTCCTGTTGTAATTCAGTTATTAAATTATTGCTCTAAACACAAGGGAAGATGAATGACATGAGGCATTCAGCACCTTTTCTTACTGTGCACAAGTTGTGAAATTTAAAAAGTGAAATATCAAGGCATGTGCAGACGAAGGGGAATGGCCAGTCACGCTGAGGACATTTGGAGGAGTGTGTTATTATGTAAAGCAAATTGGGGAAAGGTTAGCAAATACCACTGCTTCCCTGGGGAGCTCTTCTCTTGCCAAAGCCATTAGTGCACTGGCAGGATAACAGATCCTCTCTGCTAATTCTCTAGGTCATAAGCAAATTAAGACAGAAAAGCTGATCTGCTATCAATCTGCATTAGGCACAGGAGTCCAGCTCACCTGTCTAGCAGCCACTGGTTTACAGAAAGTTTAAGGCTGGAATATCAAAGTCTTATAATTAAACTGATCCCATTTTGCTCACTGCTCAGGCAGGCTGGGCATAGAGCTCTGGGACAGGGCTGTACAATTCTTGCTGTCCTTAGGTGAGAGCATGGCACAGGGAGGGCAATTCCCCAGAGAGTGCCCCAGGACTTCCACCGTGCTGCTTCATCCCTTCAGGGAAATCCACGGCCATGGTGTTGCAGCTATGCTCCGTGTCTGGGGGCTCTGGGGTTGCGGCCCCACAGGGAAGGCTTGGATTCAGCCAGTTCGTGCTTACCTCAGAGTCTTGATGCCAGCTCACAGTTGTGCAGCTTGTAATTTGGAAAGGGACAGATCAGGGAAATGTTGTATATGGGATGTGGGAAACTCCTTCCCTAGAGAGGAGGGGGTGAGTGAGGGCAGGAGGAGGCAGAATTTTTGCTAGAAGCAACCCAAGTATCTCCCAGCATGGGCAGAAAGAGTTTTTGATAACCTCAATATAAACTGCTTAGTGCGATTAAAACAACCCACTCTCATGGAAGGGAAAACAATCCTCCCAGGGAGGATTAAGGCCAGGTCTGGAGCCCCTCCCTCCATGGACACACCAGTCTGTGGATGAGTACCCTGGGCATGGCAGGTGCTGGGACAGTGGTCTTCTCTGCCATGTGTGCAGAGAGGTTTAGGCTGGATATTAGGTAAAGGGTCTTCCCGCAGCGGGTGGTTGAGCACTTGAACAGGCTCCCCAGGGAATGGTCATGGCCCCAAGGCTGCTAGAGCTCAAGAAGCACCTGGACAACGCTCTCAGGCACAGGGTGGATTTTGGTGTTCTGTGCAGGGCCAGGAGTTGATCCACGCAGATCCCTTCCAGCTCAGAATATTCTGTGCTTCCATGATTTCAAACACAAGTGGTGCCTGCAAAACCTCCAGAGTCACATTTGCAGTGAACAAAGACACCCACCTGCACATCATTTCAAATCCTGCCTTTGATCTCAGGTTCCGGTAACAACCTTCTCCCCATCCAATTACTTGTCTTACAATTGACATAGAAATATTAAATTCCTAAGAACTAAAGCGCTTTCAAATATAACCTACTTTTAAAGTCGACAAGATTTATCATGGAAGCATTTGCTTTCTAGTCCTTGACATTATCAAAGTCAGTGATGCCTCATCAGCAGCTCCTCCAAACACAATGCCTGGTTGCCTTTTGCTGAGCACTGTTTGCTGGCTGAGCTCTGATGATGGCAGTCTGGCACAAGTCCAGATTTTTGTTGGTGTTGCATTTGGTCAGGGTGTGATTTCAGCAGAGGAACCCCAGCAAAGGCATTTGTCGTTGCAGGGAAAGGAAGTCAAGCAGCCATCCTGGAAGTGCTCCATCCCTGCAAGTGTTCAAGGCCAGGGCGAAGCAACCTGGTCTAGTGAAGGTGTCCCTGCTCATGACAGGGGTGGAATGAGATGAGCTTTAAAGTCACTTCCAACTCAAACCATTCTGTGATTCCATGATCCTTCAGAAGCAGCAACAGCAGGAAACAACTGAGCAAAGAACAATTTGGTAAATGCTACTGTATCAGGAGTCTTGACCTACAGATATCACTACAAAGTGACTCTCCCAGAGGAGGACTTCCCTGTAAGGTCACACCACTGCCTCACGGCCACATCCAGCCCCTTCTGCCTCCCTGGTGGCACTAGAGCTGGTCCTGGCGGAGCCCCTCTGACTGTGTGGCAGGTGGTGGCCCTGTCACCATCCCCTATGACTCTATAACCATGTGATCATGGTGTGCCGTTGGCATCCTGCTGCCACACACTTCCAGGTGCAATCAAATCTGTCCTGCACCCCTCTGACCATTGTTGAGTAGCAGAGGCAGCCACTGGCACTGTGGGCTCACTGTTGCTAGCCACAGCATCCAGAAAACAGCTCAAATTAAAACTGGAACATCTTTGCAGTGGAGCAAGCACCAGGCTTTTGGTGGCAGCAGCAGCAGCAGCAGCAGCAGCAGCAATGGTGCCCCTGGTCCACACCTCTGCCTGGTCCCAGCTCTCATCATAAATTGCTGCACTAACCTACATGGAGAGACATAAACTTTCTCTCCTAAAACAAGGTGCAATTAGTTGGGCTTAAAAGAACACCAAGTGGTGCTAATTACTCTCTAAAAGATGAATAGAATTAAGCCAGAGAAGCAGAAAATTACCTTTGTGGGAGATCTGTTGCAGAGTTTAACTGAACAAGGATAGTAGCTGGATTGACAATGAAGAATTTGTCTTTTAACGCCAGTTCACAAGCACCTTGACTATCACCTTTTGTTTGCTCCTGGAAATCATCCAGAGTTTTGATTAGCCATTAACTCTTCCCTACACATTCAGCAGTGTTCAAGGAGCCCCTTGTGTTGGTTACAGGCTCTCAGGCTGCCTCAAGGCACTTCACTGATCAGTGGTTGCTTCCAATAGGACATAATTCATCACCGACCAACTCTGCTCCCTGCAGCCTGCCCAAAGATCTTAGAGTCACAGGATGATTTGTGTTTGAAGCACCTTCAAGCTCATCCCATTCCACCCCCTGCCATGAGAAGGGACACCTTCAGGTAGACCAGGCTGCTCCAAGCTGTGTCCAACTTGGCCTTGAGCACTCCCAGGGATGCGGCAGCCACAGCTTCTTTGAGCAGGCTGTGCCACTGCCTGTTCCAGAGATGGGCAGCAGCTTTCCTGGGAAGTCATAGTTCCTGGAGCTTTGCCATTAATCCAAGCTCCAGGCCCACCCCTGGTGTGTTTGCAATGGTGCTGCTCTGTGCCAGTACTCTTACTTGGCAGAAGGTCTCAGGTCCCCACCAGATGTAATGGTGACAGGACTTACAAAATGAACTAGGATCTGCCCCAGGCTTACTCCCTGGCAGCCCAGAGGAAACCTGTTCATTGGGATGTGCTCCAGCTGCTATGCAGTCCAAGTGCTTTCTGACTCCAAATCCTTCCCTTGCACAGGTCTCTTCTCTCTGGCTGCTGTACCCAAAGAAACCTGAAACATCTATGTAGGAGCTGGAACCCAAACAGGGCAACTTTGGGGCTCTGTATGGCTAGCACATGCATAGGGATGTGCCACGAGCAGCCAGTGACAGCCCTCAGCACAAGTGATTTTAAAGACTGATCAGCTATGGTGAGTTGAAGTTCTCGCCCTTCAGATCACACCACTGAGCTCAGGGCTGCACCCTGAGCAGACCCCCAGACAGACCACCCCCCCAGCACAGTCCACTCAGGACTGGGCTTGCCCATAAAAAGCTGGAGGTAACAGGGAATTTTAACCAGCACAAAGCCACATGTATCTGAGACCTCGAGTTTCTGCTCTATCTGTTCCCAGCAGGTAGGAAGCACACAGTATTGTGCAGCTCCTGGGACTTTTAATAGTAATTAACAATCTCTTCTACTCAAGTCTTGGTGGTAAGAGGCTAGGAAAAGCTGTCTGCAAGGATCTGGAGCAAGAAGGCCACCAGAATGGCTCTGATATGGCTGCAAATGCTCCTGAAATGAGAAAGATCCATCTCTCCCAAGGGCTGTTGCCTCAAGAGCCTCCTGCTTTCCCTATTGGTCTCTGAAGTTCATATATATAAAACCTTTTTGTTGCCATCAATGCTACTCCTGGATTTATGCTTATGGGAAAAGCTCATGGGATGTGGGAACTGAAGACTTTAAAAAGCAATTTGAGAAGCAGTGCAGGGAATGTGCTCCCAAGAACTGCTGCCACTGCTCTCCCTGATGTGCAGGACTTGCTGTACCTACAGCACCAGCTGCTCGTTCCAGCCTGGTTCCAGCTCTCTTCATTTACAAGATGCATTATTTACCAGCCTGACATGCAGCTCATTTAAAAATCAGATTTATCAGCAAAATAGTAGCACTTGCTATGGTGGCTTCCAACAAGAGTATTTTGCTGGGCTTTTGTTGACTCTGCAATTTTCTGCCCGATTCATTACCAAAGGGTGCTAACACAGAGCCCTCAGCCCCTTCCCAGCCTGGGGGCTCTGCTCACAGCACCACTGGGATATGGACCACCTTGGACTTTGGCCTTCCACTGCCAAGCCAAGCAGGAAGAGGCCCACACCAAAGGAATGACTTTCATGGAAGCACAATGAACTCAGTACTGCAAAAAGCCTGGATCCACAACCAGATCCTGTTTGGGCAGCTGTATGCTGTGTTCAAGAGACCATCGGTCTGTCCTGCTCCACAGCACCCACAAAACAGGGTTAACACAGTTTGTGACATGTACCAGTGGTGGCAGCAGGTCCTCGTGGGTGGTCCTGGGATGCAACACCAGCACCAGGGGTGCCATCCCTGTTCCCACTGTTGACAGATCCCTGGGAGAAAGGCTAAAGGAACAGCTGAGCTTTGGCTGCACTGCTACGTGGCAAGGGAGGGTAAAAATATCTATGGGAAGATCCAGGCAGTTCCTGTAAAGTTGCGGAATGCACCACCTGCACTGTGCCTCATGGATCTCCAAGCTACCACTTTTCACACCTGGGAATGGGGTCTGCCCTGCTCCTCCTGCAGCGGTCCAGCAGTGGTCTATTGTACAGAGCTTTGGGGGTAGGAGCAGCTCACACCAGCCGAATCATGCTGCAGGAACTGTTCTGGTGCCAAGGACTTCTTAGTGCACGATTGTAAGTGTCAGTCACTTTGCAAAGGTGGGATTGATCATGAAGTGAAGTGTAACTGGAGCTCCTCAGTGGCTCAAAATCCACCCTGGAAAGGGGATACTAGTGCTCAGAGGAGCAGTGTCCTTTCCCTGTGTGCTGCCTTTCCAGCCAGCACCCTTTACCCTTTTTCTCCAGCTCCTGGGACCAGGTACCCCACTGGGCCATTAGCCAGTGCCAACCTTGGCTGGGAGTAAACCAAGACTCTCTGAGAGCAGCAGCAGAGCCATGGGCACAAGAACCAGAGCCAGGGCCAGGGCCAGTCATGTCTGGGTCACTGTACTGGTTTAGGGCAGTCACCCCAGATCAGTCACCCATGGCCGAAGGGCACATAGACACCTACGCCTTCACTCCGCAACACGTGTGTGGACACTCACTGCTCCAAGTACTGCAGCCCCTCCTGTGCAGCCAGGAGCAGGAACACGCTGTAAACACACATAAATATTTATTATTCAGAAAGAGTGGTTTTGCCATGACCCAGATTTCTTTCCCCCTGACGCTGCACCAGGTCCCAAGAGGACTGAATGAAATGGGAGCTCAGAGGTGGACATGCACAGCACACCTCTGTCCACAGCAGCCCCCAGCCCAAATCATCCAGGATGGCACATTTTCCTTGCCCACTGTCCCATCCTTTTTTTTTTTCCAAAGAAAACAGGGTTTTCTTTGAGTCAAGGTGGACACACGTTTCCAGGTACCACACGACTCACTTGTAATGGGGACAAACACAAAGAGGGAAGGTGGATGCCCTGCTCCCTGTGAGGCGCAGAAGCTGGGATGCTCCAAGCAGGATCATCCCCTTTCCTGCATCAGGCTTCTCCTCCAGGAGAGGTGCCCGACAAAAGTTTCCCAGCCTCAGACCCACCTTGCTGCAGCATTGCTTGGTTCTTTTTCCCACCTGCTCAGGCCAGGGACAGGTTTACCTCCCTGGGAGCACCCACAGGCACTGACAGGGCTGAGTGTTGCTCCTCAGCTCCTGCTCCAGCTCACAGCGGAGTTGTGTCCTCCAAAGGCAGCAGTGCCTTATCAATAATAAAAGGCAATTTCCCCAGACAGAGCCAGGAGATTACTTTGTGTGCTTCATCTGCAGCTGGCAGGATGGGAAAGACTTTAGGAAGATGCAATTTGACAGTAACACAAAACAACAACAGCATTAAGGGAAGAATAATGGCAAAGGCATCCGTCAAAAACCTTACATTCCTTAACCAGGAGCAAGAAATCAGAGCAGTCAGACCCAAGCAGAGGCTGAAAGGGAGGACAGGAGTGCAGGAAGGAGCCAGGTACCACTGCCCATGGGGCATCCTGGCCACTGTAGGATCTCAGCTTCAGGATGTGGACACAGGGAGGACAAGAGGACCTTGGTGTCACCTCAGCCAGCTCAGCAACTTGCCAGCTCCATGGCCACAGAACCCAGGGGAGGAAAAGGTACCACCGTGCATGATGCAAGTAACATTCCACATCCACCAGGGCAGAAGCTGGTGCCACGAGCCCACAGCAGACACAGGGCACACAGAGAACCAGGCACCATGGTTGCATGTGGAGCCAGCTCCAGGCTGGCTGCAGACGGGGATGGAGCCAGGCAAGATGCTGTTGTTTCCATCTCTATGGAAAAAAGCCAGAAGATGTCTCTGATGGCATTAGAGAGATGGAAGGTTTCCAGAGGAGCTGGGCTCCATGAAGTTGTGCCAGCTCAACAACCAGGGGTCTGCAGCCCAGAGCTCACAGCAAGAATTCAGGTACCTGCTGCCAAGAGGGTACTACCATCCCCATGGGGACAGCTCTGGTGACACTGGGGGAAGAGGGAACATGTTTTAGCTGGCAGTGCTGGCAGCCCTTGGACCTCAGCACAGTCATGAGAGCCAAGCAGGGTGCAGCAACTGGGGCTGGTAGGCAGTCTCCAGAGCCCCCTTTCCCCCCAAATCCAGGAGCAGGGAGACATGTCAGTGCTGATACTGCAGTACAGCAGGGCTCAAGCTGCTGAGAGACCTGTCTGGATGAGGCTGGCCTGATCTTCCCTTAACAAAGGCACTGCATTTTATGGGTGTTTATGGGGCCTCCACCTGTAATTTGAGCCCCTGCTTAGTAAGTCACAAAAATGAGAGCTGCCATGGAAAAACCTGCCCAACACAGCCAAAGCTCCCAGGTCCTCTCCAGAGAGGAGCCAAGCAACGCCTCTCCAGTCCATGGGAATGCTGGTGTCAAGCATACAGAGCATGGCAGGGCCCAGACAGGGTCTCATAAAGAGTCTGTTATGGCTCAATACTTAACATTAAAAAAATGGGGGGTGTAAAAGAGAGAGCTCCCAGTGAATGAGGATCTGATCCATTTTTGAATATGGGCTGTGTGTGATGAACCACATGAATACATGAATGCATGAATACAAGAACCAGAACCACGACTCTTCAGTGTGGTTGAGAGGACTTGCCGAGTGCTGCCCGAGTGCTCCAATGGGCTATTGGGCTCTGCCAAGTGAGGGATTCCCGCTAAACAGAAATGCTTCCATCCTATCCCCTCACATAGACCTTCTCCTCCAGAGAGGGTGTCCCTGACTCTCACTAAGGACCTTCGAGATCCCCCAGTGTTGGAGTGAGGGTCTGACTGACAGCACAATGGGTGCTGCAGGCAGGCACTTGGTGTGAGGAACTGGGGGAACCCTGCATGAAGCCTGTAATCCCCATCATGAAGCCACACAGGAACAACACATCCTCTCTGAGGTTCTCCCCTCCACATGGAGCCAACAACTGTGCAAGCCCCTGTCCCGTCTGGAGCCAGGCCCCTGCAGAGCCTGACACTCATTTCTCTCAGGCTGGATTCTCCCGCTTCCTCCAGGCACTTGGTTTAGCGTAAGTCACTGGGGTTATGACACCCATTATACAACCCACTCATGAATATTGAGGCTGCTTCAGGCAGCCTGACTGGCCCAAGCAGCTGCTGCGTTGGGAAGTAGCAAAGGGAAAACCTCTCCAGAAAGTCACTGGCATGGCCCCAGCACCACCAAGATGCTGCAGACCTCTGCAGCTGTGGGCAGTGCCAACACAGGGAGGAAAAATACCAGATACAAGAGTGACACCCCACTTGGAAGGACACCAAGAGCCACTCACTGTTGGAAGCAGTGTCGCGAGGTTTTACAGCCTGGACACAGACACCACAGCTCTGGAAGAAGAGGCTCAGCAGAACTTCTCTGGATCTGGCCATGCTGGAGCATCTGAAGGAGAGAGGACACATCCTGCATTATCCAGGCTCCTAGAGCTGTTGCCAGTCAATAAAAACCAGTGAAGCGTTTGATAATGTGTATGCCTGGACAGACAGACTTAATGAAACCTTTATTTTAAAAATATGATTTTTAATTTAAATGCAAATTTGGTGCTGCATTAGTGGTAGGTCACTTGCACTAACACACTGCTTCAGTAGCAGGGATGAGGCTCAGGAAGCAACAGCACAAATGGTTGGTCCTTTCCCGGGCATTTATTTTAATAAAAATTTTTCAGGACAGGATCAGTCCTGTTCTAAAGAACGGTTGCTCACCAAGTTCAGCCAGACCCTTCCCAAGCCACACATGCTGCCAGGGATACTTTCAGCAGGCTGTTAGCTGTTAATGGAGCAGGGCACATTTATTTCTGCATCTCAAAATCCCCTTTGGCAAATCACAGCACTCTGCTCAATAGATGCTCCTGCAGCATCCAGCATCAGGAAAATGGTATCAGTGATAAGTCTGTGCAAGGACAGCAGAGATGTTTCCAACTGCTGGGGCGAATTACATGGACAAGTCTTCAGAAGATATATTAAACCTAATGTGAAAACAAACCTTCCAAGCGATGAGCAGGGCAGTTATCCTGTGTTACATGCAAGTTATGTGCAAGAGAATCTTGTTCAGAGAAGATCTGCCTTTGCCAAGAGAGATGAGCTGGAATGAGAGCCCTGATCCAAGAGAGAGGATGCTCTGATCTCTGGTCAGAGCTCCTAGCATGAAGCTTTAACTCTTCCCTCAGCCCAGCTCTGCCTCATGTGACAGAAATCCTGACATCACCTGATGTCAATCGTGAAACATCACCAGGAGATGGAGGGGGCAGAGCAGGAGTGACCCTGTGGCTGTGCCTGTCAGTAACCACTCAATGAGTGCCTCACAGCGCAGATAAATGGGAACTCATTGGGAGAAATGAGATAAACAGTGGCCTTAATAGCACTCTGTTGACCTCCAAATAGCAGCTCCAGCCAGGGTTGCCTCTGGGCACAATAGGAAAAGGTCCTTGGATTAAAGGACATGCTCTGAGGTAGTCCCTTCTCTGCTGTGCTGTGTTTCAGCCCATTTCCATCCTGGTCAGGTCAGAGCAGATCCAGAACCAACTGAGTCAGACACAGAAAGAAGCAGTGGGTGGAAGCCCAGGGCCTGCTGTGTGCCAGGTCTCTGGAAGGCCATTCACTTCCTCCCTCAGTGTCCATAACCTAGAGGGCACAAACTCACCTATCCTCCTAAAGGGTGTTGGAAATCTCATCTCCAATGCACAATGGGAGCTAATCACCCCTTTTCTCACCTGGGGAAGCCCAGGTGAGCATTCACGACATGTTCATGTGCCCATCACCACCTGCAACAGCAGACACCCCTGTGTGATCTCTGCAATCATCTGCTCCGTGTTGTTGGGTCTTGGTGCTCCTATGCCGCCAGTGTCTGGCTGGAGGCAGCTGATGCTCTCTGGGTTGGAGATCCCCACTCTTAAGTGTTGTTCTCAGTGAGCCACTTCAGGGCCAAAACCATAAATATTAGGATTTGGAGTTTATTTGTTCCCTGTACTCCTGTCTGCCTATGAATATAGAGGTTCATTCTGAAAAAGGACCCTGTGCATCTTCCAGCTTCTGACATGTAGGGAACAGCAATCTGGAGTTCAGGGGGTTCCCAATGCAGCTGACAGCCATGGCTGCCTTGGGATTGGAGTCCAAAGCCCCCAAAGCTGTCTTCTCTTTCCAACTCAGCTATTTGCTTATTCCCTTGCTAAACCCAAACCTGAGGGACTTGGGGCTCAATTTAGCAGAAGGTGAACCCACAAATGAGGGGATACCTTTTCCAAGTGGGAGCCTGGAGATGCCCCAGGGACACATGGGGCTGCTCCCAGTGGGGGGATTCACCCAGCCGCCTGTCCCCGCTCACCTCCCCATGTCACACACCCCTGCCCACCATGCTGTGCTCATCAGCTCCTTCACTCTGGTGCCATGACCATGAGCCTGGGCACTGCAACCATCACACCAGAGTCTGGAGACGCATCCAAAGGGGCCACAAACTCCTGCAGGAGGGAAGGAGAGGAGGAGAACCTGGCAAGCAAGAGGGAAGGTGCTTTAATGAAGCATCCAGCATTAAACCACTGAGGGATTAAAGAGGAAGGACTAGGATTCTCCACAAAAACCCAGTCATTAGTGAAGCCCAAGGGTAATTGCAATTGTTTTCTGTTTTTTCCCTGTCTTTGATGACCCAGTTTTTTACTCTCATCAGCACCAGACTTGTGTTAATTTTTAAATATGCTTGGGTAACTGAGAACATTAACTATTCATTATCTTATCTGCAATAGCTGTTGGCTCTCACACTGTGCTAGGGAGAGCTGAACTTGCCAGGGAAACCAGTAGCTGGTTTTTCCTGAGTGTCTTGTTGAAATGATCACAGGGGTGGGGTTCCACAAAACTCCTGGATAAATCAAGGATTGTGGGGCAGGTTAGGATCATTGAGGCCGTTCTCCTGAACTTGAGGTGGCTTGAAAATACTTAAGGGACACAAAGAGCTGGGATTTGGGGAATGCTTTTGACACTCTGAATGCTTCAGCTCCATGGAAAAACCCAATATGGTTTATAAATTTAAAGTGGTCCTCCTGAGGTGGCAGGTGACTCTGCTGTCCCCTGCCCAGCCAGGTAGTGCCCTAGTCCAGGTAGAGGGTGGAGGAATCCATGGTTATCAGGAATGTGGGTTCATAAATGACAGAACCATGGAATGTTTTTACGTTGGAAGGGACCTAAAAGCTCATCTCATTCCAGCCCCTGACCATGAGCAGGGACACCTTCCAGTAGACCAGGTTGCTCTAAGCCCTGCTCAACCTGGCCTTGGACACTTTGAGGGATGGGGCAGCCATGGCTGCTCTGGAAAGTCTGGAAAGCCAAGGCCTCAGCAGCCTTACAGGGAAGAATTTCCTCCTAATATCTAATCTAAGCTTTCCCTCATCAGTTTAAGGCCTTTCCCCCTTGTCCTGTCACTACATGCCCTTGTGGCAAATCCCTCTCCAGAATAAACATGGAAGTCTGGGTGTCTAGGGTGGGGGAAAAAGGCACCTGCAGCTCTTGGCAGCCCTTTCCCTAGGTGTAAATAAAGATGAGGGGATGAAGCACCTGCAGGAGCTCAAGTTAACCTGGGAAAAGCTAGACAGTGCTGAGATCTGGGAACAGGTACAAGAGTGAAGAACACAGGACAGCACACAGGAGAATAAAGGTGATGAATTATCAGAACATGAATCAGCAGAAGAATGCAGTGAGAAAGAGGGAGTTATTCAAAGGAATAAAAAGTTCATGCTGGTTTTCAAGAGGGATTGGGCTCGCAGCACCTCCTGCAGCTGGCACCTGGGAGATGCTCCCACTGACTTGTGCTGACACTTCATTGCTGGAGAGAAAATCTCCTTTTCAGGGGAACCAAATTGCAGGAGGGCAGCACTGAAAAAGCAGAAAAGTGCGGGGAGCACAGTAATCTGCAAGGCTCCTGGCCCAGAGTCAACACTACCATGGAAGAACCACCCCTCTCCTATTTTCTAAAAAGGGTACAGGTACTTCCTGTAGGAAAACTGAAATGAGAATCCCAGAATCAGAGAATGGCTGAGATGGAAACACCCGCTGGAGGTCACCTTGTCAAAATCGCAGAGTCCCAGGACCATGTCCAGTTGGCAAAATTTATTTTTTCCCTATGAAAATTAAATACCATAGGACAAAATATAATCATTTGATTTGCAAACTAACAGAGTTACACTGAATGCTCAATGTAGACAGCATTTTATTGTTTGGACATATGTTACAATGGACAAACATATATTACATATGCTATACAAAATATACATTCTGATGTGAAAAAAATATAAACAGACAATAGAAATAGCAAGAGGGAACAGAAGCAGCTTTGCTCTTGCTGCTTCTGATCCCTCAGTTCCTGTACCGGTAGTGCTTTGGCACTGACTGGGGCAATTGCTTGTTTTTGCTGAAAAAAGAAAGGCCACTCTATCCCCTCTACAAAGGAGAAAGAAGATGCACATGATTTTCTCCTCCAAGTCTACCAAATAAGTTCTTCCACAGTGCAGCAAAGTGGCACCTTCTTACAAGCATCCACTATTTACAACCAGCTTATGGAGTTTAAATGCTCATGGAAGGATGCATATGTCTTAACTCAGGATTCAGCTTTTATAGGCTACTCTCTCACAGAAATCAGAGCAGCTTTAGCTGCACTCTCTGACAGCCAGCACAGTCCTGGTGCAGACAGCAGTGATTTTAAAGCTCTGGTCCGGGCCAAGCAGCTCGCATCTACCTAAAGGGAATTCCCTTGCTCCAGGGACTTGCACCCCAAGTACTCCCAGTGTCTGAACAATGCCAGCTGCACCATGACAGATCTGTGTAAGTTTAGCTCCTACAGAGAGAGAGGAATGAAAGATATAGGAACCAGAATTTGCCAAATGGTGATGAGAGAGCAGCAGCAGCAGGGACGCTGTTTTCCCACTCCTGGGAATCACACATGCCAGCAGCGACCTGTCCCAGTAGCTTGAGTGACTGGCTGAGAGAGCAGCCCAAAAGGATAAGGCTTTGCTGCTGCTGCAGTAGTTTCATGGCATGACCTTTTTCATCTGGATTTAAACTGACAGTGCTGGGTCCCTTGCAGCAGGGATCACTTTGGATTCAGAATAAGCACTGTGCCTTAAATGCTGTCTGGGAAGGAAAAGTCTGGAGGAAATAAAAACAGAAAGAAATGAACTTAAGAGTCTCTTTTTTTTTTTAAACATTTCACCTGTCAGAATCCAAAAATTTACACACCTATGTTTCTCTCTATTTTACCCAAAGGTCAAGGACAATTTGATCTCCTTCCCACTAAACTGCTGTCTACCAAAGCAGCCACGCTGGCTTTGAGAGCATGGGAAGAGCCCTTGAAAATATTTACTCATTTGCAAAGATCTGACTATTATTCCTGTCCAAAGACCCACGGGAAAAGCATCATTATTCCAGTGTTTCCCCACTCATATACTCAGAATCCTTCACCACAGTGTCTAAATTCAGCTGTGATTCACGACCAGACCTGACAATTAAGTCACAAACCCTTCAGTCCAGGAATGGATTAATGGGAATTCTCACATACCTAGAACTGAGCTGGGCCAAAATGTTTCCTGTCTTTCTAAAAATATCACACAGATGGTTTTATTTTGGTACAAATCCTACACCTCCAAAGCAGGCAGCAGTGACCAGGAAGGAAGCACCTCACACTAAAGGCATGACCATAGAGCACAATGTACCTGCTGAAAACCCATTCCTGAAGAGTCTTTTAACACCTTCTACAAAAAAGAGCATTTTCCAAAAAAAGAACTTTTCAAGTAGTCTTTATATGTCATTGTTCTCCCTCATTTTGTCAGGCACATCTCACTGGAACTATCAAGTCTGAGCTTCCTCTGTCTCAGCAAGATTTCTCCACAGCGAGGGGTTCCCTGCATTGTATCATTTCTCGCCTGTCAAATATTTAAACATTTTGACCACATTAAGGTTTAAAGGAACTATTAGTTCAACAATTTAAGCCTGGTATTTTACAACAGAAAAGGACCAGTGTTTTAAACTCCCTATGCCTTTGGCTATGCAGAAGAAGTATTTATCAAGTGCTCTCTCATTTTACCTCACGCTTTTCATCACCACATTCTTTTAAAAAGTTCACTTAATTGTCAGCTAGGAAACACATGGAGACCCTCTCAACAGACACAATACAAAGGGGTTTTTTATAGATAAAAGCTTAGATAAACCTTGAAATTCTGCTAATATCATGAAAAGGATCAGCTTGCAGCCAGGTCAGCCAGGTACACAGTTGTAGGTAACAATGAAATTCATCAATATCACAAAATTCTACCACATATCTATAAGTAAATGCACTTCTTTTCAAAATGAAGACAGCTCTATTCCCCACAAACAAGCTTTTGGTCCCCCTAAGCCCCCCATATGGCTTGATATGCGGCTGTCAAGACTAACAATATGATACATATTTTGGCATAATAAAAAATAATTTACATTACAGCCAACACATTTATATGCTCAATGTATACAAAATATTTATAAACATGAATTTATTTACAACTAGAGTCCATTATTCATAGAAGAAAACAAGCCCTAAATTTAGACTGGCCACAGAGACCTGCCAACAGTCTAAGGAAGGAAAAGCTGGCCAAGAGTTTTATGCTTACAGTTCTGTGGGAATTCCATGAGGAGGCCCTGATGGTTTGTTTCCAAGCAGACGAAGCACTGTGAAATAGCTACACGTGTTCTTGAGAGCTTTCCAAAGCATGCACACCACAAAGGCTGCTTCCAGCACCACACAATCAGTGTTTTAATGCTATTTTTGTAGATGGCACTAATTATCCACGTGTTCTCTGGTGCACATTCCCATTTTCCCATGGAGAAATTGCAGAAAAAAGGGCATGCGCCACCTCCTCCAAGAGAGTCTGACTGTTGCAGACACATACATGAGCATCTTTGGCTTTGGGGTTAGTCCTGAGGTAGTAAATAGTCAGTCAATCTGGATTTGCTTACAAGGCTTTGTGAGCATTTTATGTGGTTTCACTGTGGTCATGAATGTTCTGTGTCCTGCTAAAATCAAAATTCTCCTCCCGTAGCTTGTGGCAGCGTCTGGGTGATGCCTGGTCCCGGTCACTATTGGCGATACCGTCGCTCCGGAGTGGCTGTGGGGGCTCGTGGGCCAATGGGTGGTGCAGGAATTGCGGGTGAGAGCAAGCCAGGTCTTTGCTGCCTCCCCACAGAGGAACCTGGAAGGGCTCTGAGGGAGAAAAATTAGAAGATGAACAGGAGCAAGTTCATAGAATCAAGGAATATCCTAAGTTGGAAGGGAGTCTCAGCGATCATCGAGTCCACCTCCTGGTGCTGCACAGACACTCCAACAAATTCCACCCTGTGTCTGAGAGCATTGTCTAAAAACCCTTTGACCTCTGGCAGCCTTAGGGTCATGACCATTCCCTGGGGAGCCTGTTCAGTGCCTGACCACCCACTGGAGGAAGCATCTTTTCAAGATACCAAATCCCAACCACCCCTGACACAGCTCCAGCTGTTCCCTCAGGTGCTGTCACAGCTCACAAAGAGCAGAGATCAATCACACTCAGATTGTAAATAGATTTGAGCTCTGTGACTCAGCAATTACAATCGTTCTGAGTTGATTTTCTCTGGTTTTGAGAGTATATTTTACTAGATGCTCTCCATTTCCAGCCATCTCTTACAGTAACCAGGAACACACAGAGCTTCAGTGTGAATTTTTAAAAAGGTGATCTGGAAGAAAGTCAACAGAAAAACAACCAGTTTAGGGAGTTCTTTGAACTTCAGGCCAGCTCAAACAGAAAGGCTGTTTGAATTTCTTATGTGAAGTTCCAACTTTTTCTTAATAAACATCCTTGAAGTATAAGCAAAGGCTCACTTTACACAAACTTAAACCTGCAAATTAAGAAATTCCACCTTTTTAACATCACCCTCTTCAATCTCAGGTACTGGATGCAAGCTGTTGTTTGCTGATGCAACATGGACATTTGGAGAACAAGTAGTTAATAAATGTGAGTTGTTCCACAAACTACTGGCACTTGAAGGATTGATTAGCTGTATGTAAACAGTGAAGGGCAGCATAACAAAAGCCAAAGTTATCAGGGAATACAAAGCAACAAAAACAAAAGTGGACACTCACCAATAATCTGCTGTGAATATATTTTCTTATCACATTTTTTGTCACGGTTGGTACAGAAGACAGGCACATCTCTGTCTGCTAAGAGACTACCCAGAGCACTGGTTTCATTCTGGCTGCACACTGTGCACGTTTCCTTGGGCATCTGCACCATGAGATTTGGGAGTGCTTGATCCAGGGGGTCCTCCTCAGTGATGAAGGCATAGGGACAGTACTCTCGGGTCCGGGAGTAGATGTTGGCATTGTCATAACAATCTGAGCAGATCACTAACGGTGCTGCACCACCTGATGAACACAATGGGAAAATAAAATGCTCTCAAAAAGAATGAGGATGCCAGATTTCCACAGGCTTTATGTCCTGGTATGATCATTTATTACAGCAACACAAATTGAAGGGACTTTTTACAGTTCAGGGAGTAAGAGTCCTTGGCTTGAGAGGTAACATGAGAAACCCCCCAGATTCCTCCCATCCAAATTCACCACAGCAGTGCCCTTCTGAAGCTGACATGGGGAACCATAGACATGTTCCCCTATTTCATGAGCAAAAAAGATCCATGCAGGTCCAGCCAGCTTGGGCACCAGGGTGAAACAGCCTTGAGATTAAACCAGGATACCTGCCCATATCCATCTTGGACCTGACTTGCCCCTGCATGCCCACACACATCAGAGCTGATGATAAACTGGCCACTTAGAGGAGCTGCTTCTCATCTCTATCCTGATACAGACTCTAGTGCAGTGGGACTGGGCTGGAGAGATCATGGACAAGTGTGAGAAACTTACACTGAGGATTAATTTTCAAGCCAGCCTATATAACCAGTGATGAGTCCTCGGCATTTTGATGGCAAAGAAAGCATCTCTGTAAGCTCCATGACATGAACACCCAGAAAATTGTCCAAAAAAGGTGGGGAAATAGTGTAAAACCCTTAGTTATTATGACTGTAACAAGCCAACAAGATGTCTGGCACAGACAGGAATTTTATACCAACGGTAAGAGGCAAAGCTAGTCATCTTCCAAAAAAAAAAAAAAATCTATTTCCACCTCTTCTGCCTGGGCTCTTGAGATGCCAAAGGAAAGAAACAGGATAAAGATCTACCTTGACACTTAAGCTGTGAGACTGTGCATTGGCATCCTGCTGAGGCACTGGCAACATACCTGAGGACTTTGCTTACCATCTGTGCCTTTGTGCATGTAGCTGCCAGCTGGAGGCATCAGCTGCTGATGGCTCCCTGCCTCCAAGTTACTGTAGCCTTCCTGAGGCTCAGACAGTGTTCCTTGGGAGGACAGGTAGCTGGGAATGTCAGCAGGTAGGTTCATCTCCTCTGCAAGGCAAAATTAACATTGGCAACAGTAAACAGCATGAAGATTTCAAGGTATTACCAGCACTATTCCCCACATTAACATGAATATCCAAAATTTCAACTCGCATGTAGGTATCTTTTTTCTGCCTCAGTAATTACAAATCCAGATGTTCAGTTCAAAGCTGACATGGCCAGAAAGAAAATTTACAAGTATTATTTCAGGCCCTGAAAACATTCTAAGTTTATTCTAATATTTACTTCCCAAACTTTACTGTTTTCCCTCAATGTAGGGCACACTAGTGTATAAGGAATAGAATTAGCACACTTCTGGTATTTAAAAGAACCTCTGAAATGGAGGAATTTGAACAAATCCCTGAAGGGATTTTAGAAGGAAATCTTCAGTTCTTTAATCTTATCCATTTGTAATGAATCCAGAAATTTCAGGTGTTTTGGATTAATAACAGGACCAGAGACTGTTGATTTTACACTTAACCTGTGTTAGTGATGCTGTAATCTTCGTTCTTCCTCCTCATGTGGTAGATGACGATAACCCACACCAAGGACGTTCCCACCACACAACACACGACAACGATAATCACGATCCCGACTGTTGTCCAGCCGTCCTCCTCATTGGCAATCGCACTCTGCGAAGAATCACAGTTGGGGGAAGCCAGGACATTTAGATAAATATGGCCACGCTCAGTGCCCAGTGTGTTGGACATGATGCACGTGTACTTCCCAGCATCCTCCAGTCCTGCATCCACTATGATGAGGAGCTGATTTGCTGCAGCGAAGAAATGCCGCTCGGTGACTGTCAAGGGACCATCGTCCTTGGTCCAGTTGAGGCGAGGGGCAGGACTGCCACCAGCTATGCACTGCAAGACAGCAGTTTCACCTCGGGTCACTGTCCTGTCTTCCAGGGGCCTCATGAAGGAAGGAGTTTCTGGGACAAGAAGTGAAATTGTAAGATAACTTTAGAGAATCATGGAATCCTATAATGGATTGGGTTGGAAGGGACCTTAAAGATCATTCTGTCCCGTCCCTTGCCATAGACCCTCCACTAGACCAAGTTGCTCCAAGCCCCATCCAGGTGCCTCAAGCACTTCCAGGGCTGGGGCAGCTGTAGCTGCTTTTGAAAACCTGTGCCAGTCCAATTCTAAATTTTGCCATAACATTAAAAGTCAGTGTCTCCAAAAAATGCTGCACTCTGGAAAGAACTGACCTTCCATTATTACTCAGCATAGTTCACACGATGGGTCAGCTTGGAAGGGACCATAGTGGATCATCTGGTCCTACCTCCCCGCTCAAGCAGGGTCATCCCTGAGTATACGGGACAGGACTGCATTCCAACGGCTCTGGAACATCTCCAGTGAGGGAGACTCCACACCCTCCTCTCTGGACAGCCTGTTCCCACACAGTAAAGAAGTTCTTCCATATATTCATGCACAACTTGCTGTGCATCCGTTTCTGCCCATGGCCTCTTGTCCCATTGCTGAGCACCACCAAGCACAGCCAGGTGCATCCTCTGACCCCTCCCTGCAGACATGGACACACATTGATGAGGGCCCCTCCCAGCTGTTCTTTCTCAAGGTTGAACAAGCCCAGTTCTCTCAGCTTTTCACAGAATCATGAGATCATTTAGGTTGGAAAAGGCCTCTAAGATTCACCATTTCCTTGTAAGAATGATGCTCCAGTCACTTCATCATTTCTGTAGCTTCTGCTGGACTTCCTCCAGGAACTCTGCATCCCCCTTGTCCTGAGGAGCCCAGAACTGGACACAGCACTCCAGATGTGCCTCACTAGGGCTGAGCAGAGGGGCAGGATCACCTTCCTGACCTGCTGGCAATGCTCTTTCTCATGCATCCCAAGATCCCACTGGTCTTCTTTGTGGCAAGTTTGTTACCTGTGACAAAATTTGCTCTAAGGCAACACAAATTACCTAATCTACACTGCTGGACTAAGATATGACCCTCAGCTCCCTGCAAAGATCACACTAACTCCAATTCCACTGGGTAGCTCTGCAACTCAGCTTCTAAAGCTTCATTTTGTAAACATCAAACCAAGTGGTGCTCTTCGTATTTTAACTTCATTCTCCACCATTTCAACTTGTTACTTATAGCTAAGCTACACTCCCACTGCAGATGTGCAGGGATCCATCTGCCAGCACAGGCCAGTCACACTTACCCAGCACAGTCAGGGTAGCATTGGCTGAGAGTCCCCCTGCGATGTTCTGGGCCATGCAGCTGTAGATCCCCATGTCTTCCATCTTCACGTTTGCAATGAAGAACACATCGTCTTCCGGCATGACGTGCATCCTCCTCTCTCTTGCAGCAGGGAAGTCTGTCCCACCATCTTTCTGCCAGGAGATCTGTGGTGGGGGGTGGCCCTCGGCAGCACACTCCAGACGGGCCATTGCCCCAGTGCGGATAGTGAGATCCATGGGAGTTTTCAGGAAAGAAGGGAGCTCTGGATCAAAGGGGACATCGAATCAGCATCTTCAGTGTCAGGTAAAATGCAGCAAAAGCTCCACAGCAGAGAGAAATTTGAAAACGTATCTGAAACACTCTGTAACAGAGTGGAACAGATTCTTCTGAAGAACTGCACAGATTTCCAGTGGTTATTTCTAAGAGCCTTTCTCTCAAAATGTAAGTACAGTATCTACAGTGTTCATAGAATCACGGAATGCTTCCGGCTGGAAGGGACCCTTAAGACAATACATGCCCAAGGGCAAGGACACCTCCCACTCTCCCAGGTTGCCCCAAGCCCTGTTCAGCCTGGCCTTGGAATGCTTACACAGATGGGGCAGCCACAGCTTCTATGGGCAATTTGTGCTACGGCTTTGCCACCCTCACTGGGAGAAAATTCTTCATGCAAACCTACTCTATTTCAGTTTTAAGCCATTAAGTTCCTTTAAGATGATGTGAAGATGATTTCTCATGGGAAGAATCCAGGGAAAAGTCTTTGGCACATTTTTCTTCCCTGCTAACATGGAAGGTAATCTTCCATCTCCTCACCTCTGCTCTGAGGTGCTGTGGGGATCAGTGGTCTACTGACTGATGTGAACATTGTCTTCTTACCTCCCCTTCCCTCAAAATAAACAGACTCATGATGGCTAAAAAGACAGTAGAGGGAACTATTAGTTGAAAGAATTCTATCTCCAATTAACTAGATGAACAACTAATTGTGTTCTAATAAAGCACAGGAGATAACTGCCACTTTCAAAAAGTGAATAGAGGCTTTTCAACCACAAAAAAAAAAAAAAATCCCTTCTTTCCAGCTTTATAAAATGATGTGTGATACTTGTAAATCCCACTGATATTTGCAAGACTATTTTGGACCAGCTTTAGTGAAATATAGATTTGTAGCTACTTAAATGAAATTTTAGGTTCAGAGTGTTTCTCCTTTTTTACCATTATCACTTACCATTAACAGTCAGCTTGGCTTTGTTGGAATAATTGGAGCCAAAGTGATTGGTGACAATGCACTGGTACTTCCCTTCATCAGTGAAATTCACATTGAAGAGGTGCAGGACAGTGGTGTATTCCAGCACCTCCCCACTTTGCTGCTGGTACCTGGCAAAATTCTCAACCTCTGCATCATAGAGGACCTCGCTGTCTTTGCGCCAGGCCGTGGCCATGGGTGAATCACTGCTGCTCACAGCAGCGCACATCAGGGTCACATTTGTGCCTCGCAGGGCCACTGTGGTCTCTGGGTGGACTCTGATCTGCGGTTTAGGGAAATTATCTGAAAAGTAAAGCACCAAGATTAGCTACTTTCCTCTTAAACTTGAATTAATATTGCAAGAAAAATCACTTAAAAGACAATGTAAGCAAAACTGAAACTTTGAGAACAGATGTCCTGCTTGAGGTGCACAAATTTAGCTGTTTTGAGCTGGAAATCAAACTGTGAAGGAGGCAGAAGAATCAGCATTGAAAACAATCAGTGTGGAAGTGTAGTGCTGAGCAGCCCTGCCTCTTGTCCCACTATCTGATAATTCATTCCTATGTTTAGATCACACTCGAGAACCCTGCTTAGCTGAAGAGCCAGGCCATTTTATGAAGGACTGAGACTTACTTTCAGATAGTTTAAATATCCTGAAGAGCCTTAAAGTTCTACAAGTGAAGTTCTACAAGCACAAAGTGTAACAAGCTGGCAGTTCATTATCTCATCCCACTCAATGAAACTGATTTCCATATCCATTATTTCAGCAAAGACACTCTCATAGTCACATGCAGAGCTCTGTCAGATGCCACTGTGGTGGTACTGGAGTGGAGAAATGGGTATGTGCACCTACATGATTATTAGCCTTTGCCACCAAAGCAATGAAAGAATTGCATATACTCAAGTAACTGTTATAAGACTGCTCACCAGGAAAAGGAAACATCAGACTAATTCCAGGCCTGACACAGACTTCACCCAGACTCTGGGTGTTTGAGAACACCATAAACATCACAGATATGGAGCACCAGAAAATGTGCCAGAGCCTGAACTACTCTAGTTTTTGCCCAGAGAAGCTGTGGCCGCCCCATTCCTGGAAGAGCTCATGGCCAGGTTGGCCAGGGCTTGGAGCAACCTGTTCTCGTGGAAGGTGTTCCTGTCTACGACAGTGGGTGGAACTGGATGACCTTTAAGGTCCCTTCTAACCCAAATTATTTTATGAGTCGATGATATTCTGCTAGTATGGGCCAGAACCAAGAAGAAAGTGTCAAACAGACCTTACAAAGCCAAAGGGAGTCAAAAGCAGGGAGAACGGAAGCAGAATCCATTTTTACTAGTAAGCTAAATAAAAAACCATGCCCAACAGCACTACATCCTGGGTTAATTTCAGTGCTCAAACACCATAAAACAGAATGATGAGATGCAGAATTAAGCCCCAAACTCACAGCAGACTCAGTGATGTACATGGGCCCACATGAGCACCATGGCCAGGACCAAGTACCTCCCCAGCACTACAGCTTGATTTCAGCTACATGACTTGTGCTTTTGCATCAAAAGTCACTAAAAATACCAACCACAAACAAAGTCATCAGGGTCCACACTGAGAAGGCTTTGTCCTGCCAACCACTCAGGGTGAGCGCAGCTGACACTGACAGCCTGCAGCAAATGGCTCTCACTGAGCCACTGGGGCAGCCATTTCAACTGGCAGTCACAAAGCAAACTGCTTGTGTTCAACACTCTGCAGAAACAGGGCAAAACAAAAGGGTGAGTGAAGTTTATTTCACACGCATACATGTGATTTCATGCAACAAAGCAACTTAAAGCATACACATAGCGAAACACCGTATTTACACTTATTTTATACATATGGGTATTTATTATAAAATGTTACTTATTTATGCTAGAATCAGTCCCTATATGTCAGCATTAAAACCCTGCATTTCATTTTAACCCTGGAGAATACAAACTCAGAGTTTCAGCTTCTAAAAAACAATCCCAAAACCACTAAGCCTGTCTTCACAGTTATCTTATCCCTCTTTAAAGCAATTAAAAGGAACATAACACTGCAGAGCAGCTCCATGTTTCAAACTGAACACAACTGCCATTATGAAATGAGATGAAGGTTCAACTCTTAATGCCAGTTGATAAATATTTAAGGCCAAAAGTGATTTGTTTCATACAGGTATCAACTGCAGCTTGTTTTCTCTGCTCCACAGAAAACCTATCAACAGGAAAAAATGATGTGTCTCTTAATTCCTATTGCCTGCTTTTAAATTTTCTTAGGTATTACTACTCATTCCCTAGAGTGTCAGATGCCACTTCTGAACTGACTTCAAGACACTGGAGGGCTCCAAGTACTCCAAGTACGAGTACGACTGACTTGAGACAGTCCAGCATTTAACAAGAAGTGATCTGCCCTAAGATGAAGCCAGTCATGGGAGAAAAGAGGCACCAAATAAGCCAGAATTCCATCCTGCTCTTTGCCTGTACATATCAATGACTCATCACCTTTAAAATACATCAGAGAAGGCAACAAATGTCTTTAACACCTGAAATTGTCTCCCCACAGTGGCAAATCTTGCAGACTAAGTTCATCTGGCCAAAGTTAACTAATGGAGTAACAGTTTTAGACCAGATTACAACAGTCAGAGACTTTATCTCACAGAAAGGACTGCATTACAGTAGGATTAGTCTTGGGTGTGAAGGTCACTTCACATTATATTACTTCAGATGTCTGAAGACCACAAGATACCCTACCAGCTTAAACATCTTCTGAACACATACAAAATCTTGTCTAGCTGTGAATTTTAAAGCCTTTCCCTAGCCCCCAAAAATAGGAAGAAAAAACACAGGGCTTGCTAATCCCCCTGAGAGATTCCTAATGAATTGTTTTGTTCATTGTCTATATCCAGTGCTGAGCTTGCTGCAAAATCATAGGATAGGAAAAGCTTAATGGTTCAGTACTGCAGGAAAAAGTTAATTCCTACAAATTGCAACTAAGGAAATGCAGGTGAAGATTTTATCAAACCTTAAATCTAAATATTCTGCTACCATCTTTGAGTCTATAATTTACCTGCATTGCTGCAAATATTTCACAATGAAAGCAGACACACTTCATACAACTTCAAACAACCCTACAACAGCTGAAGAATTCTTTCCAAGGTAGGGCTTGTAAAGAATAAACAACTGTAATGAACTTACAGCTCCTTCAGCTGAGCCTGGGCAAAGGCATTTTCCTGGATGGACATTATTGCATTGTTGCTTAAATCTCTGTAAATTAAGTAAAGCGCACAATAATGAGTCAGTGTGATTTCATATGCTTCCTTCAGTCAAATTCTTGAAAATCTCACAGAGAACACAAGACTGAAATTGACAAATAATGAGTTCTACAAATTCAAATACTTACAGATATTCAAGTCCTTCGAGACCAGAGAATGCTTTTTTGGTAATTGTCTTAATTTGGTTTCCTTGCAAGATTCTGAAAATAAAGATCCAGAAACGAGTCTGAATGTCAATATGAGTTCACAAATAAGACCCAAAATAAGCTCCCTATGATGTTAAACTACATTTTTTTTTTCTAATTCTAGCTGAGATAAAGGACTAAATACTATTTTTTTTAGCTTAAAGGCTCAACTAATTTTCCCAAGAACAGGGCTCCATTTCTACCTTCAACTTAAGAGATCTGGGCTAGTACTGTGTCAGAAGATAATTTAAGTTAGGAGGATGAAACAGCAATAAGAAGGACTTGGGAGTGAAGCAATAACTTTCTAACAGCAACCTGACACCACCACACAACTTCCTGGACTGCGCCCTCACCCCAGGCTATTTGCTATAAGCAACGTTTGTAACCACACAGGATGGAGCTTCCTACAAAGCAGGTAGCACTGGATGAAAAGTGCACAATCTAAGTATCAAGACGCTTGTTAATGGAATAGTGTTTTGAATTTGCTCAAAAATACTTTGCATTTTGGGGCTGTTTTTTGATAAGTAGTAACTTTTACCCAAACCAAAGAAGCACAAAAAGTGACAGTCATCACACAGAGGTCAGTGAGGTACTCAATAATAAATGAAGTCAAATACTTATGCTTAATCCTTCAATCCTAATCAAATTGGTGCTGTAAGGAAATGCAGTGCTACATGGATCCAATGCACCTGAACAAGGAACCCAGGACTACGTCAAGAGGTTGTGGCACAGAAGTGGAAACACTGTGAGAAAGGCTTTCTGCCTTGTGTCATTAATTTACAATTACTTAAAATTTTGCACTCTCCCTCTCTGCATGCCTGGGAAGTGCTGTTGTTCCCCTAATTTATAATACATACAATTTATCCAGCCTGCTGAGTCCAACAAAAGCTTCATTTGCATCTTCTATGGCCCAGGAGATCTCATTGTTCCGCAAGTCCCTGCAGGAGAAGACATTTCTTAGAAAGAAGCCTTGGAGCATCATCATGACCAGGGCTAATGGTGAGCTAGGGAAGACAGCCAGATACGGAGCTCTGGCACAGCATTACCTGGAAGGTCTCAAATCTTTTACAAAACTAAGCTTGTCAGGAGATGAATTTCTCACTTCAGAGGGGCAAAAGGGAAAACTGCTCATGGTAAGTGTTGCAGTCAGCACCACAAACAAATTCTGCAGCACAACTTCTTGATGTGGCATTTAAGGAAAACCCCGGTCTGACCAGCACTTTTCGTGTGATGGACTATTTTGCCAGGAGCTAGGAGAGGCTCCTGAAGCAAGCTGGTTCATGAAAGAGAATAACCAATGCACAAGCAGCATTAATCTTCACGAGCAGCAGGCTTATACCAGCATTAGCATATTAAGGGATTACATCCAGGTTACAGCGTAGGCCTGCCAGGCACACTGTGGTGGATTTTCAAAATTAAGTTGATATTCTGCTCACAAATCTCGTTATCAGCTAATGGGATTTCTGATTGACCTCAGCACAACACTTCAGACCTTCATGGAGAAGAGAGGTCTAAACAGTAAAAGCAATAGAACAATACAGTTTGGAGAGGATTAAATAGTCTTCAGAGATAAGATGAAATAAATTCAGTTGCATTGTTATCCTGAATGGCATGGACTGAGCCCAGAGCATCTGCTTTGATACCACCATGCACAGAGAGGAGTGTATTTAAAGGAAATCATGCTAATAAAAAATAGTCTGCCCTCTGTTTTACCAGATATTCTATGTAACAGCTAGATGACGCTTCCAAATGAGTCAACTGACACAAAACTAGCTGCATATACAGGCAACTATATATATTACTCATAAACACCTCTTTCCCTGTGCTAATGAGGGAAAAATGAAGTCTCTACTTTCCCATTAGGTGAGACTGTAAACTGTGTAGAATACCATCATGAAAGAGACTAGGACCAACCTCCAGGACATCATCCGTGGTAAAACACAATTTTCTTATTTTTCTTACTTTGAAATATAGAAGTCTTGATAAAACCACACACAGAAGTCACTTCCACAATTTGTATTTATACAATTCCAAGTTTAGGACAAAAATAAAAGAATTCAGTATTTCATCCATCACAAGGTCTGAACAAATATGGCCTTGAAACTTGCTCACATTAAATATTTACCTGTTTGAAAATTATTCAAGCTAAGGTACCCAACATGGAGCTGAGCTAATAACGACTATATGAATATTATGCCAAGTTTATTTTCAATTTTCTAATTCTTGTGATTTAAAACACGTTTCTTGAATTATCTCAAGGTCTGCTTCAGAATGTTAGACTGTGAATGCTGGAGAATACAAACGCCAAACTGCTCACAGTATTATGAAGTAAATAATGTGATAATACATAAATCTTCAAAACTTCAGTGCTATTCTTAGATACATCTGCAATCATAACTTGCAGTTAATGTACAGTTTTACACTTTATTCTCCTACACTGCAGAGTGGCAGGAGCTGAACGTACAGAAATACATACACCAGCCGTAGCACCAAACAACCAGCACACAACCAACAATGGAACTAAAACACAGTATCTCTTGTTTTTTGAACTATTTTTACACTCCACTACTCAGACCACTCAGCAAAACAAGTGAGCAGCCCAAAAGAAAAGCCCCTCATTGTGTGAGAGAGGAGTTGGCTCCTCATGCGTGGCTGGGCACTAATGCTTGGAGCCTTGTTAATCACCACTGCTCTCCATCCTGCACATTCCAGTCCCAAAGCAAAGGGCCAGGCCCTCACTGTTGACACCCCTGAGAGCCCAGGAAAACCTACTAATTAATCTGCTCTTGTTCTTTTTCATGCTACTCTAAATCTAAGAAATTATGTTTCATTATTCCATTAAAAGGTTGCACTAAGGTTAACAGAATATGACTGCTTGCATAAATCTCTCTGGTGAGTTTGCTTATTTAAGCATTTATTTAATGAAGTGACAGAGGAGCTATAAATTCTGACTCCTTTCTCAAGTACTGTTGTTTACGATAATTACAGGTGTTCAGATCTACTTGGGACAGGACTGGGTCTTTTCAGAAATATTCAAGATCTACCACAGAAGGTGCTGGCAAGTGCAAAGCTGTGCCTTCAACAGCAAGAAGCAACTCTACACCCACTGTTATGTTTGTGAGGTCAGCACATGAGCATGATGGGCTAGACCATGCCTTCTACAACACGAAAGGGTTCAGTCCTCGGTTTCTGAGGTTCCAAACCTAAGGAAACCCTCTAAGAATAAAGAGCTCCAGGCTATTTGCTCCACAACAGGATACACAAGGTACCCACACCTCTCAGAAATGGCAGGACACACATCTGAGCACTAAGTCACTGTTTCTTACCACCTCTAATATTGAGTGGTTGGTTTGTTTTAGCTGGGCTGGAATTCTGTCTTCTTGGTAAGCCAGGAGGTTATCAGACCTACCACACCCGCAGGCAGGACAGCACCAACAATGATCTCAGGCTTCCATAGCGCAGTATCCATTGTCTCTACTTCCAAAAGCTCCACTTAAATTAATATTGTTTTAAACTGAGATTTCTGTTTGAAGTTTTCTGTACTTACAAGGTTTGAAGATTTGTCAGACCTCTAAAAACACCATCAGCAATGTGATTAATGTGATTGTCCCCCAGGTTTAGCTTCTCCAAAAAGCCAAGTCCCAGAAAGGCAGATTCCTTGAGGCGAGTGAGCTGATTGTATGACAAGTCTCTGGAAACATTCAACACACACTTTAAAGGCAAGCAGGGGGATTAATTATGAAGACACTATCTGACTTGATTAACTATTGTATTCTAATTTCTCTAACAGAATACTTATAATTAAAATACATCATTACCATAGGCCTAGCAAGAAAATTGAATTACCAAAGGAAGTACTCATTCTTGCCAATCAATATTTGCAACATTCCAAAAATCCCCAATGAATAGCAGCCCAGGACTTACAGCTCAGCAAGTCTTTGGCAGAATTCCCATGCATCTGGGCTGATCCTGGTGATGGCATTCTGACTAACATAGAGTTGTTGCAACGTCCGCAGCCCATACAGCCAGCCCTTGTTTACTTCTGTTAAGTTATTATGTTCCAGTTCTCTAATGAATTAGAAGGAAAACACATTTGCCAAATAGATAATCAATAAAACATCTACTTACAAAATTTCACCTTGTGGATCTCAGAATGATTTACTAACTTTCAGCCTTAAACAACACAAAATGCATGATTCTTTCAATCCTATTGAGATTAAAAAAAAAAAAAAAAAATGAACTAAAGTATATGAAGAGCTGAGTAACTCAACACCAGCTTCAGGGATCCAGCGGCAGAAACAAAATTATAATCTCTATTCTCAAAAATAACTTTTAAAAAATAAGTATTTTGCTAACATTGCATCATACATCCTTGTGTTCACACTGTCAAAGTCACAGAGGAAAGGACAACCCCATGTTATGGGGACTGCAAATGAAAACCAGCAAAAAGCAACAACAGAGGCAAACATTCCTGATCACCATGTGGGAAGAAGCTGGAAAGAGGACCAATATAACGGAATCACAAGACTGGTTTGTGTTGGAAAGGACCTCAAAGTTCATCCAATTCCAACTCCCTGTCATGGGCAGGGACACCTTCCACTAGACCAGATTGCTCTATTCAGCCCTATTCTACCTGGCCTTGAACACTTCTAGGAATGGGGAAGTGTATCTTTCCACTTCTGAAGTAACCAGACATGACATAAAAATAATGGGAAAATACTCTTTTCCTATGATTTCATCAATATCTCAGCACAGCTATGATGTAAGAGAAACCATACAGGACACAACTCTCCAGGGCCATTTCCTTTTTGCTAAAAAAATTCCACAACCAGGTATACTCACAATTCCTCTATATTACCCAGGCCAAAGAATGCTCCATCCATTAGTCTGCTTATCCCATTGCGCTGCATCTTCAAGGATTTTAAGGATTCCAATCCTTGGAATGTAAGACTTTCCACTATTTTAATCCGGTTCCTTTTCAGTTCCCTTCCATAAAGATGACATTCAAATATTAAGACACCTTGCAACAAGCACCACTAAGAACATGCTGAGATTAACAGCTCAGCTGTAAATGCTGTTTTGATGTTTTCAAGGCTGTTACTTACAGAAACTGCACATGAGGCAATCTGAAGATCTTTGGTGGAATCATACTAATCCTATTTCTGTTCAGTTTTATCACCATTAGTGAGCTAGATAAGTTATCAAGGCAACCTGCTTCTAGAGTAGTTATTCTGTTGTTACTCAGATTCCTAAGGAAGGAAAAAGGAAAGAGGCCTTTTAGAACATAGAGAATTTGATGAACACAATGGCACAAGCACCTCAGAGCAACCACTGATTAACAGAACCCCAGACCCCTGTGAAGTCCCATGAGAAATCTGAATTCTGGGATACCAAGCTAAATCCTTTTCCCCAAAGGTATCAGTGTGAGAAATTTTACTGCACATCCATGTTTCAGATAAGTCCATGTTAAGTGGTTAACACAGTGCCCACAGTGATCTACGCAAACAGGGCAGAAATTATTATTCCCTGTCCCTGATGGCTTAGGTACCTGCATTCTGACAACAGCATGTTATTTGGGAAAATACAATACAGAATGGTATGAAAACTATTTTATTTCAGGGATATCTGTAGTTCCATTAAGCACAGCTACCAGTTCAAAGTTGTGTAAGGATGCCAACTTTAAAACACTAATTTAAGAGTAAATGAGGTCTCCAACATTATCATTGTAGAGCCAGGAATCCCAGAGACAGTATATCATTCATACTTACAGGTACTTCAGTTGCATTCGTGGAAAGGAAGAGGCTTTAATTTCTGAGATAAGATTAGAACTCAGATCTAAATTTTCCAATGAAAGGTAGACCTGGAGTTGCTCAGCATTTATTTCTGGAATGGTATTGTGCACCCTGAAAAAGATCAGCAATAAGTATGATTACTACAACATCTCATCCTTCCAGTTGCACAGCTGAAACAGTAAAAGGATTCTGTATATCAACAGTGCTAGTGAGCTTCATGAATGGGGCATACACCACATGCTTTCAAAAGTGTTAATTCCTAAAGCAATACTGCAAATCCAAGAGCTATTTGCCACCGTGATGTATGAACAGATTCAAATTCCGAAGCCTATAGCTGAGCTGGTCCTTGTGGGAAGTATCATACCTGGACTGAATCCCACCCCCTCAAAGCTGCCTGCCTTGGTTGACTGCATTTTACTGGTAATTTAGGGTGACTTGATTGTCTAACTCATTTGTACTTCTTTAAAGAGTGCTTACATATCCCCTGATGCTCTTTACTTGAGCAGTATTTCAAGAAAAAAGATGCTTTCTTACAGTGTGATAGCAAAACTCTAACATGGTTCTCCAACTTGTTAAACAAGAAGGCGGCAGATGAGCTATTACTTACAATGAGAGAAGAGTTATATTGGAAGTTGTTTCTCCAAAATACGGAATTTCACTTAGCTCATTGTAATTCATTTTCCTTAAAGAGAGGGCAAAAAAAATTATTGACACCTCAAAGAGGAGAAAAATCCTTCTGTACACAGTACAAATAATTAATCTCAATGCATTTAACAATTTTACTGTATTAATAATACTTAGTAGTTGACAAAAAAGATTCCCCAAGAGCTAAAGTACTAATAATTTGAACAATTTGAACAGTGAAATATGCTAGCTTTTCTCCTTTTCATGGATATTATTACTTCTCTTTCATTTAAAATCAGCTATAGCAAATAACCTCAATCCTGTTTAAAAATATTGGTCTTCTGACTTTCACACGAAAGATTTCTGCTCACAACACAACCATTTTATACATGAAATATGGTGTCAACATGGAGTATCCACTTTTAATTAAATTAATTGAATTAACTTGCACTGAATATTTCTGCAGGTATCTTGACATGCAATAAAACATTCTAATTAGAATTAGGTAGGATATCTTTAGACTTTATCCTCATAAAAAACAACTTACACTTCTTGGAGAGTATGGACAGACAAATCAATGCTCCAATTGGATGATAATAAATGATTATGACTTAAATCCCTAGAGAACAGGGGAAAAAAAGTTATTTAGCTCCTGGAAGAATAATAAAAAAAAATCTCAACAAACCCAAAACATGTATACTTGATGCAATATCAAGTTTAAAACTGTATTTATGTATTTTATACAACTGCTCCTTCACTAAAGAGCTTGTTCTAGTGGTCACTCACAATTAAAGTCTAAACAGTTCTACTTCTCTGCTTGAATCAAAAAACTTCTGTTAAAGCTACTTGATAGGAAGATTGTACCTGACCAGAGAATTTTTGCTTTCACCCAGAGCTTTATTAACAACACTTGTCCACCGCAAGAAGAAAAAACTTTGCAGGGACATGAGAGTAATTTCTTACAAAACACCCGTTATTGAACTGCTTCGTGTAGCACGATCCACCATTTTCCCAGCTTTCCAAAGATGCTGACCAGCCAAGGCGGGTTTATTTTAAAGGAACAACATACACAAAATTCCCAAACAAGATGGAGTGGAGAGAATGCTGAGGCTGGGAATCTTACAGGCAGATGCTTTATCACCAGTTGGTTTTCCTTATAGGAGTCAAATGCAGGAATTGGACTCTTTCAATGAGCAAGAGTCATTAAATCCAGCTTTAATACTCACACTGGGTGTTGGTGCTATTCCCATTGCTTTAACTTCACAAAGTTATTTTACTTTTGCCTTAGACTTGGTGCATAAATGCAACAGATGGGTCCATTTCTGAGCACAGGCTGCCTCTAGTCATGACATGAGTCAAAGAAGACCAAAAAAATCACATTTGTGTATATAGAAACACGGTCCCAGCCACACCAGAAATGACAGGCAGATGCCAGTCCAAAAGGTGAAACCAACTCATCTGTGTGACATTTTGCTGGCACAAGCCCAGCACAGAGGTGAATCTCCCAAAGCTCATGCCAAAAGCCTGAGTTGTTGTGTCTGAACAGACCTGACACTGCCACTGTGCTTGCAGAATAAGACTGGTGCTCTCACCACAGTCAGAAATCTGTAGGTGAGTGCAGGAATAACTGGCCACAGCTGATGTCTCTGAGCTATGAAGATGGTGAAGGGTCAAAAGGGGCCATACAAGGAGTAGCTGAGGTCACGCAGCTTGTTTAGCATGGATAAGAAGAGGTCAGGACTCACCAGGGTCTGCAGCTTCCTCCCAAGTGGCAGCTCTGATCTCTGCTCTCTCTGAGCAGTGACCCAAGGGAACAGCTGGAGCTGTGTCAGAGGAGGATTAGGTCGGATATCAGGAAAAGACTGGTCAGTGACTGTTTGGTGACTGGAAAGCGACTGATCAGATACTGAACAGGCTCCCCAGGGGAGCAGTCAAGGCACCAAGGCTGCCAGAGCTCAGGGAGCATTTGGACAATGTTCTTGGGGTGTCCTATGCAGGGCCAGGAGTTGGACTCAATGATTCTTGTGAGACTCTTCTAGCTCAAGATACTCTATGCTAGCTAGTTGTTCTAGTCTGGCAGCAAGGCACCATGCTTCCGTCCCCATTTCCAATTCTGATGTCAAGGAGAGAGCTACAACAAGCTAGTTTCAGCAAAGCTGTTCCCCTCCCTATGAACTCCTCTGGTATGGTCCTGCATCACTGATTCTTTCATCATTGTTGCAGTAACATTGTATGTATTTATTATAGTTAGTTTTAAGATTATCACACAGGCAGCAGCTATGCTGACGCAGGAGACAAAACCACACTTTGCAACCAAAACTACATTTATCTATTAAAATTAATATTATAATGTAAATGAGTATAGTTCAAAATATTTCCACTGACAACCAGATTTGGACAAGCCACAGCACCTAGACCTCTGTTCCTGCAAAAGTTTTGGGCCTGTGCTTGACTCCAAATACACAGAGGGCCAAGCTTGATCCTACAAAAATCATTAATTCCAACTCCTGCTCCAGAACAGATCAACCCCAAAATTCTACCACGTGCCTGAGAGCGTTGTCGCAACACTCCTTGAGCTCTGGCAGACTATTTTTGATCTGTAAGCATGAAACCTACTAAGAGACAACATGGACTGACAATTGACAGACTACAGTATAGTTACAGTTAGCTTTCACTCACGTTCAGCGTAAAGATTCCATTCTAGCAATGAATTATTAAAAACCTGGGTGTCCTGGCAAGTCAGGCAGTTGTTAATGTATTCTTTTAATTACACCAAGATGCAAATTATACAGATAGAGCAGTGTGGGTTTGGAAACAATTAAAAAAAAAAAAAAGAATCAAGAGAACCTGGAGAAGAGAACAACTGCAGCCTGTTGCAGAACTCTTCAGCTCTGCTTCCTCAGTACATGTGGTAATTAAGCCAGCCCTAAACACTAGGAAAAACACAAAACCAACCAAGTATCAGCTGCTCTTCAGCAGGCTTCCCACCTCAAGAGGCAGAATGCTCCAGACACTCTCTCCAGCTGCCCAGATTCCCCTGAACCCAGCTCAGCCTCAGCGTCTGGGCATCCACAGGAGCCTGGCATAGACAGGTGGAGGGCGATACGATCCCAAATCCCAGCAGTAGACTTTCCTGGATTTTTCAAACATGCAGGCACTCTGGCAGTGCTGAGCAGTCTGATCTTGGAGCAGTGTGTTTAACCAGATACGGAAGTACTATGCCATGCTGTTTCCAAGGAACTGGTGGGCAACAGATGGAGGAAGGAGACAACGGATGTGGAAGGTAACAACACACCCCTCAAGGTGTGCAGATACTCCACTGATGAGCAAAACCAGGCCATGGGTTCTGAGCCAGATCAACCTGTGTGTCAGGCACAGCTAGCAGGCACTGACATAGATCTTGGACGCAAGATAAATACGCAAAGAAAGCTGAAACTCAGCTTTTCTAAGGCTTTCAGGAATAATATAATAAAATACTTTAGCTAGGTAGGGAATGTACAATAGCCTTCTAGTCCACCTGCCTGACCACATCAGGACTGACCAAAAGTTAAAATTATTCAGGACACTGTCCAAATTCCTCTAAAACACTAACAGACATGGGCCTGGGTCATGAGGATGTGCTAACATCCAGCTATCCCCTCCAGAACCCTACTGTTTAATTACTGAGTTAGAAATTAAGATTTTAATTCAGAAAGCACAGGAAAGTATTTTTTCTATTATTACTCAGATCTGGGCTACAACAAAGTTTTCATTACAATTAAATCCTCTTTCAAGGAGTTGGATACAGCTGATATTTACAGTGGTTCTAACATTTATATCTACATTCTGTTACTGATGCTTTTCTTTTTCAAACAGACCAATGGATTGCAAAATACAGAATGAAATACATTAGCTGATTTTTTAGAGATCATTCAATTACACAGCTAAGATTCCTGGAGAACCAGATGCAATTCCCTTGGTCTGGAAAAGCCAAAAGTCCTGCTCTCCTGGCTTTATTAAAAACAAAAAGTGAAAATACAGCCAACCTACATACTCACACTGGAAGCACCACCTGCAAGTATTTTGAGAGTTAGAAAAAAGAATATTTAGTCCTCACTGCAAGTTGAAATGGTATCACAGAACTAATAGAGAAAAGTTCATCAGGAACTGATCATGTGAGAAAAATTAGGCTTTGATTAATTTTAAACAGCTGGTATACATTATAGCTCATTTAGATTCAGAACTGCCAAAGTAGTCCTAGCGAAGAAAAAACATCACACATGCTTCATGTGCCAAAATCCTGAAAGCCACAACAGAGGACAGACACAGAATGGATTGAGGGCAGCTCTGGGAAGGACTTGGGGATGTTGGTGGATGAGAAGCTCAACAGAAGTGTGCATCTACAGCCCAGAACATCCCTCTCTGAGCTGTGGGCTGATCCCCCAGCATGAGCAGCAGGGGAGGCTGAGCTTTGCTGAGTTGCACAGCAGTAGTGGGATGCAGAGGGAACAAGAAGCAACAGGAAGTACCAAAACACAGCTGAGGCTGGTGCTTGAAGGAACACTTCCAAGCACAATCGTAAAAGACAATATCCTAAAGCCTAACTTGAAACAACTTTAAATCCTGGACTAACTAGCCTTAATAAGTGACTTACTAACTACAACCTGCCCGTGCTCCACCGTCCTCTCACTTCTTACCATCACAGAGCAGGGCAAGACAAGCGTGAAAATACGCCCTGGGACCCCGGCACACGGAGCCTTCGGAGCCAGGCCCTCTTTCTCTCCTCGGCGCCGCTGCAGCCGCTTCGCCTCGGCCGCGGCCCCTGGGTGAACCAGGCACCACTGCCGGGGTCGCTCTGCCCGCAACGCTCCGGGCTCCGTGCGAATATCCCGCAGACAAAATCACTGAATCCGTTAGGTTGGAAAAGATCGCCAAGATCACTGAGTCCACCCTATGACCAAACACCACCTTGTCAATCACACCACGGCACAAAGTGCCACGTCCAGTCGTTCCTTGAACACCTCCAGAGATTGGGACTCCACCACCTCCCTAGGCAGGCCCTTCCAATGTCTAATCAACCTTTCTGTGAAGACATTTCTCCAGATGTCGAACCTGAACCTCCCCTGGCACAGCTCAAGACTATGTCCTCTTGTCTTATCGCTTGTTACCTGGGAACAGAGCCCGACCCCCACCCGGCTGCACCCTCCTGTAAGGGAGTTACAGAGAGAGATAAGGACACCGAGACCCGAGACCTGTCGGCCGGGCCTCGCACCGCCCCCAGGCCCAGCCAGGCCAAGGCCTGCGCACAGCCCGCCGCCTGTCCGGCCCCGCAGCCCCGCCGCGCTCACTTACAGCCCCGTAGTGCCGGCGGGCAGCGGCGGAATCCTGCGCGGGCCCAGCCCGCTGGACAGGCGCTGCCGGCTGCAGTCCAGCAGGCCGCGGCGGCACGAGCAGGGCGCGGCGCAGGGCTCGGCGGCGGCCGCCGGCGCATACAGCGCTGCCGCCGCTAGCAGCAACACCAGCGGCCGGCCCCGCGGCAGCGCCCCACGGGCGGCCCGCACGGCCGGCCCCGCTCCCCGCATCCCCCGGCCCGGCCGCGCCGCCCCGCCCGGAGCCACAGCAGCGCGCAGGAAAGGGGCGGAGCCACGCCGGCCGCAGGCGGGGCCAGAGAGGGCGGGGCTCGCGGTGGCTCCGCCCAGCCCGGGTCGGTAAATCGGCCGGACGCAGGGGAGGGCGGGGCCAGGAGAGCGAGACCAGCAGCCCCGCCCACCACCGGCGGCAGCCGCAGCGCGGGGCCCTCCCGGGGCCGGGGCAAACCGCGGCGGAGACAGCGCCGCCGCCCCGGGCCGTGCCAGCGGCCTGCAGGCAGCGAGGGACGGGACGAGAGTGGGCGATGCCAGCACAAGCCCCTCCCCAGCCACAACTCTGGTTTGAAGGTGTAAGGGGCGGGGCCAGGAGATGGTGAGGCGAGCACAAGTCCCACCCAGTCCCAACAGCAAACTCAGCTTGGAGACGGTGAGGGTGGGTGGGTGTATTCAGGAGCTTCGTTTCATCTGTTTGTAATGTCAGCTTTTTATGTCAGTCGATGTCGGTGTCTGCAGGGACGGGTCAGATGACCCACTGTTGTCACTTTCAAGCTGACCCGTTCTGTGTCCCCACGAAGCGGGTGCTGGTGCCAAGGTGTCACCCTGTCCTTGGGCTGTGGGTGCAGTGCACCTGTGCTGAGGTGCCCCCTCACAGACATCTCACAGGTGTCCCCAATGCTGTGCGGCTCCACTGGCACCATGGCCTGTGTCTGTGCTCCCACAGCCGGCATGAGGGCAAACAAACCTGCAAGGCTTCACCTGGATCACACCGGGGCAGCACACCAGCACCTAGCCTGGCTACCAACACCTGGGCACAGAGCAAACCACTGGCTGTGTACCCAGCACTGTGTGCCCTCTACAGCCCCTCCATTCACGTCCTCTGTGAGGTCTTGGGCTGCTTCCATACCCCACTGCTATGGCCATGGTCTCCAGATTGGCCAAGGTCACAGAATCATTTAGGTTGGAAAAGACCTCCAAGATCACTGAGTCCAATTTATGGCTGAATATCACCTTATCAACTAGACCATGGCACTAAGTGACACATCCAGTTGTTCCTTAAACACCTCCATGGATGGTGACTCCCTGAGCAGCCTGTTTCAATGTCTAATCACCTTTTCTGTGAAGAAATTCTTCCTAATATCCCATCTAAACCTCCCCTGGCACAGCTTGAGGCTATTTCCTCTTGTCCTGTCATTTGTTCCCTGGAAACAGAGCCCCACCTCTGGCTACACCCTCCTCTTAGGGAGTTATACAGAGTGAGAGGGTCCTCGTCGAGTATCCTTTTCTCTAGGCTAAACAACCCCAACTTCCACAGCTGCTCCTCATTGGACATTTGCTCCAGTCCCTTCAGCAGCTCCACTGCCCTCCTCTGGACCCAGATCTCTGGGGCGTAGGACCATAGGAACCCAGCAAGTGCACCCAGGATATGGTGGCAGCTTGCAGGAGGTCTTGAGGGTTCTGACAGGTCTCAGTGCCTGGGGTGGTAGGAACCCAGGGCATTGTTCATGCTGTTCAGTCACTGACACCTCGTGGTCCTGGCCCCATCTGAGAATGGGCATGTGCTTAGGTCTCCCAGGGCATAGCTGTCCCCCACAGCTGGTCTGAGGTGGACCAGGAACAGGCATGGGCAAAGGCACGGTGCCCCACAACACAGCCCTACAGCCTGTGGCAGTCCAAGTCCACCCAGTCAGTGTGAAGCTTCTGAAGCCTCCATCCAGAGCAGGCACAGGAGAAAACATCCCCTCTGCCCCTGAGTCAGGATCTGCAGCTCAGTGCTGCCCCAGAGCAGGGCAAGCTGGTGCTGGAGCTTGCAGTACCTGTGGTCCTGGGCCAGTCTCAGCCTCCTAGGTGGTTACAGCACGGCTGGACAGCAGCCAGGTTCTGCTGAAGGTGGGTCTGGCTGTGTGGGGAAGGTGAAGGCAGCTGCACACATCCCTGCTTCTCAGAGTGGCTCAGGGCATGGCTTCTGATGGCCGCAAAAACTGGAATTGGATGCTGGTGGCAGGTGGGAGGAGATTCCCACAGAGCAGTGAGGCTGAACTGGCCTGCCTGTTGCTGCTGGCACATAGGCAAGGATATAAAGCTGTTAGAGAGTGTCCAGAGGAGGGCTATGAAGATGGTGCAAGGTCTGGAGGGGCCATGAGGAACGGCTGAGATCACTTGGTTTGTTCAGCCCAGAGAAGAAGAAGAGCCTGAGGTCAGACCTCATCAGCATCTGCTGCAGCTTCCTCCTGAGGCCAGCAGAGGTGCAGCTCCAATCTCTTCTCTCTGTGACCAGTGACAGGACCCAAGGGAACGTCTGGAGCTTTGTCAGGGGACGGTTAGAATGCACACTAGGAAAAGGTTCTTCCAGAGGGTGGTCAGGCACTGAACAGGCTCTCCAGGGAATGGTTATGGCGCAAAGGCTGCCAGAGCTCAAGGAGTGTTTGGACAATGCTCTCAGGCAGAGGGCTTGGGGTGTCCTGTGCAGGGCCAGGAGCTGTTGATGATCCTGGTGAGGATGATCCTGGTGATGATCCTGGTGAGTCCCTTCCAACTCAGGATATTCTTTATGATCTGTGCAAAAAGGACCAAGCAAGGACAGGGAAGATGCCGGGTGGGAATCTGCTGCCTGCATCAGGGTAGCCACTGGCAGTGCTGTCCCCAGCTGTCCAGGCCACAGGCTCAGGGGAGCTCAGTTAGAAGAATCTGCTCAGACAAAGTACAGGGCCGAGCACAGGTCTCTCTAACAATAGTTCCCAGCGCAATCTGCATTTATAAGATTATTGCCATGGCAGCAGAAATTTGCATATTAATAGAAGCCACTCTTAATTGCTGAACTGCTCCTAATGTCTTGAAGCAGAAAGGAGCCTGCTGTGATTCACCAAGCTACAACTGCCACTGCTGGGGCACCTGCCTTCTCAGCCAATTTCCTTAAAACTCTCTCTCTCCTTCTCCCTCTGCCAAGCCCAGTCCAGCACAGCTCCAAGATCTGTGCAGCTGCCCACAGCATCCATTTAGAAGTGACATCCCTATGAGGGTCCTCTGGGATGATGCCTTTGGAATCCATCTGACCATGGAGGATTAGTGCTATACACAGAACACCTCCTGTATGCTCAAGATTGCCCACAGGTGTTTCAAAGCCCTATCCTGCTGACTGTACTGAAGTGGGCACAAGCCATTGCAGAGCAGGTAGCAGCAGCATGCCCGGGGGTACAGCTGAAATGACCCTGCTGGAGGTAATTCCAGCCCAGCCATCAGTGTCAGTGTGGTTTAAAATGGAGGAGGCACTCGATCCCTTTCCTGTCCCTGGCTGGGACAAGACAGATGCAGTGGTCAGGTACTTGCCATGGAACGACTTGTACATGTCCCTGAGATGAGGAATCTGCCCTCTCCCCAGCAAAGGTCAATCCTGGATGCAGCCCAGCCCTGCTCACCCCCCTCGGGCCACTCTCCTCTTCCAGCACCTGGACTGCTTCCCTGAGCATTCCGAGGGGAAGCTTGGGATCCTGCTACACCAGCAGGAGGCCCACCGCCCCTGCCAGGAGCATCGTTGGCTCGGGCATGCCTCCCCGGCTGTCTGGCAATGGAGACTCAGCGCATCCCATTGCTGTCTGCAGCTTCCACAGTGGGTCCTCCACGGCGAGATGCTTTCCAGGCTCCAGCCCAGCATGGTTGCCTCCTTCCCGGCGCTGAGCGGCAGCGTGGGAAGGCTCAGACTGTGCTGGAGCTGAGTCTTCGCCGCTGGATGGCACACGAGCCCCAGCAGAGGAGCCTGGGTGGCCTTGGGGTGCTGAGCAAACCGCTGGCGGCTGCGGGCTGGGGGTGCCGGAGGACGCCGAGAGGGGCGGGGGAGTGCCAGGATGAGCCGGCAGGTGCCGGGCTCCCAGGCCCTCAGCTCTGCTCGCTCCACGCCGCCCTCGGGACTGTCGGTGGCTGGGTCGGAGCGGGACTCTGACCTTGGCTGAACAGTATCAGCCGCACCTCCCGCTGGGCGTCCAGCCGCTCCTCAGGAACACGCAATTTTCTTCCTGACCAGCACTCCCTCCAGATAAGGGTGAGCTTACCTCCCTGCTCCTCGCAGGCTGGAAATTCAGGGAGGTTAATTCAAGACCTGCTGGCCTTGACGAGCACGGGCTGAAACGAGGTCTTTATTTAATATAGTTTTTTGTGCCAGTGACACTGCTGGAGGGCAGAGAGTGTCAGCATGGCCAATAACTCACAATAAAAACTCTTCTCTCCCACAAATCCCTGACCAGCCACTTTTCTATACGCCCCTGTTGGCCTCTCAGCCCTGTTCTCATCAGCACAGAGGTACCTCTGCATCCCTTTCTTCACTAGGACATCTTTACCAGCATCCAGGTGGTGCAGGGTGGCCCTGTGCTGCGGGATGCCCAGTGCTGCGGCGCTGGGATGGGGCAGAGCCAGACTGCTCAGGCTGTGGCTCCCCTGTGGGGTCACCCTGCCCTGGCCTCTCTCTGGTGCTGCCACCTCCTCAGCTGTGCTAAAGGTCCCTGTGGCCCAGTTGTGCCCAGGAAAGTGAGCAGACAACCAGAGGAACAGACAGGTTGTCTCTTTGCTGCCCTTGGCCCCATTGTTCTCCCATGGCCACTGTGTCAACAGGAACTGGAAGAGGAAACAGGGGCTACGGAGATGCCAAGACCCCTGCTGCTCGGGGAAAGATAAGGAGGGAAGGGGCATTTACAGACTGTCCAGGGGTGGCGGATGCAGGAGGTTCCCCTGTGGTGCAGGAGAGGGACAGCATTGTGTCCCCAGACTGCTTTCCATGTACCATGCTGATTGTGGGCAGTGACTGGAGATGCATGGGATGCTCAGGTGGTGGTTTAAGCCAGACATTTAAAAAGCTGGAAGTGATTTGCCTGTGAAGCTTTGGAGAGGGCTGGCAGATACTGTTCAGCCAAGGTCAGAGTCCCGCTCTGACCCAGCCACTGACAGTGGGGAGGACTTCATCACCCACAGACCCTCCCCATGGCACAGAGACGGCTGCGCTCTGGCTGAGGTTCTTGGAATGTTCCCCCAGTCCATTCCCAGGGTGTCTGCAGCATCCCAGAGCCCTGAGGGGTGGGATGCAAATGGGCAATCCCTGCTGTGCCTGCCCATGGCCTCAGTATTCAGTCCACTGCACTTCCTGGGAGGAAGGGATGAGTGCCAGGGGACAGGTGGCCCTGCTGCCTTCCCCAGACACTCTTGGGATGCAGCAGTCTGCTGTTCACCTGTTCCAAGAGCAGGACACTAACCTTCCCACATCCACTCTGCCAACAAACCAGGACTGAACTTTTAACTTTGCCCTTGAAAGGGGTGACAAAGCCCAAAGAGCAGCAGCCATGGGCCTGGCCAAGGCTCACAGGTCTTGCCTGGAGCACACACAGGAGACACCCCCTCTGCCACAATCTCCTTCCTGGTTCCCAGTCCATGGGTTTGGTGGTGAATGGACCACCACTCTTGCAGATGCTGATTGGCAGCAGCCAAGGAACTGCTGTGCCTGTGTCCTGGATCTCTCCAAGTACAGAACCTGTGTATCTTTGCAGACACCCACTGTCTGGGAACCAGAGCCAAGCCTTGGCACTTCCAGCCATGTATGCTGGAGCCGGGCACTGGTGCCTTGTCCAGTCCTGCAGGTTTATAGTCATGTCTGCTCAGGGTCACATTCACAACATTGTCCAAAGTCCCCAACACTCCCACAGCCTTTTGGGTGCCCTGAATCCACACCCTCCTGGTCATCAAGTGCGTCCCAGGAATGGTAAGGAGATCTCCAGGCCTATTTTTCCAGGGAAATCACTGCAACACAATAGCATCTTCAGCTGGAGCTTGGCTTGGTTCCACTGACATGTGGCCAACACCTACAGCCCTTCCTCTCTCTCCCAGCAGTTTGTTTTGTTTCCTTCAACATTTATAGGTCAGCTGGAGTCAAGAGAACTAATGAGCAGGAGCATGGCCTCAGGAACTTCCCAGGCTCTTATGGACTAGAGACATGGTGGGATGGACATGGGGAATGCTCCAACATCACACAACTGATTTGGGAATCCCTGCATTTCAAGGGTGGTGCAGGTCCAGTTCAAAGACGATGGAATTGACTTGCAGTGAAAGTGAAAGGTGAAGGTCTTCATAGAGAAGGTCTATAAAAAGAAAATTAAGAACAGTTTAATATTTATCACATCAGGGAGACTAAACACAGTGTTATATTAAATGGTAAAACAGAATTGTTATTTTGTAACCTTTAAGCTATTTTCAAATTTATGTTCTCACCATCAGACCAGATCAAAAGATTTCCTGGGGAATTTATTTGAGGAAGGGTTTTTGGGATGTTGATGCTGCTCTACTGGGGCACTCGGACTATGACACCAATCACAACTCTTCCTTCTTGTCATTAAGCATTATTTCCAAATGCAGGAACCAACCTACACATCTGTTCTCTGGTGTGGAAAAGTGCCGGATTGAGGCAAGGAGACAGTGATCTCTCCAGCGTCTCTGGTAGACCACTGGGTCTGCCCAGTTCAGGGGCAGGTGAAATGCGAAAGCCAACTCCTGGACCCTTGCTGCTGGTAGGTCCCACTCAGAGGACACATGGATCAGGCTCAGGAGCAACAGACATGCAGCAAATGAGCACCAGTGTAAGCACAAGACCTTCGCCTGCCACCTATCTGCCCTGCAGCTGCAGCACCTCCCAGCGCTGCTGTGGCAGGAGCTCCTGGAACCAGTATGAGATCCAAAGAGCACACCAACGTCAGAGCCAGGACAAAGTCCGGCAGGACATGGAGAGGTGTGAAAGGCAAAGTGCTGTCACATGTGCCTCATTCCTGCGACTGCCATTACGGGATGTCGCCCACACTTGTGTGCCTGGTGCTTTGCACTGGCAACACACACGAGGCTAAGATGGGGATATCTCCCACCATGCACATCTCCTGAAGCAAGAACAGGAGCATGGAGAATCATCCATCCTGTGGCTATTGAGTACTTGGGACATGCTGTGTGGTGTGTCCCAAGACAATCCCGGTCCCCTGGCATGACCGCGCCAGTCCCTGGTGGGGGTGCGGGGCTGAGTGGGTGCGTGTGAGGTGCCTGCACACCCCAGCCAAGGCATTGCCTTTCAGGGGGCTTTGTCCACACCATCACTAATAATATCAAGGTGTTCTGCCAAGTTCCTTCCAGCAAACCTATGACTTCATTCAAAGTGACAGGAGACCTGATTTATTATACTAACGAGCCAGTGATAAATAAACATGACCTGAGAGAATCCCAGTCCCACAATTCCATTCTTGTTCGGCTCCTTGGGGTAGATGAAAGGTTTCCTACAATTTCCCAGTGCTACCCAGAATCTCCCCTACTTGATCTGCCAAAGCTTTCTCCTGCTGTCGAGCTTGGCATCTGATTGAATTGACAGAAGCGGCTTATTAATTGTACTAATGAGGGGTTCAGCAATATGGAGCAGTGGAGAGAGTCCAGTGTGGCTAATAAAATGCTCAAAGCTGAGCAGTGCATAAGGTCACCATGTTGCCAGGCTACTGGCTAAGCTGCCTGGAAAACGAATATGTGAACCAGTAGGTGACTCTGGGAAAAATATTGCTCCAGAACTCACATAATTAATAGGACAGTGATGCTTTATTTTCTTAGGAAGAATATAGAGCAGGGAGGGTGTGAGTGCACAGGCACCGCTGCTGAGTGGCTGGGGTGGCTGGGGGCTACAGGAGCTATGCTGGGGATGGGATAACAGGATCTCCTCCTCTCCTGGCCTTTTCCCAGCAGCCATTTACTCCTCCTCACAAACATGCAGGAGTCCAGAGCTTGGGGTCCAGGAGAGGCCTGAGGAAGGTGTTCACACTGTGACAGTTTGGTGTGGCCTGAAGGGAGATTTTGGATATCTGGTAACAATAAGGGAACTGCCCTGTGTTTGACCTGAGCTAGTTCCCCAAATACCACTGCAGGGAGAGATAAACAAGGCTAATTAGGACTAACGATAACTGTAAATTTGGCAAGGGGATGTTCTCGGGATCTCTGATCTCTTGAGACAGTAATTCCCACTGGGAGTTTACCACACAACCCCCAAGGGTTTATAGCAATAAACAGGAATATTTTTGCTCCACTAGGAAGGAAAAAGGAAAAGAAAAGGACAAATACTGATCTTAATCTCTTTATTTGCAACTAGTTTTGTGGCCCCCATTCAAGTTCTCCAAATTGCACCTCACCAGGGGAGCTTATTCTCATACCAGACTGTTATTTGAGCAAAGCCCTGGAGCATGAGCATCTGCCTGAAGCAAACACTGGAAAAAGGTCTTTAATCTTTCAGGCTCGTGTGGGACTTGCAGCTGTGGCACTTCAGGCTCCTACATGCCCCCTGTGCTGCATGTGAGGCTCCATGGGCTGTCAGCTCTGTGCTGGGAAATGTCAGTGGGGTGCCTGCACACGGAGGGATCTCCAGGGGTCTGGAGTGTCCCCCCAGCACAGAGCTGCAGGCCACTGTGCCATGTACTGGATGGGCACTGATATTTTTCTCACTCTATTGGCAGGAACAGCCTTTCAATCTGCCATTAGGTGGGCTGGGATTGCCTTTGGGGGAGACAGGTTGATGTGTCTGCGATGGCCAGTGAGTGGCCACTGCTGAGCCACAGAACAGACATTCAGACAATTCAGCAGAAAGGTCCCTTACAAAATCCACCACAGTAATGTCAGGAGAACAAGGCAACATGACAGAAATGGCTTTGTCTGGAGATGGGATCATGAAAGATTTATCCATCTAAACAGAGAAGCCCACAGAGCCCCTCTAACTGCTGTGGGTGTCTCTGACTGTGTGGAGCTGAATCATGGCCTTGCTCCTGGCCATGGACTGGCTCCTGGGGAGGTGCTGGCTGCTGCCACAGAGTCCTGGGATAAGCCAGCTGCCACAGTGGTGGGGTGCTGGGGCAGGCAAGAGCACAGGGTGCCCCAGACCCACATTCCTGAGGAGCTGGTGGCATGTGGCCTGGTGGTAGGGCTCACACATCACCTGCAAGGTGATGGGGTAGGAGCAGAGGTGGAGGAGCAGGAAGGGAGAAAAGGCAGCCTGTCTCCATGCTGTGCCTCCACCCTGAGACTGCTGAACAACGGCTAGAAAGGTGATGGGGAGATGGGAAGTGTGGGGAGAATGATTGGACACGCTCCAATTGCCTGTGTGGTGCCCCTGCCAGATCCAGGCAGGCTCTCTCCTGCTGGCACTTCCCTCGGGCCACAGTCTGATCCCATGTCTCTCTACCCCACAGCTCTCTCATGGGTCCCTGCCCCATGTCTCTCTGCTCTCCCAAGGACCCACCAGCCCTTGCCTCCCAAAGTCTTTGTTTCTCATCCCTGGAAGCCAATGGATCTGAGGCTCAGGCTTCCAAGGTAGAAAAGCAATTTCTTCCCTTGTAAATTGCCCATGTTTTGTTTTGTTTCCTGACTGCTCTCACACAGCCTTGGAAGCTGGGGCTGCTGCCACTGGGGCAGCCCACAGGTACTGTGGTGTCTCTCGCTGGAATCCAGGGCCACCCCAGTAAGTATGAGCTGCCTGTGAGCTCTCCCCATTCCTTCACATGAATGGGTGTGGGAGCCAGGTGCCTTTCTCAGGGAGCTGACTACACCCTGGACTCAGCAAGTGCAAGTTGACCAAACACAAAGCTTCAGCTGAGTGCAGCCGTCCACGCTAGAGGGTGGGTGGACAGCATAGCAGTAGAGAGCAGGGCCAGAGTTAGGGCTCCTGTGCTCTGGTATCCAGATGGGACACAGCCCCGGCCTCAGCATGACCTCAAGTTCTGGCTCGGGTGGGATTCTGGTGTTCTTTAGACAGAAATGGGTGATATTAATTCCCTGCTCACCCCAGGGATCCGTGCCTGGGGTCACAGCTTCTGAAACCTCACCGTGCAGCATTAGGGATGTACAGAGGCGCAGACTCTGCTCCAAACAGCTGGTCCATGGATTCCGCCCTATAAGTGGGAGCTTTGTCTGAATTCCCCCACGAGGGAAGTGAAACTAAAGATTTCCTGGTGTGAAGGTTCTGCCAGCACTGATGCAACCCACTGTCCTGCTGCCTGGGGTCTCTTGGGCAGGGCAGACCACTCCACAGTATCCTGCCCTCACTCCCACTCCTCCCGGCACTGGGGATACTGAAGGCCCCTCTGCCAAGTTCTCCTGCCTGGCTCCTCTTGCCAGCTTGAAATTCACTTGGGAAAAAAATACTCAGACTAACAAATAACAACCCTGGCAGCTAGCCAGTGATTCAAAGGCTCCAAAAACGAAGCCGAAATTTGCAGCTGGCCACACTCCCTGCCTGACTTGGCAACAGTGCTGGTGTCTGAACACCTGCCAGGGCCAGGAGCGACTGTGGCGCCCGCAGCGGAGCGCGCTGAGCCGGCCGTGGGGCATTGTGCATGCCCTGGCACCACTGCCGGGCTGCCAAGTGTGGCTGTACCTGTGCCCCGGGCTTTATTCTCACAGAAAGGGATCTTCTGGCTCCCAGGAGCAGCTCTGCCAGGACAAGGAAAAAAACGTTTGCAAACAACACTGCTGCTGTGGGAGGCAGGGTGCACGCCAGAGCTCTCCGGGTTCTACACCGCAGTGTGCTCAGCACTCCCACATACTGTGGCCCCACAGCCAGCTAGACTGGCCCTTCACCCCACCCTGGGCAGGCTGGCATCACTGCCTGAGCCACCTGAGCAGCAGCTCAGCCAGGATGGGCGCTGCTGGGGTGGTGAGGGAGCTGGGGCTGGCTGGGCAAGGGGTCAGTGCAGTGCTGGGGAGTGAACAGGCCACTGTGAAAAGGCAGCAGAGCCTGGCAGAGGGTAAGGGGCTCCTGCAGAGAAACACAAAGTTTGATAATCTTAAATGACAAGGAGGCAGAGAGGTGCAGGGATGTGGAGGAGCCAAGCAAGAGGCTGTTGGAAGGACATTGCCATGGGCTGCAGCCTCTTGGCCTCCCCATGCCCAGGAAGGGGTGTCATGTGGAAAGGTAATTTGATCCCGGGATTTACTGAATGATACTGTGGATTATTTCACAACCATCATGTCACAGTGTAATCTCATTATGGCATTACACAGCCACATGCAGGTGCAGCCCTGTTGGGCCCAAGGCTGGTGACAAATGAGGACCTGGGATATATGTTTTGCTGAGGCTTGATCTGAGACCAGACAGCAGAGGAGGGGTCATTTAATTAAGGGTGGCTGGTGACGGTTAGGACCTGGGATTTTCCAAGACACACAAGAGGCTGGGACAGGGTGCCGTGGCTTTGTGGCAGAGAGCTGAGCCCCCAGGTGCAGGAGGAACACTAACAGGCAGTAGTGTGACCGTTCCTGCTCTGGTGGTACTGGGGTTGAGGTTCTTGCCCCCATTATGGGCACCTGGGGCAGAGGCAAGAGGCAGCCACGCAGCTTGGAATGCAGCATAGATGCTGGGTTGGTTCTGACAGAGCTCAGACACTTAGAGGGAGATTCTTCATCCTTGGAGACCTGGGCCCTGGGCATCCTAGGTGGGGGGCATGGTCAGGGCATCCCACAAGGCAAAGGGGGCTGGGATGCTGCAGGAGACCTGGAAGCGGGGTCTGCAGCTGCTGCTAGCCCTACAAATATCTGCTGCAAGCACAGATCATGTGCTTCCCCTCCCACTCCCTCCACCACAGTTGTCTGCTTTTCCAAAGCATAACAGAGGCAAATCCCATCTCTGAGACAGTGAAAACACAGCTCACCCCGGTGAGGTGTGTAAGAATAGCAGATGAGCCGTGGCAGGCAAACAGCTTTGACCACAGCTTCCTGCCACAGGCCCAACAAGATGGAGCTGAAGGAGTTCCTGGGTCTCTGCATTTGGAGCCAAATGGGGAGTCAGGGGGATTCACGGTGCTTCTCAGAGAGGAGGGCGGCTGGTGCAGGGGTCTGAGACCTTTGCCTGAATCCCCAAAGACAGAGGGTGTGAGGAAACTGCCTTCCTCCTCCTCCTCCTCCCTCTCCCCCCAGTTCAGGACAGGGAAGTGAAAATCACAGGGCAGCACCAAGACCTGCCACCACCCAAGCCATAGCACTGTGTGATTAATTATGTTTGGTGCTTGTGCCCTAATGAACTTCCACCCAGAAGGTAAGTATTTGTACCCAGCAGCAACAGGCTTAATCAAAAACAAGCTTTTTGAGGTTTTTTTTGTTTGCACCCAACTGAAACATGGAAATCTGAAACAGTGCAGATCAGCCAACTCTCCCACTGCAGCTTTCCAGCAGGTTAACTTTGAACTGGGATGATAACAAATTATCTGCTAAACACACATGTGGAGAGAGCTCAGCGCCAGTTTGTCTGACTTGTCTTTAGCTGCTCCTGCCCTAAAATTCCAATTTTCTTTGACATTTTGTATCACTCAATTTTGTTCCTTTAAGCCTGTAAACCAGAGAAAGGGGAGAAGTGCCTTTATCCTAAGATGAAGCATGACCTCCTGCTTTAAAACAAGAGCTGGCTTTATTTATCCCCAAGCTGGGCTTGAGGAATAACAGAAATGTTTGTTGTCCCACAAAAGACTGGCTTATCAGATATTATTAGAGCAGCAATAGCAATTTAGAATGAGCTTATTAGGCACATTTAACCCTATTCTCTGATTATGGAGGATCAGGGATTTGTAACTGGAGTCATTGCAACTATTTTCTGCCTAGGGTTTTTGGAGCCAGCATGGTGCACTCACCCTGTGCCTATGTAGCTGTTGACCCATGGGTGGTTGTACTGCCGTGATGGGTCAAAAGTCAGTTCATGGGGCACCTGTTGAAGAAGAAGTTCTGGCACAAAAGACTCATTAAATTGCTTTATGTAATTCCTCCTGCCTGTAGAGCTCAGTCACCAACACAAAACAGCCTGTGGAGAAGGCAGGACTGAATTTGCTGGTGAGAGCTAGTTTTGATGGACACTTCACAGAGTCCAAACCTTATCTCCAGAAACGTTGACTTGGAAGGCAGGACTTGGGCTCTGTAAGTATATTTTCTTCTCCAGAACAACCTTCTTTCTTCTCACCACTATGGATAACACTGTTTCAGAGGGAAAAGTGGGACCTGATCTAGTGTGTGGCATCTCTGCCTGTTGTGGGGAGGTGGAATGAAACGATCTGTAAGGTCCTTTCCAACCTGAATGTTTCCATGATTTTATGATTCTGTGATGACCTGCAAAATGGGCAAAGCAAGTAGGGTGGATGGGCAGAGTAGGGAGATCATCTTAGTGGGATGAGGTGGGAGGAGGGTGCTGACAAGTGGTGGATGTGGCAGTGAAGCAGCCGCTTCCCGAGGATAAGCCACCTGCATCCTGACCTAAGCTTCACTGCTGGCAGGGCATGAAATCCCATCTCTGCAGTAGCAAAAGGCAAAGTTCCCAAAACCTGTTCTGGGGCAAGGGCCACCTCCAGTTGTCAGCATACCTTGGTGATGCTGGACTTAGGCCTGTGTTTCTGCAGGGAGAGCACCTGACCCACTCTAGAAAGAGCCATCTCCAAGCGAGCCAGCCACGGGCATTGCTCCTTGCTCCCATTTGCCCAGGGTCAGAAACGATGGTGGGTTGGGCCCTGGGAGGGGGAGCAGAGCCTGCAGGGTGTCCTCCATGCTCAGAATTGGGGCCTGCTCCCTGTCAGCAGCAAGCCTGTGTCAGGGCATGCAGCAGCAGTGAGCTCCTCTCCGGGGATCTATCCTCCAAACAAGCACGGTCAAACAAAGACAGGGGGACAGAGGCTTTCCTGACATTGTCAGTCCAGGCTCTTTAGGAACAGAACAAGAGGGGTCTTGGAACAAGCTGCACAAATATGTATTTACACATGCACACAATAGGTTGTGTGTTCACAATGTGGGATGGGCGCACACCATGGCAGTCCTGCCACTGGACCCTGACAGCAAGGGGAAGATGGAAACAGTGACACAGTCAGCCACAAAGAAACTGCCAGTGTTGGCTCTCCTGTCTCCCCTGCTCGCCTCCATGCAGCCTGATGGGCTGGGGCTGGGCATTTGAAGAGACAGGCAGCTGCACCAGCTGAGGCATTGCTGGCAGTGTGGTGCAGGTACCACCTTTCTCTCTCTTTTCATTACCGATGGCCTCTGGGGGGGTTGTTTTGGGGGAATGTTCAGGTAGTGATCCAGCCCAGAGAGGGAGGATGGGGCTAAATGGTCTCATGTTGCTGTCATCCATGGGGGAAAGAGTTCGGGGCACCTGGGTAGGGATGCCAGGGGACAAGACAGACTATTGTTCCCTCTGACTCCCCTTGGCCCCACAAATGGGGTCATGTTCACTGCACAGGCACAAATGTGACTCCAGAGGTGGTCCTCCTCAGAAACCCAATCTGAAACATCAGGAGCTCACCTGAGGACTCTGCATTCCCCTTACTGGTGCAGGAGAATGGGAGCATGTCCCTGCCTTCCTCACTGCAGCTTCTGCCTTTATTTTCTGACTGTCTTCTAGATACAGAGCAGCCCAGACTCTGCAGCATGGGGATCTGCAACGGTGCTGGCTTGGCAGAGGGAGAGGGCTCAGTGTCTTCTCCAAGGATGGAGAGGTGCTCAGCCCCAAGAAGCGGTGCACATGGCCCAGGGGTGACCCTCATGGCCCACTCCACAAATGTCTTCCTTCCTAAGTGCTTGTCACCCTGGCCATCCCAGTGCAGATGCACTGACAGTCAGGGCTCCCAGGTAGAGTGGCAGAAGCAGGCTCCGTGCTGTCCATCAGCTTGGGTGCTCAAGCTAGGAAATCCCTGTCATCTGGTACTTGCCAGGCTCCAGTTTAAAAATGCCTATGGAAAACAATCCTCTAGGCTCATCAAGGCCAAAGCAATTCTGGACAAATACTGGGGCTTGTGTTTTTGTCTGTTCTCAGCACGCACTTGTCGCAGCACTCACTGCCTCCCCAGGGACTTGTGAGGTCCGGACGTCCCAATGGCCATCCCAGCTGTGTTGTGGCCTGGGAGGGGAGTGTCAGGCCAGACAACCACAGCATGCTGTGCTGTGGGGCAGGAGTGCACAGCCCTGTTTAGAAGCAGGAGCGGTCTGAGAGCAACTGAGGCCATAGAATGTGTGGGAGTGAGGTGTTTCATGCCCAGGCCTGTGGCACTTGCCTTGGCCAGTGCTCACCCTCTGTTTCAGCCTCCTCCTTCTCCACAACCAGTGCCATTCTGTTCTGTGCATCTCTGGATTCCACTCATTCATGTCCCAAAGCCCCAAGTGGGCCTCTCCAGTGATAATCCCCAAGCTGGGAGCGCTGAGACTGGCAGTCACCAGAAGAAGCAGGAATAGATGCTCCAGTGCTGTGGGCAAGCCTGTGTGACTGGGTGGTGGGACCAGCAGGGCCAGGGACTGAGAGACATCTTTACAGATGCCAGGGTCAGCTGGTCAAGCGTCTTGGCTGTCAGGCTGCCTACAGTCCTTCCCCTCCCTCTTCAGACCTACGAGAGTGCCCCAAGCTCCCCTGAGATGATGCAGGACCAAAAACGTCAAGTACTACAGAGAGAAGCCTGGCTTTGTGCAATATCCCAAGAAAATAGCTGCTATAGATGCTTCAAAGGAGAAACAGAACTGGAGCACCACCTGGAGCTCCAGCTCATCCCCGTGGTGATACTACCCTGAGCTCACTGAAGGCAGCATCCTTCCAGAAGCAGCCCAGTCAACAAATCCACCAGCAGTGGAAACTGATCCTAAAGATACATTGTGCTGAGAGGGAGAGGTGCTGAAGCCTGTTTGGAGATCAACAGACATAGCTGGGAATGCCACCAACCTTTTGACAGCCAGGCAGGCAGACAAGGCAGGCTGAAACCAGGGGGAAACAGCCTCTCTGGGCAGAGATACAATGGAGAATGAAATGCAGGTGAACTAGTGTTATTGACATATTATTTGGTGCAGGACATAGTTAAATTATTTGCGGAGCCCCCACCTTTTCCTCCCCACCCCAAGAACAGGAATAGAGTAATTAAAACAGCATGTTCTGGGACAGTGGAGATCCCATGGGAGAGCTGGAAATGGAAAGAAGTACACCCACCACTGTGGCCTGTCCCAGTACCCTTCCCTCTTGCCTCAGGGGTCCCCAGGTCTGCCAGAAAGCTGTTGGATAAAGATGATCCCAGTGTCTGATGTATGTAGCAGAACAGGATCTTGTGCTGGTCAGACTGGTTTGGGTGACCCCAGATTGAAGACAGCAAGTGTTGCTGGGATGCAGTTGGGTGTTCATCCAGCAGCATCACCTCCGTGTCTCCTCTGCGGTGATACTCCATTCCAGTGGGCTGTCACTCCTTGGGGTCATATTCACCCATCAAGCCCCTCGTCCCAGAGGAAACACCAGCCCCCTCCCCTGCCTGCATGGAGGCACTGGCAGCACCGGCTATAGACCCTAAAGGATGAGTTGCCTGCTTGAGTGAGGACTGGTGCTGCCAAGACATGCTTGTCAGGCAGCCAGCACTTGGGAAACAAGGAAGGAGAATGTGGAAAGGACAAGTCACTGCACTGGGGACATGTGGGGCAGCAATCAGGGAAAGACAGCAGCCCACACACTCCTTGAAGACAGAGCAGAGAGTGAGTCTTCACAGAGCATTGAATTAGTACTGGAAAAAGGACATTGAACAGCCTCACCTTCCTCTGGTCCAGGAACGGAAGGGCAGGAGGAACAGAGATACTATTTCTTGTGCCAGATAGGTTCCTTGGAAAAAGGTGATGTGCTTGTACAGGCTGCATCATGAGGGGCCCATTGAACCGAACCAGGGAGCTCTTACCCAAGAGCATGAGGAAGAGGCACAGTGCAAGGGATAAGGGAAGACTACAGCAATGGGGACATCTCAGCTATTGCCATGTGGTCTCCATGTGGTCAAGGATCCCTTATTCCTAGACAAGCTCTCCAAGGAGAGGATGCTTCTCCTGGAAGCAAAGAGCAGGAGTGGCAGCTTCCAGGATGCAGCTGGAGCCAGCACAGACTTCTCTTTCTTAAGCAGGATGCAGAAAAAACAGGTCAAGGCAAATGTAGCAGGCAAAGCTCTCTACAGGGCACAGTTACCCTCTTCCCATCTGGAACAGCTGACTTGCTGCTACTTGCTTCTGACTGCCTCTACCCCACACCATCCTCCTCACTCCCTTTCCCCTGGAGCTCACAGGGAGGTGGCAGTCTGTTTTGGTCAGGGCTCTTGAGAAAGACTACAGGAGATTATCCTCTTTCTGCTGGCCTCACATCATCTCATGACCCAAATCACTGTCTGTCTCGCCACTCACTGGTCACAGTGCCCCAACAGCTGATTTTGGTAAGGAATTATCTCCATTGCCACTAGGAAACAAGTATTGGGCTCTTCATACTGGCAAATGCAGGTCTCTCTGACATGGCCACAAGTGTCAGGATCCAAGGGGGATCTTTGGGGATACAAAACCTTGTTGAATGCTGGTCTGCATTGCTGGGGGACGTGTGTGTGAGCCTGACACAGGCGGCAACAGAGCAGCAATGGGAGCCAGACAGTTAAAAAGTGTTGGCCTAAATGACCATAAAAATGAACACAACCACAGAGGTCTTCCATGGTGTCAGTAGCCATTTTGAACATCTTAGCAGGCCCTTTCTATGGCAGATTATTTTTTAAACAATGACAGAGGCCATTACACCAATACAGCCCTGAACAGTGTTGTACCTATATCATCCATGGAGGAGAACTTGCACATTCTGTGAGGACAGTGATCTGATGCTTTCTCTTCTGCTTCTATTGTCACGGGGTAAACTCAGAGCCTGGAAGCTTAGTTGAAGTGAAAAGTCAATCCAAAAGTTCAGAAAACTCTTTTCCAAAGCCTAGTCAGGAAACCAGGATGGATATCACAATAGAACAGACTTTCCCAAGAGATTTCCAATAATTCCTGGATTTGGAATCATGTTGCTGCTTCTCTTATCAAGCAGGACATGCGTATTCATGACAGATGAGGACTAGACTTCTACATCTGCTAGAGACATTAATTCCAAGAGAAATCAGAAATCAGATTATGTTTTGAGATTATTAGAGGTCCTTAGTGTTTATAGTGGAACACAGAAAACCTGAATTTGTACTGCTCTGCTGAGGCCTTTCTCTCATTCTGGAAATGAAATGGTTTGGCTGTCCCGGATGTTGAACTTGATTAGTGTCCGCCACAAATGCAGTCAGAAGCAGGACTGCAAGGCTGCTTAGTGTTGCTTTTCAAGGACAGCTTTGTTGCCCAATATCCTGAAACCATATCCTGTTTTCCTCACAAGAAAAAAATTCCTAATAGGATTAATATTAAATCCGTCTTTTAAAGGAGACAAAAATGCAGCAGCACAGAGCAGGAAGGACACCTTCCTATTTTCAGTACGATGGAGAAGCAGCAGAAGCAGCAGGAACAGGAACAGCAGAGATGTGCTGCAGCTTCTCACCTGCCCTTCCAGCCCATCACTGCTCCATCAGCTCCCTGCTCACTTGAGCTCCACCATCCCCAGACTCTTGTTTTGCACTTTACTCTAAAACCCACACACTGGGGCATTGCACATCAGTGCCAGACAAATGACATACTCTGGCTTCATTCATCCCAGCAGCACTGGGTCTTCTCAAAGGAAACTGGAAGACCATGTCTCACCTGGGATCCACCACAGCACTTCCCACTGCTCATCTCCAGCAGAGCGGAATGCTTGAGCCTAGGTAGGACCTTAACAGCAGAGCCAAGTGGCACTTTGATTCAAAATTGCCCCTTTGAATTGTTATTTATCTTGCCTAAGCAAAACAGAGTGCAGGCCTCTCCCTGCTCAGTCACACAGGAACAGACGGATCAAGAGATCCTCCCACCCACTCACTCTTTGGGGTATGGTGTCTCACCTCAGAAGTGGGTGAAAGAGTTGGTTGTAGTCCCTGGCCTTCTACTGAGTGCACCTGGTCCATTCAGTGCCTCAACATGCTCAGAGTAAACCCGTGACCATGCTTGCTGTGATGGAGGAGCGGTGGTTCTTTTGATATGGAAGTGCTAGCACCTCCCCACAGCTGCTCCGACACCATCTGTGGAGCGTCACTGTTTATTCTCTTTTTTCCCTTGAGTCACAGTTGAACTACGCCACTCTTCTTTTGGCTGTAAAACAAATTAGAGCATTAGACATGCAACCCAGAAGTCAAGTAGCATCATTAGGCTTTGGGAGATGACAGCCAGAGAAAAACATTCCCAGGTAACAGTGCTTTTGTGCAGGACTTGGGACATATGAGGAGTGAAGAACATGGGATGCACGGCTGCCGCAGGGAGAGACGAGGAACTCTGCTTGGGATTGGGAACATGCTACAAGCAAGGGCCTCTCTCACACACCGAAGCCTTTGGCACACAAAGCTCAGGACTGTTTTATCCTGCAGAACCAAACCGTGAGTGAAATGGTGAGGGCATCCAGCTCCTTCACATCCCTGGGCACAAAGGCCCACCACAAATGTCCCCCCTGGCACTGTGTCCTTACCCTCATGTGAGCACAACTGCCAGAGTGGGCTGGCAACACTAAGAAATGTTGTGGTGAACACAAAAGCACAATCGTCAGGCATCAGATTTTAATTTCAATGGATTTTTAAGTGCTGATGGGTTTTAATACAGACACTGTTCAGCATTCTGCACCTGAAGCGGTCCAGGACCACCAGGGGCAGGGCCAGGTATGCCAGGAATGGGGCCAGGACTCCCGGGAGTGGGGTCAGGGCCTCCTGGGAGCAGGGCCAGGATCCCCAAGAGCAGGACCAGGAACCGCACGAGTGGGGTCAGGACTCTCGGGAGCGTGTCCAGGACCCCCGGGAGGAATGAGGGTCCGGCAGTGAGTGGCAAGGGGACCCCCTGCTCCTGCCCAGCGAGTGGAATTCCTGAGCAGAGCCACTCCGTGGGACAAGTTCAGGGAAGTCCCGCGCTGCCGCTGCGCCGGGCAGTGTCATCCCGCCCGGCCTCCTGGCACACGCGGCCCCAAACCCCGTTCCGCCGCCAGCGGGGGCCCGTCGGGGCCGGGGCGGTACGTGCCGTGGCGCACGGCCCAGCCCGGCCCCGCCGCGCTCCCGGGGTCGGGGGGGCCCGGCGAGGCGCACGTGGCGCGCGGGGGGCGGTGCTCGGCCGCGCACGCCCCGCTCCCGCCCCCCGCGCCCCTCCGCCCTTATAGCGGCGGGGGCGGGGGCGGCCGCACTTGGCGGCAGCGGCGGCACCCGCAGGTAGGGCGCGGGCGGCCGCGTGGCGGGCGGCCGAGGGAGCGGGGAGGGGGCGCCTCGGGGTCAGGCCCCCGGCTCTGGGAGCCGCAGGAACTCGGGCGGCTCCGCGCTACCCGGGGCCTCTGCTGCCGGCCCGGCTTAGAAGTCCTGGAGCCGGTGATGGTCCTGGGCCGTTCTTGGAGCGGGGGGCCGCCCCCGTGGCCGGTCGCGCGGCCGGTCGGTTCCACACCGGCGTTTCTGGCTGTGCTGGAACCGCCGCTTCGGTCTCCCCCGCCCCCGAACTGTGGGGGGGAGCCATGTTTTGTTCCCGCTCCGGTATGGCCGCGTGGTGAGGATTCCTCAGTACCCTGCCCTGGCCGCCCTCGTCCTTCTCACCGGCAGTAGCGCCCTGGGGTCGGGGTTTCCCCGGCTTCCTTCTCCCGGCGAACGGTGCGGATGCATGGTGGTGGCCTGGGGGGCCCGGGTGGCCCAGTTACCTCGAGGTGTGGGGTGCTCTGTCCCGGGGAGCTCCTGCCCGGCCCCTCAGGCCGCTGCCCCGGCGTATTTGTGGGGCCGCGCGGGGGAATCTCCGCACCATTTGAGGGTGCTTGATAAGCGCTGGGGCGCAGGGAAGAGGTAATCACGTTATGTTTGGCTCTTGATAAAGGCAGGGAGGGCCTGGAAGCAGCGTGGGAACCGTGTCGTGGCAGTGGGTCTGCGATACTGGGGTACACGGGGGTATCCCCGTCCCCATGTGGAGCACTCCTGCCTTCAGCACCTGGCTGAGCACTACATGGGGATGCCGTTCGCACCGGCCTTCAGGTGATTACCACTGGCATGTGCTCAGAGCTGGACCTCGGGCATTCGAGGCTGCTCAGGTGGGTGAGTCACCCAAGTCCTTCAGCACCGTAATCCCCTGCTGGCTGTGCAGAATGGACTGCGGAACCGTGCTCCGGCTCCAGGAGAGGTGCCTTTAGCCCTTGTTTCTGCCTTGCTCAAGGAGGAGGTGGTAGTAAGGTCATGATGGCCCCGTACGGGTTTGGGGCGTGTGTCCACTCTCAGGTATGTGAATCACTCAGCCAGCAAGGCGTTTCGGTGATCAACAGGAAAAAGCTGAGGCTGCTGGAGTTCACTGGTGGCCGGTGGTAGCTTACAGTCGCTGGGCGGCAAGGGGCTGTCAGAACGCTCCTAGGAGCCAGCACCTACCAGCTCTGGTCCTGGGGTCTGCTCTGGTTGAAGCCTGGTGGCCTGTGGCAGGTGTTTGCTGGCCCCAGGGTGAGATGCTTGGGAACCCCAGCGGACCTGGGATCCAGGTGTGCTGCTGGAATGCTTCACCCGGGTTGGGTAGAAGTCCTGCAGCTGAAAGGTGGACGAATGCATAATGAAAGTGAGCAACGCTGGAGGGCTTGAGTGTGAGCAGGCAGATCAGAGGGGAATTGTGAATTGTACCTGTGGCAAGTGAGGTGGGATTCTTGTCCTGAAACAGTAAATGCCCTGAGTTCTCGAACCCTGCCCTTTAGGGGTTGACCTTTTGCACAATGGTTATTCATGTTCTCCAGCTTTAAGCCTCTTCTGAGGAAAAAGGTGGGTTTTCTTAGTTGCATCACAAGGAAGCAGGTATAATAAGGGTTTTGTGCCTTTCTGTGAACCTTAAGTCTTTTTGTGGTGCACAGGCATCCCATTTTCATGCTAAGTGAGGTAATTTAGTGCTGTTGGATTCTCCCTGGGTGTCTTTGCACTGAGGTTTCCTTGGCTGTGTCTGGAAGGAAAGGAACAATACTGAGAAATGGGCCAGGGCAGGGAACAGCTGGGGTGTGTTGGGTGTAAAGAAACTCCCCAAGCTCCTGATGCTGCCTTTGTTGGGAAGGAACTTCCTTGGTCTTAGATGAACTGCTGGGGTGATGGACCTCCTAATTACAAAAAGTTCTGTTAGAGTATGGCAGTTCACCCTGCCTCAAAGTCGTGGGGGTGCCTGTGGCTGTCCTAGTCCTTTGGGAAGGCGTGAAACATTGTTCCCTTCCTGGAGGTGTTACCTGGAAAAGGTGTGAATGGTCGCATGTACTTTTTCTTGGCTTCTACTTGGCACAGTTGGCCTGATTTGTCTGGCAGCTAAGGTGGAAAATACCCAGTGACTTTCATGCTATCATTTTATATCTCCTTTATGAGCAGTTGAAAAGCTGCACGTAGGCTTGGGAGGAGCATCTCATTAAGCTCTGTAGGTCAAATTTACTGTTGCACTTTTATGGCTTTTCCTATTTCCTCCTCTGGAATCAGCCTATAACAGACACTTAAGAAAGTGGGAGCCTCTCACCACTGGTATTGATATGACTCACTGTGTCCTTAGAGCCGCTGCAGTGTAGTTCTGTAGCCAAGGAAAATCCACGTGTGTCTGTAGTTAATTACTGAAACCGCAATCACCAGAGTGCTACTGGGCCCTTGGTGTGACCTCCTTTCCTGCCTTCATCCCAGTGCTGCCTTGGTCCTGGTTTGAGGGCTGGGTCTTTGGTGCGAGTGTCCCACTTCCATGTACTCCTGGGTCCTTGGTGTGACCTCCTCTCCCACCTCCACCCTTGTGCTTTTGGGTCCTTGGTGTGCATGTCCCACCTCCATCCTGGTGCTTACTCATCTGTGGTTTGAGCACTCGAAGCTAGCAATAATGTGGCAGTGGCTGGGATCAAAATTCAGACTCCTGCACTTGGGGAAGGGACAACCAGTTCTCTTTGATGGTGGCTGCTGTGACTTTTTGTGATTTTGCACAAAATTCTGCTTTGCTAAGACACCCGGAGCTGTCTCTGGCTGGCATCGTGGGTCTCTAATGAAAGAATGCCAATGCTATTCCGTACTACATTTTTCTCATTCTGAGGATTTCCGGGCAGGCACAGGGTGTCCTGGGAGCGTTCCTGAGGACTGCTGGTGCAGGGAGGATCAACTCTGTGTCCTGGCAGAGCATGACTTGTGCTCAGGGTGTGACTGGGGAACCCTGTACAGGGGCTTGAGCACCCCCTGTCCCCTCCTGAGACATGGGCTTGGCTGGCAGCTGGTGCTATGAGAATCCCTTTCCGCAGGGATGGGGGTGCAGTTAAAGAGGGGACTCTAGGTGTGCTGTGCTGCGGGCTAAAGCTGATGTGAGCCCAGACTACATGCAAGAGCTGCTTGCTTCACGTAATATTCTTGTAACTGATCTGCAAACCCCTCTGGCTGCAGGGTTTTGGGCTTGAGGGCTCTAGAAGAGCCATGACCACAGCTGGGCTCTAGTATAGAAATAAGCCAGGCTTTCTCCCTTGGGCCTGTTGGTAGCTTGCTTAAGCCTGATTTCATGCTTTCTCACACCAGTAAGATGCTTGGTCCTTACTGAGCCTTGTTGATGCTAACAGCCAGGCACAGCAGCCCCAGATGGGAGCTTCTCTGGTGGTCACAAATAGCTGCTCATCTCTCTGGTTGGTTTGCTTCCTCCAAAGCTGCCAACAAACTATCCCAACATTTCATTTTGCAGGGCAGCTTGCAGCCTTTCATGCCCTGTGCCATGCTGGGAGTGTTTTGGAGGCTGAGGGGCTGTGTCCACCAGAGAGACCAATTGGGAGTGTCCAGGACAAGTTTGTGGCTGTGCCTGGTGGGGTGAGCAGGATGATCTGTGCCCCTGCAGGCTGAGGCTCGTGCTGCCAGTGGGGGAGCTGGAGAAGGGCAGCTGCCAATGCTGTGCCCCATGGCGTCTGTCTGTCTGCACGCTGGTGTTGGCTCACCGGGCCGACAGACTGGGGCATGTCTGGGAGTGTGTTGGCCATCCCTGGTGGGAAGAGGCACTGAGTGGGCTGGGCTGCTTCTGGCCAAAACCTTGAGCTTGCCCATGCGGGCTGCTGGCCTTGAGTGAGCCCTGCCTGTGCTGCTGACCTTGGCTCACCCCGGCAGCAAAGGCTGGAGCTCAGCAGGGCCTCAATTGACTATTGTCCTGGTGCAGAGCCCTTGGAAGTGCTGGAGAGTCACGTAGGCCGTGTGCTGCCAGGTTAAACCGTGGCTGTGGGTGCCTGCTGGAATTAGAGATCTGTGCATAATGCTCTAAACCTGCTTAAAACTGGTGAAAGTGGTGTCTCAACTCCTGACAATCTCTTTCATCTTACTTCAGGCCAAAAAAAAGTCCAAATTTGAAGCTGTAGAATGTTATTGGCTGTGAACAGCTGGTGGTTGCCAAGCCCCTTCATTTCCCCAGCAAAAGATCTCAGTTTATTTTCAGGGATTGGAAGGGATGTTGGGGGCCTGCCAGCTCCCCATGTTGAGCAAATGTCCCATGGATGTTTATGGCCCTGTGCTGAGCACTGGAAGGGGCTCTTGTGATGAGCTGGGTTTGGGAGGTTGTGCTGGGAGGGGTGGATGTGGCTAATCTTTTGGCTAATTCTTTGAGCTGGGCTGATGGGGAACAAGCTTCTGGAGAACAGCATCCCCCTTTCTGCTGGGGGCTTGAGGGAAGACCTCCTTTGGGAGGTGTGATCTGTGCTTCTAGCAAGGTACAGCTTTGTGCCCATCCTGCCTGGCCTAGGTGTTTCAGTGTTGGCATTCCCAGGCCAAAGGCTTGGTCCTGCTGACAAAGGCACAAGGGGCCCAAATGGCCATTGGATAGCCTGGACATCTTTTTTGCTGTGGAGATCCTGCTTGGGACAATGCTATGTCCATCTCAGAAGCTGGATGCACAGGGAGAGCAAGAAGCAAAGACAGCAGGGCTGGAATGACCCATGGTGGATTTCACACCTGCTGTGATGCATGCCCAGTGTAGGGAAGCCTTGGGCTGGAGGGATGTGTGAGTAGAGGCAAAGGTGTGTTGTGCCTGGGCAAGGCCTCTGCTTGGATGGGGGAATGCCCTTCTTCCTTTGACCCCAAAAAGGAGCACTGTGAGCCACTTTAATAAAGACTTTGCCCCAGAAATACTTAGGGGCATTTGCAGCACTTTATAAATGTGAGCTTCTGTCTTTCTGTGCTGGAGTCCTGCCAATCTGAGCTTTCAAAACTGCAGCAATTTACTGCATTATGTAACTAAAAGTCTTGAAATCATACTGTTCCGGGCCCCTTTGGAGAAAGGATAACTGCTTGTGGGTGAGACCTGGGAGATATCAGGGCTTTAGTCTCCTGGGGGGATCTGTTTTGAGGTGATACCATCTTCATTACCTCAATTCCTGCTCTCACTGTAGCTGTGTAGAGGAGTGTGGCTGTAGGCTACCCATTCCTGCAGATTAGTCAGGACTTTTATAGGGAGCAGTTGTGATACTCAGTCATTACTTGGTCTCATCAGTCTTAATTACTGTAAATATGGTTATTTTATTTTCTAATAGGGCAAACTGTAGTTGGCTGCCTGGCAGCTGTGAATTTGATTTCTAATCACATCTCTACATGTTGCAGCTCTTCCAAAACAGCTGAAAATGTCATAATGATGTGTTCTGGTTTTTGTTTTTTGTTGTTTTATATTTTTTTTAATTTCTTTTTTTTTGCAAAAGGGATGTAATCTTTCCAGTTGGGCTGGCTGCATTACATGTGCTTTATTTTTTTTTCCTCACTTGTTTGAAAGTACTTCTGTGTGGGAGCAAAGAGTAAATTGTAAAGAAGCCTAATGCAATTGAAGGATGAGCTTTTCTAAAACTTAATGAGGATTTTCAGTGACTCAGGGAAAAGTGTTGTGGCATGCAGAACTCCTCGTGTAAACTCTCTGGCGTCAGACTTTGGGAATCTTTGGTCTCAAAACCTTGTTCAGCTCAAGGTTTTTCATTGTGCCTCAGCAATGCAAGAGAGATCATGTCTAACCTGCCAGAAGCCTTTTATTTTACAGAGAGATGCCACCTCAGCACCCACAGGAGGAGGAATGCTGCTTGTAGGGGAAGAAAAAATAAATGAACCAAACCACAGTCATTTTGGAGCAGTTCAACTCCTTGGGAGCGGTGGAAGAATTAAACCAGTGTGTATGTCTCAGGAACAAAAGGGGAAAATCCCCATCGTAACCCCCTCAGCCTTTGCCTCGGATGACTTTTATTGCCTGTAATTTTAATTAGTGCTTGCAAGTAGATTATATTCCTTTCTGGGACCTTTTATAGCCAGCAGCTGGTAGTTTCAGCTTTCAAAAATGTTTTGGATAAATCGGTGTGATTGGATGATGCTCTAGGATTCACTGAAGCCTGTGAAAGCTCAGTGTGACTCAAAGCAAGAGGTGGCAGAAACTCCAGTGTGCAGCTTGTTTGGGGAGGGCATGTTCAACAATTCCTAGTGCTCATGGTGGGTGGGTGGGCTTCTCTGTGTTCCAAAACCAGGCTGCATTGGGAGTCTTTGTGGAGCCTGGCAGTTTCCTCGGTGGCCGCTCGTCCCAGGTGGGTGCCCACAGGTGTGTGTTGGCCTGGGGATCTGCCTGCAGCCTGACACCACAGATACGGGCTCATCCTGGTGAGTCCCAGAGAGGAAATTGGAAGAAGTGAGCTCTGGCTCCTGGGCATAGTTCAGCCGCGGACGTGCCAGGGGCAGCGTCTTGTCAATGATTCCTTTGTTGGAGCGGTGGGTGGCTTGGAGCTGCTCGTGGTGGTCATGTGTTGCACTGGCCAGGATGCAGGAAAATGCCCTGCCAGAGAAAAATCATTGTCTGGGTCACACTAAACCAGTCTTAGCAGCTTGCAGAAACCGACCTCCTGTGCTTTTCTTCCTCTGGCCCCATGTGGGTCTGGGGCATCACCTGGTAGGCATCACTGTGGCCAGGTGTCAGGTGGCTCTGGCTAACTTGGTGCTGTATCAGATAACTGCTGCCAGTACTTGCAGTGCCAGGTAGGAAGGAGCAGGATCTCCCCATGACTCTGGATCACCAGCTGTGCTTTGACCAGGACACTGGGATCCCAGCCTTGGATATGCACCAAGTGACATGGAGTGGGTGAGAAGGCTGGAGCCCTTAGTCCTGTAGTGTGTGCTATAGGGGTGTGCCAAATAGGTGCTGGCATGTCAGCAGCCGTGGATGAGATGGTAATCGCTGTGAGCTGGGGCGGATACAGGCTATAAATAGGAGGCTGTACCTCTCTGAGCCAGCACCACACTGCTTTGAAGTTGTCACTCTGCCTGGTATGGCCTCAGGAGCTCTGGAAAAGTCTCTCCTGCTCAAAGGTGGCTTTTTCCTCAAGTGCAAACCTGAGCAGCAGAGAGCTGCTGAATGAGGAGTGGGTTCTAGTGAAGGAGCCTAATGTTGGCCCTTGGCTGGTGGCACTTAATAGGGGTGGGTGGGGTGGGGATACCTCTGTGAGACTGAGGAACGCTGCAGTCCATCAGAAAATGCCTTCTGAAATCCCTGGGGATGCACAGGGGTTCTGGGGCTGGTAGTGATTTCTGTTGCTTTGCACGATGTAACCCTTGTTTGTGAGCAGCTGCCCTTCTTACGGTTCCTTGCTGTGATGCCTTGTGCTGCTCTCGGCTGCCTGGACCAGCCTTCCATTTGGAGTAACAGCAGCTCTGGAGTGTGATCTAGTTCTGCTGCAGCGTGGGCCCATGCATGAGCAGCCTGACCCTGATGGCCTCTGGATTGCTCCCAATCAGCCTCTCCAAGGGGATTCCACACTTCAGCAAGCCTGAATGACATTTTCCTGTTTATTTTGTTTTCTAGTCACTTCTGGTTTCGAGCTTTTTAGGTGAATTGTTTTTATACTTGGGTGCTTTGTGAAACCTGCCATAGCCTTTTTGATCAAGGAGGAGGGTTTGGATGCATTTGGGTCAGGAGGTGCCCTGCAGGGTCAAACAGCAGGGGAACCAGGCTCTGCTGGGACTGTGTGCATCCACCTCCCCCTTCCCTGGTGGCATATGGGACCTTTCCTTAGTCACTGCTCAGGCTAAGTTTAGCCACAGACCCTGACCTTTAGGAATGGTGGGTGTGCTGTGACACCCAACTGCTCTTTTTCAGCAGAAATAGGGGTGTCCTGTTTGGCTCATGCATGGGGACTTACTTCCCCTAAGTGTCTGGATTTAATAACCATGGTATGCAGCTCCTGCTCTAGGTGGCCTGGGGCTTCCTGGGATTTTGCAGTGCTGGGGTGGCACTCCTGGAGATGCTATGGGAGCTCTGCCCATGCAGATGAGCCCTGGCTGCTGTCACAGACACTCCCTGCCCTTTCCAGCTTAGGTCAGGATGTCATGCCTTAAATTTGTCGCTTACAAACATGTGCTGACTGGGGCTCTTAAAGGCCAGCTGCAATCTGAGCGTGTGCTTTGGAGTGGCCTTCTGTGCTGGTGATCCTGGAGTGCTCTCACCTTAAGAATCAGCTTTTCTTATGGTGGTGGGGGCACTGGTGCAGTGCCAGCCTTGCAAACAGAGTTTGAGCTGTGCAGTTGTATGCCAGGAGCAGGAATTCTGCTTTCTGCTGAGGCAACACTTTGTCCTTTGCAGATCTGTGATCCCCAACTGAGTCATCGCCGACTTGATTCAAGATGCCACCGGCCATTGGAGGCCCCGTAGGATACACTCCTCCTGAAGGAGGATGGGGATGGGCTGTGGTCATCGGAGCCTTCATCTCCATTGGCTTTTCCTATGCCTTCCCCAAATCTATCACAGTGTTCTTCAAAGAGATTGAGGTCATCTTCAATGCGTCCAGCAGCAAAGTCTCCTGGATCTCCTCCATCATGCTGGCTGTTATGTATGCAGGAGGTAAGTGGGCTGGAGGCTGGTACATGTGCTACATCACAGCACAAGATGCTGCTCTCCTGCTGGGGCTGGTGATTCCCACCTGGTTGCAGTGACAACCACCAAAATTTTGCTATAACTTTGAGTTCTCTCCTTATGTGAGAGCAAAACCTCCCTTAATGGGTTTTCTTAAAGGAGGTTGCTCAGAAAGTTACATTTAATGCCCAGAATGCAAAATCCAGGTTAATCTGTCCTCCTCTGCAAAGCTGTAAAATCTTTCCGGGGAATTACGACTTGTGTAATTCTGCCCTTGTCCTTGTTACAGTAGGCTACAGATGCTGTGTCTGCTCCCAGCATCTTCCTGAAGGCTGGGGAGCTGCTGTGCCACATGTGGCAGCCTTGCTTTCAGGGGCACTTCCTTTCAGATGAGACATTGATTTTTTTATTTTTTATTTTTTTAAAATTCAGGGAATAGTGGGTGTATCTAGGGATCTGCCCCCAGTTTCTCTTCAGCTCAGTTGTGCTTGGAATGCACTGAAGCCTCGTGCCACATGTTAATGCTTGCTGGTGCCAAGAGGCAGCTTCTGCTGTTTGAGGATGGCAGCATGCACTGGAAGTACAAAGACGTGAGCAGAATAAAGCAAACCCACCTAAACTAAAACAGCTCCCCTCCCTCCCCTGTCCTTCAGAAGCTGCCTTTTGAAGGCTTTTCATTCCCAAGCTGGGTACTTTATGCATGGTTTTAATGGGTGAGGAGCATGCAGAGCGTTCCTGGTCTCCAGACCCTGGAGTCTTGTATGTGCCTGCAAACACAGTGTTGTGCTGGGCTGAAAGAAACACTGTGAGCCTACTGTTGTGGCCACTTCAGAGGCAAATGGGAGCTTGTCCCTGCCACCAGTCCGCAGCTGGCAAGTTGCCTGCAGCCTTGTTGGATTTGTGCATCCAAAGGAGCTGACGTCAGCTCCCGGCTGAACACGAGGCTTTTCCTTTGGGGGAACAGGCTCTGCTTTGTCCTCGCTCAGCTAGCGAAGCGACGAGCACATTTCCCTGCTCCAATGTTGTAACAAGCTTGTAAACCGTGTAACAGCCTTAATGAGACCCAATCTAGGCCATTCCTCCTCTCCCAATAGCTCAGAGCTGGTTCTTCTGGGGGCACTGTCTGGAGCTGCCAGGGGTAAGAATTCCCTCCTCCAATACTGGAGTTGTGGTTGTCCCCATGTCCCCCTCCCTCCCTGGTGATACTGTCTCTCCTGCTTTCACTGAACTGTTGCCATTAAATTCTAGCAGCTGCTGGTCTTGAACTGCTTGCCCATATGTGGGTGGCAGGGATGCTGAAAGTACCCTGGAAGCATATCTCCCTACAGCTGCTCTGTGCAGTGATCATCAGGATGCATGGATGGCATGGTGTCAAATCCCCTTTTTCAGATCCATGTTGGGATTAGATTCCATTACTTACATGTTTTTGGCAGCTTGACCAATCAAGTTAGATCAGGTAATGTTTAGTCAAAAATGCTTCCTGTGGATGTAGAAAATAAGAGTGTGTGTGAATTATTTTCCTTTAAAAAAAGCAGGGGTGGTGTGGGGAATTGCCCCTAGACTACCTGGCACTTCCCAGCTGGGTGGCTTCCTGCTGAGTGCCCCTTGGAACCTGCTGCTCCCAGGTGGACTTCCTGGAGGAAAGGCTGTGTCTGCCTTTAGACTCTGTTTAGGGGTGCATCACGTTTGCCGAGTTCAAGGTCCAGGTTTTGCAAAGTGCTGAGCACTCTATGGGACTCATGATATGGCAGCTCCCATGTGCTGCTGCCTCTCACAGGACCAGGGCCATGGCCCATTGCACTGGAGCCTCTGGTAGCAGAGAGCAGAATGTCATGGGGCTGGGGACAGCCTCTGCAGTGCCAAGGCTTCTGTAACCTGCTCCAGGCTTTGTTTAAACTGGGCAAAAAGGTCAAGTACCATCCGAGGACCCATGAATAACATGTTGACAACGTCCCTGTCTGTTAATGGCAAAGCAAGGTCTGTTAATATTCAATGGATGTTCATTCAGTGTATTTAAATACATTTTAGTGTCTGTAGAGCATGCTTGGCAGTCTCTAATCACTGTTTGCTTTGGGTTAAAGCTCCTGATAGTGAAGCACTTGAAAGGGCAATTGGGCCCTGTCTGCCTTAGGGGTAGCAGTGGAAACAGAAGCACCCCTTCTCCTGGGGCAATGCCGCTTCTTCCCAAGGCCTAGGGAGCTTCACCTGCACCCAGAGAAGGTGTTTCCTCACAGCTTTGTCTAGTCCTGATCAGAAACCTCTGGCAGGTGATGTGCAGTTGCTTTGCAGCTGAGACCCCAGCTCATGGTGGGTGGGTTGCCATAAGTAGGGTAGAGCCCACAGCACAGCATGAGGCAGGTGGCTTCAGCCTGTCCCAAAGCCCTGTGTCTGGGAGCAGCTGGTGGCCAAGCAGCTCCCATTTCAGCCCACAGAAGTCAACTTGCTCAAAGAAGTCAAAGCTTTCTGTGCTTCAACAGTTCTCTCTCTATGGTTGGTTTAGATTACATATTTAGGAAGAAGTTTTTCCCTGAGGATGATAAGGCCCTGGCACAGAGAAGCCTAGAGAAGCTGTGTCTACCCCATCCTTGGAAATGTTCAAGACTGGGTTGGATGGGGCTTGCAGCAGCCTGTTCTAGTGTAGTGTCCCTGCCCATGGCAGGGAGTGGGAGCAAGGTGATCTTTAAGGTCTCTTCCAACCCAACCCATTTTGTGATTCTCTTATCTCTAGCTGCCTCTGAACCTCCTGCCCTTTCCCCTTACCCCAGGTCCCTCACTGGGAGAAGCAACACTGAAAGCTGGAATCCTCTGGCAGTAAAGCTGCAGTGTGCTTGCCTGTGTGTGTTCGGTATCTCATGCTAAGGTAACTTCTCTCTGGATGCATCTCCTTTCTTTGCTCAGGTCCCATCAGCAGCATCCTGGTGAACAAGTATGGCAGCCGGCCCATCATGATCGCAGGCGGCTGCCTGTCCGGCTGTGGGCTGATCGCAGCTTCCTTCTGCAACACGGTGGAGGAGCTCTACTTCTGTGTTGGGGTCATAGGGGGTAAGTGATAGCTCTGCCCTAGTGGGGCAGTGAAAGGAGCAGCTTCAACCCAGTAATTATTAGTTGATGTCTGAATTTGCATAAATTCTGTTTCCTGTCACTGCCTGGGTTCCTCTTCTTCAGCTGGCAGCAGGGGCTGACTCCCACTCATGGAGCTGGAAGGTGGGTGGGTCAGGTGTTGGAATGCACTGTATGGGCCACTGGTGGAATCACCATCCCTCGAAGCATTCAAAAAGCATGTGGATGTCACACTTGGGGATGTGGGTGCACCTGGCTGTGCTGGGGCAGTGGTTGGACTCCATGATCTTAGAGTGCTTTTCCAACCTAAATGAATCCTTGATTCTAAGTTGGAAATGGAGCTGGGACACCCCCCCCCCCCCCAGAACTGAAACCCTGCTTGTCCCACTAGCCCTTCTGCTGGTGCTGCTGGGGGTGTCCAAGCCCTGAGCCCCTTATCTCTCTCTCCTGCAGGTCTTGGGCTTGCCTTCAACCTGAACCCTGCCTTAACCATGATTGGCAAGTACTTCTTCAAGAAGCGTCCACTGGCCAATGGGCTGGCGATGGCGGGCAGCCCTGTCTTCCTCTCTACCCTGGCACCCGTCAACCAGCTCTTCTTTGGCATATTTGGCTGGCGTGGCAGCTTCCTCATCCTGGGTGGCCTCCTCCTGAACTGCTGCGTGGCTGGATCCCTGATGCGGCCCATAGGTCCCAAGCCAGATCAGCTGAAGAAAGAGGCCAATAAGGAAGCGCAGCAGGAGGCTGGGAAGGCAGGCAAAAAGGATGATGGTGACACCAGCACGGACCTCATTGATGGAAAGGCCAAGAAAGAGAAGAGCTCATTCTTCCAGACAATCAACAAATTCTTGGACCTGTCTCTGTTCACACACAGGGGCTTCTTGCTCTATCTGTCAGGCAACGTAATCATGTTCTTTGGGTTGTTCGCTCCCTTGGTCTTCCTCAGCAATTATGCAAAGAGCAAGAAGATTGCTAGTGACTCTGCAGCCTTTCTGCTCTCCATACTGGCCTTTGTGGACATGGTGGCCAGACCTTCCATGGGACTGGTGGCAAACACCAAGTGGGTCAGACCACGCATCCAGTATTTCTTTGCTGTCTCTATTATTTACAATGGGGTTTGCCACCTCTTGGTCCCCATGTCCACCACCTATGCTGGCTTCTGCATTTATGCTGGCTTCTTTGGCTTTGCCTTTGGCTGGCTGAGCTCGATCCTGTTTGAGACCCTGATGGACCTGGTGGGAGCTCAGCGGTTCTCCAGTGCTGTTGGTCTGGTGACCATCGTGGAGTGTTGCCCTGTGCTTCTGGGACCCCCTATGCTAGGTAGGGTGTGCTGTGCCTGGAGAACTCATTTGAGGACATGGTTTTAATGGGGTGGTGCTGGGTTGGTGATTGATTGACTTAATGATCTTAAAGGTCTTTCCCAATCTTAATGATTCTATAATTCTTTGACTCTGGCTGTCCTGCCTGGACTTGCGAGTGGTGGTGGGTTCCCTTGAGCCATGGGCAGCCCTTGGCACTGGGGCAGTGGTCAGGAGACCATCCCAGCATCCGAGGAATGGCCAAGGAAGTGGGATCTGAACCCCTGGCACAGGGTAACAGAGCAGGGAATAAAGGAATGTGGGACAGGTCCTTGCCTGAATGTGAGAGTGATGGGCTTGGGCTGCTCTTGGGAACATCTCCATGACCTGGAGCTGCTCTGGGGGCATCTTGCTAAACTGTCCCCTCTCTTGTCTCTTAGGGAAGCTCAATGACATGTATGGTGACTACAAGTACACGTACTGGGCCTGCGGGGTTGTCCTGATCATTGCTGGGATCTACCTCTTCATTGGGATGGGCATCAACTATCGCCTGGTGGCAAAGGAGCAGAAGGCAGAGGAGAAAGCAAAGAATGAAGGGAAGGAGGAAGAGACCAACATTGATGAGGCTGAGAAGCAGAAGGAGGCAAACAATGATGTGGCCCCCTCACCTCAGAAGAATGTGGAGGATGGTGTCAAAGAGGAGGAGAGCCGCATGTGAGGGACTGGTCTTAATCCCGGAGTGTCGGGGAAGCGCTGCTGCCCTGGTGCGGCAGCCGGGGCAGAGCTCTGCTGGCGCTGGGTGGCCGTGAGAAGTGTTTAAACCAGGTGTTCATTTTTAAACAGGCTCTGAATTGTCTTTCCATCTGTGTTAAACAAAGGTAACAGGACTACATATGCAGTATCCTCATGTGTCCAGGGGCAGGGGGCTTTTATAGTCTGGCTTTTTAACAGTAACATGAATGTACTAATATGTGCCTTACAGTCTCCATATCTAGCTGAATCTGAAGGAGCCTTAACTCTAAACTGTGCTTCAGCTCTGTATTCTGCTTGGGGTTGGGGGGTGGGGGGATACGTGTGTGTTTTGGGGGAGTTTTGTTGTTAAAAAGCCATAAAAGCAGGATACTGGATTTGTTGAAGCATGTTGGGCTTCAGGGCCGGCCCTGAATGAATACTGCTTCACACGCTTCTTACTGCAGGCCCTCTGCGGGGGAGATGCGGGCATGGGGCAAGGTGCTCCTCAACCCCCGTGCTCAGTGCCTCCTGGCTCTTTAGGTGGTCTTTAGGTATGTTTTGAAAACACTTTAGCTACTGTAGTTCTTTAAAATCCCTGTTTTTGTAGCTGTTCTCTCATGGGATATTCAGGTTCAAGAAAGATAGCTGCAGTTCTTGTTGGGCAGCATCACCCACTCCAGGGCTGTGGCAGCCCTGCTTGCCCAAGCCTTCCTTGGGGAGTGTTGGGGTTCCCCCTGCCTCCCCACTCTGCCTCAATAGTGCCTCTTCTCAGCCCGGTGCAGTGTGATGTGAAATGGGTTCAGGTTGTGGTGCTGGCATTCATGCTGCTGTCGGCTGTGCTGCCCCTTCCTGCTCGTGCGGTGGATTTTCACCAGAGCATCCCTTCCAGCCAAGTGTTTTGGGTGCCTGACCTTGGGCAGAGTGGTGAGATGGGTGGACGTGGTACATCCCTGAGACTTTATCTGCTTTTGCTCTTTTATCTGTTAGAGAAACCTCTTTTACTTGCTTCTGTTCAACTGAGATCTTAAGGCAGTGGATGCTGAACCTCTCACATCTAGGACACGTAAGGGGGAGGAAAGAATTTGTACGTATTTATTTTTTATTTTTTAGTGTTGGAAAATATCTCACGTATGTGGAGCAGGTTAATGGCTCTCAAGTTCTAGTAAATGTTGATCAGAATTCATGTTAAGAGGCTGAGTTTTTTTCAAATAAACTTGTTTTTTTACAATTTACCCTTCAAATGTTGAACTTCTTTCTTAGAAGTGTGATTTCTATGTGCCAGATCACATAGATTTAGGGTCAATTTTGGGGAGAGGGTGAGTGGGGCTGTGGCAGGGCTTGGCTTTCCACTTGCTGCTCCCAGCATCCTGTGGAAGCTGGACACATACTGAGAGGGTGAGATGCCCCTTTGCAGCTGGAAGAGGAGGCTTTGCTTAGCAGTTGGGGTGGCTACAGCATAGTGTCCTCATGCACTCTGGTTTTGAAAACCTGTAAAAACCCTTGAGAACTCCCTTGATTGTGAGGGGGAGGGACATGCACTTAAAAATCTGAGTGATGCACAGATACTCTTGCTGTCTGTTTCCTTCTGAGCTGAATGGATCCACACCTGTATGGGGCTAAAACTAAATGAGAGGTTAAATGAAGGTGGCCTTGAGGGAGTTGTTCTGGGGTTCCTGGGATCCCTGGCAGGTTCAGGCCCTGCATTGCAACTGTGCTCCTTGCTCTCTCTCATCTGCAAGGCCCCTTTTGCCTTTTTTTGGTCTAAATATCTCATAAAGCAGCCTGGATTGTTGGAGTTTTTTTAATGCTGTAGATTATAAAGCCAGGGGAGTATTTTGTAAAAGAGGATGTTGTATGGTTACTGAGCTGTGATAGTGTAAAGCCAGGTAATTGTATTTTCATAGTTGGGGTGTCTGGTGGACCACAGGAATGGGCTCACATCAAAATTACCAACCCCTGGGAAACTGCCTGTTATCCAAGTTTTTGTAGATACAGACAAGGTTCCCTCTGTGTGTGGGATGGTCTCTGGTGGGACTCAGACAGTGCTGCAGGAGGGTCTGGGCTCTTCTGCCATACCAAGCGTTGGTGATACCTGTAGAGAAGGTCATTTGTCCTTCTCTACTGATCCCCCACCTCTTATGGGCATTGGGGGTCCTGTCTGGGCTGTGCCCACAGCTGGCATGTGTGTTCCTGTAGCCAATGCCACTGGGAGAGGCTCACACAGGTAGGGCAGGAAGCCAACCCTGCTTCTAAGGAAAAAAATGTTTAAATAATTTCCTGCTGCTTGGATGTGGCTGGCTGGGAGCACTTCAGTAATAAATCCTGGTTGTTCTCTACCAGTGACCTCCATGCCGTGTATGGAGCTGGATGTCAGCCCTGCCCTTGCTCCAGGGTCTCCTGTGGAATTTGTTCCTATGGTCCAATGCTGTGGAAATAGGAAGGTGTCTGTTGGATTGGGAGGAGAAAACTTACTCTTGCCCTGTATTAGGCTATAAGCTATTAAGTGCCCTGGTTGGAGTAGAGCACGGTCCTTGCTATGGCAGGTGTGGCACCCCTCCAGGGCACAGACTGTCCTGGGCCAGCCTCTCCCACCAGGCAGGGGCCATCCCTGTGCCTGCTCCTGTCTTAGCTCTCAGGAGCAACAGGGCTATATTCAGTCACATTCTTTCTGTAAGCGAAGTCATATGGAGTGATGGGAAGTACAGGACCTGGGCTCCCAGAGCCTCTCTCACTGTTACATATCCATAAAATGGGAGCTAAAATTAGGCACAGTGCTCCAAAAAGCAGATGGGAGCTCTGGCTTTACCTATGACGGTGGGTGAGTGGGCAGTGGATGCTCAAACCAGCCCTTGTGTTCCAGGGATGCTGTGCAGGCTGAACCCATTGCACTGCCTAACTGGAGGAGATGGGGATCTACTGTGATGATCCCTTTGCAAAGTACAGTACATCCGTGGGGACTTGTGTGCTTCCCTGCTCCCCAGGCCAGGAGCTGTGAGCAGTGGGAGTATTGCTGGCCAGATTCTCCTCATTCTTCCACAGGGTTTCCTCTATGCACCCGGCCACGTCGCCTTCCTTCCTCCAGGGATCACAAAACAAAATTCTCGTCATAGCGTGCAGAATTGAGGAAATACTTGGGAGCTAATTCCCCTGCAGTTTGTTTTTCCAAACATCTGAGGTTGCCAGCCAGAAATGCTCAGCAATAGCTGGGTGGGTTTGGGGGCTCCCAGAGGAGCATGGGGTGCTCCAGCTGCTGGCTGGGACCTGTTGCCACTGGTGGCAGCCAGGCCTGTTAATGGTGGGAGCTGGGATGAGGCAGGCAGACCCCAGCTGTCCTTCCTTTCCTTCCTTACCTGTTAGGGAATTTGGGGCAGTTCACTGGTGAGCCCTCTGGCTACAGTGGTTACAGGCTGGGAAGCTGCTGCTGCCTCTGCTGTGCTGTTGGGCCATCCTCCATCACCTCCTTGGGGCTGCCCAAATGCACCCCAACCCTACGGCTGCCTTGAGCCTGTTTTCCCTGGTGTTGTGGGGCTGTGGTGCCTGTGGTACTGTGAGAAGCCAGGCAGCTTCACAGCCCTTGACCCACGGACATTCCCAGCCTCCTGAAACAGCCTAATCCTCCCCACAACACAGCACAATCCCCTTCCTGGGGAGAGGGGAGCCTGGCTGCAGAGCTCATTCATGTGACAAGCATGAGGAGGGGATCTGGGTCCCTGCCTGCTCCTGCTCTGCCCAGAGACTTTATTCAGTTCTTTTGGGGGAGATTTGGGTTATGCTGAGTGTGCAGCTCTGTCCAAGCACTCTGGGCTGCTGCTCTGCAAACAAATGCTGCTGTTCCCAGCCGCTGCCAAGGTACTGGTGAGGGTGGGCAGCTGCTGGGAAAAGTCTGTCTGTCCTGTGGCCAACACTGTCTCTGGCTGTGGCTGTCTGCCCTGGCTGGGAAGGGGCAGAGAGAATTATAGAGTCATGGAACGGTTTGGGTTGGAAGGTGTGAAGGAAGCCCAGCTCTCTGACAGGCTTCCTCCTTGGAGATCTGTCCCCTAAGATAAGACAAAACTACTTTGTCATGGTGACTAAGCTGTGGACTCCTTCCTTCCTGTGCCCCGGACCCCTGTCCCTTGCTTTGGGACCCCATGTTATCTCCCCTGTTAAGGATTAGTCATTTTACCCTGGTCTTAGACCATTGGTCCCTTTCCCAATTCTCCACTTCTCTATAAAAACCTCAGCTTTTGTGCAGTTCAGTGGAAGTTTGTCACTGGCCCCCTTTGCTGAAGCCTGCCAATAAGGATTCTGCAGAATGCTTCATGATCTCCCATCTATGCATCGGCTGGGGCAACTCATGAGCAGAGCTGAGCTGATCTCAGCTGATCATAGAGCTGCACTTTCTTCTAAAAGAGCTGTTCATGTGAAGACTCAGACTGCTCCTAAGGGTTACCCCTGGCTGGAATCTGCCTGAGACTCCCTGGGTGGCCGTTCCTTCCGGGACCCCTATCCAGGATAGTTGGTGGCAGAGCTGGGGGTCAGACAGACCCCCAGAACCAGCCATCAACAGGAAGGGACCTTCAAACTCATCTCATTCCACTCCATGACGAGGGCAGGGACACCTTCCACAAGACCAGGTTGTTCCAAGCCACATCAACCTGGCCTTGAACACTTGCAAGAAATGGCAGGGTGATCAGTGCTGCCCACATTGCTGCTACAGGTGGATATATGGGGATGACCACAACTGTGCAGTGCCCATCCAGACTCCCACAAAGGCTTTGAGATGAGCGAAGGCTGCAGAGATGCTTCCTCCAGCATCACTCAAGCCATGCTGCTTGCAGCTGAGGAGCAGGAGGAACCTGCAGGAGGAGCTCCTGGACTGCAGGGGAACCTTCCTCTTTCTCTGCTTCTACCTTGGGCTGCCTGCAAGACAGGGGTGTGTCCACGTTTGTGTCCTGGCACAGACCAAACGCCCTTGTGCAATGAGCAGCCTGATTTAGCCCTGACGTTGGAGAGCTCTGCCTGTGGCCTGGCATGGCGTGGCACAGGGGTGGATGTACAGGAGAGGGCCATGGCTCAGCCTTCGCTGCCTACTCTGTGGGGGAAATCAGCAGCCCCTTAACAGCAGCAAAGTAGAATTACAGGAGACAGAGAATCAATGGCTGCAAGATGATCATCCATTATTTTCAGTGTACATTATATTCTGTTAATGAGAGCCCTTTGCTGTGTTAAGGTGGGGGGTTGAGCAATGCCCCACTGTCATAGAGCCAGTCTGAGAGGGAGTGGTGAGGGATAGCCCACTGCCATGGAGATATTCCAGAGGGAGGGAGTGATGCCGCAGTGCCACGTGGTGATGAAGCACAGCACCTGCCCAGGGTAGCTCTGTGGGGCACAGGCTGTATTCACTGCAAACACTGCCAAGGACAAACTCTGCTGCACTTTGCTCAGCCTTTTCCCCTGGGCAGACCCAGGACCTTTGCTCTGCTTCAGGCAGAGATTTTGGCATCCCCATGTTGCTCTGGTGCAGCCTTAGGGAACAACAGCCCTATGGTCTGGGCTGTGTGATGATGTCCAGACAAGGCTGGGATGTTGCTGCCATGTCCCCACAGAAGGCTTGAGGGGGTCTGGGGCAACAAGTTAAGGGAGTAGAAGCTGTTTGAAGGCACACAGTGGGCAGATTGGTCCTGTCTGTGCTGTGAGCTGGACTGTACCTAATAGGAAGAGGCTGCACTGGCCCCATGATGGGCCCAGGCACACCCTGAGCATCCCAGTTTTTTTACAGTGCTGGCTCATGGGAAGTGCCTGAAGCTGCTGGGGCCAGTGCCTCAGCCAAAGTCCCATCTATTCCCACTCCTCTGCAGGCCCTGTATGCTGGGGAGAAGAGGAGATGCTCAGGGCAGGAGATGCTCATTGGGCCAGGAACCAATTTCTTTTATCTAGTGACAAGAAATAGGGCCCAAGGGAAAAGCTGGAGCTATGTTGGGAGATTTAGGTTGGATATCAGGAAAAAGTTCTTCCCCCAAGGGGTGAGTGGAACTGGAACAGGCTGCCCAGGGCAGTGGTCAAGTCCCCAAGGCTGCCAAGAAGCATTTGGACAATGCACTCAGGCACAGGTTTGGGGTTGTCCTTGCAGGGCCAGGAGTTGGACCTGATGATCCTTGTGGGTCTCTTCCCACCCAGGATATTCCATGGTTCTATAATTTACCCCCTGTAAATCAGCAGAGCCTCCTGGGGCAACAGAGCATCATCTGCTCACCCTTGGGCTGTCAGTGTCTCAACAGCAGCTTTTATTGCTGTGCTGCCCTGTGAAGTTTTTCTGTGGCTTGACATGAATATAATTATTACTATTAATCGTCAGAAGGGGCTATGCTGGTAACTTGTAGAGCCCTACCAGGATTTACAGCCAGAGCAGCCAGTCACTGGTAAAATCAAGGCTGGGGCAGAACATCAGTGATCAAAACTGGGGGAGCAGTTTACAGGCAGAAGCAGGGTGCGGGCTGGAGGCTGCACAGTAATTCCAGAGTCGGAGCCAGCTCCATGAGCACCCTCTTGTGGCAGCCACCCCACCCACAGCCCTGCTGCCCCAGCAGCGCCCTTGCCACTGTTCCCGGAACCCAGGACTGGACGGGCTGGATGCTACCTGGCAGCTCCCACAGCTCAGATGTTCCTGCTAGGAGTGATGCCCAGCATGAGAAGATGAGGTGGGAGCACAGTGACACAGGGTATAGGGAGACTGATGAATTTTTTAGGGGTTCAGTGGGAGCTAGGACAGGATCCTCCAAAGGCTGTGACTGCAGGCTGTGCAGATTTATCACAGACTCCTGCACCTGTGACTGTAGGCATGAAAGCTGGGAATAATTGCACTGGGAAAAGATAAAACTGAGTAAATCAAACCAGTACGATCCAGACCACAATTAACAAAGTATTAATTAGCTACATACCCACAGAAATAAAGATTGCTGATTACCTTCTATAGAAAATTAAGGGGGAAAAGACAGAAAATGAAATATGTTTGTAATGTAATTGGAGACTGCATGCTGTACATAAGAATGAGCCTCTTTCATCAATTTAGTTTGCAAATTTAGTTGCAATTACGGATCAAAGCCTCATTTCCTCAGTGCCTCATTTTCTCCTCCCTGTCAGACTGGGGGCTGCATCCCCTCTCCCTGTTCCATTCCAATGTCCCATAGCCATGGGCATATGGGGCTGGCGTGGGTCTATTGTGGCCATCGTCCCTCCTCAACACTCCACGAACTGCCCACCTTAATATGTCCATGTAGGCTCTTAAGCTTTTAGTCACCAGAGCATTTCCTGCCTGTCACCCCAGAGCCCGGGACCTTGATCAGCACTAATCATAGAGGGGGTCTCTGAGCTGCTTGCCCCAGTGGGAAGGACTCTGGGTCAGTGGGCAGAGAAGCAACTCCACAGTGCTGGGAGTCAGAGGGGAAACAGGGACATAATTCCCCAAAATATCTTTTTGATACCATGGTCACACCAATGCCAAAGACAGCGTCTGTGCATCAGTGCGGGGGATATCCCCATGGGTGGCAAGAAAGGTCGTATTTGATGTGTGGGGTGCTCAAGGGGCGGGGTGACCAGGGTTGGCTACGGTCAAGGTGAAAGCTGTCCGCCTGTCCCTGTCCCTGTCCCTGTCCCTGTCCCGGTCCCTGTCCCGGTCGCCGCCAGGGGGTGCGGTCCCTGTCCCGTTCTCTATCCCGGTCCCTGTCCCTGTCCGGGTCCCTGTCCTGTCCCGGTCCCTGTCCCGGTCCCTGTCCCTGTCCGGGTCCCTGTCCTGTCCCGGTCCCTGTCCCTGTCCCTGTTCCTGTTCTGTCCCGGTCCTGGTCCCTGTCCCTGTCCTGTCCCTGTTCTGTCCCGGTCCTGGTCCCTGTCCCTGTCCCTGTCCTGTCCCTGTTCTGTCCCGGTCCTGGTCCCTGTCCTGTCCCTGTTCTGTCCCGGTCCTTGTCCTGTCCCTGTTCTGTCCCGGTCCCGGTCCGGTCCCGGTCCCTGTCCCTGTCCCTGTCCTGTCCCGGTCCCGGTCCCCGCCAGGGGATGCGGGCGGCCAGGAGCAGCGGCCCGGTCCCGGTCCCGGCCCAGCTCCCCGAGCAGCCGGGGCAGCGCCCAAGGATGTGCCCCGTGTCCGCTCTAACCTCCCCTCTCACCTGCGGTCTCATTGCCCCTCGTCCTGTCACTCCAAGCTTTTGTCCGAAGTTCCTGTCCCTGTCCAGCTCTTTTTGAGCCCCTTTAGGCCCTGGAAGGAGCTCTCAGCTCTCCCTGGAGCCTCCCCCAGGCTGGAAAGAGAGGGCGTGTTCTACAGCTAAAGTAAAACGCTTGCTGCTGCCACACGGTGCTGTGCTGCTCCACTGGCTAGCTGGTTGTTAGAGGTAATGGACTTTGTCTAGAGAAGAGGAGGCTCAGGAGGCAACTTATCCCTCTCCACAGGAGGTTGTACGGATGTGAGGGCTGGTCTCTTCTACTGTGGCTGCAGTGAGAGGTCCAGAGAAAATGGCTTTAAACTAAGACTGGGGAGATTCAGACTAGACATTAATATTTTTTTTCACTGGTAAGAGTGGTCAGGCACTGAAATAGATTGCCCACGGAGGGCATGGAGTCATCATCCCTGGAAGTGTTTAACAGGTATCTGGATGTGGCACTGGGTGATGTGGTTTAGGGGTTAGAGTGGCAGCGCTAGGTTGACGGTTGGACCGGATTATTTTCAAGTTCTCTTCCAACACTGATGATTCTATGATTCTATAATTATATTCTATGACAGCTTCCTTTAGCCTTGAACCTTTAAAAAACACACCAACCAGAACATCAAAAAGTGGAAAAAATAAATACCAGCATTCTCAGAATGTCTCTGTGCAAGTAGAACAAGTAGGATAAATGCATAGCAAGGTTGAATAGTGCTGCTCCCAGTGGCTTCAGAGACACAAGAAAGAAGGAATGAAAGCAAAGCGTGGGAGGGAAATTAAACTTCACAAAGATGGAGCTCTGAGCATCTCACTGAAATGACCTTCACCTTTGAAGCCTAGAGGAAACCCACAGGATTCAGCACTTCTGTCCTTCAACCTTTCCTGGGAAGCTGATGGCAGGTGCCTGGCCCTGATACTGGTGAGAATTAAAACTTCCTCAAGGCAGAAAATCCATCTGCTGCCACGCAAGGACCTGAGCACACAGCCAGCATCATTTGACACACAGAGTTACTCAATTTACAGGATTTATGGCCTCCAGTGCTTCCTATGTTTTCTCTACCCTCTCCTATTAATCCACTATTATAACCTTTAGAAAATTATTTATAGATTTTTTTCCTCAATTTCCATCTTGAAAATGGTACCTGTCAGCATCACAAATGACTGATTCTGTACCATGGGCCTGTGGCTACTTCCAAAATAGCAATCCCCTGTTCCAGCAAGAAAAGACCCGAGGGTGCAGAATGTCCTGTGGGGTGGGATCATCCATCAGTGTGGGAGCACCAGGGCTCATGCCTACCTTGCCAATGGATGAACCTTCCCAACACACAGAACCTGTTGGGTGGGGCCTCAAAGTGAACCAAATTATCAGCATCACTAAGAAACGGCTCTTGTTCATCCCCTTCTTGTTTTAATAGCATTATGAGGCAGAGATGAGACAGCCCAAAGAGTTTCCTTTCAATTTTAATAGCTTCATTCTTCTCGGTTCTCATGGGGCAGTCACACATCCACCAGAACTAGGGGTGGAGGTGTGACTCCCTTTGGAGGCATTCGGGTTATTCTTCTGATTTTTTGGACATTTTTCCTGTCAAGAAAGCTGCAGCAGTAAACCCAGAGCTGCTGTTGAGCAGAGGAGGCAGGACTTTCATCTAAATGGAAAATTCAGAAAATAAGCAGGGAAAGAACTTGGCTTACAATCTCTGAGCAAACTGCAAATTATTCTGTTTAAAAGAAATGAGCATGTTGGAAATTTCCAACAGGAAATTGGACAGTTCGGGTTTGAGTGTTGGCGAATCAAAAGCTGCTTGTCCTTTGTGGCTGGAGGCAGTGGAGTGGCAGAAGCAATTCCCAGGCTCTGTGGGGTCCGTGGGCTGGGCTGGTTATTTGCTCAGTGGCTTTAACAAGAGTTCACTCAGGCTTATCTGTGATTATTGGGTCTTTAGACTGGTCATGGTGAAAATGAAATAACAGTACTGTGGAGACAGACTGAGCTCCGTTTGCTCATCAGACCTAGAGCCCTCACCCTGCTGGGCCACCAGAGCACAGAATGGTCCATTTAACACTGGAACTGAAGCCAAACAGGAAGAAATTTATTCATGGCATTTTTGCAGCTTTTGTTTGGGATCTGCAGGTGGGAAGTCACTGTAAATGTGCCTGGCTTGGCTTTCCCTAACCCTTGGTTTTCTCTGAATGAGAGAAAGGGAAAAGCAGACTGTCAGTAAAAAAAATGTCCTGTAAAAACCTGGCATAAATTCCTGGAAAAAATTTCCCATGAAATGTGACACAAATGCAGACGGTGGAATGAACAGGCTCCTCCCTGGCTCAAGAGCTACTGCTCTAATTCAGCACCATCGGTGGCACAGGATCACATCTCCCCTGACCTGGACCATTTCCCATCCTGGCAGGGCTTTGGGTCCTGATCCTGCAGGTTAGTGTGTGCTCCATTCAGCGAGAGGTTCCCTTAGAGTCTCCTGCCCTATGAGCTCTTGTTCTCACTACAACACTGAGGATTATTTTCCTGATTTTTTTCCCTCTTTATTGATTTTCTCCTGAATTCTCCAATGTGTTTGGAGCACATTTGCATTTGCAGCATTTATACCAAATCCCTGGAAATGTTCAAGGCAAGGCTAGATGGAGTTTGGAGCAACCTGGTCTAGTGAAGGTGTCCCTGCCCATGGCAAGGGGTGGAACAAGAAGAGCTTTAAGGTCCCTTCCAACCCAACCCGCTTTGTGATTCTGTGACTGCTCTTCCCTGGCTGTTCCACTGTCTGACCAGGCTGCCTGAGGCTTGCCTGGAGGCTCCTCAGAAAATCCAAGCAAAGGACTTTTGTATCAATTTATTTAATTTCTGATTTAGGCTTAGGAATGTGTATATTCACCTCAGCTGTTTCACATCCTTTATGGCTTGGCAATGCAGCTGCCTCCCCTGACAAACACACAACAGCAAAGGAGAAGAACCTGGGAGGCTGAGGTGGTTAAAGGCTTAGAAAATAGCTCTAGAATAAGCATTTGCTCCAGGGAAAGGGGACAACATACTTGCTCCAACCGGCACAGGATGGAAATAGGAATGGTCATAATGCACTGGTGGTTAAAAGTATCATGATGGATCAAAAATTTTTACCCTTATGGGTAAACATGTCACTTCCAGAAGAAGGTTAGGGTGTTCAACCCTTTGGAGTGGCAGCCAGCTGGTGTTTGGAGTTCTGTACATTTGCATTATAAAGGATCAGATTCAGATGTAAATTATGTATCTTGTTTCAACAGAAGTTTTAAGCAAGTGAAAATTGTCCTTTGAAGACCTGATTCCTGTCATAACAGACCTGTACCACACTTGTGAGGAGCTCACTCCCTTGGCAGAGCAGGGATGGCAGAGGCGTGCATCATGTGCCCCCAGGAGCTGGTGGGGCACAAACAAAACCGAAATCTCTTGCCCAGAGCCACAGTGAGGTAGGAACCAGCACCTTGTCCCAGCTTGGGATGCATGGAGCTCACCTGGCACTGCTGGGCACAGGCTGTGTGGAAGACCCCAGCTCTTGGCAGCCTTGGCTTTAGAAGCTGTTGAAGTTTGGTGCTGCCCTCATCTGCTTGAGGGACAGAGAAAAGTCTCTGTCATCATCCCAGGGACTTGCACAGTAATTTCCCAGCTACGTAATTTTACTGAGCCTGTCCATGCCCATTACCTGTTAGGGTTGCTCACGTGTGTGGTCAGGATGAGGCAGAGGGCAGGGAGACCCCAGCTCTGCAGTCACCCCTCATCTCTTCACCCGGGCAGCATGCAATGTAGCAGACTTCTCCCCAGGTGGAAAAGAGAGAAAAAATGAATATGGATGCTGTGGAGCTGGGACTGCAAATAAATACCTTTGCTGCCAAAGAGTTCTCTTGACATGGGGATGCACAGAGCCATAACCGGAGCTCGGCTCTGCTCGTGTACTCCTGCACCTCTCACTTGGCTCCCTTTGCTCCTTGTGCCCTTGTGTTCAGCCCTGCTCTCCCCAGAGCCTCTGGGCAGCTCTGCCAGCACGTCTGGAGCAGCTCCTGGGAGCCAAGCCCAGGAACTCCCGCAGCCTCTGCCCGCACAGAGGTGTAGCTGTCCCTGTGGAGCTCCAGAGCTGGTCTTGTATCACAGCTGGAGTAAGACCTTTTTATGTGTTATGGGGAGATGAAGAAGTGGTTTCCACCCTGGGAGCCACAATCTGTCATGTACATATTTTTGTTGTTTCCTCTGAACATATTTAGAGGATTAGAGAAAACCCACATCATACAAGGGATTTAAAGGTTATTAAGGGAGAAATGCATTTTTCAGCACCTGCTGCCTGAAAAGTGTGCAGCCAAGTGTTCTAAATACCCTGGTGCTATTATTCATAGAAACCACTTTTATTTTTTTTCTTTCCCATTTTTTTCCATGTAGCTGTAGTCATCACTCAGCCTTATAACTATAATGGATGGTTGCTAGAAGCTTTCCAAACAAGGCAGCACAATGATACAGACAGTTAACCCACATCAATTCTCTAAGGAAATTTAATGTTGGGCCCTTTAATTCACTCCTTTTGAAATTATTCTGATCAGCCAGTGCATGGTGCACTGCTGTAGGGAAAAGATTGAACCTGGAAAAAAGTGGAATGAGATTTGAAATAGTAAAAATAAAGAAAAAACACAGAGGAGAGATTCAGGTACACTTCCAAAATTCTAATGAGCTCATTTGCAGAGCTAAAAATTTCTCAGGGACTCCAGTTGATTCAAAGAGAAATGTATTTAATTTAAAACAACTCACTTCAGGGAGCTCTACACTGGGATGAAATGTATTAAATAATTGATCAACCGGGGAATAAGAAAGAGGGGGGAAAAAGGAAAGAAAAAAGAAAGGAGGAAAGGTACCAGGATGATATGTGACTTGGAAATGAAAGACACCTCTACCTGGGGGGTGGATGACAGGAGTCACAGGGCCACTACACTGTGCCCAAGGCTTGGTGGCACCAGCCAAACCAGGGACACATCCCTGTACCCCTCCAGCTCTTCACCTCATCCCACTAGAGTAATGTCAGAGTATTGACACAGTACAGCTGGCCTGGGCTGAACAAAGTGAATCTGACCATAACACAAAGCCAATTCAGCTAGCTTAGCTCGTGTCTGAACATGTCCTTGGATAAGTTACAGGGGACCCTCAGCCAGCCCCATCCAAGCTGAAAAGAAAGCACACAAATGGCCAGGACACTGGGCAGGGAGAGAGATCTCAGCCAACGGTTGTTATCCCGGGAGATTTGAATTGGGCATTTAAGTGAGTTTTGAATAATAAGTGAGGTTGTTTCTCTCATGAGCACCTAGAGCGTGAGTTGTGGATCTTTGTCTCCCCACCCATGACCCGCACATTACAGAGTAACACAAGTTTTATTACATTTCCTTCCAATCCCAAAGTCACACAGAGACTCTGTGTCCTGTGTGGCCTCTGCTGTGGAATTGGTTTCCTTCCATTTTCCTTCATTGGGTGTTTTACAGAGAACTCAAAATAAAACAAATATACTTCATCCTTTCTCCTCAGCAGCTCTAAGGGCAAATTATGATGGAGCTGATATGAAAAGACACACACTGATAATTTTTCTGCAGTGGCTCAGATTTGGATGTAAAATGGAAATACACATTTAGGGCTTGGCTGTGGCACTGCTGTGCATGCAAACAGCAATTAAAACCTGCAGCCAAATACCATAAATCCGCCAGTGACAGAGTAAATGCTGTTAAAGACAGAAAATGAAAAGGAACTGCAGCTCGTTTGCATTTTGTAAGAGTAATTTTGTTCAGACTACAGTTGTTCTGAATGAAATGCATCTTCTAAGTCCTGTTTCATTGCACTGAGGCCAAGCTGTGAGTGCAGGAGGCTTTGCCTGGTCCCTGGTGGTTTTCTCACAATGAATAATTCAACAGCCACTGACACATGAGTAACATCTCCTGATTTGCATTGAGCATCATGCATTAGGGAGAGGATGAAAACCTCACCTATCTGCCAGCTAACACCCATTTCTTGAAGTGTCCAAGGCCAGGTTGGACAGGGCTTGGAGAAACCTGGTCTAGTGGGAAGTCTCTCTGCCCATGGCAGGGGCATAAAACTGGGTGAGCTTTAAGGGCCCTTCTATTGCAAGCAATTCTGTGATTTGATGATGATGCTGGTTCAGTTTCTTGTCCAGGACCTGGATGCACAGTTCCTTCTGCGGGTAGGAGGGGAGCACCATGCTCTGATCCCAGGGAGTCCCCACCCCATGGAGAGGGTTTTGGGACCATCAGCCCATTCAGCTGTGGCCACACGTGGCCTCCAGCCTCCACCACCATGCCAGGGAGTCCACCTCTCCAAACCTGCCTTATTTCCAGTGTCAGCCTTTTGGCATTTTAAATCACTGAGTGCTATGCAGAGCTGATAATCAGATTTGCTGATGGAGCTTCTCTGTCTCAGGGGCTCAACTAATCCCTTTTAATCCTTTTCTTAAACTCTTTCTTACAAGTGCTTACAACAGACTTTATCTTTCAGCTTTGCATCTAATTTTGGTTTCTGAATGTGTTTTTTTTCCAAGCAAGCATGTATATCTACTTGTTATTTATAAATAACGAGTGTTATAATATATAGTATAATTAATAAAATTAGAAAATAAAGAGTATAATTAGTAAAAGTAGAACATATTATACATGCTTTACAATTATTACACTGCTTCCCCAGCTCATGCACCATCCTGAAAAATGCATCCAAACATACCAAAGGGACTGGGAGAGACATGGACATGGAGTTTGGCAGCAGCTTTGCCTTCCTAGAGGGTATGTCCAAGCTCCAGGCTGACAGAAGGGAGGTTTTTAGCTCAAGGATCATTTTTAGGAGAGATTGGTGGTTTGTGGTGTGTGATATGCTGTCAGGATTGAGGCTCGGCAGTCCTATGGCTTCTTTTGTTCCTTCCCATAGCTGGCAATAATCTCCAAAAAGGAAAAAAAATCCATTTTTAACCTGTGACCAAACTGGTGAGATCAAGATGGACAAGGGCAAGCCTCTTGCCTTCCCTCCAGCAGCAGATGCTCCTCATGCCTGAGTAGTGACCTTTACAAGTGAAATTAAATTGGATATGAGGGAAGATTTCTTTGCTGGAAGGGTGGTCAAGCTTTGGAACAGGCTGACCAGGGAAGTGGTGGAATCACCATTCCTGAAATTGTTCAAAAAACATGTAGATGGCATGTTGAGGGACACGGTTTAGTGGTGGATCTGGCAGTGCTGGGTTAATGCTGGACTCAATGATCCTAGTGGACTTTTCCAACCTTAATGATTCCACGATTCTAAGTTAAAGGGGATACAGAAACTAGTGGACAAAAATGAATCACCTGTTCCTTTTTTTTTTTTTTTTTTTTTGAGTAGGTGCTACAATCATTTCAACAAGCGATGAGATTGTTCTCCTGTGAACGCCTCCTCATTTCCTCATTGCATTCCAGCTCCAGTGCCCAGGCACCGTTTGGGATGGCAGCGAATTATATAAAAGCCCAGCCTGAGTCACACCAATTAATGTCTGCATCTGCAGCCCCACTCACTCCTTCTTTTGCCTCTTCTGCATGTGGGCTTCCAATCAACAAGCTCAGCCTGTTCCCATAGAAACTGAGCAGCACATCACTACAGAGTCAGGCTGCTAGGGCTTTTTAAGTTCTCATCAGAGCTTTATTCCACCCCTCAGAAAACCAAGCTGTTCGCTGTGACTGGGGACAGCCACTCTGCCTTGGCTGCCAGGAGAAAATGGGACTCAGTAGCCAATGATCCCAGGGCAGCACCCAGAAAGCTTAGAAGCTGCAGTTTGCTGTCAATATTTGCATCTCATGAATCTATTCCAGCTGCAGGTGAGGCAAGAAAGAGAGCAGACAAGAGGGGGTAAAGCCAGAGATGTTTCTTGCCCTACTGGCACCAGTATTGGTTCCTTTACCAGTATGTTAAAAACTGTTTTCATCATCTTCTGTGAAGATCTTTAAGGTCCTTTCCAAGCCAAACCATTCTATGATCCTATGGTTCTAAAACTAGCAAAACTGCACATCCTCTTCCATCTCTGCCAGTTCCATGGCTGTGTCCAATCGCTGTGCAGGTGTGGGCTTCATGCCAGCTCTTGGAGCAGAGGGAAGGTTGGGACGCCACTTCCAGAGCATCCCACGAGGGCTTGAACCAGGCTTGGGTGGCAGCAGCAGCAGCAGCAGCAGCAGCAGCAGCAGCAGCAGCTTCCTAGTGTTTCTCAGTTGGAGATTCCAAAGGGCTTTGGAGAAAGGAAGCAAAAGGAGCTCACCAAGCCCTTCACACAGGGGAATTGAATTTAAGGCCTCCAGGTAGGGTAACAAGCTCTTGTGAGTGAAGGTCTTTGAAAGGTGCTTCTGAAAAAGCACTGTCCCTGGGTTCCAGGGCATCCCTCCACATAAAGCCAGGCATAGTCATCCAAAAAATCCTACTCCACTGGGGAGAGCAGCAAGAAACCAGTAAATGTCAGAGCTGCATCTGATAGGAAACCTTCTGCCTGGAGTTTTGGTTTTCCATCTAAAGCTGCTAATATAAGTATTTACTGGCAATTTTTCCCATTCTACTAATGACAGCTCTTTGTGCAGGCTGAGTTTCTTAAGGAAATACTTTAAAATCTACTTTATGTGTTCAAATAATCTCCAATGCTTTTATTTAATTTGTTTTTTGGTTTTTTTTTTTTCCCCAGGAGTGGAACTCCTGCACATATGGCTTTGCTTATACAACTAGTTTGATTTGATTTTACATTTCCATCTGTAATTTATGGTTAATTGCCTACAGATTCATTAAAAAACCCATCTTTTAAATATGCCCTGAATAATCTCTTCCATGCATTTTATAGATAGAACAAAAGCAGGGTGATTCTGTATTCTAAAGGGACACCTACTGATAAGAACACATTGCATTTGTAGCAGTTTAAATGCAGGATATAGAGAATGTCCATCTTGTTGGGATTTTAAATCCCCACTAAAGTGCATTTCAAGGAATCAATCAGTACCAAGTCAATGTACAAGAATTGCTTTAATAAATCTAGAGGTGTCAGATTCCAAGTGACTTGCACATTAAATAAAACCTGATTCTTCATTGAATGTATTGATTATTATCATTAAGAACAGATCTGCTACTCTTGGCGAGCAGGGGGCTGACAGGATGACAGCAGCACTGCTGAGATCCAGAGAAAGGATGTTTTGCGTGCAGCCTGGGAAGTATCACAGAGTCCCAGAATAGTTTGGGTTGGAAGGGGCTGTAAAACTCATCTGGTTGAATCACCTGTCCTGGGCAGGGACACTTCCCACTAGATCATGTTGCTCCAAGCCTCACACAACCTGATCTGATCTGAAGGTCAACTCCATGCACATCTTGCCAGCTCTGGTTGAGAGCCCAGGGGTAAAGCAGGAGCTCACCCCCAGGATGGGGATGGTGGAGATTGTGGGGATGGAGGGGATGGAACACACTCCTGCTCTGGACACAGCACCGTGCCCTGCACTGACTCGAACCACTGAGCCATGACTGTGGCAAGTTCTTACTTCATTTCTTGCACACAAATAATATCTGTAAAATAAAATGTTCAACCCACTGCCCCTGCATTCTCTTTAACTCTTTTAACCAGTTCAGGACAGATATTCCATAAATATATATTCTCCCTGAAAGGCCATTTTTCAAGCGTGAGTTTGATGTAAAACAAACTATTCCAATGTCTGATTTATAAGGCATGTGAAGTTTCTAACCGAAAAAAAAATTATTAATTTCTCAGGTGTCTCGCTGATTTATTTGCCATGTGGCAATTGATTACTCATGTCAGCAACTTCATAAGTAACACAATTAATTCTGAAATTATCCTCAAGTTATCCAAGTCCTGTGTCATTGATGAATATGTGATGGGTCTGAGTTATAGGTTGTCTCTTTACTTGACTGACTCAAAATAAGTCATGAAGCTGAGTAGTAAATCACAAGAGATGGATCTGAGTACATTGCTGAGTCACAAGCAGGTTGCTGGGTCACACACATCCTGATTTACGGGCTGGTGCGGTGGTTTCTGCTCTGTCTCATGGATTGGGAGTTAATGTCAAAGTGTAAATCTAGGATGTCAAATATCAAACAGCCCTGTCCTTGGGGACACGCAGCACCCACGGGCAGAGCCATGATGCTCCTGTCACACACAGGAGCACACTAGAATCAGCACCAACATCTCCTCCTTGCAGAGGAAGAACTCCAGGAGTATCTCACATCTCTGTTCTCTCTCCCCCTGAGGTATCGACTCCACAGTAAACCTGACTGGTGCTGGCAGATATTGCAGGCTATTAATTAAGATGTCATTTACAGGCCCACCGGGTGACCTTAATTAAACTATAAAATGGCAAACACTAATAAGAAAGATCATATTCCTGGGGAATCAAGCACATTAACCTCCTGGTGAGTAATTCGTTCTTTGTCTGACAGACATGAGAGACCTCACAGTTTGATGCAAGGTGTCCCCAGGGTCACTGCTGGGCTCTTCATGGGACACGTTCCTTCTGCACAGTTGTGATGCCTCCTGTGGAGCACAACTTGATGCTTAACTCCTGCAGACTTCACACTGGCACAGGGAAGTCCTTGGACCTTTCCTCAGAGCATCAGACACTGCTTTCCAGGAGCATCAAGATGGGGTTCCTTTCTCCTTGACCTTCTCCTTTTGAGTATCTTTTTTTTCTGTTTATTACCACAGACTGAGGTGGAGATCACCAGAAACTCTGAGGATGTACATGAAGCTCTTCTGTTTGTTTTCTTTCCTGTGCATCGCTCCAATGCTGTTACACTAAACACTCATTTCATATTCCCAGGAGGTGAGGGAGATGCCATGGGAGACACATTTACATCTGTAAACTGCAATCAGAGCTAATTAAACCCAACACAAATACTGATTAATAGAAAAGAGAACCTGATGTCAAGTCCCATGGCCTCATCCCAAATAACAGTGGCTTCTTTTTCAAGGCACAGATTTGCTTGCTCTCTTTAATTCCCAACATCTGGTGGCAGATCTCCAGCTCATGGCTCCAGGGTAGCTGTACTGCATTTGGAAGTGATACAGGGAAAACTATCTGACAGCCAGAGCCTGAAATGCAGCTTCTCTTTAAAAACTCACCATTGGGACACTACAATATGACATAAACTCCATCTTTGTGTTCATTTTGCACCAGGACATTGATTTAATTTTATTTCATTAAAGCTGAATTTATTCCAGCAAAGCAGTTAAAATATTAATTAATAGCTTTGCTGCTTTTAAGAGTCCTGGATTCTTTGCTCCAGGCATCTGCTTTTCCAGATGAGGTCTCAAATGGAATAGGTGCTAACAGGAGAGATGAAGGTGCAGAAACAGCTCACACTGGAGTGAATGGCCACACCAACACCTCGTCAGCAACCCCGTGGTGATGTGAGCACAAGCTACAGGAAAAACCCCACACACAGGGACTCTGTAGGAAAAGCACAGAGCGTGGCACTTGTTAAACATGTTAACATACGTGGAACACTGAGGGGAACTTGGGGGAATGGTTCTCAAGGGAGGAAAAGCCAGTTTGTTTAAAAAGCAAATTATTGATTATTGAAGAGAGAAAACAAGCAGAATCACTGGATGAGGTACGAGTGACAGACATTTCTCAGAATATTGATTTGGAAGTGGTAACTGTGGCATCAATCATGGGATGTGTCCTGGCAGACATAGACCCACCTGCCTAAGCACCAGCGATGGGACATCTTCCTCTTTGTCCTCCTCCAGGTCACGTCTATTAATTTTGTGCATTCAGAGTCCAGCACTCAAGCCCAGAGTCCACCTGCATCCTGGATGGATTTGGCACCCCTGTGTCACTGCAAAGCCAAAATTCTCTTCAAAGCCTAAATATTCTCAACCAGATTCATGGATTCAACACACTGTTTGGCCTGTAGGGTGGATTCAGTAACTTATGCATGATCCTGGCTTTCTAATCAAAATTTCATTATTGTGACTGATTGCAAAAGCTTTCATATTTTATATTTTGTCTTTGCAGGGAATTTTAAACACTAATTTTCCCTTGGTGCTGGTGTATGTAGCAGCCTTGCTGATCTCTCAGCCTTGCAGTTCCTGCATAGTTTTCACAACTCATAAAGTCCTTACAGAACTGACTATCCACAATATTTATTATTGTTGTTAATGGACATGGTCTCAATCCCTGTAATAATCACAGGATTCCCAGTGTATTTATGTATTATTGTATTTAAATAATTGATTTTGATTAGAGCTCACTAAAATGAATACATCCAGGAGTGTATAATAGGATCATTACTTAATCCTGGCTCCGTGCACTTTATCATGTTAACAATAAATCAATTATGCACCTCTCTGGTTATAGGATCTCACTCCTGGTGGCTCAGAGGAGCAGGCTGGGCTGGGAGCAGTGGGGAGAAGGTGACAGAAGGGAGGTGGCCAGTCCTTCTCCACAGGACTCCAGGTGCAGCTGGCTCCTGACACACATGGGGAAGCTGAGACCAGAATAAAGCACATCGTTAGAAGGAAATGGAGCATGTGCTAATTTGTCTGCATTTTCAATTAGCAGGCATTTATTAGGGGTGTCTGACTTGCTCATATCCAGGTCTGCCTGCTAATATATTAACCTCTGGTGCCACTGATGTGCACAAGAAACATTCAAAGCACAGTTCACAGGGGTTTTACACACTGCTCGAGGTGCTTCCTGACCATGCCCAGCACTGGCAGCTGGAGGCACTGCTGGCTGCCACCACAGCATCCATCACCCTGACAAGGGAGAGGTGATGAGGCTCCCGACCCTGGGGCTCTGGGGGTTGGGACCCCTGTGAGACTGGGAACAGCGGGCTGAGATGTCCATGATACAGAGAAGAGGGGACTGCAACTATCCTGTGATGGGGAGCAGGGGGTTGGGACCCCTCTGACACAGAGACCAGGGTATTGGGAACCCTGGGAAGCTGGAAACAGTGGATCAGGACCCACAGAATACAGGAAGCAGGGGATGCTGAATGGGTCAGGAGAACAAATGCAAACATGTTCCTGCAAATGTCAACAAAACAGTACACGTATTTCTACCTATTTGACCCATTAACTAACTGCAAAATTTCTCAGTAATCCCTGGTAGATGAGCATCAGAGCAGACCTGTGGCCCAGGCTAATCCCTTTATTACGAAGCAATGCTACGGAAATCAAATACCAGCAGTAAATCGGGAGATTAACAAGCTGGGAAATGCACAAATTAAATTGCATCCTCCCTTTCTGCTCTGCCCCAGCCAATGGCATTTCTTCTGCTGTGGCCACTGCAGCTGCCCCAGCAGGAAAACGAGGCTAAAAATCCCTTTATAAAAATAAGCCTCTATTTAATCCCTGATCCAGGTAGTAAGCAGAGTCTGCCCGGGATGAACCCATGTCCGTGCAGCCCCTCATGTCCAAAAGCCTTTCTCCTGGGGAGGGGAGAGCATGATTGTGTGACTCTATGATCTGGCTTTGCCAAGCCTGCAGGGATCCAGATGTGGAGGTGGGCAGGAGAGACATATGGCCCTTGGGTCACATAACCTTTTCTGCCAGTTTGGGATGGGAGTCAGGCATGGGGTTTTGACTGCAGCAAGATGGGACATGGGCACTGCCTTCTGCTTCAGTGCCACCTCTGCAGCTCACCTGCCTCGGTGTGGCACAGATGGACTGACCCTGGACAGAAGAAAATACACAGCAGCAGAATTGTAGAATCCAGAATGGTTTGAATTGGAAAGAACCTTAAAGATCACCTTGCGCCACGGGCAGGGACACCTTCTACCAGACCAGGTTGCTTCAAGGCTTGTCCAACGTGGCCTAGACCAATTCCAGGGATGGGGGAATCACAGCTTCTCTGGGCAACCTGTGCCAGTGTCTCACCTGTTCAGCAGTGTCTGCTCCAGGGCCAGATGGATCCACGAGTTCTGCATTGAGGGCTGTGCCAGAGCCCCTGGAGAACCCAAGCAGGTGGCAGCAAGGACCAGCATCCCTCATCCACACCAGGCAAATGGTGGGGTTCTCGGAGATGTCCTGTGCAGGCCAGGAACTGGACTCAGTGATCCTCGTGGATCCTTTCTAGCTCAGGATATCCTATGATTCCATGATTCCCAGGGATCCTCCTGGGGCCCGGCAGGAGTCGAGCTGCCTGCAGCAGGGCCAGCTCTGCCCCGAGCCAGCAGCGCAGTTTCTGCCCTGACTGCCTTTATTGCGCAGTAGCATCTGAATGAATATTTTATTCATTCCCTTAAGAACATCTCCACAAATGCACATTTGAATAAAACATGAGGATGCATTTTTGGGAGAGCCATCTAATGCTTCAAACAGCCCCATCACAGTGTATTAACTAGAGAAAAGACCGTGCTGCTGTATTTTTATCTTGGTGATTCTAATAGAGTCCCGTGGCATGCAAGGCAATGGGGAAGGTGCCCATGGCCCCATGTCCCTAGGGCCACATGTCCCCACATCCTGGGGTGGGGCTGTGGCTGCTGTTGGCTTTTGTCCTGAGTGCTGGAGGGATGGGACAGCATGTCTGGATGCTGAAGCCATTTGCTACACTTCCCCAAAACAGGATCTGCTTACAAACAAGCCAGAGAGGGACAGGGAAAAAAAAAAAGAAAAAAAAAAAAGAGTAGAGTTTCTTTGTGAAAGGTATTGGCAAAGTAGAAAAAGTCTGACCCACATGCTCATGTCCAAACACAAGAGTGCCAGAACAGCCACATGCACCTGCCATCTCTGTGAATCCTGTAAGCTAGATGAGACAGATTCTGCTTCTCAATAAGCAAATTCTGGGTTTCGGTGTTCCTGAGCACAGCACAAGGAGATCACAGGGATGGTTTTGCATAGCTGAGGTGATTCTAACAAAAATCTTTCTGTAAAATTCTGGAAAAGACAATTCTTTTCTTGTTTGAATTCATTGAAAAGCAGCAATAAAGCAAGCGGGCAGAGAGGAGCAAGCACAGCAACGACAGGAGGGTGGAGGGGGCAGAGGTTACAGGGAATGGGAGCCAATTAAGCCTGAGAGGAGGAAATTTGGCACAGTTAAAGAACATGTTCCTCCAGCCCTAAACTGGACTTCAACTGATCAGTGCAAACTGATGGTAGGTTCCCTGTGAGATGCCATAGGAGTAATACTTGCAAAAGTCACAAGGGTGGCACTAGTTAGAGCAGAAATGCATCAGGGAAAGGGAACCAGTTTTTGGGGAAGAGGGCGCACCAGATGTGTCCTGGATGCACCACGGCCAGGTGAAGGAAAGGGCACCAAAGATGTGACCCTTGGAGGCATCACCTGTTCCTACAGTGGCACAGAGTTCACCATCCAGGAGAGCACAGCAGCCCCATCTTGGACAAGGTGAGGTCCCTGTGAACAGCATCCCTTGGAAAGCTCCTGTTCTGGAATGGCTTGGCTTCACTGCTGACAGGTGGCACTGATTTATAAAGCAGAAATAAATGAGCCTGCTCTGCAATTTCACCTAATTTTTTCTCCCATTTAAATTTGCCGTCTTTCAGCATAATGCTGGGTGGTTAATTATGTTTCCATCTTATTTCTCTGATAATACTGCACCTTGTACTCCTCAAAGGGTTTCATTTTACCTTTCATTTCACCTCCTAGAACAGCTCTAAATTTAGTCAGCTTGTAATTTGGGGGTATTTTATGCATTATGCTTTTAGTATTTGTAGGTAAAATGGAATCTTTGTCTTTTAATTCACTCTCTAATAATTCTCCACCAGATCTTAATACAAAAGACTTTATTTTTTCCTGAAGACTAATTGAATGGGGTGTAATTATAATACCGAGGATATTGAAAATACGTTAACTGTGACAGTTTCCTCTGACTAATCACTCCTCAGACAACTTCAGATCTTGTCTGTGCAAGCTCCCAGTCAGTTACTGCACAGATGTGCCAAGAGAGAACTTTGCACAAGACTTACCCACCAAGAGGGGACTTGGGCAGGATGGATCTGGGAGCCTGGCGTGAGAGTCTGAGGTGTCCAAGTTGCTGATGCAGCTGCAGGGGCTGATTTGTCCTTCAGGGACCAGCAGTGTGGTCACATGCAGGGAGAAGGGATCAGGATGTCCAAGGTTGCTGGGGACCAGCAATGCAGGCAGCATTGTCCCACTGAGGCAGCAAAGAGACAGGAGATTGAAGTCCTTGCCTCAGCCCAGAGATGTTCCCATCACCTTCTCCGGCCTCCTTGGTTTATTGCTCCAGGAGCTGTGGCAGGAGCATCCTTCCTGGCTGTTCAGGAATCAGAGATAACACCAGCAGTCCTGCAGGCCACAACATTTTTCTTGGAAACACATTTACCTCTCAGGAGAGGAGCAGCAATTTGCAGTATTTGTGTACTCTGATGGTGTGATAGCAGCGAGGTCAGCACTCAGCAGAGACACCAAGGGGCTATTTCCTCACTAAACTGTGGACTGCAGTAAGTGAAAAATAAGCTGCAAGGGTGACTATTATGAAGGCAATAAAATATTTTTATATCAATGTAGGTGTCAAGTCCAGTACTTCTGCAGAGTGGATCCCTCACATTATAAGCAAACTATGAAAATGCTCAGTCAAGCAGGGATGCTCCCATCTACAGCCTGGTGTTTGCTACTGGAAATAACAGATTCCTGCTCTGCATTCATAGCATGGGTTCTCCGGGGGGACAGGGGTGGGGACCTTACAATCACAGTCTGGCTTGGGTAGGGGACATGGCACTGCAGCAGTGGGAGCTGCCACACAGAGGTGGAGGGATAGGACAAGAGAAGCTCTCAGGAGAGCACCCTGTAGAAATTAATGCACTTTTCTTTAGGACCACTATGAGCTAATCAGCCTTCGCTGGCAACAAAAGGCTTTCAGCTCTCCTCCAGAGCCACCATTGCACAAGCTGTTTGGGATTGGAATGGTCAGGGCAGAGTCCCCAGCCCTTTCACCTCGGATTCAGCAGCATGAGAAGCATTCCCAGAGCCTCCCTTTGCTGCTGAGTGAAAAGATCTTTTGCAGAGATTAAAATGAATTTATTATTTCACAGTCTGGTATTTACATCACATCTGGAGAGGGTACTACGTACCCCATTACAAAAACATCTCAATAATGAGTCCTGTGCTGGGAGTCAGGGCAGGAGGCAGGTGGCAGCAAACCCAGCGACCCCCTCATTGTCATGGCCCCCTCCCCATCTCCAGCCCCTCCTGCACCAGCACATCCCCTGCAGGGACCCAGAGCAGGGCTGGAGGTGCTGTTCCCTCAGCCCCAGGGCCCCGAGCATGTCTGACACTGGGGGCACAGAGCTCACATTCTCCCCCACCTTCAGTCGCTATACCACAGGAAATGCTGTGTCCTGGAGAAGGTCATGAGCTCAGGGCCAGGAGGTGGTAAATTTTTCTTTATTTTAGATTACTGCAACAAAATCTGGCTCAGTCTGAGACCCTATCTGGGCATCTGCATGCCCTAGACAGCCCACAGCCACAGACAGAGAGATCCCCTCACAAAACTCTGGAATTCAATTGCAAACACAAGCAGAAACTCAGTGCCTGGGACTTGCATGGTGGAAAACATTAAATTTTCAACCTGATTAATGCAATTACCAAGGAAGGAGAAACCAGCAGCATGCGCCATGGAGACATCTCACCATCCCTGGGGGCCAACAGGCTGTCAGACACCCTCTGACTATGCTGCCACATCTGCTGCACGTGATCATAGCAGGAAGGCGGTGGGGCAAGGAAAGCCCAGTGCTCCGAGGGCACAGCAGCCCCCAGTGACTCAGGATCAGGCTGGAGCTCAGAGGCTGCTCCTAGGAACCTCAGGGCCAGGAGCCACATGGGGAAGGGTTTCACATAACCATAGACTTCTCGATTTCTGACTGCAACTTGGATTCAGCATCTCAGGAGATAGGGAAAGGCGACTCACAGCAATGATTTCAGCTATTCAGATTAAAGCCCATTTTGGGGGCCTGCTGCCTGTCTCTGGATTGTCAACAGCTCTTAAATAGTGGGAGTATTTTATTTAGGAGGATGTGTCCACAGAAAAGGAGGAAACCGTGGAGTGATGGGATTCTGGCAGTTGCAATGGGGTCCCTGCCTGCAGCCTCCAGGGAAGCTGGGGCTCAGCACATGCTCTGATCCTGTAGCTGTCACAGTCCTGCTGACGGGTGCAGGATGGCCCTGGAGCATCCCACCTCTGCAGGCACTGGGCCACATCCTGCTGCTCATGGCAGCACCAGGACCCACGCCAAGGCTGGTCAGCCAGTGCCACACGGCATGGAGGCTATCGAGTGACCTGCAGAGCAGAGCAGAAGTTAACAAATGCATCCAGCTGATTCTCCATCCATGAATCATCAGCAAACAGCCTCAAGAGGTGCAAACAAGATCAGATCTTTACTTTCATTTAATGGAGGCACCTTATGAATGGTCTGTGATTCCCGTGCTCTGGGTGCGTGTCCCAGGTCTGAGGTCTGGCAGCCCAGGGGACTGAGATGCAAATCCAGCCCTTTGGCACCATTCCAAAGGCACTCAAGTCACCCAAAGTTACCAGAAGTCCTTTTGAAAACACAGGTCTGTGTTTCAAAACTGTCACCTCCCTAAGGAAGGGCACGGCACCCAAAAGGAGAGGTCTGCTGGATGAGGCAGGAGAGCAGAAGCTCCTGAGTCCTGCTCCCATTCCAGATGGGAATGGTCCCAGTGAGAATTCAAGACAGCAAAGCCAGAGCAGAGGTTTTGGGCTAATTCAGTAGCTGGGGGAAACCAACCAAAAAGCACTAAAGGGGGAAAAAGTCAACCAGCTCAATGTAGTGCTGCAGATACTGGTCAGTGATAGATGCTCAGGGCTGGAGGAACCTTTTTGGACGTCCATAAAAGCACTTCAGCATGAAAGTGCTTTCTGTGCACAAAAATAATAGCAGCAATGAAAAAAACCCTGACATTGCTTAATACAATAATTTTGTGGTGGGGGATGTGGGGCAAGGAAAATGAAAGCATAAGGAATAATTACAGTCAACAGTATGAACAATGATGACAAAATTATGCAACTGATTAACCATGGCATATATGTAATTACTAATGAGTTTGATAAAATTTTAATTACACCTTGTTCCTTGGGGCATTCAGCAAGCCATGAAAATAATAATCGTGTAGTGCTCTGTCACAAGTGATTGCCTCAGACAGGGAACGGGGACAGATTCAGGGCTGTGCCACGGGGTTGGGAAGGGCAACCTGCTGCCCCAGAGCAGAGGGCGGCACTGGGGAGTAGCCTGGACACCCTGGGAGCCCTGGGATGTTCCAGACACACACCTAGGATGTCTGCTCAAGGGCCGAGCCATCCAACAGCAAGAATTATCAACTGGAAAACTGTGGGATTCACTCAGGTTTGTGGTACGCCTGCCAGCCCCTCCAGCACTAGTGACAAGTCCACAGACCAGCCCCTCTGCTCTGCTTCAGTGAGTCCTTATTAAACAGTGTGTGCCCTGAAGGAGCTGGAGCTCTCTCCTTCCCCACAGAACCGGGGAGGTCTCCTGGTTTTTGCTTGCCCCTGGCTGGGGAAGGCACAGCTGGGCTCCCCCCATCACCTGCTGGGGACGCACCTTGGTCGTCTTCACTTTGTTGCCACTGCTGCAGCTCCATCCCGAGAGGTCAGGCAGCACTTTGCACTCTTCCCCATCGAGACACGGCTCCATCTGGCACCACCACTTCTGCAGCACGATGGAGGCTGGGGGAGAGGAGGGGATCAGCGGCCAGGCTGCAGCACAGGGTATGGAGGACCAGTTCTGCTCACCTTTGAGTGACATCAGGAGATACAGCCCCTCTCTCCAGCACAGCTCACGCTGAGGAGCTCTGGACAAGGAGCTGCTTGTCACCTGCCTGGCCTCACCTGACCCAACTGCTCCACCTGCCTCCAGAACACCTTGTTTTCTCTCACTACCCCAGGAAAAAAAAGCCCAATGTCCTCTCTCCCAGCAAGAGCAGGAAGAGCAGTGCTGCTCAATAACCTGTTTCAGGCTTCACTAACAGAGCAAAGGGATTGTCTTCTACCACTCTGCTCTATTAGGGTCTTGTGATTCATGCCTCTAGTTTGGGCAACCAGAATAGGCTCCCTTTTATTTGGGAACAATATGACCTAAGCTGCTGGGGACAGCAAGAGCCTTCCCTAACAATTCATTCTGGAATTACTGGGCACTGGCTGTCAAGCAGATCAATACCATGCTGGCGGGGGCTGGCAGTGCTCCCAATGGCTCTTTGGTCATGGCATGTGATGGCATTCAATAAAACATACAGAGTTTGAGTTTTGCTTGGTGCTCCTCACAGGCAAAGGTGCTGCATGGCTGGAATCACATCCCTACCTCCAGCTGTGGCAGCAGGGTGAGGAGGTGTGCAGGGATCGGTGCTGCACACCTGACCCCAGCACAGTGGTGCTGAAATCTCAGTAACTCCCCCGCAGCTCATGGCCCAGGGCTGCACACCACTGCGTGAGTGTCCAGTGAGAGTGTCCCCAAAATGTGCAGCCTTCCTCACTTCTCTGTTGCAGGATCCCTGGGCAGGTTAATGCCTTAATCCTCCTCTGTTAATGCCAGGGTCATGGAAACCCCACTCCAGTTTAACTGGATGTGAAGATGAGGTCAGGGATTGAAAAGGATGGATACTCACCGTCCACACAGGAGGGAACTGCCCGTGTTGTCCCTGCCACCTGCCCTGGGAAACAGGAGCATTTCACCGTCTGCGAGCGCTCCTCGATCTTGTTCTTGTTGCAGCACCGGTGAGCTGCAATGACTTCGCATGTGCCGGGCTCTACATGCACTGCAGGAGGAGAAACAGCCACCATCAGACCTCAGAGACCTCAGGCCATCTGCTGCCCACTGCCTTGAGAAGCGACCCTAGACCACCTCCTGCCACTGCCCTTGGCAACACTGCTGGGGTGAGCGGTGGCCAAGGCCCCAGGAGAGCCCGGCACGTGCAGTGCTGTCCCAGCCTCTGGAATCACCCCCAGGGCTGCTGGTGCAGTACAGGTGTCTGGGCACAGCATCTTCCCAGCCCACCTGTACCGAAAAGTGGTGGCTCCTGCTCCACACCTCTTGCATCTGAGCTCTTGCTCCTGAGAGCCCTCATGCCCATCTTACCCTCCAAAATTCATCCCCTCTTGCCATGGCCATCCAAGAGGTTTACTGAAACTAATGAGCACACCAGCTAATTGAAGATGATAATGCAGCTTTGCATTAAACCCACTTTGCTACAAGATGGGATGGTGCATTGTGCTGCTTTTGGCTTCAAGCAGAGCATCATCACCTCTGACCCCAGCTACAATCAATGCCTCCACCTCTCCATCACCCACCCTCTGCCTGGAGAAGGAAGGATCAGGATGCTGTTTCCACCCTGCAGTGGCAGAAAAATGTCAGAGTGTTCATCAGCAATCCAAGCTGCTCTGCTGCTCCCCCTCCCAGTGCCATTAAAATATTAAGGAAAATAGAAAACTACTGTGTTGGCTGATCACCTCTGCTTTGGGATCAGAGTTTAGAGCTGGTCAGCATCTCAGATCAGTGCTTTGGCTGGGTAATGGCCCACACAAGCACAATATCACCCAAAAAGGGGTGAAATCCCTCTGCCTCAGTTATGGTGATTCCCAGGATGTCAGCAGGAGACACTGCTGTTTCCCCGCTGCAGAGCATCCCCGTGCCATGGGACACCAGCAGGAGAGCGGTGCTGGGAGGTCCCTGCCTCACGGGGCTCCCACATCCCACACCTGGGAAGGGTGAGCAGAGAGGCTGAGCCCACGTGCTGTGCGAGCTGCGGGCTCCAGAGCTCCCTGCAGCTGCTTCTCCTTCTGCTGAGCAGCAGGAAACTTGGAACAAAATGCATATCAGATGGATGGTGTGTTTAACACCGACAGCAGGAATCCTCCCGAGAGCCTGGGATAAATTCCAAAGCTCTGGCATGCTTCTCCCTCCCATTTAACTGGTATTTGCCCACTGGAACCTGTTTTAAAAAGACACAGCTTATCTCATGGAACCATAAAAGAATTGAAAGAGCAAAAAGCTTTTGAACCTGGCATGCAAAAATAAAATAAAAATGCTGTCCTACTCTGTTTGAACTTTAAATGAGCAACAGAACATGGGGTTTTTATAGCATAACCTGAAATGACACATTCTGAGTGTCTCAAGGAGTGTGGGCACCACTCCACATGTTCAGTGTAAAACACTGCTTGCTGGTGGAGAGCTACAAGATGAAGAGAAAGTTGGATGCATGTGAGTTCCAGGCAATGCCCACAGAACCTCATTTCCCAAAAGAAAAAATCCCAGCTGACTTAAATGCCTTTTACTTCTGCTTCAGGTTGAGTGATGAACATAAAGGCAAAGACAGCCCTTTGATTACCAGCATTAGAAGGTGCTGGGGCCACCTTTGTGGGAGTTAGATCCAGACATTCCAGCCTTTTTCATCATGAAGACCTCACCATGTTACATAGGGGATTAAACTGCTGGTGATTCATTCTTCACTGAGGAGTCTCCTATTCTGTTTCCAAATGACTGTGCTTGATTCATGTGGCTCTTTAAATCCAGCCACATTCTGCAGGAGCTGCTTGGCCTGGAGAGAGCAGCGTCTCCATGTGCTGGGTGCGCACAAGAGATCTCAGGCACATGGTGTGATTTGTGTGCAGAGCCAGGAGCTGGACTTCATGATCCTTGTGGATCTCTTCCAACTCGAGGTACTCTATAATTCTATTATCAGACCTGGTTGCAACAGTCAGATGTGTCCCTGGACAGCAAACAGAGCGCTTGCATGTGGACTCTCTCTTCAAGAAATTTGTAAGTTTGAGGTCACAATTAAAGACCTTCCTCTGCTGTTGATCATTTTTAGGTGGTTTTGCCTGTGAATAAACACAATTCTTTAATGGAATGAAAGCTCTGGATATATCTGTCCCTCAGCATCTCTGACTCTGAGGGTCTCAGGCATCAGTGACACAGTTATCCCTATTCAACTCCGCACAGGAACATAACTGCAGCTTCCTTGGACACAAATGTCACTGCCACTGAGAATGCAGCATTATGAAAGCAACACTACTATGCAGCATTATGTTTCAAACATAACCTTCACTGAAAACTGTCCCAAATGCAGCAACAAGAGGGCAGACAACAGGAGAATAAAGTCCATGAGCTCAGTAAGTAGACAAAGAATTGTTGTTTTGAGACCATGGAAACGCAGCCCAAGAGATGAGACAGTCACAGGAAGTTCTTACAATGTCAGGAAAGCAGGATGGGCAGAGAGAAACTGTGTTCATACAGACACGGAACAGGGTCAACCTTCCACGTGTTTGCTCCTGGTCTTCCCTCTCTTCTGTGGATCAAATTTTCCTGAATAAAAATCATACAATTTTATCTGGTCTGGGTAAGTCTTTGAGAGCAAAACATTCCTGACTCTGTGTCTGCTGGCACATGAATGCAAGAGCCTGGCTGCTCATGGATGAGTGAGATTTATAGGTAATTCACACCCATCAGTACACCTGGACATCTGCACTTCAAACCTCATCTGCTTTATTAATCCCCAGTGTGACTCTTCCCCAAAGAAACAGCTCCCTGCAAACTGATCCCATGGAGGAGCAGGGCTCTCTGGCACTGGGGCTGGGCAGGTTGACTGAGCACATAAACTGCCAGTAGTGCCCATATCGTTTGTAGAACTGATTCAGTGTCAAAAAGTCATCTCAGAAAAAAAAGAAATAAAAGAAAAAAAAGAATAGTTTTCTCCCAATTAGAATCACAGAATTGTTTAGGTTGGAAAGAAGCTTAAAGCTCATCTTGCTCCACTCCCTGACACTACCAGGGCCTCCTTCCACTAGAGCAGGTTGCTCAAAATCCTGTCCAGCCTGGGCAGGACACTTCCAAGGATGGGGTAGCCAGGGTTAGGACAAGGGAAAGGCAGGTAGCTGTGGACTGATTGGGTGAGAGAGTCACTCCAGAAGATGTGTTTTGGTTTTAAGTGATGTGGGTAGGGATTACAGGATTAGAACTGCTTTAACTGTCAGGCAAAAATGACAGAAGTAGGACAGGGTTAGGTGTGGGGTCAATCAAGAGCATGAATGGTTTCAAATTAACCCATAAATGCCCTTACCAAGCAGAGACACATGAAGCAGAGAGCCCCGGGATCCAGGTGTTCGTCTGTGCTGCCAGGTGCACAGCTCTGCCAGTAACGTCAGTAACACCAGTACCACCACACCTCTGGCACACTCATCCTGGCTTGCCCAGACCCCAGAAACAGCGATGGACACTGAGCTGCTTGAGGCTGTCAGCATTTGGTCCCCAGAGAGACACCTGTCTGCTCCTGGTGTGCACCACAGCCTGAAACTCCTCCTCCCCTCACCAAGAAGTGTGAGACAGAACTTCACCAAGCATCTCATCCCCATGTAACCCCCACTTCAGGCATTCCATGATGATCCCAAAGTACTGCCATTATCATGGGGACCCAGATGATTGCACAAGCACGTGACACAAGCAGCGAGGATCTTGCTCCCCTACCTGAATGGCTTCTGTGATGATGTGTGGAGGCCAGAGTCAGTCGTCCCCACAGCGTGGTAAGGCAGAGACTGAGCACGAAAACCCATTTGCTCAGGTTCTGTACGTCTCTCTCACTCATTCTACCGAAAAGAAGAAGAGATATGTGGAGGAAGAGGGACTGAGGAGGGCTGGGAGGTGCAGATCCACTCACCAATGTTCCTGCACGCAGTGGTATGACTCCTGAACGCTGTGAGGACTGGGGTATCCTGGCTGTGGGGACATGGCCCTGGGAGATGAAGGGATTCACCCACCACCCTCAGATGACCTCAGACTTCATCAGCAGCATGGGCCATTGCAGCAGGACAGAAAGAGATCCCACCAGCAGTTGTACAGGTGAGTGATGGTTACCTTTTACTGGGGATTCACGCTCACATCTGTGCATCTGCCAGCCTCAGGTGGGTCAGGTCTTTGCAAGGAGCAGACATCAGCACATCTGAAAGGAGAAAGAAGGACATGGGCACTGATACCTGCCATTCAGTGTGAGTCACTGTGTCCCTGGGAGTGGCTGGGGACACCTGGGAATTTCACCAGCCCCACTTCACACTCTCAGACACGTGCATGAGCATGTGCCCACTGCACCACTGAAACTTCTCCAGGAGCTCAGCCCATAACCCTGCACCCCTTTGAACAGCAGGACCTGAGAGCTGCTCCTGATTTTTACTGCTGAGAGCACAAAATCAGGTCCTTTATAGTAGGTTATTAAAGCAGATGACACACACTCAATGCACACCCAGTGTGTGTGGGAAGAGCCATAGCAGATCAGCAGCGAGCCATTTTGGGTTCTGCCTTTTCTGTTCTGTTTTATGTGCTGTTCTTGTCCTTGTGTCACTGAGGTCCCTTGCAGTGATGTCAAGGCTTGGAATTTTCAAACCACTTGCTGACAAACAGAAGGATGGGCTGCTCCCACTGGATGTCCTGAGGCCCCCCAGGAAGCTGAGGAACAGGACAACTGATTGCCAGTCGGATACACAGAGCCCATGGCAGCACCAGGACCCGCAGTCCGCTCTCCCAGAGTGTTATTGTTCTTCTGGGGCTGTTCCTCCTGCCAGCACAGAAGCCAAGTTCATGCAACCACACACTCAAAACTGCATTGGCTACCTCTGGACACACCAACAACCTCTCTTGGCACCACACTGGCACCACTCCCACTCCATGCAGTACATGCTGGGAAGAAGCCAAATTTTACATCATCTAGAGCCACTAAGGAAAAAAATTCCAAAAGGTTTTGTATTTTACTGCTGAGTCCTTCAAATATGTTTTCTTCACTATTTACAGCCACAGCCCTTCAGACAGGAACAGCTCCAGTGCTCCGTGGGCAGTGGCACCAACAGTGACGTGACTGCTCGGCATTTGCCAAGTGAAGTGGTGACCCCCCAGCATCCATTATCACCTGCTGGGCTCTAACCAGGTCCAGCAAACAACCATGTCCCACATAAAATTTTAGTGCTGGATTGATCAAAACTTACTAACAAGATACCACAAAGGCAAGTGGTGATGACACCGAGGACGGGGAGTGCTGCCAGGACCAGCAGCAGGTGCCAGGGGTACCACTGCCCTGTGCCAACCTTGCATCCACAGTCCCCTCCACGGGCAGTGCAGAGTTCCAGCAGTGCACTGGACAAACCCACATTTCTCAGAGAAGAAATCTTCAATTTTCAACCATGTTTGAAATTTCTGTCTGCTCTGGACCATGAAACAGTGAAACAGACTCCTCTAATGAAGAGCCAGGACACAACATGCTGACATTCTTAACCAAAATAAAGTGATTTGAAGTGGTAAAAAGGACATTTCTTGTTTTGAAGCATTTAAAAATGAATTGTCCTGTTTTAAACTGACATTTCAAAATGAAAAATGTTTAATTCCGAAGTGGTGATTTAAAGTGGTATTTTGCACTTTGATTCTCCCATCTAGAAAACAAAAATCAGAAAATGTCATCAAAAGCATTGACATTTGCCCAGGAAAAAAAAAACAAAAGTATCTTGATGAAACCACATATTTTATGCTAAAGAAGAATTTAGAGGTAAGGAAATGCTTCTCGTTAATGCTGTAGGATGGTCAGCTTGGCCAGGAACAGACTGAAGAGTGGCTGGCAGGATCCTACTTGCTGTCCTGACTCCATTGCTGCCCACTGGGTGATGAGGGGCTGCTCCTGCTCCAGCCCCTCCATTGTCAGAAAGAATCCAGTATGGCTCGAAGTGCAGGAAAACCATCGCTCCTCAAGGTGATGTGGTGGGACTGTGGGACTCTCTCCTGTAAGCCCGTGTTTAGGTGATCTCTGGTGCTCTGGCAGAATATGCTCTGCATGAGGCTTCTCAGAGGGGAATCATTCAACAGCTGGTACTGTTGGAGTCCCTTTGGAGACGCGCCAGCCCACTGTATAAATACTGATGTCAGCTTGAAGCATGCACTGTTTGCTCAATGACAAAGCAAACAGCTCTCTCCGAGCTGCTCGGTCCTGCACCCGAATCCAGAGGCAGTGTGTGCCCCAGCACTGCATGCAGCCAGGCCTGGGGATGTGCTCAGGCAGGAGCTGTGTCCCAGCTGGACAAGCATGCAGCAGCCTTGCAGCCCAGCTGTGAGGACAGGAGACACAGTGCCAATGCAATTTTTGCGACAGTGAGTCCCCAGTGCCAACAAACCTCCCACGTGCCTTCCAGCAGAGAAGCCAGGTCCCCATCAGGAGATGCTGGTTTCCTGGGTGCTGCTCCAGCTCCGGCCCCCACTTCATGCAGGGAGCACAGCCCAGCTCGCAGGCACCAGGCCTGAGCCCCACAGCACTCACCAGAGTCCCTCTGGAGGAGCCCATCCCCAGCTCCTGCCCATGGAACCCTCCAGGGTGAACCCATGTGAAGTTTCCAGGAGACATCCCTAAACCTCTCAGCTAGACCAAACACCAAGCACTCCACTGGCCAATCCATCCCACAGAGAACAACAACACACTCCCAGTGCAAAGTATATTTAGCTCAAAAAGGCTGAGCTGTTTGCTATAGCCAAGGAAGCATAAATAAATTACAGTGTTATCAATAATGCAATCCACACTGTTCATGCCACACTCCGAAGGGAAACCACTGAGCTGGGCAGGAGCCACGGTGGTGGCCAGGAAAGCACATGTGGACAAGGAGCACACGAGGACAAGGAGCTGGCAGAGGCACTCAGAGCTTCCACTCATGCCCAAAGTCCCATCAGAAAACACAGGTCCACAGAAATTGCTGTTTTGACAGCTATCAACCTTCAGTGCCGTGAGATTACAACTACAAATGTTTGGTCTGATTTGAGATTTTTCAGCCTGGAATGTCAGTGAAATGAAGAGTGATGTTCTGGCATGTCAAAACACTTAATTTTGACTGAGAATCCCAGTATTCTCCATTCAGTTATGTGCTGTTCGGAATTTTGTGGACTTTTTCACTAACATTTTTTATCTGCTTTTGCCTTTTGGGTCTGAGCTGGGATATGAAGGAGCTGCCAAGTTCCCCAGTCTCTCAGATTATCAATCTCAGTTGCAAACAATATGTCAGGGGATGATGGTTCCTCTGTGTGAGTCCAGGTGCTCTCCTCCCTGTAGGCACATGTGGGCATCATCCACATGGGAGCTTCACTGAGGTTCTCCAGCACAGACACACTACAGGAACAGCTCCCTGCTGTCTCTAGTATGGTTCAGTCTTCAGCAGCCAAAAAGAGGACAAAACAGAAGGGCAGACTAGGCAGGAGGCATCTCCTTTCTCCCTCTCATCTCCTGAAAAAACAGCTGAGCATTGGATCCTGCATACTGGTCAGGTGAGGAAATGCTCAGACACATATGGGCTGTGAGATTTGGGCTCAGGACCTCCAGAATCTTCTGTTTCTGCCCATCCTGGGCACAAGCCTGAGGGTTCTTGGGGAGACTGGCAAGTGAGATGCTGCCATGCCCTGAATACAGACCCACAAGAGCAGCAGCCTCCTCACTGAGCTGCATCGCAATCATCAGTGGCAGGCCAGCAGCCTGGCTCGGTTCCTGCTCCCTTTGCAGCGCTGAGGATGCTCCATTAGAGGCAAAGCTGGGAAGTTGGAGCTCCCACAGCAGCAGAGTTGGATGGCCCCTTGAAGCTGCACTGGGATCCTCATGCATAATCTCCCACACCTCTCAGGCTGCCTCCAAGGCTGCTCCTCCCCAAAGGGAAACCCCACCACAGCAGAGCCTGGCCCAGCCCCAGAGCTCCAGGTTGAGCCAATTCCTTCTGCACACTTCATTTTAGCTCTTAATCGAGGATAGTCACAGTGGTCCAGCCCCAAAGATGTGCTCACATAAAACATGTGCCCTCTGACCAGGCAAAGAGGGTCTGGCAGCACAGAGAAACACAAAAGACTTCTTCCCCCAGGCGTGCTCCTTCATCCTCTTCTCTATGAGGATTTATTATTTCCAGCTTCTTGCTCATTCCTTCAGCATCTGCAGCACTTTCTTCCCAGCCAAGGTGAGCAGGAGAGTTTTTAATTCCACCCAAGCATGGGCCTATTTCTGCTTGTTCACTCGGCGGATCCCACTGCCCCACTGCCACTGGCATTTTGAAGGTCAGCTCTGCTAACAGTCCAAACCTCAGCCTCATCCAGTGCCAGGATTGTTTCCCCAAGGGATACATCTCATCTGTGCAGGCTCTTTGCTGGGGTGTGGGTGTCCCAGCACAAATGAGCTCTTCCAAAGGGCACCCACACACTGAACAGACGCCCAGGCCTCTCCCTGCAGCAAAAGGGGCGGCTGATGAGCAGGAGGAGGAGACTCCTGCTTCCCTGCCTTGGGACCCATGGCATGGACGAACTCATGACTCCAGAATGGGACTGGACTCACACTCTCCTCTGGATCACTGAGCCTCTACTCGTGGTGATGGGGCCATCTGATCTGTGCTCATCCTGTGCCCCTCCAGCTGCCCCCCGAGGCAGTGGCTCTCAGTGCCACTGCCCTACTCCAGCCTGGTGTTGGCCCACGGGGAAACCCATCCTGGCTGGAGGAGCTAGAGCAGAGAGAGAGGAAGCAGAGGAAAATTAAAGCCCACGTCCGATCGTGTCCTGGTCAAGGCTTTGCTTGAGCTCACAGCTTGTGCTGAAGGCAGCAGCAGTTGGGATCCATGGCCCCTTCCAGAGTAAAGGAGGATCCTTGGCTGCAGAATCTGGGATCTCTCCAGCAGTGCTTTACCTCCCAGAAAGGCGAGTAGCTTCGCAGCGCTGGCAAAACAGCATCGGTGACGAGCCCACCCCCAGAGCCGGTGGCCGGACAGGGCCCCACCGGCTCCGAATCCCCGCACAGCCCCCGCTGCCGGAGTCACCGGTAACGGGGCGCAGGGCAGAGCTGGCTCCAAGAAACTCACTGCGCCCTCCCGGGCCCCGCACCGGCACCGGGGAGCCCCGGCAGGCGACAGGGGACCGGGACACTCGGGGACCGCGAAGGGACGTAGGGCGGCCGGGCAGAACCGGGAGCGCTGGACCCCACGGCGGAGCCCTGGAGCGGCATCCCGGTGCCGCCGGCGCTCGCCGGCACACCGACCCCGGCGGCCCCCTGAGCCCGGCTCCCCGGCCCTCGTCGGGACCCAGCGGCCCTTCGGAGCGGGCACCGCGAGGGAGCCGCCCCGGGGGTGCCGTCTCGTTCCCCCCCGCCAAACTTTCCGCTCGTACCTGCCGGTGGCCTTGCTGCGGGCGGGGGCCGACGCTGCCCATGGCCGGGGGCCGCTCTGCTCGCCGGGTCAGCGCCGCCTCCGCGGGCCGCAGCCGCCGGGGGCCGCGGGCATCGCCGGGCGGCGGCGGCGGCAGCGCGGGCTGGGCGGGGGCGGCGGGCGCGGAGCCGAGCGGAGCCCGGCGGAGCCGCTGCCGGAGCGAAGGGGCGCAGCGCCGCCTGCTGCTGCTGCTGCCGCCCGGGAACCGGCACCGCGATCCCGGGCTGGCACCGGGAACCGGCACCGCGATCCCGGGCTGGCACCGGGAACCGGCACCGCGATCCCGGGCTGGCACCGGGAACCGGCACCGCGATCCCGGGCTGGCACCGGGAACCGGCACCGCGATCCCGGGCTGGCACCGGCACCGCCTGCTGCTATTGCCACTGTCCCGGGAACCGGCCCCGAGATCCCGGGCTGGCACCGGCACCGGCTGCCCGCCGAGCCGCCCGCCCCCGGCCCAGGTCAGCCCCGGGGCCCGTCAAGGCGTTCGGGGAGGAGGAACGGGCAGAGAGAATTTCCCGGAAAAATTATTTACATACACAACCCCTTCTTCCCCCCCGACCCCCAAAAATAAAAAACAGAACAAAGGGGGGTGATGGTCCCGCCACTCCGAGGATATGGAATGTGCGGGGATGGACGGACAGCCGGCCAGACTGATTGCTGGCCCTGGCATTCTCCTCCTCAAAGGATGAGCCTAGTCAGACCTAATTTACCCCCAAACCAATTTCTCTCCCAAAAAAAGGTATGATGGCTCTGCAAGCACGGAGGGTTGCTGAATGGTGTGGGGCTGAACAGACAGACATGGAGCCACTCCTGCAGCCCTCTTCTCCGCAAAACGTGAGCCTGTCTTTGGTGTCAAACCACCAAAATTCAGCTTCCCTGGAACTGAAATAGCATCACCAGCCTGGATCGTGCTCTGCAGGACACTCTCCCTGACACAGGGGATTCCAGCACCTGGCACCACAACACCAACCCAGGCCGGTTCTTTTCCCAAGGCAGTTCCAGGCTTGTCCAAAAAACTTCTCCTGGTGCCCTCAGGACACAGCTTGCACGGCTCCTCTAGCATCAGGCAGCAACAGGTTTTAAAACACCAACAAAGAGCAAAAGCAAAGGTTCAATTTTCGCAATTGTTGCCAGGAATTAGACCTGCAACATCAGCACAGCTGAGATGAAAGGTTGAAGCTACGTGCACTCATTTTCGGTGTTTTGCTCAAACCTATTTGCACATCTATGAAAGCCTTTGGTTTCTGACTACAGCTCTCTGGTTTCTCCTGGACCTTCCACTCCACCACTTCAGCTGGAAGTGTGGAATAATTTCCAAGACCAAGTTGAGTTACAGGTGAACAGCAGCTGTTCAGACAAATCACATGTGGGCAGTCTGCAAATTTCCCAGCCATTTGCCTTCCATGGGGTCCCAAAGCCTTTGTGCATCCCCCCTCCCTTCCCCAGAAACCACCGAGTCCCAGCCAAGTGCCAGGCTGGGACCCCTGGCAGCCTCCCCAGGGCACCAGACAGATGGCAAGGCAGAGGCCCTGAGGTGACCCACCAGCTCCTGGGGGGACCCACAACCCCCAAAATGCACACAGGTATCCAGGGGAGAGTACCCCAGCTCCTGACCAGAATAGGTTACTTTGCTATTTTGTTCTAGGAAACTGAGTTCCTTCTCCCTCTTTACACAGTCAATATTGCCATATGTTAAATTTCAATTAGTTAGACTTGGTTACTCAAAAGAAAGAAGAAAAGCTCTACAAGAACCCCAGTAATAAGATATTAAGGAAATACAAGCATCTCATTCTTCAGATCAGAGGGCTTTAATAATAATGACAAAAAAAGCCAGTATGAAACTAGATTATATCTGCTGTTTATATTCATCAGGTAATTTGATCGAGAGCCTGCCAATGCAGGCCTCTAGTGCTGTGGTAAGTGAATACAAACATACTACTTTCAGATCACAAAATTTTAGTGGAATGATCAAGAGCAAATGAAATCAAAGCTGTTTTCCACACCAGACAAATTCCAATTAAATTAGGCCAGATTATTTAATAAGGAAGCCTACAAAACTCCAGCTCTTTATTGATGTAATGATACAGAAATATAAACTTGTTGCTTTCCAGATCACAGCATTTAAATGCAGGGGAGGAATTAAGACTTCAGTAAAACTGGTTTAATTTAAATTCTGGTGAAAGTGAACACAGTTTTCCTTATCATCATCCTGACTTCTTACTGAGTGTCCAGCAGCAGCCTTCAGCCTTGCTCTCTTCCCTGGCTGTGACTCCTCAAGGAGCCCAATACTTTACTGGATGAGGGGACCCAAGTTTCCAGTATCCATAACAAGCCAAGTTTGGAAAGGAACTGGCCAAGAAAACCCCAGCAACATTTCCTGATGTATCCTTAGTGATAAATCCTGCTCCCATGTAAGAAATCTGTCCCATGGCTGGAATCCTTCTCTACCTTCCAGGTGAGCAAACAGCTTTTTTTTTTTTCCTTTCCAGGAAGAAAACTCATGGATTTGGGCTTGGGGTACAAGAAAGGTTAGGGGCAAATGATTATGCAAAGGCAGATGGGCGTGTCAGAAGACTTCAAATGCTCAGTGCAATCGACTTACCTGCAGCTGCTAATAGGCAGAAGGGTACAAATTCTTTTATTAAAGCTGGAAAAAGCCGAACTACTGACATTTTATTCCCGAGGAAGATTTATCACACCCTATTTTCAGTGGATCACTGAATTAAGATTCAAGTTTATTTATCCGCTTCATCTGAGGAAGCCCCAGTGCCTCCAGGCTGTCTCAGCACTGAATACCCACCTCCGAGGATTTTGTTCCCTTTTCAGAAGGTTTTGCTGACAACAGGGAATTTCAGTGCAGATTCCCAGCCTGTCAAAACAGCAGTCCAGGGAGAGGATGTCTGAGAGGCCTGGGCACTGCTGCAAGAGCAGGGAGAAGTCTTGATTCCTGCATCATCTGGAACGTGGGTCTGAGCTTCCAAACTGAAAAATAACTTCCCCAAAGGTTCCATAAATTCCAGTGTGTGTTATTGTTATACATTTATTCTTCTTCTTCTGTATTTCTACTGTCAGGTAGTATTAAATGAGACCAGGAGGCTCCTGAAGACTTTGAGAGTAGAATTGCTAATGAAGATCCCTTGGGAGATATGAAAATGGTATGGAAGATTTTGAAGCAGCAGAGAGGGGAAAGCCAAGTGACCCAAGGAGGTTAATGTGCCTCCTTCCCCCCTCCCTTTTGCAGAATGGAGAGGAAAGGGTAAAACCCTCTGGGAATCTGCACCAAATCCAGGTCATCTGCTCTGCAGAACACTGATGTATTCACCTGCAGAGAGGCCACAGACATACCCAGAGCAGCAACGCTCCAAAGGCTTCTCTGCACTCCAGCAGAAACAGGCAGGGAATAAAGATGAGTGGTTGCAATCAAATTATCCATTCAAGGAAATAACAATAAATGCTGAACTTCCCAATTATGGGACACACAAACCTTGGAAACCATTAAGAACTGCTTCTTCTGCTGATGAATTATCCAGAATGCACAGAGCTATTTGCTGAGCTTCACTGTATTATGCTAATTATAAATTAATATATTACTCATTACACAGGCTCAAGCTCTACAGTCAACTAATGCACTGCTGCAAAGAGCCTGTTTTCAAACATCCTCTGGTACTTTTATGATCTAGATGTTTAATTTACTTCTGTTCTGGCTTAAATGCCACCAACATGTCATTCTTTCACAAAGAAATATCCCTGGCTCCATCCTACCTCCACTGGGGCTCAGCAACATAGATGAAAGATAAAACTTAGAAAGGCTTTTTCAATGCTAAGCAGTTGCATGAAAATTTAACTCAAGTAGCCTTTTTAAATTTAAGACTAATTCCTATGTTACTAATTTGTAAATGGTTTATCATGGCAGCATGCCGGAGTGTTTCACCTGAAGCTGTGCCCCTGGAAGGTGAGCACCTGACACCCCCATGCTCAGGGAGGGACACTTTGGGTGAGATGAGGAGACAGGGAAAACATGAGCATCCCAGGCAAGACTCCCAGAGGGATGGGAAGGGTGAAGGACAGAGCTGCTGGTATCCAAAGTGGCTGTTTACTGGCGCTGGCCTCCACTGCACTCTTAGTCTGACAGAGTCTACAACATCTGCATCCCTGGGCCTTGTGCCAGGCATGCTTGTGAAGAAGAACATCAGCCTCAAAGATAAGGAGAAAGCTTCACATGGATCTGTCAGGCAGGATGAACAGGAGGAAATGGAGCCCCCTTTCTTGGAAAGCAGTCTTTAGCACCGCATTGTTTCATTAAGCATTCCTGCAGGAACGTGTTTATTTGTCAGACCATTCTTTCCATGCCGTGCTCAACATAATGGAAATAAATACAGCAGGGTCACAGAAGTCAGTCTGGAAACTGCCAATTCCTTCTTTCCAAGGAAAGCATCCTGGTGACTCAGCAGTATGGAGCAGTCCCACAGTGGGGAGACACATTCCCTGGAGAATCCAGTGATTTTCAGCCTTAATAACACAATGGCATTGCACGCAGAATACCTTAGAGCACCCCATGTGTGACCAGCAGCTGGACAGGGATGCTGTGAGGGGAAGAGAGGACCCGTGAATGCTGGAGAGGAACTAGAGGGGTGCTAGCCTCAGGCTGGAAGGGTTGGTTTGGAAGGGACCTTAAAGATCACCTAGTTCCAGCTGCCCACCACAGGCAGGGATGCTGCCCACTCGATCAGGTCCTGAAGGGTACTGAAAGAGCTTTAAAGTGCACTTAAGACCTTAAATCTTGGGATTAGCAGGTGGGAATATAAGTACCATGGAGTCATTTCTGTACAGTTTGAAGACCTCTGGCTGAAGATGGCTAAAGACTGGAGGGCTTCTCAGTGCTGCTTTTGCTTGAAACTTAAAATGCAAAAGCCCCGTGGTGACAGGAGTAAGTGGTTGCTCTGTGGAACTGAGGCACTGGGGCACACAAATTTCAAGAAACAGACTCAATTTTCCTTTACAGTAGGCAAGTACTGTGGTTTTGAATTTTTTTTTTTTATTTTTTTTTTTTTTTTTTTTTTTTTTTTTTTTTTTTTTTCCTGAGCCCAGGGGCAAGGGGGTCAGGCTGTTTTGGTGTTTACGCTGGCGACTCTTCCCCTCCCAGCCAGGGAGGATGTGTTATACTGGATCAGCTAAATCCGCATCCTGCTCACGCTGGAGCGCAGCATCCTGGGTGAAAGGGAGGGAGAGGCTCGGCTTTCAGCTCTCCCACGGCCCGTCCCTGCTCCTCCGCAGGCTGCTGGTTATTAACAGCCCGGAATGGCCGCGCGTGGGCTGACGAGCGCGACAGGGGTGACAAAGCTCCTGGCGCTGGACGGGGATGTTGTCCCGGGTAGGCGGCTCTGCTGGAGGCTTGGGACGATCCAGTTAGGAAAGTCATCTGTCGGCAAAATGCGTGGACAGGGCGAGCCTATCTCCCCGCAGCCCCACCTCCAGCGGGGAAAAGACTTTCCCAGAGCATTTGCTGCGCCGGGACGGCTCGGATTTCCCGGGGCTCCCGGCGAGGCGCCGCGTCCCTCCCCGCGAGAGCCCGACCTCCACCCGGCCGCGGGATACGGGCGGGGTTCATCTCCCGGGAGGGCTCGTTCTCCGCCGGCCGCGGGATTCCGGCGGGCGATGCGCGTACGAGCTGCCGTGCTGAGCTGCCGCGCCTGCTTCCCCTCCCTCCCCCTCGCACCGCGGCGGGGCGGGAGGCGGGGCGGGGCGGGCTCGGCTCCGCTCGGTTTGGCTCGGTTTGGCTCCGCTCGGCTCGGTTTGGCTCCGCTCGGCTCGGTTTGGCTCGGTTGGGCTCCGCTTGGCCGAGCTCGGGATGCTGCTGCGGGTGCGCGCTGCCGTGGCGCAGCTGGCGGCGGGGCTGGGAGCGCAGCCCCCCGCAGAACCCCGGGGCGGCGGGGCCGGGGCCGGGGCCGGGGCCGGGGCCGGGGCCGGGGCCGGTCGGGGGCCGCCAGCCGCGTTCTGCCGGCCGGCCTTCCTCCAGCTGACTCCCGAGGAGCTGCGCCGCGCCGACGACCACACGGGGCGGGCGGTGCAGAGCCCCCGCGACGGCCGCCGCCGCCTGCCCTGGAGCACCGGATACGCGGAGTGAGCGGGGCCGGGAGCGGGGCCGCGGTTTGCAGCCTGGGGAGAGCACGATGGCACCGCTCGGCACCGGAGCGGGGACCTCGGGGACGAAAGTGGGTCGCGGCGGGCGGGGAGCTGCGTCTGTCCCTTTTCCAGCCGCAGCAGCGAGGAGCGGGCGCTGTGGATGCTCGTGATGGGAGAGCATCAGCGAGGGCTGTGCTCTTACCGACCCCGAAGGGTTTAGGCTCTTCTGTCCGTTTTGTTTTCTGCGCTTTCTGCACAACACCCGCCGTGACCGATGGGTACCGAGGGCGAAGGAGCTGCGGCGCCTTTGGCAGGACTCGGGGGGAGCAGGGAGCCGGGGCTTTCCTGGGAGTGACACTGCTTGAGACTTCCCCTTCAAGGACCTGATTGTCTTCTTCTTTCACTAGCTGCGAGTTTCAGCCCTAACTGAAAGCGGGCGGGAAGATCAGACTTTGAAGGCTTTTGCTGCTTAGTGCTGTCAGCTCACTCCCGCATTCCTTCCTCGAGCTGATCTTCCCGATATCCTAGAGAGCTTTATGAGATGTTGGTTTACCCCGGGAGATCGTGGGGTAGGAGTACCCAGAGTGAGAAAAATCCCCTTTTTTGGTGTCCCAAGAGCTCTTTCTGCAAACCACTTGGAAAGTCTGCTCAAAGAAAAATCACCCTGCTGTGTTTACAGCTTCTTCCTATAAGCAGGTTCTGCAATCTAGACCTGAAATCTGCTGTGTCAGCACAGGCTGGGAAAAATCAGTGTGAATCTTTTTGCAAAAGTTATACTGGTTTCATCATCATCACCTTCTCCTCTCCTTCCCTGAGCCCCCTGCTCCCCACAAGAGGTTATGGCACATGGGTGAGGCTGTGATTCTCCCTGTGTCCCAGGCATGTATATTTAAGACTGATGCAGGTTTTGGGACAATTTTTCTGCCTGGGGCAGTGCTAGGGACCTTCAGCAAACCCAGTTTGTTTCTGGTCACCTCCCTTGGTAGGCGCGTGGGCAACTGCTCCCCCCTGGACCCTGCTGTGGGTGGGATTCAGTGTTGCTCCTGGCCCCAGATCAACCCACACAACTGCTCTGGGACACCTGGGACAGGACACGCACGGCAGGAGCACCGGTGCAGGGCATCCCTGACATCCCTGGGGACATCCCTGGGGACTTGGGGACATGAGTGGAGGGTTGGGGGTGGGGGGAGGAGGTGCTGCAGGATGCCATTTACTGGAACACGATATGTGGAAGAAAGGGCCTTTACACCTGTTTTCCTTCTGGCAGGGTGATAAATGCAGGGAAGAGCCAGCACAATGAGGACCAGGCATGCTGTGAGGTGGTGTTTGTGGAGCAGAGGCCCAGCCCCAGGGGCCGGCTGCCATCCAGGGAAGGCAGCGGGGAGCTGGATGGGGTGAGAGCTGTGGTGGTTCACAACAGGGAAGATGCCCAGCAGCAGGGCATGAGACGGGACACATGGCAATGTGCGCACACTGCGGATTCCCTTGGTTTGTGGCCCTTCACTCTGCCTGCTCCTACCACCCTCCATCCCCATGTGACTACACCAGGGCTGGCTGGCCCAGGGGGGACCAGTGGCCCACGTGCCCTGGTGGGCTGCAGCTGTGGCTGCTGGCTGTGCTGGCACCGTGGTGCCTCCCCTTTGGAGGCTGCTGGAGGCACGAGGTGTCCGATGCAGGGCTGGGCTTCAGTCAGGGATCAGCTGTGTCCAGACACCCTCGGTCAGCTGCCCACAGTGTTCCTGCCTGCACTGAGACCTGTGAGACTCGTGTCACTGTCCTCAGCCGGTGGCCCCAGCTACTCTGAATTCCCCATCCCATCTGCTTCCTTGCAAGCTCATTTAACCTTCCCTCTTCTCCCTGCAGGGCAAGAAAGGTTTTTATTTCCACTACTGGGCCTTGTTCGATGGTCATGCGGGCAGCGGTGCTGCTGTCATGGCATCCCAGAGGCTCCACCTGCACATCTGTGAGCAGCTCCGGGACCTCGTGGAGATCCTGCAGGACCCCTCCCCACCTCCCATCTGCCTCCCGCACAGCGCAAAGACCGGTCCTGCAGACCCAAACCACATGTCCTATACGGAGGACTGTGGGGAGGTCCCAAACGATGCTGTGCCACGGTTTCACCTGGAGAAAGCAGTGTCCCACGAGAGCCTGGTGATCGGTGCCATTGAGAATGCCTTTAAGCACATGGTGAGGATCCCCTGCCTGTGGGATCATCTCGGGCATCCCCTGGGCGCATCTCTTTGCTGGCTGTGTCTGACTGACCCCACTGCTTAAAGGCAGCTCTGCAGCAAGGAGGGGACTGCAGGGAGGGCTCCAAGCATAATGATCTCGGGGAGGGCTCTGTAATGCTCCACATTTTGAGCTTTCAGAATGCACAGGCTTTGAGCTCCAGGCCTGTGTGGGTGCAGAAAGCCTCATTGCACTTTTTTCCAGGAGGCCCACCTGCTCCCCTCCTGTCTTCCTCTCTCCTGCCACATCCCTGGCTGCCCCATGCGACCCCTGGCCTTCCAAGCCCTACATCCACTCTGTGGCTGTGTGGGGAAAGGTACCCTGGCTGGTCACTGCTTCCCACCTGGAGCTGAGGTGCTGCTGGTGCAGCCAGGTGCTATTTGGGGCTGCCCACCTACCCTGTAGCCTCTCTGTCTCCCCAGGACGACCAGATCGAGCGGGAGCGGGCATCCCAGCACCTGGCCGGGGGGTGCTGCGCCCTCGCTGCCATCTACCTCATGGGCAAGTTCTACGTGGCCAACGCTGGTGACAGCAGGTACAGCCCCACAGGGCAACCCTCACCTTTTGCTCACTGACTGGGAACATCCCAGTAGAGTGGGATGGTGCCAGAAGGATGGCTGGTGAGGAGCCCAGCTCCATCCCTCTCTAGGGGAGGATGAAGGTGGCAGAACTGGGCAGAGTCATCCCCTGTCTGCTTCATGCCCCAGGGACAATGTACCCTGCTGTGATCTCTGTGTTTGCCAGGTGCACAAATAGGGCTGTAGAATTGCCTCCCAAAATATGGGATGTGCTCCCTTTCTTCCTAGCAACATCCTCTCTGCTACCCAGATGGCTCTGGATCACACCCTGGCCCCTGCTGCTGGCACTGGCCTGGGCTGCAGGTTAGAGAGTGAAAACTGTGCTCAGGAAAGCTTTCAAAATATGCCAGAAGTCATTTAGAGGCCACTTTATAGCAGTGACCTGTTTCAGGAGAACGACACAAATCTATGTGCAGATAAGTGCAGTGGAAGCTCTTATGGCAATCTTAGTTGCCATATGTATTTCCAGAGGTGGGCTACTGGAACTGCACCCATGTGGGCCCACACCTCCAAGCAATGGCAGAAGGGCAGGTCCACCTTGCACTAAAGGTGACGCTGCAGGTGAAGCTGGATTGAACTGCTCTGTATTAATCATTGGATCAAAGAATGCTTTGGGTAGGAAAGGACCTTAAAGCTCATCTTGGTCCACCCCTTGCCACTTGCAGACACCTTCCACTAGACCAGGTTGTTCCAAGCCCTGTCTGACCTGGCCTTGAACATTTCTGAGAATGGGGCAGCTACAGTTGCTCTGGGTTACTAGAGGTCTACTGCAGGTTACCTTGTCCTCAGCAATGTCAGACCAGCTAATACAGGCTCTGGTCAATGTTTTGAGGCTGGATGTGCTTCCAGCTGTGGGACAAAGAAGGAGATCCCTCATCCCTCTGCTTTTGGGTGCAGGTCCCCCTCCATGGCAGCAGCGGCCAGGCACCAGCCATGCAGGATGTCAGCGTGCACAGGTGCTGAGGCTGTAACTGTGCCTTTGGGTAACAGCCTGTGTTGCCTTCTCCGGTATCAGACACTTGCAGAGATGAGCTCAGCCTGGCCTTAAATCTTTGGAGGCCACTCACATCCACCAGTGTTGTAGATCCTTGGGCCTACCATGACATCCAGAAACATCTCATAATCAGACCTTTATGTGTTTTTGAGACATTAAACTGTAAGAGCAGCCCCAGCAGCCAGTGGTAGTGCTGGTGTGGGATGGGCACATACACCTGTGTCTTGCTGTAGGCAATTTCTGCCCCTGCTGTGTGCAGCTCCCCTCTAAAGGAGGGTGCCCCACCTTTGTGCTGCTCCTTTTCTAACCATATCCTGTTCATTGATTTGCTCTGCTTCATTCTCCTCTGCCCCATCCTTCTCTCCCATCTCCCTTCCTTCCTGCCCCTCTCCTGCACAGGCAGGAGGGATGCCATGCCCTGCCCAGGGGGACACTGAATCCAGCCCCCACCTCGGGCTGGGAAAAGGGTGGGCAGCAGAGGGAAAGGGTTGCACCACTCTTGGGAATAAGCTCTGGAAAGCCAGGCTCAGCTCCTCCGCCAAGTCTTCTTCTCTCTAATCTCATCCTTCCATGTTTCATTGCAGGGCCATTATCATCCGTAATGGGGAAATCATTCCAATGTCCAGGGAGTTTACTCCAGAGACAGAAAGGCAGAGGCTGCAGTTTTTAGTAAGAAAGACCTTTCTTCTAACCTCATTCCTGCTGAAACACCTCCGGGCGTCTTCCCAGTCCCCTGTGCTGCCTGTTGGGCTGCTGCCATGGTGGGGTTCTGGACTCAAGGGCAGTCCCGTGGCTGGGACCTGCTGTTGGCACTTGTCCACCCCAGACTGCTCCCTGGGACAGGAAGAGGCACTGGGATGCAGGGAGCTGGCATGGGGATGTCTTGTGGCTGGCAGAGGCCTGGTTTGCTGTGGGCTCAGTGTGAGGGTCTGTGACTGCAAGCCTGGCACAGCCAGGACATGGAGAGGCCAGGCTTTTGGCATGGGGCTGGATTGGTACGTTTGCATGGAGCCAGTTTGGTCTATCTTGTCCTGTTGCTGTCCAGGGAACAGGGAACGTCCCTTGCCCGGGCTGCTGTGACCTGGAGGAGCAGGGCTCTGCTCCCTCGATGCACCCAGCTCCCTTTCACTGTCAGAGGAGCTGCAGTGCTCCTGTTCAGTCCTAGTTTCTTCCCTGGCTGCTCTCTGGAGAGTCAGAGCTGATGTGTGCCAATGGGTTTCTGTCCTTCGCCCTGAAAGCTCCCTGTCCCTCTCTTGGATGAACCCCCGGTGCCACTCAGAGAGACTCTTTAAGGTTATAAAGACCTCTCTGAGAGCAGCACAAGGGAGGAGGAGTTTGTGTTGGAGAAGGTCTTGGTGGATGAAATTTCCTGGCTTGCAATGTACTTGGAAAAACACTGAGGTGTTTTCTCTTGAATCTATTTTTGAATGTCCGAGAGGAGGAAGCTGCTGTGATCAGAATCCTTTCAGCTGGCTGTGAGGGGCAGGGTGCAGGCTGGGGACAGGCACACGCTGCTCTGCCATGTGAGGCTGTGGTCAGGGCTCCCCCAGAGTGGGCTGGGAGTCTCCATGCCCCTGCCACTCCATCTTCCCAAGGGATCTCCTCTTCTTTCACTGCTTTTCTTTCCCCTTCAGCATTTTCCAACACTCCCTGCTCCCAGTTCCCTCCACACTGTTCTCCATGAGAGCTTGGGGCTGCCCTGGGGAGGGCCCTGTGCTGCTGCTCATCCCTTGTCACGGTCACAGCTGGGACACTGTTTCAGAAAAGACCTATCACTCTTTTCCCTGGGTGAGTGTCATGCCCTGTGCTGAGCCTGGGACCCTGAGGTTTGCAGCTATGACTCCTTCTGGGTAAATTCCAGCTTCTCCTGGAATTTGCTGGGGTTTGATTGTTTGATCCCTTTCAGAGATCTTTATTTCCCAAAACTCTTTATGCAAAAGCTTCACCTTCTTGCTGAGTGCTGCATGGCTGTCCTCAGCTCCAGTTTCCCCTCTGGCTTAGCACAGGTGGGTGGTTTGAAGCTGCTTTGCCAGCACCTATTCAAGTGGCTCAAGAGCGGCCGATGTTATCTTACCACAGAATGTTGTAGCCAAAGTCACAGTGGATGGTGGATCCTGATCTGGGCAGGGCTGGGTCCACAGAGCCCACTCTCCCAGCCCTGTGGCTGAGCTGACCCTTCTTCCTGCAGGCATTGCTAAGGCCCGAGCTGCTGGGGAAGGAGTTCACCCACCTGGAGTTCCCCCGCAGGATCCAGCCCAAGGAGCTGGGGAAGAAGATGCTCTACAGGGACCAGAACATGAATGGCTGGTAACCCCCAACCCGCTGGTGGCACTGGGGTCCTGCTCTGGTGGCTGCTCATCTCTGGCATGCCATCCCACAGGGCAGGGGGCTCTGGCACTCTGGGTACCCAGGTCCCAAGTGGTCAGGGGAGGTGCTGGAAGCCTTCACCTGCTGACATCTTCTCTCTGGCTTATTTTAACCAGGGCTTACAAAAAGATAGAAGTAGATGACCTGAAGTTCCCACTTATCTTTGGGGAAGGCAAAAAGGTAAAGTACTGAAGAAGCAGAAGTGTGGCTGAGGTTGTTTCCTGCCTGCTCTCACTATTTTGGGTGATTTCAGCCCCTTTTTGGTAGTGCTGTCATCACCAGTTCTCAGCTGGGAATGAAGCTGGAGATAAAGCTGCTTAAAGTTCTCTTTTGATTTCTCCATTCTTCAGGCTCGGATGATGGCCACAATTGGGGTCACGAGAGGCCTGGGGGACCACGACCTCAAGGTGTTCAGCTCCAACATCCACATCAAGCCTTTCCTGTCCTGCTTCCCAGAGGTAAACCTGGCTGCCAGCTGCTTCCACCCAGGGGTTCCTGCAATGGCCAGAGCCACTCGGCAGGACCAGATCCCTGAGTGCAGCAGGAGCCTCCTCTGCCTCTCTGCCTCTCACCCTTGCATCTTTCTCTGTTGCCTGCCAGGTCAGGGTTTATGACCTCACGCAGTATGAGCACTGCCCTGATGATGTTCTGGTGCTGGGCACTGATGGGCTCTGGGATGTCACCAATGACAAGGAGGTGGCTGCTGTGGTGATGGAGGTGCTGACGAGCTACGAGCCCAACGACCCATGCAGGTGAGCTGCCAGTGGGCAGGGGGTGGGCGTGTTGTGCACTCCACCACCTGCCCTTGGCCTGGCTCCTCAGAGCAGTGGTGTGGCCACGCATCCCTCTGGGCTCCACAGTGTGCATTGTTCCCCTGGATGTGCATATCTGAGCCTGGATCTCTCCAAGGGACCGTTTCCTGCACCTCTAGCTTCTCTCTCCTTGCCAGGATGCTGCATCAGCAGGTTTGGGGTCACTGCTGAGCTGTGCTGTCCTGTGCCTCCAGGTACACCATGGTGGCCCAGGAGCTGGTGGTGCGGTCACGAGGGGTGCTGAAGGAGCGGGGCTGGCGGCTGGCCAACGACAAACTGGGCTCTGGTGATGACATCTCTGTTTTTGTAATCCCCCTGGGTGGCCCCGGCAACTACAACTACACGTGACACACGTGATGCAGAATGAGCCTGGGGCAGCAGGGCTCACCTTGTCTGGATGGAGATGATTGCTGATGCTGCCTCAGGGCCACTCCTCCTCTAAGCACTTGTTTTTTGAGCCAGCTGAAAGAAGAGTAAGAAACCTGGAGCCTCAGTCTGTGCTCCTGTCCAGAGCATCCCCCTCCACCTGCTTACATCCCACTCCCAGGTGGAGACAGAGAGGCCTTGGATAGAGAGTGAATGCTGGGGTTGAGGGGTGTTTTTATGCTGCTACTTTCTCAATGCTGTGAAAAGCTTGAAGGCTCCTTGGTTCCTTGGCATGTCCTTTGCCTCTTGCCATGGCTGTGCTGACTGTGTGACAGCCTGGGAGCTGCTGGGGCACTCACACCTGCTGCAGTCACCCCGTCTCCTGCCCTGTGATGCTTTGGCCAGTGACACTGAAGCTGCTGTTGGAGCTGGGGCTCAGATGGGATTAAATTAACGGGAGTAAAGTCCCATGGGTAGCTGGGCAATACTCAGTCTGGCACAAGTTCATTTGTGACCCCACAATGGCCATCCCAGCCTTGTGATCTCAATTTTCAGCCCCTCACACCTTGATTCTGTCATGGACCATGTCTCAGTCTCCAGTCTGGGAGACTGGAGCAGTGACCAAGCTCTGCCATGCACCCAGAGCCCTGAGGAGGGATAAGCCATTGCACTGGCACTGGCTGTGCCACAGGTTCCACCCCCATCCTCTCATGCCTTGGATCACTGCAGTGCTTCTGGAGCCAATTATTTATTAACTGGAGAGCTGAGCTGGAAAGTTTCTAAATCCTTTCTTGGTGTGGGGAGTCTGTGAATGTATGTCTGTATTTTGGAGTGGTTCTGAGTTAGCAGCCTCACACAGAGCAGCCCTATTCAGGTGAGCTTAACAGCTTAACTGCACTGGATCTGCTTAGCCCAGAGCTCGGAACCCACAGTAAAAGCAGCTTGGTGTGACCAGGGCAGGGAAAGAAAGCTCCCATGTTTTCCTTAATGATCTCAGAAGTGGTGCAGAAGGGAACTGGAGCAGTTGCTTTCTGCACAGGATTTTTGCATCACACACGTCTCTGACCTGCAGCATCCATTTCCACCCTGCAGAGTTGCATCCTCCTAAACTGCAAGGGATTGTCTCATTCTGGCAGTGTGGGGATGGGAAGAGCTGGGCCACGGTCCCTTGTTTGGGAAAGGTTCCATGGCACCAGTAGTTTGTGTCCTGTCACTGGGTGCAGCCAGCTCTTGTCAAGTGTCACCTCTGGTGAATGTTGTTTGTCTCCTGTAACCAGTGAGATGTAAATAAACTGGGTGCACATAATGGAAGGAGAAAGTTATGCACGAGATTTGAACCTGTTGGCATCCACGCTGAAGGGAGCAGGAAGTGGTGCTGGGGCCGGGAGCCTGTCCTTGTGTAACTGTGTTTAAATAAAGATTCTGCCACTTGCAATCCTACTTCAAAGTCTTTCTTTGCAGAGCTCCTGCAACGAAGACTTACTGAAAAGCCAATTAGCTCTGATTAATTTATGTAGGCAGGCAAACAGGCCTGTGCAGAGCCACGTGAGCCGCTGTCCATGTGCCCTTGGCACTGGTCAGAGCCCATGGAGTATCCATCCAGCACCCGTGGGGATGGGAACCACAGGTGTGCTGCCTGGGGGTCTTGGATCCCTGGCTCTGGCTGGGAGGCAGCAGCAATGGCCAGTCTGGTCAAGGAACAGGAACATTACACACAGAATGGAAGGGAGAAAAGGCTTATGGTTTTCCTGTCTGTGGGGGAGGGAGTGGGGCAGGCTGTGGCTCCAAGGAATCTGCCTGTCCCTCTCTGGGAGTTCAGGCATTCAAACAGCAGCTACCTCTTCCTCGAGGGTGGGCTGTCTGCTGGAAGCATCCCTGCTGTCTCACATCCCTCTGACGGCCATCTGGTACCCCTGGTGCTCCTGATGCTCTCTTCACACTTGTTTGCACAGCCCTGTTCCCCTGGCACATTCCTTTTCATGCTGGTGGCTCTGCTTTTCCAGGTCACTGCCCGGCTGTTGGATAAGGCAAGGAGGCAGAGGCTGCTGCATTTAAAGCTTCCTCTGTGGTTCCCTTTATTACTAAGGAAGCATTTCCTTTGGAACCAACTCCTGGCCTGGGGCTTGATAAATTAAGAAAAATAGTCTGCAAGCCCTTAAAATAGCAGCGGTTTATGAGCCTGGGTCTGGGCCAGGCTCCTGGGGCTGCCTTTCCCTGGCTGAGGGACAAGAGCTCTGCCCTGCAGCTGGATGTCATGGGGGGAGCAGCCGCCGGGTCCTCCCGCCCACGGTGGGTGCTGGGAGCCAGAGCCCCACCACCGGCACCGGGGTCACCGTAATGAGGGGCACAAAACGCCACAGGCCCCCTGTGCCAGATCCTGTGCCAGCCCCTGTGCCAGATCCCCTGTGCCAGCCCCTGTGCCAGATCCCCTGTGCCAGATCCCCTGTGCCAGCCCCTGTGCCAGATCCTGTGCCAGCCCCTGTGCCAGATCCCCTGTGCCAGATCCCCTGTGCCAGATCCCCTGTGCCAGCCCCTGTGCCAGATCCCCTGTGCCAGCCCCTGTGCCAGATCCCCTGTGCCAGATCCCCTGTGCCAGCCCCTGTGCCAGATCCCCTGTGCCAGCCCCTGTGCCAGATCCCCTGTGCCAGATCCCCTGTGCCAGCTCCTGTGCCAGATCCCCTGTGCCAGATCCCCTGTGCCAGATCCCCTGTGCCAGATCCCCTGTGCCAGCCCCTGTGCCAGATCCCCTGTGCCAGCCCCTGTGCCAGATCCCCTGTGCCAGATCCCCTGTGCCAGCTCCTGTGCCAGATCCCCTGTGCCAGATCCCCTGTGCCAGCTCCCCTGTGCCAGATCCCCTGTGCCAGATCCCCTGTGCCAGCCCCTGTGCCAGATCCCCTGTGCCAGCCCCTGTGCCAGCTCCTGTGCCAGCTCCTGTGCCAGCTCCTGTGCCAGCTCCCCTGTGCCAGATCCCCTGTGCCAGATCCCCTGTGCCAGCTCCTGTGCCAGCTCCTGTGCCAGCCCCCCTGGAGGGACCCCGGGACGAGGCACAGGTCTGTCACATGGAGCGGTCCTTGCTGCTGGTCTCACCTGGCTCGGGGCGTTGGGGCCGCAGCTCAGCCCCTGCTGAGGGGGTCGCCCCCTCCCCACCTGGGCTCGGGAGCCTGAGCCCGTAGAACGCCCTCGGGGCGCCGCGGGGAAACAGCGGCGGAACCGGGTGTCCCGGAGCCGGGCGGGGGCAGCGCTGGAAGGGGCTCGGCTCGGCTCGGCACGGCTCATCACGGCTCGGCTCGGTACAGCCCATCACGGCTCGGTACAGCCCATCACGGTACAGCCCATCACGGCTCGGCTCGGTACAGCCCATCACGGTACAGCCCATCACGGTACAGCCCATCACGGCTCGGTACAGCCCATCACGGTACAGCCCATCACGGTACAGCCCATCACGGTACAGCCCATCACGGTACAGCCCATCACGGTACAGCCCATCACGGTACAGCCCATCACGGTACGGCCCCGCTCGGGGCGGTGCCCGGAGCCGCGCGGCGGGGCCGGGACGGAGCTGGAGAAGGGAGCGGGACGGGGCAGCGGCCGAGAGAGGTGCGGGGTCCGGGGGAGCCGAGCGGAGCGGGGACAGCCGGGGACGGGGAATACTGGTGGGGAGGGGGGCCAGAGCTGGGATCTGGGGAAACTGAGGTCTGGATTAGTGGTTGTGATGGGGTCTAAGTTACTGGTGGAGTCCGGAGAAACAAGGCTTCGTGGTTACTGCTGGGGCTTGGGGGAACTGGGGTCAGGGTTTCCTTGTCGGGTTTGGAGGGACTGAGATCTGGGTTCCTAATGGGGTGTGGGGTTACTGGTTCTGGTCAGGTATGGGCTCAAAGGTGGGGTTACTGGGGTGTGGGGTCAGTGCAAGGGTGGGGGAATGGGGCATAGGGTGTGTGGCCCAGCCGGGCTGCTGGGTGGGGTGCAGTGGGACAGGGTGGGGTGGACGTGCCTGGGGTGGGGGTCCCTGGGTGTGGTGAGGGTGGGTCAGCTGCACTTCAGTTGATGCAGGTTGTCATCCCTTGAGGGTGGCCTTGGGCTGTGGGTCCCAAGTTGCCTGGTCTCCCAGGCAGTGTCTGAGCTGGGGTGGGAGCCTGGGGGCTGCTGCCCCATCCCACATCCATCCCCACAGCCCCCGCTCCAGCAGTGTCCCCATGTACAGCCTTGCTCATGGAGTGGCCGCTCTGTGTTTTCTTCAGAAAAAGGAAAAAAAGTTCCCTTTCTTTACTGCTGAGCTCATTCTTAAACATTTATATTAGGGGGGTTTGCGGGGAGGGGAAATAATTGTGTAATGTCTTAGGAGCAGGGGAGCATTCCAAAAGCATGACTGCGTGGCCTTTTCCAGCACTAGCAGTCTGGCAGCCAAGTCTCTCAGTGGCCGCCAACCTCCCTAAACCCAGCCCCAGCCTCTCAACACCCCCGGGAGAACGGGAGTGTGATCCCTGGCTTGCATCTGCGTGGAGTGGGCTGGGAGCAGGGGCTTGGCTGAGCCCCCTCAAGCTAATATCCCTGGGAAAGTGTTCCAGTCGGGAAACTGGACACTGGAGGTAGTGGTTTGGCTGGCTGCGTATCATGGGGACCAGTCACATTTTGTTTCTATTTTGCCAAGTGCTTTTGGTCTCCAAACAGTTTCAGTTTATGTCCAGCTCCTCCTCCTCGGCTCAGGTAGACACTGCATGAGATTTTATGGACTTCTGCTTGCATCCAGGTTCCTGACAGCTACAGCTTCTCCAGGGAAATATGTAAGTGAAAATAAGCCAAGTCACTATCTTCCTACAGGTTATCAGGAGCATTTAACCAGGCTCACCTCCCGACTTGCCGTTTGCACTGGAGAGGCGCACTGACATGAAAAGTAAGGAATTGTATTAGCAAATATTGATCGGCGCTGGGGCAGGCAGGCATTGCACAAGTACAGGCATCTGCTGACATTGTGGCATGTTGTTTGGAGCTTTCTACAAGACATTTGCACTACCGTGAGGCTGGGAAGGCTGTCACTACTGCAGGAGGTAAAATAAGAACATGGCATGATGTCCTTTGGAAAAGGAGGTAAGAGCAGGCAGCTTTTCCCACAGTGCTCAAACACTTGTGGTTTGACCTTTGTTTAGGCTTTCAAATTCTTCTGTTCCAAGTCCCTTTCTCTGTTTTGCTTGTGGATGGTTTTTGGGGGATTTAGCAATGAAAACGAGCCACCCTGGACACTTTGCTTCAGGTCTAGATCTGGGCAGTTGCCCTTTTCCACTGGAGTGTGTGTTAAGCCCAGCCTGCCTGGTTGTGCACAAATATCTCCAAAAACATGGGAAAGGTCTAAACTTGTGCACTGGGTTGAGCTCCTACTTTGACAATCACTTGTCATTTGGATATAGCAGGTCTGGAGGTCTGAGGAAGGTTTCAGGCAGCTCTCTGTGGTAAATACAGACATTTTTCTTGGTCTTTGCTTCTGGCAGCAGAGGGATGGCAGGTGAGCCAGGAGCAGTGGTGGTGTGGGTGGGCGTGGGTCAACCCTGCGTGTCAGCGAGGGCTGCTGGCCAGGGCTGAGGGCTGCTCTGTGCTGCACAAACTGCACAGCTCGGCCAGCCTAGGGGCTGGATGGGCATGAAATTACAGATGCTGCTTTGCCAAAGCCAGCGCCACTTGGATGGTCTTGCTGCAATCCCAAGCTCTGCCCTGCCCTTTGTATTTCCCCTTAGCACAGCTGTTTGCTTCCAGCCCTTTTTGGAAATGTTTTCTGCCGTTCAGCCTTAATGATTCTATGATTCTGTAGTAAGAGTCCCTCCGGTGCTTGCAACAGTGGCTGAGACGCTTGTCCTGCACTACCTTGGCCATGGCTTAGGTATGTCAGCAAATGAAATTCCCCTCAGTGGACATTCCTGCGGGGTTTATTTTGGAAGTTTCCTTACTTTATGATTGTACCAGTGAGTCCAAACTGCTAAAACTATTTCTGTAGTGGAACTGCCCCACAGCACTGGGGGTATCGCTGTGGGCAGTGTCCCTGCCGAGGGGCTGCTCCCAGCACAGCTCAGACTCAGAGCTGTGCCTCTGGCCAGGGCTGTGATCCCTGGTGTGACTGGTCTGACTGGGGTGGGGCCGTCAGCAGTGCTTGGGAATTTCTGCTTTGGAACAAAACCCCTCTGTTACCTCTAGGAAGTTGAGTCTGGCCAAGGAGGTTCATTGAAAGATTCCTGCCCCTGGTTGGAGTTCTTCAAAGCACTGACATCTTTGACTATTCCTGAGTCCCCATAGCAGACACTGGATGATGGACACATCCTGCTGCTGGAGGAATTCCCCAAATCCTGCTCGGCAGGAACTTCACATTTTGAGGCACAAAGCTGGGAGAGACCAGAAACACAAGGGCTGCCCTGGAGCCTGGCTGATTTTATGGTGATTTTATGGTGATAGCTTTAGAATAGTTGCTTGGAAAGTAGAACAGAGCAATCTGGGGTCATGTTGCAGCTTTGTGGTGAGCTGAAGGAATGCCTGCTCAGGATTTGGCGGGTGCTGGCAGTGGTGGCACAGATTAAACCCACAGCCAGCCCCGTGTGGGCCTGCAGCAGCAGGTGCAGGGATGGGCACGGGAGCCCTGTGGGGGTTGGCAGTGGGAAGTGCTGGCACACAGTTGCTGCTCCCTTTTGTTATCTCCATGGATGAGCAGGAGGCATCTCCAGCAGGGCCCTGCGAGGGCTGCTCACACCCCAGAGCTGCCAGTTTGGATTGCCAGCGAGGGATGGGCAATGTTGGCTGTAATTTTGGGTGGTTGGCACTTGGCAGAGTTTAAATCTCAATTTACTTGTATGTTGTGAATGACTGTGTGCTTTTAATCATTTGGCCTGATGGCAGTTGTAGAAAAGCTGTCTTCAGATTATCATAGAATCCCAAAATGGTTTGGGTTGAAAGGGACCTGAAAGCTCATCTTGTTCCACCCCCTGCCCTGGGCAGGGACACCTTCTGCTCTCCCAGGTTGCTCCAAGCTCTGTCCAACCTGGCTTTGGACACTTCCAAAGATGGGGCAGCCACAGCTTCTCTGGGCAGCTTTTGCCAGGGCCTCACCATCCTCTCAGGGAAGTATTTCTTCTGGAAGGGGCTCTGAGGTCTTCCCAGAGCCTTCTCCAGGTTGAACAGCCCCAGGTCTCCCAGGCTGGCTCCAGAGCGGAGGGACTCCAGCTCCATGGTCTCGCTGCAGCAGCTCTGTGTTTTCCCTGTGCTGGAAGCCCAGGGCTGGAGGCAGCTCTGCAGGTGGGGTCTCACCTGAGTGGGGCAGGGAATGCCCCCCTCATCTGCTGCCCACGCTGGGGGATCAGCCCTGCACACAGGCGCATTTCTGGGCTGCCAGTGAACACTGCTGCGTCATATTGAGCTTTTTATCACCAGCATCCCCATGTCCTTCCTCTCAGGACTGCTCTCTTAATTTTTCAGCATTTGTACTTGGGATTGCCCTGTTTGTCTCCATGAAATCGTCTTCATGTTTTCCACTTTTTATCTGCTCATAATCTGGAGACAGTGCAAAGACCTTTGCATCAGAATCCTCATCCCAGGGACTGGCCTCATCCTGCTGAGCAACAGAGCATCCACTGGCAAAGCAGCTCATCTCTCCTAGAACAGAGAGCTGCTGGCATCGGTGCTGTGCCAGCTGCTGGGTCCAGGGCATGGATGGGGGCACCCAGCTGACCCCTGAGGCTCACACCTCTTCCAGCCTCCTTGCCCTGCTCGCCTTTGCACACCAGCTCTGGATTAGTAATGGGCTATTTCTGGATGGCTCTCCTGAGTAATGGAATGAGTTGTGCTGAGAGTTTGGGTGGGGACAGTGCCTCTGCCCTCTGAGTCACCGCTCAGCATCACGCTGGACTTGGGAGCTTGGGGCCCAGAGCCATCCCAGGTCAGGGAGGACATTGGAGGCCGTGGGAAGGAGCTCGGGGTGCTCTGTGCTCGGTCTGGGGCATCTGCTGTCCCCTCACGGTGGTGTGTAGGCAGGAGCAATGTCTGCAGGCTGGGCGTGAGCAGATCCTGGTGTCCATCTGGGGGTGGGTGTTTGTGTCCTTGGGTATCTGCTGCTCCTTACAATGCAGATGTTCTCATCTATGTGGTGCTGTGGGTTAGACATTGGCACAGCCCAAACTGCCTTTCTTCGTGGAGATAGGGAATCACAAGGTGTATCACGTTTTGCTGTGGGCAATGAAGAAGCTTTGTGTCCAAGTAAACAGGCTTTTTGCTCCCTAAGCCCTCCTTTTTCTGTGCTGTGGACATGCTGCTGGAGAGGGGACGAGCCTTTGGTCGGACAAGAAGGATAGTTTGCAACAAGGGTTGGACTTGTGCATCTTGGAGGTCTTTTCCAGCCGGAATGATTCTGTGGCACTGTGGGTTTGCCTGGCCCAGCTGGGACAGGCAGGAGCAGCAGGACATGAGGAATAAGGGACAGCAGCTGTTTCCCACTCCATGCTCAGCACTTGCCTCCCTAAAAAGTGCCCCTGATCCCTAAAAGGGACCCTTTGGAGTACCTTTTTTTTTTTTCCTCTGACTTCAGTGTTGCAAAATGTGCTCACCTTCCTGTAGACATGCTGCTCCACTGGGATGAGTGCCTGACACTAAGGATCTCAGCTGAGGAACTTCACATCCTCCCGGATGCAGCCCTTGATTGTCACTCTTCTCACCTTACAAGTGTCAGCTTTCTATTTTTATTAACAGCTCCAGAGCACTCAGCAGCCATGAACCATTCCTGCCTCAGCTTGTGAACCAAAATGCTTGGAACCTACGAAGATCCATGACTAAGCAGGGTCTGGTCTGGGGATGGGTGAAAACTCCCCCTCTTTTGCCCAAACCATTGTGCAGTTTGATTTGTGAAATGTCTGCGGGGTTTGTGTGACAGGGGTGCCCTGCCAGGCACGTCGATGAGACAGGCAGGTCTGCAGCCTGCCTTTGGAATGTGAATCAGCCATTCAGGCTCATTTCTTAATCCTTCCCTTGCAGCTAATTATGATGCAGCCAGACTCCTGTTTTACCCTTTTCCTCCCTTTTCTGTTGGCACAGGACTCACCCTGTGGTGGGATCACTGGGGCAGGGACAGATTCCTGGCTTTTGTTAAGGCTCAGTATAAGTGCCCTGGAAAAAGGACAGACTTTTGATATTCTGGTCTTCCCAAGGTGATCCCAGTAATCCTGGAGTGATCCCAGCATGATCCACTCCCACTGCTCACAGCTCAGTGAATCAAGATTGATGTGTGTGTTCTTCCCACAAGGTTATTTCCTGTGACCCTTCCCCAGGCTCCCAGCCTGAGTGGCTCCTTCCCATCCTGCTGCCTGGCACTGGCTTTGGAGAGGGATAGGGCTGAGAGGGAAAGCATGAAACATCCCTGCCTTCACAGAGGTTTCCTGGTCACCTGTAATTTCCCCCAGAGCAGTGTGAATTTTCAGGGATCAAAGCCTGATATGTCAGCCTGCATCATTCCCAGGATCTCTGCAGGGACAGGGAGCTGGTGATGTGCTGAGGGCACGTAAGGAGTGGGTCAGGCTCTTTGGACTGGGAATCTGGGGATGGAAAAGAGATTTTGGTCACAAGGTTGGGGAGGAATGTGATCCCACTCTGGCTGATTTTCTCATGCCTCATTCAGATGCTGTGCCAGGCATTTTGTAGCATTGTCCTGGCCAGTTCCCAGGCTCAGCTATAAACCCCTTTTGAAAGTGAGGGATGCAAAGGCATAGTTTTCCTTGCAGAACTGCATCCTTTTCCCCTGGGGCAGAAAGCCCCCCTGCTTTTGTTGTGGGCTTTCAGCTCTGTTTGCTGAGTGATGACTGGCAGCTTCTCCTGCTGCCACTGCCAGCGTTGGCTCTCTTGGTTCCATGGCAAAGGCTCTTTTTTCAGACAGGCTGGGATAGGGCCAGCCAGGTGCCAGTCACAGACGTCCTGCTTGCCCAGACCTCCAAGAGCTTGGCTTGGCGTGTTCCAGCTGTTGATCAGATTATTTGGGGTCTGGTGAGCGTGCTGTGGTGAAACCCGGAGCACAGTTTCTGCTCTGAAGAATTTATAATTTTAAATAAACCCAGCATGTGCATGGGTTTATTTTAAATAAGCTGAGGTTGTCTAAAGTCCTGGTTACCTGGGTGATAGCACAGCAAAGCCAGGGAGAGTTGGATATCTGGGGAAGGCACTCCCATGAGGTCCCTGCGTGTGGCCACCCGCACTACCCACATCTGGGACAGTTCTCCCAGCCACAGTAGCAGTGCTGGGTGTAAAAGGTTCCAGTCAGGCCAGTTCTTGTGGTGCCCATGAGCTGGTGTTTGTGGTAGCTGGAGGGTGTCTGGCAAAGGGCTGGGGGAGCCTTTGTCCTGTCTATCACTGGCTACTCACAGCAGGATGTGCCCCAGGTGCTCGTGTCTGCTATCCCCCAGGCTGTTGTGCACAGGAATTTGGGGGCCCAGGAGCATGAACTGCCCATGCTACTCTGTCCTGCTCACCTGCTCGTGTCCCCACAGCGATGGCAGCCATCAGGAAGAAGCTGGTGATCGTGGGAGACGGTGCCTGCGGAAAGACGTGTCTGCTGATCGTGTTCAGCAAGGACCAGTTCCCCGAGGTGTACGTGCCCACCGTGTTTGAGAACTACATTGCTGACATTGAGGTGGATGGGAAGCAGGTAAGGGCCACTGCCACTCCCAGCCCCTCGCTGTGTGTCCGTGCTGGCAATGCCACTGCCCAGTGCTGGTCTAGGAATGCTCTGTGTGCTCGGAGGCACCTGCAGCCCCACGGCTCCCGCATTTCCAGGTCACACTGAACCTGCCCCGCTTTGAGGAAGAGCACAGCTACGCCTGAGGAAGATAAATCTGTCACTCCTGGCCTGCAGAGCCACTGAGCCATGTCCTTCTCCCTTCTCAGGTTGAGCTGGCCCTGTGGGACACAGCAGGACAGGAGGACTATGACAGGCTGCGGCCCCTCTCATACCCCGACACAGACGTAATCCTCATGTGCTTTTCCATCGACAGCCCGGACAGCCTCGGTAGGGACCGGGGGTTGAGGGGGGACCTGGGGCTCCCACAGGGCTTGGTGCTGCTACTGAACCCCTTGGGGTCTGGGAAGCCCCCGTGCTGCCCCCTGAGGATGCCAGAACCTTCCCTTCATCCCCTGACTTTGTGTGCACTTGAGGAAATGCTGGGAACTTGCTGACTGGGCAGAGGTGGTGGGAGAGGAGGATGCTGTGAGGGAGCTCTCCCTGCTCCAGTAGGAAAAGCTTGGGGCTGGTTTCTGTGAGGAGGCTGTGGGGTAGCAGCCCTTCAGCTCATAAGATTCCACATGTGCTTGTTGTAGAGAACATCCCTGAGAAGTGGACACCAGAGGTGAAGCACTTCTGCCCCAATGTGCCCATCATCCTGGTGGGGAACAAGAAGGACCTGCGGAACGACGAGCACACGCGGCGGGAGCTGGCCAAGATGAAGCAGGTGAGGACAGCCCTGGGTCCCCCAGCCAGCAAGGCACCTCTGCCCACACCAGATCCCGTCTGGAGGGGCTGGATGCCCCAAGGGCAGTTGCTGTTGTTGGCAATGTTTCCAAATGCTGTTTTTACTGCTTCCTAGGAGCCGGTGAAGCCGGAGGAGGGGAGGGACATGGCCAACAGGATCAATGCCTTTGGCTACCTTGAGTGCTCGGCCAAGACGAAGGAAGGGGTGCGGGAGGTGTTCGAGATGGCCACCCGTGCTGGCCTGCAGGTCCGGAAGAACAAGAAGCGCAGAGGCTGCCCGCTGCTGTGAGCGGCCCCAGCTGGCACCGGCACCTGGCTGCCCTGCCCGGGGAGGGGGTGCTGGCAGACAGCCCACGCAGCACCTCGTGGTGCCACTACGTGCCCTGAACCCTTTGCACCAGAGCTGCCACCCACGCCCGCAGGGTGTCCCTGTGACATTCCGGGGCCAGGAGGGGCCAGTGCCTTCAGAACCTGCTGTTCTCCATGGGCCGGGCGTTTGTCGCTCCCCGTGCCGCCCTGGTTTGTGCTGGGCTCCCTGGTTTTGCCTTTCCCACGGGCATTGCTGTGGTGTTGCTCTCCTTCCCCAGCTCGGGGCAGGTGCCACAGAAGCAGGAGGTGCCAGTCACAGCTGCCGTGTGGGCTGTGCCAGGCCCTTGGTGTGCTTTGCCTGCTCTCCTTGGCTGTGCAGGCAGCACACAGCAGCGTTACAGACTCGCCTGGGCAGCTTTAGCCCTGGCTGTGAGCAGTGCTGGGCTCAGCTGCTGCCAGGACTCTGCTCCTGGGACGTGTGCCCAGCTCTGCCGGTATCGCCTTCGAGTCTGCCTCGGTCGTGGACTTGGCAGCAGAAAACAGAGCTGCATAACTGGGAGAATAAATGCAAACCAGTATTTTAGTAATGGTAACTTTGCTTGTGTGGTGTTCTTCTGGCTCTCCTTTGTGCCCCTCGCTGCTCCAGGCTCCTTGTGCTGCAGGGTGAGGATTTGCCTGCCCCCAGCCCCTCTTGCTTCAGCTGCTGGTGGAGGATCAGGGCTCAGTACCCTGTGCTTGCCAAAGAGCCAGGAAGCAGTTTACATGGGAAGGGCCAGGCAGGAGCTTCCCAGCTGTACCCAGTCCCTGCTGGTGGGCAATGCCAGCACTGCTGGAGCCATCCTGCATCTGGAGTAGGGCAGGGCTGCAGTGAGCCTGATGCTGCTCTGAAGCCCTGTCTGTGTAAGCAAGGCTCACCTAGGACTCAACAGTACACTGTTTTTCTCTAAACATTTATTCCAGGGAAATAGAGTGCCTGCGCAGCCTAAGGCCAGGCCCAGAGGAGAGCTGAGCCAGCCTGTCCCAGGCCAGGTCCCTGCCTTCCCCAGTCACCCATCACAGCAGCTGTGTACCCAGTGATGCTCTTTGGAGGCCAGAGTCTCCAGGCTTAAGCCTTTCACTGAATGGTGAGACTAGCCACAGAGAATTGTTCTGCCACAAACATGATTAAAATGGAGACTTGTCCCAGTCTGATGCTGGTGTGGGCTTCGTGGCTGGCAGCAAAGCCTGGCAACACCTTCTGATCCGGAGGGTTCAGTCCCATCTCCTCAGGGGTGCATGGAGCACCCTGAGACTGAGACAGAAAGAGCAGGAGCTGCTGCAGGCCAGGGACAGGCTGAGGGGGATGGAGCTTCATGGGGCTTCTTCTCCTTTCACTGGTGTGTTTTCTGCAGAGAAACCTCATGGCAGAGCTGGCCCCTGACTTCAAGATGGAGACATGCAAGCCCTAAGCAAAAACCTCTTGTATGCCCTGTTGCATTTGGGGCAGGAGAAGCCTCCCAGTGCCCCAGCTGGAACTCTGGCCATGCTGCTGCCCCAGGATGCTGTTGGCAGTGCCCAGCTCTGCTCACCTGGTGACTAAGCACTGAGCTGCAGCATGTGGAGGTTGTCGGCGATTCTGTCCTCAGCTGTGCTCTCAGGCTCGTAGGGGTATCCTGTGTAGCCGCCCTCTTCCTTGCAGTACCTGAGGAACCTGCAGGTGCAGAGGCAGGGCAGCGCGGGCTCGCGGCTCCGTGCTGCGGGCATGGCCAGGCACCGGCAGCAAGGCAGGGCAGGAGCTGGTGAGCACTGTCTGCGCCAGGGGCCAGGAGCAGCTCACCTGTGCCAGTGGGGGTCCTTGCTGAGCACGATCGGATTACCCACCACGATCAGCAGAGCCTTGGCCCTGGTGATGGCCACATTAAGCCTCTGAAGAGGACAAGCAAGAGGGCTTTACCTGGCTGCAACACCTCTCATCATCTCGCAGCCCCATCTGGGTGCAGGCAGCTCTGGTGTGGCACTGAGCACGCTCTACCTGCCTATGACAACCAGAGGGGAGAAGGGGATGCCAAGGAAGAAGGGTCTGCCTGGGGCAAGGCAGTACCTTGGGGTTCTTGAGGAAGCCCAGCCTGAAGGTCTGGTCGAACTGGAGGTACGTGCTGCAGCTGCGCACGGTGGAGATGAGGATCACGTGCCGCTCCTGGCCCTGGAACTCTTCCACAGAGCCCACCTGGGACAGGGACAGCAGGTGAGGGACCAGGAGCACCCCTGGGCTGGGGCTGGCACGGCTCCCTCCTCCTGTGGCAGGGTATGCTCCTCTCTCCTCCATGCCCAGGACATACCTTCAACTGCCTGATGTCCGGCAGCTTCTGCAGATCGGGATCCAGGGATGTGATGGCTTTCCGGATCTTCTCTACCTGAGTGGAGGCATGTGACAAAATCCAGCCCCCACAGGACCATCCTTGTGCCAGCCCTGGGGCTGCCCATCCATCCCAGTTTTCCCTGTCCCTTGGGGAGGCCTCTGCCTATGCCCTGCCCGCAGAGCTGTGTCCCTCACCTGCTTCCTGTAGGGAGAAATGATGCCAATCTCCTTGGGGGACACGGAGGGGCAGCTTCCCTTGCCCTGGCTCTGCAGCAGCTTCTTGAGGTAGTGGACCAGGACTTCAATTTCAGCCGTGTTAAAGAATGAGGGGCTTTTGGCCTCTCTCTGGTCTTCCCCGCAAACCCCATGGAAGATGATGGGGAAGCCCTGGGGACGGAGAACGTTTGGCTCTGCTCTGCCTGTGCCTCAGGGATCCCCCTGGGTCAGTCCCTTCTGCACCACTCACTTTTTTGGGAAGCTCCTCCCAGGTACAATAGAGATTCTGGATGTCAAGCCTGTCGCTCTTGCACACCTTCAGCTCGTTCTCATAGAAGAGCTCATTTGGGATCCTGAGAATGGCCTCGTGGGACCTGGCAGAGGCAGGACAGTGCCCAGGGTGTGTCCAGAACCCTCTCAGGCACTGTGCACCCAGGACAGCAGGTGCACTCCCACCTCCCACACCAGCTGGGGCACGAAGAGGCTCTGGGGGACAGATCCTGGAGATGCCAATCCCTGCCTGGGTCAATCCCTCCCTGCACCATCCCTGTCCCCACCTGTAGTTCCAGAGCAGCTTAGTGATGAACTGTGGATTGTATCCTCCACTCGACTTCTTGTACAGGGGATTGTGCAGCATCAGCCTCTCCAGCAGTGAGGTGCCTGTGCCCAGTGATATCCTGTGGCTCCCCACAAGGCCACTGAGCCCCTGTGGGGTACCTGCAGCACTCCCAGCCCCCTCCCTACTCACCCAAACCATGCTGGATAGCCAGTGGTGAGGTCAGGACAGGGCCCAGCTGCTTGGGGTCTCCTGCCAGCACCAGCTGCCCCCCATTGGGGTTGGTCTCCTGATCCATGGGAGCCAGGAGTCCTGGGAACAGGGGGAGCTCAGTGGGGGATGGAAGGACCCCAGGCCATGCCAGAGATGCTGGTCCTTGGGACAGCACTCACCCGCAATGGCAACCAGGCTCTCCGGCTCTACCGCGTGGCCACACTCATCAATGAAGACGTGGGAGAAAAACCCAGGGGGGAAGTTGGCTGACACCAGCCTGGAGGAGAGATGGAATGAGGGTGTCTCAGCATCCTGCCCCACCTGGCCATCCTTTTTTTCTTAGACTTCATCCTCATTCTCCCACGGAGGAGGAATTTCAGCCCCTGTTGCCTGCCCTCATCCGACCCCTCCCTGCTGAATCCCAGTGGGATTCACAGCCTGGCTGCAAGGCAGCCCTGGGTCCACCTGCCACAGATGCTGGGGACAATCCCAGCTCCTCTGACCTTCCTGCTGTCACCAGTGTGGTGATGATAATCCGGTACTGCCTCAGGCTCTCCTTGCTTGGGTACACGTAGCTGCTCTGCTCATCATCCCAGTTGCAGCAGGGCTGGAGCACAGGCATTGGATGAGGTCCCACTGTCCCGGGGGATGCCAGCCCAGGTGTGCTGTCAGGATTTCAGGGTGCAGGGGCAGGGACCTACCATGATATCGGTGGGTACTTCCCTGGGGCTCCTGGAGCTGGCGATGAGCCTGTAGACATTCTCAGGGGCAATGTCCTTGATGAGGCACTGGCACAGCAGGTCTGTGGCACTGTTGGAGGGGGCACAGGCCAAGATCCGGGCGTCCTTGAAGCAAGTCCACACCTGGGTGGGAGGAGGAGGCAACAGCATTGAGCCCCATACCAAGAGTGGGAAGCAATGCTCAGGGTTGGATTTGGGCACCTACCACTCACCTGCTTGATGGCCTCTACCATAGTGACCGTCTTGCCAGTGCCAGGGGGGCCAAAGATGAGGTATGGGGCTGGCCGGGACATCCCTGTCACAATGTGGGTCACGGCTTTGCACTGCTCCTCGTTGGTCTCCAGCTTGCGGTTAAACCACCTGTGGGAGCAGAGCTGCGCTGCTGGAGCTCCATCACCTCCGTCCCTCAGACCCTCCCACCCTGCACAGCTGGGCACTCACTGGGGCTGGAAGGGGCCTGGGAAGAGGGACTTGTGGCAGGAGGCAGAGGGGAAGAGGAGGCTGAACAAGCCACGGCGCACGGCCAGGACTGCAGCCCGATGCTGGACCTGCAGTGGCAGCCGGTTGAAGGTGAAGGTCACATCGAACTTCAGGTTGCTCACAAACTTCTTCTGCAGCCTGGGAAGGAATGGTGTGAGCAGAGCACGGGGCACTCTTCCATGTCCTCCTGGCCCTTTCCAACCCGCTCCTGGCCTTTGGCATCTCTGAGAAAGGCTGCTGGGACCAGACATCACTCACTTGGAGGAGAAGCCCAGTCTGACCTTCTCCAGTTCCACGCTGTGCACGTAGCCCTTGTACTGGACGAGCGGGGAGTGGTCCCGCTCGCTGCTCAGGTGGGCAAAGAGGTGGTCCCCTCTCAGCAGGGATGGGCGGTTCTCAGCCACACCAGGCACCTGTGCCAAAGGGCCAGTGTGATGCCAGGCACTCTGGGAGTGCCAGTGTTGTGCCAGCACCCCTCATCCCTCACCCCCTACGCACATTGAGAACCAGCAGAGCCCTCTCCTGCACCATGGTCACATCCTGCATGTCGTAGCGCCGGATGTCCACCTCCATCTGGATCTCCTCCAGGTGCAGCAGCAGCTGGAATTTCTGTTGGTAGTTCTCAGCCTGCAGAGGTGCTTCCAGCAGCAAGCTGTGGAAGGGCAGCAGCTCAGTGTCCCAGGGACAGCTTGGCACTCAAGGAACACCTCAGCATTGCTCTCAGCCCTTGGCACTCACCGCATGGCAGCCCAGCTGGAGCTGGCACTGGTGTTCGGTCCAAGCAGAATCGTGTCCTTGAGGCTCTTTGGGTACTGGTAGGTACCCAGAGGGATTTCCCTCTCCAGTTTATTTTTCAGGGAGCTGGGTAGAGGGGACAGCAGTGCTGCAGGGACTAGAAAATTGTCCCCTACCCCACTGCCACCAGCCATTGCACAGGGCTGAAGAACTGTCCTGTGGTGCCAGACAGTCAAGGAGCTGAGCCTTGTCCTGGCTGGAGAACAGGCTGGGTCCTTCTGCTCAGGATGGCAGCGGGTGACTTCACCACATACCTGTCGGGGGGGATGCCGTCCTCAGTGATGACTGTGACAAGGCGCTGGAGGCTGGCCTCGTAAGGCTGGAAAGGTGCCGAGGGTCCCAGCTCCTTGGCTAGCTGGCCCTCGGCGATGGCAGCAATGTAGCGTGAGATGCTGAAGGGCTGGTCTGGCTCCTTGGTGAACTCGAAGAACACCACAGCGTTGAAGTGCCCATTGCAGGTGGTGAGGCACCGCACCTGGATGGGGTATGTGGCACCTGCGGGGTGAAGTGGTGAGATGGGGTCCTGCATCCTCTCTGCCAGGCAGGGCAAGGGATGGGACCCTACCTGGGTGTAACAGCAGGGACTGGCCCTGCACTGCCCCTTGCTCGTCGGTGAAGGAGAGCTCCTGGGACTGCTGGCGTGACTGGAAGCTCTGCAGTGTCACCACCTCCGTCCCACAGTTGTGCACCAGGACAGTGACTGTCCGGGGCTCACCCGGCACCACTGGGAAGCGAATATTCCCATTGCCCTGGTCATAGTCTGAGGCGATCTCTACCCCGTGCTTCCCACGAATGAGCTCAGCCCTGCGGGGAGGGAGGGTCAGGCTTTCCCAGGCGGGGTGAGGGAGCCGGGGGCTGTGCTAAGGGGTGCTGCCGATCCTACCACTGCTTGCCATAGATCGGGGGCATTTGTGGAGTGGAGCTGAGCTGCTGTCCTGAGGCAGACGTGGACATGGATGTCTGTGCATTCATTCTGGGTCTCCGGTACTGGTCTGCCACCACCACACACCTCTCCACCTGCAAGGAGCAGCCGGAATCATTGTGGCCCCGGGAAACTGCAGGGGGCTCCTGAGGAGCCAGTCCTAGTGGCCACTGCCCCAGCATGAACTCACCTTGAATTTCACCACCTCCCCTCGCACCTGAACCTGATGGACTGTCTTCAGTGCGTACAAGATGCAGGAAAACCCGGGCGTCTTTGCATCAGTCCTGTGGAGACAATGGAGAGGTTTGTGCAGGAGACCGTGGCTCAGCTGCCACAGGCACCGGCAGCTGAGGTGAGGCACGTAGGAAGATGAAGCAGGACACTGAGGCTGCAGTGAGGGAGTTCTCAGCAGGCCCCTTCTGCTCCAGAAGAGGAAGAAGGACTTGGGCTTCCTGCTGGCCTGTGCCAATCTTACATCCCTGCTGGCTGCTCCAGCAATTCCGTGCTGTGCCATCGCTCCAGCTGTGCCACAGCTGTTCCAGCTGTCTCACTGCATCACTGCCTGGCCCTGACAGCCGGTCCCCTCAGGAGCTGAGCTGGCACAGGCACTGTGCTCCCAGCAGTGGTGACTCCCCATGTTCCTCCTCCCAGTCCCACCAGGGCACCGAGCCCTGGCTTTTCCAATGATTAACAGTGGTGATATTGCACAAGGGCCAGAGCGACTGGTGCCAGCAGGGTGAGGGGGGCAGGGAGTATGCTGGGCAGTGGGTGTCCAAGGCCATCCCCAGACAGCTGCTGGGGGCCCATGGAGCTGGGGATCATCCCAGCAGGGCTTTGGTGAGACAGACAAGCTTGGGGACCCCAGTGATGCTGCTGGGGACCAGTGGTGCTGGCCAGGCACTGGGGATGCTGCCCGGGTCTGGCTGAGGGCTCTTACCTGCCCCGGAACTCCTGGTTGTAGATGGTCCGCAGCGTTTCCCGCAGGCTCACCTGCTCCCGGCCCGTGTCCTGCAGGAACTGCACAAACTGATGTCCCCAAAGCCTGGCCTCTGCCACGCTGAACCGCGGCATGCTTGAGCCCAGCTGAGCCGAGATGGTGCCGTGTCGAGGAGTGCCAGATTAATCCAGGCTGGGCTGGGCTGGGCTGGACTGGGCTGGGCTGACCCCGGGCTGGTGGTGCAGGGAGAAACGAAAGCGAAAGGGGCTGAGCAGTGCAGGCCTGCCTGCCTGGATCGAGGAGCTGGCAGCCGGACAGCAGAGCCTGCTGTAGAGAAGGCTGGTGGGGGAGAAGGGCCAGGAGGCAGGAAGGGAACGAGTCCGTCTAAAGGATGATTAGCTAAAGATTTGGAGAAGGACAAAGAGATAGAAATGCTCTTAAGGCTGGAACCCTGGCGGTGAACTGCTTCCAGTGTAGCCAAGGAGCTGGAGGCTAGCCTTGAGGCAGATAACAGCTGTGCTGTGTGCAGTCTTATCTTGGGCCCTACTTCAGCTTCACATTCCTGGAATTGCTGCAGCGATTTCCTGGATGGGTCCAGGGCCGCAGCCCACAGCACCTGAGGCCCACACAACCTTTCATCTCCCTGGGTGCTGCCGCAGGGACAACCCTCTTAACAAACTGTCCTTGAGTAGCTCCTCACGCAGCACTGTGCAAACCTCCAAAAAGCCCTGCTTTGTCTTGTGTAGGACATAACCAGGAGTGTTTGAGGTAAGTGTTACAGCAAGACCCTGAGGATGAGTGGAATTACCTCCTTGCTGCCTTTTTTCCAGGGTGAGGAGTTGCATTAAAGCTCTGTGATTGTTTTTATTTTAATTTGGAAGCTCAGCTCTTCAGTTCCCATGTCTGTATACCAGGGTGGGAGCATCACCCATGGGTTTGGAGTGATACCATCCCTGCCTTTCTTGCAGAACTGCTAAGGTTAGAAAAGAGCTTTGAGATCATTGATGTCCAGCCATGAACCCAGCACCACTAAACCATATCCTCAAGGGCCACATTCACGTTTTTGAACCGTTTCTGGGGCGGTGACTCCACCACTTCCAAGCCTTCAGGAATTAACAGCAGTGAGACCAGGAAAGAACACACACAAATGGCTTTAAACAAACACTGGTGTATTTGCACTAGACTAGTTGATACAGATGCCTGAGGGATGAGCTGTCAGTATCAGCAGCAAATACAAATACATTTTATTTAGATAAAACTCACAAAGCATAAACACTTACTTTGTGGTGTTACTGTGCAAAACCTGAAGTGTAATGCACAGGCAACCCAACCCCTCTCTTCCCAAGCCTTTTTTCTTTGTGTATTTAAAAACAAGAACACATGAGTCAGTTTAAAAACCAGAACCTGCAAGGCGCCCAGTGATAACCAAGTGCAAACAAAGCAGAGAGTTCACCAAAGGAGGTTCACTTTCTAGAGAATCCATGTTCCAAGATCTGAGAAAGGCATATGGGTATCTCTTCATCCTGCCCTTCAGAGAAACTGTTATGACTGCTATTTTGATATTAGAGGGGCAAAACAGTAAAGCAGAACAAGCATGTAGAAGAGATTCATTCCAAAATCCCCTCTAAGCATGACAAGCATGTCGCCCTGAAAATTAAGCCTTCTGATAATGTTTTCATAGTTTTAATTACTTTCCCATGAAAATCCTGTAAACATAAGTTGTTTATCACATTCCTTCTAAGAAACGTCTTTTGATGGACGTTTCGCATGACCAGTGTGCCTGGGAAGGTGATAACTTAATTATCCAATCCCTGGTCATTGTCGAGTATCTATAAATGCTGGAGTCAGAGAATAAAGTCATGGGGTTTTGTTCTGACACTGAGAGTGGTCATGTGAATCATGTTGTGTCCTTTAGCGACAACTGTCCACAACTGAGACAAATGGAAAGGATTTTTTCTTTCACTTTGGTGCAAGTTTATTTATTTTGTACACTATTCATCCATACACCTGTGATACAAATCTATGAGCCTGCCACAAAGCATTAAAGCACAACATACCTACTATTCTGTAGACATTTGCATTTTTAATCACCATCCAGCCCTTGTGGATCAGCAGTGACTCATCTTGTAGTTCTGTAAAAATGCAGATGTCTGGTAACCGTACGTACACGAGGGAGGGGAGAACAAAGATGTTCACTTTTAGGGAACATGGCTCAAACCTTCAGATTAAAAAAAAAAGTTACATCCCTGGAAGAGCTAGGTCAGTAAGGAATTCTGTAAAGGATCCTGTAAACTCATTTTCTACATTTCTCATTTCCTTAGGTTCTAAAATCTAACTCTGCAGGCATCTGCTTTGTGGAGGTTGGGAATAAGGATACACAAGGACTCACTGTCTTACACTTACTGTGTCTTGCAGCGCCGTGAGCTCTTGGCAGGTTTGACAAACTTACTGGATACCTGGAGTGCTGGATACAGGTGAAGGGAATGCTCTGCACCTTCTCCTGGGGTAATAATAGGGCTTTTCCAGCTAGGAAGTTTTCCAGCCAGTGACTGAAAACAGCTGTACTTCTGAGCCATGAATGGCTGAATTTAAATGACCTATTAAATGCAGCTACAACAGGAAGTTTATGTGGCAGGAAACACAAAACACAAAGACAACTATTTGTTCCATGGTTCCCTCTCAGGCTAGAAAACCTGTTAACTTTGAAAGCCCTAAAAAAATGCTGCTCTGGTTTAGAAACCATCTACTTGGCATAGGACCACATTTGTTTTTTTGCACACGAATGTTTCATACATCTCCTCGTTTCTGCATTAAGCATTTTGCATTTCTTTGCCAATCTTGTAGCTGAGGATTTTGTTCCAGTCAATCTTGGTGCGGGTGACGGGGAGCTGCCGGCGTAAGGCTTTGAAAGTGGTGTCTGACATAGTCTGGTAGTTTTCACTGATTGCTGTCTGCAAGGGCAAGCAGATTTGGTTAGGGCACTCATAAAACACTATGAGAAAGCTCAACTCTGTGTTAAAGCCACAAACTCCTTTCTATAAGGTGTAAGGCACACTATTACCTAAATTAATAATGCAGTCATCAGTGTGTGTGCAAGTCAAAGGCTTTCTATTCACCTCCCCTGTATTGCAGCAGCATCCCCTTACGTCTTTCACTGACTTATCTCTTTCCAATCTCCTTGCACACAGGCTGGGACAATGTAAAAGCTGTTGCACAAATTTCCTCCTCAGTATTTTTAACTGTCACAGAGGAAAATACATCTACTCTAGGTATCATTTGTAACCCTTACGAAAAAACATACAGCAAGACTGATAGTTACTTACAACACAGCTTTGTAACTTTACAGCTTTATAACTATATTGTTTAAACAAATACTACTGCCCTTTTCTTAGTAATTCTTACAGTCAATACCAGATTCAGCCAGGAACACAAACAGAGGTCAGTTTTCCATGTTTTCATTAACTGCAAATGAAGACTGATATGATTCTGTGGTTTATTTAACTACCACTGATCTTACCTGGTATTCGTTTTCTGCATTTTCTATGATCTTAATAAACTCCTTAGCAGTTTGGACATCACTCTGCAAAGGAGAAAAAAAAACCAACAAAAAGTTTGTATGTTTAAGAGCACCTTACATAAGCTACACAGTAGATTTCTTCTCAAATGATAGGCTGAGTACAGATAAAGTGGGTAACATCATCAGCTTGTGCCTCATGGTTGTAGCTCGGCTCCTTTCACTTACTACATACTGGGTAGGGCTTGTGCTCCAAACTGGAACAGGGCTGCACCCTAGTGAGCAAAAAGGAAGTGGACCTTCACGGTAAAATGAGTCACTTTGCAGATGTTCCTCCCTGTACCATACTAGAGGGTTTCTTAATTTCCCTTTGTGTATGTCTCTTACTGTTCCTTTCCCTTGCACAGAGATAGAAAAGCAAATTCTGTCCTCTTTAACCCCAACTTCCAAGAGAAGCTTTCTAGTAGAGACTTTCCAGTAAGATTGAATATTATGCAATTGTGAATCTGGACTCTGAACACCACATTGACTGTTCACCCTAAAATTACTTAAAAGTCAAGAGAATGCAGTCATAGCAGTGCATGCTTCATGAGCTGTTTAAGGAATAAAACCACAGCTTATCTTAAAGATCTTTTAGCATACTTACTGACACCTGTACAGAGTCCTGAATGTCTTTGTGGCTAACCAGCTGGACGTTGCCATCTTCATAGTAATGGACCTGGACAAAACAACAGAATGCAGGTTTTATCACGACCACACATTCCAGAATTCCTGAGCCCCCAAATGCTACTAAAATGGCACAACAGAGCTCCATGCCAGTCTTCTCTGCTTACATGGAGACTAAAAATAGGCTGGATTGTCTAAAAGGTTTCATTGTCAAGACAGTTTAAGATTATGTTAATCAGTAAACACCTAGAGCTAAGAGCAATTATAGAAGACTCAAGGTAGAGGTTTTAGCCCTATGAAGTGAAGCAAAGAGGAGGCCTATAGGGTAATGCTACATAATAAACCACAGGCCAGACGTGATTCCTGAAATACTAGGATAATCAATAGAATCAATAATGAATTTCTTGAATTCTTTAGTTTAATAACATGCTGACTTGAGAAGGACACGCATTTCAGCATGTCATTCTGAGCCAAATGCATTTGTGTAAGAGATGCACAATGCAGCATCTCCTGTTACTGCCGGGAAAAAGAACTCACCTGGATTTTGAGCACTGCAGCCACTTGAGCTGTTGGTGGTGTGATGGTAAACTTCCATTCTGATCTCCAACGCCCATTCCTAAAAGCAATCAAAGCATGAAAAACTATTTCCAAAAAGCTCTAACAGAAAAAAGATCCAAATTAATGAGCAAGTTGTTTCTGATGTTGTCTTATCACCAATACCATATAGGATTTAGTGCTTTAGATGGCATGGAGTTAAATTTCTGCAGCCCAGCTGAATATAATGCAGCTTCAGTACAAAGAAGCTCCAGAGATGGAAAGGAGAATCTATCCAGCTCTGCTACTGCCGTTTCCTTTGGACAGGTCACAGAAAGAGTTTTGCTAAGTGCCAAGGGGGCTGCAAGGCAAACAGACTACGAAACCAAAAGAACTTCTTGGGAAGCCCAAAACTCCCTGTCCTTCAGACAGTGTCAGAGCTAGATGATGGTTTGGTTTGAGGAACCAGGCAAAGGAAGAAAACACACTAAGTTGAAATAGTCTTACCAGAAGTTTTTGGGCTGAAACTGGTGGCTCTCAATACAGGCAATAATTGTCTGCTGTCCATCTATAGATTTACCATAAACCTGTATTTAGAAAAAGAGTTAAAAAGGCCCAAGAGCTAAGGAAAGCCATTCTTAATCTCTGTTCTTGGCAGCAGGGTGCAGGCTGCTGTGGTGGGAACATGCACCAGGAGTTACATTGTCCATCACCTCCCTGGAAGCCATTTTATTATTGGTAGATGGGAAGGTGCTTGGCAGTCATGTCTATGAAAAAGGTTTAATTCATCTTTACCTCTGTGTCATACCAAGATAGTTGCACCCTCTTTGGAACATGTCATTCCAAAGTTAGCCAAAATGCTAGTGAGGATGGAGAATTCCAACAGCTCTGCCCAGCAGAGTCCACTCTAGGACTGACTGACTCAGAGCAATACACTTTCAGGGTAACAAGATGGATACTCAACAGTGCAGAAGCCATTGGGGTAATGATCTTTGACGTAGGCTCTCAATGCACTGTCACAGGCATCTCTCCACTGTTTTAAAGCCGATTCTGTGTCCTCGGGCTGGGGGTCACTTGCTTCTTTCCTTAAGTGATCAAACTTAAAAGAAAGCTTGTTTCTTGGGTCTAAAAATCTGCCATTGCCCAGATCACCATGTTCGGTGATTAAGACCTGTAAAAGAAATTGAAATGATGATATATTTAGGCTACTATGGATGTGTTGTTTTGCAATTTCCCTGCTTGCATATCAGTGTTACAATAGGTTCCTTCATTGAACTATAAGATCACATAAAGAAAATCAAATATTTGTTGTGTGGCTGAAGGTAAGTCTGCTCTCCACAGTCTGCACTTAGACTTCTGTCCCAGAAAAAGCTGAACTATAATCTATTTATATTTGGCTTAAAATTGGGTTTCGTTACAATAGAAGCAGGTTGCTTTGCCTTCAAAATTATTTTAGCTGTTTTCCTTCTTCCTTTCTAAAGGAAACAGAGACTTCTACTCTGGAATCTACGATTTATTGACATGTTCCATATTGCAATAGCACTACTTCTGTGCAAGAAAGGTACATAGATGTGACTACTTCTAAAATACACCAACTAAAGCAGACAGAAAAGCAGCATTGTACATTCCCTTCTTTTTTCTTTTTCACTTTAATTCTCTGTCTTCCCAAATATTGACTTTATTGGGGTGTGTTTTTCCTTTTGCAGGTTGTACTGTAACTTTCTTATCAAATCTATTTCTGTGAACAGTCCTCTTAATATATGCCTCCCATAAACATATCTGGGACACCAGAAAAGCTGGGTCAGAGCTTGGCTCAGAGAACAGAACAGATGGTTGTGCAGTTTTCTGGCTTCTCTATGACTTGCTGTTTGCTCTTAAAAAGAAATTTTAAAAAACCCTGAAACAACTTGTTTTGCTGGCATAGACTGGTTACCATTAGGTATAATCACTACACCAAATCAATGATTTGGTATAAACAAAGATACAGTTTGTTTTTTAGGGTAGCTGGGGATGGATTAAAATTGCAGAAAATAAACCAAACAAACTATGAAGAATCTCCTATCAGTTGTCAGTAGGAACTGCAAGCAAGTAGCAACACGAGGATTTGTAAGTGAGCTTTACATAGACAGTAATCTTTAATCATTCATACACTTAAGTAAAATTCCAGTGACTTCAGCATGGAGCTTTAAGGAACAATGAATTTGATTTACTAAGTAGTACGACACAGAACTTAGAGAATATTTTGTTTATGCTTTGTTCTTATAGAAGAAAGTTTGTCAATAAAATGATGTGTGGGGGAAGGAGAAGGGGTGGTACCTTGTGAGCAGAATGAGTGAGTCAGCTGATGGTGATGTTGACTTGTGAGCCAACATCCTGACAAAACAGCATTTTTATTGCTTTTTCCCAGTGCAGTAATACAAACCTCAAGTGTACAAAGTTTGTTCTTACCTGATCATCATACCCTTCTATCTTCACCGGAGTGAACTGATCCATGTTGTACTGTGCAAACGCGCTGTTGAGGATCAGAAGAACATGAACTTCAGCTATACATGCACATTTATTTTGACTCAAGTTCACTGTGTGATCATATTACAGCAAGCATCAACTTAATTGGGCAAATAATACACACAAGCACTGTTAAAGGATTTTCCAGTACCTTTTACTGTAGATAGCTATAAACCCCAGGTCTAAAAGCAGGTTTGTTCAGTGATGACCAGGAAAATACAGAGTTCAAAAGTAGAGCAGCAGGTAGCCTGGGGAAATGTGAGCAAGCCAAGGCAAAAGAGCAACACCCCAGCTACAATTTAGACAGCAGCAAGGTAAACAAATGAATAGAAGAATATTCACAACAATTTTCTTGTGTAAAGACTTGCTGAGTGACACGTCACCTAGCTTGAAATAGATTTTAGCATCAAAAAGCTTGTATGTGTAATCTTTAAGTACCTTCTGATGAAGCTGGAAGTAAACAACAAATTTTGAAAACTTTTTCTTGAGGGCAGTTATTTTTCTAAATTTAGGCTATGGATTAATCAGTATTTCAGGCTTACTTTATTAATCAGACTATTCAACATGATCACAAATTTCTGCTGCTGCAGAGTTAAACTGTTTGGCAGAGTGCCTCCCTGTCAGTTTTATACAGCACAAATTCCATTTTAGGGCTTTTAAAAAGAATTATCCACACCTTTCATTATATATTTTGTTAGGTGGGGTAAGAAATTATAGAAGATTGCTCTGAATACAGCAAATGGTTTTCTTTGTCACAGAGTGATGGGTATAAAGAAAACAAAAGTATCTCTGAAGGTAAACTGACTTGTGTTTGAAATCTTAGTACTTACTGTGCTGCTCCTTCCCTGAGAAGATTGTCATTGTTAAGCAATAACCGGACATCTGGAGAAGAAAGGGTTCAGGTGTGTTACTGGATTTTTTGATCAAATGTTTCTCTTTATGCACTTTATTTTCAACTTGCAAACATTAAAACAATTAAATCATTTCATTAAGCAGAAGTAGTCCAGAAGAACTGCATGCTTTCCCTAGCCACTTAATTTTAAAAGGAATATGGTGTGACACAGCCTTAGATTTTTATAATAGATAAAACATGAAGAAAACATCACAGATAATTTTTTCCGTAATTGCTTACCATTGAATACTTCATTGAACTCTCCAGGGGGTGCATGAGTGATGAATTTTGCAGCTATACGCACCTACCACGAAGAAGAAAAGTAATTAAAGACAAAAGATAATTTACTGAGTTCATACATATTGAAGCAATTCACCAATAAAACCAGTACTGAAGGGATAGTAAGTGGCAGACTTAGGGAGAAATCTAGGCATGCATTGTCAAGATAGAAATAGTCTCTCTAGACTGCTCAAAGCAAGGCTGGGCAGGGCTTGGAGCACCCTGGGACAGTGGAACGTGTCCTTGCCCATGGCACGGGGTGGAACTGGATGATCTTCAAGGTCCCTTCCAACCCAAACCATTCTGGGATTCTATGAAGGCATGTGGAACTGTGATGATGAAGGCATCAATAACTGAAAAGGCCAACTTTCAATATCTAGAAACTCTGAATCTGGGGGAAAAAACCTCATCTCTTCTAAAAATGTAATAAAAGTGCAACATGTTCTGAAATCTAATATACATGTCTTGCACTGTTAAATTTAGGTGGTCCAGGTATTGATTCTATTGGAATTAGTAAGAGTTTATGGCTTTCATTATCAATTTTTTTATGGATTTTACAGGTCCAAAAGGAATAGAAAGATCTTGGAAGAAATGAAAGAGGAAATGTCACAAACTTAGACCTCTCCCTTAGAATAATAAAAATGTCCCATTTCCTCTGATAAGCCCAGCTGACTAAGCTGACCAATGAGCCTCTCTGGTCTAACATGACATTTATTGAAAGTGACTGCAGAGTTGCTCATTACCACACTGATTATTTTCTACTTTTCATTTTGAGCAGCAAAACAAAGAATTGTGTGCATGTATATATATATATATATATATATATATATATATATATATATATATATCCAACTGCTTCACCTGAGTTATCATCAGAGCTGGAAATAACTCACTTTCCTCAACAGTCTTCCCTGTTCTAATTAGAAACTGTTTGTATTGTTTGTCACATAATTATTTAAAGCAAGCCACGAAAGGAAATAAACACTTTTCCAAACTAAGCATAATTGCCTTATTCCAAAAGGATCAAGTAATAAGTCTGCCTTAACTGGATTGAGCTTCAGATAAAAAATAGACTGTGTTCCAAATCAGCAATGCTTTCAAAAAATAGATATACATTCTTTGTGCCTGAAGTAATTAAGCAATACAAAGAAAACATTAAAAAGATATGGTGCAGGACAGAACCATTTTCTCTTAATCTTCTGGTTTTAGGTTGGTAAGTAACAGCAATTCTAAAAACGGAGCTCTTAGATTGTTTGAAAAATGTCACTATTTAAAGAGCTGTAATTAGGACAGATTGCTGCCACAATATTGCCAAATTTCATTGTCAGAAATTTGTGCAGTGATGAAGAGAGCCTGGCAGTAGTTTAGAGACCCTGCTGTTCTATATCCTCAGTGGACTTTGCTCAGTCTGCCCCAAAAGGCTGAAAGATTTCTGACAGGAAACCACATGCTTTTCTGAGCAAGTACAACTGTAAGCACAGTACAGAGTATCACTGTGCTAAACCTCTCTCAAGTATCTACCACTGATGCCAGGATGCCTCATAGTGGGAGGACAGCACTGGAACACATCCTGCAAATTAACTCCCCAGATGAACAGATTCTCTTTTACAAGGTGCTTCAACATATGGCAAAAAAAGGCCTCTAAAAAGCTATAAAATTTAATATCTTATAAATTAATGCAATGATGTTGTGGCTGCAGAACATTAAACCCTTACAAAAGGGGTCACTGTTTTACTGAACTTTAGATCAATGGATTCTCATAAGGAAATCCTTATGGGAAAAAGAAACAAACAGAAAAAAACCCCGAAGTGTTACGTGAGAGATTTTTACAGTCTTCCACAAATTCTCTCACTTGGAAGGATGAACAAAATTAAATCAACACGGAAGGGCCTCTGCACTTCAATCAAATGCTATTATAAACACAGTTCTGAACAAAGCAAAGGCTGCAAGTGGAAAGTGTTCACTTGGATAATTATACCTTGCCCTGCTGCTCACAGACCCATAAAATACAAAGCATTACAGTCAAACTATTGAAATCAGGAGTGCAGGAAATAGGGAGTGTTTAATTTGAAATATCAAGCACTTGAATGGTTGTTGGTTTTTCAGAGCTGTCAGGATGCTCCTCTGCAGAAACATCAAAATAGGACTTTCTGCAACCTGCCCCATTTCCTGGCCCACGGGGCCATTTCAGATGCCATTTCAGCTCTGAAACTTCAACTTCCTGCTTCTAAAATGGGGAAAGTGTCTGAGGGGAAGAGAAGCTGCGCAAACATTAGTTTAAACTGGCAAAACAGCAGCAGAATGAACTTGAGCAAAAACGGGAGAATTCAGAGGAACTTAATCACAGAATCCCAGACTGGGTGGGTTAGAAGGGACCTTAAAGCCCATCCAGTCCCACCCCCTGACATGGCAGGGACACCTCCCACAGTCCCAGGCTGCTCCAAGCCCTGTCCAACCTGCCTTGGACATTTCCAGGGATCCAGGGGCAGCCCCAGCTTCTCTGGGCATCTGTGCCAGAGCCTGCCCACCCTCACAGGGAAGAATTCCTTCCCAAAACCCCATCTAATCCTGCCCTCTGGCAGTGGGAAGCCATTCCCCTTTGTCCTGTCACTCCAGGCCCATGTCCCACGTCCCTCCCCAGATCTCATGGAGCCCCTTTAGGTACTGGAAGGGGCTCTGAGCTCTCCCTGGAGCCTTCTCTTCTCCAGGTGAACACCTCCAGCTCTCCCAGCCTGTCTGAGAAACGAATCTCTTACCTAAAATACATCCACAGAGGATAAAGGAGTGAAGCTTGGAGGATGGAATGAATTAATTTTGCTGCCCAATTGATGTTTTTGGGTCTTTTGCTTTAAAGTACTCATAAACTCAGGCTTAAAAAATTAACATATATAAAGTTCTAGACTCATCTGAAAAGTCACGAAATGGATACTACAGCAAATCTTTGCTGTATGTTTCTCTTTCAGATCCTCCCTTAAGGTTATCCTTCTCTGCCTGTGTGAGGCTTGAAGTTAGTTGAAATTGAACATTCTAAAGGCCATGTCAATTCTGCTCTGGAATACTTATTCCAAAAAACATCACCTGAAATACTGACTAATGGATGAACTGCACCTCTAAAGCTCTGCTTGTTTCACAAATGATGTCACTGAAATGAAGCTGAAATTGCAGTTCAAGGGAAAAATGAAAGTATGATCCTGGAAGATCCATGATCCTGAACAACTCCTCCAGAATGTTAAGAAACAAAGCAAGCACTAAGGGTAACACTTCTATGATGTAAGGAAGAGTAACAGTGTATTTTTAAACTACTGTGTGTAAACAACAGTGTACTACCTGGCAGAGAACTTGCTGCCTGTAACTTTCCCACATTCTGTCACAAGAGGAACAAAGTGCTCATTACCCTTTCCTAAAATAATTATGGCTCTATCTGCTCCTGCTTAGTCCTTTCCATCCAGTATGATTTGTAGAATCTACATCAAACTTCCTGCCAGCGGCTGGGGTGAAAATGCGACGACATGCAGAGGGTGTTTAGGAAGTGAAGAGCTTGCAAAGCACCTTACAGACATGCTGTTTACTTTCCTGATTTGGGAAAAGCAGCACAGAAAATACATTTTCACAAAATCATTTGGGTTGGGAAAGACCTTCAAGATCACCAAGTGACCAAGCTGTGACTGAATCCCACCCTGTCAACAAGACCAGAGCACTGGGTGCCACTGGATCCAGTTCTTCCTTGACCACGACCAGGGATGGGAATTCCACCACCAGCCACCCTCCCAATGTCTAATCGGCCTCTCTGTAAAGAAACCCCTCCTGATGTCCAAGCTAAACTTCCCCTGGTTTAGGTTGAGACTATGTCCATTTTCAAGCACAACGACTGGCCGAGACACTTCAGCTGCACCGAGGCAATGAGGAAATCGGAAGGCAGTGAGGAAATCGGAAGGCAAAGTGCTGCGCCGGTAAGGAACGGCCGGTCCTTCAGTCGGACGGCGGCGGCCCGGTGGTCTTGGGGACCCGCCCGCCCCGAGGCACCCGCAGGCCGGCACACCGGCACCAGGGAGTTTGCCCGCCAGTCCCCACCCACGCCTTCCCGGGGGCAGCGGCGCAGGCCCACAGCGGAGGGACGGCCGCCCCCTTCCTTTACCTTCTCCTCATCCGACACTCGCTCCTCCAGGTCCGCCATCTTGGCAGCTGTGTGCCCGGCCCCGCGCAGTGCATGCCTGGAGGGCCGGGCGGCGGGCCGGATGCGCTGCTGGCGCCATCTTAGCTGCGGGCAGGCGCCGCGCGGCCGCCATCATAGAAACGGGTGGGTTCTCGCGGTACCGGCTGACAAAGCCGCCGCCTCCCAGAGCCGTCGGGGCTCCCGGTCATCGTGTGGGATATGCTCAGGCGGAGCAGCGGTGATGGACTCGACGAACAGGCTGCCTACGCTGGAGGAGCCTCGCCGTGGTTGTCCCGGCCCTGTCCCGTGGCTGAGACAGTCGGGATCTGTAGACCGGAAACGCGGCTGCCGCCATCTTAGCTGCGGGTAGACGCTGTGCTGCCACCATCATAGGAACGGGCAGGTTGTTCGCTAGCGGGAACACGGCGGTGGCCGACCTGCCGCGTCCCAGAGCCTGCGGGAACGCCGGTTGCGGTGTGGGGAACGATCGGGCCGCGCTTCACGCTGGAGTAGTGATGATGGGGTCGGTGAACAGGCTGCCCGCACTGGCGGAGCCCCGCCCCGGTGCTTGTCCCGCCCCTGTCCCGGCGTGCCCTGTCGGCCGTGATGGCGGAGGGCAGCGGTGGCAGCGGCGGCGGGCGGGGGCCGCCGTGTCCTGGAGCGGCCTCGGCGTTCCGGCGTTGGGAGCAGCTGCGGCGGCGGGCTGCGACGCCCTGGGCCCGCGGGTTCCTGGCCGTGGTCGCCGGGCTCGGGCTCCTGTACGCGGTGCTGCGGGTGCCGGTGCGGCTCCGGGACGGCCTGGCGGCCGGTGAGGGCAGCAGGGGCGGATGGCGCGCTGGGTGGACCCTTCCTGTGGATCCGGGCGTGCGGGCAGGGCAGGCTTGGCTCGGGCCGGTCCCCCCGAGCATCCTGGGCTGTATCGGGAGGAGTGCATCCAGCGGGACCCGGACAGTGATGGTTCCTCTGTGCTTGGTGCTGGCGAGCGGCTCCGCAGGTGCTGTGGCCGGGTCCGGGACCTTCCATTCAGGAGGAACGTTGAGAGGCTGGAGTGTGTCCAGAGCAGGAAATAGATTTGTGGAAGGTCTGGAGCCCCAGGAGCAGCTGAGGGAGCTGGGAAAAGGGCTCAGCCTGCAGAAAAGGAGACTCAGGGGGACCCTTCTCGCTCTTTATAACTCCCTGACAGGAAGGGACAGCCAGGGGGGATTAGGCTCTGCTCCCAGGGAACAGGGACAGGATAAGATAAAGTGACCTCCACCTGTGTCAGGGCAAGTTCAGGTCGGACATCGGGGAATTTCTTCATGAGAAGGGTGCCAGGCATTGGAATGGGCTGCCCAGAGAAGTGGTGGAGTTCCCACCCCTCGTGGTACCCAGGGAACAACTGGACCTGGCTCTCAGTGCTCTGGTCTTGTTGGCAAGGTGGGGATTGGTCATAGGCTGGACTCGATAAGGTCTTTTCCAAATGAATGATTATTCCGATTCTGTGAGTCTGTCCCTGCAGTGCCTACGGGCTGGTCGTGCATCCCAGCTTTGCTCGGTGACACACTGAGCTCATTGTCACCTAACTCCAGGGTTAGGGACATGGCCGAGGACTGGGCAGCCGAAAGCAGCCAAGGCACTGCTACGTGCTCCCCCCTGGGTCTGTCAGCTGCAGCCCTGCCCTGGCCCTTTCCAGCTGCTGCCAGGTGACAAGGCTGATGTGCAGTTTGACTCAAACCATGGTCAGAGCACCACTGGGTAACTGCATTCCGTGCATTGTGGTCTTGATATCAGGACAGAGAGGTCTGTGGAAAATGTATGTTAACAATTTAAATTTGCACCAAAACAGGATGATTTTGTCTTAAAGTGAAGTAATACATTAAATTGGCTTGTTGTGGTCCACCGGCCACATGGGTGAAACCGTAAAGACTCTTTGTCTAGAAATGTACAGTGATTTTCTTTTTTTTTTTGGCTGGATATAAAAATTGTCACAGGTAGATACAAACAAAATAATAAGTGGTGAGGATTTCCATAGCAGTGTAGCATTATAAAGCTACTAGGGCTATAGTATACTATATATTTGCATGATATTGGGCATTTTTTAATAGACAAGCTATTTTTGTTTTTCAGTTCTACTTATTAAGTCTTTGGTTTTGTTTCTCTCAACAGTGACTGTGTTCTTAAGCACTTTGACTCCAAAATTCTACTTTGCCCTTACAGTAACTTCATCTTTTATATCTGGACTGATATTTGTAAGTAGTCTGCTTCTTTTTTTCAAACAACTTTAGCGTGTCCCAGATGACTTTATGAGGGGTAAAGGGAATGAATATCAGACTCTAGAGGGTGCCTTTGTGCTGGGAAGGAACTCTGATGTATCATTGCAACCTTTTTGCTGTGTGTGTATTGTATACTGGGACTGATGAGTCTGAGAAAATAACTTGTGCAGTGCCAGAATGGTTTAGCTCCACTGACACATCTTCAGCTGCTCCTCTGTCACTGGTCACCAGAGAGAAGAGTGCAGTACCTGATCCAGACACAGGATCCAAATTGGTCCAGGGCTGACAGTTTGGTGTAGTCCTTGAGGGCTTATGATATGCAGGTATTTTTAATTGCTTCAGGAAGAGATGGTAGTATTTTTGGCCCCAAATTTCTGCTAAGTGACTGTCATTGCTGTTAACTTAGCCATATCTCTTTGTTAGCCTCTCTCTTTCTGGTTAGAATTTCTGTTTAATGGGCCACTTTATCCTTTATTCTTCTAGATTATTTTTGTGAAATGAAAGAACTACACCTGGGTTAAATATTACAAATTTGGTACTACAGGTAGGGCTACAGCTTGAAGTATCCTCTCCAGTAAAAGAGGATGTAATGTTTTTTTGCCTCTGTTTCCAGTTTCCCTATACAGGCACTTCTAAAAGGGTTTATGAGTTACCCTAATGACCTGAGGAGGGAGGAACATAACATTTGACTAAAATTTTGATGGTTTTTTCCCAATCTCTTTCATGTTCTGAGCAATCCTGCATAACAAGACAGGCGAAACCAGTGTTACTCTGTATGGAGATAAGTTCCATCCCTGATCATTTGCAAGGGGATGTACTCTCTGTGAACACTCTTCATCCCTCGTGTTTGCTGGGAGGGTGTCATCTAAGGAAATTCCTGGTGCTTTTTTCTCCTGTGACAGGTGTTTGAGTGGTGGCACTTCCGAAAATATGGCACATCTTTCATTGAGCAGGTTTCTGTGAGCCATTTGAGGCCCCTGATTGGGGGTGCAGAGAACAGCCCCCCAGCCCCAGCAGCTTTCTCAGCGGGGGAGAATGAGACCAGCAGGCAGAACATGCCAGGTGATTCCTGATGTGTCCCAGGAGCTTTCCTTAACCTTCGAGGTGGCTTTTAATGGCTTTGGCTGTGCATTAGTGCTTGTAAAAACTGGACAAAATCTACATCTTAGAGTGTTTTGTTAGTATTGGTAAAAATATACTAAATATTAATGTTTTCTTACTCTAAACCGTTCATTGTTAAAAATATGATTTAGAAAATGGTATACATTTAGCTAAAACTGTTTTGGTTACATTAGTTATTTACTGTTCTAAATATGTGCAAGGTAAATATTGCATGAGTGTACATGCATTGCTTAATCTTCCCTCCCTGTGCTTTTGTACCCCAGCAATTTTGGACAGCAAAAATGGAATATTATATTTATTGAATAGCAGAAGTTTATGAAGATGATGACTGCATAATAATAAAATTAAAGCAGCTTTTGAAAGAACAGCTGCTTTTGCATTACTACATTTTAACATCAAGATAATATTCCCTGTGCTTTTAATTTAAAAAGTACTTTTTTTTTTTAATTCCTCAGAGTGCAAAGTGTGGCGAAATCCTCTCAATCTTTTCAGAGGGGCAGAGTATAGCAGGTATTAATTATCTTGCTTTCCACTGCTTATTTTTAAATTTAATCGGGGGCATGCACATGACTTCCTCACTGAGCTTGCACTGGTAATGTCAGGAGACAGCTGCAGACCTGCAAGATTATAGGGGTGATTGATACCAATTCTGTGTTTAAAAGGCACCGAACCAAGCTTTGGCAGTTTCAGTGTTAAGAACAAAAGTATTACTGTAGCAATTTTCTTTTAGAGTAATGTAGGAAAAAATCTTTTTTCAGAGGTTGAGGTAGTGATTCTCAATCTAAATTCTCTTTTATTAAGCTGTATTTTAAGCCTCCTAGTGTTACTTCATGGGAAAAGCTGCTTTCTAGGAAGCCAGTTCCCAAATTGTTTACTACTTTACAGATTTTTGAACAATAGTACTTGAAACTTCGTGTTAGTAGGTTTAGTCTTTTATTACAGATTTTCTGTACTAGGCACATCAGCTATCCCTGTGGTATCAGCATTGCTAATTACTAGGAATGCCTCTTATTGAAATTTCTGCTGTTTTAGGTACATGTGGGTGACTGGGAAGGAGCCTCTTACTTACTATGACATGAATTTGTCTGCTCAAGATCATCAAACCTTCTTCACATGTGACACGGATGCCCTTCGGCCTTCAGACACAGGTAGTGATGTCTGTGTAAGGTGTGTAAGTGTTGGACAGTGTCACGTGTGTGTTTTTAGTGAACTCCACAGTAGTGCAAGTTACTGTGTCAAATATTTAGTATAGCATTTCTCAGGTTCTAAAGAGGTTTAAGAGACGTAGAGGATCAGAGAGTAGTTTGGGTTGGGAGGGATCTTCAAGCTAATCCTGTTACACCCCCTGCCGTGGGCAAGGACACCTTCCACTAGACCAGGCTGCTCCAAGCCCCCTCTAACCTGGCCTTGAAATTTAGTGTTTAGTGAAATTTAGTGGAAAGATGTTGTTTTATGTTGTGCACTCTCTACTACTGACTTTTTAAAGATCTCACACATTTCAAATAATTAACACAATATTGCAAACCTGGATTATATTCTCAGCAGCCAAAATCTGATTTTATTTAAACCTTAGTAATGAATGCAGTAATGAGGGCAGTCTCCAGATTTTTTTCCTTGTGCTCCATGTTTAGTGCAGAAAATGTTCTTTACCTGGTTATTGTCAGTGTGGGTGTGAATTATTGTCAATTTGTCACATTCCGGAGGTGTTCCTTGTCAGCTGGCTGTGACATGTTTGATATGAAAGATATGTTTTTATTTCACAAAAGGGAGTGAATTGTCTCGCTTGCTGAGCCAAGACTAATATTTTGTTTCCGAAAGAAAACTCAAATATTTTTCCACGTTATTCTTGCTTGACAGTAGGAGGTTTTGTTCCAAAAGAAACATGTATAGATTCTTCAGTTTTCTTATCATCCTTGAGATAGGCCAGATATAGAACTCCATGAGCAAAAAGCTTCTTTCAGAACTGGTTTTTAGTGTGAAAGTTAATAATCCTGCATAGAAAATGATAGCTCTGAGCGTGTTGTTTTCCTGGAAGGTGGTTTTCAGTTTGTGTTTTCCAGTTTTACTAAATGGAAGCATGGTGGAGAGGGGTTTATAGTCATTGCAGTGAAATAATTTTAAATTTAAGTTGTAATTCAAAGGACACTTCCTAATAGATTTCACCCTTTTTACTTGTTCCCTTGAGCACTTTCTAGTAAGCTGATAAATGTATATCTTGAATTGGCTTTGCCATGTGATACCACCCAAATGTGCTTTGTAAATTTAAAAAGAAGTTGTTTATAATCTCACAGTTGTCTAAAACTAATCATGGAACAGAATCCCAGAACACTTTGTGTTGGAAGGGCCCTTAAAGCTCATCCAGCTCCACCCCCTGCCCTGGGCAGGGACACCTTCTGCTCTCCCAGGCTGCTCAAAGTCCTGTCCAGCCTGGCCTTGGACACTGCCGGGGGCAGCTAGAGCTGCTCTGGCCAACTTTAAGTGCAAAACTCTACCTGTGTAGATACCACTGCAAGATACCACTTACTCCATCGCTGTTTTCTTTGAAGTTCTGTTTGAAAGCTAAAATTAAAGTTCTGTGCAGGTCTGTGCAATGACCTGTGTTTAACAGTTGCTCCTGCCAAGCTTCCAGCAAATCTTGGGAAATGTTTCCAAAAATCTGTAGCAATTTAGAAATTGTACATCTGCCTGGTTATGTAAGCTGTTTCTGTGGTCCATGTAGGAGTTCTGAAATGGTCAGTGAGGAATCTTCCTCACTGTTGCTGGTTTTTTAAGCTAAGTTTGGGGTGTAATGAGCTGTTGCATGAATTTGATGCTTGTGGAACAGCCTGAAATTAAAACACTTGTTTGTTCTTCCTTATAACAATCATACAGCAAACAGGAATTTTCAGACTGGAAGGGAGTGTTAATTAGAGCTGGCTCCAATCAGCCAGTGTTGTGTCCACTGGCGCCCAGGTCCATGTCCCTCACCAGCCTTTCCATGTTTTTGCTGCAGTTATGCAGAAAGCGTGGCGAGAGAGGAACCCGCAGGCCCGGATTAAAGCAGCGTATCAAGCTCTAGAGTTGAACAATGAGTAAGTTTATAAGTTTAGTTGCTGTATTTCTAGTGTGAAGCATTAAGTAGAAGGATACTGAGCATAATATCAGTTTCTTCATCTAATAATTCACTTTTAGCAAAGTTCTAAATGCTTAAGGGGGACTCTTTGGACTGGGAATCGCACATGGGGTGTAAATTGCCCTGAAGTATTGAACTGTTCTGCTAAAAACATCTTTTGTCCTGCTTTTTTTCTTAAATTGTTGTATTAGTGGCAATAACAAATGAGGAATCTTATTCAGTTATAGGATGGTCTTAGTTGAATATAAGATAATGTGTTTCAGAGATGGCATCGTGGTAGAACTCTATTTGGAATTCACAGATGCCACTCCTGTAAAAGATTTAAAGCTACTCTGTAGCATAAACCAAAGAATTTCACCCACAACTGTGATCTGCTTTCCTAACAATTATTGACCATTTTTACAGTTTCAAGGAAAATAATTTAACTTGCTTTAACAATTTTTTCCTTTGCTTTTTGTCCAGATGAGAGGGGTATGTGTGTTTTTTTCTGTAAAATGGAAAAGGTTTCTTTTTTCCTGTCAATCCCCCTTTGAACTCAAATCAGTATTTTGGAATTTTAATATTGTCAATGCTTGCATCTTAAACATAAGTGAATCTTGCTCATTTCTAATACTTCTAATACTTATTAAATGTAGTAAACTCCCTCTCTCAAAATAACTAGTAGTTTTTTCTCTTATTTCAGTTGTGCTACTGCATATGTCCTCCTGGCTGAGGAAGAAGCAACAACTATTGTGGATGCTGAGAAATATTTCAAGCAGGCTCTGAAAGCAGGAGAAATTATTTACAGAAAATCTCAGAACTGCCATTCCCAGAGCCCACAGCATGAAGCACAGCTGAGTAAGGACTTTGAATCACGTGAACTCTTGGGTTTGTGTGAGCAGAAGTGTAAAACTGAAGTTATAATGAGGAGAGGTAAGGATTGAAACTGGTAGAGTAATTTTTTTTGTCTTTGTAATCAGGAAGAGACACCAATGTATTGGTCTATGTGAAGAGGAGACTAGCTATGTGTGCCAGGAAACTTGGAAGAATACGAGAAGCAGTAAAAATGATGAGAGATGTAAGTAAAAGTGAAAAAAACCTGAGTTAACCATTGTTTTCAGTCACACTGTCCTAATTGATGGTTTTAAAGTTCATTTCTAGGCATCAAAATTAATCTGATTGAATTATTTTCCCATGAGATTTGCACATCATGACTGGATGGGGCTTTGAGTAACCTGGTCTAGTAGGAGGTGTCCCTGCCCTTCTGCTATGGCAGGAGTGAGATGAACTTTGATTGTTTCCAACCCAACCCATTGTGTCATTTTATGAAATGATGCAGCTCTTTTCATGCTGCTTCCATGCCAATTTCTTATACTCTGAGACAACAGAACATTAAAAAAATCCTAGATTAGTTTACTGATTTCTATTAAGTATTTCAGTGATTCAACTGCAATTCTATGTGTAATTTATTTCTCTTTATTGATTTGCAGTTGATGAAAGAGTTTCCACTTCTCAGTATGCTGAATATCCATGAAAACCTGTTAGAGGCCCTTCTGGAGTTACAGGCTTATGCAGATGTCCAGGCAGTTTTAGCCAAGTATGATGGTAAGTGATAGCTGTTGGAAAATGTGTGTGTTTTTGAATAAAAGTGAGGTGGGCAAGGGATGTGTGTCCACAGGCAGGAGTCTACCCATGACCTCAGCAAGGTGAGCAGATTCCCTTCAGCAGTAACAAACAGGTGCTTGCAGAGTGCAGGTCAAATTCTCCTTTTGACTGCTGAGGTCAAATTTAGGCAAATTAAATTGCATATGAATTACTTTCTATGTTTTAAAATTACTTCTAATCTGTAAAGAAATCCTTTCTTCAATTCAAGGATTATATTAATTAATCTCTCCTACATCCCTGGATATGCCTAAATTCATCTGCCTTTTTCAGCCAGCACATAGGCCCGTAAGGAATTGATGTAAATAAGCTGGAAAAGGTGGTTTTCTTTTTCTTTTTTTTTTTTTTTTTTTGTCATCTTCCAGGCTTGGTCTTGTGCTTCTGTAATACTGAGGTTGCTTGTCAGAGATTAGCAGTGTGCAAACATGCTGCTGCCAGAGATCAGTGCTCTGCATCAAGTGATGTAGTTTGCTTTCACTTTCTGTCTCAATTAGTAGGTTGTGGATATTGTGTAAGTTTAAATAAAGGTTAATAAAGTAAATATTTATTTTTTATTGCCTTCAGCTTTGCCACCTGGACAGCACCCACTTCATGAGTGTACGAAGGGCTGCTGTCAAAGCAGGGCCTTAAATCACCTTTGGAATGGAGGGACATAGCAGTATTTTATGGCAGTTATTCTCAGAAGTTGTTGAGTTATGTCAATTCTTTATTGCCTCAGGGGATCAAAGGTATGATATTTTTGCCCAAATCTTGTGCCACTTGTACATGGCCAACCTAGCACCTTGCTCCCATTCCTTGATCCTCTTCTGGGTGCATTCTTTTTGATTTGTGGAAACCATTTGCACTTTGCCCAGTGCTTCTTTCTGTTAACGCCAGGAATTGTGGCACTGATTTTTTTTTCTGAGCATCTGGAAAGATGAGTACAAGCTTCAAACTCCCTGCAGCACCCCTGTGTTTTGCTTGACACAACAGCCAGACTTGTAGTAAGCGATGGACAGGCCCAGGACGGGATTTACAAAAAAAGCAAGAACCATCTGACTATACACAACGTGTTACTTGGGAATTACACCCCAGACTTTGTCTGCTTTTAAAGTAAACTTGCACTGTGGAGTGCTAACCTTCTAATCTGTAATTGTCAGTTCAGACTTGGCTTCAGATATTCTACAAAGCTACAGCTAATAGAATTTTCTCCCGTGGGACTGCAGAAGAGTGGAAATTGCATTTTTGTTAAAATTCATCTACCTGTCTGTAATGTAATTTTTTGCAGTCAGCTTCTGGTCAGTCTCTCAGTATTGTATAAAACTGTGTTAACGTACAGTTGCAAAAATAAGTAAAGATTAGAAGCTTACTTTAAATCTTTGTGGGTTAATACAGGAAATACATTCTGTTCTTAAGTTTATTTATGTGCACATTTCTCTTTGGATTCAGTTTCAGCTTGTTGGTACATTTAGAAACAAAAAATGGCTCTATCACCTAAATACAACTTTGAGTTGTCAATCTGAGAATGAGTGGTGACTGTGCAGAGAAATTCAGAGTTTCTAATCACAGCTGAAATGTTCCAGATGTTACATTCATTGTCTCCTATACCCAAGGAAAAATCTTTAACTCAAAGGATGTGGGTTTAAAATGTTTGTATTGCCTTAGAATCTTACGGCTTAATTATTTTATCACAGATATCAGTCTTCCCAAATCAGCGGCAATATGTTACACAGCTGCTCTGCTAAAAGCCAGAGCCGTTTCAGAAAGGTAAGAAAGGACATGTGTGAAAACAGTGGTTTGTCACTAATCTTGGCTTTTGATGTAAAATATGAAGGAAAAAGGTCTAAATATTTTATGTTTTAAAATTGCTTCTAATCTGTAAGCAAATCTTTGCTTCGGTTAAAAGATTATTTTAACTTTTTAGTCTTTTTTTATATCCCTGGGTACACCTAAATATGTAGTAGTTACATTTCTAAGAACAAGTTGAGTGTATTTTGAGTGTATTTATATATACACATATATTTGTGTGTGTAGTAGAACACACTTTAAAACTAATTTTAAGCATCCATAAAGTTAGTACAGGTGAGGATGTTTTTCACAAGCACATGTATTGGCCAAGTGCTTTTGTATAAATTCTTCTTTTCAGTGTTTTGCTTGGGATTTGTCTTTTGGAGTGGGTACAGGATATTTGTGTTAGTTGATGCTGGCATTTCACCGTGGTCTGAGCCCAGCTCCAGCTCCCAGCAGGTGCAGTGCTGATGCTGTAACAGCGAGCTGAAAGTCAGGGCACTCACCTGACATGATTGACATGAATTTCATATGGGCATGGATAACATGGTCAGCTTAACATGAACATTTGTCTCTTAGAAAGCTTTGTTTATCTTTCTTGATGAATCAGCCAATTTTTAATGAACTCCAAGTTTACAGTGCAAATAAACACCTGGTTAGCGTTTATTATTTATTACTTTTGTTCAAGGTGGGTTTTTCCCTTTAGGTTCTCCCCAGAAACTGCCTCCAAGAGAGGGCTGAGTACAGCAGAAATTAATGCTGTGGAAGCAATTCACAGAGCTGTGGAATTTAACCCTCATGTTCCAAAGGTAAGAGTATTTTATTTCCTGTTGGACCACTTGTAGTGTATTCTGGAAAATATCATATAATAATATCATATTGTTATTGGAGCCTTTCTAGCTCCATATTTTCTTGAATTTGGTTATAACTCCAGCCGTGGAGTTGTTAAAAACTTTAGTTTTTTTATATCATAAATATTTTGTAGCCATATTTTTTTTTTATATATAATAGCTGATATTCAAACAGGGTTTTTTGCACAAAAACTTAAACTTGGAATTTCCTAACTCGTTGGAAAACCAGTAATGTATTACTGAGGGCCCTTTACTCTCAGTAAGGGTGGTCATTAATAAATATAAATATAGATATTTAAAGCCATAAAATAATCACAGAATGGTTTGTACTGGAAGTGACGTTAAAGATATATCATTCCATCACCCTGCTTCCAAGTCCCTGAAGCCAAATTAAGTTCTCCAAACATTAATCACTCTAGTATTCCAAACCCCTTTATTCTGCTGGGCTTTCCACCATAGCTCCATGGTTATTGAAAGATCTGCAGTCACTTATTTTCTTCACATATAAACAAGATTAAGAGTCTGTATCACCACAGCCTGTAGTATAACATCTGGCATCAAAACACAGATTCCACAGAGCGTTGGGTGAAAATAAAATTTTGCATTGCTTTTTACTGTACTAGTGATGCTTTCAGTATGAAACCTTGAAGCAGGAGGTTGGCTCAGTGCAGTCTAATCCTCTGCAAATGATGATGGAGTCCCAGTGGCTGCTGCTGGGGAGGCTGGAATGATCCGGCCACTCTGTTCTGTCTGCCTGTCCAATCCAATAGAATGTGCACTGAGGAAGCTAATTGCTGGGAGAAATTGCTGCTTCTTTGCATGACTGATCAAGAGCGTAGCAAGTTCATTTCAGACAGTCTCAGACAGATTTTTCTTTAGCCTCTGCCTTTAGGGGCAGAAGATTATAATGCATTATCATTATCTAAAAGTTCTTTTGTTTGGGTATCCTCCAGTTTCTGGAACCTCATATACCTTTTTAAAGAAGTTGAGAGATCATTTCAAGCAGGCTGTTGTTAAAATATGGTCTGTAGTTCTGCAGACAAATACAGAAACTGATTCCACATTTCAGTAACTTGATTTTCTCTTCTAATTGTGTATCTATCCATTCTTCATGGGTTTTTTATTACGATATTGCCTTGAGGCGCCAATTGGTTAGATGACAGAGCAGAATTTTAGTGGTGCACGCTATTTAGAACTCTGAAATGTTTATGATCAAGGCAAACCAGTGAATAAGGGCAGAGAAGTGAAGCAACTTGCCCAGTGGATCACAGAGGGAGAAGAAAATCTGATCTTTGAATTTCCGCTCTGTTTTGTCCCATAGACTAAAAATGAGTACGTAAAGCAGGAAATCCCTCTGTTCGCACATCCAATGAAAGTGATTGTACATAACATTTTGCATAAGAAAAATAAAGTTTGTTTCTCGTTATTCTGCTTTTACAAGGCTGGGGGTTGTTTGGAAAGTTAGAACCAGCTAGAAAATAGTCCTCTTAAGCCATTTCAGATTAGAAATCTGTAACTACATTTTGGTACTTTATAAAACAATCTTTTGTAGTCATCTGAATATCTTAGAAATTTTTATTGCATATAAAGACTTCAAAGCCTTCAGTTCAGTACTGAGATACCTTCAGTACTGACACCTTGCCTGTTTCCAGACTGGAATTTTTCTGTTTATGTGGTAACATGGGCTCAGAGAGAGCCAAAGGCTGGAGCTGAGCATTGGTGTGTTGTGGCAATACTTGCAGTGGGGCTTCACCACCACTGCTGGGTTTATATTCCCAGTTAGCATAATGGAAAAGTGGGCACTGTGGAGAGCATGAGGAGTTGGGTCAGGGGTCAGATATTTGAGACCATTTTCCCACAGCAGTGCTGTGTGAGTGATCCTTTACTGTGTAAAAAAAAAAAATGGAAGAGGATTAGAGGGGATTAGCAAGAATATTACCCTCCGGATTGCAGGCCCAAGGCACTGAGAGAAGAACCTAGCCAGGCAGCAAATGTGCTTTATTTGGCTGGGGCACAACCCCTCCTACATTCCTTGAAGAGTCTGAATGGGAAAAGTTAAGTCCTCAAACTGGATTAGTAAATAATCTCATAGTTTGTGGCATCTGCTGAAATAAATCGGTGAGTTGGCTGCATTCTTACACTTTGGGGGACACTCCAAGGAATTGCCATCTATGTTGATCAAAGATGTGGATTAACTTTGGCTGTTACTGAATGAGACACTACATGGTAGGAGAAGACAGCTCACTGGTAAATACTAGAGCTGAAAGTGTAATTTCATTCTTGTAAAAAGTAGTCATCTGTTTTTAAAAGCTACCTGACTTTTTTAACGTACCATGAGAAAAAATGGTACATTAAAAAAAATTGTATGTTCTGTGTTGTAGAGAAATAGGAAATGATGAATCCTTGTGTTCTTTGACCATTCTGAGCATCAGATTTTCTGCTGATGGAGGGAAAGAGCTGAAATTGAAAAAATCTGAAATCAAAGATACTTTGTGGTTGCACAGTAAGACCACATTAAAAGAAGATTTTCATGGATTTGGTTTATTATTATTCTTTTGGTTAGCACACCGACACTTTCAGGTTTACTGCTCATACTTCAGAGCTAACAAGTCCTCAACCACCTACATTGAAACTTTCAGTGATGAACTAATGAGCAAAAATATTGTTGGTTTGGGGTTTTTATCAGCCTAAATTTGTCCCTCATTGGTGTTGCACCTGCAGCATTATACTTAATGTCTGATCCACAAGGATGTATTTTTATTTTGTCTTACTGAGGCTGTATGTTTATTCTTGGTTTTTTTTGTGTGTGAAAGCCTAATTTAAGAGTCATATACACAGGAGTGTGTTTTGCTGCTTTCCAGTTCTCACTTAGTGCAGCCTGGCTGCTCTGTGGTAGAAGCTGGCCCCTTCTACACTCAGTTACACTAAAATGATAGTTTATATTTCACAATCAAAGGTTTTTGAATATTCCATGTAACCAGGTGTACTTTCCATTTTTCCTTTCAGTATTTACTAGAAATGAAAAGCCTAGTGCTGCCTCCAGAGCACATTCTGAAGCGAGGGGACAGTGAGGCAGTAGCATATGCTTTTTTTCACCTCCAGCACTGGAAGAGGATAGAAGGGGCTCTAAATCTGCTGCACTGCACATGGGAAGGCAGTAAGTACATCCTTTTATATTTTTCTGTACAGTAGTCTAGTCTCTCTGCCTTTACACCCCTCAAACACGATCGGTTCTCTTTGTGAGAAACTGGTCTCCTGATTAGATACAGATCTAATGTCACTCACCCTTTTTGCAGCATTTAGGATGATTCCATACCCATTAGAGAAAGGACATCTTTTCTATCCCTACCCAAGCTGCACAGAAACAGCAGACAGAGAACTGTTGCCAAGTAAGTGGTTTCTAAGCAGTAATGACAATAAAACACAGGCTAAGGACACATTCAGTTTGTGGTATTCTGTATTTACCTTACTGTAATTTTTTTAGTTTGAGCTTCCTGCAAAGGGATTCAGCTATTTGTTGATGTCCCTCCCAACAGATCCAGAAGCACTTGACGTGTGTGTGGTAAATATCAGCTTGATGCTGTAATAGCCTGAGTCCTTCAGAGATGAAATCTGTGTGTGGTACATTCAGACTGAGTCGGGCCAACCTTGAGAACAACAAAGTTGAGCATTTGTTAAAAACTGCTTTTAAAAGAGTTCATGAATTTGACTGCTATTGTAGCAAGGAATCAATCCATGGTTCCGGTCCTGCATTAGGTATCCAGTAAAAACTCTTTGTGAACTTACAGAGAATCTTTGGTTAATCTGTAGCTTCACAGAACATGTATTGCTTTCTGTTGTTCATTCAGTGGTCTGTATTTATCTGCTGGGTGCCTCCTGGAACTTTTTATACATGTATTTCTGTGGATTTATACTAACATTTGATACTGAAAAGTAAGTTTTTCCAGCTGCTCTTCGCTTCAAGGTTACTTAATGCAATTATGAGCCTACATGTTTTTTTCTGTGGGCAAGACAAATAAACTATATCATTACTGCCTGTACTCATGATATTTAGGAAAATAGCATTAATTTAGATTAGAATTGAGCTGTTAATTATACATCTTACTTGAATTCCTTTGGGGTTGAACTTCTATGTCTTGAAGAAACACAATTCCCCTGGGACTGGACAGGGCTACTGCAAAAGCACCAGCAGCCCTACAGAGACCACAGCTGTGGAAAGGAAAACTGCACAGACGTGTTTCTATTTAAAAGCCTGAAGTTATATTTAAAATGTGTAATTTAAATTTGCCCCCAGACTGCTTTAAATTACTCATTTCTCACTTATGCAGGATATTGCACAAGGAATTCCTTGGTTAGTAACTAACCCTAAATTGTAGACTTCCCAGCATAATTAAACACCAACACATGCAGATATTTCAACAGGATCACTCACGCATTCCTGTTATGTTTTAAATATAAAACTACCTATAAATAAAATCATCTTAACACTTTTATTGCAGTACTTCCTCAAGAAATCTTGACACTTAATTTTTAAAATATTTATCTATTAAAATAGTGTTGACTAAATCAATGATTCAAAAAACCTGGATTGGTCTGATGAGTGAGGCTTCTTAAATGTCTGTGAACGTATAGAATTAGCTTTAGTTGTTTTTATCTATTTTGAATTTGGTTTTAATTTTCCAGTGTAGGAAAAGCTACTGCAAAAAGAATTCCCATTTTTGAAACACTTTCCTAAATTATATTGCTCCATGTTTTAGAAATGAGGTGAGTTTCTACATAGTATGAATCTCTGGGTACAATTAAGATCTCTGCTGTTAGATATGGATCTCCAAATATTGTACTTAATTGTACTCCAAAATCATATCATTAAAACCAAAACAATCCCTAAGCACTTTTTCATTAATGAGTTGAAAGAGCACAAGACACTTTTGCTGGATTTACTCTTCTAATGGTGCTTTAATGTGGTAGCATTCTGAAGCAGTAACTGGGAGAGTAAAGTGTTTTTTTCCTCCACACGCTGCAGCTTAGGGAATACAATTTTATTTTCTCATTTTACAAAAAAAAGGCTCATTTATAATTTTAAGTTTTTGTTAGATTTTAAAAACAGCTTGTCAAGAAGGGCAGTCCTTTTATAATTACTTATGTCTATAGAAACTATCTTTTTCTTAATTTACAAATACTTTTGAATCATTAGATAGAAATCAGAGCTGCAGGTATCCAGGGCCATTAAGTAATTGCACATTCATGCAGCGGGTCGGCGAGTGAGCAGTAGTAGTGTTGTGAGTGCTGAAAGCTCCACATGCCACCCCTAGCCTGGCTAATCACCTGCTTTGGATTTTGTTACCAGAGATTGGAAATTGCAAGGAGCTGCTACATACAGAATTTATAACCCAGCCCTGGTGCTGTTTTCTTTGAGGTCTGCTCTGTCAGCTGCTCTGAACAGATTTACTGTAGTCTACAACCAGAAGTCTTCAAGAAGTACTAAGAAATATATGTGTATACAACATGCTGGTCGTTTTGTACTTGCTCAGCTTCTTATAGGGTGTGGAGATGTGTCACTCTTTTCAGGTAACAGGATTAGAGCTCCAGAGGGTTGAAAGCACCTGAATTGTTTTAGTTGGTTTGGATAATTTTGACAGCTTGTGAACTTTACAGGTGTTCCCTCTGTCCTGTTAGCAAAATAGGTACTAAAAACTGAGCCTGATGAAATGCTTCAAAAATAAAGCCCATGCAAGTGAAAAAGAAGACTGGGAAGAGAATATTAATAATGAAAACAAATGTGTAAAGACTATTAATAATGAAAACAAACATGTGATGTGGGAGAAAAAATTTTGAGAAGTTAAAGTACTGGAACCTAAGATGTGCTGCTGGAGTCTTTCCTTCTGAAAGTCCAGAAATGAGTTACAAGGCCATAAATAATTCAGAAAGCAGTCCTTGATTATCAAATGCCAACATTCTTCATTTTTTCCTTTTAGCATTTCACGAAGTCTCCGTTTACCCCCAGAAGGAACTTCCCTTTTTCATCCATTTCACAGCAGGCCTGTGTTCCTTTTCCGCCATGCTGGCCCTCCTTACCCACCAGTTCCCTGAGCTGATGGTAGTTTTTGCGAAAGCTGTAAGTACCGTCTCTATCATGGGGCTTGCTAAGGTATCCCATGGGTTTTTGGGAATTTCGAGGTCCAGGGTGAAGTTGCCTCTAGTCAATCTCATGCTTGTGGAGCATAAATTATTTTATCTGCTTCTGTAAGAATCTTGGTAGTGACAAACACATACTGAAATTTGGGCAAAATGTCTATTTTGACAAGAGATGAGCTATTGCTATTACATACCATGGCTTTAATTTGCACTGTTATTGTTAGAGAGCAGCATTTCAGCACCTGAGAAATTTTTCCACAAACCATTGTGGTGAATATGGATTTTAGCCTTGTGGAAGTGCACGACTGCAGTGGGAGAGCCTCAAAAATAAATTTGTTGACTGGAAGTTTTGAGAAGTGTGGAAAAGGCAGGCTCAAGTGCAGGCAAACAGGTCTCTGTGGGCACTGAAAACCCATAGCGTGATGTAAATGGAATGGGTGAGAACAGATAAAGTAACTGGTGACTTCAAAGCAGGTTCAGAACTGAGTTTAGCTATCACTTAACCTCTCAGGAGCTCAGCCACTGGTTTTATATCTCATCTGGTTTCACGTGCTAGATGGAGAATGTGTTCAGTGACCACAGTTCTGTCATTTGAGTGCCTTTTCAAAGACAGAAGTTGGCACTCATTGGTAATAATCTGTGATGCTTTAAATGTATCTTAAATATGTCTGTTCCTGTGGGTGCCTTCTGTGCCTCTCTTTTCTCCCTCTCTTCCCTTCGCTTTTTAGGATTTCTTTCCCTTACTCATTTGTTAGCATCTGCTGTCTGTAACCTTGTCCTCTTTCCTTGGATTCTGGAAGCTGAGAAACAAAGTGCATAGGCAGCTTCCCACTCCAGCTGCTCAAACTACTCCAAGCAGTCAGTTTGGCCTTTGTTGAACTGTGGATCTCCTGCATTAGAGCAGAGTAGCTAATAAAGAGCTCTGAACTCCTGAGGGAATCATTTATTCTGGCCTTGCTGGTCAAAATAGAGAGTAAAAACTTTTGTGTCCTAGTGGTTTAATGCAACAGGTAATGGGGACCCAGGAGGAAAGCCCTTCTGTTTTAAGAATAATTTGTTCATAAAAGTGTTTGCTTTACTAGTGAACCCAGTCCATTGTCCAAATCCTGCAGGTCTGAGAAAGGGGCCTCGTTTCCACACAGAGTTGTTGATTTTTATGCTGAAAAATGTAGTTGGACATGCCAGTGACAAATTTCAGTGCTGCTCATAATTGGCTGCATTCATAGGAACTAGGGGTTAACTATCTGCTTGATTAATTCTGTAAGGGCTGCATTAGCAATGTTGTATGATTTCCAAAGAGATACAAGGTCAAATGTTATGCTAACAAAGAATTGCTTGGTGAAGTTCTCTCTGCTGGGTTTCTTGAACCAAAAAAAAGACAAGACTTTGTATGATTGAGTTGGCTTTGCAGTTGAGCTGTCCAGTGACATGTCCAAGTGCGGGGAAAAAACTTCCCAGGGTTTACTCATTTGGCAGTGTGTTTATTTTGTTTATTTTCTTTAGGAAAAGCTGGATAGTGTCTATTCAGCTGAAAAGGTAGATCATCAAGAACACTACACATTGCCACAGCATTCCCACAACCAAGGCAGTGGTAGTAGGCACAGACAGAGGCTCTTGACACTCTCTGTGGCAGTTTATTATCAGTAAAAGTTGAAACTACGTGCTGAGATCATCAGGCAAGAAGGGAATGCTGTATTACTCTCTTGAGATTGACAGCTGAGAAGGAAATATGAACTTCCAGTATTCTGCTATTTTAGCTAGAATTAATGTTGACTCTCAATCATACTCTAATGATAAAAATTCTTCCATATTTTACTTATTGGATGATTGTACTTGTACTCATTATTCCATTCCTGATGTTTTCAGAGGGATTCAGAAAACTTGTAAGAAACAATGATGCCCAACATCAAAGTAACATTTCTGGTTTTATTGCTCACAACAGGGATGTTGGAACTAGATGACTTTTAAGGTCCCTTCCAAAACAGACCATTCTATGATTCTGTGTTTTAGTTAATAGATTGCTTCAATAGTTTAACTACAGATGATGCTGTGATGGCTGCTAACACTTTATAAATACTCTCTTGCCTCCTGGAGGTCTCTGTAGTAGTAGCATCTACTTGAATTTTCATACCAAAAATGGAAGGTTATCGTCTGTTTAATGATACCAGCCTTTCCACTCAAGCATACTGTAATAAAGCAATTATTAATTGCTATATTAAGCATTATATTTTCAAGTAATTCCAGTGCTTTGATTTTTTAAAATTTTTTTTTCTGTTTTTCATTACCTAAAGTATTTTTCATCTTACTGTTCTTTAACTTACTAAATATAGTAATTTGAGATAATAAAGTTCTAGCTGGTATATCTGGAGTGCTTTGGCCATACACTTTGCATTCCTTTTATCTATATCCAAGAAACCTAGAACACTGTTTTAGGAATGGCAATTGGAAAGTATTGTGTATATGGAATTTTTCATTGTAAATCTCCAAGCAGTGACTCCTCAGATTACATTTCAGTTACTTCTTAATCAAACTGTTTTCCAGCATTTGAATCCCCAGCGAGCTGAATGCCTCAGAAGGGGTTTAAGAAGTTGAATACCTTTCTATTGACTTGAAAAGTCTGAGTTTACATATTTTCATTTGTTAGTGCTTGAGATTGTTTCCTCCATAATAAATCACAGGATAAACCTTGGCAAATTGCTAAAAATATTCCAAGTGGCCAAAAATCACAAGGAAGCGTTTTCTGGTTCCAATGTATACAGTGTGCAGCAGCAGCCGGAGCGCTGGCAGCGGCCGCGGGAGCTGCTCCTGCCCCACGCTCCCAGCCCTGCCCACCGGTGCCACACGCAGTTTTGGGGTCTTGCATGGCTCAGGGGCTTTGCAGGTGTTGGGGACTGGTGCTGGCAGAATGCTGAGCATTTCCTGATGCAGTTAGAGCCCATGAAGATACCCAGAGAAGCTGTGGCTGCCAAATCCCTGGAGTGTCCAAGGCCAGGTTGGAGGGGGCTTGGAGCAGCCAGGGATAGTGGAAGGTGTCCCTGCCCTTGACAAGGTGTTGAAATTAGATGATCTTTAAGGTCCTTTTCAACCCAAACTGTTGTGATTCCATGAAAACTGTATGAGTTAGTGCTGGTAAGGACAGTGGCTGAGGATCCACAGGAGGTGCAGTACCAGCACAGGTGCTCCCTGGGCCTCACTATTAGTTTCATTCAGATTTCTGATCTCTTGGAGAATCACGCTGTTCTTGATCATCAGACAGCTCTGTTTCTGAAGTAGCTGCTGTTTAGATTCTTTGCAGTAAGTGACAGAAGGGAGGAAGCTACACAAATGATGATAATCTGAACAGCTCTCTGAACAAGCTGAAAAACACTGCTAGATAAAACAACTTCTGTCGAAATTGCAGACAAAAGGGTCTGATTATTTTTTCATTCAGTATGAATTTTTATTTTTTAATAATTACATAGATGGAGGACTGGGTGGACATGTATCATCTTGCAAAAGTGAAGTTACACAATTCCTTCTGTAATAGAAGGACACCAAGAAGTCTGTGAGAACACCAGTGATACAGAGTGATAGCAGGCACTGTAAACAGATCTCAGAAGTTCCTGAAAACACTGAACATACCTTCATAGAATCATGGAATGGTTTGGGTGGAAAGGGACCTTAAGGCTCATCCCGTTCCACCTCCTGCCATGGGCAGCCTGGGACACCTCCCACTATCCCAGGCTGCTTCAAGCCCTGTCCAGCCTGGCCTTGGGCACTTCCAAGCATGGGGCAGCCACAGCTTCTCTGGACAATCCCAAGCAGATCAATCCCATTTTTTTACACTGGAACCTTATGTTGCTGGATTAGACCAGTGTAAATTATTATTAAAGTACTGAAAAAATAGTGCAGCAGTGTTCCTGCTGTATCATACTGAAAACAACTTTCTTTTTCAGGGAATTGGACAAAATCCTAAGAAAGTTGCTGTTCCAAAGTGGTTTTGTATGGATTGCTTGATACTTTCACAACAAAGAAGTCATGGGACTTAAATTAAAAATTGGCTAATTTTTATGACTGTAAGATTAGGAGAAAACATTTTGCATTCTTGCTGTTCCCTAGCTTCCTGTTGGAGGATTTCTTGCCATTTTGTCTGTGGCAGCCATATAGGGACGGAAAATAGGGCAAAGCAGAACTCTGTCTGGCAAGTCTTGCTTCGTGTGACACTCTGCTTTACTTAAAGAACAAATCCCCCTACCACTTTCCCCAAAGCTCATTAAGTGAGACCGGAGAATTAACTTTTTAGCCAGCTGCTGAACTTTTCATATTTATAAACACTTGAGTCTTTTGCTTATCTAAGAGAAAATGTGTATAGTTTGGAGATGTGCACTTCCCTGCCAATGTGTAATGAGTGGTTCTACACTTGGTAGGGGAAAAAAAGCCTGAAGTTTCCTGTCAGAGCTGAGTGTCGATGCCAAGGGCAAAGGTTTCTTGCCTTGCTAATCTACATCTTAACTCATGCACTTAATGTGAAGGTGCCACACGCAAACAGGCAGGGAAGAAGCCCACTGCAAGGAAAAGCTCCTACACTGCTGTGAATGTTATGTTTTAAAAGCCTTTTTAATGTAATATTTGAGGTTATGATAGAAGCCAGGAGGGCCAAAGTAAAACTTTCAAAGTAAATGAGTCCTGTTGTTGCTAATTCATGAAATGAGGGTTTGCACAAGGATAACCTGAGTGCCAGCAGAATATCTGGGGGATGGGTTGAGAAGGTGCAGAGGAGTTTGCACAATTTGTTTTAGCCTAATCTTACTTCTGGAACAGTTTAGGTGGCTTCTAGAATATGGATCCCGTCTGGAAGCACAGACTGGTCCTGGTGGATGGGCTGTTCAGTTTGAGTCAGTGACCTGTAAATAGTCTATGCCTGAATATTAAAAAAATGAGGTGATCTTTAAGGTCCCTTCCAACCTAAACACTTCTGTGATTCTCTGAAAATCCCCTGTCCTCCCCTCCCTAGTCTGTTCAGCCCTGAAGGCACAGTGCTGAGCAGCTGGAGGAGTTGTAGTAGGGAGGAATGCCGTCCTAACCCTCGTTCTTTTGTCCAGGTGCTGCGGGTGCTGTGGCCGGTGAGTGCTCCCAGCGTTCTGGCCTCCAGCTGAATGGACTGTGCCAGGGGTGAGTGGACAAAGATGGAACTGGGGCTTCCAGAAGGTTTTCCTTCTACTCTGTGTCTTCATTAATATGTAACGTTTACAACAAGCCTATTTCATGGCATCGGCAGTGAAGGGATTGGAATTCTGTTGCCCTGAGGGAAAGACAGAGTGTTTTTTGTTCATACCTTGAGTCTGCAGAAGGAAGTTGGTTTGGGAACTGAGCTGATTTATTGTTGTGTTCTTTCTTCCAGTGCTTTGGGACTCTTCTTTCACCCTTCATCTTCACTATGGAACACATTGAGGACCTGCTGCTCTCCAGCCCCCGGCATCAGCTGACTCTAGTGTGACTGGAGTGTATTTTCTATGATAGTTTGATTTTATTCTTGTGAGCCTCCCTTGGTGGTTGGCTGACCCCCAGCTGTGGGGGCCAAGGAGGAAATCTGGGCTCTTCCAACTGATATCCTTGACAGGCTTCCATGTTGATGGTTCTTAATATGTGGATTTCTTCTTTAGCCTTAATCTGTGATCATCTCAGAAAATAGTTCTTGTTGAGCAATAGTTTATTGCTCTCTAAATCACTCGGACAACTGGAAGCTCATACTTCCTCTGTAAGAAAGGAGAATACACAAACTGAGCAGGTGTTTGTAGTATTGATGCTTCCTTCTCAGCTGCAGATGCACCAGATACTTGGCTTAGATTTAATTTTATAAGCCTTTTTCAAAATATTTGTTAACAGCAAAGTATGGTTCTGCTTTCTTTATTAAAATGTTGCTACTTAACACATTGAATTTGTTGACTTCTTAAGTGTCTGTTTAATATAGATTATAATGTGCAAACAAAGATTTGTTTCTTACCTTATGGACTTGCATTAGTCAAGGAGATGGTAAGCTCCTCTATTTCATGTTACTTCTTTAGATTTAATTGTGCATATTTTTATTCTTCAAGACAAAGCATTTTGAAAGACAGGATTGCTTCTGAAACTGCCCAAAGTGTTGTGATAGCTGCATGGGAGTCTGTTGGGAGACCTGAACTTTCAAATGTTAGTCCAAAGTAGTGTCACTGTTGAGATGAAGACTTGAAGAGAATGGAGATGTGGAAAACTGTTCAAAGGATTTGCTTCACATACTGACCAGCCCTGAGGGTTTGTTTACTGCAGAGATGAAAAGATGACTGTGGCAGCTGTGTGGTTTGAGGTAATTGGTGTGACTTCCATTTCCACTCTCCCATTAGAGCAAAAGTCTTTTTCCCACGCAGGTCTGCTGCTTGGGGTTGGGGAAGCAGAGTCATGTCAGCCCAGGCTTCTTAGAAGGGGCAGTGATAACAACAGCACAGGCTTGTGGATAAATGGTGATTCTGAGTGCATGAAAACCCATCACCTTACTTCTTGCAGTTACCACTAAGAACTGGGGAGATTTTACAGGTTTGATTTCCACTATCTTTGTGAATGTTTGTGACATTAATGGCTTCTTCCAAAGCTGATGTAAATTAATCCAGTTTCTGAATTCTGAATGGAAGAATCTTGCTGTAGCCGACTGTACTCTCTGAGGCAGTCCCTATATCAGTCAATTACAAGTCGTTTGCATTGACTTAAAATACCTTCTTACACAGAAGATCAAGAATTAACTATTTTTCAAATCCTTTTTTACCTTGTAAACCAAGTTCTGTGAAGCAGAAAGTCACCTCTGGATCTCATGTAAGTGTAGTTTATTTGTAACTGAAGGGAAACACGCTTGTTTAGGTAGAAATGCCATTGTTTGCTCTCCACTGTGCATTTCTGTTGGCTGGGCTTAAATCCAGGTTAACTATTTGAATTCATCAAGGAATCAAAAGGGAAGCCCTACAGAAAGATACTGCCAGTGTTTTTAAAGTTATCTAACTACTAGAATGTAATTTTCTCAACTTTCTTTCCAGTTGGTCATTGGGGCTGTTTCTCACTTTGGAATCACTGTGGTGATTAATAGGCCTGTTGTGTTCATGTGATTTCACTTCATGGTCTGCAGGGGCCCATAAGGTAACCAGCCTAATGCTTTTTAAAGTTGAACCTTTTCCAGCAGTTGTGTGGGGTTATAAATGAAGCTCTGCCTCCCATGTATCATCCCAAGAGCTGCTTTCTCTCACTGTCCTCCCCTGACATAACAGGAACAGAAAGGGGATGGGCTTGTTCTGAAAGGAGAGCTGGCAGCAGGCTGTGAAATGAAAATCTTCCTGTCCCTAGAAGTGCCAGCAATTCTTGAGGAAGGAGTGCTCTCTGTGATTTTCCAGCGGGATTGTTCATGCTTTTGGGAAGCCATGCTTAGGAGGAGGGACTTACACCTGACCCATACCTTAGTAATACCCTATCAGTTATGTTATGTGTGTGTGTGTTTATGTTTATGTATATATATATATATATACACATAAAAAATTGCAGTTATGACTCCGGACAAGACAAATATTGATGTAATTTCCTTGAAACAAGAACTGTGGTGACTTTTACAGCCATTGGCATGGCAATAGCTTTTCCGCAAGGCTTTATGTGGCATTGACAGACCCCTCAAATTTTCAGTTCATTCAGAGTAGTCAGTGATAATCAAATCTTGAAGATCAGCATTTATTTCTATACCTGGATCTGTGTATTTGTAAACCAGGGTAATTATAGGCTCTTTGATCAGTTAGGCAGAGTTTGAGTTTGGGGTGAGTTTAGTTTGTTGGGTAGTTTTGGGTGCTCGCAGTGTCTCACCATGTCAGACAGGTTAGTTCTTGGTCAGGATGTCCAGGAAGAGAATGTGGCTGCATTCCTTCCTACCAACCTCTGACTTCTTCAGGAGTATTTTCCAAAAAGGACAGGAAGGGTAGAAGAGGGGGAAATGTTATCACAGTAAACCTATTGTTTGTGAAGCAATTAAGCAGCTGAATTCTTGTGTTAATTTGCCCTGTCTTACCACTGACTTTAATGAAAAGTGGCTAAAGATCTTTGTGAATCAGGACTTTATTGCATGTGAATCTGGAGAGATGATACAAATGTGATTTAACACATTAACAGCTTCCTAATGTTGTCTGACTTGAGTGTTTGGAAGTTGATGCTTACATGTATTTGATTGTATGTAGCTACTGAAGTAGGAATATTTCAATATAGTGTACCATGATGGTGCTGTGGGTGCTAGAGCAAAACTTTCCACTGGCTACTGGTACTGTTAGAATAATACAACTCTTACAGCAGAGGTGAAGCAGTTTAGACTAATAAATATTTCACGGTAACAAGGTCTGCTCATTGCAACCCTAGTTCATGTGGGCTATAAATCACATCAGAATTCTGGGGAATAATCTCTGGCAGATATTTACCATGCTGGGAGCCCTTCATTGCTGGAATTTGGAATAGATGCTTGTTTGTAGCTTGTATGTATGTATGTGGCAAAAAGACTTGATGCTGTCAGGCACCTTGGTCACTGAGGTTATGGGGATAGATTTATATGGAGATGGCCCTGGGGTGGTTCTCCATCCAGATTTGTCACAGGCCAGTTCCGTTCCTGCATTTCTCCAGCGCTGGCCAGGCATGTTTATTCCCTGCTCCTCATCCTGGAATTGTTGTGAGGGTGCCAAGCCTCATAGATCCATGACTCCAAGCAAGCCAGGGTGTAAAGGTCAAAGTTGAGACCATTAATAACAAGGTGCAAACGGCTGGTTTATATGTAATGTGAAGCTTTTTACTTATTTCATTTTTGCACTTTGGGGGCTCTGTTTGCTTATGGAGCACTTGGTGTCTGGTACCTATTTAGCTGAGAGCAGGCAATTGGGTTCCTTCAGGCCTTCAGAGGAATGCAGAAAATTGTTCTCTGGTGTTGTAATTCTGCTGGGATAACTGGAGCTTATTTGTCTCCCTGCTTATTAAATGCATACTTGTCTAGAGGTCCTCTTTTCTTTTTCTTTTTTTTTTTTTTTTTTTCTTTTTCTTTTTCTTTTTCTCTTTTTTTCATGAGAAAATGTTGGGTGAATCCCAAGGACCACAAGTGAGAGGAAGATTCCAGGAGGAGGGGGAGAGGGAAGTGCCTGCACCTCTCCACAAGCTGCATCATCCACCTCCAGTGCCAGCAGAAAGAAGAGGTTAAATATGAGAGCAGACTCCCTCAGGGAAAGGAGATGTATGTATGGGGCTCGGCCAGACATAAATTAGTATTGCCCTTCCCCCTGCTCAGAGATGAGACAGTGAGGGGAGCAGCAGCTCCCAAACACCAGCACATGGGGTGTGTGGTGGGGAGCCGTGAGGCTGTTGGGGTGTCGGAGTGGGCCCAGCTGCACAGCTCAGGAGCACATGGGAGCTGTGCTCTGCACTGTGGGCAGCAGGCCAGAGGGCAGACAGGGTTCCTGGGATCACAGACTATCCAGAGCTGAGGGGACCTGCAGAGATCAAGTCCAACTCCTGGCCGTGCACAGGACACCCCAGTGATCCCACCCTGTGCCTGGAGAGTGTTGTCCAAACGCTCCTGGAGCTCTGAGGGGCTCTGACCATTCCCTGTCGAACTGTTCAGTGCCCAGCCACCCTCTGGGGTGACCCAGTCTAAACTTCTCCAGCATTCATACTCTACCAGCTTCCGAGCAGTGCCCAGCCTGCCCTGTTTTGCTGTTAAAAAGGACAGACTCCTCTTGTCTGCATTTAATTAGGATGGCTGCAGAGTGATGTATGAGCTGTTGTCACCTGCTTTTGGGTCAAAAATCTCTACAGATCAGTCAGGATGACAGGAGCAATCAGTGGACTCCTGTGCTCTGAATTCACCCATCTCACAATAAAGGTGGATAAAGAGTAAAAGCAGCTTCAGTTTCCAGCTCTCTCCTGGCTGCCTCCTCCCTGTCTGGAGCCTCCTTGGCAGGGTGTGCTCTACACACCCCAGCCCTTACTGAAAGGGACAAGACCGTGATCAGGGATGCTTCTCATGTGCTTGGAATTTTCCTCATTTCCAGCCTTGACTGCTGTTGTGTGCTATTTGGTGGGATCTTCAGTGAGTCTGGTCATTGGGGAGAGCGAGGTAACACACCCTTGCTTACAGCATCAGGAAGGGTGCATCCACCACGATGAGTGTGTTCCTCCGTTGGGATCTTCCCCCTTTGGTTATTTCTGGCCAGCAACATTTTCCTTTTACTCTGGATGCATTGAGTTGTGCAATCACAGTGCAGCCTCATCAGCTGGACCCTTCTCTTAACAATCTCTTAATTTCTTTGCTAATTTGGCTGTGGGCTTTCATTGGTTATAGAACGGAGTGACACAGTATGTGACTATTGCATTCTCCTGCCTTGACTCACCAGCTGTGATTCCAGAGCAGTGACCCCCCTGCTGCTGCTGGAGCAGCCCTGGGTGACTCGGCGTCGGGAATTCGGGATGTCAAAGCTTGCACGCACATCTTGATAGGATGTGTGAATGTTGGTCCAAATGCCACAATAAATCTGCCCCTGGGGGCTGGGCCTGTTACAGCAGGTGATCCCCCATGGATTACACTGACCACAGGTACTTGAGCAAACCCTTCTGTGCCTTTATGAACCCAACAGAGAACAGAAAAGGCCCATGGGGAGAAAAGGGGGTGTTGGGATTGGGATGTAGCTTGGCAATGTATTCACCTGCACTGCTGGGCTCAAGAACTTATGGGTCTTGCCATTACCTCCATCCCAAAAAATGGTGGTGGCACCTGGGCTAAGGCCTGTTCTCACCCATGTAGGGAAAATCAGAGTCATAGAATCTCCTGGACTGTGGAAGAGACCCATGAGGATGCATCATTTGGATATCAAGTCCAATTCCTGGCACTGCACATTATTCCATGTTTCCAATGCCTTCTGCCTCCTCCTGTGTGTCCTGTCCAGCTGCTTCAGAGAAGGTAATATAATCAGAAGCTCATTAAGCAATTAATTCTGCACCTTGTCCTTGAGTGCAGACATGGTTTTGACTGGAAGGTAGTTAGAAGGTGAACTTGAGTAAGAGGCTCCCTCCCCATTTTAGGCAGATTATTTAAGAGGGGCTTGTGAGAGGGACTGAGTGTTCCCTGATGAGATTGTAGCCTTCAGGAATTTTTTGAGGTGGAAAACAGCTGCTTGCCAAGGATGAGTGTGCTGGGGGGAGCTTGAGCTTCCATGGGGCTCATCTGCAGTAGGGTACTGACCAGTCTGAATTTCTTTCAGCCCACAGTGGGACCTTGTCTTGTACAAGCACTGGGAGTTTGCTCTGGCTGACCACAGTATTTGTATTCCAAGTCTGTGGTTTTCTGCTAATTGTTTGTTAATAAGTGAGGGTAGCCTTGCATAGTCCTTTGCAGAAGAAACTCACTTCTGTCAAGTGGACTTGAGCCTGATGGGCTGTCTCCATGACTGCTTCTCCAGGTACTTCTGTAGCACTTGCACTCGATTCCAAGTGTTTTACTCCTGTTATTTACTGCTGTGACAGACGAATGCAGCTGCACAGGTGGACCTGGCTGGACTAGGGAGGGCTCCTGACTCAGCTGTGGTTACTCTACAGAGCGCTAGAAGCATCCAATTTCAGCAGCTCACTGATGAAACCAGAAAGGGGGCAGGCCAATAAACACAACCTTTCCTCAGAAGTTTCCCCCTTTGCTTTAGTATACGAACATCTGCGTTCAAGGGGAGGATATATTTAGGCAGCAGCCATTGATTGAGGTGTCATTCATCAGGTGGGCCCACAGATGATCTACAGGCACCCCCCAGGGATCCTCTGCAAAAGAAGTGTTTGTTGATGACTGACCCTGGGTCCTCAGGCACTGGGTCCCTCCCAGCCCAGGGAGTGTGTCCTGCTCTGGGAGGGAGGCCTGGATTGATGGCTGAGGGGGCAGCATTTTTTTCAAGTCTGTCGTAAATTTAGAGTAGGTGGAGCAGTAATGAAGATAAATGAGAGGCTCTTCCCGGTCGATTAGCCTGTGCTGACGGATGCTGTGCTGGCTTGGGATGCCTTTGGCCTGCCTCAGACCTCCTGCTCACCTGCCAGCATTCCTCAGTACAGCCACGATGGGAAAATTGTCTCTCCCTGAAATTCAGAGAGTCTTGGAAGGGCCTGAGGGGAGACCAGAAGTCTGGATAAACACCAACTCCAATGCAAGAGCAGGGTGCAATGCAAGGTGCTGCACAACCCTCTTGTGCTGTCAGGGAATTGGTTTAATTCTGTAAGAAACAGGTTAGGCAGTGGGAAGATGGGATTCCTGTAATTCTCTGAAGTGCTCCATTAAAAGTCACCCTTTGGCTTGGCTGTGGCTTTGCAGAAGCTCTGCTGAAAGCCCTTTATCTGCATGAGCACTCTTGGGGGTTTGGCATGGAGGAAGGTGCTTAATCCAGCCCATGGCAGGCTCTTTTAATTCTTTGAGCAGTTCCCCCATTAAAACATATTTTAAAAGGGATTTCTCTCCCCACTTAAACTATTATTTCCTAGGGCCACTGAGTAAAGTCTCTGTTTGGAGATGCTCTCGGTGCAGTAGCTGATGGGTGGCTTAGGACCAGAATAATCTTCTTTGCCTTAATCCCATCCTGCTCCTTTGACCTTCCTTCAGACTTTGCTCTCGTAGCCTGCTCAGCTCCCTCCTGCCCACACATCTCACTGCTTCCAGGAGAAAACCCCAGCTTCTCAGGGACCCCTGACATTCCCTCTGCAGCAGTAAAGCAGACTCAGCAAGAAGTATTTGCAGGTGAATGTCCCCGTCGACTTGGCCTTTCTTATTGTTACAAGTTTGGAACTTCCATGAAAACTTCTCTGTGTGAAATGCCCTTACTTGCCCATCAGCACAATGCTGAGCATTTTAGGAATAAATAATAATAAATAAAATAAATAAATAATTCCTAATATTGCTGAGCAATATTAGGAAAATGAACCCCATTTTTCCTGACTCAGGGAGGAGGCACAGCCTGCCTGGGGCAAGGTGCAGCCTAGATCTGGTGGGGGAACTGCAGCAGCACCCTCAGCTTCAGGATTTGCCATGATTTAAGGTAATTTTTTACCTGGGTCAGTTTGGTTTCCAGGTTCAACTGTTACACATTGCACTTGTTTGTGTGGATTGGGACCTTTTAACCAGACTCCATAAAATATCTGTATGCTAAATAAAGCATTTTTACAATATCTGCTTGCTCAAACTGGTGGAGGAAAGAAGAAATTTGTAGAGATGAGGAGTGGATCCCTGTAACTTACCTACCAGTAGCTTGGCAGCTGCCTTCCCCTCCCCTCATCAACTTCAGTTTTAATTGATTATGTTTGGAGTGCTTGGGGTTTTCTAATGGGAAAGATTTATTTAGCATATCCTGCTCGACCCAGTGCTATAGAACCATGGAAGGGTTTGGGTGGTACAGGACTTTAAACCTTATTTTGTCCACCCCCTGCCAGGGGCAGGGATACCTTCCACTCCACCAGGTTGGTCCAAGCCCTGCCCAGCCTGGCCTTAAACACTTGTGGGGATGGGGCATCCACATGTCCTGAAGCGTGGGGCTGCTGAGACAGGATTCCCCTGGGGCTTTGGATGCTCAGCTCTGTAGGAAGCTTTGGGACAAACAGCAGCTGCAGACAGCAGGGAAGACAAAGACTGCAGGCTGGTTCCTGCTCCGGGGGCATGCCCGGCTGAGGGTGTAAGAATTCAAAAAGCAAAGGACGTCATTTTCTGATACAGTTTTATAATGAATTTTGACTTAAAATAATAAGCAGTATACACAACATACACGAGTTGTACAGAGATGCTGTTGTATCGTTGACTTCAGAACCTACCAGGAAGTTCACAGGTCTCATTTGCTCTCTCAGGCGCCCCACCAGCATCTAGAGGTGGCCTTTGTCTCTGTGCAATCCTTCAGGGTTCAGTTCCAAGTTACAGCTCCACTGGTTCCCTGTGCTGGGGACACAGGGACAAGCCTCGTGCAGAGGTGACTCTTGCTCAGTGGGGTTAGTGATGTGTCAGTCTGCTCGAGGGAAACGCGGGTATCATGGAACTGTCTTACAGATTCACAACACCCTTCCTCTGGCCTTGCAAAAAAGAAAAAGCAAGGATGCTTTTGCAAGAGTGGATTATTCTGAGCTAGTGTTTTTCGCTGGTGAAGCTTTACTGTAACGTAGATTCTCTGGGGAGGTGCAGGATTCCTCAGCCATCACGTCCTGATAGTCAGTCCTCCAAGTCTGTATTGGTTGCACTGTCCCTTTGCCAGGAGAACCTTTGCGGGTTCACAGTTTAAGCAAGGATCACAGCCTCCTGCGAGGTCAGGGATTAGTTTTGCTGAGCACATCGAAGGGCCCACAGTACCTCCTGGGAACTGTAGTCCTTTCCTTAGTGCTTTGTAGAATTAATTAAATAAAAGCCATGCAGTTGAACTACAGCTCCCAGAACATCGTGGCCCTCAGGGCGCAAGGGTTTAAAAAACATTGCAAGGGGGGTGGCAGTGGCTTCTTCCCTCAGTGCTCCCATCTCCTCAGGTCTGGTCCAACCACTCAGCCCGTTTGGGTGCTTTACACGTGTGCACGTCCACAGTGTCCTCGCACTCCTTGCAGCGCACAGCGCAGCACCAGTGGAACTTGCACTCGCACTTGGTGACGCGGGTGACGCGCGTGGTGTCGTAGCCGCGCCCGCAGCACATCACCTCGCAGCCGTCCGTCCCGCGGGACGCCTTGCTGCACACCCGGCCAGCCGTGCCCAGGGAGCCTGGGGAGGAAGTGACAGCAGGTCAGGGTGCTCCTCTCCATCGTGCTCCAGCACTTCCCCACCCACCCACGGGAGCTACTGCTGACACTGGACGTCTCCTTCTACCATGGGGACCTTGGGGACAACTGCTTTAGGGGGGAGGTCCCGTGGTCCCTGTCACAGCACGTGCTGCACTGGGGTCTCCAAAGGATCCACTCCAAAGCCTGCACTTGCTTTATGGACATGGGATGCCACAAGCCCAGCCAGGGATGCAGCTTTGGTGTCTCTCATGTCCCTCGTGATGGAGGGTTGGAATGAGATGATCTTTCGTGTCCCTTCCAACCCCAAACATTCTGGGTTTGTATGACAATCTGCGTGGCCCCTTTCCCATGCCCACTGCTCAAGCCTGTGTTTGCTATTGCCAGAGCATACGAGCTGTAGGGGACAGGGATGGGCTCTCTGCAGCCCCTCTGTGCTTTGGGGGACCCCTGCAGCAGTGTGTGCCCACCGAGCCAGGCTTTGCAGCTGGAAAAGCTCAGAACTCTCTGCTCAGGCTGAGGATGGTAGGACCATATGCTCCCCACCAAGCTCCCATGGCTGCTCCAAACTAAACTGGGAATGCTCCAGGCTGAGAAACCATTGGTCATCTCTGCAGGAGCCCAGCAGCCCTGATGCCTCTTCCCCAGTCCCATCACAACCTTGGGCTGTGTTCCGAGGAGCAGCTGACAGCCTGTGCACAGAACAGCTTTGTTGCCTGTTCAGGGGAGCTTTGCTCTGCAGAAGATGGGCTCTGAGGATACACTCCACTTCTGTGATGACCAGAAGCCTGAGAGGTTTGGGGCCTTGGGGTAAAGCCTGGAGATTTTGGACAAATGCAGTCCTGCCTGTGCAGGTGTGGGGTGCTGTGGGGACTCTGGGTCTGGGTAACTCCTCTCCAAAGACTGGGGTTCAGTGGGGGAGCTGAGCCCCCAGGCTGGACTAGCTGGGAGCTGCTGGCCTGTTGGGAAGGGAGGAAGAGATGCTTTTGGGTAATGGCTGGAGCTCTGGGTTTTACCTGCTGACTTGTCCATCACGCAGTAGTCAGGTGAGTTCTCAAAATACACCAGATCTGTTTTTGTGGGCTTCCTGAAGTTCTTGTTGGCCACTGTGAAGCCAGTGCCATCCTGATTCATTGTCACCTGGATGGCCCCGTTGTATTTCCTCCTTAGGTAATCCCCTGTTTTTCGAAAATCTGACATTGCCAGCCAACAAGTCCTTAGTGTGCAGGAGCCGCTGACCCCGTGGCATTTGCACTCCAGCTTCAGGAAGCGCTTCACAGCCTGTGGGAAGAGGGATGGGTAAGGACCAGTGGTCACCTTTGGCATCGGGCACTGCACCAGTGTCTGCTCATTCCTGGTGCAGCTTATCAGCCCTTGGCTGTGTGGGATGGGGCTCCTAAAGGGAGACGGGGGCTGTGTCCGGAGGCCACTGGTGCCAGCATCTGCAAGGGCACAGGAGGCAAAGGTAAGCGAGGTCCTGCCATCCCCGTGGGGCCATTCCCTAGGGCGAAGCGTGCAGGGGAGCACTGGCAAGGCAGGGCAGCATCCAGCCTTATCCACAGCAGGAACTGCCCTCCAAAGATGCCCCGTTTCTCTGGCCAAGCTGTTCCAGCTGCCCAGTCCCCTCGGGAGGGTCTCCGTGGCAGGGGCGAGCGCAGGGCTCTGCCGCGGGGGCTGCACTCACCATCCTCCCGCAGCGGTTGTTGTGCAGGTTCATCAGCGCCCGAGCATCCTTCACTTTTTTTTCCTTGGCATCCACAAAGGCTTTGGCAAAGCGGATCCCGTAGTTGATGTTGTCGCTGCAGCCGCCCCAGTCGAACTCCCCGCGCTCATCCTTGGAGCGGCCCCTCTTGAGCGGGTCACAGCTGCACACCTTGAGGTCCCCTTGGCTGCACGCCCGCGTGATGGCATAGACCACCCCGGCCGAGGAGATGGCGTAGACAAAGGCGGCCTCCCTGCTGCCTGCCACGGGGACAGAAACAGGGATAGGGCGTCAGTGTGCCAGGCTGTGCCGAGTGCCTGCAGCCCATGAAGATCTGGGGCGTGGGGAGCGAGAGCATCCTGTGTGGGGGTAAGCCAAGCTCTGCTGACCACAGCGTCCAGCCTCGGCTTCCTGGGAGCCCTTCACACTAATTGCAACATCATGGCCACGGGTGCTGAGACCAGCCAGCACCGTTCCCCAGGGCCACTCCCTGTGCTCCCTCCTGGCGCTGTGTGGAGCGTGGAGGCAGTGCCAGCTCTGGCCAGGCTCTCCTCTCCTCTCCCCGCGCAGCACAGCTTGCCGCCTGCTATTTTATGTCTCTGGTTCAAGTTCGCAGCTGTTTTTATAATGTTGTAAAAGAAGCTGCAAATCAAAACCATGTTAGTCTTCATTTCAAGAGCCTTTGAAAGCAACTTCAAAGGCAGCAGAGCTCTCTTTGGGCCTCGCAGGATGGGGCTGTGGCGAGGAGCTTTCATCATTCCCCATTCTTTGCCAGGAGAGGATGCGAGCAGGAGAAAAGGTGCCGTGATGGGAACAGAGAGGCTGAGCAGGCAGGCTGCAGCATGGCAGGGTGAATGCTACATTCAGCATTCCAGTCCCCTTCCCTCCAGTCAGGTTGGGCATCTGGCTCGTGGCTCTGCTGCTTGTTCACCCCACAGGTAGCTGCCCCATCCCCCTGCCAGCTAGGAGCAAGCCCCCCACTCACCGCTCCTCCTGTGGTGCTCACGTGTCCTCCATACGAACTGCGAGTGGAAAGACTCTTCCAGCCGCTTTTGATTTGGAGGCCACATGGCTGGATGCTCCCAGCACGCCATGGGATGCAGCAGCATCTGTCCTGCAGTGCTGCTGCCTGTGCCGGGGCCTGAGCCCGCTCCCAGGGCCTGTTTGCTCCCAAAATACTCCCGGGGCAGCTGCAGCCCATGATGCTGCTCCTGCTCCGGAGCCGCCCCTTCTCTGTCCCCATCGTGCCTTTCCTCTTTGTTCCTTGGCTGCATTTCTTGGGTGCATTCCTGCCTGAGTTGTATCCATCCCTCACCTGGAGTGGGAAGGTCTCTCCTGGGCAGGGGCCATGCCCAGTCCTCTGTGCAGGGCTGGCACCTGCCCCGTAGGTCCTCCTCCACCTTGGAGCCTGGAGCAAGGATTGGAGCTGCATCTGTGCCTTGCCTCCCTTGCCATGCGAGGGAACAGCCAGTTCCCACGTGAATTGCTGAGTCCTGGCCAACCCCGCTCTCCAAATATTTATATATCCCATTACTGTTTACATATGAGCCTGTTCTCCGGAGGTGTCTCCTCCTTTGCCCTTCTCCCCCAGTGCTCCCCCTGCTCCATTTCATCTGGTGCAGCTATTCCAAATGCAGTGCTCTGCTCCCATTACTACTTGATTAATTTACAAGGAAAGGCAAAGCTCTCCTCAGGGAGTAATCCAAGCCACCAGGCAAGGCAGCCCAGTGGGAGGAGAGACTCTCCCAGGAAGACAAGGCACACGGTGGTAGGAAAGGGACAGGGCAGAACCTACTTCGCAGCATGACCCGGCCGAAGACAGTGTGGTCCCGGTCCAGGGTGCTGCAGTTCCAGCGGTGGTGCCGGAATTGGTGCTGGCACTCCCGGATCCACTCCTTGGCTCCCTCCCCAACTGACTGCATGATGTCAGGGTACCTCTGGCAGAGCTGTCGCTGCTTGTTCACCAGCCCGGGGATGTTATCACAGATCACCCTCGCTCCCAGTGCCCCGATGTACCTGCGGGAGAGAATGGTGCCACATCACTGCCCTGCCTGCAGAGGGGACTCAGAATCACTGAAAATCCTGAGTGGGATGGGACCCACAAGGATCATTGAGTCCAACTCCTGGCCCTGCACAGAACATCCCCAAAATCCCACCCCGTGACTGAGAGTATAGTCCAAATGCTTCTTGAGTTCTGGCAGCCTTGGGGCCATGACCACTGCACTGGGGAGCTTGCTCAGTGCCCAGCCACCTTCTGGGAGAAGAACTATTTCCTAATATCCAGCCTAAACCTCCTCTGACACAGCTCCAGGCATTGCCTTGGGTCCCGTCCCTGGTCACAGAGAGGAGAGATCAGAGCTGCCCCTCCAGTACCCCTCAGGAGGAAGCTGCAGACCCCAATGAGGTCTGACCTCAGCCTCCTCCAGCTGAACAAACCAAGTGACACCAGGTCCTCACCCCACTTGATGGGCCTTATATTGAAGTCTAGCTTTCCCTCTTTCCTTTCTAGCTGTGTCAGAGCTGCTCCAGGCTCTTCCCAGAGTGTCTCTACAGCACTGTGGCCCCTTGCAGCATCCCATTGGCATGGGCGAGTTGTGAAACACATGTCAAGACCTGCCTGGGGCTGTGGTTCAGACAGGCAGGACACAGGGACAGGGCACAGCTGACCCATCCCAGACTTTTTGTTCAATAAACCAATCCCAAACTGCACCAGCCAGGAGCAAGCAGAGCTTTTCTCAGTGTGTGCATCCCTGCAGGAAGAAGCAGGGAGTCTGTGGAGCTCATCTCCCCCCGCAGACAGTCAGCTCTGGGTGCTGTGAGTCACGGGATGTCTCCCATAAGCCTGGGCTGTGTCAACTCCTGGGGCAGCAGCAGAAACTTGCTGATGTGCAAAACCTCCCTCCCACCCTCTTCCCAACATCCCCGCGCTGTCGCTCAGCCCTGCTGAGCACAGCAGGATGGAGCCCAGCTGAGCCCAGCACGGCTCATGCAGGCTCTGCCCCGTCTGCTTTTGTCGGGAATGTCCACGGCACACACACCTGTGCCAGGTGCAGGTGAGGGAGGAAGAGGAGCAGCCTTCATCTCTTGGTGCTGCACTCCTTACTCACACTGCTATCCCCCAGCTGTCGATTCCTCTCTGAGCATCTCCTGAACATTTACTCTCGTGCCCTGAAGCTCCATAACCGGCAGAGCTGTGCTGGGGCTCCCCTCTCGTGTCCCGCCTGTATCGCGGTCCCCTCCCTGCAGCAGCGGGGAGCGAGCGGCGACTCGGAGCAGAAGAGCACAAAGAGCAGCCTGCCGGAGCCTGGCTGAGCCCCGTGGGCAGCTTTCCACAGCCACGGGGGAGGGACCTGAGCTCTGCCCCGCACTCTCACACCAGCCCGGACAATGGCAGCGACGTGGAATTTTCCATCCCAGTCAGCTCCCGCCTGCACCACCCGCTCACCCCTCTGGCTGCTTGTGCTTGAGGATGATTTTTGCCGCAGAGCACGGAGCTGGGATTCTGGCTGGAAGGGATGAGGTTTGGGTGATATTCAGATTTTTTCTAACCCCCAGACTGAAGCAAAACCCTTCCTTCAATAATAATAAAAAGCAATAAGCTTGGACAATATTTCATTGTCTCTCTCTTGACATGTTCTCTCAGTTCTATCCACCCCAGAGAGCTCCCAGGCTCAGGAAAGCCCTGCAAGCACAGAAAGCAATGGGATCTGTTCCCTCTTTTAAAATATTTTGTTTAAATGCTGGCAGAAGCACAAGGTCATCTCGGGCTGGAGCTGAGGATAATAAACCCAGCTCCCCATGGCTTTGCAAGACCAGACTCCAAGGGGCAGCGAGCATTATTATCACAGGCATGCTCACCAGCCTTTCATCCTGAAGCAGAGGAACAGGGAAGTAGCAGAAGCTGTTAGGGAAAGAAAAGCCGACAGGAGCTCCTCAGGCACTGCCGGCTGTGGGTGTTTCACTGCCTTGCTCGTGCCAGACTGTGAGAGCAGCCCATTCCTTCCTGCGGAAGGCAGGGCACGGCAGCGGAGCATCCCACCAGCTGGATGATGGCACGGTGGCATCGAGCGGGACTGCAGAATTCCTAGGGGAAGCATGGTCAGGTCCCCAGCCCGAAATTCATTCTGCCCAGCAAGGATGGGCATGGCTGGCTTACCCCTGCCTGGCTGGCAAGAGCAGTGATGCGGTGCTGGGAGGCAGCAGGCTGCAGGATGGAGGTTCAGTAGCCAAAGCTTCTCTTTGCTGGAGAATAGTGATGCTGGGGAAACCGGAAAAGCTAAAATGTCCTGAGATGGGCCACCTCACCAGGGACCTTGTGGGGACCCCATCCCCTGCCTTGCACCAGCACTGCTGAGCTGGGGCGCTGGTCTCCAGTCACAGCAGCGGGCTGGGACACAGCAGCTGCTCCCGGACTGCAGAGTGATGGATAAAGCACTAACAGCATCCCCTGGGAGACCGAGATCAAGGGAAACCCTCCAGACAAGATAAACACTAGGCACTCCCTTTTTCACACTGGAAACTAATTACTGCTCCTTAATTCTCCTGCCAAATACCCAGATCAGAACAAACATTATCAGCAGAGAAAGTGGAAGGAGAGTAGTGCAAAGGGCACCAACTGCTGCAGCAGCACCTCGCCATGTGCACCCCAGAACTGCCAGGGTCAGTGGCTGCATCTCCCTTTGCCCATGGCAGTGGATTTACAACAGTGCCTACAGGATTCCTTCAGAGTTTATGTACTGAAATCTAACACACAACTAAAGGGAAATTCCTCCCATGTCCTGGAAAGGCTGTGGTTATCTCGGCAAGGACGAAAGCTTCCACTTGGTGAGAAATGCTCCAGTTGGGTTCAGTTACTCTGAAATGCAGCACGACAAGGAACATCAAAAAATTCTGCCAAGCAGAGTTCTGGGAGGGGAAAAAACCCAAACATTTGTTTTGGATAGATGAAAGCATCCCTTCCAATTTTATTTCTCAAAATCTGTGACATTTTAAAAACACTGCAATGGGAAAGACAATGGATGTTCTGAGAAGTCCCCAGCTGCCTTATCAGAACTTTGTTTTTGAACAAATGAAGCTGTGCTGGAAGTGGCACACTTCTGCAGAGTTGTTCTCTGGGGAAATCTGAATTTTCCAGCTGAAAAAAGCCCCACACAACCCAAGCCCTGAGTTCGGAACAGTCTGTGAGAGACAACTGCTGGTGCTGGAGGCTGCTCAGGCCTGGGCTTCAGGGCTGGGAGGAGAGAGGCAGGAGCAGGAGCTGGGCAGCCTGCGGTGAGGGGGAGCTGGAGGAAGGGAAGGAGGAAATGGATAATTGAGTGCACGTGGGGATAAGGATCCCCCGCTCTGTCAAACGCGATTCCGTTCGCCGCTGCCTCCTCAGGGTGCCCAAGGCCCTGGCATCGCCCTTTGCCGGCTGTGGAGCCGTTTGCCCAGCCGGGCGAGGGCTGGCACCGTCCCTGTGGCCACCCTGGGCTGAGCGGGGCCGCAGCGCCGAGCTTGGAGCGCCCGGGGCCGGGCCGGGCTGGGCTGAGCGGGGCCGGGCTGGGCTGAGCGGGGCCGGGCTGGGCTGAGCGCCCGGGGCTGGGCTGAGCGGGGCCGGGCTGGGCTGAGCGGGGCCGGGCCGGGCTGAGCGGGGCCGGGCTGGGCTGAGCGGGGCCGGGCTGGGCTGAGCGGGGCCGGGCTGGGCTGAGCGGGGCCGGGCTGGGCTGAGCGGGGCCGGGCTGGGCTGAGCGGGGCCGGGCTGGGCTGAGCGGGGCCGGGCTGGGCTGAGCGGGGCTGGGCTGGGCTGAGCGGGGCCGGGCTGGGCTGAGCGGGGCCGGGCTGGGCTGAGCGGGGCTGGGCTGGGCTGAGCGGGGCCGGGCTGAGCGGGGCCGGGCCGGGCTGAGCGGGGCCGGGCTGGGCCGGGCTGAGCGGGGCCGGGCTGAGCGGGGCCGGGCCGGGCTGCGGGGCCGAGCCGCTGCTCCTGCCCTCCCTCCTCGCTTCTCGCAGCAGCGGCGGGGGATGGAGACCCCGCGTTCCAAGGACAGCGGCTCTGGGGCGCTGCTCTCTCCCTGCCAGCCCCGCTGGTCCCCGCAGGCCGCGGGGATGCTCCGGGGGCTGCGGGAGCTCGTCCCGGTGCCCGAGGAGCAGGACACAGCCGTCATCCAAGCTGTTCTTCTTGCGGAGAGTCTGCTGACTTCGGCTCTTGTAAACAAGGAGAAACCCAAATTGCTTCTAAGATAAACACGCAAATCAGAGGCAGACGCATCTATTTACATCTATTGGTGGCGTGCGGGCTGTTCCCCGTTCCGCGGCTCTGTGCTGGACGGCTCCGGCTCCTGAGCCTCCCCCAGAGCTCGCCCAGGCTCCTGCCCAGGGCACAGCTCAGAGCTTTCCACGGCCGCGCTCCTCCCTGCCCCTGCTCGCCGGGAAATGCCTCTTGGAAAATGAGGACTTGAAGAAAGAAATTAATGTAATGGGAAATGGTAAAATTACGTGGAATCAGAAACTGTCCCATTGCTCTTCCAGAATACCAAGGTGTTCTCTGACGGTCCTGAAGGATCAGCTTGGGACCCAAACTATCCTGGCTTCTGCTCTCTCCCATCCCACTGAGTGAAAATCTGTACTTTGGAGGGAGGCTGGTAAGCCATGGGCAGCTATTGGAGACAGCTTGTGCAGATCGGATCAGATCCAACATCCCTGCCTCTTTGCCTGCTAAAGAGCAAATTCCACCATGCCTGGCAGCATTTCACCTCCTCAAGTTCTTTGCATACCTCCCAAGGATGCTGCACCTTCCCTCCCCTGCTCTCCCTGCTCTGGCAGACAATTTACAGCCAACTGCCAAGCACTTTGGGTTGCAAGGTGCTATACACATCTGAGACATTATTTTAGTATTACAAACCCTGAGTATTTTATTAAGCCCCACTGGGAACAGGGCCATCCTGGCCTGCTGGAATTGTTAACGCCTTTGAGTGATTAATAGTCCTAATTTCCTCACTTAGAGCCACTACTCTGCATGTTGAGAACCTTAGTCTCACTTCAGTAATTTTAAATATCATAATGCTGAGCCACTACCAGTGCCACTCAAGGGACATATTTTTCATTTTCTGCACCATTATCTTTCTTTTCCTTGTGCATCCCTCTTTTAAAGCTGTCTGCCTTTGGATCCTGGTCAGGGTCCCCTCTCTGTGGTTTTCCTGCACCCCGTGTAGTGACTGGGATGTAGTTTCTGTGGGGACTGAAACACTGTGGTCCTGGGGAGATGGAGCAGGTGGGTGCTGTGGTCTGCTGTCCCCTGGGCAGATGTGGGAGGCTTTCCTGCTGGCATCTTGCATAACAGTAACCTGAAAATTGAGGTCTGAAAACTTTGGTCAGTGCTGGGTAAAAGCTGTTCCTCAGGGACATCGTTGGTGGTGCATGAATAAAAAAGAATTGTTCATTAAAAATATGCTTTGCCCTTAAGGACCTGTTTTTTTCTCCCCAGATCTCAAAGTCCTTTGCTAAGAGGTGGGAGGTAGGATAGCCTCTGATAATAAAGCTGGATGTATGATTCTCTTTTGCATGGCACCTCCTGTGTGTTGGGTGTGAGCTGCTCCAAGAGGAAGCTCTGTTTCCATGGGCTCTGGCCCAGCACAGATCTCCTCATGGCACTGCTGAAATCACTTTTGGTAATGGTAAAAGATAATGAGTTTGGAAGAGCAGAAGGATTTTTTCCTGCTGCATTTCTTTCTAGGAAAGATTTCCCATAGGTGTAAGTGACCCTAATGAAAAATGGCCTAAGCAGCACAGTTAGGATTATTGTAACTGTGCAGAGTGACTGAGAGAACCCATCTGTTCCACCCACCCTAACCAAGAACACCAGGGCTGCTGCAAAGGCCACGGGGTTCATTCTCCATCAGTCTGACTTTACTTTAAAACTTATTTTTCACAGCATGGATGCCTGGACAGCCAGAGCAGCAGAGTGCCTCAGGATAAAGACTTCCTGGTCACTGACCTCCTGCTTTTATTGCCATGCAAAGTGCTCTGCAACAACAAACTGACAGCCGGGGCAAACACCCCGGGGATCTCCGTGTCCCGAGAGCTGCACGTCCTCTCTCCTTGGAGGTGGCAAGTTCTGCTCCTGGAAATTTGTCCCCTGTCCCCGTTAATTCAGAGGGGCTGGAGCTGGATGCTTTAAGGTCCCTTCCAACCCGTTCTGTGATTCTACAATTCTGTATCTTGCCTGCAACAGTGCCAAGGCTGAAAGGGTGAAGAGCTGAGCGGCAGCAGAAGCAGAGGTGGCACAGGCTCACCCACAGCACAGGATGGGCTCACAGCTATGGACACACAGCCCTCGGAGCCCCCACACCGCCTGTGAGACCCTCTGGGAGCAAAGCCCTCGGGGGCTGCTGTGGGTGTGCCCAGCTGAGACTGGCACGGAAGGGAGGAGCAGCACCCCAGAGGGTTCCATGGCGGGCTGTGGAGCTCCTCCATGCAGCTGTCTTTCCCTTGGCGTAATTTCAAACATTCCTATTTATGCTATTTCCCCTCCCACACACCTTAGCATGATGCCTGCTAAAACGAGCCTCTCTCCTCTATCCTGTATCCACATATGTGGGGCTCCATTTTTCCACCACTGCTTGTACCTGGACCGTGAGCAGCACTGGTGTCACAGCAGACATACACGGCAAATCCTGCAGAAGAGCAGCAGTGCGAGTGCAGCCAGCAGCCCATCGTGGTTGGGTGGAATGTTCCCTTCTCCATCTGCATGGGGGTGTCCTTGCCAAGCCCTCGGCCAGAGCCCAGCACCGTGTCCAGGGGTTGCTCCAGCACAGAGGGAGACACGGGCAGTCCTGCTTCACAATTTGCCCTTGGCATGTTTTCCATGCCCGTAGACACACTCCACCTTCCCTGGCCAGAAAAGGGAGCTGGACCATGACAGCTGCCTAACTCTGGGCTGGTCATCCCTCAAAATCCCCATACAGGCATCACACCCTGGGACGCAGCAGCTCTCCTGGAGCCTGACAGCACCAAGGGTAGCCCCATGTGGCTGCTGGGCTCCCACACACTCTCCAACCCACACCCAAACTTGCAATCCTCTTCCTTCCACAGATTTGTTTTATCTCTTTGGGAGCCTGATGCCTCCCATCTGTTCCAATGCCAGATGAAATTAAATATTTGTAGTTTCCAAGGGCTGTGGTTAGCAATAAACAAGTTTGCTAACAAGGATTTGGTATGCTGGGGAGCTGGGGGGGTCTGTGTGGGTTGCAGGAGAGTGGGTGTGTGAGAGGGTGGGATGCAGGGGGATATACAGGGCTTTGTGTACATTTTTCTTTAACCAAACCTTTAATTTCAGAATGGCTTTCCACACCAGAACAGCTCGCTGGGCTCTCAATAGCGAGTAAACTCTACTTAGTTATTTACACCAAGTTTGTTTATTACACAGTTTATGTTTATAAGCAACATTTGTCTAATCTCCCAAATCTTTCCAAAGGAATTTCAGAGGCCGCTTTTGGGGTCCGACGGCCTCTCCCGGCGCTCGGCGCAGCCCTGCCAGCCGCCAGCCCCCGACCACGCTCTTCTCCCTACCCAGCACATGCAAGTGTAAACGGGATTTAGGGATTTTCCCCTTGCATTCCTTCTTAATTTCTGTCTGTGTTTCAGCTGGTATTTTGTTGCTAAGTAACACTTTGGAAGCATTTATGCAAGGGTGCTGCTGCCCACAGCCACCCCGCTGTCACTGTTAGTCACAGCCACACAGGCCACAACCACAGTGTCCCCAACCTGTCCCCTCTGAGCTCTGAGCACGTGCACACGCACAGCCACAGCCACTCTTTGGGATGCCAAAGTTCACCAATTCCTGGCGTTGATGTGAGGCGGTTGGGCCATGCCTGACGTCACTGAAAATTAATAATTTGCAGTTGTTTAGAAGAAACATTTGGTTGATATTTCCTTTCCGTGTACAGTGATCAGAGTGGACCCAGTTTTTCCTACTAAACTACTTAAAAAGTTGACTCTGAAAATGAGAAGCATTTCCTCTAGTTCCACAAGTTTATTGTGTGTGAATCCCTAGAAGAATTTGGCAATAATAATTAAAATAAGGAACGATGATGTACCACCAAATGTATTTACTGCAATATCAGTGGTGCTAAAGATGTGCTTGGAAACCTATGCAAATCACTGAATAACTTTTTCCCAAATCACAGCTGGTTGAAACCATTTTCAGTGAAACACAATTTCATCTAAACACTCTCTTTTATCAGGACTGACATGTCCCACACATCAGTGCTTGGTTCAATTCAGGCTTTTCTTAGGAATGTTCTGCTTTCCAGAAGAGAAATTTCAGTTGAAAATGTGAATCTTAAGAGTTTAATCTATTCCATTTCTAATTGATTTTGTTTTAAAAGTCGTGTATTTAAGGTCCTTGGGACCAATGCTGCTTGGCAAAGATGTCCAGAGGGGTTTTGCCTGGCTGCACGGTGGCCGGGGAGCTCCCCAGGGCTGCCCTGCTCTCCTCTCCCCTCGAGCTGCCAGCCAGGGACTGCCCTGCAAGCTGAGAGCACAAACTGCTGTGGGAGCTAAATCTAGCTTCCTCCAAACAAGCCACAGCTACTGAGGCTTAAAACGTGGCTGGTTTTCCTCCCGCTTGCTGGGAAGCGACACACGCTTGGAATGAGGGCAGACCACAGCGGAGCCGTTGTGGGGAGAAGTGGGGTACGACAGCAAGGGAAATAGGTGGTTTCAACTCTCCTCCTAAAGAAGGAATTTTCACCCTTCAGGCATCATGCACGTGTGCTCCCAGAACTGCCCATCTCTGGGCAGATGATGCTGTGACCACTCCATTCCTCCTTTTCTTCCAGCTCTAACAAACTCCTTCCTTCCTTCTTTCCTTCTTTCCTTCCTGCCTGCCTTTCAGCTTTTCACATTTCACCAACCTCACCTTGCCCACAGAAGCTGTCCTGCCTTCACCTGCCCTGCCGGGTTGGGGCAGAGCTGGCTCTGGAAGCCAGGTCAGCGCTTGTATCAACCTGAGGCTCCCCAGCACTGACTCATTTTCTCTCCCGGCGATTCCAGTTCCCCTCAGCTGACCGGGCTTCGGGAAAGCTCCTCTCGGCGTGCCTGTGAACAGCCTTGCTCTTTCTACTTTCCATTTGCCCCCTAAAGCATTTTCTGGTTTCTTGAAGAAGTTGCTTTTGTGCTTGGTTGCCGCCAGCTGCCCTGTCCCCTGAGCTCCGCGCTCCCTCCCAGCCCCACAGCTTTTCCAGCCGCCTTTCTCAGCCTGGAATGGCTCTTCTGGGAAAGGCAGCCCGGCCAGACGTGCTCTCAAACACCGGGAATACTTGTCCTATCTGCATGTGCTCCCGGTCCCTTACAGAATGCTCCACGGTAGCTGAGAATTTCCAGAAACTACTTTTTTCTTTCAGTGGCAGATGGGTTGAATTTGATTAAGTTTTGCCTCATCCACCGTGATCTGCTAATGATGATGAGATTGGCATGGAAAACACTGTTTTCCACAAGATTTAGAGAGGACTTTTAAGGGTGGGGGACACTGAGAACTTTTCTGCAGCCAACTATTTTTTTTTTTTTAATCCTCCAGTGTTGCTGAACTACTGAAACAGCACAGGGTCTCTTGGAAAACTTCTCGATCCTTGTTTTCCTAATTACTGTTATTCTGCATAGATGAATTTTCATTGTTACACGAACCGGGGCAGGAGGAGACTAATTTCCAGAAGGTTTTTGTTATGGCGTCATTTCTGCCTGTTACAAAGCCTCATCTTATCTAAAGGAAGGGGGACATCAACTTCTTCGCTTCCCAGGAGCAAAGTAACATAACCGTGCAGGCAGCAGCGCAGCCCGCGGGGATGGGAGCTGCGGCGGGGTCGGGGTGGCTCAGGGGCTCCAAGCTTCCCCCTGTCTAAACCGCGGCTGTCAGAGGCTCCCGACAGAGCCGGAGGTCCCTGCGGCGAGTCCCATCCCCAGGGAAGGAGCGGCGGCACTTTCGGGGTGCCCGTGACCACCGCGGTGACGGCGCCCCAGGAAAGACTCGGAACCGGCCCCGGGGCGGTTCCGTCTCCGCCGCTCCACTCGGGCCGCCGCTCTGCTCCGGGAGTCCGGGAGCGGCGCAGGTGGAGCCACGGGGAGCCCGCAGAGCCCCGGCCGCTCCTCGCTGCTCCCACGGCCGCACGTCGGGCTCCGGCTCCGGCTCTGCGGGGCTCGCGGCGCTCCCGTCGGCGCTGCCCCCACCCCCAGTCGTTCTTCCCCGTCCCCATCCCTTTTACGTCCCCACCCTGTCCCCGTTCCCATCCCTGTCCCCCATCCCCGTCTCCATCTCCATCCCCGTCCCTCGGCCGCGCCCCACGCACTCCCCGGTGCCAGCGGTGGCCCGGGGTGGCCCGGGGACCGTCGGGTCGCCGTCGCGGGGTCTCACTCACCACCACGAAGAGTCGGCGCGGGGCGTCAGGGCGAGCAGGAGGAGGACGAGGGGAAGGCAAAGCCGGGGGGCCGCGCCCGCCGTCCGAGGGAAGGCTCCGCACTCCGCACGCCCGGGGGCCACGGCAATCCCAGGAGGCGCTTCCAGGCGGTTTGGGCTGAGCATATCTCTCCGGGGCGGGGTCCAGATGGAGAAATGACCGGGGAAGGGGGTCCTGCCCGCTCTCCCCTCGGGGCACTGCCCGTCACGGCCCCGCGGCGCGTCCGCCGGCTCCGCGCTGCTGAGCGAGCCCCGGCTGGGCCCCCGCGGCCGGGCTCATGCTGCGGGGGGCGGCGGGGGGGCTCCCCCGGGGCTGCGGGGCGCTCAGCGGGGCCGGCGGCTCCCGAGCGGAGCGGGGCGGGCGGCGGGGCCGGGCCGGGCCATGGAGGTCCTTGCGCGGAGGGCGAGGGCGCTCTGGGGATGGGAGCGCGGGGGCCGCGGCCAAATATTGCCGGCGCCCGCCGTGCTGCGGGCTCTCATTGGGCAGAGTCAGAGACGCGGAGCCGCCGCTCCGGCCGGACCGACCCCCGCCTCCCCGAGGGCACGTCGGACAGCCCCCTCCGGGCTCCTGCCCCCTCCGGGCTCCTGCCCCCGCCGTCCCGCACCGGAGCCGTCCCGCACCGGAGCCGCTCCCACCGCCGCTCCCGCACCCGCGGGGATGCTGCGCGGAGCCGCCGGTCGCGGCCGCCCCGTCGGGGCCCTCCCGGGGAAGGGGCTCAGCGGCGCTGCGGGATGCGGAGTGAGGGATCCGGGATGCGGGGTGAGGGATCCGGGATGCGGGGTGAGGGATCCGGGATCCGGGATGCGGGATCGGGGTGCTGGGGCTGGGGCCGGCTCGGCCCGCGCTCGGTCCCGCCAGGTGTCACTGCTGGCTGGAGAAGCGCAGGGCGAGCCGCGCTCCGCGGGGCCCCGCGGGGCTGTGTCCGCCCCCGGCAGCGCCCCGGGCCGGGCAGCGCACGGACATCGGCTCTCCTGGAGCTGGCGGCTCCGGTGCGGGGCTGCCGGGAGGATCCCAGCCGTGGGGCGGAGGCGGTGCGGACCCCACAGATGCCCGGGGAGCTGCAGGTCTGGGGCACAGCGACATAGTGGGCATCCACTCCATGGCATGGTGATGGCCGCAGCAAGAGCCACCATTGGGTATCCGTGTCCAAGCTCACACACAGCCCTTTGCACTACCTGGGCGAGGGCTCTCCCTTCTCTCCGTGTCTCTGTCACCTGTGTAGCTCACCTGAGCTAGTGGGTGAACTGCCCTGGGCTCTCAGCTTGCCTTCCCTCATCGCCCTAGAACTGGTGATGGACGCTTGGTGAAGACCAACCTTGCCTGGCAGTTCCCTCTTCCCCACACGGTCCCTGGCTGGTCCTTTCACACCGTGGAGGTGAGCAGGCATTTTGGTAACCTCTCATTGTCAGCACTTTTGTGATGTACCTGATTAATTACTGGGACTGTAAACCCCATTATCTGCCAAAGTCCTTTCCACATTGCCAGAGCCCTCGGCCGCCCCCTCCCCTCCAGCCAGCTCAGCTCATTCTGCTCTTTCCTTCCTATTCCTGTTCAGATCAGAGAGTGACTTCCCCAGCCTGGGAGAAACAGGGACTAGAAGCTCACACATGGTTATAATCCAATTATGCTTTGGAAAACTGCAGTGACAGAAAGCTGGTGCTGGTGGGGTGCTGTCCTTTTTTCCCAGAGCCCACACAGAATATTGCATTACAGCTTATCCCCAAAGTGGACTAAAAAGGCTGATATTTATAGACTGGAAGGCTGAGAATTTGTTCAGAAGACCCATCACAGTGGGCAGAATGCTGGAGCCTCTGCTGTGGCCGTTCTGTGGGCTTTTCTCTGTTACTGGGTTGTTTTAACACGGAGACAGGGGCTGGAACACTGTATCCTGCTCTCATGGGAGGGAGAGGGAGGAGGTGACAAGCACGATGTTCATGTGAATGTGCAGGTCTTGTGTGAGATCTCTGGCTCGGGATGAAACTCGGGATGAGAGCAAGACACAGCAGCGCAGGCAGCAGTGCCAGCCCTGGAAGAGGAGGGTGATGTGTCTTCAGGAGGGGTCACAGCTGAATTTTGGTGTGAGGTGAAATGTTCAGGCTGGGCGTCAGAACTTTGCACCCAAGATGCTGAATTTGTCTGCCAGCCTGGTGACTTATTTGATGCTCCTCTCCATAAAAGCCGGCTGACAGCCCAGGCACTGCCGTGGGTTTGCGATGGGCAGCGAAGAGGCCAGGGCAGCTCTCGCTCCAACTGGGCAGAGCCTCGTGTTTGATCTTCCATTCAAATTAGCAGCGCTCGGGGTGTCTGGGCGCTTCGTCCACATGAGCTGCGGTGAGTAAATAAACAAGGCTCTGCTTTCAAAGGCTTTCACAGCTCATTAACTTCAAAGGAACGGGCTCTCTATTTTCTTAGCAGGTCGGTCATTCCACAGACTACTCTGGATGCTGAAGGTGGTGGCTGGTCATGCCAGGAAGCTGGGGCAGCTGCTGCAGGTCCCGGTGTCACACACAGAGCTGTGGCGAGGGACACAGGAACAGTCCGTGGTCAGTGTTCTCCCTAAGGAGGAGAATTTCTTGCCCCAGAGAGCTGCTCCAGAGGTGGCATTCAGCCTGCAGCGTGCTCGAGGCACCAGCAGCCAGGGTTTGCAAGCCATGGATGGGCACACATGGATGGTCCCATCTTTGCATGAAGATGAAGACAGAGCGATCTTGCCTGCCCCGTCCTCTCCCACTCTCTCCTGCCCCGGTGCTGGTTTCCTGCTTTGGCTGTGCAGGCACAGGGGCTGGGCTGAGCCAAGGTGCAGAGGGATTGCTCCTCCAAAGCCCGTGCCAGGGAGCTCACCTTTCCCAGGAATCACTCAGAGCCTTGCATAGTCACAGCTGCTTGGAACAGGGAAACATCACTGTCCTGGGATTGCCCTCAGTGCCAGGCTGGCTCACCTCATGGGAATCCCTTTTTCTGAGGGAACAGAGACCTATTGTAGACATATTTATTGGGAACTTATTTTGGGGTTGATAATGCAGCTCAACCAAAGTCCTGGACTTGTGGAGAAGGGACTGGGGAGGGCTCTGTGTGCTGCTGGGACCGCAGCCTCCATCGAGCTCGTTTCCAGCACGGCTGGGGACACAGTGCTGGACATTGTCACTGCCCAGCACAGTGGCACCAGTGGAGCCCCAGGAGAGAGCTGGGCTTGAGACAGGTGTTCCTGCTCCGTGCTGGGGCATCTGCTGACCCCCACATCCCCCGGATTGTGAATGATGCTCAGGAGCAGTTCCAGCTCCCTGGAGACAGGGTAGGGGCTCCTTTCTAGGATGGGTAAGGGGTTCCTTGCTGGGGGACAATACCAGGACATGAAAGCCATGGGAGCCCAGGGCCCTCTGCAAGCTGCACCTGGTCCAGCAAAGGTGAGCATGTGCTTAGTGTTGAGTCCTGGTGACTCCAGTGCTTGGCTGTGGTAGGAAGGTCTTCTATCCCCAAAAGAACACAGCTCCCAAAGGCTGAGCAGTCCCCAGTTAGCCCCTGGCTATCTCCCTGGGCCCTGAGATGTGAAGAATGCATTTTGGATAGATACAAATAACCAGAGCAATGAATTGACCCTTTGACACGGCCCCCACCTCCATAGGAACAGAAGCCAAACAAACAAGCCCTGTTAGCAGAGTGACAGCATGTGCTTAGTTAGTCTATCCCCTGCTTCCAGTGTTAATTACTTTGTTCCTTCTCAAATTAATTGACAAATTGCTGTGTGGACATGCAGTGCCTTGTACATGTGGTGTGTGTGACCCTTTGGCCTCCGTTGCCGTCTGGGCTCAGACACTGTGGGTTCATCCTCCCCTCCCACATGTGCCCACTGGAGCTGAGCAGCTCCTGCCTGGTGAGCATGGGCAGGGGAGCAGGCTGCAGGTTCAGCTGCAAGCAGGAGTAAAGGTCAAATAGTGGAATTAAATCCCTGATGTCAAACCTGGGTTTCCAACCAGGAGCTTTTGTGCCTTTCCAGATGCCTTTGCCAGGTGCTCTGGAGAGAGCTGGTTTCCCAACATGAGATCCAGCTATGGCATCAGCTTGGCCCTGGCTCCATCCCTCCCTTCCTTGCCCACCAGACTGACAGGCTTCTCTTGGAGCACCCAGGTTCAGATGGATCACCACAAATCCAGCTGTGTTAGTCACAGGAGTCACCAAAGGCCAGAAATGGTGCAATAACACCCAGAAACACCCACACTGCCGAGCAGCCCCGGTTTCCATCATCCTGTAGAGGCATCTGTGTATTGTGTGTGCGGGAGAGCTGGGGAGAATCCGGCCATAAATCCTGGCGGCCTCGGCGGCCAGCCCGGTGCGTCTGGCAGGCGCGAGCCGCGGCTGTCATCGGCACATCAGACAGGCTGAGATTTGACAGGCCTGTGGAAAAACACGGGGTGACATCACGCAGAGACACCAGCCCACTGATTAATCTCCGAGGTCAGTGGCTGCTTTATTTATAACCAGGGAAGGGTTTGAGGTGGGTTTTTACAGGATGGAGCAGCACGGGCTGCCTGTTCCTCATCCCCGGAGCAGCTGCCTTCCCGTGCACACCTCTGCCTCCCCTGGACACTACTGGAGCAGCTGAAATGGGGCTCAGGAGCACCAAAATCAAGCCTAAACCAGCACTGGAGCCCAGCTGGAGGGACAGGTCCCACTGTGGCACCGGTGCACCTTGTCTGGATTCCAGCTGTTTCCTTTGCTCTGGCAGTTTCTCCTTACCCCCCCAACAAAAACAGCTCAGCTCCCCCCAAACACAGCACGTCGAACTTGGAATGTTTTGTGAAACTCTGTCAAGCTTTGGAGGAAAGGGAAGGTGGTCTGCAGGGCAAAAACATTCTATTTCTTCAATTTCAAAACAACATTTCCCATTTCCAATGGCTATTTATTCAGTGGTTTTTAACATTTTCACTTTGCTTCATAACGCAAACCAAAATTACAGTCAAAGTAATGTATTTTGAGTTTATCAGTTTGAAGCATTTCAAGCCATCCATTTCTCTAGGTTTTATTTTACAGATAACCTGGAAAGCTTTGGGGTGGGTGATTCTGAATTGGAAGAGAAACAGGTTTTAAAATGTTTTGCAAAGGCAGAACTTCATCCCCGTTGCCAAGAGGGAAGTGGCCAAGGGAGAAAAAAAGCCCTTTCGGGTCTATCTCTAGTATTGTTTCTAAGTGGAGAATTTTCCCTGTGATTAATGAAAATGGGGAAATTGGGCCAAATCCTGCACATGCTTTGACCACAAAGCTTGTACAAACACGTTGGTTGGGCTTTGGCTGGAATGACCAGGTTTAATTAGCTCTCTCCTATCTAGGGATGCGGGCTGGTGCTGTCAGTGCAGGGAGGGATTTATGTTTCCTTTTCCTCAGGAATATGATCAGTGTCTGAGTATTAAAAATAATCATTTCACTAATGTAAGGCAAATTTCTTATCCTACACTGCTGATAGCGAGGGGGACTCTGTGAGCCACAGATATGGGTTGGATGGGTGCCTGACAGTGATGAGGATTTAGTGCTGCTGTCATGAACCCACGCTCAGCTCCTGGACACAGCGCTCACCTTCTCCTGGCTGGAGGTGACCCAGCTGGGCGAAGATTGCTGCTCTTACACAGCCTCACCTCGAGTCCTGGCTGAACCTTTGAGCACCACAGTGTAAGAAAGCTATAAAGCTGTTAGAAAATGTCCAAATGAGGGACATGAGGATGGTGAAAGGTCTAAAGGAACCATACAAGGAGTAGTTGAGATGATTTCCCCTGTTCAGCCAAGCGAGGAGCTGCTCCTGGGCTGGTGGCATCATTGCAGCAGCTTTCCTGATCAAAGTTCCCTCGGGTGTTTTTCTGCCCATTGAGACAGGAAATGCTGTGCCTCCCAAACCTGATCCATCCTTGCCTGCTCCCTAGTGCAGCCCTGTGTGGTCACTGAGTCCTGATGGAACACCACTGAACTACTTGAGGTCTTGCATGGTGGGGAATTTGGAAGGAAGAAGAAGGTGGTATAAGCGAGGAGGTGTGGAGAGCCCAAGCATAACTCCAAACTAGGGCAGGAAATGCACCACACACAACTCTAACCTTATCATCCAGGATGGATTTGAAGTGCTTCTTCAGTGACTCATCATCCCTGAATGGGTTTGGAGGACTGTCTGCCAGAGAGGAAAGGCCAGAGAGCTCAGCTCAGATAACAGGTTATAGCAAAGCCCTCACATCTGCCAGGGCAGCAGCCACGGCTGGTCGGCCGTGGGGAGCCATAAAATGTGGTCTCTCCAGTGTGGTTCAGGTGGTCAGGGGCTGGAGAACAGGGCCTCTTTCTCCTCTTACTGAGCACAGAAACACAAGATGGTTGGGTTGGAAGGGACCTTAAAGATCATCTTGTTCTGAGCCCCTGCCAAGGGCAGGGACACTTCCCACTGGACCAGGGTGCTCCATGGCATGTCCAGACTGGCTTAGAAGAATTCCAGGGATGGAGCAAGGTTCACACTCGCTCCTGGCCAGTCACATTCCATGGACACTCTTGAAGGTGCCTCTTGCCTCCTCCAGAAATTTCTTGTGAAGTTTAGTGGTTCCTTGTAGCCGGGCTCCCAGAGTCAGGTGAGGATGGGGGAAAATACAGTCTGAAACACACATTACTGAGTGCAACCTGCTGTAAAAAGCCCTCTCTGTATTGTGCCTTACATGAAAGATCCTGCTGTGGTTCAGAGGTTAACTTTTATCTTAAGCTCAGCTAGAAGCTGAAGAGTTTTAGCATTTTTTAAAATATCAGAAAAACATAAAAAAGGGACAAATTCTTATCTCTGCTATGTTGGTATTAATGGGGAGAAATTTAATGAAAGTCTGTAGAAGCTTCTGATTTACACTTGTATGAGATTGGATAGAAATAGCCCAAAGAATCTCGTTGCTGCTGCCCAGATTCAGCTGCACAGCGGAGAGCTATTAATGCTCTGTTTTCTTGCCTTTGGTCAATACATCTTGCAAGGCAGGAGGAAGCTGGATTATGTCTGCGAGTGTCCCAATGTCATGCTATGTTGGATAATGAACTGTGGATAAATTGGATCAGCTTTTCAGTTGCCAGCCTCTCAGAAATCCAACAAGGAGTCAGGGCAGCAAGCTGTGCTTTCAGCCTTTGCTCTGATAACTTGTGTCAAGAGCTATTGTGGTGATTCCAGGCTGGAGCAGGTGCAAATCATTGTTAACCTGGAAAATGTACATCTCTGTTTAGCTTGGTGCTTCCCCATGCCTTAAAAATGCCTGGTCTGGTGCAAATCCACTTTTCAAGGAAATAGAGATGTAATGAGAGCGGCCTCTTGCTGAGCTGAATTCAGGCACTGCTTTTGACCTGGTTATTCAGTTAATCCTGGTGGGTGAGGAGTGTGACTTGAGAAGCCTCCAGCCTCTCTGGAGGAATGCAAAGACCCTGAGGTTGGACACCTAAAGTTGTGTTTCCATGGAAATGGAAGGTTTGATCCAGAGTTACTAAAGAATATTGAAAGACCCCTACTTGGTATCAGGGCTCTCAACCCTGGCAGTGGAGGAGACTCTCCAGTTCCTCTCCTGCCCATCTCTGTGCTACCTGTGCTGGTGGACACCCCTTCCCTGCCCAGTGCCCTGCAGAGTGTGTGTGGATCAGCCTCTGTGTTCCCAGTGGGCTCCAAGTGACTCCTGGTGATGCTGGGGTGGGATCCCAGCTCCAGCAGCCCTGCCACACGCTGGTGCAAGAGGGGCTGTGGCTCACTCAGCTTTCAGCAGGTGTGTTGTGGTGAAGGTGACACAGGCTGCTGGATCAGCTCCAGCCTTTCCAGAGGCTGCAGCCCCCTGCTCCTGGCTGGAAAGATGCTCTGGGGGCAGCTTGAACACCGAGGAGCCTGAATCATAGAAATCTTCAAATGATTTCTGTTGGAAGGGAACTTAAAGCTTACCTATTTGCAAGCCCTGCTGCGGGCAGGGACACCTTTCACTAGAGCAGTTTGCTCGAAGCCCCATCCAGGCGGGCCTTGGATGCTTCCAGGGATGGGGCATCCACAGTTTCTCAGGGAAACGTGTGCCAGGGAATTTTTGCATAAATAATTTCTTCCTAACATCTAATCTAAATCTTGTTCTTTCAGTTTAAAACGACTCTGTCCTGTCCCTGTCGGCCTGTGTAAATGCCGTGTCTCTGGCAGAAAGCCGAGCCCATTCCCTGTGTGTCCATGAGGAAGGAGCTCAGTCCCAGCTTTGTCAGGACTTTCCAACACCCTGGAGATTCAGAGCCCGGGGCTGCAGTCAGGGGGGCTGCCCTGGCCAGGGGTGTCTGGATTTTCATTGGAGCTCCCGCGAGTGTAATCCTGTGAAGGGCTGAGCGTCTGATTCAGCTGTCCTGCGAGAAGGATAATCCTGCCTGTGCATTATCCTGCGCCAGGGCTGGGGTCACCCGGCTGCCTCCGGCCCCGCTGCCAGCCCCGCTCTCCTCCCTTTGGAGCAGCTCTCAGAAAACCCGGGCACTGTGTCCCACCCAGCCCGGGGAGCTGCGAGGGCTCCTTTGAGCTCTGCTCTGCCCTCAGGGCCCCCGGGCACGGCGGGCCCACAGAGCCGAGCCCGGCCCGAGCACGGCGACATTCCGCCTTTGATCCATTGTCCGCTCCCGGGGCTGTGCTGCTCAATAGATCACAGCCAGGCAGTTAATTTACTCATTATCTATACATTTGCCAGGATTAAAATGCCATTTTTTCCTCCCTTCATTTGTGTGATTTCCCTTATTCCAGGGACTGGTGCCCTCCTGCTGCGGCCTGGTCTCGCTGGCAGGACATGGCCTGGTGTCACTGCCTTGGCTTCTTGCAGGGCTGGAAATGCTCTTTAAAAGGAAGATTACTACAGAAAAGGCCATTTTAGTTGCAAATAGTTTTTGATAACACGGGGGTTTGCCCATTTCTCCACTGACAAAAAGAATAAAAAAATCCAGTGCTGATGAATAAAAATATGTGTGGCTAGAGCTGGTAATAAAATGGGTGGGTGCTTCTGACAAGTGTGGGGGTGTGGAGATCCATGGGAAGTCGACAGTGCCAGGGACACCGGAGGCTTCACTGTACAGTGGCCTTGCATTGGGTTCATTTTGGCCATTTGATTAAATTTGGCCACAGCCCTCCCCTGGAGCAGATGCTCCAGGAATGTCCATTTCATCACTTTCCACTATAACCTGAGACAGTGAATCTGGGGTTAAAAGCCTGAAGGAGAGCTGATAAATGTGTATAATATAAACTATTGAAGACTAAAAAATTCTGAAAACACTAGGGAAAGTAAATACAATAAATTTGGGGCGACATTTCTCTTCCTATTTCAGGATTTCCAGTCTCTAACAGCCCAGAACTCCACATCACCTCCAGACAGGGTGGGCAGGAGCAGATTGATGCTGGCCACTGCTTTGGTCTGTGGGCAGAGCAGGGGTATGTGGAGTTGTGACCATGCAAAACACGATGAGGGCCTTTTTACCTTTCTTGCCTGGCTTTTTTGATGACCAATTCCCCCTTAACTGCCAGAATCCTGCCTGCCAACACGAGTCCATGACCCAGGGCCGTGGGCAGGCTGTGGGCACTGGCTCCAGGTCCCTCCTGGTGCCGCTCACAGTCCCAGGGTGAAGATGCTGAGAGGCCTCCAGGGCTCTGCCAGGTCACTGTGTGCATTCAGCATGGTCCTGTTTATCCAACAGCGCCAGGGCACTTAAGCCCTTTATGAGGGTGAGTTATACCATGTTTACTGGCTGGTGTGTGATGCTGTCAGCCTGTGGGGCCCAGGCTCAGCTCCCCAAGGCCACAGGATGAGCATCCAAGTGACCCCCAGGCACACAGCCTCCCTCGGGGTCCGGCTCCTGGCTCCCCACCAACCTTCCTCCTAATAATTTTGCCTAAATGCTTTGCAAATCAGCCAGCAACCAATTTATCCCTGAAGTATTTTGGAGATGTCACTGTGAGAATGTTAATGGTGCGTGATTCACCGGCTCCGGCGAGCTGGAACACGCGCAGCCGTGCAGCAGGCGGGCGCTGGGACAGCAGGCAGGGGCACAGAGCTTTATTAATGCTGCTCACCCTGGCCCTCAGACAGGATGGAGAGCATGAGACGGAGCCATGGAGCTGGCGAGGATTTCATGCTCAAAACCTGTTATTTTTCAGATGGGGTTTCCAAGCCCCCTCTTCCCTTGCGGAATTAAACACGGTTGTTTATTGGAGCTGACAGAAACACCAGCAGCTGTGGGTTGCTGCTGCGAGAGCCGTGTCCCCCAGCAGTGGAAGGAACGTGAGGGAGCTGATGACTAATCCAGTGCTGAGTTTCATCTGCTCCCAGCTAAAAGGTCCCACATATTCCCCTGTGCAGCCCCAGGGGAGAAGGGCTCGTTTGGCCCCAGAGCAGGAAGCCTTGTTGGCTCCAAGGCCTGGCTCCCAGGAACTGGAGCCAGGGCAGGGGACAGGGCCAGGACCATGCAGTGCCCTGCTCTGCTCCTCACACCTGAGCATGTGTCCTTCCTGCTGTGGCAGCCAGAGCCGTGCTGTAGTCTCTTGGTGCAGCCCAGACCTTGGATGGAATATCGGGAACGTGTGTATTGGCAGCTCCAGGGCTGGTGCCACTGGTGAGCTTGGTGGGCAGCACTCAGCCAGACTGGAAAGATTTATGAAGACATCAAAAAGCCTCCAGTCTACTCTGGCTAACCTGGATCTGTTACTCTGCAAGAGACCCTTGTGATCTAATTGATGCCCTTCTCTTGGAGCATGTTGGGAGGACCCAGGAGCATTAGAAGCGGTGTTTCCTCAGCAAGCTGCTGTGCCATTAAAACGACCCCTTGGCTCTCACAAATCATGCTTGGTAAATCGTGTGCAGCTTTATTGCAAGAGAGATTGGGAGATCCTGGGATGCAGTTACAACCACGTGAAGCACATGTAGAGCACATCCCCCCTGAGTACCCCTGCTCCTGGTTGCACATTCCCACATCTGCCCTCGGGTGCTGCCCAGCTGCATGCCTGGCTTTGGAACAGTGAAGGAGCTCTCTGGAGGAACACAGGCACTGCAAAGTGATCACACAATGCTGAATGAAGGAGCAAGTAGCAGGAAGACCTCTCACAAACATCCTCCTGTGGCCGGTGAAGGGCTCCCCATATTCTGCTCTGTAGTCTTGCTCCCATCTGTTCCCTCTCCTGCCCTGCCCCAGACCTGGCAGCCTGTCACTCAGGGCAGCACTGGCAAGCCAGGCTCACAGCTATGGGCTGAGGCAAATGGCTGTTCAAACAGGCACGGGACATGTTCCTGAGTGGCTGGCTCTGGAAATAATTCTCCAGGCTGGGAGAAGTTTAGCATCCCAGCCACTGGGAAATAAAACACAGCCGTGGTGGTGGCTGTATCTGTCCTGCACTGACTGACATGCCAGAGCCTGGCAGCTGCGCCTGCACTGGTCACCTGCTCCCTGGGGAATTCTGACCTTGTGTACTTTTAAACTCCAAGTGCAACCTCAGCCTAGAGCTGCTAAAACCAGCAGGTAAAACCAGAGGGTGAGGCTGGCAGCAGGAGCATGAGATCTTTCCTGCAAAGATGCCCTCGATACCCGTCATTTCTTGGATATCACAGGCTGGTGTGTGCCAGGGGACGAGCTGCTGTCCTGGCTGCTCTCGACTGGCTCTTGGAGGAGAGCTCCCCTCCGGGTGCTGCTTTTCTCCAGCACTGATCCCTGTTTGACCTCATCCCTGCTTCCCTGCAGAGGTGGTCCCGGCAGTGGCGCTTCCAGGGGATGAGCTGCCAGCCTGGCCCTGAACTGGAATTCCTGTTACAGTGTCTCCAGCGAGTTCCCATCTGTTACTTCATTCATGTGATTAATCTGCCAAAGAAATTCCTGATGTAAACACAACATTATCAGAATTTACTCCGGACTTGGCCCCTGGATTCCCTGCCAGCTTTTGCTGGAATTGCACTTCTGGTACAGCAACTCCTCAGTGCAAACAAACCAGCTGAAGGCTGGGCGTGAGGCCACGGGGTGGGCTGGGGAGGCACGGATGCTCCAGGTCAGCCCTGAGCAAGGCTGCGAGTGCGATCCTACAGGGATCAGCTGTTTGCAGTGCAGCCAGGAGGCAGAGGAATGCTGTGGCCGCTGGAATGTTTGAGCATTCTGGAGCATGCCAAGAAAAAGACCTGCTGCAAATGCGACCGTGTTCCCCTTCCCTGTCCGCACAGATCTGGCAGCAGCAGCAGCGCTCCTCACCGGGAATCCCGATGGGTGGGTCCCGCCCTGGGGATCCCGACACGAGTCCCAGAATGGGGATCCCGATGGATGGATCCCGCTGGGGATCCCGATGGATGGGTCCCGCTGTGGGGATCCCGATGGATGGATCCCGCTGGGGATCCCGATGGATGGGTCCCGCTGGGGATCCCGATGGATGGGTCCCGCTGTGGGGATCCCGATGGATGGATCCCGCTGGGGATCCCGATGGGTGGGTCCCTCAGTGGGGATCCCGATGGGTGGATCCCGCTGGGGATCGGGCACACAGCAGGTGCCAGCCCGGGGCGGAGCGCACAGCACAGCACCTCCCGCTCGGTGTCCCGCAGGACGGCTCCCCACGCTCCTTCTCATTCGTGCAGGGTTGGGACGGACAGACGGACCCCGGAGAGCGGTCGCGGGGACGCGGGGCCAGGGACGGACCCGCAGCGCTACCTGCTGGCTACCGGCCCCGGCTGGACACCGGACCCGGCTGGACACCGGACCCGGCTGGACACCGGCCCCGGCTGGACACCGGACCCGGCTGGACACCGGACCCGGCTGGACACCGGCCCCGGTGCTGCCTTTTCTGGCCCGTCAGCATGACTTAGTGAGGGTGTTACAGGGGAGCCTCCAAAATGCTGCTTTCCTGCTGAAATAATGGTGTTTTGATTTGGGTTTTGAGGCAAAAGGGCTTTTGAGAGGACTGGAGACGCTGGCAAGAAGCAGTGGCACGTGGAATGGTAAAGCAAGCTTCCAGCAAGGTGCCAGGAGTGGGACTGTCCCTCATGGGTACGGTGGGGCACGGATTGACCCTTGCAGGAATTTCCCTCCTTAACTTGATGTTAAAGTGATGCTTGTGGATGTGTAGCTTTGTGTAGAGCTGTTTGTACCTGCCAAAACCTACCAAAATGTGAATAAACAAAAGGCTCCCAGTTGTTTATTTCCTGACCCTTCATGGGCAGGACAAAAAAACTCCTGCAGCTTCTCCCTCTTCAGTCTCCGTGTCCAGTGTGCTGGGATCAGGATGCTCTAGGTCAGAGGAAGTCTCTCGTGAAATGTATTTTTAAAAAAGACTTTTTCCCCCCTGGAGCAGCTGTGGAATATTTCACTGTATAAAGTAATTTTTCCAGCTATTTTGTCAAAGTTTTTAATATAGATTATCTTCTAACTTTATAGAGCTTTTATCTCTTTTTTCAATCTGTGGAAGAAAAAGTCACTTCCCGCCTGCTCCCCTGAGCAGCGTTCCAGCTGGGATGGCTCTCCCACACCTGGCTCCATCCCTCTGTCAGTGCACTGTCCTCTGCATGATCTTCCCGAGCCTTTCAGAGCCCTGCTGGGTGTTTATGCAGGAGAGCACCGTAACCCTTCCTCACTGCTCGTGTCTGGGGGAGACAAAAACCTGCCCGTGCCCAACAAGGGGAAATACTTGCCCTGCATCCAGCTGGGTCTGCATCCCTGTCTTCTCTGGGATTTAGTCCTGCTCTTTCTCTCCCTGCTCCTGCTCCTCTGAGAGGTGGGGATGGAGTCACAGATGAGCACCCAGAGGTGGGTGGGTGCTGTGCCAGTGCCTGAGCTCTCCCCCATCCTCCTTCCTGCTGTGCCCAGGCGGTCGCTGCTGGGGGGGCTGGAAGGAGGTGGCTCCAGGGCTCCCATTCCTGCACACCAGCGGTGGGAAGATGAGGACACAGGGCAGGATCCCACAACAGTCCGCAGCCATCACTCACGCGCGTGAGCTCTGTGTTTGTTTTTGTAATCCCCCTTTTTTTTAATTGTGATTTTAGCAGTGGTGAAAGGTGCTGGATTGACAGGCCGTGGAGACGGAAGGGCCTCTGAACTCCACAGAAGTTTACATTTACAAAGGACACAGAGAATAAATAGAAGACAGTGTTTAGAGTCCTCTGTAGACACTTCAGACTTGCTTATAATTCTGCAGCAATTCCATCACCTCCAAAGTGATTGATGCTCTCTATAAAGACTTGCCTTAAAACATTTTCCTATGTGTCAGGGGAAGAAGTTTATTACACTTTACTGAAAGGGCAGGATTTGTCTTGGGCTGAAGGCTGAGTCCTTCCCAGCCCTATCCCCAGGAGAAAAAATAATCAGAGTGCTGGAAAAAAAGAGCCTGACCCAAGGCGGGCGTGTGGTTTGTGGTCAGCCAGGTCGAGTGCCGGGTGTGGGGCTGGAGCTCTCCCTGAGTGCTCCAAGCAGGGCAGGAGTAACAGATTTTTATCAAACTGTTGTTTTCTAAAAGCTTACATTTTCTTTCAGTGGAAATAGGAGATGCATATGCTTTTGACAAAGAGAACATCTTTAATTTTTTAATTAAATCACCAAATACATTAAGAGGAGACTGCTTTGGGATGGAACTGCTTGTGTTCTGATAAAAGACGCAGAGATGACAGCCTTTAGGCCTAAATCTCATTGTATATTTCCACTGAAGCAGTTGTTTTGGTTTGGTTTAGTATGGAAAATTCAAGGCAATTCACTCCTGGCTCTTGGACATCAAACTGGGAGTGCTGATGTGGGGCTGACAGTGCTGCTGGGTCTGAGATGTCTCCCAGGCTGCCCCTCCTCTGTGACAGCCCTGGGATCAGGGCTGGGTGCTGCTGTGCAGCCACGGACACTGCTGCTGATTTATCTCTGGACACGATAGCAAGGAATCAGCTGTGCCTCCCTCCGTTCAATCTCCAGTTTGATGTTTTAGGGAGAACCCGATGTCAGTGCAGTTAATTGTCTGCTAAAGACTCTGTTCCTTCCCCGCTTTCATGCTAGATTCACCTTTTCTTCTTTCCTTTCTGCAGTGCCCTCAGGTAAATGATAAATGGCAACATATAAAAAATGACCCGAGTCACTTAATTTGAACCAGAGGAGACAATAACAGTCTGGAGGCAGAGCTGGATTTATCTTTTCTCTCTGATGGAGGCCCCTCCTCCAGCAATGCTGTCAGACGGTGCAAGCGGCATCTGAAGCAAATTGAGGGTAACCTTTCATTCCACAGGGATCTTCCAGCAGGGTTTGCTGGTCCCAGGGACATCTGCAGGCCTCATGTTGGATTTTGGCAGCCTCTGAGCCCATTGTCAGCCAGTTCCATTGCATGAACTGGTGATGGACAGAGGTGTCTACCAGGTCAGCCCATGCATGTGGAGCCACGAGGGGCTGGGAGCTCTGGCCATGGGCTTGGGGATGGTGACAGAGCTCAGGTAGCTCTTGGCCATGGGCTCACATTTAGGACCTTCCCATAGTCTGTTTATCCACCCCAAACTGCAGCTCTGTTTATCCACCCCAAACTGCAGCACTTTTTCTCCTGCTGCTTCAGGTTTTCCTCCCAGGCTGAGCGGGCGGGTGCCGGGGCAGCGTCCGGACACGGCTCAGGGAGGAGCTGGGAAAGCAACGAGAGTCTCGCCCTGCCCGCTAATTCACAGGGATCTTTTCCTTCTTGTGTCCAACAACATAGACAAATGAGAATGATGAATATCAAAAAGAGGAACAGGAAATCTTGACCTCTGGCTTGTGAGCTGTTGGACAGCTCAGCAATGAGAAGCCAAATGTCAGACTCATGATGCTCGTACTGCATTCAGTGTTTATGGGATTTGCAATTAGTTGTTCCAAGTTTTGAGGTGCTTGACTGTGCATCAGTCATGGCTCAGTCACTGTTACAAACTCACAATGATTCCACACCGATCCACTGCCCTCCTGGCCATTCCCTTCCCTTCAGTTCTCATTTTCTAATTTATGACCAAAGTCATAAATACAGTGACCGAGGAGTGTGATCAGGATTCTTTATAAAACCTTTAATTGCATTTCATAACCTCTTTCTCTAAACCACCTCCAGCGTGTTTAGGAGCTTCCTATCCCTTGTTTCGTGTTTTGGGGCTGTGCTGTGCAGGGCCAGGAGTTGGACTTGATGGCCCTTGTGGGTTCCTTCCCACAAGGAATTCCAGCTCAGCATATTCTGTGATTCCATAATTCTGTGATTTGTCATGCCTTAGCTGATGGAAGGACAGGTCAGTGAAGTGTCAGCCCCATCCCTGACCCTGGGAAACAGCCACACCCAGAGGCTTGGATGCTCTGGAGGATGCCCATCAGTAGGTTCAGTGTCTTCACGGAATCCCTGCTGTGTCCTGCACTGAAGCCCTGGGTTCTGTGGGTGCTGTGACAGCACCAGAACATCAGCAGCAGGACATGGCCCTCCCCGTCTCACTTAACAGATGCAGAAAAACAAACAAACCCAGGATAATGGCCAAAATGTCTTCTGGGGGACTTGTAACTTCCTAACTTTATTTAAAAAAGAAGGAAAAAAGTAAATTCTTTCTGTCAGAGCACTGCAATCATCACGCAATGGCACTTATGAATATTATAAACAATGGTGTCAGTTTATAGGGCTGGAGATGCTCTCCAGTGGCTCGCTCAGCTTCCCTGTCCTCAGCAAGCTGGAAGCAGGGCAGGATGCCCAGGATGAGCCTGGGAAGTGAGGGATAATCAGGAGGGTTTGTGCAGGCATTGGGGCTTCCCATCCATGCCCCAGTTCCTTCTAGCAGCTGAGGAGCTGAGCTGTTCCCGTTCTCTGGGCAGCCACGGGCACAGCTCGCCCTGGCCGGTGCACACAGCCAAGGTGGGATGATTCTGGCTCCTGAAACCTCCCCCCTCTTCCCCTGAGTCTGGTCCTCGTTTTCTCCCAGCTCAGCACTTTGTGTGCTGCGGCTCTGTCAGCTGTAAATCAGAGCCAGCCCTGTGTGGCCGGGCTCTGCTGGGCCAGCGCAGCCAGGAGGACGCTGCTACAGAGGGGTGGGGAGGAATTATCTCGGCAGCAAAGGAGGAAACCACCCTGGAGTGTGCTCTCTGCTGGCCCTCGCTGCACACTCTGTTGCACTCTCCTTTCCAGGCACAGCTGCTGTGTGAAGGATTTTTCCTGCTCCGGGCGTTGCCGGCTCATGGCCTGGCGTGCGATGCCCAAGGATGAATGGGAGAACATCCAGCACTCTCCGCTTCTGGTGTGCTCAGGAATGAATGGGTCTGCTCCCTGCCTGCTCCACAATGCTAAAACCCACCCAAACCTCCTTTATTCTGCGTGTTCAGGGCTGCAAAACACGTGCTGGAGCTGGATTGCCGGTGCTGCGCTTCCTTACCTGGCAGATGGAGCGTGCGAGGCACACCCCGCAATGCTCTCACATGGAGAGGCAGAGGATTTATCAGATCAGTACGTGACTGACAGATAAGGGACTCCCACAGAGCAAAGACAAGAGCAGGGCAACCACAAAGCTCTGAGCTTGGACCTGAATCAAGGAATTCACAGCCCCTCTCGTTCAGGCAGGTTCTAGTGGAAAATTTGCCAAATCAACCAAATGCCATAAAAACTTTCTTGAGTAAGGGCTGGGGCAGAGATGGGCTTATAAAAAACACCCACCAATAGCCCCGTGTCCCACCCTGGTATTTATGAGATGCACGTGGAGGGTGTTGATAGCAGAGGCATTTTTGTAAGTCAGTAAAAGCGAAAAAGAGATTCCTCTTGGTGAGGAGGGGTGGTGGCTTTGAACGCGTTGAGGGCAATGAAGGAGATCATTCCATTGTTCTAAGATTTCCATAACTCATTGTGCTTAAGCACATAAAAATGTAGACATTCTGGCAATAAAGTTTGGGTAATTTTTGAGTATGAATCAAAAATCTCTCCCTCGTGCTCCCCTCCCCCTTATTCTGCCTTTTGTTGTTGCTGCAGGCGCTGCCCCCCCCGCTCACCCGCTCCACCCCATGGCCTCACGAATGGAAAAATGTCTTCAGCAGAAACCTCCCAGCTTTTCATTCCCTAATCTGCAGCATCTGTGCCCAGCCCCGATGCTCCTTCGTGGCCGCTCTTCCCCAGCTCACGCTCACGAGCGCGTGCAGGCTGAGCTGCCTTGGCTGGCAGCAGGGAGGGTGCAGGTGGCACTGGCAGCAGCCTGGCCACCCTGTGATGGTGTCACCTGTCACCTCTGAGCACGGGGCTCCCACCAGCTGGCCAAGGTGACCTTCCCGCAGGCTGCAGCAGTGCCATCATCACAACCCAGGCACCTGCCTGCTGCTTGCTGTCCTTTACAGACCGCAGAGGTAAGGTTTGGGTTCTTCTCATTTCTTTTTGTCTTGCCCTGTGTTCTTAGCCTGCTCCAAGGATGAGAAATGCAGAGCCTTCAGCCGTGCTGAGGGAGCTGTGGTGCCCAGTGCTGGGCACAGGGCAGTGGTGGTGCAGAGTGACAATTTCATGATGCTTTGTGTCTGAGTCCTCGCACTCCTCAGGGGTCGGCTGCTGGCAGACCTTGCACTGCACCTCTGGGGCTTCTTCCTTTTTGTCTTTCCCTTTTTCTTTCTCTCTCTCTCTCTTTTAATTTTTTTTTTTTTTTTCAGTGAACAACTTTATTTCCCACTTTGACATTTTCCAGACCCACCTGGGAGCCTGCTTGCCAGAAGGAGAAATGGCACAAGAGGAAATACATCTTCACAGTCTCGAGAGAGAAGAAGGTTGGAATCTGAGTCCATAAACAGCGTTGCTGTGCAGTGAGCAAAGACAGAGCAGGTTGGGCTCTGGAGACTGTAACCCCACCTCTGCTGCTCCACTGCCAATTAAAAATAAAGAAGTGGAGCTTGTTTGCTTTCCCCTCTTGGACTGGGGATGCCGTGCAAGGAAAACCCCTTCACAGACTGGGGGGCTTTTGTCTTGGGAACCTCCTGGGACGTGCAATGCCTCCGACCTGGCCTGGCTGGGACCTGCCAAGAGCCACTGGGAGCCATGGAAAATACCCATTTCTGCCCCAAAACAGCACAACCCCTTCCACTACCATAAATAGGGTAAATACCATAAATATGGTGAAACCATAAATATGGTGAATAACATAAATATGGTAAATACCATAAATATGGTGAAACCATAAATATGCTGAATACCATAAATATGGTGAATATCATAAATATGGTGAATATCATAAATATGTTAAAACCATAAATATGGTAAATACCATAAATATGCTGAATACCATAAATATGGTGAATACCATAAATATGGTGAATATCATAAATATGGTAAATACCTTAAATATGGCCACCAAGGCACGCCCCCATGTCCTTGTCCCCAGCTGTGAGCTGTTCTCCTGCCATGTGTGCTGCCACTGCCCTGCCTCTCCTGCTGCAGGGAGCTTCAGCTTAAACCAGGCCACAGCACTGAGGGTTTAGCTTTGATTTCAACAGGATTTCTCTGGCTTTGCAAAGGCAGGTCAGGGTGGTGGGGGATGGCAGTGAGGTGCTGCAAAGCTGCTTCTGAGCATTGTGACATCACCTGCCAGTGTCCATGCTGATGGCTCAGAAAATGTGGAAAAATCAATCTGACACACACTGGTGCTTTATTTTATAATGCAAAGTGCCTGATCTTGATTAAAGCTCCTTCGCAGTGTTGCTAATGCTAATACCCAGGGCTGTCCCCAGCGGTGAATTACACAAGTACAGAGCATCATTTACTCTCCTACCTTCACTCACCAGAGCACAGAGCATTTTTCTGTTCCTGAAATTGCCAGGATAACCTGTGCATTTGTCGTGGCCAGCACTGGAATGATGGATGTGACCTGGTCAGGGAGGAAGCGCTGCCGGGGCTCCCACAGCCCATCCCCACAACCCTCACCCTCCTGCCCCACCACAATTTTTATCCCTTCACCTTCTTTTTCCGACTCACTGAGCAACAACTGTCATGTTTATACTCTCCCCCCCCAGTCCTGCTCTGCTTCAAGGATTAAGCTTTCATCCTTCATTATGAGCTTCTCCCCCAGGCAACATTTTCCACGAAGAAAAAGGAATTTCTGGGATTTTGCTTTTAAGAGATTATGTTACTAAGCATGTGTGTTTTTGTGCTGAGGTGAGGAGCTTTCCCACACACACGGGTGATCTCATCCTGGGGCAAGCAGTGAGTGGGGTGGAGTGGGGGACAGGTCCCTGGTGCTGCTTGTCCCTGGAAGTTCCTGCCCTTCCTCCCCTCGCTTCCCTGCATCCTCCTCTCCCAGCAGAGCGGTGCTGGTGGTGGGACACCCCACCCATCAGGGTGTCCAGGGCCCTGTGGTGCTCCCCTGGGCACCAGGGTGGATCCCACCACCACACTGGAATGTGGTCACCCCTCTGGGGTGAGGGGTACAGAATGGGCACCCCTGGAGGCCTGGGAAAGGAGGGGCCTCATCCTTGCTTGCTAATTTGGGGTCCCTGCCACGGCCCTGCCATTTGAGCCAGAATCACCAAACACCACTGGTGTCCCCTGCGTGAGGCTGAGTTGTGGCTTTCGCTGTCCCCAGCACCATCAGGCTGCTCCTGGGGGGCTCATGGCCTGGCAGGGCTGGGACCCCCCTCCTTGCCTGTGGGGCAAGCGCTGACCTCGCCGTGCTCCTGCCTGTGCTCACACGAAACCTCAGCTGCTCAGAAGGAGCTGACACCACGCCTGGAGGCTCGGCGTTCCCAGGGTTTGGCTGCACAGTAAGTGTTGAACAAGGTTGTGCTTTCATTGGCAGCAGCTCTTGTTATTAAATCCTTTTCAGGAGCTCATCTAAGCCCAACAAATTAACATAAGGGAAGCACAACAGATAATGTCAACCGACCAAAATAATCCAAGTCTGTAGTTACAACAGGGAAGGAATAAACACAGCCCAGGAGGAATAACTGCAGCATGTTTAGCGTCACATCTGGGCTGCTGCTGCTCAGAAAGCGCTGCAGAGCTCTGCTGGGAAATAACCAAGGGAAGGTCAGGTGCAGCCGCTGAAAAATCCCAGCCCCAGCCAAACCCTCAGGCACCCAGGGATGCTCTTGTGAGGCTGCTCAGGGGACACTTGGGGACATGGCCCTGACACAGGCGTGGGGGGAACAGGGCAGAGCCCCCTGAGAGCTGGGACATCCCCACCCCTCCTCACATCAGCTGGAGGATGAGCAAGGCTTCACCCGGTGAGTCACGGCGCTGAGTCAGACCTTGCTCATCCTCTGTGCACTGAATGCTGCTTATTTGAGTGTTCTTGGGGGGCAACACGAAGATGTGTTCCTGGAGAGACACGAAGCATTCCCCCTGCTTCAGCTGCAGCCAGTATTGCAATAACTAACAATTAATCCATGACCAGCTTGCTGCTTTGCTGCCAGAGCAGCTGCTGTGATTCTGCTCTTGGGAAACTAAACCATTCCCAGCTATCCATTGCTTTTTGACAAGTTGTTTTCAACTTATAGGTCAATAAATAAAACTAGTAGCTTCTGCTGAGCTTAAACTCAACAGGAAAAGAACATTGAAAAACAGCTCTCAAAGGCACTGGAAGCCCAAGCACATGCAGCCTTGAGAGCCCCCTCCCAAATACCCTGAGCAGCAGGTCTGTATCACACATGCAGACACACACTATTGTGGGTATTAAAGAGCCTAAATCTGATTAAAGCTTTTCTATCCCAGCAGTGGTCAATTCCAGAAACCAGCTCACCCAGGAGGCTGAATTCATTTCATCCCCGAAGTCTAATTAAAGCCATTAGTGTATTCCTTGTCTTTCTGATAAGATCAAAGCATTCCAAGAGCCCAGCATTACCTTATTTTCAAGACAATTATACAACATATAGCATCGATTTTTCTGCCTGCAGCTGTACACATTTATCTCTGTCTATCATCGGGTAATCGGTCCCATCAGACACAGCCAAGCCCGGGCTCTCAGCTGACAAGTGCCTGCCCTTGCCAGGCCGGGTTTCTTTGTCGCCCTCATCTCAAATTAAGGCCCGAGGCAGTGCCTGGTGTCCAGAGCCCAGTGCCCACAGCCACGGGGGCACATCCAGGCTACCGTGCTGGTGTTCAGGTGGCCACGGTGACCTGTGCCACAGCCGTGCTCGGGTGCCCAGGTCGCCACAGGGCTGTCCCCGGTCCCCTGCTCCCGCTGCTCCTGCACAGCCACAGCTTGGAGCGGGGCTGTGTGTCTGTCCCTGCCCTGGGGACCCGGTGCTGTCCCTGCCCTGGGGACCCGGTGCTGTCCTTGGTTCGGGGACCCGGTGCTGTCCCAGGCTGCTCCCCCAGGCCCGGCTCTGCCGGGACCCCCGGGCACCGCCGGCTCAGCAGCAGCGGGGCCGGGGCAGCAGGCCCGGGGTGCTCTCCCCTCACATAAACATCTCTCCAGCAGCTCACGGCCCCTGCAAGAGCCGAGCTGTGAATTTTCATCTCTCAGCTAATCAACTCGCCTGCTAGTCCAAACTTGTCAGGAGCTTTATCCCTGCCCTGCCAGCCTCCTCCCGGCCCACGGGTGACAGAAGACGTTCCCATCCCTCCCCGAGACACATCCAGCTGCTACAAAAACAAACATCCTCCCGCTGGTGATTCCTCCTCGTCAAACAGTCCTGACCCCGGCTCCCTCGGGCCCATCCGCGCTGCGCCCCGTCCCGAGCGGCCGGCAGGGAAGGGCGATGTTTACGGCGGCGATGGCAGAGCCGTGTTCCTGCCTAAGCCGGGGCTTTATTAATTGCTGGTTCTCCCTGCTCCTCTGTGACAAAAGATTAATCACCCGGCCAGGGCCGCTCTGGCCGTGAGGCTCCTGCGGACGAGAGGCAGCTGCGGCAGAGCCGGGCTCGCTGTGGATGGAGCCTCTGTCCCCTCGCTGTGCCCGGGAGGGAGCGGCTCCCCCAGCCGGGCTCCTCCAGGACCCTCATCGTGCCCGGGCTGCGCACCAAGGGATCCCCAGGAGCGCCCCGGGAAGCTGCTGTGGGCTGGAGGGACACACCGGGACTGGTCCTGCCGCTCCCTCGTGGCCAGGCCGTTCTCTCTGCCTTGCTCCGTTCTGTCACCGTGTTGTTGACAACGAAACAAAATTTTATTTAACAAAATAACAAAACCACAACTGGAAGCAGGACCCGTGAGATCGGCTCAGGGATCCAGCCCAGATCTGTTCCTGCAAACAGTCCACACTCGAGGTGTTCCTCAGATAACAAAGTCCTTCGAACACCTGTAACCTTGTTCCAGGACAATCTTCAGAACTTCTGCGCACTCGGGATTGGAGCATTTTTCACTCCTCAATCCGATTGATCCAAACACACTCCTCTGAATGGTTGCTATGATCACGCAACCTCCACTGATCAATTCTGAAACTCGACGTTTCACTGGTCAGCCAACGAGGATCCGCAACGTCACCTGCAGTTGTGACTGTTCCAGAAAGTTCCACTCTGTTCCACCTGTATCACCCCCCCACAGCTCAAAACCAGCCACCACACTTCTCCTGTACACCCCTACACAACAAACAACATCACAACTACAACATCTCTAATTCAACAAATTATCTTATTCATAAGAGTGTGACCTTGCCTTAAACACCCTGAGTGCTGCACCTGGGCCAAACGTGGCCGTGGGCAGCTGCTCCTCCAGGACACCCTGGGGACCCTGCTCGTCACCCTCCGGTCACCAGGGTTTACTTAGAGTCTGCAGCCGAAGCAGCTCTCAGCCCCCAGACACTGTGTTCCCATTTCTGCAGCTGTGTGTCCTCTGAGCTGCCGCGGGCTGGCAGGGCCGGGTGACGGGGCCGGGGAGCGCCCCGGGGTTATCAGCAGCGGAATTCGCCGGGCAGGGAAGCGGGGAAAGCAGAGCTCGGCCTCTTGGCATGTTTGCTCGTGCTAAACCTGCAGCACGAAAGCTTTTCACAACAACACTCAGCGCTTGAAGCCTTCCTTGGCCGCTTGCACCGGCGGAAGGGAGAGCCAGGGCTGGGCTGTGCAAACACCGCGTCCGCAGGCACGGCGGGCACGATGGCCCCGAGCTTCTGCTCAGGCTGAGCACACGGCAAAGCAAAAGAGCTTTCCCTGACACAAATGTAGATCGCGGCACTTGGGGACAAGCAGCTCCCTGTGCCGGGGGTGCCCGGTGCTGGGGCGCCCTGAGCCGGGGGTGTCCCGGGCACGGATGCGCCGGGACGGATCTCCCTCCGTGCGGGTCCCTGCTGCGGCCTCGCACGGAGCGGCCCCGGCCCGTTCCCCTTCCCGTTCCCGTTCCCATTCCCATTCCCATTCCCATTCCCGTTCCCATTCCCATTCCCATTCCCATTCCCATTCCCGTTCCCATTCCCGTTCCCCTCTCCGTTCCCGTTCCCGGGCTCCGGTCGCCCTCCAGCGGCCCCGCCGCGCCGCGCACCGGGCACGGAACGAGCCCTTCCCGGGCTGCAGTGAGCATCCCTGCCCGCCCCTGAGCTCCTCGTCCCTCTCCTAGGCTGCCTGGAGCTCTCCTGCCCGGCCCGGGGACAGGGTGGGGGTCAGGGGGTGCCCCAGGGGCAGAGGTGGCTCGGGACGACGCTCGCCAGCCACAGCCGCACCCTCAGCAGTGCCTGCAGCCCATGGGCAGAGCGTGCCGAACCCCCAGGCACCCCCCTTGCCCCCCACAAACCCCTGGTCCTCTCCTCGCCCCGCACATGCAGAACCCGAACTGGCGTGGATGCGTTCCAGGGGGTGAAGGAATGCCTCGTGTCCAAGGAGCTGACTCCCTGTACCCTGTACAGAGCCCTGTACCCTGCAGAGCCCTGCACAGAGCCCTGTACAGAGCCCTACAGAGCCCTGTACAGAGCCCTGTACCCCGCACAGAGCCCTGTACAGAGCCCTGTACCCTGCAGAGCCCTGCACAGAGCCCTGTACCCTGCAGAGCCCTGTACCCCGCACAGAGCCCTGTACAGAGCCCTGTACCCCGCACAGAGCCCTGTACCCTGCCCTGCGAGCGGGCACCGGGACAAGGATCAGGGCTGCCTTCGGCTCTCGCCACTGGCCACGGGCTCCAGCCTCACCCCGGCCGGGGTCACGCCCGAGCTCGGCGCACCGAGCGTGTCGGAGCCACACGGACGTGTTTACCCAAGGGTTTGTCAGCATTCCTCGCTTGGGCAAGGACCTGCCACCGCCGCTGCTATAAAAAGCCATCAGGGCTGAGCCACAGCAGCCCCCGTTCCTGTCCGGGCACGGCTCCTCAGCTCCAGCTGTCCCCCGCAGGACGCAGCACCAGTTCGGCGGCTTTCGGCCGGTACCGGCACTGGCACGACCTCGGGGATGTCATCAAGCCTGGGGAGATGAGCAAAGAGCTTCTTCCCAGGCTGTTGCAAAACCTGTTCAACCGAAGCGATGTAAAGATAAGAAAATCAGGTCATTGTGAGGCGCATCAGGGAGACTCGGGATCTGCGGGCTCTGCCCTGCACAAGGACAGGGAGGCACCTGCAGCAGCCGCAGCTCTCCAGGCCACAGAGGTGATGGTTCTGTGCACATGCTGCATCCCAAACAAAGCAGCTTTTCCTGGAGCTAGGCTCTGTTCCCTGCTGTGTCCTGCCACATAATCGAGCTGCTCTCCTCGGCAGCAGAGGGAATTTCCTAAGGCTGCACATCCCCTTAGAGCCATCAGCAGGGGACCGGGGATATAAAGTGTCATCCGTTCACTACTGTGACACTGTGGCAAAGAGGTAATCTAGGTAAACTGCTTCTACTTAAAAACAGCAAAAGGCCAGAGCTGTCTGGAGCACCCAGAGCTGAAGCACAACCCGCCCAGGGCACCTCCCAACCTCCAGCAGCAGCAGGTGGGTGGAGATGGAGGAGCAATATGCTCTGGCTGCAGCAGCCAGCACTGCTCAGGATCCACTGTACTCCCAAAAATTTCACTTTCTTCTGACACTTCAGAGTTCCATTACAGCCCCAGGTTCCAGGTGAGCACAGATGCCCAGATACCAGCAGCAGGACTGTTCCCTGCTGGCCAGCTCCAACTCCAAACATTTCCTTAAGCAATTTACACATCTTAAAAATAAAATCCTTTATTGATAATATGAATGTTTAACATGTTTAATGCCATCAGCTATAAAAATGATTAAAGACTTCAGCTTGGTACATTTGGCTTTACAAATTTACAAGTGTTAATGAATTAATACTAGTGTTATATGTTTTGCACTTCATTATACTCCATTAGCCAGTGACAAACTCTGCAACAACATCTGCTTAGGACACATGTGTGAGTTAGAGAAGAAATATTTAGTTGCTTCCACACAGAATCTACATCAACAGTTAAATACTAACTCTAAATGTCTTACTGAATTAGTTGGATCCACTTTAATCCCTTGTGCTTAGTTTCTTCCAGAAGTTAGTCTACTAGCAAAAATACATTCTTTTGCATACCCCTTCCCATATTATATTTTAGAAGAAACAGTACTCAGTGCATTTCCTATTAGACTTCATCATATTATCTCTCTCTCTAGAACTATCGATAAAGAAAGGGGATAATACCAGTCAGATTAATGTAAAAGCAAAGAAACTCATTAAAGCAGTGTATACAAAAGCCTCATTTTTCAATCAGAAGGGATACATGGGCCAAACTCCCTCTGCCCATCCATTTTTACATTTACACTCAGCAAGAGGAAAAAAAATCTGCTGTGAACACTTAGCTGAAAAAGCAATAAATGTGCTTCCAAAAGAGTCGCCGCCCATTTAGCTCTGGCTGCCTGTGTGTCCCTGCTGTTAACACACACTGTTCCACTGGATTAGGAACAACACAATGCCACGGCCTAAAAGGCTTCTGCAAGGTCTGTGCAAAGCTGTAAAGCCCTGCCACGGCTGCGTGGGGTCAGTCCAACAACAGGCAGCTGACAGAGCACAGAGGGCTCAGCAGCCAGGGCACAGGGATGTGTCTGCTGAAAATGCCAGAGGAGAGGGTGGCTCTGGCCCTGGGAGCTGAGCTCAGGGCAAACCCCACTCTGCTGCTGCAGGAACGCCCCAGCGCTGGGCAGCAGCGAGCTCGCTGTCTAAATTTACATCAGCTCACATCCAACACCCGAGATCATTAACTCGGGGTCGTGCTCTCAGCCTCTGCCACTGATCCTGATCCCAAACACTGTGTTTGTCCTGGATTTCTCAGCACAGTGACTCACAAAACAACTGTGCTGGGCCCATTGGTTTTCTTGCAGCAAACATTTCTGCACAGGAATCAACTGCTTCTCCTGGGTACTTCTTCACACACATGATCTGCCCCAAACTTAGGCAATTCCTCACTGAGGAATTTTTTAAAATCTCAGTGAATTGCCATGTTTTCTTCATATGAGGCAGAAGATCAAGAAGAGATCAGCATTTCCCTAATGCACTGTGTGTTTAGTACGTGTGACACACTTACACAGATCTATATATTCAATTCCACAGCAGCAACGATTTGGTTGCATATTTGCAGCCAAGGAAAGCTAGCTATAGCTAGTGGGTAAAATCCAGGTCAGCCAGACTTAACTGACAGAGATGAGGAACAAAATTATTGCTTTTGTTTAAAGTTGGAGACCCCATGTTACAGGTGTTGCAAAAAACCTGTATTGTATGGATGAGTTACTTTTTCAAGTAATAGGGAGATCTTTGTCAAGTAACAGAAAGATCTTTCTCTCAGAAGTTCTACACACAACAGTAGAATTCTTGCAGAGCTTGAAAATTCCAGGTGATACACCAGAAACCAGAGTTCAGCCATTTAAAGCACACAGGCATCTTGGCAGGAAAGCAGAAAAACTGTATGGACAGGGAGTACTGACAGAGAAGGAATCTGGATGGTATCACAACTAAATCTTACCCCAAGAAATTCATGTGTGCTTCCTCGAATAGCTGGGAGCCATGTCCTGAAGGACACAGCCTGGCTGGCTGCACCAGTCTGGGGTCACCTTGCAGAATTTGTAGCACATTTGCTAACTTATCTTAGCAAATGGTAAAAATTAAAAGGAAAACCAGTGTTGGTTTTAACATTCAGGACTCAGAAGAATTTGCTTCTGCAGCTAGATGTTCCCCTCCTCACCTTTTCCCGAGAACCACATTCATATTGCAGGCTTAGTTCAGGCACTTTTATAAAATGTTCATCTGGAGTAAAAAGTCTGCAAAAATTATTTCTGCATAATTTAAAAGTAGCATTTCAGTCCCATTAGAGGTTGATAGGTCCCACCACATGATTATGGTTGTTATCTCTAATGATTTGACTGCTGCCAGGAGACATTTGGAGGCTACTGTATAGCTTTAGTTAAGGTTTCTTCATAAACAAAAATATTTTCCTACCTATTAAAAAGAAAAAAAAAATATACTAAATGCTTTATACAGACAGAATCTGCTACTATGGAAATAAATAACATGGAGTGGAAAAACAGTGTCTTAGCTCCAGGGTAAGCTAAGCTGTGGAATGTCACATTCCCATTTTCTGGAGACTAGCTGCTGCTTGGCAGGAGGATCTCCAGGTCTTTGCCATTTGACACGACAGTGCTGTTGGAGCAGCTACTGGCCACGTCCATGGGGGCACCCAGGGAGGAGGCCTGGGAAGAGGTTTTGGTGAGTGGAGCAGCAGCAGCAGGTGACTGAGCGAGGCCGGGTTTCTTTGGAGGAATGGGTGGAGGGTTCCCTCTTTCTGCTCTAGGAATGGTTGGTGACTTAATTCCAGGAGACAACGGGCTTAGCGGGCTGGAAACCTTGGCAGGGCTTGGGGAGTGCCCAGACTCGCTCTTGGGGCTGACAGCATTGGCCAGGTTTCGATAGTCCGTGCCAAAAGGGGAGCTGTTAGGGGAGACAGGCTTGATGGGGCCCTGCTGGCTGGTGAACCGGGACAGCACCTGGGTGACGGTGTTGCGGGCCAGCTGCTTGGCAGCAGAGTTGTCAGCCAGGGTGGGGGACAGATCCCTCGAGGGGGGGCTCTGCAGGCCGCTCGACTGATGGTCCTGCTCCGCCTGGGACTGGAACTTGTGCCGAGCCGCGTGGAAGCGCTGGTTGATGCCCACCTGGTAGGAGGACTGGTAGCCAGGGCTGCTGGCACAGGCTCCCACCAAGCGTTTAGCCAGCACCGGTGAGGAGCAGGGAGAAGGGGTCAGAGAGGAGGCAGCTGTGCTGCTGGGGGACAGGGACACCCCAGCAGAGGGGAGCTGGGACATCAGATGCACCGGTGACTCTGTTCTTACAGGAGAACTTCCATTCTCCACCGCGCCTTCCGAGGCTGCTGCAGATTTCTCCCTGTGAACTTGGCTCTCTGCAGCGTTTGTCTCCCCACCCATCTGCCCGTCCGTGTCACAGTGCCCGTTGGATTTTGCATAGGAATGAACAGGAGTGGAGGGGCTGGCAGACACGGGGTGAGCAGCTTTGCTGCTGCTGGCAGGGTTTGCTCGTCCTGCCTGCACACTCTCGGTCTGGCAGGACACAGACTTCACTGGGGGACTGTCAGTTGTGACCCCCCTGGACGTCACTGCGGGGCTGGGATGCACAGCCTCACAGGGACTGTGCTCCTGGCAAGAAGCCTCCAGCTCTTTCAGGGCTTTCTTCAGACATTCCACCTCTTCTTTGAGTGCTTTTGTACGGTTTTCTTCTCTGTTCAGCTTAGCTTTCAGCTGTTCTCTTTCAATGTCAAACTCTGAGAGCTGCTTTTCTACTTGTGCTTCCATCTGCAAACCCCGCTTCCTCTTGGCTGCCAGCTCCTCTTCCAGTTTACTCACCTTACTCTTCTCCTTTTCCAATTTCAAGCTCAGTTCTGCTGTCTTCTGGCCCTCTTCAGCTGCTTTGGCAGTGGCTTTCTTGCACTCCACAACAAGCATGGAAGACAGTTGCTTGTGGCGTGCTCTTTCTTCCTCCAACTGGCTTGACAGCTTCTTCTGCTCTTTTTCAAACTTCTTCACTTGGGATTTTTCAAACTCCACCTGGAAGTTCAGAATAAAAAGATTTTAAGGGGACTGTAAAACCTCCTGAAATTAAACAAAGGGCAACACCCCAAAAAGGAACAGGTTTATTGTCTATCTTGGAGAAATTACACAGTCAAAAATGACAATGGCTAAGAAATGGGTTATTGCCCCAGAAATCTGCAAAACAGTGTGGAACAAGTCAGTTTTGCACATAGTTACAATTACTGACTAGTAGTTTTATCCTGTATGAAATTCACTTGGCCTTTAGTGAGAGACACACCGAGTCTGCCATGCAGAGGGAACAAGCAAAGCTTCCTTCCACCTCATTTACTACTTTGTCAGTTTGCCTTTTAAAGGCATTTAGGATTTAGAATGCTGATGTGTTATGTGTGCTTAACAAAGGCTACAGCACTTGAGTAACAGAAAACAGTGGCTTAAATATTTATTAGCATCTCTGAACAACACCCCCAGGAGATCTTCTGTGACTTATTCTGAATTTTGAGTACTGCAGCATGCTACCAATTGTAAGTGCAGCCCTGTTCCTCAGAATTCCTCAGATTTCAGGCTGAAGTAAGATTTCAAAGCATTTGATTGCCTATTAATGCTTTTAGCACTGCTCAGCTACCAAAACACAGTGAGAAATTTAAGGCTGTTTTTCATATCAAGATGACAAAAGCTAGGAATGCCTCACAGGGGGAGGTTCCTGCTACTCTTCCATCACATCCCTGCCGAGCTCCCGGGAGCCCGGGGCTCCGCGGGCTGGTACCTGCTGGGTGAGCCGCTCCCGCTCCTTCTCCAGCATGTAGGTGACATCGTCCCCCTCTGCCGTGTCCTGGGCGTGCCTCTGCCTCTCCTCCTCCAGGTCCAGGATCACCTGCCCAACAAACATCAGCCACTCAACAAGGTCCAGCTGCCCGGCAGGCGGGGAGAGATCGCTCCGGAACGACACGGGAGAGCCACGGCAGCTTCAGACAGCCGAGCCCAACTCAGATTACAGAAAAGCAGCTTTTGGACAGGTTCAATGTGTGTAACTATTGGTCACAGTGAGTCAGCTTGTGAAAGACATTAGGAAAAGCTCACATTGGATCTGTGTGCATTTTATTATTAAATATCTAAATCGCAGGCTTTTCCCCAGACTGTGCCATATCCTTGAGAGGTCCCTGTTACGAATGGTGCCCTCATTCCAGAAGAGCTGGGCTTGGAAGGGATCTCTGGAGCTCATCCAGTCCAACCCCCTTGCCAAGGCCTTGTCCTGGAGTGGGCTGCACAGATCAGTCCAAGAGGGTTCTGAACATTGGCAGGGAAGGAGAATCCACAACCCCTCCACAGCCTGTTCCAGTGTTCTGTTACCCTCAAAGAAAGTCAGTTTTTCCTCATATTCAGCTGGAAATTCCTGTATTTCAGTTTGTGCCTCTTGTCCCTTGGAACTCAGACTTTCCTGGCAGGACCATCAACCCAAGGCCCAGCAGGAGCAGAGGTGCTGCATCCAGGAGACACAGGGACAGCAGGACAGCCCCTGCTGTGGCTCCAGCAGCAATTCCCACACAGCCTTCTCCCACTGCCTTACAGGGACTTGAGGACTCCAGTGTAAAGTTTATTTTAAAGAACATTAATTTGTTCTTCCACTTATGAACAAGATGAGCTCTTGAAGTGAAACTGCTTCCCACAAGGACCCAGTGAAGGAGCTCCTTCAGCTTTAACACTGAATTACATGAATAATTGAAATGCTATTAACTCAACAAAAAGCCAGAACACAAACTTCCCAAGAGGCTCTGCGGAGTCTCATCACCAAAACTGAGCTCTCCCAACACACACTCACCATGAATTTAGCAGCTCCTCAGTCTTCCTGAAATTTAAGCTTCCAAATAATGCTTAAATATCATCAAGTATACAGGAAGCTTTCACAGAAGTAGACAGGAAGAGGAAAAGGTGAAAAAAATCTGATTTTACTGTATGACTTAGTTGGATATTTGGCTGGAAAGCAAAGCATAACTTTGTTCTTACTTCTAGTGACTCCAATTTTTGTGGTAGTATGGTCTGACACAGGACCAAGCACTTTCCTGGTGTCAATATACATTAAATGTATGTCTGAAGAACAGTAGGTGCTTCATTAAAGAGGCCAAATGTCACGAAAAATACTTTTGGTCACTCCATACTTCCTTAGGGAAGCACAAGGAGGTGCCTTTCCCTGGCAGCAGCTCTTCAATAACCACAAAGAACAAGTCCCAGGCACACGAGTGATAGCCCTGCTGAGAATTGTGTCTTCCAGAAACCATTTCTTGCATTTTGGGAAGCATTACACCTCCCAGCTGTTCCTTTTTGGTGTGTCCTGACAAAAACATCTTCTGTATATAACTAATTAGCTCAGCAGCTGCATCATCGGGAGTGAGAAGTTTAAACAAAGGTGCAAAGTCCTTTCAGTTACCAAACCTCAGGGAACTTAAGTGTTTTTGCTGAAGTTAGCATGTTATTAAAATGCAACTATAACTTCTGCACATCATAATTGAGGCAAAACCTACCTTTCTGTGTCTGCTTTCTGCAGCAGCCAGCTGGGATAACATTCTCTCCTGCATATTCTTGCAGTGTTTCATCACCACTTTCAAAATAGATAAAGGATTGGAGCATACTGGCTGCTTTTCACCATGATTCCCCTCTTTCAGGGTCTCAAAATCTCTCTGCAAAGCCATCAGTGGATCACTGATGTTGTATTTCCCATAGCGTTCCTCAATGAATGTGTCCCTGTGCTGGGCCTGCAACACAAAAACAAATCTGCATTTTAATACACTTAAACCAGCTAGAGATGACAGGGCTTTGTAGTTAATGTTCCTTTTCCCCAGTTTTCCATTGAAAAAGAATTTAACACAGTCTCCTTCATATCCTGTTATCTGCTAGAAAGAAAGGAAATAAAGAAAAATATTGCTTAAAAACACAGTAATATATTCAGTCTACAAACATCCTCATACCACAGCTACCTGCCACGGCCATGACTTACATTCCACAGCTGTGTGAAAGGAAAGAAGGTAAGTAGCAACTCTTGCTCAACAAAAGATTTAATCATTTATTGTCGCATCAGTGAAAGAAGCAGTTGTGTGGTTTCCTTGACTGTGTCACCATCAAAGAATTTCATGTTGAGCAATTAAAGAGTTTCACTCTTGCAAGAGCCATAAATCTGTGAATTGTTAATAAAATCTTTAATGTTCTCATCCAGACTAAACAGAGTTTAGTTTCTCAAGGAGCAAGACAGGAATGATGAGGTTTCCTTTGGTGCTTGTAAGGATTAAGACAACCCACACGTACTAGGCTCTACATTTATAGGCTGGACTCGATGAGCTCAGAGGTCTCTTCCAACTCCAATTATTCCATGAATCAGCCATTCCATCTGGAAATGTGTTTGTTAGGATACCCATAGGCTTATCCTAGTCAATGATGACTGTAAAGGTCTAGAAACAAAACAAAATCTCATAAACAGACAGATATGAAAGTATTATCTGCATGTTTACCACCATGATAAGAAATCATGTGAAACCAAATATTTATGCAAGAAAAGACACAGGAGGAAAACCAGATCTAGATTCAAAAGAGCCCTCAGACATGTCTTGGCTCAAAGGAATATAATCACTGATTTCCAGTGCAATGGCACTGGGCTGAACTCAGCATTTGTGAAAACCTGAGGCAGTGTTTCATTCCCCTGAGTGTCACTGACAGCACAACCCCTCACCCAGCAGAGCTGATGCACCTGCCAAGAAATAACACCTGGATATGGAACCTCAGCTTGGTCCCTCTTGATGGGTGCTGTGCTGTCAGGACTGGTTATTGTGTCAGTCACAGCTTTGCTCTTCTACAGCAGAAACAACTGCTCTGTTCTGTTCTATTCTGTTCTGCTCTGCTCTGTTCTGCTCTGCTCTATTCTGTTCTGCTCTGCTCTGTTCTGCTCTGTTCTGCTCTGCTCTATTCTGTTCTGCTCTGCTCTGTTCTGCTCTGTTCTGCTCTGCTCTATTCTGTTCTGCTCTGCTCTGTTCTGCTCTGTTCTGCTCTGCTCTGCTCTATTCTGTTCTGCTCTGCTCTGTTCTGCTCTGCTCTATTCTGTTCTATTCTGTTCTGCTCTGCTCTGTTCTGCTCTGCTCTATTCTGTTCTATTCTGTTCTGCTCTGCTCTGTTCTGCTCTGCTCTATTCTGTTCTGCTCTGTTCTGCTCTGCTCTATTCTGTTCTCCTCTGCTCTGCTCTATTCTGTTCTGCTCTGCTCTGCTCTGCTCTGTTCTGCTCTGCTCTATTCTGTTCTGCTCTGCTCTGCTCTGCTCTGTTCTGCTCTGCTCTATTCTGTTCTGCTCTGCTCTGCTCTATTCTGTTCTGCTCTGCTCTGCTCTGTTCTGCTCTGCTCTATTCTGTTCTGCTCTGCTCTGCTCTGCTCTGTTCTGCTCTGCTCTATTCTGTTCTGCTCTGCTCTGCTCTATTCTGTTCTGCTCTGCTCTGCTCTATTCTGTTCTGCTCTGCTCTGCTCTATTCTGTTCTGCTCTGTTCTGCTCTGCTCTGTTCAGGGGGGCCACAGGGAAAGACGGGGGCTGCTCCTTGGCACGAGTCACCCACACCACTGAAATGCAAGAGTGAGCTCCGGGACCTTTATCAAAGTGTGTTTAATTTAGAACAGACTTTAGAACAGACTGTGTGACCTACAGAAGGGTTCTGACCCTAAATGCACTTTTCCTGCCAGAGCACACACACGACACATTTTTAGCTTGAGCAACTGCTCCCAACAAACGCAGTCTGCACCTTCTCAGGTGTGCTTCCCTCTTCTGCTCCCAGCAGAAGCCATTCCAAACCATTCCAGCAGCTCTCTGGAGCTGGTGGAGGGCTCTGAACACGAGTCCCTCACAAGCCCAGCTCTGCTGATGCTGGGAATGGCATTGAGCTGCACATTCATTCCCTGCTTTGAATGCAGAGCCAGCCCGTGCCAGCCTCGCTGAGCACTCCCCAGAAACCCTTTCAGAGAACAGGAATGGCAAACTGTCACCCATTTCTTCTGGGATTGCACAAGGACATCATTCAGGCAGGAAAGACAGCCTGACTCAAATGAAAAGACAGCTCAGAAGCCAGAACTTCTTGGAATGTCTTTTGTGATGTCCCAGTATCAAAACCACAAATGCTTTGCTCAAGCACACAAGAGCAGGAGTGACAGAACTGTGGGACATCCCCACACAGAAGCTGGCAGAGCTACACTGGAACAGTGGGAGTTAAGTAATAAAACTTGGTGTTTCTCAAAGAGCTGCTGAGATTTGCTAGTCCCACCTGCATTCTGAAATGCAGCCATGTCATTAACATGAAATAAACTAAAAAAAATTAGAAGGAAAAGTGTTTGCATTACCTTGACAAGAGGCACAAAAAACCCAACCCAAAATATCTTCTCCACAACCAAATTAGAGACATCTGTCCTGTGATTCCAGTTTGGAGCTGGATTTTAACCCTGCAGTAAACAAACACGGAGGAACATCACACACTTACAGACACCCCTCCCTCTCTATCAGCAATATCCATCAGGAACTGTGGATACCTTTGATCAGAGCTTCAGATATTGTTCTAACTTTACACAATAATAAAAAGGAGAGGAAGGAAAAGATCAGCCCTGGAAATGGGAGAGCAGCCCTGGTTTAATGAATCACAGGAAAAACTACAGGTTTGGCTTTTGGTTTTTTTTTTGGGAACAGGGAATCTTCTGTTTTTCTGAAGTATTTATAAAAATGACTCAATGAAAGCTTCATGCAAGTGTGGAGGGAATTTTTAAGTGAGTCAAGCATTAATAAGTCTGTAAATATGAGCTGGGATCTCCATCCAGCTGCTTTGACAAATGAGTTAATCCCACCTCACCCCAGTGCTGGCCACTCTACACAGAAACACGGGAGACCCTTCAGAAGGGCACCAGGGCTCCAGCTGTGTGAACACACCTTGTCTTCACAGCCAAGTAAGAGCTCCCAAAAATGAGATGAAGGTGATTTCTGCAATACCGAAGGTGTAACAAAAGCCATGTCTTCCTCTGCTCCTCACAGCACAGGGCTCTGAACTCTGTTGAATTCAGTGGGGTGGTTTATTTCCTGTTTGGGAAAGAACAACAAGTTCTTCCTTGCTACTGTGAGCAATTAAGTATTTTCCTGAACTAGCATGACAAACAGATGAGACTATCATAACATTAAGAGCTTTCTCAAGTCCAACTAATCTTCCTTAGTAGCCAGCAGAGCATAAACATTTAATTAAAGTTGTCTAGACTAGAAAAAGCCTTAACCAGGTCCTACACTGACCACACCACGTTTGCAAAAACAAACCCAGTGCTTTGGTGGCCACTGTGCACATGGAAATGCAAATTGGGATTTTCCAGCCTGTGACACCTCTGTGCTCCAGGTCCCACAGAGCAGCCACCTGGCTCTCCTCCATCACTGAGGGACATCAAGTCACAGTGCTGTTGCTATATTTTATATATTAGTAAAGGCCTGTATGCACAAACCAGCCTTTGAAATAAGTCGTGATATTAAGGGCTAAAGTCCTTGAAACCTTCATGCAGAAGAGAAAGTAAAGCAAAACAATATCCCTGTGTGTAAGAGAAAAAATGTAAACTGTGTGTTAGCCAATAGTAGCTTGCTCTGCCTGCAGACCCTGTAGAACCCTATAAAAGGGGTGCTAAAGATAGAAATAAACGGCGTTCACGATTACTTCTGTGAAGACTGGTGAATTGCTCGGGGGTCTTTCAACATCTGGCGCCCGACCAGGGACACCCCTGCGGGCAGAGGGGCCTTGGGGTCAGCGGAGTGGATCTGGCTGTTAGACGTCGTGGGCTTGGATCGGCACCGGATCGGCAGCCTGAGCGCGGTGAGACGCGGAGCGGTTGGACGTGGAAATTCAGGCTGCTGGGGGGGGCCCAAAGGCAAGTGCGTGTGAGAGGGATCGCGACCTTCCCCCTTGCGGGTTGCCATCAGCATGGGGGATTTGCGGCGGCAGATAAACTGCTTCTCTGCATCCTCGTTAAACGAGGCGAAGCAGCCCAGGAAAAGGACCTGGAGATGCTCATTATATGGGCTAATTGTCATGGGCATTTGCAGTGCTCACACTGCTTTTTGCGGTGCAAGAACGGATCTAGAGCGGTTCTAGAGCGGGGAACGGTTCTAGAGCGGTTCTAGACTCGGTTCTAGACTCGGTTCTAGACTCGGTTCTAGACTCGGTTCTAGACTCGGTTCTAGACTCGGTTCTAGACTCGGTTCTAGAGCGGTTCTAGACTCGGTTCTAGACTCGGTTCTAGACTCGGTTCTAGACTCGGTTCTAGAGCGGTTCTAGAGCGGTTCTAGACTCGGTTCTAGACTCGGTTCTAGACTCGGTTCTAGACTCGGTTCTAGAGCGGTTCTAGACTCGGTTCTAGACTCGGTTCTAGGGCGGTTCTAGGGCGGTTCTAGGGCGGGGAACTGTTGCTATATTTTATATATTAGTAAAGGCCTATATGCACAAACCAGCCTTTGAAATAAGTCGTGATATTAAGGGCTGAAGTCCTTGAAACCTTCATGCAGAAGAGAAAGTAAAGCAAAACAATATCCCTGTGTGTAAGAGAAAAAATGTAAACTGTGTGTGTTAGCCAATAGTAGCTTGCTCTGCCTGCAGACCCTGTAGAACCCTATAAAAGGTGTGCTAAAGATAGAAATAAACGGCGTTCACGATTACTTCTGTGAAGACTGGTGAATTGCTCGGGGGTCTTTCAACACAGTGCCACCACCTCCAGAGGTTATTTTATACAGGTGTGGAAGTGTCACAGACAGTGACTTCTGCCATGGCTTGTGCTCCTCCCTGAGACAGGTCTGCAACTCAACCTCTCTGCCACTGGAGACCACGTCCAACTATCTTCAACACTTCTGATTCTGTCCTGTCTGAACTGGATTATACCTTAAATACAATTGTTCAATTTCAGAACAGAATATGGAAGATAAACACTCTATTAGTGAGGCCAAAGTGAAAAAAACAACCTAGATCTCAGAATCCAGCACAAAAAACACAAATCCACAGAAAATCAAGCTTAAGTAAAAATGAAATAAGGTTACAAAATGTAGTGTCAGTTAAGGAGTGGAAAATTTCATCTGAACACCAGAGATCAGATACACACCTCCAACATCAGCAAAGGTGCTTTGAAAGAAGATGAAACTCTGTGCAGTTACGTCTCCTAATTTAATAACTCCACCTCTAGCATCTCAAACGTGCAAAACTCTCAATTTCCCACAAAAATACTCAACTTCCAGAAGGTCCAATGGACCACTGCTAGTTTGTTTGGGAAGAGATAATTCTGATTTTATGGAGCAAAAGCAGCATCTGACCCAACTGAAAAGATGTTTCCTGTGCAGGCAGGCAAAGCAAAGGCTTTGCTTTGTTAGGAAAAAGCTGCTGTTTCCTCTTGGGATTTCTAGGCTGTTTTGGGATGAATGTTTCTCATAACCTATTTTTGTATTTTTTTTTTTTTTTAAATAAAACATTTCCTTCTACTGAATCCTTGTTTATGTGACAGAATAATCTCTCTCTTTTCAGTAATCTTTATAACTTGTTTTACTGGAACATTGAACAGGGAATTTCCAAGACCTATTTCGAGCATTTTTTGGACATCCAGCAGAGCATTTCTCTTCCCTGTAATTTCAGAGTTAAGGTTTTAACCCTGGTACAAGACAAACACACTCTTAATTAACTATAGCTACTGAGTTTGCAGTTCTCCTGTAATAATTTGCACAGAAGTTCCTCCTTCATGTAGCAGAGAGTGGAATAAGCTTTAAATAGCTCCTTACTGCCTTGAACTTCCTTATTAGCTTCTCTCCCCAGAGACAGAAGTTGGGAATAAAGACAGGCTGAGATCACAGCAAGCACTGACAGAGAAGGGAAATGGGGGTGGGGACCATTTGCTTTGCCCAAAAATAAATGTCAAAATGCTGGAGTGGGGTTTCCAGTGTTGCACTAGCTCGAGTTCTGCAGCAATGCCAGGCACACAGCCACCAAGTAAAATGTTCAAATGCAGCATCTGTCTTAATTTCCATCACATACCAAGTGAGCAGAGCTGATAAATGAGAGCTACCCACATTTGCCCAAGTCAGACCTGTTACAAGCTTTGAAAAACAGCAGAAGTTCTCAGGAAATGTCAAGCAGCACAAAATTGCAGCTTCCTTCCCTGGGGGCTTCTGGGGAAAGGCTGGCTGTGCCTGGCTCCTGCTGCAGGGACTGCAGCTTGCTCAGGAGCTTCACCCCAAAACCAGGGATCCCAGCAGTCCCAGAGAGCTGAAATGCAGAGCAGGAGCCCTTCCAGCAGGGAAGCCATTCCCACCTCTCTGCTGCTGCTCAGCACACGCCTGGGGACCGCCAAGGTGAGGACACGCAGTTTTTGAAAGATACTGGCAAGCAGCGCTGCTTCAAGCAAGAACTGAACCAAAAATTCCCCAAGCTTGCAAGGAAAGGAATGCCTGCATTCCAGCAGACAGCACCCACGGGAACACTGCTCCGTGGAAGCTGCTTTCTAAGTGATGCATAAGCCCAATTTGCCCCATCTGTGAAAGATTTAACAGCAGGAAGGTTTTGCATTACTGAACTTTTCTTTTTATTTAAACAAGAGGTAGACTTACGTTTTTGAAACTGCACTGTAAATTTCTAAATCCACTAACAAACAACACCTAGTTTTGTACTAATACTGCTTTATAGTGAATCACTGAATTCAGAAGCAAAGAGATGAATACCAGCTCCCAGTCATTAACACAGAATAGTTTCTATTCCAGTAAATTGCCCCAGGCCTTATTAACATAAAAGAATAAGCCAGAAAGCTGTTTCCTGTTTTATAAAAGTAAACAGAACTTCAGTTCTAATGCATGGAAAAGTCTCTTTAAAAGAACAGGGGGAAAGGAACAAAGTGCTCTAACACAGCAATAGAGATCCATTTAAATATGGAATTGTTTCCAGTTGTGGTGTGCTATTTCAGAAGGCAAACCTGTGGTTCATGCAACCCTTCCTACACAGCAGTAAGAGTCTAACTCTCAGGATTATGCAACTCTCTGACAGCATCTGGGTTTTCTGGATGATATAAACACAATTAAAACTACAGGAAAAGGAGCACAATAAGAAGCGAGCTTTAAAATCTGCTCCAAGGAGAACATTGAGATTTATGTAGTGGACAGGAAGCTACTTTCAGGCAAAAAAAAAAAAACCAAAAACACAACACTTTTTTTTTGTTTTGTTTTTTCTAAAGAGGTTTTAAAACAGAGGAAGCAAACTGAAGCACTGGGAAAGAATATTTTGAATACAGTCAGTTTGTCAGACAGCAAGGAAGAAAGGGTAAGATCTGGGGAGAGGGGGTGAAGAGAGGGAGAAAAAAGAAGCGAGTTCAACAAGCAGTGTCTGGAACACCCGGCTCTGCAGCTCGATTTTGACACAGAGAGAAACGGGGCCAGTGCCAGCCAACAAGTGCCTGACACCATGAGGGAGAAGAAAACTATTTTAAGCTTTGTCATCTGCATGCATGGATTCTCTCTGCTAAATGCCAGATGCAAAATGTTTGTCCCTAAGCGTGCAGGAATATCAATTATTGCAGACTGTACTACAAGCAGATGACATGTTTACAAATTAAGGTTCTCTTCCTCTGCAAGTGCCTGTCCTTTTCTATAATGTACCAAAGGATTTGACTCCGAAACCAGAGCTCAGAATCATTTAAATCTGAAGAAGAGGTAAAATTAGCCCATGGAGGGAAATGTGCTTTTGTTACTGTGTGGGAAGCAAACAGGCAGATAAAACTCTGATTTCCAACCACTGACATCTACAGTGTTTAACACAACTGCTGGAGAAAATCACTGCTGTGGTTCAGGATTATGCAATCTCCTAAGAAAGTCCAGAGGATTGAACTCCACCTGCTCCCAACATATACCCACATTTAACATAAAACTACGACTGTTCCAAAGAAACCCAGCAGCTGAGGCAGGACACAGTGCTGGTAACACTTGGGGAACTGAGAGAGCTGTGAGACCACGTCAGACAGTTCCTGTGTGTGTGGGACAACCAGCTCTCCCCAGCCCCTCTCTGTGTAGATTATAACTCAATTTCTCCAATATATGCAAGTCAAACTAAATGCTCTCGAGAGTGCAAATCTTTAATTCAGTTTTAGAAGTTGTTTTTTCTTCAGGGCAGCACTTTTATGGATCAAACTGTGAGTAAACAGACTAGCAAGGTTTCCTTTAATTAGTCACACACAAAGTCTTTCAGCCAGTGAGGCACGGTAAAGCTGTTACCACAGTTACTATCAGCAAACAATGAGAAAAACAGTGTAAGGCCAGAATTTCTCTAGCTGTATATTCCAAAGAAATGGACAAAGCAAAGCTGGAAGTTCTGTGCTGCTGAACCTTTGCCCAGGCACCAGATGAAGCAGTTACACGACTTTTCCTTCCACGCACTGAAAGGGCAGCAGAGCTGAAGCCAGGCCTGGGCTGCAGCATCACTGAGGAAGAGCTTTTGGAGCTGCAGAGCAGCACAGCTGGACACCCACAACCCTGCCACTGCTGCAGGCACAGCCAGCTGCCACGGGTGCCAGTTCTTCCCTGAGATCACTCTCGGGAGGCAGCAAGAGCCAGCTTGGATTGAAGCTTTCACTGCCCTTTCCCAGCACCTCCAGCTTTCCTCACAATCCCGAGATGAAATGCTACAGCATATCCCTGACAGAGCAAGGGGAAAACAGCCCCAACCTCTGATTAGTTCAGTATTTTATACTCCATAATTATCAAGCATAGGTTACAATTTAATTTAATTTCTTCTCAGTTATGAGTCCTTGACAAATTATGTCAAAGGGTATTCTTACTGTATTAATCTCCTCACACAAGAGGGGACTGCAGGTTAAATTTCAACAGGAAAGGAAATTGCTTTACACTACTGGAAGGTAGGCAAAAAAAAGCCTCTGGAATGGATGTGCCACATTTCTTCCCATCTGTCTCTGTGCTCCACTGTACACATTTCACACTGAAACACTGAAGGGAGGCTTGTTCTGGGAACACATTCTGACCACACACGGTGAAAAAATGGATCTCAGGACAGAGCAGACACTTGCAAGTGTGTTTCAAAACAGAAAACAAACCTTCTACCTGATCAATAGCTTTGAGAGGGTAACAATATTCCTCCACAATAAAAGGATTATCTAAATGCAAAAGCAACTAAGAACAAACATAAGCATCCCAACTGTTCTGGAGAAGGGTTTGTCTCCACTCCCCTAAAAGATGTTTGCAATCAAGCTGGAGAAGCTTTTGCTGGAAAAGCAAGCCCCTGCAGCTCTCAGGCCTGCAAGCTGCCACTCCTCTTTTGAAATAGCTGCAAGTTTTATACTTTATGAGCAGTGACAGGTCAGCTTGAAAAAGCCTTCAAGACTCAACCCTGACACAACTAATTTCTTCCCAAACTGACCGCTGCCATCAGTTATACCACTGGTTTTTCCACTTTACTGAGGCTGTGCCAAGCAGGTATCCTTCAAAGAGCAGCAGAATTACACATGGACAATGTCATTTTTAAAATTATTTCCAGGCTCAGTATTAACACAGCAAACTGTGCACTCCCCAGTCCAGGTCAGCCAGCTTTCCTGCACCTGCAAGAAGAGGCTCCAGCACCATCCCTGCCTCGTGCCATCACATGCTCCCACAGCACCACGACCTCAGCTGCACTGACATGGGCTGAAACTGGCTTTTTGGAGCAGTTTTAGCTGGCATCTGCCTCACTGGAAGGTTACACTAATGCTCGTGCCAGCAAAGGGAAAGAATAAGTAGCTGAGCACTCAGGGCTGCTGCTCTCAGCAGTGCCAGCTTATGGTGGCTTAGCCAACACAAAGCCACGGCTGCTTTTTACTTAGTGTGACGTTACTAAAAGACTAATCTGTGATCCCTCTTGGAAAGAAGAGTTTCTGCTTTAAGCAGCCCTCCTTGCTAAAGGAGAGAAAAACCTACAAAGGAATTCTGAAACCTTTTACAGAGCAGAAACACATGGTTCTTCATCAGAAAGGGTGAAAGCACACACGAAACACTGTATCTCAATACCAAAATGCTTCTTGCAGCCAGCTTCCAACAATGAATTCCAGGACAAAAATTATATATAGCATTTACTGTGTAATCCTGCTGATATTAAAATGGGATTCTGAAGCAGTAATAAATCTTTACCTCTGAACTTCACTTTGAATACAAGCACTCTGCAGAACTTACAGCAGTACTGTTGTCATGTTTGTTTCTTATCCTGGTTCTTAAAACCTACCTTTAAAGCCTCTATGACAAGATCTCTTGCTTCTAATTCTCCCTCAAGAATGCTAAACAGCGTCAGTAGTTCTGGTTTGCTGAGTTTTTCCAGATTCATCCTGAAAGCCTGAAAAATAATGAAACCTAGTTTAGTAGGTATTTCTTTGGACATAAAAATCAGTATTCAAAGCTACGACATATAACCTCCATTTAACTTCAGCTCCCAGTTTTTTGGATTGCAAATTGCCCTGAGGGGGGATAATTTTCTCTCCAGCTTCCCAGACCAGTTGTAGAAGATGCATTTGTCACCTTGTCCCAAGGGACAGGAACATATGCACACCCAGATGGTGATGGCAGAACGTGCAGGTTAACAGGACCGGACAATATTCACCAAGAAGCAGCCAAAGTTCACAGGAGAGGGGAAAAAGACGGATATTTAAAAGTCATATTGATTACATATCTGCCTCACACAGCTGCAAACATCACTGAGGAGCTGTGATGAATGAAGGCCAAACTGGGCCACCCACACGAGCTCAGCTGTGCTGGGAGTGTTGCAGAGCTGGGATACAATTCCTGGGAATGCCATTATCCCACTGATGGAACAGGCCCAAAGCACTTCACAAAAATCAATGCCACAGAAAATACACACTTCATTACTATTGTTTCAAACTGTTTCAATATCAGCATCATTTATTAAATATAATTTTACTGCCTACAAAAGAGATCCATCATCTGAACTGCACAGATAGAAGCTTTATATTCCCTTGCATTTTTGCTGATACACTTAATGTATCAGCATGTCCAGTAATAAGCCTTTTTATTACATTATTTTGTTAAAATGGAAATCATTTCAGACCAAATCCTTGTCTCTGATGCAAATATACCCACTGATATAGTCTTGTGCTTTGCACAACCATCAAATACACTTTTCTGAGTCCAAGTCGTGTCCATCTTTCACACTTTGTGTCAAGCAGAAAATGCTGCAGCATGAAGAAGCTGCTCAGAGATAAATTCCAGTGGCAAGTGATAAAGGGTTAAATCAGCCCCTACTGGAGATGTCTATCCAGCTAAAACATTCAGCTGAAGTCTAGTTTGTCTAAAGTCACTGCTTCTTTACAACTGATTTGCATAACTGTGCCTTGGAGAGTTATACACAAAAGCAAGTTCTGTCTTGTTTGTGCCAGAGCAGCTTTCCAGTCGCTGGGAACAGAAAGTTCTGTAGTCTTCATACAGCAAGAGAAATCAGAAATCTGATTTCTCACACCAGTGGGAGTGACCACGACTGGCTGCTCCAAACCCAAACTGAACTGGACACCACACATCTGTCAGCACTGCATTTCTGTTTCCTACTGCAGATCCGTTCACACATTCAAGAGGAAAATCCACAAGTGGAACGTTTGGGAAATCTGTTCATATTTGTCACCGTGTCAAAAAACCCTGATGAAGATTTGACACAAAGGCATCGTTTAGAAACTCACTGTATTGAATAATCACATTTTTGTGGGGCAGGACAGTGCTGGTCACTCTCCAGCACTGATCACTTCAGGTCAGTCAATGGACCTTGACAGAGATGTCCAGGGTGAGAGCCCGGACACGGCTGGAGGGTTCTGTCACCATGGGGAGCCTGGGTGGCTGAGTGTGAGCTACAGCTTGGTCATCTTAGAAAAATGGGAAGAGAGGGCATAAGAAGCAGCAAAGAGATGCTAAAACATAAAGAAGCAGCTGCACAGAGAGAGAAAAGACAAAGCCTGGTTCTAGTCTTTGATATTTACCATGTTTGTGCTGTGCTTTTGTCAAAGCTGCAGCATTTCCTTGGGCAGTCTTTATAACTGGAATATCCAAACACCTGCTTAGGAGATGCACAGCTTGATTTCAAAACCATCTCAGTCCTTGCTCACACTAAATTCACAGGTTTTAAGACTGAACCAATACCAATTTTTATTGCCAGATACCCAGCAAGTCACAGTAGTGTTGGGGCATCATAAATAGGAACGAAAAAGGAGAAGCTTCCTTGGAGATCTTAAAACAAAGTGCATCACACATTTCTGTTACCCCAGGACGGTAAGTGTTGAACATGGACTTTCAACATGACTGCATCCATGCTTTTCCCTTACAATGAGATGATGTGGAAATGTGCAGCTGCATCTCCCCAAGAGCTACCAAACAGCTCAGTCTTATAGCAAGGACAGCTACCAGCTGCAGTTTGAGATTTTAAAGCTATTAGTCAGGGCAGCAATAATTTCTACTCTATATTCTAACTACTCCCATTGTGACTCGTACTTCCCAGTGTTATAGGAATAAGCCATGCTATTCTTACCACGCCTCTGTGGTCTTTAATGCGCTTAATAACACAAACAAGCCCTGTCCTAAAATATACACGTAAAAATACTTAAGAGAAATAAAGAGCAGGAGCCAGTTTGCACAGCAATCATTTATCCAACAACAAGAGGTAACATTAAAGGTACGTAAGTGGTACAGATTTACCTTCCTCATGTGCAACCTGCTGCAAGAGAAGATCTCTCCCTGCTTTGTTTGCACCAGTTACTCCACACTGCTGAGGGAACAGACTGGGAGCAGGTGCAACAAAGTCATTGCTCCAAAAAACCCACCAAAATGTACCTGTACTCCCCAGTGACCTGCAGGGATATTTTCAGCACCCCAGGCAGATGGCTGTTATGCTGAACAGATAACAATCCCAAGCATTCCCTTTAAGGGACTCTCTGCACTTGAGAACCGAAAACTGGGAGGAAAAAGAAGCCAAATTCATTTGATGTTATTATTTTACAGGAATAGGAAGCATCTCTGGATCAAAGAGCCAATAAGCATGTATTTGAGCTCCTTTTCCCCTACCCAAATCTCAATCCAAATCCATTCCCAGCCCTCCAGGCTCCTGAGCTGACCTTTCCAGGGCTGCTTTCAAGCTACACATCCCTATGCCTTCCCTCATCCCACTTTTAATAAAAAGATCACGCCAACTCTATTAAATTACCCAGTTCTCCCCCTTGCAAACAGTCCCATTCTACCAAAGGGATCTGGGCTCTTCTGCTGAGGAACCTGACCCTGTTTCCAAACCTTTAACCAAGAGACAGAAACAAGATCCAGCAATTCCCAGGACACTTTACCCCTTTTACATCCAGGGAAATACACTGAGCACACTCACACAGATCACAAACCACAAAGACCCTGTTGTTTAGTCTGATGGTATAAATATTTTCCCCAAGTCTGAGATACACCACCATTTTTGGACAATAAGCCAGAGTTTAGAGCATAAACAAAGAAAATCACTTTCTGCTCGCTTAAAGGTGAGCTTCCAGCTAAGGACTGGAGTCTCCTCAGCAGACCCATACCCACACCCCAAGGAGATAAAACTTTTCTAAGGAAGTTATTTCCCAGTATTTAACTGGAAATGAATCAAGAGCAGTTTAAGTGTCCGTAGAACCATGCAGCCAGCAGACCAGGGGGAGTTATCTCTGGCATGTGCCACTTGAGGAACACAACAGATAAGCTTGCAGCCCGTGGCAGCTCCTCCACACCCTCAATCAGGGCGTGATGATTATGAAACCATGCCAGGTTACATTTCACTGCTCACACTCACAGGGGCACAAAGCAACTGAAAGAATGCTGCCAGCACAGGAGAACCTCACCCACCCACGGCAGCGAGCCTTGGAGTCAGGGGCAGGAGCCAAAGAGGAGCTGAAGGCACAGCCCAAGGCATGGCGAGCACAGCTTGTCAAGCTTCAAGAAGCTTCAAGATCCTCTGCAAGCCCCTGGCTCAAAACTCTTCTACTTCTTTTAAAAAACCATCATGAAGAACAAAGCTTGCTGTTCCTTCTTCCTCTGAAAGAGGGTATTTCCTAAACCTACACCAGTGCAACAATGGCCCTATGACAATAATCCTGAATCAGCCCAATTTTCTTTCCTGTGTTCCTGAAGAGGAACTGATATTTTCCAGGAGCCAGCACGGGCAGTCGTGTAATCGCAATCATGGGAGAACCTAAATGACCAGTTTGAGAAGTCCTGACAGACAAGTTCCCAAAGCTGTTTCTGCGTGTATCGGGTGGTGTTTGAGTTGTTTCACTAATTACATATGTTTATGTAATGAAAAACATCTAACATACACTTAATAATTGTGTATCCACAATGCAACCTGGCACTGCATCAGAACTGCGGAGAACTAGGTTAAAATCAGAAGTGTTTATATTTCCTTCACCTTTGTATCTCAGCCCTAAAGAAGAAAAGGCATTACCACAAAAAACCCAAGACATCTTCACTCCATTAGTTTTTGAAGTAATACTCGGAAGAAAGCAAATAAGCAAAATTCTGAGCATGGATTTTGTGGGGGTTCTTGAAGCCCCTGTGCAGCCCCTGGAGCTCCTGGAGAGAGAAGCGAGAGCATCGCTGTTTGCTCTGACCTTCAGCCTCGCCCCTCCTGGCACCCGACCGCTGCTGCCGCTGCTCGGGACGGGCGAGCCCGGCGGCTCAGCCCGGGGCACGGCCGGCGGCACGGGGCCGGTGTCGGGATCGGTGCCGGGGCGGCGGGGCCGGGCTCGGCGGCTCCCGAGCGGCACCGGCCCGGAACAACCGCGGCGAACAAAGGGAAACGGCGCAGCGGAGCCCGCGGGGAGCAACAACCGGCTCCGCCGGGCCCGGCTGCACCCGGTAACGCCCCCCGGCCTCCGCGCCCCCCGCTCTCCCCGTTCGCCGCCGATCTCACCCCTCCCCGCCGCCTGCGGCCGCCCTAGTCCCGACTGCAGCCGCCCCCGCCCGCAGCGGGGCTCGGCCCCGCCGCCGCCCCTCTCAGCCCCCGCGGGCCGGGCCGCCCCGCACCTGCCTCTGCCCGCCCGCAGGGGCAGCGCCGCGCCAGGACGGGCCGGAGCGCGCCGGGCCGGAGCGAGCCGAGAGCGGGACCCGCCGCACCGACCTGCCCTGCCCCGCGCCGCCGCCGCCGCCGCCGCTCCGCTCCCCATCGGCCGCCCCGCCCCGCCCGCTGACCGACAGCGCGCCCGCCAATCAGCGCCGCCGCCGCCGCGGGCGCGGCCCAATCAGCACCGGACGGGGCGGGGCGGGGGCGGGAATATCCAATGAGGCGGCTCGGGGGGCGGGGCCGCGGTGAAAATCCCTTTTGTTCGCGGCGGAGCGAGCGGGCGGCCGTGATTGGTGCGTCACTTCCGGCGGGGCGGGGCCGAGGAACCGCCCGGGCCAGCGCCCCCGGGCCCCGCCTGTGCCCCGGTCCCGGTCCCGGTCCCGGTCCCGATCGCAGGGCCGGGCTGCAGGAGTCTGGGGCAGCTGAATGCCCGTGGCGGCCGTGGCAGAGCTGCGTTCTCACAGCGGTTCTGAGCCCCGGCCCCTCCTCATTCCGGGACGTTCCCTCTCCCCCAGCACCTCCGGGTCCTGCTCCCCGCATGGCGCCTGAACTCGGCCTCTCGGCCCCGGTGGTTTGCCCAAGGGTGTCCGTGATATCTGTGTGTGTTCTGTGTGCTGCAGCGCTCCAGCAGCGCTGCTTTGCGTTGACTCCACTGAGCCCTCACTCACCTGAGCCCTCACTCACCTGAGCCCTCACTCACCTGAGCCCTCACTCACCTGAGCCCTCACTCACCTGAACCCTGCCTCACCTGAGCCCTCACTCACCTGAGCCCTCGCTCACCTGAGCCCTCACTCAGAACCGCTGTGTCAGCTCATATCACAGACTTGTCTTTGCTTCCTACACACCATTTTCACCCCTCGGACCTGGGGGTGAAGCCCTTGGCAGAGCAGGGATGGGCTGGAGAGGGGGCAAGAGGAGGGGGATGCTCCAAGAAGGCCGGGAATGTCAGGGAGGAGGAGGAGGATGCTGGCACAGGGCTGGCTGCAGGAGGGTGCTCACTCTGAGCTCGCACCGTCTGCGGCTGCAGAAAAGGGGAAGGGGGCTCGTGGAGTGCCACAGATGGAGGAAGTTGGGGGGAAAAAAAGCTGACTTAACTCACCACATCCTAAGCGCAGGACGTGCAGCCTGCCACGGGGACCTGCGAGCTGGCACAGCATGTCAGCTTCTGGGAAAAATGGGCTTTAGGGGGAAAAGGGGTGGAGGGACAGAGATCCACACTGAGTGGGGACGGTGAGCAGGGGTGAGCACCCGCTCTCAGATCCATCATTCCCGTTCCCAGAACACACGGACCGTTCTCAGCACCTGCACTTGTGCCTTGGCTGGAAGGGCTCCGTCGTGGTGTGCAGTCTGAGGCAGCGGTGTCCAGCTGTGCCCAGCTGTGCCCAGCTCTGCCCAGCTGTGCCCAGCGGTGCCCAGCTGTGCCCAGCTGTGCCCAGCTCTGCCCAGAGGTGCTGCTGCCAGCTGTGTCCAGCGGTGCCCAGCTCTGCCCAGCTCTGCCCAGCTGTGTCCAGCGGTGCCCAGCTGTGTCCAGCGGTGCCCAGCGGTGCCCAGCGGTGCCCAGCGGTGCCCAGCTGTGTCCAGCGGTGCCCAGCTGTGTCCAGCTGTGTCCAGCGGTGCCCCGGCTCCCGCGGCCCCGCTCCGGTCCCGTCGGCGGGGCTGTCGCGCCCCCGCGCGTCCGCAGCGCCGCTGCTCAGAGCCTGCTCCACAAAACACGCCCGAAACGTTCGCGTCTCAAAATAGCAAGGGAGGGCTTGTATTTCCTTGCATTTCCAGGCTGGCACGGACCATCGGCGGCATCATCTGCTTGCTGCAAACATTCCTGATGCTGCCCAGTCCCACTCCTGGAAACGCAGGAGAAAGGAGACCTTTGTGCAGAAAGAGCTCTGCGTGAGGCTGATTGACTAGTGATGAATTGAGCCTGGAAAGGTCATGGATGCATGAGTTACATCAGGGAACATCTGGCACCAAAAGCTTCTCTGTTCTGGGGCTTGGTGAGGACACTCGATGAACCCAGAGCAAATATCTGAAGGGACTAAGAGTCCTAAACCTGCTAGGTGGTCTCAGGGGCGGCAAATAAACAGCTGCAGCCTTGAAAATTAGTGCAATTGAGAGGAAAAAAAAAAAAAAAAAGTTTCATAGCGGAGTCCATAAAGAAAAAATCTATTAAAGAATATATTCAGTTGCCCCCTGGTCTGCAATTGAGGGGGTGATAAATCATCTGCAGAGGAGAAGAAGGAGGCTTTCTGGGTCTGGAAGACCTCTCTCTCCAGGCTGTTTGGTCGCTTTATACTTTTCATTTTTTAACATTCACTAGAGGTACTGGCACAGATGCCCAGAGCAGCTGTGGCTGTCCCTGGATCCCTGGAGATGTTCAAGGCCAGGCTGGACAGGGCTGGGAGCAGCCTGGGATGTGGAAAGTGCCCCTGCCATGGCAGGGGGTGGAAAGAGATGAGCTTTGATGGCCCTTGTAGTCCAGGCCAGTCTGTGATTCTGTGACTGCCAGGTGTCTCAGATACAGGCAGAAATATCAGGCACCCTGAGAGTGTGTGCAGGGTGGATTTCTGGTGGAAGGAAACAACAGAGACGTGCCAAGGAGAGGGCAGGTGCAGATGGCTCCGGTACCTGCACACAGATGAGGTTCTGGCTCTCTGTGCCTCGAACGGAAGCTGTGGCACGAGTCCAGGGAAGAGCCAGGGGCTGGTGGGGCTGCAGGTCCTGTGGGATGGAGCAGGAGGTCCCTGGGAAGCCAAAGGAGGAACCAGGATGGGTCCCCTCACTGGGCAGGCTCGTGTCCTGGTGAGCATCAACCCCCAAGGAATTCCCAGGAGGGAACAAAGTGGTAAGAGAGGGATTTCTCCTGAAGTATCACATGCAAGAGAGATAAACCATAAACACAAACAATTAGGAAGAAGCACATCTGTCATGTTCTTGATGCTGTCGGAATGAGAATCCATCTGGGAAAAGAGCCAGCCCTGCCTCCCTGGGAATTATGTATTTTTTTCTTTTTAAATATTGTATGACATCCATCTCTAGAGCTGTGTGTTGTTTGTGCTGGCATGTGGGTGTGTATTTCTGAAGGCTCCCCCTATTAACACAAGATCTATAGTCTCATTTTAGAAAATTTGTGGCTATAAAAACATATTCTGGGTTTGACTGAGTGTTTTTTCCTTCCCTTCTGAAACTCTGGAGCCGTGTAAAATAGCTTCATAAAACTTGTAGTGCTTTTTAAAGTCAAAGTTACTGCCTTGCCTTGCTTTTCAAAATGCACTCTTGATTTTAAGTGTTGGGATATTGTTTGCTTTTAAACTAGTGAATGCTGAAAAGATGCTCTAAATTCCTTTTTTTATTTTGTTGCTTACTGAGAAAAATCCAATTATACCAAAGGGAAATGGGAATAAAACATTTCACAAAAATATATGGTATATAAGCAAAAAAACCCCTCAGTCTTCCAAAACGAGTGTGCAAAAGAAGGGTAGAATTCTTTCAGCATAATCCCTTGAGTAAATTCCCTCTCTGGGAACACAGTGATGCCCAAGGGAGTGGGAGCCCCTCCTCAGCACCACAAAGTCCTTTCCCTGCTGTTGGTGGCCCAGGGCCAGTCCTGGGTCCCGGCCCCTGGAGGGAAGCCAGAGCTGCCCTTGCCCAGCCCAGGGGGACTGGAAGAGGGGGAAGCACCAAGGCACGGTGGGCTCTGCTCAGGAGCTCCCGCAGCCGCTCCCAGCCTGCGGGAAAAGGGCTCAGCAGGAAAGGGACTCGGTGCTGGCAGCCAGGCCCTGCCTTCCTACAGCCCTTCCTTCCAGTTACTCTGTCAAGTGCTGCAGAGAGAGCATTCGAGCAGCCAAGAAGCAGCTCCAGTTCAAAGGATTTGGGAAAACCCTTTTTCCAATCAGGCAATTTGTAATTTCAATTGCTGAGTGTTTCCCTTCCATTCCTTGGCACTGAAGCACCATCTGAATTGGCTTTCTCAGCACTTCAGGAAGGCTTGTGTTACATTATGTAAGATTTAACAGCCATCACTTCTCCAAAAGTAATACAGAAAAGTGTTTTTTATGACACAAGAGGGAGATTTCTCATTTGGGAAGCTGATTCTTTGTTATTTTCAAATGACTGCTTTGGTGCTACTTCAATCTAGTAACTAATTTTGTCTCTGAAAAAAACTAGAAGAAATTTTGTTGATATTTTGACAAATGGAAATGCCTGCTGAGAGAAAATTAAATTTGCCTTTTTATCTTTATATGTGCATATCATATACATTTATGTGTCATATTTAGATCTAAGGACCCCTCAGGATGCGGCACAGGATGGGTAAGGCTGGAAATGGCCACGGTGGGGTCCTGCTCCAGCCCCACTCCTGCTGCTCTGGAGCTGAGCCAACTGGTCATGAACCCAGTAAGGGTTTGTTTGTCCCAGCTTTGCTCTGCTGTCCCACATGAAGCTGACAGAAAATTCCTCACCCAGTCCTGCCACAGGCCCAGCCCAGGAACCAGCCCAGGCTTTCTCTTCAGGAGATTTCCTTTTCTCTCCATGACCATTTATTCATCCATTTCACGTGGATGTAATGTCCCTTTGCTGGGAGCCCCTCCATGGATCCTACAGCCTTTGCTTCTCAGCACGTGGCATTGGCAGTACCTAAAGTATTAATTACAGGCAGGGGGAAGAAATGTTGCTTTCTCTGCTGAAGCTGTTTAGCAATTTCCCTGGAGAAAGCACTCTGGGAGCTGCTGGGCTGGTGATGACTTTCCCGACAGTGATTGAGTGCTCTGAGAAGAAGCAGGAGTTTGTTGCTACTTCATTTGCTGTGCTGGGCTCTTTCTCTGCAGCATTAATACTGCTCTGGCCAGACCAAGGTGTAAAAGAAGTGGAAAACAGAAATATACTCGGAAATTACCATCACCTAAGAGCACAGCCCATGGTCGTGCTTTCCTTGGGTTACCCTCCTCTCCGTGTGCTGGGGAATTGCTTTTTGTGATGGAGAGCTCCTTGCCAACAGGGCCCTGAGTGATTCCTGAGCCTCTGCAGCCCTGAGAGCAGAGAGGAGAGAAGCGTGAAAAACAGGACAATAAATGGGAAGGGCAAGTTCTCCCTGAACAGATTGAGCATTGAGCTGCCTGACTAATGCTTCCTAATTATCTCTCTAAGTGGCAAAGGGGGACTGCCAGGAGCTTGTGGGGCTCACACAGCTTCATGGCTGCACAGTGTAAATTAGTCCTCATTTTTGAGCAATATATTTCTGCATGGCACCTGTTCTTGCCATCACTCCTAGGTTGTCTTCCTTCACAAGCTGGTTTGTTCTGTTTTATTTCTCCCTCATGGAAACTCATTTATTATTTTACATTAGTGTGTGAAGCCTTGGAGCATCTCTTCCTGCATTTAAAGCAGGAGGAGAAGCCTCCCAGTGTGACAGTCCCGTGCAGGGCTGACTCTCACAGCCCTGCTGAACAGCTCTGAGCTTCAAGCATGGGGTGGCTTGGTCAAAGCATTTTCAAAGCAGCTGGGCCTTTCCTGAGCACTGGGTGGGGAATCACAGGGCAGAAGAGTTTCCAGAAGAGGAACCGGCTGCAATCCTGCCAGTGGTGGAAGTGGGGCCGCAAAGAGCTGAATCTGGGGAGCACAGGGGAAGTTCTCCAGCCAGCAAACACCCTGTGCCATCCTGCCACAGCTCAGACACAGCAGCTGCTTAGCAAGGCTGCGAGAATTACAACTTACACTGCATTTGCACAGGGTATAGAGGAAGGCAGCAGAAAACACCTTTACCTTCTATGGGTACTACCTAAAAATGAGAAGCTCCTGGAATTCAGTGTCTTTAGGGTTCTCTCGGCACCTTTGGCAAGGAGGGAGCCCCTCCAGAGGAGGAGGAGACCTTGCAGCAATGGCCCTGGGCTCCTTCCCCAGTGCCAAACTCACTGTAGGAGCACGGGGAAACTCTGCACTCCCATTATCCAGATTATCCAACTTGCACCTTCAGGACACGTCCTCTGCCCACAGAGATTTGGCCCTCGCTGCATTCCCAGCTCTGCTCCTGAGCTCTCCACACTGAGCCTGCCAGCAATGGCAAAATCCTCCAGCATCTCCCCTGACTCGGCACTCCTTGGCTCCTGCAGGTTATTTGTGTGCCAGCTCTGCTGCTCTGTTAATGTGCTGAGGAGGTTTCTCTCAGCAGGCAGAGTGGCACCGATTCCCTGATGGGATCAATGGGCTGGAAACAGCCACAGGCTCTGCAGCTTCCACTCCCTCCGGACCTCTGGGACCCCCCTCCCTCCCCCAGACCGGGAAAATCCTACTATGGCCAGAAATTCTGGGTTAATTCACCAGTGCCTACTCAAACCAAGGATGAGTGTGCCACGAGGTGGTTTTCTCTCAGCTCTGAAGTGCTGTGAGATGGGAATTCCTCCGAGCTGGGCACTGGAGGCAGAGATGCTGCAGACCCACAGATGAGTGAGGCAGAAAAAAATCCTCAAAACTTTCAGCTTCCCCTGGAAAGGTGATAGTCAATAACCCCCAGCTTTTCGAGTGTTCTGGCTCACAGCTGCTCAGACACATCCTCTGCCCCCACCCCTCACTCCAGGGGGGACCACTCTGGGTCCTGGATCGAGGGGGGAAGGACAGTGCAGCCACAGGAGGGGCAGGTCACTGCTGATCCCTCTGGGGCAGCAACACTCACACCAAACAAAACACTCACACAAAACAACACAAAACACACAAAACAACACAAAACACAACACTCACACCAAACAAAACACTCACACAAAACACACAAAACAACACAAAACACAACACTCAACACTAAACACAACACTCACACAAAACAAAACACTCACACAAAACACACAAAACACAACACACAACACAAAACACACAAAGCACCACAAAACACAACACACCAAACAAAACACAACACTCACACCAAACAAAACACAACACTCAAAACAAAACACAACACACAAAACAAAACACAACACACAAAACAACACAAAACACAACACACAACACAAAACACAACACTCACACAACACAAAACAGACCTGTGAGCTGTGGAGCTGCTCAGGGCACGGGGCTGGACAGCTCTGTGGCAGCTCCAGCCACAGCACACAGCCTTCTGAAACAGAGAGAGTGTGAAACAATAGAGGTGAACTTTACTTCTGCCTGGAAAGACTCCTGACAGTTTCCCAGCAGCATTCTTACAGAGCAGGGACTGCTGGGGAAGAGCTGTGGGACCAAGGAAACATCTCCTGAGGGCTGCATACAGAGAGAGTAAAGAAAACACAACCATGGGGCATTTTGGAGCCATTTAATGCACCAAGCTGCTCCTCTCCCTTTCCCCTGGAAGATCTGTTACCCCAGGAGTCTCAGAGTGATTCCTGTTTTTCCAGGGAACATGACAGACACCAGCCAGTGCTAACACAGCTCTGAGAGGAGCAGGAGTCACCCAGAGCATGGGTCCTGCTTGGATTGTTGCTGAGCTGGCAGAGGGGGAATGGAAGATAAGAAGGAAGAAGACGTGAAAGCAACATTTTAAAGGCCATGGGCAATGAGGCAAGTCAGGAGGAATAATAAAAGCCCTGTCTGCATTAGGACTTCACTTACAGATAACTTCTGGAAGGTGGCTCTGAGATCACTGTGATTTCATACCCGATTAAACTGTGCTGCAGTCCCGGAGGCAGCTGATAAACACGATTTCTGCTCTGTACTGCTCACAGTCACCATGCTCCAACCACATTTACTAATTATGTTTGCTCTGGTGGAGCTCTCTCAGCGTTACAGGCTGGGCTGTGAGCGGGGGCCCAGGGGTGGGGGCCCAGGGGTGCCCCAGCTCCTCTGCCCCAGCCCAGCTGCCCAGGATGGAGCCCTGCACCATCCCCTGCACCCCACACCACGCCATGGGCCAAGGTAATGTCCAGGCTTGACTTTGTGTCTCCAGAATTCAGTGTACCCAGCAAGAGGAAAGGCTATGGAGGATGTGGGGGTGCTCAGTGAACCCCAAAAGCTCCTGCAAGGACCCAAGTGCCCATGTGAGGAGCACAGGGGAGCTGGCCTGGTGCTCTCATGCACGTCAGGCTTGCTCACATTCAGCAGATTACTTTAGAATTTGCATTCAGGCAACGGGAGTTGAAACAGCAACCATGAACTTGATCAGTGTCATTTACATAATTTCCTGTTTGCAAGGGGCTCCCGTTTAATTTTTCCACCCCTTGTCTGATCAAATAAATATACCTACTTCTAGATGAAATGTATTTCAGGTTTAGAGGATTAACCTGCCTGCAAGAAGTGACAATGATTACAGCTTGTTATCCCCAAAATACAATTCCAGGATCCCTGCAAGCTGGAGAAACTCAGTTTTCTCCGTCCCTCAGGGAATGGCATCACTGGATAAGAATTTCTCATCCAGGACTCCCTTTTCTCCCCCTCTTCACTTAAACAGGGCCGATGCAGGTCGGGGAGAGCTCGTGTACATCCTGGCAGAGTTGCCAGTTTTGCTGTCCAAGGCTCCCGGCTCCCACAGGGGAGCAGCATTGCTCCTTGTGCCCGGAACCTGCCGGGGCTGCGGCTCCTGCTGGGCAGCGCCGGGACAGGAGCAGCTTGGTAACCCCTCTGAAAAACCTGGTCTGTAGGAGCGATGCACATTGAATTATTGGGTTGGGAGCTAGGATAACACGGGCTCTGCGGCTCTTTGCAGGGCACAGATGTGTCATCCCTGCCTGCCTCAGTTTCCCCCTGTCAGGTGCCAGGATGGCAGCGCTGGCAGTGCAAGAACAAGGGCACTGCCAATGGCAATTAATGCCAGTGTGCAAAAGGAGCTCTGAGACAGCAGATTCAGGTCCAGCGCCCAGCTCGGGGATCCTCTCTGCCCACAGACGGATCCACGCACCCACCACCAGGCTCTGGGAGTCACTGGTTCGTGCCTTGCTCAAGGACAGGGAATTCTCCCAGGTCAGCAGCGCTTTCCTGCTGCCAGGTGAGCGAGGAACCCACCCTTGTCACCCTGCCGGGCCCGCGGGGATCCTCCATCCGCAGCGCCCGAGCCACGGAGGCGAATGGCTCTTTGTGTGCCAGGAATTCGTATTTAACACTTCCTCACACCTGCCACGCTGGCTGGACAGCCCAGCCTGCCTTCTCCTTGGTGGGCAGAAAAGCCTGCATCGATCTGCTGCTAAAAATAGGAGCCCCAGGTTTGGAGGCAGCACCAGCTCTGCCAGCGAGGCTGCGAGAGGTTCCTCGCATCTGCTGCCTGGCAGGGACCCAAAGTATTTTTCTGGTACAAGGGGCTTTTTTTCATGCATCACCAAAGAACAGAACTGCTATTTTTAGCTCTAATAAACATATTTAATTTCCTACTGCCTCATTTCTACTGTTTTGTGCAATTTCTGGGCATGACCCTTGGGAGCAGGTGAGGATCCTGGAGCACCCAGGCTGAGGCTGCTCCCCTCACCAAACCCTGGGGTTCAATAAAGAACGATGCACTGGGGCTGCCCCAGAGGCTCCCCCTCCACTGGGGCCTGTGGGATCCTCTGGGCAGGGACCCCTCACACCCCACACTGCCCCTGGTACTGTCTGGGGCTCCCATTACACAAATAATTAATGAACACAACACCACATGTCACACATTGGCGTTCCAAAGCAGAGCCACTGCCGTAACTCCCAAACTGCCTCTGCCATCAGCTCACCCCGGGCTGTGCTTCCCATCAGCTCCTTCTTCCATGCAGGGAGATTCAAAGCAGGGTCCAAATTCACTTTCTGGGTTCTGGGTACAGGGGAGGGGATGCAAACGCTGAGCTGGGTTATGTGAGAAGCGACATAAAACCCTCAGCCCATAACTCAGTGTCACTTCCAGGCTGCAAACACACCCCTAACAACGAGACAAATAAAGAATATGGGCTGTTCACAGCCTGGTCCTCACCCTGCACTGATCAATGTGGCCCATCAGGTTTGTGAGACAATCGTGTCTCCTGGCCCAGAACCTCCGAGTAATGGCTTGCCAGTGCCAGGTAATTATAATGATGTCTTGCAAGTGAAGCAGAAACAACCAAGTAAAGCAGTTTAATGGGGCTGAGTTTTCCTTGAGTTCAGTGCCACTCCAGCGTTCCATCAGCCCAAACCTTTCCTTTATGGGATTTACTTGTTGGCTTCCAGCAGCTGCCCCTCCTCTCCAGCCTGGGGGAGGCCCTGGAGCGTCCCTCTCATCCCAAACCCACCTGGACGTGTTCCTGTGTCCCCTGCTCCAGGGGACCTTACCTGGCCATGGGGTTGGACTGGATGATGTCCAGAGGTCCCTTCCAACCTGTGCTTCTGCAGCCCACCCAACACTGTCATTTTCCCATTTGAAATACAAATCAAGGAAAACTGACAATTTTCCTGTCTCCCACCCCTCTTGGGCACTGTCCCCGTGCCCGCAGACAGCTCTGCCACTGCTCTGGAGACAAGCCCAGCTCCTGCAGGCTGAGAACTCCAACTATTCTGTGGATTACTGCCTGGCAGGGCTTGAATGTTTGCTGAAGACATAAACCTTGTCGTGGCTGATTTTATTTATCGTTGTGTAAGTGTATTTCCACAAAGAACAGAAAGTGAACAAATAAACTGGGTGGCAGAGCCATAAACCCTGTGCCTGCTCATTCACTTGAAGAAAACCCTGCTTCAACTAATTAACCTGTGCAAGCCTTGTGCTGTTCATAAACAAACCAGGAATTAATAGAGTTTTGTTTTTTCCTAACAGCCAGCGTGTGCCAGTAAATCTTTATTGGGCAGCAAAACAGACATTGCTCCCTTTTCTGGGGTAGGTACTGCAACACCAGTGAGAGGCTGAGTTCTTAAATGAGAGTAAAATATCAGAACAAGTTTATTTCCTGCTTTTGGTGCCTGCACTGAGCACATCTGCGAAGCTGCAGCCTCCCCAGCACTGGGGGATTACAGAAACAAGCACCAAAACACGGTTTTCTGCACCAAATCTCCTCACAGGTGCAGCAGGAGGCTGGATTACAGAGTCCAGCAGGCTGAGAGGAGCCTGTGGGATGAGGAAATAAAGCTGTGGATGTGGGGGGAGGATGGGGATGAGAAGTGCAAGCAGCCCCTAGGAAAGAAGCAGTGGGCAAGGCTGGCAGGGGCTGTGCTGGGGACAGGGATGTCCTGGCAGAAGGTTCTGCTTTCACACCAGCCCTGTCTGTTCCCTGCTCACACATAAAGGGAGGCTTGGGAAAACAGACAGGGGGCAGAAATACAAATCAAGGAGTAACACTTTTGAAGGAGAAATTATAAATTGCAATTTAATCACATAATCACTTTGACACTCTCAAGCAAGCTAATTTCTTCCCTTGCCTCATTTCACCCACTTGGCAAGATGAATCTTGATGAATAATGTCCTATGAATATTTAATTTTTTGATAAATTTGAATTTTTTTTTTCTCCTACCCCTACCTGCTGGAAAAATCAGTTCTCTCTTTTCCTCTCACAAACACACAGAGAGCAACAGCTTCTTCTTCAGCTTCCATCCTCCCCTGTTTTCATCCTTTTTTCCTCCCCTTTGGAAGGCTTTTTGGCCAAGCAATGATCATTGTCATCACCCCTTGCCCATCCTCTGCCAGCTGGGAAACTGGGACCAACCAGAGAATTTCCTCAAACCAGGAAAGCTTTGCAGACAAGCAAGAAAATTGATAATCTCAAATGTTTTTAAAGCAAGGGTGTGTTCTGCTGCTGCACAGAGCCACATCTCTCTGAAGCCTCCTCAGCTCTGGTGCCGTGGCTGTGCCCGACCAGGTCCTGTCTGAAGCATTTTTCTTCATTTGCAGGAGCAGTGGTGCTGCCTAACGAGGGACTCTGTCCCCTGCTAATGGGAGTCACTTCATTCTCAGCTGGGCTCTGCTTCAGGCTGTGGCTCCACTCTAGCACAGACCGAAATCTTAGCACAAGGGTTTTAATTTGGGATTAACCGATCGGCAAATGAGATCACTCGTCACGTCAGTCATCCTGCGGGGTGCAGGAGGAGCAGGGGTGGGCACCGAGGCTGCCCCAGCTCCAGGGGTGTTGGGACAATGCTCCAGGCACTGAGAGAACCTGACACAATTTCAGGTGTCCTGTGCAGGGTCAGGAGCTGGACTGGATGATCCTTGCAGCTCAGGATATTCTATAATCTTTATGCTTAAGTCAAAATTAATTTATTATCCTGTTTAAACCAATATCCTGGTGGATCCATCCCTATTTGTGTGTGTGGCCCTGCAGATGAATGCACACACACACCCCCCTTATCTTGTAAATTCCTGCTTTTTGCTTGCATTTCTAGGACAACACTTCATGGAAGATGAAACATAATAGAAACCCCAGCTGGGGAAGCCACGATACAGCCCAGGCCCCAGAAAGTCAATTACTCTGTAGGAGAGGGTGACGATAAGTGAGGAGATTTGCATGGAAATAACTGATCTCCTGATACAAAGGATCACAGCTGGCAGACAGTGCTGAAGGGAAAGGTAAAGGCAGAGGATCAAAACACACCAGGCATGGCTGTGGTAATCAGCATTTCTTTGTTCCTTTGTTGGAGACACGGGCAGGAGACTGAACTGGTGGAGATCTGGCTGCATTCTTGCAAAAGCCATTCATTGAAAATTAATGACAGCTTAAGTTTTCAATTAAATTTTAATTTAAACTCTGTGACTGGTGCAAATCAGCATAGTGCTACTTGTGTCAGTGATTTATCTGAGCTGAGGATTTGGCCCCACATCTCGAGAGAAAGCCCTGCCAAGATAAGCTGTGGTAGAGATCCTCCTGCCAGATTCCAAAATGTGCTAAAGCCCTGAAAGGTGTAGATGGGCACGAAATCAATGCAGTCCTCTGAAAACTCCACTGGGGGCCTGCCTGGATCTCCTCAAGTGTAAAGCACTGCCCCAAGTATAAATTTGCCATAAGGGCAAAAAATCCTGCAATCCCCAAAGGCTCTTTTCTTTCCCAAGTGTTCCTGCTCTGCCCAGGGTCCTGTGTTATGGTCACTCCAGGCAGAGATTTTCTGTTTTCTGAAAAGAAAACAGAAAATCCCTTCCCTCCCCTGCTGCTGAAGATGATGCTGCTGGTCCCACTGCTGACACGGACAGGCTTTACTAAGGACAGGCTTTACTAAGGACAGGCTTTACTAAGGACAGGCTTTACTAAGGACAGGCTTTACTAAGGACAGGCTTTACTAACCTGGGTGTCTAAGCAGGGCCTCACAGCTCTTCACGCTCCCACATCTCTGAACACAGCACATGAGACAGAAAAGTCGTTTTCCATCTGTCTGCAAAGGGCTGTTAAGTTCTTGTCCATAGGTAAAGCAGAGCCAGCAGAGATTGTTACAGGCTCAGTGACAGCGCTCTCCAAATGTTAATATGGTTTTTAATTGAGAGGAATAATAGCTTGCTGCTGCCTGCTTGGCAGACCAGGCTCTGCAGCTCCTTGATCCTACCCCTGTTTTAAAACAGAAGGGGAAAATTGCAATTCTGCATTTCAGTCAGGGATTATTTAAAGTAGCTGGGGTGCTGAGCTGGCAGTGATGGTGTCCCTTTATCCCCCTGCTCATCCTGGGGACGGCAGAGCCACCAGTTCCACTGCACAAGGCTTGCTGGCTCCCTGCCACAGCAGGAGGGAGCACCCAGCTCGTGGGGAGGGGGATTCAGAATCGCTGAATGCTTGGGTTGGAAGGGACATTAAAGCTCATCTTGTCCCACCCCTGCCATGGGCAGCGACACCTTGCACTGGCCCAGGGTGCTCCAAGACCCCTCCAGCCTGGGCTGGGCTGATTTCAGTGTGGAGCTCGGTGCCTCGCCAAGTTCTGCTGGAGTTAATGAGGGCCTGTGTACCCCGTGAGAGCAGGAAAAGAATTGGAATTAACTTTTAAATTGATTAATCAAATTGCATTAAATACCTTTGTAAACACTTTTGTTTAAAATTAAGGTGGACTAACTTGATTTTGTTTGCTTCCCTTTAATTCCAAGTAGCACCATCTAAATGGAAGCTTGAAGAAATTTAACCAAACTTAGACCTTGATTATCCCTGGATCTGCCTGAGCACTCAGAGAATTGGAATTCCTGGTTTGGGCAGCCCTGGGCAGAGCTGGCCCGTCCTGCTGGCTCCTGCACACAGCCCCTGCAGCCACCCCGGATCCAGAGCAGGGAAAGGGGCTGGGAGAACTGCGGAGCTGGCTGGAAAATGATGTCAGCTGGCAGGACTGCCAAGGGCACACGGAGCTGATTCCTGCCCAGCTTCACTCCCTGTGCACACTGGAAAGGGCAGCTCTCCCCCTTCTTGGAAGAATTACAATGCAGTTAAGTATTTTTAGTAAGGCCTTAATTAAATCATCAAAATATTTCAGGCTGATGTTCATCAGCGAGTAAATTCAGGGAACAGGACAAGAAAAGCAGCTGTGCATTATTTTTCTGAGTAATGATATTTGGATCTCTGTGCAATGGAAAGTGGGGAAAAAAGTAAATTATACAGAAAATGCATTCAGGATGGTTTTAATGTTATTACAAACCTTCATTATAATGTATGATCAAGCACGTTAGTGAAAATCTTAGGACCCGGGGGTAACATATCGATTCTGGCAGACATTAAAATTTCTATTTGATGCTTAAGTAAAATCTAATCTGACTTCTGATTTTGCAAAATATTTTAGGGTAATTAGACATATTTGTGCTTTATTGATTCTTAAAATGAAGATAAGTATGTGGGGAATTGCTAACACTCTGGATTAAAGAAAAAAAGACTCCTTGATTTGCAAATGTTCCTGTAATTAAATCACTTTCTGTAAATGTGACCCTCATTATCCAGGATAGAAATGAATGCAGGAACAGGTAAGGGAGTTGAAAATCATAATGATCATAAAAGCGAAGCTTTAGTGTTTAAATGAAAATTTGTTTTCTCAGAGCTGTCCCACAGGCTTTGGGGTACATGGCTCACCTGAGGACCAGGCTCTGAGCACCCTGGGGCACCGAGGGCGTCCCTGCCCTCAGCAGGCTCGGGGTGAGAGGAGCTTTAAGGGCCCCTCCAGCCCAGACCCTTCTGGGGTTCTGGGATTAAACCCCAAACAGCCCCAGAGCTCAGGATGGGGTGGAAATCCTGAATTTTGAGAAGCTGAGCTCAGAGCAAACAGTGAGGGCAGGGCAGAGACCTGATCCAGTCACTTTCCAGCCAGAGACCCCCGAGACCCAGGAACGGCTCCTGCCAAGGCCCCGCGGAGCTTTGAGCACTTGGCTGGGTAACATTTGCTGCTGCAGCCCCGGCTCCCCACAGGACCTTTCTGTTCTCGTTCCCTGCCCTGCTCCTCGTCTGCTCAGCCTGGGATGCTCAGCCCGGCTGATGGAGCCATAAATCAGCAATAAGCAGAGATAAATTCCTGATTTATCGGGGAGCTCAAAGGCAAAGACGAGCAGCAGCAAGGTCACAGCCACGGTTAAGCGCGTCCCTGACACAGCTCGCTCCTCTCTCTCCTCCCCTTCTGCCCCTGCTGGGTCTGGGAAGCGCCAGGACAGAATTTCTGTGTGATTTCTCCTTCAGCTTCCTCTGTGTACTGAAAGCAGCCCATTTGCTCCCAGTCCTGGTGTTTTCCTGCTGCAGTGCCAGTGCAGCACAGCCCAGTGGGATGATGGCTGATGGCCTGAGGCTCCTGGCTCTGTAGCGTGGCAACAAGTGCTAAGCAACCCCGAGCTGGCCACCAGGCCCTCGCTGTGGCTTTATCTGCTGAGGGACCTCTGATTTCAGAGCTGATCTGGGCACAAGGCACTGCCCCTCTGCAGGGCTGGCAGCCTCATTACTCATCGCATCCTGCTTCAAGTGGGTGCTCATTTAAGGTATAAATATCCCTGCTCTGACAGGCAATATGTCAATCAGGGCAGCCCACTTTAATCCACATTACTCTGACCCAGGTGCTTTGTCAGGATTACAGCTTGTGATTTTCCACCTAATGGCTTCCCACCTTCCCCTCCCGGGGAGGAGGGGGTCCCACGCGTGCTGAGGTCCTGGACTCTCCCCAGGCTCTGCAGGATGCCCCTTCCCAAGGGACAGAGCAGTGTCCACGCAGCCCTGTGCCAAGGAATTGCCCCTGATCCCGGGATCACAGAATCTTGGAATGGTTTTTGTTGGAAAGGACCTTAAAGCTCATCTCATTCCCACTCCCTGCCATGGGCAGGGACATCTTCCACTACCCCAGGTCACTCCAAACCACAGCCAACCTGGACTTAGACACTTCCAGGGATCCAGGGACAGCCCAGATTTCTCTGGGCACCCTGTTCCAGGTCCTCAGCACTCTCACAGGGAATAATTTCTCCCTAATATCTGATCTAAATCTACTCTCTTTCGTTTTAAGCTGTTCTCCCCTGTCCTGTCACTCCAGGCTCTCCTGGAGCCCTGTCAGGTGCTGGAAATCGCTGTAGCAGGGAGATACAACCTCATGCCAGGGCTGTCCCGGAGCACAGACACATCCCTGCAGAGTCCTGGGATGTATTTAACATCAGGATCCCCCTGCAGAGCAGGAAACGAGACAAAGCTCCGTGTGCAGGCAGGCAGGGTGGGCTGGGCACAAAACCTGCCCTGGGGGCAGCCACAGGTACCTGGGAGCTGCTGTCTGCTCTCTGCCATCACCCACAGCACTCAACAAACCCAGGTGGATTCAGAGGGCTCAAAGTGATGCTTCCCGTGACACGCTGCATTTTCTGACGCTTGGTACTAAATAAACCACGGCAGATTTAAAAGCACAGCAATTGCTGGAAAAATAACCTTAATAAAGTGGGTATAAATAACTGTATAGCAACGTTTCTGCATATTGGAATTGTTTATGCAGGTAAAATTTAATAGCAGAGGTGTGACCGCATTTATAACAGAGTAATCAGTGTGTAATTCCACAGAGCCAGTGGGTTTGCTCACAGGAGACAACCCTAATGTCTTTTAAAAAGTCATTAGATTTAAGTAATAGCCAGCACCCAGGTACTCGATCAGGCAGATAGAGAACAAATCAACTTTTATTGCCAGGCAAAAACTAGAAAACCCAATTCCTTGGAAGCTAATAAAAATTTTATAATTTTTTTTTGGAGTCAAATAAGCGCAGGGTTTATTACTTCGTAGATGTCTTCATAAAACCTGGAGCAAACCTAATCTAGATGAAAACAACAGCTGTGAGGCATAATATATTTGACCAAGATGGATGCCTCAGAGGTATGATATTCATTAGCTCACTAATTCCAAATGGTAAACAAGGTTTAATTAATTTTGATTTCAAGCTACAGTGGTCGGCTGGCCACGCAGAGGTGTGCAGAACGTACAGCTCCTGTGGGAACAAGTGTCTGCTGGAGAAGCCTGTGTGTTCTCCTGACATTGCTGCTGGGGGAAGTTTTGGGAACAAAAGAGGAAGAGGGTTAGATATCTTCCCTGGCAGGGTGGGCAGGACCTGGCACAGGTGCCCAGAGCAGCCCCTGGGTCCCTGGCAGTGCCCAAGGCCAGGCTGGAGGGAGCTGGGAGCAGCTCATAAGCAGCTGGGCTCGGGACAGGTTTGGACAGGCTTGGAAAGCCACTCTGAGCCAGACACTCAGAGATTTCCTTTCCTGTGCCACCTCTGGGCAAGGACGTGCCTTAATGGAGCTGCTGAGAAGAGAAGCTGCAGTTCAGTCTGGAGAAGAGAAGGGAGAGCTCAGATGTGATGCAGTGGGGAATAGCACTCAGAGTCCCTTCCAAAGGGTCTCCAGGTCCCACAGCCCAGCCCCACGTTAAACAGCCCCAGCTCTGCAGCACTGAGCTGCTCCAGTGAAAACAGAGAACAGGAACCAGAATTCCATGGAAAGGACATTAAAAGTATCACAGAAAATAATTTGCTGCGGAGTTAATGACAGGAGCAGTGCCTTTATCTCCCGGTGGTGTTGGGCAGCTGTACACGCTGCACCCACCACCCTTGGAGGAGCATCAGCCCAAGGGGCCGTGGAAGTGCTCACTGTCACCTCTGAGTGACACCAGGACATGTCTTGTGTTTGGGAACTAGAAATGTATTTAATTCAGGCTCGAGGCAAAGTCATGGCTCACAGCCCTTTAGTGCACTGCTGAATTTGAGACCAGCTTGCAAAACTGTTCCCAAAATAACCCTGTGAGCCTCTTTTATCCAGAGAAATGTACAAAATATTTTTGTTCAAAGGCAGAGGTGCAGAGAATTTAAATGTCAACACTCTCCCTGGAGGGAGAGGACGGGTTTGGGGGACTATTTCCAATAGGAGTCAATGCTGGATCCCCGGACAGCAGAGGATGTGTGATGGCAAATCCTTGTCTTGGTGAGATGAATCCTTGCCTGTCTCCACAGCAGGGTGATGGAACCACTGTGAGAAAAGCTTCCAGAATGTGTAAAATCCCCAGCACCTTTGCCATGGGTTTCCTGTAGCCATCACTACAGAAATCCACTTTTCTGCCCCCAGAAAGTGAACATGAGGCTCATGTTCCCTGCTGCAGGCACAGCAGCTTCCCCAGCCCCTCCCAGCCCTGGGGACCTGCCAGTGGTGCCACATCCAGGGCTGGGCTGGTTCAGCTCTCCATGGCTCCCCAGGAACCTGCAGCATGGAGATACAGTCATTTATACAGGGGAAAGCTTTCTTGATAAATAACCAGAGCTGGAAATATGCTTTAATGAAGCACAACAACAATTAGATTTATTCACATTTTCCCCCTCAAAACACAGATAAATATATGCACATAAAGAATGATGATGTTTTGGGTAGTCCCAGCTAAATAAATAGAACAGAAACTTTGTATACTTCATGCAAAAGACTTTGCTGGCCGCAATATTTCAAGTTTCATTCAAAAATAAGTGATTGGAATGAAGCCTGTACCCCAAACCCATAACTTTGTATTTCATTATGGCTGTGGCCATAATGAACAATGAATATATGAAAATACCTGTCCTCTGCAGACCATCATCCTACAGTTGCTGTGTCTAACACAATCTGTCATAGCACACCAACAGAACCGAAAGGCACTGAAAAGAAAATTCATTCTCTTGCAAGCCCCTCTTTGTTTGGTTTTTCATTTGCCTATAAATAGCCCACAGTGGAATTAATTACACACAATTCAAGTACAGCCCTTGCACCCCTGCAGAAGAGAGTTGGTCAAGTCCTGCAGACATTTCCAGCCTGGAGGAAACATTTCTGTTCCTGTGCTGTGGGTTTCTGCAGGGACCTGGGCTGCACACGGCAGCCTGGAGAGCCCAACAGCACCAAAGAACACGCAGGACAAAACTGTTTGCCTAAAATATTCAGGTCAGTCTTGATGAATAATGAATGCATCCATAGAAATGGGGCTCAGCCACACACAAAACAGTGGTTAAATTAATCAGGTAATTTAATGGCAAGGAGTAATTTGACATCTTGTGTCTCACGGGTGCTGCTCCCACAGCTTTCCTCCGAGCAGCCCGGCTTATTCTCATCACTGCAGGCTGGACTTTCTTAGTGCAGGGCTTTTAATTATGCAGGCTGGAATTCTTTAATGTGAGCCCTTTAATTATCCTTAGATCAATACTTCTCATCAGCTCTGAGGAAAACCTTCCCCTCCTGATGTGAGCTGGGGAGTCACAGAGCACACTCTGTGTTAAACATCCCACTCACCCACAGGAGAGGGCCAGCCACTGTCCTGGGTTCTGGGTACCTGGGTGTCACTGTCCTGGGTTCTGGGTACCTGGGTGTCACTGTCCTGAGCTCTGGGTACCTGGGTGTCACTGTCCTGGGTTTTGGGGTACCTGGGTGTCACTGTCCTGGGTTTTGGGGTACCAGTCCTGTCCCCTGCTCTCCCCTGCATCCCTGGATCCTCTCAGCATCCCTGGATCCTGTCAGCATCCCCAGCCCCAGGAGAGGAGGGATTGGAGCTAATGAGTTTGGCCTTGGGCAACCACCAACTTCTCTTGGTTCTTTTTATTTTTTTGGAGCCTTTCAGCCCAGGGTGCTTGTTGCTTCTCCAGCATCAACAACATTAACAAACTCTGACATCTCATAAATTTCCCTTGGTAAAACAAAAGAGAAGCAAATAGGAAAACAAGTTTCATCAGCACAGGGGGTTTGGTGCTTTGAAATTTTCCCTCCCTTTTCCATGCATTGGATTTTGTTGTGAGCAGCCCCTTTTATCCTGCTGGTGTCTCTGCTGCAGCCAAACTGCCTGGGACAGCAGCAGCTAGAACAACTGCTTTGGCTTTGGGTAAAAAATGTTGAGATCAACTGAGATCTGATCAAGAAAAATAGAAATACATCCAACTAGCCCAACTATAAAAATGTAACAAGAAATAAGAGGAGATGAACCCCGTTAATATTTTCTTTTGGTTTAAAGCCATTCCTTGTCCCATCATAATGATCAGATGATTTATAGAATGTTTTAGGTTAGAAAAGACTTTAAAGGTCATTGAGTCCTACCATTAACCCCACACTTCCCACTCCACCTTTAAGCCATGTCCCCAAGTGGACTTTGCAGCTCAACACTCCCACTCACGTGCCTCAGTTCCCCCTTTTAAAATCACGTATAGTAATAACTTCTAATTGTAATAAAAATCTTTGGTGACACTTTATTTAGAAACTGGGAAGTTAAAAATTGGGATTGATCATCACTGTCACAAGGAGCTTGTTCAAGCAGTCTGTGCCATGGCAGCCGCAGGCCCTCTCCACTCTTTCCTCCTTGCTCCCTGTAGTTCTTTGCCAGTGCCCAAAATACAAATTGACTTTCTTAGGGAATGAGAAATCTCCTGCCTGGGAGCTGCAGAGTTTGTGCTCAGGATGCAGGAGCTGCCTCCCCTTCCATCATGCTGGCAGTGCTGCTCCTCTGCGCTGCGTTAGGAGCTGAGAGGGATGAGGCAACCATCAGCCATCCCCTCCTTTCCTTGCAGTCGATTTTCTTAAAATACCGATCCCAGAGCTTCCCAGAGAGCAGGGCTCTCCTGTGGCTCACTTTGCTGCTGGGGCTGGATGTGGCCCTGGGTCTGTGCTGCCTTTGCATCAGAGATCCCAGGAGCTGAGCTGGGGACCTGGCTTTTCCAAGAAGGTGATTTTATCACATTGCCCCAGGGCAAAGGGGTGCTGAGCCAGTGGCACAGCTGCCAGCGAGGGCACAAACCCCAGCATTACTGGCAGAGGCCAAAGTGCACTTCATCAAACCCTGTCACCCCTAACACAGATCCCCAGGTCGGTGTTTTTTTCTGGTTTCTGCTTCATTGTTAGAATAACACATAAATTATCATTAAAATACTGGGGGGCAATGTGAGGTGGAAGAGAAAAACTGATTTTCCAAGGATAAAATTATTCAGCAACAACACTGGACATGTGAAACGTAATTTTGGACTCAACATCCACTGCTTCATAATGAGGCAGAGTATTTTCCTTACAGATCCAGTTCTTGGAGCCCTGGAGCTCCTGACTGTGTCCTCTGCTTTACTGCCACAACATAAATATCAGGAGTTATGGCTGCAGCAAGCACACGGCACACTGCTGAGCTGGTTTGAATTTAATATGAGTTTAATATCAGCATCCCAGAGTGGCACAGCAGTTGTCAGGAGGCAGCTGTGTTTATCCTGTTTTGCTTTCTGCATTCAGCCTTTGACCCCAGACACATCATCACTGGGCCCTGGCTGCAGGAGCAAGAGGAGCTTTCCAATTAATCCTCTTGGCACTACCAGGGAGACTCAGAAGGACACCTGGACATTTTCACATTTTTGGAGAATATTTGGAAGCTGCTTTGCTGCCATGTGAAAGTGAAGGCCCCAGAGAGGGGGATGGCACAGAGCTGCTGCCCCTGGCAGCGCCCTCGGAGCCACCCCTGGGGCTTTGGCTGCTTGGCAGGAGCAGAGCAGAGCAGCAGCAGGGCCTGAGGGGACACGAGGAAGGGACATTGGCAGTTTTATCCTGGCTCTCAGAACCACTGGCTGGCTTTGCCAAGAGGAGATAAATTGATACAAACCAAAAAGATTTGAGAATGAACTCCGTGTCAGGCAGCTCTGGCATTATTAAGCTTATCTTGGGAGCAGACAGAAAACTAAGAGACAGAATGTCAATTAATTTGAGTGCAAGAATTCCCTGGGCCGGCGGCTCAAGGAGGGCAGGAGAGCTGCCCAGCTGGCAGTGTCAGAAGGAAATGGATTTCTCTGCACAGACCCAGAAACTTGAAACCCTTCTCATTTCTGTTTGTTTAAAGATTCTGCTCAATGTAGAGCAATTTGGGCTGGGTGAATGCTGACTTACAGCATTAATTGATGCCCTCATAGAGAAGAAAACTCCATAGGAGCAAAGCCAGTACGGGGTGAGGAGTTCTGGGAAGTGAACAGACTCATCCATCAGGACTGGGACCTGCTCCCAGCAAAACCATCTCCCCCTGCTCCTCCCCACGCTGTCACTGCCACTGTTGTGGCAGGGAGGGGACACCTGGGGCTGGCACAGCCCCCACCCTGTGCAAAGTGCTTGGCTCGACTTTGGATTTGATCTATTGCAGGATCTTGGGCCACGGAGGAGATCACAAGCAATGCCCAGCTCAGTGCCTGGCCCTGCAGGTAATTGATCAGCTGGGAATCACACACCGAGGATGAGCTCATTTATTTAATGTACTCCCGACCTGTCCCCGTGTACCCACAGCCAGCCCAGAAATGCTGTTTGCATTTGGGAAGTCACCACGACAGGAGCCAGCAGAGCCATTCTCACTGTGTCCAAGAGAGCAGAGAGGCTCCTCTGCTTTGGTTTCTTTCCTGCTCAAACACTGAGTTTGGTGCCTGTGAGGATCCCCGGGTAGCGGAGCTTTGCTGCTCAGGGCAGGGGGCACAGCCTGGCTGCTGCCCGGGGCTCCCCTTGCTGCTCCAGCCGGGAGAGAAGGGCAGGGGAGGGATGGGGGGTGAGGAGGGATGAGGAGGGATGAGGAGGGATGAGGAGGGATGAAGGATGCGGCCGGCCCGGGCTGTTCTCGCTGGCACAGCCGAACCCTCTGAGTTGTGTCCCCTGTGTGCCCTGTCCTGAGCCCAGGAGCGGCTCCTGCTGGCTCGGCACACCGCGGGCACAGCCCAGGGAGGATGGAAACCTGCATCCCGTCCCTGCCGCCCTCCCCGAGCGGGGCACAGGGCAAGCCCGGCTCCCCCGAGCCTCCCCGGGCAGAGAACGAGCCCAGCCCGGGCTGGGAGCATCCTGCCCTGCCGGGGCTCAGCTTTAGAGCCCTCCTTGATTTCAGAGCCCCTGGTGCTGCTGCAATGCGGTGCTGACACCAAAGTGTGCGGACAGAGCCGGGTTTAACGCGACACCCTGGCCCGGTCACCCCCGGCTGCTCCTCCTGCTCCTCTGCCAGGCTCTTCCCTGAACAAAACCCTCCCGGTTCCTCGCAGCCAGCTTGGAAGCCCTCAGGGCAATATTTAACACCTCCTTTATCATTCCCACGCTCTGCACAATATGCATTTATGCAGGTTTTCTCTGGAGGATCATTCCGAGCAGCCACATTATATATTTACACTTAACGTGCTCTTGAAGGAACCTGCTGTACTTGCAAAGTGCCCCGGAACAGCGAGCTCCCACAGGATGTTTTCCCCTAAACACTGTTCAGAACAAGCACGGTCAGAAAGGGTCAGATTTGTGAGGGGCAAGAGGGAAAATGGGTCTGGACCCCTCTGCCCGTCCTGGAAAGCCTTCCCTGGGCAGAGGGAAAGCAGCCCCACGGCAGAGCCAGGAGCAGGAGCAGAGCTCCACAAACCCTGGGACCTTTGCCATGATGATCCCGGGATCCAGCACTGCAGATCCCACCCCAGCAATCACGGGGTGCCTGGGGGGCTCTGGAGCCGTGAATCCCTCACTGGTGGGAGATTCCTGCCAGCCCCATCTCCTCCCAAACTCCATCCAAGCAGCTGCCACGGCACAGAACTCCTCAGAGATCTCCTGTGGCCTGAGCCATCCCTTTTGGTATCTGCACAAATGTAGGGCAGATGAAAATGGAGTGAGAGTGGGGCTGGTCTGCCAGCTCTTTCTGCATCCCTCCCTGATACTGGCTGGGAAATTTGATGGTCACAAGGCTCAGGGAAAGGTTTCTGCAGATGTTTCAGGGAAATCCTGACAAAAAGCCACATGGAACATGTGCCATCCTACACCCTTCTCCCCAGGCACAGCCTGCTCTCCATCAGCATTTCCTCCTCTTGATTTCAAAGCTGCTTTGCTCTTGCTACAGTCAAGTACCGAGAGTTTTTACTCCTGTAAAACACTCCTGTTCCTTGTTTAGGCCCTCCATGGCTGATGGAAAAAAATTTAATTAAAAGCTGTTCTGCTTTTATGTCCAACATGCTTCAACTGGCAATACATCTTTTTGATGCTGGAATTGCCTGCCTGGTATTTCTTACACCCTCTAAGCAGCTGGTGCAAGGCAGCACTCGAATTAGAGCAGGGAGCTGGATGGAAACCGCCTGGTGTGGCCACAAAATCCTCTGCATCTCTGCTTATGCTGCTCATGAGAGCAGTGGCTGGATTGCAGCTGATGTCCTGGGAAAGCAGCGCTGTAGGCCCAGAGATCAGGGGAGAAGTGCTGAAACCCACCCAGCCACGTCCTCACGGGTGGCTCGCTGTCCTCTGCCACCCGCAGAACACTTCGTGACACTGGGAAACGGCTCAAAGGAAGGATTGCTGCCCTGCAGAGCCAGAGGAGAGGTTTCATGGATTAGGAGGAAATCTCCTCCCCAATTTACATCCCCTTTGGCCCCAGCCTGGAGATGTACAGGAGGTGGTTCACCCACATCACCTGTGGGTCAGCACGGTGTGACCCCCTGAGCCTGCAGGTGAGCACAGGAGCACAGGCTGGGTCACCCCTCTGCCTTTTGGGTTAAAAACACGATATTAATGTGCTTTATGGTGCTGCCTGGCTCCTGGGGATGAGTGCCCATAGCCCTGAGCGAGACACACGGCTCGGCAGAAAAGAAACTTGTGGGGAATGAAGGAGAAGGGGAAATAAGAGGAAAATGTGGCTGCTGGAGCTCCTGGGCTACAGAACCAGCTGTGGGGCAGCTTTTCCAGCTGCTAAACCCAGGCACCAGCTGCCCTCTTGCAGGGGAAGGTGGCTCTATCCCCCATGCCCTTGTGGGGAACCAGGAGGGGTTTTGGGGTTTCCTTTGGGATTTGCTTTAAATTCTGAGCCAGAGCTATCCTCTGAGTAGGCAGGACCTAGAAAATCCTGACCATGGCCAAAGAAATTGCATTTTTTCCTCTCTTATATCAAGTGAAATGTTAATAGTAAGCTGCAAAATGGATTATTTTTCCTTTTATTTAATCAGCCTGCACAGCCTCAAAGCTCCTTCCCTATTCTGGATCAGTGGGATTTTCCAGGAGCCCCCAAATCCACCCACCTATCAAATGCCATTACAGGTAGAAACATTGTCAGGCAGGAATACAGACATTTAAGATGAGAAACTACTTAATAAATTCAGAGCAACACTTTGTAACATTTCCCACAAGACTTTAGTGCTGTTTACAAATTCCGAAGAACATCCCGAGTCATTTCTGGCACGGACTTATGATTTATTTCAAAGCAAAATGGGTCAGAGTGTGTGGGTCTGTGTTTAATGCAGAAAGGGATTTGGAAAGGAAAAGTCAACTGGCATGAGAGATTGCTGGGCAAATGTAAAAGCAGCAAAGCGTGTGGGTGGTCTCTGAGCATGTAATAGGATATTTGTGAGGAAAAGAAACATGCAGGATTCTAAGCTTTAATAAAACAGTTCCTTTTTACCCAATCAATAACATAATTGTGATTTTCCAAGGCAAATTGCCTCTAAACTCCCCTTCCTCAAGGCAAGAGCGGCACAGATGGGACAAGGAGGAGCAGTGGCTGCAGGAGGAGCCGTGCACAGCTCTGGGGGTGACCCTTCCCTGCCTGGGCTCCTGCTCCCAGCGGGAGCCCCCGGAGCAAACAGCATCAGGTGCAGCAGGGTTTGGCTCATGAGGGGATGAATAACACCCAGAGAGGAGGGCTGGAGGATGTTCTGCTCCATCTCAGCTCTCTCTTCCCACACACAGCTTTAGTGCCTTTGCCAAAGATGTTCTGGAGCAGCCCGAGCGCTCGGATGGCTGCGCTGGGAGAGGAGAGGGCTCAGCAGGGAAAGGCTCTGCAGGAGATAAAACGAGGACTGCAGTGGGATTTGGAATGCAGGAAGGTGCTGGAGGAGGCTACAGGGATCGAGCAGGAGCTGCCACAAGGTGCCAGAGCCCAGGGTGGGAAGAACCTCCCCCAGGGACAGAACAGACAGTGGCAGGACAGGAAAATCACTGATTCAAAATGCAGATAAGAGCAGGGAGTTATTTCTATCTGACAAGACTTCCCACTAATTGTGCTCCCTGAATCTGCCCAGTAACAGAATCATGGAATGATTAAGGTTGGAAAAGATCTCTAAGGCTGAGTCCAACCTTTCCACCAGCAGTTTGCATTCCCCACAACCCCTGTTCCCAGGTGCCACATCCACACTCCTTTGGAACACTTCCAGGGATGGGGACTCCACCACTCCTGACCACCCTTTTAGGGAAGAAATTTCCCTAATATCCAATCTAAACCTCTAAACTGAGTTACATTCTGAGTCACATCATCAGAAGTTCCAGGGCATCACCCTGAAAACAAATCAATCTTGTACTACTCCCTCACATGAAGCTAAGAACCACCTTCTGTTTCACTACTTAGAGAGCATCAGCATAATTTACTTTTCAAAATTCAGAAGGAGCACTTAAAGATGAAAGGCTCACAGGAGTATCTCTGTCTGCATCACCATTCCTCAGCAGCTCTCCTTGCTCAGTGCAAAGCAGAGAATTTAATTGCTGTGGATTTGAGCGAGGAGTGTCAGCAGTGAGCACAGCGCTGGCTCTGGCCCTCCTCTGCTTCACAAGGGTGATTTCCTCCACGCTTTTCTAAAGATGCACAGCAGCTCCCAGTGGAGGAGATTATACATGGGGGAGTCTGTTAATTTTTAACTTTTAGGAAATAAAACAATTTCAATAGGAAGAAAATGTAATAGCTGTCAGATGTTCTGGACTGGGGTCAAGCAATAAAAACCAACACAAAGATTGATGCTCCTGTTTGGATGGAATCATAGAATCATGGAATAATAGGCCAAACCTGTGTGATGGCTGGAAAACCTCCCCTGCATCCGTTTCTCTGGCAGTGGCTCCCCCGGGAGAGCGGCTGGACGTGCCCTGCGTGCCATGGAGCAAACTCTCCCGCACAGGGATTCAGCCTTCTGGACAGCTCAGGGGCAGAAATTGCCTTCAGGTCTTCTTTTCTGTAAAGGAAAGAGGAAGACAATTTGAAAGCTTTGCCATTATCCTCCAGGACAATAACACAATAATTAAAATCACTCTACACAGTCCATTTTCCTTCCAGATTTGGAAGACTATAATAGAGAGAATAACAATTGCCAGGACCCTTTTCTTCTCCCCCCAGAAGAAGCTCACAAGTGACAGAGACTTGAAAGCTCAGAGCTGGCTCTCAGGGAGAAGATAAAACGCTGCTCAGAATATAGATTTTGGTGCCAGCTGGGAATTACAGCCCTGATCCATCCTCCTCTGTCATTGGAGTCTGTGTTGCTCTGTGGGCTAAATGGAAGTGAATACAGTTACTTTCCCTGTCTTGGGGGAAAAAATGACATTCCATTTTGTCTCTAAAAAATACACATTATTTAACTTATAAAATATTTAATCTGTGTAATTAATCCTCTCATGACAGTGCTTTGCACATTTTTCTGGCAATCCATACTTTGAATGGCCTATAGTTATAGCTAACTTTGTTTCCTTTTTCTCATGAAATTAATCAAAGGCTTGTATTCTAAATTATTCAGGAACTGAATGAAGCCTGCTTTCTATGGCTTGCAGCAAGAAAACTCCTATTTCTTTCATGTGCCAGCAGTAGAGAAATGCTGTTTTTGTGAGGGGAAGGGACCGGAGAGCAGCAGCGATCCCGAGGCTGAGCCCTGGTGACCCGGCAGGGGCCGGGCAGGGCACGGTGCCCTCCTTTCCTGCAGCTCCCTGCCAGGAGCAGCGCCCAGCCAGGGGCTCCAGGGGCTCCAGGCACAGGAACTGTCCAGCAGTGGTGGCCCAGTTCCCAGAGAAGTCGGGAGCAGCTGCTGCTGGGCTCACTTTGATTTGTCACCGCAGTTCTGGGGCTCAGCAGGGTGACCTTTCCCTTCAGGACTGTCCTGGGCAGGTGAGAGGGGCAGTGGGGACCGGCAGCTCTGGGTGCTCAGCCCCTCCTCGCTGGGGTGGCAGCTCCGGCTGCTCCCCAGGGGCTCCCCAGGTGTTCCCCAGGTGTTCCCCAGGTGTTCCCCAGCTGTTCCCCAGGTGTTCCCCAGGGGCTCCCCAGGTGTTCCCCAGGTGTTCCCCAGGTGTTCCCCAGGTGTTCCCCAGGGGCTCCCCGGGGGTTCCCCAGGTGTTCCCCAGGTGTCCCCCAGGTGTTCCCCAGGTGTTCCTCAGGTGTTCCCCAGATGTTCCCCAGGTGTTCCCTTAACCTGCCCCGGGCACTCTGCTCCGCTCCCACCCTCCCCTTGTGCCCCTTTGGGGATTTCAGAGCTTTCCATCCCCATTTGGTGCTGCTGGTGCTCAGGGCTGCCCAGAGCCCGGCTCCTGCTGCTGGAGGAACCTGATCACAGCCTTGGCAGCGTTTTGAAGTGCTTTATCAACACTTGCTCCTCTCGGCTCCACAACGCACAGAAGGCTCTTGCTGGATTCAGAGTTCAGCCCCTTTGAAGTTTTCACCTTCAGGCTAATTTTTTTCAGCAGAAAATTTTCCGTATCACCACTTGTGGACGAGTCACATGGAGAGTCTCAGTGCAAGGGAGTCACTGTGTCACTGAGCTGCATACGAATTTCCTGAGATCCTTTTCCTTTTCTTAGCAAAAATATTTTTTCTTTCTCTGAGCAGCCCCCACCTGCAGCCCCCCAGGAGTGTTCTTTCACCTCTGGCTCCAGCCCAGCATCTCTCAGGTTTCTGTGACTCAGGAGCAGCAGCAGGGAGAGCTCTGGCTCAGGTGAGGTTTTGGTAACAGCATCCCCAACACATCCCCCGTGTCACACGGGAGCTCACGGAGTCTGTCCCCTCCAGACTGACAAACCCTGTTCTCAAGGAAATCAATTACCAGCACTGGGCACTGAGAGGAGACCCAAAGGGGGTGACACTTCATTAACTGTTCCAGGAAAATGCCCTAAGCTGCCCTTTACTCTCCAGGCTTTGCTTTGGAACTCTGCCTTTGCCACCAAAGAACTCGGGAAATTGATAGAAAACTCAATTTTCTGGCTGTCCCACTGCCCAGTGGGCTGTCAGCTCTGAGAGAAACGCTGACCAGAGCAGGGGAAGGGGAGAAATCTGCTGGAAACCTTTCCAGGGGATCAGAGGGACGGAACAGCCACAATTGGAGGAAGAAAACCTGAAGAGGAACCACAAAACATCAGCCTTGCTTTGGGAGCCAGCAACTGCTTTGGCAGAATACAGCCAAGTTTCCATCTCTCGTGTTGTTAATCAGCTCTGAGATTCAGAGAGAAAGAAAATAATAAAAATAATTGAAAAAGCCAAGCCTTGGTTAATTCATACCCTGCTGCAGCACCAATTTCAGTTTACAGAGCTTTGCAGGGCTCTGTCCTAATGCATCAGAGCCTCCAGTGCAGCACCCTGCTCCAGATACAGGAAGTCTTCTAATGATGAACCCAGCATTAGGAGCATCATTGTTAATTGGGTTTTATGGATTTATGAAACAAATATACTCACTTGTCTTGTTTAATATTATTTTCCGCTCAGAACTTTAGTTTAATACAGATGCCCTGAAATTATACCATTCATAAATAATGCAAATAATAAAACCTTTCTCTTATTCCCTGGCGCACACAAATGCAAGATTAAATGTGGATTAAACAAAAAAAAAAAAAAAGGTAGAACTTTGTGTTTAATAAACAAAGAGCAAGTGCTAAGTGCCAGCTACTCTGAGAGGAGGAAGTCAGTGCAGCTTCCAGGCTCCAAGGCACAAATGAGAATTGATTTTTAAGGACAGAATTCATGGCCCTGATTTTGTGGTGAGATTTCCATGGCTGGGTTGGTGCAGTCGGCTGGGGCCGGTGCGGGTGTGTGACAATGGCAGCGCTGAGCCAGCGGCAATCAGCACCTGGGGACATCCCCGGGGCCTCGGGGACCTGCGGGGCGGCCACAGGGCTGGAGAGAACGGTCCCAGTGCCCACTGCAGGGGCTGAGACCGGCAGCTGCTGCGGGAGATGCTGCAGGAGATGCTGCAGGAGATGGTGCAGGAAATGCTGCAGGAGCTGCTTGAGGAGCTGCTGCAGGAGATGCTGCAGGAGATGCTGCAGGAGATGCTGCAGGAGATGCTGCAGGAGATGCTGCAGGAGATGCTGCAGGAATCACTGCAGGAGATGCTGCAGGAGATGCTGCAGGAATCACTGCAGGAATCACTGCAGGAAATGCTGCAGGAATCACTGCAGGAAATGCTGCAGGAAATGCTGCAGACAGGTGGAGCTGGGCCCCCAGCTCGGGGAGCTGTGCTAAACCTCCAGAGCTCAGCTCATTTGCTGTGCATCTTCTGCATAATTCACAGCCAGTGACTGCTGGAAATGAGGAACAATAAATAAATAAAGGCACAAAATGAGCGTTTTGGGGCTGGATTTCACACGGCAGAGCACGGTGAGCTGGGGCAGCCTGGCCTCACCTGGCACTGGCCAGAAACACGGTTTGGGTAGCCCTGGGCAACGCTGCCCAGCAAAACCAGTGCTGGTGGCTCTGTGACTTCGAAGGAGTCTGGAAGGAGACAATGGGAGTTCTGGCTTCTGTCACCTCCTGCCCAGGGTCTGCAGAGCCCTCACACCCAGAGCAGTGATCCCATCTCCTCTCTCTCCCTCCCAACAGCAATCCCTGAAAATCCAGCCCTGACTGAAAGCAACTCCCTGCCAGAAAGTGAGGAAAGAAAATCCTTTCTCTTCTGGCTCCTGCAGAATTTTAAGAAACAAAATTCGTGATGTCCCCCCTGCTCAGAAATGCACAGCACAGGTGCAGCTTTGAGAAGGAGCTGCCTTGTTCCCAGGTCAGAGGTGGCAGCTCCTGTGGAAAATCACCTTTAGGTGAAGGATGCTTTTCCCAGAGCCAAAGAGGCAGCAGATGTGTGCTGGAACCCTTTCCTGCTGCCCACCCTGGAGCTCTGGGCATCATTTCTCCTCCCTTGCCATGTGTTTTGGCTCCTGCAAGCACGGAATATTTGCAAAGCATTCAGCATTTGTTGAAATACTCTCTCTGGATCAAAGCTCAATATTTCTTGGCTTCTCTACACTTTCTGAGCCGCCTTCTGCTCACTGTTATATATTTGCCTTTCTCTCCTAGGTTGTTAATGGATCTGAACAGCTTTTGTTTATTGGTTGGGCTTCTCTTCCCAGAGAAGGGCAACAGACTTGGGAAGGGCTGGAGAATCCCTGAGGGAGCTGGGAAGGGGCTCAGGCTGGAGCAAAGGAGGCTCAGGGGGAATTTCTGGCTCTGCACAAGTCCCTGGCAGGAGGGGACAGCCGGGGGGATTTGGGATCTGCTCCAGGGAACAGGGACAGGAGGAGAGGAACGGCCTCAGGCTGGGCCAGGGGAGGCGCAGGTTGAATATTAAGGAATTTTTTTTGAGGGAAGATGATGTGATCTTGCCAGAAGCTGCCAGTTCTTATTGAATTTAGAATCAATAGTGCATCAAGTGGCTTGGGATGTTATTAATCAGAAAATTGGCACCAAGGACCAGCAGGCAGTAACACCACAGCGTGCCCACTCCTTTCTTGTGGAGCGGCTGTTGATGACTCCAGGTAGTGCTAATTACTCCTTGGGACCTGATTTCCAGCTGCTTTCCCGACAAGGCAAACTCCAGCTAACAGAGCTGCAGAGCTCAGCTGCTCCCGGCTGTTTTCCTGTCCCTGTTGTTGTTACACACAGCAGAACCTTCCTCTGCCTTCCCTCCAGCCCAGGGGAGGCATCTGAAACCTGGGGGGAAAGGCACAATTGTTTTGGGTCAAAAGACACTAAAAAAAGTATGGGGCATCCTGCCAGTGCTGGGAGGGATCTACAGCAGCTTCTCCTGATGCTGTTAATCCCTGGCTTAGTAGGGATATATATATATATATTTATGTATATATGTATACATAATCATAGAATGGTTTGGGTCGGAAGGGGGCTTAAAACTCATCTCATTTCCTCCCCCTGCCATGGGCAGGGACATCTTCCACCATCCCAGGCTGCTGCAAACCTCATCCAGCCTGGCCTTGGGCACTCCCCATGATGCAGGGGCAGCCCCAGCTGTCCCCTGTGAGCCACAGCTCGCCCTCTGAGTAAAGGAATCCATATAAAATAGAGATACATGTGTGGAACACATATAAAATATGTTTTCTCTCTCTCTCAGCTGTAGCCACCAATTCTCTTTCTTCTTTCAGACGTTCTCTGGGTCTCAGCTGCTCTCCAGGGAAATCAGTTCCTCGTCCCCAGAGCACCTGAAGTACCTTGTCCAGCACCTCCTTGGCAGCTCCACCCCGTCCCCTGAAGGGCAGCAGTGCCTCACAAGCAAGGTCCATGTCTGCAGGGCTGGGGTTTATTAACAGGGAAGATGATCATCCCTTAGAAGCTTTTCCATGATCTATTTTCAAAGATTTGAAACCTTTTCATTTTTTTTTCACTTGCCTTTTATAAAAATCTCTGTGTTTGCAAGATCTGTTCAGGGTCAACAGATTTAGTAGTGTCTCTATAAAAATAACAGGGAATTTCTGAGCCTCTGTGTTCATGGCCTACACAGTACACCAGGGAAAGGAAAAATAACTTGAAAAGTATTAGAACACACTTTAATAAGCTCAGGTCTCCTGCCTGTGACCCTGAAAGTGTGTTTATCTTTGGGCTTGTCTTCAGCAATCGTTATTCCACCAGCACCTTAGGATAAGCATGACTGCATGAATTTCCAGCTGCAAATCCCATTTGACTGCATGTAATCTAGTGGTTTTCCATGGAAAAAGGGTTTGAAATGCTGCACCTGTCCTGCTCTTGCAGAGAGGGGATTATGTTCTTATACAATTATTGTATGATTGTGTCTAATTGGATTTCCAATGCCATTTATTTCGTCATGAGGCTAACCTGGAAGTAACCTCCAACTGAATTCATTAATCCTAATGAGTTATTAAATTTGTGATTAAAACACACCAAGGGGAACAGAGGCAAAATAACTACTGCCCCCACTGAAAACCGTGCTAGGCATAGAAATGATGGAACTTCTCCCCAAATCATCTTTCCAGACCTCACCTATCTCTCCATAAGCACAAGGAGCTCATCATCTCAGTATCTCACATCAAAGGACCTCTAATTAATCAAAATATTGCTTTCCTGCAGCCTTCCTGGTCTCCTGGGATAACCTCTGGTCTTCTCCCAGGTTTCTCTTCATTCCCAGTGCATTATGGAGTTTTTCTTCTGGTGTGACAACGAGGAGATGTAGAAAACATCCCCAAAGCTCTGGCAAGCATGTAATTTCCAGCAGCAGATGGGATGTGTGTGCAGCTGGCCTGCCAGGAGAGGAGGGAGCAGCTGGAGCTGCAGAAACAGCCCTCACCTCTGGAATGTTCCCTGGCCACCAATTCCCTGGGAAATTGCTTATCCCCACTCTGGCCAGCCTGGGGTCACCTCGTGTGTGTTGTACATTTCTCTGCTCCCATCCAGGCCTGCCTGGGGAGGATTAGCGCTGGCACCGTGTCACAGATGAGTTTAATCGTGTCAGGAATATTCCCTTGTTCCATGGCAGTTTTCCTTGGAGTCTCAGGGTGCTGGTGGCCAGAGATGGGCTCTTTCCCTGCGGCTCTTCTGGCTCCAAATGCTTGGAAACAACTCGAGGGGAAACTCCAGCATTCAGCAAGTTTATGGGCAATGCAATTTATTTTATGATCAAATTACACCGGGGTAATGCTGCCTTTTGCATCAGACAATTCAGTTCTAGTAATTGCTACCCTGGGGGTCTCTTCTCTCTGTACACCCAGCCCATTTATAACTCTGATGGTAGCAGTGTGTGAGCAGAGGGAGGATAATAGACCTTAAATAGCAGCAACATCTTGCTGGAGGAAAGACAGAGCTTTGTCTTTGTATTTCCAAGACTTGTTGAACCTTGCTTTGGGTTTCAAAAGGACAAAAATTTCTTGTGGGGGGGAAGCAACAACAAACTTTCAACCAGCTGTATAATTTCCTATAAATATTCCACAGTCCCTGGGATCTCAATGCCCTCGCTGAACACACGGTGTGGAGCACTGTGGAACATCTTCCCAGCGTGATGTGGCCAGAAAGTGGCTGAAGGAGCCCTGGAGGATGCCTGGATGATTCCAAAGATGAAAGGCAGCCCTTCCATGCTGGCACTGAGCTCCTGGCACTGCTGAGAGCTGGGCTAGAGCAGCCTTTTAACCCCGAGTTAGGTGGACTCTGAGAAGAAGAAATTATTGACTGACTTTTACCAAGTGCCTCTGTCCCCACCCTTGGAAAGTGGCAGCAGCAGAAATCCCACAGGCTCCTGGGGAAGGTGTTCCTCCCATCATCATTCCTCGTGTCCCATCCCATCCTCACGTTTCCCTCACCTCAGCTGATTCCTCACACTGTCCCCCATGGGGAACTGCCCTGTCCCCATCCCTGACCGCCGTGGTTTCCCCCATCTTTCACCCATTCTTCACCTGGGCTGCTTTGCTGCCCTCCTTGCCTTGATCTGGCCCATGAAAGCCATTATTTTTGGTTATTTTTGGTTATTTTTGGGAGTGCCATCCCAGCTGCCTGCAGGTCTCTGTGGGCACTGAGCACACTCAGCCCTGCCTGGGGGAGGCTCTGACTTCAGGAGCTCAAGGAGCCTGAAACCAGCCAGTTTTAAAATGTATTATTGACTGCTTTCCTGTCTCCAGGGGCTGCTGCAAAAGAGCCAGACTAAACCCCTTCCTTATGATGCATGGCATTTTCAGCACAGGATGCTGATGGAGGAGGATTTGAGGGATGGCAATTACTCAGCCACTGTTTAACTAATCCTCAGTTTTAACATAAAGTCCTGTAATCCCCGAGGACTGGGACACACCATAGTTTGTCTCACAGTGCTGGGGCTGCCTGGCCTCATCACTGCCTAATTAAACCTTTGATTTACAGTTAATAAGAGTTTTGTAACATTTCTATCTGTAGATCTGTGGCAGTGCTGTTTGCTGACAGCGTTTAGGACACTGTCGGCTGCCACACCATTCCCAAACACCAGTGGTTAATTAAGTTCTCAGCTGAGCATTCCTTGTAATAATTTCTGGTTATTTAGTGAGATCAGATTTACAAATTACTAAACCCTGCTAATAATTGCTCTAAGTGGACATTAATTAGCATTGACTAATCATGAGATTCTCCCTACACCCACTTGCTTATCCAGAGAACTTCTGCTGTTGATTGATACAGAAATGAGAGGCAGATGAATCAGTAATATTTAGAGCTCATGGAAAAGGGTTGCCTGAGTCAGAAGAAGTAAATTAGCTGGTAATTCCAGAAAAGTCCAAGGTACAATTATGCTGCAGGAAGGTCCCTGTGCTGCCCCTGGGTAGAGGGAGATCAGCCCCTGGGGGCTCTGAGGGGTCCCCCAGCAGCACTGGGGTCTTCAGCTGGAGGATGAGCTTAGAAAAACCACTCAAGCACCTTCGAGGGAAAAGGAGCTGGGAGAGCATCTGCAAGTTCCCCTGGTCTGATTTTTCTTGAAGCAGTTGATGCTGGGCAGACTGGAGGTGCTGGCTCAGCTGGGGACCAAGCCCCATCCCCAGTGGCTGTTGGGGTCATTCCTGCTTTTCCAGGAGCAGAGCCCTGTGCCTTCAGAGAGCTCTGTGCATCTGCTGCCGTCCCCAGAGCGCTGTGCCCTGCTCCTCCCAGCAGCAGGAAATAATCCCCCTTGCATTAAACTGCAACAAATCAAACAGCTCAACCCCTTCTACTGAGAGCTGCAAAACCTGAATCCCAAATCTGTCCTTTCTATCTTTGTCAGGATTTCAAAGTCTTCACATGATGGAATTTGGGGTGGGTTGTTTTTTTCTCTCTCTTTAGCAAGCTGCAAAATGTTTCAGCACACTTTGAACATCTCCTCCTGTTAACTTCTTATGCACATGTTTAATTTTTGTGTGGTTTTTCATTCAGTCTGAGACTGAAGAACAGGTCTCTGCAATCCTTTTCATCTTGGCTCATTGCACACGTGGAAATGGGTCTGCAACACAACATGTCATGGCAAAGTCTCCTCTTTCTGCTTCAGGAATGAATTACATTGCAGGGATCTATATTTGGAGCTCTCCGGCACCACTCTCCATCCCTTGCCTTTTGATGTTTTATACATTTGTCTGAGCTGCCTGTCTGCTGGTTGAGCTGGCTTGCAGTTATCAAAATTTTATCATTTTTCGAGTAGAAAAACACTTTCTGCAGCCCCCTGTGCCCCCCAGTGCCAGCAGTTTTCTCCCAGGCTGCAGAGCCCCAGCTCCGCGCTGTCTCCTGGGGATCAGCTCTGCCTCTGTCCCGGCTCGGGGAGGGCAGGGACAGCAGCTGTGGCAGAGTTCGGGTGTGGGAGGGGTGGCAGTGACGATGCTCTGAGCTCCTGACACAGCCCCAGTCCCCACAGCTCCATCTCCTCCCGTCACCTGCCAGCCCCGGGCGCCTCAGCAGCCAGGCTGGGCTGGAGGTGTTGGGTGAATGGGGAGGATGCTGAAAATTGCTGAATTCCTTGTGTTCTCTGCCTCCTCCACTTGCACATTTGTCAGGTGCTTGATCCAAATAACTTGGAGCTGCTTGGAGCAGTTTAGCCACGGGGAATTCGAGTGGGAGTGCTCAGCTGGATGGGCACCTGAAGCTGTGTCCATCCATGCTGGGCTGGGCTACAACGAATCCCAGACATTTATCCCTCCACAGGGAGCCCTGCAGTTATTTCCAGCTTTGCTGGCGTCTTGAGATGTAGCCCACGACCTGCTGTTCTTGGTCTTCCTCTTTGGAATTGGCAGCCGTGTGCTGGAGCCTGCAGCTGCCTCCTGCCAGCCTCGGCTCGGAGCTGCGAGAAGGTGGGAAATGGCTCTGCTGGAAGGAAGGTCTAGCAAACTGCAGGCAAAACTGAATTTTCACTGCTTCTTTGTGATGATTAGTGATTTTGATACTACTGATCACATGCATTCCCAGAACATTTGATTAATGAGACCATTTCTAAGCAGAAATAATGAGCCTGTGGCAAAAATATGCCAGGAACAGTGAGATCTATCTGTACATCCCCCTCAGAAAAGGCCCCAGCTGTAAAGAAATTCCTAAAGGTTGTAAACAAAATGATCTTCTTCCTCCCATTTCCCTTTCCCTCCTCCCCAAGCCACTTCCACCAGAAATCCTTGCATTAACTGGAGATCTCCTGCTTTGGGGTTGCAGGCACAGAACACCAAGTCCTCCTGCTCATAACAAATGTGAATTTTAGAAGAGTCAACTTAGAAGAGTCAGAGATCAACTCCTGCAGATCAGTGGGAGCATCTTCTGCACTGGAAATTCAATACACCAGGAGCCTGTGGGACGGGCTGGGAGCTGCAGGTTTAGGTGGGATATTGGGGAAAAATCCTTCCCTGGCAGGGTGGGCAGCCCTGGCACAGACACCCCGAGCAGCCCTGGATCCCTGGCACTGCCCAAGGCCAGGCTGGAGGGGTTTGGAGCAGCTGGGACAGGGGAAGGTGTCCCTGCCATGGCAGGGGTGGCTCTGGAGGGGATCTGAGGTCCCTTCAACCCAAACCATTCTGGAATTCTGGGATTCCATGGAAATGCCTGGCAGACAATGGTTCCAGACCTGGCTTTGGGAGGTTCCCACAACATCCCTGAATCCAGGGAGCCCTTCAGCCTGAGCTTCTGGAGTGAGAGTGGGCAATAAAGATGCAATTAGGTTGAGACACAAGAAGAAAGAAGATAAATTATGGCCTTGCATTTATATAGCACATTTCATCCCAAACCATCGAGTTAAGTGATTGATATACAAATTACATTTTGAGAGATCACTCTGCTCTCTCCATGCCTGACATGCAGATATATATAATGTAATCATTATTTTTTAAAGCAAACTTACTTATTAATGCAAACCCTACAATTGGGGTGAGCTCTTCTGGGCAAAGATGAATCAGAAGTGACAAAACTCCACCATCTCATGACGAGCATGCTTAAGAATGAATGGAATAATTCAGATACTTGGATCCCTCCAACACAGCAAGTTCAAAGCCAAACAGAAAACGCCTCTCTTCTCTAAGGATTCAAAACAGAGTTTGCTAAAATGTAATTAAGCACAAAGTCCCTTGAAATCAATCACTCCCAGAAACTAATACCCACCTTGCTGATTAGACAGTGGGTAAGCCAGGGGCAATTAATGCATTAGGAGGAAAATTGTTAACTGTGAGAGCAACCAGTTCTGATGGGATAATTGCTGTGAGAAAGACGACTTGATGGTTAATATCAGAAAAAAGTGATGTCTTTGGGACAGGGGAAGCTGCTATGTTAACAGCAGCTAATTAAATGTGACCTAATTCTCATTAATAATATTTTTGATTGGATACAAACTTGAATCTGGGAGGATAATTGGGACCGTCCGCACATGCTGATGGCAGCTGGGAGGTTTTCTGCTTTGTCTCAGGGAAAAGAGGTGTTCTGTTCCCACTCTCATGGCAGTGGGAAGGTGTTTTGGATCAGAGAGGTGAAGCTCTGGCTCCTCATTAATTCATTTCTCAGCCAGTCCCAGGGCAGAGTCTGTTCCATCCCTGCCTTGTTCTGTGGTTGTGCCTGTGGTGTCACCCTGCAAATGTGGCAGCCAAACTCCACTCAGCACCCAGAAACGAGCCTGGGAAATTCAATCCATTGTGTTTTACCACTTGGAGCAACGTGTGACACTTCTAAATTTTCAGTCATGTTTGCTCAATGTGGCTGAGAGGAAGTGTCAGGGAAAAATGTTTGGTTTCTCCTGCAGCTAATGACCAATTTTCCACAAATCGTAATAGTTTTACACCATTAGCTTTATAATTAAGTCTTTATTACGCTCCTGTTTGCTCAGCACTCGCTGGGGTTTGACAGCAGCCCCACGGCCGTCAGGCCAGAGATGATTTGTGCTGCAGAGCAACTCCCAAATGACGGCTGAGCTCCTGTGACAGCAGCACAGATCCCTCTCTGGGCAAGGAGGAGGAGGAGGCAATTCCTCAGGAACCACAGAATACCCCTGACATGGCCCCAGCACTGCCCATCCCATCCCATCCCATCCCATCCCATCCCATCCCATCCCATCCCATCCCATCCCATCCCATCCCATCCCATCCCATCCCATCCCATCCCATCCCATCCCATCCCATCCCATCCCATCCCATCCCATCCCATCCCATCTCATCCCATCCCATCCCATCCCCATCCCCATCCCCATCCCATCCCATCCCATCCCATCCCATCCCATCCCATCCCATCCCACAGATCCCATCCCATCCCATCCCATCCCATCCCATCCCATCCCATCCCATCCCATCCCATCCCATCCCCATCCCCATCCCATCCCATCCCATCCCATCCCATCCCATCCCATCCCACAGATCCCATCCCATCCCATCCCATCCCATCCCATCCCATCCCATCCCATCCCATCCCATCCCATCCATCCCATCCCCTGTTCAGGTGTTTCCCTGTGCTCCAGAGGAAGAGGCAGCTCTGATGATCACAGACACCTGCCCAGGGCTGGACACATCTGCCAGCATCCCCAGCAGGGAGAGGTTAAAAGGCTTGGCCTGCTTTGATCACAGAATCACAGAATCCCACAGAATCCCTTGGGAGGGACCTCAGAGCCCACCAGAGCCCCCCCTGCCATGGCAGGGACACCTCCCACTGTCCCAGGAGCTCCAAACCCCTCCAGCCTGGCCCTGGGCACTGCCAGGGATCCAGGGGCTGCTCTGGGAACCAGGACCTGCCCACCCTGCCAGGGAATATCCCATATAATATAAAATATAATATCCTGCCCAAGATCCCATCCAGCCCTGCCCTCTGGCACTGGGCCATCAATTTTCATTCCAGAAGGGAGCAAGGGCTGCTGTTGTTTACGTCCCACAGAGGGTGAAAGGTGGCAATCAGTGAATTAATCACTAATTGAGCATTGTTATACCCGTGCCTCAATGGCTGAACAATTAATGACAGAAAAACAACCACAAATAATGTATTGACCAAGAATATCTAAGTTATTTGTGTGAATTATTGGCAAGAAAAAATCTGACCAACCACTATGAACTCTGCTCATTTCATAGAATCACAGAATATCCCGAGCTGGAGGGACCTGCAGGGATCATCCAAATCCAGCCCTGGCCCTGTGCAAGACACCCCAAATTCTGCCAATCTCAGTGCCTGAGAGCACTGTCCAGATGGTCAGTGCCCCCAGGCAGGGCCAGCCCTCCCCAGGCACAGTGCCCAGGGAACAGAGCCGTGCTGGGCACCCTGTTCAGGAGCACAAAATACCCCAAAAGTCACTCAGTGAGGGCCAGGGTTTGGTGTTCCTGTGCTCTGCTCTGTGGGATCTGCTCTTCCTCATTCCCTCCCCCAGCTGAGACTCATTTCCCACTGTTCCAAAACTGCCTCCAGTCTGCTCTGAGAATATTCACCACAGCTAAAGAGGAATCAGGACCTGCTGGACCTGCCTCATTCACTCCACTCCATCTCAAAGAGGACTCAGGGCAGGATAAAGCTGTTGTGGCAGTGGAGGAGCTGAGTGGGTCTCTGTATTTACATCGCCTTCTTCTGCTCAAGATAAAGCCCAACTTAAAATCCCTTAACTCTTTTTGACAACAAATTAGTTTCAGATCAAGGGCTCCTGCTCTGTCTCAAAATATGACTTTCACTCCCAAATTATTCATCTTGCCAGAAGCTGCTGCTAACCAAAAAAAAAAAAAAAAGAAAAAAAAAAGGCAAATTTTTAATGGTTTGTATAATGTCTTGTTCACTTTCAGTTTTCTTCATAGAAAATTCTCTTTGTCACTTCATGCCAGAGAGTAAACTCTTCTATCACAGTAATTTAGCAAGGCAGCCCAGGCTTTTGGGAAGAAACCTCTCTGTGGGTGTTTTGTGCAAGCTCAAACCGCAGCATCCCTGAGCTGCAGGCAGAGTGATCCACGGCCATCCACAGCCCAGTTCAGGACTAAAGTCTCCAAAATCAGGTATTTCAGTCAGGAGACTGGGACTGGTTTGGCAGAGAGTGTTTTCAGTGTTTTAATTGCTCAGAGAGAGAAAAGCAAGTGCAAACCCCCAGGAGTTTCTCGTGTCCCACAGCCCGGGCTGGGCAGGATGGAGCCCTGCCCTCCTCATCCTCTGCACCCACTGCAGCCTCTGGCCTGGGAACAGCACGTTCTGGGAGGCTGAGGAAGGAACATTGCACAGTTCAGGGAGAATAAGGGTATTTTTCCCCCTTTTAATTGTTTGCTGCTTGGCTGGGTATTGATTAACTTTTTTGCAGAGTTGCTATTTGTTTTTCTTTGCAATATATCGGTTTCTCGAGGCTTTTAATCAACTGTAATTGATTGTGATTACCTCTAGCTGCTCTCCAGCCAGCCTGGCTTATTCCCCCTGCTCAAAGCAGGGGTGAGCTCGCTCCAGGTGTGGGGAGACTCCTGCACCCCCTCCTGCCTCCTCCCCCAGCCAAGCCGAGATTTGGGACAAGGGATATCATCCAAACACATCAGCAGAAATGCAGGGATTCATCCTAAAAACTCCCAGCTGTCCTCCCCTCCTCGCAGAGCTCACATCATCATCCCAGCTTCCCTCTCCATGTTTTAGGTGCTCTCAAATGAAAGCTCCTGCTTGCTGAACGTGGACATTTCAGCAGCTGGAGCAACGCTGGGACAAGTCTTCTGTTGGCTTAATGATTAATTGTATCCAGTGGAAAATTATTCCACAGGCACAACAATCAGCACTCAGTGTTTCCAAATGTTAGTTTCTTCTATAAATGGGTGTTAGCAAAAAGCAGATGGCAAAGATAATTCACTGTCTGCTGCAAACCCTCAGCCATTGTCTTTGCCTGTTGCTGCTCCCTCCAGTCAGGCTCTGTTTGCAGTTCTGTCCCCAGCCCCACGCCGTGGCAGGCTGTGATTTATGGGGATTTTGGCTGCTGGTTTATTTACAAACTTCTTGTTCTGTGATTTGCTTTAAGATTGGAAAGGTCCCTGTGGGGCTGAGAGAAAGGAGTTAATTCTGGTTAATTCTGGTTAATTCTCCTCGGAGCATCAGGGGCAGCTCTTTCTGCCCCCACAGACACTGCAGGGGGACATTGGGGCTTTATGGCTCCTTAATCACTTTCTTTGGCCACTGGAGCAAAGAAAGGTTCAATCAGCTCTTAACAGGGAGCACCCCAGTCAATCTCCTGTGCTTCCCTGAGATTCCTCCTGGTTTCTCCCTCCTGTGCCTTGCAATGCCCAAGAGGAAGATTGGAATGACAGCACTTTTACAACATCAAAGGCTCTTCTGTGATTTTTTTTGATTGCTCTTGAGTGAAAAACCTTTGGTATTTGACTGCCCAGATACCCTGGAGTCACCACCAGCCTCCCACTGCTTGTCTCTAAAGCCTTTCCCGTGTGGATCTCAGCATCCCACCTCCAGCTGCAGCTGCTGCCATTCCTCCCTGGTGTCCCTTGACTCAGGTCACTGTTCACTCTTCTAGTGAGGGTTCCTTGATGAAATGATGGCTTGCTTGCTTTTTGTGCTTGTTCTCCTGTGCAGACTTTCCTGCAGCAGAGCATCTACCACCCCAATGTTTCTGTGATCTGGAGACAAAGCTGTTCCTGGAGGGCTGCTTGGCCCTTTGAGACTGGTCATTAAAAACCCCAAGAACCTCAACACTGCAGCTGTCAGGATGTCATGGAGATCCTGAAACATGCCAGCTCCTTGTCAGCTGGTGAGACAAGAAGTCAGCTAGCTGGAGGCTTCCAGAGAAGCAGGAGGAATGGTTCTCCAAGCTAAACAATGCCAGTTTTCCTCCCTGCGTGGCACCGAGCGAGGATTCTGCGCTCAGCCGCTGCTGCTGCTGCTTCCCTGCAGTGACTCCTGTGACAGCCCATCAAGGACCATCACTGCCATCTGTTCCCCCTGCCTTTCCTGGGGCAGGGTCTGTGTCCCTGCAGCTCTGGATAACCCTGGAGGGGCTCTCCCTGCTGCCCTGCAGGAGCCCACAGGGATAACCCCTCCAGGGCTGCAGAACCACCCACAGAATCTCCCCCTTGCATTTCCAGGATGGTGACCATTCTCTGTTTAACACTCTGCACTATTTCTCCTGAATGCTGTTTTGTTCCACAGAAACCTGCTGATTTAATCTCTGTCAGTGCAAACCCCTCTGGGTACCTGGTGTTTACCAGCTGCTGCTGGGTTTTAATGGACCCTGAGACTCCTGTGGGATCTTTCCAGGCACCACTCCCAGGGCAAGGCTTGACCTGTCCCCTGTGAATGTGCAGATCCTGCAGCTCCCACAGCTCCTCCTGCTCTCTCCCCAGGGCATCACTCACTCGACAGCAAACCCAGGGACTCACAGGGGGTCAGACCAGCAACACCGAGAAATCTATTTTCTTCTTCAAAATAAAGAATCTTGCCATTGAAAAGAAAAGCAGAGCACATGAAGGGCGTGTCAAGCAGATGTGATGACTGACATGGTCACTTCATTTCTTACCCCAAACTCCAGCAAACACAGGAGTTGTGAAAACATTTGGAAATGTGAAAAAAAACCAAACACTCAAGAAACATCAAGGTTTCTGTTTAAACCTGTTTGTTTTGGTGCTCCAGCTGAAGCTTTTCATGGTACAAAAGCATATCCTTCATGAAATTCAGATCTCAGTGCTCCTGAACATTTAACTCCAAGTCAAAACTCAAAGCCTTGAGGTTCACATACATCACAAGGACAGAGAAATGTCTCTCATCCTCATCCTCAATGAGTGGATAACTCTCTCTGAGGCCAAATTGCCTGTGTAGGACGTCCCTCACTACTGTAACACCAATAGAAGCCTATTTTTGTACAGCTTTAGGTCTTGGAGACAATCCAGAGGCAGCTCTTACAATCCTTGCTGACTGCAGGCTGACTCACACCCTTAACTCACACATGCCATTGTCTTTATTCAGATTTCCCACTTACGCTGCAGGCATCTGACATTGCTTAATTACAGCTTTTTTTTCCCCAGCCTATATTCCTTTTGTTTCTCCCCTTTATATTTAGTACATTTATAAAGGGGTAGAACAGCCATTAATGAAGATGTTTGGATTTCAAAACTCTTTGGTAGCACTGGAGAGGGATGGAAAAATTCTACCCACAGAGGGAGCAGAGATTTTCCCAACCCCTGCCTGGTCCTGCCACGTCAGAGCCCCGAGAGCCCGGCTCGGAGCCAGCACCTCCCCAGATGTGACCCCACTTCTTTCTGCACCTCCCCAGATGTGACCCCACTTCTTTCTGCCCCCTTGCCCAGATGTGACCCCACTTCTTTCTGCACCTTCCCCAGATGTGACCCCACTTCTTTCTGCACCTCCCCAGATGTGACCCCACTTCTTTCTGCACCTTCCCCAGATGTGACCCCACTTCTTTCTGCACCTTCCCCAGATGTGACCCCACTTCTTTCTGCACCTCCCCAGATGTGACCCCACTTCTTTCTGCACCTTCCCCAGATGTGACCCCACTTCTTTCTGCACCTCCCCAGATGTGACCCCACTTCTTTCTGCCCCCTTGCCCAGATGTGACCCCACTTCTTTCTGCACCTTCCCCAGATGTGACCCCACTTCTTTCTGCACCTCCCCAGATGTGACCCCACTTCTTTCTGCACCTTCCCCAGATGTGACCCCACTTCTTTCTGCACCTTCCCCAGATGTGACCCCACTTCTTTCTGCACCTCCCCAGATGTGACCCCACTTCTTTCTGCACCTCCCCAGATGTGACCCCACTTCTTTCTGCCCCCTTGCCCAGATGTGACCCCACTTCTTTCTGCCCCCTTGCCCGAGGCCGCTTGGTGAGAGCGCAGGAAATGCGAGGGCTCGGAGTGGAGGTGGAGATGCAGAAAGTGCTGAGGGAAGCCAAGGCAAACCCCAGGGAAAATGGATTTAATGGTCCAGGCGCTTCCCCAGCCCGGAGCTCGGGGAATAAGGGCCATCAGACCGTAACTGCAGAGGAGAATTGGCCCAAAGCCGCTGCATTTCACAGATTACAGCGGATTATCCTGAATAATGATTGATTTCTTTGGAGCTGGATTTCACACGCCTGCTTTGCAGCCCAGCCACACAAACTGGCAGAGCCGTGGGCTGGGTGAACAAGTGTGAGGGGATGTTAATGTTAGTCACAAACTCAGGTGCACAACAGTGCAAACTTGTACTGACATTTTCCTGACTTCTTCCTACACGCTTGTTTCATACAAGGCTGGGGATCGGGGAGCAGAGCTGCCAGAGCTGTCTGCAAGCTGAGCACATGAACAGAAAGCTTCAAAGAGGAAAATTCTGATGAAAACCAGAAATGAAATTGTATGAAGAGGAAAATGTTCTTTCTGTTTCAAAGAAATGAAGCCCTTTCCAGAACATACCACTGGCATTTCTGAACCCAAATACCAACAGATTAGGAAAGAAACACATTGAGAAGTCTCCAGAAACACAGGCAGATAACAACGACAGCTTTCACCCTTCTTTCCCTTGTCTGTTTTATTTCACAGGGAGAGAGGAATAGAAAACTCTATGGAAGGCAATTGGAAAAGTCAACACTCAGCAAAGACTTCAAATGGTGTGACCAATGTGGCTTTCAGAATAATAAATGGCTAATTTCACTTATCAGCTGCACTTTTTATTATTATTATTATTATTTTTTAAGACCGGCTTCAGAATCTTTATTCAGTTACTTGGATCTATTGATGTCCCTTGTGCCAAATCAATACTCTTTCCTAGAGAACATGGAGTAAAAATCCATATTCCTGCTCAGCAGTAAAATCATGGAGCTCGTGTGCCCTGTGAGTGCTCTGTGGCTCGGGTGTTAAAGCTGTCAGGTGTGGATGCTGGGTAATAAAATATAAAAATATCCAATTTCCTGCTCTGGTGTGCACTGAGCCCCCCTTGGCCGCTGCCCTGGGACAGGGTTTGCAGAACGCAGGGGCAGAGCTGCAGGCAGAGCTCTCCTGGCCCAAAGGCAAACCGGGATGAAGGCTCAGAGTTTGAAAAACCCCAAAGGTTCCCTGGAGCACAGGCTCTGAGGAGAGGCTGTCCCAGAGGGGATTCCTGCCCTGTGCCCGTGATTTCCCTGAGAGCACAGGGAGCTCTGCTCACCTCAGCGCGCCTCTGCTCCCCACTCACACTCTGTTTCTTCTTGGGGTTTCTTGCTTTGGGTTTTTTGACCTTTTTTTTTTTTTTACGGGAAGAAAAGAGAATCTGAAGAATTATATGATGTTTGTAGAGCACACAGAGACTCCTGTGAGACAGTGAGAGTCCAAGAAATGAAACAGGAATGAGATAAAACTTTGGCTTATCCTTATTTTTCCTACTTTATAACAGAACTATTGATTAACTTTTTTTCTGTTTGAACTTTCTTCTTTAATCCAACTGATTTTTTGTTTCTCTGGATTCCCTCAGGGCTGGCCTCTCCATTTTCAAGCCTGCTTATTCCAGCCTGGGCCAGGCTGGAATCTGCTTTGCTCCAGAGAGCACAGCCAGCAGCGTTTGATGCTGCTCTTGTCTGGATGCTCTGGCTCAGCTGATGAGCAGATCCTGACTCCTCTTTGAAGAGGCAGATGCCAGGCTGGAGTGCTGGGGAGCTCCAGACACTTCCAATAAATAGAGTTCATCAAAGCATGAATAGGAAATTGGATAATTAAGACTTATTAAACTGCCCCTGTGAAATGCTGGTCCTTGCTCAGGAGAGCAGGACCCTTCATGTACCAACTTTCCCTGTTTTGATAAAGAAACAGAACTGAAAAAGAAACTCTTTTTCAAGAGAGAAAAACCATTTATAAGGATTTTTGATTTTCTCGCATCTGCCAACCATTTTTAACATGGTTGAGTTGATATGAGGCATTTTTAAGTAACTTCTTATCTAAGCAGAGAACTAGAAAAGGAAATGTTAGTTGGAACAAAGAGTTCCCTTCAATGCAAGGGTTTTCTCTCCCAGCTGCTCTGCTTTCAAACACACAGAGAGATTAAAGTTGTTTGTTTGATATTGCCAAAGGTACTGTACAAGTGTATATATTTACAACTGGTTTTTGAGATCAGATTTATTACAGGGTTTAAATCAATTTACATTAAAATGAAAGCTGACCTCATTCACCCTGTTTTATGATCATTACAACAACAGCCTAATCTGGATCATTTCTTCCTTGGTGTTCAGTACAAGCACTTGGAATGAGTTTGTGGCTGTGGGTTTGAGTGGATTTGTGTCTTCCTCTCCTTGGCTTTACTATGTCAGTTTCTTGGGGTTTTTTGCCTGTTTTTCTTCCTATTTCATTTAGCTGTAGGAATGTTAACCCCACCCTAGAGTGCCCATCCCACAAACCCAAACAACCCAAACAAACCTGGCAGGATGAATTCCCCACCTCCCTCCCTCCTTTCGCTGTCCCCTGAACCCAGGGAGCAGGTTTTGTCAGGAACATGTCAATAATTGATCTTAAAAGGATTTCTGCCTATCCCAGTCATGCTTTCCCTGCCACATTTACTCCAACATATGTCTGCAATCTGCTGGGGCAACACAAGCGGATCAGCGTCCACATGACTGCACTTGGGAGCTAAAAATAACCTGCAGAAGTGAATACATTAAGTTCTTTATGCAAAACGCCTCGTGTTAAGTCTCTGTTTGCACTGCTGATAAAATGTGTGTTGAAATATCCATGGCCTTGATGTCTCATATTCACAGAAAAGGGCTTTGGCAGCCAAAAATCCCACCCACCACAAAGGCTGAAATAGCAGGCGCATTAATCTGTTTAATTTCTCCATTCCCGGCTGTTTGGAAGGTCAGGTATTCACCTGCTACACCTAAACAGCTTCCAGCCCTCAAAACAAAGAATAGCTAAAATTAGACAATTAGGGCTTAGAGAGAAGTGTCTCTGAGTAGTCATTCAAATCCAAGAGGAAATTTCAATTAGATCGAGCTTGTTACTCCTCGGTGTTTGCTTTCTGCTAATCTCCGAGCACTCGAGCACGGAGAACATGAAATAACCTGTCTGTCCCTCCACGTGTGAGGAGCTGAGGGGGAACCAAACCTCCTCCTCCATCTGGAGCCCAGCGCTTGCAGCAGCTACAGAAATGAGCCAGTGCTCCTTTCTCACCGGCACTAATTAATTATCAGCTCCTAAATGAGGAGGAGAAACACTGAGAGTGGGATCACGGATGACCCTGAGCGGGAAGGGCCCCACAAGGCTCAGGGGGTCGAGCCCCTGGCCCTGCCCAGGACAGCCCAGCAATGCCCCGAGTCTGCAGCAGCTGCTGCTGCCTTCCCTCCTGCCCCGAGAACCCTGGAATGCTGAGAATGGAGAATTCTGGAATGCTCAGAATGGAGAATCCTGGAATGCTCAGAAAGGAGAACCCTGGAACAGCCCAGAAAGGAGAATTCTGGAATGCTCAGAACCTGATGGGATTTGCCTTCAGGACAGCAGTGACTGCAGCCAGGGCCTGAGCGTGGCACAAGCCACGAACCACAAGCCACAAGCCACAGACCACAAGCCACAGGCCACAAGCCACAAGCCACAGGCCACAAGCCACAAGCCACAGACCACAAGCCACAGGCCACAAGCCACAGGCCACAGACCACAAGCCACAGGCCACAGCACCAGCCCGGGGCAGAAGCAGCCATCCCCTCCTCCAGGCAGCTTTTCCAGGGACAGGAACCACAGCTCTGGCCTTTCCATTCCAGTGCAGAACTCAGCCCTGAGCTGCTGCTCCGAGTAATTCTTTACCCCAGCAGCTTTGGACAATCCATACTGTCAACATTTGATGCCTTATCTAGTTTGATTACATCCTGTAATATTTTTCCAAAAGATCCTGTGGTTAAAACAAAGTTCACTGAGGCTGAACGCTTTCCAAGGTTTAGATTTTTGGTACGAGTCCTTTTCTCGATTTTCTCAGTGTTTGTTTTTACCTGCAATCACTGACTTAGGGTGGATGAGTGTTCATGGACACCCTCCCACAGTCCCAGAATCACCCAGGCTGGAAAAGCTCTCCAAGACCATCCAGTCCAACCATTCCCCCAGCTCTGCCAGGGCTGGGCAGAACTTGGGTGAAGAAATTTTCCCTCATATCCAATCTAAGTCTTGTTCCCTGGGAGGAAAGTTCCACCCCCACCTCTGTGGCTCCTTTCAGGGACTTGCAGAGAGCAATGTGGTCCCAGTGTGCTCCAATATATATACATTTATTTATTCACAGTTCATACCTTTCCCATTAATCGCCTTTCTGCATTAATCTGCATTTCTGTAAAGCACAGTAAAGCTATTTATGGGAGGGAAGAGAGCAGAGCTGCTTTGAGGGCAGACTCATTTTCCACCATTCTGAGCTGTCTCTAGCTGGAAGTTGTGCATCTGCTTAACACAGCTCCATGCCATGAAAATCAAAGAGCCTGAGCCCTCTGAGTAACAAACATTAGTAAAAATGCATTAAAAAAAAAAAAAAATCCATGATGCTTTTTGCTGCAGAACAAGATACAGCTTTGGGGGTTTATGAGCTTTTCATGAAAGATGCAAAGGACAGGAAAGAACTGGCTGTCAGGGCAAAGGAAAGCCAGCTTGGTGCTTTCATGTGGGCAGGAAGCTGCTCCTGAATGAGCCTTTGTGGCACTGAGAGCTCTCCTGGAGCCAGGCAGGGCAGCAGAGCATCCCTGCAAACACCCCAGCTCTGCCCTCACACAGCAGCAGCGAGAGCTGCTGGATGTGCCACAGGAGCAGAGAAGGAGCTCAGTGACACACACGAGAGCTGCATGGGCAGAGCAGAGGAACGAGCTGAGCTGGCCTGGGAAGCCTCTGCCTTGGAAAATCCTCGAGTTTTGAAAATAACCTTTGTTTTGTACAACACTTGAGGAGCAGCCTTGGTTAATGGAATTACTCCATGGGAGCTGGTGAGAGCTGGCACCTTTTCCACTGAGAAATCCCTGCTCTGGGAACTCCTTCCCAGCAGGAGGACCTGAGTGCCCTGGAAATGCCACCCTGTAGAGGAAGGCAGGCTGAGGGGAGCAGGGGACAGCAGCTGCTCCCCGTGACACAGCAACGTGGCAGCCATCAGCAGTGTCACCCACGGTGCCACCCAGGTGACACAGGCGCCTCCCCCGAACATTTCCTGAGGTTTTAGTCCCAGAATCTTCTCTTTGGGGCTGTCAGCAAATGTGACACGCAGATATGAAGCAGCAAGGACTGCTTTTGACAGCTCACGTAAAAGAAATATGAGGGAAAATGGATTGAAATAAAATAAGGAATGAGGTGACAGAAGGGGCTTTATTTGATAGAAAGGATTTTAAAGTGGGATGGCTGACAGACCTCGTTAATCATCATCTGCAAACAGGAAAAAGCTTTCATTATGGATCATGGAATTGCTAAGGTTGAAAATGACCTTTAAGGTCATCGAGTCCAGCTCTCAGCGCAGCACCAGCACCCTGTTCACCATTAAATCCTGTCCTCAAGGGCCACATCACACCTTTTTGACCATTTCCAGGGATGGGGACTCCACCACTGCCCTGGGCATTGGGTTCATGGCTGAGAGCTCCCCTCACCCAGAGCCAGCCGAGCTTCCCTTCATTCCTCCTGCCTGTCCCAGAGAAATGATCTCTGAGAAAACTTCACAGGAGAAGAACCTGCAGAGTGCCTTTCTAAACCTCAGACACACTCTCCTCACACTAATTAGCCCAACCCTTGGAAGGCTCACACTGGAAAACCCAAAACTCCTTTACCCATGGTTTTGAAGTGGGCAGAGGCTGGCAGATGTTCCGGATTGTTTGTTCTGTGTGCAGCTTTGGGGCACCTTTGGGCTGCTGCATTTTCCTGTGAGCACTTTCACACTGTGCTGAGGGTAACTCTGGCTCAGGGAAAGGTGCTCTGGGAGGTTTTGGGAGTGCTCAGCACTGTGTGTGTGTTTCTAAGGAAATGATGATGCTGCCACTTCCAGCATCTTCACTCAGACCTGGGGACTCCCTCCCTCCCTCCCCAGGCAAACAGGGGTTTTAAAGCAGGAGATTTAAAGGATATTCCAGGCCCTGCACCAATCCACCCCAGGACAGGGAGATGTGCCCCAAGCCCTCTGGAACATCAGTGACATTTTTAATCCCCCTCCTGTTCAGCAGGATCACGGTGAGGGCTGTGGCACTGGCACAAGTGCCCTAAGGTGTTTCTCTAATTCTTTTAACTGATATTTCCATAATAAGCTTTTCACTGGAGAGAGAATTCACATTAAGGAGCTTTTCTTGTCCAATATTCCTTCTCATTTTTCTTCCTTGTCTCTTACTAACATCTGTTGAACAAAACTGATAACAACAGGGGATCCACTGCAGTCATTCCAGGACTGCACCATCAATCCAGATGCTTGGGAAGTTACAATCAAAAACCCCTCACTCAAAAGGAAGGGTAAAGCTCAGTGTATCTGCTGTACCACTGAGAGAGGAGCTCTTTGTGGAGGCTGTGGTGTGCCCAGTGCCCTGTGCTGTCCCCAGCTGTGGCTGTGTGCTGCTGTTTGCACATCCCCTGCCAGCATCACCATCCTCGTGTGCTGGCACAGCCGCTCTGCCCAGCCAGGTTCCTCCTGGATGCACCTGGCCTCACCCTGCTCCCCTTCTCCCTCATCCCCACCCTCTCCATTCGCTGCCTCCTTTGTGTCAGAGCCCACTGATGAGCTGGGCACCAGGGTAATCAAACACCAAGCTCAGCCACTTGACCACAGGCTTTAAACACAATGAACTCACAGCTCAAACTGCGCTCAGCTGCATGGAGGGAGCTCAGTTTGCACCCCAGGACACATGTCCAGCCCAGAGGGACAGTGCACTCACGTGGCTCTAGGTGCTCTTCCTGGCCTGCAGCTCTCTGAGCAGGCAGCTGCTCCAGGTGAGGGTTTTGGAGCACTTGAAGGCTGCAATGATGTGCTCAGGTGGAGAACCTCCCATCCTGATGTACCCCAGACACTGCAGCTCCTGGCTTCCCACCCGAAGTTAAGACAGATTTGAGTAGAACATGCAAACACTTTAGACATGTGAAGAATAAATAACAAAAAGGCAAGTAGTTCATCACAGATGTGTTAGCAGAAATGAAGGAAACAAGCTCCTGTAATGACCGAGATAAATAAAAGCAATCCCCCAAGCCCCTGATAGATTTTCTACTTCTCCAAAGCCTTATGAGTCTCTTGTTTCTGCAAAATTAAGCCAGAAATCTAAAAATCATTAGCTACATTGTAGTTTTTTTCCCTGCTGCTGCCATTTCTGGTCTAATTAGCAATCCCTCAAAACTCTCCCCTGCTGTTTGCAGTCCCTGCAGGAGCAGTGTCTGCTGTTCAGGGGGGATGGAGCTCCCATGGGGGCTGAAAACCCACCAGGTGTGGCTGGAGCAGGACATTGCTGACTCCACAGGGGCTCCATCCCCCCAAAACCCTGGCAGGGATGTGGGGCTGGGGTCCCACAGAGCCAGCTGCCCTCAGACAGTGGAAATCATTAAATGAAGTTATTGATGATAATTGTGGGGTTATGGAGTAGCCGGGGAGGGATCCCCCACAAACCAGGCTCCAGGAGAGCCAGGCGGGCTCTGGCACACCCAGGGAACCTCCAGGAACTCCCTCGTCTGCTTGCAGTCAATATTTAGACTCTCAGTAGGCATCAGCTCCTTATTCTGTTAACACTCCGAGCTGGGAGACAGGTTTGGAATTGAAACAGCCACGTTTCCTGGCATCTTCTCCTCCAAATAACTGGCAAACTTATTTTTGTCAGATATTTGCATTTCTACAAAGCTCTCTGGATGGGTTTTCCCCACTTTGTGCAGGGGAAGGCAGCACTCGGTGTTTCCCTGGCTGGAGACAGGCACAGGGCACAGAGCAGCTGCAGATTGGAGATTTGAGCTCAGGGGTTCCTTCACCCTTTTCCATCACCCTGCTCCACGTGTGATTTGCACAGGAGTTACCACTGCTTTCCTTCACCCCACAGTCACTGTCCCAGACCCTCCCCAAAGCCTCTCCCTCTAAATGATCACTCCATCATCCTCACCCCAGAAACCCCAAGCTGGCAAATATTTGGGTTTGTAATTGCACCGGTGAATTCCAGATTTCCCATCTCGGCCCCAGTGAGGGAGTGAGACTGACACGGGTGTGAGTTCATTTCCCACTCGGAATTTGCAGACAGCTGCTGTGTTTGCCCTGGCTGAAGGATGCTGCTCCCAACACTTCTTCAATCCCACCACAGCCCAGCTGAACGTTTTCCTGAGTTTTAGACCAGGCTCTGACTCAAAGCAGGCTGCACAGAGATAAAAAAAAAGGGTCTTTTTGACATGTTTTGACCAATTTTACTGTTGCCACAAAGTGCTTTTTTTCTTCTGACATCCAGAGGAGGAATTGTTCCATCTCAGCTCCGAAGGGATGTCATTAATTCAGGCGTCTGTGTTCTAAACGTGGGCTTTGCTGATATGTTCTGAGTGTCTCTCAAAGCCCAGTGTCTCCCATCTCACAGCTCTGCAGCACAACAACTACCACAGTCTGGAGCAATGCACCACTGAGGAAAATAACTATCCAAAAAGTAATTAAATTAATTGACCAGGGAAGTGATTATGTGAGACTGTGGGGATAATTAAAACTAACACAGGTTTTGATGCATTTATGGCATCAATGCTCAGGGCACAATGGTGTTTTCAGCAGCACTCTCAGCCAGAGCAGCATCCAGGCATCCCCCCCTGCCCAGCAGTGCAAACTGCAGCCACAAACATCCCTGAGTCCAGGATGGGCTGGGGGGAAGGAGCTGAGAGCCCCTCCAGAGCCCCCCCTGCCCTGGCAGGGCCCCCTCCCACTGCCCCAGGCTGCTCCAAACCCGTCCAGCCTGGCCCGGGGCTCTGCCAGGGATGGAAATGTGATCGTGCACTTTGATCCTAAACCACATTTCTGTGAGTGGGACCCTGCTCTCAGCGCTCACCAGGAACACAGCTCAGGTTTGCAGCGTCTCAAAGGCAGGAGAGAGCATCAGAGCAGAGCTGTTGTTCACGTCAGAACCCACAGAAGCTGCCAGGACAATGTTTGAATGCAATAAAAGGGGGGTTCTTGAATTGTCTGGTTTTAGTCTGACTTTTAGAGCAGACAGTGAGCTGGGAAGTGCTGCCAGGAGAGGCTGTGAAGCCAGAGGATGGAAACAGAATTTGGGAGATTCATGGACAGCTCTGGAAACAGCTCCTGAAGCAGCAGGCAGGGACTCACCCCTGGGGAGCAGGGTGAGCTAGGATTAAATTGGCAGCTCCAAGGATTAAATTCGGTAGCTCTGCTTGGTCTGGGGTGTTCCTTTGCTCTGCTGTGATGGGAAGAGCTGGGGCCAGCCCAGTGGAGATGTCCAGTGCCCTGTGAGCACCACGAGGAGCAGCAGTGACCCAGCCCTGGGGAGCACCACAAAGGCTTTGGGATCTGCTGAAAGCAAGTTTGCTTGGATGGACACAACCTCCACGGAACAAAGATCATCTGAGCAGGAGGAAGATGGATGGACAGTCTTAATTAACTGTTTCTTGTGTCATATTCTTAATAATTTGGTTGCTATTCCTGCAGTCTGTTACAAACTTCATTAAATTTACTTGCCTCAAGGGCATTTCTACCTCTTATAATCAGCCTCTCCCCTGTCAGAGATAAATTGCCTGATGGGATAAGTTGATCCTACACAAATGGAGCTTGCTTTGAACTTGTGGTGATAAGTAGCACCAGGCAGGAGAGTTTTCTGTTGTTTATCTTTGCACTGATACGGCATGAAATAAAAATGGGTGTCGCTCTTCTGGCTGAGCCGCATCCATCAGGCTGAGCAGAGATTAGAAAATACTACTCAACTTAAAGAAACAAAAGGAAGTAAACTGGAACACTTAAGAATAGACTTTCAGTTCTTTGATGTGTGCATTTAATATTGATGTGCTGATGTGATCAGTTTCAAAATTTAATCTTTTCTAGTAGATGAAAACCAAGCTCCCCAGTTTTATTCACAGAATGGTTTGGGGCTGGAAGGAACCTCAGAGCTCTGTAGCTGATATTTTTGAGGAGCAGCTGACAAGAGTCCCAGTGTCCTACACCTGCTGTGGCTTTGCTGACATCTGCTGACTCCTGACATCTCCAAAGGGTGGGAATCCTCCCACCTGGGGAGATTGCTCATGGCATTCCTGGCAGCAGAGCCAGGAGCCCCAGCACAGCTCTCTGAGCTCTCCAGGGCTCAGGGCTCCTCCTGCTTTGGGCTGTCACCCCCAGAGCCAGAGCAGGGACACTCCTGGCTGCTGCTGCGGCTGGAGAGACCAGAACTGGCTCTGTAATTCCAGCAGCTCCAGGGCTGATGGGGCTGTAATCTCTTAATTAACACATATTTTAAAAAGGCACTTAATGCCTAGGATAAAAAAGCATTGAAACTTAAAGCACTAACTCAATAACAGCATAACCTACTTTCTTCCAAATAAGAAAGCGGGGAATTATTAGACATCAATGCATCATTTGCTAATGAGTTGTAATTCTGCATTAATTTACCAATTAGCTGATTAGATATGAGAGATTTACAAAATATGTTAGAGATTGTGGTTCCAGAAAAGCAGCTCAACATCAGGGAAAAAAAGTCATTAAATTTTTCTCTATGGTGCACCTGAAATTATTAATTAGTTGGCATTTAAGTAAAATTCATTAAAAAGTAGTCTGAAGTGACAGATTATAACACTGGAAATAACACAGGCAAGAGCAGAAACGTTCCAGGAGAACAAGGATTCCACACATTTAAAGCATCAATGCCATGTTTAGGTATGAGAATATTTGTGTAAATTCTGTGTACTGGCCCCATATGTGCCCAAGGATCAGCTGTTACTCAAAAGTTCTATCAACCCCATCCCTATCTGAAAAAAAAAGAAATCTACAACAACCCAACAATTTCCCAATGAAATTTCAAACCCACCCACCTGGGATATTTGAGGGACTGCAGAGCTGTAGATACAACACACAAAGATCTGCACACTCACAAATCCAGTGCTCCACACCTCTCAGCCAGCTCAGGACATGTTCACGTTTTCCTGCCTGGTGTTTGCTCCTTTAATACATTTTCTTGTCATCTCAGCCCTGCCCTGGAGCCCAGAGAGGCTTTTCCAGAGGGTGGGAATGCTGAGTGTGCCCTGGGAGAGGAGCCCCTCGTGCTGCCCAAGTTCACGTGTTCCTTCCACTGCTTTAAACATCTACTGCTTTATTTTTTCAGTTTCTATTTGTGGATTCCTTTAAGCACATTGGGTTTCTGTCTCTGGGAAAGGACTGTGATCACACTAAAATACTGCACATCATCTCGAGTCTGTCATAACTCAGACACATACATCAAGGAGAAGTGCCACAGTGTTAATTTTAGGAATCAGATCAGTAATTTTTCTGTTACACATCCCCTGCTTGTTTTGCCAGTTGCAGCACAAACTCAGATACACTGACAACGTGGAAATGCAGTCTACAGAGATAAAGACTCAGATTCATCTCCCACTTTGGAAGGAAACTGATGTTAGATTTTTTCAGGATCTGCCTAATTACATTCTGTACAAAACAAATGGGCGTTTTTCAATTGTCTCTTCAGTGTCAGGTGTTTTTCTTTAAAATGGCTGAGGAATTCCACACCTTCCCTGCTTTAGAAACCTTGAAAATTGCATGTTTCCTATGAGCTGAGTTGTGACAAAATGTTAAATGCAAGTAAGAAAAAAACACCACAAATTAATTGAACTAAACCTTAAAACAACTTGTTTGAGGAAGAAGACACAGGAATTCTCCCATGCATTTTCCCATGAAATGTGTTAATCCCAACACTTCCAGACAATGGTACCAAAAGGAAAAGTTCAGGTGAATTTGGTGTCTTGTGAACAGGAACAGGGAGTGCTGAGAGCCTCGGAGCAGAAAGAGCAGCAGAAAGCAGAGATGACATTTCTCCCAGTGAGAAGTGTCTTACTCTGCTGAAACTTGAAATAACCAAGAAGAAAGAACTTACATAAAAAGCTTGTGCATATCTAGAGCAGCTGCAACATCAGGAGGGAAAATAGCACAAGAGATGTGAGTTATTGTTGCCCGGACTGTGAAGTATTTCTGTCCACACACTCAGAGCCGAGCACCTACTTCCATACATTAAATCCTCAGTGAGAAATACCCACAGGAAGTACCCCTGATCTGCTCACACCATTTGTCCCTGCAGCAGGGGGAAAAAATTCCTCAAAACCCACAAAATTCCCTAATTTCTCTGCAGCCAGAGGGAAATGTGAGCTCCCATCCCGGGTGTCCCGAGTAGGACACGGCTCTGTGCTCAGTGCTTCTGCCTCAAAGGGCCGCAGTAACGTGGTCGTGTCAGTAAAAGATGCTCCAGATCTGATAAATAAAGGGAGCAAATGGACTGGAAGAGATTCCTCTTTGTGTGCCCTAAGGTGGGGCATAAATATCAAAGTTCTCCCTGTGCCTCCTCCCGTTCCTTCACCTCCAGAGCCGAGGGGGGCTCCCATTCCCCTCTCCAGAGCAGATCTGAGCTGGCAGTGCCGGGGTTCTTGGTGAGGATTCTCTCGCACTGGGGCTCTGGATGTGCAGCAAACCCTTCTTGTTCTTCATCCCATCCTGGGGGCTGCTCGGGGCTGGATGCAGAGCGAGGTCCTTTGACAGCAAACTCGGGGGGCTCAGCAGGGGGGGTTTGTGCTTTGCTCCCATTCCCCGTGGCTCTGATTTCCTCCCAGTTCTCTCTCCAGCAGAGCAGCAACAGCAAGAGCAGGTGTTCCCCCCAAAAAACAGAGCTCCCCATAAAAACAGAGCTCCCCCAAAAAACAGAGCTCCCCAAAAAACAGAGCTCCCCAAAAAACAGAGCTCCCCATAAAAACAGAGCTCCCCAAAAAACAGAGCTCCCCATAAAAACAGAGCTCCCCAAAAAAACAGAGCTCCCCAAAAACCAGAGCTCCCCATAAAAACAGAGCTCCCCATAAAAACAGAGCTCCTGCCATGCCCAGTGCCCTTCCCTCAGGAGTTCCCTGCATGGAACCCGGAGTGTCACACATTCCAGAGGGATTTCCAGCCTTTTACCGACCCTTCCGAGGGGTTGCTCAGGGTGATGCCGCTGAAGGCAGAGCAGATGTTTCGGTGTAAGCGCAGCACAGGGTGATTCCAGGGGCTCGGTGATGTGCAGGGAGCGCCTCACTCACCCCATCGGGGCCATCCCCAGGCTCCCAACACAAGCACATTTTAGAGGCTAATCAGGGTCAAACGAGAGGAATAATTTGGTGCAGATTCCCTGTCCATTTTCTGTTTCCCGCTGTGTTCCCAGGGCCGGGTGTGGAGGGCAGAACCTCGCTGAGCTGCCCCGAGCAGCAGCGCTCTGCGGGATTCTCGCACTTCTCACCTTTGTTCCTGGCTGCAAACCGGGAGCAGCCGAGCACACCCTGGGGATCAGAGGCTGGCAGGGCCAGAGACAATGTCCCCAAGCTGTCTGTCCCCCTGCAGGGGTCCCCGGGCACCAGAGCCCTCCCCACGGCCGGCCCGGCCAGCAGAACCGGGGCTGGGGCCCGCGGGGGATGGAATGGATGGGAATGAATCCTTCCATTCTGCTTCTGGAAACACTGAGAGCTTTGGAAATAAAGCCTTGCGCTTCGCTGCTAAGAGAAAAATCAGCTTTTCTTTTCACACTCAGCCCGGCTTCCCCAGCAGGGAGGGAACAGAGGCTGAGGCTGCGCTGCCCGGCTCGGGGAGAACATTCCCGTCCCCGTCAGGTGCGACAGCATGGGCAGGGCTGGGACCTCCTGCAGCATCCCTGCAGCGAGAAACATCTGCAGCACCCCCTGACCCGCGGGAACGGGAGAAATGCGGGAACAAGAACCCCAGCCCTGCCCTCCCACACAGCCCCGAGAGCCCGGCTCCTGCAGGCACAGCCAGGCTGGGTGCGCTGGGGAAGGGAAATGTTCTTTTGTGGGAAAGAAAAGCTCCAGCAGCCTCAGGAGAGATGTGACAGTCCAGCGTGGTGGCCCTGCAGGGCGTGGATCAGGCGCTATTTCAAGCTACTGATCTGCTCCAAGCTCTGGATAATTGCCTTTATTTCACCCCAAAGTTTAAATTTCATGGAATTCAGTTGAAATTCTGGCACAGACCTGGACAGGAGAGCGAGCAGGAGGCCCAGGACTGGGGAGGGGGGTGAGGGCTGGTGAGTCCTGGATGCTCAACAGAGCTGGGGGTCCCACACCGACCCCAAAATGAGCCAGGAACGCTCTGCTGCTGTGCCCATGCACCCTGCTCTACCCCAGCCTGCAATTCCTGCACCGCCAGGAATGCTCTGATCCTGTGCCCATGCACCCTGCAACTCCTGCACCACCAGGAATGCTCTGATGCTGTGCCCATGCACCCTGCTCCACTCCCAGCCTGCAGTTCCTGCACCACCAGCCCTGGGAGACTCCACTGCCTTGTGTTTGGGGCTCTCTTCTCCCTGCTGCACAAGGGTGTAACCCCAAAAGCACGCACAGTCTTTAATGCTTCCCCAAACTTTATGTGCAACCATCACAGCAGACAAGAAGGGCCACAAATAATTCCGGTGCTTCCAAAGAAAATCAATGTCCTTATCGACAGCAAATGGTAGCTGCAGTTATGAATATTTAACATAGAGTGTTGCCATGAGTTTAGAAATGCCTCGTGTGCCCCCAGCACAGCCCTGTAATAAATGCCATGGTCTTGTGGGATACTTTTTAATAAAAAGAAATCAGAAGCATTAAAGCTAAGCCATTAAGTGCTGGAAGTAGTCCTGAATGCCAAATGCAATCTGTGCAACCCGTCACTTTATCCCAGCCCTAAGTCTGGGCCCTCCCTCGTAGATTTCAAATTTATTCTTTTTGTATGATAAACCATAAACTGTTCTCTGTGCTGCTGAATAAACAGCGAGTGCAGGTTTAGCATGATATCAGTACCTAAGTGAACAGAATAATAAATCAAGGCCAGGCCCATTCTTGCACGAGTAAATGCTGTTGTTGTTACTGCAGCCCATCCAGGAAAAGCAGTTTTCCCAGATTTGCCATTTTGGGCTGCTGGAGGGGATGGAGTCGTCACTCAGGAGCACCAAACCCGACACATCTGCCCAAACATCTGCACTAAAGCTGCCATTATTAGAGGGTGCAAAGCAAGCCATCCCCAGCCCTGTGCAGCCCTGGGCTCCTGGCTGAGAGCACAGCCCCTGCCCAGCCCAGCAGCTCTCACTCCCTTCTCCCACACTGGGAATTCCCAGTGAGGAATTCTGGACCTGCCTGGCTGCTGCTGCTCCTCTCTGCTCCCTCCCTTGACAGCTGCACGCTGCAGGTTCCCAGACAAACGCAGAAACCAGCAACAACACATCCAATCTCTCCTTCCCCAGGCTCAGGAAACACTTCCCAGCTCATTCCAGTGCACTTCCAAAAAGGAGGTATTCTGACTTTATTTCTCAAAAGTCTTTTCAAATCCTTTCAAATTTTATAAAGTTATTAACAAAATTAATATTTGAAAATGACGGTATTTTGTAGCTACATCCATTACATTTAAATAACAAGCCAAAAATGGATTTTTTTCTTGGAGCATTAAGTGCTCAGGTCTTCCTGAGAAGTTGCAGTGCCAAAGTGTTGGGGTTTGGGGGGAACCTGGGGCTGCCACGTGTGCAGTGATGCAGCAGCCCTGCTGCAGGAGGGGGTCCTGTCCATGCAGGGGTGAAAATATCTGAATTTGTTATTTTTATGTTCTTCACACAAGGGCCTGGATTTTTTAGGTAGGTTATACATTTTCTGGATTAATACTCAAGCTTTTAATGGAGATCACCCAAAGCCATTTGCTGGGTAGGAAGGGATGGGAATTAGGAAAGCTGAATAAATACTTGATGTTAAAGTTTCACTTAAGTAAATGACTTGTGTGCATAAATAACATGGGAGCTGTCAATAAAATCATCCTCAAATTCTGTCAAATAGAAGAGTAATTATGGCTTTGGCTTGTTACTAATAAAGTGAAACGTTAGCTGAGCTGACACAAAAACAAACACCTTCTGATTTCATTGAAGATTAATGCTAATGTGCCGAATTGCCAGCCTAAACTTAATTGCTCTTTTTTATCTCCCTTAAATGGCAAGAAGCAGCCACAGAAGTGGTTCTGGTGACCTTGGATTTCCACAGGCCTTCAGTCACAGGAAATTGATAGCTTTTATTTCTAACTTCACTGAGAGTTGCAGGATCCCAGGTCCCCTCCCAGGTTTCCATCCTGCTCTGCCGAGCTCAGCTTGGGGTTCACATTTAATGGGATTCATCTGAACCCCCACAGGCCAAGGGAACCATTTTTCCCTCTGTGTGACAATCTAAACCCAAATTTTGTATTTCTTTAAAGACAATGTGGCTCTGTTTCCTTCCCCATTTGTGTTCTGCAACAATATATTTGCAGAACTGAAAAATATCACCCAGCTACTTCCCATCTCCATGGCAACCTCCTGCTCTGGCTCCAATTGATAAATACTTCACAAAGCCTGTTACTGTAGGTTGGTTGTTGCAAAAATGATACATAATCACTGACAAATGAGTCTGTAGTATTTAGCAGGTTCCCTGGGTGGACACCACAGCCTGATTTTAGCCCTTGCACATCCTTCCTTCACCCTGATTTTCCAGCCAGTGATTGCAGACACAGTTCAATCCATTTCTGTGACTTTGAAGGTTTTTGTTAAGGGTCACAGTCACTAAATGGCTTCACAAGAGCCCACAGGAGAGGGGGAGAAGAGCTCCCTCCTCCAGCCCCCAGGCAGGGACAGCTGCTGCTGCACATCTGTCCAACACCTGCTCCTCCCACCCCATCCTCCATGGACCAACCTCTGCAGGCACAGGAGGAACGAGCCCAGGGATGTCCCTGCTCAGCTCTGGGGGCTGAAACCTGGCCAGGACTGACAGCAGCACCAGGGGAGAAGGGAAGTTTTCCATCTTTGTGTTCTCCTGCACAAGCCAAGGGGCAGAGCTGCACAAATGGACTGGAAATCCCTGTCCAAAGCCTTGGCCTTGCTCCTGCTCACTGACTCTTGTTTAGTGGGATCTGTCTTTGCACTGCAGCCTCACAGGCTGGAGGGGCTCTCCAGGCACAGCTCAAATGCCCAGTTACTCTCTCTGGGTACCTCTAATCTGCTTTCACAGCTTGCAAAGGTTGAGTCAGTAACCTTTAAAAGTGCAAAGTTTATGGTGGGATGTCTGCAGCTGCACCTCTCCCATCCCTGCCTGCGAGGGAACACTGGGGCTTGGAACACTCACCCCCTCCTGCCTGAGCCCTTTGGAGACTTTCCCAGCACACAGATCCTGACCTGGGGGATCAGACCTGGCCAGAGCCCAGCACAGGGGACAGCCCTGAGGGTGGCACTGCTTTGAGCCAGGCCCTGCAAGCCCTGCCCGAGCACCCTGCACAGGTTCAAAATTTCTGCCTTCTTAATTGGATTTTTCTGCCTTCAACTGAAATCTATTAGGTCTCTTTGTGCCTTTCTCTGAAGAAAAAGCCTTTCAGGACCTGGAGCTCCCTCTCTGTGAAGGTATTTATCCATAGAAATTAAGTTACAAGCTTCTTTTTGATAAGATAAACAGACTGAGCTCCTTGAGTCTATCACTGTAAAATATTCTCTGCAGCCCTTAATCATTCTTTATTAATCTTTTCAACTCGGTGACATGGCAGCAGAAAGGTAAAATAAATAAATAAATCCTGAAACAAGCAGGAAAAGAGAAAGGAGATAGAGATGTACACGATCTCCTAGGATTTCACAAAGTATGTTAAAACTGTGATAGGACTGTACTAGGAACGTGTTCCACAGAGCTTCCCGAGGTGCAGCAGGGCTGCCCTGGGTGGGGAGAGGCTCAGGAGCTGGGGGAGCTGCTCCTGCCAGCCTGAGATAAATGTTCATCCTCTGCTCTGCTCCGAGTCCCTGAGACAGGGACCTGGAATGGGCTGATAACGTGGGCTGTGCTTGAAGTCAAAGGTGTCAGCATGGAATTCAGCATGGAATTCAATATGGAATACAGCATGGAATTCAGGATGGAATTCAGCATGGAATTCAGGATGGAATTCAATATGGAATACAGCATGGAATTCAGGATGGAATTCAGCATGGAATTCAGCATGGGATTCAGCATGGGATTCAATATGGAATTCAATATGGAATTCAATATGGAATTCAGCATGGAATTCAATATGGAATTCAATATGGAATTCAATATGGAATTCAGCATGGAATTCAATATGGAATTCAATATGGAATTCAACATGGAATTCAGCATGGAATTCAACATGGAATTCAGCATGGGATTCAGGATGGAATTCAGCATGGGATTCAGGATGGAATTCAGCATGGAATTCAACATGGAATTCAGCATGGGATTCAGGATGGAATTCAGCATGGAATTCAATATGGAATTCAGCATGGAATTCAACATGGAATTCAACATGGAATTCAGCATGGAATTCAGGATGGAATTCAGGATGGAATTCAGCATGGAATTCAGCATGGAATTCAGGATGGAATTCAGGATGGAATTCAGGATGTTCTCACCCAGCCCCTGGCAGCTCACACCCCAGAGGAGGAGGAGGAGGAGGAGGAGGAGGCAGATCCCTGTCACGGTGCTCAGGAAACTGCAGCAGGGACGGCTCCAAGGGTTCCTTCAGAGCGATCAGAAACTGGGCCTGGACCAGGGGGTGCAAAGCACCTGCTGGGATTTCTCCACATCACAGTTACTGATTTACAGATTTCTTTGCAGTGTGGAAGACAGCAAGTCCAAAAATCCTTCCTCCTGATTTTGATAGCCAGCACCAGTTAACACTTAAAATTCTCACTTCAGTTTAAAAAACTGGTTCCCTTACATGTGGCAGTGACAACGACAGTGCCATTGGTCATAGCACTGACCCTTTCACTTGATTCATTTAGAATTTAATTGTCAGTTCAATTTGATCAAATATGTCTGAATTGAAACCATTTGCATTAAAAATAACACATCTTTCTCCTTTTATTCCCTGTATTGTGGCAGGTATTGCTTGAAAATTCAATTGGTGCCAACCAAAAGCTGCTATTTAATTAATAAGAAAATAGCTAATAAGGGAAGAAACCTTGGGCCTGGATGAAAATCCCTGATAAAAATGGATCTTGGTAAGGACCAGGAAATTCAGCCATTCTCATTTTCACTTTTGCTGGGTTGGGAGCTGGAGCTTCATGAGGAGGGTGGTGAAGGCACAGCCACTGCCATGGGATGGGATCCACATTCCCCAATCTCCAAGTGATGCACACATATATAACACAGATATATGAGTGAGGAACAGGACTTTTCCCTGATTAATATATTGTAATTAATTCTCAGAAGAATCCTTGCTTAGGAACTTTATTAAATCCCATTAAGACTAATGAATTGTTGTTGTTTCCTAATTATATAGTTGTTTCTAGTTTAATGAACTGTATATGAATTGACATATAGAACAGAGATTTTACTTTCAGGATGGAAATACGTTAAACAAGAGATATATATTCTTGCTAATGGCATCAGTTGTCAATTACAATCTCTTTTAATGAATCTGTTGGAAAATCCCGTCCTTTCCAATACAGATTTTTCTTGTTTTGTTAGCTAAAGTGGCAACAAAAGGCCCAGAATTAAACGTGTTCCTATGTTTTACGTATAGCTGATATTTTTCCTCCTAATAATTCAATTTCTCAGTGCACAACAAGATCTCCAGTTCTGTGCAAGCAGCTGAATGCTTCTGACTGCAGCGATAGCAGGAAGGAAAAGCAGAAGAGAGCAGGATGGGAGCCCCACGGGAGCTTTGATCTTAGGATAAGTCAGGGATGCTTTTGCAGCTGAAAACCCCCGTGGAAGGAGACACCTGAGCTGCCAGATCCACCTGGGAGCAAATCCTCCTCAGCACAGGCAGGACAGGGTGACACCAGCAGCTGCTTTGTCCTGTCCCTGTCCCTGTCCTGTCCCTGTCCCTGTCCTGTCCCTGTCCCTGTCCCTGTCCCTGTCCCTGTCCTGTCCTGTCCTGTCCCTGTCCCTGTCCCTGTCCTGGCAGGCCACAGCCCCCCATGGGTCCAGGAGCACTGACTGTGCCCTCCTCACTAAAACCTCACTAAAACCTCACTAAAACCTCACTAGAACCTCACTAGAACCTCACTGGAACCTCACTGGAACCTCACTAGAACCTCACTGGAACCACTCTTGCAGGAGAATTTGCAGTGCAGCAGCCGTGCAGGTGACAGCACACCTGCAGTGTCACCTGCTGTGCTGCACCATTTCCCTTCCAGCCTCCCCAGCCAGGTCCCTGCTCAGCCCCAGCTCTCACCTGAGCTCACACAGAAGCTCCAGCAGCTCAGGAGTGTCCCTGCAGGGCCCAGCGTGGTGCCAGGGCTGGAATAAAGGACAGAAGGGTCACAAATCCTGCCCCTGCCCACCTGCTCCCCGTGAACTGAGCCAGCACGGGTCAGCAGCTGCACAGTCACACCTACAGCTGATTTAATCCAAAGAAATAAACCCAGTTTCTCTGCCAGCATCTCCTAAACTTTTCCTGAGCATATTTTGTAGAGCAAAATAGATACAGTCCTAAAATAGGAGCTGCTTGAAAAGTAATAACTGCTACTGCTTAAAAAAGTCATCATCCTGAATGCTAATACATATAATCTTCAACAGACTGCAGCCACACCACAGATTAATTTCAGTACAGAGATTATGTTAATACACAGAAAAGAAGTTGTGATATTGAGTTAGATCAAAGATTTTTCATTTCAGTCAGTGTCTCTGGCACCAGGCAGCAATGCCTGTTTCAAAGTAAAGTCAAAGGCCTCTATAAAGCACTGAGCTGAACAGTAATTATTACAGGGAAAGGCAGAAAGTTTAGACCAGAGTGTTGCTTGATCTTGACCTGACATTAGTTGTTTAAGTAATGGGTGTCTTATGAGGAATGACAAACTTGTGGAGAACTCCTGAATCGTCCCAGGAAATGCTTCTTGCAGGGAAGGGGATCTGAAGGGGTTGGCAGGGGGTGATGTACTTCCCTGCCTTTGGGAAAATCCTCGTCCCCTGCCCTGAGGCTGCAAACCAGACTTTAAAAACAGACATCCAACACCTCAGACTGACAACTGAGTGCTTGGATCTGCCACAACGTAAACCCTGAGTACCTCCAAGCTGGAGGAGAGTAATGGCATTAGCAAAGCAGAGGGATGGAGCTGCAGCAGCTGCAGCAGAGACAGGGCTGCACACAGCTCCAGGCAGATGGAAAAGCAGCTTGAGAAGGGTTGGAGGAGCAGCTCTGCCCTCCTGTTCCACTTTGGGAAGCTCTGAATCACACAGGCACAGAGGACTCCTTCCCCTGGGAAGTGCTGGGGGAAGCCTGGACTCGGTGACCTTAAAGAGTTTCCCAACCTGAACAATCCAGGGATCCCCACCTGCAGCTGAAGGGAGGCACAGGACAGCAGCCACAGCTCATCCTCCTCATCAGCCCCAGGAGATGAAGGGTCCTGGAGCTGCAGCAGGGCTGGCACCTGCCAGGACACGGAGCAGGGCTGGGATCACTCGGGAGGGACCATACGGAGCTTTTCATCAGGAGAACAGAGCAGGAGCTTGTGTGATTCATCATCCCCTTTCTGGAAAGCTTGCAGAGTACAGAAGGAGCACAAGAACAGCTCCAGCAGCAGTGAAACACCGTGCCTTTGCACATTAGCTTTGCAGGGCGGTCACAATCATCCCCATTTATTTCATTTAATCTTTTAAGTGCACAAATGTGAAATGGTTCTGTGAGTACTGAGAGGATAAATGAGGTTAAAACATTCATGGGCTGTGGAATCAAGTGAGGCTTACACATTCAGCCCTCTGCCATTCTTGCTGGAACCATCACTGAGCAATCAGATATAACATTTCAGACCTTGGTGGCAGAGCTCCTGTGCAAAGTGTCTCTGCTTTTAGAGAAATCCTACCCTTCATTATAAAAGAGCTGCCCAGCAAAGATAAAATGGAATAAACACCCCTCACTTTAGGATAATTGCACTGGAATTAGGAGGAAACTGCAGGGTGTTTTGAAGAGAGGCTGATTTTAGCAGCAGCCAGGGAGAGCAGGTGGGCTCAGGGCTGCTGGGTGATGGAGCAGCACAGCCCCAGCTCTCTGGAGCAGGGATGAGCTCACAGAACAGCTCAGGGAGCTGCCAGGGAACAGGGGCTGGGGCAGGGCTGGCAGCAGCAGGAGCAGAGGGACCCAGGCTCCAGCTCCTCTTCCTCAGCCACAGCTGCTGCCAGGCCTCCACAAGTCTTTAAACTCAGATACTTTCATTCATTTCATTTGCCATCTTAATGGAAATTTCAAGTATGAAAACTAGGAATAATTTAACACTAGGAAAGGAAAAGATGAAACAAAAGCCTGGAAGTCTTGGAAGTCTCTTTGAAGGCAAAGGAAATGTCACAACTCTCTTTTAACAGCATCTTTGTTTTTCAGGCAAATTACAAGTCCAGGTTCAGAAGTGTTTTTGTTCTGCCATTCTGCTGTGACAGTGTCTGCTGGCAGCCTCTAATTCATTCAGGAAAATCCACAACAGCAGTGAAGAGGAGGAAATGACAACAGCTTTGTGCAGCTCCTCTTCCCTCTGTGCCAGGCAGCAGCAAACACTGACTTTCAGTGGAAAGGGGTTTTAGGAGTTTTTAAGCCCTTCCTGACACTCTTCAGGCTCCTCTCTGTGCTCTGGTTTTTAACTCCAGAGGATCTACAGCCAAATCACCCAAAGTCCCTGCTCCACCTCCCTGCTCCTTCCATCTGACCAGCTCCTGTGCCTTATCAGAGCAGATAGAAAAGGCAAATAAGATGCACAATAATTAACACAGAAGATCTGGCCTGCTCCTGTAGCCAAGATTAATTCAATACATTTTCAGAGCCCTTGGGGATACAGATTCAGGGAGTCTGATCTATGGTTATTATTCTTTTAAAGGAAAATAGATTTACCTAATTTACAATCAGTTCTGATGGTGGGAGGAGGAATTTAATTCTTTTCTTCTTTTGATAAATATACTGCAACTTTTCTATAATCCCTATTAATCTGATCTCCTAGGGAAAATTTTGCTGATCCATCATCTCGTGGCAGTCTTAATTCCCTTGGTGCCTGCAGGCAGGAGAAATGGATTTGCTCAGACTGTGAGCAGTGAAATCTCTCCGTGGAGCTGTGTCTGTGTCCAGGGAAGGGAACGGGGCTGTGCAGGGGAGGCTCTGCAGCCCTTCCCAAAACAGCTCCGTGGGAAAGCTGCGATGCTGCAGACACCAACACATCCAGCACCGCCGTCCCGACCCACAGGGACACAACAGCTGCTCACACATAAATGCAGGACTAATTATATATGATTGAGGATTTGAAACTGCTATTTTTAGCTTTGCCTTAAAAAGATGTGATGAATCAAAGGTTTGTGCTCAGCATTTTGAGCTGGAAGAGGAGCGGGCTGCAGCCAAAAACCATCCCAAAAGCAAAAGCTCCGGCTCTGCTGCCGGGACGGGCTGGAGCAGGTGAACATCAAAGCTCTTTTCAGGGTCAGGTTTGCTCGGCTGATCCAGCGGGGCATTGGCACATCCGAGCCGAGCATCGCAGGGCCCCGAGCACCGCAGGGCCCTGAGCATCCTCCACAGGGCCCCGAGCATCCTCCGCAGGGCCCCGAGCACCGCAGGGCCCCGAGCATCCTCGGCAGGGATCCCCTGAGCATCCTCGGCAGGGATCCCCTGAGCATCCTCGGCAGGGATCCCCTGAGCATCCTCGGCAGGGATCCCCTGAGCATCCTCCACAGGACCCCGAGCATCCTCGGCAGGGCAGGGGTCCCCCGGGAGCAGCAGCTCTGGTCCCGCCCTGATGTCACCGGCACAGAATCACAGGAAAATCCTGACACAATCCGTTCTCATCTGCTGCATTAAACAGTAAATGGAGCCCGTGGAGATGTTTGAGAGGGGCCATAAATAGAGGGAGGGAGAAGGAGCGGCGAGAGCCCGGCAGGCTGGATGCCCCCTCCAGGAAATTCTGTGCTTAAAGAACAATGTGGAGACATAAAAGGAAGATGGACTCAGCCCTGGTGGCTGCCAAGAGAGCCGTAAATGCCCAGAGCACACAGAACAGTATTTGTTCAAGTGATGGGATCGCTCCCAGCGCCAGCCCCCGAGCCGGGGGAGCTGCACTGTGCCCGGAGCTGCAGGGGCTGCAGGGGATGCAGGGGATGCAGGAGCTGCAGGGGATGCAGGAGCTGGAGGGGATGCAGGGGATGCAGGGGCTGCAGGGGATGCAGGGGATGCAGGAGGTGCAAGAACAGCAGGAGGTGCAGGAACAGCAGGAGCTGCAGGAGCTGCAGGGGATGCAGGGGATGCAGGGGATGCAGGAGGTGCAAGACACGGCTCCGGGGGCTGGGAGGAGCCCCAGGGGTCCCGGGCAGCAGCAGCCGGTGCTCCCCACATCCCCCAGCAATGCAAAGGCAAAGGGAGCTCTGCTCTTCCTGCTGATACCCGGGAGCTGCTCCGGAGCCCGGGGAAGAGCGAGCCACGTGCAGGCAGAGAAAAGCTGTTTTTCACACTTATTGCCCTTGAATTGGCAGAGGGAGACATCATGTTTTATATTAACTTCATAATAATTACAGTTATTACTGAATTCATGTATACCAAAGAGGTTGCAGCTCCCTAGGAAAGCTCATAATATTATTAAGAGAGATGCCAGTCCATTGGCAGTATCGTGTAACAAGCTAATTCCAACATTTTGATATTAGACAGCACACCTCCAAAAATGCATGGATTTGTGCCTGGTCTCTGGGATCAATGGCAGTGACACATCTGGCACGCAAAGAATTGTCCTTTGTAAAAAAACGCTTTATAAAGCACAAGTAGCACAGCCCAAGAACAGCAATAAGTGCTGCCTTTAAAGTTTAAAGCAGTGAAAATAAATCTAAAGATTTTTAATACAGGGCAGTGCTGTGAGAAATGGAGGAATTGCAGCTAGCTGTGGAAAACCAATGGAAAGGAAGATTTTGTCTGTAAGGGAAATTAAGGAATTCACCCAGCCTCTTCCCTTCCTTTCCACACGATTAATTGCAGAGATTTAATTTCTCTGGGCATGTGTTCACATCGGCAAACAAAGTTTTCCATCAGATTAGAAGAGGTGACCCATCCCCAGCACAGCTGTTGCTGTTGCTTAAAGTTCTGCAGAGTGGCTGAAGGAGTCAGAAAAGGTCAACTTTGCACCAGAAGGCTGCAAAGGGGGACAGCAGCTGCTGGCAGCATCCAGGGAAATCCTGGCACAGGGAAAATGTGTTTGCCCTGGAAATGTCAGAGATTGGGGCAGCTCCATCCCATCCCATCCCATCCCATCCCATCCCATCCCATCCCATCCCATCCCATCCCATCCCATCCCATCCCATCCCATCCCATCCCATCCCATCCCATCCCGTGGATAACAGAGCAGGGTTTCAGTCTCGTGTGGTGTCCAGGTGACACAAACTCAGCCTGGGTCCATAACCTCACACTGATTTTTACTGTAAATCTCATACTTGAAGTCTGCCATCAAATGAATTGTTGCACATAAACCCCAAGCCATGTCCAGTGTCAGGAGGAAAATCAGACAGCAGCCTGATTCCAGGACTGTTGTGATTTCCTCCGTCATGTCAGGCCACAGCAGCACACACATCTTTCACAGAAATTAAATTGCTATTAAACTTTCTGCCCATCTTTGTAAATTAACCTCTCTTTCATCTCAGCTTTTGATTTAGCAGGAACTAATTTTTGGAGCACTTTCCAGACTTCTTCCATTAGGCGTTTGGGCTGTGGTCAATAAGGCTGAGTTAATTACCTGCCTAAACCAGATCACGCTGCTGTGCAAACTGGGGCCTCATCTCTGCTGCAAGTGCTGCATCTCTTTCCTCTCAAATGTAAATCCAAAGCCCCAGGACAGCCCCCCTCAAGCTCCAGCCACAATTTGTTGTACATTTTCCCAGTGAAGAGCTTGGGAAGCACCCAGGGCCTGGGAGAGCAGCTGGGAATGTCCCAGGTGTTGGATTTGCCTGGACTGGAGGAGCTTTGCATCCCTGGCCTGGGAGGAACCACAGGCTGTGCTCAGCACCCTGCAGCTCCAGCCCCAAGCCAGCAGCCCAGCCTGTGCCACCAAGGCTGGGAAAACAACACCCAAACTCTTTCTTTCCTTTTTAAGGTGTTTCCACGTGCAGGTCCTGGCCCACAGTCAGACAAGGCTGTGTCCAAGGCAGGTGAACCCTCATTTATCCAATGCCAACAAAGCCCTAATTGAGAGATCAATTGGGAACCTGCCTCTTCATGCACCATTTGGAGAGCTGACAAAGGCACCTGTAGGGGCTGCAAAATAAGTTCTGCCTCATTACAAAAGAAATTGCATCTAAATGAAAAGCAAGATATAATAAAAGCTGTGAAGCGCCTGTGAGCGCTGCCAGGCAGACGGGGAATGCAGCAGCACACAGCGAGCCTGGGACAGGGCTCACCCCGAATTATTCAGCAACTGAAGGAGCTGAACTCATTTCCCCAAAGGCTTAAGTGTTTTTTATGATGATCTGTAAATTCTGGGGCAGAGAATTAGCTGTCCAGACCTTAAGAATTGCTTCTCTTTGATAGATTAGAACCTAAAGAATCACATGTATAGCAATGCATGGCCACATTTTCCACTGATACTGGGAAAAGTCAGGATACCCTTCAAACATTCTCCTCCCCTTCTGTTTGGCTGTGGCTGTTTTTAAAATTTTAATGGCCTAAACTGCAAAATATTTAATAAATCTGGGAAAGGCTGCGTTAGCACATCTTCAGCTTTATCTTGTTTAGCTGAAAAATGTGCACTTATAATTACTTACATAATTACTCATGTATTACTGGGAGGTTGGACTTGGAGGCAATTTCCAGCATTAATGGAAATCTATTCTTCCACAAGTGAATTTGATCCCATCTACTTTGTGTGTGATTCAGGTTTTTCTAATTATTATTTGTTATTATTTTTTTTTTGTTTGTTTTTAAAGGATCTCCCCCAGCTGTGTGCACACAGGAGCCAGTCCAGCTCCAAGGAGACCTGGATTTCTCCAGTGCATTTTCTGGGGAGCTTTGGGTTTGGGACCGGTGCTGAGAAGAAAATCTCTTCCCTCTTGCCGCAGTCTTTCATAAACCTGAGGGAATGGAGCCAACCCTGTGCCACTTTCTGGGCTGCAAAATGAAATCAGGATAATAAAAGACATCCTGGAAATAGACAATAATGGTAAAATGATATTTTGACACGGAGGCCATATATGTTTGATGGGAAAAAATGAACAAAGTAGATGATGGAGGAGGTGCTGGAAGAAATAGTCTCCATCAGCTGCTGAGGCTCCTGTTCAGCAGATCCCAGACAAACGTGATGGATTTCACTGAATAAATCCTTGGCTGTCTTGGTTTATCTCCACACTTCTCCACTTTCTCTCCTTTAGGGTTACAGAATCCCTTTTTTCCCTTTTCCCCCTCTGGGGAGCCGTTTCCACGGGTCCCTCCGGTGTGAGCACCCAGAGCCAGGAGCTGGTCCTGGCAGCAGGGCTGGGTTCCCTGGGTGTGTGGGAGCTCAGAGCTCCCTGCCCTTCCCTGGGGACCCTGGGGACAGCAGCACCCTCGGGCTGTGACCACAGAGCACCCCAGGGCTCCCTGCCCTTCCCTGGGGACCCTGGGGACAGCAGCACCCATGGGCTGTGACCACAGAGCACCCCAGGGCTGGGTACAGCCCCATCCTGCCCTGGCTATCCCTGGGGACCCTGGGGACAGCAGCACCCATGGGCTGTGACCACAGAGCACCCCAGGGCTGGGTACAGCCCCATCCTCCCTGCCCTGCCCTGCCCTGCCCTGCCCTGCCCTGCCCGTCCCAGGGCACAGCCAGCCCAGCCTGGGGATCTTTTCCCAGCCCATCCTGGGGATCTTTTCCCAGCCCATCCTGGGGATCTTTTCCCAGCCCAGCCTGGGGAGCTTTTCCCAGCCCAGCCTGGGGATCTTTTCCCAGCCCATCCTGGGGATCTTTTCCCAGCCCAGCCTGGGGAGCTTTTCCCAGCCCAGCCTGGGGATCTTTTCCCAGCCCATCCTGGGGATCTTTTCCCAGCCCAGCCTGGGGATCTTTTCCCAGCCCAGCCTGGGGATCTTTTCCCAGCCCAGCCTGGGGATCTTTTCCCAGCCCATCCTGGGGATCTTTTCCCAGCCCATCCTGGGGATCTTTTCCCAGCCCAGCCTGGGGAGCTTTTCCCAGCCCAGCCCTCCCTGAGGATGAGCAGGAGCTCTGCTGGCGTTGGCAGCCTCCAGCCCTCTGCAGAACAACACCTCAATGCAAGATTAATGAACAGAGGGGAACATCGTCAGCGATTAAAAATAAAAGGTACAAGATGCTACTGGCGCAGGCAGGAGCCCCAGCAGCTGCATCGGGATCTATATTGTTTAATAATGCACATTAAATTATTACAGACTTTTTTAAAAGCTGACTCTGCTCTGTGTAGCACCAGTGTAAATCTATTGCCAATGCGGGATAATCCTCCAACACTTTTAAAATGTCTTTTTATCCTTTCCACACATTTCTCTGCAGCCCCATCACACTCAGCACAGCACCCCAAATCCTGCTGCTCGCTTCTGTTGTCACAGCACCTGGGAAAAGCTGGGAAAAGCGAGCACCAGACAGGCCCAGAGACAGAAAATTGTCCCGAGGCCAGCAGGGCACCCACAGGGCTCGTGTCTGCAGTCAGGGGGCACAAACCCCCTGCTCTGGGCCAAAAGAAGGGGGAAACACTTTGAATCGACCTGGAAAATGTTGTGTTTTCTTTCCAAACTGAAGTCACCTAATATTGGTTTATAATTTTTGTGTTTTGTTGATTTTTACCCTTAGCAAAATACTGGTTGTTTTTTCAGGGTTTAGTATTAGTTTCAAAGTAAATCCTATTAATATTTAAAATGAAAAGCTATTTCAGACCTTAAAATGTAGATGTTGCATTTAATAAACATCAGTGGTAAATGTTTTGATTTTCTGAAAAATGTTTTATGTACTGAAAGCCTTTGACAAATGTGACATGAATTTACAAGCGCTTGCAACTGATTCAAACCTGCATTTTTTCACCAAATAAAACATTCAGCTGCAATGTTTTTCCCAACTCTAATGTTTGTCCTGTGCCTAGGGGTGAGTTTCGCTCGGTGTGAATAACAATGCGGCACAGACAAGATCAATAAATCTCAGATTTCATTTGCTTCGGTGTCGGGTTCTGGCTGGGCTGGGCACAGCTGTGGCAGCAGCACCCAGCGCTGCCAGCGTGCCTGAAACGCCACTGGCACAGGAGAAATGCATTTTATCCGGGGATGGAGGCTGCAGCCAGGGACTGCAGGGACACAGGGACTGCAGGGACACGAATTGTGCAGGGACACAGAGGAGGGGTGGGGGCTGACAGGGGGCTGGGGACAGGGACAGGGCCAGCACTGCCCTTCCCTCCAGCTGAGCCAGGCAGGCGGGCAGAGCTGTGCCCTGCTCGTCCTTCATCCTCAGAGACAGCACAGGCAGCTCCCCAGGGTGGGACACCCAGCTGGGGACAGGGACAGGGACAGGGACAGGGATGGGACAGGACAGGGACAGGACAGGGACAGGGACAGGGACAGGGACAGGACAGGGACAGGGACAGGACAGGGACAGGACAGGGACAGGACAGGGACAGGGACAGGGGCAGGACAGGGACAGGGACAGGGACAGGACAGGACAGGGACAGGGACAGGACAGGACAGGGACAGGACAGGACAGGGACAGGACAGGGACAGGGGCAGGACAGGACAGGGACAGGACAGGACAGGACAGGGACAGGGACAGGGACAGGACAGGACAGGGACAGGACAGGGACAGGGACAGGGATGGGGACAGGGACAGGACAGGGACAGGACAGGGACAGGACAGGACAGGGACAGGACAGGGACAGGGACAGGGACAGGACAGGACAGGGACAGGACAGGGACAGGGACAGGGGCAGGACAGGGACAGGACAGGGACAGGACAGGGACAGGACAGGACAGGACAGGACAGGGACAGGGACAGGGACAGGGACAGGACAGGGACAGGGACAGGACAGGACAGGACAGGGACAGGGACAGGACAGGGACAGCTGCCCCCACGCCGTGTGCTGGGGCTGGCACAGGCACCAGGGCACTGCAGATCCCCCCCTGCCCAGGGCCAGAGCTGTCCCAGGGGCACAGAATCATTGAGGCTGGAAATGATCTCCAAGATCCTCCTGCAGCCTTTGGCCAGCACCCCCTGCCCACTGCTGCAGTGTCACTTCAATCCTGTTTTTCACATCTTGCACCTCATTCCTCTGCTGCTTTGCTGCCCTCGTACCCAGCACAATCCCAGCACTTTTATTTGTCTTCATATGAAGCAGGAAGGGATTTCATCAGTCGGTGGATTTGGCGTGTCTCATTTGGAGAACACTGCAGAACAAACAGATGTGAAGGGGGAGCTGCCCAGAGGTTACAGCAATAACAATAACAGGGTCAGAAAGTGATTTCTGACCGTGCCTTGTGGTGCCTGAGCCCAGCAGGGAGATGCTGGTGGCACCAGGGGACACATTCACTGTGTGACTGCAGTGGGAACAGCTTCACAGAACTGTGCAATCAGAAAGGTTGGAAAAGACCCTCAAAACCATCAGCTCCAGCCTTTGACTGAATCCCACCGTGCCAAATAAACCATCAGCATCGCTCTGAGGAAAAGGGAAATGCCAAACACCAACTTTTGCTTCACCACAGAAAGGTTTTAGGATGATAAAATGCTGTTAGAGAATTCCGAGGAACTCGTAATACATTGGCCACGTTACAAAAGCGTTTGGGTGATGAGCTCCTGAAAGGAGACATTAATCCACTGGAGTGAGATAATTGTGGGTTCACTCTGGTACGTGCTCCTTCTGCATCTGATGACTAATTATCAACATCTAATAGGAGAATGTTATCTTTAAATCATGGAAAGGGTAAATGCTTTTACGTGATGCTGAAGACTGCCCACATGCAAAGGCTGAACATTTCTTTTATTGCCATGTTTATCTGTTTTTATCCGTGTTGAGTAGAAAATACTCTGCTTTAAAAATACATTGTGGCTTCTTTGATTTCCTAAATAGATTTATAATTATCTCCAAATTGAACACACTCAGCTTCTGTCCAAGTAATTGCCAGGCACTGTCCTTCACAGGAAGTGCAGCCCTTGGCAGATTTTCACTGGGCTCTTTGGCTGCAGGAAATGAGGGGGAATGAGATAAATGAGTGCAGCTCTGGGGTGAGGGCACACCCATGGGCAGGCACTCACAGAACTGGCTCAGGTATTTCTGCCTCAGACCTGAGCCCAGGAAAATCAAGGCCTGCACTGGACAGGGCTGGGGCAAGGGCTGGAGACAAACTTCAGCTCCTCAGGGTGCACCTGCACTGGCTTTTCTCTCCCACATCACTGAAAGCTCCACAAGATCCTGATCCCACAGAAACTCTTTCCCTGAGGTGTTGCTATGCCAAGAATAATTACAAAACCTCTCTCACTTTGCTGAATACCCTTTTATACTTCTAATAATGTCCTTGTACAGCATAAGTTACCTCCTAAAAACCCTTTTCCAAAAAGACACTCGATATTAGTCAGACACACAGAGAAGTAGAAGAAGACAGAACAGAAAGGTATTAGGTCTCACCATAAAATTCTGAGCATTTGAGTCTTTCTATAATTTTGGGTCAGGGCTGTGTCTCCCATCCCATCCCATCCCATCCCATCCCATCCCATCCCATCCCATCCCATCCCATCCCATCCCATCCCATCCCATCCCATCCCGAGCAGCCTCTGGCACAACAAACCTCAACCTCTGCTGAGAATGAACAAAATTCAAAGCCAGAGCAGCTCACTCTCCATCCTCTGCCTGTGCCAACCTTCCCACCCAGCTCATTCAGAGCTCAGTCTGTGCTTCACCCCAGCAGCCATCCCACTATCCCAAAAATTCCTCCTTCTGAGAGCTGTAATTGATCCAAGCCTCCTCTGCAGCCTGTGGGCACCTCCAGAGCAGCAGGAAAAGGACAAAGGCAAAGATTTGTGATCCTGCTGTGCTCACCATCCCAGAGAGCCCGGGGGGTGATGGGGACAGGCAGATGCCAAAGCTGGCAGGGTAAATCTGTGTCTGCAGCAGGGAAATTCCTGAGGCTCCAGCAGGATCTGCCCCTGAACCTTCCCACAGGTCAGCCTGGATGGGAAACGCTCCATTCACACCAAAAAGGGGCAGGAAAAGTGAAGTTCTGGGGGAAGAAAAGCCAGAATTGCTCCCAGGTAATTCTGGCCCTTGTTGGGAAGGGCTGAGCTTCCTGGAAGAGATCCCTCCTTCACATGATCACATCAGTGTCACAGCCCAGCTTCATCTGATCTCCCTGAGCTTTTCTGAACTGTTCCCAAATTATATATATATATATATATATATATTGTGACCTAAGGTTTAATCCTTCAGTGCAAATGGCTCACAGCCAGCTGCTTCCATGCCAAGTTTAGGAATAATTTGTGTAATTTTCATAACTTGTGAGAATGTTGTTATCTTGTCCTCAAAAGAAATAAAGCAAAATAACTGCAAGGTAGAACAAAATAACATAAGCAGGCTTTAATTCTGCAAAAGGTAGGGAATTAAAGCTCCTCTGTTTAAATAGCACTCAGTGCTGTTAAATGAAACACACTGCCAAAGGAAAGGTTTTGTGAGAACAAATAAGAAAAGAATCACATCTAAAACAAATGTGTTTGGTTGCAGAGCCCCGGTGTTGCAGGGTTCAGCAGTGACATTTCTGGAGCCAGGAGTCGGCCAGCAGAGATGGCAACAGCCAATTTGTGGTTTGTTGGAGTTTACACTTGTTTACTGCCATGGAAGTAGAGCAGACACTGATCTGAGAAACTGGGAGGGAAATTGAGCCAAGTGTGTCCTTGTCAAGAAAATGGTTTGAGTGTGGTCTTTGTGCCTTGTTGTGGGCAGGCTGGCAGAGCTGAGGCTGAGCTGGGAACGAGGAGGATCAGCAGCTCCTGCAGCACAGCCTCGCTTCAGCGGTAATTTAACGCTCACACTGGACATCTAAGTGCCTTTTATCACAGAATATTTTAAAGGAACAACGTTTTCTGACATAAATGTCTCTGCTAATGACAAAGACCAGAAGTAGCTTGTGGCCAAAGAATAAATGTTTTTCTAAAGCTTAGCAACAGCTCACGCTCTGAATGTCATCATCCTCTGGGAAGCCTGTTGCTGTATTCTCAGGATCAGGTGAAATTATCCCGAGCCCTGTTTGCAGTTTTTGTGGCTGTGCACCTTATCCTTCTGTCTGAAGGTCAGATGAGAATTCTCCACCCCTACTTTTGCTCCTGAAGAGAAGCAATGAGTGGAGGTCAGGAAGTGGTAATCATAATTACTTTCTCCTAATAGCACATTTTGTTACTGTAGCACTTGTGAAAACTCGTGGAATTTAAGTTGGTGCAGAGAAAAAGGCTCTGTGCCTCTGGGCAGGGCTGTCAGCAGCATTGATCAGCCCCGGAGCCAAATTCTCTTCTCTTCTGCTCTGATATTCCCTGCAAGAATCTGGATTTCCACGGAATTGGGCTCCGGAGGGGAGATCTGCACCAAGCCTCACCCCTGCAAGGCTCTGTGCTCACAAAGCAATTGTTGGAAGTGTTGGAAGTGTTGGAAGTGTTGGAAGTGTTGGAAATGTGATCCCAGCCAGGAGCTCAGAGAAGCGATGCATACCCTGCTTTACACAACATTCCAGCACTAATTACGGCCTCAAGTCCTGCTTATTGCCTGATTGCATTTTGTTGTTCAGCCCTGCCTCCTCTGCCATGGGCTGAGTGCTCAGGATCGGTTCTGTCCCTGCACAGCTCTGTTCTGCATCCTCTGCCATGGGCTGAGTGCTCAGGATTGGTTCTGTCCCCTGTCCCCTGCCATGGGCTGAGTGCTCAGGGTCAGCTCTGTCCCCTGTCCCCTGCCATGGGCTGAGTGCCCCCAGCCTCTCACCCCAGATCAGCCCCACAGGGACTCCTGGAAATCAGCAATCGCAGGAACTCAGCGAGCAGATTTCCCCCTGCCTTGGCCTGCATGTTTGAGTGCTTTAGATGATTTATCTGCTCAGAGGATTATTTTTGAGCCTCCCTTTGCCAAAAAACGTAAGCCTTATCAAATGGAAATCAGAATCTATTCTTCGGATCAGCAGCCTGGATCACAGCTCAGGTGGAAAGCAGGTCACACAAAATCAGACCTTTCATGAATATTTATCTTGCTTTTCGTTAAGCTTTACACCTGAGGGTCTGATCCTGGACCCCCTGAGTGCCTGCACGGAGTGCTGCCTGTTTCCAGCCCCTAATGCAGCCAGGGAATAAAGTACAGGATTATTTGGATCTATAACATATGGATAATAGATAAGAAATTAATTCCTTTCTTTCTGCTGCCATCTGCAATAGCAATAAAGGAATTGTCAGATCCAAATTCCTGATTATCTGTGTCGCTCCTCCAGGGTGATTTAACCCTCGTTCTCAGCTTCCTCCTGCAGATGAAGGTTGCATCCCAGGCAATGGGCCTTGGCAACAAATAAACTGTGGGGAAAGGTTCTTCAACACTTTGAGAAAATGAGGAATTTAATCTGCCTCCATTTCTGCCATCAATAGAAATGAAGAGTTGCTTCTCTCGGTCTGAGAAACTGAACAATGTCTGCAAACTCGAGAGATCTCCAATCAAAAAGTGGCATAAACTGAGCCATTCCATCAAGAGCAAAGCCATCATTTGGATGGAGCCCCACTCCAATGTTATTACATGGACTCATTGCTGCCATTTCAACATTTGCTGTATTCCTGTTTAAGCTGCTTGTGTTGTCCTGCTCTATCACCCCAGCCTGTGCTGGGTTTTGCACGTTCTTCCTTCTACACAGGGTTGGGAAATGCATGATCTGAGCATTCAGCTACAACAATAAAGGTTATCCAATCTAATTGAACAAAGCAGCTGGTGTAGCTCCTTCCTTGGTGAGCAATATGAGTTTTCATTACAGAGGATTTCCTGGTCAGAAACATGAGCACAGTGGTTTGGACAAATCCCATTCTTGTGATCTGCCAGCTTCTCCCCTGATACAAACCCAGCATTACCAATCCTTTGGGCCTCAAGTTTGCTATGAGCAAAGCCAGTTGTATTTAACAAGATGTGCCAATATGTCCTGATTAACCTCCTGTCTCCCTGCAATGAAGGTAACATCATTCAACACTGGAAAATCTTGCATTTTGGGTGATGTGACACATTTTCCTAACAAGCCTGGCAGTTGTGTCTTTTTACATGAAGAGCAAGAGCACCTCCTGCTCAGATAGATGTTTGCATAAATATCCCTTTTGAGCTCCTTGAGAGGCTTAGATGAGAGATTTTCCATTCATGAAGAGCTTCCTTTAGCTCTGGACTATCCAAAAATACTGACTGAATTTACTTTCAAGCTATCAGCTACTGCTGCTGCTGTGAGCAAGTTTAAATTAATGCATTAACAAAAGCTTCCTTTCTCTCTCAAAGGTCTGTACTGAGGATTAAGATCTGAATTCCAGGTTAGCCCTTAATGACACACAGATGCACCTTCCCTTTAGCTGGGAGACTACATCCTGCTGGAGCAAGGCAGAAATAATGATCTTACTAGATTCAATATTAAGAAAAATCAGATTAAGTTTGAATTCTAGTTATAGAATTTGTCTGCAGGTAAAGTTATTTTTAATCTGTTCCAAGATAAAGGAATAAATTTATTTCTGCCTATTAGAATTCTCATATATAGAGAGGAGTTTTGTATGACAAATTGGTTTGGGGCTAAATCCACCTCTTGGGGTTTTTTTCCTCAGCAATGAGTGGGGACCATCCACTCCTGACTGGCAGGAAATACTGGGAGAAGCCTGTCCATGTCTGGAGGTCCAGGCTCACCTGGTGGATGAACATGGACAATCTCACTCCCAAATTTCTTCTCCCTTCCCCCATATGTAATAATAATAAAAAGGAATGATGATAGTACAGGACTCATTCTCCAGACAATAGCTAGGCAGGCTGTGTATTGCTTTATGGCTGTTGACTTGATTTAAAATGCACTCTTAAAAATGAAAGAACAGCTCCTTAAATTTGCAGTAAATGTATGGTTCCCCAGACCTGATTTACTGGTTATGAGCCACCAAAAAACTGCAATTCCAATTTATCGTGTTGTTTACTGTGGCAGCAAAACCCTCAGCGTCACTCGAGCTCCGGTGATCATTCCAAAGCTGATAATTTAACATTGATCATTTATTTGCCTTGGTTGGGGTTGGTGTTGCTGTTCTTTAGCTGGGCTCTGCCCTTGCAGCGTTGCTCTGATGGGTTAACCACGAGTGTGAGATCAAAGCAGGGCTCTTGCCTTGTGCTCTGCTCACTTTGGAGCTTTTAGCCTGGGTTGGCTCCTGATTCCAAGAATTCCCAAGTGGCTGGAAGCAGATCCTGCACCAGGAACCTGCTGCAGAGCTTTGGATCAGGAGCAGTGTGGGAATCCTGCCCGGGCTGTCAGACACAGCAGCTCCGTGGGAAAGGGGCCGTGGAGTGCTCTGGGAAGGGACAGGGGACAGAGGACAATCCATCACAGCCCTGATTCGGTGCCACTCCTGCCCTTCGAGGGTCTTTTCCCTCCACTGTCCTGTGTCACCCTTTCCTTTTCCATTGCCATCAGCTGAGCAGCAAACCTTGGAGCTGCTGGGTGAGTCCCAGGGCTGCTGGACCCCATCCACAGCTCTTCCCTCTCTCCTTTAGGAAGGAGTAGAAAATGCAGCTGCCCATGAGCTTTATTTGGGGCTGGAAAATCTCCAGGGGGAAAAGACAGAGCACAATGTAAATCAGAGATGGCCTCAAAGCCAAGCCCTTGGCAGGGCAAGGCTGCAGAGCAAAGCTGGGCTGGGGACTGTCCATGGGAATCAGCAGCTTGGGATGAGGGACGGCTCTGGGAAGCTCTCAGGGACCCCTGGACATCCTGCTCTACTCCCCAGTGATCCCAAATACCTCCCCAGCCCTTCACATCTCCCTCTGCCTCCTGCTGCAAAAGGGGCCTGACAGTGACTCGTTTCCCTTGGAGGGCTTTTGAAGCCAAGGTCCCCTTAAAAGCTCCTGAGGGATGCTGAGAGAATCTGGGATATAATTGCTCACACATCTCTCTCAAATATTCCCACTATTGGTCCAAGAAAATTAAAGCAGAACCTTATTATGAGAGGCCATTTCTTAGGGACACTTCCAGGATTTAATATTCTGCTTTTCCTTATAAGGAAGCCAAAATAACCCAAAAGTTGTTCAGGAAGTTTTACTAAAAGGTATTATTGAGGCAGTAGAACTGAAGGACTTTTCCTAGAAGAGAGAAAGGAAAAGGCAGAATGAGAGAGCAAAAGGGAAAGAGGGAAAGAAGAGAGAGTTAAAGAGAAAAGAGAAAGAAACAGAGAAAATACATAGATAAAAAAACAAGACAGAAGAAGGAATATTTTCACTTCAGACTATCTGCAGCAAGCTTGCTTTTGACTTTCATACTCTATTTAAAAATACAAAATTGGGAGCATTGAAAAAGAGCTCCCAAATTAGCTTTTTAATAGAGATAGGAAGTTAAAAGGGGCCGAGTCATGGGGGAAAAGCGATTCAGAATCACAGCCAGGGCAGCCCCGGCAGAGAGTGAGGCCAGAGCACGCCCCAGAGAGAGAGGAGTCAGGAAGTTTTATGAAGTGGTGACACTGTAAATCACAGAAAAATCTCTTATACCAGCAAAAGCCAAATGACATTTCTGGTTCTGCTTTCTTCTGAGCATCTGCAGAGGGAAAGAGCAAGTGGAGATATAGGGAGGGTTTAAAAGTGGAAAGCAGTTCTAAGGACATCTAATAAAGATGGATTCAGGATGCTTTGATATGTTCAAATTCTTACAGCCACTGAAAGTTTCTCACCAAAGTTTTAGGATTCACTTTGCACATAACTGTTCAGTCCAGCATACAACTCTTAATATCCAAAATCTAAAGATTATGATACACTCTGGGAACCTGTTAGCTGCTCTGCAGACTCTGTAATGCAGATTACAAATGTTATTGGGGGAGGCTGGCTTTGGGGAGGGCTACTCAGGGCCTGACATTCAGAAATTAATGTTGTTTTTTAATAATTGCATTGAATTGTAGGAAATTAGACCCTGAATTGGATGGATCTGCTTGAGGTTCAGTTGTACCTTAGGACAAATTTCACCACTGATCGTGTGGTTAAGCATTGGAACAGGCTGCCCAGGGAAGTGGTGGAGTCACCACCCCTGGAAATGTTCCAAAAATGAGATGTGGCACTTTGTGATATGGTTTAGAAGGCATGGTGGGATTTGGTCACAGGCTGGACTTCATGATCTTGGAGTTCTTTTCCAACCTCAATAATTCCATGATAGAGTCCTGGTTTCAGAGTTTCCAGAACCAGATCATTGATTTGTTGAAATGTTGAGGATTTGGAGATCGTTCCCTATTTTGATTTGTTTGGTTTTTTTTTCTCTAAGAAGGTCTTGGATTTAGAGCTCTGGAAAAACGACCCCTGGTCACTGCTGGCTGTACCAAGTCCCTGTTTCCCTTATTTAAGGTACCAGAGGCACCTCAAACCCCCCAACACACAGCCCTTGCTCCCAGTGATGCATCTGCAGGAGCATCTCCTGCCCCTGGCAATGCAACCCCTGCAGCTCCCGGACCCCTCCTTACACCCCCCTCTTCCCCAGCTCCAGGTCCCCATTGCGGGGGTGCTGTGGCCACCAGCCACCCCCAGCCTGTGCTGCCCTGCCCATCGCTCCATCCATGGATTCCATCCATCCATCCATCCATGGAGTCCATCCATCCATCCATCCATCCATCCATCCATCCATCATCCATCCATCCATCCATCCATCCATCCATCCATCCATCCATCCATCCATCCATCCATCCATCCATCCATCCATCCATCATCCATCCATCCATCCCGGGGGTCCCACACCCTCTGCCGTGCCCAGCGCTCCATGCCGAGCTCCGGGCCCGGCTCCGCTCTCTCCGGGTGACACCTGCCGGCGGCTCTGCGGGCGGGCGGCGGGCGGGGACGCGGCCGTGTGCGGGGAGCCCCCGCCGCCCCCCGCCCCGCGCCGCCGCCCCTCCGCGCCGAGCTGTCCCCGGCCCCGCCGCTCGCCGCCGCTCGCCAGCCCCGTGCCCATCGCCGCTCTCCGCCGCTCCCCATCGCTCCCCATCGCTCCCCATCGCTCCCCATCGCTCCCCATCGCTCCCCATCGCTCCCATCGCTCCCCATCGCTCCCCATCGCTCCCATCGCTCCCATCGCTCCCCATCGCTCCCCATCGCTCCCCATCTCTCTCCGCCGCCGCCCCGCGCCCGCGCACTCGGCGCAGCCCCGCGCTCCGCTCCCGGCAGCCGCATGGCCGCGGAGGCACCGGGCGGGCGGCCACGGCCGGGAGCGCCCTGCGGAGGTGAGGGGGGTCCGCGGGGAGGGCGGGGGGCGGAAAGGGAGCGGCCCCGGGGGGTGCGGGGGACACCGGCCCCAAAGCTTCACCTGCGGGCGGGGCGGGGGCAGCGGCTGCTCCCGGCCGCTCCCACTCCTGCTGCCCTCCCGCCCCTCGCCGCTACCGGCCCCGCACAGCCCTGATAGCCCCGCACAGCCCTGATAGCCCGGAACAGCCCTGATAGCCCCGATAGCCCCGCACAGCCCTGATAGCCCGGAACAGCCCTGATAGCCCGGAACAGCCCTGATAGCCCCGCACAGCCCTGATAGCCCCGATAGCCCCGCACAGCCCTGATAGCCCCGATAGCCCCGCACAGCCCTGATAGCCCCGATAGCCCCGCACAGCCCTGATAGCCCCGATAGCCCCGCACAGCCCTGATAGCCCGGAACAGCCCTGATAGCCCCGATAGCCCCGCACAGCCCTGATAGCCCCGATAGCCCCGCACAGCCCTGATAGCCCGGAACAGCCCTGATAGCCCGGAACAGCCCTGATAGCCCCGATAGCCCCGCACAGCCCGTTCCAGCCCGTTCCAGCCCCGCACAGCCCGTTCCTGCCCCGCACAGCCCGTTCCAGCCCATTCCAGCCCCGCACAGCCCGTTCCAGCCCGTTCCAGCCCCGCACAGCCCTGCCAGCCCCTCGCTGCCGGCGGTAAGCTGGGGCTGAGCCGCCCGGGAGCCGAGGCGATGGCGAGGAAGGCGAGCCCCGCTCGCTCGTGTGCGTTCTGCTCTGACTTTATGGAAAGCATCAACTCTCGCTGCGGCGCTCAGTCAGCGCCGGGAGCTGCCCGGCAGAGCAGGGCAAGGCTGGCTCGCTCCGATTTGGGCTTATGGTTATTTACTTAATGGAAACTCGACAGCAAACAGATAAATGAGAGAGGCTGCCGGGTCTCTGAGCGTGCCGAGTCCAACTTCTGACCGTGGATGAAAGAGGGATGCTGAGGTGGTGTGGAGACAGGACTGGTAAGAGCTGCCAAGGAGCAGGGCAAGCCAGAACAGCAGGACGAGGGGAAAAGGGAAAGGTGGTGGGAAGGAAGAGAGGAGAAGAAGATAGCGGAAAGATCGGTTTAAATCCGAAGGATTTCTTTTTATTCCTGAATGTAGCCTCCCACCCTGGCCAAGGTGTTGGGTGTAGGTTTGTGATGCTGGAGGAATCGCTCGTTTTCTTGCCCAGAATGAATCCCTCCTGCCTCGTCCCCGCCTGACCGGGAGCCAGCAGGGACACGCAGGGAGCTCCGGGATAGAGCCGTGAAGTTCATCCCATACTTTCCCCCCTTCATCTCCCCCTTGGCACATTAGCATGCAGGGTAGGCTCTGGTGTGTATTTAACGACTCCATTTGCCGGCGCTGTCAGCTCACACCGCCCTTCTCCGCCGCCTCCCGGAGCAGCCGGCTCCAGCCCCGGCCGCCGCCGCCCCGGGGATCTCCGGGGATCTCCGGGGCCCGGGGCCGCTCCCAGCGGGGCTGGGCAGCGAGGGCAGAGCGGCGAGCGGGGCTGCAACGGGAGGGGCAGCGCCAAGCGAGCTCAGGCGAGAGACGCGGAGAGAGGCTCCGTGCCGGCAGCAATGAGCGAGAAGCTGTTTAGTCATCTCTCTATATATACTTTCACAATGATGATCACATTTACTGATTGCTTCTGACTGCAATTTAGAGAGGGAGGCAAGAGGCAGGCAGCACAGTTCACCTTTTATCCTGAGGAGTGGCTGCTCCCCCTTCCTTCCCGTTGCCCAGATTCAGCCCTACTTTGGGTGTCTTTCCTCTCCAGGTAAGGCAGCGCTGCGAGCCGCCAAGATGGGGCTGTGCGGGCTCGCTGGGAGGGAGGGAGGGGAGAACTTTGCATGCATTTATCCTGCGCCTGTTGCTTTTGCTCCTAAATCTCCCCGGCAGACGGAGGGAGTGAGTGTTTTGCAGAAAGTTTGGTTTTCTGGTGTTGCTGCGGAGGGGAAGGAATGTGTGACTGACAGAAGACACCGAGGCTTTGGCTGACATATTTTGCTTTAAAGCAAAGGTCCCTTTGCTGCCCGAGCCTGGCCCAGCAAGGACAGGAGAGGGAAGAAGGAATGATCTCCAGGCTCCTCACTCCCATTAGCAGTGTCTTCTCAAGGAACTCGCAGTATGTTTATCGGTCCGATTGCAGAACAGCCCTGTCTGCTTCTAGAAAGGGACACACTGAGATTTTTGGTTTGTCTCTGCTCTCTTGAGATGATGAAGAGACATTGATCAGTGTGGTATTGCCGTGGCAGCTGAAGTGGTAAGAATCCATCCTTTATTTCTGGACTCTCTAGGTGAACAGTCCTTACTGTTCTCTACCAAGTTTTCCTCCGGAGCTGTCCTGAGCCAGCCTTGGCTCTCGGGGTTTTGCTCCAAGCCGGGTGAGAGCTCGGTGCCCCCGGAGCGGCTGCAGCGGAGCCAGCGCTGGTCGGGAGGGACCCAGAGGAGCCCTGGGAGGGGACAGGGGGCTCGTGCTCAGCCTTTTCTATCAAATTTCCTTGGCTGTTTCATTGTCCCCATAGTTATCTAAAGAAAACAGATTCTTTTCTCTACAGATACTTTTTTAAATCGGGAAGAAAATGATTCTATTTTGTGTACCAGGTCTTCTAAATGTCATCAGCAGGGTGCCGGTCTGCTGTGAACCAGTTCCTTTTAAATTACACGCAGAAATGATGGTAATTAAAATTAGAAATATGGGTATAGCTAAATATATGCTTGTTAGAATTAGAGTGTGTCTGTTTTCTATGAGAGCTCCAGAGACTGTCAACAGTACATTAGATTTTGAGTCCAGCCAATTGCTTTCCAGCCTAAACAGACTGGTTAGCAGTCACCAAAATCCAAGCAGGCAGAAGAGGAGGATTCTTTCTACATTCTAGATAAATGAGTTATTTCATCTTTTTTTGACTCAGCTTAGGTTGTGCAGGTCAGAATTATAAATCCAGTCCTCTCTCTCTATCCCAATTTTCTTTCACTTCCTTCAGGGAGTAGTAGAGTTCCAAGGACTCATGGACAAGAAAAAGCAAAACCTCTGCAATGGGGAATTTCACTTCTCTTCTCACTCTGGGTCCTTCAGATAATTTACAGCTGAAAAAGCCTCCTCTTCTGTGTATTTTGAGGATCAAATGGGACAGATTCAATGTAACTCTGAGAATGAAGCTGGCTGTGCTCTGTTGTTCTAAGCAGCTGCATCTCTTGGACCCAGAGAAATGGGAACTAAATTTCCACACAAGAATTCCCCTTTCTTTCTCTTTTGCTTTAATCTCCTGTCCCTTTCATAGCTGAGATATTTATAGTTTCCCCACATATACTGCCAGCATGAAAGGACCCATTTTATCTTTTAAAAATTGATTTAAAAATGTGTAAGTCACTTATGAGTTACCAGTGCTTTATTGGAACAATTATATGTGAAGTATTTATAGTGTCTCAGCAGCTAATGTAGGTAACCTGGAATCTACAACCAAAGTTATCAAAGTACAGAAGAGGTTTCTAACGTGCTTCCCCTGAGAAATCAGGGGAGATGAGGATCCAATGTGCTGAAACTGGTCAGGTCACCTGTCAGTCCTGCCAGAAGGACTCTGGTGATGGTGCTAAGGGAAATTAAAACCCAGGGAAGAGAGTTTGCCAGCAGGGAAAGCAGGAACAAGATGCCTTTTCTTGGTTTCTCAGTTATTTGCCTGTACATATTTGGTGACTAATGGATGAAACAGTTCTTATTTTGCTGCCTCCTGTTCTTAAGTGTTTCATGGGAGTTAAAAGATCCACCACTGGTGGTAGAAGGCTGCGGTGTGAGCCCACGGAGCCCCTGGAGAGGCCCTTTCAGCTGAGGGCTGGGGGAGCTGCTCAGAGTCACGCAGAGAGAGTTTCTGGTCCCCAGGGCGGCCGGGCCGGCGCGATCCGAGCAGGAAATTCCTCCTTTGGGGGGAGAGGAAAAGTGCTGCTCTAACACTGAACCATTCCTCAGAGGGAAACACTGGGGGATGTTTGCTCCAGTGCCATGCAGAGAAGCAAAGTGTCTCCTTGGGATAAGCATCGCTATGGGTTATTACGTGTTCCGTAATTACCAAGGCTCTTCAGCAGCAGTTAGACGCTCGCACGAGGGATTTCAATTGTCCTTTAGACAGTAAAATTGCACAGGAAGATGCTCCACATTAACGTGATGAATGTTAATTTGCCCCAAAGAGGAAGAGCATTTGTCTGAGCACTTCAGGCATTTTCACCAGGACTGATTCCATCATCTTTTATTCAGTGTTTTGATGGCCCATTGGAATCAATAATGCTGCAGCCTTACCAGCTGGAATGGCAGCTTTCACATAAGTTCAAAACTTCAGAGTAAAACTGCCTACAAAGATACAATTAAGCTTTGAGGCAGTGGAATCAATGGAATTGATAAATTGGCTTTTGATAGAGCTCCTAATGCACCTTGTATGACCTTTCTTCAGATAATTTCATGGTAGAATTAGAAAAGCACTAGGGAAGTGAAAGTAAAAACGAGTTAAAACAAAAGTTAAAGACTGTAAGAACTCTGACCAAAGATCAAAAAGATAAATTCATGGCTAGATCAGAATGCGAAAACTACTCAGACTTCAAGAGAATGTTGGCCTCTGGTGGCTGAGGATCTGGACAACTTGGGATATTCCTCATCTAAAAATCCAAGCATACAGTGAACATATTTTGTTTCAACCTAGGAGTCCTTCAGTTCTTCAGCTGAAGGATTCTTCCCCTGCAAGACAGGAAAAAAGCAAAGCAACTTCCTGCTGGGAAGAAATTCTCCAGCTTTGGAGCCTTCCTTCATTCCAGTGATCTCGGTATTTGTTAGCTTAATCCACCAGCCTTCACAGCTGGCACTGAAGCTTGCGGGTGCTCGGGTGTTCTGAGCAATGCTTCCCCAAAATCAGAATTTTCCTCTGGTCCGGTGGAGGCTGCAGTGTTTGCCAAGAGGAAACTCCACCTCTCAATGAAGGAGAGCAGCAGAAAACTGCTGCTGAGGCCAGGTCTTGAATTAAAGATGGAAGACAGCTGGTGAAAACCAGAGAAATATTTCCATTTCTTTCAACTAAAGATGTTCTTAGTGCAAGATTCAGAACATACTGAACTTGTCTAGGACTGGAAATGCAGCTAAGCGCAGTGATGGGTTTTGGTGGTGTACGATTCCACTGCAGGCTGATTTCAGTGGAGTTCCCAGCTCTTTCTTGACAGCTGTAGTTAAACTGATGAGCACAGGAGGTTTACACCTGGGGAATTATGGATTAGTCTTGTTTGTGAGGAAGCAAATATAAATTACTGTGTTTATGCTACTTTTAAAATGCTTTTAATGAGGAATCATTTGCTATTCAAAATTTCAATCTATAATAATGCCATAACCCCGCTGAGCTGATTATCATGTGCCTTGTTCAGCATCACTCTTCACCTGGGAGGTGAGGGTGAGGCAGTGGTGTGAAACTCTCGTGTCTGTGCTCATCCTGGGCCCCGTGTGACTGTGTGCTGTGTTCTCTTTGTGTTCTAGATGGAACTGCTCTGACTCCCAGCAGGTCCCAGGAGCATCCCAAGCCTCATCTGCAGTAACACGGCCCGGGCTCACCATGGCAGCAGGAGTGGCAGCGTGGTTGCCCTTCGCCAGGGCGGCTGCCATAGGATGGATGCCGGTGGCCAACTGTCCCATGCCACTGGCTCCAACGGAGAAGAACAAGAGGCAGGATGAGCTGATCATCCTCAATGTGAGTGGCAGGCGTTTCCAGACCTGGAGGACTACACTGGAGAGGTACCCGGACACTCTCCTGGGCAGCACGGAGAAGGAGTTCTTCTTCAATGAAGACACCAAGGAGTATTTCTTTGACCGGGACCCCGAGGTCTTCAGGTGCATCCTCAATTTTTATAGAACTGGCAAGCTGCACTACCCCAGGTACGAGTGCATCTCTGCCTACGACGAAGAGCTCGCCTTCTACGGGATCCTTCCCGAGATCATCGGGGACTGCTGCTACGAAGAGTACAAGGACAGGAAGCGGGAGAACGCGGAGCGGCTGATGGATGACAATGACTCGGAGAACAACCAGGAGGGCTCCATGCCCTCGCTGAGCTTCCGGCAGACCATGTGGCGAGCCTTCGAGAACCCCCACACCAGCACCTTAGCCTTAGTCTTTTACTACGTCACCGGGTTCTTCATCGCCGTCTCTGTGATCACCAACGTGGTGGAGACCGTGCCCTGCGGCACCGTGCCGGGTAACAAGGAGCTGCCCTGCGGGGAGCGCTACGCCGTGGCTTTCTTTTGCCTGGACACGGCGTGCGTGATGATCTTCACCGTCGAGTACCTGCTGAGACTCTTCGCGGCGCCGAGCCGCTACCGCTTCATCCGCAGCGTGATGAGCATCATCGACGTGGTGGCCATCATGCCCTACTACATCGGCCTGGTGATGACCAACAACGAGGACGTCAGCGGAGCCTTTGTCACGCTAAGGGTTTTTAGGGTTTTCAGGATTTTCAAGTTCTCCCGCCATTCCCAAGGCCTGAGGATCTTGGGCTACACTTTGAAGAGCTGTGCCTCCGAGCTTGGCTTTCTCCTCTTTTCCCTCACTATGGCAATCATCATCTTTGCAACTGTGATGTTTTATGCAGAGAAAGGGTCCTCGGCAAGCAAATTCACCAGTATTCCTGCTTCCTTTTGGTACACTATTGTAACCATGACAACCCTGGGGTGAGTATTACTTTTCCTTTTCCTGAGCAGCAGGCAAGCATGTACTGGGAGCTTGACTTCAGCTTCTTCTCAGCGTTTTCCTGGGTGCATGTTCGAGAAGGGGCTGGAAGCGTTGAGGGCTTGATTATTCTCTGCCTTACAACTTGTGCAATTTGTGTGCAGTTGTATAAACCAGAAAAAGCACTTACACCCACTTGACAAATGCTCGGCACCACGGTAAATGAGTGCAGGGGGAGCAGAGTGCTGGAGTAGCAGGTTCTGATTCATTCCTGCAGGAGGGAAAAGCTGACCCGACTGCAAGGGGCTGGGAGAGACAGCTCTGTTCTCTCTGACATTGCCCCAGCCGTGTGTTCACACAAAGCTGCTGATGTATCTCTTGTGTCTCCTTGCAATGGCACTCGTTGTTTCTCCCCTCGGCTTGCCAGGAACTACAGATTTGCTGAATTCAAGTGGATGTTGTGGGTCCCTGTACTGGAATGCTCAGTGATGGCCAGGACATGATCTGGTTTTTACCTAACCCAGCAGGACAGGGCTTCTTGTCTGTGTTTAGCTGTGAGTCTGAGAACCGGGCGTGCTGTGGTGGTTGCAGTAGAATTTCAAAGGTTCCCATGGACAGGTACAAAGATAATGAAATCAAAGCAAGGGGAATGTAGCCTGGAGGGCACTTTTCCCCCTTGGATTTCATTTCTGTCTCACAGATATTGCAACTAAGATTACAGATTTGTGCTTCTGCTGCTCTGAACTAAAACCTCTGCGAGCAGAATGGCCAAACCCTCACCCTGACAAGGTTATGTAGAGGAAAGTGGGCATTGCAGGCTGCTGCTTCAGGCACACATAAAGCCAGGATCGGGTGCAATCTCCTCTTCCCACACATCAGAACAGTACAGGAAGTTTAGAGTTGCTTTGCAAAGAGTTTTCCCACTGGAGATTTCACACAGTTTAATATTCAGATGTAGACAATTCTCCTCCTTGTAACACAGTGACCACTTTTTCTCTAAACTGCTTTTGATTTTAAACACTTCTCTGTGCCTATTATACAGGAAAAGGCTCACAGTAGCACTTTTTAATTATTAAAATCATAATTCAGCTGTCAGGAAGGCGCCGAATCTGGGCATATGACAACTGAAAGCCTGAATTTCTTCATTAAGTGCAAATGTAGAACCTGTTTGTCTTAGTCACCTACAGATCTCTTATTCTTCCTTTTTAAAGCTAAGCAAAGTTTGCAAGTTTATGGAAAAAGCTGTTCCTTACTCTGGGAAAGGCAGCGCTTGGAAATCAGAGCTGGGCTTTGCATCCCAGCACTGCCCCACGCTGTGGCTCAGCTTTCCATATTCTGACTGGTGCAAACTGGTCAGTTCCCCCTCCTGACCCCACCACTGTATCTGATCAGCTTCAGAGGGACCCCTGCCTTGGGTGGCTCCTTCCCGTGTCTCTGCACAAGGGGAGATGTGTGAAAATCCTGCTCTATTTTCAGATTCCCATTTAATAATGATCCCATCCAGCCCTGCACGGACACAGCCTGCACCCGTCCACGCCTGTGCTGTCACATCTCTGACAGGAGCCCTGGGGCCAGGGGCCATCCTGGGTGGCTTGGGAAGGGCTCCAGTGCGTGCAGAATGTGCTGGAGAGCAGCTGGGGCTCTGCTCCTGCCTCCCTTTGGGTCCCTTTTCCTCCCTTTCGGAGCACAGGGACAAACCCAGTGCTCCCAAGGACCTCAGAGTGTTCCCAACTTGTAATCACAGAAATCATAGAGGAACAAGTGCTGGGAAGGAGTTGGCATGGATTTAAGAAATCAGATATTTAAACATGGCTTTGTCAGGGTTCATTGGGAAGGGAGCTATAAAATGCTGTCAGTCTTAAAACTGAGACTCCTGGTATTACTGGTTTGGGTTGTTTTACTGATTTTTGGGTTGTTTCCACCTTCCTGACTCCCCCTGTGTGGGGTGGGGGTTAACCTCCTGGAGTTCACCATCTAGGGCTAACCCTCCTGGCCCCTTCATCTCCCCAAAAATCCTTCCAGTTCTGACAAACTGGCACTTTCAGACAATATTTCACATCTTTCTTCAGAAGTCTTTTCAATCTGTCTGGAAGGATCTTGTTACTAATGAGAGTCCTGGCAATTCCAGCTGCACAGGTGCTGCCAGAAATGCAGCCAAGGTCTCCAACGTGCTCCTCAAGCCATCAGATCCCCTCCTCTGGCCACTTCACTGCTTGGATTTCAGCAGCACTCAGAGCTTTCACAGAGATCTTAAGTATGTCCTGCCTTTTGCCCTTAATAGTTCAGCCAGCATCTAAAACAAGAAGCTATGAAGCACATCAGCTTTTAACTCAAAACCATAGATATGTGTCTATATGTAGTTTGTTTCCACCACCAATGTGTTTAAATCTGGATAAGTGAAGGTTTCCCTGAGGCTGGAATGCCACCATTGCTTTGACAGGGAGCCTTAGAGGAGTGGTCTGGAATGTGCAGGAAAACTTTTTCCCTGATCCTAGGATTAACTCCATTTGTGTAGAACAAAAGTTTACTTACAAGAAACAAACAAAGCCAAGAGTAGGAGACCATCAACCCTCCCACTGTACTGTGCATCAGCTGCTCTCCCAAATTCCTGAGTATCTTTGGGATACAATTACACTTCCAGACTGACCCATAAATAAAAGGCAATGCAAATGCATTTCTTCTTGAAGGTGAAGCCCAGCATCAATAAATAACCACTGGTTTTGGTGGGGTTACCATGCAAATCAGTTTAGAGAAATATAGTATGGCTTGCAGGCTCCTTAGGCAGTTAACAGGGAGCCAGGTACAGCAGCTTTTCTGGAGTGGGAAACAAAGCAAAGGAATTAAATTATACTGACCCTGCATCTCCAATCCCTCTGCTGTGCTCATCAGCCCTGGTTTAACAGAGGCTGTTTTTAATTTAACACAATTTAAATTTTGCTCAGGAGGCTTTCTAATGAAAGCATTATTCTTGGGTGCATCTTAAATCAATCTGAATTACTGAAACAACTATTCAAAATTAATTCAAAATCAGCTCTCCTATTCATGCAGAAACATTTTTCTCAAGAGGCCAACAGCTCCCATCTCCTCTCGACAGTCCCAGTGCCACGAGCTCTGCCTTTGCAGCCCCTTCCTGAGTCCTGCAGGAGCTTCTGAGCCCTGGCCCCCAGCTCGGGAGTGCAAGTGCTGCCAAGAGCAGCAGAGGAGCAGTTCCAGGCCCATCCATGGCCCTGTCCTGGCTTTTAGCTAATTCAGTATGCAATCACTGGGTTTACATCTCTATGGAAATGTGTTAATGAGAGTGAATTTGGTTCCCTTGGTACCAGTGCATTGGTTTTCATGGAATCACAGAACAGTGAGGGTTGGAAGGGACCTTAAAGCCCAGCTCATTCCAACCCCCAGCCGTGGGCAGGGACATTTTCCACTCGCCCAGGTTGCTCCAAGCCCCACCCAGTACTCAGTTTAATTCACTTTTAGGGAGAGATATGGATGGGGAAGCCTCAGGTTCTGCTGCTGCCCCTCATGTACAGCACAAACACAAAACCTGTCCCCCCACTAAACCCCATGCCCGTTTTGCCCAGAGAAAGTGTTTTCTAAGCTTTTTACAGCTGTTTTCATTTCATCTGACAGCAGCAGTATGTTTCAGACTCCTAGGCAGTGTCTATGACCTGCAGCAGAGGCATCAAACAGCAGCTGTGAAAACCTGAGCGCCACAGGCTGAACATCACAGCCAGGCCACCCTCAGTGCCCCCGAGAGGGGAAGGGAGACCTGGGATGGTTTGGGTTGGAGGGACCTTAAAGCCCATCCAGTGCCACCCCTGCCATGACAGGGACACCTCTCACTGTCCCAGGCTGCTCCAAACCCATCCAGCCTGGCCTGGGGCACTGCCAGGGATCCAGGGGCAGCCCCAGCTGTGCCAGGGCCTGCCCATGCTCATATTGCTTCCCAATATCCCATCCAGCCCTGCCCTCTGGATGTCATTGTGGGAAGACATTTCCCCTTGTCCTGTCAGTCCATGCCCATGTAAAATGCCCTGCATTTAAATTCTAGCTCATTTAAATGAGCTCTCCTTTAGGCACTGGAAGGTGCTGTAAGCAAGGAATATTTCTGGGGGGAATTGTCACCGAGACATTTGGGCTGTTTTTGTCAAGAAAGCAGCAGCAGCACAGCCTGAGCACTCAGTGAGTGCCACAGAGGCTGGTGCTGCCTTTGGTTTGTCCTGAGGGATACACTGTGCAGCTTTCTCTCGCTTAGAAAGGCTGAGCTCCCACAGCCCAGCACCCTCGGGGTGCTCATCAGAGAATCTCTCTGGCTGACTGTCGCCTTTACAATTTGCAAAGGCTTTTAGAGCCCTGTCCCTCTTTCAGGTTTGGCTGCACTGCTCCATGGCTTTCAAAGACACAGCTCAGTGCACTTGGACAACACAGGCCCATCTGTACAATTCATTTAAGGAACCAGGTTAACGCTGGAAAGTCGATAAAACAGCCCTGCTGGCCTGGTTATGTCAACAACCTGATCTGGAGCAAGAGCTGGAATTTCTTAGAAGGTTTCTTAGCTGAGTGTGGAGAGCAGGGGTTTGAGGGTCTGTTTGGTTTGTCTTGGCTCAGTGTTGCCTCTGCCAAATGTGGATCAGAGCGAACACGAGCGAGCGGGCGCCCTGAGAGAACATCAGCCTCTGTTTTGCTTATTTCTTGGTTTTTCTCCTCTTTGTTGGTGCTCAGTCGTGGCCAGGAGAGGGGATGGAGTGTGAGCGGTGCCGTGGCACGTGGGGGCCGCGGTGCCAAAGCGCTGCCAGCTGGGCTGAGCCCCGAGCACGTTCCTGCGCTCGCTGCCAGCACCGTGAGAGCAGAGCGAGCTCTGATTTCTGCACAGCACAACCACTCAGGCTGAGAGTAACCTTCATTCACCCTCCTTCACGCAGACTAAGAGCAGTGTGCAAAGTAAGGAAAATAATAAATCATCTCTGGAGCGCTGCCACTCCCGGCTCCTCGGGAAAGATTGTTGTTTGGGCCAGGAGTCACGTTGTGCGTGTCAGGACTTTGGGAGCCTCCATTAAACTGGATCAGGAAAAGCTTCTTGAATAGAAACACCACTTTGCATATTTAACATCACCAATGGGAAGATGGATGAGATGTGGGGTGTTTCCTTTGTGAAGGAAGGTGCTGGAATTTCATCACTCACCATTTCCCACACAGTCAACAATTCCTTATATCCACGGGCCAGAGAACTGCTGGAATTTAATACACAGAAAGTCCAATCAAGCCATGAATTGATGGAGCTACACAAAGAGGCCATTTCCTTGAGCTTTCATTCTCTTCACTCCAGCTTCATCTTATACAAAACGTGTATCAATTTTCTTCTCCTAATGGATTTACAGATATTGTGTGTGAAATGTCTTTGTATCAGAAACTACAGATGGAACCTTTTCCCTTCACTATCTTGATATAAATCTCAGGCAAGCATCTCATTTTTAAGCTATTTGTATTCACCAGAACCCCAGAAGTATTAAAATACTTTTATTCATTCTTAGAGCAAGTGGAATGCACTGGATGCTTTTTTTTCTTCTCCTAAAAAAAAATTATCCATCCTTACGCTTTTTGTGGCTTTGGATATTTGTAACAGTTGCACGTATGTGCAAACGCACCATTTTTAATGTGCAAGACAAAATAACTTGCCTTCAGGGTAACTCATTGTGTGAGAAGTGAATTATTTTGAATAAGGCTAAGAAATGGTGCTGACTAAAATTGTAACGTGACTGCTAAATTTACCAGTGGAAGCCTTGGCAGGGATGCATCTATAGCAACTGATTTACAGATTTTTTTTCTGATCTCCTCTTTCTTTCCCCCCACCCTTTTCTTTCTAACCTGCCTCACAGTAAGTGCCTGAGAAATACAGATTAAAGATAACATTGCATTTTCATTGGAGATGAAGGGAAGTGATTGGCATGCTGACTGGATCTGGGCTATTTTTAGTCTCATAAAACGATAATTTCATAACAGAGCTGACCCAGTAAAAGTAATCAGTTTACAGACATCAGCTGGAAATAAGGGACAGAGTAGCCACTGTCAGTCCGAGAGCAGGGAGAGGGGAAGGGAAGTTAAAGGCCCTGGAACAAATAAGCCCAAACGAATCAGGTTCCTCAGCTGATTACAGCCCACGGGTGTGTACAGGGAGAGGAGCACAGGGAGCAGCACCATCCTCATCCTCACAGGCACATCTGGCCACCACATCCCCACCCAGCCCTGCTCCCTTGGCACAGGTTTAGCACGGGGCCCCCAGCCTGGGATAAACCCCAACTTGTTTTAATGTCAGGAAAAGAACAGGAGACATTTCTTCTGCACTTTCTTCAGGGATCTGTGCTTTCAAGAGCTTGGAGTGACAGGACAAGGGGGAATGGCTTCAAAATGCAAGAGAGAAGAGAGGGTGGGGAGGATTGGCCCAGGGTGCCCAGAGCAGCTGTGGCTGCCCCTGGATCCCTGCAAGTGCCCAAGGCCAGGCTGGAAGGGTCTTGGAGCAGCCTGGGACAGTGGAAGGTGTCCCTGCCCATGGCAGGAGGATTAAATCAAGATGATCTTTAAAGTCTTTTCCACCCCAAACCAATGTGTGTTTCTGGGGATGGGGACAGCTGTGACCAGACACAGCCTGTTCCCAGGTGTGTCCCAGGCACTGCAATGGAATCACTTCATCAAAAAGAAAAAGGAAAAAAATACAGAAAGTGTATGATAAAGCAAGAAACTTTCCCTGAGCATGAGCCAGCCCTGCTCCCTGGCAGCTGCCCCACGCCCAGCTCAGTGCCACGGTGCCCCTGACCCGGGGAACTGCTCTGCTTTCAGGGGAAGAATGAACCATTTCCCCCGGCCACAGCTCCCTGCCCTGCTCCTGGGCTCTGCTGGCACAGCACAAGGCAGGTTTCCTTCTCCACAGCTGGCACAGCACAAGGCAGGTTTCCTTCTCCACAGCTGGCACAGCACAAGGCAGGTTTCCTTCTCCCCAGCTGGCACAAGGCAGGTTTCCTCCTCTCCTGTGGCCCGAGCAGGCGGTGCTGGCACTGCCCGTGGCCAAAGGGCAGCCCCAGGAGCAGGGCCAGCCCCAGGAGCTCCCAGGCTCAGGCCGGGCTGCTGGCAGCTCTGTCCCACCCTGAGCTGCTCTGTAGAAGGTGAAGAAGAAAAGAGCTGCAATTTGGTCATTTACCGATTGCCTCCCACTCTCACTGCTTCACCACCTAGCACAGAAATTCTTTTCTGTCAATCCCACCACATCCATTGTGAACTGGTTCATATTTTCCTCCAGTGAAGGCAGACAGATGAATGTTTTTCCTGCAGACCAGAAGACAGGCAGCGTTCAGCCAAGCTCTGCCTTCTCCTGGACAGACAACGCCTGCAGAAACAGATTGTGTCTATTTAACTATTTACCACTGCTACATTAGAACACACTCAAGGGCTGTAATTCACCTCTTAAAGTTACAAGTAAGTGCGGAAGAGTTATTTTAAAATCAATATCTAACAGAATGCCATTGTTCCAACATTTAAACCTGCTGGGAAATTACTAGGAGGCATGTGGCAAGTCAAATCACTGCCTGCCAGAGGAGGAAACAATTCATTACTCCTTCTAAAGGTGCGAGCCTTTCCTGGCTTTTCATCCTGCTTCACAGCCTCAGAGTGACGCTGGAGCATCTGGCTCTTTCTTTCCCTTATTCCTCCCCGATTTTGTGCTTTTCTTCTGCCTTTCCATCGTGGACTGTTTCTGTCCCATGCGGGGCCGTGCGGGTTTGGGGCTGCCAGGGCACTGTCCCGGGTTTGGGGCTGCCAGGGCACTGTCCCCGCTGTCCCCGCTGTCCCTGCTGTCCCCGCTGTCCCCGCTGTCCCCGCTGTCCCCGCTGTCCCCGCTGTCCCCGCTGTCCCTGCAGATGCCGAGAGGCAGAGCTGAGGCTGAATCTCCCCTCTCCTCTGGAATCATCAGTGAGGAGCAGAGCAGAGCCGGGCTGGGCTCTCGGAGCCTCCCCAGCCCTTCCTGCCCCGTTCCGGAGCGCTGCAGCAGCATCGCCTGGGGAAGCTCTGCTCTCATCTCCCCCTGCCATCTGCAGCAAAATTAAAGCACAGATCAGCTTTGGCTTTTTGCCCTCAGGACTTTGTGAAATTTGGCCCAGAAAGCCCTTGAGAAGGGTTGTTTGGAGTCCCGTGCAATGAGAGCCCTGGAAGCTGAGCTGTGCTGTGGAGCCTCCTCAGAAAAAAGCCGAATAATTCAAATAACGAGTCCTAAACGCACGGAGGGAGGCAGCTGCTGCTGGATGTGCAGCACGCTGGGGTTTGCTGCACTCCTGCCAGTGACAGCCTGGCACCCCAAAGCTCCCCAGCCTTGTCTGGATTCTGGGGTCACTTGGAGCAGCTCCTGGTGACCAAATCTCACCCCCAGCGCCGCGAGGAGCGCTGGGTTTGTGTCCCAGCCAAGCACCCTGCACATGCTCCCTGTTGTATTCCTGCTGTCCCCTGGCTCCCTTTGCCATCCTAAAGTCACAAACTGCTGCTGTTTTTCCCATCCTGCCTGCAGATACAGGGCTCCATATCAGATGTGAAAACAGCAGATGATAAAATCTTGAGTAATTTTCAGCCTTTAATATGCAAATGTGCAGCCTTGATAACAAGATTGCACCCCACCACTAGGCAGCCTTTTTCTTCCTTTTTTACACCAAGGAAAACACTTCTTACTATTATTTAATTTTGCTTATTTTATCATGTAGTTAGAATAATGGAATCCCTGAATGGTTTGGGTTGGAAAAATCTCATCAATTCCCACCCCCTGCCTTGGGCAGGGACACCTTCCACTATCCCAGGTTTCTCAGAGCCCCATCCAACCTGGCCTTGCACAGTTCCTCAATTCCATGTCTGTATGGTCCACATCCAGTTATGGGGTGTAATTTGGAGACAACATGTGCACAGTTTTCTCTATATTTGTATAATCTGGAGCACAAGGAAGCCATCCTCCTCAAATATTAATTACAGTCACTGTGGTAAGAACAAACACAGCACCTTATTTTTCAATGGAAAAGGATTGTGCAAGCCAGCTCTTCTCAGCCTGGGCAGCAATAAGCTGTCTTCAAAGGGAAAGCTAAAGCAAGAGAAAGCTGCTCTGAGCTGCTTCCTCCTGAGTCCATCGACTTTGGGGCCTTAGTTTGGGTCAGGGATGCTCTGTGGGAGCAAGCCCAGCCCTGTGTCCCTGCTGCAGTGCATGAGGACGGATCCCTTCTGGATGAAACACCCCTGGCAGGGGCATGAGGACGGATCCCTTCTGGATGAAACACCCCTGGCAGGGGCACGAGGACTGATCCCTTCTGGATGAAACACCCCTGGCAGGGGCACTCCAGGCCCCCCAGTGTGCTCCCACTGCTGCAGACCCCAGTGCCCCCCCTGCAGTGAATCCTCCCTGGTGTGAGCAGGGGCTGCTGCTCTGCTCCTGCCCCTGCTGACCTGCACAGAGCGGGTGGCAACTGATCCTGTCCCTGCCAGCCAGCTCAAAACTCATTCTCAATCATAATCCTGTTCCAGTGGGGCTTTTTTGATGTTTACATCATTTCTTGGGCTGTGTCATCAATATTAATGTGAGAAGAGCTCCGCTTGCGTCTTTCTGCCTCTTGTGAGGGAAGATGGGAACAGGCTCTGACACCTCCGTTACTCCACTGCAGCAGAGCCTTTTTCTAGTAATCAGTGTCTGAAATGAGTAGAAACAGCACCTAAATTTACCACGTTGAGCACGAATCAATGAAGCATTATTGCCAACACACATTCTTCACTGTCACACATCTCGGTTGTGCTGCTGGTTCAGGAAGATTTAAAACCCTGTCTCCCACCCCACTTTGCACCTGCACCTTTTTACCAACCTCACACTCGTATCTCTGCATAATTAACCAAAATATGAAATTCCCAGCTTCTGCCATGCCCGTGTGTGCTTCAGAACTTCCCCAAGACCACAGGATTGTGTGCAGATGGGCAATCACGGGCAGCTCGCAGGAGGCAATCACAACTTTTACTTGGTGCCTCTTTCGTTTTCCTGCCTACTTACATCTGCCCAACCGTCTGTTCATCAATCCTGGGAGCATCCATCACGGCACAGGATGAGTCCTACTGAGTCAGACACTCTGCTTCAGTTCATGAAATGAGCTGGCAAGATATTCTAGCCTTGGCACACTCGATACAGAAGATTTCAGCCCTCTTATATATTTTTCTGCTAGAGAGGAATAGCAGGACAGATTAAATAATAGAAAGAGTCAATCAGCAAAGCAGCTGTCAAATGAAAACACAAAAATGGATGAAACTGGGTAAAAGTCATCCCTCTAGCTAAGGGTCAGGACGAGTAGTAAGCTGGGCTGAAGGGATACAAGAATTTGGGCTGCAGAGGGCTGAGCAGAATGAATTCCACCACTAATGAGCTTAGTGAATAAGCTCATTACCTAATGAGCTCTATTGAACAAGCTTGAATTCCTGCCTGGGGAAAGCCCTGCCGTAGATCAAACATAGGTAAACAGCTCCATCAGTTTACACACACAGAGGCATCTGAAGCTCAGCAGCAAACTCAGGCCACTGGCAGAGCCTTTCCCGAAGGTGTGGATGTCAGGAAGGATCAGAAAAGCAGCAAAGAGCAGAGGCTCTTTTCCAGTTCTGTCCTTTCTGCACAGTTTGTGATCTGGACGAGGAGGCACCTACACGACTCGTTCCCACACACACGTCCTGGCAGCTTTCCTTCACCTTTTACCCCACACCTGCCCACCCTCCTCCTAAGGCACTGCAGAGCTGGACTAGGAATCCTCCAGAGGACCAAAACAGTATCAAAAAATGCTCCTGAAATGGTTCATCTCCGTGAATCTCCATCTAACACCCCGGCCTTGCTTTGGTGCCTGGGGAGATCTGTCAGAGCAGATGCCAGTTCCGAGGGTTTGGAAAAGACCCAAAGGAAATCTCACATCCACGCTGCCTCATGGACAATTTATTACCCGGAAAGGCAGGAGTCATGGAGTGCCTGTAAGGAATGGCCCATCATCCCCACCCGCTGCTCAGGGCAGCTTTCAATTCTCCTGACTTGGAACTGAAAAGGGAAAATGAGATGTCAGAAAAGGAGCTCTACAGATGAAATCTTAATTTTGACTTCATAGAACAACATTTGCATTTATTTTTACCATTTCTTCTTAGATTTTCAGCACATACAGAAATATTGTCTAAAGTACTCATTTCCTATAGATGTGCCACTCCAAAACCCTGGCACTGTCCATCATTTGTCTGTTACCATCTGAGCAGGGCTAAAAAATGTTGGAGGAAGAAAAGGGAAGGAAAATACATGAACTTTCCAGTAAAATATAATGGCTAGTTTGGTGGGAGATAGAGATTTTGAGTAGAAAATCGGTGTTCAGGCTTTAAAAATATAAATCTTTAAATCTCTGCACGCATGCCCTGAAGTGCACAGCCCAGGGTAAACAAATGCAGGCAGCTCGCTGTACGTGTCAGGATATATTCACATGATTGCAGCAGGAAAGTCTGGCACCAAATGTACTGTGAACTGAAAATGAATTTCAGCAGCTTTTATGATTCATTTTTTGTCAGAAACAAAGGCTGTGGCTGGAGCTGCTCATGTGCCATGTCCAGGGGTTCCTGCAGCACAAACCCTGTGCTCAGGAAAGGCTGTGCCTGCGTGTCCTTCCAGGGGGGTTCTCGGACACCCCCTTGGAATCTGTGGGGTTCTCCTGGTGCTGCCTGCTCTGATCCCGGGGCACAGGGGAGTCACACCAGGGACAGCGAGGGCTGCTGACAGGAAAAGCACCCTGGAACGGGCTTGGGAGACGCTTTGTGCACTGCTCTGATGGGAAAGCACCGTGGCAGGAGCTGCCTCCTGGGACAGCCCCATCCCATCACTCCTGTTTGCCAGGCTTCCCCAGCTCCCAGCATCACTGCTCTGCTGCTGAGGCACTCCAGAAAACTGCTGGGTAGAATTTCTGCGCCATTAATAACTGCTTCCTTGGCAATACCACAACAGAGTGGGCAGCCAGCACATCCACCACCTATAGCACTTGAGTGTACAGCAAATTAAATCCACCCGTTAAATCACCACAAACCCAGAGAAATGGCATTTATCTGAACATCCATGGAAGCTGAGTGCTCTGTTTGCAAGGTGAAATACTCAGGATGAAAACCACTGGTGACCAAAAGCAAGGGAGACAAGGATTTCACAGAATCAGAGTATCCTGAGCTGGAAGGGACCCATGAGGAACATCAAGTCCTGCACCCATGGCAGGAGGGCTGCAATGAGAGGAGCTTTTGAGATATCCCTTCCAACCCAAAGGGTTCCATGACTGTGTGAATTCCCAGCTCTCTGGAATGAATCAGGGAGTACACTTAGATATGTTGCTCTATGGTAAAATTGGATTTTTAGCAAAAACATAGCCCAAATGCTCAGCATAACAAATTGTAATCACAATCAGTTTGCCATCTAAGATGCAATGCATCCTCTAGATCTTTTCTTCCCACTTATCTTTTAAATACAATTTTCTGTCCCACTCTGTTGAAGACCAGGTTAAATCAATGAAATAGAAATAGTGTTTTAATATTATATCCTGTGGCAAAAGACTAACATTGCCTCTAGTCAGGAGCTGTAAGTGATAAACAGGATTTCATGGAACTCTGCAGCTCTTTGTGTGTTTTTCTCTCTGCTTGTCAGTGGAACAAGGCACTGGACCCCTCTGACACCACCCCTGACTTCCATCTACACATCCAGGATAATGACTTCAAGGCTTTTTAATTGCATTTGCTTCCATTTCAGAAGAGTTTCTTGGTGTTCTTAAATAATCTGACCTTTCACAGGACAGAGTGCCTGCCTGCCCTCAGCTGCCACCCAGGTATTCCCAGGGCCAGGTGAACAGAGAACAGGCCCTTGAAAACAGGGATTCAGAGAACCCTTAATATGCAGTCCTGAGGTCCCAGGATCCATAGCCCTACAGGGATTCACTGGGGACTGAATCAGATTGAGAGGATATGAAAAGGCTTCTTGAGGATTATGTGGAAGATGTGAAAAGCAATCACACTGCCAGATATGGTAAAACATAGCCATAAAATGAAGCACTGAAAGCCTGAATGATTTGGCATTGAAGCACAGGGATTTTTAAATGCTATCATTCAGATATGGTGGAAAATGATATCCCTCTTGCAAACAGCCCTCTAGTACTGAGTGGTGGGAAAAAAACACAGATCTGGAGAAAGACACAGCAGAGGGACAGGTCTCCTCTGCCCTGCCCATCTTTTCCAAATTCTTTTCCTTTCCTGGTATTCAAACTTGTGCATAATTCAAGAGGAGCTCAGTCTGTGCTGCCCAAACAGGAAAACAACAGGACCTGTCTGTATTTCGCTCATAATTAGTTTCTGAAAAGTATCACATATGGGAACTTTACAACTAAATCATCATCAGTTTTTAGTACAGACAAAAAGTTGCTCCTGATGTGCTGAAACACTCCAAGCTGATCTGAGAGTGATCAGCTCTCAGGAGGAATTTGGCCTCTCCCCTCCTGCGCTGGGCCAGACCTGTCAGGGCTGCTGTGAATGGAAGGGTCTGAATCCTGCTCTGAGGAGACACATCAAACCCCACCAGGACAGGCAGGAAATGAAGCCTGATTTTCCAGAGATTTGTCTGATGAAGAGATTGCGTTCAGCTGTCAGGGAAAGGCCTTTTCCATCTCCCCACATGCCCCCCGTGGTCACAGATCACTCACAGCAGCGTGGCAGGAGGGCTCTCTGAACTAAAGGGATATTGGCTTTTTGCCCACTGTGAGTAATGGGCTTTGTCAGGAATGAAAATTAAAAACCAAGCCCTGCTCAGGGTTGTCTTTCTGACAACTGACACAACTGTTCTTGAGGCATCACTGCAGGGCTGGAGCTCCCAGCAGGGTCCTGGAGCCCCAGAGGGGCCCTGGAGCTCCCAAAGGTGCCCTGGAGCTCCCAAAGGTGCCCTGGAGCTCCCAAAGGTGCCCTGGAGCTCTCAGAGTCCTCACCCGCCTGTGCTTTGCTCAGAACTGGGAGCTGCCCAGCACGGAGGGGCAGTGGAGCACAGCTCAAACCATTTTCTTCTGTCCCACTTTGCTGTTTGTGCCAGTGCAAGCTCAGGGGTTAATTCCTAAGCCTAAAAGACTCAATTTGAGGGAGTTAGGGAAGAAAACAGCAGCTACAGAGAAGAGCTTTCAAGGGCTGGTTATTTCTCCTGTTGCTTCTTTGCATGAGATGCATCCTCCCAAATGCTGTTTTTTCCCTCCAAGCCCCACAGTGATTTTGTGGTGCTGTTTTGGGGCTGGTTTTGAGGGCAAGTGTCTGTGCTGAGCGTGGTGGGGGACCTGAGCACGGAGCTGGCTCCAGCAGCTGCCAAGGCCGTGCCCTGGGACAGCTGCAGTGAGATGATTTCAGAGACTGATGTTCCCCCAGCTCACTATTGACACATGGGATGGGGAAATGAGATTTGCTTTGGCACCTCATTCACTTCTCAATCCATCTTCTCTAGTGCTTTTCTCCCCTCCAGCCTGTACATGGAAAGGTCAATCAGGTTAATTACAGATGTGGGACACATCAGCACCATTTGCAACCCAAAGTGTGCTCATGCAGCTCGAACTCTTGCCCAGTCCCAGTCGCTTTTGCACCAGATACAACAGCAACAGGTTCTTTTGCAGTCAGGAAACCTCTCCACGTATCACTGGACTGATAACAAAAGGAATAAATAACTCCAGAGAAGTGAATTTTAATGACATTTCTGTACCAAGTCTGTCAGAGTACGCTACAACCATTTATTCAAGTTCACTGCCTTCCTAGATAAACACTGACATCTCTATTTTGCAGGTGTAAAATCCAAGTCAGAGAAAGACTGAACTTCTCCTACACAACCCACACAACAGAGAGTTCCCTGCTGCCGCTTTGGGGCAGCAGCACATTTCTCAGTGGAGCAGGGGAACCTGTGCACTCCCTCAGCCCAGCACCTGCACCAGAACCACGGCCTGGCAGCTCCCATCAAAGCATCCCCTGTTTCTCTAAAGACCTTGATGTCCACAGAAGGTGACCAGAATGGGTCACCTCCTGCAGACAGGCAAGGGGTGGCACTGAGATTTTCTGATGTGTGTTCAGAGAGTCAGTCTGGCACCTTTCCACCTGTAATTTTCTTGCTCATCTCTGGAACATCTGTAAATTCTGCTGCCCAGGTGGGTCATTTTGATACCGCTCATTTCAGTTCTATTCTCCCACATTCATGACCCTTTGAAGAGCAGAGGCACAAATCCATTATGGATTTATTTTTTGGGGTCGACTGAGACTGGTGTGTTGATTCTATCCCTTTAGAGAAACCCACAAAATTCTACAGGGGTCAAAACAAACACAAATACACAACCAGCAGCTGCCTCAGCCTTGCAAAAGGATTTTGTAGCATTCCAGGAACTTGCACTGCAGTATAAACTTCACTTTGAAATAAAGGACACTTTGTGATTTTTAATTGCCTCCTAACCTTTCATTAATTGGGCTTTATGCAGTGAGCAGCATCACAATAATACATCTGCAACCTCTGTGCAGAATGCAAATGGGCCACAATGAGGAGAGAGCACCTGAGTGTGCCAAGCCCCAGCCACAGCAGGAGCTCATGGTCTCACCCACCACAACAGAGACTTCCTAATTATCCAGTGGCCTTTGTTTCACTGGAATTACTTTCAGAACAAGCAACATCTGAAAAGCGTTCCTGACGCCACAGATTCTGGCATTTTCTCATCGGAGAGGCACAGAGCAGCTGTACAAAGTGATGTGTTTCGGCAGCTCTGAAAAGTCACATTTGAAATTTATTTCCATAATAATGAATCTAGTGAACAATTTTGTCAGAAAGACTTATTTGCATACTTCACATTTATGTTTTCACGTAGTTTCTGAGCTTCCCATGAACAACTCTGTGGTGGTAAAAGCAATAATCCCAAGGGCAGGAATTTGTTTCTGGCCTCGGCTCCATCTGTGCCAGGACAGCCGAGGGGCCGATCCTGCCGGGGCTCAGCACAGCCTGGAGCTCCAGGAGCACTTGGAGACTCTTGCAGGGGTGCAGGGGGTGGGACTGCTGGGGTGTCTGTGCAGGGCCAGGAGGGGCACTTTGATGGTCCTTGCAGGTCCCTTCAGGACATTCTGTGGCTCTGATTCCATGAACCCCAGCTACAGGAACACAATTCCTCTTCCTTCTTGGCCATCCCATCCTGCCCTTCCTGTGCCTCCCTGGAGCAGCTGCCAGAGCCCCTTGGGACTGGGATCCCCTCAGGATTGGGGTACCCTTGGCATTGGGATTCCCTCAGGACCGGGATCCCCTCAGGTTTGGGATCCCCTCAGGTTTGGGATCCCCTCAGGATCAGGATCCCCTCAGGACAGGGATCCCCTCAGGACAGGGATCCCCTGAGGATCAGGATCCCCTCAGGGCCGGGATCCCCTCAGGACAGGGATCCCCTCAGGTTTGGGATCCCCTCAGGACAGGGATCCCCTCAGGTTCGGGATCCCCTCAGGACAGGGATCCCCTCAGGACAGGGATCCCCTCAGGACAGGGATCCCCTCAGGGCAGGGATCCCCTCAGGGCAGGGATCCCCTCAGGACCGGGATCCCCTCAGGACAGGGATCCCCTCAGGACAGGGATCCCCTCAGGATCGGGATCCCCTCAGGATCAGGATCCCCTCAGGTTTGGGATCCCCTCAGGTTTGGGATCCCCTCAGGTTTGGGATCCCCTCAGGGCCGGGATCCCCTCAGGACAGGGATCCCCTCAGGATCAGGATCCCCTCAGGACAGGGATCCCCTGAGGATCAGGATCCCCTCAGGACAGGGATCCCCTCAGGACAGGGATCCCCTCAGGATCAGGATCCCCTCAGGACAGGGATCCCCTCAGGACAGGGATCCCCTGAGGATCAGGATCCCCTCAGGGCAGGGATCCCCTCAGGTTTGGGATCCCCTCAGGACAGGGATCCCCTCAGGACAGGGATCCCCTCAGGACAGGGATCCCCTCAGGTTTGGGATCCCCTCAGGGCCGGGATCCCCTCAGGACAGGGATCCCCTCAGGACCGGGATCCCCTCAGGGCCGGGATCCCCTCAGGACAGGGATCCCCTGAGGATCAGGATCCCCTCAGGGCCGGGATCCCCTCAGGGCCGGGCCCGGGAGCAGCCAGGCCGTGCCATCCGCCCCCAGCCGGGCTCTGCAGAGGGAGCAGCCGGCCCGGGCCCCTCCCGGGCACAGCAGCAGCCTCGGCTGGGCACGTTCAGGGCTGAGGGTCCCCAAAGCCCCGCAGAGCCCGGGAGAAGCTCCCAGGAAGGGGCTGTGGGCAGTGCCAGGCTCTGGCTCCAGAGCAGCACCTGAGACCTCTCCCTCCTCTCCCCGCAGTGCCTGCCTGGAAACATTTCCCAGCAGAAACCTGGTGTCTCTTGGGCCTCACAGTGCCATTTGCTCTAATTCTTGTTGACATTTCGTTTCACACACTATTAAATGACCCCCTTCAGAAGGATGAAACAGAAATTTGCTTTAGAAGAGGGGAAAAATAATGTGTGCTTTAGGACAAAACAAGCTCCTGATTTATTTTCCTGATAAAGTTAACACATCTGGTGCAGAGCAGCCAGCCAGCCTTACCCAGTGCTGCTGTCTTGGCCATAATTCTGTGTTTGGGGACTGTGACAGCAAAGTCTCTAATGTCACAGCGCTTGCTTCTGTGATTATTGGCATTTTCACGCCATCAAACTGTTCCTACCCAAAGCAATGTCTCCCTTCGTTTGTGAGCACAGTTGAAAAGCTCTCTGGAAACAGCTGGGGTGGTACCTGCAATTACACATGCTGGATAATGGAAGGGCAAGTGGAAGGGAACTCCTATGAATCATTTTTTATGTGAACGATTTAGCAGTGACACTCTATCCATCACCGCTGCCGGGTCCGGGGGTGGGCAGGTCTCCTGATGTGCTTCACACCTTTCTTTGGGCGCTATGAAATGACCTCAGGAGATGGAACCAGGCCCTACAGGTGGCTGTGGATCTTTCCAGGGGGAGGCAGTGGGGTCCTGGCAGTCTGGGGACGCGTGGAGGGGACGAGGGCTCCGAGGGCACCGCACACAGAACACCCCACGAACAGGTGTGAGCAGAGCTGGAACACGGTGAGAAGGGCTCCTGGAAAAACACAGCTTCCTCTGGCTTTCCATGGGCTTTAGCTCCCTACGTGCTACATTTATCTTTTATGGTGATTAAAGCTCAGCAAAGTCATTAATGCTGAGACTTCCCTCACTACATCACATTCAAAAATAGACTTTTTTACTTGTTTAAAGGAAATAACCCCCTCTTCCCCCTCCAAAGTGCTTTTCCTAGGGGAAATGCAATACTGAAAGCCTTGGGAAGGAGTCCATTTGTTTATGGCCAATCAACAATTTAATGAGTACTGAAAAAAAACAATTTATAGGGATAAACGAAGATCACCATTGGCAGAAATCCCCCAAGATCATGTTGGGATGCACAGGAGCAGCTGGCAGGGGATGTCCCATCAGCCTGGGGGGCTGCAAAGGTGGGGATGGTGCTGTCCCCACCCACACCTGAGCAGAGGGACAGAAGGACACAGGGACAGCCCCATGGCCAAGCTACACTCTCACTCCTCCAACTGCAAAAAACCCTAAAAATTAGCCCTGGGGAAAATTGTTTTGAAGAACAGAAGAATTTTGAGGATGGTGTGAACTTTGACTTTCTCAGTTTTTAAACTAGGATTATGTCATATAATATCCTTAAAGATATTCCCCAAGGCCAGTCACTTTTACAGTGAATAATATCGAATCACCCATTTCTTCCCATATAATATACTACTGCCTTCTAAATTTGCCAATCTAATTAGCCCTTTCCCCTAACACTCAGTATGATTAAATCTGTATCAAAACTTTCTGTGCAGCACAGGAGGAGATACACCTGAGCATTTTCTAAATTTAGCAGGGGACAATATTTAATGGGTTATTTATGGATGCTGGAGTTGCTGCATAAATGAGTTCAGATTTGATTTCTTCAGCCTCCTTATTTTTTCCTCAACTCCCTCAAATTCTGTATCAAGCAGATTAGAAAGAAGAATGGAGAAACCTACCTGGAACCATCTGTCAAGGATCTTTCAGAACTAAGTTAACAATGAGCACTTTATGCAAAAAGAGGAGGAAAAACTGGGTTTCTTTATACTTCAGCTTCATCATTTTCTGAGCTGTGTCAGATCAGAGACGTTTGGACTCATCTCAGTCTCCATGTGTTTTAAAAAGGGACAGCTTAAGAGCTGGAAGCAATTCCTGAGGATTTTCATTATTTGCACATAACTTTGATGTGAGTTTTAGGAAGATTTGCAATATTTGGGGTGGTCAGAAGGTTGTTTGTGTGCTGTGGAGCAATAGCTGGTCCCCAGGAGCAGAACTCAGGGATCACCTGAGGGCTGCAGGAGCACAGGGCAGGAGGAGAACAGCAGCAGCTCGGAGCTGCCTCCTGAGCTTAGCAGGGAATTTAAACTGGCCAGGCAAAGCAGGAAGGATGGGAGACCTGACAACATCAGCTCCAAGGGCAAAAATCTGTAATGGGATCTCTTCCAAATCCCTTCAGTGTCATTCCTCAGGCAGGTAGCCAGGAAACCTTCCCGTGCTGCCTTCAGAGCACTCCACAAAAGCCTTTGTGTGCCTCTAATGGGAATATTTCATTGCCAGTGCAGGAATTTACCTGAATCGTGTTGTAAGGATTGCAAGTCGGCTCTTGGCCCATTTAACTGCACAGCCCCTCTTCCCCTGGAGTCCCCTGGCAGAAGGATGAACAGATAACCAGTGCATCTCCAGAAGGACAAAGCATCCCCAACACGAGACAATGAGGTTGTTTCTTACAAGGATTTGAATGACTTCAATTACCATTCCCATTCAGGGGAGGGTGAGGTTTGGGATTACTTTGGAGCAATCAATTGTGCCTGATTGGTTTTATTCAATAAAAAGAGATGGGAGAATCTATTTTTGTTCCCTTCAGGCAATACAAGCTCACAGACTTGTAAAATCTCTGTGCCCCCTTCAGGGCTGTTGCTTGAACAAAGCCAGGGCACGAGCTGGAGAAAGGAGAAGCCAGAGCTGGGAGTATTTTGGCTGCTTGCTCCTGACAGAGCGGTTTGTCCTCGCTGAATTCAGGGGAGGAAATGGAGGCAGGCAGTGGGAACCATTCCCGCTCCTCTCCTAAAGGCAAAGGCAGAGATGCTCCAGGCCAGCCTGGGACAGTGAGAGGTGGCCCTGGCAGGGCAGGGGGGGCACTGGAGGGGCTTTGAGATCCCTCCCAGCCCCTGGCCCTGTGGCTGGCTGACCCATTCCCAAAGCAGAGTCACTGCAAAACCCAGCCAAGCTCAGGTTTGACCTCCAGACAAATGAAGTTGTCAGGACTAATTAAAATGCTCTTTTTCTTTCTCTTCTGTCTGCTGGTCAATAAGATAAACACAGGCCAGAGGAACACAAAGAACAGGCTCTGTGCACTCTGGACTCTCAAAGATGCTTTACAGCATTAGACAGCAAACACAAAAGCTGAGCTGATGTTTCTTATTTCTGGGTCAATGTGTGTCCTTCTGGTGCTACTTTTGGCATGGAAGAAAAGAAATGCTTCTGCCTAAACACTTCAGAATGGCCACAGGACTTAAAGCAGGTCCTTATTAAAAGCTTTGTAGTCCTGTGACTGGAAGACATGCCCTAGAATCCCTTTTGGAGAGGTAGGGGAGTTGTTCTGGAGTGAAACACGGAATGTTGGAAGCTGTGGTTGCCCTCTCATGAGAACAAAGTGCCAGCTCTCTCCATGCTGGACCCACCTGGCGCTCCAGCACATCCCCTTGGGTGGGTTTCAATCCTGCTGCCCTCAGCAGAGCCCCTCTCCAGCAGGCTGTGGGACAGAGCAGCTCTGCTCAGCTCTGGCTCCAGCTCTGCCCTGGGACCTGCCCAGGCATCACCCAGAGCCAGGAAGAGGAAGCTGCTCAAAGCCCTCCCCAAGGAAATCAAAGTGCTCTTGTTGGAGCCAGTTTCTGCAATGGAGAATGAGAGATGCTGCATTATCAGTGAAGTGTAAGATACTCTGAAATATGGATGTGCTTTTGCAGCTCCTGCCCAAGCTGAAGCTCTCTCTTAGCTCAGGGTAACCTCCCAGTCTGCTCCTACGTTGGCTTTGCAAAGAAAAGGAGGGCATAAAAAATAATAATGAAAAAGGCCCTTTTCCCCCTTTACTTAAGTATCACCTGAAGGTTTAAATGTAGTAATTAAAAGTCCCTCTATGCTTCTGCATTAATTTTTAAATATAGTCATTAAAAATAAAATAAACCCTTAGCATGATCTGTCTTACATAACTTCCTCCACAATTTAAAAATAACTTGTACAACTTTCTAGTACTCAGTGTGCATCACAGCAATTAGAGAGAGGCAGGTAGCAGTGACTCCAGCCCTTACCCAGCTCTGCCTTCACCAGAGCTTCACCCCAGGAGAGCAGGACCCCACAGGGAAGGGCTGGGGCAGCTTTGTGGAGAGACCCCAGAGCCCCGAGCTGCCCCCTGCCCCAGCCAGGCACACGGAGCTGGCTGCTCCTGGTGCCGTGCTCTGGCAGGGCTCTGGGGCTGGCCAGCTGCAGCTGCACATCTGGACTGGGGGATCCCCCATTCCTGCAAGCACAGCTTGGAAGAGATGCTTCTGTCTGGGGCTGAGAGAGCAGAGCTCTGCATCACAGCCTGGCCCCTGCCCTGCTGACTGAAATCAAAATCAGGGTCATTCTGGTCCAACAGGTGTTAAAGTCAGGAGGAAAGCTGATTAAAATCCCCAAGAGTGCAAATACAAAACGGAGCTCTCTCTGTTTGTGCTGGAATCACACAACACAACACAGCTCTCTGTAAAACCTCCCTGCCTCGGCCCATCCAGCTCTGAATCCTCTGCTCTGAACCAGGCCAGGACACAGTCTGAAGGCTCTTCTGTTCCAGATAAAGTTCCTGAGAAATTCTCAGAAGCAGCCAAAAAGCTGGAAGCCACTAAGAATTGCAGAGTGGAAAGGAATGACCATGTGAGAGTGATAAATGCGCTGGAAAATAAGGAGAGCGAGGATATAGATCAACACGGGTCCATAAATCATGGCTCACATGATGAATTTGTTATGCCAGCTCTGCCTGTTGAACTGTTAAAGCAATGCTAAAATATGATTGAGGCACATGTGAGAAACTCTAGGCAAGTCTCCCAGGCCTTCGTCCCTGTAAATTATTACAGCTGTACTCACCTAAGTTTACATTAAATTAGGATCCAGCCAGTTTTAGCTACAGAGAGAATTATTAGTGAGCATACATCAGGCAGAGCATCATCAGGGACTCAGGCACGCAGTTCTCTATTTCCTGGCTGTATCCCATCCCAAGTTCACCCGGTACCTCAAGCTTTCCTCTCCTAAACACACACACACCTGCCCAGGTGAGCTCCATTGGTGGGCTCAGAGCGTGGCAGGGCACGAGGGGACCCTGAGGTCACCCCAGGGGTGGAACAGCCTCCCTGGGCAGCCCCCAGCCCCGGCCCAGCTGCTGGAGGGGATCCAGGGATGTTCTGGATGCTGTCCCCAGGCCAGTTTGCTGTGTCACTGCAGGGCTATTTATAGAGCCAGGCTGCATCCAGGGAACTGGGGGATGTTGACTAGTATTCGCCCATGAATAAAACATGGCTATTTCCCTGGCTGCAGGAGCTAAGAGCTGCTTTACATTTAATGTTTCACTCTCTGATCCGACTCAGCTGCTCAGGCAGTTACTTGTGCTTCAGACACTAAGTGGGATTTGAAACTTGGACTGAGAGAAAACCTCACAGGAAACAAACACTTTTGTCAGGCAGCATCAGACCTGGCAGACTCTGCATTCTTGCAGATTTAAATCAGGAATTAGGAAGGAAATCCTGGCTGGCAGGGTGGGCAGGAGCAGCCTGGGGCAGGGGAAGGGGTCCCTGCCATGGCAGGGGTGGGATGAGCTGAGCTTTAGGGTCCCACCAACCCCAAAGCAGTCTGGGATTCTCTAGAGTTAAGGGCATTAAAGCAATAATTTATTGAGGACCTGCTAGACCAGCTCCATGGGCAGGCAGAGGGAACAGGCAGGGGATTCACCAGCCTGGGCACAACATCTCTTCCTGCTGCTCAGTACAAACACACATCCTGTCACCTGCAGAGCTCCACGTCTGACCCAAGATCTCTCTCTCCCATCAAAAATTAATGCCAAGTTTCCCACAGTGACATCTGAGACGTGAAATGGCAAAAGGAAGGTCAACGTGGTGGCCACGTTTCTCCGTGCAGCTTTGAAGTAGGTCAGGTAATATAGGACTTGGCATCGCTCTCAGAGTAATCATAACTGGAATTAAATTTAGATTTCAATAATGAAGGTGCTTGAAAAAGTCAAAACCCCAGGCCTGTTTTTGTGGCCCCCCTTTCCCTCCTGCAGGAGCCACCTGTGGCTCTGGAGTCCCCTCAAAGGGCCAGGAACACACAGATGGTGCCAATTCACCCGGGAGGCTTTTTAACATTTTGCCAGTATTTTTGTCAGCTTCCCTGGACAAATCGTCCCGTGCTTATGTAGAACACTTCCATGGCAACTTTCACTGTCAAATTTCAGATTATTTATAACAAACACAACCTTCAAGTGCCTCTGCAGGATGAATAAACACCAGCAGCCTCTACTGCTGCAGCTTGGGAAGGGAGAGAACTGCCCAGCTCTGCTCCAGAGTGGCACAACAGCCCAGGTTCTCCTGGTATTTAAATCTTCATTGCTCAGAAAGTCTCATTCTCAGGTTCAGAAAGGCTTAGGTTTAATGTATACTTGTCATGGCTCACAAAATTGCTTGGTTTCAGTCGGACTCACTAGAAAAAAATAACAAAACAGTGCAGGAAGTTCATTTCCCGGTGTTTCAACCCATCCCACATCAGAAAATCTGAGAGCAGAAAGCCTGACCTAATGAGATTACCCAGGTTACTATTTCAGGGCCAACTGCACTTGGGAAGAACAGAAAGAAAAGCCCATAACTGACTGATAAATAAAATAAAACTCATTTTCCACTGTATTCTGTAAATCAAAACACTCAAAGAACCTCTGAGGCTATATTAAAGCCAAGAAAAACGTAACATGAAATCAATGTTAAAGGCCATCTCAACATCCTTTTATCTAACCAAAATTGTAAACACACTGCTCCATTCCCAAAGCACAAAATCCATTTACACTTTGCATACTTGAAAAGAAGTCTAATGCATTTTGAAAACCACAGACTTAACTGCATGTTTCTCCCATTTAATACAACGCAGCTTAATAAGATTTGCAGGAGGTACAAAAGGCAAATTGAGCCCTGGAGTTGAACACACAACCTCAGGTTCCCAGCAGAGAGGCAAACCTGGTGATGGGGAAAATGTAACGCCAGTAGGGATCAAAGCAGGATAAAGGACCATCAGAAAAAGGAGGGAAAAGTCAGGAAACACAGATTTAACTTCTGGAAATACTCCTCTGAACACTTAGCAGATGATTTGTAGCAATGACAGAGAGTCTGTTTCAAAAGCAGTTGCCAGAGGGACTTTATTTCTGGTGGGTAACTGCATCTCCCCAGTTATCTACCAGATAGTTATCTACCCAGAGCTACCAGGTCAGTTTAGCTGTGGGGAACACAAGCAGGCAGAAAACTTCAGGAGAAGGCGGCTTTGGCTGCACAGATCAGCGCTGCTCTCCCCAGCTGGCCCCTCCTCAGGGAGATTCCCATCTCTCCCTCCTGCTCTGGCCACTGGCCAGCACCACTTCTACCCAACTATTGCAGGCTTCAATTTCTGAATATGATAAGAGAAAAAACCGCCCGGGCATGAGCTTAGAAAGACAGGTCAGGAAACATCCAAGACTTGGAGCTGTTTGAAGTCATCCTGGAACTGGCCATCCATGGACATATCCCTCACAATTATCCAGTGCCTTTTGATCTCTTCACTGGCATCTGTGTGTCCTGCAAGGGCTGCAGAAGCGCTGAATAGTGAATTTCTCATCTTAAAATCCTCCTGAAACTCTGCCCAACATGTTCCCAGCACTCACACGGGCTCTGTGGAGCCCCTGATGCTGAAGCACCAACTCAGGTAACATTTTTCCCTCTGCTCAGAATTAGAGGCAGACATTAAGCTTGGTTTAAAGTGGTGTGTACACAGCAGAAAGCTGAGAGCTTATCCACAAGTGGTCTGAAGCATGGCACAAACTCAAATGACTCAACACAACAGATGCTCTTTATACCTGTCTGACTCTCTGCACAATGAGTGCTTTGATCCAAAGCTTTTATGGCAAAGCTTGAGCCAAAGCTGGTTGGGGAAACAGAGTCCTGTGGACTCGAGAAAGCCTGGATCAGGCTGTCAGATGGAGGAGCTGAGCATTGCTTTTGGGGTCAGGAATTCAAAATGTGCATGCTCAAAATTAAAAATATCCCTCCTGTGCAGTCACTGTGATAACTTTGTTAATTCTCCTCCCAAAACCCCTCCTAGCACTGGGCTGAGAGCAGAGAAGCCCCCGGGAAACCTCTGCCCGTGGCTCTGGCCCTCTCTGGACATCCTGTGCTGCCAAGACAATCCCCAAGGGATGAGCCCTGCTCTGGCTGCACAGAGCATCAGTGCCCAAGGAAAGGGGAGAGGATGGAGCGGGCTGGGAACAGATTTCCATGAGAAAAACCAGCCAGTGACTTTGGAGGAGGCAAGGAAATGACCAGGGATAACTTTTGTCCTTTTCCTCCATTACTGCAGTGTGCCCCACTCCTTGGCTCTGACACAAACATCTGAACTGTGCAAATAAATCCACAGAAAACTGGGATCCCTGCTGAGGAAAGAAACCTGGTGGGGCTCCTGCACTTTGGCTTTTCAGTCTCCCGAGCATTTCCTTCGCTCACCCATCTCCATCCCGTACCCAGCAGGTGTTTCCATGGCAACACCGTGTAAAGCCATCCTTCCCTCTGACACGGGAGAAATGTTGAATGGCTGAAAAGAACTGGCTTGGGAAAACCTGGAAATTCAACTAAAAATAGGAAAGGCAATAATGGAAGGTGAAGGTGGAGAACTGCCCGAGGGCTCCAAAGCCTTGTGGGGCTCTCGGTGCAGCCAAGTGCAATTTGCTGCTTCTCCTTCCCTCTGCTGAGGGGGAAGAAGGAGCTTTGTTTCCTTCTAAGATGTGGAGCATCCCTGGCAGCTCTGTCCCTTCATTCAAGCCTCCTCTTAGCAGAAATTCTCCTACTTCTGTTTTATCACATGGAAATGGTTCTAAGGGACCCAGAGAGCAAGGAATGAGAAGCAGAGCCCCAGATTCCCCCCTAAGGAATGGCTGCACTTGAAAGCTTATAACTCTTCCAGTAAATCAGTGTAATTTGTGCTCTGATGTCCTGCACGGCTGTACAAGTGACAAATCAATCATTATCCAAACACCCTTTGATAATCAGTGTGGTTCCATTAATTATGATAAATGCTTTCAGCAGCTACAGTATGTGGATGCAATGTGTAATTGCTTGGGAATTGTATTACCCTACTTTTCTACTCACGTCCTCAAGTACAAAGTCTCTGAGAAAGTGCCACACTCCAGCAGCTGAACGCAGAGTTTACACAATCCACCCTTCCAAGTGTTTAATTGGAGCAAATGCACAGCCCATTAGTATTACTGTTATTAAATATTAAGTAATATTCCTTGAAAAAGACCCATTACAGCTTTACAAACTACAAATACGCAGGAGGAGTGTCTGAGTGTGCTGACCCTGGGGATTAATTGCAGCAGTTGTTGCACAGCAACGCAGCGCAGGCGATTAGGACCTCACCTAATGAGGAACACTGCATCCAATTGGAATTGCAGGGAAATTTAGCCTGGCAGAAGGCAATGACCCAATTCCAGACCTGGCTGGGCTGCAGGGCTGCTTGTGCTTAGAAAGAGCATCTGGAGTGAGTGGGAAAGGGCAATGGATGAGGAACGTGAAATTCCCATGGGCCCTAAAGACACGAGAGGGGAGGGGGCTGAGAGGCTTCCAATCAAAGTGACAAATTCAACAAACAGATCCATGGGTGCATCCCCACAGGACGAACCTGGGGATTCAGTGCCACAGCACCTCACTGGGAGCACGAGTTCAGCTGCCTTTTCTGAAAGAACCAACATTTCTGTCAAAACCAGGAGCACTTGTCAAAATAAGGCAGCACAAATTTAGAAAAGACTTTAATTCTTTTGAATTCATAGAGAAATGGCCCTGCTGGCAGGTTTTCCACTTGCTCAGGGTCTCTTTTTTAGGGGCAATTCCCATTTGTCACTGTGAGCGACAGGATGCTGAACTGGGCAGATTTTTGGAGCGGCTGCTGAGGAGGGCACCTGTGCCTGTGTTTACATTCCCCCATCCTAATGATCACAACGAGTTGGATCTTGCATTTACAAGCTTTAAGGGAGTTTTCCCAGGGAATTTGGTAAAGCAAAGCAGCAACAAATTGTCTGGGAAACCAAAAGTACATGTTTGAGTGCTTGTACAGCATCTGTGCTATTCCTGCAGGAACTGTTGCAGGGGAAAGGATCTGAAGGCCAGGTTTAAGCTGGAAAGGTCTTGTTTCTCGGAAGAGTGAAAAAAAGTGGGCATGGAATAAATATTTGGACAGACTAAAGCAGCACAGAGGAAGGAAGGGAGGGAGGAGTGCAGGAGCAGTGCCAGGGCAGCTCCTCACTGCTCCTCACCGGGCACGGACAGCGAGCAGAGAGGATGGAGCAGCTCCACAGGAACCTGGAGATTGCAGCACCACGGGAAATCAAAGCAAAAACAGCGCAGGAAGGGGAGGAATTGGGATCCAGAGCACACCAGCAGCCACAAGGAAACTCCTGCTGTGCTCGGCCCAGATGGGAGCAGCAAAACAACAGCCCAGGGCATCCTGATACCCCGGCAGGAAACACAGCCAGGAACACAGAAAGAGCAATCTTTAAAGCATTCAGATAAGCAACAGTTCTGCCTAAATGACTGCTTAGAGAGGATTTTCCCCCAGAATTTGACTTTTAAAGACACGACTTTCATTAAAATAATGAGGGCTGTTTAAATTCTGAGTCTAAACATCCTATTCCCAATGCTTGGTACTTCAAGACATCCATTTTACAGGGTGAAAGATCCTTGTTTGATGCACACGAGAGAGGGCTTTGCAGGGGGATATAGAAACACTCACATTTATGTTTGCAGAACGAAACAAACCACTTCAGAATAAAGGAGCCTGAGTAAACTCGAGCCTGAGGAGGCTCCTGAGGCACCTCCATGACATTCTTTCACTTTATCCTTCAGGCTCTGACCAGAGCCTTTTCTTTCCTTCTTTACACAAGTTCTCCTGAGGAATTCGTGTACTCAGGTCCCCAGTGATCCACCAGTCCCCGTGGTCTGTCCCCACCTTTCCCTTTCCTGCCTACAAGGAATTTACCTCAGCACAGTTCTAGGAGTTCAATCGCTTTTTTAGCGAAGAGGGGTTTAACCCTGCATTTTCATCAATTTTCCCTAAACCTCCTGGCATTAAAAGGTCTGAAAATAAACCCCCCTTTATATTTGGTGTGGTTTTCTAGTCTAATTTAGAAATGGTTAGAGAGGAGCTTTTATTTCCTTTGTAGCCTTTATATCAGTCATTTTATCTGATATATGATAAGCTCAGATGAGTTTAAACTGATTCATCCTATTTTGTAATGTTTAAATGTACTTTGCTGAAGCTCCATCATAATGTCACACACTTTTAAAATGAATAATTCATCCTGCCCACCTTTTCTGAAATGCCAAAAGGATACTGTGCCTTTCCAGAGAGAAGCAAATACCTTCACTAAAGAGTACACAAGGAAACAAAATAATTTAAGAGCAAATAGCAGGTGCAGCAGTGCAAACCTGGATAGTGTGAGTGCAGGGACACCTTAAAGCCCCTTCCAGGGCCTCGAGGGGCTCCAAGAGAGCTGGGGAGGGACCTGGGACAAGGCATGGAGGGACAGGACAGGGGCTGTGGCCCCTGCTTTGGTCACAGCCGCTCACCGGCCCAGCAGGAACACAGGAGGTTCTCCTGAAAATGTCAGATAAATGGTTTTGCCCTGGGGTAGCAGTGAGGGAAAGGCAAGAGGAGGGAGCAGGGCTGTGTGCCAGGACTGCCTGGCTCCAGCAGCCCCGGTGCCTCACAGGAGCAGAGTCCAGCACCACAGAACCCTCCTCAGCGCCAGAAACACAGAGCTGAGCGCCTAAATCTTCATTTGTGTTTCATAAATATTTGATGGAAGGGTATTTTTACTGAACCACAGAGAAGGCAGGAGATGAACTCTGCACTGGAGATACTGAAGGCGTCTGATTGCTTTGCTGAGCATTTGCAGCACCCCTGGGAGCGCTGGGTGCCATCGCTCAGAGCCAGGGGCAGCAAGGCAGGGACAGGTCTGTGTCCCACAGCCCTGCTCGTGGGGAGCCTGGCAGCAGAATCAGCTCTCCAAGCACCTGATGAGTCTGGAAGAAATAAAAATCTAAGCAAACTAAAAATCCCCATAACACGCTGGAGTAATTTTCCAGCAAGAGGCCCATGCTGCTCATCAAACATTGAAGAGCAGTCTGTGAATATCTGTAAAAATGACCTCATTGTCATTCTTCAAATCTTCCCTTCGAGCCTGGGAGCTCGCTGGTGCTTGCAAAAGAACACCAGACGAGTCTGGAGCCCTGTGGCCACGTTTGCACCTCCACACCCTGCTTTCCCTCCCAGCTGCTTTGGTGTGGCCAAGGATGGCGCTGGCAGAGCCCAGGCTCCTTCAAAACAACCTGTGCAGGGAGAGGGAACCAAGAGCCCCATCCTGCTCACCCACAGGGGACTGTGCTGGTTCTGACACCAGCAGGGGCACTTCCACTGTCCCAGGGTGCTCCAAGTCCTGTCCAAGCTGCCTTGGACACTGCCAGGATGAAATATGAAATGTCCACAGCCTCTCTGGGCAGTGAAGGCACAGCCCTTTCCAGCAGTGAGGTTTGGTAAATGAGGGAGGCAGAAATTCCTGCACATCCCAGGAGTTCTCAGTGCTCTGCATCCCGCTGTTCCAGGTGGCAGGTCTGCTCTAGCCCTGCTCTGAGTGAAAAATGAGCTGTCTCATTTCTCTGAGGGCCAAGACACCCTTGGGAGGAAAATTAAATCTCCTGCAGCTCCTTTGGGAACACAGCCCTGCTCCACAGCATCCTGTCGTCTCCATGCTTGTCTGGTCCACTTAGGAGGGAAGTGCTGGGGACCTGACTTCTGTCCAGAAGTCAAATCTGAAAGGAACCATATGGTGGAGATTTAAGCATTTGGCTTCTGGTTAAGCTTAGGAGGAAGAGGCGGCAGTAAAGTTTTGGATGCCAGTGAAAGCTCAAGGTCCAGCCACAGAAAATCCATTCCTGGGGAATAAGACTTATTTAATGTAACGAAATTACCCTTCCCTGGCTTCACATTCATTGGAGGAAATTGCTTGTGCTATTTATCTCTATGTCCACGGTGGCACAGTGCTGTTCTGAACCTGAGCAGCCGATCAATGGGGAGATGTCCCATTCCTGTAAGGCCCATCCCTCACACCCAGAGCTGTATTCACAAGTAAATTATTCAATTATTCAAGAGAAATTTATTAATTTTGGATGTCTTGCCAAAGCCTGGGCACCCAAATGCCCCGTGGGAGCAGCAGCGAGGCAGAATGCACCGGTAAACAAACAGAAGGTGGCCATGGGAGATCAGGAATTCATTAACAGCTTTTAGGGCCAGAAGGGAAATTGTGATCACCCTGGGGCTGGCAGCAAGAGCCAAACACCCACGTACTGCAGGTATGTCATAGCCAGGATGAGCTCATGATTCCTCTGCTTGCTTTTGAAAATCAGTCATGTTTTCCATCGAGATCAGCCCCCATTTCACCATCATTATTTTCTGGGTGACTCAAGTGACTCCTTTTCTCCATACAAGGCTTCTAGGGATCTTTTCCTTAGCTTCTAATAGATATTCTCTGCTTCAAAAGCACAAGGTGAAGGAGGAGAGGATTTAGGAGTGGAAAGGCCCCTCTGGGCAGATGAAAATAGGAGCCCAAGGTCTGCTGAACTGGCCTGAACTCTGCTCCTGATGCAGCACAGCACTGATTTAACAGTGCTTACCGTAAAGGAGGCACTTAAGTGCTTTCCTGGATGATGGCTGGGACACTGAGGGCCTTGATGGATCCAGCCCAGCACTTCCCTCTGGCACTTAAGTCACTTTTGTTACATTTTGTTATAATTCTGTCACTTTATGAAGAATATCAGGCTTTATCTCTTACTGGCTGTCTCCAAAACGAAGCCAAATGAAACTCCTTAACGAGGTCTCAGTACAGGAATCTTCCCCCAGTCCCTGTTTTGGGCCCCTTTGACCTCACATGCCCATAAAAAATGACCCTTCCCACACCTCAGGGCTGTGCTCTGGTAACACAAGAGTTTTACATTGCGTTCTTATTCCCTGGAACATGACTGAGAGCTGAACCAAGATGAGGGCAAAAGGTCTGAAAAAATCCAGTTACAGCTTCTTTGTAAGTGATGATTCCATTTAAGAAAGTCCTGTTCACGAGGGAATAAAAGATCCCATCCATAAGAACACATAAATTTAGAAAGGGGGACGCAGTTTTCCTGATTCATGAGAGGATTTACTCTCTCTGTGGTCTCTTGTCACACCAGTTTAAAGCTCATCTGTTGCTGATGGTTTCAAAGTGAATTTTTGGGGTCCAAATATGCAGCAAATGAGCCCCAGTGCCAAAGCAGGGCTGTGATTGTGAGCTCGAGGCTCTGCTGCTCTGAGCCCACGAGAGCAGGGATCTCTGTGCCTCAGTGAAGGTTCTGAGTCACCCAGCTGCTGCTGAAGTAAGTTAATAAAAGAGAGAGGGAAAACATCCTGTTTTGTTCCTAATTCCTATCATTGACTAAGATGCAGCTTAATTAACCAACCCTCTCTCCCTGTAGGACAGTCCATCACCAGCTCCAGTGCCAAACACAAGGAATGTCCTGAGAGGGACCCCAGGGATCACCCAGTGCAGCCCCTGGCCCTGCACTGACACCCCAAAATCCCCCCTGGGCATCCCTCCTGGAGCCTCGGGGCTGTGCCCATTCCCTGGGGAGCCTGGGCAGTGCCAGCACCTCTGGGGGAAGAATTTTCCAGAAACATCCAACCCAACCCTGCCCTGCCACAGCTCCAGCCATTCTCTGGGCCCTGTCCCAGAGAGCAGAGATCAGTGCCTGCCCCTCAGTTCCCCAGCGCCCCTGAATTCTGCTCTTTATCCTGAAACACAACAACGTTTTTACACTGTCAGCACAAGAGCTGACCCTGCTGCCAGTGCTCTGGACAGAGATGGCACAGATGTGGTGGGGCAGAGTCTGAAACACCCCTCAGCTCTGCAGCTGCTGCCTCCCTCCCTCCCTCAGCCATTCGTGCCATCCAGGCCCCGTGTGGAGCAGAGCTAATTCTTGCTGAATCATTCCAAGGCCTTTTTCCTGCTTCTAACTTCTCCTCCAGCCAGCTGCCGTGCTGCCACAAGCATCAGCACACGGCATTTCCCAACCAAAACATGGAGCAGGCAGCTCCTCCCCTGTGAGGAGCTGTCAGCTCTGCCCTGCTGCCCTCCTGAGCTGGGACAGCTGCAAGGGAACAGCTCTGAGCACCCCTCGAGCACTCACAGATCTCACAGAACCCCAGAATGGTTTGGGTTGGACCCTGAAAGCCCCTCCAGTGCCACCCCTGTCCCGGGCAGGGACATCTCCACTGCCCCAGGCTGTCCTGCCCCATCCACTGCCTGGGATGGGCATTCCCAACCTCTGCAAACATTTACAAAACCTATCCCAAACACTCCCCTCAGAGCCTGGCTGCAGGTGGGAGCACCTGGAGAGGTGCTGCAGTCCAGGAGAACATCTCAGCTGCCACAGCACGGTGCCAAAGCTTCATCTGCTGCCCTCACCTTCTCCAGGTGCTGCTGGGGACCGGCACCTGCCAGCCCTGCCCTGCCAGTGACACCAGGGAAAATGGGGAGAGAAGGAAAAAAAGCCTCACAGTAACCAAAGCAAGAGAGGAGATTTTTTTTGCTTGACAACTAATGAATAATCATCCCAAATTCCCTGCTTCACCCTAATCCCTGCTGAGTCACCGGGTCCCTGTTGATACCCGGACTGGGTGACTCCTCTCTCAAAGCCTGCCAGGGAATTTTGCCATATGGCAGCAAGAAGATTTGATTAGTTGACTGTTTCCTATTTGTTTTAATTAGTAGTTTATTAGCCATATGTTAAACTGCACATTTCAACCACTCAGCAGTGCTGTTGGAAGTCAGGATGGATCTGGATGGGGTTTCTGGTGTCTCCTGAGCCACGTGGGGATTTGCTTTGGGTGTGAAGTCACCTGGTGGCAGCGCAGGACTCCCTCCCCTGTCTCACCCTGCCTCACATCATCTGATTTCATCTCCCTGCTCGTGGCTGATCTCAGCCCCAGCAGGTCCAGAGCCATTCCCAGGCTCTGCTGAGAGGGAAGCAGGAGCCTCACAGGGCCCTGCTCTGTCTCAGTGCCATTAACAGGAGCTCAAACCTCGGTCTAATCACACTGCGGTGCTTGCACCTCTTTGTTCCTGCATTCCCATCAATCAGCCATATAAAACTTAATGGGAAATAGATAAAGAAGGTCATAAACAGCAACAGCAGAGATTCATTTTAAACCTCACTACAATATCCACAAGGACCTGAGAGCAATTTTCCCCCAGCACAGGCTTTTATTGCAGATTCTGGCACCAAGGGCTGCTGCTGCTGTGTGTTCCACCAGCACACAGCTCCTTCTAAGAACAGCTAAACTCCAAACCACCGTCCCACTCCTTGACTGGAAGCCACTGGAAAGGTACCTGCAGCAGTGACTAGAAACACTGTCAGAAAGTGCTGGGCAGCTCTGGAAACATCCCAGAGCCCTTCACCACCATCAGGTGTTAAAGCCATTGCACTGAAACACCTTTACAGTAGGATTTCTTGGTTCCCATGCAGTTTAGAAATGCACATTCCTGAGTGTTGGGGCTGATCTTGTGTCCCTTTCTTCCCCGTGAGTTCAGGGTCTAAAAGGCAGTACCCTCACTCTCCCCAGGATGTGTTTAATCAACAGTTGTTTAATGCACACTGAAATGCTCAGGATTTGGAGACACAGGCTCCCCAAACCCCACTCTGCTCAGGCTGTCTCCCCACAAAATGAGTGCTCCCATCCCACACATCTGCTTGGCAGTGCAGAGCAGGCAGTGACACTCCTGCAGCTCGAGCTGTGCACAGGCAGAGAGGGAACACTCCCCCCAAGAAGGGATGAGGAGCTTCATGTTTACTCAGGCTGGTGTATGAGAGATGATAATGTCACTGGTCGTTAGTAAACACTGACAAATGTGACAGAACGTGGAGCTAATCCTTGGAGCCTGCTGGAACCAAATCCTCTGTCTGATTTGGTAACAAGTGCAGATAGAAACATGCTCCCTGGCCTCCGTGTAGTCATATTAAATATTTAAAGTTACTTACTGAATACACACAGGCTCTGAGCTTCCAGCTGATCATGGAACAGGTTCTGGGGAGGAATACGGAAAGGCAGCCACGCCAGCAGCTCCAGCTGGGTGTGAGAGCCTGGAGCTCCCCTTCCGCTGGAAAGTGAGACAAATGAGACTGTATTAGAGCATCAGATAAGAAAAGATGTTCCCTTTATTAAAAAATAGCAGTACATTCTTTACATTTAGCATAAAACCTGCTGTAATTACCTAGCAGTTGGAAAGCAATTTGCAACAGGCTTTATTGTTCAGCATCTGTACCAAATTCTCAGGGAAACATCCACCAGGGAATAAAGGAAAATGCGATGTGCCACAGTAACTACAACATTCAAACACTTGCACAGTGGAAATTTCAGGGAGGCTTAAACGAGCTCCAGTGCAATTCTACTTCTGTGCTTCTGTTTTTGTTTTGTTACTTAAAGGGCTCTGGGTTTGACTCCAGCTTTTTCTGCCCTGTGTACACACACCCACCAGGACTGCTATAATCCACACAGAACCAGGGGGGTTATGTTACAAAGGAAATACAATTGTCAAAAGAAAAACCAAGTCTTTTGAAGCCACAGAACAAGAAACTTTCTGGCAGCACCACCAGGACTTCAGTATCGATCAAGCACACACCTCTCTGGGTTAAATCTCTACATTAAAGGGAAAGGTAACAAAAATTCACCATCCCAGAGTAACTGTTCGGCCAGGGGACAGAACTGGAGCTCACACAAGGGTCTGGGATGAAGGAAGGGAATTTTACTCCTGCTCAGCCTGAAATCCAGCCTCACTTCCCCACAGGTGAGACAGTCAGGAGAGCTGTGATGGAAATAAATCACTTCAAGTTTGTACCAGTTTTTAAGAAAGCAAAGGTTCCAGTTGTGCATGTCCCTGAGGCAGGAGTGCTCAATCCTGGGCCGTGCAGGGAGCCCGATGCTCTCCAAGGCACTTCCCAAGGACCTTCCTCCTCACACAGGGAGAACCAGGAATTTACCAAATGCCTGATTATTCCTTCTTTCTTTCCTTTCTCCCTGATTGAACAACATCCCTCCTGATTTACTTCTGGACATTCAAACAAGGCAGGAAGGTGTCTTTGAGAGGAAATGTACATTCTGTTCTGCTCCAGCCCAAAGCTGAACAGCAACACCAATCCCATCCCTTTTTGTTTTTAGGAGTAGCCAGAGCTGGGAATCAGGAGAATCAACAACTTCCCCAAGTTCTGCTCCCATGGAGAGCTCCAGAGCTGTGCCCTGCTGGCTGCTCTGCCCATGGCTGTGAGCCCTGGAGCCCCAGGCAGGTTTTTATTGCCCCCATGCCCAGGATTAGCTGTGCACGTGTCTGAGCTGCACAGACCCAGCTGGGACCATGGATCCCGGTGAGATCAGGGCTGCTCAGGACCCAAAAAATTGTTTTTTTCATGCTGCCTTCTGCTGGGAGGCGGTTCCAGACCCAGGAGGTTCATGGCTGTGTCCTCTCTCATCAGAGCAAAGCACACTCCAACAGGGAAATCAAAGCAAAACAATTCCCTCGTTCAAGAGCAACAAGGAACAATTAAAGTGATGCTGAAAGCAATGGAAGGATCTGTGAGTGGAAGGAGGCAGTGTCCATGTGAGGGCAGAGGGATGAGCTCTGTCTCTGTGGCTCGGAACAGAAGCCAGGAATAATAAAGAGCAAGGAGAATCAGACAGACATTTACAGAAATCCCAGACTTTATTCAATGAATTATTTAAAATCTATTTCTGATCTGGCACAGGAGGCCACTCGATCTCTGGGAGGGAGCAGCGGGAGCCCCATCACTTCTGCCATCCAAAACTCTGATGAGAAAAGAGTCAGGAAACACAGGGCCACGGTCTCACACAGAATTCCAGAGGTGATTTGGGGACACTGGTGTCCCAGCCCAGCTCTACAGCCCCAAGATCATCCTTGTGAATGAATGGAAGACACATCTCCCCCCACACACCCTGAGAGCTTCCCAAACCCCACAGCCCCAGCGAGGGCCCAGTTCCAGCATCTGAGGGAGGGCAGAGCAGCTGCAGAAAACACAAAGTGCATTTCAGGAGCAAGGTTAACACCTGCAGCCCAGCTTTCCTGGTCCACTGGGGGAGGAGGGATTGTCCCCCAGCTTTCCTGAAGCCATGGAGCTGTTTATTCATTCCCTGCTCATCCTCTCCTTGCATCCCTGCCCTACAAACACCCTTGATCACGGAGCTGCTTGTCAGGGAGGGATGCAAACACTGACACCTGCTGTGCCTGGTTCAGCACATTCCCCGTGCCTGGGAATATCCAAAGTGCCTGAGGTGATCTGGGCACTGGGAGATGTGGACACAGCTCAGGAGCAGAGCTTCTCCCACTCTCGTTCAGTGGCAGCAGTTTCACCTCTCTGGGAGGAAGGGAAAAAGCTTCGAGCATGAGATTATTACATTTTGTACATTACACCCTGATAGAAGCTAAAAATAGCCTCTGACGGTTGCTAAGTGCGTTTCAAATGGTTTTCCTTAGAGGTAAAAATGGGATTTGTTTGAAAAAGAGAAAGGTGGGGTTTGCAACATCATTTCTTGGGAAAGAGCTGAGCAGAAAATCAGCAGCTGTGGGAGTGCAGGGAGCAGAGGCTTTGCCATTCCCATCCTCCGGGGCAGAGAGGGCAGCAGGGGCTGGCAGAGTGTCCAGGGCTCTCCATGGAGAACACCTGGAAGCTCCTGGCACTCCTCATCCCCTCCCTTTACACAAAACCCCAGAGCTCCTCCTGGTCCTGCCGTGCCCCAGGACAAAGTGAAAACTCCTCAAGTGGCTCCAGGAGCTTCTCTTAGGGAAGGGGGAGCACAGAGCCCCACACGAGCCACTTTTCCTACTCCTGGCTGGAGGGGTCGGGGCTCTGGGACAGGAAAATCTCAATTTTAGCAATAATGGGGTCAGGTGCAGCCAGCAGAGCCAGGGTGGAGCAGCTCCAGCCCCGAGTCCCCTCCTGGAATCCCTGGGCAGCAAAGCCAGGCTGGGGCAGGTGAAGCCTCCTTGCCTTTCTCAGGGTCTGAAACACTGAACTGTTTCACAACACTGCCATTCTCATTAGAGCTCTGTGGTTATCATTTTCTAATTAAGAAAATGAACTGTTATTATAAAGATTAAGAGTTGTAATTGAAAGACATCTGATGTCAGAACAATTTTTGAGACACACTCCAGGTATTAAGAGAGCCATTTCCTGCAGCAGGACCGAGCACTTGCTACCAAACCTACTTGGAGGAAAATAGCCTCGAGATAATTAGAATTACAGCCCTGCAAGCAGCACCAACACGCTGCTGCAAAGGTTTGGATGCTGCTAAAGCTCCTGCAGAAACAGCCACAGGGAGAGAAGAGGTGGGGAGGGACAATGACCAAAAGCTTGAGCATCAGATTTCTCTGAGACCTCACAGCTCTAAAGATGAGAATTACTATCCAAGGGGGATTCAAATGTGCAGAAAAATAGAATAATGGTTCAAAGAAAACAGGTGTTAAATTAATAGTTCCTTATGCATTGATGTGGAAGTGCATGTGCTGAAGGAAAAAGGAAAAGATTAGCAACCTCATTTCTTTTCCTGAATAACTTTTCCATTACAAACTCACTGTGTCCTTATCAAGACAATTTAAAATAAAAAATAAAATAAGCCCATTATCATGGCTAAGGAAGAAAGACAACTTTTAATCAATTCTGTTAAGGGAGAAAAACTTTTTTTTGCTGGCAGCACAGAGCTGTGTAGTGGAGAACAAAGGCAGCAGGAGGTGAGAGTCCCTCTCCATCCCAGAGTGACAGTGCTGGCACTCAGAGTGGCCCCTGTGGGCACCAGGAGAGCGTTTCCCACTCTGCAGGAATGCAGAGCACACGGGAAAGAGCTGCAGGGAGGGATCTGGGGAGGGATCTGGGTACCCAAACCTCCCTTTGCTTGTTCCAGCAATGAGGGATGGACTTGGGGAGTGCAGGGGGGGAATTTTCTGTCCAGGAACTTGCCCTGGGCCAGAGCCAGAGCAGAACATTCCCTTCTCAGTTCCCCACACCCTCACTGGGACCTCAGTTCAACCCCGCTGGATCCAAAACACAATGGGAAAAGATAGAGAAAAATCTACTGCAACAAAATGAATTTACCTCTAAACCTTCCATTATCTGATCAGATTTATAAAAGAAAAGCAGACAATTAAACCCAACTGAATGTTTCACAAACAAAATCACCCAGGCTCAGAATTTGCTTTAAAATGACAAAACCCAGGAAATTACAAACTTGTGAGAGACAATTTATCCCAAGCACCTCTGCACAAAGGCCTCGCAGCATTATTAATGACCCACTTTGGCAGCAGCTTCCTTAACTTTAACACACTTTTCCCCTCTTGCTGTAGAATTTGGGACATTTTCTATCAAGCAGCAGATAAATCTCAGTCACGAGGAAGGTCAGAACGTTTAGGGGGAAGGCAGTGATGTTTCTGTGACGTGCTGGGTAATAACCTGTGGCAGGTCCTGCTCCACTGGGCTCCAAAGGCACCAGGAAAACCTCATTACAGCAGAGCCCAGGTAGCCTGAGAAATGTCTACTGATATTTATTTCTTTTATTTAAAATGAAAAGCACTGTGACTTTTCATTCCTGACAGAATTCTCCATTTCCTGTGCAAGTCAGCAAATGATAAAATAGCAGAATATTCACCAGTGTCAAACAGAGGATTTCAGCAGTAAGCTTCAGTGCAATGTGAAATATTGTAACAATTATTCCTTGTGATCAGGGTGTTAATCTTCCTTTTTCAAATCAAATCTGAGGTTATCCAGCATGATCTTGCCAGATCTTCTTAAAAAATTCCTATTTTGTGAGTCCCTGTGTTCAGTGTGATCCAAAATCAGTGACATCATTTAGCTCAGAGCCTCCCATTTCCACTCTGTGCAGCTTTCTGACTAAACAAAATCTGAATCTGTGGGCGTCTAAAGATGCCTTAGCAATATCCATGCATACATCTAAATAAATGTATTTGTGTCTATGTGGATATACACAAGCTTACATCTAGAATCACACAACGGTTTGGGTTGGAAGGGACCTTAAAGCTCATCTCATTCCACCCCCTGCCACAGCAGAAACACCTTCTAAATAGACAATAAATGCAAACTTCATTTAAAACACAACCCCAGCTCGAGTTCCTTAAACTGCAGGTACTTGGGGACACTGACAAGACTCCTGCATGAGCCCAAAGCAACAAGAAAAATGGAAATGTTTAAAACATGTCCAGAAATAAATACAGACGAAGGGTATTTTTACTTCTAATACCTCATGCATCTGGATTTAAGAGTCTGGGTAATGTGATGAATTATTAACATGCTAATGTAAATGTAATCAAATCTCCTGACTCGAGTGTACAGAGATCACCACAGGGAAATAAATAATGAAATGTTCCATCTTCTCTGCTCTCAAGTACCTGATCTGCTGGTGGGAGTGTGGATCAGGGGGTGGGATGGAGAGAAACAGAGAGAGAAACAGAGAGAAAACCAGAGAGAAACAGAGAGAGAAACAGAGAGAGAAACAGAGAGAAACAGAGAGAAACAGAGAGAGAAACAGAGAGAGAGAGAGAGAAACAGAGAGAGAAACAGAGAGAAACAGAGAGAAACAGAGAGAGAAACAGAGAAACCAACGTGCTCAGAGTACAAACACTGCCCAGTCCTCCAGAGAGCACAGAATGACAGTGGTGTGCCCTGGAGCCATCCCCCTGCCCCCATCCCATCCATCCATCCATCATCCATCCATCCATCCATCCATCCATCCATCATCCATCCATCATCCATCCATCCATCCATCCATCCATCCATCCATCCATCATCCATCCATCATCCATCCATCCATCCATCCATCCATCCATCCATCCATCCATCCATCATCCATCCATCATCCATCCATCCATCCATCCATCATCCATCATCCATCCATCATCCATCCATCCATCCATCCCATCCCATCCCATCCCATCCCATCCCATCCCATCCCATCCCATCCCATCCCACCCCTGCTAACAGCACCAGCAATCTGTGTGTCCTCATCTGTACCTGACACCACCTGCACCCACTTCAGGTCATTTCAGCTCCTTTCAACTGCTACAAAAACCAGCAAATATTTGCTTTTATTCAATCCACCTCTCTGGCTGAGAAACAGCTTTTCTGCAACCACCCCCATGGTCACAGGTCCTGCTGCCTCTGTGTGCTCCCTTCACGGGAAAATCAAACTGCAGCGATCAGAAAGATTAGAAGATGATGAAAACACACACAGAGACAGAAATACAGAGTTTGCAACATCCCCAAGTAATCCCCAGTCCTGCCTGGCTGCAGACTCAGTGAAACGTAGCCAGGACACTCATTCTCATCAGCACTGCCTCCCTCCCCGGGAGGACAGAGATTTGGTACACCTCGCAAGGGAGGTGCAGCAGAGCTTTAAATAACCTCTTACAAACTTTCCTTCCAAAGAAAATTACAAGTCAGTTAATGCCAGGCTAAGATTGATAAAATAGGACTGCCTTCTGCACTTGTGTGAAAGGAATTAAGGAGTCGTGAAAGTTTTTGGCAGCCAGGAGGAGAGGGAATTCTCACTTCTGCTTTTACTGAAACTGTTCCCAAGGCAAGAGCTGGGTCCTGGTCACATCCATGTGCAACAGGAAGAATTCAGCACAGGAACTCTGCAGCCAAAGGCTTCACCTGAAGCCCTGTGGGAAGTGAATTTTCCTGATGAGTTACAGCAGGACGTCAGGGTTCAAATCAGGTACCCACAGCCTGGTGAGACATTTCACCTCTCTTTGGCCAGTTAATTTAAAACAGGATTAATAATTCCAGCATGATTAGAATTTTATGAAGCTTAATTAATTAAAGGTCATAAAACACAATGAGAGCAGCATATGTCAGAGCCCAGAGAAATTCAGACTCCAAGTGTGGAAGTCCTGCTGTGTTTGAGGTGCCCAAGCAGCTCTGCAGGGCTCAGCCAGCAGCTGAGAACTCCCAAAATCATCCCGAGGGGAGAAGAGGAAACCCACAAAACTGAAGTGTGGATTCCCAGTGGGAATGAGCAGAGAGCAGGGAGCAGTGTGATACCTGAGCAGGCACCCAGCACCACGGGTGGGTGTTCAGTGGTGAGCAGGGTGGATTTCAGGTGCTGGGATTCCAGGATTTTCCAGGGTTTTTCCAGCCCTACTGAGTCCAGGACTGTGTGGGTGTGTGGGCACAAGGAGCTGTGCACACACAAAGGAACTCACTGTTCTCCAGGACCTTAAATTACTAAAAAATGCACCAAATCCCCTGAAATATTCCAAATTAGGGTGGGCAGAAGGGGCTGTTCAGGATTGAAGGAGGATAAAGAGAATAAAATGCAAATCTCCCTGCAGTTTATCCTTATGACTAATACCTATCACAACAGATTCGTTTGGGAACATGCCTGTGACGTTAAACTCGTCAATCCTCCCCACCTCTCCAAGCCTCTGCAGCTTCTCCAGCTCTGGATCCTGCTGTTGGGAGCCAGAGAATGATGGAATTGTTTAGGCTGGAAAAGACCTTTGAGGTGACCCAGTCCAACCATCAGCCCAGTGCCAGCAGCACGGTCACCACTGCACCGTGTCCCCGAGTGCCACATCCACACGTTTTGTGAACATTTCCAGGGTGGAGACCCCAGCAGTGCCCAGAGCAGAGTGTTCCAGTGCTTGGCACCCCCTTCCCTGAGGACATTTCCCTTCATTTCCATTCCAAACTGGCCCTGGGGCAGCTTGAGGCTCGAGGTGCTGCTCTGCTCCAAAGAGGAGCCCCGGCTCTGGCTCAGCCCAGCTCCTGTTTAAAGAAGCTCGTTGGTTGGGAAAGGCTCCAAACCTCTTAACAGAGCACTTGTGTCTCAGCAAAATCATCAGGAGGGATAAGAGTGCAATTTAGAACTATAAAAACCAGCCTGCATTTGAATAAAGCCAAGCCAAATCCAGGGATGTCTGGATTCCCTTCCCCAGGCCAGGTACAGTGGTCATTTGGGCATCTGCTTCACTACCAACCCCCTAAAAACAGCTTCAATCCTGTGAATCTCCCTAAGTACATTAGACAGAGAATGAAAACCGCATTGAGATTAGATTTCCATCTCTCCACAGCTACGCACACGACAGCTGGGATTAGTAAATGAACAGACCACTGAAGGAAGGAGGAGGATTAACAATGGAAAATAAAAAAGGTCGATAATCAGTGGCAGCTCTTTGGAAAAGAGACTTAGGACAAATGGCACAGGCAGCTTCAATTTACTGACCTGGGCGAATGAGAGCTGCAGAACAGGAAAATGAAAGGACAATCTTCCCCTAAGCTGAGGGGCTGGGCAGGACATCACCCCCCAGCCAGGGGAGCTCTCTGCAGCAGCTCCCATCAGCACAGGGCCCCCAGGCTTAGCATCCAATTCCAGCTCTTATTGCAGAAGTTTTAATCTCCATTCTTATGCAAACAATTGGAGGGAATGATGGATAGATAAATAAAGGAACAAATGAATAAGAGTCAGGCCCAGGAAGGTTTCTGGTTGGGATGAGCAGCACAGAGCTGTCAGGGGCAGTCGTGGGGAGATGAACATGACAGAGGTCACCCCCTGCTCTGCCTGGCTGCAGAGCAGCTCCAAATTTGATATTCCAGACACAGCAACACAGAGGCAGTGACTGCTCTAAAGTCAGCACAAATGTAGAGGGAAAAACATTAAAAAGGAGCTGTTCTTCATTTATGTCCAGACAAAGGAGATCTGACCTATGAAGTCAAAATTTATGAGTGAGATAAATACGCTGGCAGTGGCTGGTTTGAGCAGACCCAGGCAATGCAATATAAAAATTCACTCAGTGTACAGAATCCCAGGATCACTGGGTTGGAAAATCCCTCCAGGACCATCGAGTCCAGCCCAGGAGCCGCCCCCACCCTGTCCCCAGCCCAGAGCAGCCACATCCAGGTGCTCCCCAGGGATGGGGCTCTGCTCCTCCTCGGGCAGCCCCAACGCCTCACCACCCTTCCCAGGAAGAAATTCCTCCAGAAATTCACCCAGGCACCTGTTTGGACTCCAGCACAGACCTACAAGAGTTGTTTAGAGACGTTTTAATTATTTTTAATACACGTTTCTGGGTTTGTGGGTGCTCGGTTCCTGCAGCATTTTCATGTGCTACAGAACCAAGCCCTGCTTGCAGTCTGAGGTTGTTGGGTGAAGCAAAAGCAATTTAGAGACTCGCTGGTCTGGGGAGGTTTCGAGAGGGAAGGAGATTCCCAGCACAGCTCCTGCACTGGAGGGAGAGGCCAGGAGGAGGGAGAAGTTCACCTCACCCCGAAATCACCGAGGAGGGATTAAAATCCAATGTCCATGTCCATCTCCATCTTCCCCCACTCCCCAAATTCCCTCTAAAGGTGTGTTTTGGAGCAGCCCCCACAGCACCGACAGAACAGAAATTTCTTGCTTTGCTCAGCTCATGGAAGGTGCTTCCAGCCTGTCAGACTGGTACCTTTACTCATATTAAATCATTTCCTTGCACCAAAAGGAAATTAAAGATTATTTTATGCTATTAGCTTTTGGTCCATTTACAACTTTCTGCATTAATATTAAGATACACAATCTCATTTTTGTTCAGGCTGTAAAAACTACATGAATACAAGATATTTGAAAATTATCGAAGAACTCTGCTCTCCGAGCAGCTCCCGAAGAAGGTGAACTATGAGGTCTTGGCCTCCCATTTGGAGCCTACTCGAAAAAACATTCTCTGCTTGTTAGCAGATTAACAGATGAGACAGAGGGGAGTTAAACATAGCCAAGGTGTGAAAAGTAATTATAGGCTGCTGCATCAGGCTGCGAGTAAGAAAAGCCAGCGATAAGTGGCTGCCCTGAGAGGAGATATCCATCTACTGGAGGAGAACCAAGGCAGAGCTGGACCCGGTTTTATCTCCAGGAATTCTTCTGGGTCTCGTTCTGTGTCTCCACTGAGCGTTGCTCACTGGGTCTGAACTCGGATGAACTTCCCTGTCCCCAGGTTTTGGAGGCAAACCCTGCAGCCAACTGCTCGAGAGCTGCTGGAAATTCCAGCTCAAAGAACAAACAACCCCAGCAGGTTACAGCCCAGAGTGAAGTTCCCAACTCTTCAGGCCTATGAAGCAAAAACCCCATTTTATCTGAAGCCTTTTGGGCAGTGATGGGCAAGAGGAGAGAGCTCTGTGCCTCTGGCACAGCCAGGAACAGCCTGGCAGCATTTCCTTGGGAATCAGGGAAAAAACATCTGGGAAACAGGTTCCAGCTGTCCCAGAGCTGCTCCTTGCTGCTCCTCCTGTGCCTCCTGTTGTGTTGTGCTTGGCTGAGGCAGCAGCTGGGGCTTTGTCTGAGGGAAATCCAAAGGATGAGGTGCCAGCACCTGGGGGATTTGTCACATCCTCAGAGGCAGCTTCTCCTCACCTGTCATGGTGCTCCCTGATCCCATGGTGATCCTGATCCCATCTCAGGACCCCAGCACTGCCCTGGCACAGAGAACAGTCACTGATGGAATATTATGGGCCCAATACTGAGTTTTTTCTTCATTATTTCCTGATTGGGACAAAGTTTTGTTGTTGTGAACCTGGTGCACCGTGGTGCAAGCACACCCCAGGAATGGGAGTGTCTGTATCACAGTGACACTGTTCAGAAATTCTTCATCTATTTTAAACCTGCATAAAGAACTGCACAAACTGCAGAGCAATGGGAGATCATTCCCTCCAGGGCTGTGTTTCTTTCCCTCAGCCACTCCTCTGGTTCCTCAGAGACAAAGCTCCAGTGTAGGAACTGTGCACCAAAGGAGATCAGAAATAGAAGAAATGAAAGGATTTTTCTTTCTTTTGAGCACCCCAACCTCAGCAGAGTTTCAGTGACAAGAAAAGCACTTCTGCCGTGGAGGTGCAGTAGTTTAGCAGCAGTAATTCCATCAGTCAGAGGTCAGGACTTGTGCATTTCTGGAGTTCAGGGCTGATTCTTTATGCAAGCACAAGAGCTAATTGCATCCAAGAGAGCTCTGTGCCTGTTGGTCTGGAGGTGTATTGCCATATGTTTGGTGTATACTTAATTAACACGGTGCAGCTGCACTGCTTCCATCTGTATTATAGATCACACTCCTGCTACAGATCCAGGCAGGAGCCCCACGGTTCATATTTATTAAAATAATTGCCCCAAGATTTAGGTGGTTGGAAATACTCAGTCAAGCAGCCCAGCATTGCTTTGCAGAAGGAAAATTACCCAGCCAGGAATGCAAAGGGAGTGGGATGAGGACTTCAGGGGCTGCCACGTGCGGGCAGAGCTCAGCCCTGCAGACAGAGGTTAAAACTGAGCATTTCTTCCAGGGGCTGCTTCTCCAGCTCTGCAGTTTATTCAAGTGTGACTTGCTGGTATATTCATATTCACCATCAGATTCGGGGCTTTTTTTAGCTCCCTGCAATCTTTTTCTCTAGGCATCGGAAATTTAATTTCAAAATTCGATTTGTGTAACTCATGCCCTGGTCTGGAGCATCTGTTTCTGAAACACCTGTGGTTAAAATTCATCTGCCTGTGGAAATCATTCCAGGTGCAGGAGCTGAGTAAAGGTACAAAGTGCACACACAGATTTCAGTCAAGTTTCAGTGCCAGGATCTCTTTCCCTGCTGTACAAAACCAGCTTGCAGCAAAACACACCAAAAATACACCGAGGTACAAGAGCAGAGTGAATGCAGAACACAAATACACAAATTAAATGGGACCTAATGGCAATCTTTAGATCCAGGACCTAATTAAAGTCTTTCAGGAGACAAATACAAGGAGCCAGAGGTGTGGGCTGGGTCTGATAAGGAGGGGACATTCAGCTTTTTATGTGAATGTTCCTGTCTTGTCCAGCCCTGCTCCGAGGAAGCAATCTGACTAATTAAAGTCCAAATCTGTGCAATTATAGACAGCAACGCATGGCTGAGAAATAATCAAATTTACTTTTCTTATCCATTCATAAAGTCATCAATGGAATTGTGCAGAGCTGGCTCAGAGCTGCTGGTGGGAAGGTGAAGGTTTCCAGTGACCTGTTGAGCACAGAGGGAGGGTCCAGAGCTGCTGGCACACCCTGGTGAGGCTCAGCCTGTCCCTGCCTGGCCCCAGCAGGGCCCTGCCCAGGGCTGGGCTCTGCTGGGAGCAGAACTGGCATTCCCAACCTCTCCTGGCAGGCTGGAGCAGCCCAGCAGCCAGCCCTGGGGATCTGAGCTCCCTGAGAGGGGATCAGGATGGATTCACCATTCCAGCAGCCAGCCCTGGGGAGCTGAGCTGCTCCAGGGGGGATCAGGATGGATTCACCATTCCAGCAGCCAGCCCTGGGGATCTGAGCTGCTCCAGAGGGGATCAGGATGGATTCACCAGCCCAGAGCACGCCAGGGCTCTCGGGCAGCAGCATCCCAAAGGCCTGGGCTATGGGAAATGTGGGCTCTGCTCTGTTCCACTGCCCTGATTCCCCCAGGAAGAGCAGCCAACGACCATTCCCAGATTTCCCGTGCGCCCTGAGGGCTCCACAGACCTGATAAAACATTCCCAGCGCTGAGGCCTCCAAAAACTGCAGCAGGTGCCCAGAGGGGAAGGTGCTGGAGCCCAGAGCAGGCTCCCAGCAGATCCAGAAGATGCAGGAGCTCCATGGGATCCACGGCTGTGCCCAGGACACACAAATGTCCCTCTTGGCTGGGGCAGAGCCCGCAGGGAGCCAATTCCTGGGGCTTTGTGTGAGCAGCAGCAGCAGCTGGAGGGGAGCAAAGGCAGGCAGGGCTGCAGGGCCAAATGTCACCAGAGCTGTGGGTCTGGGGGTGCTGGGGGGGAACCGGGGTCCCTTGGAACCCGCTGCAGCCACAGCCCTGCTGCGCTCACTGGCACTGACATTCCAAACTTCCCAGCTGAGGAACTGTTCCATGTCTAGGTGTGAATTATAACAGCCTTGCTATGACTGCAGGGCAGAGACAGGTCTCGGGAATGTGCTTAAAGAGCTCATGGCTCCTTCTTCTTAGGGATTTTTTGCCTGTTTTAAGGGGCTGCTGTTGGAAAACAACAGTGAGCACAGCAACAATATTATCAAACATCAAACAGAAAGTGCAGGAGAGGATGCCAGAGAAGGAAGGTGGCAGGTTTTGCCTGAGAAGTTAAATGCAGTTGCATTGATCCATCCAGCAGCCACAGCTCAGAGGCTGCTTTGTGCATTTGAGCTTTACAGAAATCTCCAAATCCGCAGGAGCAGGCTTAAGGGGCTTGATCCATGTGTCAAATCCCCGAATTGAAGCAGCACCCTGATAGGTCTCAGTTATCCTAAACAGCACAGAAGGTGGTTACTGTCACCCCAGAGGGCTAAAGCAGATTTTTGAAGGAATAACTTTATTTTTTTTCTCTTGTTTTGCATTCCCTCCTCTGCTCTGTGCAATGGCATCAGACACAGCAGCAGAAGCTCCACGATTTTTGGGCACAGGAGGGGTTGCTGCTCTCTGGGCCAGGGGTGTGGCAAAGGGAGCACCCAAAGCAGGGCACTTCAGCCCAGGCTGGGACAGCCAGAGCCTTCCTCTCTCACACCAGGGAGCTCCTGGCTCCTCTCACTGCCCCTTGCTCCTCCCTGGGAAGCAGCTGGATGGGGTTTTGGGGTGGATTTTTTCGGTTTTCTATTTGTTTTCAGGTAATTCCATGCACATCAGCAGTGTGAAGTAGAAACACAAGCCTGGTGTGCCCGAGGAACTCAAGTAATTTAAAGTGCAAACTGAGCCCTCCCCTTCGGTGCAGGTCGCTGCTCTCGGGTGTCCCACAGACAAACACACAGAACAAACTGCTTTACACTTGTCCTTCCCCTCTTTAACTTGCCATTTTAATTAACTTTTCAGTCTTTAACCATCCTAGTGCTGGTACTTGTGCACTGACAGGAGAAATGGAATCACAGCTCGCAGCACATGGACACATTTTCAGTGGTTGGTTTTTATACCTGGATTCTCAGGCAACTCAGAGTCATGGTAGGAAATTTCATGCTGCACAAAGCTGCTTATCAGCATCAAAAGAACTGAATTAAGATGATTGGGAGAGGAAAAGAAACTGAAAAAAAAAAGATTTTTCAAGTAATGCTGATGTTCCACTAAAGGAGCATAGGAGGTGGGTTTGCTCCCCTTTCCTGGCCCTTTGAAGTGCAGCCGAGTCTCAAAAGCTGTGCAGGAATAACTTGGCTGTTTGTACACAGAGAATGCCAGGGAAAGTTTATAGCAGCAATCACCAGCTCCTGCAGGATCCTCAGCACAGGAACATTAATAAACATTAAAGAGGAGCGTAAGCTCGGCATCTTTCTAATTAAGAGTGGAAGAGCCTGGCAGATGAGGTCAGTCCCCAGATGGGGTTGAAGGGCAGTGTAAGCATGAGAGAATAAATTCAACATAAAGGTCATCTATATGGATTAAATGATCTGAACAGACAATTCCAGAGCCATCTTCTGCAATTAATATTTAATTAAAAATAGAAACACTATAAAGTTTAGCTTTTAACCAGCAAAATTATTTCATGTCCCATAAAACCTTTAAATACAAGACCAGGCATCCTCTGCCCTGCCCAGAGCTGCTGTGGCTGAGCACCCTGAGAAAGGGCATCCCAAGGGCAGGCAGCCTGTGCACCTCTAAAACACTTGGAATCTGCTCCTGCTGACCAGAGACAGCGTTTGACAGCTGAAGGGTTCTTTCCTTTTCATTCAATTGAGAATTAAATGCAGCTTCTAATCAGATATTCATCCAAAGCCTCAATGGATGTGATGACTGACCCTGGTGGGCAGCAGGTGCAGGTTCAGAGGGGAAGGGGCTGCAGAAGAGCCCTGGGGGTGGTTCCAGCACAATTTGCTGATCTCCAGCCCCAGCCCGACCCCTCCAGGAGCAGCAGGAGAGCAGAACCAGCAGCTCCTACAGAACCAGTGGTGGCTTTTCCCTTTGCACCTCTCCCTGGACCTCTCCTCAGAGTGCCTCCAGCACCTGCTCAGTGTGATTTGAAATGTTCTGTCTCCTCTGACTTTGCTGCCACAGAACTAGGCCACCAAGAAGTCACCAGAGGAATATTTGTTCTTCAGCACTCGAGTCCTCTGTAACCTAATTCTGAGTGTTTAACCTACACCACCAGAAAGAAGCTGGAAAAGGAGGTTCAGGCTCATCATGTGAATTTTCACCTTTGGAGAACACAAGAAAAAGTCACTTTGTTTCTACAAAGTCCTTTCACTTGGGCTAAGGCTGGAGAAATTTAGATCTGGTTCCCAGCTCTGTCACCCATTTCCTGCTCGATTTTCCAGAGGCTCACACTCCCCAAGCTTCAGTGCCCTGGAAGTGGAGATAACACCGACTTGTTCTCATATGAGCTGGAGATATTTCCTACAGTGCTATGAAAATAAGAACTAATCCAGTTCAAAGTCTTGTTTTTGCTTCCCTCAAAGTCAACCGTGAAATTCCCTGCACTTGAGTGGTGCAGGATCAACAGCTTTTCTCTGAATTGATAGAGTTTCCTCCCTTCATTCCTGGGACTCGGGCTCCTACTGTTTATTTGTGTTTATTACAGAGCTTTGTCATTGTTTTCAAGGGTGCAGAGGTGCAGGTGAAAACCCCACGGGTCTGATTGCCTGGAGCTCTTTGCCTCCCTCCTGCTTTTGAACAACATTGCTGCGAGCCCTGACCTTCCCCAGCCAGATTTTCTGCTTCAGCACAGCTTTGCTCAGGGACACTTCTCAGAGGAGCCTTTGCCACTCCAGTGGTTATTCCCTGGCTTTGGAAAGCTGCTGCTGAACCTCTCTGAACTGCAGCAGCAGCCTGGGTAATCCTCAGTGGAAGGAGGCAGAATCCTCAGCATTCAGGGGAGCATCCATCCGTCCATCAGGAAGTGAGAGCAGGCAGGGAAAGGCAATCAGCTTTCCTGGGATTCTAATAAGGCAGCACAATTAATCTCTTCACTTCTTACCCAACCCCTGCTGCATGTATAAATTAAATTAGCAGCCATATAGATATAGATATATTTATATACACACACAGGTATATGAAATAGCCCCTGACTTGAATGGCTCCTCTGACTTGGAGATAGATGGCAAGAGGTTGAAAATCTCAGAAAACAACACATTCTCCATCATTCCTCTGTGACCCAGGGATGATTCTCATGCAACCACATGCATGTAAAAAACCCCTTTTGAAGTATCTCATATTTCTGTTACTAATTCTGGTTTGCAAACAAGTGCCCGGTGTTAGTGTTGAAATATGTCAGAGCTGTTAAATGCTTGTATCAATAATAAATGGGAGGGCTCGTGCTAGGACTGAGGTCTGTCTGCATCAAGACATAGACAGGGCTATGTTTTATTAATAACAATTTGAAAACCACAGTGAAGTAGGAAAATGGCTCCTGTGCCAGGATTTTAAACCCCTGCTTCACAAGCAGCACAGCCCAGAGTGTTCTCTGCAGGATCTTTACCCTGAACCCTTCCCTGAGGCTCTGTCCTTGGGGAGAAGCTGCAGTCCCTCCCTGGGAAGTGGCACCAGGACGATGCCACCCCTGTGCTGGGGCTGTGCCACCCTCACTGGGGCTCTGGCCTGAGCTGGCACCACCTCAAACTGTGCAGAGCTGAGCGAGGTTTCTGCCTCTAAAACTCCAACTCTGCCGTGGGATCTCCAGGACAGCTGCAAGAATCATCCTCTGATTTCTATCCGTGGGTAATTGTGCTACAATTATGGGAAAAAAATATTGTGTCATGGAAGTGCATATGGTGGTTATTTCAGCAGAAATAGCCTCCTGCATTGCTAAAAAAGCATTTTCCAGCCCCTCCATGTACAATAGGCAGTGACAGACTGAGCCTGATTTACATAAAATGACACAAGCATCAAGTTCTTTTCAAGGCAGTGAAAGATTCCAGAATAGCATTTTATGGCAAGTGCTCAGCCTGGGGAGGTGAGTGTTCCACTCCTGCCCTGGGATCACACAGCCCTGCCCAGGCAGCCTCCAACAACAACAACCAGACTGAAACAGGAGCTGCAGCAGGAGCACCCAAAACTCCACGACTTGGGGACAACTTTTCCTTTTTTTCCTCAATTCAGAATTCAAAGATTCCCTCCCCATACAACAGATGTGCAGCAGAGCAGGAGAAAGAGAAGATTTCACAGCTTAGGAAGGTTCTGGGGATTGTCCTGCCCTGCACACACTCACACATACCCTGCACCCATGGCCACACGGATGGAGCTGCAGCAGAGCAGAAAAGATACATATATATTTCTATTTTAACACCTTTAATCTGAATTCCTGCTGGTGCTGCACGTTTTCCCAATAGAATGCTTACAGGTAATGAGGTTACCCTGCAATTTTTTACAGATTACACCCCAGACTCAATGAGATACAGGAGACAGATACATAGATATATATGGATGGATAAAAAGTTCCAGATAAACACCAAATGTGAAGCTCAGCAAGCAGAGCCCTGATCCCTCTGCAGTCTGAGAGTGCAAATGTTGTGTATCGTGCACAAATCACAGATTTATGGCAGGCTGAAGAGAGGGGCCCAGCCTCCAGTGGCATTGATCACTCGACATCCTTGCTCTGCCTCTAAATTTGTCAGGGTACAAGGAGCTGTCGTTTCCAGCAGGACTGGGAATAGAATCCAGGCTCTGTCCCTGACCCAGCTCTGCCAGGAGAGGAAGTTCTGCTCCCAACAGGGAATTGCTGTCACCTTGAGCCGAGGGGGCTGGGGAGGAGCAGCCCCTCCTGGGCACGGCTGCCAAACAATTCTGGGGCTGGAGCCTCTCCCCTGCAGCTCCTGCTTTAAATCCAAACAGGAATTCACTGAAATCTTGGTGCAGACTAAAAGTCACCCTCTCCTGACAGGAGCTGGTTGTGTGAGAAACACGTCTCAGGATTCTGTGCGAGCCATGAGCAGCCAGGTAACCACAGCAGCTGATATCAGCACTGATAAATATAGACACTTCTTATATAAGAAGGGACATTCAGGTCACTGATTTTTTAGGAAGATGTTCTCATTGATTTCCAATAGGAAATTCTGATCTTAAACATTGTATAAAATGGCATTTTGATATTATTAATGCCATGTACTGAATAATAGGGATGCTTAATCTAAGTGTAAATAATGATTATGGAAATAGTGAGTGGACAGTGTCAGTGCAAAGGGCAGAGTCCCTTAGACAAAGAGCAGGAGGAAACACTGGGATCAGGGGAGGAGAGGATTTCACTCTCAGGAGAGACAGGAGGAGCAAGGAGCTGCCCAAGGTCACAGAAAGAGCACAAAAAGAGCACAAAAAGAGCACAAGTGCCGTCCCCCAGAGCCTCTCACTTCACCCTGCAGGTGCCACCCCCAGGGCTCCAGGCAGAAGGAAACAGGAGGGAATGGGGAGCTGCCTTTGGGCTAAATCCCCTGCTGGAAATTACAGCTGGAGGACAAACATGTCAAGTTTATCAACTAAATATATCTTAAAATAAAAGGATTTGGGAGCACTGTCATGATCTCAGTGCTTACATCAAGCACAAGCTGTGCATATCTTCATATTACAGTTGCTGGTAGGAAAACAAACTGGATTAGCAGGGTTTAGTGCTTAAGCAGTCTGTTCCACCAGCAAGGCAAGGAACTTTGGCTGTTCTGGTATTACAGATGAGATTTAGACAGGACAGAGAAAAGACAAGGATCAGACTGTTTTCCTGTTCAAAGCACAACGATTATACAAAATAAATAAAATTAAAATCACAAAATCTTCCCAGCTCATGCTCACAAATGCCAGCAAGGCTGGGGGTACGTGAGCTCTGGGAAGTCATCCCGAGTTTTACCCGAGTTTTCCTGGCACAGCAGCAAACCTTCCACTCTCACTGAGGGCAGGGGAGTTCCACCTCTCTTCTCAGGGGACACAGGCAGCACATGAGATAAAATTAATAAGCACAATCATGGGAATAAAGCTCATTTTACTGGGAGAACTCTGGTTCCATTGAAACCTAAACCCACCCATTCATTTTAACAGGAAATGATTTCATTTTATAAATAAAAACAGCAAGAAATGTTCCCTCCCAGCAGAGCAGCAGTGGCAGTCAGCGCTGCCTGGGCAGCAGCCAGAACCAAGCACAGGGGATCAGAAAGGTTGGAAAAGACCTCAAAATCCAAACCTTTAGGAGCAAACAGCCATAGCTGCACAAATGTTTGATCCAAGCCCCTGTAGGGGATGATTTTTAAGGCTCCTTCCAGCCCAAACCATTCTGGGGTTGCATCCTGAACTTCAGCAGCTCCACAGGCTGGGGAAGGACATCTTCCCTTCCCTTCTCCTGCCTGTCCTCCCCAAAATGAGGAAAAGGTGATTCCCCCAAGAGCTGCTCAAATCTGAGATATTTTTAGAAGGCATTTTTGATCTAGCCCTGGATAAAAGAGGGTTTGGACTTGCAGGGGCTTAACTGCCCCCGGGATACAGAAGGCACAAAATGTGCCAAAACCAGAGGAAATCCATGTTCTGAATGCAGCAGCTTAAAGCTCAGCCACTGATTTTCCTAAATCAGGAAGAGGTAGAAATCGGCTTTGCTTCCCCTCTGTTCCCACCAGCTCTCCTCCCAGGTAAGAAGCCACAGGACAAGAGGAAACAGCCTCAGGTTTTGCCAGGGGAGGCTGAGGTTGGATGTGAGGAAGGAATTCCCTCATGGGAAGGGTTGCCAAGCCCAGGGCGGGGTCACCATCCCGGGAAGGTTCAGCAGGGATGGGCACGGGGCTGCTGGCTCATCTGCCATCCTCAGCCATTCCCTGACTGCTCAACACCTCTCATAAAACCCCAAAGAAACAAATCCCTGGAGCTCAGCTCTCCCTGACTCCCTGGGCAGCCTGCGAGGGGCTGTCCATGGCTCGTGTCCGTCTGTCCCAATCCTGCAGGCACAGGGACAGTGCAGGACACACTGCCAGGATCCCAGCGCCCCTCCTTCCTCCACAGCAAAGAGAGCAAGGAAAAATCCTGCTGCAGACCTGGGCTCCTGCCTCTTTCTTCTGGGGGTTTTACGTTTTGCTTTGACTTGGGTTTTGTTGGTTTGTTTATTCTAAAACCACCTTGGGAAATGAGGCTGCTGCACATCGCTCCCGTAGATAAATTCCAATAAAGGTGTCTGTGGTGGTTGGTACCTGCAGGGAGGATGGGGAATCAGTAATTGCCAGAGAATGAATTCACAGACAAGTGAATTCACAGACAAGTGTTTTATGGAGGCAGGCTCAGCATCCCGAGTGTGGGATCTGCAGGGAAACCTCAGCTTCCCAAAGTGCATAAATAACAGCAGGAAGGAAAGGACATCTCAGGAATGCTCACCTTCCTCGGGGAGATCTGAGAGAAAATAAAGGCTGAGGCGGAAAGGGGAAATTCTTCACAGCAGACACGGGACTGAAGTAACAGATGATGGTTTAAATCTCAGATTGTGCAAGTAATGATGAAAAATCTTCTAGGACAGGAAGGGAATTAGAAAATAAAACCTGCTGACGGGGAAGCTGTGAATTTCCCAACTGTACAAGCCATGATGGGAAGGGCCAGGCAGGGGATTTAGGACGAGACAAAAGATTTACTGGTGGAAGCTGCAAAATGGTGATTTCACTGTGTAGTGGTGGTAGCAGAAAGCAAACCAGACATTTCTTGTGAAATACTTATGAATGTGCATAAAAATCCGGCTGCTCAAATGCAAAGGTACAAAGGAAAGGGCCTGAGGTATCCAGAGAGACAAGAGGCATCGTTCACCTCGGTCCTGAGATGCAGAGCTCAAGTGATTTATTCTCATAATCTGCTCCTGTTCTCACACACTTGGAGAAACAAAGCAGGGTTTGATTTTGGTGATTGTCCCTTTGTGTACGAATTATTTTTATTAGCAAGTTGACTTTCAGCACAAGCTGCCTGCTCTCCCAGCCAGGAGGAACACATTGGCAAAAGCTCAACATCAACTTTGTGATTGTCACCCCAGGAAAGGAACCTCGGGCAGGAGAGTGCAGGGACCAGGGGCACACAGGGCATGGGGACACAGGGGGACACACAGGGCATGGGGACACAGGGGGACACAGAGGGACACAGGGGGACACAGGGACACAGGGGGACATCACAGGGACATCACAGGGACACCACAGGGACACCACAGGGCACGGGGACACAGGGGGACACAGGGGGACACAAGGAGCACACAGGACACTCTCTGTGACCCTGACACCCCCTGTGTGACACAAGGAGCACACAGGGACAAGGGGAGCACACAGGGACATGGGGAGCATGCAGGACACCCTCTGTGACACTGGCACACCCTGTGTGACACAGGGAGCACACAGGGAGCACACAGGGACATGGGGAGCACACAGGGACATGGGGAGCACACAGGGACATGGGGAGCACACAGGGACATGGGGAGCACACAGGGACAGGGGGAGCACACAGGGACAGGGGGAGCACACAGGGACAGGGGGAGCACACAGGGACATGGGGAGCACACAGGGACATGGGGAGCACACAGGGACATGGGGAGCACACAGGGAGCACACAGGGACATGGGGAGCACACAGGGACAAGGGGAGCACACAGGGACAGGGGGAGCACACAGGGACAGGGGGAGCACACAGGGACAAGGGGAGCACACAGGGACAAGGGGAGCACACAGGACCCCCTGTGTGACCCTGGGGACAGCAGCTCTGCCCTGAGGGAGCCCGGGCAGGCCCGGGAGCCCCAGGCTGGCCCAGCAGGGTCACTGATGGCCGGGGTGGCCCCGGTGCCCTGTCCTGATCCCCCCGAGGCCGCAGGGACGCTCTGGGACTGGCCCAGGCTGTGTCTGCCCTGAGAACAGCCAGAGCTGCTCCAGCTGCACAAAAGGGAATTTTACACCCTGGCAAACTGCCCACCTTCCTCCTGCAGGAGGGAAAGAGCAGAAAACAACTTTGGAGTGGTAACATTTAAGGTGACACTATCCATCACCGGCAAACTTCAACAACTCCGCCTAATTTTTGCTGAGAATGATAAAACACTCCAAGGAATAAGAAAATAACAGGGACTTTCAGGCAGGGCTATTTTTCTTCTTGATTTTCTTTTCATTTGAAAGAAAAATCCAGCTAAATCTGAGGTGGTTTTAATCAAATACAGACAAAGGAAATTGAACTATTCACAGACCAGCCTCTATTTTTGATTGGCTTTTGTTACTTTCACTTAAAAAGTTTGTGGATTCAATTGTTTTGTTTTCTAACAAAAATGCAAAAGCTTTCAAGTGAAACTGGCACGTGTGAGCATAGTCCTTTAGTCCATCTTTGAAAAAAACTGAAATAGAATCAAAAATTCACCCAGCTCTAGACTCAGAACTCTTCCCTGGAGGCGTGATCTGGCAGCGTGTAGGTGAATTTTATTTCTTACCAGGAGAATTATCTGTGTGTTACTAAACCTGCTCAGAAGAACAAATGGGGAAGATGCTCTAAAATCAAGACAAAGGTGGATCCCAAAGCCTGAACTGCCGGCAGCCCCAGAGGGCTGTGGCTCCTCACATCCCCCCTGCAGGATCATCCCATCCCATCCCATCCCATCCCATCCCATCCCATCCCATCCCATCCCATCCCATCCCATGGATCCCATCCCATCCCATCCCATCCCATCCCATCCCATCCCATCCCATCCCACAGATCCCATCCCATCCCATCCCATCCCATCCCATCCCATCCCATCCCATCCTGGGATCTCCCTCTGTCCCTCTGCTCCAGCCTGGCCTGGGCTGTGCCAGGGACAGGGACATTTCCCCCCGGTGCCCCAAACCCTGCCCTGGCACTGGGAACCCACCCTGAGCAAGCCAAGGCTCTGCTCATCCTCCTGCTGCACTCAGAGGAAACAGGATAAAATCAGGGGATGGTTCAGAGCACTTGGCTTCCACCTGAACAAAAGGATTCTCTGATTTGGCTGCCACACATTTATTAGAATAAACTTCCTATGGCAGTGAGGTGCTTAAAGCTCACCTTTTTGTAATAAAGAAGATGAAAGAGATAAAAGATGAAAGAGTGGAGAGCATAAGAAACATCTCTTTGTTTTCACTGCCTTCTGTGACAGCCTCTGCTGCCCTGCACCAAGTGATTTTACAGAGGGCACCTGGATTGCTCAGGGATTTATTATTAATTTTTGTATTCTGCTATAAATGAAATGAGGGGGGGGGAATCGATTTCAAGGCTTCCAAAAATTCAAATTTTATTCATAGAAAAGAAAGCAGAAGGAGCAGAACTATGAGGAAGGAATGCTGAAGTCACCTGGCTCTTGGTAAAGCCTGTAGCAAAGCAGCCACGTGTGATTGCAGCCAGGAAGGGAGGAGAGAGGGACTGGGATGGGACCGTGGTTCTGCACCCATCACCCAGCCCCTGGGCAGCACAGGGCTAGAGGAACATTAATATTTATTTCAATCAGCCCATCAAGGAGCAGTCATTAAGCTGCTCTCCCGAGGAAGAACAAAGGCTGCATTGCAGAGGGAACACCTGGGAGAGATCTCAGCTCTGGCACTCCCCGGGTGCCCCCTCCCAGATTCTCCTGGGCTCTGGTGCCAGGCTTGGCTGACCTGAGCCAAAACCAGAGCGGCTTTTGGAAGCTACAGAGTGTCTGTGGCCAGATTTGCAGAATTCAATAGGTGTATAAAGATGCAAATAGCATTAGGTCTGCACCAGTGCTTCAGTGATCCCTGTGAGGAGCTCAATTAACTCTGGGAACCCAGCCCTGCCCGCCGGGAGAGCTCACACCGACCTGGGGGACACAATCCAGCAGCACAAAGGACAGCCTGGAGAGGGGATTTCACACGAGGGACAGGACACAGGGAACGGCTTCCCAGAGCATGGGATGGCATGGATGGGATCTTGGGCAGGGATTGTTCCCTGGCAGGGCAGGTGTTCCCAAGGGATCCCTGGATCCCTGGCAGTGCCCAGGGGCAGGGATGGATGGGATCTTGGGCAGGGATTATTCCCTGGCAGGGGGGGCAGGTGTTTCCAGGGGTGTCCCTGGATCCCTGGCAGTGCCCAGGGGCAGGGATGGATGGGATCTTGGGCAGGGATTGTTCCCTGGCAGGGGGGGCAGGTGTTCCCAAGGGATCCCTGGATCCCTGGCAGTGCCCAGGGCCAGGCTGGATGGGTTTGGAGCAGCCTGGGACAGTGGGATGTGGCCCTGCCATGGCAGGGGGGCACGGGATGGGCTTTAAGGTCCCTCCCAACCCAAACCATTCCAGGATTCTGTGAAACCCTTGAAGCACAACACGACCTGTCCTCGCTTCCCCCGGTTCTGCTCTGCCTGAAGAAAAGGCTCAGGCACTGCACAAAACCCTCCCTGCCCTGGAAGAGAGATCCAGAACCCCGAGCTGCTTCCCCAGCATGCCTTGGCAACATTTGCAATATTAGTTGGGATTTTACTGAAGGGCAACGAAGCCAACTCCTTCCAAATCTTCCTGATCTCAGTAATATCCTGGGCACACAGAACCAGCCCACAAGGACCAGCCCCGTGTTTGAATTCCTGCATTGACATTTGGCCCATTATTAACAGGATTTGTCCCTTACATTTCCAGTCTGCACTCAAAGTTCCTGCAGAGCTTAACTGCAGGGTGAGCGTTCAGATGCTCCTGCAGCCCCTCCTATCACGGGAAAATGGCTTTGATTTGCAATGCAGGCCAAGTAAATCCTCAGCTCCTTTCATCTGGTACTGCCTGATGACAAATGTCACCTTATTGGGATCACTTTCCCTTGGAAGGGACAGCAGTAAATAATCAGGGAACATGAAGAGCTTGGATTGAATTTTACATCTCGGGAAAGGGAAACTTCAATCAGCTCCATCCCAAACTAACTGGAATTTTCTTGACCCTGGAATGCAGTGAGTTTCCAATATCATTGTTTGGAGGAATCCTGCTCAGGGACAGAGGGACAGGCATTACAAGGATTTTCTCTGCATAACCATTGCATTTCTTGTCTATATTATCTATTATCTATTCATATATTCTATATTATCTATTATCTATTCCAGTGCACCTTCTGTCCTGTGTAGAGGTGAAGTGCAATCCCTGCTACAAATACTCCATTACAGCTCACTCCCTTTGCTTCCAGTCACCCCTTCAACTTCTCTGAAACTGATTCCAAGTTCAACTTTCCCAGAGTCTGAAGCTTTCAAAAAACCAATTCTTAAAAAGCTAATTAGTTCCCCATAGGCTTTTCTTTTTTTTTTTTTTTTTTTTTTTTCCCTCAGTAAATATTTCTGCAATTGCTTTTTGTATAATCAGTGTTAGCAACTCATTAAAATGCACAGTATGTGGATCATTTGGAATGTGACATGGCTCAGCATGGACACTCAAGCTGCTTAAAAAGACAGAAAAGCAAAAGATGAGGATAAAATGAAAGCAAAAACCCAGCATTTCCTTTAAGCTGACACCAGAGTTAAGGATTTAAGACAGGGCAGGGAGCCTTCAGCCCTGCTATTAGCAGAAAAGTCTAATTGCTCAATGCACTGCCTGCCCTCTCCAGCCTGTCTGTTCTCCAGAAAGGTTCCTTTTACAGAGAGTTAAGAAGAAAAAAAATAAATAAAAAATGGATTCTCTGAGCAGGTAATTGTGTAAGGTTTTCACTCTGAGTAATATAAGGATTCTTCTTGAATTAATAATGAATGAAGTAATTTAAAAGGCCTTTAGTGTGTGCAGCCAGAAATAAATAATGCCTTAATCTGGGATATTTTATTTTCCATTAAAACAAACACTTTTTAAAAAGTGGGCATTACTGAGCAGCTCTCAGTTGCTCTCATGCCAGATGCCTGAATCAGATGGACAATAATACTCAGGACCTTTTCCTCATATTTCAAGCATGTTCTTGATGCCTGATGGAAAACAGGGAGGTTGCAAGGATCACTTTGGGTCACAAGGGGAAATTCCAGCTGAAGGAATGCCAAGGTGTTCCAGAGCCTGCATCCCTGTGCATCCCCTGCTCCCAAAGGCACAGCTTTGCTTTGCTCCCTCTCCTGCTGTCCCTTCTGCTCCATTCCCTACCGAGGGAACACTCAACCCCAGACTGATTCACTCTACACACAACACGAGCTTCAAATAAATGCCTGAACAGGCATTCTAGGGGAAAAAAATCAGAAAATGACTTTAAAGTGGTCACTCTTTAGACTGGAAAACACTGCATGCAGAACTTCAACTCTTTCATAATTATATTTCTCGTGTGACTTCTGTGTTCTTTGGCTAGAAGAGGGCTCGTGTGTCACTCGCCCTAATTAGCAGCTATTAGTCTCGACAACACAATGCGCTGTTGTTTTTCCCCTGCCAGCACAGAAGCGCTGTCAAGCAGAGGTCGCTGGTTTTGGCCTCGGAGGTGTCTGGGCACTGGGCAATAAATCAGGTGCTGAAGAGCTCATCCAATGAGTCACTCTCCAAATATCCCCTCCAGCATCCCTGGTGATCCAGCATCTCCCTGCAGCTCCCCCAGCCTGGGAACAGGGAGCTGGAGCTCAGGGACATCAGAAGGCAGGGGACAGTTCTGGTGACAATGAAATGGCTTTGCCGAGGCTGCTCTTTGCCAGCTTTTCATGCTGGGTGGGGCACAGAGCTGGGGAGAGGCTGCTGGCTCTGAATCTCCATCAGCACGGGGCTGGTGGCTCCGTGGGTTTGTTCAGGCAGGGGAGGGGGCTCTGAGAGCCCTGGAGCCTTTTCTCCCCCAGGTGAGCACCGCAGCTCTGCTTCCATGGATGGGTGAGCAGCTCCTGTGGCCTCCCCTGGACTCATTGAGCAGCTCTGGGGTCCCACAGGAGCAGCACAGGGGGGACAGCACCGTCCTTGTCACCAGCAGAGCTGTCCTGGGGCAGACAGCAGCTCCTGCCCTGCCCGGGGGATGTTCAGACCCCTCGGAGCAGCCCAGAGAGCCCAGGGGTCTCTGCTGGGTCCGGGGCCAGCACAGGAACGAGGGGATGGTGGATGCTTCATCCCATGCTCCGGCTGTGCCGCTCCTTGTGCAGGTGCTGAGGTGGGCAGGGGACATGGGCTGCCCAGAAGTGCAAACCCGTGTGGGTTTCCAGGCCAGGGAAAGCTGAGACTCCTCCTGGAGCTGGGACAGAACCGATGCTCTGCCCGCTTCGCTGTTTCTGCCTCACACGGCATTAACAGATCCTTGGGAGCTGCTTTATCTCTCTGACCTTTCCCCCGGTACAGGAGAGACAAAAGAAGATTCTGCTCCAGCCTATAAACGTCTGCTTTTAGGACAATAGGGACAGAATAATATCATTATGTACTGCACAATGGACCATGATTTTGAAAGCCTTTTTCATGAAAGAGCTGGAATAAAGCATGGAATTAGCATGTAGCTCTCCAGGTGCAGGAGATCCCTTTCTAAACTCCAAGCAATTCACTCGGCGATGTTGTGATTCGCACCAAGGAGAGGAAAATGGTTCAAATTCAGCTGGAAGGTTTCAGTGGCATTGCCAGGCTGGGGAGATTGCAGGTGACAGCTCCTGTCCCTCATTTCATGGGTGCAAGTCCAAGGAAATCTTGCTAATATTGCTCTGAACCCCCAGTGAAATAATGGCTGTGTCACTTCCAATGATCCAACAGAAAGCAAACGTGGCTCGTTCCTCTCTCTGTGTGCTGGATGAGCAGGGAATGAACAGCTGCCAAGAGGGGCTGGAGTTCTTGGATCTTTGCTTTAGGGTTTAATTCCTCATTCCTCATCCCCCCTGCTGGAATCCCCCCACAGCTCACCTGTGCTGCCGGGCCGATGCTTTGGGTTGGAAGGAACCTTTCAAAAGCCATTTATTCCACCCCTGCAGCGAGCCAGGGACATTTTCATCTGCCCAGAGCCCTGTCCTCTCGGCCTCACATCTGCAGGGGTGTCCAGCTGTGTTTGCCACAGTCCCAGGAGCACAGACTGGTTTGTGCTGGGACCTGGGGGGCTCCTGGTGCCCCCTGCAAGGCTGAGCTGTAAAGCTTTGGAGCAAGAGGATCTGCAGACAGGCTGTCAAACGAGAGCCTTGAACAGTAAATCAGCCGTGGCCAGGGAACTACAGAGCCTATTTCATGCTAGGGTTCTTTTACATTAAATATACTTATTTCTGCCTTGTTTGGAGCTGGGCAGCTCCCCAGCTGGGTATTCAACTGCGAGATCTGGCATGGTTTCACACTACTGTTTTCTTTTTCCCTGGCATAATTCATTTGGTAATGTTTTCATGGATGCTCTAGAAATTCTGCTGCAATTCCATCCCTCAGCCAAGCTGCGAGGGATGAGGGCTGGAGATGCCTATCAGCTCCAGCAGCAGCAGCAGCTTATCTTCAGCACTTGGATTCACTTTGATTTTTAGTAAAGCTGTGGTCAGCAGTTGCTTAGTAGGGATTTTCCAGGTAAAGTTGCCTTTTTGATATTGTTCTGGTTTATAAATTCATAATTCCTACTGAGTTTAAATGATAAAAGGACACAGATGTAGTCAAAATCGTCTTCCTCTGAGGAGAAACAAGTACTGGTGCTTCTGTAATGGTGAGAATTAGGAAGAGAGGAGGATTATTCCCTGATGGATTTCCCAGGACAGCCTGTACCAACCCTCACCAAAGCCAAACCAAGGGATAAGGTGAACTCGGAGTCAGTTGTTGGCCGCTCAGAAAAGGTGACCTGAGAGCAACTGGTGGCAGGAATATTCCTTACAACAACAGCAGGCCCTGCCCAAGGAAACAGGAATGTTTGTGTGGCCTCAGGAACACGCTAAGTAGGTTATTTAATATGCAAAGGGTGGAGAATACTTAATATATTAACACACTGGTTCCATTTATTCCTCCTGGCTTGGATCAACTTCTCAGCCTGTAGGCAGTTAAAACAGATGGGCTGAATTTGGGTAACATTCAGACCTTGAGTTGGAGCTAAAAATGGAATTTCATTGGCAAGAAAAGTAGGTCAGAAAGCTAAAGCCCCTAGTCCTAAAATGATGAAAGGCTTCTAATCAAGTGCTCCCTATTACCATTCATTAGAGGGAGCAGGGGAAGGAAGATCTTTGGAGCCCTTTGCAGTGGGGTTTCAGTGAGGATCCTGCTCCCTGCAAGATCTGTTTTGGTGGGAGATGGGATGGGCAGCGATTGCCAGAGTCCTGCAGGATGGGAATGGTTCTCTTCATTCGGAACAATTTACCTGTGCTCCAGTCTCGGTTAATCCTCAGTTAATGTCCCCACGCTGTCCCTGTCCTGCTGCCTCAGGTTCTGGGCTCTGGGACTCACAAAGCTGAGTCTTTTCAGGGCTGGCTTTGCTCTCCATCCCTGCCAGTGTGTCCAGCTGCTGTTTGTGTGCCCAGCTCGAGGGGTCACTGCTCTGGGGGACCCTGCACCCCTTAACCACACAAAGGAGATAATTACCCCTTCCTCAGCGGGGAGCCGAGCTACAGAAAGTTACAAAGATTTACTGGAGGTCACATTGAATCCCACAAACTCACAGCCTTTGGTTGTGTTCGTGCAGCTCAAACACCCCCTTAGACCCTCTGAATGTTAATTAATACCCAGTTCCTCCATCCTCTCGCTGCTCTAATGAGATTATTGATGAATTGCTTAAAATGCACTTTCTAGAGAAGTTTTTTAGATGACAAGTTGCCTTTTACTGAACAATTTAATGGGAAAGTTGAGTTCTCTCATTCCAGTCTGGGGAAAAGAAGTTTTGGGTTTGAAATGCCTAATTAGTACTAACTGAAATCCAATAGCTGAGTTTATTTGGCACTGTACCTGATATAAATATGCCACGGGGCCATTAGTACCTTGTGGTAGCATCAGAACAGAAATAGTCTCTCTGGCAATTAATATTGCAGGAGCTGAGGATGTCAGGGGAGGAGCAGAACAATTGCAGCTCCAGAGTTCCTGTCCAAGTCAGGGACCTCCCCATCAGTGCCAGGGGATGGCCATGGAGCTCCAGCTGGGTTTGCCTCTGATGAACAGAGCTGAGATATTCCCAACTCAGGGCTGACATTTGCACGTCACAGGGCAGCCCAGAGATGTTCCCAAGTGCCCCTGTCCAAGGCAGCAGATCCCTGAGGGAGGATCCAGGAGGATCCTCCACGGAGAGCTGCAGTGGACACTGAGTCCCCAGCGCCAGGTCCTGTCCCTGAGCCACCACTGAGCTCTTCTCCTCAGGAGCTTTGCAAATGAACCTCTCCATCTCCCCACAGAATCCTTCCTGCTCCCAGGGTTTGATCTCTCCTGGAGGTGTTTTAAACTTCTCTGAAGTCCCAGCTAAGGAGCTAACTCTCAGTCTGCATGTAAGAACAAAACTCCCTGAGACAGACTGTGTGCCAGACACTTATTATTATACTCTCTGCAAATGCACAGAAGGGCTTTTTCTCCCTGCTCCAGGTCACTGAGATCATGTTTGAGGCATATGATTAATTTTCAGCCTTATTGTGTTAAGGGCCAGCAGGAGAAAAGTGAGATTTTTTTTTTAGACCAGTGTTAAATGAGGTAGAAGAACTTGTCACTTAGCAAGAGCTTTGAAATGATCTTTGCATAAAGCAGCAGCTAAAAAGTTAACAGACATGAAGAGCAATCTATTGATTTGAGGTGTTCTGAGGGGTTTTGATGTGGGTGAGGACAGGAGAAGGATTCTGCTTGGGATGAATAAGCCTTGGCTGACGGTGCCTGAAGCAGTTACATGCAAGGAGTGAGTCCTGCTCTCACTCAGCCCCTCATGCCAACAAGTTCTTGCACGGGGACAAGAAGTTCAGCTGATAAAAAGGTGGTTTGAAATGTTTGTTTTTCCTCTCTGATGTAAATTATTCTTAGCTGAACTCTATTCCCCTCAAAGCTCTTTGTTGGTCATGGACTGACATCAAATGTAAAAATAAAGTTTCAGTTGTGATAAATCATTTCTCTTTACAACATTTGTTGCAGTGAGCACCAGAACATCTCAAAGATAACCACAGAAATCCCAAATACCCTCTGAGAGCAGCCAGGGGCTTCTCTAGATTCCATTTTTCATCTTTTTTCCACGGCAGAGGAGCTCCAGCCCTCAGAGCATCTCCATGGCCTCCTCTGCACTCGCTCCAGAACTCCACACACTCTTTATGCAACACAAATTACAGCACAAGATTGTTGGGTCCAACCCAATGCAGAGCTTTGTATGAATATTTCACAGCTGGTCTCATGTCCCTGAGAATTCACCTTTTACCAAATGCAGACTTTGAACAGCCCCCAAATTTCTGACTGTGCAGATGGGAGGGAAGCTGCTGGGGTTTGAAATGGAAGTGTAAATCCGTCCTCATTTGCACCTGGATACCAGGGAATGAAAACATATGAACCTGCTCCCCAGCAGACGCAGGGTTTGAGGTTTGCTGAGCTCATCTGCACGGAGAGGTGGGTGCAGAAGGAGCGAGGATGTGAATTTCAGCACCCAGCAGCTGCCTGAAGCAGCACCTGTGTTCTGTGCCACCAAAGCGCCTTTCTTTGGTGAGCCCGGCTGGAGCGGGGGCCCGGCACCGAGAGCTGTCCCCGCTGCTGCCCGGGGCCCTGCCGAGCTCCCCTCTCTGTTTGTGCCCTGCAGTTATGGGGACATGGTGCCCAAGACCATCGCTGGCAAGATCTTCGGCTCCATCTGCTCGCTGAGCGGGGTGTTGGTCATCGCGCTGCCCGTGCCCGTCATCGTGTCCAACTTCAGCCGCATCTACCACCAGAACCAGCGCGCCGACAAGCGCCGGGCACAGAAGGTGAGTGAGGCAGCCCTGCCCGGGCACTGCGGGACACCGGGACAGCTGGAACAGGGGACAGACGCCTGGACACTGGGACAGACACCTGGACACTGGGACAGACACCTGGACACTGTGGGACACCGGGACAGCTGGAACAGGGGGACAGACGCCTGGACACTGTGGGACAGACACTGGGACAGCTGGAACTGTGGGACAGACACCTGGACACTGGGGCAGACACCTGGACACTGTGGGACAGACACCTGGACACTGTGGGACAGACACTGGGACACTGTGGGACAGACACCTGGACACTGTGGGACAGACACCGGGACAGCTGGAACTGGGGGACAGACACTGGGACACTGTGGGACAGACACTGGACACTGTGGGACAGACACCTGGACACTGTGGGACAGACAGCAGGCCCTGTGGGACAGACACCGGGACACCAGGCCCTGTGGGACAGACACTGGGATAGCTGGCACTGTGGGACAGACAGCAGGCCCTGTGGGACAGACAGCAGGCCCTGTGGGACAGACACTGGGATAGCTGGCCCTGTGGGACAGACAGCAGGCCCTGTGGGACAGACACTGGGATAGCTGGCCCTGTGGGACAGACAGCAGGCCCTGTGGGACAGACCTGTGGGACACCAGGCCCTGCCGGGTGAGCTGGGGGCTCCCTGCTCCGGCACCGCTCGGGCCCTGCTCAGCTCATCCCCTCTAAACCAAACCCAAATGGTTCCCACACCGTGGCCAAAACCTGCAGGGCCCCCAAGGTTCTGGAAAGGGGACACAGAACAGACAAAACCCCCCAGCACCAAACACAGCACAAACAACACAAAGGAGGTGCCTGAACTCACGGCCTGCAACAGGCACTGATGGGAACCCCAGAACAAGGGGGGCACTGAACTGCCAGTCCCCCCAAAACACAACACACACCCCAAAACAGAACAAAACACCGTAGTTCCTGCTTGGCTCTTCCCCAGGACTTGTGGTCTGAAAAACCATTGTCATCAAATTTCAGCTGCAGAACCCCCCACCACTGTTTTAATGTTCCAGTGGCATCCAACTCTGAGCCACATTTCACACCAGGTTAATGTGGAAACCTCACACACAACTGGATGGACTCTTGTACAAAGTTCTCCTATTAAACATCATAAAATTGCACCCAGGTAATGCCTCCTCTAAGCACATTTCTAGCACAAGGAAAATAAACTCATATGATCCCACAGAATTCCAATGCTGGCTGACCCAAAGTCCGACCAGGACAATTTATACATCTCACTTTGGAAGGAGAAGCTCCCATCAAATATGCACCTCCTAAGGTCCTCATTCCTGCCCATGCTGTACTGCTGGATCTTCAGCATCAGGAGCAACAGGGCTGTTATTACTCACCTTTCCTGCATATTGTCTAAACAAATCTATAGCTGTGTGCACATGAACCCTTAAATCACCCCAGGAGCTGTTTATCCTTCCGGCTGCTTTGCTCCTTGCTGTCTCTGGAGTTTCAAATACACCCATCCAGCAACGTGGGCTTATCAGCACACAGCCCCTCAAAGCTGTGACTGGAACACTGGGAATACACAAAAGCCCCTGGAAATGTGAAGGGATTACTGAATATTCCAAATTCTGAACAGTTTTTGCCAGTGGAAGCTCACTGAGTCACTGAGAGAGTATAACAGATTTACTATATCTCTATTTCAATCTGCTAAATTACACCACAGCCAGAATCAGGTTTCTACAACAACTGCAAACCAAAGGCCTGAGGTTCTTTTTCTCCCTGTGGAATGCTGTCTGCCAGAAATCCAAGACTCAGGGGACCTGATGGAGAACAGTAGTAGGAAAATGTGTTATTTCTGCTTCAGGCAAGCATCTGGGCTGTGCCTGCTTCTTGCATCTCAGGGAGCTGACAGCAGAGAGCTCAGATACAAGACCTACAAAACCACAAAATTTGGCAGTCAAAACACAAAAGGGGAGTAGCAGAGAGACAGAACCGTGCAGGAATGAGCTGCAGCTGCAGAAAGTCACCGCTGGCTCTTACAAACCCCTGCCTGAGGTTTGACGTGGCTCACGTGAAAGGGTTTTGGAGGGAGAGTTGTTTGCTCAGCCACACGACACAAGAGAGACAAAAGGAGGGTAAAGGTATCCTAAAGCCCACCCTGGGGATCAGTGCATTTGGTCAGTGAATTTCAGTCATTGCAGAGTGAATTGCCAAGAGTGAGGCTGCACCCAGACACGAGGCTTTGGGATTTCACCTGTGACAGGAACAGGTGAGGTGTCAAAGCTTGGGAAGGACAAGGATGCTCAGGGAGTGGTTTATGGGGACAATGTTCAACAGCCCATTTCAAGAACTGAAGACTTTGAGAGGAAGCTCTTGTTCTGCTGAAACAGCACCAAAACAGAGACAGAACCTGCTCCACAGCCCAGCCCAGGCACAAAGCAATGGGCCAGACAAGACCTGGGGCACAGAGAGGCTCCAGAACTGACTGCAGCTCTGTGCTCCTGGACCCTCTCTCTGGGCAGCAAACCAAGGCTTCTTCCTCTGAATCAGCTTTTCCCTTTATTCATTGGCCTGTGATCCACTTGCTAACAGGGAAAAGTCCCACCACCTTTGATGCCAATATGATTGATTGCAGCTTTTATAAAGGTTTGCTGTATTGACACACACAGTGTATAATTTCCCCCCATTTGAATTTCTAATTCCCTTGATATTGGTGGAATTTCTCAGTTAAGGAACTTTTCTGGAGTCAGAAGTGTGAGTAATTTTCACATGATCAGCACTGCATGAATACTAAAAAGCAGGAAAGAGAGAGAATCACGTTAATGACAGTCCCTCTGGAGATGGTCAGGATGTACAGAGGGACATTAAGGATCTGCTTTGATACCACACTTGTTCCAGCATCATCCCACACTGAACTGAATCCCATCTTCAGAAACAGTTAAAACTCTGCCCCCATCTCATTAAAGTTACAAAGATATTTGCATGGCTTTTTCAAGAAGGTTGGGAAAACCTCTTTGCTCTCTCAGTCCTTGAATATGAGGAACTCACCAGCAGAAGCTCCTTATAACAGAATTTAGGAGACAGCTCTGAATCAACAGTATCTTCCTTTAGCACACCAGGAACTCAGTGAATTCCTGATCTCTTTGAATTGAAGTTTCCTGGGCATGCATTAGGATAAATGCTTTGAAAGTTCTGTTTAGTTTGAGAATCATAACTTCTATGATGTACTGGTAGATTTCAAGATAAAGCTACAGACTTGATTTATGTTTTTCTATGAACTCAGACTGAGGTTTTCCAGTGACAAAGGCAGAAATACTGTGCAAGCATCAGATTGGCATTCCCAGGTTGGAAAGGAGGGTGTGAGAGAAGCTGGAGCCTGCACACCAGGAGAGCACAGCCCAGCCCTGGTGTCCCCTGGTTCTCATGTGCTCAGTCCTAACTTTGCCTCTCAACTCTTGAGGGGGCTCTGGTCTAGCAGGAAGAGGTATTTAAGTAATGAGAATAAAATACCAGGAGGTGGCTGTTACTCATCAGCAGCTATTCTTCAACTATCTGAGGAGAAATGTTCCTTAAAAAGAAAAAAAACCCCACCAAATACAAAACCCAACCACCAGTGATCTAATCACTTTAAAGATAAATTATTCTTTGCCAAACCTGTACTGTGAGACAATTAATTATAAAGAGATCTGGCAAATCTTAATTCATTGTGCTGTGGCATCAAATTCTGTCCTCTGGCATGCAGCAAGGAGCGGGTCAGTGTGAATGGAGGAGGAATTGATCATTTGTGACAAGGTTCATTTTGGTAAAATTGTTGTGTTTTTCTCCTTCCTCAACGACTTTTTTTTTCCCCTTTTTTGACTGATGTGCTAAGAATAGACCTTCCTGACTTTGAAATGATGCTGTTCTTTAGTGAATGTCACAGCCTTGGATTTAAAAGGGAACGTGACACTTAAAAGGCTTGACAATAGAACAACTTTGTAATTCAGATGATGCTGGAGGAGCCCCTCTCGCTGTGCTCAGTTTGCAGCAAAGATGCTCCACGGAGGAGGAGGAGACGGAGCTGGTGCTGGGTGGAGGACAACACCTCCCACTTCCCCACCCTGGCAGGGAGAGGCAGAGGCAGCTGCTGACAGCTCCTGCAACGCTGCTCCTTTAGCAGCACTGGGGAGAGCAGGGCATTGTTTGTGAGCTGGAGAAGGGGGAGCACAGACCCCAGGCACAGAGTTACTGTCCCCAGCAGGGACAGGCAGGGCTGGGGGTGACACGGGGGACAGCAGAGCCACAGGGGCTAAAAGGCAGCAGGGTTGTTCTGGATCAGAGGATCAAAGGGCGGCCTCTCACAAAATGAGGTACCACAGCATCAGGGAAAATGTAAATGTTCAGATGTTGGGGGAAAAAGAAAAACCCAGCCCTGCCTGAAGTGCATTTCTCATTGAATAGTGAGATTTGCTAAATGATAATTTATCATTGAATAGTTAGATTTGCTAAATGATAATTTCTCATTGAATAGTGAGATTTGCTAGATGAGCTGGGATAGTTGATAATCCCAGGGGGATTGGCATGGTCTCGGTGCTGCATTTCACACGGGCCACATCAAATCTGCCAACAAATCCAGAGGCTGGGTAATCACAGTGCTTGGTTTCAAGCCTGCAGTAAATGTGCTTTTGACAACTACAGCCTCTCAGGGTGTTCAATTCATTTCATTTATTATCTGGTGCCCTTTGGCTCCCTGAGAACAAGCAATGTACTGCCAAAGCCTCGAGACAGACTTCTCATTCCCTCCTGCAGACTGCAAGCTTCCAGGAGAGAACCGAACACGGATTCAGGCAAGGCAAGGACTACCCAGGACAGAATCGTTTTGCTGAGCTACTCCCACGTAAAAGTCTAATATCGAGCTGCAAACTGTGTCCCAGGCTGTGAGAGAGCAGAGGGGATAAACTGGGCAGGGGAAGTGGACACTTTGGGGGATGAATGAAAGCATCAAGCACAGAGCAGTTCCAGCAGCAGGGAGAGGCTGATGAGAGGAAGAGGACGGAGGGAGGGGATTCCATCTCCTCGGGAGATGGTGGCAGCTGAGCAAGAGGTAACTATGGAGATGCTTCAAAGGGGCTCCAGCCAGAAGGAAGGGAGAGCAGGGACACAAATGCCTGATTGCTCCTCGGGAGGATGCAGGAGCAGCCTGTTCCAGACCCTGGGAAGCTGCAGCAGCAGAGCTGGGAGAGGGGAGAGGTGCTGGGAAAAGCTGAGCTCCGGGTTTGTGTCATCCCCACAGCCATGAGGAAGACAGCCCACACACCTGCCAATAACCAGGCCATTATAATAATTGATTTGCTACAGAGCAGGGGAGTCGGCTTTGAAATGTTCTGTTTTTCAGCTGACACCCTAAATTTTGGAGGTGGGTTACTGAACTTCAGAGCGTGGAAAAGAACGGCCAGAAAAAGTGACTGGAGCTGTCTAAGGAGAGCTCAGCAACAGAACATGACTCAGTTCCAGAAGGGGATGGGGTTGGGAACTTAGGGGGAGAGAGAAACAATAAGGTTAAAACTGGAGCTGGCTGACATTTAAAGAACATGTTTTTTTCAACCAGAATGAATCTGTGTGGAATATGTTTTTGTTGTTGTTGATATTTAACAGTCTTTGACAGGAGCAAAAAAGCTTTTTTATTCTTTTCTTTTTAAAAGATATTTCATTTTTGCCAGGCTAGGTACCTCTTTCTCTGTCACATCCCTTAATAGAGTTCAGGGGAAAAAGAAACCCAAACAAACAAGCCAACCAGGAATCCTGCCTCTTTTCTTTCATATCAACGAGGAAAGCAAAATAACATTTTCCATTAGTTCAGCTATTCCAAATTCCCCGAGTCCCAAACTGTGTAAGACAAGGAGCTGTCTCCTCTGAAAGGAAGGGCTGAAATCAGTGAGCTCCAGTTTATGGGTTCAGCCTCCAAAACAAGCCCACACATCCAAATATTAAAGCCTGCTGTCAGCAGTGGCCCCGTGCCCAGCTGGAATGCCGTCCACACACATCCAGAAGCCGCTCCACGTTTATTTCCAGTTTCACATCATGTCTCAGTCATAGCCCAGGATGTACAGGAACCCACCTGGTCCATCCCCAGGGCTGTCCTGGGTCACCTCAGCAGTGTCAGGCTGTCCCTGTGGGGTGCCCAGGTTTGTGGCAGCCTCTGGCCAGATGGCTCCGTTCTGTAGCACAGCTGGGAGGATTTGTAATGGCTCCATCCCAGATGTCAGAGTAAATGCAGGCTGAAATCGCCTCGTCAAGGAGACCTGCATCAAAGCATTCAGCCAAAAAATGTTGGGAAGCCCTCTCCTCCTTTGGAATTGGCTGCTGGTGATCAGATTCTCTGCTGTTGCCTTCATCACCCAGCATCATGCTGGGCACAGCAGCTCCCACCCTGGGGACTCGGAGTTCCCCGACACCCCTGTCCTGTCCTCCCTGCTGGCCCTGTCCCCTCTCCCACAGCACCACGGCCAGCATCTGGGCTGGGTTTTCCCCCGGTGCAGGAGCACTGTCAGCACACATTGACAGCAGTTCCAGTGGGAAGAGCACCCCTGACACGGCTCTGGGTGATTCCAGCTCCCAGCTTTGCTCAGTGCTCAGAGCTCGCACAGGGAGAAGGGGCAGAGCTGGGAGCAGCCCCTCGCTCCTGTCCCACAGACTGAACCTCCCTGAGCCATTCCCTTCCTCTGCAGGCTCCACACCATTAATTAGTGCTCATCCATCAGGGCCAGGGCCTTGGCATGTGACACCAGATCAAACTCTGTTAATTCCTCCATCCCCTGAAAACTTCATAGCTATTAATTAGGGGTGTGAGCCGTGTGAAAGATGTTACAGAAGTGAGCTCTGGAAACACAGATCAGGAAGGACAGACAGATAAATCACAGGCAGACAGCTGCTCATCACGCTTGGCTCCCCCTGAAGCACTGAGCCTTATTTTGGACTAATGGAGAACAGCAGCATCTCTGATAATGATGCAGAAAAACATGAGGGACTTTCCTTGCCACTTTTTTTTAAGTAATAAGTTTCTAGACAAGCTCTGACACACCCTGATGTACACCTCGTAACAATTCCAGTTATTCCAGATTATCCCCACTACAGTTGGGCACCTCTTTAGCACATCCTTGGAGCAATTCTGACCCAAGCTCTAAAAATCCGTTCCAGCATTAATGTTATAAAAAAAGTATTAATGTATGTAGGAATTTCTTTTGCTATTATTTCAAGAAGGGAGGGAGAAGGGAAGAGAGGTGGTTTTGTCACTCAGCTGGGCTGGTAGTGTGGGAACTCCAGCAGAAAAGAAGCTTTGCATTTCAGCCAAGTTGCAGCAGCCATGTAAAACATAATTCAAAGAGGGGAAAACTGTCCATAAGTCAGTCCTGACACAGAACAAGGTCGGGCTGGAACCCTTATGGGGTGGATGAGTACACAGAAAACACACAGGCTGGAAATGAGAAGGAATTCCCTAAACAGAAGAAAGTATTTCTGAAACAAATGTCCTGTAGGGGTAAGAGCTTCACTAAGTGTGAGGCAGAGCTTGTTAAGCTCAAGATGAGAATGTACAAAAAGGAGTTTACAACAGGAGGGACCAGGCCCAGGGGCTGCCTGACCATCCTGCCAGTTTTGCATATTGTGACCCTTTGAAAATTCCCTGTTCAATCAGCATGGATATCTGTGACTGGTGGAGGCCCAGACCCATTAAACTCCATATTCTGTGCATTGTTCCACAAATAGCCTGAACATGATGTTCCTCAGTGCTGGAAAAGATTAAACGATAAAGTTCATTGGAAATGATGTTCTGTTGCTTTAATGGTGCCAAGGGTAAGGTAGCATTAAAAGGAGAGGCTCAGAGGAGGAGAGGGGAATCTTTCATCTCTGGAAAGTAATGAAGAGGCCCAAAATAAGATCGAGGTCTGACTGTAAGTGGTGCTATCAAATTATATAGGAATATAATGAGTTCTACACCACCTAATTTCCATATGCAGCTCTATAACATTTCCCCCAAAGCAAAAGTGACAGAATATTTAAACTTGGCTCAGAAGCAGCTTCATGTAAAGGTTTGAGAGGAAGTAAAATCCAAATGTGCATACTTTGTGTCTTAGGGAGAAAAAGAGAGGTTAAAAGGAGAAGAAAGTGCTGCTCTCAGATCCTGTAGCAGTGCTGTGCTCTGTTTAACTCTACAACCTGCTTGTCACCTTTCCACCTTCCAGAATCAACCACATCCTTTCCAGATAGAATTTTAAGTCCAAAACCCAAACAAGCAACAGATGCAGGCAAAAGCAAGAAAATCAAGCACTTGCTGAATGGCTGCGATATTTCACCCTGAGAATAAAAACCAGATCCAAAACACTCAGTGATGACTCAGGAGAGCAGCTTCATCTCAGCCTTAAAGGCCCAGCAGTGCTCACCTACTACAGCAACCACCAATAACATTCAAACCATCAAATATCGAGGGAGAAGCATTAAAACATGATTAATTACCTTGTGCAGCTACGCTGTCTGCAGGTTTAAAGCTCCTCGAGGTTTAGCAGTAAAGGGAGACAGGACATGGACAGAGCTGCCCTGGCCTGAGGAAAGGCTGAGGAAGGCTGTGGTCTCCAGAAGGGGCAGCTGCTCAATGCATGAGCTGTGCACGTGTGGAGACAGCCAAAAACCACACGGACAAACGGTGGAGCTCAAAATCCGTTAATCTCGTTAATATTTAAATACCTTCAGGTGTGCACGGTTTGGAACTGTCCAAAAACCACACGGACAAAGGGTGGAGGTGACTTAAAATCCATTGATCTCATTAATATTTAAACACCTTCAGGTGTGTGTGGTTTGGAACTGTCCAGAACCAGCTGGACCCAGGCTGGAGGTGACTCAAGATCCGTTGACCTCGTTAATATTTAAACACCTTCAGGTGTGCACAATTAGGAGCTGTTAAGAACCAGCTGGACTCAGGGTGGAGCTGGCTCAAAATCCGTTGATCTCATTAATATTTAAATACTTTCAGGTGTGCATCGTTTGGAGATGCCCCAAAATCACACGGACAAAGGGTGGAGGTGGATCTGAATCCGTTAATCTCATTAATATTTAAATACCTTCAGGTGTGTGTGGTTTGGAGATGTCCAAAAACCACATGGACAAAGGGTGGAGCTGGCCCAAAATCCGTTGACCTCGTTAATATTTAAATACTTTCAGGTGTGCATCGTTTGGAGATGTCCAAAAACCACATGGACAAAGGCTGGAGGTGACTTAAAATCCGTTGATCTCATTAATATTTAAATACCTTCAGGTGTGTGTGGTTTGGAACTGTCCAAAAACCACACGGACAAAGGGTGGAGGTGACTCAAGATCCGTTGACCTCGTTAATATTTAAATACCTTCAGGTGTGTGTGGTTTGGAGATGCCCCAAAATCACACGGACAAAGGGTGGAGGTGACTCAAGATCCGTTGATCTCATTGATATTTAAACACCTTCAGGTGTGCACAATTAGGAGCTGTTCAGAACCAGCTGGACTCAGGCTGGAGGTGACTCAAGATCCGTTGACCTCATTGATATTTAAACACCTTCAGGTGTGTGTGGTTTGGAGCTGTTCAGAACCAGCTGGACTCAGGGTGGAGGTGACTCAAGATCCGTTGATCTCGTTAATATTTAAATACTTTCAGGTGTGCACAATTAGGAACTGTTCAGAACCAGCTGGACCCAGGCTGGAGGTGGCTCTGCAGAGTCAGACCCAGGGGAGCCAGGATTTGATTCCTGAGGTCCTTTCCAGCCTCATCCTGAGAGTGATGATGCTGAAACCAGCTCCGGTGCACAGAGGGAGGAGGGGCTGCAGGGCCTGCAGAGTTCCTGACCTGCAGGTTCTCCACTCCCTGCTCGCTCAGGAACAGAAGATCTGGAAAGCTGAAGTTTTCTGGCAAATATGGAATTGTGTCATAGGTTGTTACTGAATAGGTTTTTTCTCCCACATAAATCAAGAGTGAATGTTATCTCCATAAGAACTGGATGAAAATCATTAATAAATAATAATTAGGTGTTTCCTGAGCCTGCCATCTGGTAAGCATTTCTCCCAGCCAGCAGCTCCTGCTCCCTGCACTTCTCCAAAAAGCAACCAGATGAACTCAGGCTCTTCCCTCTCCTCTGCCAGGCTCTTTGGGAAGTGCAGACACCAGGACACTGCAGCCTCCCCTCCTGGGCACGTCTTCACTGCCCTTCCTGCTTATTCTGAGCCTCCAGTTTCTTAAACACCAGCAAAGCCCAGAAGTTACTGAGCCCTGCCTTCCATCCTGCTCAGAGAAACACGTGGGCTCCAAGATAACCAAATTAATCATTCTAACCTGTAAGTGGCTGTCATTAGTATTATTATTTTCATCATATAAATTATCTTCCAGATTAGGTCATATGCATTTTGAGATCCTGTGGTTTCCTAGCAACTCCTCTCCCCATCTCCATGCAGACACAGTGTGCCGTTTGCTTTTCCTTTTTTAGCCTCCTGTGCAGGGGTTATTTCAGTAACAGTGATCTCAGGCCTGGCCCTGGTGACCTTTATTCTGTCACATTTTGGGGAGAAGATGCAAAAGACAATCATCCCCCCCAAAATGCCATTTGCAGCAGAAGGCCAGAGAGCCACAGGCTTCCACCTGCCCATCCTCTGTGCCCAGCCCAGGAGTGCTGAGCTCTGCAGGACAGGGATGACAGAAACGTGCCCACATGTGGTAAAAACTGGCAGAATTTGGAAGATCTTAAACCCTTCTTTGCTGTCAGGCTTGATCAAAGTGCCAGAGCCCACAGAGACACAGGACAGGAACACAAACACCAGGCAGAGACACTTTCCAAAGAATTCACTTTTGTACACAGACATTCACAGAAAAACCTGAGCTGTTGTTTTAGAGTTGTTTCTAGTCCAATGAAGGAAACTGTCTGGAGGGCCAAACCAATTTTAGGCACCAATTTTAATTAACTTCTCTAGCTGAGTTAATCAAGATATCTACCAAATTTAATCACGATGGGGACCCGGAGTTGGGCGCTGTGACGATCCCAGCCAATCCTTTGTGTGAGGAGAACAGGATTAACTTCTGTCCTGCCCCATTGACATTTTTTAAAATAACAACGTCTGTTCTAAACTACAAAAGCTGTGGGGCTTAATTATTTAGATAGCAAGTGGCCCTGTTTCAAAAGGGAAAGGGAACAGACCTCAGAACCGTCTCCACTCCACATGGAGTACAGCTATTAATATTTGATCCCCTGCCAGCCTGGAGGCAAAGGGAATAATGTTCATTACAACAGCCTGAGACTGAATCCACTTTCACAATTGGCTGAAGATGAGGGTGAGCCTTTCCTGCCAGAGGTGGGGTAAGTTGGGCACTGGCAGTTCCTGCAGCAGAGGAGCTGGTGTTTCATCAAGCACAGAGAGGAATGGGAATCTTCAGTGGTGACCATCAGAGCATCCCTGGAAAATCCACCACTGCATCCACTCCTGATTAGAGGAGAGAGATCACTGTGAGAAGTAAGGAACAGACACACAAAGACACATACTCGCATTTAGAAAAAACAATTTAATGGAGATGTAATTATCAGGAACAGAGGGGCCATGCCGTGTACCTGCAAAATGAAATATTGCTCATCCCTTATCCCGGCTCTCTCCCACGGCTCCCATTCCATAGCAGCAGTCCCCACGGATTTTGTTCCAGGCCACAGCCTAAGGCCAGTCCTTTCCAGGTCTGACAGTGACACAGCAGCTCGGGGAAGTCTCCAGACAAAGTGAAGATCCAATTTCACTTCCTCGTTGTGCTCTCAGCCCGTGCCTTGGTACCTTGGCCCAGCACAGAGCTCTCACTCTCACACTGATCAGGAGCGTTAAAATGGGACAAGGGAATCTAGGTGAGGTATAGAAAATAAAGCCAATTTCAGATGTCCCCATTTTGGGGGGGCCAAAAGAAGACCTATTTTTCAGACTGGTCATGGGCTGTGTCACCCAGTTAAAGCTGCAGACTGTACCCTGTGCATGTCTCCTCCTGAGGAATTGTCTGCTTGAGCACAAAGTCCTGAGGTTAAACAAATATTTCAAATATTTCCACTACTGAGGGCCAGAGTGGCTCACACCTGGGCAGGGACAGAGCTCCTGAAATGGCTCCACTCTCTGGACCCACTGCAGATATTTGCCTCCTGCCTTTCCTCTTCCTACAGCGTTTACCCGTTAGCACCTCTAATTAGAAGGGAAAATCACGAGCTCCATGTTATTTAAGGGATTATGCAGCATTTTAAACTACAGCACAATGTAATTATTTTTTAATAGCTGCAGCTATTTCATGTATTTACTTTTAATGGTGTTTGAGTCATAAATTAACAGTAGAAAAGAAAAAAGGCAAATCACTCGACAGAGAAGCAGGCGGCAACTGAAAAGAAAAACTAAAATGCTAAAAGGAATTATCCAAAATAATCAAAAAGGAAGAGGTAGGGTCTTAGTTTTCCTTGCTGGCATTATTCTGGACTGCTTCTTATCACCTAACTTGTCCCCCTGGAGATGTGTATTTTTGGACAGTTATTTTATCAAGTGCCACAGTTAATGAAGTGCCAGTGCCACTGCAGGGACACCGGTCCGGGCTCAGCACGAGCAGGGCAGGGGACAGAGCCTGCCAAGGACAGAGCTGAGAGAGAAAAGGGGCTCAGGGGGTTGGGGGAAGGGGAGAGATGGAGAACACCCAGAGCCTGAACAGCCCCTGTGCCCCGAGCACGGCCAGGACGAGGCTGCAGTGCTCTGCATCTCACCCACAGTGACCTTTGGGGAGCACAGAGGGGCCTGCAGCGCCCCAATGCAGCGCCCCAATGCAGCGTCCCAATGCAGCGCCCCAATGCAGAGCCCCAATGCAGAGCCCCAATGCAGCGTCCCAATGCAGCGTCCCAATGCAGAGCCCCAATGCAGCACCCCAATGCAGCGCCCCAATGCAGAGCCCCAATGCAGAGCCCCAATGCAGCACCCCACTGTTTCCCCAGCCCTCACTCGGTTCTGTTCTCCCCACTCTTTCCCCTACTCTGTTCCCTCGTCCCTAACCCCAGTGTCCCCACCCTAACCCCAGTGTCCCCAGTGTCACTCTGTGTCCCTAACCCTGCTGCTGTCCCCAGTGTCACTCTGTGTCCCTAACCCTGCTGCTGTCCCCAGTGTCACTCTGTGTCCCTAACCCTGCTCCTGTCCCCAGTGTCACTCTCTGTGTCCCTAACCCTGCTGCTGTCCCCAGTGTCACTCTGTGTCCCTAACCCTGCTCCTGTCCCCAGTGTCACTCTGTGTCCCTAACCCTGCTGCTGTCCCCAGTGTCACTCTGTGTCCCTAACCCTGCTCCTGTCCCCAGTGTCACTCTGTGTCCCTAACCCTGCTGCTGTCCCCAGTGTCACTCTGTGTCCCTAACCCCAGTGTCCCCAGTGTCACTCTGTGTCCCTAACCCTGCTGCTGTCCCCAGTGTCACTCTCTGTGTCCCTAACCCCAGTGTCCCCAGTGTCACTCTGTGTCCCTAACCCTGCTGCTGTCCCCACAGAAGGCGCGCCTGGCGCGGATCAGGGTGGCCAAGACCGGCAGTTCCAACGCGTACCTGCACAGCAAACGCAACGGGCTCCTCAACGAGGCCCTGGAGCTCACGGTGAGTCCTGCCCTCCCTGCCGCTCCTCTGCCCTCCCTGCCCCACATCCCGGAATCTGCTGGAATCCTGCACAGCTGGAATCCTGCACAGCTGGAATCCTGCACAGCTGGAATCCATGCACAGCTGGAATCCATGCACAGCTGGAATCCTGCACAGCTGGAATCCATGCACAGCTGGAATCCTGCACAGCTGGAATCCATGCACAGCTGGAATCCATGCACAGCTGGAATCCTGCACAGCTGGAATCCTGCACAGCTGGGCAGGGCAAAGCTCCCCCAGCTGCTCCTGGAGCCGGGAGAGGCTCCGGGGTTCCAGCAGGAGCAGCTCCTCAGCCCCTCTGAGCCCCGGCTGTGCCGGAGCTGCTGGAGCTGCACTGATCTACCCAGCCCACACTGTAAATACCCTCTGCCTCCCGTTCAGTTTTTAGGATCCAATATCCACTGTCTGATCCTCTCCAGCAGGACAGGAAAATATTCCCTGGCCCCTGTTTCAGTCACTCTGGTGCTGGGTTTGTTTTTAAAGGCCTCTGAGGCCTCTGGCTGCTCAGGAGGAGGAAAGTTTGAAGTGCTCGGGTTGCTCAGCAGAACCAGCAAACACGAGCTGAGGTTATTGCATTAATCCTGATCAACACCAGAGCAGGTATTGGCACATTTCATGGATTTCATTTCAAATAAATCAGCCTTTCATGCACGTGGAGAGCAAAGAGAGAGAGATGAAGAATGATTGAGCCCCAGAGCCCTCTAGAACTGATTTGTGCAGCATCACTTGGGATCTGATCCTCAATTTCACTCTCCCTGGGACACATCCCTGCTTTTGTGCCCAGGGAGGAACAACAGAGCTGGGGAAGAGTCTGGAGAACAAGTTCTGAGGAGCAGCTGAGGGAGCTGGGGGCGCTTTTCCAGCCTCACTGACTCTGTAAAACCAAGCAGAGAAAGCCTTGCAGCCGCTGTGAGAGCTGAGAGCTGCTGGTTCTGGCACCTGGGATGTGCTCAGGGCAGCCTGGCACAGACAAACCTGACCCTTCACACCTGCACTGTCTCTAAACTGCTCCACCCAAACACTTCACACCAAGCCCAGCTTTGGAAGCTGGGGGCCCAGAGCAGCTCTGTGATTCCAAAACAAGTTGGATCCCTCTGACTGCACATCCAGCGTTGTCTCCTGCTCTGCCAGTGGCAGCCTCGCTCAGGAAATCTGTTCCTTGGACCATCTGGCACTGCTGAACAGCTCAGGAGAAGTTTCTGTATCAAGGAGAGGCCTTGACTGCTCACACCTATCCCACAGCTTTATCCCCACACAGGAAAGGCTCAGGACTGGGAAGTCAGCTCTGCTGGGATTCTGCTATTTCATTGCCCAGAAACACGCAAAAATTTGACTAAAAATTTTAAATCTCCTTCTCAACTTTAGGTTTCTGGTCTTTAAAATTGCCAGGAGAGCTTAGCAGGATCACTCAGTTTGCTCTTGATCTTCCAGCCTGTCATCCCAACAAGGATCTCCTCACTTCTCTTGTCAGCCAGAGCTCCCTGCCAAGAGCACTCAGGGAAGAGCAGCTGACACACCAATGCTTAAGCCCAAAATGCACGAGGCTGAGAGAAATATTTGGCTGAATGGGTTCATTTTCTGGCACTCGCCCAAAAATAAGTGGGAAAAGGATCATTTTGGCTACAAAGCTACTGTAGACACAGGAAGGAAAACAGAAACGTTTCTAAAGAGGTTCTAGAGGGTTTTTTTTTTACCCATTAATAACTAAATTTAGGTCTATAGGAGCTCTTACAGCAGATTTTCACAAGGTTTTCTGGCTGTAACTTCCTTCCTGGTGGGCTTATAGCTCTATATCATAGAATCCCAGAAGGGTTTGGGCCAGAATCAAAACCCAACACGTCTCTCCCTCCCCCAGCAGAGACACTAAATAATTACAGAACTGCAGAGAGTTCTTCCCTACAGGTGAACATGACCAGCTTAACTCCATAAGAGAAGATTTTATGTCCTTTCATTTCATGGCCGAGCAGCAAACTCTTCTAAAGAGTACAAAATGTGAATGACAGCAAGTCTAGACAGCCAAATTTTTTAAGCTGTAAAAACATAAAGGAACACGGCTCGTGTAGCTGCTGTAATAGGCACCAAAATATTATCTCCATACTGTGCATATTTGTCAGTGAAATTAGTGTCAAACTGCTTCCCTGCTCAGGTCCAAGGCCTGTTTTGACACCTTGCCCAGGATCTGTGTGAACAGGAACGGGCTGCACGTGGCCCAGCAGCAGCTCCAGCTGCAGCTCCTCCATCCCCAGCAGATGTTCTCTGCCATCCCCAGCAGATGTTCTCTGCCATGCCCAGCAGATGTTCTCTGCCATCCCCAGGGATCCCACAGCTCTGGGCTCACGGTGCCATGGGCATGGCAGGTCGTGTGGCACTGGTCACCGAGCAGTGACAGCCCCACGCCGTCCCTGGCTGGGCTCTGCAGCCGAACCAACAGCCTGGAGAGGCAGGAGAGCTCAGGGCTCTGCAAGGTGTGCTTCCAGTAGCACCAGGAGGGACACACTGACACCACCTTCCAAGGGTCTCCAGCCTGGAGCCTCCCAGCAGAGGGAAGAGAAGGCAAAGAAAAGGATTCATCCAAGGACAGCAGCAGGAAGGAGATCGGCTTCCAGCCACAGAGCGGACTCGTGCTCCACAAACGTGTGGATTTGTGGCATTTGCCATCTAGACACGAAGTACTCAGACTGTTTTTGTCTCATTTAGAGATTTTTTTAGTGGGCTTTATGTCAAAAGTGCTCAAGGGATGGTGAGATTCTTCCCATGGCAGCAGCCTACATATCCTCTTAGCACTAATCTCCTTGTACAGCTGAAATTCCCTTTTAGCTGCAGTGCCAGGAGGTGAATATCCCAGGAACAGGAGGCCGGGAGCTCTGGAGCTTTTTCACAAGCCCCAGATAAGCACTGGGCAGGGCCAGCCCAGCCCCTGGAGCAGCTCAGCAGGGCCCACTGATGGAGCACCACGATCAGGTAAAGTGGAAGAATTTTGGATTTCAGAACTGACACCTCAGTGTGCTGCAGCCTCCCCCGAAGCGAGCAGCAGCTCACTGAACGTCTTCCAAGAGCGAACCGAACGGTAACTGGCATCAGATCCTGGCAAAACTGGCATCCCTGCCTCTCCTTCCCCCTCCAGCTCTGCCACTGCAGCCAGACCCTTCTGCTGAAGAGCCAGGTTTTGTTTGCCTGCAGTAACACAGGAACCACTGATGCACAACCTGCGTCTGTAGGATCCCTTTCCTCAGCACCACTCCCAAAATGCCGAGTGCCTGGGATGTTGGCCCTGGCCCAGGGCAGCTGTTCCTGCAGATCTGGTGCCTCCTTTCCACCTGGGATGGCCTCGGGGGTTCCTGCTCTTTGCAGACACTGAGCTGACTGAAAAGAGTCCCAAAGAAGATAAGGTCCAGTCCCTGACACTTGAGGTCATCCCTGGTCACTGCTGTCCCCTGTTCCCAAGGCCAGTGTGTGACGGGAGGCAGAGGCAGAGCTGGGCTGTGCTGCCAACTCCTCACAACTGCCTTGGCTCTCCTGCCAGAGCTGCGGAAGCTCTGTCTTGGCTTTCAGCTCCCATTTCCATTTCCTCTCAGGCAAATCCTCATAAAAAGATACTGTTTGCAATATGTGCTCTTGCTCTCTCTTTTCCCAGTGTTTTAGTGCAGCATCATCTCTGCTTTAGGGCTTCCAAGGAGCTCCATGGGAAATATTCCAACCCAGACTCCAGTGGAGTCAGTGCTCCCAGCAGGAGCCAGCAGAACCTGCTGGATGTGTTACCTCACCAGGAGGATTGTTAATAAGAAAAATGGAACTGATTTTTGTTTTTAGGCCACTTCTAAAAATACGTCTGGGAATGTTCATCTTCCAAAACAACAGCAACAAAAAATCCATAACCTGCCTAAGATGCATTCCCACAGGAATCTATTAATTCTCTGTTCAGGAAGTCAGATTCCTTAATGTACCACTTCAGCTGTGTTTTGGCACCTGTCAGAGTTATTCCTTCACTTCAGGATCAGCAGCCAGGACGCAGAGCAGGCCCTTGCAGGGAGCAGTGGCACACAGGGACGTGTTTAGGTGCAATGCTTTAACCACAGCTCAATTTGATCCCCTCGAGAGCAACAAGCAATGTCCTGGCAAGATGTTCTGCCAAGCTTTCCTCTCCTGAGCAGCATTCAAACCGTGCACATCCATTTTTTACTTCCAGATTTAGCCATTAGGGAGGACACCCCTTACTTCTGAGGCACTGGGAACATCTGACACCAGGCAGCTGCTGCTTTAACGCACCCCACGGTCTGTGAAAGCCTTCATCCTCAGAGACACACCACAGATTAACGTGTGCTGGAGTCATGGGCAGTTTTGAAACTCAGGCAGCACTGAGAGAATGTCCTTATGGCTGGGGATGGAGTGTGCTGTCCTGCTGGGCCAGCCCAGAGCCAGGGGAGCAGCACAGCTCTGCTTGGCCTCCAGCACAGGCTCCAGCTCAGGGCACATCTGCTGCCCTTCAAAGGTCACGGCAAGCTCAGTCTTAATGGCTTTTGGAAAAGCACAGCAGCACAAAGTCTTTTCCTCTTTGCCTTCTGATTCCTGAGCTTGGCATCGTGAGCCAGCAGCTCTGCCTGCTCCTCCTGCCCACATAAAGAACCCCTAGAAACACACAGGGCTTGAGTCCAGCCGAGCCCACCGGGGTGGACAAGTGAAATCACTGAGAAAAAACCTGAGGAAGCTTCCTAAGAGTCAGGAGATAAATCTGAGAGCCGGCAGCACTGAAATTGTTGTGTTTACCCCGTGCCAGCTCCTGCTGGTGCTGCTGGCTCTGTTTGTTTTCCTGCTTTTACACCTGGTTTGGGTTTTGCTCCCCTCCTCTCTCTGTGGCTGTTCAGGGATCCACCGAAGAGGAGCAGCACATGACTAAAGGCACCTCCTTAATCGAGAGCCAACACCACCATCTGCTGCACTGCCTGGAAAAAACAACCGTAAGTACCAGCACAGCCTCCCCAGCCTGGGAGGAGATCCCAGCCCGGGGCTCCCAGGCCATTCCCTGCCAGGGCTGCTGCTCCCCTGGGCTCCCCACAGCAGCCTGCAGTGGCTTCAATGTGCTTCTGCTGCATTGGCTTGGAAAGAATAATTCCTGTGCAGAGGGATAAAGATGGGATGAGCTGCTCCCCTCAGTCCCTACACCTGTTCTTCATCTGAACACACACAAATTCCAGAGAGGGGTTAGGCAGATCCTCGAATAGGAAGTTTCATTTCTTCAGTGCTCCTGAAAGAGACCCAAAGTGCATTTCCCTGGTGCTGTGGGTCACACATCTCTCCCCCATCCCTGGTGCTGAGCAGCACTAAGGGACAGCTCTGCTGCCTTGGGAGGAAGATGCTGCTGGGGACTCCAAACCACAGCCTGTGAAAAATAACCTTTAGCCCTGGGGATGGCTCAGAGAGGATGAACTCTGCTCAGGGTTTAAAGGCTGCACACATCTTTTCTCATCTCTGTCTGGCTGCAAGGGCAGCTGATTTATCTCAAAGCCAGTTTGTACAGCATGACTTTTCTGTTTGCATCCTGCAAGGTGTTGGGAGCCAGAGTTTCACTTTGCTTTACTGACTGATTGTGTATGCAGAAGTCTTTGGGAACATTTCAGATATTTATTTGATACATATGTTTTGCTTCCAGGTTTATATAAAAGGTTCTGCAGTAAAGGAACACATTATCTAGACCATGATTCATTCTAGGGAGAATGAAGGGAGGTTAACACTTGAAATATTCATGCATTTTTCTATCTGCATCCATCATCAAATGTACTTTTGATTTCTGACTTGCAAGGGTTTCTTTTAGACAAATCACCTTCACTTCCATAGTTTGGCTTGTGCTGGAACAGCACCACTTAGGCCTCAGAGATACACTGGAAGAAGCTGAGTAATTAATTACAGTGACCTGAGCCCAACGAGCTCCAAGGGCAGTGAACTGATTCTTCCTGTATCAATGACTACTGAATTTGTTTTATACAACTCATGCTGCCTTTATTTCAATGTTACATTACCAGCAGATATTTCACAACCTGACTCTTCAGTTTAAAACTTTCTGCCTAAAACCTTCAGCACCTTGAGCCACATTTCACAAAAACACTTTCATTTGGAAACGTGAACAAATTGGCTGAAGCAAACAAAAGCTGCAGGGTGTGCTCCTTTAGAAAGGCTCACTGAAATTCTGAGCTGTGCCTGGCCAGGTGAACATCTCTGGGGCTGCACGAGTTGCTCCATCACTCACGAGCTGAAGGAGCTGCCCAAAGTGTGCCCTAATTTGGGGCACGGTGCCCTAATTAGTGGTGTGGAGCCCTAATTAGTGGTGTGGTGCCCTGTCTGTGTCAGCCCACCTCACCAGCAAAGGCTGATGGCTCCAGCTCACAAACCTGCTCAGAGTCACAGGAATTGACAGTGCTCCAAATGTTCCTCTTTTTCAGCAAACAGTGGCAATAACAGCGATACTTGAATTTTGCTTAAAACTCAGCAGGAGAATCTGCACAGTGGGGTTTTCCCTCCTGTGTCTCAGCCAGTTATTGCCATGGTGTAGCACCAAATCAAGCAGCAGGTTTGGATTCTGGTCTGGAATTATCAGGAAGTTTGATGGGTTTGTGTGGAGATCTGTACTTCATGAAATCTATTCAAGCACTGTGTAACAGAAAATTTAAATCACAGTTAAAGCATTTTTAAACACTGAAGAGTCATTTTGTGAGCAAGTTGCAGGAATGGAATGAGGAATGTACCATGGTTGCAAGCTTGTTTCAATGGGCAATTCACCTTTCCTGAAAGTAGGCAGAGGATTCTCAAAGTCCATTATTTCCTGGGCTGGTCTCTGGGTTGCCACTGGCAGGCACTTCCAGCTGAGAGGCTGTGAATGGTCACAGATCTGCTGTGTCAGATGACAAAGTGACCCTGGAGCTCTTGGAGCTGCCACAACAGAGATTACTTTGTCATATTCCCACAGCAGATGGAGTTTGTTCAAACAAAAGGAGGATTTTTCCCCTCTCATTCCAGCTCCCAGATTGAGTCTGGACATTCACATGCTGAGTTTTCTCCAAGTGCTGAGTGCCTTGAGCCCAGTCCTTCAACCCAAACCCTTCTTTGGGGTTTGATCAAACCCCACAATCCATTGGTGACACAACAGCAAAACAATCCCAATCTGGGATTTGTGAATCAGCAGCTGAAATCTTCTTTGTCTTTGCCTTTGGCTCTCAAGAGATCCAAGTGATAAAGTTGTCCTGGGTTTTGTTGTGCTTCCATGAACGGAACACTCAAAAGCTGAATTGTCAGAAGGATTCTGGCTGAGGGAGGTTCTGTTGCCCATTCAAACTCGAGCTGGAATGCTGAGGCGAGAGATGCAGTGCTGGGACTAAACTTCTGAATGCTGGAATGGACAATGAATTGTGTTTTTATCTTCTGTTGGCATGTTGTCCCGTAGGGATTGTCCTATCTTGTGGATGATCCCCTGTTATCTGTACGAACTTCCACCATCAAGGTATTTCCTTTTCAATTCGATCTGTTTTCTCTGTGCTGTGACATGTCTGGACAGTGTTTGCTCCCTTCTCGTTCTGCTCTTGTCCTGGGGTGTTTGTGCACGTGGCTCCCTTTGGCTTCCCAGTGCTCTTGTTCCCTGTGAGAGTTGTTTCTTGTTCCAGTGATCTGGTGGCTGCCTTCAGCATGGTTGCTTTTGTTTCCCATCTCTTCTCAAGCTGACAGGGACCAGATGAAGTCTGTTCACTCTACCTGGGTGTTCACAGCCACACATATGAGTTCTTTCTTTCAGGATTTCTTGTTCCTTAGCACAAAAGCTCTTTACAGATTTCTGAATTTCCTTCCCCCTGAACACTTCCCCCTCTTCACTGCCGTGTTTATTCCTCCCAGCTCACGCCCTGCAGGGATGAACCCAGCAGCCAAAGCAAGCACTAAGTTCTGTGGCCAGGTGATCATCCAAATAAAATGCAATCCTGTCCCCGGGCACAAAGGAAAAGGAGAGTGAACTCCTTTTGGGTTTAATAACCATGTGGCATTCCAGACTTTCTGAGACCATTCTGGAATCCAGACAAAAACTGAACAGAAATTCAAGCCCCATGGATTTGACCCCAGCAGATTGACCATCTCAGGCTGTGTGAGCAAGGCAGCAGTGGGGCTCTCCTTTGCTCAGTGCAGCAGCTCCTCTCGTGTCCCTGCTGACACAGGAGAGCAAAACCTTCCCTGGCTGCAGCGAGGGCAGAGCAATTTCTCTTTGAGACCTGCCCGGTGCGGCCCTTTCCATGGAGACAGAGAGCATCTCCCCCAGCCCAGGCTGTCCCCAGGCACTGACAGCTCTGCTTCTCCCTGCCAGAACCACGAGTTCATCGACGAGCAGCTGTTCGAGCAGAACTGCATGGAGAGCTCGATGCAGAACTACCCCTCATCCCGCAGCCCCTCGCTCTCCAGCCAGCCCGGGCTGGCCACGTCCTGCTGCTCCCGGCGCAGCAAGAAAACCACGCACCTGCCCAACTCCAGCGTGCCGGCCACGCGCCTCAGGAGCATGCAGGAGCTCAGCACCATCCACATCCAGTGCAGCGAGCAGCCCTCCCTCACCACCAGGTACGGGCACGGGCCGTGCTCAGTGGGGCTGGCAGGGCTGGCAGGGCTGTGTCCAGATGTGTCCAGATGTGTCCAGCTGTGTCCAGCTGTGTCCAGCTGCAGGGCTGGCAGGGCTGTGTCCAGCTGCAGGGCTGGCAGGGCTGTTCTGCAGCTGGGGGCAGGGGATGGTGGCAGAATCTTTGTCCCTCCCAGTGAGGAGCCAGGGGAATCGGCTCCTGGCTGTCCTGGGAAGAAGCAGGTTAAAGCCAGACTCAGGATATCAGGAGAAGGTGGATATCAGGACAAGGTGGATATCAAGAGAAGGTGGATATCAGGAGAAGGTGGATATGAGGACAAGGTGGATATGAGAAGGTGGATATGAGGAGAAGGTGGATATCAGGACAAGGTGGATATGAGGAGAAGGTGGACATCAGGACAAGGTGGATATCAGGACAAGGTGGACATCAGGACAAGGTGGATATCAGGAGAAGGTGGATATCAGGAGAAGGTGGATATCAGGAGAAGGTGGATATCAGGACAAGGTGGATATGAGGAGAAGGTGGATATGAGAAGGTGGATATGAGAAGGTGGATATCAGGAGAAGGTGGATATGAGGAGAAGGTGGATATGAGGAGAAGGTGGATATCAGGAGAAGGTGGATATCAGGAGAAGGTGGATATCAGGAGAAGGTGGATATCAGGAGAAGGTTCCTCCCCTCGAGGGTGGTGGCACACGGAACAGGCTCCCCTTGGGAATGGGCATGTTGGTAAAAGCAATGGTCCAGCAGTGTTTGCTGGCCAGAGCTGTGGGAGAGCTGACGTGTTCCCCCTGGGACACTCCACTGATTTTCAGTGTCCAGAAGTCTAAATTGCCACTCTAAGCATCACTGGGAAGCAAATAAGATGAATTTCACAATGGTGTCTTAGTAGCTGTGACCTAAAAAAGCCAGAAAGGACACAGGTGAAGTGTTCCTTACTAGAAAATGTTTAAAATTTCATGTTATACATAAATTGCTGAAAAAGAATCATTTATTCACCTACAAATAGTAAATTATTTGCTAAATCCCCCTCAGCCCATTAAGTTTTTTGTGCAGCAGGGCTGGTTCTGAATGTCCCATTCCTCTTCTCCCCACTCCTATCAAAGGGATGTAGAAACAAAGCTGCCTTTAGGGCAGCAAGTGATTACTTCATGCCAGAAGGGCACTTCAGAGCATGAATTATGAATGAATAAGCATAAAACAAGTCTCCAGCTATTTCAGTTCCAATATGACAATAATTTAAAGCAGCACCTGAAGCAGTAATTCAGGGGAATGTCAACTGTTCTGGGTGCTAAATCAGATGCTGGTGATATTTTAAATGTCAACACTTATTTCACTTGCTTACCAAACTGGGCGAGGATGGAGACAGAAAAAAAAAAAAGCTTTTCAGGTATTTTTTGTGTGGAATTCAATCAGCTGGGTGTGCTGGTTCCCACTGGCAGGAGCAGCCAGGCCCTGGGGCTGCCCCACGCTCAGGCTGTGCCCGAGGCAGCGGAGCTGGTTCTGTTCCTGGGTGTTTGGGGATCACAAATCATCCTCTGGTGACTCACCCCGAGATAACAACAGCAACAGCTTCCCCACTGCCAGCTTCACATTTTGAAAGGACGGGCCTTGTGTTGGAAATGAACATGTTGGGCTGGTAATAGCAGACTCCTGGAGCTGTGCAGATGCACAGAAATCAACCTATCATTTTCCCTCCATAATTAATTATAGGATGCAATTGATGCAGATCTAATAAGAATGCTCCCAGCTGTCAGATCCTTGAAACTGCTGCAGAGAGAAATAAAATAGAAAAGATCAAGGGACGGTGAATATGAAAGAGGTATTTGAAATGCAAGAAAACATTCTCAGAAAGAGCTACCTGTGCTCTGAAAAGATGCACTACACAGGACAGCGTACTTAGACGTCCTTTTAAATAAACTAGGATTGTGCAAGAAGGAAATGGAAACAGAGCAATTTGCCCCGTGAAAAGCTGTCTCCTACCCGGGGGAGCATTGCCAAAGCTCGGTGTAATGTGTGTAGAAGTAAACGGTGCCTTGCAGGAACGGGAGGGGCGTTTAAATGGAGCCTTTGATCATTTCAGCTGAATAAGATCCTGATTAAGAGCCACAACCGTTCCCATCCCTTCTCCCGCCTCACGTCGAGAAACGAGCCGAGCACTAAATTTGTTTTCTAGTCGTTCCAGCCTCAACATGAAACCAGACGAGGGGCTGAGAGCGAACTGCAAATCCTCGCAGATCACCACGGCCATCATCAGCATCCCCACGCCGCCAGCGCTCACCCCCGAGGGCGAGAGCCGGCCCGGCCCGGGCAGCCCCGGCACCAACGCCCCGAGCATCGTCAAAGTGTCGGCGCTGTGAGCGGGCCCGGGCACCGGGACAGCGCGGGGACAGCCGGGGACAGCCGGGGACAGCCGGGGACAGCCGGGGACAGCGCGGGGACACGGCCGGGACAGCCGGGGACAGGCGGGGACAGGCGGGCCCGCGGGGCCAGCGGCGCTGGGTGAGCCAGCACGGCCGGAGGAACGAGCGGAATAGAATATAACACTGTGTATCGCAGCACCTTTTTAAAGGTTTTTAATGGATAATATTTATTCATGAGGAAATGACTGAAAAGGTGAAAAAAAAACAAACAATGGATTTTGTGAATTTTTGGGTTGTTTTTTTTTTTCCTTCATGGAGCAGAACCTTTAAACCAACCAAAATTTCACTTGTTTTGTTTTTGGTTTTTTTTTTTCTTTTATAGGAAGAGATTTAGACAAAAGAAGCCACCTGTCACAGCAGTCCCCTGCATGGCTGTGTGTGTGAGAGTGTGCAGAGCTGCTCCAGGGCAGGGCCAGCACCCCCTGTGCACACACCCCACACACACCTCCCACCCTGCAAAACATCCCCATTTAGACTGTTTTGTATCCGCCTTTCAAGTCAATACAGTGCAATTGCAAACAGTGTGTTTGTCTGCTAATTATTGTCTGTGGAAACATATTTGTGGAGAAAAACAAAAACAACAACAACAAAAAAAAAAGAAGACAGGCTTTAGTAGAGTTTTAGTCCCACCTGGGTATCTGCTTTCTATTTTTGTTATCACTTACTTGTAAGAGTGTGACTAGACTACACTTCTGTATTTTTAAAAAGGAAAAAAAAAAAAGGTAGGATTCTTTTTTAATACTGTACACACAAATGGCAAAGAATGAAAGCACTGAACTCAACTGCATCAAGTGTTCATGAGTCCAACAGAGGTTCCTTGTAATGTATGCCCATGCTTTTTACCTTTTGGTTTCTCTATAGAAATTCCTTTGCTAGCACTGGATGTATAACCCATTGTAAATAGTAGCCAAATACTGTCTGGATTTATACTTGATAATTAACCCCAGAGCCAAATATCTTGCATGGACAGAGAGGTATTTGGCTTTTTCACAGTCTTAGGGCTCCAGTTGTCCCAGCCACGGCTTCTGGGCTGAACTGATTTTGGGGATAGACAAGGTCAGCAATTTCAGCTCTCCAGGCCCAGCACAGGATCCGCTTGAGAAGGGGGAGCAGGACTGGAAATGGAAAACATTTGCTAACGTGTGGTACAGACAGCATTTTCTATTCACAGTTCTACAGGTAGTTTGGGAAAAGTCTAATCCTGAACTAACAGCTAACCAAAAACTGAAGAACACTGTGTGGTCCTGCCAGGTACCTCACCCTGGGACCCCTCCAGGGAGGATTCACCACAAGGAAATGCACGGACCTGAGCCACAGCTGATTCCCCCTGCCAAGGGAAGCTCCTTCCTGCCATTCTGCCTTCCTGGAGCCCCCTTTTCCAGGGGGATCCACGAAGGGCAGAGTGAGGAGCATCCCCCACCTTCCCCTGTCTGGCTGATCCCATGCACAAACCTCGCCAAGGCCCCTGCCCTGCCCGAGGGAACAGGTCCCGTTCCCCTCCTCAGCAGGGATTTTACCATCACAGTTAAAAGAGTGTTTGAGGCTGCTTCAGCAAAGGGAGGATTTATTTTACCATCCATCATAACCTCTCCTGATGTAATATTTATATGCACATATACACACACATAGACCTAATTACAGACACATACATGTATAGATAATTAATGCTGATTACACATACGAGCTGCACCCTGCTTTGGCAGCACTCCTGCTGTGAGTGAGCTGATGCATTAATCAATACCCTCCTTAGAACCCTCCAACATCCCAGGACCAGCAGGCTGAGCCTCCTGTAGCTGCACCAGCTTCCAGTCATTTATTCCAGTGCTGTAATATGTTACCCAAAACTATGTTTAGTCCTGTTTTAAAAGATTAAAACGCTCTGCCTTTTGCTGCTTCCTGTAGGAGGTTATACTGCAGTTAATCTTACCATTACTGAGGTTTTTTTCTCGATGTTTCAATTTAATTTTTGCTTTATTTTCATTAACTGTCATCACCTGAGCACCCCTGCCCTTCCAGCTCAGAGGCCTCGCTCTCCACCCCTTGCCACCCCTGCAACCTCATCTCCACTGGCACAGAGTGAGGGTGAAATTCCCCCTTGCTGACAGGGGAAAGGAATAAACATTACAAAGAGTCAGGGATTCCACATGGATTCTTGGTGCTGCCTTTCTTACTCCTGATTTAGTGTGGAGTGCTGAACAGGGCACTCCACATCTCTGTAAATAGCCATGGTGGCAGCCCTCTCCAAAGCACTACTGGGGCTTCTAATTGCTGTCAATCCAACCTTTTGGAAAAGAGAGCATAACATTCAGTTTTTAGAGGCTAAAAAGAAGGAGGAAGGCCAGTTCCAGGAGTTTCTGGTTGGCTGCTTGGGCTCTGATTGCCACAGCCTCTGTTCTCTTCCACAGGACAGGAAAGGTTTGTGCCTCTGCCATGGGCTGGGCAGGTGCTGCCCCAAGCTGTCAGCTCCTCAGCACAGGCTCTCAGGGGATAAAAACACACAGAATTAAGTCTGAGCCCAGAGGAACAGGACTAAAAGTATTTCCAGTTGAGGCATTAGCCCCTTTATCCTCTGAAGTCACCCAAGTAAAGCTTCTGAAAGCACCTGGAACTGTGTTGTGGAAAACCTGAGCGGGGCAGAACGGCTTCCCCGAACTCCAGAATCCTCAAACAGCACCGAGAGCAGGCCAAGCCACTCCTGAGAGCTCTGGAGGCAGAACTTCACCTGAAGGATGTGGCTCCCAGTGCTCCCAGTGCTCCCAGTGCTCCCAGTGCTCCCAGTGCTCCCAGTGCTCCCAGTGCTCCCAGTGCTCCCAGTGCTGCCCTGCCTTTCCAGCACCCTGAGCCCACACAAAACCAGTGCTGGCCCAGCTCCAGTGGAACAGGGACAGGGACAGGGACAGGAACAGGGGCAGGGACAGGGACAGGAACAGGAACAGGAACAGGGACAGGAACAGGAACAGGGACAGGGACAGGGACAGGAACAGGGACAGGGGCAGGAACAGCAGCAGGAACAGCACCAGGAACAGGGACAGGCTCTGGCAACAGCCCCATGAGCCCAGAACATCAGTGCTGTGCTGGCACTTCAAAGCCTTCCTCCTCCTCTCATTCCTTGCAACTTTCTATAGTTTTAGAAAAGTTCCTTTAAAAGAGATAAAAAGGGATTCTTTGTACAAAAAGCAAGTGGAAGGGCATTATTTTTTCAGATTTTCCTAAAGCAATATTAAAAATACCATTTTTCTAAGCATTTTATTTCCTTTCCAAAGCTTTTTCTTCTAAAGGAAAAATATTTTCACTGATTTTCAGCCTATTCTATCAATAGATTTCCTCTCTTCTCACCTGGCATTGAGCTGCTAACAGGATTCACTCCCAGCTGGCAGCAAATGATGAAAAATACCTTTCCCACATAGGCTTTGATTTCCATCTACTCTTTCCAAAAGCCACCTTTTGCCTTCATTTTCCTTAAAATGACAACCTAAGTAACACATGTGGCTTTAGTGTGGAATAAAGCTCATGGATAATTCAAAATACATCTTTCTTTAATTGGCCAGAAAGACCAAATTTAATCAATGCCACTTGTTTAACCTAAACCTGTTGCTAATACACCTGTACTGCAACCCAGCATTTGTCATTCTAGTGTAGACAGCTCAAGGTCTGTGCATGAAAATCAGATTAATACCAGCTGAAGAATGCAAATTTCCTTCAAGATTTTGCTTTTTTTAAGTAAAGAGGTTGCAAACATGTTGCATCTTACATGTATTGTAAAGAAAATTTAGGAAATTAAAATTTATGTTTAATTTATGTGTTGCAACATCCCTTGGACTTTGTAATGTTTTAATTTGTTGGACTAAGGCAGTTACAAAGTCAGCACTTGTGGAGAGCTGGTGAACATCAGTAGCTTTGAACTGCAAACTTAATTCTGCTTTTAAAGCTAAGTGAATAAAACACCTTTTCCACATCACTCACCCATCCAGTCTATCTCAATGTTTTGTTTTAAAACACTTTTCTCCAGCACCTGGAGCCAACTGCAGTAGATCCATGGGTTTAGAGCCCAAGCTTTTTGTATTTGCCAAAAACACTGTCCAGGGTGATTTTCTCTTTCTAAAACTGTAAGAGCAAAGGGAAGGCAGTGAACATCAGGAGCTGAGCATCAGCAGCATCACTCTGATTTCCTGAGCAATCTCTAAGTGACCTGGAAGAAGTCATTCCACCTCTCTGCCAGTCCCCCAGCCTGGAGAGCAGAGAACTCCTCCTCTCGCACTGAGTGGAGCTCACTCCGTGACCCCAAAACGCCACAGGGAATTCTGAGCCAGAGCTGCTGCTTCTGTCCAGGGAGAACCTGGGCCAGAAACGCTCCAGGTGCAACAAAAGAGCTTGTGAAGGTCCCTCTCCTGCTCGCAGTCTGTCCCTGTGTGTGTCCGTGTGTCCCTCCCCTCCGGGTGAATCCAGTGCTACTCCAGAGCTCAGCTGGGACAAGGTCCCCCCGCACCCAGCGCCACTGGGACCACCCGAGGCTCTAAACTGGTGTCATGGTCTGTTCTTGATAAGCCAGGATGGCATTCCAAGGCAATGCTGTTTTCCTTAGTTCTGTTCTAAGAAGCTCTCAACCTTATTATTTTCTATTTTCATACTTTAAATGGGCTTTGCTTTACAAATGTCAGAGGACAGATACGAAATGTACTGGACACAACTGCAGGTAGCTTCATTTGAGAACAACTTTCTAGAAGAACCAAGTTTCCTGTTGTCTTCTTTTGGAATTGTAGTGCATATGTTGAAACTTGTATATCATTTACAGTATTGAGTCTTGTGCCACTGCTGTACCTGATGTATCCAATCCGGATTAAACAGAGTATGTGCCACAAATACCAACAGGATGCTGTAATTTCTTCTAAAAACCTTTGGGAGGTTCTTTTGGAGAACTTTGGGTGTTGACCTAGGCCACTCCAGTTGCATTTAAATACTAATTAACTCTTCCCTAAGCAATCATTAACGGAATCAGTGAGATGTCCCAGGACAGCAATAAAGCAGAAACTTCAGTGCATCTCTTACCGTGTCCTCTCTGTCCATGGTAGGAATTGCAAAAATTCATCTTGGAAACAAAATCCTGCTGCCTTGGCCTTCTCCAGCCACAGAGACAAAGGGGAAGCCCCTCCCTGGAGTCATTTGTGACACAAAGGGGATAAGGCAGGAACAGAGCACACAGAGAACAACTTTCAAATTTAGTGCAGAGGCAACCCAGGGTCAGCACCCTGAGCCAGCCAGCACTCCCATCTTTTCCTGCCCCAGGACAGCTCTGTACAAGCCAAACAGGAAATATCAATTAGTTTTACACTAATAGGTAATTCCATTTCTAATTAAAGCTTTCCTGTAAGTGTGGGAAGTCTGATACTGTTGCACCCAGAGGGACAGACCAATTATGGCTGCTGCACATTTTCTACATAATTAAATCCTCTACCACACAGCTTGCTGCACACCTTGCTATAGAAATGTTATTTATGCAGTGTTAATTAACTGGATTTAAATTAGCAATACAGGCATTGAGATGCTCACTTCACTCTGCCACTTCACTGGGATATAATCAGTGCCTGGTGTTTACCAAGAGAATTAGGGAAAATGGGATGATCACCAACTTTGACCAGACCATGGAGTCTCCCAGGGAATTCAGCTTCACCCAGCAGTGACAGGGAAGGGAAGGGAAGGCAGGAGGGAGGTGAGGCCCTGGCCCAGCTGGGGCTGCCCCTGGATCCCTGGCAGTGCCCAAGAGCTGGACAGGGCTGGGAGCAGCCTGGGACACTGGGAGGTGGAGCAAGGTGAACTTTAAGGTCCCTTCCCACCCAAACCATTCTGGGATTCCATGAAATACAACTGGGATTGTTCTGTATTTTCTCCTTTCTGACATTTCTTATGTGGAAATGGCTGCCTTTTATCATCCTCTTTTTTACTGTGGATTGTAAAGATTCCAACTGAGCATCCAGCTGCCTTTCTTTTCCTTTTATTAACAAATTGTAACAGCTTCACTGGACCTGTGTAGAACATTCACCAGACACAGATGTTTATAAAAAGACATCACTTTTCTTCATCCAAACGTCTGTCTCTTGTCAGTGTCCTTTAGAGCAGCACTGCTGTCACAGACCCTGTGCAGTCCTGGTCCCATCAGCAGCATCAGGACATCAGTCCCCATCTCTCAGCAGCTCCTGGAGATAGACTGAGTTGATGTGGTAGGCATTGATGGAGCTGAACTGCCAGTAGCTCCTGCTGTAGTGAGCCAGTGCTGTGTAGTAGCTCTGCCAGGCGTCGCAGTAGCACTTCCAGTAGTGCTCGTACCCCCAGCCCTCGGCCGGAGCATCATCCCAGGGGCTGCAGCTCCGCTCCTCCTCAGTTCTGCTCGTGGCAGGACTGCAGAACCCGTGGTTGTGGCTTTTCTTGTGTTTAGCATTTTGTTTCAGGACTTTCTTCCTCACTTCATTTTGCCTTGGGACGTGGGATCGCTCCCGAGGCCGCTCTGGTGTAGGACAGACACCTGCAGGGCCCTGCCGAGCTGGGGGAACAGCATTTGGGTCCTGGCTGTCTGAAAACGCCTCAAAGCACGAGCTGTTGGCCCTGCTGTTAAAGGAATCCCTGGAGCTGGCTGAGCCATCACTGTCAGCAGACTCATCCCCGACTGCTGCTGTCTCTGGGTGATGTTCCATCTCTTCCCACTCCACGTCCCCATTTCTGGGCAGCTCACGTTGCTCTCCTGGGCCTGAGAAACTTAAAATCTCCACCTCTCTCTCTGACCCTTCTTTAATGAAATAATCATAGTCCTCAACAAAATCTGAGAAGCTCCAGGGACTGGTGAGGTGGTTTTTGAAAGAAGACAAGCATGGAATTTTGGGAAGATTTTTTTTTAAGGCCTCCTCATCTGGAGCCTGAGCACTGTGCTGTCCATCCTTCCTGGAGATAGGTTTGACTTGATTCCTCTGTTCTGTGTGACTGCTGGAAGTTTTAGGGTCTCTACTGTTTTTCTCTACATTTGCAGGATTTGTGCTCTTTTTTATCTGTTTTTGCTTTGGAGTCTTTTTTTGCCTTTCTACAGAAGAATTCTCCCTTGGCAGATGAGAGGGAGGCTGAGGTATGGCTGAAAAGCCATTCTGGACAGGCTGCAGCACTGGCTGCTCTGGTTTAGGACACACAACGTCACAATTCACCACAGGACCTGTAGGTATTGCAGGTTTGACTTCTACCTCCCCATCTTCAAACTGCAGCATCATTCCAGGAGGGATTGGCTCTGCAAAGAGAAACAAGCAGCCCCTCAATCAAGTGCATCCTTCCCTCTGGAACTCACAGAGTACCCAAGTGAAGCTTCCCAAAATTGCCTGTCAGACATCAAATGAGGGCCACAAACCAATCCTTTCAACTCTTGGAAGAGTTTAAAGAGCCAGAACATTTCCTTCACAGAAGGCATCAAAGGCTGCTCAAGACAAACACTACATGTCAGGAGCAGAGTGTGAAGAACACGGACTAAAAGCAGAGCAGCCCCAGCAGAGAAGGCACACATCAGCCCCCTGGGGCTGTCTGGAGCTCTGGCTAACAGGAATCCACCCAGCCCAGCTGCATCCCCAGCACAGAGCCCACCTGGCAGAGGAAGGAGCTGCAGGTTGCACTTCTGAGCGATTTTCATCAGGGTGTTCTCCTCCTCACCACGGCAGCAGTAGGTGACAGCCAGACCCAAGGTGCCTGTGGGACAGAGCAGAGTCAGAGAGCCTCAACAGGGGCTGCAGAGCTGCAGGAGCTGCAGGGGCTGCAGAGCTGCAGGGCCCAGGGCTGTCCCCACCGAAGCGCCCGGCGCGGCCGATGCGGTGCATGTAGGTCTCCCAGTCCAGGGGCACGTCCAGGTTGATGACCAGGTTCACCTTCTCAGCATCAATTCCACGAGATGTCTGCAGCAAGGGAGGAGGAGAAAAGGGCAGAAAGTGAGAGCTGAATAGCTCCACAGAGCTTTAAATAAATACAGAACCACAGGGAGGCTGGAAGGGACCACAGTGGGGCCATGTGGGTCCCCAGTCACCCCCAGCACTCACAGCACACTGCCCACAGAGCAGCTTTTAGGTGCAGAGCAACAGATAAACTGAAAACTGTTCTTGAGCCAGATCACAGAATGGGTTGGGCTGGATGGGCTCTAAAAGCACCATCTCATTCCAGCCCCTGCCACAGGCAGGCAGATGAGGAATGGGGGTGATTTCACAGTGAAAATAAGTCACAGTCCATGGTGCTTTATCAGCACATTGATGTTCTCTCCAATTCCAGGCCAAATCTAATCTCCTGAAGTAACTTTATGTGCAATACCCCTGCATGCTGTAAAATTTGCAGGGCAGTTAATAAATTTGAAATAGAATTTGTATAAAGCTTGTTTGAAAGCACTAAAAGCTCACCAAGTCTGTGGAAATCAGAACCCTGCAGTGGAATTGCTTTAATTTAGCCATGGCATCAAGTCGCTGATTTTGATTCATGTTGCCTAGGAAGATAAAAATTAGAAGCAGGTTACATTCTTCATCTTTATACCACTCACATTCTAGAAAATGCTGCTTTTTATCATCAGAAGTTAGAAACTTTCTCACACATCAGTTCCAAATGAGTAAAGAAAGAACAAACAAAACTGGAAAACTCAGTACAAAAACTCAGTACAAAAACAATTCTTTTCCTTGTAGACTGAGTCTTAAAAGAGCTATGAAGATTCAAATGCTGTGCTCAACCATTTAACCAGTGGCCCTGCAAGGCAAGACTTAAGATACATTTTCCTATTTTAGGTCTTAAATCAGAAAACTGTGACTGGATTTACCTGCAATGCACTCGGCAGGGAAGCCTCTGGATGTCAGTATTTCAGCCAGGTGTTGAGCCCTGAGGGAACACACACACTGAAAACTGGAAATAAAACCCCAGGCCTAACAACACCTGGGCATTCTTAGGTCATTCTCTACAGCCAAGGACTGCAATCTGGTATTTTCAGTATTTCACACTGCATTCCTCAGGCTGTATTTCAGACCTGAAGTCTGCAGACTGCTGAGACCTCACAGCTCCCATAAATTTCTCCACATGCACAGAAATTTACCCATGGTTGGACATTACAACCACTGCTTTCAAACAAGCTTTGTCTAGGTGTTGTTCCAAATGTATTACCTGCTGTGCAAATTTGAAAAGACTAAGGCTTGGTTGAAAGGAATCTTGCCAAACAACTCCTGCAGGTGCTGGGTTTTTTCCTCAAAGGTTTTATGTGGGAGGGGATGGGAATTCACAATTTTGTAGTACTGCTTCAGCCCTGAGCAGGAAACCAAAACAACAGATTAGGAGTTGCCATAAAAACATGCACAGAGTTCTGTAAACACGTGATGCTGCAGCTGAAGGGAAACCGCAAACAAAGAACCTCCAGGAGGAGTTTTTCTTAAAAGACTGACATTTTTTGAATGGATAGAAAAAGCAAAGAGTTCCATTTGTCACAGGTATTTTAAAAATACACAATCACAGATTGGTTTGGGTTGGAAAGGCCTTTAAAGACCTTCTCATTCCACTTCAAGATTCACTACATCAACATTGGCAATCAACATTCCTAAACTGAACAACTCAGGGGTGGAATTACAAAAACTCACACATTCTAAAGGCACATGTTTTGGTTTTAGTGTCCTCCTCTTAATCTACTGCTGTGTCTCTCTGCTTTTATCTGTGCTTACCAAGGAGGCCTGGATCCGTGGGGTTCAGCCTCACAAACGTGGGTTCCCTCATGTACCTGGTGAGAGCAGCAGCCAAGGACTCGGGGTAGGTGGCTGAAACTGCCAACATCTGCTTATTGACGGGCAGGGAGGAGTAGATCCAGCTGAGGGACAAAACCACAGCAGTTATGTACACGAGGGTGCCAGTGTCACCACACAGCCTCGAGAGAAGCCTTGTGCCTCACTTGATCTGCTCCTGGAAGCTGCCCTCCTCCAGCAGCTTGTCTGCCTCGTCCAGCACGAAGAGCCGGATGCTGGCTGTGCTCAGGTAGTCCAGCTCTATCAGCTGCTTGATCCGCCCTGCAGGGAGGGAAAGCACACAAACACCTTCAAAAACACAAACCCAAACGTCCCAACGATGAATTTCTGAAGTGTTCCCGAGCTACCTTTGGGGCTGTGCCCAATTAATGACAACAAACACAGCCAAGGCAGCTTCCCTCGGGTACCGAACTGGGGAGGGTCACAACCCACAGCAAAGCTGCTCCCTACCTGGGGAGCCCACAGCTATGTGACACTTCTTCAGCCTGCTTCTGTCCTGGCCCAGAGGAGTCCCTCCAATGAACACATGGCACTCCAAGCCTTCCATTTTTATCCCAATCGTTGTGATCACGGCGTGGATCTGCACTGCGATCTCCCTCGTGGGAGCCAGGATCAGGATCTGCGTGGTGCAAGGATTAAACGGGAGGGTCAGAGCCGCAGGATGGCGCTGAGAGCCAAGCCCCAGGGCCGCGGTGATTTCCAGCTCGCTGTCTCACGGCTTTCCACGCCACATTTCCCCAAAGCAGCGGCTCGCTGTCCCGGAGCGCCTCACCTGCGTGGCGGGGCTCTCCAGCAGCACGGCGTCCAGGGCGATGGTGGCGAACACGCAGGTCTTGCCGGTGCCAGACTTGGCCTGCACGATGAGATCTGCAAAGAAAGACCACGGGGGTGAGCCCAGCCCCGCCGCGTCCCCGGCCCCGCGCCCGGCCCGCCCGCTCACCCAGCCCGCAGCGCCCCAGCGGGATGGCCTTCAGCTGCACCGGCGACGGCCGATGGAAGCCGGCGGCCTCCAGCCCCGCCAGCACCGGCGGCGAAAGCAGCAGGGAGCCGAAGTCGGAGGGGCCGCCGGGCACCAGCACGTCCCGGGTGCGGAACCGGGCCCGCGCCTCCATGGGCGCCGCCATCTTGGCGGGGCGGGAAAGGAAGTCTCGCGAGAGGTGCCGTAATCGCGCGCCGGGCGGGGGCCGTGCCGCCGCCAGGGGGCGCCGCGCAGGAGGGAGAACATGGCGGCGGCCCCGCCTCAGGGCGGGCACGGGGAGCGGCCCCGCTCCGCACGGGCCGTGCCCTCCGAGCTCCGTACGGCCGGGGAACAGCCCGAAATCACCGCTGGGTCCGGCTCCTTGCGCTGCACAGACACCCCAAACCCCCGCCCTGTGCCTGAGAGCGCTGTCCGAACGTGCCCTGAGCTCTGGCGGTGCTGGGGCCGGGCCCATCCCCGAGGAGAGCGCACAGCTCACACAACACGTTAATTATGAGCCTACAGAAAATTCCTACCAAAAATGAACAGTGTAGTATTCACTTAGCAAAGGGCAAATGTGTTAATCCGTATGTGCGTTACTTACTACCCTCTGTAGGCCACTTATTTTAAATGGTGGGTGGGTTTATGAATAACAACTTTTATCGTGGCACTTCAGAGGCTCTGGACACGCAGCTTCCATTCATTGCCAGGGGTTTGGAAAATCTCCACAGTGGCTCCCACTGTACAAGCACATACACTGTGTCATTATTCTTCCAGTGCCGGCCAGCCTAAATGAATTTTAATGGCTTTGGTGTATCACAGCCTTGGTCACGCCTTTGAAATTCCTCGTGTCTGTATTCCTGATGGGGGAGAAAAGTCTGTCAGACTCTATTCAGTTATTTTTTTATTATGATATTTTCCTATGAATATCTGAGTACCAAACTCTTAACCCTGCAGGGCAAAGCGCAGTTGCAGTTTGGAGAGCTCGCCTCCAGCAAGGGGGAGCACAGCAGGTGGCTGGGACTGTGCCCCAGAGCACAGGTAACAGCAGCTACACACATTCTGCTCTTCCAATTAGTTTTTAATTTTTAAGTGGATATTCTCATTGTTCCTCAAGGGGAAAGAGTCTCCGACATGAGATAATTGTCTCTCGATAAATCTGGGAAAGGAGACAGACAAAGACACCTGGACATAACAAACGTTTGATTAAACAGAGCCTCTCATAACCCTTTTAAATTGATGTGATTTGAACAGACAAGAAAGAGCAGCGAGGAGGGATTGTTCCCAGGGGGGAAGGGCAGTGAGGAGGTGACAATACAGCCCCCAAGAGCCATCGCAGGAACTGCTCCCCTCTCTGCTTTTCTCACTTACTCCTTTCTCCAAGGTTTCACGCAAGTTGCAATACAAGCAAGGTGATCTGGAGACAGACATTATTCTCTGTGGTGCATTAATGAGACATTCAGACACTGTGCCGTCATTCTCAAAGATGCTGCTGTTTATTTAATTTCCCTTCAGCTGCTCAATGCAGACAGACTCCAAACCTTCTCCCTGTGTGTGAGACACCCTTGGCAGATTTGTTGTCCCTCTCCCACTGGTCTTGGCCCTGACTGAGGTGTCTGTGTCACATTTCAGCTCCTGCAGTTCTGTCAGTAGATCCCATGAAAGATTTTGTTTTAAACCTCATTCCTGTAGTAAATCCTTCCTGCTCCTGCTCCTCACTTTGCTGTGAGCTCTGGAAGTGCTGTGCTGTGCCGTGAGTCACAGCACAACGAGGAATCTTCGCCCTTCAGGCCTTGCTTTACCTCAGTGACTCTCGCGCCCTGAGTTCCCATTGTCGACCTTCACATGTCAGCCCTGCCAAGAGGAATCTGCAGCTTCCATGACATGGCTTTGCTTCTGCTTGCAGTGAGAGCCAAAGGAAGTATTCCTGCTCAGAGCATCCTTTGGAAAGCTTGACATTTAATCTGAATACTCTGCAGGCACAGTGGGTCCTGGGAAAGGATTTAGGTTAGTAAAAGAAGCAGATGAGACTAAAATAACAGGTTCTTTTGAAGGGATATAAACTCTCTAGCTTGGGGTCATAAAAATCATTGAGGTTTTAGGATGCAGAAGAGCCCTGCTAGTGAAAGTTCTTCCTCCCATATGCACTGAGAGCATGTTTTATTCCTCCAAGAAAGTGCTCACCACATTTTTGTCCCTGCTAGAAAGCGCACATCACATATTTGATTTTAATTCCATGCTGGAGTTTCCCCTGAATCTGTGTATCAATATATCAGCTTTAGGTAAATGATGTTCTAAGACACCTCTGAGTGATGTTGCTGATGCTCAAGGTCAGGTGCTCACTATTTCAGACTATTTCAGCCTAACACCTGAAATACTGGGACTTAGTACTTGTACTAAATACTTCCCACAAATTTATCCACTTCCTCCTTTTGTTATAAATCTACTCTTCATTTCCAACACTTAAATTCTTGTTATGACTTTGAAATACTGAGGTAAAATGCTCATGGATAATTTGTATTGGCTTCCAGAACTGTTGGGTTGTGTCTATTTTAAGAATATGTTCATTATAGATTTGGACATTGCTACTGCAAACAGGCACCAGCCTTTCCTTATTCCTTTGCCTTCAAAGGATTTGTCTTTCAGATCTGCCAAGACATGGAATTATTCAGATCAAATCTGGTTTACATAATATTTGTAGGATATTTTGCAAGTGAGATAATCTCATCCTCCTCTCCCAGATGTTTTCAGATTAATACAGGGAAGTTTCTCTGTTCTCTGCAGCACGTGTGAGTCACTCTTTGGAGTGTGGGACATATTTGTGTGTACACTGCCATGGAAACTGTGTTTGTTCTCTGTACAGTAGAGCCCAGGACAGTGAAAGGGCCATTGATGCCAGCAGAGACAGTGACTGTGTATTCACCACCAAAAATTGACTCTGAGCACCCTGCACATCCACTTGCCCTCTGGAAAAACAAGCTGCATGGCAAGTTACCAGGGAGCAGCAAGTCTTGGGAGCAGCAGAATCTTCTCCGTTGCTTTAGTAACTGACAGAGTTGTGGGTTTTTCCCAGCGAGGCTGGTGCGTGGAGATGTCAGAAATAATGATGATGATGAGGAGGAGGAGGATGGTGATGTCTTACATCCATCTAAGGCTCATTTCAGTGCCCTCCTGTGGAATGGATTTGGTTCCTTGTCAGGCACATTCTTCACAAGGATCACAGAGAGCTGCCCAGGTTTCAGATGGAACCTCAGGTCCGTGGGGGAGTCACCACAGGCACATGCACGGGGGCAGCTGCAGAGAAAAGCAAGCAGACCTAAGGGATCGGGTCAGAGCAGCAATTCCAGCTCTGCAGAGAGAAATGCCAGCATTTCACTCCTGTTGTTTTCCTCCAGATAAATAAACATCATCCCATTTTAATCTTAGATACCACGCTTTGCTAAATTATTTTTTCAGCTCATATGAGCAGGATCTAGGTCACGAAAACGCAGTGAGCTGAGATGAAATCCAAGAGTTCAGCACAAGGCAGCACAGTGGCTGCACAAGGAGCTGCCCTGGTGCTTACCCCTGGCACTCCAGGGCAGGCAGAGCAATGCCAGGAGCTGGAATTTGGCTGGAGCAGCCTTAAAAGTTTTATTTTGAGGATGGGGCATATTGAGGCTGGGGCATGTCAGAACTTTATAAATGCCACAAGTGCAGAGACTGTATGTACTAAATTGACTTAATGGAAGAAACAGTCAGATTTTCAGGGCTATTTTACCTCCCTATGCACAAATATAAAACCAGACCAAGTTCTGACATTATATCTTTACCTATCATGGCTGGGTGTTTCTGCCCCAGTGGGTTTAAACAAGGATGGATGCAATTCAGGTCATGCTGCAGCTCAAGTGGGAGGAAATTCTGAAAGGTTTGTCGTCAGCGTGCAAGAAAGTCAAAAGGAAAGAAAATTCAGCGATAACTACGCTTGTTAGTTCAGCAAAGAGCAGTCACGTGGGAGCCTGGAGAAAGCAGATCAATGAACTGAAAGACAACAAATGAGATGAGCCTTCAGCTGTGAAGGGATGGATGTTTCCTCAATCAGGAAGGAACGAGGCAGTTCATAGAAGTGGAATACTCCACTCTGAAGGAGTATTCTAATTTTTGCCCAAGGATCTCAGTTTTTCTTTTTATCCTGAAATAAACCATGTAGCCTTCTGCTTGAGGGTGTTTTATTCTTGGCTCTGTATTTTCTCAGAGATCTGATTTTCCACTGCACTGCACCATCTGCTCATGGTTTACACCACGACAGAGCGGAAGGAGTGCAGGGCCTGGCATGAGGTGTCGGTGCCGCTTTGAACCAGTTGTCTACACGCAAGAGAAAAATGCTGCTTAGTAAGGAAATCCTACTGAGAAAATATTTCAGATTTTTTCTCTTCTCTTGCAAGTTTCCAGGAGTTTGGAGCACATGAATATTCCAGTCTTTTCTTTATTCTGTGCTCATGAACTCCTTTATCAGTCTCCTGGGACAGGAGCAGCCCCGGAGGCTGGAAAATGGATCAAAAAGATGTCCTTAGCAAAAGCCAAAGAGAGCCAGGAACCTCTTCCTGTTCATCTGCCAGAAGATCACAGAGTTTGGTGTCTTGCAAAAGAGGCACAGGAGCTTGCAGCTTCTGCCACTTGCTCTGTGCACGTGCAGGTGGCCCCTTGAATCCTCGGCACGCGCTGAAGGTGAACACTGTAAGTTCAGTTTGATCCTCCCAATGACCATGGCTATCAGTGGGATCTCTGCTGTGCTCTGACACTCAAACAGGAGGGTGATGAACAGGAGTGATGACCAGACCTGGGTTAGGTCTGGGCCGGCCCTTCTCACCGTGCCTGGGACACTGCAGAGCCCTGGGAAGCTGGGTCATCACTCCCTGCTCGTTCCCTGTGCCTCAGAACTGCCCGAGCCAGGGGCATTCCGGCTCCTGTGGGGCCATCCCAGCCTTCCCATCCCTCACTCCTGCCCATCTCCATCCTGCCATATGCTGGGATGGGCTGTGGACATCCACACCCCAGCCTGGCCCCTGGGGAACAGCCAGCTGGCCAACAAACCCTGCCAGGTTCCAGGGAAAAAACCATAGCTGGGCTTGCTGCCTGACACTGCAGGAAAGACTCGAGACTGGCAAGCACCCACTCACCATGGCATGGCCTGCTGGAAGTGATTGGCTTTTTGATTTGTTCAATAAATTAATATCGTTACTGCCCCATGTTCTACAGAGCCTCAAAGAGAGATGCTGTTCCCATGCTGAACAGATGGGAAATGGGAACCCTGAAATGAGCAAAGAGGAGGGAAAATTTGACCCATAATAACCGAGACACTGGAAGGATCAATAAGCATTAACTCTGGAGTGTTTCCCAAACACATGTGAAAGGGCAGATCGCAAATTTCCCATTTAAATTGGACTTTGACACAAAGGTCAGCTTTCAAATACACCAAACCCGATTTCTATAAACAAACAAGCAAACAAACCGAATCTTACTACCTTCTATAAAAACTGTTTTTCTCAAAAAAAAATAAAGACCTAGAGAGGCAAAATTTTAGCCAGTCTTTGTGGAATTTATTTGGTTTGGAAACTTCAAACCCTTTCAAATTCAGCAGTTATGAAACCTGATGATCCCAAAGCGTTTGTATTTTGTCCCGGCTCGCTTGTCCATCTGTTTGGTGTCCTGTGGTGAGAAGCAATATTAGAAGTTGTTGATCTGAGATAAAAGAATCCCGGTCTTAGAGGGGCTCATCCGTAGCTCCGACATCCCCCGTTCCGCCGAGTGCCACGGGCTGAAACAGCGCCCGTGAAACCGGAGGGGAAACTTCCGAAAATAAACCTCGCTAAAGCACTTTGGACACCTGTCTGTGATCTGTGAGCACAGCTCTCTGTGCGCTGGTCCTGCCACAGGGAGCTCGGCTACCGGCACGGGCAGCTCGGTGTGTGTGTCCCTGTCCCCGGTGATGGGCACGGGCAGCTCGCTGTGTGTCCCTGTCCCCGGTTACCGGCACGGGCAGCTCGGTGTGTGTGTGTCCCTGTCCCCGGTTACCGGCACGGACAGCTCCAGCTCGGTGTGTGTGTCCCTGTCCCCGGTGATGGGCACGGGCAGCTCGGTGTGTGTGTCCCTGTCCCCGGTGATGGGCACGGGCAGCTCGGTGTGTGTGTCCCTGTCCCCGGTGATGGGCACGGGCAGCTCGGTGTGTGTGTCCCTGTTCCCGGTTACCGGCACGGGCAGCTCGGTGTGTGTGTGTCCCTGTCCCCGGTGATGGGCACGGGCAGCTCGGTGTGTGTGTCCCTGTCCCCGGTTACCGGCACGGGCAGCTCGGTGTGTGTGTCCCTGTCCCCGGTGATGGGCACGGGCAGCTCGGTGTGTGTGTCCCTGTCCCCGGTGATGGGCACGGGCCCCCGGGCGCAGAGCAGCCCTCGCACACAAACGGGGACACCGCGACTGGGTGGCTTTGCAATTTCTCCCGATTAAAGCCATGTAGGTTAATCCGTGCTTTCGGTGGGGTGGTCCGCGTCTGCGGAGCAACGTGCACAAAGCAGAGCACGACAAACCAAAGCACCCAACTCCGGCCGCCAGCAGGGCCCGGGAGCGCTCGGGCGGAGCGCGGGGGAGCGCTGGGCTGGAGCCGGGGAGCGCTGGGCTGGATCCGGAGCGGAACGGGGCTGGAGCCGGAGCGGAGCGGGGCTGGAGCCGGAGCGGGGCTGGATCCGGAGCGGAGCGGGGCTAGCTCGGAAACAGCGCTGGGCTGGCTCTGGAGCAGGGCTGGGCTGGCTCTGGAGCAGAGCTGGGCTGGCTCTGGAGCAGCACCCGCCGCCTCCAGCAGCGCTGCGGGTGCCGGGGCCGGGCGGGGGGATGCGGCTGCCCCCGCCCCGCCGCCCGCACACGCGGCCCCGCCGCCGCCGCCGCGCCCGCCCCGCGCCCTGCCCCACGGACACCGGACAGCCCCGGGGACACCGGCCAGCCCCACGGACACCGGCCAGCCCCACGGACACCGGCCAGCCCCGGGGACACCGGCCAGCCCCACGGACACCGGCCAGCCCCACGGACACCGGCCAGCCCCGGGGACACCGGCCAGCCCCACGGACACCGGCCAGCCCCACGGACACCGGCCAGCCCCACGGACACCGCACAGCCCCGGGAACACCGGACAGCCCCACGGACACCGGCCAGCCCCACGGACACCGGCCAGCCCCACGGACACCGGCCAGCCCCCCGGAGCCGCCCCGCGGACACCGGCCAGCCCCCCGGCCAGCCCCTCTCCCCTCCCCTCCCGCGGCGGGGCCGTGCCGAGCCGGGCCATGGAGCAGCACCTGCGGCGCCTGCGGCAGGAGCTGGTAAGGGCCGGGGGTCGCACCGGGGGCGGCTTTGGACGGGGCTGGGAAGGGCTCGGGGGTCCCGCCGCTCCCATCCCCGTGAGCGGGGGCAGGTCCCGGTTTTGGATCGGGGGTCCCGTCGCTCACGGAGGGCAGGTCCCGGTTTTGGCTCGGGGGTCCCGTCGCTCACGGAGGGCAGGTCCCGGTTCTGGCTCGGGGTCCGTCCGGCTATCGGGGAGAAACCGCGGCGGGGGCGTGCGGGGGCTTTAGGGACAAGCACAGGTCAGAAATGAGAGGAGCAGCCACACAGATGGACAGGAACAACTTTCTGGGGATGCAAGGACTGTAAAAGGAGCGCGCTGGCACCTCCGGTACCCTGTGAAAATAGTTCTTTAATAGCAAAGCCTTTGTCAGGAACGAGCGCTGTTTCCTCGCTCCTGCCCGGGGGTCCCCTGGCTCCCGGCGCTGGCTGGGCTGGTCCGCCAGCCCCGAGGCGCTGCTGCTGCTCTGGGGCTGCCTGGGGTGGGATGGGAGGAGGAACCGAGACTTCCCAAAATAGGGTTCCAGCGGGCCTGGCTCGGAGTCTGCCTTGATAAATAGATAATGAGAACAAAAGGGGAAGACAAGGCAGAGCACGAACGGCTGGGTGAAGTTTCTGAAGGCGAGAAGCTCCCGGTTTGGACTGCAAAGGAGGTTGGTTCCAGCTGGGTCCGTGCTCGCTGGAGTTGTGTGCAGTGCCTGCATTGCAGGAATCATTCCGTGGGTAAAACCAGCGAGTCCCGGGCGGGCGGGCAGGAGAGCCCTGTGCTCCTCCACATCCCGGCTCTGCTGAAACACGGCCTGGGGCCTTTCGCTCCCGGGAAATGTGGAGCAGTGACATTTAACCTGCTGGCCTTCCCAGTGTTTCCCCAGCAAACACAGGAGGTGAAAAACAAAGTAAAAGAAAGGAAAATGGGAGTCACTGGTGTGCTGTACACTGAGTGTGACAAATGAAATGCAAACTGGGACATGTACAGAATAATCTGAGAGCTCTTGAAAATCTGAGTTGGGAGCTGGGATGGGAGAAGGAATAATTCCCAGAAGAACATCCTAAAAATAAGGTTCCTAAATCAGTGTTTTGTCTTCTAACCAAATCTGTTTTGTTATCTGAGCAATACTTTTGTAGAGGAGCCTTAACATTGCACCTCTGAGTCTAAACCGTGCCTGTTTTGTAGTACCAAATATAACTTCTGAAGAGTCAATATATTCAACAGAGAGGCAGATCCCTCACACTTAATGTGCAAGCCAGAAAAAAAAAAAATAATGCTTTAAATGAGAAAATTCTGGCTTTCTTCAGTCCTGCAGAAATTGATTTTTTCAATTGTAAAAATGCAACAGTTTTTATTATATTAATGAACCATGGCTTAGCCTGGCATGAATCTGTGTGTATGCTTGGCTTAAAAAACTGGCGAGGGGCAGATATCACCTTCAGCTGGACAGGCTGTGACTTGACTGAGAGCAGCCTGGGTCTCCTCACGTTTGGTTTTCACCAGTCCCATTCGTTCCCCCTCCCACCAGCCGGGTTTTGTTATTCAGACTTTCAAGCTTCCTTTCCCACGGGTTCCGTGGGATCCGGGCGCTCTGTGCGGGACATCCACGGCTGCAGCTGGACAGAGCCTGGGGTCACCTCCTGCAGCCCCGAGTGAGAGTGGGAACCGCAGCACTGGGATCCCGAGCAACGACAGCTTGTAAAAATCCCTTCTGGAATGAAAATAGATGAATGTTTCTGTGCAGAGCAGCAGCTGGGCCCATCTGCACCACGGGCAGTGGGAGCTGCTCTGCCACAGCCTCGCTCGGGATGCACAGGAGGCACGGGCAGGAGTGGTGAGGATGGCTTTGGCCACTGGGGCCAGGGAGCCTCCTGAGCAGGGCATCCCTGGGAACTGAGGAGCACACCCGGCTGTGCTGTGTGCCACCAGCAGCCCTGCTGTGCACAGCTTCCCTCCGAGAGGAGCCAGCCTTGCTGGGGCTGCTCAGTGGCACATGGCAGGGTCACAGACTGTCCCATTGGCAGCTTAGTTTGTCTCCTCTGGTTTGGTAAACCAGACTTTTGGGCAGTTTTGAGGAGGGGATTGTCTCCAAAAACAGTGGACGTTGGCTCAGCTCCCAGTTCCCAAGGAAAGGTTATCTTCCAGTGCAACTCAATCCCCCAGCAGTGTGAGATAGGAGGATTCCAGCTCTGTTTTTTCTTTCCCTTGCTTTGTTCATTAAAAACATATTTAATTGCTGCTGTGCTTGGCTGGGGCTGCTGGTGAGCCCCCAGTGTCACCTGTGCCTGAGAGCACAGCGAGCCGTGCCAGACAAGAAACCAAGCAGTGATCTCTGGCACGCTCCCCCTGCTCCCCCCATTTCCTCTGGGAAAGCTCTGCCAGGGCTCCCGAGGATGAATCTGACCCCTTTGAGGCAGTGAGGGAGAGCTCTCCCGTTCCACTCGCATGTTTTCCATTGTAAGCTGATAGTTTCTGGCATGTGTGGTGTCCCTTTGATTGGAATTCATTCAGAAGCTTCCACATGCAAATGCTGCACAGGCAGGAGAGCTCAGCTGACACAGCCATTCATCTGCAGGCTGCTTCCAGGGGCTGGGATCCCCATCCCGGCCTGACACCGGCCTGAGGAGCCATTCCCAACAAGCTGTGCCAGCTCCCTGCACCCCAGCCCCGGCTGGGAAATGCTCAGGACCTTGTTCTCCTCTGGGGAGCCCCTGGAGATTTATGGACACGCTGTGGCTTGTGGGATGTGCAGCGCTGGTGTGTGGGTCTGGTGATGGAATAAGCTGTGATTCTGCACCCCTGTCATCTGTCCTTCCCGTGCAGTGTGCCCCAGAGCTCGGGAATGTGCCATTTGTGCCATTAATCCCCATCCTCAGAGCCCTTTGGGCTGGATCAGCCGCATTCGGAATCTGCAGATGTCGTCCTGAGGCAGAACTGTGGCTGCTCCCCGAGCCACAGAACATTCTCTCAGCTGAGGGATCAGATTTAACACTCCCTGGCACAGAGGAGTTCATTTCTGTGCCCCACACTGCACAAGGCAGCGCCTCCCTGCACTCAGACACACTTTGCACTGATGTGCAGCATCACCCATGGACCGTGGGAGGGGCTGGGGGCTCATCTGCACTCAGAATAAATCAGTTTTCTCTCTGGGGACTGCTGAGTCCATAGGGTAGATTTATCTGGGACGTTTGGTTTGTGTGGCTGGAACAGGCAAGGGGGCACAGCCACGTCAGCTGTGCTTGTAACTTTACTAGGCATGCTTTGGTTTTCACATGAATCCAGGATATATCTGGGGTTTCTCTTTTTACTGGGAGGAAAAGTATTAAAGTCACTACTCTGACTTGAACTTTTAATGTTCTCCCTGCACATTTGTCATAAATGCACTGAATTACTGAGTTTGATAGAGTCTGACTCCCTTCTTACATTAATTTATGTCCTGGTAGACAATGTTTCTTGCTATGAATATCCTGCAGGAATAGAACATTGGGTCTGAGTGAGAAATACAGCCAATTATTTTTACTCTTTGTCTCACACTGGGTCCTATTCCGGTAAGTGCGTCACGCTCCGAGAGGATCTGCTGTGTTTTCATTCCTGCTCTCTCGGAAGGGGCAGCTGGGCTGTTTTGTGGTCTGGGAGGCACAAATGAAGCCCTGAGGGTCTGGTGTCACTGCTCCAGCTCCAGCAGGTGGGAACAGGCAGCTCCACGTGTGTCTCTGCTCAGGCAGGTCCCTTTTTGGGTGACTTTCCCCTGGCTGCAGGAGGCAGCTCCAGAAGGTTGGGTGGGTGTCACAGGATCTCATTCCTTGCTGTTCCTGGGGGAAAGGTGCAGAGGAGACAACAGCAGATGTCCTGTCACATCTAACTGGGGAGAGGAGGCACTCACAGGCCTTGTCCTCTGGGTTATTTCCAGAGCAGTCACATAAAGATGAGGATGGATTTTTTCAGACTCCCAGCTTCACATAATCAGGAGCGTTAAAGATTCCCAGGGAAGCAGGTCTGGGCTGAAAAATGACACTTTTAACCATCATCTTCAGTGGCCAGTGTGTCCTGTGCTCTCTCTTATCCTTGGGTTGTGAGTAAAAGTCTGGAGACTGGAGTTATTTTTGGCCCATTTTTATCCTGGTTGAGGAGAATTGATTTTTCTGATTTGCCTTTGAACACAGGGAGTGTGATTGGGAAGCACAGAACAATATCCTTGCAGTGGGAAGGAAGGTGGAGAATGGAGTGATGTGAACCACGTCCTTCATGGTTAACATCTGCTTAGGATCTATTTAAATTGTTGTGAGGGGGAGTCCCTGGTTCAGTTTCAGCATCCTTCCTCTTCAGATAAACCGTGAGCTCACAGTCAGCATCCTCATGTACCCCTGACATACCCTGGGGAGACAAGAAGTAAAAGAAGGACTTGAAATTATTGTGATAAAACACAAGGACTGAAAGACAACTGCAGGCCCTTGGCATCCTCCAGGGGAAGGAAAAGAAAGGTGGAACAGCTCTGTGTGAGCTGTGCAGCAAGGCTGTGCCCAGCCACAACTGCAGCCTCGCTGGAGATTAATCCAGTTAGTGACCCAAAGGGAAACACAGAAACAATATCATCAGCTCAGCAGTTCTAAAATAATTTCAGTCTCTATTATGTCATCTGCTGTAAATACCAATTGTTTGCTGCTGGCTCTGTTGCCCATCAGAACTATTACTGAGAGCTATTTGCCATTTGTTCTTTCCTGTTCTCTTAGCAATAACTTCCTCTCTGTGCATTTCTTTTACCTAAGAGCTGGACATCTGTCTTCCTCCTCATTGTGACAAACACACTCAGGGCTCTTCTCCCCAGCTCTGTGCTCAGCTGAACGCTGGGGCTGTCTGGGCTTTTCCTTGCATCAGCATCAGCAGTGATGTGTGCCTGGGCTGGGCATGCTGACAGCTGGGGCTTTGGGAAGGGGACTGGAACTGGGTTCTGAGAGCTCGGTGAAGGCAGATAACAGAAAAACATCTGTTCCCAAATGGCTGGGGAAAGTTATCACTTACCTGGGAAGTGGGCAGTGACAAGGAAAACCTCCCTTGTTCGTAGTGCTCAGGTATTTGAGGCTGAATTTGATGAAATGCCAGGAGCTGCTGGAGGAGGTTCTGTGGGACAGGCTCTGCTGTGTTAATCAGAGGTGGAAGATCATTGATCTCCCAAGTGTGTGGAGCAGCTGTGGGTTATTGTTGGGGAGTGAGGAGATCATGGCAAGGGTGGCTTCCAAAGCAGTTGGTGCCTCTGCTGCTCAGGATGGTGCATTTCCAGTGCAAAAAACACTCTATGAACTCTGGCAGTTTCTTGTTTGCTTCCCCCCCATGTAGAACATTCCCTGATGATGGTTTGAGAGTGGAACTTTGAATTTTGCGCTTCAGTTTTCAGTGCTCGGGGTGTCTTAGTTTGAGCTTTGCTGTGGAGGAGCACTGAGGCAGAGCTGCACAGGAGGACTGAGCCAGGTAATGCCTCAGTGCTGGGGAAAGGAACCTCTCCCATCACACACCAGTCCCAGGCTCTGCAGGAGAACACAGCCCTGTGAGTACTTGTCTTGCTTTAAAGGGCATGAGTTGGCTTGTGCAGAATTAGACAGAAAATATTTCATGCCAATTTTTAGGGATTGCAAAAGTTTCAGGAATAATGAGATCCAATTTGAGGCATCTCATTTTTTACTGGTTTATAGAGACAGATTTGGATATCTGCATGTTGTCATGGTTCTAAGAGGGCTTTTTTTGGAAGCCAAACAAGCGCTGCTATTGAGGGGCCAAGTGTCTCAGATGAGACACCCTGGGAATGCTGCTGGATTTGTGCATCAGGCTCTGTGCAGAGAGAGTGGCAGCGCTGCTGGGGTTTGCAGAGGCTCAGGCAGAGATCTCCTCATGCCCAGCTCACACAGCAGCACCTGCAGGAGCCCAGCACGCTCAGGCTCTCTCCCCACACCACCTGAAGCTCTCTGGGATTCTGGGTCCCATTCACGCTCTGTGTGCACTCAGAGTTCATCACAAATTTCAGTTCCTTCTGCTCGAAGTGTGTGGCCAAGAGCCAGTGAGGCTACAAGGGCTCTCTCCAGCCTGGAGCTCCCATCTCCTCCAGCAGTGCAGCCATTTGATTTCCAGCCCTATCTGCTGAATTATTTGCAGAATCCCTTTTTCTTCTCGCAGACCAATGGTTCAGTCCTGACCCTGTGCCAGGGAGGTGATCTCTCTTCTCTGGGACATTGTTCCTTTCTGGAGAGTCTCAGAGAAGCCAGTCTGAACTTGGGAGAGCCGAGATCTTGGCAGGGAGGAGGGGCTGGCAGTCAGACACTGGGGAAGGTTTATTTTCCCTCCACAATTTTCTTTCCAAGGTGAGTACTCTTAATTGCAGGTGGGTGGAATCCAAGCCCCGCAGGCTGTTTGGTCACCAGGCAGTGACTTCACTTTGGGTTGGGCTTCCCTCACTCTCCATTCTGTAAAAGACCGAGCAGATACCGTGAAGAGCAAAAGATAAAGGAGAGGGGGTTGGTTTGCTTCATTTTTTAACTTGCACAACCCAAAGTTGTTGTTTCAAACACAAAGCAGTGTTTGCCAGCAGAGTTAGAGGTCTCAGGATGTTGAAAGCTGTCGCTGCTGGAGGGATTCACCCTCCCCAGGGCCAGCCATGGAGCAGGACAGAGGATCCCAGCCCAAATCCTCCTCCTCTCCTGTCCTGTGCTGCCAGGGGCGGCTCAGCCCCGGCATCCCCACCTCAGGCATTCCCAGGAGAGGCTTTCCACTCAGGAAAACATCCCCTCTTCTCTTCCAGCAGTTCAGGCTCCCCAGTGTGGTGCTGGCACCAGCTTTGGCAGCCCCAGCTCCTTTGTTCAGGGGAGGTGCTGGCTTTGGGCTCGGGGCTGTTCCTGCTGGGAGCTGGTGCTGGTTGTGGGTGAGGAGCAGCCCAGGAAGGGTTAATGCTCCCTGCTCGTGCCAGGGCAGCTCTCTGGGCCCGGGGGAACGGGGCAGGAGCCGGGGGCTGCAGGAGCCCAGCCCCAGCAGGACCCTGCGCTCCCCACGGCGCGATTACTGCACCGGGGGATTTGGTGGGAAGTGACCAATGAGGGGCCAAGCTGGCTCCAAATCCAGCTTTTCCCAAAGCCCAGATAAAACAGACTGCCATTAATGAGGCAAGAAAGGTTAGGACGAGCAGCATTACAGCAGATCTGGAGAGGTAAGGTGATAGTTCTGGCTGAGGCTGGCAGAGCATCTGGCCCCAATGGGAGCCAGGAGCTCGGTGAGGCTGGAACTGGGACATGATTTGCACGTCTGCAGCAGGAGTTTATTTGCTGATGTTAAGAAATGCCATAGCTGGAGGCTCTGGGTACTGGAATCAGGAAGCTGAGTACAGATTTTCAGTATATTTGTAGCTGTGTGCTCATTCTGGGTGATAAACAAGTTTCTCAAGAGGAAAGCTCTGAAAAATGTCTGTAACCTGCCGGTGAGTTTAGTTTTAGGTTCTGGGGTTTGAAATGGGGATTTGTGGTCAGAAACTGTTGAGCAGTTTTCACGTAGAGAGCTGGGTTGTCACAATTTTCTGATGGCTGCTCTCTCTCGCTGCTCAGCTGCTCGTAGAGATGGAAATAGAGCGACTAATTGAACCAGCTTCGTTAAAATGAGGGAGATGTAGAAAGTAAAGCTTGGTACTGTAAAGCTGGATATAAGAAAAAGGTAAAAAGCTGGCCTTTTCCACCCTAACCTTGAGATCTGTTGCTGTACAAAAAATGGTGATGAGCCTTTTAGTGCTGGTGACAGCGTGGGCTGAAGCTTTCCTTGCCGGGGTAATCTCTTCTGCAAACCACCCCAGCCCAGTGTGGCACGGCCTCACCTCCAGCCCTGCCAGCCCTGCTCTTCCTCCCCCTCCTGAAAAAGAAGAAGTGGCAGCTGTTGGAAAGTGGAGCCCGTTTGCTTTCTGGTGCTGCTTTGGGAATCTGATCCAGATCCTGCATGAGAGAGAGGAAGCAGCAGAGCGAGAGAGAAGGGCGGGAGCTGGGAAGCTCTGGAGAATTACTTGCTTATTTTAAGCCTGGTGTAGAAAGTTCAATCTTTGTAGTGAGGTTCAGGGATGAAGCAGAACTGCTACTAAAGGTCCTAGCCTGGGAATCAAAGAATTCCTGGTTGAATGTAAGTAATCCTAGAGTTTGTTGGTTGTTCTGTGCAAAATTTCCAGTGCATTGGAATGTTTTTGATTGTCCTCTAGCGAGAGGTGCCTGTGCTGAGGGCGTTGAGACCTGGTGTGTTATGGAGTAACAATTTCATTCTTCCTGGGGCTTATTTTTAATCCACTTGAGCAGTTCAGGTGAGGAAGCAAGGCTCTGTTCTGGCTGCCGATTTCAGCTGGGGACAGGGCACAAAAGACTCAAAAGCGCAGGAATATTCCAAAACTGGCGGCAGCCAAAAGCATTCAGAATTCTCCACCTTGGGCTTCTGCCAAGCAATTAATGGAAACTCAAACTCTTTATTTTTGTTGTCAGGTCAAACAATCCACTTCTGTCAGCTCCTCTTATTCCTAGAGGGACACTCCTAGAGAAGCCTAAGGAAAGTTGGGGTGCTGTTGGCTGAAGTGGATGTAGCACAGGTGGGGCAGCTGCGGCCAGGAGGGAGGGGATGGACCAGAAAACTGCTGAGCCCTGCTCTGCTGCCCTGTGCTGCTGTCCTGCCCTGGGGACACTGCTGGGGACACTGCTGGGGACACTGACCCACCAGGGACACTGCTGGGGACACTGCTGGGGACACTGCTGGGGACACTGACCCGCTGTGCTCTTCCTCCGCAGCTCTCCATGAAGGAGGTGGGTGACGGGCTGCACGAGCAGATGAACTGCATGATGGGCGCCCTGCAGGAGCTGAAGCTGCTGCAGGTGCAGACAGCCCTGGAGCAGTTGGACATCTCGGGGTGCCGCAGCCCCCCGGAGCAGCGCCGGTGCTGCCGGAGCGGAGCCGGCCGGGACTCGCGGCCGGGCCAGGCGAGGGGACCCTGCCCCCCGGGCCTGGCGAGTCCCGGGACAGCCGGGCTGTGCCATCCCACCGCGTCCCCAGAGAGCGACCACCCTGGAGAAACCCCCTCCTCCTCCTCCTCCTCCTCCTCCTCCTCGTCCTCGTCCTCCCGGAGCCCCTGTGGGGAGGATCTGTGTCCCCCAAAAGGACCTTCCTCGGTGTCGGGCAGAGCGGAGCGCGGCCGGCCCCGGACACCCGACGGGGGCACAGCTCGGGGGTGGCCGCCGTGCCAGGAGTGCCCGGGCTGTGACGATGGCCACGACTGGACCTCGTCCCTGATGTCCCAGAGCAGGAACCGGCAGCCGCTGGTGCTGGGGGACAACATCTTCGCAGACCTGGTGGGGAACTGGCTGGACCTGCCCGAGCTGGAGAAGAAGGGGGAGAGGAGCGAGGAGTCCCTGTCCGTGAGCAGATCCCAGGAGCTCTGCAGGAAGTTCTCCCTCACAGCCAACATCTTCAAGAAGTTCCTGAGGAGCGTCCGGCCGGACCGGGACAGGCTGCTCAAGGAGAAACCTTGCTGGCTTCCTCCTGAGGACAAACAGCCCGAGATCTCCAAGAGGTCCAAAAAGATCAGCAAACTCAAGGGGACATTTTACTTGCCCCTGCACGGGAACCTGCAGAGCCATCACAGCAAAGCAGAGAGGTGCCCGAGGGCCGACAGCCGTGGGGAGCACCCCAAAATGGGCTCCAAGAAAGTCCAGGAGTCCAGGGACCTCAGCCAGGCGGGCTTTGACATCAACACGGCCGTTTGGGTCTGAGCCTGTCCCGTCCTCTGCTCTGCCAGCACCACGTTCCCCTTCCCAGGAGACTCCTGAGCTCCCTGCAGGGACAGGAGAGGAGTCCTGCAGGACGTGCTGCGGGCTTCACTCGCCTGCACGTGCAATTTTCTGGACAACTGCGGCTCCAGGGACTGCCTGAGCAGCAGCTGGCACAAGTGGGGGGACCTTTGGGGGCCAACATTTTGCCAATATTGGCAAAAATAATCTTTAGCAGCTTTAGGGTGAGTGGTGCCACAGGTGAGCAGCTCCTGGTGCCAGGCCCATTCCACCATCTCCACCTCAATGGCTGCAGCACAAAATCCACGGTGTGCATGTGTGTGTATGAGTGTGCAAATACATATATATATATATAGTTTTGTTAAAAAAATCTATTCCTGCTTGTGTGCACTTGACACTGGGTTATAAACCAGGCATCCCAAGCCTTGTACCTGAAGCACTTGTTATTTAAATGGAAAGAAATAAGTTTGAATTTATAAGGCTTGAACGATTGCTGAGTGGGGGGCAAACCCCAACTTTGGGGACGTTTCTCCTTAAACTGCATCCCTGGTGCCCTCCCAGCACCTCTCCCTCCCCTGCCAGTTCAACCAGCAGGACACAAGGCTCGGTGCAGGGGGTTTGTGGCCTGGGGGTCTCGGTGGGTTTGCCCCTCTCCCCTCCCCTTGTCCCTGTGGATCACTCCAGGTACAACACTGCTGAAGTTTATTGTTGGATTTTCACCCAGATGCAAAGTTCAATCCCCCATTTCTTGTTGTGTTCCCTGTTGCTGTTGTTCAAACCTCGTCTTGACAGAACCAAGTTCTTCAGTGTCCGACTCTCCCAGAGTTTCCAATAAAGTGGGGTCGGTCTCGTCTGGCCTGTGGGACAGCCTGGGTCTCTTCTGTCTCCGGGGATGTTCCCAGCTGGGCTCAGGCAGCCTGGGGAGCAGCCAGAGCAGGTTCCATTCAAGGGGAGGTTGTAAATCAGGGCAGAGCTCCCTGCCAGGTGCCAGCACTGCTCCAGAGACACATCCCCTGCACAGCCCCGAGAGCCTCCAGGGCTTCCTTGGCTTCTCATCCGTCCTGGTCCCCCCACGGTGGCACAGGCAGGGGACAGAGGTTTGGGGAGAGGGCTGGGGGTCCTGCCAGAGCCCTGGGGAGCTCAGAGCTCAGAGCCTGGTGATGGAATCACAGCCCCATTCCCTGGGCAGCAGCCCCAGCAGGGTCGTGTTCCAGAACCTGTTCCACTCACTCCTGGTTCAGGAGAGCCTCATGTGCCAGCAGGGCATTGTTTGTTTTAAACACATTGTTTTTAAACAGCTCCGTTGCTGTTGTAACTTCCCAGGGCAGAGAGGCCAGTGGCAGAGGCGTGGAGACAGAATTCTTTTTCTCCTTTGCAAATTAAATATAGGCACAAGGCAGCCGTGTTTGTGCCCTTACAAGGAGAGGAGCAGGGCAGCCCCCGAGCTCAGCACTCCTGCAGGAACCTGAGCAAGCTTTTCTCCTTCCTCCTCTGGCCTTCAGGGCTGGTGGCTCCCCCTTCCCAGTGTCTCTGAACGCTGGAAAGCTGCTTGTGAAGCATTTTGTTTTCCTTCTCTTTTATCAGTAGTTCATCCTGCTTGTTACCTCCCTGCTCCTTTCGGAGGGGAAGCAAAGAGGAGTTTTCCAGAGAGGGGAGCAGCTTTTCCTGCACCAACCTCAGTCCCCAGGAGTGTGGCCTCAGCCCTGGGCTCCTCTGCAGCCCAGGCACAGCCTGGGGGTCCCGGCCCAGGACAGGGGGATCAGATGCCACACGGTGGGAAAAGCAGCTCCAGGGATCTCTCCCCGTTTCCTCCCAGCAGTGCAGCTCCCGTGGCTCTCCCGAGTGCTGAGCCCAGCCCAGCAGCTGCTGGGGTTCTCCCCCAGCTCTGGGGCCCCAGCAGGAGCCACGGGAGGTTTCTCTGGAGGAGCAGCACTTGTGGTCCCTCGTGCTGTCAGCAGCTGCCCCCGGAGCATCGTGGCTGTGCCAGGAGCTGCTCGGATCAGCTGCTCTGTCCCTGCTCTGGAGAGGCCTTTGCTTCTGCTGGCACGAGGAAAGGGCAGCTCTTGGCCCCAGCTGCCCCCCACATCCTCCTTTCCCACCCAGGACGCTGCAGCTCCTGGGCACAGCCAAACCAGGGCTCCTGGGCTGCCCTGTGAGCACCCAGCGAGCTGCTGGCACCCCTCGGCCCCCGGGACAGGACAGAGGGGTGGGGGCTCCTTAATGTGCTCCTTTTCCAAAGGGACCCTTTGCAGGGACAGCTGACCCGATGCCCAGCGTGCTTCCAAACCTACTGCTCTTCTCTCTGCCTCTCAAGTGTATCTTCAAAGGATGTTTTGCATTAAAATAGGGTTTTCCAGGGTGTTTGCAGTGACAAATCCAGTGTGGTCTAAGCTTGAAACACTTGGAAATAGTGAGAAAATGTGGCTGGGTCTCAAAGTTCATGAGAGAAAAAAATATTTAATAAATATTCTTTATAGACATTCAAATAATAAAGAATATCACCCAAGCCAGACATCCTCCCTAATTTAGTCTCCAGAGCAGGATCTGCTAATAGATCAGAGATGGGTTTGTGAATTACCATTTCACTTCTCCAGGGACTTTTCCTGAAATCATAATGGCTTTTGCTCCTCTTTTTTTCTTCATGAAACTGCCATGAAATTGTTCTCCATTATTAAGTATGAAACCCACCTAATTAGCACAATGACAGTGTCTAACGAGGCCCTGGCTGTTCTGCATGGCTGCTGGGAGTGGCTAATCCCAAACACGAGACAATAATTACAGGAGCAGCTCCCTGTGAGCTTGCCTGGGACGGCAGCGATGGCAGAGGCAGCCTGGGCATTGGGATTTATTGGAAATTCTGTTCAGTCTCATCCAAGGGCTGCATGAGCAGCACATCCCGGAGCTTCCACAGCCCAGGCACTGCAGCTCCTCATCCCTGGAGTGGCTGAGTGCTGCCTCTGGCCCATATGGAGAGGGGATTTAGCTCTCACGTTAATCGAGTGCTCCTCCAGGAGCTGCTCCTGCTCAGCCTCCCTGGGCTTTCCCTTCCTGATGCCCACACCCTGCTCTCCGGGCCAGATGGCCTCCAGAAGGCTCCCAAATGTGCCTGTAATTAAAAAGCCTTGATTTTCAAAACCATTTCACAGCTTATTCTTCTGACAATGAGATGGGGCTTCTTAGCCTGCTGCAGGGCAGGAGGGAAGGCAAACAGGGCTGGCTGCCCTGGGCAGCGTTTCCCTTTGCACTGACACGGGTTCCCTTTACTGTTTGTGCAGTGGCAGCACCAGGGGCAGTGGATTGAAACTGGAAGAGAGCAGGGTTAGACTGGATATTGGGAAGGAATTCCTCCCTGGCCCAGGTGCGGCTGCCCTGGATCCCTGGCAGTGCCCAAGGCCAGGCTGGACAGGGTTTGGAGCAGGGTTTGGTGGGAGGTGTCCCTGCCATGGCAGGGGTGGAATTTGGGGATGTTTAAGGCACCTTCCAGCCCACACCCTCTGGGCTTCATGAAACTGAAACTGAAGCCACTGAGACTGGGGCTCCCTGTGCCCTGCACCCCTGAGCTGCTGCTGGAGCCTCGCGCTGCTCGTGGTGCCCGAGGCTCAGCCCGGCCGTGAGCCAGCCCTGCTCACCTGGGAGCTTTCCTGACTGCACTGCCAGCAAACAAAAAACAGCAAAAAAAAACCCCCAGCTCCCCTCTGCTGAGCCCAGCAGTGAATTGCCACATCCTGGCTGAACTCAGATCCCTTCCAGTCAAAGTGCAGCGCTGGTTTATTCCCTCAGGCACATCCCCATCACCTTCCCTGCAGCATCCACCAGCAGCAGAATCCCTTCCTCAGGCAGCGCTTCCCCAGCACGGCCCGCACGTCTCTGCAGGAGCAGCCTGGGCTTTCTTTCTCTTCCCTTTTGTTCAAGTTCATTTGTATCCACGTGGCATTTCTAATCAAGGACTCGCACCCTTCCAGCTGGCAGGCAATCTCCTGTGCTGCTGCTAGAGCAGAAATAAAGAGGAGTTTACTGCAATGATTTCCTCGGCGAGGCTGAGCCGCTTTGGGGACCCCGAGCATCCCCGGTTTGGCTGTGCCCAGCCAGCCCAGGCTGATCCCTGCAGCCTCCTCCTGGCCTTTCTGCAGCTGCAGGGGTCATTCCTGCCCGGGATCAGCAGCTCCTCGTCTGAGGCTTTTTGGGAGCATTTCCTGCAATGATGGAACTGAGCAAAGCCTCTGAGCTGGCTCAGATTTCCCGGCTCTCGCTGGACAGGAAAGCGAAGGGGGGAAATCAATACCCCAGAAAGAAGAAGCAGCTGCTTGTGTGTCAGTCCTCACCTTGGGCAGGCTGGAGGTTAATTTGGGGAGCACTTTGACTGTAAATGCCCCCTGCAATCCCGGGGGGCTGGGAGGACACGAGCTCTGTGACCGGAGCTGCGGCTCCAGCTCTGCCCAGCTCTGAAACAAACCCAGCTCTGAAACAAACCCAGCTCTGAAACAAACCCAGCTCTGAAACAAACCCAGCTCTGAAACAAACCCTCTGAAACAAACCCAGCTCTGAAACAAACCCAGCTCTGAAACAAACCCAGCTCTGAAACAAACCCAGGGAAGGGGCTGGATGTGACCCCGGGGAGCAGAGGGACAGACCCTGGCACAGGGGTGACACACAGGGGTACTCTGCACTCATTCTCTGTAACAGAGTAATTTACTGCAATTCCTGGGGCTGGCAAGGCCCGGGGGGCTGCCCGGCTGTTTTGGGGAGCAGGAGCCTCGCAGTGAGCTCCAGCCCAGGGCACTGCAGCACAGACCCTGCAGAAGGGCCCTGGCTGAGGCTGGCACTGCTCAGCAGGAGCGTGGCAAGGAGCAAACACCCCCAGACATCCGTGTGTCCATCCCCACACTGCTGCCAGACAGCACAGATGGCCAGGGCTGCTGGACAGGAGTCCCGGGGAGCTGGGGGAGCTGGGGGGACTGGGGGCACTGGGGGTGCTGGTCTGTCTCTCTCGCCTGAGAAGCCAAGAGCAGCCCTGGAGTCCCTGCAGAGCCCGGAGCGATCCCTTCCCCGGGGTCTCGGCTCAGCCCGGGGGTGCTGCTGCATCCGGAGCCCATCCTGGGGTGGCTCTCCCGAGATACCTGCTCAGAGCTTCCCCCTCCTCCTCCTCCTCCTCCTCTCCGTGTTCCAGCCCAATTACCGGCACCCGAAGGCAGCCAGCCAGGCGTTTCTGCTGCAGCTGCCTGATCTGCATGTGCTCATGCTAATGGTGTGGAAACGATTCACGGGCGCCTTTGTGCCGAGTTTCCTGTGCCCTGAATTGAGCTCGGCTTGGAAAAGAGAGCGGCTCCTCTGCATCTGAAATCATTCGAGAGGGGAACTTTCTGTGCGCGCCTTACCTGGCTCTCAAACGCGTCTCTGATGGAATTAATGTGTTTTAGCAGGACGGTCGGAGCTTTGCACGGAGTGTGAGCCTTAAAGAGGCGAATAACACAGATATTCCTAAGAGGAATTCTTGTTCATTCCTAAGAGGAGAGGGACAAACATTCTATTTGCAGCAACAGAGCATTGGGAAATTCTCTGGAGATAATCTGCGCTGCCAGAAAGTCGAGCAGAATTCTCCTTTCGCAGAGGTTTTATGGCAGCTCTAAATCACTCAGAGATGGGCAGGATAAAGCACCCTGGAACAGCCAAAGCTGCGCCTTCCTCCCAGCACCCTGCAGGCAATTCCTGCTGCTCCTCTTCCTCAGCTCGGGAATTCCTCCCGCTCCTCTTCCTCAGCTCGGGAATTCCTCCCGCTCCTCTTCCTCAGCTCGGGAATTCCTCCCGCTCCTCTTCCTCAGCTCGGGAGCAGAGGGACCCCGGCCCTTCGGGGCTGGATCACCCCGGGAGCGGCCCGGGGCAGGCAGGGGGACAGTGCCACCTCCAGACAGGGACAGTGCCACCAGGGGCTGGGGGTGACAGTGGCACTGGTGGCTCCAGGGTGACAGTGTGAGTGGCACTGGTGGCTCCAGGGTGACAGTGTGAGTGGCACAGGACTGGGCAGGAGCACTGGGCTCCACCACGGGAAGTTTGAAACGTTCTGTGTGTGCTGCAGCCTCCCTGGAACAGACTGTCACCTGGTGTAGCCTGTCACCTGGAACAGCCTGTCACCTGGAACAGCCTGTCACCTGGAACAGACTGTCACCTGGAACAGCCTGTCACCTGGTGTCAGACTGTCACCTGGTGTAGCCTGTCACCTGGTGTCAGTCTGTCACCTAGAGCAGCCTGTCACCTGGAACAGCCTGTCACCTGGTGTCAGTCTGTCACCTGGTGTATCCTGTCACCTGGTGTAGCCTGTCACCTGGAGCAGCCTGTCACCTGGTGTATCCTGTCACCTGGTGTCAGACTGTCACCCCTGCAGCCCGGCCAGGGGACGATTCCCGGGGTCCTGGCCAGGGACAATCCAGGGGATTGTTCCCAGCAGGGTTCAGGTCCATAAGGTGATTTCATGGGACAGGAGTGACCCGATGTGACATCTCTGCAGCCCTGGAGAATGGTCTGGCAGGATGCAGAGCTCCTCATCTCTGCAGCACAGCTGGAAAAAACAAGCAGCAAGTGAAGGACTGCAGCGTTTCCTTTGGGAGACAGCAAGGTCCCGAACACCATACTATCAATTAATTATTTAGATTGCAGCCCTGCAATGAGAGCCATCTGGCCAGATGCCTTTACCCTTCCAGAGCCCCCAGGAGCTCTCAGCACTCCATGCTGGAGGAGAGAGCTCTCCACGTGCATCTGAAAGGGCCGAGGCTCCTCCTGCCCTGCAAGAAGCAGAAGCAGAACAGAAATGACTCTCAGCACTTGTGTTCCTCAGCCACTCCATTTCCTCTGGAATTCGGGCAGCCCTGAGCCCTCTGTGCCGCAGGAAAGGCACACGCTGCTCCACGGGGACCTGGGCACTCAGACGTTTCATTTTGTGCCCAGGTAATTCCCATTTCCAGACGTGTTCCCTGTTTTCCTCTCCGCTGCTGGGGCTGCCATGGGTCCAAAGGCAGCTCTGTATTCCCGGTTTCACACGCTGGCAGCACTGGGGCACTGCCAGCGTCCCCCACATGAGCTGGGGACTGTGGGCAAGGACGATCCTGCTCTGGAAGAAGCTCTGAAGGAAGCAGGAGGAGTTTTCCAGGTGAAACCTCGGCTGCAGCAAGCGTGAGCTGGGGGAGCCCTGCCGGCCCTGCCCGGGGAGAGACACGAGGGAAAGAGTTAAAAACCATCTCCAGGCAGGAGAACAAAAACACCATCGCACTCATCGAGCTCGCTGTGCTCATCTAATTACCTTATTTAACAGGATACCCTCTCATTGATTTTAATTACTCACATCATTTGGGAAGTAATTCACAGCACATCCCTGCAGGGCGCAGGAGCCGGGGAACAACGCTGGGGAGAGAGGGAGGGAGAGAGGGGAGCCCCAGCCCTGCAGACCCTGGGGACCTGTCCCTTGGGGACATCACAGCCCTGGCACAGCCCTGCAGACCCCGGGGACCTGTCCCTTGGGGACATCACAGCTGGCACAGCCCTGCAGACCCTGGGGACCTGATCCTTGGGGACATCACAACCCTGGCACAGCCCTGCAGACCCTGGGGACCTGTCCCTTGGGGACATCACAGCTGGCACAGCCCTGCAGACCCTGGGGACCTGTCCCTTGGGGACATCACAGCCCCGGCACAGCCCCAGCCCCGAGGATTTTGGGGATGTGTCCCTTGGGGACATCACAGCTGCCTCCAGCCTGGCACAGCCCCAGCCCCGCGGGTTTTGGGGTTGCTGGCTCCCATCAGGTCCCGCTGGGTGGGAATTGTCCTTCGGGGTCCTGCGGCACTGCCGGGGATGCTCATCCCTCCAGAGCCCCCCAGGACCGGCAGTCACAGTCCCCAGAGCCTCTTCCAAAAGCTTTTAACCACAGCCCTGCAATTTTAACTGCTGCTTTTAAACACGGTTGCACACGGGTTGGCAAAATTGCACCCCCAGCACTTGTTCGGTTTCTTCGCTGTCTTTTGTAAGTTCCCTGCTTAATTAGGATGCAAACAATCCCAGAGGAATGTTTAATTAATATTATAAAGCAACAATGGGATGATTAAGCAAGTCTGGGCAGCTGCTATTTATACACAGGACATGTGGCACTTGTTGGGGGCGAGGAAAAATCACTCCACGGATCTCCCCGTGCATTTTATTGCCTCTTTTAATTGTCTGCTTGGGCCTTTTCTCCTCTTTGTGTTCGCTCAGGCACAGCGAGAGGAGCAGAGACTGAACTCGGTCTCTTGTTCAGCTTAATTACAGAGAGAGCTTTGAGCAGGAGCCTCCTGCCACCCTGCCCAGCCTCCAGGGCTCCACAAACAGCTCGGGAGGCTCCGGGCAGGGAATGCCCCCAGACCGGGCTGGGAATAGCAGCTGGGAGAGCCCTGGAGCAGAACATCCCGCAGGATGGGGATGGGGACAGGCTGGGGGTCCCTGGAGCAGAACATCCCTCAGGATGGGGATGGGGACAGGCTGGGAGAGCCCTGGAGCAGAAGATCCCTCAGGATGGGGACGGGGACAGGCTGGGGGGTCCCTGGAGCAGAAGATCCCTCAGGATGGGGATGGGGACAGGCTGGGGGGGTCCCTGGAGCAGAAGATCCCTCAGGATGGGGATGGGGACAGGCTGGGGGGGTCCCTGGAGCAGAAGATCCCTCAGGATGGGGATGGGGACAGGCTGGGAGAGCCCTTGGAGCAGAAGATCCCGCAGGATGGGGACGGGGACAGGCTGGGGGGTCCCTGGAGCAGAAGATCCCGCAGGATGGGGATGGGGACAGGCTGGGGGGGTCCCTGGAGCAGAAGATCCCTCAGGATGGGGATGGGGACAGGCTGGGAGAGCCGGGGGCTTGGCCAGGAGCAGCAGCACCCGCTGGGCTCCCCCGAGGCAGGGCAGGGGTGGGATGGGGGGTCCAGAGATCACCTCCCACCCCTCAGGATCCATGGAATCCACGGTTGGGGTTGGAAGGGACCCTCCAGAGCACCTCCTCCCAGCTCCTGCCGTGGGCACAGGAGCTCAGGGATGCTCTCATCCCCCAGTGCCTGCCTGGTTTGGGTTTTAGGGCATTTCCCATTTGGAAATGATTTCTCTGCAGCTTCTCAGAAGCTTGTGCACAACCTGAAGTAATTGTATTTGCCTTAGGTTGAACTCTTTTGGCACTTCCTAAAAATAAACACTCGATTTCTTCTCTTTCCCGTGGAGCTGCCTCTGCTGGGAGCAGAACCAAACAAACTGGTAAAAAATGAAAGGAAATGCAACAGAAGGGAGCTGAGATGGCAACAGCACAGCCCCAAGTGTGTCAGGAACCTACAGCTGCCAGCAGACAGTGGCAAGTGGGTTCATGTCTCGCAGGGGATGGTCCTGGGCCCCAGCCCCACACGCTGGGAGCTGTTCCTCCCTCGCTGCTCCTGCCCTGGCACAGCTGAGGCAGAATCCCAAACCCTGAGCCAAGCACTTCCCTTGGGGAGCTCTTCACCCCAGCACAGCCCCCGGAGAACTCCATCCCTGGCCTTCACCCCCAGAATCTGCTGGAGGGGCTCAGTCCCCCCATGGGCAGCAGAGGAGACACCCAGGAGCCTTTTCCCTCCTTTCCTTTCCTTTTCCCTCCTGCCCAAGAGCAGTTCTTGCTCTGACTCATCCTGACGAGTCTCATTCACCACCTCACACTTACTCAATTATTACTTCAGCCCTGGCCCGCTCTGGGAAGCTTATCTCACACCAAATCCTTCTCAGTCATGCCCTAAACGCTGATTGTTTCAGAAGGAAAGGGCCAAAAACTGCCTGTTGGCTGCTGATCAGCCTCTGCATCATGCCTTGAATAGAGGGAACACCCTGAGCTCGGCAGGACAGCAAATCCAGGATCTGCTCCTGCCCAGGCTGGTGGGGAAGGTGCCTCCAGCTGTGGCAGAAGTGTCTGAGCCACCAGAACCACACCTGGGAGCTCAGGGCCACCAGAACCACACCCAGGTGCTCAGGGCCACCAGAACCACACCTGGGAGCTCAGAGCCACCAGAACCACACCGGGGTGCTCAGAGCCACCAGAATCACACCTGGGAGCTCAGGGCCACCAGAACCACACCTGGGAGCTCAGAGCCACCAGAACCACACCGGGGAGCTCAGAGCCACCAGAACCACACCGGGGAGCTCAGAGCCACCAGAACCACACCTGGGAGCTCAGAGCCCAAGGGACTCTCGGCTGCTCCTGGCAGCTGCTCCGAGCCCTGGGTTCAGCCCCAGCCCCTGGCAGAGGGTTCTGAGGAGCCCAGTCCCTTGTCCAAGGACCCTTTTACCTTGACTCCATCTCCTGGCCACGCTCAGCACTTGTGGAAGCCAGGGGACAGGGCCAGGTGGATGCTTCCCCTGCTCCCATTGAAATCCTGCACGTTTCTAGCAGAAGTTCAGAACACAGCTGGCTCCTGTTTGCCCCGGGGGTTTCTTGCTGAATTTCGGTGCTTCTGCCCTGGAGGGGATGAAGAGGGAGCTGAGCCAGACCCACAGGCCAGGGTGGCACAGAGGATCTTCCCTTCCCTTCCCTTCCCTCTGTGTTTGGGGCAGCTCTGGTGCTGCTGCAGCTGCTGCTCTGCCACATCCAGCCCTGGCCTTTGCTCCGCTCTGCCTTCCCTGTTCCTGCAGATTAATCCGGGCCTGGAGCCGGAGCTGGCCGGTGTCGGGTCTCCCTCATTTCAAACCTCATTTATCACACAGGATTATCCTGCAGGGGCTCCTGTGCAGTCATATTTAATAACGTAAACGCCTTCAAATCCAGTGATTTCTCCTGTGAATTTAAGCCGAACTGACACGGCAGCTTGACACTTCTGATTTCCAAAGCTAAATGAAAAATGGGAGTGGGATGCTGGAGGTCTGCAGCCCTCACAATGTCACACCCACGTTGTGACCACGGGCAGGGAGAGTCAAGGTGCAAGGGAGCTGGAGGGAATTCATCCAAGGATTTGTAACAGCCTGGGAAGAAAAGGGCAGCAGAGCTGCAACACTGCTCCCTTTCACTCAGTGCCCATCACTCACCCAGAATGGGTTGCCAGGAAGAAGGGGAGAAGGCAGGCTTAGGGATGATTGAGGCAGGGACTGGGCTGGGGGCTGCTGCTCTCCTTGGGGCTGTTCTGGAGGACACCCAGGGGCATTTTGGATCTCAGCATCGATCCCTGAGCTGCCCCGAGGGGCACAGAGGGTCCCCAGCCCCTGCCAGAGGCTCCAGAAAGCTCCGGTGTCCCAGCCCTGGAGCTGCTTTTGGTGAATTTGTCCTTTGTTGGTGCTCTGGGAGCTTTGGGCGGTGGCAGCAGCCGGGCTGTGCCCTCGGGGGTGCCAGAGCATCCTCCCTGCCCACACAAGGGGCTCCTTGTGCCCCCAGCTCTGCCCCCGAGCAAACGGCAGCGATGTTGGAGCTCCAGGGCCCACACTGGGGAAATCTGAGCGGTGCCAGAGTCCCCAAGGGCTGGGGACAGCCGAGTCCAGAGCCAGGACAGGCATCTTCCAGCTCCAATCCCCACTTGTCCAAAATCTGTGGCAAAGGATTTCATCTGCCTCTGGTGCTGCTCCTCTGAAGAGAATCCTGCTGGAGAGGAGGGACAGAGGAGCCAGGACAGCGTGGATAACGTGGATAATGTGGATATTGTGGATAATGTGGATATTGTGGATAATGTGGATATTGTGGTGTCTCTCACCACAGGAGGAAGAACGGGGTTTGCTCGTGTGCAGCTTCCTGCAAAGGGAGGAGAAAAGGCTGGTTTCAGTCCCAGGATAATACAATCAGTGTTTCCCCATTTCCCTGCAATTAGGAAGTCACTGAGCAGGAGAGCTCAGCCCCAGGCAGGAGCAGGCACAGGGCAGAGCTGTGCCAGGGCTGCTGGGAGGCTGCAGCATTGGCTCATCAGCCCTGGCTGGTGGCTACTGAGCCCAGAGCCCCCCAGTCCTGCCCCTCTCCCTCCTCCTGCATCGGGTTTGCCTCCAAACTTGGGGATTTTCCTTCCAGGAGGAGAGACAGAGCTGTGGCTGAAAGCCAGAACACTGACCAGCTGCTGCAGGGAAACCAGTGCCAGACCCCAGCCCCAGCCAGGAGGGTGGGAAGGATGCTCAGCCCCAGCCAGGAGGGTGGGAAGGACGCTCAGCCCCAGCCAGGAGGGTGGGAAGGATGCTCAGCCCCAGCCAGGAGGGTGGGAAGGATGCTCAGCCCCAGCCAGGACGGCTGGCACATGCTGGTTATTCACCAAGTGCCACCTGTGCCTCTGGAAAATCCAATTTCATTCCTCAGTGCCTGGTCCTGGCAAAATAAAGAAAACATTCATTAATTTTGCTCATTTAGCAAAGGTTAATGGTGAATTGAACATGAATTTTCAAGTTTCTCTGGTGGCTGCAGGATGCTCCCACATCAGCCACTGCAATGGCAGGAATGCAGCTCAGAGCCAGCAGAAGGAATCTGGGTTTGAGCAAGCTGGGAAGGTTTCCCTGCCACTTGTTTGGGTCACAACCTGCAATTAAAACTTCCCAGTGAGGCAGGACGTGTGGGATCATCTGATCCAACCCCACTGGAGGGGAAAACATGGCTTAAAATAACCTTCAGAAAACACTGCAAACAGATCAATCAATCAATCAATCAATATATAAATAAAAAATAAAACACAGCACACTTGCAGAGGTGGCTGGGAATCTCTGCTGGGATTTGTGCACAGCTCACACAGGAGCTGGATGGCTCCAGTGAAATTTTAAATGTGCCCCTTTGCTCACAGCAAAATGTTTCTGTGCTTGGCTGGGTTTGGGTCAAAAGCAGAGCCTGGGACTTCTGGGAGGTTTTTCTTTTCCCTTTTCTTTAGGACATTCTGCAGTGAAGCCATTTTTAACCCAGAGAGATACAAACCACCAAGTGCTCCAGGACATTTCTGTCTGACACGGAACTGCAGCAGCTCAAGCGTGTCCCAGGGCAGAACTGGAGCCATTCTGCTAAAATCCATTAAAGAAGAACTTTATTCTGTCCAGTGAGAAAACGAGCTCCCTGTGGGAGGCAGGGGGGAGAGCAGAGGGGTGGGAAGCGGGGTTTCCACTGCAAATATCCCGATTTAGAGCGATGGCAGGGGAGCCTGTGCCTCTCCCACACTCCCATCTAGCGGCAAGCACAGCTCGGGAGCGCTCCCTGCCCTCCTCATCCTCCTCACCCCACTCACACCCTCACCTCAGCTCCCTCAGCTCGCACAGGACACGTCCAGCGATCACCAGATCACTGGAATGACTTTATTACTAAAATATTGTTATGTTTTGTAGAGGTAACCGACCTGCAAACACCGTGTGCCCCTGCTCCTCCTGCGCCAGGCGCTGCGGGGGTGGCTGAAGGCAGAGGCTGTCCCCTTGTCCCAGTGCTCACTGCAGGCAGATGCTGTCACTCCATCCAGATGTTTGGGGCTGTCCCTAGCACTCACTGCAGGCAGATGCTGTCACTCCATCCAGATGTTTGGGACTGTCCCCAGTGCTCACCAGCAGGCAGATGCTGTCACTCCATCCAGATGTTTGGGGCTGTCCCCTTTCCCCAGCAGGCAGATGCTGTCACTCCATCCAGATGTTTGGGGCTGTCCCCAGCGCTCACTGCAGGCAGATGCTGTCACTCCATCCAGATGTTTTCACCCAGTCCTGTTGGGGCTGCACTCAGAACCTGGGGTTGCTGTAATTCATCAGCTGCATCAGAACAGTTTGAGAAAAACCCCTTTATAAAAACTGCTCCCCCTGTTTCCAACACCCTGCAGCGGCTCCAGGACACAGCACACTTCATTTCCCGACTGAAGGAGCAGGACAAGGCCTGTGCTGAGTTTTCTCCCCTTGAAGACACATTTCTGTTCTCACTCAGCCCTGTGGGGGCTCCAGCAGATCCCCGAGGAGGGGCTGGGGTCCCTGGGGCTCTGAGCTGCACACACGCAGCAGGATGGAACACACACTTCACACCCTGCTCTTTGAAACCTCCTGACACCAACAGGAAAAAATACAAACCCAAAATGAAACCAGAAAACCCTTCAGCTGATCAGGGACCACCAGCCAAAACCAGGTTTGAAAGCGAGGATCATCCTCCAAGTCAGGAATGACCTTGGAACAAAACCAAACTCCTGCACATCAGAGTCACTGAACAGAGGAAATGTTTGCAGCAACACAACCTTTAAAAAGCCAAGAGAAAACACAGGAGGTGCCTGCTGTCCTTTGGGGGAACCACAACAAATCCCCCATCCACCAGGATGGGACAGGAACTCACAGAACATGGAGCAAACCCAAAGGCTGGAAACAGTAACAAAAACACAGAAACAAAAATGAAAATGTACTAAAATTTAATCATTCATAAAAGCTGTAATTTAATCTGTGACAGTAAAACACAAGAAGCAATATTAGAGTTGGTTTAGTATATTATATATTTTTTGCTTTTAAAGCCATAGAAATCAGTTATCCCAGTTTTTTTCCTATAAAAGACCCATTTTTCCAAAGCATTATGCACAAACATTTTTAATTAGAATACAATGGCAGAATGAAAATAATGATGTTCCGTAACTTTTAAATATAAAATGAAGTCAATGACTCAAAAAAGTTATTTGTTGCAGTGAGTTCAAAGGGAAATTTTGGATAATATATATCTATAGTTATAGATATAAAATATAACAGTGGAAAATTTTTAGTGCTTGATGGGGAGAAATTATGATAAAATGGTCAATATGAATTTTAATTATAATAGCAATCTCTAACATTTGAAATGCATCCATGCTCCTTGGGATAATCATATGCTAGAGTCAATTATATTTATTTTCACATCTGTTAATTGCTATTGCAAAGGAGGAGGAATATTGGCTTAAATTTCCAAGAGATATACACAGAGCAACTGCTTTTTCCGGGGACTGTGTGCAAACCACTTTTAAGATCTAAATTCTTCCCGCAGTATATAAAAAACAGGAGAAGCTTCTTCCGATATGTTACTCATTTCCATAAGGTTCTGAAGTTGGGAATGCTGGCACTTTCCATTTAGGCAACAGTTCTTCATTCCTGCAATCTGGAGAAAGTAGAACAACACAAGTAAGAGATGATGGAGGGACATTTCTTACTCTGCTGAGGAGGGCAGTGATGCCAAGGGCCTGACAGCTGCCCACAGGCAGCAGCAGAGCTCATTTCCCCAGAATTCAGGGCTGTTTCTGGTTCAGAGCAGGAGATTGTGGGAACTCTGCCCTTGTTGTGTTTTATCACGGCCAGACAACTGCCACCCTCCTGTCCCTGCCCGATAGCTCCAGGGGCTCTGCAATTCCCCAGCTCAGCAGCCCAGGGGAGGGGGATCCCTTCCAGCTCTGGGGCTGCTCTCAGAGCCCCATGACTGTGAGACCTCCAGAGCCCTGATCCAGCTGTGGCCAGCAGGCCCTGGGTCTGAGGGGACTCAGGGAGGGAGCTGGAGGGTGCAGGGAGAGGGGCTTTAGGGTTCCTGCCATCCCAAACCACACCGGGGTCTGTGGTTCCAGGTGTCTGAGCACAGAACTCCTCCAGCAGCTCCCAGTGTGTCAGTGTGGCCCTCCCAGGGAGGGAGGGACAGCCAGAGATCGCTCCCTCCCGGGCTGGGGAAGCCAAATTCCGCCCTGGCTGAGCAGGAGGGATCACCTGAGCAATAGGAAAAGCCACTCAAGGCTCTTCAGTCTCCTCTCCTAAAGCCATTGTTTCCCCACAGCCCTGGGCTGTTCTCTTCTGGCACCCAAAGCTGGGGGGAAGAATCCACCTTCCCTCATCCCTCACCCCCCAGGGCAGCTCAGGAACAGCCCCTGGCCTGCAGAGCTGTCCTGAGCCACCCCAGGGCCACCCCAGGGCCACCAAGAGCAGGGACCCGGGGCCTGGCCCAGTCCCCTGTCCCCAGGAGTGCAGCCTGGGGCTGGCAGCTCTCGGGTGCTGCAGGACAGGCTCAGCCCAGGACACAGCAGGGACCCCCTGAGGGTGACACAGCAGCTGCCATCTGCCAGTGCCCTTCTCTGCCCCCACATGGGGACATTTCTGTCCCAAACCTGCAGCTCTGGAGCTGCTGTTTCCTTCCAGGAGCATGACACAACAGCTGTGAGCACACAGAGTTCCCTGCCAACACACACAGGAAGATTATTTATAGCTGTGTCCAGCCTTGGCGTGGTTTTTTGGTTGGGTTTGTTTTCAGGCTTTTTATGCTTGTTTTGGTTTGGAGTTTGGTTTGGTTTTGTATTTTTGGTGGGAAGCTTTTTATTTCTGTGCCATCAAAACCCACGTCCCACCCAAAACAATTTGTAATTGTCCCCAAAGCTCCCAGCACGGGGGCAGCAGAAACACCAGCATTTATCAGAGGATAAAAAGGAAGCAAAAGTGAGCCCTGGTGGCTCAGAGCTCGGTGTCACAGGCCAGAGGGAGAGCCCAGAGGAGCCAGAAGAAAGTTCCTGCTCAGTCACAGTCCAGAAGAGCAGCAGAGGGAAGGGGGCTCTGGCAGGAGCTGCTCTGCTCACCTGCCCCAGGTGGGATTCAGCCACCTCTTACCTGGCTCAGAGCTGCTGCGTGATGGGAGTCTAAAGCAGCAGACATGATTTCTTTTTAGGCTTCTTCTTTTCCACTGGTGTTTTTCTATTTATCTGTCTGACCAGGTCATAAAAGATCTGCCAATGAAAAACACAAGCTGAAAAATCCAAGTGATAAAACACAAGCTGTCAAAACCGAGGCAGGCTGGGGAGCTCACAGCTCTTTCCTCGTGGCTGCAGTTGTGCAAATTCAATTAAACTGCTTGAATTTATTAAATGTTGCTCAAGCAGATGCTTATGGAAGAAGAAACCCAGAACTTCCATCAGTGTGCAGAACATAAGGGAGCTGGAAATTCAGTTTGTCACCACCAAAGCCTTCAGAAGAACACGGCAATGAAATGGCAACAATTTCCTTGCTTTGGAAATGTGGGAGAATCAAACCCTCAAGGATCACCTCCTCAGCAGTGCCCTGGGCTGGGGGTGTCTGCAGAGCCCCAGCAGCCAGAGGCAGCTCTGTCCCCTGGCTGTCCCTCCCAACATCTGCCCTGAGCTCCACATTTCCACCAGGGCACCGTGGCAGGGCCCCCTTTCAGCTGCACAGCTTTTCTCAGCGCTGCTGCTGGCAGTTGTTTTCCCAGCAAGACTCAACCCATTTATAGCAAAATGAGCTTTGCAAAAATGCTTGGAGCTGGGTCACAGCGTTGAGGAGAAATATTTCAACCTTCAGAGGGCTCCACCCTTGTCCTTGTTTATTTTTTCCCCTTCCTGGAGTGGCTGACAGCTCACAAATTCTTGTTGATTCCAAAGGAATTCAGAAGACAAAGAAACAGTTTATAACACACTGTAACAACTGAAATTTAAAATCTTCCTTTCTCATAAATTAGATTATTTAGTACTGACTGTGAGTACAGATGACTGCAACAAGGTTTCAGGAATGCCACCATCCCTAAAAACAGTCACTGTGCTGCAAGAGCATCTCAGGTCACCAGAAGGACGCCTGATTCACTCTGGATTAAAAGCTTATTATCTGAAAGGTTTCATTCACATTCAGCAAATGCATGGAGGAATTTATCATTCTTTATCTAGATTTTAACAAATTTAGAAACTCCAGAAGCAGTGAGAAAGCAGGAATAAACCCCAGAAGAATACAAATGCTTCCCCAGCCCAGGAGCCAGCAGGACAAACTCCCAGTGCACTGAGCTGCTTCATTCACAATTTTTCTCTTTGATTTCCTCAGCTTTTGTACTTTTTACAATTAGGAAATATCAACTGGCAGGAGACCAGAGACTCATCTTCCAGATAATGACACTCTTCTCTGTGATGTGACCTCGCTGGAGGCTGCAGAGCCAGCAGGGGAAGAGGGAGAGGCAGGATTCCTGTGTGAGGGATGTGGGGTGTCTGTGTGTCCCCCAGAACCCCTGCCCAGGGCTCTGAGGAGGGTCAGTCTGCACCCCCAGCCTGGAAATGCCCAGCCCAGCATCCATCCCCCTCCCTGGGGATCTGCTGGATGACTGAGCTGCTCCTCATCTCCAGCCCTGCTTCTCCTCCAGCTCAGACACACAAATCAATGGATCCTGAGCTCTGTAGCCAGGCTAATCCCAGCCACAGGAGCTGCAATTCCCAGAGCCTGGAGCTCCCTTCCCTTTCCACAGCCCCGTGCAGCCCCTGCTGCCAGCCCAGCCCTGGGCCCCAGCCAAGATCCTGCTGCTCCTGCTTATCACACACCCCTGAACGGTCCCACTTATCTGCTGGCACCAGCCCAGCTCTGCTGCACGGGGTCACCTTTGCTTTTGTGCCTGGAAACTCGGCCTCTGGCACAGGCAGATAATTCCCAGCACAGAATAAAAACTTGGTGCCTGATGCGGAGCAGAGCTCCCTCAGCACAAGCCCACGGGGCCAGGGAGCGGGAGAAGGCACCCCAGAGCAAAAGGGGGTCTCAGTTAAACCCAGAACTGCTCAGCCCTGGGTTTGGGCACGGTTTCAGCAGGCTGGGGGCTTACACAGGGCTGTGGTGAGGCATCTGCAGCCAGAAATGCAAATGCTTCAAAAGCAACAGCACACAAGACAAGGAGTACAACGGGGCATCGTCCACGTTTGGAATGGCAGCAGTTATCTTTACAAAATACTCTTTCAGGATAAAGTTTATCTAAGCTGAGGCAGCCAGCCAACACAGGACCTCTGCTATTCCTGGCCCCTGCCTATAGAAACACTGACCTGGGAAGTCACCCTGCCTTTGCAGAGAAAAGGGAGCAAAAAGTACCCAAATACACTGCATGGCAACCCTTTCCTAGGCTGAGAATCGGGATCATCCTGGATCTCCCCAGCTCAGACACACCCTGCTCCAGTGGCACGTGGTGGTTACCTCGTTTACGTTGATTTTCGACTTTGCAGACGATTCTAGAAAGGCACAGTTACACCACTGTCGTGCTAAGTTCTGCCCCTGCTCTTTGCCCACGACTCGTTCTTCCTCCAGGTCACATTTATTGCCAACCAGGATCATGGGAACCTGGAGAGGAGCAAGCAGGAAGAGAAATCCATCAGCAAGTTCATGTACAGAGAGCTCTGTGCTGCTGGGGCTCTCATACTGAGGAGGGGGAAATGCAGTGCAAAAATGCAGTGGAAAAATGCAGTGGAAAAATGCAGTGCAAAAATGCAGAAGGAAAAGTGCAGAAGGAAAAGTGCAGAAGGAAGTATGAAAACCAATAAAAATCAGGGGACAAGGATGATGAAGTGGCACCTGCCCCTCTCCAGAGCTGTGGCCCTCCAAGACATCCCAAGAGGAACAAAAGGAGCTGTCCCAGGCCAGCCTGGACAGGGCTTGGAGCACCCTGGGATGGAGGGAGGTGTCCCTGCCCATGGATGAGCTTTGAGGACCCTTCCAACCCAAACCTCTCTGGATTCTCTAACACCTTCAACAGGGGAACAAAGCCCACCCAACAATGTCCCCTGGGAGGGCCAGCTCCTGCCCCCAGGTGCCACCTGCTCGGGGACAGCAGTGGCCTGAGCCTGCTCCCTGTGCCCTGGGGCTCTGCTGGGACAGCAGCCCTGGGGATGGCACGGGCTGAGAGCAGAGCAGGATGATGCCACAGCCCAGAACCAGCTCCTGTTTCCCCCACGCTGTGGAGAAGCAGAAAAAACCCCAAAGAGCTGCTGATAAGGGTTTGCACCCGCTCCATTTCCTCAAACATTTCATTCTTTGAGCAGAAATCGAGTCATTTCCAGCTGGAAAATAAATCATTACCTGCTCCATTTGGTAATTTACAACACACTGTTAATATTTATTCCCAGCTTTCGACTTCAGCTTCCCCTTCACACACCTGGAATAACCCTGTCAGTCTCCAGTGCAAGACAGCTGCAGAGCTACCGAGAACATTATAATATCCTCACTGCTATTCCTCCTTAACTTTGAGGGAAATAAAGCACAGCTAAAGCACAGAGAAAGGAGAAAATGCAAATCCTGGAAAGGAGTTTAAAGGAGAAGAAGTTAAATCATGTTGTTCTCAGTCAACTCCCACCATTTCTAAACATTATGGCTTCCAGGACATGGGAAAATCTGGTTTTGTGATGGCCCTTAGCAGGTGCTGTGCCTCAAACAACACCACCAAAAACTTACTCAACACTAACCAAGAATATTTATTCTTTGAAAGAAGCTTTGTATGTAAACATCCAGGCACTTGAGAGCAAACACTCCTTAACCATTTGCTGAAATAAATACAAACACATTCTACTCACATCTTCAGTGTCCTTAACCCGTAAAATCTGTTCCCGCAGGTCCTGGAGGTCGTTAAACGTGGACTGTGCTGTTATAGAATATACTAGTGCAAACCCCTGCCCATTCTTCATGTACAGATCCCTCATGGCTGTGAATTGCTCCTGCAAGCAAATATTTTTAAAAGTAATTAGCTGGTGAATGCAACTAATGAATAGCTCCAAAGGAATAGTTTTATTGTACTGGAGATGAGCATACAGTGCCATACAGCATGGATTTACATATTTACCCCTCACAGAAACCCACTGAAGCATGGAAATTGAATAAAAGCATTAACACTCTCTTTCCCTTTGGTTTTTTTCTCCTTAATAAAGGGCTTCTCAAAAAAAATGTGGAAAAGATGAAGAGCAGCAGTGAAACCATCTCTGCAGACAGACTGAGATGCCAGAGCAGGACAACACCAGCAGGGACAGGACTTTCACCAGACCCACACAGCAGCAATTTCTGCAGCTGCTGGTGGGAATTCCCAAGGTTTTCCCAGTAAAAGCAAGCTCCAGGGAGCAGCCCCTGTGCTGGCTCTGGCTGGGGAGCAGCCCCTGTGCTGTGCTGGCTCTGGCTGCAGCCTCTGGCCTTGTGTTCCTGCCACTTGCAAAGCTCAGAACCCTCCTGGAGGAGAAGGTCGATGTGAGGATGGCACAGGAGGCACCAGCTGGGGACAGAGCCCACCAGGCCACTGGCACTCCCCACACTGGGCTGGGGTTATTGAGCAAAATCCTTCCCTTTACGTTACTGCAGCTGATTTATTGCTTTTGCTTGGATCACCGCTCTTCAGAAAGGAACTCCACAGCAATTAGATCAAGAAATGGCACTTACTGTCCCTGCTGTGTCGAGGATCTCCAGCATACACTGCTGACAGTCTACTTCCACTTGCTGGGGAAAAAGGGGAACAAACAGCTCAGACTCAGTGGTGTGCAGTGGGACAGGCAGGAGGGATCTCAGTTTGTACCACCCCACAAAGGGCTCTGAGCAGAGCAGCACCTGCACTCGCCCAGGGCTGAGCAGCACTGCTGGCAGAGGATTAATCTTGCCCCAAGCCAGGCATTTGGGTCAGCCCATGTGCTCCAGGACTCCCTTCATTAGCAAGGCTTAAATGAGCAGCTCACTGTAAACATCTCAACTTAAGTGAGACTGTAAATATCTCGACTTAATCCACTCTTACAAATCAAAGCACCTTAAAACTTCAATTTTACTATGCTGATGGGAGAGAAGGGAATAAGGAATAGAGGAAAATTCAAATATTTCAGGGTTCTCACACTGAGACTTTGCAAATCCTCCACTCCCTGAGAAATGTCTTGGATCTAACGAGGGTAATTCCAGGAAAGTCAAGTAAATTTAACAGCAGAACTCATGCCACAATTTAATTTAATTATCCCAGGCAGAAATGTCACAAGTTTTCAGTGTGTGTTTTGGTGCCTTTAATGCTGGTGACATTTCTAATCCGTGAAACAATGGGTCACTTGACATCCATCCAGGGAAGAAAGCAGCTCTGTGCCTGGCATTACGTAACAGCTCAGGGATCCTGCATGGATTTCTGCTCAGCAATTCCTGCACCCAAAACACTCCCAGGAATTTCATATTCTCTGGGACACTTGAGAGAAATAAAAATGATGGTGTTTTACCTTTCTGTATGAATCTTCTATTGTTGGGTCATATTTTTCAACAAAAATTCCCTGAACGAACTGTACAGTCTGGAGAGGAAAGAAAGGAGAAAAAAAACCCTAAGTGAGCTGAACAGAACCAGAAACATTCACAGCACTTTAGGAAAAAGCAACATCAGTAAAACTGCTCTGCTGTTTTTATCAAATAGTGAGAAAAAGACATAAAATTTCAATTTTGCAAATAAAATTTGTGTTTTTTCTGTTAAAATCATGTTATTTGAGCCATGTTTGCAAAACCTTTTTGCACATCAACTGTTTGCTCGTTTGTCTCAGAAAAGATGATACCCTCAAAAATGCCTTTACTGCACTGCCTGTGACTTTAGAAGGATAAAAATCACTAAATTTGGAAGACTTGAGATTTGAGCAGAAGCACTGGCAACCTGTGCACTGTGGAAAATGCACATTTCAATCCAAAGGAGCCCAGAGCTGCCCTGGGCCACTGCAGAGCAGGGAGTGCAGCCTGGAGAGCCTCCAGACACTCCCTGTGCACAAAGCACTGCAGGAGGAGCCCTCACTCCATCTCCAAGGATTCCTTCCCTGCACACCTCAACACTTCCCAGCGAGCTGGCAGAGGCATGGGAGCATCCCTGGGAGCCCAGCTCTGCATCCTCCCTTCTGCCAGGACAGAGTTTTCCTTCTCCTCTGGGAGGCAAAGCTCCTTCCTTTTAACCCAGTTATCTGCAGTAAAAGAGCGCAGGAGTGGCTGAAGATTTGGGTGATATTTGTAAAACAAGGTGGTGTGCACTCGTGAAACTGAGAGCTGAGATCCCAGAACTTCATTCTGTCTCTTGAAAATCAACCAACACACCATTTATCTTCTGCCAACCCAACCTTTCACAAGTTTTAAACAGCAAATTTGTGAGGAAAGTCTGAGAAGCCACAAGTACCTCATTTCAAAATCATTCTGTATCACTAAATAAGTGCATCCCAGAAGCAGCAGCAGCCCTGTGCTGGCACAGAAGAGTTAAAACAAGGAGGATCTGCAGTGAAACAACCCCATATTGTCATCTGCACTCCAGTGCAAACTGAGCTGGAAATGAACACCAGGCTCTTTGTTGCACAGGTCAGTTTATACAGTTGGGAGAATGAAATTTAAAGTGATATTATTTTAAATCCCACCTTGTAACCTCTCCTTGCTAATGCTTGTAAATAAGTACAGACTCTTTGAAAGCTAATTATTATCCACTCCTAGCTGCTAATTGGCACTTATTGGGTGCTCCTATAAACACAATGGATCTATGCTGCACATGAATTACCAAACATGCTGACTTAGCACCCACCCTGGCTAAAAGAATTTAACTTTTGTTTACCACACTGTTTGAGTATTTGCATTTCAGCTGTTAAAAAGGTCAGTGATGGTGCTGACTCAGACTTCACATCACCAAGAAGGAAATTCAGGTATGTCAGATGCTGAGTAATCTTTATTTACAGCACACTACTAAGTGCCCCATCTCACCTAGTGAGTCTTCCAGTGTTATAAACGAAAATTAAGATAATCAGGGAAGTGGTGGAAAAAGTAATTCAGATTGCTTATATTGCTGTGGAAGAACAGAGCTTGTAAAAAATTACACCTTGTACACGTCTTGTAGTGATTAGGATGGGATTGCTGAAAGAGTGCATCAATTTGATATACAACTGAATAATCTCTCCTCCTGTTCCCTGGGATTCTGCAGGTGATTTACCAGGATTATTACCTGGCTGTAGCAGCAGAATAAACAGCAAGGCAGGACAGGAAGGCTGCTCAGCTCATGTCTGTGACAAGGAACGCTGCAGTTCCTTGCTGTAGATAATTCACACTTGACCAGTTCTTTGCCCCTCTGCTGGAGAGAGCTGCTTGACTGCTGAGTGATAAATGGGTGACACAAGTCTCTCTCTCAGGGCTCTGCTATCAACTCTGCTGTGTAAACCTCTCCTCAGGAACAAGACAAGCACTTGAGGAGTGCAAAGTGTCATCAGGCTGCTGCTCCCTCTGTGCACAGGCTGCAGATGGAGTCTCAGTGCTCTGAGCCCAGGGATGGAAAACACGCAGCCTTCGAGGTGTGCAAGGCTGAACCCCCTTCTGTCACTGATTCCAGCCAGACTTCTCTTGCTCTGCCAGTGCTGCCTGGGCTTTTAATATACAGATATTAAAACCATGTACAGCACAACACCCATGCAGGAAGCAGACATGACACACTAATTACCAGCAATTAATCACCTCTCCAAAACCATGCCACCCCTCCTCTCAGCAGTGTCACAGTGGCTACATGGAAGTCCTGGCACATAACAGAAGTCACACAAACTCCCCAAAGCATCAGGAACCCGGTCTGCAGAGAGCCAGGCAGCTGGAGGGCTGGGGATGGGCTCCAGAGCTGCTTCCCCAAACTCACCAGAGCGGACTTGCCCACACCTCCTGAACCAAGGACCACCAGCTTGTACTCACGCATGGTGTGGTCTGTTCAGAGAGCGACGACCTGCAAGGCAGGAGAGAAGGCAGCAGTTAAAACACTGAGCTGTGAGCCTGTCCTGAAAGCAGCAGCACTCCCCCTTCACCCAATCCTCCCAGGAAGGGAACACCTTTATTGACAGCTCTGCCTTTCGTTTTCCACATGAACACTCAGGTTGAGAAGGCCACTCCAACAGCCCCAGGTCACAGGAAATGGCCAAAGCTGATCCTGGCAGTGCTGGGGGAGGAAGAGGATGGACACACCATGGGACAAACACAGAGCCTGTCCCAGCTGTGCTGGGCACCACGAGCTGTCACTGCCTGTCCTCTGCTTCCTCAGCATTTCATGGCACAAACCAGAGCACGGGACAAGAAAATTAGATCAGAAAGAAGCAAGTCAAGAGGTTTCTCTGCCCCCACCCCCAGCAGGGAGGGATTTAGGTCAGCATTCTCTCTCTGGAAAAGGTCAGGCCCAGGCAAGAGCTGCCAAGGCAGAGCTCTCTGCTCGCCCAACACGGGCTCTGCCTTTTTATGGAAATCTTGCAACTCCCTCAAGTCACTACGCAGCACCAGAAAACTTCTCCTTCTCCTCGAGGTTCCCTGACAAATAAGGCAAATGACAAAGCTGGTGATAAACACTTTCCAGGGTGTTTATATTAGCAGCCAGGCTGGGCTGTCCCGCTCCGGGGCTGCGGCAAACAATGAGCTCAGCACGAATCCCCCCTTCCGCAGGGACGGCGCTTCCTTCCCAAGTAAGGCTGCACACAGCAGAGCTGGGAGCCTGGGCAGGCTCCACTGCTCCCAGGCACTTCAAACCAAAGCTGCCACAGAATTTATGGGCTCGCAGGCTACAGCCTTTAAAAATAAAAACATCTTCCAAGGAGTCTGATGGAGAAATGCATCACCTTGTCGATATGGCCGTGAGCACCCCTGTGAAGAACAGGGGTTGTATTTTTAGCTTTGCAATGTGGACAACTCTCCTGACAATCTGTGTCTCGAGTTTATGTAATCATTAAATAGGGACAGGTTCTCTTCTGTCATTTCTGCTCCCAAGGGGAAGATGTAAAACAGAGGCAAGAGGAACCCCGTGTGCTGCTGCTCGTGTGAGCTGAACTGAGAGCTGGGGAGCCTCCCCAAACACCCCCCTCAACCCTCACCCTCCCCTGCTTCATGGGCTCAACATCACCCAAGAGTGCCTTTAAACAAAAATCTGAAAATCCCATGTGCAGCTAGAGAGAGACACACAAATTTCTGTGCTCGGTTTAGCACAAGTTTAATCTCATTTTTTAAGCTGGAATAACAGAAATAAAGGACTTGCCTGTGCTGGGGCTCTGCAGTTCCACAGCCAAGCTGCCCTCCCCTCAGCCAAGCCTTGGAGAGGGAGGAAGGCTCAAGCAACCAGTGCAGCCCATCATTCTAAGCACCTGCAGGAGGTTTTTCTTCAACTCTTGAAGCCCACGTGAGCTGCAGTTGCCTAACTGCAAATTGTGAAACCAAGTCAGACTGAAAGGGGTTTTCCAGAAACTGCCTGAAAGCAGAGCAGGGGATGGCTGTGCACTCTAGGACACTGACAACAGCTCTGGCTGAATTCTGGGAACTGCAAGCTCTTCTGCTTCAGCATTTCCCTGAGAAGTAACACTCACTTCCTTTCTTTCAAAATCATGATTTTGAATGGGAAGGAGAGGGGAATTCCAATTAATATTTATTTTCTCTTTGATAATCCCATGAAATTAAAATCTCATGCATTTTTTATAAAGCATAAATGCAACTTATTGATCCAGGTTGTCTTCATTTCCCTACAGTCCCCAGTCAGTTCCACCAAAGAAAACGCAGAAAGCAATCGAGCTAAGGGTTAAATTTAGCTGTGAACTATTTCACTTCTTATTTATAGTAGAAAATACTTGTGGGAAAGTTTAAGCTGGGAGCAGTACAAGACTAACTTCTCATTTCTTCTCTACAGTATTTGCTGATTTTTTTTTTTCAGGTGCAACAGGAAACCAAGATCCTGAAAGGCACGAGCCTTATTACTGTAAACCCCACATGCCTTAATTATCTTGTAGCTCTTTCACAAGTATGTTAATGTTATCTGTTTATACAACATGAATAGAGTGCTCAAGAAATTACTATGCTGCACCCTGGCCAACTTTTCATTTGGCAACTGTTGAAGCCCACCTAAATACAGTCAGACACAGCAGCATTCATTTCCATCCAGAGCTCTCTGCAGCAGTCACATGCTGTGAAGCAACGGCTCCATTTCCAAATGGAATTGAATTATGGCTGTTAAGTGTTCCTTCAGAGTCAAGAGAAGTGTATGATCACTAAAGAGTGTAAAAAAGAATAGCTGTACACGTTGTGGAACTGTTCTCATTAGTTCTGAATGGTGTGGTGCAAAGTAAAAGCTGAGTGTGTCTCCTTGTGCCCCTGAGCTCTGGCAGGACAAACATGGGGCACAGCTCTGCCATCCCATCACATCCCAAACCACCTGCATCACCCACAGGGTAATAAATCATAGGGTTCTTTCATCTGTAATCACAAAAAGCTTTGCTTCTACACCATCAAACAGCCATCTGTGAATCCACCAGAATCCATCTGTGTTCTGCATTCTTTAACAGGAGCATCTCTTCTCTCTGCTGCTGTCACAACTGCCCGGGAGGAGACACAAATGGACATTCATCCATTCCCAGCAGCAGCCCCAAGCTGCTCAGCTCCTTCCTGACAGGAAAGTGAGGGGCTCTACCCCGGGAGCAGCTGGAGAGGTGAGAAAAGCTGCAGGATATTTGTGTCAGTACCCAAAGGCAGAGGATCCCTGCGAAGGACCACACGAAGATGCAACCAGAGCTGGAGCCCTACCCTGAAATGTGGCTCCCACTCCCCTGCAGCTGTGCTCAGCCAAGCCCTGCTGCGCTCTCCAGGCTGCAGGAGTCATCCTCACCCTCCTGCAGCCGGGGCTGCAGCGGCGCAGGAAGCAGCAAAACTCCCAGGGTATTTCCCAAGCGAAGAGCGGGGCAGAGGCTGGGGGAGGTGGTGGGGACAAGGGGCCCTTCAGGATCCAAACCTGATGCAAAAACAGCTGCTTCTGTTACAAAAGTTTCAGCAGCTCATCAAGAAATTCGTAATTTGGGCGGTGGGGAGAGAGAAGCATGAACCAAATAAAGCAAAGACAGCCTCAAAAGGGAGTGAATGAAAGAACTTCACTTATCAGTTACCCACTCCAATGTTCACAGAAATTTCATTTAAAATATGATGAGAACACTAAAAAACTCTTACCTTGGCATAAAAGATCTCTCATCAGTGTTAGCAGCTTTACTGAAGGTTCTTCCAGGTTCCCCACAAGGAACTGAAAAAAAGAAGAATTTAAAAAAGAGTTAATTGTTTTTCAAGTGTCAGCATTTGCGAAGCATCTCTGTAGTGCTTAAGCCAAACCACCCTGTTCCTGTGGACCCCCCAGAATACTCCAAGGAAGACTTCACTCACAAAAGACAAACTCAAACCAAACATGTCTGAGAGTGCATCAAGGTCACAATTAACACTGAAACACGGGAGAAAGATTCAGAGCAGCCCAATGTCCTGAAAGGGGAAAAGCCATCACTTATCTGTTACCACTGCCAGGGGAAAATCCTGGCAGTGCAACACCTCGAAAGCACCTTTATTTCAGGGAACCCACCAGGTTTGTAGCAGGGGGTGGAACCAGATGAGCTTTGAGGTCCCTTCCAGCCCAAACCATTCTGGGATTCTGTGACAGTCCTGGAGAGCTGAACAACTCCCAGGAACCTGCTGGCCAAGAGTTTTAGAGGCTCTGACATTTCCAGTACCTCAATCCTTTGTTCAGTAGCACTGAACAGCAGCAGGGCTGATACTTCAGACAGTAATCACAGCATTGGCTACACCCTGCTGCTCTGACAGGCAAAGGCTCCTGTCTTTTACAGGTTCAGCACTTTATATTTCTTTTCAAGTGATAAAAAAAGAATCAACTGTTCCTCTGGAATCCCAGGAAGTTTAAATGAAAACCTAGTATGCTGGTTTTTTGAAAATATTTCTTTTTAGCAGCTCTGGAGTCACCTTGGAGTCACCGAAATCGAAACTGTTTCCAAACAGATAATGGAAGCTCTCATAATCCTTGTCAAATATTTTTCCAAGAAAGTGAGTCTAGAGGGCAGGGTTAGATGGGATATTGGGCAGGAATTGTTCCCTGGCAGGGTGGGCACAGGTGCCCAGAGCAGCCCTGGATCCCTGGCAGTGCCCAAGGCCAGCCTGGATGGGTTTGGAGCACCTGGGACGGTGGGAGGTGTCCCTGCCATGGCAGGGGTGGCTCTGGTGGGCTCTGAGGTCCCTCCAACCCAAACCATCCCAGGATTTTTCATGAAGGCTCCAGGACTGCAGACAGGCGATGGCTCAGCAGCACCGGCTGTGCTTGCACCCAAAAAGCAGAGCCTGAGCTTGAATGAGGTGAGAGAAAAGGAACAGAAAGAAGTGAGGCACAGAAAGGAGAGGCACAGGAAGCACAGCATCAGTTCCTAGAGCCTGTGTGAGATGGGCTCTCGAGGCACAGCTCCTGCACACCCTCACTGCCAGCCACACGGGCTCTGCTCTCTGCTCGGCCCCAGGAACATGCACCGGGATAGAGGAAGATGCTCCTGGCCCAGGGGAGAGAGCAAGGACCACTCACCTGCCTTTAAGGAAGAAAAAAGAGATTTAACTCCTTGCTTGCTCATCACTCACACCTCCCTTGCTCTGACTTTCAGCAGAGGAAAGCGGAATATTGAACATTTCCAAGGGAAATTTGGGAGAGAAGCAGAGATGTGTCAGAACCCCAGCCCGTCCACGCAAGGCTGGCTGTGCCACTCCTGCCTGTGGCCCTGCCCTTCCCATTTCCCAAATGAGAGGCAGATTCTTGGGATGCTGCAGCCACACGTCCTGGTTATTTTTATCCTGGCAGTTAAATACTGAATCGTGGCTACTATAAACAAACCTGTTTAATTTGCAACTTGTAAATGTTCTCCGTGCCAGTTTTATTTCAGCTACTATAAACTAGGCCATGGAAAGGGGTGGATTTTCTTTTTTTAAAAGTGTCAACTAAACATTGCTCAACACTCTACCAAAATCCCTCCATTACTCAGAGCCGTGTTGGCAAAACAAACCCAAACCCAGCACTTCTGCAAAGGGAAGATTTACAGCGATCAAAACCACACTTAAACTGACAGATTCCCTCCAGAGTCAAAAAAAAAAAAGAATCCAAACAAACAGAGAGAATGATACAGCAGCCAAGGCTGGAAACACCAGGCCAAGGATGTCCCCTTGCCTTGAGCAGGGCTCCACTCAGCACCTGCTCCACACCTCATTTCCTCTACACCAATTCCAGATATTCAATTACTCAGTGAAGTCCAAAACACATGAAATACTTCCCTAATGCTCATCAAAGCTGTCATCAATCACACACTGGTTCCAGGAGCTGCTGGGAGCAGGGATGTGCATCCCAAATGAGAGGGGATGGCTGGGAATTGCAGATCCTGCCCCCAGACAGCAGCCAGGCAAACACTGGCACAGATCACAGATTATTGGGCAGCAAGGAGAATCTTCCATTGATAAAAATCACTGCCAAGGACTCCCTTGTTCACCAAACGAGCCCCTTCTCAGGGCAGTCAAACTCCCTGGCTTTAGGGAAAACCTCCTCCACCTTTCCTGAGGCCACCAACAGCAGAAAAATGAGAGGGAAGAGAAAAACAAGAGACTAAAAGACCAGACTAAACAGAAAGCAGGACTTGAATGTGGCTTCAAAAGTACAATTTGACAAACCTCTGCTCACAGACTCTGCATTTATTTTCTTACTCAGAATCACTGCGGTATCTGACACCAAATAAGTGTCTTTTAGATATTAACATTATGTAAGAGGTAACATTTTAAGAATCTCAGCCTCAGTTTTGTAATTTTAACACCAAAATCATTATCATTTCCTAAGTCTGCTTTCAGCATCAAATCAAATACCAATCAAGGCAACAAGTGTGTAATTAGCTATGCACAATCCTGCTGTAGGATGAGTCATGACCCCATTGAGGTGCATTCCCTATCCTGGAACATGCCCAAATCATCAGTGATCCAAGTCTAAATATATTTTCTTTTGTTTTTCAGGTAACAAATCACCCCAAGAAGTCACAGCAAGAAGCACACCCAGAAAATAAAGCTGGTGACAAGCCAAATAAGCAAACAGATATGTGAGAACCCAGGAGAACAACACTGGCCAGAGGTGTTGTCTGAAGAGTTCCATCAGAAAAGGCAAGAGAGCAGCCCCAAACCTGGCAGCCATTCCCACAGCCCCCAGTCCAGTGTTGTGCTCCTCTGAGCCACATCCTCATCATCACTGCAGCGCTCTGCATCCTCCCTGGAGCTCCTGAGCGGGGCCATAAAATCCTGGGCAAAGAGTAAAGTCCTGCAGCAACACAGCCCTCCCCACTCCAGTGTTGTGCTGAGCTGGAGCTTTCAGCAAATTAACTGCAGCCCACACAAACAAGGCAGAGAAACAAACTTCTTGGAAAACAGCAATAATTCTGTCATTGGAAATAGTCATTTTGTGCACAAACGCTCTGGGATTGATCCTCCTCAGCCTGTAATCTTTTGTGCAATCAGCTTCACGCTGAACCTGCAATTTCAAATAACATAATGTTAACTTCTATGGAAGTGACTGCCTAATTATTCATTGGGAATTGCTTTGCCATAGAAGCTCTCCAGGCAAGGAACAAGGGCTCTGGGCAGCTAAAGCCTGCCATGCTGAAACGGCTAATTTATTTTTTGTCCTATTGGTCTGCACTTGCACAAAGTTGGTGGGGACATGTGCCAGGCAGACAAAGGCAGGGGAAAGGAAGCCAGCAGCACAACTCAAAGCCCAGCACACACTGCATCCCCAAATTAGAACAGAGCTCTGCGGCAGGGGCTGGGGCTGGCAGGCTCCCCTCGGGCTGGACTGCGGCACTGAGTACGGTAACACCAACAGGAGTGAGCTGAGAGGAGCAGGACACAGGCACTGAGCATGGTAACACCAACAGGAGTGAGCTGAGAGCAGGACACAGGCACTGAGCATGGTAACACCAACAGGAGTGAGCTGAGAGGAGCAGGACATGAGCACTGAGCATGGTAACACCAACAGGACTGAGCTGAGAGGAGCAGGACATGAGCACTGAGCATGGTAACACCAACAGGACTGAGCTGAGAGCAGGACATGAGCACTGAGCATGGTAACACCAACAGGAGTGAGCTGTGAGGAGCAGGACATGAGCACTGAGCATGGTAACACCAACAGGACTAAGCTGAGAGCAGGACATGAGCACTGAGCATGGTAACACCAACAGGACTGAGCTGAGAGCAGGACATGAGCACTGAGCATGGTAACACCAACAGGAGTGAGCTGAGAGCAGGACATGAGCACTGAGCATGGTAACACCAACAGGAGTGAGCTGAGAGCAGGACACAGGACATGAGCACGGTAACACCAACAGGAGTGAGCTGAGGGGAGCAGGACATGAGCACTGAGCATGGTAACACCAACAGGAGTGAGCTGTGAGGAGCAGGACATGAGCACTGAGCATGGTAACACCAACAGGAGTGAGCTGGGAGCAGGACATGAGCACTGAGCACGGTAACACCAACAGGAGTGAGCTGGGAGCAGGACATGAGCACTGAGCACGGTAACACCAACAGGAGTGAGCTGAGAGGAGCAGGACACAGGACACAGCCGGATGAGCACGGTAACACCAACAGGAGTGAGCTGGGAGCAGGGCACAGGACATGAGCACTGAGCACGGTAACACCAACAGGAGTGAGCTGGGAGCAGGACACAGGACACAGACACTGAGCACGGTAACACCAAGGGGCTGAGCTGTGAGCAGGACACAGCCAGATGAGCACGGCCAGGGAAAACACGCTCTGCTCCACTACAAACTGCAGGAACAGTTTGATGGGGGGGATTGGGAGGTCACAGCTCCTCCCAAGCAATGCCACGGCCGCATTCGCCATTTCTCCTTTTCCCATCTACCCTGCTGGAGTAGTTCAGCATTCAGAGGAGTTCTCCACAGCTTTTTTGGAAGAAAAAATGAAAAAAATACTTCCTTTCCCTCTTCCTCATCAGCCCAACATGTAAACATTAAAGGCCATCACCACTGGGCACAGCAGCTGTTCAGGGCACTTCCTCCATTTGCTGCCTAGCACAGCCACAACTTGTCACTGAGTTTTAAGCCCAATAAAGTTTTTCATTCCTCTCCATTTCCTTTAGTGCAAAAAATATCCTGACCTTTTATAAAACAGATTAAATTCCAGACAGACCTGAGGAGACTCAATCGTAGCAAAAGACCAACTCCATTCTACTTGGTAGGAATAATTTGTTGTGCTGATAGTAGCTTGGCAACGTTCACCGCTATTCTTCCTGGTTTATATAATTAAGAGTAAATAAGTGACATGAGGTCGATAGATTGCCACTGAAATTTCAGCTTGCACTTTAATTATTTCATTTCTGCAGTAGTAGTGGCCAGACATTGACCATAAAGCCCTGTTTGAGCTTACCAGGTCTCCAGCGTGAAAAAATTCATGGGGGAACGAAGCTTCCAGGCCACTAAGGACTTCTCAGTAAAATTGGAGAGGTTTAAACTGCTCTTCCCACGTATTCCAAACCTTCATTGGGTAGGTGAAGATCAGGTATTGGGACAAAAGTCTTTACCTGAAGGGTGCTGAGGCCCTGGCACGGGGAAGCAGAGCTGGAGCAGCCTGGGACAGGGGAAGGCGTGAGCTTCCAGGTCCTTCCAACCCAAACCACTCCATGATTCTGATTTACACCCACCAGAGATAAATTCTAAGACTAACACCAAGCCTCTAAACAAGGGGCACATCCCAGCTTTTCAGGAGACCAGGCTAACTCTCAAACTCCAGAAAATATTGAGATTCTTTCCACCTCCCTGGCCCAGCTGCAATAATCTGTGTGTGTGTGTGTGTTTGTACACTGGATCCGAGCGTGCAGCCCGTTCTAAAGGTCAGCTTTGCATGTGCAGCCCAGATTTTCACTTGCCTGGTGTGTGGCAGCCACAAGCAACCAAACCCCCCCTGTTCCCACTGCTGCTCATTAAACGCCTCTTTTAACAACCATTTTCAGAATGAAAAGCCCCACTGCCCATATGGCCACTTATTAATACTACATTTGTTTATCAGTTTAAATAAACCCCCTGCAGCAATGAGGATCCGTGTAATGAGGACTTAAACACAGCTCACAACGGATGTGTTTTAGCACTGCCAAGTGGGACTGCACCTCCTGAATGCTTTTCATGGCAGATTTTAAGGCTTGATAGGAACCTGAATAGCAGTAAGTGCACAGAATTAACTTCAAATAGAGGAGAAAGTAACAGTTTCATTATGTTTCGGAAAGAAATTGAGTTATTTAATGTGGTGCTTAATCCTTGAGTATTTAGCTCAGCCCCTTAATGCTGCTTCCTGGAACCTTGGGGCAGAGTGGGGGTGGAAACTGAATTTTCTTCTACAGTGAAAATGAAACTTTCTTCTGTGTGAAGGTTTTAACTGAAGGAATACTCAGTTATTAACACTTCAGTGCCAGAGTGAGAGCTCCCAGAGCAGGGTTTTTTAACCCAACATCTGCCAGACCTGGGCTCTGCACCGGGGCTCCTCTGAAGCCTTTTAATCCTCCTGAACCTGCTTAAAAGGGCAAAACGCCTTTGACAATTCATCCTGGAATTTCCTTTATGGTGAATAAAAGGTGACATTAAAGGAAACAGCTCTGATAGTTTAATCAGCTCTATATGAGCCATTTCAGTATTTACAGGTCAAGTTTGAGCACAACCAAAGCACACAAATTCAGCTGGAGTCCTGCTGGCACAAGAGGGGCTGGCTTGACTCACATCCTACCCGTGAGCAGCACTGCCATCAGCCAGTCCCTCCCCTCCACCTCATCAGCACCATTCAAACAGCAACAAAAAAAAGGATTATTTTTAGGATGTGTCTTTGAAATGATAAGACAGGGCAAAAGGAAAATAAGGGGAAAAAAAATCATCTCTTCCACATTGGTATGTAAATCTGTCAGGCACGTGGCCTGGGGACAGGCAGTTCTGCACTCTGAGCAGGACCTGAGAACACAGCACACTTCATCTGAGTGTTAATTGCCATCTCCCACAATTTCTGTGCCTTCCCCATGGAGAGGACACCTTCCCACCAAAGTCACAACTCCCAGGCATCTGTTTTCTTCTGGAGTAAACCTGCAAGTACAGCATCAGCCCAACCCGTGCCCTCAGCACAGGATTACCATCACTGCTTTTAAAATGTTCCTAAATCCATTTCAACTTCTGCCCATGGAGATGCAGTGGGAGGGAACTTGGCATGAGAAGGACAGGGAAAGCCACAGCACCCCAGCTCCTCCACACAGCACCCAGCTGGAGTTTGCTCTGCTGCTAAAAGGATCTGGACTCGATACTGTGCTCATGACAAGGGCTGGGGCAAACACTTCATTTAACAGAGGCTGCCAAGTACTGAAATTACAGAAAAAAAGGACAAGACCCACTTTCTCAGAATCACACCAGCGAGGAAAGTACCCTGGAGCATTACAACATCTGTTTGATCATTTCAAATGGGATTCCTGAAAGAGCCTTGACTGCATTCTAGGGATCAATATGCCAATGCAGTGTATTCACAAAACAAGGCAAAGCCATAATAATATTGTAATCTCCACAACTTCATAAGAGATCTGATGAGTTAAAAGCCCTAAATACATACATATTTCATGAGAAAGGCTATCTGGAACCACTTCAGTCTGTATCTTTAATCTTAATGTTATTCTCAGCTATAATTAGTGTTATAATGTAAAGCAGAAAGCAAAAATTGGCTACATTTATTTTATCTTCACCCATATTTACTTCATAAATCCATCAACATTTCTGTTCTTCAGGCCTGATACCCAGTAACAGTTACTCAGCACAGGACTAACAAACACATCAAATCTCAGGGTAAAGCAAGATGTGCTGGAATGAGACTCTTACACGAAAAAAAGGAGAATTGCACCAGAAATAGCCTTACCCAGTGAACTCTGAGTTACTTTTAACTATCACGTGGTGAGTGGCATATAAAAAGATATTATTCTGCATGTCAGCTGTCTGTAATGAAAGTTTTCCTCTTCTCAGCTGCCCCTCCCTAGAACTTCAAGTTTATTTGCATGAGAGAAAAGACTATTACATAAAAATACAACATAAAAGGCACAGCAACCGATACATCCAGCTGAAGTGCTCCTCCCACGTCCTCCAGCTTTCCAGATTAAGGGTCTATTTCCAGCTAAAAATGTGAGAAATGCCTGATTCCACACAGATTCTTCCCTTGGACAAAACCCTGCAGCAGCTTTCCTTGCAGAGGCAGGAGCAGCCCCAGCTGCAGCCAGCGATGCTCAGAGCATCACCAGCACACTGCACTGCCCCGAGTTCACACGCAATATCCTGATTTGAACACCACAAGTTCACATTTTTTCAGTATTAGTAATCAGAATTAGCTGCAGAACACAACATCACTGAATCCAACAGATATTTCAACTAAAAAAAAAAACCCCAAACATTCCAGCCAGCCTTGAGTCTGCAGCCATTGACAAGTGAAATGCAAGTGTCTGTTCTCCTGCAATGCTCCAGCAAGCAGCAGTTATGCAACACAGCCCATTGACAAACTCCCAAAAAGCAGGGTTTTCACAAAGCAACATCACCTGTTACAGAACTGCTCATTACTCTGAGCACATTTCTGAGCCTATTTTACCTCACTGAATGATGAATGAAGATTTGTTCCAGCCCCAACACAGCCACTGCTGTGGGCACATCCAGACCTCTTGCTCCAGTGCCCCAGATGGATTTAAGTATTTTCCATCTTATCAATGTTCAAAATAAATAACAAACCACAATTCCTCGGGCCACCTGCTCAACAGGACTGTCATTGCCTGGCTCCCCACATTTTAAATTAAACCAAATAGGTTTATTTGGTCAAATAGGTGAAACAGCCAAGACAGGACAACCACCTGCAGCCATGGGCTGAGCCCTGGGATTCCTTTTTGGCTCTCTGTCCTGTTACCTGCTTCTTGTTTTACACCTGCCTGGTGTAAAAGCCCTATGCAGGGTCACACTTCCCCCCAGACTGATAAATTTTATCCAAAGAAAGTAACCAGCAGTTTTCGAAGCACAGCAAGCCTGCTTTGGTCAGCACCTGGATTCCCCCACCAGAAACAGCCCTGGTGTTTCTGTGCCTTTCCCTGGGCTGAGGTTGAGCACGGCAGGCAGGGAGGGAGGAAGCGCCTGTTCAGGTAGAGCAGGTATTTCCCAACTGCCAATACCTGCTGGAGCACTCATCAAAACATCAAAACACCGTCTTCATGTGGCCACGTCGGGCTTCAGCAGAGCCACCCGACCTGCTCCAGCAGCTGACACGCTGAGAAAGAGCCCCAGCCCTGCCCTGGCTCCACTGCCACAGGACAGACAGACAGACAGACACAGGCACTCCTGAGCTCACCTTCCCCAGGTGGGCTGCCTGCCCATGCAGGAGCTCCAGACCCCAGAAGGATGGCAGGTCCATGGGAGGGATGGCTTCTGCTGTCCCATTTCCTCCCCCACACACCCCAAAGGATCTTCCCACGGCACATGAGGCAATTTAAGCTTAAACACAGCATTTCTGATCAGGAATGGAACTCAGTGGCTCCTCCTTGAGCACCACCATTCTTCCCACAGACTCCTCATTTTAATATTGTTAAATGGATTACCCTGCACAACCTTCATTATTTCAGTATTTGCAAGGGAAGAAGCGATCTCTCAATAGCCAGCTCGTGTCCCTCTGCAGATCAAAACTTGTTTCATAGCAAACCTGGGAGTGAAACGGCACCAGAGGTGCAGCACAAAGTGCTTCAGTGTAAAACTGAGAGCCCAGGTGTGTCCTGACTGATGCTCTGCTGTCACTGGGTCCCCTCTTCTTCAGAGGGGAGCTCAGAAAACAGACATTAATTAACAAAATTACGCTATCACAGGAAACAACAGGAAGCTTCTTATAATGAGCCATTTAGCTCGGAAGGGTTTCAGTCAGACATGTCAAACCAGCTCACAGAGGATGTCAACAGTCACCAGCAACAAGCACAGCCGGCTGAAAAACAACCAGCAGAGACCCTCAAGCTGCTGCAGCAGAAAGGCAGCTCGATGTAACTCTCAGAAATGCAGGCTGGTCCTTGCAAATAACAACCTGAGGACAGTCAATGTCTGGTGTGGTATTTGGTATTATTCTGGCAGGCAGAGTGAGCCACAGGTCTCGTTCTGCCCAGCTGTCCCAGGCACGGCAGAGTCCCCCCATCAGGGCTGAAGGACACTGCCCTGCCTCAGCTCAGGGACTTCTTGTTCTCTCCTCAACTCCTTCCTTCCATCAGCAGGGCACTGGACACACAAGGCACAGTTAAACACTGTCCTCTTCACACCTGCTTTAATCCTTTCTCTTCTGGTGTAACAGCTCAACACGTCTTCACTTCACCACCGAAGATTTTTGTTTCTCTCTGATGTTTGTGCTGGAGACACTAAACTGCATCAGCTGGATTCCTGCTGGGTTCTTGCTCCCAAGAGTTTCTGAATGCCCAACAACAAAGCTTCAACAATGGGAAAGCAAAAGACTTCAGCCTCTGCCTTGCCTTCCTCAGCTCTCAGGGGTGAGTAACCCACTGCTGCTCCAAGCCAACAGCTCTGGGAAACTCTTACCCACGAAAACCGAGCCCCTCCTTGGGCTGACTCCTGCACCCATCACCTGTACAGGAAGCATTGCCATAAACTCTTCTTCACAACTCGATGCTCCGTTTCACCATTTCCACCAACTCAAACGTCCTGAGCTCGCTTCTACCTTCCAGGACCTGCAGGGAGCCCAGGGGAAGGATGGAGAGGGACTATTTACATCTCACACAAGTTTTAACATCTGAGCAAGACAGGCTGCACAGAGTAAGAAAGCTCAGCAAGATGAACAGTTCTTTCAGAAAACTTTGGAACATCCTTACTTATCTCTGCCATTAGGTGTCATGTTTCCAGCAGCAGCAACTTTCCTAAAGTGCAAACACAAATGCCTACAGGAAAATTTGACCCTGGGATTTAGAAGCACCCTCTTATGAAGATGCATCCATTAAAATTCTGTTTAAGTTCCAATTAACTGTTAAATAAAAGAGTAAAAGAAAATCGATAACTACTACAGAGTTCAACATAAAATGAATTGAGTCTATACTTTAACCATCATCCTCACTACCTCATCTTCAAACAACAACTCAACATTCCACCAAATCAAGGCCAAAAAATCCAAACACCACCCTAGGACCTGGCCAAGTTTTAAAAGTCAAATCTCTCTTGAATCTGATCCTGCAGAATTAAACACACAAAGTTATAAGAAGTGATTGATGTTCAACATTAATGTGGCTCTTCAGAAATTAAAAGAAAGTGATAAAATAGGAAGTCTCCCATATTATCCTAAAATCCAAAAGTTTTGATCAGGATCCACAGCCGGAGCCAGCTGAGCTGATGTTGGCAAGGGTGAAAGTAACACTGGGTCAAGGATAATTCTGAACTTCAAACAGCTACACATAAAAAACACTTCAAATATAAAGCCTAAAGGTTTGAACTTATGTATGTTCAAAAGATTCACTTTGTTTTCTCTAGGAAAACAGATAACATGTTCCTGTTGTCAGAGTATTAGGATTCCTCTTGAAGATGATTTTTTTAAGTCTGCAGAGTTGCACAGAAGCAATCTGCTCTCTAAACACTGAGCACAAGTTCAAAGTGCCACCGAGCGCGCTCTGCACGTGCAGGCTACAAGAAAAAGCTCTGCAATGTAAAGTACAAACAAATGCTGGAGTTGTTTATGCCCAGGACGATGATTCAATATACAATTAAAACTTTAATGTTCAAGTACATCCACATGTTACGCTGCAGCCATTTAATTACTTCTCAGTTTTTTTAAGAGCAGTCCTCAGACTGGCTGAGAAGCCATGAAATGTATCACTAATAACCCAGGTCTGTATATTTGCAGCTTATGGTTTCAAATATAAACCGTCCCGATGCTCTGTGTAAACAGGAGTCTCCAAATAAAAGCATTAACCTGTCACTGGACTTCGGCTGTGCGAGTAACTCAGCCCGTTTGGCTCAGATCCTCTCAGAACCTTCAGCAAAGCTCCTTACCCTAAAAACAGCAGCGCCAGAGCCGGGACACGTGATGGCTCAGCTCCGGGAGCCCTGGGGTGACAGCCTGGCTGTGACACCGAGCCTTCCCCGGCCTCCTGGGCATCCTCACCCGCCGGCTGTGGGCAGGAGCTGCTCCACAGGGGATAACCGGGAGGATCTGAGGGAACGCTGCATCGCAAACACTGCGCATGAAAACAGATTATTTTTAGAAGCGGTGCGAGCACAGCACTTCCTGCCGACTCCACCTTGAAGAACGACAGACGCTCTGTCACCCTCCATTCCAAACCCAGCATTTCACAACTTCTGCTACCTGCCACAACAGACACAGGCAAGGGACAATCTGCCGAGGACGGCAAGTGACAATTTCCCAGTTTGTAACTTGGCACTGAGAACTTCTGCTGGAATATGTTACCAGTCTTCACTCACGTCAATAAATCGATGCCTTTTTTCCTGCCACAGGGATGAACAGAACATTAAATGTTTTTATTTATGACACTGATTTTTTCCATAGCAACCGGATGTGAACATGGCATTCCCAGTGTAATGAAGTCACTATAGCAACGTGATAATGATGTCAGAATAATCAGACAGCGTTTCATACTCGTGAAACACATTGCTTCTGTGAATTCAGAAAGTTGCAGAGACCACAAAAGCAAGAGTGCTCCATCTGGAACTTCCCTTTAACTTGCCTGGTTTTGGATAATTTCTCATTAAAGGCACAGAGCTTTGCTAACGCACCATTTTCTGTTTCTCCGAGCTTCATCCATTACTTCCTGAACGTCTCACAAATTCCCACATTAAATCCTCTCAGATCCGAGGATCCGCTACACCAGGGAGAATTACTGACACACCATTTCAGCATGAGAAAAGCAATGACACAAATCACAACAGTGAAACATTTCACAGCAGACAGGCACTGTCAAATGAACAGACGCTTTCCTCAACTCTTCAGATGATCTGGTGTCTCTTTACATGGAGCAACACAACTACTCAGAGAGAATTACAACAGCAACAGAAATTACAGAGTGCTGATACAATACTCTGAAGGCAGACAGGCGTTTTCAAGGCAAACAACCAGTTTAAGAAATATTATCTCTCCTGCTAAGCTACTGAAAGGAAAAAACCCAGAGCTTTCATGGTTGCCCTTCCTGTTTTCAGCTCTCTCCAAGCTGTGAGCAAAGCAAGACCCAGTTCCAGCTCTGTCAGTCGGAATTGACTCGCCGTGCCCAAGCCCCAACCCTCCCACTGAAGAGGAATCCCTGCACCAAACCCACACGTCCAGAGCCTCAAATATCGCAAGCAAAGACACCCGTTAACGAGAAGTATCTAAACACCAAAGTTTCCCTCCGCAGAGAACAAATTCTCTTTAAAGCAACTGAAGGAAGTGCAAGAACCCTTTTCAGAGCTGAGGTGGTGTGAGACAACAACCAGTCCTTGGGAGTGGAGGATGAGGATGGGCCAGCCTGCAGCTCCACGTGGCTCACGAGGGGCTCTTCCCTTGGCTTGTCCCACCTGCCCAAACCTTCTGCTGCTCATCTGGGCTGGCAAAGCAGAGCACAAGAAGCCTGTCCCTCATTCTGCATCCCCCTGTTCCTCATCCTGCATCCCCCTGTCCCCCATCCTGTCATCCCCCTGTCCCCGATCCTGCATCCCCCTGTCCCCGATCCTGCATCCCCCTGTGCCAGCCCACCCTCGGTGCCTCCAGCCTCGCTGTCCCTTCAGCTCGGGCTCTCCACGGGCCCCGTCCGGCGGCGGTGAGCAGCGAGCAGGGGACGCCCCGCACAGACCGGACCCCAGGATCACCGCAACAATCGCGGTCAGTCGGAGCTGGGGGACAGCCCCGGCTGCGGGAGCCGGCCCGGTGCCGCACAAGATGGATGTCCGGCGGGGCAGCACGGGGCCGGGCCGGGCCGAGCCGCCTCCGCCTCGCCTCCGGCCGGGCCGCGGGGAGGGAGCGGCCGGCGCGGCCCCGCTGCCCCCGCCCGGCCCCGCCGGACTCCGGGCCGGCCCCTGCCCCGCTCCGCCCGCCCCGCGGCCTCGCCAGGCCCCGCCGGGACAGCCGGAGCCGCCGCGTTCCCCGCCGCCTTCCCCGGCCCGGGCCCGCCGCCTTCCCCGCTCACCGCCGCCCCCGGGCCGCCCCCGGCGCCGCTCGGCTCCCCCGCTGCGGGCTCGGGGCTCGGGGCTCGGGGCTCGGCTCCGGCCGCTCCCGCTGCTCCGGCCGCGGCTGCTGCTGCTCTGCGCGGCGGCGGCGCCGCGTCCGCTCCGCCCTCAGCGGCCGCGGCCCGGGGAGGAGCCAGCAGGGCGGGCGGGACGGACGGGCCCGGAAAAGTTGCGGGAGGGCCGGGGCAGGTGCGGGGCCGGTTCCGTGTCGGGAACGGGAACGGGAACGGGAACGGGAACGGGAACGGGAGCGGGAACGGGAGCGGGAACGGGAACGGGAACGGGAACGGGAACGGGAGCGGGAACGGGAACGGGAGCGGGAACGGGAACGGGAACGGGAACGGGAACGGGAGCGGGAACGGGAGCGGGAACGGGAACGGGAACGGGAACGGGAACGGGAGCGGGAACGGGAACGGGAACGGGAACGGGAACGGGAGCGGGAGCGGGAGCGGGAGCGGGAGCGGGCCGGGGCTCCGCGGTGCTGCGCCCGGGCTGGGCCGGAGCTTGCCCAGGGAAGGGAGCGGAGCTGGGGAGGGGGCCGGAGCACCAGGAGCGGCTGGGAAAGGGGCTCAGCCTGGAGAAAAGAGAGATCGGGGGGGACCCTGTGGCTCTGCACAATTCCCTGCCAGGAGGGGACAGCCGGGGGACATTTGGGATCTTCTCCCGGGGAACGGGGGCAGGAGGAGAGGAAGCGGCCGCAGGCTGGGCCGGGGCACGGGCAGGGTGGGATCGGGGGTGTTTCCCCATGGGATGGGCAGGGTGGGATCGGGGGTGTTTCCCCATGGGATGGGCAGGGTGGGATCGGGGGTGTTTCCCCATGGGCAGGGTGGGATCGGGGGTGTTTCCCCATGGGATGGGCAGGGTGGGATCGGGGGAGTTTCCCCATGGGAAGGGCAGGGTGGGATCGGGGGTGTTTCCCCATGGGCAGGGTGGGATCGGGGGTATTTCCCTATGGGCAGGGTGGGATCGGGGGTGTTTCCCCATGGGAAGGGCAGGGTGGGATCGGGGGGAATCTCCCCGTGGGATGGGCAGGGTGGGATCGGGGGTGTTTCCCCATGGGAAGGGCAGGGTGGGCACCGGGAGGATTTCCCCATGGGCAGGGTGGGATCGGGGGTGTTTCCCCATGGGCAGGGTGGGATCGGGGGTGTTTCCCCATGGGCAGGGTGGGATCGGGGGTATTTCCCCATGGGATGGGAAGGGTGGGATCGGGGTGTTTCCCATGGGCAGGGTGGGATCGGGGGTGTTTCCCCATGGGCAGGGTGGGATCAGGGTGTTTCCCATGGGCAGGGGGCAGCAGGCAGGGAGCAGCAGTGTGCCTGCTCACAGCTCTTCACACCGAGGGGATGATGCTGCAGCGCTCACACGGGACCGGACAAGGGTCACCGAGGGCTCAGGAACAGCACCACATCACCTTCACCCCGTGAAAAGCTTTTATTGAGACACAGCTCTTCAAAGTGTGCGGGGTTTTGTTTATTTTTTTAGCAAAGCATGAAAATAAAGAAGTGTAACATTGAAGTGAATAGGCAAGAAACAGACAAAATTTGGGAAGAGGAAAGGGCACAGAGAAGTGCATGTTGATGTCACAGGGATTGTGAGTGACAGCAGCCACACTGGGAGGATCAGGCCAGAAGTGCAGCACGGTCTCTGACTCTCATGATCTGGGAGATCACTTCATTAGCCCCAACTTAAACTATAATTCAGCTCTAAGCTACACACTCCAGAAAAGCTGATGTCAACAGTCAATAAATTTCAGGATTTTTTTTTCCTCGTTAAGAATGTATAATTACCCCAGGAGGAGCTGTGGTTGCTTCCATGATTGCAAAGCCCAGCTCTCCATGGAATGCAGAGGGATCTCTCTGTTTCCAAGCACTGTCACCTCCTTACATAAGCAGGGACAGGACAAGGACTGCAGCCTGGCCCTGGGGATGCTCCTGGTGCCAGAGGCAGCAGCAGCAGCACACCCTGGGGCCTCCCCACACTCCTCCATCACCACTTGCACAACTTCAGGGACACAGCAGATTTGCTGAGGTCTGAGGCTACAGCAATATTTTAGCAGTCAAGCTGCCTTTCATCCACAACTCCCAGCAAAAATGCTAAATATTGTCTGGCTGTAGAGATGAGAAAAAAAAACAAAAACCAGATTAAATGACTTCTCCGAAATCCCCAGCAGGTGAGCAGCCAGGAGACACACAGAGCTCAGAGTCCCCACTCTGTCACTGAAACCTCTCCAGTTCTCCCTCTCGCAGCTTTGTGTGTGCAGCAGAAATAAATACACAGCACAGAATTTTGCTTCCAGGTACAACTTGTGGCTGCTGATAGTGATCTGTAAATCTCTGTTTTTATGGCTTAAGAGGTGTCTCCTTCCCTGGGGACCACCGTGCTGGGAGCGAGCAGGTGAATCACGGCTTGATTTGAATGGCTGCAGGCAGGGCCATGTCAGCAGAGGATTTCCACACTTTGTGTCTCTGCAGGACTTGGCAGCCTCAGCAGTGAGAGGCTCAGTGGGACACTCAGGGTGGCAGAAGCGTCTGCCTTGAAGGATGCTCAGCACTCGTGGCTGAGCAGCTCCTTTCTTCAGAGTACAAACGCTATGGTGGAATCTGTGACCTTAGGAAGTTACTAGCTCAGTGTTTAAAAACACGAGGCTGTGCCTGGAAAACAGGCAGGGATAAAATATCAGCGATAACTTCTGTTTTAAAAGCTCTGCAAAAACATATTCCCATGGGCAGAAACTGCAAGGGATGCAGTTCCTTTAACAGGCTCAGTGTACATGGAAATGTTTGAGCGTTCTGCAACGCATCACCCCAAATTTCCTTTAAAATCAAAGCTATAACAAACTTTGCCCCAAATATCAACACTTTTGCAGTTTTTTCCCACTGAGCACTGACTGAAAAGTTTTATTGTATCCAAGGAATCACACGCTTATCTATTTCACGGCTTGTGGACCATCTTCCAAGTTTCAAAACAATAAGGGTCCAGTCACACTGAGGGCCTGAGTCAGCAGGACAGAGCTCCTGTTTGATGTGTGTTCTGGGAACGTTGACTTTTCCCCCCGTTTTCTGCAGGTCTGAGTAGAAGCTGATAACATTTATTGCTGAGTCAGACTTTGCAAGTACATGAAATTAGATCTGGATGAATGTGAACCTGGTTATGAAATGACTAGGAGAGGAGAAGCAGGTCCAAGCTGAGCTGAAATCAGAGGCACTTTTCCTAGTGACTCCAGCAGGGAATAAACCTGGATCTCTGTTTCTCCCAGCCCCAAATCCTGCCCTCCTTCAGGCAGACAGATGCAGCCCCTCAGCCAGAGCTGTTTCACTCCTGTGCTGCTGCTCCTTATCTCTCATCAGCAAAGCCAGGCTGTCAGCAGGGTGTTACATCCCATGTCCACACCTTGTCTGTCCCTGCTTTCCCCATTTCTAACAAATCCCATTATTCCAGGGGTGTCTCAGGGTGACTGACACTGGCACAGGTGTGACCTGCTGACAACCCCAAACCAGGGATTTCACTCCACACCAACTCAGCAACAGCACAAGGTTATGAGGCAAAGAGAATCGATTCTCTGCATCCTGTCACATACAGGACACAGCCTGGAATGTCCTGGACACAGCCCAAGAAACCCAGTGACCCTTCACACTGCAGTTTTATTAAAAAATGGTGTAATTTATCACAGCCCATCGATACAAAACAGGAGTTGCCACAATCACTTCCTTCCCAAACTCTGCAGTCTAAATCCATTCATATTAAATGATACCAGGATTTCGCTCCCCTTTTTCTGCTGTATGGCAGCAGCAAAAGACTGAAAGGAAAACACTTATTTATCCCAGAACCTGCAGCAGGATTGCAGTTTTTTACCTGCTTTTGCAGCTGAGTTGCAGAGGTTGCACTGAGTCTTCTACAGGCAAATTAATTTGAAGAAGAATCCCTCAGGACTTCTTTTATTCCAAAATAATAATTGCCCAATTGGATAAATGATCACAAGTTCAGCTGATGTAAATATGTAGTTAAGGCCCATTTGCTGATTTAATGAAATTCAGAAACAATTTGTGATTGCATAATGACCTTGGATTCCTGGCTGATAGAATCAGAGGGCTGGAGAGTAAATGAAAGTGGCTTTGACACCATGCAGGCTAATAACACATTATCCTTTTGCTCTGGCTCTCAGAAGCAAAGGTGCTGCTCCTGTCCTGAGTGTCTGAACCCAAACTGCACAAGAAAGGAGCTGGTGCTCTCCAAACTCACAAAAAAAATCATTCTGTAAACTCTAGCCAGGGAAGAATCAAGAAAATAATGCTCATTCCAAAGACCTCAACACAAGCCTTTGAAGTGCAAGCATAATATTTTCTTTAGAGATGAGATCGCAGTGTATCATTATGAATAATGACTTAATGATGTAATTAACAGTGAGCATGTTAATTAACATGGCTGCCAGCAGCTGTCCCGGCTGAGGGTCACCGAGCTCACACCTCACCTCCCACGCTGTCCTTGCCAGGGATCTGAGCATGAAGGATCATTTAACCCAGCCCAGCATCCCAAGCCCTGCAGGGCAGGAGAGCTGCGAGCCCTGAGGCTGTTCCTGGATTCCCTGGAATGCCCATCCCTGCTGCCCTGCCCTGCTCCGTGCCCCTGTGGCTGGGTGAAGCTGGCATTAACGATGGGCTGGGAGCTGTGGATGTGGGGAGGGATGGCTGATCCCCAGGCAGGGCTCTGCAAAGCTCCTGCAGGGCTCCAAGGGAGAGCCTGGACTGGCTTTGCTGTGTCCTACAGCCCTGGGACCCTGATCCTCCCCCAGGGCTCCTCAAAGTTCCTTGGAATCACAGCAAAGGCTGGAGTCCAGTGCAAACACGGGATGTTTTCCATGTTTGAGCCCCACAGGGACTGCAGAAAGGGTGAGGAGGCAGAAACAGGGATCCCTCTACCAAAAACACCAGCAAACCTGGGCTTTCCTCCTTTGTGGCTCTGAAAGGGACATGGGATGTTCCCTCATGCAGCTTCCCAAACATTTCCCTGCCTGGTGAGCCTGCCAGAGTCAGGCTGGTATCTGCAGTTCTGCAGAGTCAGGAGGAAGGCAGAGACTGATAGGGGTTTCTGGTTCAAGGGTTTTGTAAATGCTATCAGAGGCTGTGAAACTCACTGGGGAAGGAAGCACAAATCCCACTTCCCGTGCTCAGCTATGGCAGGGAGCTGCCAATTATCGTGTGCAGGGATTCCCTTGCCTCAGCCTGACAGCAGCACCATGGTTCTCTGCCTTCTGCAAGCAAGAACTTCCTTGTCCAAAACTGCAGCAGCCTGGAATTTCCCACCAGAGGAAGGAAAGGACCCTCGGAGAGCTAAACATGAGCAGAGGGAGCAGGCTGGGCTCCTCTCCTGGCTTTCCTTGCTGAGAGCCGTTTGTAGGATATTTGACAAATCCCCCAGGTAGGGATGGGTGGCACCTCCACAGAGACCCCCAGAACACAGCCCAGGGTCTGATCAGAGACCCCCAGAACACAGCCCAGGGTCTGATCACAGAGACCCCCAGAACACAGCCCAGGGTCTGATCAGAGACCCCCAGAACACAGCCCAGGGTCTGATCAGAGACCCCCAGAACACAGCCCAGGGTCTGATCAGAGACCCCCAGAACACAGCCCAGGCTCTGACCCTGCCTCACAAAGCCCATCCACAGTGTGGCTGCTGCATTTGCACAATGAAAACCAAAGCAGAGGGGATGGAGCTCCCCAGTCCCTGCCCAGTCCCAAGCAGGAAAAACTGGGACAGCAGAACCCAACATGAGCAATACCAAGTGTTATTCTTTCAGCTGACAAACTGTGCTCCCTGCTCAAAGCAGCTGCAACCACACATTTTCTATTACCCAACTCCTTCCTGTGCAGCCAGGCACCCGCTCACCCCGTGGCCAGGCTCTGCCTCCTGTGTCTCTGGGTCCTGAGCCTCCTCCTCCCCTGCCAGCTGCCCTCACACATTTCTAGCAGCTGCAGTTGCCATCTTCCCACTTCTGTTTTGTAAAATCCAGGCAGTAGAATATGGGGAAGTTGGGGGAAAAGAAAGAAAAAACCAAAGATAAAATGAAAGTTCAAATGTAACTACCAGAAGAAGTCAGGGGCATCCTTTGACTGGAGGTTTGGTGGACAATGAGACAAACATTGCCTTGAAATGAAATGTCACGTATATTGCAATGAGAGGATGTCTAGGTCAGTAAGTGCTCCTTCCCATCTTTCCCTTCATGGAGTTTAAACACTTGTTTTCTTTAAGCACAGTCACACAATGACTGTTCTGTAGCCAAGGGGCAATTTTTGATTAGCAGGTAAAAGTAACAACCCAGGTATTTGTCTGTCAGCTTCTGCAAGTCCTGTGAGATCCATGGGGTTCCTTCATTGCCTGTCCCTGCCCTCTCCCAGTTGGTAACTGGTTCCACTCAGGGTCAGTGCCAGTACCCAGGGTCAGACACTCCTGGTGCCCTGAGCCCAGCAGCACACACAGGACAGGGTTTATAAACACTTCAGCGAGGTAACAGTGAACTCACCTGTACCTGGAGATGTGCTTCCAATTAGATGTTCCCAATTAGTGCTGCTCTCTGTCCTAAGTGGACTTAATCATGCCCCAGCCTTGGAGACCCTCCAGCACCTTCATTCCTCCTGCTGCCAGGGGTTAGCAGAGCTTGTCCTGAACCAGCTGTGCCAGGAGAGGCAGTTCCTCAGCTCCTTTAATAGCTGCTGCTCTCTAATTATGATTACAGTAACACTTAGACTTTTGACAGCACTCTTTGTTTTCTGATTGCTTCCTGAACACAAGTGAATAACCCTGGCTTGGAGCCTCTTTCTGGGGAAGAGCAGGTATTTTCCTCCAGCAAGGCTGAACGAAGCTGATGCTGAGTGGGAGGGAGCACGAGGCAGCCGTGTGTGCCCAGAGCAGTGCTGAGCTCCCCGTCCCAGGCAGGAGGTGACCCTGTCACCCTGGCTCCTCCTGGGCAGCAGCTGAGTGTCACAGCCCTGTCCAAGGCCATGGAGCCAGCTCTGCACGGAGTCAGCTGTCCTTAGCAGGTCCTGAGTCACTTCCACTCCTGCTCTGATTCAGCCACTGACTGGAGACTGCCTGAGGAAGGCCTGGATGTCCTGTGTGTGTCCCACCCTGCCGTGATGCCACTGCCTGGCCAGCCTGGGACACCTCAGCAGCACACACGGATCTCTGTCTGTGCCTGCAGCCCATGGAAACCCCGGCGACATCCCCAAAACACTTGGCTGTGCTTTGGCTCCCAACACTTCCCTCTGTTGCCCTTTGAAAGGAAAGTGTTTGCATAAATAACAGCAGATGCATTTGGAAATAGCTCATCTCGCAGCCCGAGTTTAGCAGTGGAAGTGAGCAAAGATAAAACAGTTGCATCTGATGTGAGAAATCCACCAGATGGGTTTGCCGGGAGCAGCCGGCCCGGCCAGGGAGGATTGTGGCTCACGGGCTGAGGTTGTGTCAGCATTTATGGCAGGGAATGGGAAACAGCCAAAGCACTGTCCCCACAGCAGCCAGCCCCGGTGACCTGAGCAGGGTGGGGACCAAGTGCCAGCTTTGGAGCCCCCCCAGTTGTGGGGTGAGCTGTGGGTGGGTGTCTGGGTGCTGCCCCATTGGGAACCCCCCAGTCATGGGGTGAGCCCTGGCTGGGTGTGCTGGGTGCTGCCCCATGGGCAGAGCCCACCAGGAGCTGGTCCCCAGCCCTGCAGCTGCTTTCTGAAGCTCCTGGGCTGTTTTCCCGAGGAGCAAACGTGCCAGGGTATTTTCCTGCCACAGACAGAAGTGTCCCCGGAGCTGCTGTCCCGTTTGACACAGCAGGGTGGGAGCTGAGCTCCTGGCGTGATGGGGCCGGCTCTCAGGGTTGCCTTCACGGCACAGATCTGCCATGATCTCGTCTTTCCAGAGTTACAGGAATCAGAGCTATCAGAGCATTTAATCTCCTGTTTCAGTGCCTGGGCTGTGCTGTGGTGAGGAGCTGCGTTCCAGACTGACGGGTTCTGCTGTCCCCAGCCCCGCTGGCTGCTCCATCCCTGCAGGATGGGGATGCTCTGAGCCCTCCTGGGGGCTGCTGTCCCCTGTGCCGAGCCCAGCTGGGGCACACTGGGGACATCACTCACTGCTCTCCCTGCTCCAGCCCCCTGCAGCCAGCTCAGTTCTCATTTCCCAGCTGCCAAACGAGCAGAGCCCAGCTCAGCATCTTCATCCCCCGCGTGTTTGGACCGGAGTGGAAGTGCCGAGGAGCTGAGGAGATGGAAACAATCACACTTTATCTCCCTGTCCTTCCAGACGCTTCCCCTGCTGCTGCCTCTGCAAAGGCCGTGCTAAATCACACCAGGAACAGGCTCCTGCTGTTATTATTGACCCGAACACCCTCGCTTTAAATTCCCTTCTGCTGCAGATTCAGACAAATCTTAGGGGCAAACTCCAGATATATCATTGTGAGGCTCCAAAGCTTGCAGCAAATATTTAAGAATACTTTCTTTCCCCCCAGATCAGGGCAGCAATCCTGGCAAAAAGTGTCATTAACAAAACAGTTTTCTATAGCAATGAGAGTTCTGTGTGTGTTTTGTTGTGAGGAAAAATAAATTCTTTTTTTTTTTCGCTAAGGAACCAAAGATCATCTCTGAGTTAATAGCAGAACAAAAGATGGCCTTCTGCCATCCATCATGGAAAAAGTTGGATCCAAATATACATACATTAAAAATAAAAAGGTATAAACAATGTTTCCTTCCTAAAGAGCTTCCCTGGCAAACCTGGACCGTGCTGGCCCCCAGAGCCCGGCTGCCTCCAGCTCATCTTCCTGCTGCTGGAGCTGAGCTCCTGGGACACTCCAGGCTCCTCTCAGGAACACTTCCCTGGAAAATGATTTGTTTTCAGTCCATCTTTGATCAAAGCAGGGCCCAAGGGCTTTCCTTCCTGGCCGGCACCTTTGTGTGTCCTTGGTTGTGCCAGGGGTGGGAATGGAGCCTCCCTCCTTCCTGCCCTGCTCCAAGCTCTGAGCTTCCCTGCAGAGCCAGGGGCAGCTCTGGAAATGTGGGATCAGCGCAGGGATTGGGAGCGCTCCCCTCCATCAGCTCCTTCCCCTCCCCAGGGTTCATTTGTTCACTTGGAATCGCTGCTCCTCGGGGGGGAAAGCCTCGGCCTCCACCTCCGAGGGGATTAGTGCAGCCACAGGAGCAAATCCCTCTGTTCATTACACCCGGGAAAAGCTGCAGCAAATAAATCCTGTTAAGCCATTGGGGCCACTCTGGGCTTACCCAGACAGAGGCGGCAGCGCTATAAATAAGATCTTGGTTTGATTAGGGAAATAAAGGCAGGAAAAAAGCACTTAAAAGATATCCAGAGGAAATCTAAGCTCCCCCCCAGTCATGCTGACAGTGATGAATTAGTCCACGATGCCAGTCAGAGAGTGAGTCACGATTCATAAATAAATTACAGCAAGATATTCATAGAATCATAGACTACCCTGAGCTGGGAGGGACACACAAGATCATCAATCCAGCTCCTGGCTCTGCACAGGATAACCCAAAATCTTAGCAATCTTAGGAAATACCTTGCTAATATTGATTTAATCTGGGACATTTGTAGCCTGAGATGCCACTAAACGCTCAAAATTCAGAGTAATTCAGTGACCCCATATCAAACAGATACATTTATTGTAGTTGATAGGGCCACACATTTCTGGCAGTGTCCACTCAGCCTTTATTGGAGACAAAGTGGATTTGGAGAAGCTGCTGAATGGGTTTTACACCCGTGTTCTCAAGCCCCGGGGACAATCAGGGCAGTGGCAGCGGGTGACTCGGCCCCTCCCGAGGATGCTCATCAGTGAGCTAATGGCACTTTCCTCCCTTTCTCTTCAGGGAAGGGCAGCTTTTGCAGTGCTCTGCAGTTAAATCATTTGCTGGTGTTCAAAAACAGGACCTGGGAAGGGAGCTCAGGGCCTTGGCTTTGTTGTTTCTCCCTGTCCTGCCTCCCCCAGCCTTGCTGTACTGAGATGCAAAATTATCAGTGGAAGAGTTTATAAAATGTCAAAACAGTTTCTCTCCTGTCAGCCAGACAATTTGTGTAAATAGAGCCTCTCTAAAGAACCTCCTGCCAGCTCAAACCTCCCTTTCATCTCCCCAGGATTTATTGTATGCCATTTCCATGGAATTTTAAAAGAGTCTCTGATGAGGATGGGAAGTTGTGTGCTGCGCTGTTCAGTGGGATCCTGGATGTGCTGTCACCTCCCAGGCTGGGCAGAGCTGGCCAGGGAGGCTGGGAAACACAAAACGAGGAGATTTCCTCTCCTCACACGCCGGAGGTGCTCTCCAGACTGCTGGGAGATGGCTCTGGGAAAGCAGCTCTGGGATGAAATATTCCAAAAAGCTGCATTTCCCCAGGCAGCCGAGCACAGGCAGCGTTCACCCCCGCCCCGGGTGCTGTGGGGCAGGAGCAGTGTGGGGCAGGAAGAACTGGATAACCCGGGAATTCTGTTCCCGTGTGCGGAGCTGGCATCAAACGGGGCCCTGTGCCAGCGGCTGTGCCCCTGCTCAGCTGCTCCCAGCCACACCCAGAGAAAACTGCAAAAAGCTCCAGTTGTAACGCAGTTCATTTTAAAACCACACAAAATAATCATCTGTCCAAGCCCCCGTGCTCCTGCCCTGTTTGTACCCGGGGTTCCAGGGCTGGCTCCGGCTGCTGCGTCCCACCAGTCTGCCCAGCAAAGCCACTGGGCCATACTGGTCTGCCAGCCCCAGCTCCTCCCTCTCGGGCCCTGCACTGCCCGACCAGCTCAGCAGGACCAGCAAACACAGCCCTGAAACCCAAAGCCACAGGAGAATCCCAGGACCAGCAAACACAGCCCTGAAACCCAAAGCCGCGGGAGAATCCCAGCCCCAGCACAGTTCAGGCTCAGGGAATGGGATGTGGAAGGGAAGAAGAGCTTTCCAGATCTGATTTTCCTCTGACAATTTGTTCTTGACAGCGGTTGAAGTCATCTTTGGAACCAGCCCTGCATTCTAAGGACAGTGAACTTTGCCTTTCAGCACAGCTGTGTGTGTGCCAGAGGAGGGGTTTCTGCAGGTTTTTGCATCTGTGAGAAATACCAGCAGTGGTTTTCCAACATCCCTGTGCCCCCACTGGAGGGGAAGGTGAAAAAATCCCAAATGAGGAGTTTCAGAGGGAAACCAAAATGGTCCTGCTCCTGTCCAGCCCTTCCCAGCTCTGTGTAGACCAGATCAACCCTCCTTGTAGCATGGCTGGGGAAACTGAGGCAGTGAGGGACACTGTCCCCACTCCAGGGGAAACTGAGGCAGTGAGAGACACTGTCCCCACACCAGGGGAAACTGAGGCAGTGAGAGACACTGTCCCCACACCAGGGGAAACTGAGGCAGTGAGGGACACTGTCCCCACACCAGGGGAAACTGAGGCAGTGAGAGACACTGTCCCCACACCAGGGGAAACTGAGGCAGTCAGACACTGTCCCCACACCAGGGGAAACTGAGGCAGTCAGACACTGTCCCCACACCAGGGGAAACTGAGGCAGTCAGACACTGTCCCCACTCCAGGGGAAACTGAGGCAGTCAGACACTGTCCCCACTCCAGGGGAAACTGAGGCAGTCAGACACTGTCCCCACTGCAGCCTCTCACTCTGGCTCCAAACTCATCAGCCCACAGTGGCTGTGTCACACCCGCCGTGACTCTGCTCCAGTCACATCCCCTCTGTGCCTCTCGCTTCCTCCCCAGGCAGGGAAGAGCCAGGACAGAGCTCGCCCCCGCTCGCTTTTCGAGTTGTTTGGGGTTTTTTCCTGTCAACACGATTTTCTGAAATCCAGGAAAGAAAACCCGTCCGTGTGTGCTGTGACAGGAGCAGGGATGGAAGGAAGGAGGGGACGCTGGTGTGGCTGGGACAGGCTGGCACCGTGTGAGCCCAGCCCCGGGGACAGCTCACGGGGGCTTTTCCTCGGAGGAGCTGCTCTGTGTCCCTGCAAGGCTTTCACAGCCCCGCCAGGACAAAGGCAGACGTGGCTGTGCTTGACTCACCCCATAAGATCATTGTTGTGCGAGATTTCTTTTTTTTTTCCTGTGTGTCACTTAGAAATAATCTTTTTCTAGCAAATTTGTTCTCCTCCCCTCCGCCCCTGAAAAGGGAATCTGTGCTCAAAGGCGCAGCTGAGATTGCAGAGACCTTCCCTTCCTGATCCTTATCTCAGCAGGATGTAGGAGGATCCCTCGGGAAGAGCTGGAAGCCTTTCTCCGGAGCCATCCAAGAAACGAGCAAGCCGCGAACGGCCTTTAAATGGCAAAACCATCAAGTGCTGGGGGAGCGGGATGCGAAAGCCTTTAACCCCATCCCACCGTGCCACGGCCAGGCTCCCATCCCGGCTCCTGGAGCCTGCCCAAAGCCAAACAGCCCCGAATTCCCGGTGTCCGGAGCCTCCCCGCAGCCCCGTTGTGCTCCGACAGAGCCTTCCATGGGCCGGGCAGCGCTGGGACCCTCCGGGGGCGGCTGGGGAGGAGCGGCCGTGCCCGGCGGGGATGCGGGGCCGGGGAAGGGATGCCCAGGGCTGGGGACAGCACAAGGGCTCATCCTGGGGACAGCCACAGCAGCCCTGGCGCGGTCCGGACAGGAAACAGATGCTGCCCGCTGAGGAAGCACCTGAAGGGTATCGGAGCACCTTTTGTGCCTGTCCCGGCAGGATCCCGCTGCGAACGGGGGGTGCTGGGCGGAACCTCCCCCGAGCTGGCCCCGGGCTGTGTCCGCACGGAAAACACCTGCAAAGGGAGAGATCCGGGGCCGGTAAATCCGAGCGCTGCTGCCATCGGCACTTGCCCGGGGGCTGCTCCATCCCCAGCCCCGGCTGCCTCACAGGCTGCAGCCTCTGCCCCGCCTTTGCAGCTCCCTTTGCTTCCTCCTGCTCGGATCTGGTTGGGAATTACTTTTTCCCCAAGTCAAGTCTGGTTTCTCTCTGTCCTTATCTTCACCCGGGAACATTTCGATTTTAGCACAGCTCCCCCCAGCCCCCTGAGCTGCCTGGGCTGTGACAGGGACTGCAGAGATGAACTGATAAGAAGCAGCTTTGCAGCCAACTGCTGCTGGCGTTTCTGCACTTGTAAAACGGCTTGAAAGAGGAACCTGGAAAACTATTTCTTTGTAAGCTGCTGGTAAGAAAGGCTGTGGAAGCTTTCCCACATTTTCACTCCAGGCACTTTGCTGGGCCTGGGCTGCTGAAGGGATGCAGTGAGCTTCAGGAGGTGTCTCCAGGGAGGGGAGCTGGATGCTGAGATGTCTGCGGGTGATTTGCTGCCCGAGTGCTGAGGACATGAAATAGCAGCGAGGTTTGGATGTTGGAGAACCCCCGGAAGAGGCGAGCAGCAGCCGCTGGGGATCCCACAGGTGGCCATCGATGCGAGATGCGAGGCGTTCCATGGCAGAGCTGCAGCAGCCCACGATGCCCAACAGCAGCGTGGCCCTGAGCAGCCTGGATGGGATTTACATCGGCAGCGAGTGCCTGGTGGCTTTGTTTGCCACGCTGGGCAACGTCCTGGTGATGTGGGTGGTGAGGCTGAAGGCGGCGTTCCAGAACACCACGCTCTATTTCATCGCGTCCCTGGCGCTGGCCGACGCGGCCGTGGGGCTCCTGGTGATGCCCCTGGCCATCGTGGTGAGCCTGGGCATCCGTGTGCCCTCCTCCAGCTGCCTGTTCATGTGCTGCCTGATGCTGGTGTTCACCAACGCCTCCATCCTGTCCCTGCTGGCCATCGCCATCGACAGGTACCTGCGAGTCAAGCTCCCCACCAGGTGAGGCTGCCCCACCTCCTCTGTCCTCCTTCCTAACCTTTGGCTGCTTGAAGTGGGTGCTTGTGCCTCAAAGCCCACCTGAGATGAGCTCCCCAAAAACCTTGGGGTGCTCATGATCAGCTCGGTGTTCTCTGGCGTTACCACTGATCAGAATTTGGCACAGGATGTATCTGTGGGCAGACTGTTGAATTTTCAGCATGTTGTTTAATTGCACAGGATGCTGAGTGTGTTACAAGGCTTTTTTTAGGTTTCTGAGGCTTGTCCTTTAAATAAAATTCCTTTCAGTATTTGCTGAAAATACAAAAGTATTAACAAACTTATTAACAATTAACTGAAATCACTCACTGGTTACATTAGATGATAAGTACACAAGCTAGAAAAGCAAAGCATAACCTCAAGCGTCCAAGAAATCGTATTTTATAATGGGAAAGGATGAATGAAGCTAAAGAATGAATTTTAGCCCAACAAATGGCATAAACCAAATAAAAAGAGGAAGGTACACCCAAGGAAGCCGAGAAATAAGATAGGAGTTCCAACAGCAGCAAAGCAATATCCTGACAAGAGGAGAACTAAGATCATAATGAAACAAGAAATAAAATAGATCAAACATCCAATTTTAAACAAGGGAACTTAAGCACAGTTCTTACTGATGCTGCAAAGCAACTGTTACAAATGAAGAGCTGGGGTTTGGGGCAAGATAAAATTTGTTTTTTAAAAAAAAAAGTTAATGCTTCACTTTCTAACAATGATCCTGCAGTACCTGAACAGGTGAGTTCACCCTTGGCTACTTTAAAGCACTTCTCTTTAATACAACCTGGGATTTCTTCCCCTGCAGATACAAAAGAATCACCACAGAGAGGAGAGTTTGGTGGGCCCTGGGGCTGTGCTGGTTCCTGTCCCTGCTGGGAGGGCTCATCCCCATGTTTGGCTGGAGCAAGGCAGATGCCAGGAGCTCCAGCTCCTCCAGGTGCCAGTTCATCTCCGTGATGAGGATGGATTACATGGTGTATTTCTGCTTCTTCACCTGGACCCTGGTGCCCCTGCTCATCATGTGTGCTCTGTACGCCGAGATCTTCCACATCATCCGCACGAAGCTCAGCCAAGGCAGCGCTGCGAGAGGGGCTGGGGCTTTCTATGGCCAGGAGTTCAAGGCAGCCAAGTCTCTTGCACTTGTTCTCTTCCTGTTTGCAATCTCCTGGCTGCCTCTGTGCATTATAAACTGCATTTCCTATTTTTCCCCCGAGTCTCACATCCCCCCGTTTTTGGTGTACTTGGCAATCCTCTTATCCCATGCCAATTCTGCCATGAACCCCATTGTCTATGCCTACAAGATAAAGAAGTTCAAAACCACCTACCTTTTCATTTTAAGGACCTATATCCTGTGCAGAAAACCAGACCCAGCTCTTACAGAGCAAACAACAGACCCACAGTCATAAATAAAGGCTGGACCTGCCAGTGGCTACCAGAGCGTGGATAAAGCACCTGGCTTTGCTGAGAAACTCTTGGGAAACTGCAGCAACCTGTGGCTCTGAAGCTGCTCCAAAGCTGTATGTGAATATGTCTTTATGTAATATTTCTAAACACAGAAGATGGAAATTTTGTCTAGTTTGGGGTTTTGGGGTTTTTTTTAACATGAGGATTGGTTGAGTTGATTGAAAACCAGGATGTGTTCTTTGCTGTTCATGATCCAGCAGCTCACAAGCTCGTTTTGTCTTGTCTGTCCATCCAAACTAAACTTGTGTCTGGTCAGCTTGTCACATTTTCATGAGTAATAATAAATAGTAGGTGGATTCTACATTAATTTGGCCTGCTGAGTCCTGCCATGACAATCAACAAAACCTGCCCAGTTTCAGTCCTGCCTGGGGTGGCACACAAGTTGCAGTAATTGTTACACCACAGGGGTTTTTAGGGAACATGGGTCAAACTGAAAAGAGGTTGTTAAAGGCTCTTTTCTCCTCCATCTTTGAATAATAAAAACGGTCTAGAAAAAGCAGCAAAGGGGGTGCATCATTCTGTTCCTTATCTCAGAGAGCGCTGGCATCTGCTCCTCCAGCTGAGATCATTTCTTATCTGAGGTAACCCCTGTCCCAGGCCAAGGCTCTGCCCAGTTACACAGCTCAGTGCCAATAAATGAGCCAAGGGAAGCCCAAGAATGTCAGAACTTGCTGCAGGTTCTCCTGGGAGCATCGATGGACCCAATTGCTTTCAGCAGAAACCAGGTCCCTCCTGAAGAGCAGAAAGTTAATTGTTAGAATGATGCACAGGGAGCTTTGCTGATGTGTTTTGGATAAAGGGAGAGATGAGGGAGCAGAACTGCACCAAACTCCAAGGGAATGAGGCACAAGGATACGGAGGAAGAACAGAGGACTGAGAGCAAAGCCGAGCAGTCCCAGCCTGCTGAGCCCAGCCCACAGCTCATCTCCTAGGGAGGGACAGAACCACTCCCCCTGTGTTCTCCGTTAAATGGAGCTTGGAGGAGCTGCCATCAGGTGAGAGCAGAGAGCAGCAAGACAAAGAACACAAGTTGTTCTGCTGACCCTGGCGAGGTCTGTGGCCAAAGCCCCAAAACCAAATTTCGGAGCATCAGGTCACAGCTTTCAGTGGCTCCCCGAGGCTGCAGCAGCTGCTGGGAGAGGGCAGGACAGCACAGAGGGGCTGGAAGGGCTGGAGCAGCTGGGCAATCCCATGGATCCCATCCCATGGATCCCATCCCATGGATCCCATCCCATGGATCCCATCCCATGGATCCCATCCCATGGATCCCATCCCATGGATCCCATCCCATCCCCGGCTCGGTGCTGCCATCCGCTGGCTCCTCCAGCCCCGCTCCTCCAGCCCCGCTCCTCCAGCCCCGCTGCTCCGCTGCTCCGTGGGACCTTCCCGCAGCCGCTGAAAAGGGAACGATTCTCACTCTGTACTCAGAGCACTGCGGGTAATGACACGCGAATGAACATTTCCAGGGATTTTGGCTGTCACACTGTGATTGTGCGTTTCTTCTATGGGACCCAACCGGGAAGCAGAGATTTGCATCCAAACATTTCATTATCATGACTTCAATAACAGAAAATAGCTCAGCAGAGCACTTGGCAATCAAAAACAACATGGAAAATGTTAGAATTGGTGACAGAAAAGGGAAACACGAGAGAACACATGTGGATAGATGCAGAGAAACATTTTCATTTCTCAGTTCTCTCTGATAGTTCTCACAAACGGAAACTTGACAAGGGCAGGGAGATTTCTACAGATGAGGAAATCCTGTATAGAAACTCTCCCTCCACAGCTGCTGGCAGCCAGTTTGGAGCAGGAGACAATTTCCCGTCATTACTACAAAAAGAGCTGTGTTACAGAGGGCATGAGGGCATTCCCAGGGCAGGCCTGGTTCTGAAATCCTCGTAGCTTGTGATGCTCAGAGAGTGGGAACATTTTTATTTCATCTGGAATTTCTTCACACAGGCAGTGCTGTCCGGCCCTGCTGGAAGACCAGAGTGCTGTAGGTCACTTCATTCTGGGGATGTGAGAGAAAACACAGACATTAGAGAGGGCACAGGCACTGCAGCTCAGCAGGAATTTCCCATTTCTACCTTGTCCTCAACACCCCACACCATAAGCAGCCAATGGGGGAAATTGGTAAATGCTGGTTCATCCCAGTGCTCAGAGCTCAGGGTTCTGGGTCAAGTCTCCTTTAGGGGCCTCCAAAGAATTAATATCACAGAGGAAAACTGCAGAAATGCTTCCCCTTTAAAAAGATTTCTCCTAACCTGCCTCCTCAGGTTTAGTTAAGCCCCAGAAACCCTGAAGTTCCTTGACAAAAGCACTGCTGAGTAACAGTTGAGTCTCAAAGGTGACTTTTCTCCCTCCCACCCCAAATTAATATTTACCACACTGTCAAGAACGTGAAATATCTTCATAAGGCATTAGAAACGACAGTTGTGACACTTACCTGGGACCTAAGAGATTCCTCAGCTGCCATCTGGGAGAAAGATTCCCCTTGTAAATTTTGGTGTGATCTTTTATAACCTAGGAAGGAAAGGGGTCCCAGTCTGAGCTGTTTGCGCGGTGTTTGGGGCCAGCAGTGCAAGGGAGGCTGGGGAGGGGTGACAGCTGAGTGTGACCTCTGGCACAGACCTGCACAGCAAAGTGGCAGCTTGGGCTGCCCAGGCCCGGCCCACCTGCTGGAACTGGCCAGGATCAAAGGCACTGAGGAGTTCAGTCTGGCCAGGATTCGGATGAGAAAAGCCCACAACCAACAAAACCCCCACAACTCATCGGTGGCAAAGTTAACTCCTTCCTGAAAGCACTGCAGGGATGATTGATGAGGAGTTACTGCCAGGGATGAGCTGCTCAGAGCTGTTCAAGGCAGACATTGTTTCAGCCACTTCATGCCGTGTCACTCACTTTTCCTGAAGAGAGTGATGATTGCAAAAATCAGGAGAGTCAGGAGGATGCCAGAGATGAAGGCCAGTGACATGAACAGTATTTCATGGCTGTTGATACACAGAAAATCCTGTCAGAATCCCCAGTTTCAACAGCAGGATTGAAGCACCAATAGTGCTCAAATTCACCAAACTTTATGGAGTGTGACATTTATCCCCAGCCCCAGGAGATTAAAATGTGTGTATCTGCATTGAGCATCTCCAGGAATCACCCATCCAGTGCACTGACTAGGAAATTCTAACCAAGTTTTAACCCCCCAAGATGTTAAATATGTGATATATAACCCTTCCCTTGCAGAAGGAGGCTGCAGTCTCAGGGAACTCTGCGTTTGAAGTCAGGAAATAAAGGTGCAGCATTTACTTATTAATCCAGCATCTCCTTTCTGCATCTTTGAAATCAACTGCAGGGGTGTGCACGGTGGTAGGGACAGTGCTGGGGACAGTGGCAGTAGTGGAAACGGGTCCTGGTGCAACTGCAATAGAAAAAAAAAATAATCACAAGTTTGTTTTAAAAGGTGCAAATTTCTGCAGCAGTCCTGGAACCACATGGGGGGCTGTGTCTGTACAGTCTGTCTGAAAGTGGAAGCAGCAGACAGGAAAATTCTGCTGCTCAGATGATGCCTGTGGCAGGCAGCCTCTGGCAGCCATGCAGCTCTTCCCCAAACCCCCCACATCACCTTAGCACTGCAGCTAAGAAAATCCCTTCAAAAATGAAATACCTGGAGCTGCTCTTGAGGAGAAGCCTCCCATTGTCTCAGAGCATTAACTGACAGGAAGAGAAGCTGAAAGGGAAAAGAGTTATATTTATATACATATACACATAAGCAGAACAAACCTGTCATCCTAACTCAAAAGACTTGATTCAGCTTTTATTAATTTCTTGGAAATCTTATTAAAGTGGCACAAAGCCACTCTACTCTGGCAGCTCCTCAGCATCAACCCCTGCCCAGTGTCCTGTTCCTGAACACGAGTTCACTGCTCCTGAGGGGCAGGTGCCTCCTCCACTCAGAAAATGGAGGATATTTAATAACCAAAAAGCACCTACAGGATTAATTTTGCAGTAGCTAAAACCCTACGAACATTTTCATAATCAGAAGCAGCTTTGAAAAGTTCCTCACTTGATGTTTAAGAGACTTTTCCCACCAAAACAGGAACAGTAACTTTTTTCTCAGTTTTTCTTTTACTCTAGGACAGTGTGGAATCATAAGAGATAGGGGTTCTTAAAGATATTCTACTACAAAATCCTGGCATTTCTCACCACATGATTTGCAAACTGTGGATTGTGAGTAATATAAAAATACTACAAGATGAAAATAAACACCCTGTTCTCTGCTGCTGCCACTTTTCCCACTGCACCCCACTGTCCCCACATTCCAGGGGAGTCAAACCATGAAAGCTCCCAGTTTCCCACACCAAACCTCACAGTGCTGGGTTTGCAGGAATAAAAGAAGAAATGATGCAGCTCCATCTTACCTCCCACCATGGAAACGCTGCTGGAAAACTCCCCAAGTGTCAGCACACCAGTTTAACCACTTGCTTTGTGACAAGAATCTGTCACACCAGTTAAAGGCTCCAATGTCAATCAGATGTGGGTTTACACAATTGTGGAAGTTGAGCAACTTCACTTTTTTATTTAAATTAACAGAAAACAGGAAACCATGAAAGACACCTGCATTCTCTGGAACCGTTTATCTAAAAAAGTAAGGCAGTTTCAGCTCAGGTTCGCTTAAGGAAGGTTCTTGGCTCTAAAGGAACCATTTTGGTGAGCTGCTGTACTGTGTCAGAAAACTGTTTCTTGGTCCCTGAGGAATGGGATCACAGGCACACCCCAGTCTGTGCTCCTGCCTTCAGGGACCACATCAATCACACACACAGCACGACTTTATTCATGGCTGTGCCCTGCTGGGATTGTGGAGTTTTAAAATTCCTTCAGGGAAATGCTTCCTATGAAAAGAAAATGAAGAGACTTCTGGAAGCCCAGGAAAACTGCTGTGGAACAAACTCACCTGTTTCCCTGCTTTAAACTGAGTATGGACACCATCAGCTGAGGGAGTTTGTCAGGAGCTTTTGACACATTTCCTGCCTGATCACGCTTTTCCCAGAACCCAAACCCTTTCAACACTGTGGGGATTTCCAGCTCCTTTAGAGAACCAGAACATTCACCCAGAGCCCCTCCAGCAGGCGGATGGGAGCACAAATCCTGATTTTAGAACATGGGTACAAGGACAGCAGGGTGCTATTTCACAGAATTTATAACACATTCAGCACCAGAATTTTTCTCTGTGAAGTTCTGTATCTCTGGAAGTGTTCATGACCAAAGAGGGGACCCAACAGGATCTCTCACGCTGTGGTTTCAGCTCAACCCCCACCAAAAACCAGCTGTGGTGGTTGGTGTGAACATCCAGTGACTTCAAACACAAACAGGCAGGAACTGCTGCTAGTGAAAGACAGCAAAGAGGTTTTTTTCATTTGTTTAATGATTTCAGAGTCACAGAGGAGGTACTGGGACATGTCAGTGGGCTCAGACTGCTCACACGGCTGCGTGGGCACTCTTGGACAGCGCCTTCAGGTCCAGGATGCACTTGGCAATACTTTCCTTTTGCTGCAAGAGAAAGGAAACAGCCTCAGCAGACAGTTCAACAAGCAAAACAGACATTTAAGTACATTTTAGAGAAACCTTCTCAGACCTCTAAGTTACTTGTTAAGAGGGATGCAATTACAGCTCATGAGGTCAGAAATTCAGATCCAATAAAGCACAGACTGATGGAATCCCAGAAGGTTTGGGTTGGAAGGGACCTCAGAGTTCATCCAGTCCCACCCCTGGCCAAGGTTACCCATCACCTCGTGAGCCAGGATCCCTGAACAGCAAATCTTAGTGCAGGCTAAAACGTAAAGCAGGGAAAACCCAGCAAGTACCTGCTGAGGTGTGATGCTCTGAACAACGTTCTTCTCCACCCACTGGATCATGTGGTCCTGCTCCTTCTGCCGCTTCAGGTTCTGCATGGCCACCTGGTAGTCCAGCCTCTTCTTCACCTCGTTGTACACCATCAGCAAGCGCTCCCGGTAGTTGGTTTCCAGCAGCATGGCGATGTTGTTCTGCACGGAGCAGGAGACAAGAGGCTCAGTGTGGCAGCAGAAGATGCTCTGGCAGGAGTGCAGGACCCCAGCAGGGCAGGCTGCCCTGGCCTGAGCAGCAGCAGCGCTGCCCTGCTCACCCGCTTGGCGTCGAACAGGTAACTGCGGCCTTCCACCCGCCACTGCTCCTTCTTCTCCTCCTCGATGGCCGTCTGCAGGGTCTGGATGGCCTCGTTCTTCATGGCTAAAGCTGAGGCCATTTTCTCCTGGAAGAAGGAAAGAACTCCACGCTTCAGAGTCAGGTGCAAGGAAAACAAGTGATCTGCAATTAATCTTGAAGTGTTGCATTAAGCTGAGAGAAATGTCTGTGTGAACTGGGCTGAGGTTACGGCAGCAGGGATGAATGAGGGCTCACAATCAGCCATGGAATCCCAGATGGTTTGGGCTGGAAGGGAACTTAAATCCCATCCAATCCCACCCCCTGCCATGGGCAGGGACACCTCTCACTGCCCCAGGCTGCTCCAACCCCTGTCCAGCCTGGCCTCGGACACTGCCAGGGATCCAGGGCCCCACCAGCCCCAGAAGGAAGAATTCCTTCCCAATCTCCCATCTAACCCTGCCCTCTGGCAGTTCAAAGCCAGTTGTACTTTAATAAAACCATTCCTTACTAACGACTGCAAACTCAAATTACAGAGTCTCCATTACCTCGTTAAGTTTGTCAGCAAAAGCTGCGACATCAGCCCCAAACTTCTTGATGGCGTAAATGATGACTGTCAGTATGCAGGCAGCTGCTGCTGTCTCGTGGTTCACAACGTAGATCTCCTTGGAAAGAAGGTAGAGCAGGAGGCCAGTGCCCAACATGTAGGGCCCTACAGGAAAAACAAAGCAGCATTACTTACATAAGGCATAATGAGGCTCAGTAAACTCAAGCACCTAAGAGGGAGTACCTTAAAGGCTCACAAGGTCAGGGAGAAGTGTTCTATTTTACCAGGACAAGAAGAAAAGACACAATTGCACATGGGAAAGGTGCCACAAGGAATCTCACTAGGTCCTCACCTGACATGGGACCTGCTGCTTCTGCTCATTCAGAAACATGCAGGATTTCCTGTTTAAATGTTTTAAGGACCAACAGGCAATTAAATCTTTCTATAAAATCAAGCCTGTGGAACTCTGTCAACTATTAGGTGTCTAACTTTAGAGCCAGGAATCCTGCACTGGATTGTTCTTCACAACCTGCACATGCAGAATACTCATTTTTAGTAATATTTTACCTTTTCAGCAGCCAGAACTGGTGAGCAGAACCACGTAAGCATAGTTAAAAACAGTAAAAGTCTATATTAACCTGTAACTCCTGTTTTAGGGTAGAGAAACTGGAAAAACTCCTCAGGGATCAAACCATGACGAACTTCTCCTCCCTTCTCAGGCAGAGGTGGAACAGGTGCCAAACTCTGCTGAGTTGTGTGCAGTGGTCTTGTGGTGTGCAACACCCTGTGAATAAGGAGAACATTTCAAGTATAGTTCTTATATAAAAAACAGACAGAACTAGTCCCCCAAACCACCCTTAGATAAGGCTCAAAGACATTTCTAATTCAGTAGGTAACTGGTGAGGCCCGGGCACGGGGTGCCCAGAGGAGTTTGGCTGCCCCATCCGTGGCAGTATCCAAGGCCAGGCTGGACCTGCTCGAGGTGTCCCTGTCCACGGCAGGCTTGGATTAGTTTGAAGGTCCTTTCCGACCCAAACTATTCGTGATTCGAAGGTGGCGTTTACTGGACACACCTCCTCCCAGGAAGTGGGTGGGACTAGATAACCTCCAGAAGTTCCTTCCCACCGTCCGTCATTTATACTCCCACAACATGAATGGAGAAAATAAAGAGACAAAACGGCAGAATAACGCGGTTTAAGCACAAATCCCGGCCGGTGTCCGAAGGGCTCCCCCGGTACTCACCCCACGGCGACGGGCGGCGGCAGCGCCCTCAGCGCGGCGGGGGCTGAGGGGACAAGAGGGCAGAGAGCGCGTCAGGGCAGAGCTCGGCCGGCACCCCCCGCCCGGCACCCCGCTCCCCCCCCGAGCAGCGGCGCTCCCCGCGGCTCACCGGCGCGCAGCACGAGGCGGGACAGCATGGCAGGCCGGGGAAAGGCCGGGGCAGGGCGGTGAGGAGCGGCGGCGCGGAGCCCTCGTCGCGCTCGGTGACCGCCGCCGCCGGGCGCTGAGATGGCGGCGCGGCTCTCGCGAGAGCGCGGGGAGGCGGGCGGGGGGCGGGCGCTCTCGCGAGAGGAGGCGGCGGCGGGAGGCACGTGGGGGCGCCGCCGGCCCCGCCGCCGCCGCCATGGAGGAGCCGCTGCCGCCGCCGCCGCCGCCGCTGCTGCCCCAGGCGGCCCCGCCGCCCGCCCCGCCCGACACCGCCGCGCCCGCGGCCTCGGTGGATGGGGAGCCCGCGGCCGATGCCGCCTCCGAGTGGAACATCCCGCCCAACGCGCCCGCCTGCATGGAGCGGCACCTGGAGCGCGCGCACTACCGCGCAGGTAGCGGGGCGGGGGGCGCGGCGGGGCCCGGGAGCCGCGGGCGCTGCCCGGGGGTCCCCGCGCCTCCCCTCGTGTCTCTCCCGCAGACGGGGCCCTGCTGCTGGGCGCCTCCGGGCTGAACGGGCGCTGCTGGAGCGGCTCGCTGTGGGTGTTCGCGGAGCCCCGGCGCGCCCCCAGCGAGGGATTCTGCACCGCCGGCGTGCAGACCGAGGCGGGGGTCGCCGACCTGTGCTGGCTGGCTGACAGGGGCATCCTGGTGGCCTCCGACTCCGGTAAGCGCTGGGGATGCTGCCCGTCCTTGGCTGGGGTGTGTCCGTCCCCGTTCCCCGCTCCTCACCGAGCTTCCCCTGCATCCCCAGGGGCCGTGGAGCTGTGGGAGCTGGAGGAGGACGAGAGCCTCATCGTGAACAAGTTCTGTAAATACGAGCACGACGATATCGTGACATCGGTGTCTGTCCTGGCTGGCAGCAGCCAGGCAGTCAGCGGGGGCAGGGATTTCTGGTGAGTGTCCCCAGCCTGGCAGCCGTGTGGCCGGGCTGTGCTGGGCGCTCACTGCTCGCTCTTGTCCCCAGCGTGAAGGTCTGGGACATCCCGGAGCAAATGGTGCTGCACTCCTACAGAGGTGAGTGCCAACCCAGCCTTCCCTGGCCTTTTTTATAAACCCCTTCACATCCCACTGTGACCCTTTCCCCCTGAGCCCCTGTCTGGCTCCCTCAAGCTCAGGACTTGTGGTTGCATTGGGCAGCTCATCATCATTTGGGTAGGAAGCAGTCTGCTGGAGCAGGAGTTATCCTGTGTCTGGGCATGACTGCTGTGCCTCTGGAGGTCCTTGGGAATACGTGGGAGAGTTGGATACAATCTTTGAGGCTCTTTATCCTTTTGTGCTTTTGGTAGCTCACTCCGATGCAGTGACATGTGTGGCTTCCTGTCCTGGTAAGGACACTGTGTTCCTGTCCTGTGCTGAGGTAAAGCTTGCTCTATTGTCTAAATCTACCCCGTTAAAATGAGATTTAACTTTAGCTATTTACACTTTAATGCACTTAGAAACCACCTCTTGTGTTACTGCAGTGTTCTAGTCTGATAAATTTATAATCAGTTTACCAAGGTGATTCCTACAGGTTTGTATCAAATCTTGGGAGCTCCTAGTTCTGTCCTGGGGATGACTGAAGGCTGCACTTAATGACAGCATCATTTTAACCCAGAGGAAAAGGCAGGGACATTTTGCCTGTGAGTCAGCAGTGAACCTGAATTTATGCCACAAAGAAATTGTAAAATTCTTCTCATTCCTTTTGGATTTATAGGACAACAGAATTTTACTCTGGGACACCAGATGCCCCAAACCAGCTACCCGAATTGGTATGTGTCTGTGTGCAGTCACTGCTTCTGCATGAGTTTGTGTTGGAAGAAATAAATTATTTTATGCCTGACGTAACTCCAAATCTAGTGATGTGCCTGTTAAAACCTAAGGAGATCTAACGCTGTCACAGAAGTACAATAAGCTTAAAACACTTGTCTTGATGCAGGAGCAGTGCTAAATGAGATGAGGAATATCTTTGTGCTGCCTCCTTCCACACTCACCCGTTTCTTCCCTCGCAGTTTGCAGTGCCTGTAATTACCTCCCTACCTCAGTCATGTGGCATCCACAGAAAAGTGACATCTTTGTCTTGGGTAAGAACCTGGACTCTCACCAGGAAAATCAAGGTGGGTGTTTTCACAGGACAGTTTCTGCTGGTAACTTCAGTCTCCCCTCTCTCCCAGGTGATGAAAGTGGAACAGTTGCACTGGTGGACACAAAGAATCCTGACTCTGCCCTCAGCGCTGCTGTGCACACCCAAGGCATCACAGGCTTTGCTTTCTCTGCACACAGGTACTGAAAGATTCTGGCACAGAACAAGGGACTGCATCCCCTTAAATGCTTTAGTTATTTTGGAGTGAAACCTATGAGAGTGCCAGGCTTGGCCCTCTTATCAAGGAGGTTGTAGCAGAGAATAGAGTAAAAACCAAGCAACATCTCACTTGTGACATGTGCTAATGTCCATGACAAGAATTCTGCAGTTCCACAGTTACTGAGCCACACACCGTGGGGATTTTCCTAATTACAGTCACCTCTGATTAAAGAAGGATCTCTGGCTTTCAGACTCTCAGAATATTCCCACTCAGTGTACAGGCACCCTGCCAAACACTGATGAAAACATTTTTGTGAGTTAATTTGCAGTACCTGGGTCAGGATCACTAAGAACTCTACTGTTCACAAGTTTATCCCTAAAAATTGTATTTGCTTGTTGTATTTGCTTGTTCTAACTGTGCTCTCATCTCTCTAGTTCACCCTTACTGGCTTCCATCAGTGAAGACTGTTCAGTTGCTGTTCTTGACTCAGACCTCTCAGAGGTGTAAGTACAGACAGAACACACTGCTGTTCTCTTCTTGAGTTAATTAATAATACACAGGACGGTTTGGGGTGGAAAGGACCTTAAAGATCATTCATTCCACCCCCTGCCATGGGCAGGACACCTTCCACTATCCCAGGCTGCTCCAAGCCCTGTCCAACCTGGCCTTGGACACTTCCAGGGCTGGGGCAGCCACAGCTTCTCTGGGCAACCTGGAGGTGGAAATGTTCCTGAATAAAGGAGCATCATTATACCAAACCAGCAGTTAGGGATTTCCCAGGCCCACATCCTCTCTAATGATGGCTAATGGAGTGTTGGTGTTTTCCAGGTTCAGAAACCGCTCTCATCGAGACTTTGTGAAAGGCTTGTCCTGGTCTCCTTCAGATGATGCCTTGCTCACTACAGTTGGATGGGATCATCAGGTTTTACATCACACTGTTCCCCTCCCAGCTGGTGAAGCTTCTGGAATCAACTGTGTAAAAGAATAGTTTTATAAACTCGTGGTCCAAGTTCCTTGCTGGCATCACTTTGATTCTGCTGAAGTCACAGGTGTGTGAGCTGGAGTGTGGGGTCTGTTGTCTGCCTCAAAGCTTGTGGCTGAGAAGCTTCCTGTAGTAATTTTGAATTAGGCATAAGTTAGTTACAATACAAGCTCTCTCCTCAGGAGTAGCTTCTCCTGTAATAAAAGACTTTGGTTTTACTCAGAAAAAAAAATTGACTTCAGGCACAGAGGAGACTCGGAGAGACAGGGAATTAGGTGTAATGAAAAAAAAAAATAAAGTCAAAAAGACTTGATTCAGTTCTCCAGACTACCCATGGAATTAACAGAAGCTTTTGGGGGAGGTTAGGAACACACCTCTTGTTGGGTAGATGGGAGAGCCTCACCCTTGAGCGAAGTTCTTTGCTCTGTAAATCAGGTGGAATGAAAAGACCTGTTGGGATTCAAGGGCTAGAAGGGTTCCAGTGCCGTCCTTGATGCAGCACGTGGTGGAGGGGATTCAGCCCCAGTGGCAGCCTGGAGCCTCTGGTGAGCACCACTTGTGCCCTGGTGTGAAGTGAGCTCCCAGCTGGAGCCCAACACCTTTGGCATGGTGCTGGAATCCTGGGCAGGGAGCAGGAGCTGTGCTCTGACACCACGGTTCATCTCCTCTGTGCTGAAGGCATTCCTCAAGGATGAGACCTGTGAACAAAAGGTTTCTGTGAGGGAAAAACTGGACTAAGGACTTGAGTTGTCATTTGCTTGCTCCTGTTGCAGACTCTGCTTAGTGATAACCCAGATCCATGCACTTGTGACGAGTGACTTCTTGTGCTGGCACTGAGGGGACAGGACAGTCCCCTACCCCCAAACCAGACTCCACAGAACCTGTAGAGGTGTTTTTGTCAAATGCCACATACATTTCTAACTCAGCTGTTTCCCTGGAACATGTTTACCTGGAGAAGGTCACTGCTCTGCATGCATTGCTGCTGCTCTCGGTATGCCTTGGTCTGGCCTAATATTTCCTTGACAGAATTAAGCAAGTCCTGACAGATGAAACAAAAATACCGTTGAAATGAATGTTACCCCCAGTTCTTTAGCATGATAGCAGCACTTAAATGTACACTGCTTCCAGTTTTTATCTCTGCATACACATAGGTTTAGTTGTGCAAAGCCCACAATGAATTTTTAGGCAGACTAAGCTTCCCCAGGCTCTGTACTTGTCTCATACTCTTTGTAAACCTCACGCTGCTTTTTAAATTCCTGTGCCATACAGATGTTCACAGCAACTTCCTGTTCTAGAGCAGTGTATGACAAGAAATGGTAAATGATGATCAAAATAGACATTTCCTCAGAAATACCCCTTGAACCACAGAGTCCCCTGTTAGGGACCTGTGATGCTGTACTGAAACAGGTCTTGTGCTGGTTCTGAAACAGTCCTCTTGGAAGATGGTTTTCATTTGTAACTGGGTTTAAGTTTCACTGGGCCACTTCTGTAGCACTGAAGAGCAAGCTGAGATCATCCACACACTTCAAGTTGTGATTTCAGTCCCTGATATTAAAACTGTTCTTAAATCAATGTTCACCGTATTCCTGTTCAATGCCAGGGTACTGCAGTTCTTCAGCACCTGGTGCAAGGCAGGCTCTGGGTCCTGCTGCTTTCCAGGAAGTTTTTCTTTCCAGAACTCTGGGGTTCCATCATGCACAGCTAAAAGGAAAAGTTCAAATATCAGACATTAAACAATATTAGGTAGCTCATATTGCCACACCTGAGCAAAACACAGCAGTCCCTGGCAAAAGACTCCTGGTGGATGGTGAAGCCTGTGGAGAGAGCAGGTGATAAATAAACTTCTTTACGATTAAAGACTGAAGAACCCTCAATGCTTCAGCATCTGGCAGGTGTTTGTGGTGCCACAGGATGGCAGCAGCTGCCCTCCACAAGGGCACGGCAGCACCGCCCAGCTCTGCCTGGAGGAGCATCTGCTTGTGGGGCTTCCAGCACCTGCACGTGGGGTTTTTCTCTCCTGAGAGAAGCACAGAAGAGCAGCAGTTCAGGAGTCACTCCTGGGGTGCAGCTTGGACCAGAGGTGTTGTACCAGTGCTGGCAAGGCTGCAGGAAAGACACAGACACGTGAGCAGCATAGCAGGAACACCAGCAATCCCACATCAATCCTTGCTGGCTTGGCAGCTCCCTGCCAGGGAATGCAGGGAACTGTGTGGGTTCTGTGGCTTGCTCAGCTGTCCCTGCACCACACCCCACTCAGGTTTGGGGACAGCTGGGTACATCCACTGTGGCTGCAGCAGGAGCTTCAAGGCACACATGGCACCCTTTCCTCCCTCAGCCTGCTTCTGCAGCCAGAGCTGGATGGAGATGAGAATGCAGATCAGTTTAATCAGTTTAATTCTGAGTGGAGAGCAGCAGAGAAACCTTTTGTGTTGCTGCCTGCATTGCTCACTGTGCTTGCAGCTTTGGGCACAGCATTCGAGTTGGGACTTGTAACAGGTATGAGAGTTTCTCCCTAATGAAGGGCTCCAAGCCCAGGACTATTTATAGAATCTGCTCCTCTGCCAGCCTGCCCAACCAGCTGGGTGTGAGTGACAGAGCTCTTGGGGCTCAGCTGCCCCTTCATGCCTTGACTGGGCTTCTAAAACACTGAAATGGCCACAGGCTTTGGATAAACTGCTCAGAGAAACTGGACCAAGTTCTAGGTAAGATGAAATTCAAACCTTCCTGAGCTAAAATTTCCCATCCTTTCAAGGACGTGCAAACTTCTCAATTCTCCAGCAGACAAGACCGTGTAAGCAACATTTAAAAAAAAGTCATACCACACATGTAATAAAACATCCAGAAATGTTTAATGCAAGAAGGTTGGTGTTCAATGGCACTTATAAATAAGAGACTTTGTTCAATACTTTACAGCTAAAGCTCTGTTACACTCCCCTAGCAGGAACTTGTGAGGAAGAGGCAGCTGCAGGGGATAATTTAAGTTGTATCACAACTTGAATTACCACACTGCATCAGAGAGGGTGAAGTGAGAATAATTCCACACTCAGGTCTCAGGATTGCTCTCAGCATTGGCTGAGGGTGCTTTGCTCCATTAACACCCCTTAGTTTTGTTTCTTCTCACTCTGTTGCTAAATTTCTATAGTGAAAGAGCTGGGAGGAGCAGGACCAGGAGCAGTTTATCCACAGAACCTGACAGAGTTACCTGCCCCAGGAAGAGGAGGCTCTCCCCCATCCCTGCAGTGCTCACCTCCTGAGAGATCTCACTGTCCCCAAGTGCTCTGGCTGCCAACAGCTCTGACAGTGGTTCCTTTGTCACAGCAGCCCCAGAATCAATGGTGAGTTGTTTCTGAAATACCAGAATGTGCTGAAGGCATTCAAAAGCAGCAGGGATAGTCCAAAGGGTCTGAAGAATAGAAGTGTTCTGCTGCTGAAAGCCTGCATGCTAACCAGTCCTACAACTGGAAGCAGAGTCCAGCCTGATTCAGTGACAGCCCCTGTGCAGCCCCAGAATGGTGTTCTTGAGTGAAGAATGGCTATTTTATAAAGCTGACTTCTATTATCACGCTTCTAATACTTAATTAAAACAACTATGTCTGCTAGAAGTGACACACTCCATGGTGTCTAAGACCATATTTCAGCTACACATCGTGTGTCTGGATGAAGTAGTAAATGTGACATTTAAAGCAAGTGCCAACATTGGAGTGTCACATTTTTCTCTACAAAGAAAAAACAAAAAAACAAAAAAGCAAACAAACTTGTGTTGGGGAGATTGTAATTTGGAAGAATTCTTGAGGTGGAAAATTGCACACATACCCCCTGCCCTCACCACTTCTGGGCAAAGTCAGTATCAAAAGCTGAAATTGCCCACCCAGCCTTAAAATTGTTTTTGAGAGCTCATTTGCAATTATAGCTTATTATTTTGAAAAAAACACAAAAAACCAAAAACTATCAAGAAGAAAAAAACCATTAAATTGCAACGTTATCAAAGAGATTTCTTTGTTTGCTTTCAAGCTAAACTGGTGAAACTTCATCCAATAGCAAAACGTGACCCTGAAGGCCCTGAAGGAGGATCAGGGATTTACTTCTACAAATGAATGAGAATGCTCAAGATGCTCCTTGCATAGAGAAAATTCCATGTTTTAGGGCAGGTGGTATTCCACATGACACTTGGCACACTTAAATGTCCTTATAATTACTCCATAGTCACTTTTCTCCATAAAATTTCAGCACCCAGATATTTAAAGCCTATTATTTCAATATTAGCTGGGGTGAACAATGGAAATCTTCCAAGTCACTGTGACTTACTGGCATAAAAATGTCCTTTGAATTAGCTGTTAGACTGATTATTGTATCTGCATTTTCATTTTACTCACAGCAAAGTAAAGTTCAGAATACTTTAAAGCTGTTGCAACATCTGAAAGGGATGTTAAATTATTAGGTAAAGCTGGAAATAACACAAAACACAGAATGCCAGTGACATGACTCGAATATCAAGATAACTTTTGAGAATTCAACTGTGAAGGAAAATTTATCCCTGATTTTGAGCTGAATGAGCAAGATCTGCTTGCAGGCCACATCCAGGTGTGTGCCAGGCAGGGTAAGCTGGAGTGGAACCAGTGGGATTTATAGCATTGAAAATAGAAAGTGCTTTCCATAAAAATAGACTCATGTCTCAAAGTGCTTTTAGTTTGCCAGTGATTAGAAAATATTCTCTACAAGTTTTTACAGTTATTTTACAGTGATTTTCAGCAAGTTTACCTAGGAGGAAGATTCTCTGTTTCTAGCTTCAGGAATTATTCACAACTCAGGTCAGCTGTCGTGAGACCCCACTGCTCACTCTGGAAGCTGAAACCCTCTAAGGCTACTCCGAGCTCCCACCCCTGTGTCCACCAGCGGGAAGCAGGGGCAGCTCTGCACATCCAGCACCTGGAAAAGCACCGAGGGGAACAGCGGGAGCCAGCTCCTTTCCCTGCAGACACCCCACACCCCACCAGGATAAACACAGTCACACTGAAATTTAGCTCTGTCCCCAAAGCAGGCACATGGAAGCCAATCTCAGTAGAATAAGTAGAATAAGGACTCTCGGGGTCACAGGGCTGTGATGTGGCAAGAGACCCCTCAGGGACAGCACCAGCAGCACAGCACCTGGGCGAGTGGTGGACAGCCACCAGCCCAAGGAAAAGGATTGCTCCATGACCTATGTCTCCAAAGTGCTTTACAGCCATCCAGCCAGGCCTCACAGCCTCCTTCCACGAGGAATAATTACCAACAGAAACATTTACAGTGACCAAAAGGCACAGCAAAGCAAGGCCCCTGCTCCCGAAGCAGCTCCTGGAGGAGGGGTCGGAGCCCTGCTCGGCAGCACAGGCACTGACTGCCCAGGGCTGGGTTTAAGGCAGAATTGATTTGCTCCAAACTCTTGAAGGACAGAAAGGCTCAGGATCCAGGCATCTCCTCCTATCCCACTGGCCTCATATTCTTATTTTAATCCCTGACATTTAGCTATACACTGCTTTGCTTCCACTGTGCGCATCTCTCAGCTGGTTTCTCCCTGCTCCCAAACATGCTGGAGTTAAACCAATTAACAAACAAACTGCAATCAATCTTTCCAGTGGTGATGCTCTTTAAAGAGAGCTGAGGATGCTCTTTGGCTTTCCTAGATGGCCTATCAGTCTGCAATTCTGACAATAATCCAGGAGGGAAAGTGGGAAAAAAGGAAAGCACGTTTGCTCATGTAACAAGGCAGCGGCCTGCCCTCCACAGTAACAACTCTCCTCGACAGTCTTTTGAGACAAGTCCGAGTCTCGGGCTTGTTCCCCACCTCCGTCAGCAATTTCAAGCAGGAGCATTTTCAGGCTGGGTTGGGACCGTCCCTGGTGCCGTAGAGAAGGAAAGGACCAAGCCAGGCACCCTCTCGCCCGTTGCCAGCCGGACGCCGGCGGGGCGGCCCCGAGGTCCGGCCTACCGGTGGCTCTGGTAGGTGTAGGAGATGGGCTGGCGCGTGCCGGGCCTCACCGTGAAGGTGTTGGAGGGAGCCCCGTAGTGCGGGGGGCCGTGGGCAGGCCTGCAGGGAGAACAGAGGGGAACTCACCCAACGCCCAGGCTAACCTTGGCGTTCAGGCAGTACCGCAATGATCATTTTATCGCTTCGTGTCTCCACTCAGCAAGGTGGGGAGGGAGGGAGATGGGCACTGGGGTCACAGCTGGCACCAGGCAGGAGCCACGGAACGCTCACTGCCCTTGGAGCAGGAGCCAAGGGGCAGCGACTGCTCTGGAGCCCCAGCGCTGCTGAGGGCCAGTTCCAAGGGACACTGAGGACAGGGAGGGCTGGGCCCAGGGGACACGTACCTGCTGCCTGTCAGCACGCTGCCGGGCGAGAAGTCCCCGTTCTGCCCCTTGTACTTGGTGTCAGCCGCGCTGCCGCCGTACGCCGTGCCTTTCCCAGCAGCGTCCGTGGACGCCCGCCTGCCCTGGGTGCCCGAGGGGCCGTTCCTGTGGGCAGAGCCCAGGCGGCGAGACCCCTCCCCGGCCGTGGAGCCAAACCCCCCGGTGCTGTAGGAGGAGAGGGTGCCCGAGGCCCGGGGGGCTGCGGCTGCCCGGGGGTAGGAGCTGTCGGGCTCCGACATGTACAGGCGCTTCTTGATCAGTGGCCGTGGGTTGGGGCCGTGGCTGGGGAAACTCGTGGAGCTGCTGTAATCCGGGTACTGGGGTGTGAAGTCGCCGTTCCTCCAGCTCTTCTCCAAGGGCAGCGGAGCTGCTGGCTCCTGCTTGCCCCCGTAGCTGCGGCTGTAGCCAGACCACCTGAAATAGCGTGGCTCGCCCGAGCTCCGGCTGCTCTCAGGAACACTGGGGCACTTGCGGTTCTCCTCCCGACTCGGGACGGGACCCTCGTCCGCCTCGTTGCTGAATTCGGGGGGTGGGGGGATAATCCCGAAGTCCAGCGCCGTGTCCCCGTTCTCCTCCTCCCTGGGCACTCCGTGCTGGGCTGGGCTGGGCTGGCTCGGCTGCCCCGAGTCCAGCAGGCCCCGGAGCAGGCTGGAGGCAGCGGCTCGCCGGGGCCCGGGGGGCTGCGCCTCGCCCACCACCCGCCCGGCCCGGCCCTGCTCCGAGGAGCTGGAGAAGGAGGGGGCTTTGCTCCAGCCGGACCCCGCTGGACTGGCCGCGGACGGCCGAGGCACCACAGTGAAGGAGTAGGGCTTGGACTCGTGGCGGAAGAAGCTGCTGGAGGTGGTGTCTGACGAGGCACTGCTGAGTCTCAGGGGTGGCTTTGCCCTCAGCACGGCCGCCCCATCCCCGCCCTGGCGGCCTCGCTGGGCGCGCTGCCGGGCTGCCAGCAGCAGGGCCATGGGTGAACCCCGCTCCACGCGCTCCCCCGTCACGGGGTGGATCAGCACCTCCTCCTGCCCCGCTCCCGACATGTCCGGGGGGCTCCTGGCTGAGCTCCCGGGGCAGGGGGCTTCAGCTGAGCCCGGGGCACAGCGTGGCTCGGCCGAGCTGGCCCCAGCCCGGTGCACTTTGTACTGGAAGATGGCCGAGCTGGGCTCTGGTGCCGGGCTCTGTGCGGGGGATGCAGGGGGTGAGGAGGGGGTGGGAGCAGGGGGCTCCTCAGCCGGTCCCTGGGGTGGGTCTGGAGGATTCACGCTGCTGTTGAGGGACCCCAGAGCAGGGCTCACGTCCTCTGTGACCTTGCCAGCAGCAGGAGCAGGAGCAGGAGCAGGAGCAGGAGCAGGAGCAGGAGCAGGATGCTCCTCGTGATCTGTCTCATCCTTTGCAGCAGCCACAGGGGCTGGGAGCAGGCTGGGGACTGGTTGTGGCACCACTGAGTCACTCGTGTCAGGGGGGCTCTTCCTCACCGGTGGCGTGCTGATGCCATTCTCCACACCCTGCTTCTGGCTGCTGAGCCCCACAAGAGGTTTCCCCTCTTTCTTCAGGGACAGCACAGCCTCCAGCTCGTTCCTGATTGTCATCACGCTGCGGGGCTGTGTGTCAGCACTGCTCTCTGGGGCGGTGACTGCAGTGCTGGGAGAGCCCCCGTTGGTGCTGGAGGGGCTGCTGGGCACCTCTTTCTTCTCCCTCTCCCCTTCCTTGGATAACCCCGTGTCCTTCCTGGCAAGCTGGGGCTCGCTGAGCCCTGGCTCACGGCTGCCAGCACGGCTGGGAGTGCTGTCCACGGGCTGGGGAGCAGCTGGCTTCTCCAGCGGCCTCTCCTCCCGGCGTGGGGAGCGCAGCAGGGCTGAGAGCTCGTCCCGCAGCTTGTTCAGGTTGCTGGCATCCTTCCAGTCATCCTCGCAGGTCGGGTAGTCCGGAGGAGGGAGATCCAGGTCGTTTGCAGTGAGAGGTTCAGATTTTGGAGGGGAGTCTCTCCCGGTTGTTTTCAGCTGGGGAATCTTCTCCCCCTCAGAGCCTGGCAGTGGGGACTGGCGGCCGGCAGGATTCACCCCTTGGCTGAGCCCTGGGCCTGGCTTGGGGCTCAGAGGAGGGGGTACAGCCGGCTTCCCAACGCCCTGTCTGAGCCCGGAATTTCTCTGCTCGGCTTCTCCTGGCCGTGCCTTGGCCGCGGGTCTGATGGTGAAGCAGGGTGGGAGGGGTGGCCGGGTGTGAGGCTGCCTGGGGACGGGCTCCTGCCGGCCGGGCTGGCCCTCCTGCACTGGGATGGACGAGGAGCGCGCAGGGGCCGGCGGCGGCACCTTGAACGACCTGGGGAAGGTGAGGTGGGGCTCGGGCTTGGGCTGCAGGCTCTCCTTGGGGCTGGGGGCTGCGGGCTCCCCGGGCTCGGCAGGGCACAGCGGCCCCTCGGCATCCGCCTGCCTCGTGTTCAGCACCGTCTCGGATTTCCACTTGGAGATGCCGGGGCCGAAGGGCGCGGGGTCCCGGACCCCCGGCGGGGCCGGAGGGATGAAGTCTGGAGGAGCCGGGGTGCTGGGGGGGGACAGGGCACAGGTGGGAGGTGGCGGGGCTGCCATGGCAGGAGGTGGTGGCACCATCTCGGGCGGCGGGGGTGGCAGCATTTCGGGGGGCGGAGGGACCGGCGAGGCCAGAGCGGGTGGCAGAGGCGCTGCCGGAGGGGGTGGAGGGGGTACCGATGGCGGCGGGGGGATCTCTTCCTCCAGGTCATCCCCATCGAGGGCCTGCGGGCGCAGGTCCCCCACCGAGCTGTACATCCGGTAATTGCCATTGAGCTGGGAGCCAGAGCCTGCAAGAGCAGCAAGAGCACAGCCTGTGAGCCCCTCCATCATCATCATCATCATCATCATCATCATCATCATCATCATCATCATCATCATCATCATCATCATCATCAGCCTGGCCTGTGCCACTGGCCTGTGCCAGTGGCCTGCCCAGGGAGCCAGCCCCTTGCCAGGCTTCTCTAAAACTTCCTGAACTGTAACAGCCTCTCTGCCTCGCCCCTTAGGAATTAATTAATTTTCAATTACTTCAAAAAATAATTAATAGCAGACTCTATTTTAGCATGAAAATATATGGGCAGCCTGTCTGCTCCAGAGCTTGGTACACACACACTTCCTGCCCTGAGGGCTTGGTGAGCACTTTGTGCTGGCCAGGACTCCACAGAGAACATCCCTTACCGAGAGCTGCCTTTTCCTCAAAGTCTTCTGGCACCGACGGCGTTGGCACAGCCACCCCATGGGATTCTTGGGCGTTCTGCAAGAGTTGGGAAAACAGAGCTGTCAGTCTTAAGCCCAGGGATCAGAGAAAGGGCTGACAAGCAGCTGGTAATCTGTTCACACAAGCCCTGATGGGATCCAGGGCAGGTGGTGATAGGAGGTCCCTGTGGAAGCTGCTGTTGACAGGGTTTGAGGGGATGAGTGAACCGATCAAGGCTGCACAGGCCATGGACACAATTCCCCCCTGGTCAGGCGCGAGGGCTGCAGAGGAATTTGGCTATTTCACATCCCCCTGGGGGCTCCTCACCGTTCCTGTCCCACACACCGAGCAGTGCCCCGGCTTTGGGGGTGTTTTTCTGCAGCAAGCACTGCCACAGTCACCAACACCCCGCTGTGAGGCCTGCAGCTCCCTGGGAAACTGGCACAGCACATCTGAGCGCTCTGGGCAAACTGCTCCTGGTGTGGTTTGTGTTTCGCTCTCAATTCCTCCCTTCCCGTTCGTGCTGGGAACTCAGCAGCGCCTGAAGCTGATACAGCACCAGCAATTCAGCGGCCCACACACCTGGGAGGCCCTGGAGCGCTCCGGGTGACTGCAGCCACCCAGCCGAGACACTCGGGCAGCCTGACTCGCCTGGAGCTCTGCTCGGGGCTCTGCTCGGGGCTCTGCCAGCAGCAGGAAACCTCTCCTGTCCCTGCGGCTCAGGGCTGGGGGGCTCCGAGGGCCTGGGGGGGCTCCGAGGGCCTGGGGGGGCTCTGAGGGGCTGGGAGGGCTCTGAGGGGCTGGGGGGGCTCTGAGGGCTTGGGGGGTCTCTGAGGGGGCACTGAGGGGCTCTAAAGGGCTGGGAGGGCTCTGAGGGGGCTCTGAGGGGGCTCTGAGGGCCTGGGGGGGGCTCTGAGGGGGCTCTGAGGGGCTCTGAGGGGGCACTGAGGGGCTCTGAGGGGCTCTGAGGGGGCTCTGAGGGGCTCTGAGGGGCTCTGAGGGGGCTCTGAGGGGCTCTGAGGGGCTGGGGGGGCTCTGAGGGGCTCTGAGGGGCTCTGAGGGGCTCTGAGGGGCTCTGAGGGGCTCTGAGGGGGTTCCGGGGGTCTCCAGGACAGCCCTGGGCACTCGGGCCGGGCAGGACCGGGGGGCGGCTTGGGGCACCCCAATGGCAGCAAGATCCCGAGCTCCGAGGGAACATCCAGCGAGGGACAGACAGACACGGGCAGTGGTCAGGGACACGCTGTCCCCTTCCCGGGCTGCATTCCTGCCCACCCCGGGCAGATGTTTGCCCTGCTAACAGCCCTGGACAAAGGAAATGTTATCCTGCCATCAGCCTGCGCCTCTCCCCAGCCATTTCCTGCACACAAAAGCCTGGATAATGATTGAGCCCCTGCCCTTTGCCTTTCGCTGCCGTTATCACCGCTTTGACATCAGAGTGCTCCGGGATTCCAAAGTCTCCTGGATCAAAGGTCATTTGTTCATCCAGCCCCATCCAGGCTCAGACAGAACATTACAGCTCCACTCTGCCCTGGCTGGGCAGAGCTGATTCAACAGCAGCACCTGCGCTCCTCTGGAGAGCCCTGGAATGCCCCAGCTTTGGCCAGAATAACAGAAAAATGCACATATTTCACATGCTACATCCATCACCCTGCAGATGACCAAAAACCTCTGTAACCACAGGGGAATGAGGTCCTGGTGAGCCGGGAGTGAGGGAATTCATATCCCTGGGACTGCACAAAGGACCAGATAACTCTGTGCTGATGGAGAAGCCAAGGCCTGTGAAAGCATGAGGGCACATCCTGATCCTCTGAGAGCCAGAGGGGAGACAAAGGCCAGGAGAGGCACTTCAAGAGCTGATGGTTCAATTGTCCAGAGCAATGAGATACTGAAATCACAAAGAATAAAACCCCAGCAGCTCCCATTTGCTATGGAAATCTATTGCTGCTGGTTTCCAGGGAAGCAAAGATGTCTGAGCTCTGCATTGCCAGCATATTCATCACCTGTCTGGGGAGGAGTGGAGAGGAACTGGCAGTCAGAAGAGAGCTATGCAAAGCTGGAGGACACGGTCTGCACTTCATAAAAGAGCAGCAATTTTGGATGTGTCATTTCCAACTGGGCAAGCCTGTTCATCACCAAAACCTCTGTGGCAGTTGCTAATGCTCAGCATCTCTCAAAAACCACCCGTCCCCACATCATGAGCTGGCTTCTGAAATGGAAAGCATCCCCAGCACGCTGCCAGTCTGCAGAGATGGTTGTGAAGATCGTTCCTGGTGTTTGCTGGGTGTAGCCAGCCCAGAAAACCTCCCACTGATTCAGAGCAGGCTCTGGGTGCTGTGCCAGGAACCTGCATTTCCAGTTTGTGGTACCTGAATCAGACTTGTGCCTGCTGAGGATCCCGTGGGGGGAAGCTTTCACTGTAACCACCAGGAATTACTTTTCATCCCTGGAACAGTCAGACGTGCCCAGTGAAGGGAGCCTGCCTGTCCCCATGGGCCCCAGCTCCCCGGGCTCTCAGGAGCACCCCCTGCCCAGCCATTAAATGACCAAGGTTTGAGGCTGCCTGTTACAAAAGCCACCGCAAAATACAACTGCTGAGCAGCCTGGGGTCTGAGAGGCCAAGAATTTCTCTGAATAAAAAGAGCTTCCCCCAATCTCTGTGTTTTTGAGCCAGGGCAGCGTGGTGGTTTCCTGAAGGGATTTGTTCCCCTGGGATGTACCTGCAGTGCTGGGGGAGCCAGGGGGACATGGGGGGACCTCTCCTGCAGTCCCTGCTGGATTCTGTGTGGGGACCTCTCCTCAGTCCCTGCTGGATTCTGTGTGGGCCAGCCCAGGGCTGGGGAAGGAGGCTGCTCCAGGTGCAGCGGTGCAGGAGCTGCGGGGCAGGGCGGGTGCATCCTCCTGACTCACCGGAGCTGCTCCCGTGGGTGGGGGGAAAGGGTTAAGGCAGGAGCTGCAGAACCGCCCGGTGCAGGTGTGTACCTGGTGCAGGTATGTGCGTGGCAGCAGAAGAGTCTGTGCCAGATCAAATGATCATCAAACCTCACCAAAGGAGCGCAAACATCCAACGCAGACTGATCCTTCAAAGTGCTTTCCTGCTAATTCCTTCAGTTAAAGCTCTTTCTGTCAGAGGGGAGGCCCAGCTTTGTGAGGGACCCTGACAAGGGAAGAAGAGCCCCAGGGCCAGCTGTGCCTCTGTGGGCAGCAGCAGCAGGGCCTGGGTGCCCTCAGGATTTGTCCTGGGGACATTCCTGCTGTCAGTGCCTCTACCACACACACTTCCATTAGCAGAGATCACCTCCTTGTCAACACCAAAGGATTTAAGCATTTTCCTGTCTTCGCTGAGCTCCTGAGCTGTGGGTATCACTTCAGCTTAGCTATAGACATCTCCAGAGCCCCTCTGAGCATCCTGCTCTAGTGGAAGACGGGAACAAGGTGAGCTTTAAGGTCCCCTCCAACCCAGACCCTGGGATTCTGTGAATCCTGTGCCTCACTGTGCTCTTTGTAAGACCTCTGGAAAGTTCTGCATGGGGTTCCTCAAAGCCAGCCACAAGCAAGCGTGGCTTCTGGAGTTACAGCCACCTCCAGGCCCTCTGCTCTGGCTGTTTTGGCCCTTGCTGCTGCTGGAGCACTGGTAGCTCTGCAGGGAATGTTTTTTTCATAGAGATTGGAAAGAATCATCCCCTGCACACCCACAGCATCACCTCATTCCTCTGCTGCAGCAGGACTGGGGCTCCAGCAGCATGCCTGATCCTGGGACAGATCCTGCCAGCAGCAGTGAGATAAACGGCAGTGCAAGCCTGGTCTGTCCTCTCCGTGCTCAGCAATTATTCTTTAATTGAGAATGTGAGTGTGACGGTGCTCACGCCTCTCCCCCGAGTTCCTTGTCCGTGGCCCAGGCCAGCCCTGAGCTCAGACCCAGCCCCTCGGAGCCAGGGTCATTGCAGGGGGGTTTCTGCTGTCCCTTGGGCTGGGGACACCAGCTCCAGCCCAGCAGGGACTCGGGCACTCACCAGGGGCAGGAACGTCAGCAGCGGCCGCACCCTCGGCCGCGGTTTCAGCGTTGCTGTGCCAGAGTCTGTCACCGTCCCGAAGCGATTGTCACCATAATACACCTGGATCACATCACCTGAGGGGAGAGCACACTGTTAGCACTGAGCTTGGGCACTGCCAAAACACCGGGGACGTCCAAAGAGAGCTGTGGAGAACTTGCTGCATCAGCTGCCAGGAGTGGGCAAAGCCCAGCAGATCCTGAGGAAATCCTGGGTGTCCTGGAGGCGAGTGGAAACCAGGGAGAGAAAGGTACTCACAGCCCTGTCACACACCTGCAGAGCACAGAGAGCCTTCCCTGAGCTCTGCAGGATGGAACTGAAGCAGCTCAGAGGGAACAGGATGCAATTCTGGCTGATGTGAGCAGCTGGAATTGAGGGGGAGGCAGCAGCAGAGCTGACCAGGAGGAGGGACAGCTCCTGCCCTGCCGAGCACTGTCAGAGCACTGACATCCAAGCCAGAGGGAATTCCAGCTGCTTCCCAACACTTCCACACTCCAGCCTGCTCTGGGTGACTTCCTACAAAGCACTGCCGTGGATGGAGGGAGACACCAGGGCAGGAAGTCACAGGGCCCTGGTGTGACAAGCAGGAGGAGCCAGCAGGAATTCCTGGTTCCCAGCCTTGTGCTTTCACCTTGAACCACACCTCTTGCGCCGGTTTATTTCTGACAGTGAATAAAGCTCATAAAATTAATTTAATTACATTCTTTGTGTCTGATTAGCAGCATGAATTAACAAGCAGAAATACTGAAGCATGTAAACCCCACCTTGGCTGGAAGGAGATACACAAATAACTCGTAGCCAAGGAGACCGACATTAAAGAAAATCTGAGGGTTTGAGGAAGGAGGGGGAAGCAACAAAATGGCTGTGATTGAAGGGAAAGCTGCAGGAGAGCTCCCAACAACACTTTGGTAGTGAGGAAGGGAGGAGAAGAAGAAGGATGGGCAGAAATCAGGAGGAAGCTCTGAAGGAAACAGCTTTACACCAAGTCTAATGAAAAAAGAGGAGGGCAGATGTCTCTGCGTGTCCCACAGAAGGAAAGCTCTTGCATGGACAGCTGGAATGAAGAACTGAGCACACCAGGGGCAGGGCATGAGGCAGCACAGCCTCTGCTGAGGGACTGCAGGCAGATGAATTCCACACAACCTTCAAACACACCACAGAGTCCAGACACACATCAGCCCTTCCCTTCTCCCACCCACCACCTCCCCCAGCAGCATCTGCCCTGCTCTCCCTGCCCTTCCAGGCAATCACAGCTTCCCCTCCCTCACTTCCCAAACCTCTCCCACTACAAGCAATTCTCTACACAAAGGACATTTTCTCCAGCTTTCAAATCACCAATCAGCCGGTGCTTCAGCCAGCCTGGTCCTACCAAGACTTCACCACTTCCTTGCCTGGGAGGGGCCCAAGCACTCAGGAGGAGCTGCTGGAGACCCAGGGAGGACAGAAGTGCCAGCAAATTGCCTGGAAGCGTTCAAGGCCAGGCTGGATGGGACCTGGAGCAGCCTGACCCAGTGGAAGGTGTCCCTGCCCATGGCAGGGAGTGGAATGAGATGAGTTTTAAGGTCCCTTCCCACCCAAACCACTCTGTGATTCTGTGATGATTAATTTTGTGGGTGACCCCACATTCAGTGAGTAAGGAACAGGAATTAAGGCTAAGGCAACAGGAGAGTTTGGACTCAGACAGCCTGAGCAGCGACAGAGTAGTTCTGAGACTTGAAATGATGAGTTTTATATTTAACAAGTCACTAGGTAAACCCAGTGAGAAACTGGATTAAAGATCACAAGGACTTTGATCCTAGATTACTAAGCATCGCTACCCTGAATGCTTTAATTAAAGTAAAATGAAGCGCTTGTAGTTGTGTTTTCTTTGCTAGATAAACAGGACTTGCCTGCTGGGAGCCCATCACCAGCAAGACCTGAGCTCTGCCAGCCTCGTTTCCTGGAAGGAGGGATCAGGAAATGCACCCTTGGAAGCTGTGGGAAGCAGCTGGCTCAAAGCACTGGCCTTGCTTTGGCCACTTTTTGACATTCAGCCTGTCCTGGAGACATTTGTGTTTGCTCAGCCATGGGAAATCAAATAAACAATTTGCCACTCATGTAATGGAACTTCTTCCTCCCCGGGGGTTGCATCACCTGGAGGAGGCGCAGCAGGTTTGAGCCGGGGTATCCACAGCTCCCGGGAGGAGGAGGAGGAGGTGGCATCAGTCACTACATTCAGGAATCTCTGAGTCAGGGACATGCAAAGCTACACCCATTCCACATTGCTTAACTTGTGTTTACTCTGTGTGAGAAACCAAGGTGGGGATCAGCAGGAGCAGTGGACTCCTCCTGGCACGGAGCTGTGCAAGAAATGTCCCAGAAACAGGGCTGGGGCTGCCCGGGGCAGGACGGGGCTGTGTGCGGGGCCAGCCACAGCAGAGCTGTTCCTCGGGCTGCTGTCCTGCTGTCCCTGCTGTCCTGCTGTCCCTCAGACTGCTGTCCTTCTGTCCCTGCTGTCCTGCTGTCCCTCAGACTGCTGTTCCTGCTGTCCCTTGGGCCGCTGTCCCTGCTGTCCCTTGTGCCACTGTCCCCTCCTCACCCCGCTCTCTCAGCTGCAGTGTCTGTCACACTGGCCCTGCCGCTGCCCCCTCCACAAACCAAACTCAGGGCAGAAATGCCAGGAGGATGCTGAGGAGCATCCAACAGCTGTTCCTTAAGCTCGGCTTTCAGGATTCCCGTCCTTTGCAGTGTGACCCACACCTGAGCAGAAAGCTTTTGTACTGCCACTGCACAACTGCAGCCACGGAAATCTGGCTTGTAATAAGCAGACACAGCAACTTCTTTTTTTTTTTAATCCAAACCACATCAGAGAGAAGCTTGAATCCTCCTCAGATTTACGACAGTTAGAAATCAGCAATTTTCCTTCTAGGTTGCAGAGTTGCATGAAACTCCCTGTCACATTTTAATTTTATCTTGGTTTCAGCAGCTTGGCCTTTGGGGTGTAACCACCTCGCTGTTGCTTTCACAGACAATACTTCACCCTGCACAGCTCAGCAGGCAGCGCTTCCATTTTTTTTCATCTTGGAAGAGTTTGTTGGGCTCGAACAGCCACCAAACTTCATCCGCAAAGTGCTATCGTCTATCTGCCTGGCTCCATTACTATTAATTTGGCTGCCTCCTACATGAGCCTCCAGGGCACCGTATTGCAATTAAAACCACAAAGAAACACAAATTAATCCCGAGGAATATGCAACCCTCAGCTCCCTCCTCGCTCGCAGCCCTGCGAGAAACAGGTTTATGAGTAAATAACTCAAACCTGGGAAGGCTCAGATCAAACATGGCGTGGGAAAGCGATAAAACAGATTCACAGCCACTCGTCAGCCTCTTTTAGCCGAGTTTAACTCGCCCAGAGCCGGCCCAGCCGAGGTGCGGAGCCGGCTCCGGGAGCCGCGCCGCCCATCCCGGGGTGTCCGAGCGCTCCCGGAGCTCCCCCGGGGCAGCAGCGGAGCCGCCGCCGCCCCCTCCGCTCCCCCCGGGGCCACTGACCGGTGCCACCCGCGCTGTCCGAGGTCACCTCCTGCGTGAAGATCCAGGGCGGGTTGGTGGCGAACAGGGACGCGGCGCTGGGGCTGGAGTGGCGCTTGCCGAAGAGGCGGCTGAAGGTGCCCTGCACCGAGTGCGGCTGGTGCTTCTTCATGCTGGCCGAGCCGGGCCGGGCATCCCGCACCGCCGGCACCGAGAGGCTCCGCAGGGGCGGGGACGGCCCCACCCCCGGCCCGCCCTCGCCAGGTGTCCCCGAGCCCTCGCCAGGTGTCCCCGAGCCCTCGCCAGGTGTCCCCGAGCCCTCGCCGGGTGTCCCCGAGCCCTCGCCGGGTGTCCCCGAGCCCTCGCCGGGTGTCCCCGAGCCCTCGCCGGGTGTCCCCGAGCCCTCGCCAGGTGTCCCCGAGCCCGCAGCGGGGCCAGCCGGAGGGACAGAGGCACCGGGCGAGCTGAGCTGACACTCGGGGCCGTCCCAGAGCGGCTGCTGGCCCTGCACAGACACCCCCAAACCCCACCCTGTGCCTGCCGCCTCCCCCTTGAGCTCCGCAGAGCCCTGCCCAGAGCCCGGGGTGAGGAACCTCTCGCTAACATCCAGCCCCAACCCTCCGGGCTTTGCCCTTCCTCTCCCTCCTGTTCTCTGTCCCTTCCCCTCCTGCCTGCTCGGCTTCCCTGGCACGGCCGCTGACACCGGGGGGCTCGGGGGGTCTGGCTGCTTTCACTAAAAAACCTTCAAGGTGATGGGACTTGACCCCAAACCGTTTCTAGTTTCAAGTACAAAAGCAAATTTCTAGCACTGATAACGATTTTTTGTGCCATGCAAGTAAAAATTGAGAGTTAATGAGTAACATTGGCTGCTAAAAAATGCAGGGAATCCTGGAGAACTTTAAACCCAAAATAGCTGTCAAAACAATTACTCTGAAACACAGTTTCCAACTTCAGCTTAAGATCTTACACCTCTTTCTATCTCTACCAAGTTTTGAGAGTCAAAACAATATGGATTTATTTTTTTCAGTGATAAATATCACTTAATCGCTTTGAAATCACGCTTTTCTTGTGAAAAACATCTTCTTGTTTTGCTTTAAAGAACAAATTAAAGCAACACATTAAATCCCCTGTGAAGAATGAAAAATGAGCACTGTTATGATATTCCAAAAGTGAAGTCTAATCATGGCACAGATTATGAGGCAGCACTTAAATAAAGCGAATTATGAATGGGAAATCGGGAAGGAAAATGAGAATTAAAACGTTAAAATTCAATTCCGTGGCTGCAGTAGAGGAGCTCTGCTAATCCAAAGCGTTTTCTGGGGGATTTCAGCTGCAGGGCACTGCAGGGATGCCTCTCCCAGCCCCGCTCTGGAGCCAGGCTGCGCTGCCGGGGCGGCTCCGTGCCCTGCACGACGCTGCAATTAGAGGGACTGTCCTGACAGTTATCTCAGGTGCTGATTGTGGGGTGGAAAGGCTGCACACACACACACAGACACACAGACACACACAGACACACAGACACACACACAGAGACACACACAGACACACACACAGACACACAGACACACACACACACAGACACACAGACACACACAGACAGACAGACACACACACAGAGACACACACAGACACAGACACCCTGGAGAAGGGATGGTCCTCCCTGCCTTTCTGCTGCTCTGGAGCCACGAGCTTTGCTCTGGAGATGCTCCCACTGTGACTGGAGCCACAGCCTGGGGGTCTGGGAATATTCCCTGCTCAGATTTCCACAGCCTGGGGGTCTGGGAATATTCCCTGCTCAGATTTCCACAGCCTGGGGGTCTGGGAATATTCCCTGCTCGGATTTCCACAGCCTGGGGGTCTGGGAATATTCCCTGCTCGGATTTCCACAGCCTGGGGGTCTGGGAATATTCCCTGCTCGGATTTCCACAGCCTGGGGGGCTGGGAATATTCCCTGCTGGGATTTCCCTGGGTGCTGATGGTGCTGCCAGAGCTGCTGCTGGGGTTGTGTTTGGGGCTGTCCCGCTGCAGGCTGCTGTCCACCACGGCCGTGCTCTGCAGGCTGCAATCTGCATTCCAGCACTTCAGAAACCCTAAATCCTGTCTCACCTCCCGGCCCTGCAGCCAGCTGGGCTCATTCCACCTCCTTCTTTATTCACAAAGCTCATATTTATAGGAAGGCACTGCCTTAAACCTAATTGATCAGCAATACATTGAAAATTGGCTGTTGTAAATGCCTACCAAATTTTCTCTCTCTAGATATGTTTACATTTTTCCTTTGTGGGTTCTCATGGGACAAATCCTATTGCTTACACAGTTGCTTTTGTTTTTCATCCTCAGAGTAGATTGTTGTGTTAAATGAACTTCTCATTCTCAAAATAACTTCACATGGGAACTCACAAATTGCTTGTTAGCTGCATTTAGAAGAATTTTAGCAATTTTAGCAGAGAGAGGCCTGATTTCATAAGGCCTTTTTTTTGATAATTTTTCTACCTGTCTACAACACAGGATCAGTTCAAAGAGGTTGGAAAAGACCTCTGAAATCACCAAGTCTGACCTGTGGCATTTAAAGAAAATTCCCTGGCACCTCTCAAAGCAGAAATCAGGTGGAATGAAGAACCCAAAGACAAAGGACACAGTATCTGCCTGCAAGCCAGGCAAGACAAAAGTGCTCAGTGATATCCACAGCCCCTGAGTGAACAAATGGAGCAGGACACACAGAGAGGCAGTCATGGAAAAGGGAAGGAGAAGAGGAACTATTTTAAGAAGTGAAGCCAATAAAATCCCGTGGAGTGAGAGAGCCTGGGCTCGTGCACAAAGGTGTTCCACAAAATCTCATTGCAGCAAGGAGACTTCAAAGGGGCTGTGGGAGCAGAAGGGGTGATTCAGCTCCCTGCCACTGCTCTGGGCAGTTCCTGAGCCCGGGGCTGGGGCTGCCACAGCCCGGCCCTGCCACCCCACCACCCATGTTCCTGCCTCGCCCTGGGTGCCGAGCCCAGGGAAACACCACCCGTGCAACATGAAGGGATCCTGAGGTGAATTTATTATCCCACTGAACACAAGCTGCTAAGCAATTCTGCCAAGGCTCCTGTGCACATTCCCATTTGTTTGTTCCAGATGAAAGATGTTTGTTCTTTACCTTGCACCTCCCAGCCAGGCACAGAGCTCCCCTCGGAAGGGCAGGGAAAGCTCAGGAGCAGCACGAGGAGCAGCCTGGCTGTGCTGCTGGGCACCGAGGCTTTTTTGGAGTGCAGACTCCAGAGACACAGGAAAGCTGCCGAGCTGGGTGGCTGGGCTGTGTTTCCAAGGAAGGACAACTCACTCCTGAGTGATTGAGGCCACACAGTGAAAGGGACTGGTGGGCTGGGCACAAAGCTCAGGAAAGCACTTGGAAGATCTCCAGCTGATTTTATGGCATAGAAAGAGCCATGTGAGCGCTGCTGTGATGTAACACATCGCAGTGTGAGGCTGCCTTTGATCCCAGTTCGGGTAAACACCCCAGAACGATCTGCTTTTGCATTAGGGTGAGGAGCTGCACCCACAGATGTGGACGGTTCCTGCTGCACTCGCAGGTCTGAGAAGGGTTTGTGCAGTGAGGGCAGCTCTGGCCAGACCTGGAGGAGGGAGGGATGGGAGGAGAAACCCTCAGGAGTGGCTGCAGAACAGCAGACGGCTCCCAGGGACAGGGAAGCAGGGAAGCAGCTCGTGCCCACGGGACAGGGCCCAGCAGAGGATGCACAGGCAGCACCGGGGTCCCAGGGCTGTAAATCCTGCTCCCCATGGCTGAGCCCCTGCACTGCTCTGTGCCCTGGTGACACCCAGCACCCCAGAGATGCCCCGTGGTCACAGTGACCCCTGGGGTCACAATGGCCCCGATAGCCCCGGCAGCCAGCCCTGCCCACGGCCCCAGTGCTGTCTCCTCCTCCACCCCAGACAGCGCCGCACTCCAGGGCTCCATCACCAAGAAACCCTCCCAGGTGGGTGTGCCAGGCCCTGAGCTGGCCAGGAGGGACACTGTCTCACCGTGTCCCCTTCGGGGCTGCAGGTCCTTGCCCCGAGGGTGATGGCCTGGCAAGGTCCCAGTGATGTCAGAGAGGCTTCATCCCATCCCTGCTGCGCAAATCCCGCTGCTGCCGTCGGCCAGCGTGGGGCTGTGCTGCTGAGAGCTCAGAGCAGAGCTGCTAGACCTGGGATGGCTCTGAGATGGCTCCAGGATGGCTCCAGGATGGCTCTGGGGACAGGAGAGGAGCTGCTGGCGTGGGCACAGCCCCTGAGCAGGGACAGGATGGGCTCTGGCAGCTGCCCAGGGAGCTCCTCCCCAGGGAGCAGCACTGAACCCTTCCTGCTTCCCAGCCTTTCCCTGGGAGCCAGCCGGGGGATTTGCCTCGGCAGCCAGCAGGCAGTTTGGGAGGGATTAGGGATCTCTCCAGGCAGGAGCAGGTGCAATAGGATTACGTGGGACTCTTCATTCAGGCACCGAGCGCTGGCAGTGCAGAAATAGCACCGGGACCTTAAGCTGGTGCTTCCCTTCCAAGGCAGGGCTCACGCAGGCAGGTGCACTCACCCGGGCAGGGAGGAGGTTCTGCAGAGCTCCAGGAGCCCCAGAGGATGAGCAGGACCCCTGGAGCAGCCGGTCCCAGGGCAGGAGCAGAGCTCAGCACGCCCTGGCTCGGGACCTGCCCGTCACTGAGGTGACTCCAGGGCTCCAGAGCCCAGCCAGGCTTGCTCATCTTGAAGGCATCTGCATGACTTGGCAATCAGGGTGCCAGGGCAGCTCCAGCCTCCCCTCCACGCCCCGAATTCGTGACTTTAGTGCTCCTGCTGGGTGGGTGCAGAGGCATCAGCACAGTCGTGCGTGTACTTGTCTCTTCCAACGTGAAAATGGCCAGGAGCAAGCAGCACACACGTGTGAAAACAGCAGCTTCTGAACGATCTAAATCCAGAGCAGGGCTGCACAAACCTCACTGAAATGGCTGTGGTGCTGTAAAATCTGCTTTTCAGGAGTCAAAAACCCATCATTATATGACCTGGGGAAAAATGGGCTGAGGTTTCCTTGGGGCAGCAACTGCTGAAATAACACCTGTGTGCTGAGGTCCAGCCTTCCAGGCAATTGGCATCTGCCCTGCAGAAATGAGTGACAAAAAGAGGTGGTGAACATGCAGGGATGTGGTGATTCCCCTGAAAGGCCTTAAGGAGATTTCTAAACAATTAGCAGGCATTCCCCTTCCAGTAGATTTAGGATCTAGTGAACAGAAATAGCACCAAGTACGTCACGGAAAGTAGGAAACCTCTTTGCAAGGTTAAAAATAAGCAAACAGCAAAGCACTTCTTTAAGACAGGCAGGAGTGGAGTGGCTAATTGCTGAGGGAAGAGCCAGTTTCCATTTGCACAGAGGTGTCGTCAATGAAAACAAGATAACTGAGTCATGCTTAGGTAACAGCAGCAGAAATATCTCTGCAGTCAAGCACAGCCCTGCAGCAGCCCTGGGTCACCCGTGTGTGCCTTGGGGCTCGTGTCCTTCCCCCTCCTCAGCAGAGGGTTCTTGCAAATGCTCAGGCCAAATGAGCTCTTTCCATGGTCCTTGTGCCCAGCCTGGGGCCTCCACATTTCTGGGGGAAAATCCACTTGGAATTGGGCTGGGAGCAATTCCCCGAGCAGGAGGAGTGGGGTCCCTGCAGGGGACCCAGAGCTGCTGAGCCAGTGCTCCAAAGGTGCTCCAAAGGACAGTGGCAGGTTCTGCCAGCACTGCTACGTCCTCTCAGATTGTGCTGAAGCATTTTCAAGGCAGGTTTGCCATGGCTGTGGCTGGTGACAGCTTTGCCAGGAGCGTGTGCTGCTGGCATTTATCACTGCTGGAACTGGGAGTCAAGACAGAATCGAGTCCTTTGTGTCTCATCATTCCCATTCCCTCAGCATCTGTTTAAAGTCACTTCCATATTCCCAGACATCCTTTGAGTTTAAATTCCCTTTCACTTTAAGCAGCACCACCCGGATTTTTGGCTAAGGATGTGTAAACCCTTGGCTCCTCAGCACCTGCAGTGCCCTGGCTGCCCTTGCAGGAGCTTCCCTGGCTGTCCTGGGGTGGGATGGTGGCAATCACCACGTGTTTTTCTGGATCCTCTGCTCCACAGGTGGCTAAAACACCAGAAACCCCTGGCGAAGACCACACGAAAACCAAGGGAATGGAGAAGACCAAAGCAGTGCCAGAGATGACCAACCCACCTCCCAGGTCGAGGAACCGGCCGCCTCCAGCCCCTCCTCTGGGCTCTCGCTTCGTCCCGGTCATTGTCCACGCTGGGGACCGTCCCCTCAGCTCCCTGGACTTCGTGTTCTACCAGCCCCAGTGGTCCAACTCGCTGGCCCCGTTCTGCACCTCGCAGAAACCCTTCTGTGGCTTCCGCTTCCAGGAGAGCACCAGCCACGGCCGGCGGCGCCTCGGCGTGGAGAGCACGGACCCCATGAAGTGGAGATCCTTCCACGGCCCCAAACCGTAGCTGAGAGCAGCCCAGGCCAGGCAATAAAGCCCTGAAGCGGCAGCTGCGTGTCCCAGCAGAGCGTCAGCCACGGCCAGAGCGGGCAGCAGGCCGGGGATGGGTGGGGAGGCTCTGCCACTGCTCCCCAGCAAAATCTGCAGAGTGGGTTTTGCTCTGGAAACCCTTCCCGACTCCTCCTGTGGTTTGCACCACCCTGGGTGTCACAGCACAGGGCACGGAGCGAGGGCCACCCAGCCCAGCTCCCCTGGCTCAGCACAGCCTGGGCTGAGCTCACTGAAACTTCACCTTGCACACCAGGGGCCCGGTGGCGAGCACAGAATTAGCACATCCAATTAGTGCTCCTCAGCTTAATTCCTTTTCCCTAAGTGTTTTACGATTGTGTAATGCTGCTTTTTTTAGCAGAATTATTCCCAATTTACTGTGGTGCAGAAGCAGCACTGGGCTCTATGACTCGTTAGATAACTGAGGTTGTTGGATATAAACTGTGTGTTATGGATAAAATGTGTGTTATGGATAAAATGTGTGTTATGGATAAAATGTGTGTTATGGATAAAATGTGTGTTATGGATAAAATGTGTGTTATGGATAAATTGTGTGTTATGGATAAATTCTGGGACAGACTCACATCCATTCACTCACAGCCAGGGCTCTGGCCCATGATGCTTTCTGAGGATAATTCCTGAGTATTTCTCAGAATGCTGCGTGTCAAAGTGAGAACAGCATTGGATTTGGTTGTATTTACGTGGAGAATCTTTAAAGCTGTGTCTAACTGCCCTGGTGTGAGCTGGGTTTGTAACACAGCAGCCAGGACACACTGCTGGGCTGAGCAGAGTGTGGGACAATTTTGAGGGAAAACCTCTCAATTGGCAGGACCAGGGCTGGACATGGAACCCCTGGAGCTGGGGGACAGGACCCTTCCCTTTCCTGCTGTCTGCAATTAAAGCACTTAAACATTTCCCATTCAATTCTGTTTCTCTATTTGTCTCCTCACACCAAATTTACCCTCCTGGTGCATCTCCTGAAGTGGCACTTCCCCCTCCCTGAATTCCAGGCCCCAGAATTCTGGAATTCTCTGGAATCCTCTGGCAGAGTGAAGGGAAGGGAAAGCAAAAAGCAGTAACAGCACAGAGGACTCAGAGCGGTTTTCCCTCATTCTTCTTACTCTGGTTCTGCTGCAAAAGTTGTTGCTTATGTGACACCACCCCCCCAAAAACAATAAATGAAGTGGATTAAGAGATTAGCTCATCACAGAGAAAATTCCACCCTCCTGATCTCCTGCTGGGCCTGTAATCTGCAAGACTTTCCCATTTTACCTCTTTTCTATTTTAACCCTGAACTCTTAATGCCTGGCAGGAGCCCACCGCCCCCCAACCTTATTGGCTGGGGAGGGATTTGCTGCCTACTTAAATATCACCTTCCCCTCCAAAGAGGGTTTTGTGCTTTTGGGTTTCCCCAGGAGGACGAGTCTCCTGTGTCCATCACCGCTGGAATCTGGGCAGCACCAGGCACTTCAGGTTTTCCTGATGCTCTGACCCCTGCAGTGCTGGGGAATTCTGGGCTTTGAAGGCAAAGAAGCAGAATTGTGAATTTTTTTCCCCCCTGAATTTCACAAACGCTTCGTTTTTGGCTGCAAAGGGAGCAGCACTTGGTGTGGAGATGGGGAACATGGACGGGAAAACCGTGGAGGAGCTGAGCACCACCGAGTGCCACCAGTGGTACAAGAAGTTCATGACGGAGTGTCCTTCTGGCCAGCTCACCCTCTACGAGTTCAAACAGTTTTTTGGCTTGAAAAACCTGAGTCCAGCAGCGAACAAATACGTTGAGCAAATGTTTGAGACGTTTGACTTTAATAAGGTAAATATTGTCCTTCCCACTCGTGCCCTGGGATCCCCCGGGCTGGGGCTGGCTGGGTGTGAGAGACAAACTGCTCTGAGCCTGATTTACTGTGCCCTCATAAACTGGAGAATCAGCTCTGGAACGTGAAAAATGCTGGCAAAACTCTTTAGCCACTGCCTGCTCTTCTCCCAGAACTGATTTCCTTTTGAAACAGTGGGGTTTTATCTGGCAGTCTTTGATCCCTTTAAAATGAAGTGTCCTTCAATCCTCGGCCACTGGATGTTGTGTCAGTGAGGACAAGGGCTGCACTCATGCAGGGATGGGCTGTTTGCATTGTTTGGAACTGTAAATGCAGTAAATGGAAATGAAAATGTGAATGTAAAATGCACTGGGGCCAATTTGATTCCATGGATGGGGAGCTTGGGCTCCCTGTGGAGAGGCTTTGAGCCCAGAGCAGGCAGTGTGGAGCAGGGATTGGGGAATGCAGTCCCAGGACAGATATTTGGGAATGCTGCTCCCCCAGCTCAGGAGCTGTGCCAGGGAAGCAGATGGATGCTGCGTCTCTAACAGGAAACTGCATCTTCCTCTACTTGCAAATGACCCAAAATTGCACCTCCTTCGAGATGAGGAATTGATTTTGTGGCGACCCAAAGGGTTTAATGGCATTAATCCCATTGACAAAAATGCAAATCAGGCCCTAAATCCTTCAGGTGTTTGGTTTGTTCCTTGACCTTCCCCTTGCTCACTGCCCGTGTCTGAATGCATGCCTGCAGAGGGAATTGATGCACAGGAAATCCTGCTGGGAATGGGTTTAGTGCTATTTGTGGCTAATCTGGCTCCTGCAGCAGTGGATAAAGCAGATGATCTCCCCTGGAACCTTTGCTCATTGACAAAACCCTGCCTTACTCTGCCCTGGATTGTGGTGGGAACCATGGAATCACTGAGGTTGGAAAGGGCTCCTGAGATCATGGAGAGCTGCTAGCCCAGCTCTGCCGGGGTCCCCACGGAGCTGTGTCCCCTGTGCCACCTCCACACGGCTTCTGAACCCTTCCAGGGCACTTCAGAGCATGGGAAAGCTCTGGGGTGGGCAGGAGGCATTTTAGCAACCTCCTGGAAGCTGTGAGCATCCTGGGCAGTGCCTGGGGGCAGTTTGGTGGCCTGGGAGCTCAGGCCAGCAGCTCTGCACTGGTGTCACCATCCTGGGTCCTGCTGGACACCTCAAACACCGTGGAGTGAGCTGGGCTGGAAAAACACCCCGGAGGAAAGTCAAAGATAAAAGTGTTTGTGTTCCAAATGTGGAAATGGCACAGGGATAGAGGAACACCTTCCCAGCCTGAAATGTCAGCAGCGTGCTGGGTGACCCCTGAATTCTGTCCTCTCCTGGAAAGGAGAGCCCCTCAGGAGAGAGGAGCTGTGGGTGTGTGCAGGCAGGATGAGGTTGGGTAATTTATCAGGGTTCATCTGCTTAAACCTCTCTGACCTCTGAATTCCCACTGCTTTGGCTGGTAATTAATGCCTGGCATGTTAATTCCCTGAGCACAGGCCAGCTCTCAGTCCCCACGCCTGATCCACCCAGCCAGTCCCTGCCTTTCCAGCAGTAACGGTGCAAGGCTGGACCTGATGATCCTGGAGGCCTTTCCCAGCCTTAATGATTTTATAATTCTGTGATTCTACAACATTTCTGCATGGATTAAAGTGGAGCTTTCACCACAGGCTGCACAGACCCCTCCCTGGTCTCAGGGTGGAGGGACCAGTTCCAAGGGGAGACTTCCAAAAGTGGCCAAGAAAATCCCCTACTGCCTGACTCTCTGCTTTTAACCTCACCTTAGCTTCTCACCCTCTGCTTTTAGGATGGCTACATAGATTTTATGGAATATGTGGCAGCTCTGAGCCTGGTGCTGAAGGGGAAGGTGGATCAGAAGCTGAGGTGGTATTTCAAGCTCTACGACGTGGATGGGAACGGCTGCATCGACCGGGCTGAGCTGCTGAACATCATCAAAGTGAGTGGGCTCAGCTCTTCCACTGCTAACACAGATGGGCACTGGGAGGGGGAAACAGAGAGCCTGGAGCAGGAACTTCCAGCCCAGTGAATCCTGTGGTCAGCAGCCACTGCCCAAAGCTGCTGCCCAAAGCTGCTGCCCTGGTCCAGCTCCCGGCTGGAGCTGCCTCCCACAGCCCTCGGACACCCCTGTCCTCTCTGGCAGCTTGTTTAACCCTCTTCACTGAAACTGGGGCTGAGATAAGCACTTGAATTTAATCTCAGGGTTTTCAGAGGTGAGTGGCTTCTGGCTTACCCCAGCATGCCCACTAAATCTTGTAAAGCATTCATTGCCTCTTTAGATGATTTTAATTTCCAGTATTTTAGGCAGGACTTACTCCTTTCAAAGCCTGACTGCCTGAAAACAAGTTCTAGCCCTGAAAATGAGCTTGGCCTTTCATGTCTGGCCACTTGGCCCCTTGCTGTGATGGCCACAGACTGCAGAGCACCCAGTGACTGCCTGTGCCCCTCGTTCCCTCCAGGCCATTCGATCCATCAACCGCTGTAACGAGAAGATGACGGCGGAGGAGTTCACAGACATGGTGTTCAACAAAATCGACATCAATGGAGATGGTGAGGCCCTTCCTTGGGCACTGCCCTGCTCCTGCCTGGCCCCTGTCCTGCAGCCCAGGCTGCCAGAGCAGCTCCTGTGCTGGATGTCCTGCACACCGGGCAGGGACAGCTGGCTCAGGGTGGCTCCTGTGCAGGTTGAGCTCCCCATCCCCTCCGGGGTGCCAGGGTGGGGTCTGTGGGGGCTTTGGGCACTGTGCAGAGCTCAGGGCTGTGCTGGGGGCAGCGGGGGCTCAGCACAGCTTTGTGTGTGTGCCCTGCAGGGGAACTGTCCCTGGAGGAGTTCATGGAGGGCGTGCAGAAGGACGAGATGCTGCTGGACATCCTGACCCGCAGCCTGGACCTGACACACATCGTGAGGCTGATCCAGAACGACGGCAAGAACCCCCACGAGGCGGGGCAGGACGCCCAGGCTGCCCAGTAGCTGGCAGGACGCTGTCCCTGGCCTCCCCTGGCACCTGGGCTGGGCTGGGGGCTGCAGCTCCCACGGACAGGCAGCGCTGAGAGGAGAGGTCTCTGCCAGGAGAGGGTCCCACACCGACCCTGGATGGCCTCGGGGCCTCTGGACGCTGCTGCTGAGCTCGGGGAGGGGACAGCTGCTGCTGCCCGGGCAGGGCTCGAGGCTCTGCAGGTCAAGAACCCTCCGAGAACACCCCAAAATTCCCACCGAGGCCGTGGCTGACGCCCCTCAGTGGGGTCCAGCCCCGGGGCTGCCCAGGACTTGGCCCCGGTGAGAGGGGTCCTGGAAAAGCAGCTCCAAAGCTTCTCCTTCCTTTTGTAATTCCAGAGCAATCTATCACCGGTTCTGGTCCCTCCTTCCCTCATTCGTTATTTGCTCAGCAGTGATTAGTGATAACGGGAGTTAAAGCATTCATGAGCTAGAGAAAGGGAGGGGTGAATGCAGTGGCTTTTCTTTGTCTAAAAGCATTAAAAACATGGAATGGTGCCTTTTTTTACCAACCCCCCGGACTGTAAGGAAACGTTTCTCCCTGAGGCATCTGGAAGGAAGGAAGCGCTTCCCGATGAGCAGAATCAGCAATGCAGCAAAGCCAGAGGGAGATGATTCCTGCAGGTTTCAGCACCTTTTCCAGGAGCAGTGGGAGGCTTTGACCCCCATGTCTGCGTGGGGTTTGGGGGGAGCTGCTACAGAGGGGTGAGACTCAGCTCAGAGCCCCCATGGGTGCCCGGGGATTCCTGCTGGGTGCCCCAGCTGGGGTCGGGGCAGGGGCCGGGGTTCAGCCTCTGGAGCCCCTGGATGCTCCTCAGCCCCGAGCCCCGGGCGTGCTGAGGCAGCACAGGACACCAGCGAGGATCTCTTGCCCAGCTGAGAGTTTTGTTATTTAGCACTGGGTGTTTGCAATTCACAAACAGCTTCCTGGCCGTTTTTCCTGTGTGTCTTTTTCATCTGACAGAGTTTTACCTGGAAGCTTTTCTACTTCCAGTCCTATGGTGAACTAATAAAGATGTTTTACAATATAATTTCTGGTCGTGCCTCTTCTCTCTTCCAGTGAATCCCTCTGTTTCCAGCAGGACAGATTTAGTGGCTCACACAAGTACAGGAACAGCTGCTCTGGGGCTGTTCTCGGGCTCAGAAAGGACAGGACAGGACAGGACAGGACAGGACAGGACAGGACAGGAGCCCTCCATGGGCACTGCAAACCCCATTACAGGTGGGCTGAGCTGTTCACTCAGAGTGGAACTCTCCTTGCAGCAAAACCAAATCCCCCAGCACAAAACTCAGAGCCCTTTGGCTCTGCAGCAGCACGAGGAGGGAGCTGAGCTCGGCGTGGGCTTTGTGAGCATCCCCTGGGCACAGGCAGTGCCCGAGCTCCCCTCTGCACCCAGGAGCTGCAGGGAGCAGCTGTCACCACCCACATTTCTATTTATAAACCCAGATATTCTGAAAGGGCTGTCCCTGTCCCCATCCCTGCCCCATCCACCTTCCATCCTGGTCCCTCTCGCTGTTCCCATCCCGCTTTTTGGGATCTCTGTTCCCATCCCGATTTTTGGGATCTCTGTTCCCATCCCGCTTTTTGGGATCTCTCTGTTCCCATCCCGATTTTTGGGATCTCTGTTCCCATCCCGATTTTTGGGATCTCTGTTCCCATCCCGCTTTTTGGGATCTCTCTGTTCCCATCCCGATTTTTGGGATCTCTGTTCCCATCCCGATTTTTGGGATCTCTGTTCCCATCCCGATTTTTGGGATCTCTCTGTTCCCATCCCGCTTTTTGGGATCTCTGTTCCCATCCCGCTTTTTGGGATCTCTGTTCCCATCCCGATTTTTGGGATCTCTGTTCCCATCCCGATTTTTGGGATCTCTCTGTTCCCATCCCGCTTTTTGGGATCTCTGTTCCCATCCCGATTTTTGGGATCTCTGTTCCCATCCCGATTTTTGGGATCTCTGTTCCCATCCCGATTTTTGGGATCTCTCTGTTCCCATCCCGCTTTTTGGGATCTCTGTTCCCATCCCGCTTTTTGGGATCTCTGTTCCCATCCCGATTTTTGGGATCTCTGTTCCCATCCCGATTTTTGGGATCTCTGTTCCCATCCCGATTTTTGGGATCTCTGTTCCCATCCCGATTTTTGGGATCTCTGTTCCCATCCCGCTTTTTGGGATCTCTGTTCCCATCCCGATTTTTGGGATCTCTGTTCCCATCCCAGTTTTTGGGATCTCTGTTCCCATCCCGATTTTTGGGATCTCTCTGTTCCCATCCCGATTTTTGGGATCTCTGTTCCCATCCCGATTTTTGGGATCTCTCTGTTCCCATCCCGATTTTTGGGATCTCTGTTCCCATCCCGCTTTTTGGGATCTCTCTGTTCCCATCCCGCTTTTTGGGATCTCTGTTCCCATCCCGATTTTTGGGATCTCGCTGTTCCCATCCCGATTTTTGGGATCTCGCTGTTCCCGCCGTGTCCGCCCGTCCCGCAGCGCCCCCTGCCGGCCTCGCCCGGAGCGGCCCCGGGACCCCAAACCCGAGGAATCGCCCCAAACCCGAGGAATCGCCCCAAACCCGAGGAATTGCCCCAAACCCGGGGAATTGCCCCAGGGGGAATCACCCCAAACCCGAGGAATCTCCCCCCCAGCAGCCCCAGGCCCGGAGCCGCTCTCCAGGCGCTTCCAAGGCTCCTCCCCGCAGGGTTCGGCTGCTCTGCCCCAGCGCTCCTCAGCTCCCTGAGCATCCTCCAGTGCAGGAGATTTTAGGGTGACACTTTGTGAGCTCCTGGGGTGCACTGAACTCTGAACAAAAGAATAAATAGAGGGAAGAAGGGAGGAAAGGAAAAGGAAGGACAGCGAGGAGAGAAAGGGAAGGAAATGAAGGAAGGGCAGGCAGGAAGGTGGGAAGGAAAGAAGGAAGGAGAATAAAGGAGGAAAGGGAGGAAAGGGAGGAAAGAAAGGAAAGGAATTTTGCACTGAGAGCACAGGTAGTGCCTGAAGTGGCCAGCACGGAGCTGAGGAGGTCACTCTGCCTTTCCACAGGACATTTTCCAAGGGAACCTGGCCCCGGGTGCTTCGGGAATGACCTGGACACAAACGCTACCCCGGGCAGCCCAAAGCTGCTCACAGGGCAGGGCTGGGCAGAGCTGGATGCAGGATCCTCTCTCCAACCCCACCCCTGCTGCTCAGAGATTCCTCCAGGGATGCATCCCCCGCAGTATTTTAGGATGTGATGCCTCCTTGGCTCCTGTTCCTTCTTCCCTTCAACAACAGCTCCAGCTCCACCCTTCCAACCTGATTATTCCACCTTTGGTCCTGCCCAGCCGCAGGGGCATCAAGCACGGAGCAGATGGCAGCCCAGAAAAGTCAGGTGGCATTTGCCTTTTCCAAGCCATCCTGTTTCCCACTTTAGAGCAGAAAGAAATCCGATCAGTCAAATCCAATTCCAGCTGGGCCCTAAGTCTGGAAAACGGATTATGCAAAACGCCTGACATCAACAGCCTGATGTGAGTGTTGAATGGAGTTTGGGAGGAGATCAGGGTATTTATACCCAGGGCTTTAAAATAGCACCCGGGCCAAAGCACCTGAGATTTCTTGGCCAAAGATTACACAATTGATAAGAGGAACAATTTTCCATTGGGTTCTGCCAGCTCTGACACAAACACATCCCCTGCACCTGCACCTGCCCAGGCCCCAGCACAGGGCACCATCCAGCCCCTGAGCCTGGCAGGGGCTGCAGGACTCAGCTCACTTTATTTTAAACACCCGTTTCCAGTTCCATTGAGAAACATCGTGTTTTTAATTACACTCTCATGGTTTTCGCTGTCATCACACGGAAGTTAAACAGAAGAGGCTCCTTCATCGTCATCTCTGCCTTATCTCTGCCTTACCCGGCTGTTCCATCAGCTCCTCCCCTAAATTCAACAGATCACACTCACAGGCTGCAGTTTCAGTCAGACACTCAGCTGCTTACACAGATCTTCACCTAATTAACAAATAAATACTATGAAACAAAGGTTTTTAATAAATATTTCTTTATTCAATTCGTGGTTTACAAAACTTCCAGCACCAGCTGTAGCAGTGCTCAGCAGGCCTGGGGGTCCCAAACAGCCCCTGCAGAGCCTGGGCTGGCCAGGAGAGCAGAGCTGCAGGATTTGAAGCATTTCAGTGAAGCAGCAAAATGCAATTCTGTCAACTAAAACAGCCTCCCTAAAAGCCTGCAAGGAGCAGGGGGTGTTACCTCGTGAGGTGCTGAAATGCAAGGAATTCTTAGAGATTTGTATCCTCCAGTGAAAACGTTTTTTCACAGGTTGGAAAATCAATAAAAGTGAATGTTTTCTTAGAGGCTCTCAAGTCAGAAGTCAGATTTTTCTTTCAGATCTTGGGCTGATAAACTATTGACTAGAGAGAGCTTTGAGCAGCTGCCTGAGAGCAGCAGAAAGCACAAGTCTAATCAGCTCTGATAAGTCAGCACACCACAAACTGCTCGGTATTTACAGAGAACTCATAGAAAAGCTATTTCAAAGTGGAAATGTGCACGAGCTGAACTCTAGCACTGATTGTGTCTAATCCTGAACACTTCCCCGTGGAATTTAAACACTGGGTAAACTGACAAGACCACAAACCAGCAAACTAATCAGCTAATGACAGTTACTACAGTCCTAATTAAAGGCCACAAAAAGGGGTTGTAAATCTTTTCATTGGTATGACCTGGCCCACTGATCCCATGGGAAAAATTAAATGGAGCAAACAAACTTACATTATTTTCCTGGGGAGCTTTTTTCTTGTAAATGAACCAGTAAATCCAATAAAGGAGAACCAAAATATTGATTCAACCCAAATTCTTTTCCCACATACATCTATGTAGAAACATGGGTTAGAACAGCAGAGCTCAGCTTGCAACTTGTGAAAATTTTATATCTCTAGTCTGGGGCTAAATTAAGTGCAGTGTAAAACCACTGTACTGGAATTTTTGCCACTTTTTCCACATTTCAAGGCCAGTTTGGGCAGGGCTTGATGTGACATCCCTGCCTGGGGCAGGGGGATTGGAAATCGAGGAGGTTTAAAGCTCCTCCCAACCCAAACCATCAATGATTTAAGATTCTGTGTTCCTGCCACTGGAGCAGCACAGATCCTCTCACTGCAGACTCTGCTCTCCCCTCAGCTCTGCTCCCACACTTTTCCCAGAGCAGTGAAATCCTGGCGCTCCCTGAGCTCAGCCACCCTTCCAGGGCAGGAGAAGCTGCTGCAGGGTGGTGAGAGCAGGGGCTGCAAGGGATTCCAGCACAGCAGTGATGCTCTGCCCCCTGAGCTGTGAAGTGTCAGCCCTTGGAGCATCCCCCAGCCCCTGAGCAGGCACAAGGAGCAGGCTCTGGTCCCCAGGAGGGAGAGGATGGAGCTGCTGCTCTTCCTGCCCGGCCCTCACATCGCTTCCCTCAGCTCTCTGTGCTGTCCTGGCCACTGCTCTGATCCAATTCTCGGTTTTGGTGCCTGCAGGGATCTGGCACGAGCAGCAGGAGAGGATACAAACCACACACAGAGAGCCCTGAACATCCAGCAGCAGCTGCTGGGCTGCTCCGGGTGCTGGAAGAGCAGGAATGAGCTGGGCCAGCAGCACCAGCCCCGCTCCTCACTCCCCATCTGCCACCAGCCCCAAGCCCTGCTCGGCCCCTGCTGCAGGAAGCCACAGAAAGTTTGTTTCTTGGGGTGTAACCAAAAAGCAGAGCTGGCAAACACAGTCCTGTGTACACAGCAGGATTATTCATGGGCCAGAAACAGTCCCTGGGTACCAGCAGTGCTCAGCACGCTGAAAGCACTCAAGATGCTGAGATGGAATTAAAAGGAAAGAATTCAAAGGCTAGAGGGAGGGTCACATTTGGGAGTCAGCATCACGATTTCAGCCGTGCCAAAGCCGCATTTTCTCAGAACAAAGCACTCTTTCTCCTCTGCTCCGTGATCCATCCCCCGGGGTTCACATCCATTTGCAGCATCTTCATCACCCACTTGTCCTTCCTGGCTCCATCAATGAACTCGTCAAGGGACAGCTGCCCTGAGGGTGAGAGGGGCACAGAGGGACACTCAGCACCCCGAGATAAGAGAGGAGGAGGCAGGAACAATCCCAATTTATCTGTGTCAGATAAATGCTAATCACACACGATCTGAGGCTCTCAGCTCCTGTGCTGGCCCTGGGACCTGGCAGAGGATGGCATCTGGGTGGCACCAAAACCCCGTCCCAGCAGCGGCTCCTCGGTATTTTACATTAAAATAACAACGGAGAAGATTTCACCCTGCTCCACCAAGACACTTCTGACTCCGTGGAACAAGAAGCTGCTCACTGTGAGCAGCACAAGAGTGACCAAAGGCAGGCAGCCCAGCTGGGGTGAGCTCCCAGCAGGCAGGGATGCAGCACCCAGCACTCACCATCCCCGTTCTCATCCACCAGCTGGAATATCCTGTCCACCACCTCCTCCGGTGTCAGCAGCGGGGTCCTGTCCTCCACATCTGACCAGCACACCTTCTTCAGCCTGTAGATAGACTGCAAGGAGCTCACAAATTAGGAAAGGGACTGGAGCAGGAAAAGCAGTGAACTCTGTTATCATCCCATCACTGTGAAGGTCTTCCTCAAAGGCTGGGGGTTTAACCTTTCTGGAAAGATCTGTCCCTCAGCAGCCTCAGATCTGGAGCAGATCCCGTTATGTCTACACTGGCTGCACATTAATTACCTCCTTTGCTCTGTGAGCTGCTGCCCTCCTGCTCTCCTCACACAAATTGCTCAGACCTCAGGGCTCCTTTTGCAAAGAACAAAGCGAGAATTTCACAGATGGGAAAAGTCCTAAGCCTCCAGCTGGAGTTTTTGCTGCCATCCAAAGCCAGGCTGAGCTGGGCTAGTGCAGCCCTCTCTGTGAGGCTGTGGTGGGGCTGCAGATCAAACCTGGCTTAGCAAACCTCCTCAGCCACAGCTTCTGCTCCCCTTTGCCACAGGAAAAGGTCAGACTTTATTCCACCTGTCCATTGTTACCTTTGGTGCCCAAGCTGAAGGATTTTGTCTGAAGTGTTCCCAGAGAGAGGATTAGCAGTGGCCTCACAGTTCTGGGCAATTCCTGACTGACCTCAAAACTTTAATTTAGCGTGGCCCAGACAGGCTGCCCTGCCCTGCTGTCACTGCTGCTGCTGCAGGGAGCAGCTGCTCTCCCCCAGGGGCAGCTTCTGCTGCTCAGACCCCTGAGATGCTCACATGGGGATGGGCAGAGCTCCCGAGCTCTGCTGGCCAGGGGAGCAGCCCCTGTGGTGCTGCAGCACAGCCACTGAGATATTTCACCTTGGGAAGAGCACAGGTGTTCGTGCCTGGCTGTCTGCTCAGCCCCTCAGCTTGGAAAAGCCCTTCAGGATCATCCAACTGCTCCCCCAGCACTGCCAAGGCCACCCCTAACCCCTGTCCCCAAGTGTCACATCTTTGATATCACATCTTTTATATCACATCGTTTATATCACATCTTTTATATCACATCTTTGATAGAAAAGTCACAGCTTTTATATCCCTGCAGGGCTGCTGGTCCCGGTGTCAGGGCTGGACTTTCAGTCCAGACATTTTTCCTAATAATCATCTAAACCTGCCCTGGTGCCACTCGAGGTGCTGTCCCTTGTTGTGTCACCTGGGAGAGAGCAGCTCCCACCTCGCCCTGCTCTAAAAGCATGGCTTTTGGCTTTTAGCTTTTGGGTTTTTTATGGCTAAAAGCAAGGGCAGGACTCAGCAGAGCCCAGACAGGCACCAGTACCAAGGTGGGAGCTGACTGGTACCTCAATCTCACCAAGCCCCAGCCAGGGCAGGGGTGGAATCCTCCTCCCCAGGGCAGCACAAGGGGCTGGAAGGAAACCAGAGCAGAGCCCTGGGACCCCAGCACACACCCACAGTGACTCCCAGCCCTCTGCCAAGGCAGGCATTCTCACTCCATCACCATCCACAGCCTTGAAACCCGATTATCACAAACCCCATACACCTCAGAACATTGCCAAAGAGCAGGGATTGCTCAAAAAGGGGATTGGGCAATGCCCACTTACCTCAACGATTTCCAGCAGCTCAGGTTTATCTATACAGCCGTTCCCATCCTTGTCATACACTTTGAACGTCCACCTCAGCTTGTGCTCCAGTTTTCCTCGTAAAACAAGATTCAAGGCAGCTACGTACTCCAGAAAATCGATGGTGTTGTCCTGTGGCAAGAGAGGAGCAGCAGCTGCATGTCACTGGGCTGGCTGGGACATTGATAGAAAAGTGTTTTACAGCTTCAGAAATCCTGGCTCCAGCCTGCCAGGAGGAGCACGCCCGGGACAGGATTTGTTTGGAACTTTAGGGATGGTTTGCAGCAGTTCAGGAGCAGCAGCAGGCACAGCCCCACCCCAGTGCCACCAGCCTGGGCTGCTCCTCCCCATCCTGCCGTGCACCAGCATCCCTTAAAAACAGATTCCCTGTCCTGGGGGAAACTCCTGTAAATGAGGAATGGGACTTCATCTTTAATGCACAGTTTGCTCTGCTACCTGTTCTCCACAGCTTTCATAACAGAATTTGGGATCTGAAGTTTTCATTTTTTGCAGGAATTTGGGTTTTAGGACTTGGAATTCTGAGACAAGCCTGACCTGCCAACATTTTCCACGACCTTTTAAAATCCTTTCCCACAAAGTGACTTTTGCTGCCACTTCAATGTGATTTTGACCCTTTTTTCAAAGGGATCTTAAGGGAGATGATTTGATCAGAGATGAACAACCTGAGACCCCTTCTCCTGTGTTGATACAAGGAACAAACATGCCCACAGCTGGAATATGATGCAGAGTTTCAGGAAAAGTCTGATGGAGCCATTTGGCAAGAGCTGCTGAGGTTGCTGAGCCGGGCAGGGTGTGCAGGAGCTGTCACTGAACCAGAACACCCACTTTCCCCAGGAGTCCCATAACAAATATGGCAAAGGGAATCAAAACCAGAATGTCTGAATTGTTCAGCAAAGCTAAATTCAATATTTTATTACAAAGCACCTGCTGGAACTCGATACAGACACTTCCTCCAACACAGAACAAGCCTGAGGAGGATTTTCCTGCTCTGCCATTTCTCTCCACCTCAACAGAGAAATACTTTTGCCATGTGGGAGCCTTGGCTATAAGTGTGACTGCCTAAGTTTCAACATTTTATCCACCCTTAGTCCCTTAAGGGGACATTCTGACCTTAATTTAGGAGGAGATTTGAGGAGATCAATCCAGGCTGGCCTGTGCTCCCTGTCCTGCCCCAGTCCATGAGGGGTGGGCACAGCCCAAACACCTCCCCACTGCACAAGACAGATTCGGAAATCTCGACACAAATAACTGCAAAACGTCCTCAGCACTTACCCCGTTCTTGTCAAAAGCCCTGAACATGTTCTCCACATACTCTGCTGCCTCCTGGTTGTCCTGGACCCCGAAGAACCGCTTGAACTCGTGCATGAAGAGGGTCCCACTGGGACATTCCACCACAAATTTCTTATACCATTCCTGCAGCTCTGCAACATCAATCTCTCCTTGCTCCCCTTCAGCATTGGTGAACTGCTGTCCCATTTTCCTCAGGATTAAAAACAGAAGGAAAAGAAGAAAAACACCCTGCCAAAGTCCTTTGTTGTTTTTCTCCTCGCTGTCTCGTGCCCTTCTCTGATGTTAATGCTGGGTCTTGCTGTGCCACCTTCCCTTTTTTGTGCTTTATTCTCCCGTTCCTCTCCTGTTCCCCGCTCCTGGCAGCTCCGTGCGCTCTGTGGGAGATCTCAGAGTGGCTCCTCTGCCCCGAGCACGGATAAAAATAACTAAAGATCATTAGGAGATTCCCACCCATGAGCCCCAGAGACCTTCAGATGTTCTGAGCTGTGCCCTATTTAGGAGCAAAGTCCAGGGGCTCAGGGTCTTTCTACACATTAATGCCTCGCTGTCAAAGAATTTGGGAGCAGAGTTTCCCTTTACACACAACTCACAGCCCCATTCTCTGTCCTGTGGAGTTTTCCAGGGGAAAAAAGGGATTACAGGGAAGAAACATTCATCTTTGCAATGCTGGCTTTGCAATGCCTGTGGGGGCTGCTCAGTGTTTCACAGGAAAGAACTACAGAGAGAGAATCCTGAGAAAACAAACACCTCCATTAAAAAACCTGTTGATGGATTAAATTCACTGAATGCCTCCTGAAGGCTGTGAAACAGTGAAGGCACCTAGGTACACACATTCCTCTTATTGGCACATCTCTATCTTAAAGTTAAAAAGAGCAGGAATTGTTTATTTCTGTATTTTTAGAGCATATTCTCCTTATTCCCTTCCCCTCTTCGTGTCCATGGAAATTCTCCTGCTTACCCCTTCCCCCTGAATCTCATTTATTGCTTTGATTACAGGCACAAAGTGCAGCTCTTCCCTGGGCTCTTCCTTTCTGTTAGCACAGCTCAGCCTCTCAGCACACCCAGAGCCCTTTCCTGTTCCTGGGGAGCCCTTTCCAGCTTTCCTGCACCCCAAACCACTTGTTCTGAACCCAACATTACCAGTTCAGTGGAAAGAATGACCTGAGCTATAAATGTGCCCAAGCCAGCCCAATATCTTCATTAAGAGGATTGGAGCAGCATTAATAGGAAACCATAGATTCTCTTATCCTAATGCCAAGGCCCAGATAGATTTAAGCTGCTCACTTTTTTGGAACTTTTCTTGGTGTTGGTTAGATAAGAAGAGCCTCTCTGATGGAAGAATACTGGCTAAGAACCAGGCTGAAATTTGAATTTGATATTGCAGAACAGTAGAGCAATTCATGCTGTGCTGTAAGAGTGGGATTTGGTCTGAATCCATTCACACCTGCAGGTAACCCAGCACTGGTACTGTGTGTGTGTATATATTTTTATATATCTATATCTATATATTTATATATTTTTTTTATATTTATTTATATATATACACAGAGATTTGCAGGAGTATAATACAACCTTACACTTTTACATGGAAGGATACTCAGGCAAGGCCTGGTTTCATTTAAAAGAAGAGCAAAGAGAGGACAGAGACAACACAGCCTGGAGATGGATGGGAAGGGCCAGAGAATTTGCCACAGAATTGAAGAGTGTTCCATTTCAGTTAAAGGATTTTTATATAATGATATTCTTGTCTATCCTCGTGCCTTGAAGAATGTAACAAAATAATGAACTCAACCCTTCCTTTTGGGAGCGCCTGACTCGGAGTTGCCTCATCACAGCAGAGCAGCTCCAGGGCTGCCCAGCAGAAAAGCACCAGTAAATCCACCCTCCCCATTTTCCTCTTCACTACAGCTCCTGGGACAAAGCCTTTGGTAGCTCATGTTTATCAATTATTTTATATCATTTTTGGAATTATCTTGGCTGGTGAGGCCAGGAGCTCTCCCTGGGTCACAAAGAGCCCCAGGGCCCAGCGGAGCTGCCTGGACAGGGTGGGAAGGATTCATTCCTCGTTTGGGAGTTTGGGATGTGCTGGGCTGAAGCCTCTCCACCATTTTGTGCTGCTCTCCTGCACGGAGCACTCACTGGAATGTGAGTGCTGAGAGCGCTCAGCAAGACTCCACATGCCCAGGACATTGTCTTGACTCATTGCATAATTTTGTTTTGCCTTATGGGAACTTGGTGATCTGTTCCCAGGAGAGAAAATGGTTCCTTTTTGTTTGATGACTGCAATCTTCTCCAGCTGGGAACAAAGGGCTGTCAGAGACCTGGAGCACAAAGCCCAGCTGCTGCTGTTGCAGGTATCGTGCCACACAGTCGTGTTGATAAAACAGTGATGTAAATTTGGCACTGAAATAAAGTAAATCCCATAGCTCCTGGTATGAAAATTCCTCTGCACATCCTCTGTGTGCTCTGCAGACTGCACTGAAAGAGCTGCTGTCCCTCAGCCAGGGGGATGTCACTTCAGAAGGGACACTTCAGCAGCCAAAAGATCTCTTCATTTGATTCCAAAAAAATGATGCAGCTAGAGGTAAATACAGGCGGAGAGAAGTAAATGTAAAAGAATAATTTCTAGGAACCGCTGCAGTGCAGACGTTGGTGCTGTTTGCCCGCCCGAAGGAGCAGGATCAGTGCTCTGTGTGTCGTGTCAGAGTGAACACCTTGGATGATCAGTTACAGACAGGTAACATCTGATTGCACAAATGAGTTATCCCTGGATTATCACCTCCACAGCTCCAAAGAGCAGCAGTTTCCCAGCCAGGAGCATGGAAAAAGACTCTTTATTTCCCGTCAGCTGCCTACCCCAACGTGCTGCCACACGCTCCAGCACAGGCTGGTAGAAACTCAAGAGGAAAAAAAAAACCACCAAACGCTGCAGAGGGCTGGGAAGACTCATTTGTTTGGCATCTGTGCCGGTGCTGGGGAGGCAGCAGAGGCACAGCCAGAGGGGACCGGCTGCAGGGACACTGCAGGCACCACTGACCCTTCTCATGCTGCAGCTCCCAAGCTGGAGCAGTTCTCAGCCAGCTGTTCTGCCTCTTTGCTCCGTTTTTAAATCCCCCCAGCCCTGAGCTGCCCCAGGACCCCTCGAGAGTCCTTCCAGGGGGCCCGGGGAGGGCACAGCCCCGGCCAGGAGCGTGAGCAGCACCGCCGGTGTCTCCTGCCACAGCTCCCCAGCATCCCAGCACAAAGAAAGCCAAAGCAGCCCTGGATTTCCCTGTGGACAGCAGGAATGCAGGGAGGATGAACCGCGGCTTTTGTGCTGACCCATCTGAGGAGAGATCAAAGATCCTTCAGAGCTTGGCCTGGAGTTCAGCCCAATATCTCCCTGCGTCTCTTCCCGGCTGCTCCCAGAACTGTCCTAGCTCTGGATGCTTTTACAGAGCAGGGACAACACGGGTGTTTTACCCCAGGAACAGCTGAACCCTGATCTCCACACCAGGGATGGTCAGGTACCACTGATGAAACCCATCTCACCCAGCTCAGAGAGCGCTGACCCAGTGTCACATCCTGTCTCCTGCTTATTGCCAGAAGGATTTTCTTGTGTACTGACAAACTCCTGCATGTTTCCTCTGAGTGAAATTTCATGCTGAATGAAGCCTGAAATATTTACCTTGCACTTGACATCCAGCAAGGCAAACTTCCCTAGAAAAATGGTGAATTGTTTTGTCTCTGTGTGAAGATCTCCAAGATTTTTGTCTAGTTCCAAATTCTTGCTTTGGGACTGAGCTGTAAGTCAGCCTTCCCAAAATCAGGGCTCAGCATTTTCCACAGTGTTCATGGTGAGAAGAAGGGAAATTCCCATTTTTTTCCTGGTTCATTGAAACTGAATGGTGAAGTATTGTATGATCCTTGAAACCAAGATTCACCACTGAGTCACGGTTCTCCACCTACGAGGAAAATAAATAAGCCACGAGGCTGGAGGGCAGGAGGCTGCAGAGGGACCAGGGAGAAGCTGCTGAGCCCCTTCCCAGGGGTAGGTGTGACCCCAGAGTGGGGATGGAGTCAGGGAAGAGCAACTTTTTTATGCTTTTCAGAGAAAAAAGCTGTGTGCTGTGGCCAGGGTTGGCTTCAGGGTTTGGCTTCATCCTGTGCTATCATTGACTGCGTATGGATTTATACAGATGGATGAACATAAGAGCAAATGTGCTTGGGTTGTACCAGGGGAGGTTTAGGTTGGGTATTTCGGATAATTTTTTCACTGAAAGGATGGACAAGCGTTGGAACAGGCTGCCTGGGGAAGTGGCAGTGCCACTGTCCCTGGAAGCGCTCAGAACCCTGCGGATGTGGAGCCGAGGGACACGGTTTAGTGCTGGACCTGGCTGTGCTGGGTTAATGTTTGGACTTAGAGGTCTTTTCCAGCCTTAATTATCCTGTGATTCTATGACTCAGCTGAACATGCTTTGAACTGCCAAAAAGCCCAGGAACTTAATGTTTTCCTCCCAAAATATTCCATTAGAAAGGCAATGAATCCTTTAAATCCTTTTTATTCCATTAAAAGGGCATGAAAAGATATCCTGCTTAAAAGCAAACTTCCTTCCTAAATACTCCATTTACCGGGGCTGGGGGGAGGATCCCTTTTAGAAGCTTCTTAAATATTCCATTTGACAGGAGAAGGGCCGCGGCAGAAGGGCGGGGATGCGGGGTGCTCCGCTCGGCCCGGGGATGTGCGGGGATCGAGGGGATGTGCGGGGATCGAGGGGATGTGCGGGGATCGGGGGGATGTGCCGAGCGCACCTGGGCAGGTGAGGAGGGGCGGAGCGGAGCAGGTGAGGGGCGGAGCAGGTGAGTTGAGGCGGAGCAGGGCAGGTGAGGCGGAGCAGGGCAGGTGAGGCGGAGCAGGGCAGGTGAGGCGGGGCAGGTGAGGGCTGAGCTGGGGCGGGCGCTGGGTGAGCGCGGCCGCCGCTGCCCGAGCGCCGCTGCCCCCGCGGGGCGGCCCCGAGCCCCCGCGGGACGGACCCGGCCCAGCCCCACGGACAGACGGACGGACAGACGGACGGACAGACGGACGGACAGACGGACGGGGTGAGCTGTGCGGGACGCGGGGATCGGACGGAACCGGCCCCGGAGCCGCTGGGCGCGGCCCGTCCCGCGTGGGGCTCCGGGCGGAGCGGGGCCGGAGCGGGGCCGGAGCGGGGCTCGGAGCGGGGCCGGAGCGGGGCTCGGAGCGGGGACAGAGCCCCCTGAAAATGCCGATTTAGCGATCCTTCCTCCCCACCGGCTGCTCCGGGCTAGCCCCGGGCTACGCCTTTCGGGCCGGTGTAAAGCGAGGCCTAAAGTCAGGGCAAGGCTGGAGTTTCCCCCCCTCTTCAGCAGCCGTCCCACCCCGACCCCACGCTCCGTGTCACAACCCGTGCCCCTGCCCACTGCAGGCACTGCCCGGCCCTCAGCTGACCGGCTTGGGGTGCCCAAAATGGGAATTGAAAGGGTTAATTCTGTCCAGGGGTGCTGGGGGCAGCACGGGGGGCAGGAGATGTGCAGATCTCTGAAATCCCAGGCTCCCGGGATAGGGAGGTGATTCAGCGTCTGATGGAAATTCCGCCTGGGAATTCCTCTGTGGGAAGGTTTGCCTTTGAAAAAAATGAACACAGGTCCGTGAGATCCAGGATAATTCAGACAAACAAAGGTAAGGAGCAAGGAGCAGGGTGTGTGGGTTCCCAGGAGTGAACCCCGAGAAGACCCTTCCATCTTTAATGGATGAAGTGGAGCAGGACCATTGAATATATCCGGATCTGCAGGCGGGGAGCGAAAGCATCTGTACAGCAGAGCTGAGCTGGGCTTCAGGACGGTTTTCCTGGTGCTCCGTGTGCTGTTGGACCGTCTGGCACCTCACCAGGGCCCCGAGAGGCACCGCAGCTGTCCCTGACCTTGGTCACTCCTCTGCAGCCCTCCGGGGAGTGGCTGCAGGCTGGCTGCTCCTTCCTGAGTTTGAGTTCTTGTTGGCCTGAATGTCTCCAAGGAGAAATATTAATAATTGGTGTACAGGGAGTAATTACACCGCTGACCAGAGATGCATTAGCAGCACAGGGATGCGTTAATTATCCCTACACAGCACCCAGAGTGAGTGGGAATGAAGGGAAGTGCACTGGCCCTGGGTCTGTGCGCTGAGGAGCCCCGGGAGAGGGCCAGGCCTGCCTTGGCAGAGCTGAGGATGGGCACAGACATTCCCCAGGTGTCTGGCATCCCTGGAACCCACCCGGGGAAGGTGAAGGTTGTGAGAGGCTGAGTCACCGTCTGAGCCCAGCGATGGGATTCAAGTTGATTTGCTCTCGGTTATTGTGTCAACAAGTCACTGGTGATAAAAGGTCATAAAGAATTGTAGTGTGGGGCACTGACAGACGCTGTCTGCGGGCCCAGGGACAATCCCAGCCAGCAGCCACCTTGTGCTGGCTCCTCTGCTGGGACAGGGACACAGATCCCTGCTGTCCTGGGGCTTTGAATGACACTCCGTGTCTTGCACACGCGTGTGCACAGCTCACGTTACTAGCAGGGACTGCTTGCAAAGTTAACTGGAAAAGAGATTGTGGAAAACATCTTCAAAATGTCACTTTTGTTCCTTTTCAAGAGGAACCAGTCCCTGAGTTTGGTCTCAATTCTAAGTCCAGGATTAACCTGGGCTTTGAGTCTTTGCAAGCTCATTTCTGAGGATTTAACTCTGACAGCATTTTCAGCACAGATCCAACACCGCAGAGTTTCAGGAGCACTAAAATAATTTTGATGATTGCTTCCTGATCCTTTGCAGCTCCTGGGAAACAGTCTGGTAATGTGCCCACACATTTTCAAACTATTATTTAAAGATGGTTTGTAGTTGAAGCTGAACATTTTCTTTGCAGAAAAGATAAACAGATAAACTTGAGTTGTGTTTGGATTAATTTTGTGTGAGCCTTTGCATCTGAATGGGATCTGCAGGTATTTGAACAAATAAAACCTGTTCCTAGACTAGTTCTTGGATAGGATTTTTTTAATCTTCTCCATCTCTGCTACCAGATGCATTTTGCAACTCCTCCAGCAATATTCAGGGCTTATGGCAAAGGTTTTACTTGTCCTGTAACTGCTTTATTAATGGGAATATTTGTTATTTCTCACCTCTGTTTCAGGATTTACAAATGAATATGGGAGATGCACCTTCTGAGCACACATGTAGTGCAGAAATCCCCTCCCAAAACCTAAAGATACTGAATGTTGCCTCTTCTTAGAGAGAGGGACACGTATTAATTTTGTTTGTTTGGCTTTGTTCTACACAAGGAAAATATTGGCTGGCTGCAATTGTATGAGCAACACAGGGCTACTTAACAAAAACATTAAGTAAACAGCACTCGATTTTTAGCAGCAGTGCAGGCAGTCCTGCAGTTCATGTCCTTCTGGATAAACATCCTGGTTATTACAGGTCACTGCTGTTTGCCAATGCTTATGCTGCATTCAGGGCATTCATGGAAAAGTCATAAAGTGACTTTCTGTGTCTGTGGTAAAACAGCCCCTCAGCCTCCCAGGCAGAGAGAGCCTTTCTCCTCCTCGGTGTGAGTCTGACAGGACTGGAGGAGCAGAGATCAGCTCAGCCCCTTCTCCAAGGTGTTTGTGGAGGCTTTGGAAACTCTGCTGCCTGTTCTTGCTGTGGCTTGTTCGTGGCGTTATCTCTGCTCAGGGTTTACAGCCCAGGTCTGCTCAGGGCTGGTTGAGCACCAGCACCGCGCTCTGGAGCGCTGAGTGTGAGCTGCTGTCCTTGGAACAGCTCTGGGCCCCGCTCAGGGAGGTGTGGGAGACTCTTCCCGGCAGAGGAGTCGCCTGCTGAAGCTGGATAGGTGTTTTCAGGGTGCAGTGCCATAAAAATAACAGCAGTCATACAGCACAGGGCCCTTTCTTGTTAAATCAGTTCAGTTCCTTTGAAGCAGATGAGGCTCGAGTAACTCCAGCAGTGGCTCTGCTGTCTCCCCTGCAGACCATGGCTCTCCACCCGCGCAGGGTGCGCCTGAAGCCGTGGCTGGTGGCGCAGGTGGACAGTGGGATGTACCCCGGGCTGATCTGGCTGAACCGCGAGGCCAAGCGCTTCCAGATCCCCTGGAAACACGCGACTCGGCACAGCCCCCAGCACGAGGAGGAGAACACCATCTTCAAGGTGAGGCAGGGCAGAGCTCGGGCATCCCACGGCTCTGGAACAGACACAAAGGGCTGGATTGTTGGCCCAGGAGCTGGACAGGCATCTCGGGAGCTGTTTGCAGGCACGTTTTATTTATCTGACCTCAGAAAAGCCACTTTGTGCACCTGGATGCCAAGCTTGGCACCGCCTGAGATGGTGTTGAGTTCTTTAACCCTTTCCCAGCACCAAAGGCCGGGTGCTGTGTGTGATCCATGGTCTCTGCAAGATGACTGCTGTCGCTTTCATCTGCTTGGGCTGGGATGTGGCCACTGGCTTGTTCTTGGCAGCAGAGCATGAAATGCTGTTACGTAAGTCTTAAGAGGTCCACCACAAGCTCATCACAAGCACTCATCGCTGCTGGCCCTAATCTTATCCCAAGGGATTCACTGTGACTCCCTGCACTCCTTTGAGGAATTTCTGACTTCTGTCTTGGAGGGATCTTGGACCAATAATCAGATTTTGGGGTGAGAGAGGGAGAGGCCTGCTGGATGTCTGTGGCTGTCCTCCTTCTCCATTTTAACCAGGCCCCTGTCAAAAATGACCTCTGGTGTTGAATTTGAGACCCACAAAATCTCTAACCCAGAATTGTGAACATTCTTTTGGAGTTTGGATTTATATCTTTTTTCTCCACTTTCTTTTAGTGGGAAAACCTATTGAAGTGGGAATTTCCAATGATTTGTTATCACAAGAGCTCTAATTAATACTTCTGCAAGAGAAGGATTTTACGGTGGATTTGTCTGGAAGTTTGATTTCTGATAAATCTGCTGTGTGGGGAGGGCTGGACTGAGCTGGCTGTACTTTGTCCCCAGGCCTGGGCTGTGGAAACCGGAAAGTACCAGGAGGGAGTGGATGAGCCAGACCCTGCAAAGTGGAAAGCCCAGCTCCGATGTGCACTTAACAAGAGCCGCGAGTTTAATTTGATGTACGATGGCACCAAGGAGGTGCCCATGAACCCCATTAAAATTTATGAAGTGTGTGACATCCCGCAGTCACAGGGATCAATCATTAATCCAGGTGAGGGCCTTGCTGACACGGGCTGGCTCCTGGGCAGGTCCAAGGGAGCTCCTTCCCCTCTGCTTTAACTCTCCAGCTGCCCTTGTGCAGCAGCAGCAGCTGCCAGGTGAAGCCTGTACTTAAATTAAAAGGAGTTGGAACCATGCTCTAGTACTAAAATGAATAAAGCTGCACACAGTTTGTTTTCCTGCTAAAGGGTCTAATATTGGCAGTTCTGTGTCTTACTTCATCAAACTTTCACTTTCTAGAATTATATATTAAACTGAAATTAGCATGTTGTATGGATCAGATTTAGCCTTTTTTAGTGAAATTTGAAAAGTACACAAATAAATATCCAATACAGTGTTTGGTGCTGATAATCCACCCGCAAGAATGTGCTTGTTTGCAGGTTCCACTGGCTCAGCTCCCTGGGATGAGAAGGATAATGATCTTGATGATGAAGAGGAGGAAGAATTGAATCAATCTCAGCATGTCCCAATTCAAGAGACGTTTCCATTTCTTAATATCAATGGTCGGTGGCACAGACTAATGTATTAGGGAAGGTATTTGTTAATTGCCACATGCTTGAAATAAAATCTTGATTTATTGAGGAGTTGTTGCCTTTTTGTAGATTCTTCGATGGCTCCAGCCAGTGCAGAAAACTGCAGCCCTGAAACTGTGTGGCCAAAGAACGAACCTCTGGATATGGAAATGCCCCCAACGGCGCTGCAGCACGACTTCTTCAGCAGCCCCGAGCTCTGGATCAGCTCCCTGCCAAGTACGTGCATGGGCTTGTAACAGTGCTTCTGCTTTTGTACTTGAAAACCCCACAGAAAATAATGTTTTGTCTTTTCTTCCTGTGGCTGTACGTGGGTAAGTGAGGAGAACTTGAGTGGTTTAACTGGAACTGTGGGGTTTAAACATCCCTGTGAGGGCAGCCGGGTTTGTGTGGTGTCCCTGCTGCTGATGCTCCAGGAAAAGCAACTCTGATGGTTTCTCTCTCAGTGACAGACCTGGAGATCAAGTTTGAATATCGAGGGAAGGAGACTGGACCCACGACGACCGTGAGCAACCCACAGGGCTGCAGACTTTTCTACGGAGAGCTGGGTCCTATGCCAGACCAGGAGGAGCTCTTTGGGCCCATCAGTTTGGAGCAAGTCAAGTTTCCAGGGACGGAGCAGATCACCAACGAAAGGCAGAAGATCTTCACGAGTCGTTTGCTGGATGTTATGGACAGGGGACTGATCCTGGAGGTCAGCGGCCACGCCATCTACGCCGTGCGGCTCTGCCAGTGCAAGGTGTACTGGTCTGGGCCCTGTGCCCCCTCCTCCACCACCCCAAATCTGATTGAGAGGCAAAAGAAGGTGAAGCTCTTCTGTCTGGAAACGTTCCTAAGCGGTAGGTAACTTCTGCTTGTGGAAAACAGCTCTGCACATGGGTCGTGCCTGGATGCACCAGCTGTGGAGAGCAGGTCGGGGCCACTGCTCCCGATTTCAGGGAGTTTGGAGTGGGTGTGAGGCAGGAAAAGGCACTGTACACTCATTTAATGACATCAGAGGGCCTTGCTTTTAAAGCAAGCACTCCACGAGCAAGGAATGAGCTGTAAGTGTGTGAGAGGTGGCAGAGGACAGTGTGGAGGTAAGACTGACCAGGGGTGATGCAATGAGATGGGAGGTCATGGGTGTTTCCAGCCTGAAGAGGACAGCCCTGCAGCACCCTGCTTTTCTTCCTAGAGCTGATTGCCCATCAGAAGGGACAAATTGAGAAACAGCCACCATACGAGATCTACTTCTGTTTTGGAGAAGAGTGGCCCGATGGAAAACCCAGGGAGAGGAAGCTGATCGTGGTGCAGGTAGGGCTCTGGGGTGATGTGTGCCAGCCCTGCTGGCTTTGGGATCAATTCCCATGCATAATGACACTGTTCTTTTCCTGCTGTGGCTTCTGGCACCAGGGAAACTGCAGTAAGACAGGTGGTTTGAGTGAGCAAATACAAATGTGATGTGTGCTGAATAGAATTGGTTTGTGAGTGTGTTTTAGGGTATCGTGGAACCCATCTCTGCATCCAGGCCAGGGCTCCCTGCAGAGTGACAGGGATATTTCCTGTGCCTTTTGGCTAAAACCAGGGACTTGTTACCAGGTCATCCCCGTTGTGGCCCGGATGATCTACGAGATGTTCTCCGGGGACTTCACGCGCTCCTTTGACAGCGGCAGCGTGCGGCTGCAGATCTCCACGCCGGACATCAAGGACAACATCGTGGCACACCTGAAGCAGCTGTACCGGCTGCTGCAGAACCACCAGGAGGGCTGGCCCATGCAGGCCCCTGCCCTGCACATGGCACAGCCGCTCCCAGCACAGTGACCGACCCTCGCCCTCCACCGCCGTTTTACCTTGTACATACACAGAAGCTTTCCTTAACCAGTGCCTTGCCTGAATCGGAATAAATAGAATCTGTAAATCTTGTCATCTGATTCCACAATTTCCATTTCTCTGGTGCTTTTGTTTTGGAAGTGGCTCAAAACAGAGGGGATTACAGGAATACTTCTCTTTCATCCTTTTCAGCTATTTGCTTAAGCATCCCCTCTGTATAAATCAGATTTTCAATTCTGTAATATTTTTTAATCTGCTATTAATACAATGTATATAAACACTTGATCATTAGAGGGGGAGAAAAAAGAATCTGTGCTTTATTAAACTTGCCTGGACCATATCAACTTGTCTATTTTTTTTTCTCTTTAATGGGGCTGTAGCAGCAGCCTCGGAGGCTGATACTCCTTATAGTGTGGGGTTTTTATAGGGATATGTATATGCAGGCGTTGTAAATGCATATATAACAGAATGGGGTTGGAAGGGACCTCTGCAGCTCCTCTAATCTCTCCTGGGGGCTGATCCTCCGATCCCCGAGCACTCAGTGATGGTACAGAGCTGGCAGCGGCTCTCAGCACGGCTCGGTGCTGTCCCTGTCCCCTGCTTTGTGCCCGGGCTGCGGGCGCTGTCTCTGCCTTTCTCCCGGCCCTTTTCCAGGCCATGGAGCTATCCCAGCCTTTCTCCCGGCCCTTTTCCCGATCACGGAGCTATCCGAGCCCTTCTCCCAGCCCTTTTCCCGGCCATGGAGCTCCCCCGGCCCTTTTCCCGGCCATGGCGCTATCCCGGCCCCTTTCCCGGCCCTTTTCCCGGCCATGGCGAGGCGGCCCCGCCCAGCCGAGGAGGCTCCGCCGGGGCCGGGCGGAGCTGGGGCCCGCCCCGGATCCGCAGGCCGGCGGAGGCTGCGGCCGATGGCCCCGGGCTCCGGGCCGGGCTCCGGGCCGCTGCCGGTGCCGCCGCCGATGGCCCCGGGCTCCGGGGCGCTGCCGCTGCCGGTGCCGCAGCTGGTGCTGGCGGCCCGGGAGGCGCTGGGGCCGGGCCGGAGGCGGCGGCTGCCCGCGGCCCGAGCGCTGCAGGCGGCCGGGGAGGTGCTGGCGGTGGCGGCCGGGCTGAAGCCGGCGCTGCTGTGGGACTGCGGGGCCGCGGGCCCGGCCGAGCTGCGGCGGTACCTGGGCCGGCTGCGGGAGGCCGGGCTGGCCCCGGGCCGCCTGCACGTGCTGGCCGTGGGCGGCTCGCTGCTGCTGCTGCGGCCGGGCCCGGCTGTGGGGCGGCTCCGGGCCGCGCTCAGGGCCGCGGTGCTCGTGGATGTGTCCGGGGCTCGGCGGGGCCCCGCGCTCTGCGGCCCGGCCCAGGCCCCCGCCCTGCGCCGCCACCTCGCCGCCCTCCTGGGCCACCTGCGGGACACCGAGGCCGCCAGCGACGAGCCCGTGACCGCCAGCGAGGTTGCCGCCGGCGACTGGAACCTGTGCACCGTTGCCGGGGTGCTGCTGGGCTACCCCGCCGTGTACACCTTCGCCGAGGGCGCCGAGAACTGCCTGGCGCTCACCCCGCTGAGGGTGTTCACGGCCAGGGCCTCCTGCCCCCGGATAAAGGATGGGCTCAGGGTCCAGATCTGCTCCTTCAGCGTCCCGGAGAGCCTCTGCGCGGAGCTCAGGGATGTGCTGGATGCCTGGTGCGACGAGCTCAGGGAGGCTTTCGGTGCTCAGAGTGATTTTGTGGATCTCTGCATTTCCAGCGAGGTCGTGTCTCTTCCAGCGGTTGCCTTGTAAAATACGAGCACAGTCTGACTTTTTAGCCTTCCTGGCTGCATCGGGGACCAAGGCAGAAGATCCATTTCCCTGTGTGTGTTGTCCCCTGCATCTCATGGTCCTTGAGCACTGAAAGCTGAGTTGTGACAGTCACCCAGGCTGGTGGCAAAACCAAATACATGTTCTTTAAAAAAACCAGAGTGGACGTGTGTGTGCTCCCAGATGCTCTGCTGCCTCGGTCCTGCCTGCCTGCACATCACACCCTGCAAAGTCAGTGTGTATTGATTTGCAGTGGGCAGCTGAAGACTAATAAATTATTTGAACACCACAGTGCTTTGAATTAATGACATTTATTGTAGCTCCATGTCTATTTACTACATGTATATTATATGTATATATAGGTATATTATTTCAGGTATATTTACTTCCCATGAGAGCTGGTGTCATGGCCTGTGTTGTGTCTGAACCTGCACATGGATGAGGGGCAAGTGCTGCTGAAAAACCTGCACAGTGCAGCTGCAAAAGGCACTTTAAAACCCCGTCTCTGGTGAATTCATGTGGTGCTGGTGGTGAAAGGGAAGGCTGTGGGGATGCTGGGCCACTCGAGAGGCTGGAGGAGTGGGGTAGAACAGGGCCTGCAGGGTGTGAGGTGGGGGAATTGCTCAGGACATGTGAGGACACTGCTGAAGAGCCCCCCTGAGCTGGGTTTCTTTGTCAGCTAAGAGTAGAGATGGCCCAGGATGAGTACCTCCCATTTAGGGGGGCAGTAAATGCAGGAGGAGAACCTGGGGGAAATAAAACCCCACAGGATGCCCTGTCCCTGTCACCCTGTGTGGCCCCAGCAGCGGTGGCCAGAGGGGTTTTGTCCCTCAGTGCATCCCCCAGTGCTCACTGGGCAGGGCAGCCTTGAGCAGGAGCAGGGCAGTGACAGCAGCAGAGGAAGGGGAGATGTCCCCGTGTCCATCGGGAGCTGTCTGGAGTGACACCAGCTCGGGGTACGAGCCCGGTGTGCACACACAAAACTGCAGAAGGTGCGGAGAGCTCAGGTTGTTTTTGGTGAAGCAGGTCAGTTCCCGCAGTCCTCAGGGAGCTCCTTCACAGGCTGTAACTCGCCAGGAAGGTGGCCATGGCCACTGCTGCCACTGCCACCAGGAGAGGGATCCAGGGACCGCTCTGCCAGGAGAAGCTCGTGTTACTGGGGGTGTGCTGGGGCATGCCACTTCTCATCCCAGCCCCAGCAAACATGTCATTGATCCCCCTGCACGGCACAGAGGAGGGGGCTCTGTGCCAGGCCGAGGGGTCGGGACGGGAGCTCCCACCTGTGCCCGGTTCAGCTGCTCCCGGCACCGGCGCAGCCGGGTCAGGCAGGAGCGGTACTGCTCGCTGAGCTCCTCCAGCTCCGAGCGCAGCTCCGAGCAGCGTGAGCACAGCCTGGGGCTCCGAGCAGGAGGGGTCCCCTCGGCTCTGTGCACCCCCAGAGAGGCCGGGCTGCTGCAGCGGCTGCAGAGCTTCACCTGCAACGAGGCACGGCCTGGATCCACTGCCTGCATGTCCTGGTGCTCCTGCAGGGACAGGCACAGCTCTCAGAGCTCCTGCAGCGTGCTGTGCCCATCCTGCCACCACCCCACACCTCCCTGGCTGTGCCCATCCTGCCACCACCCCACACCTCCCTGGCTGTGCCCATCCTGCCACCACCCCACACCTCCCTGGCTGTGCCCATCCTGCCACCACCCCACACCTCCCTGGCTGTGCCCATCCTGCCACCACCCCACACCTGCCTGGCTGTGCCCATCCTGCCACCATCCCACACCTGCCTGGCTCTGCCCATCCTGCCACCACCCCACACCTGCCTGGCTGTGCCCATCCTGCCACCACCCCACACCTGCCTGGCTGTGCCCTGCCTGCCACCACCCCACACCTGCCTGGCTCCGCTGCCAGCAGCCACAGCACGTGTGGAGGGAGCAATTGGGACTTTTATGGCCACAGGAGTGTGCAGGCCAGGAAGATGTGGAATGCAGGCTCCTGTCAGGGTTTGCTCCTCAGTCTGAAATTCCGTCTGCATTTCACAGGTCCTGACAGCAATTCCTGACAGCCCTTTTAACCCTCTGACAGCTGGGACAGGTGGGACAGGTGCCTTGGTTGTGCTGCACAACCTCTTAACTCAGGGATGGCCCCTTTTCCACCCAGACCGAGGGAGCTCTCCCTGACATTCTGCATTGGCAGCAACTGTGGAAGGAGCTGCCTGTGCCCAGAGGCTTCAGGAGCCAAAGTGGGGACAGTGGGGTGTCTTATCCCCCCTGCTGCTCCCTCTTGCTGCAGCTGTGCTTTATAAACCCCTCCTGGGTGATATCTGATGGTGCTGGGGCCCTTAGCACTGTGGGTTAGTGTGACAAGTGGCTCTCAGCTCTGCTACAGTAAGTTCTAAATTATTTTTTTATAAATCCTTTTAAATACGTCCTTGCTGCCTGAACACTGCTATAAGAATTGAGGGGTATTGGTTGGTTTGATGGCAAAGTCTTCATAAAAGGCTGTAAAGCTTTGGTTGGTTGGGGTTTTTTTGCAGCCCAGTTGTACAGGCATTGCTTCTGTTAGCAAAACCTTCCTGTTATTTTTATTATTGTTATTATTGCAAGCATTTTCTTTTCCTCCTCTCCTTCCTTTATGCTCAGGGGCTTGGTTCTTGAAGTGTGGCTTTGGCTTTTCCCTGTGAGGCTGCTGAGGCTCTCCTGTGTGTGAGAGCAGGAGAGGGTTTGTAGGGGAGAGCTCTGCTCCTGCAGCCCTGTCCTTGTGGCTAGGTGCTTCGTGGGGATTTAAGCAAGAGTGGTATGAGGATAAAAATTCAGATAATCCTCAGAGGAGACAGCAAGGCTGGGTTACCTGCAGCAGCTTTGGTGTGTGGTGTTTCTGCTGGAGCTCTTGCACCAGCGACAACTGAGTGACTTCCTCACCTCGTTCTCCTTTGCTGTCAGCTGGGATGTCTTTTTCTTCATCTCATCCTTCAGACTTTCTGTTCCCTCCTCCTCCTCCTCGGGGTGCTCTAAGAGAGCGTTTTGTTTTTCCTTGGCAGGAGTGAGAGGTGGGGTCTGTGTGGTGAAAACCTGGCCTAGAAAACAGTCAGGCTTCTGATGAGAAACAGCTCCAGGCTCTGGGCTGGCTTTAGCTCTTGTTTACTCAGCACAGTTTAAGGATAATATTTGTGTGCTATGCACAAAGCAGAAGACACAGGAGCTGAGTTTGTTATCACGGGCCTGTCTCTGCTGTAGCTACAAGTTCATCATCTTAAGAGCAATATTTCTAAGTGGTTGCCAGAAATGGAGGGGAGGGAGAGTTAAAATGTCTTTTTTATTACTTTCTATTTGTCAAGTACAGCTGTAATTGCAATTATAAACTGGAATGTGTTTTCTTTGGAAAAAATATGGCGTAGCCACTGAAGTAGAATTTGCAGTGAAATCCATTTATTTTTTAAAGTGTTTGCCATCATAAATACATGTTAGCTAGCAAAACAACTCATTCTGTGTAGCTCTAAAATAGCCCTTTATTCCAAACCACTGCAGACTTTTCCTAGAGCCAGGGCTAGTGTTCCTGTGTCCAGGGAGGGCTACATGGGGGTTACAAAGTTTGCTGACCTTTCCTTTGCACCGTCACCTCCTGGCTCTTCCTTTGGTTGTTCTGGTTGTGGATCAAGTCTGGGAACACAAAAAGCAGCATTATTGTCTGCAGCACTAAAGGAGCTCTCTAACTTTGTGCATTTCTCTGTTACTTACTCTGCAAATGGCTGACTGTCGCCTCCAGTGTCACCTTCTGCTCTTGTTCTTTCTGCAATTTATCTGAAATGAGGATAGAAGGAAATCAAGGCTGGAGTAAATCTTTGTGTATCTTTATGCAAGGCTGGTGCTTTTCTGTTCTCCACATGTGCAGAGTGGAGCAGATGTTGTTGGCTGCCCTGGACTTTCTTCTCTGAAGGGATGTGATTTTTAGCTGTTCATTGCCCTTTCGTTTTTTGGCAGCTTTTTCTCTCGTGCCTTGTGTTCAAGTCATTTATGGTTTATTTTAAAGCTGTTCATGCAAGACCTGTTATGAGATTAGAGCTACAACCCACTTTCTCTTCCTTAATTATGTTTTAAAATAGCCATGTGTGAGTTTAGATGAACGTGTGTGAGTGCCTGGCCCCTGTGTGACCTGGTGCTGTGGGACAATATCACCTGCCCTGTACCAGCATCATCACCACGCCGGGGCTGCCCTGCTGTGTCTGATGGTCTGGCAAGGGTGAAACGTCCTCATTCAAGCTGAGGACACAGCTCAGACTTCTATTTCTTTTCAGATTTCCCATTACATCCTTTCCTCTAGCAAAGTCACTTCTCTGAACTCTTTAATCCAGTCAGGAGCAGCTTTTGGAGAGCTTTGGCGATCAGAGCCCTGTGGCAAGCTGGGCTGTAGTTGCAGTGAGCCTTGTGTGGTGTGGCTCTAAGCACGGCAGCTTTAGGAGCACTTTCCTTGTCCCTCCTGTGGCTTTGGAGTCCCAAACCCGGGGAGCCTTTCCTGGCTGGGGTACCTTGGAGGTGTTGGAGGAGGGTGGCTCGGGTGTCATTGTCACTGCGCAGGGCGCTGGCTGTGTGCAGCAGCTCCGAGCGCTCCGAGCGCAGCTCCCGCAGCTCCCGGCGCAGCCGCTCGCTCTGGGCATCCGCTCTCTGCCGAGGGACACACAGACAGACACACAGACAGACACACAGACAGACACACACACAGACAGTCACAGCCTGCTTCTGCTGGGGGGCTGCTAAAGCTCGGCTCCTCCTGCCCCACACCACCTGCTGCTGGCCCAGGCTGCCCTGGCCTGGCCTTGGACTCTTGCAGGGATCCGGGGCAAGCCGGCATCAGCAAAAGCCCAGATTGCAGAGACAGCGGCTCCTGCGGGAGCTGGCGTACCTGGAGCTCACTCTGTAAAGCCTGGAAGCTGTTCTTGAGCTCGGTGTGTGCTGTGGTCACCTTGGCCAGCTCGGCTCTGAGCGTGGCATCGTGCTCTTTCCAGAGGGCGAGGTCCTCCCGTGTCTCTGCCAGGCTTCTCTGGAGGGGACAGCAGGGCCACCGTGAGCCCTGGGAGATGCTGCCAGCCCTGGGTGACAGCAGCTGGGCAGTGCTGGCTCCCCCAGCAGCAGCAAACAAAAACCCGTGTGGGGCTGATGCCATCTGATGGACACAGCCAACGTGGGCAGCGTTCCCTCTGGACCGTGCTCCTGGGCACCCTTGGCAAGCCTGGAGGTGCTTGGGATAAAATTCACTTGTTTTCCTGCAAATCCCAGTAATCCTGTGGGTCAGAGCAATTTGCTGCCTCTTGGGGAAAATCTATTTTCATATAAATGAGCGACTCCAGAACAAATGCTGGAGACCTCATGCCCTGGGGTCTGTGAGTGCAGAGCAGGGGATGGCCCAGAGGAACAGTGGGGGGAAAGGGATTGCAATTCAAGCTGACAAACCCGAGTGCATTTCCCCAGCTGGGAGCTGTCTGTAAGTTGATGTGCAGCTCGTGCAGTTAGCACAGCTTGCATTAAAGCTGCTTTGGCCTTTGCTGGGTAGCTAAAACTTCATATTTTTTTTATCTTTGCTGCTAATGGTGAGCCTGTCATCACCTTTCCCTGACATGTCGGGTTTTCTTTGTCACACTTGGACTAAATTAAAGCCAAGCCAGGACATGTTGCTCACCTGGGAGTTTTGCAGCTGCTGCTCTGTTTGGAGTTTGTCCTCCAGCATCTTCTGAAGAGCCTCTTTTGCCTTCTGCTCGTAGGTCTGCTTCTGGTCCTCCATCTCTATCAGGATCTTCTTCACACACTCCTTTGAGTAACTCTTGAAAGAAAGAAAGAGCTTGAAATGCTTAAATCTGAGTATTGGCAAGCCCAGAGTGTGTAAATGCTACTGCTAATGTGCTGTGAAGCATTGCTTCAGCAGAGTTCAGGTCCTTGTTGGACAGGTATTTAATCAGATTGATGTAGAAACTGAGACCCGACCCACTTGCAAGGCTTGGTTTTTGTTTTCCTGCCTTTCCTCACCTCCTTTACCAGTGAACATTACCTGGCTGCAGGCCTGCAGCTGATTTTCCAGCGCCCGGAGTTTACACCTCAGTTTGTCTTCGTTCAGCTGACCCTGGGGAAAGAGCAAGTGAAGCGAGATGTGAAATCATGAACTGCACCCAATGTTTTGTTGGGTTGTGTTTTGATTCATTTTCTCCCTTCATCTGTAATCAGATCAAAGTCTCTTCAGTGCTGAGAGCTCCAGTAAACATTTCCAGCCTCAGAATAAATGGGATATGGGGGAAGTTTAACCTTTATGGATTGAAAACCTGTCCTGAGGCAGTTTCTCTGGTTGCTGAGTGCAGGTGCTGGCAGTGACGTGACAAGTTAGGAGCGAGGGGATTTTGGGTTGTTCTGGCTGCCTTTGGCAGCAATGCAGCTGCTGCCTGTTCCCACGGATAGCCCTGTTCTCTGCCTCTGCTCCCTCCCTGCCTCCAGCTCCAGCTGCTGGAACCGTCTTGTCTCGCTGTTTTCCTCAGAAAATAGGCTGGGTCTGTGTTGCAACATCTGCAGTTGGGCAGGGGGATGGAAGGCACCGGCAATGATTCATTTTCCTCATTGCCATCACCTCCTCTCGCTGTTAGTCAGGCTGCTCGGGCTGTGTGGAACTGCATGCAAATTCAGATAACATTTCTAGCAAAGAGTTCATGTGGGCTGTGTTTCCACCAGCAGCACTGAGAGCACCGATATCCTCCCTGCCCACTGCTGCTTGAAGTCACGACTCTGAAAAGAAACTCCTTGATGTTACAGGAATAGCTGACAGACCCAAGCACAACCAGACTCCCTGGTGTCTCAGCACTGTTTAAATTTGCACAGAAGCAATTTACAGTCCCGAAGACTAAATCTGCCCAGTTCACTTGTTGGTGCAAAGAACTGACGGCTCTTAGTACGTAGGTGGAATTTTGAAAAGCAGTTTTAGATGTGCAATGTTCTGCCTGCTTTTCCTCGGTTCTCCTCTGATTTCTGCTCAAGTCTGCTGTGCACAGATGTGGCTGTGCCATCCACGAGGCCCTTCCTGTGCTTTGGAGCAGAAATCATGGAAGGGTTTGGGTTGGAAGGGGCCTTAATCATCACGGGGACTCACTGATCATCCTTCATCTGGCAGCATTTCTCAATCACCTAGGCAAGTTTTACAGCTGGGTAGGAACTTTCCTGGGTAGGAAGGTCTCTGGCCTGGAAGTGAGATTGTGGGAAGGGAAGGAACCAAATGCTTTGTCCCTGCAGTCTGACAGCCCCATCCTCCTGCAGAGCCACAGCCACCCATGAACAGCAGCTCAGAAATGACTGTGTGGCCATTCCAAGAGTCACTGCCACACCACTCACAGCTCAAAGGCTCATCTTTGAACCCCAAACCGTTAGAAAGGGTTAAAAAGCTGCTACAACAACCATTTGTCATCTCACCTGAGGCTGGACAGGGGCAGCCAGCCCTCCCTTTCCGTGGCCCAGCGTTATGGGGAGGGCTCCATCCATCCTCCCTTTGCCAGCACCCCCTGGAGCAGCCCCCAGCCCCACCTGCCCTCTTGGCCCCAGCCCCCAGGGCAGTTTGGGGATGAAGAAAAGCTGAGTTTTAGGCTGATGTGTGCAAGAGGCAGCAGCAAAGGCTGAGCAGCGAGGAGCACCCACCTGTTTGTGCTCTGAGGTTTCGTGGCCACTTCCTGCGAGTGTGGCCCAGTGTTTTTTCCTGCTCCCATTATGCTGAAGGAGCGAGGGAAGGCGGAAGTTTCTGAGCACAGGATGTCTCACACGAGTTTTTGTACCCCCTCACCCAATCACTCGCTTCTCTGCCCCAACAGAACTTTCAAACCACTTTTTGTTTCATGCCACAATGGCATGAATTATTTAATTAAAGCCTCATATATGACATAAAACGTATCATCTGAATTTTTGCATCCTCAAAGAAGAAGAAAAGGGCCCTTTTTCAGGGTGCCCAGAGGATTGTTTTTGAGCTGTGGGGAGAGGGTTTGATGCCAGGCCACGGTTCAGCAGCAATGGCCTTGGTGTTGTGGCTCTGGGCTGTGTTTGGGGCCCAGAACACATCTCTGAAAGGAACTGGGAGCAGAACCCTGTTATTCAAGGAACAGTGGGCAAGGCAGGCTACAGAACACCCTCAAACCTTGAGGAAGAATACAGATTTTTAGACTTGCTGTTGATCTGAAAGCAAAGTGCGTTTTGCAAGAATCTCTTGGGGCACAAAAGGGAAAAATCCAGGCCAAGCTCCCCCTTTGCCCTGAGTTTGTGCCACCCTCCCCAGGCAGAGCAGTGCCAGCGAGGCAGGGCCAGGGGAGGGGATGGGGGGTCTCTGGTACCTGCCAGGATTTCTCTGATGCCTGGAGCAGAGTGGACAAGAGCTGCTGTAAAATCACCATCTTCTGCTTGAGCAGCAGCTCGCGGTGCAGGGCCTCCTGTGGGCAAGGGGGACACGGTCAGTGGGACACAGAGCTGGGGACAGCCCAGGGCTGGCCTGGCCCTGCTGGGGGCTCCAGCTCTTGCAGCTCTGTTGCCTTTCTTGGCCGTGTTCAAATTGGCCTTTTAACACCCCTTCATTCAGCAATATGAATACTAATTTTAAAAGTATTATTCTTGATGAAAACCGGCTGTCCGGGTGGGTGCTGAGCAGTGTTTGGTACCTACCGTCAGGTAGTTGGAGAGCTGCACCATTTCCTGAAAGGGAAAGGGAAATGTTTGAAAACAGGGTTGTTTTAGTTTATAAACATGTCATGAACTTGCTACAAAAATCTAAATATTTGTATTTAAAAGTGAATTAACAGCCTATGTTTGGGTGGAGAGGGAGAGCCTGCTGGGGTGCACTGGGTTGGCTTTTCCAGGGAAGTGGAAATATTTCCACAGCAGTTTAACTTCAGGAGTTCCAGGCTGGCCATTACCTGTGCTGTCCTTACCTTATTTAAAACTGCTATTCCCCAGCTGAAATGGAAAACAAAGTGTGTTACTGAGGTGTGAGGGACCTCCAGCCCGTCCCAGGGGAGCAGGGAGGGTCAGAGCAGAGAAACTCGTGTGTCTTTTGGAGGGGGAGCCCTTTGGGGTCGGGGAGCTCTGCGGGAATTCCCAGGGAGGGCAGGAGCTGCTTACTCTGTCTGCTGGCTCGAGTCTCTCACTCCTGAGCTTGGCTTTGGGAGGCTCTGGGTTCCTGTGGAAGCCAAGTGAGAGGGTGTGAACGATCCCCTGGGGGCCCTGGGTGCTTTTCCATCAGGGTGTGCATCTCTGCTCCCGGATTAAAGTGTCCAGTGACAGCTCGAGGGGCACAAAGATGATGGGCAGATGATGCTCTGATGGCCAGAGAGCAGCGTGGGGGTTGTCCTGCAGTGAAATCACTGATTTGGGACAGAAACAGGGCAGCCCTGGGGCAGAGCAGCTGCTCAGCAGCACCGATGGTCAGGCTGGGGGCTGGTTTATCCTTCCCCAGGAAAAATATTCCGAATTCCTGCAGCCTGCAGGGAGAGCTCGGACTGGGGCGGTGAAGCAGAGCAGGAGTGGGGATGTGGCTGGGGAGCTGCCAGCTGAGCCCAAACAGCCCCAGGGAGATGTGAAGGTGGGAAGGGAATATCCTGCTGGGAAAATCTGAGCATCCCTCACATACCTTGGGTGCTGAGAGAGTCCCCTGGTCCCTGGGGGATGCTGAGGCTCAGCAGGGACTGAGCAGGGGGGGATGTGGAGCAGCTCCTCGGGCCCTGGAACGAGAGGGCAGCTGCGGTCAGTGTCCCCCAGGACAGGCTGAGGGCAGGGGCTGCACCCGCTGATGCCAAGGAACCAGGGCAAATCCACAGGGATTCGGCTGCAGCAGCTCCAGAGCTTTGTGGCACACTGGGGAAAATCCTGCTGGCTCTTGGGGTGGGGATGACACCCCAGGACGGGACGAGGTGGCCGTGAGAGGGGCTCTGGTGTGGGTCAGGCTCCTGGGGCTGCTGAGCGAGGGGTGGGTGATGCTCTGCTCACTCTGCTGCTGGACAGGGAGCTCCAGGGTGGGTCTGTGGGAATCACCTCCTGCTCAGCTCTGTCTGCTCACACAGCTCCGTGAGCCCCCGGGGAATTCTACACAGAAATACATTTACAAGGGGAGCTGTTTGGCTCTGCCTGGGGTGTTTTGCACCTTTCCAAAGGTGTTTCTGAAGGCAGGGAGCTCTCTGGGATCCTGTGTGGCTCAGGGTGGGTGACGAGTGCCAGGGAATCTCCTGCCTCCTCCACCCTTCCTGCTCACAGGTGATGGAGGGAGGCCGGGGGGATGGAGCTCACATATCAAGGGTAAAAATAATTTGTGAAGTGCCAAACTGCAGCCTGGCAGCAAAAAGGTGGAGTTGTACTTGGAGAAATGGCAGAAAAATCTCCATGTGCTTGGGGCTTGGCAAACGGGAGAGGAGCAGGGAGGTGTCTGTGTCCCCACGCCTGACTCCGCAGTTCGTAGGGAAATGAACATTTTTGTCTGTCCAATCTGCATTTTGGCTGTGTTTTGGCTTGGATTGATGAACTGATGCTCTGGTGTTGGCCGGAGCAGGCTGAGCTCTGGGCTGTGCTGCAGGGCAGCTTTACCTGGAGCAGGATGCCCGGTGAGGAGGGGTCCGGAGGGGTCCGAGCCTGGGGCTCCTGTCCCTGCAGGGTCTCCTGGGCCTGTCCCACCAGGTTCCTCCTCCTGAGGAACTCCCTTTGGCGGGGGCTGAGCTCTGGCAGCGGGGCTGGCCGGGCCAGGTGGCGGCAGGTGCTGGTGTTGTTCCTGCAGCGGAGCCTCTCCCTCTCCTCCTGCCTCCTCTCGCTCCTCTCCTCGCTGCTCTCGCCCGGGCACCGCCGCCGCTGTGGCCGAGCCCTCCTGGGCATGGTGGCCGTGTCCCCCCGGGGCCTCTGCCCTGCCAAACCAGGGCAAAACACCTGAGAGAAAATCAACCCTTTCTGGGATTTAATGCTTGGGGGGTATCGGTGGTGTTTGGGAGTGCAATTTACACATAGGGCATTTCTGTGCTTTTTAGTTTGTGTTCAAATCTGCTCTGTAATTCTTTTTACTGTCCTTGTGGTAGCTGTGGGGTGCTCAAAGCTCATCCCTGGGGTTATCTTTTACTGTAGGGGCCTCCTTTGAAGGCGAGCAGCATTTTTGGGGTGCTCAGCTCTTGCAGGTGCCCACGAGCCCCAGCCAGGACACTGCTCCAAATGCTGAGCGTTTTTCACCTCGGATTGCTCCATTTTAGAAAAGGCCCAGTTGTGTGTCCTGCTCAGTCTCCACTCATCCATCTCTTCCCATCAGGAAAAGCTCAGCCCTCTCCCACCTGCGCTGCCTCTGCCTCACCCAGCCTGTCCCAGGGCTGTCAAAGCCACAGTTCACCAAAAATGCACTGAAAAGCAGGATAAAGCTTAAAGAAACACAGTCCATTACTCACCCCGGGCTGAGCAAACCCTTGAGGCTTTCTTGACAAGCTAATTCTCCATTTCCTTCTTCTGTTACCCCAAATTACCCTCTCTAATTAAACATGTCCTCTATCTTTGCTTTCCAAGCTGTTACACTTCTTGCTTCAAGGGAAACCAGAAAAAAACTCTGCTTCTTTCTGGTTCACATTACAGTTTCCCACTGCAAGCTGTGTAGGCTGAAAGTGGGGTGCAAAAAGAGGGAAAAGGTGCCTGGTGCTGCTTTTAGCCTCTGCTCCCCTCCAGTCGCAGCTCCTGTGGGTGCAGTGGGTGCTGCAGCACTTACCTGGTGCCAGGCTCCTGTCCTGCCCCTCGAGTGGCGAGCTGAGCCGGCTCTTATGGACAGGAACTCACCCCAGCTGCCCTCTTCATGCCAGGCACCCCATCTTGTGCTCTCCTTTCCTCCCTGTCGAACAGGAAGCGTTGCAGCTGCGGCCGAGCCCCGGTTCCTGTCTGTGCTCGCAGCGGGATCAGCTTATCTCGGGAGCCCTGCGTGTCCAGCCTGGCCCCGAGCGAGCCAGCACTTATCTGTGCGACATCTCCCCTTGCTCTGTGCCACACAGGCAGCACCGGCTCATGGAGCTGCTGTGGCTCCTGGGGAAGGACTTTCCCCAAGCGGCTTTGGGGCAGAGAAATCCAGACTTAGGGAAGTATAGTAATGCTATTATTTTAAGGCTTCTTGCAGGTTGAAAAGAGGGGAAAAAAGTGTGTTTTGGCAGCTGAGGAGAGGTCAGGAATGGCAGAAATTCATTAAGGTCTTTAGAGAAGTGGAAGCTTGGTTAATGCAAATGGGGAGGAGGTCGGTTTAGCCAGCTGGGCACCGATAAGAGCTCCCTGCCTGTGCACGTGGAGAAGGAACACCAGGAAAAGCAGAGGTCTCAAAGTAACGTGGGATTTATTTTACAAAGACCGCCATGGAAGGGATGTGTGACAGAAAATCTCCAGATTCAGAGACTCTCTCATGGCTTTGGGTGGTTTGTGCTGCTTGGCCCAAACCCTGGCTCTGGGCCAGGGCTCAGCTCAGCTGCCTCGGTGGCTTTCCAGAGGGAACAGTTTCTGCAGGTTGAGCAGGAACCCTGCTGGTGAGCAGGACACTGGCAGCAGATGCTGCTGCTGCAGGGCTTCTCTTTCCTGGTTGGAAACAGCCCTTTACAAGAGTCCATTACTAAAAAGGACATTTCTGTGCTGTGTTACAGCCTCCTGGAGTGTCCTGCCCCAGGGTGTCAGCACAGGTGTGGGAAGGGTGCCCAGGCAGCCGGGTTAGCTGGGTCCTGCTTGGCCCCAGGTGTCCCAGCACAGTCCCAGGACTACGTTCTCCTGACGTTTTCCAGGCGGTAGCTGCTGCGGATGAGGGAGTCCAGGAGCTCCGGGGCGATGCTGTGTGTGAGGAGCATGCTGCCCACGGCGCGGGCAGGGTAGTGCAGCTCCCGCCGGCGCAGGGCTCCTGCCCGGATGATCTCCAGGGCACACTCCTCCTTCGGGGCCGGCGTGTCCGGGATAACGTGCGAGACGGCGCTCACGGCGCTCTCTGAGGGGGGACAGGGTCACAGTGTCAGCTGGGGCTCACTCAGGTGTCCGGGGCACCCTCAAACCCACAAACTCTGCTGATCACGCCTGTTTAACAAGGCTTAGAGCAGTGAAAATAACAATCATAAGATGTCCTTCCCTTTCCACCTCTCCAGTGGCTGCAGGACCTCCTCCCCTGAGTTCTCTGAGAGGACAGCAAAGGCCTCAGGCCGTGGTTTTTTTAGGAGTTGGGTCCTGTTTCCACAGAGCCCGTGGGAGGAGGCTCCAGCAGCAGTGGCAGAGCAGGGCAGGACCAGGCAGGGGTGGTGGGCTCAGCTTGGCTGGGCTGAGCCACGGGGTCCCGCTGGGCTGAGCTTACCTGTGTTGATGTAGCCCAGGATGCAGAGTGTGATGGAAACATTGACCTTGTCTATGATGAGCTCCTGCCTCAGGGAGCTGAAGAATCCATCTAAGGCGAACTTGGTTGCGGAATAGGGAGCAGTGAAAGGGCCGGCAATTCTGCCTGGAGCAGAGACAGAGCTGGGCTTCAGGTGCTGGGCAGGCACCAGGCTGCACAGCTCTCCCTTCCTCTTGCCCTGCCAGTAGCTGCAGGGATTTTGGGAGCTGCTGGGATTTAGGGTGTTGGAATGAGCTGTCATGAATGCTTGAGAGAAATAAATGCACTCAGGAATGTTTAAAATGTAACGTGGCACAAAGCGCCCCAGTGCAGCTGATCCTGCTCCTGTACCCTGCAGAGATGCCCACATTGCAAACGTGTGTTCAATACATGAAATCACCTGCACTGCAGCGTGTGAGGGGGATCAGAGGGAGCCAAGACACTGACAGGACAAAATATAAATTTGCCAGAGGAAATTGTGCACCAAAGATGTAAATCACGTGCTGACCCTGAGTCCCAGCTCTCGGTTTGTGGTCCTGACGCTGTCCCTTGACAAAGAGTCTGGGCAGGGATCCCGGGGAAGGGCTGTGAGCTCACCTGCTATGGATGAAACCACAACAATGCTGCCCTCGCTCTCCTTCAGCAGGGGCAGGGCAGCCGTGGCCAAGGCCACGTAGCTCACAAAGTTGATCTCCATGAGCTTTCGGACGTGGCCCACGTCCCCGCTGAAGTAGGTGAAGCCGCTGTGGCCGATGTGGTTCAGGATGAGCATGTCCAGGCCGCCTGGGGACACAGCAGCTTTGTCACCAGCGACCGTCACCTGCACGCCAGGCCCCTCCTGGAGGCCGGGGGGGCTGTGGGGTGAGGAGGGGCAGCTCCACAGCACCTACCCCAGGTGTTCTCAGCCTCCCTGAGCAGCTCCTGGGGCAGGGTGGGGCTGTCCATGGAGCCGCTGATGTAGCGGGCGGAGGCAGCACCCAGCTCCAGGCATCGCTCCACAACCTGGGGGGACAGAACGGGCTGGGATGGACTCCCCTGCATGGGACCCCCATCCCGGGCTGCTCCTGTCCTGGGCCAGACAGGGCTGGTGCTGGGGGAGCCCTGGGGTGGCTCTGGAGGGTGCCGGGGCTGGGGTGAATATCCACATCCAGCCCAGCACGCCCTGCTTGCCGTTTACTTTCTGCAGCTTGGCCTGTGTCCGTGCCGTGAGCAGCAGGTGGGCCCCCATGCGAGCCAGGTGATAAGCCATCTGCTCCCCGATGCCGCTGCTGGCTCCCGTCACGATCACCCGCTTCCCCCGGAGCATCTCTGCGGAGGAGGGCGCAGAGCTCAGAGCTGGCACAGCCCTGGCTGTCCCTCTGCTCGGGGACACTGCAGCTCCTCTCTGTCCCTGCCAGCCCCGTCAGACCCCGCTGGAGTCTGATCCCTAACCCCGGCTTGGGGGGGAGCACCCGGCCTGGCCAGGGAGCGCTGAGAGCTGAGCGATGAAAGGATGGAATGTTTGAAGTGGGGAAACTGCTTGTTTCCCAAATAAGTCATTTACAGAGGTCAGCCAGTGTGTCCCAGCAGAGGCAGGGTAATTCCACGAGCTTTCCCTGTGCTCTGACCCCTTGCCCAGGGGCTGTGTGCCCTCCCAGCCCTCCCGCTCTGACTCTGGCAGGTTCCTGTGCCCCTCTGGCAGTGCCTTGCTGTGTTTGTAAAGCCAGTTTCTGCCAGGACTTACCTTCACTGAAGTTCTCAGGTGCTGAATAAAAATAAAAGGCCAGTGCTGCTCCCAGCAAAGGGATGAAAATCTTCAGGAGCAATCCCATCCCTTTGCAGAGGTACGGGCAGGAGGGAGATGGGCCCCACGGGAGGTGAAGGTGGCTGGAGGTTGCAAATGGGGCTGGGAAGTTTTGAGCTGGTTCTTATCTCACACGAGTTTGCTGCTATCTGTTGGACCTTTTCTTTGCTCTGCCGGTGATTTAGCAAACATTAACCTAATGAAGCGTGTGGCTTTGGACTTTAGGCTGTCCCTTTGCACCCTTGGCCTGCCAGGAGCGCCAGGTGTGCTTTGTGTGAGTGCTGAAGGCACCGCACAGCTTCCAGCTCCACAGGGTCTGTGACAGCAGTGTCCCCTCAGAGCACACATCTGTGGGACCACTGCACATCCCTCTCTCCCCACTCCACATCTAAACCAGGAGCAGCCCTTCCCTTCCTCGCTGGCTGCCACAAGGATTTACTGATCAGCGCTCCGTGTTGTGCAGGTTCACAGCAATATCTGGAGAGAGCAGGGCTGGCAAAGATTCCATTTTCCAACCCTTACTGGGGGTTCTGCTTTATCCCCTGGGACATCACCATGGGTATAAATAATACTGGCAGTTTGTTGGGTGGCTCTTACCCCTAAAAACTGCTGAGGAATCCCTGGGCTGCAAAATGCAGTGAAAGAACCAAGTGGATGAATAGGAAATCTCTGCAGCTTCCCCAGTGTTGTGATAGTGCTGATGGCAAATGGGTTTGAGAGTGATTTTCTGACAGTTTAAAGGGCAGGACCCACTCTGTGTGTGCTGGTTTGTGCAGGTGATCTTGGAGTAAGGAGAGGAATTAGGAAGGAATTGTTCTTTGTGAAGGTGGGGATGCCCCCGGATCCCTGGCAGTGCCCAGGGGAGCTGTGCCCACGATCAGCTGAGAAAGGCGATAAAACCCCGCCAGCACACGCAGAGCTGTCCGGTTAGTACACTTTATTTAACAATTATTTCAATAATTAGTGTTGCGCGGCCGGGCGGGGCGAGCAGAGCACGGAGCCGCCGCTGCAGGGCCCGCTCTGTCCCTGCGGGTGCCGCCAGCGCATCACGGACCGGGGCTGGCGGTGCCGGACAGGACCGGGGCTGGCGGTGCCGGACAGGACCGGGGCTGGCGGTGCTGGACAGGACCGGGGCTGGCGGTGCTGGACAGGACCGGGGCTGGCGGTGCTGGACAGGACCGGGGCTGGCGGTGCCGGCAGGACCGGGGGTGGCGGTGCTGGACAGGACCGGGGGTGGCGGTGCCGGACAGGACCGGGGCTGGCGGTGCTGGACAGGACCGGGGGTGGCGGTGCTGGACAGGACCGGGGGTGGCGGTGCCGGACAGGACCGGGGCTGGCGGTGCTGGACAGGACCGGGGGTGGCGGTGCCGGACAGGACCGGGGCTGGCGGTGCCGGCAGGACCGGAGGGTGCCCGGGGACCCTCCCGGTGGCGGTGCCGGACAGGACCGGGGGTGGCGGTGCCGACAGGACCGGAGGATACCCGGGGACCCTGGCGGTGCCGGTGCCGGACAGGACCGGAGGGTGCCCGGGACCCTGGCGGTGCCGGTACCGGACAGGACCGCGGGTGCCCGGGACCCTGGCGGTGGCCGCGGCTCAGTGCGGCGGGCGGGGGGCGCCGGGGGGCGCGGGCAGGCGGTAGCGGCTCCGCACCAGGTAATCGAGCAGCTCCGCGGCGCAGTCCCGCAGCAGCAGCGGCAGCCGTGTGGAGCTGTAGCGGTAGTAGAGCTCCCTCCGGCGCAGCGCTGCTCCCTTGAGGATCTCCAGAGCGCACTCGTCCCGCGGTGCCGGCCGCTCCCGCAGCACCTCCGCGGCAGCGCGCACTGCGCGCTCTGGGCACCGGGTCAGAACCGGGGACCCCCGGGGATGCGGGACCAGCGGGGACCCCCGGGACCAGCGGGGACCCCCGGGACCCCCGGGGATGCGGGACCAGCGGGGACCCCCGGGACCAGCGGGGACCCCCGGGACCAGCGGGGACCCCCCGGGACCCCCGGGGATGCGGGACCAGCGGGGACCCCCGGGGAATGCGGGAGAGTGAACACCCGAGGGGATGCTGGGCTGTGCCAGCCTGTAAACCCGGGTTCATGTGGCGTGGGGAAGTAAATGAGTTTCGAGGCTGTTTTTTGGTGGCAGAGATTTTTGGGTTTTGGGATACCCAGAGATGTTCCAGCAGTGGGAAAGGGTGGGGTGGTGGCGGAGGAGGGCGGGAGAAGGAGCAGGGAAGGGGATGCTCAGCCCTGAGCAGGGACAGAACAGAGCTGCTCTTACCGGTATCGATGAAGCCGAGGATGCAGAGCGTGATGGAAACATTAATGTTCTGAATGGTGAATTCCTGCCTCAGGGAGCTGAAAAATCCATCCAGGGCAAACTTAGTCGCAGAGTAGGGGACGGTAAAGGGAAACCCGACTTTACCTGGACACAGAGCGAAGTTCTGTGTTAGCACTCGAGGCTGCTCTGCCTGAGCCTCTCTTTTGCCCTTCATCAGAGAGTATTTTACCCAAAGGGAATCTGCAGTGAAGTGTCATCCTGGCACCTGAACAGCAGCCTTACAAATATTCTTGTTGGCTTCCAGCTCTTAAGGCCAAAGCCATGGCTCACATCTCTGCTCAGGGCAGCCCACAGGAACCACAAAACCCTCAGAAGGGAGAGATGGAGCAAAGTTGAAACTCTTGTCTCTGGCCACCGAGCTGATGACCAGAACACTGCCCAATGTATGGGGTTAAACTGCAGCACTGGTCAAAAACCAAAACGGGGCGATTGGATTGAGTGGAAAACAAATTCCATCAAGAGAATCCCAAACCCATTTGGGGCTGGTTTAGGTGGGGTTTTAGTGTGAAGTATTTATGGCTCCTGTAGGATGCCTGGGGTCTCTGTGTGCTCTCTCTGACAAATGAGCCCAGGTGCCTTTGGAGTGAGTCCCTGGTGACACTGCCCACTCACCTGCCATGGATGAAACCACCACGATGCTGCCCTCGCTCTCCTTCAGCATGGGCAGGGCTGACGTGGTCATGGCCACGTAGCTGAGGAAGTTGATTTCCAGGAGCTTTCGGACGTGCTCAACGTCCCCATCAAAAAAGCCGAAGTAGGATGCACCAACATGGTTCAGGATCAGCATGTCAAGGCCTCCTGCAAACAGAAAAATGGGAATTAGTGCTGGGGGGGAGAGGGCTGCAACAAGCAAAACATTTTCTGGGAGCAGAGTAAGTGTTATCCAAGGAAATCAGGTTTTTGGGTCAGAGCTGTTATCTCCAGAGCAGGGGTACAGCCTGGATGGTGGCTGCCAGTAAATATTTTGTTGTGATACATTTTTGTAGTTCAAAATGCAAATCCCCTGGCCCAAGGGAGATCACCCCTGAATGGTCTGTGGGCCGGGGAGGGAGGGCAGTGCTCCACACGGAGCTGGGCTGGTGCATTTCTGAGCCATGACCCATGGCCGCAGTGGCCGGGGCCGCCGGATCCTCCAGACCCCGGCACCGGGCTGATGAAATCCTGTGATACTGCAAGAGGCTGCCAGGAGCCCACAGAGCTGAAATCGAGAGCGCAGTTCAGTTTGAGAGGCAGCAATGCAGGCAGAGGAGCAGGGCTGCAAAGGGCAGAACCAGGGGAGAATTTTTCCCGTCTGGCCCCGTCTCCCTCACTTTTATTTCGCACGTGGCAAAAAGCACGGCCGGGCCGAGCTGCTGGCGCTGTGCAGAGCGGGTTGCAGACGTACCCAGCGAGGTCTGGGCCTCCCTCACCACGTGCTGGGCGAAGGCCGTGTCCTCCATGGTGCCGCTGACGAACCGCGCCGAGGCTGCTCCCAGCTCCAGGCACCTCCGCACCACCTGCACGACAGCGCGCTCAGCAGCCCCCTCCCCGCCCGCCCTGAGCTCCCTGCCGTGTTCCCCACCTCAAACCAGCGCTTCGGGGCTTTGGGAGTGTGTTTGGAGCCTTGTGAGCTTCAAGGGGAGTCTGGAAGGTGATTCCCTGGGTGAGCGCGTTACCCGGGGCGGTCTGGCTCCTGCTGTGTGCAGGCTGAGCTGGAATTGCGGCTGTGCAGGGGAGCAGGAGCCCCAGCCCTGTGGAATGAGGGTGTGTGGGGATGTGTGGGCACCACCTCGGACACGGGAACGTGCAGGAGGGGATTGCTGGGTGTGCAGAGCTCCCAGAGCACGGCAGGGCTGTGGCCATGTGCCTGTGATGGGGGTCCCCTCCCCGTGGCCGTGTGAGCCCCGGCGTGGCTGTGTGAGCCCTGCTGTGGCCGTGTGAGCCCTGCTGTGGCCGTGTGAGCCCTGCTGTGGCCGTGTGAGCCCCGGCGTGGCTGTGTGAGCCCTGCTGTGGCCGTGTGAGCCCCAGCGTGGCCGTGTGAGCCCCAGCGTGGCCGTGTGAGCCCCAGCGTGGCCGTGTGAGCCCTGGCGTGGCCGTGTGAGCCCCGGTGTGGCCGTGTGAGCCCTGGCGTGGCCGTGTGAGCCCTGGCGTGGCCGTGTGAGCCCTGGCGTGGCCGTGTGAGGGTGTCTGGGCTGGTTACGTTCTGCAGCTTGGCCTCGGTGCGGGCGGTGAGCAGGACGTGGGATCCCATCCGTGCCAGGTGATAGGCGATCTGCTCCCCGATCCCCGTGCTGGCTCCCGTCACGATCACGCGCTTCCCTCGCAGCATCTCTGCGGCGGGGCACAGCCATCTCAGACACCCAAATGCTATTAGAAAACACCTCACAACTTAATAAAAACAAATCTCGCAGTGCCCTTCAGAATTGGCCATTAACTGGAAGGTAAAGGAGCCTGCGAGTGCAGCCGGCACCAGCAGGGCTCTCCCATCTCCTGGAAAAAGCTGTGGAGCTGCTGCACAATGCAGGGACACAGGGACAGCGCTGGACTCCTCCAGCAGCTTTTTCCACAAGCCAGGGCACAATTTATCAACGCCCCAACTCTTCTGTAATAAAAACAATCCACTGAGTGCGGGCTCCAGAATTAAACTCTAACATTTCCCAGCCCCGTTTATGAGCTCTTTTCCTACACGCAGGAAAATGGAGCCCTCAGTGCCCTCTCCCTCTCACCCCCTGCCCCACCTGCTCCCTTGGGAGGATTTTCTGCATAGTCCTTGCTCAGTTTGGTTTCAAATCTTTGTTAAAGCAGCTTTCCAGTTTCTGCCACCAACAGAGGCTCGGACGTGGCTTGGTCCGAGCTCTGTCCGGTTTCTATCCAAAACACCCAAATGTGCCTTTTGGTAGTTTTTTCCTTAAAGACAGATTCACTTTGGATACTTACCCGGTTTGAAAGTGTCCCTCGCAGAATAGAACCAGAAGGCCAAAACCAATCCCAGAAAGGGAATGAGAATCTTTTGCAACCGACCCATCCCAGTGTGGAGTCAGGAAATACAGCGTGAGACAGAAGGAAGGAACAAAAAAGCCTCTGCAGAGCTGCTCCTGAGGGAAGCAGCAATGTGACTCTTTAAAAACCTGTTAGTAGAGGAGCTGCAGCTTCCAAAGCCCTGGAGAATCACGGGTGGGTGGATGGATAAGCCAAGCAAAGCCTTTGGTTTTTGCTCCCTGCTGCTCGGCCTGGCCAGCGGGGCTGTTTGGCTTCTGCCCACCTCTTTTCATATTTCCTGTCCTACGTTAAAATGCAGAATTTTGAACAACACCCTGGAAGAGGTGTGTCTTTGCTGAGCAGCATCAAGTTTCACTTGGAGAACATCAGAGGGAGCCCAGTGCAGGTGGTTAAACATTGTCCTTCACTCCTGCAGGCCCTGGGATGTGAGCTGGCTGTGGCAGGGGGACACCCACAGCTGCTCCTGCCCCGGGCTGCTCCTGCCCTGGGCTGCTGGCAGCGGGGACTCAGCAGCACCTCGCACCCCAAGGAGCCCCAGCAATGCTCTGCTGAGGCAGGGCTGAGTTTTTAACCTCTTTTTCTGTTTTTTTGGCTGTGAGCAGACGAGGGAGCTGGACCCATCTGTGGGGTGCAGCCAGCTCAGCCCCAAGGGGCACGGGGAGGTTTGCAGGGAAACACCAGATGTGTTTCCTGCAGAGAAATCAGTGGTCTTGCTGCCACAGTTCCTCCTTTGGGTTTTGCAAGAGCTTTGTTCTGACTTTTAGATGAATATAATCTTGAGGAAAACCCACAGAACCCCCCAAACCTCAGCAGCAGCAAATTCAGTGCTGTGGATCTTGTGCCATAGGGATAAACCATGTCCCAGCTTTGGTCTGGGGCTGGGATCTCCATCCCACAGCACCAGGGATGGGGAAATGCTCAGGGAGCTCCTGGAACTGCCCAGCCAGCCTTCTCTGCTGGGACAGAAGCTGTGTTTGCATGGCAGCAGCTCTGTGGTTCTGATTTCTGTGGGCACAGCACTCTGCTTGTCTCTCTCAAACAGAAGCAGATAGAATTGTTTAATGTTTTTTATCCCCTCGTGTTACATATTTAAAATCCATGTGCTTTAATTCAGTGGTGTGCCTGGCAGGGCAGTGCTGCTCTCTGGCCTTGCTGCTGCTTTGTGAATGTCTTTTTCCTTTTCTGCCTTTCCACTCCAGTCTAACTTTCCCTCTCATAAGAAGCACTCAGCCCACGCTTGGTCAGGTAACACCGGTGCTGTCACTGCTTCTCCTGCCTCCCTTTGCTTGGAGCTTGGGTTGTGATCATGGAATGAAATCAACCATTCCATTCCTTGGCTCTGGAAAAGGCAAGAAAATGAAGTAATTAACCATATCTCAGCTGGGATCTTGTCTGCGGCCGGCAGAGAGAGAGGCTCTTTGCAAGATATTTTAGTTTATTACTGGCATTAGTAAAGCAATAAGCACCAACCTTTGTGCAGCATCTGCAAGTGTCAGGGGAGGGGACGGTGCTCTTTGCTCCGTGGTGGCACCAGGGGACGTGGGGCTGGAGGGATCCCGGAGCCGGTGCTGCCCTGCCTTGCTGCTGGTGACGAGGATTGCGGGCTTGGCTTGGGTTTTGTGAAGCAGCTGCTAATAAAGGACTGAACTATGGAATATTTTGGTCAGAAGTGAGCCCAGGTTTCCTGTATGAGCAGTTTTGGTGCTGTTTGGTGTGTGGAAGGCAGCGAGGCTGAGGCTCTGGCCACAGGGTTTGTTCCCAGCTCCCCTCCAGGGTGCTGCTGCTCCTCACTCCCACTCACGGCTTTTTCTGGCTTCCTTTTCCTGTGTGCAACTTAAGAACTTGTTTTGAACTTTTTCCTGGGGGTGGGGAGAGGGGGGCAGGAAGGGCTGGTGAGGAAGGGTTTTGTGATCCCAGCCTTGGTGGGGCTGAGCCCGGAGCTGTGCCCGGTGCCGGAGCCTGGAGTGAGCTGTGCTGCCCTGCTCATCCCTCCCCGCCCTGGGCCTTGAGCTGGGGATGCTCCTGTGCCTCTGCTCGGGGGGATTTCTGCCAGCAGGAAAGGAATCTGGGAAGGAAACTTGTGCAGGCTGGGAGAGGGGAGCTCGGAGAGCCCCTGCAGGGAGCGCGTTCCAGGGCACGGCAGAGGCTCGGGCAGGTTTGTGCAGGCAGCTCCAAGACTCAAAAACACTTGGCAGCAATCTGGATGCTGCTTCTTTTTTTTTTATTTTTTTAGGTGCTATTTGGCTTTTTTCAAATCACTATCAAATCATGGTTGAATGCAGAGGACTCCCCTTTTTATTTTTTTTTATTTTTTTTTCCTCTCTCCTCTTGCTTTCCTTTGTCTCATAGACATTAAAATTCTGTCTTTCCTACCCAGCTGTCCCTTTGCCATGAACACAGCTCTCATTCCTTTCTTTACAGACAGGACCATCACGATATAAAGGGCTGCCCTCAGTTCTACTTTTGTACTTTTACATCCTGCAGGAGCCCATGGCTGTCACAGCCCTGGAAATGCACTCCCAGTCCCGAGGGAGAGGAGATGATTGTAGGATGGGTTTGGTTTGCTTTGACATCACATTTCTACACTCTGCTGCTTTAGAGAAAATGATGTGATGTTGAAGTCATTTCCAAACCCTAAGTCTGTGTTTTTTCCCTATGTGACCAAACTGGGAATTGCTGCCTTGAAATGTCATTGTTGGACCTGTGGCTGCTCTGAGCCTTGGCTGCTGTCCATGTTCCCGGTGCCCTTGGAGCTGGGGGCTGAGGCTGATATTCTTATCTGCACCCCTAAATTTAGCCTGGCAGCCCCTGGAATATCCAGTGTCCACACTGCAAATAGCAAGTGAGGACTCCATGGAGACATTCTGCTCCTGCCTTTGAAGTGGCTGAGCTGTGAGGGGAGGGCTGCTGCTCCTGAGGGGCTGGATGACAGCTCCAGGCTGAAATCAGATCTTTGAAAAGATGGGTTCAGACAAAAACTCCCCGGATTTTGTGCCAGCTGCATTTTTCCTGAGGATTTAATGTACCAGGAAAGTGCCACGTTTACAGGTTGGAATAAAGCAGATTCAGACAAGTGTGAGAAGAACAGAAATCCACCTCATGCAAAGCCAGCAATGTAACTCAGCCCTGGGGCAATGTGTGGCTCTCCCCAGGAGTTTGTCCCTCAGGATCTGGGTTTAACTCATCCTGAAATGCTGCATTTGCTGTCCCCAGCCGCTCCCTGGTCCTGTGTGCCTCATCCCATCTGGTTTCCCTCTGCCCTGTCCCAGTGTTTACCATTCAGCTTTGTCTTTGTGCTTCACCCGGGGGCTGTGGGGATGCTGCTGAGTCCTGGGGGATGTTCTTGTGTCCCTGGCTGTGCTGCAGGTTTGGTTGGCCTTTACAGATGGGAAGTTTTGCTGAAGCCTTTCCCTGCCCTGCGTTGGGCTGGTCTGGCCCCCATCGCTGGAGCCGTGTCCAAGGGCTCCCCCAGCCCCCTGTGTTCATTGTGTGGCTTAAACGAGACTTTACGTGGTCATTGTGGTGAAATGTGTGATTAATCCTCGTCTGATTCCCCCTGTGCAGGGAGCCCCAGGTGTCTGTGGTCCGTGGGGAGGTGGCAGCAGGCAGGGCTGTCCTGCAGCCTGGCCTGGCCCTGTGGCTGTGTCTGGTGGCCACCCGAGGCTCATCCCCTGCAGGGCAGCGCTGCCCGGGGTGCCTGCCAGAGCAGGGCTGCCCTTTGGCTGTCTAATCCCCTTAGCTGTCTTAGCAGCAGCTATTTTGACTGTTCACAACCCTCTTTGCCTTAAGCTCGTGAGCCCGGGGTCGGAGCCCTGGCAGGAGGAGGTGTGGGCAGCAGGGCAGGCAGAGCTGGGGTCTGCAGCCAGGAGTGCTGGGGCCGGCCTGGAGAACTCACCCGGAGCCCCCTGAGCTCCCTGTCCTCCCTTCCCGAGGATCAGACACCCGGAGCTTGTGCAGGAGCTCTGGGCTGGGCTGCTGAGAGCTCCCGGCTGCCCTGGGCTGTGACTGTCACCTCGCTCTGACCCTGCTGCAGGACAGACCCAACCTGACCCAGCCACAGCTCCCTGCTCCATCCCAGCTGTGCCCAGGGAATTCCAGCCCAGCCTTCCCGAGGCCCTGCTGGAAATGGAAAACCTCCTCTGAGGCTGGAATGGGCAGGACAATGGACACTCCTCAGCTGATGGCTCCCTTGGGTCTGAATTCTCCTCTTTTCCATTGGTATCAGCGAGGGGTGCTTGTTCAGCCTTGCCAGAGACAAAAGGGTTTGTTACAGACTAAATGAAGTAATTCTCAAAGGCTATTTAAATCATACTTTTAATTTAGGGAAAGGTACTTTGGAGTTGATATAAAGCTTGAGCAGGGTTTTGGTGCAGATACTGGGAGGATTCTTTCTCCACTCTGTTTTGGTGACAGAAATCATTGTCAACAAAATGAATTGTGGGTTATGTATTATGAAAAGGAAATAGTGAACTTCAGCCACATTCTGGTATTTTCAGGTCCTGATCTTACCTTGTGCAGCTCTGGGAGGAGCTGGGCACTGGGCACTGAGGTCTGGCAAGGGATTTTCATTTTCCATGAGCCAGTTTTTGGCCCCACTGTTTTGCTTTTAGCTGGAGAGTGGCACATTGCTGGTGCAGCTCCCAGTTTCTGTGCAAAGTGTGTATCCTGCTACTCCCCCTGCCCTGTGGGTATCTTTGAGCAGATAAAAGAGGATTTTCTGCCCTGCTCAGCACTGTCAGGGCCTGTTTCCCTCCCTCCCCTCTCCAGTGTGGTCAGGATCACTCAGCTGTGGCTGCCTGGTGACTTTGTTTGACTGACATGACACAGCCCCAAATGCAACAGATTCTTGCTAAGCCCCAGAACATGTTTTAAATAGGTGAAAGTCCTCGAATGATCCTGGCAGCGCTCTGAGTAGAGCCTGAAGCCTGGAACATTTCCACACCCTCCAGCCTGACTGTGCCATCTCCGTGTTTTTCCATCCGTGACACCGGCAGCCGAAGTTACTCTGCACAATCAGGTGTCTGTGGTGGCTTGGTGAAAGCTCCCAGGAAAGGCTTTTGGTTTTGTTTTTAAGAGTTTTAGCTGTGCAGCAGCTGGAGCCTGTTGGAGGAGTGCCGGGGCAAGAATGGGGTTTTGATTTATTTTAGAGCAGTTCTGTGCAGACGTGGCCATGGCAGAGACAAATCTGTGCCACTGAACCCAGATAACCCCGCGCTACAGCCCCACCTCCAGCTCGTGTGACACGAGTGCCACCTCCTCCCCAGCTGGCCCCTTTGGGAAGGAGCAGCTGCCAGAGGGACAGACAGACAGACAGACAGACCCCCAGAGCAGCCTCACTGGGATTTATGGGGAGGGGGCAGCCCCCTCCTCCACTGTCCCCTGGGTCCCCCCCTCCCCACAAAAGGAGCCAGAGGTGTGAGCAAAACCTCTTTGCAAATCAGCACGAGAAGGCTTCGAAAAGAAACGCGGCAAGAGAGAGCAGTGGTACCGTATAAAACATTTATTGATCTTGCAAAATGGTGTAAAATGCGTCCGTAAGAAAAATAAGAAACCGTGCTGTGCGTCGTGCACAGCTTTATACCAACAAAAGGTATTTTTCCCCACTGCTGCACAGCAGCAAATAAAACCCTTCACTTCTGGCGAGTCTCACACGTGCAGCATCCTTCAGCCGAGCCTTCTCTTGGTGCTGGGAGCAGCTGTGCGGGCAGAGTCTGTGCGGTGCTGGGCTGGCTTAGGACGCGTGGTGCCGGGTCACCAGGGCCCTCTGCAGCGCCGGGGCTGCCTTGGCCTTTTCCAGCACCAAATCCTCCCGTTTCTGCTGCAGCCGCTGCTCCCGGGCTGCCGCCGGCTGCTTCTTGTCCTCCTCGTCCTCCAGCCTGGGCTCGGAGCTGAAGGGGCTGCAGACGGTCTCCACCAGCCCGATGACCACCCCAAAGAACGCCAGCACGCTGCCCAGCATGTACAGCTTGACCATCTTCCTGTTGGGCTTCTGGCTGAGCATTTCCTTGGCGAAGGGGATCAGCTCGTGCATGGTTTCCATCTCGGTTTTACTGCAGTGGGTTTAGGTGTCAGTTCTGCAAGAGAAGGGAGAGGAACGTGAGTTAAACCCAGCTGCTGCGGTGGCAGAGCCCTCCCGGCTCCCTGAGCTGCCCGCAGACCCCCGGCTGTGCTTCAAATGGGGATCGGGGATATTTGCTGAAGGTTTGCTTCAGGAAAACGCACCCACCGTGTCCCTGCGGTGCTGCAGGACAGAGCAGACCCTGCCGGGACCGACAGACCCTGCCCGGGACTGAACAGACCCTGCCCGGGACCGACAGACCCTGCCCGGGACCGACAGACCCTGCCCGGGACCGACAGACCCTCCCCGGGACCGACAGACCCTGTCCGGGACCGACAGACCCTGCCCGGGACCGACAGACCCTGCCCGGGACCGAGCACACCCTGCCGGGACCGACAGACCCTGCCGGGACCGACAGACCCTGCCCGGGACCGACAGACCCTGTCCAGCTGCGGTGAGGGGCGCGCACTGTTTGTCCCACGCGTTTTGCGGAGCGTCCCCATCCCCTCCCATCCCCTCTCATCCATCCCCTCTCATCCCCTCTCATCCCTCCCCTCTCACCCATCCCCTCTCATCCCCTCTCATCCCTCCCCTCTCACCCATCCCCTCTCATCCCTCCCCTCTCACCCATCCCCTCTCATCCCTCCCCTCTCATCCATCCCCTCTCATCCATCCCCTCCCATCCCTTACCGGCGGTGTTGTTGCGGGGCCGGGTTGTGTTGCGGTGAGCGCTGCGGTGTTGCTGCGGGGCCGGGCTGTGCCTGTGGCTGTGTCTGTGCCTGTGCCTGTGCCTGTGTCTGTGCCTGTGCCTGTGGCTGTCGCTGTCGCTGTCGCTGTCGCGGCCGCTCCGCTGCAGCTGCTGCCCGGGGCCGCCGCCGCCGCCTTTTATCGCTGGCGGGGCGGGCGGGGGCCGGGCCGGGCGCGGGGCCGGAGCTCGGGCCAGCCTGGCCCCCCCCGCCTCTTGGCAGGTCCTGCCCCTAATCCGGCCAGACGGAAAAAAACCCCGCTTTTTTTATTTATTAATTTATTTTTTTTTAAACCCTTTCCTCCCCACCTCTTTAAAAAAAAAATAAATTATTATTCTTTTTCTTTTTATCTCCTTCCACTTCTCCTTCTATTCCTCCTTCCATTTCTTACTCCTTCCATTTCTCCTTGTTTTCCTACCCCTCCTTCCATTTCTCCTTTTTCTCTCAAAACACTTGTGTTTTTACCCCCTCCAAACAAAAAAGAAATCCCCATAATTGTCTCAGTCTAGTTCTCCAGCCAGAGATCTGATGCCTGGTTTGCTGTGCAGCTCTGTACCTGCTTCAGCAATCAATATTTGATATGTTCATAGAAGCTTTGCTGCTTGCCTGGGAGGGAGGGACAGGGTCTGTGTCCACAGCTCCCAGAACAGGGCAGAGTTTGGATCCAGCTCCTCAAAATGTCCCTGCCCTGCTGCCCATTCCCCCGGGGGAGGGGGCGAGAAAATGCAGAAAATGCAGAAAATGCAGAAAACACAGAAAATGCGGCGTCCCCCGGGCCGAGGTGTGCCGGTGTTTGTGCGAGGTGTGTGCAGGTGATTCTGCAGCCCCACTGCCCCTCATTTCCTGGCAGTGACACAACTGGAAACTCCAAAGCCGGAGGAAGTTACATCAACTTAGGACCCATCCTTCACTTTTCCTGCACTTGAAGCCGAGTCTGTGCCACCCCCTGTGTGCCACCCACCGTGTGTCACCCCCGAGTGTCGCTCCTGTGCCACCCCCGTGTGTCGCTCCTGTGTCACCTGCAGGTCGCTGCTGTTTCCACCCTGGGAAGCAGCCAGGGAATGTTGCACCAATAACCCCCGGCATTACTGATGGTGCAAGAACGATTGCATCATCATCATCATCATCATCATCATCATCACCACCGTCTGCTCGGGCTGCAGGGTCCGGCCCTGGCTGCAGGAATCCCGTGCATTCCATGCACATCTCAGCAGCTGCTGAGCCCAGAGCTGCTCAAGCCACAAGAAGCTGTTGGGATTTGCAGCAGATGATGCGCTCAGGGACAGATCTCTTGGCTGATCCATGTGGCTGAGATGATGGGGATTGCTCTGCTGGGCAGTGTATAGAAATTAAAATATAAACTGATGTTGTTGCAGCAAGTTTAGGGAGAGGCTGGTGCACGTGGAAGGAGGAAAAGCTCAGAGGGAGCCTTCAAAGGATGCTCTAAAGGATCCTGGATCCCCAGAGAGGCGCAGGCAGCCCCCAGAGCGCCCGGGGATGAAGGGAGCTTGTCCCCAGGGCAGGGAGGGAAGGAGGGGGGTTCCCTTAGCCTGCCCCCAGCACACAGGTCCTGTGGCACAGGGGGTGTGGATGTGATGGCCCCGAGCTGGGCTTTGCCTCAGCCCACACAGGGGAAGCTCTCTGAGAAGGAAATGACTTGTGAAGAGCACGGCCGGTGCTGTGTGTGCCCCTCCTGCCCCTGCAGGTGAGGAATGTCCTCCTTCCTCCCTCCTCCCTCCCCTGCCTCCTCCTCCTCAGGCCCGGAGAGCCTGGGCGCTGCTGACCCGCCCCAAAAGGTTGAATTTGTGGGTTTTTCCCTGGTGGGTTTTGTGGGGCACTGAGTCAGCCCCGGCTCCTCACATCCCGCACGTCCCGCAGCACAGCGCTCCAAGGAAATGCTTTTCTGGTGAAAACTCGGGGTTTTTTTTTGCAAGTTTTGAGTCTGCTTAGGAAATTGTATTGCAAGACCGGCTGTAAAAGTTGCTAAAGACTTGTCTATCCCTCCTCAGCGTCTGGGGTTTTTTACTTTAAATAAAGGGTCCTTATCTTCTCTGCCAACTTGGCAGCCGAGGGTGCAGCTGATCCCTGAGTTCGGGCTGTGTTTTCTCTCTTCTGCAGCACTCAGAAAAATGCCCTTTGGAGAAAAGATAGCTGGAGGAGACAGCGAGCAGACAGGGGAAGCTCAGGGTCAGCTCTCCTTGGGGGTCCCTGTGCTGACCCTTCCCAGCCCCCAGGGCTGCCCCGGCAGCAGCGCCTGAGCCGCACCCGCCCCTGACACAGAGGCCACTGGGACCTGTTGGAACTGTGACATTTCACCTAGAAAATCGATTTTTGGTTGTTTCTGGTTTTTTTCCAGGCAGGGTTTTTGTTGCCTGCTGAACCTTATGTTTGCAGGTCTTTTCCTGAGGGCTGTGAAGGGTATTTTTGTTCATTAAACACTGATGGAGGTGTCCATGCATTCCCAGTGTGCTGAGAGCTGGAGCTTTTGGGATAACACAGAGCTCAGGATAATTTTGAGCATTAACCAATCAGCTGATAATCATCTCTGGCAAACACTTCTCATAGCAGCACTCAGATTGTGTTGATCTAATTTAACAACATTTAATTCAATTTTGGTTTAGATTTCAGTAACAAAGTCTATGCAAGCTCCTTGTGTGGACATTTAAATTGAATTAAGTGTGGATAAAACGATTAATGATTAACACTAAATTAGACTAATTTTAGCTGTTGCAAATCTTATTTCGGGGAGTCTGCACGAGGATTTTGTCAGGTTTAATCACAACTTTGATTAAACTGGGCTTTGTGGCTGGGGCAGCTGCACGAGTTGAACGTCATGGGGGGAGAACAAAGCAACGTCAGCAGCCACAGCTTAACCTAAATCTCGCAGGGAGGGGAGGCTGGGATGGGGATGATGAGGGGATGAAGCTCCTCAGCTCGTGGGAATCTGCTTGGCCTTGTCTGGAGGAGGGTGCAGGTGATGCTGAGCTGCAGCCGCTGCTGCCGGGCCTGATCCTGCCCTGGCTCTGTGAGGGGAGAACCAGGGGGATGCTTTTGGGATGGAGCAGTGGCAGAGCTGCCCTGGCTGGAGTGAGGACAGGAGAACCAGGGCGATGCTCTCGGGATGGAGGGCTGGCAGAGCTGTCCTGGCTGGAGTGAGGAGAAGCAGGGTGATGCTCTCAGGATGGAGCAGTGGCAGAGCTGTCCTGGCTGGAGTGAGGAGAACCAGGGTGATGCTCTCAGGATGGAGGGCTGGCAGTGCTGCCCTGGCTGGAGTGAGGACAGGAGAGCCAGGGTGATGCTCTCAGGATGGAGGGCTGGCAGAGCTGTCCTGGCTGGCTCCCAGCCCTGGGGAGGGCTCCAGGTGCCTCAGCTCGGGTTTCCCTGGCCCGGGGCTGGCACTCTCCGGCCTGGGCAGGGGCACGGCAGGCGCTGGACACGCCGAGGGTGCGTGCTGGAGGCTCGGGGAGGAGAACTGCCCTGAAAGGGACTGCGAGGGAAAGGGAGCTGCCCCTCCTGCCAGAACAGCCCCATAGGAAGCTCCAGGAGATTTCCAGGACATCTGATCCGCTCGGGCACAAGCTGCTGTAGGTGGTGTCACCCTGAAATCCCGGAGGGAGTAAGGATAGAGAAAGGAAAGGGAGCCCTAAAGCCCAACCAGGCACATTAAAGGTCTGCCCTACTGAAAATGAGTAAAACAATGCAGGTTTGGTTCCATTAGCCCAGCTGGGCTGGCTGGGCTGGGCCCAGGGGAGCCTCCCCCGGGCTGTGATGGACACAGGGTGAGGACAGCTCTGGCCACGTGGCCGGGCCATGGTGACCTGGTCACGGTGGTGACCTGCTCTGCTGCGGTGTCTGAGGAGCGGCTGCTGCCCTGGACAGGTCACAGAGGCACAGCCACAGGTAGCCAATGTTGTCCTGTCTCCTGGAGGGGACCTTGAGCCCCTGCCTGTGTCTCCCTGGATGTGGCACAGCCCGGGCAGGGGCGCTGGGCACAGCTGCTGCCCCTCTGCCCCACGGGCGGGCAGGGCTGGGCACTGCTGGGCACTGCTGGGCTGTGGGAGTGGGAGCTCCAGAGGCTGTGCCCAGCCAGGGAGAGCAGCAAAGGCACGACCAGCCTCAGGTCCTGGCAGCTCAAAGCCCGTGCACAGCCATGGCTTTGTTCCATCTGCAGCATTTGGGGGAGGCTGGGGCTGGCAGGCAGGAGCAGCAAACAGCTTCTCCTTCGTGTCACACACGGGGACAATCTGGGGTTTAAAAGGGGCTCCTAAATTCCCCATTCATTTAAACTTCTGCCCTGGCTGCTGCAGGGGGAGGCTGTGGGGGGCTTTGCACCAGGGCTGCACAGACCCCTCCATTCCACCTCCTGGAGAAGCCAAAACCCTCCAGAGGGGAGCTGGCCGCTTTCCTAATGGAATATTTTCCTGTTTAGAAATCGGGGACGTGACAAAAATAACGCTGTTCCCCTGCAAGGATAATTTTATCAAGGTCCCGGTGGGAAGCGGGCACCGTGCCAGGCTGTGCCCTGCCAGCTCTGCTCCGTGTCCCTGCTCCTGGGGACTCTGCAGCCCAGCCCCTCCTGCCCACGGGGGACACGGGGGGTCTGTGCCCACCCATCCTGGGGCATCCTGGGGTGGGGAAAGGAGCTGGGGGGAAAAAAGAAAATTTTAGGGCAAATCCTGAGCCTTTGCTTTGCTCAAGTGGAGTTGAAGGGATTTTGGGCCAGTTGCTGTTCTCCAGCGCTGGGCTGGGTGTGGAGCAGGTCCTGAGCTCTGTGCTGGCCACAGCTGTCCCCTCCCTGGCAGCACGGGCCGTGTTCCAGCTGTGCCCACAGCTGGCACCGGGCAGGGGCTGCAGGGCTGCACAGGCAGCCTGGGCTCTCAGGGCTGCTGCACCTTGGAGCCAGCTCCCAGAGCTATTGCAATTTAAACCCAAAGTAGGTCAGTGACGTTTTGGTTCAAAGTTTTATTTGCTCTCAGAGCAGGTTTTCAGAACATGAATTGGAATTTCGTCAGGAATTCCTGAAATGCTTTTAAAGGAGATCATGGTAATTAGCAAAGCCAGTGATTTAAATCATCTCTGCTAGAATAAGGAGGTGATTTGCTGGTCAGGTTCGAATTAAAGTGGGAAATTAAAAGATTAGGTGGAGAAAAACTTCTTTTATTACTGATACCATTAATCTTGCAACCAGCTGGCAGGGCTGTCCTGCACCCTCCCGTGGTTTTGCTTTCCAAAATGACCTTCTGTCCCCAGAGCTGTGACTTCCAGCTGAAAGCCAAATCCATCCAGGGTGCCAGGGTGGCAGGGTCAGTGTCCTCTGAGCTGTCCTCTCCATGCCACTGCTGGCTCTCAGGCCTGGTGCTGCACCCTGGAGCTGCACAGCTGCAGCATCAGCTGCACTGGAGCCTTGCTGCCTGTCCTGCAGCGCAGGCTCAGCCTGTCCTGTGGCGTGGGGAGCAGCAGCTGTGCTGATCTGCCCCTGGACAGGAGCTCTCTGCACAGCAGTGTCCTGTCGGGGCAGGGGATGTCCCGTGACTCAGAGCTGCTCTCCTGCAGCAGGAAATGCTCTTTGTTTTCCAGGGAATGTCTCGCCCAGCCCTCCGAGGGCTGTGGGCACAGCCTGGCACAGGTTGGCACAGGCTGAGCTGGAGAGGAGCTGGAGCCCTGTGAGCATCCCCCTGTCTGTCCCTCTGATCCCACATTGCTCCAGAGCTCGCACTGGATTTGCTGTGGTGTGTTTTTACCCTCAGTTTCGATCTCCATCTGTAAAATTCCCTCCCTGCTCCCCAGGACAGCACTGGACAAGGCAGGCTGGAGCTGTTCCAGCTTTCTGACTCCCACCAGGGCCTTGGGCTTTCCCTTGGGCTTTCAGGGATGCCCTGTCCCATCCTCACTGCCCCTGAGCACCCCCCCGTTCTCAGCTGACGTTTTTCCTTTCCCATTCTCATTGGTTTGCAGTTGATATTCTGTAAACCAGCCTTTTCCTCGGTTTTGTTCTTGTTTGAACTTGTGGAGCCTGGAATTGCAGGTGATGTTTTACCTGGCTCTGGCGGGTCTGGGGTCGGTGGGATCAGTTTTTTCACACGGGGTTACACTGGGGGCTCGGCTGTGCAGAGCAGCTCGGGGCAGGTCTCATCCTTCTCCCTTTCTCTTTTCAGACATTCCAGGGTTTCTCTGGCCCCCGTTGTGCCGGGCGGGGAGGAGGAATGCGGCATTACGGCATTGCCGGGCAGGCACACCCAGGTGTGCCACACCTCAGCCCGGCTCTCTCTGTAGCCTCAGGGACAATATTTCTTTTTTCCAGCTCTGTGTGTGCCCCTGCTCGGAGCTGCTGGTCCTCAGCTCGGTGTCTGTGTCCCAGGGTGGGGATGGGGGTGACACCAACAGCGACACGAGACCTGCGGCCACCCGCGGGTCCTGCTGAGCCCCTCACCAGCACGGGAGAGGCTTTGGGGTTATTTCACTGAAGTGAACGGAAAAGGCTCGATGAAGTTTTCCTGGGGATGAAAAACTGTTTTAGCTGAAATTCAGCGAGAGCAGTGGAGGGGAAGGCTGTGCTCTCAGCAGTCCTCACTCCACACAGGTTTTTAAAGGTTTCTTATTCCGCAGTGAGCGATAAGAGTGGCGCTGCTGTTTCCAGGAGCTCTGACCCGATGGAGCTGAGTGGTGACAGTGGTGACACTGCCCTGAGCAAACCCTGCCCGCCAGGGTGGGCGAGCACCGGGGCTGAGCCCGGCGGTGGCTCCAGGACAGCCCCAGGTGGGCTCAGGGAACCCGGCCGGATTCTCCCCGCTGCCTGCCCGGCGGATCTCAGCGTGAGCCAGCAGGGTGTGGATGTCTGGGCACCCCTGAATCACTCCTGCATCATCGCTGCGCCCACAGCACCTCGTGTGCGGGCGAGGCAGCTGCGAGCTCAGAGCCTGCGAGGATCGGGCAGAGCTCAGAGCCCGCCGGGGACACCGCGGGGACACCTCGGGGACACCTCGGGGACACCTCGGGGACACCTCAGGGACACGGGGACACTGTGCTCCGGCAGGTGAGGTCCCAGCCCTGCAGGCTGTGCTGCAGCATCTCCTCCCCCGGGCCGGCCCACGGGGCTCCTTTCCCTGCGGGACACGCTCGCTGCAGGTTTTTATGGATTTCTCCTTTTCCTGGGATGACACTTTGGGCTTGGGTTGGCTCTGGAGGCGCAGGGTGAGGGTGGGGCTGGGGCACGGAGAGTGCCTGGAAATGGGACCGGGGCTTTAGGGGATGCTGTGCGCTCCCCATCCCTTCCAGCCCCACATTCCCACCCGGCACCGGCCGTCCTGGGGTGGGGGCTCGCTGCTTTACAGCAAATTCAGCTTCAGCACCTGCTTTTCCTCCTCATTATTCTTGATTCCCTCCCCCGTGTTATTCTGTGCAGATTAATTAAAAGTATCTCACTGTAAAGTGAGAAGGAAGCAGGACCTGGGCTGAGCTTTTGAACTGACATTTTCTGCTCTTTTCAGTCTCTCTGCAAACTCTTCCCCAGTTGTGTCCGTGGCCGAATGGAGCCTTGCTGCCAGCTGTGGCCATGGGCACTGTGTGTCCTGCTGGGTAAGGCTCACACTCACTGCTCCCAAAAATCGGGGGTCAGCTGGCAGAACAGCAACGCTGCTGATGGGAGCTTTGTATCAGCAGCAGCAGCAGCAGGAGAGAGCCTGGGGTTCATTCTAGAGCTGGGGGTTGGCAGGAGGCTGCTGCTCTCTGTCCTGAGCTGCAGGGCTGGCTCTGGGACCAGGGGACACCACCAGGGCTGGCTCTGGGACCAGGGGACACCACCAGGGCTGGCTCTGGGACCAGGGGACACCACCAGAGTTGGTCAGTTTGATGCACAAGGCACAGAGCATCCCTGCAGCCCAAACCCTGGGGCCAGGGCACGGAAGTGCTTTGGAAGTAACTGTTAGTACAAAGCACTAAGCACATTTATTATTAAAAGATAAAGGTACCTCAGGGGTGAATCCCCTTCTCTTTGTTGGGACATGCACAGGGGAGCCTGTCCCAGGCTGGTTGGTTTGGAGCAGCAAACCTGTTCCATGGGGCTGGTTGGTGTCTGTGCCTCCTGACACAGCCCTGATCCCTTTTCCCTCTGTTCCAGCTGCCCCACAGCTCCTGGGAGCGCAGGGATCCTGTTCCCAGGGAGCCTGCTACCCTCCCCCAGGGGACCTGCTGCTGGGACGAGCCCCTCACCTGAGAGCCTCCTCCACCTGCGGCCTCAGCAAGCCCGAGACGTACTGCACACCCCACGGCCAGGTACAGCCCCTGCTCACCCCAACCCTCCCAGGGTGCAGTGCCTTCATCCATCTCATCCTCCCCAGGGTGCAGTGCCTTCATCCATCTCATCCTCCCCAGGGGCAGCAGTGCCTTCATCCATCCCAAACCTCCCCGGGGTGCAGTGCCTTCATCCATCTCATCCTCCCAAGGGTGCAGTGCCTTCATCCATCTCATCCTCCCAAGGGTGCAGTGCCTTCATCCATCCCATCCTCCCTGGGGTGCAGTGCCTTCATCCATCCCACCCTCCCCACGCCTCCAGGGATGTGTCCAGGCTGAGCTGGGCTAACTGGAGTTGTCTCTGCCCGTGGCAGGGGCTGGAATGGGATGAGCTTTAAGGTCCTTTGCTACCCAAATGCTGGGATTTGTCCCTCTCCCAGCCCTGCTGGGTCACTGCACCACCTGCAGCGTCCCCTGGAGCCTCCTCTGCCATCCTCATGGATGAGGAGCTGAGCACGAAGGCAGTGGCAGGGCATGGGCAGCACAGAGGTGCACAGAGAAAAACACCCCAGCCCCCTATCCCCAGACATTTTATTATAAACCAAATCGTGTTTTACTTGTCAGAAACGGGAACATTCCAGGCCTTTCACAGAGACTTTGAAAAGCTGCTAAAGTGAGCAAGAGCTTTCAAAGAGAGTTTTTAAAGTGAGCAAGAGTTTTCAATGGCTGGTTGTGCAGGGGCAGGAGATCCTGCTGGGGGGATAATGCTTCCTCCAGCTGCAGATTCCCCGAGGCAGGGGGAGAGCTTAAGGAGAAATGTGCCCGAGCACAGAGCTGAGACTTCCTACAGCCTTCCTGAGGCTGCTGTTAACCCTGTGAGTGCCCTGGGAGGAGCCCCGAGGGTTCAGTGCAGGACAGGCAGAAAGGAAGAGATGCTCCAGAGGAAAGGAGCTGGCAGCCCTCCAGTGGGGCAGTGTTTTGTGCACTGGAGCCCAGCTCCAGTGAGTCAGCCTTCTCCTGCTTTTAATTCCCCTGCAAACTGAAGGCCAAGATGTGGCTGTGAGCAGATTGTGGAGCCAGCGGTGTCCTGGCTGGGCTGGAGAGATTTCCTCTCGTCCCTGAGCTCAGGGAGGGGGCAGCTCCCGGCCCAGAGGGGTGTGAGCCTCGAACCCTCCTGGATGCTGGGCTGGCTGCAGCATCTCTCCTCCCTCAGCTCCTTTTCTAGGCTGACAGTCACAGTCAGGCATTTCCTCCACTCCCTTCTTCTGGAGCTCCTGCTGCTCCCTGCGATCAGGATTTGTGCTCACCACACAAATAAACCCCTTCCCATGGCTTAACTGGGTTTTCCTTCCAAATTTCTGCTTATAGATGAGGAAAATTGTTCATAATTGTGTCTCTGAAATGTACATTTAACAATGACTTTTGGCAGAGACTTTTATTTGACAAGGGAGCATGGGGGCCTTGTGCTTGGGAAGTGAGTGTGGACAAAACCTTGATTAAACTGCTCATGCTGACAGCAGCTGGAATGGGCCGGGCACCCCCTTTGCCTGGCCCTGGGAGCTCCTTCAGAGGGCATCACTGGGATCCTCTGCACCATCTGTGATCTTTGCAGTGGAGCCTGGCCATCTCTGCTGGCTGTGCTGCAGCTGGAGCAGCAATGACCTGCTGGCTGCAGGACCAGGGACTGCAGGAAGGCAGGGAGCAAGGCTGCAGTGGTCTCCCCCAGGCTACAAATCCCCAACTGTTGGGTTTTCACATCCCTCATCCCTTGTCTTTCAAGTACCAGGGTTAAAGGGGATATGGAACAATTAACATTCTGTTGAGTTGGATTCTCCAGTTTGGGGAATGGGGTCTTTGCTTCCTTATGTTTTGCTCCTTTCCTTTATTGAAATGAGAGGTTCAGAGTTACTGATAGCAAATCCCCTGATTTCTGTTCTGCAGCTGTAATTGCTGATGGAGGTTTGATTATACCAGCTCTTGACTTGGGAGAAATCCCCACGGCTTCAGCATTTCCTAATTTTCCCCTCCCTTTCTCTACTTCCCTAATTTAAGCAAAACTGAACTCGATTTCCCTATTCCCACCCTATAAAAAGCAAGCACATTTAATTTATAGACTCCTAGGACTCTTTTTTTGGCTTGCTCTTGTTCAGTTGCCAAATAGGTACAAATCTGGAGGTGGTTTTGCAAGCTCAGCAGAGGGCATGGGACGAGGGGTTGCTGTCACTGCTGCAGTGCCAGGGCTGCCAGCACTGCCCTGCTGCTCCCTGCTGGCCCCAGGGCCCTCTTTTGCAACTCTGGTGGTCACTCATCAACTTCAGCCTCTGCTCCATTGTCTGCCCCAGCTGCAGATCCCTCTAACCTTTATACTTGGCACTCTGATTACTCCATCCCTGGCTGGGCTCAGCCCCGTGAAACCCAAAAGGGACACTCAGAGCAGGGATGGGAGGTGGGAGCAGGCAGGCCAATGGTCCAGCCTGGAAACCACTCAGAGCTTGGGAGGTGCTGCTGGAGCTGGGAGGGAAACGGAACAGAAAAGAGGAAAAGGAGCAAGGCTGGATTTGGAGGTGCTGAGGAAAGGCTCAGTGTGAGACTCTGCTGGGCTGAGCTCAGCACTTCTCTTCCTTTAGCCACAGAACATATATAATTTATATGCTATATATGTAAATCTGAATGTATGCACAGCCCTGAGGAGCTCGGGGCAGCTCCCACTGGTGCCTCTGGCCCAGGGCAGGCACAGAGGGGCTTCCACAGACCCCTTGAGCATCCCTGTGAGATCCTGTGCCAGCAACAGGAGAGGAGCAGAGCTGTGTCCCTGTGCTGCTGCCCCTGGAGCACATCAGGGGGGTGATTGTGAGTCCTCACCCTCCAGCCCTGGGACACTTTGGATATTTATAATGTTTGCATAGGATTTTCTGCCTTGTCTCACCTGCTCCTTGTGGGCAGTGACCTCCCTCAGCTCTGGAGTGAGGGTGACACGGATCCATCCACAGGGATTGAGAGGACAGGCTCCAGAGGGTCTGGTTGCTGTGGGAGCCCGGGGAGGGAGATGTGAGCCCAGCAGAGCCTGGCACAGCGCAGGGCTCCCTCCTGATGGATGCTGGCAGCTGCCTGGCAGAGCTGCTCTGCAGCATGGCTGCAGCCTCAGCTCCCCCTCCTCTTCGGCTGCTTCCAAAAATCCCGGCCGGTGGCTGCCAGGAGCGGGTGCCAGACGGCTCCGGAGCTGTGCTGGCTGCTGCTCACATCTGCTGGGCCACCTCCCTGAGCCACCCGGCGAGCTGCAGCCCAGGGCAGCAGGGACAGAGCTGTGCCTCGCCTTCCTCCCAGCCCCACAGCAAGCTTTGCACAGGAACATCCACAGGATCATGGAATAACTGTGGTTGCATGGCACCAAACCTTCTAGTTTGGGTTTTTCTCCATCAAGTCAGGGTTTGCACGGAATGATTTGTGTTTCTGAAGGGCTGCAGGTAATGAATGCAGGAACCGCAGGCTGCTGCTCGGTGCTTATCTCACTCAGGCGTTCAGGCACGCCCTGCTCTTTGCTGCAGGGATGTGCCCCTGCCTGCCCGAGAAAAAACCCATTTCCCATCATTTTCCCCTCCTCCCTTTGCTGTGAATTACTTTTGTGAATTATCTCTCCATTACCCTTAGTCCGAGAACCTCCATAACCCACATTTTGGGTGGCTCTGGAGCAGTTTGGAGGCGCAGGGGGCAGAAGGGATTTCCCTGCTCACCTTTTCACCTTCCTCAAAAGCCAAACCCAGCGCAGTTCCCTGCCCGGCAGGGAGGGGAGGATGTGCTGGGAGCCCCTGGGGCACATCCCAAAATCTTCCATTTATCACGAAGTGCTGCAGCCCTCGTGGGCTCCAGGGGTCCACTGAACCCAGTTAAAAAAGAAAAAATAATGGGAAAGAGCTGGGAAGAGGTAGGTGCTGGTAAATCCTCATTTTGGGCTGTCATTTTTGGTAATTCCCTCTGTCCCAAGGAACTTTGAGACAGATAGTCAGTGTTGGTAAGAGCAAGTCCTGCTGTTGTGCAATACAGGGGTTTCACAATTTACTCCGAGGATGTGAAATGAATTTGGTTTCCAGTGTTAATTTTAGTCTTAATTTAAAAAATGAGGGGAAAAAAGAAAAAAAAGGAGATTTTTGCACCCAGCCCTGGGCTGCCTGGGAAGGGTTTGTCTCGTGCAGTTGAAGCTTCATTTTGACTCAGCACCACGTTTGCAGTGGGGCTGTTCTGGCTGCTGCAGAGCCCCGCTGTCCCTGGGAATGAGCTCATCAGCATGCACGAGTCACTCCTAATGAATAATTTAGCTGAGATTAACCTTTCCCCTTGCAGAAAACCTTCCTTTCTCCTTTGCTAAGCACAGCCAGGACTGGTGGGAAGTTTAATCACTGTTGGCAATTGTTCAGTAGATTATTTCTGTGCATAATTCCTGCAGCTCCCAGACAATTTGCTGCTCGTGGCCATTATCTGAAACTCAGAAATGAGTTCTGCCTAGTCCTGATTAAATTATTTGTGATTCTCACTGGTAGAGCCAGGGAAATTGCATGATTATATATTTTCAGCGCTATGTTTGCTTACTTTGCGATATTGTTATAAATATTGTCGTTTGCCAACTCCTGTGCTGGGGTATTTATAGACAGAGAACATAAAGATTGTGGAAAATGTGGAAACAGATGGGTTACAAGTGAGGATCTCACTGTGCACGGCAGGGAAGGGTTCCCAGAGCTGGGACAGAGCAGACTCAGGCCTGGGCTGTGTTAGGAATGAAACCACAGATTAATTTTTGCAAACCACAAATTAATTATTAAAAGGGAAACCGGAAATTGTGGCGTCACCGTGGCCCAGCAGCTGCCACCGACTGCACAGCCCCGTCCCTTCCCTGCCCTGTGAGTGAAGGGCCTTGTTTGGGCTTTGGGCTGGATTTGGCTCCTCTGTTTTAAGACCTGTGACCCTGTTTAAACCTCCCTGTGGCAGGTTTTGGCACGAGGTGGCTCTGAGGTGGCTCTGAGGTGGCCCTGAGGTGGCTCTGAGGTGGCCCTGAGGTGGCTCTGAGGTGCTGCTCGTCCCTTGTCACCCCGTGTCCCTGCTCAGTCACTGAAAGCTGATTCCCCACCAGGGTCCCAAGGTGCCTCTGGTGTCACCTAAAGCCACTGCAGCCGTGCCAGCCCTGCAGAGGGGATCTCATTCCCTTCCCTGTGCCAGCTGTGCCCCTGCCAGGCCCAGTCCCCTCCTGTCCCCCAGGCCCACTCTGCACCCAGGGTGACCTTTCTGAGCCCTCAGGGCTGGCTCCTGCCTTCTCTGGCAAACTCTGCTCCATCCTCCCTAATCCCTCAGAGGCTCTGGGACGTGTCAGTGTGACAGACGTGTCCCACTGCTCCATTTGGGAGGCTCCTCTGCTGCTCAGGCCACTGACAGCTCAGAATCCCAGAAGGTTTGGGCTGGAGAAGATGCAGTTCCAGTGCCCTGTCATGGGACACCTTCCACTGTCCCAGGCTGCTCCAAGCCCCATCCAACCTGGCCTTGGACGCTTCTGGGGATGGGGCAGTTTCTCTGGATAACCCATCTGCCACCAGGCTGGAGCTGCTGAGCCCTTCACGTCATTCCCTGAGCAGCGTCTTTCCCCTCTCAGTGGTCTCTGCAGTCCCTGGTGTTTGCTCCACTCCAAGGGCTTCAGTTGGGGCCTCCCTGTATCCCCCCGGGATGCTGCTGTGGGTTCCTCATTCCCCATCATCTCCTCATTCCCCATCTCCTCACTCCCCATCATCTCCTCACTCTCCATCTCCTCATTCCCCATCATCTCCTCATTCCCCATCCCCCTGGCCCTGCCTTTCCCCACCTTGGCCTCACCTGGCTGTTTCCATCCCGGTTTCCTGGTGGTCCCTGCCCATCCTGCTCTCCCACCTGAGCCTGTCTCTCCCCTTGGCTGCTGTCCAGCCCTTCCCCTCTCCCGGCTCTTGTCAATCCCTTTCCTGCTGCTTTGTGCCCATGTTCCGGCTCGGGAGCCCCGCGGTGGTGGCTGCTGGTGGCTGCAGGGAGCGTTGCCTGGTTAGTGACATTTTGGGTATTTGTTTGCTCCCGGGGGACAGTTTTCTCCCGTCCCCACGTTCCCCGTGCTAAATCCCTGTTTACTCCTTGGATTACTTGCTCAAGTGAAGGGCTGAACTTTGAGCCACTCGACTTCCCACCCCCTGGCTTCTCACCCACTGCTTGCTCCTGCTCTGCTCCCGGGGGAGAGCCCTGGGGGCCGAGCATCGCCCTGGGCCCTTGGATAGGAGAGAAAGGCTCTTGTGTTCAGCCCCTCGGCTGTGTGGAAAGGGCAAACCAGTCCTGAAAACTGCAAAGGGCTTTCTATCAAGTGTTGGCATTGTGGAAACCAGGGGGGGTCACTTAAAAAACCACAGTTTTGGTGGTTCGCCAAAAATCTGTGTTAGTCCAAAGCATTTTGGGTTTAGCTTCTAGTCCATAAAGCCTTGAGTTGTGGTTTTTAATAAGGTGTGGAGGGAAGCACTTGAGGTCTGTGTGTCGTCAGTCTCACCGTGCTCCTTCAGCTCTCTCTAAATGAGCTGTGCTGATGCTCTTTGGTCCTTAACGAACCCACCCTGCCTTTCCTCCTCATCCCTGAGGCCCTTCCCTGCCCGGTGCTGGGATGGTCACTCCCACTGTCCCTTCTCTTGCAGTGGAGCATGAAATGCTGCAGGTGTGACTCGAGGCTGCCCCACAGCTACAGCGGGCACCGCGTGGAGAACGTGCTGTCCTCGGCCGGCCGCGCGCGCTGGTGGCAGTCCCAGAACGGTGAGGGCCACCGGGGTCACCCGGACACAAACTGCTGCCAAAAACCCGCCGAGGGCAACAGGGAATTGCTGAGCTCCGTGGATGGGGGGAAAGGAGGAAATGACTGGCCTGGCCGGTTATTGTCCCCATGTCCCCGGTGACGGAGCCTCTCTGTGCCCGCAGGCGTCGAGCGCGTGTCCCTGCAGCTGGACCTGGAGCAGATGTTCCAGCTGGACGGCGTCGTGCTGCACTTCAGGGTCGGTGTCTGTGGGCAGCTCCTGTGCCCGTGAGGTGCCAGCCCGAGGTGCCAGCCCGAGGTGGCAGCCCGAGGTGCCAGCCCCTGTGTCTGTCCCTGCCCGCAGTCGCCGCCCGCAGCGATGCTCGTGGAGCGCTCGGTGGACGCCGGCAGGACGTGGCAGGTGCTGCAGTACCTGGCCTCCGACTGCGCTGCCGCCTTCCCCCGCGTGCCCCGCGGCTCCCCCCAGGGCTGGCAGGACCCCCGGTGCCAGGAGCTGCGGGGACACCCCCTGCACGGGGGCACGGTAGGGACTGGGGCTCATGGCAGGGACCCCTCCTGGGGCCCTGGGGTTGGGTGGGGGGTGCTGCAGGAACACGGGGGGGACTGGGGGCCTCGGACACCTGGGGAGGGATGGGGACTGGGGACCTCAGACACCTGGTGAGGGCAGTCCTCAGGAGGATTGCTGCTCCTCTGGCAGGAAAGCCTTTGCTTTGCTCTGTGACGGGCGAGGTGTTGTGTCCTCTGCAGCTCTAAGGGCTGTCCCTGTGTTTGGTGACATTGTGCAGAGGCCAGTCCAGAGCACGCAGTCCCCAGAGCAGGAGCAGAGAGCAGCTTGAGTTTCCTGCTTTTTAACCTGTTCTTTTTTCCCCTCTCAGGTGAAATTCAGTGTTCGAGACCTGGGGTCTACCATCAGCTCCTCTTACAGCCAAGCCATCGAGGGTAAGTGCTGGGCCTCCCCCAGAGCTGAGCAGGGAGAGGGGATGGTTCTCCCTGCAGTGATGGGAAATGCTGAGCTGGTTCCCCGTGGTTCTCCCTGCAGTGATGGGAAATGCTGAGCTGGGGTGACCCCGGGCACCCTGAGCTGCACGTCCAGGCTGGCAAGGAGCAACTTTGGTCTTTGCTGATGGCTCAGCTGCTGCTCTTTGTGCCAGTTCCCCCTTCCCTTTCTCCAAGCCCTCCCCACCAGTTGCAAAGAGCTTCTGCCGGGCACCTGCTGCCCCTCACTCCTGTCCCCTGTCCCCAACAGAGCTGGGGCCCTTCACCAACCTGCGCATCAACTTCACGGCGCTGCCCCACATCCCACGCCAGGGCTACCACTCGCCCAGCACCTTCTACGCCGTGACAGAGATGCAGGTGCTGGGGAGCTGCTTCTGCCACGGCCACGCCGAGCGCTGCGCCCCTGCGGGGGACCAGCACAGCACGGTGAGCCGGGGGCCCCGGGGTGGCTCCAGTGCCTGCCTGGGGGACACCTGGGCCACAGCGAGCAGAAATGGGCTGCAGGAGGCTCTTCCATGGGCATGAGCTGGAGAGGGATGGGGAGGGTGAGGCTGCGTCCTGCTCTGCTGGGTGGGTCAGCCCTGGTCTGTGCCGCAGGTCCCTGGGCACTGCGTGTGCCAGCACAACACGGCCGGGCCGCACTGCGAGCGCTGCGCTGCCCTGTTCAACGCCCGGCCCTGGGCACCCGCCGACGACAGCGACCCCCGCGCGTGCCAGCGTACGGCCAGTGCTCCCCCAAACCAAACCCTGCCCGGCTCCCAGCCCCTTTCCTGGCTCTGGGGGGCTGGGAGGTGACTCGGTGTCCCGGCACCTTTGCCTCTCAGTGCCCGGCCCCTGGTGCCACGGTGGGGCTGTCACCGTGTCACGCAGAGCCTTGGGCACCCTCTAGTGCCACCGCTGCTGCTGCTGAGGGCTCTGCAGGGCTCCACCTGAGCCGTGTTCTGGGGTGTTTTAGGATGTGACTGCAATGGTCACTCGTCCTCGTGCCACTTTGACCCCGAGCTGTACCAGGCCAGCGGCGGGGCCAGCGGGGGAGTGTGTGACAGCTGCCAGCACAACACCGAGGGCAACAACTGCGAGCGCTGCAAAACCAACTATTTCCGCAACCCACGGCGCGAGCTGAGCCACCCCGAGGCCTGTCTGCGTGAGTGACACCCCAAAGCCCCCCAGCACCTTCCCCGGGACCTGCCCCCTCAGCTGGGACGTTTCTCCCGTTGGCAGCCTGTGAGTGTGACCCGGATGGCACCGTGCCCGGCTCCGTCTGTGACCCGGGGACAGGGCGCTGTGTCTGCAAGGACAACGTGCAGGGCGAGCGCTGCCACCTCTGCAAGCCGGGCTTTGCCCAGCTGGCCGCTGCCAACCCCGCTGGGTGCCGCAGTGAGTTCCCCTGGGACACCCCCCTGCCCCAGGGTGCCCCCTCCCCACCTCTGACCCCTCCAAAAGGGACCCGGCTCCTGCCCCACTTTGGTTTGGGGTTTTCAAGCCAAAAGCTCGTTTTGAAAAGGTTTATAAAAGCCCCTTGTTTGGTCTGGGGTGGTTTTAGGTGTAAGTTCAGCCAAAAGCACAGGGCAGGTGGGGTTTGGGGGGATGCAGCTGTATCCTGGGTGATGCCCTGAGGGGCCCTGGGGCAGCTGTGGGTTGGGGCACTGCTGTGTCCCCCTGGGCAGGGGATGCTGTCAGAGCGAGGTGCAGATCTCCTGAGCGCAGGTGGGCAGGGAGAGAGGGAGAAGCCCCCCTTTGTGAGGCTGCTCCCACCACAGCAGCCCCTCCCTGTGGCAGGATGCACCTGCAATGCCCTGGGCACGCGGCAGGACACGGCGCCCTGTGACAGCGACAGCGGCAGCTGCTTCTGCCTGCCCAACGTGGTGGGCAGCGACTGCGGGCAGTGCTCGGCCGGGCACTGGGGGCTGGCTGGAGGGCAGGGCTGCCGGCCCTGTGCCTGCCACCCCCGTGGTTCCCACAGCCCCAACTGCAACCAGGTACCCCCAGCCCCCGGGGCAGCCTTGGGGTGACTCCTCTTCCTGCTTTCCTCTGCATTGCCCTCTGCTTGCTCTGCTCTTTCCCACTCCACGCTGCTGCTGGGATGGGCTCTCGGGGCTTGAGCTGCACAGACCAGGGTGCCACGGCCACAGCTCTGTGTCCCCTCACTGGGGACCTGTCAGAGCATCAAAGCCACCTGCAGGGTGGCTCCTTTGTCCTGTCTCATCCATAGGAGCCTTCACAAAAAGAGCTGTGTGTTCCCCAGTGCGTCCCACTCCTATTTTCCTTCTAATTCTTAGAAAACACCACGACAGACTGTTCAGGAAAATGAAAGAAGGTGGTAATTACTGAGGCAAGATTTAGTCACTTTAACAAGCCTGATATTTATCAAGGAAGTCCTAATAAGACATCTTCATACAGGCGAGGGAAGTTAATTATGCTCATTTGTCAATGAAAAGCATGTGTGCCACTTCAGGCTTAAGAGGCAACTGGGAAAATGAAAGTTAAATGTAAAAAAACCCAAACCATGACAAATTCTAAGAGCCTAAGATAGGTTCCAAACGAGCTCAGCGTGGGGAGGAGACCTGAGATGGCAAAGCAGCTGCTCGTGGGCGATTCTTTGTTTTTGAAACAAGGCTGAGCAGCCTCCTCGTGGTGCTGGGGCTGTTTGGAGCCTGTTTGCATCCTGTGCCTGAGCTGCAGCCTGGCACAGGCACAGGCTGAGAGGAGGAAATGTCGCTGTGCTGGTGTCAGGAGCAGCTGGGGGAGAGCTGTGCCAGTGCCCAGCACTGGGTGTCCCTGATGTGTCCCCTCTCAGTTCACAGGACAGTGTCCGTGCAGGGATGGCTTCACAGGACAGACGTGCTCGGCCGTGGGGCAGCAGCAGTGCCCGCCCCGGCACTACAGGGATGCTCAGGGAGGGTGCACAGGTACTGCTCCGGCCTGGCCTTTCCTCTGGGAGGTCACAATTACCTGGGAAAAGCTGCCCCACGTCCTGACATGTGTGCTCCCATTGCTGGGCAAGAGATTTCCTCTCTGGAGCAGCCTCCCAGTTCATCTCCAGTGTCACCAGTGCCCTCCCAGCAGCCTTGGGCGAGTCCTGGCCCACCCTGGGCTGGCCCTGTAGGGTCAGGGGCTGTGCCAGCTCCTGGGCCTGGGGCTCTCCCCGTTCCTCTGCCTGTGCCACCTTTGATGTGGGAGCTGGCGGGAGGGGATGGATGTCAGGTTGGGTTGGGACCTCATTAACCCTAATTAAAGGGCTGGTTTTATACAGATACAAAGTTATTCACCAGCACCTTCCCTCTCCCTCTGCCTTTCCCGTCCCAGAGTGCGACTGCGACTTCCAGGGCACGGAGGAGCTGGGCTGTGATGTGGCCACGGGCCGGTGCCTGTGCCGGGCGGGGGTCAGCGGGCCACGCTGTGCCCAGTGCCAGCAGGGCCACTGCAGCCCCTTCCCCGGCTGCCAGCTGTGCCACCCCTGCTTCCTCACCCACGGCGGGGACATCGAGCGCCTGCGCCAGCGCCAGGCCGGCCTGGCCAACGCCACGGCGCGGCTGCCCGCGGGCACGGGGGGCTCCCGGCTCGGCCCCCGCCTCTCCCAGGCGCAGGAGAGCCTGCAGCGGGCACAGGGCATCCTCAGCCACCCCTCGGGGACCCCGCAGGGGCTGGCACAGGCGGGCAGCACGCTCGCTGCCATCAGGTGAGGAGGGTGCTGCCCGTGGGGCATGGCCCTGACCCGCGAGGAGCTGCTGGGGTTTCTCTGTTCCGCTGGTTCTGCTTTGTTCCTGTCCCTGCCATGCCTGGCTCTGCTCACGGGGGAGCAGGGAAGCAGCAGAGCAGCCTCTGAGAAAGCCTGTCCTGTGCACAGTGTCCCCGAGGCACGAGGAGCGTGGGCAGCCTGTGTGGTGACACTCTCAGGGCTTTGTGGTGACACTCAGGGCTGTGTGGTGGCTCTCAGGGCTGTGTGGTGGCACTCAGGGCCGTGTGGTGACACTCAGAGCTGTGTGGTGACACTCTCAGGGCTTTGTGGTGACACTCAGGGCTGTGTGGTGACACTCTCAGGGCTGTGTGGTGACACTGAGGCCTGTGTGGTGACACTCAGAGCTGTGTGGTGGCACTGAGGCCTGTGTGGTGGCACTGAGGCCTGTGTGGTGGCTCTCAGGGCTGTGTGGTGACACTCAGAGCTGTGTGGTGGCTCTCAGAGCTGTGTGGTGACACTCAGGGCTGTGTGGTGACACTCAGGGCTGTGTGGTGACACTCAGGGCTGTGTGGTGACACTCAGAGCTGTGTGGTGACACTCAGGGCTGTGTGGTGACACTCAGGGCTGTGTGGTGGCTCTCAGGGCTGTGTGGTGACACTCAGAGCTGTGTGGTGACACTCTCAGGGCTTTGTGGTGACACTCAGGGCTGTGTGGTGACACTCAGGGCTGTGTGGTGACACTCTCAGGACTGTGTGGTGACACTCAGAGCTGTGTGGTGGCACTCAGGGCTGTGTGGTGACACTCAGAGCTGTGTGGTGGCACTCAGGGCTGTGTGGTGACACTCAGAGCTGTGTGGTGGCACTGAGGGCTGTGTGGTGGCACTGAGGCCTGTGTGGTGACACTCAGAGCTGTGTGGTGGCTCTCAGGGCTGTGTGGTGACACTCAGAGCTGTGTGGTGACACTCAGAGCTGTGTGGTGGCACTGAGGGCTGTGTGGTGGCTCTCAGGGCTGTGTGGTGACACTCAGAGCTGTGTGGTGACACTCAGAGCTGTGTGGTGGCACTGAGGGCTGTGTGGTGGCACTGAGGCCTGTGTGGTGACACTCAGAGCTGTGTGGTGGCACTGAGGGCTGTGTGGTGGCACTGAGGCCTGTGTGGTGGCTCTCAGGGCTGTGTGGTGACACTCTCAGAGCTGTGTGGTGACACTCAGAGCTGTGTGGTGGCTCTCAGAGCTGTGTGGTGACACTCAGGGCTGTGTGGTGACAGAGCTGTGTGGTGACACTCTCAGGGCTGTGTGGTGACACTCAGAGCTGTGTGGTGGCTCTCAGGCCTGTGTGGTGGCTCTCAGGGCTGTGTGGTGACACTCAGGGCTGTGTGGTGACACTCTCAGAGCTGTGTGGTGACACTCAGGGCTGTGTGGTGGCTCTCTCAGGGCACATCCATCATTCCTGGTCCCTGTGTGGGCACGGCCCTGCTGTGGAGGTGCTGCAGCCCAGCTCCTCTCTCTGCAATCCTGCGAGGTGCTGGCGTGTCCTCGGCTGTCTCTGGGCACAGAAGTGCTCCTTTGCCAGGTGCTGACAGTGCCCCAGCACAGGTGGCCCTCTCGGCCCTGTCTCTGGCTGCAGCTGCTTTGCTCTCTACCTCATTCACATTTTGTTCTTTTTCTGTCCCAGGGAGCAGGTCCGAGGCATAAATCCCGACCTTCATTTCCTGGATGACACTGCCTCCCTATCGAGGGAGCTGGAGGCCCTCAACAGCAGCTTGATTGTCACCAGCTCCCAGTACCAGAGCAAGAAGAGCCAGTTTGAGAGCAGCCGCAGCAGAGACGTGTCAGGTACAGCTCTGCAGCTGCAACATCTCTTAATTTGCAGTCATTCATTTACCCCAGCGTGGCTGCCTGGGCTTTCTCCCTGGCTGGGGAGATGAGAAGGGTTTTTTAAGGGTCAGCCTCAGAACAGCAAACAGATCTCCTCTCGCAGTGAGGGGAGGCTGCCCATGCAGCCTGCTCCATGACCCGGGCTTTCCCCCTCTCGGGGTGTTTGCTGGGGTGTTTTGGGGCCAGCAGCTCGTTCTGTGCTCCTGTTCCCCACCAGCACAATCTCTGCTGCCAGGGAGGGGTGGGAAAGGGACAGCCCTGCAGGGAGAGCGTCACTGAATCCGTGAGGCACCGAGAGAGCGGAGGTTGTGCACAGATGGAAGGGATGGAGGGTGGGGAAGAGAGCCAGGCGGCTGTCAGGGCCTGGGGAGGAGAAGAGCTAATTAAGTGCCAGTGCTGGTGGTGGCTGCCCTGAGTCCCTGCTCCAGCTGCTTCTCTCCCAGTGTCTCACTGCTGTCCCCTCCCCGCCACAGCACACAGCTCAGGGACGTGCCAGCCGTGCCCAGGGGCACCAGGACAGCTCAATCTGCAGCTCTGTCTGCTCAGAGCTCCATGTCCTGGCCACCCTCCTTCCAGTCTGTGCTGGAGGGGAATGATGGGGCCGCTCAGGAGCTGGGAAAAGGCTCTGAAATGTGTTCTGCCCTGCCAAAGCCCAGGATCAGAGTGTGTTTCTTGGCTGGCTTTCAGCCTTTTAACCCCAGCCCTGAGTTGAGTCCTTCAGGAGACCTTGAGCTCGCTGAGGGAATGGCTGAAAGGTGTTTGGAATTAAAAGGAGCTTTGGTGATGCCTTGGTGACTAATCCCTGGCTGCACCCTCTCCTGTGCACGAATGCATCCACGCAGGGCACAGGCAGTGCCTCCCCGAGGGGCCGCTGCATTTGTGACTCATTTGTGCCATTTATCGCCTTCACTCCCCCAGGAGCCTTCCAGACCATCCGCTCTGCCCACCAGAGCTCCAGCAGCGCCGCCAGCCTGGCCGCGGGTGCCCCGGGGCTGCTGGCCCAGGCCAGGGAGAGCCACCGCAGCGCCCTGGGGCTGCAGGGGGACCTGGCTGGGGACACGGCCAAGCTGCTGGCCCTGAAGGGAGAGCTGGCCTCAGCCCCCGACCTCACCCCTGTCATCAACCAGGTGAAGATGGAAAGCGGGTTTTGACCTTCCCACAGGGTGTGTCTGGTTTTTTCTGCCCTGGAGAGCTCAGAGGCAGGAGCCTGGTCCTGCAGCCCTGGTGTCTCCTCAGCATGGCAGCACCGAGTCTCTGTCCAGACAGAATTGGCTGAGGGGGTCACAGATCCCAAAGCTCTGCCCTCCACCCCCTCCCAGCCCTGTGCTTTTCCCTCCGGGGACTCATTCATGTCACTTCTTGTGTCTCCAATACCCACTTAATTTCTGGATGAGCTTTCTCTTATTTCTCCTTCACTGCTTTGTTATTGCCATGGAGATCCATTTTGGTGTCTGTTGCTGTGGAGACCACCAGCCTCCCCTCTCTGCTGCTGGGGGCACCAGCACGTTCTGAGCCACCAGCCCAGCCTGGCTGTGCACGTGCCCCTGCTGCAGTGTGAGTCTGGGGGTAATTCTGCCGATGCCAGAGTTAAATCTGCCACTGCTCTCCAGGGCTGTCTGGTCCAGCTCTCCCCCAAAGCAAACAGGGCAGATGGGTTTTCTGCAGAGCTGTTTGCTCCACACAGCTGTGCTGTTACTCCTCGTGAGCTGCTGGGGCTTGGCTCCTGTTTCTGCTGCAGCTCAGGCTGGTGAGGCCATGCTGGCCTGGTGTCACTGGCTCAGGTGAGGGCATCCAGCGCTGGCTGCCCTTCCCTGATGGTGGCACATCTCCAGTGCTTTGGGCTGTGCCACCTGTGTCACTGCTGGGCTCCCTCCTGTGCCCACACAGCTCCAGCAGCTCCCAGCTCCCTTGGCAGGGTCTGCCATCTCCATGGGGCTGGGTTTGCCATCCTGTGGGGCTGGGTTTGCCATCCTGTGGGGCTGGGTTTGCCATCCTGTGGGGCTGGGTTTGCCTCCCTGTGGGGCTGGGTTTGCCTCCCTGTGGGGCTGGGTTTGCCATCCCCATGGGGTTGGGTTTGCCATCCCTGTGGGCACCGAGCTGTGTCCAGCCGGGCACTGCCCAGCTCCAGCTCTCCTCTCTCCTCTCTTCTCCTCTCCTCTCCTCTCCCTGCCCAGGTGTGCGGAGGGGCCCGAGCAGAGCCGTGCACCCCTGCCCGCTGCCAGGGGCTGCTGTGCCCTCGGGACAACAGCTCTGGCTGTGGGGCTGGCCAGCCCTGCCACGGCCTCCTCCCGCTGGCCAGCGGGGCCCTGGCTGCGGCCGGCCAAGCGGCCAGGGAGTTCAGCAGCCTCAGTGCCCGGCTCCAGGACACGGCACAGCTGGTGAGTGTGGGCACTGCTCATCCCCCTGCTCGGCCCTCTGCTACCACAGAGAGAGCGAGGAATACCCACCTCAAACCCTCTTGGGGGCTTGATCCCTTGGGCGGCTTCAGAAATCCAGGAATTTGGGAGTGGGAGGGAATTTGTGTGTGTGGGTCCTGCCTCCCCAGCTGAGGGCACGGGGAGTGGCACTGGACACACCACAGGGCAGCCTCTCTCCCTCCTGGATTGGGATCAGAATGGCAGAAGGGCTGGGAATATGGAAAACTCTCAGATTCTGCAGGTTTGATGCATTTGATACAATCAGAGAGAGTTCATGTGTTAGGGCTCTTGCAGCTTCTTTCTGTGCCTCACAAAGAGAAAGTGAGCTTTCAAAGTAATTCAGAATCCATTTCAAAGGCGTTTTTAAAAGCTGAATGGTGCTGTCCATCTTTGAGAGCTTCCTTTGGAGATCCAACCCTCAGTCTTTAACATTTCCAGTCCTTTAAAGCTGGGAGAGCAGGGAACAGCACGGAGCCTGGCTCGGGTCAGAGCAGAGGCTCTGGATGGAGCAGAGGCAGCATCAGGCCATTGCTGTGTGCAGATTAAGACCACAGAGCTGTCAGCGAGTCAGATCCAGAGCAGCAGCCGGCGGCTGGTGGAGCAGCTGGGGGTGACCAGGACGCAGATCCAGGGGGACGTGCAGCGCGTGCGGCAGCTCCTGCAGCGAGTGCGGAGCTTCCTGGCAGGTACCTCTGGCAGGGCAGGGCTGCAGCCTGCTGCATGTGTGGATACAGCTGCTGTTTGTACCGATCTGAGCTTGGAAAAGGCCTCCAAGGTCACTGAGTCCCTGCTGTGCCCGATCCCTGCCCTGCCACCAGCCCAGAGCAGCGAGTGGCACGTCCGGGTGCTCCCTGGGCACTCGAGGGATGGGGATTTGCAGCCAGCAGTGACCTGATGCACAGAGGCTTTCTGGCCACGCTCACTGATGCAGACAGACAGACAGACAGATGACCCTTCTCTGGAGCAGGCTGTTAATCAGATGAGAATTCCTTGTTGTCCTACAAACTGATGGGAAGACTTATTGTTCACAGACAGATTGTAATAACATAATGAGCCTCCTGAGCATTAGCTGAAAAAGAAAACCAGGTCATTTGGTGCTGCCTGGTGTTAATGATGAGTGAAGATATTTCTGAGCTAATCGCTGGGCTAATGTCCCATGGGCTCTGCCTGCTTCTGATTTATTAACTTTTATTTGTGAAATGAAAAAAGGCTTGTCTTGAAACACACCCTCATCTGCTCAGTGAGGGCTGCCTGGCTGCTCTGGGCTCAGCCATGGTGTTATCGTTGCCAAATTCAAGGTATCATTTCAGCTGTCTCCTGAAAGTTTTGCTGGTGTGAATGAGAAGTGCATGGAATTCAGGGAGGTTAATTCAGGAGGGATCCTGGCAGCTGTGTGGAACGAGATGTGTGTGAGCTGTGCATGGGTGCCTGCCCTCCTCCTGCCTTGCACTCCCACCTTCCCTGAAGCTCTGTCCGCGGGCTCTGCAGACAAGGACACGGACCCTGCCGCTATCCAGGAAATCAGTGAGTCAGTTCTCTCCCTGCGGCTCCCCACGGACGCTGCTGCTGTCCGGAGGAGAATGACCGAGATCCAAAAGCTGGCGGCGGAGCTGCAGTGCCCGGAGGACATCCTGGCCCAGACGGCCGAGGACATCGCCAGGGCCAAGAGGCTGCAGCAGGAGGCAGAACAGGCCAGGTCGGTGCGGGGTCAGGGCTGTTGGCAGCTGAGGGTCCCTTGGCTGGGGTGGAACTGCTGGTTCTCAGCTGCCTTCAAACCTTGCTCTGCCCGAGCAGACTTGCACAAGCTGAAGTTTTAGGCCAGGATCTTCTGTGTCCATCCAGTGCCTAAAAGAATGAGTCTGCAATCTCCAGACACCTCCCTGGGGCCCTGGTGCAAATAAATCTCCCAAGAATAGTTCCTGTTATAGATACCAGGACAAGAAGGGCTTTATTGAAAGCGGTGGAGGCTTTTCTCTTATCTCGAGTGCTGTGCTGGGAGATGACAGCGTTGCCCTGGTATTATTAGTTGATATTGGTGACCTACATCCTAATTGCACAAGAGAGCACGGGGAGAGTCAAGGGGCTATTTGCTTTCTGGGTGAAAGTTGGGAGGATTATTCCATGCTCCCTTGAAAAGTAATTACAGGGTGTCCTTGCCAGTTTGGAGCATCTGCTTTGTCACAAGTTGACTTGCAGCAATACCCCAGCGAGAAGGTCAGCAGGATAAATCTGTAAACTCCTTGGCAGTGTCTGACACCTGCTTAACCTGCTGCAAGTGATGAGACAGGCGAGCCTGGCTTTCTCCAGAGCTCGGTCACCTGGCCTGAGCAGTCCCTCTGGGAGCAGGAAACTGTTCATTGGAGCTGCTTCCCTGCTCATTGCTTTCCCTTTGATACCTTTCATGCACTGTGAAATAAACGTTTCTAACTAGTTTGAAGGAAGGTGTTGCTCTCCCCTTCTGAGTTAGTCTCCTCTGCTCGGGGCTGTGAAATGGAATGGATGTTTCTCTCACAAGGAAACCTGCTGGAGTCCAGATGTGTGGGGTTTTGGGTTTGGGGGTGGGAGATTGGAACTTTCCCAGCAGCAATCCTCTCTTGCTTCCCAAGCTCCCCAGTCTTACCCCTGTGGCCTCAAGTTCCAGTCTGTGCCCTTATCCACCCTCACTGCTGCCTGCTTCCCCCTTCCCAGGAACCGGGCAAACGCCGTGGAGGGCAGCGTGGAGGAGGTGCTGGGCAACCTGCAGCGAGCCAACACCGTGCTGCTGGAGGCCCAGGGGGCCCTCAGGGGCTCGGGCTCCTCGCTGCGCTTCATCCAGGAGCGTGTGGAGGAGGCGAGTGCTGCCTTCCCACAAACCGCCCCGAGCCCCCGTGCGTGTCCCTCAGCCAGCAGAGCTGGGCCTGCGCGGGGAGGGTTTGGATGCGATCCCCCTGATCTCTCTGCCCGCAGATCGAGGCTGTCCTGGGGCCGGCACAGAAGCACGTGGGGGCCGTGGGGCCGGGGCTGGCGGGGCTGGCAGGACGGCTGGCCCAGCTGCAGCACAGCGCGGCCCAGAACCGCCTGCGGGCCGGGGACACGCGCGACGCGGCGGCCGTGGCGGCTCGGCAGGCCGGCGGTGTCCAGCAGGTACCGACCCCGGCTGTGCCCGCTGCCAGACCCCACGGGAGATCTCCTGTGCTGCTGGGCTGGCAGGGCACAGCCTCAGGCCTCTGCTGAACTGCCTCAGAGCAATTCCCACTCCTATTCCCAATTCCCATTTCTGCTCCGTGTGCCTGAGGCACAGCAGCTCTGTCAGCCTTGGAGAGCACCACAAACTGTCACACGTCTGGTAACGGGGACAAGGCTCTGGTGCAGCATCCATTTCATACCTAAACAGGATTCAGCACTGGAAGTCCCCGTTCTCCCCAGCCCTCTGGATCTCCCCTGCAGTGTTTGTTTGTTTGTTTTTGGGCAGGCTTTTGCGCAGGTGAAGGAGCTGTACTCGGAGCTGCAGAGCAGGATGGAGCAGGGCCTGGCGCTGGGGGAGCAGGGCAGCAGGGTGCAGAGCATCGGCCGGGAGGCACAGGCTCTCTTCCAGGAGACCATGGCCATCATGCTCAGGATGCAGAGTAAGGCTCTCCCAAGCTCATCGTGCCCTGGGGAAGAGCTTGGGCTGCTCTGGTGTGATGAGGGGACAGTGAGGGGGTGGGATTTGGGCTGTAGCTGCAGGTGCTGTGCCAGGAAATGGAGTTTTCAAGGGTGCCACCATGGAGGGAAGCCCTTCCTGCAGTGCCACTGTGCTGCCCTTTGCCTCCACACACTCACTTCCATTTCTTGGCATTCAAAACTAATGGGAGTGGTGTTTTGGGGGTTGTTGAGAGGAGCAGAGGGGGTGCAGGATGTTGCTTTTCTTGCCCCATCAGAGCTGTGATGGGGCATCAGAGTGAGGTGGAGGCTCAGCCCGACCCCAGCACATTAACCCTTCCCTTCCCTGGCCTCTCTCCTCAGCTTTAGAGTCAGAAATTCGGGAAGGCAACGAGGCTCTGGTGGCCAGGATGTCACGGCTGTCGGGGCTGGAGGAGAAGGTGGGAAGGATCCGGGACAACATCAAGAGGAAAGTCGCCTTCTTCGAGAGCTGCTCCTGAGCAGCCCCCGTGCTCCAGGGCATCGCTGCCTCCTCTGCTCACACCGGCTGCTGCATTCAGTCCCATTTCCCAGCTGCTGTGCTCCTCTGCCCAGTATCCCTATTTTTAGCAAGTTAATTTTCCACACCTCTGGAAAACAGCTTCCCTGAACTACAGGAGCAACCCCATGGAGTGGGTTGGACTGGCCAAAGCTGCCCAGTGGTTGGAGGAAAAAGGGGAGGAAATCGGGCTCCCATGGCAAATAAACACATCCCCAGGTTGTTATTTCCACAGGGCTTTATAAATCAGGAAATTATTTTTTTCTTCTTCTAGCCAATTCAAGCCCTTTAAGCTGGATTTCACTGTTCAAATTAAAGCCCTCCTGTGGGGTCTTCTAAAGCTTTTTATCTGTGCTGCAGTTAATTCTTCAAACATGCCATAGCTTCAGTACTTCCCTCAGAGATCTTTCTTCAAATAAGCAGATCAGAGAAATGGAGAATTTTATCTCCCTCTGTACAACATACCTATATTTATGCAAATTAGAGAAACACAGGCTCATAGTGGAAGGTGAAGTCAGATGTCTTGTCTGATTTTCTGCCACAATCTGCTTATTTACCACAGAACATTTTGCCAGAAAAACACCAGCGGGGGCAGGTCTGGGATGCACAGGGAAAGCTTTAGGAGGGACTTAACAGACCATTTCCACATCAGATTTCTATGAATAAACAAGAGGCACTTTACAAAACAAATCTCAGCTTTATTAAGCAAGTGTTCATTGTGCAATTACAGCCTTGGAAGCGGAGCTCAGACCTTGCTGTGTTACTGTCAGACACAGGGAGGTTTCTTGCAGGTTTGTCTCAGTGAGGGCTGAGCAGCCTGGGCAGCTGAACTCGGGTGCCAAAGCCTGGGACTCCCCGAGGCCGAGGAGAGGGTGAGGGCTGTAAAAACCACGGGAGAGAAGCTCTGCATGGCTTTGGTTTATGGGGATGATGTGCAGCGCGTTTGTGCCTCGACAACTCAGCAGGGTACAGAAATCAGAAGCTGGTAGCACTGATGATGCTCTATGGTAATGTACACTGGGTGTGGCAGCAGGAGCCCCAGGCCTTCCCTCGCCTCCTCCCAGCTGGAATGATCCAGAAACACCCGAGCAGTGATGGATCCTGGCACTGCTGTGCCCTGTCCCCAGCTGGACACTGCTCTCCAGAGCTGCTCAAGGGGCAGAGCCTCCTTTCCTGCTCACACTGGCCGTGTCTGCCTCTGGAGTGCAGAAAAGAGTAAAAGAGCCCTTCTGGTTCTGCAAGAGAGAGAATTCCAGGTGAGGACTGGGCTTTGTCCCTGCCCTGCTCCCTGCAGAACGAGCTGCTGCTAATGAGCCTCAGTGGGGACAGGGACAGCTCCATCCCTTTGAGGGCTGCAGGGGTTGTCACAGCACTGAGTGTTGGAAGGGGCCCCTTTGGAGTCTGGGGGGCTCTAACTCGCATTTGTCTCTGCTCTTCATCCTTTGTGTGCCCCAGTCCTGCTCAAACGAGCTCATCAGCAGAGACTGGCACAGGACATGAGAGGAGGGAGCTCCCTTGATGTCGCTTTTGAGGAGAGCTCTGCCAGCAGGAGCTCACCTTTGGGATATTTGGATCTAACAGCAAAGCTTCTCACTGCTCACATCCAAAGTGGTGCAAATGATAACAGGACTGAGCCAAGCTGTGGTCAAACAGGATCAAACCTTCATCATTTCACTCTGCTTTACAAAATGAGCATCTCTGGGCTCTGCTCACAAAGACATTCAAGCCTGCCTGGGCCAGGTCTGGGAAGGAGATGTGCTGAGCTCTGGGCCTGCAGCTCCTGTCAGCCCCTTGCTCTCAGCTGAGACCCAGCTGGGCAGCCTCAGTTCCAGCTGAGGGACAGGTCTGCATCAGCATTTCCCCCACAAAACCATTGTGGAGTTTGGTATGACAAAGCCCTGCTTGGCTTCCTCTCTCACATTCCTGGGAAAGCTGGAGGTGATGTAAAAGCTGGGTTCCGAGTCAGCGGCGTGGCCCTGATGGAAGCTGAGCTGACTCATTGCTGGGGAGGTGGAGGGGTTGGGGAAAGGCTTTTTCTCTTGCAAAAACCAGGGATTGTTTATTTAATGTACAATCACTGTGCTATCTGTGCCTTTCCCTTTTGCCTGCCCTAATTGGATTAATTAAGAGCAGCTGATGATTGGATTGCAGGGCACTCACCTCACGTGGCTGCCTCCATCACATGATCAAACAAACTCCAGTTTGCCCAGTGCCACAGTGAGACGAGTGCTTACTGGTTTTCACTGGAACGAGAACCTCTGACTTGAAATGGCTGGTTGGGAATGGGTGAAAGGGAACAGAAAGAAAAGAAATAGCAATTATTTATGATCATTCTGTGGGGGAATTGTGGTGTCAATGTACAGAACAGAGCTGTGAGAGCAGAGCAGGGCTGGGTGCAGCCCCTGCAGCCAAGGCAGGCTCTGCCCTCAGCACATTGAAGCACTGATAACTTCTGGAAAAGCAGCATGTTCCAGAGCCTGGGACAGCCAGGACAGCCCTGGCTGGGCACAGCTTCCAGCCAAAGCTCATCCCTCCCCTTCTCCCTCCTGCTGGCTCCTGTGCCAGGGCTGGTCATTCCCGTGCACTCTGCTGGGAGTTGATGGCAGTGACCTGGATACCTACTGGGATCTTGAAGACTTTTTCAGCAGCACTGTCTCGGAGCAGGAGGACACCTTTGTCTTCTCATGGCCCACACAGGAGGGGCTGCAGCCACAGGAGCTCCTGCCCGGGGGGCTGTGGGTGTCCGGCAGGGCCAGGCTGCTGTTCCCGGGCAGGGATCCTTCCTCCAGGGGGCTTGGCAGCTCTTCCTGCCCCGTTCCCGTGTCCTGCTCGGGCTGGCAGGCTTTGGGTGGCTTTGGGTGTCCCTGCGAGGGGCCCTGTGCCGTGTCCTTGTCCTCGCTGGGCGCTGCTGGCAGGGGGGTCCCCGAGGGGCTGCTGGGCCTGGGGGGCTCTGAGGGCTCAGGGACAGGGACAGAGCCCTCGGCTGCCCCGTGGCCGCTCATGTGCAGCTTCTTCATGTGGTGCACGACGGCCGCGGCGTTGAAGGCTTGCTGGGGATGAGACAAAAACCCCAGTGAGCAGCTGCTGATGCCAGGACACTCTGTCCCCCCGAGGTGACACCAGGCTGCCAGCACTGACTGCTTGGGGTGGGCACATTCCTGCCATTAACACCACGTTTCCCATGGGCTGCAAGCTCCTTCCAGCTGAGGAAGATGGGGAACAGCTGGAAATGCTCCCCTGCCCTCTGCTCTCCTGGTGAGGCCCCTCGATGTCTGTGGTGGATCTCCCAGCTCACTGTGCAGCAGGGAATATTGCTCCAAACAGCCTGTAAACATCATCAGTGCCAGCTCTGGAGGATCCCAGCTTTTGGGTGATACCCACCCAGCTGAAGCCTGCTCAGCCTCACAGCAACTGCATTTGTTGGGGAAATGGCTGTGGGCTCCCAGCAGCAGCCACTTACCCTCCATTTGCTCTTTGCGAAGTTTTTCTGGATCTGAGCACTGACAGATGGGTAGATGTCACGGTGAAGGGCTGTATTTCCATTAATCCTGCAGATGGGAAGAGGAGAAAATGGGCTCGTAGGCAGATGGCATTTGTAAGGCATTCCACATTCTGGAAGCACTGAACTGCTTTGTACGTTCAATCAGCAATAATTAAACCCAAAGGAAAAACAGCAACAAAATGTAACACAAACACACACTTCAAAGCCTGGGAAAGCTCAGGGTGGGATTTCTCCCCTGCCTCTGTTTGTGGAGGCAAATATGCACAAATTGCATCTTTAATTATTCATCATTTGCTTGCTTTGCACACGAGGAGCCAGCCCGGGAGCGCGGGGGAGGCGGTGACGTTAATGATGGGGTGGGGACACTCCTGATCCTGGGGACACTCCTGATCCTGGGACACTCCTGATCCCAGAGATGCTCCTGATCCCTGGGACACTCCTGATCCTGGGACACTCCTGGTCCCTGGGACACTCCTGATCCCTGGGACATTCCTGATCCCGGGGACACTCCTGATCCTGGGGACACTCCTGATCCCTGGGACACTCCTGATCCCTGGGACACTCCTGGTCCTGGGACACTCCTGATCCTGGGGACACTCCTGATCCTGGGGACACTCCTGATCCCAGAGATGCTCCTGGTCCCAGGGATGCTCCTGTTCCCTGCTCCCAGCACATGGAGCACATGGAGCACGAGCTGGGGGCTGCAGAATCCCCGTGGCCACCCCGAGCCTCACCACGGGTGCCTCAGGGCCTCCTCACAGGTGAACCTCGTGCTCGGGTTCTTCTCCAGTAAATGCCGGATGAAGTCCTTGGCTGTTTGGGAAAGGGGGAAAAAACAGAGAGAGGTTATCTTCTTCTTCTTCTTCTTCCTCCCAGAGCTGATCCTGACAGAGCCTGGGAAATGCTGCTGGAGTGAGGAGAAGGCCTCACTGCACCAGGGGAGGTTCAGGTTGGATATTGGGAAAAATCCCTTCACTGAAAGAGTGGCCAGGCATTGGAAGGGGCTCTCAGGGCAGTGGTGGAGCCACCATCCCTGGAAGTGCTCAGAAAATGAACAGATGGTGATGTGGTTTGGTGGGCATGGTGGGATTCAAAGGCTGGACTTCATCTTGGAGATCTTTTCCAACCTTAATAATTGTGTGATTACTCCAGTAGAGGAAGATTCTTATAGTGACAGGCTCCAGATGAAAAAACAGCAACTCTGGATGTACCAAACTTCACTCTTAGATTGTGTGAATTGGAGTTGAATTATTCACCTAAAAAAAAAACTCTAAAAAGCCATGAAGTGCAGACTGAGCAGATTTAGAAGTTGCCCTGAAGAGCTCTTACATCTCTCCCCTTTTTTTCCCTTTGTTTTTCTTGCAGGAAGGATTGTGATGTTTGTTATTAAACCCCAGCACACCCCCTGCTAGGTCTGTTTGTTTGTTTGTGTAAAAGATTGATGTTGAAATAAACCGTGAGGATGCTGCCTGCAGGGAGCTGTGCACAGGGGAGCTCCATGAGCAGCTCAGCTGGTGAAGTGGTGGCTGACAGGACAGAGGGGAAAAAATGGGGAAAAAACCTCAGTTTGCCTTCTTAGAGAATCCCAGAATGGTTTGGGTTGGAAGGAGCCCCAAAGCAGCAGCTGCCATGGGCAGGGACAGCTCTCACTGGCCCAGCCTGGCCTTGGGCACTTCCAAGGGAAATCCAGGCCCCCTCAGTGATGATTTGTGAAAATCAGGGTTACAAGAACCCCCCTGAGCTGAGGGTGCTGCGTTCCAGGCACCCCCTCTCTGCCAGGGCAGCTTTGCTTTGCCATCACCCCCTGATTTATAATTTATAATTAATTCTCCCTGAGGAGATGGAGCCTCTGATCATCCCCACATCCGAGGGTTTGCTGCTGTGTGAGGGGCTCAGGTCTGAGCTCCAGCCCTCCCGTCCCTGGGGGAGCTCAGGGCGTTCAGGGCTGGGGGATTTGGGATGGGTGGGAGGGGGTGTGGAGCTCCCCAGCCCCGGAGCTTTACCTGACTCGGAGATATCGTCCCAAAACGGAGACTCAAACTCGTAGTAGCCTTCTTTAATCTTTTCAAAGAGTTTGGATTCGGTTTCTTCATAGAAGGGGGGGTACCCACAGAGGCTGGAACAGAGCAGAGAGCCGGAGCCCTCACCACGAGCAGGCACAGCCTGGGGAGCTGCCCACTCCTCACTGCTCAGGGCATCAGCAAATCTGATTTAACAAAGAGTTAAAACCTCACTGCAGCAGCGAGGGGACAAAGCCACAGCTGGTACCGAGCTGAGCAGTGTGGGAGGAAACGAAACAAAAAGTACCCGGGAAGATGGAATGGTATTTGGAGAAAAACAAAGCACAGGATGAGACACAGAACAGATTCCTTTCATCTCCGCTCCCGATTCCCCACATCCCTTTAATTCCCGTGCTCAGGAGGAACTGGGTGCTGTGCTCCACAGAAGAGGGGAGGTGGGAACAGGAGAGCTTGGGGTGCTGCTGGATGCTACTCACAGGATGTAGGTGATGACCCCGATGGACCAGCAATCCACGGCTTTGCTGTACGGCTTCTGCGCCAGCACCTCGGGGGCTGCGGGACAGCAAAAATTCCGATTTCAGTTCAAAAATGGATCCTCCAGCCCTGGGAAAAGCAGGACTTTCAGCCCCAGCTCCCAGCTGAATTGGTCTGTGGTTTTTGTGTCTTTTTTATGCCATTATATGGAAAGAACCACAGACAATCTCTGCCTGCATGCTGAGGTTTAACCAGGGAGCTGCATCCACCCAGTGCAGTCTGGTGGAATGAAACAAAATCCCATTGCATTGAAATATTTTCTATAATTTCTTCAATAAACATTGATAATGTAAATTTAAAATATCTATTAATATAATAGGCAAATATATTACCCTCAGAATTACCCACTTCTTTGCATTTTTGAAATATTGAGATTTCTCAGTCCCTGCACTCGCCTGTAGGGTCTGTGCAGTCCATCTGTGAGTCCCACATTGTTATCAACAATTGTTATCAATTGTTATAATATTATATAAATATTATATTATTTATATAATAAATAATTATGATTATTTGCTCCCCTTCTTCCAGGCAATGTCCTGGATGTGCACAATGTTTTTTCCAGGAAATCCACCTCTCCTGCCCCTTGGCTCACCCACATATCCTGGAGTCCCACAGGCCGTGGACATGATCCCGTTCTGCTCCATTTTGGACAGGCCGAAATCGGTGATCATGATTTTGGAGTTCTCCTCGGGGGTGAGGTACAGGAGGTTCTCAGGCTGTGAACAGGGTGGGGTGGTCACAGGGGGAGGGAGAGGAGCAGGAGGGGCACAGCAGGTGACGGTGGCAGGGGACAGAGCCAGGGCTCACCTTCAGGTCCCGGTGTACAATCCCGTTCTCGTGCAGGTATTTCACAGCTGTCAGCACCTGGTGGATCACCAGGCTGGCGTCCTTCTCCGTGTAAACACCCCGCTCCAGGATCCTGTCAAACAGCTCTCCCCCAGACACCCTGCGGAGACAGCAGCTTAGGAAAGAGCTGGGAAAAACGTGACCAGAGCTTTTGTGTTAGGCCAGCTGAGTTTCTGGTCCTTTCACAGCAGCTTTAGGGAGGCTGAGGCTGCTGGATGCTCCTGGCTGCGATTCCAGGCTGCCACTGGGGATTGCTGGAGCCTGGGCAATTTGGGTGAGGTTGTGAGGCAGGTTCAGGTAGGGCTGAGCTGCAGGTACCCAGCCCTGCCTCAGCTGCACTCCACAAGTGCTTACAGGGCTTTGTTCTTGACTAAATTTGCAGCAAAGACGTTAAGCAGCAGCAGCAGCAGCCGGGTGCTCAGAGCTCCTTCTCTGCTGCTGACACGGTGCCCATTCCATTTCTAGAAACCCTGCGTGGCACAGCTTTAATTAGAAATACTTCTGTCTCTGCCCTGCTAAACTGTGAGGAATTCATTTGCATAAATAGATCCAAATCATGGTTCAGAAAGTTGCTGTTAGGATGGGGATGGGCCAAGGTGCCTCCAGGAGCGTCCAGATTGGTTCCAAGCTGGGCACTAAGGGTGTTGGGATGGCCCTTGAGGGGCTCTGGGTGCAGGTGCTGGAACCTCAGCCTCACCCTGCTCCTGCCCTGTCCTTCCTCTGTGGCCCCAGAGAAATGGCCCTGCTGGTACTCACAGCTGCATCACCAGGTAGAAGTGGGTTGTGCTCTCATAAATATCTTCTAAAGTCACAATGTTTTCATGCTTTATTCTGCAAAGGGAAATGTGGGTCAGAAACAAATCCTGCCAAGGACAGAAGGGGCTTCTGAGGTGGAAAACCCGGCAGTCATCTTGCTTTAATCACCAGGGAGAGCTCACTGGGGCGTTCTGGGGCTGCTGTTCCTCCCCCTGCGTGGCAGAGATCACTGATGCCCACCCAATTCCTTTTGGAGCACCAGGCACCATCAGTGGGGGGACCAGGAATGATCCTTTTTAAAGCACCCAGCACATCAGGAATGATCCTTTTTAAAGCACCCAGCACATCAGGAATGATCCTTTTTAAAGCACCCAGCACATCAGGAATGTTCCCTGGCCTGTCACACTCACTTTTTCAGCACCGCTATTTCGTTCTCCAAGCTGCTGTCCCTGTTGAGAGGAGACTTCTTGATGCATTTCAGAGCAAAGAGCTTGCCAGTGCTTTTCTGCTTCACCAGGAAAACTTCAGAGAAGGCACCTCTGCAGAGAGGGGGAGAAGCTGCATTTCAGGGGGTGCTGCTGCATTTCAGAGGGTGCTGCTGCATTTCAGAGGGTGCTGCTGCATTTCAGGGGGTGCTGCTGCATTTCAGGGGTGCTGCTGCATTTCAAGGGGTGCTGCTGCATTTCAGGGGGTGCTGCTTCTGGAAATGGGGAGGCACTGACAGGGAAAACAACGTGGTGGGAACTTGAAGTGGATTCTGATTCTAAAGCTGGGGCTGTCCTGGAGCAGCCCCACGCTCAGGATGTTCAAGGTGAGGTTATGCAATGTAAATAAAATGTAAATAAAACCCCAGATTTTTTCCTGTAGAGAAGATGTTAATTGTGCACAGTCCAGCAGGGAGCTGCAGCTTGGGTTGGTGTCACCCAACATTCTGCACGTCTAAAATGCAAAAGAGCAGGAGGACCCCAGTTAATGTTTGAATTCAGCCTCTGGTTGTTCTCCTGGCTGCAGAGGCTGCTGCTCCCTCGGTGCCAAGGTGGCCGTGAGTGGCTGCTCCCCCCGAGCAGCAGGAGCAGGTATTTATATCCTGCCTAAATCCCCAATCCTGCTCCAGCTTTGTCCTGGGGAGCTGAGCACGAGGCTCAGGGCAGTGACAGTGACACTGGGCCATCCTCACTAATCCTCATCAAACCAGCAGCTCGTTAATTGGGGCCATGGAACGGGACCTGCTCTGAGCCCACCAAGCCCTGCAGGGAGCTGAGGGCAGGGCAAGGGAGGGCAGTGCTGTGGACCTGGGGGAAATGACAACACCTTGCAGGTGGTTTTTAGTCCCAGATCTTCATTTCAGTTCTTCAGAGAGCTGAAGCGATGCATGTGGGGAAAAAAATCCCAATTTCAAATGCCAAATTTTCCTATTAAACAAATAGGAAATGAACAACCTACAAATCAGCTGCTGGGGCATCTGTTCTACATCTCTGTCCTAAACAGTTTATAATAATTATGCCCCTTATTAAAAATGATGAATCAACAAGTGGGCTAGGAGAGAACAAAGCTTTTGCTAACCTCATTCCTTTAGTGAAAGCTGCTGGATAATTCAATTAATCTCTGGGGCTGACAAGGCACAGAATTTGGAGTAGCTGCTTCTTTGGGAGCTTTGTCGTGGGCTCGGAAGTCACAGAAAATTTGTCCATGCCAGAACTCGCTGGTGGAGGTAATTCAATTCCTCCCCCAGCACCTTGGAAATGTTTTGTTGTCTCATCCCCATGAATAGGCAAATGAAGCTGTTAACGCACAGGGAGGGATTGTACAACTCCAACATCCTTGTTTTTGTTTCATTCCCCAAGTGAGTCAGGGTTCCTGAGCTAAATATACAACTCGTTATTGTAATTCTGCTGCTGCTCCAGCTCCTGACCTTGCGGGAGTGGGGCAAAATCCGAGGCTCCGAGGCTCCCTGAGGGTCAGAGGGGCTGGAGGGAAGGACAGGGGTACCTGGAGCTGTGCTTGGGGCTGGAGGGAAGGACAGGGGCACCTGGGGATGGAGGGAAGGACAGGGGCACCTGGGGATGGAGGGAAGGGAAGGACAGGGGCACCTGGGGATGGAGGGAAGGGAAGGACAGGGGCACCTGGGGATGTGTCTGGGGATGGAGGGAGCTTTGGGAAGGGTGAGGCAGGAACGGCAGCAGCAGACCCTGGGAGCCCTCAGTGCTCCTGGCCTGGCTCCCTGGGACACTGGGCAGGGCCAGGAGGGCCTGGGCAGCCGGGGCTGGGCTGCTCCTGCCCGGGGACAGCTGCTACTCACGATCCCAGGGCCTCCATGAAGATGAAGGTTTTGCGGATGTTGCTGGTCTGCTTCTTCCAGGAGCCGCTGCCATCCTCTTCCTTGCACCCCATCTCCTCCAGAGTGGAATTGGGGAACGCTGGGGAGAGGAGGAGGAGGAGGAGGAGGAGGAGGAGAGGTCACTGACATGGTCTGTGTTGGGAGGAAGCCCAGCACTCCCCAGTTACAGCTGGAATTAGAGCTGGCCACGGGCTGGGAGGTGTAAAATGCTCCACAAACCCAATCTCCACAATGAGATCGGGTCTAAGGACTGGAGGGACACTGGAAGGTGAGAAAGGAACCTGGAAACAAGGGGAAAATAGATATAAAAGTGACCCTGGGCAGCAGGGGCACAGGGAGCATCCCTGGATGTGTGGAGCATCCCTGGATGTGTGGAGCATCCCTGGATGTGTGGAACATCCCTGGATGTGTGGAGCCTCCCTTTCCCAGAGCAGGAAGGGAGCCAAAGGCTGTGGGACACAGCTGAGCCTTCAGAAGACAAAGCAAAAGCTTTCATGGATGTTTTTATCCATTTGGAAAAGGCAGAAGTATTAAAGCAGAGAAAAAGCTGAAAGGTCTTTTTTCATGAGACAGCTTAGATATTGGATTCCTCCTGAACCTACTTTATCTCCTTAATTAGCACGTTTGCAGGGTTTTCAGCTCCTTGACACAATTTTTAAAGGTTAATTTAACATTATTGAAACCAAAATTGACTCAAATGTAAACAGTTGAAGGCTTCAGTCCATAAAATCACCAAAGGGCTCATGAACTTGACCTTTATTTACCTCTTGGTTTCTGATGCCTGTGTACCTCACAGAAACACAGCTCCTTCTAGAACCCAGCCTTATCTTGCTGTTTGAAATCAGGGAAGGCCAGAAGTCCTTCACAAGAATACTGATCAATCAGTAGAAACCTTTCTGACAATTACTTTAAGTCCCTAGAGAACGTTTTCTTTACAGCCACCTGCCCATCCCAAATCCACAGATCTGGAATATCACAGAGAGAGAATTTGCTGGCTGAGACATCCAGCTGGTGATGGCAGGTGAGTTTTATCCACTTCAAATAAATGTCAGACCTGGCAGGGTGGGAAAACTGAGAGGAACTCTCTGTTCCTCTCCCAGGCTGCTGCCAAGCAGAGGATACAAGGTGAAAAAAGAGAAAAAAAAACCCCAAGTAGGTCAGGCTGGCCCTGGGGACAAGTGGCATTTTGGGCTCCTGTGCTGAAGCACGTCCTGGTTGGGGCCAGCTCGGTGGGACAGAGGGAACAGAGAAACCCTGGTGCAAGGGCAGAGGTGACTGTCCCCACCATGGCACGGGGGTGATGATCCCAGCCCTGAGAGTTTGGCCCCTTCGAGCCCAAGGGTTAATTTTGCCCAATCCTGGCTCATTCCAGCTCCAGTCCCGGAGTGTTTTGATGTTTAATTCTGTGTGAATTCAACAAGTTCCCTATTTTAGGGGGAATTTTGCTCCCAAGGGAAGGTAGTACCGTGTTTTCCTCCTTCTCCTGTGAATCATCTGCTCGTCTCAGCGTGCTCCTGCTGTCACTCGCTGTGTGCCACTCGGTGCTGGGGACAGGCTGCCTGAGCAGCCCTCACTCCCTACACGTGCATTTCATTTCCTGCCTTCTCACTTCTTCTGTGCCATCAGCAGCAAAGTCATTTCCTGCCTGCCCTCGCCTCTCTGCGAGGAAGAGGAGTAAAGGCTGCTCTTCTGAGAGCAAAAGAATGGAATGTTTGAGTTCCTGAGATGTTCAGCTGCACCCTGGGGGGGGTGGAAGGGAATGGTCTTTAAGGCCCCTTCCAGCCCAAACCATCCTGGGGTTCCACAGGTGCTCAGGTGAGGGACTCTTGCCCCCTTTGCTCCTGCTGGATCAAATCCTTCCTTCCTTCTGTGGCTTTTCCTCCTTTGGCACAAGGGGAAGAGTCTGCCAAGGGCTTGGTGCAGGACACAGAGGCCTCTTGGTCCAGCCACAATTGTGGGATCGGGAGAATGAGAATTCCCTGAGTCTCTGGGAGCTCAGCTTTGTCTCTCACTCTGGTTAAATCACCTGTTGCGCTTCACAGCAATGTTTGATGGATTTCTTGTTTGTCTTTTGTTGTTTATTCAAGCTCTGGTGCAACAATCCCAAAACCCCAGAAGAGTTTGGGTTGAAGGGACCTGAAAGCCCCTCCAGTGCCACCCCTGCCATGGCAGGGACACCTCCCACCATCCCAGGCTGCTCCAAACCCAATGTCCAGCCTGGCCTTGGGCACTGCCAGGGATGCAGGGCAGCCCCAGCTGCTCTGGGCACCCTGTGCCCTTCCCAGTGCCCTCAGCTGTGCCAGGGCTGGGATGTGGATGTCCCAAACCCGGCTTTGTGGATGGGCTCACTCAGCTGCTCCCTCCTGCCCCACAGGAACGGGAACATGGCACGAGCTGGGCAAACACCTGGGACTGGCAGCTTGTCCTGCTCTGTGTCCACCTGGCACTGCCACCCCTGCTGTGCCCTCCTTCATCCCAGCCCCATCCTGAACCATCCCAGCCCCATCCTGACCCATCCCAGCCCCATCCTGACCCATCCCAGCCCCATCCTGACCCATCTCAGCTCCATCCTGCCCCATCCCAGCCCCATCCTGACCCTGTCCAGGTGTGCCTGGGGACACATCCCAGTCCCAGCAGTGGATGCACACACAGGCACCGCTGGCCCCTTGGAATTCCCATTATTTTCAGCCCTGATCCCAAAGGGGCTGCGGTGCCCCTTTGCCCGTTCACCTCCCGGCAGTGCAAGCACCCCGGGGCGCCCGGGTTGTGTAATGAGATTAAAAAGCTCATTAATTAACGCAGGTGAGAACCTCTGGAGCTGAGAATGGAGTGCATAGCACGGCTTTAATTTGTGGAGCTTCCCCCTGCCCCACCACAGCAAAGCCAGCACCACGCAGGGTTCGGCTGGGTTTGTATTCCAGACAGAAGAGAATAAACAAGTTTGATATCAATGTCTGACCTACAGCCTGAGCCAACAAACTGCTCTGCTCTGTCTGATCCAGCTCAACGCTGCTCAGAGCACAAGGGATGTTGTTATGACCTTGCTTAAATCTTTCCCGAGGAAATTTGTTCTGCTTCCACATCCCACGGCAACAAACCCGTCTGCAGCCAGACCCTGCTCTGAATGGGGGCTCTGCATTAGCAGGATGATTGTAAGTCATGATTAATGGTCTCATGACAAACTTCCATGTGCAGGGGGAACGTGCAGCTTTCAGGGGCTTGCCTTTGGAATTAGAAGTTTATAGGAAAAAAAAGGAGAATACAAATTCAAAGGGTTTTGATTAAAAAAAATAAAAATACAGCAAAGCAAGCAAACGTTGCATGTGGATGAATGAATGAATGAATGAAGTGCCAGGGCAGCACCGTGGTCAGGGACAAAAGAGCAAGGAATTGAAAGCACGAGCTCGCCATTAAAAACAAAGCCACGTCAAAGCTCCTGCATTCCCCCCAGCACGCCATCCCTTCCCAGGCAACTTGGGCAAAATCTCCATTTTCATTATAAATACCCCGGATCCCCTAGAACAGTTTGGGTGTAAAATGCCAGAGCTTTCTATGAAGCTGCTGGATACGAGGCGAGTGCTCGGAGGAGAAGTCCCCCGGTATTTCCCTGCCTCAAGATGAAGCCCAGAGCAGAGCAGAGCAGGTGAGCAGGGATCAGGAGCAGCACAGGCTCGGAAGGAAAGGAGATTTTGCTTACCCCAGTCAGCACAGACAAAGCAACTCCTGCTGGCTGCCGGCGCTCAGCTCGAGTCTGCGGGGATTAGAGCTCGGTGAGGAGGAGGAGGAGGAGGAGGAGGAGGAGATGGAGCCCCGAGCTGGTGAGCAGGGAGCCCCCAGGGCCCCGGGGATGGCAGAGCAGGGCTGGGGGTCCCAGCGGGCTCAGGGATGGAGCTCGGGGCGCAGCGGCCGCTCCTCGCCTCGCTCGGCACTGGCACAGCCCAGGTGGACGCAAATAGAATCTGCCTTCATCACACTCCTCGGGCTGGGGAAACCGCCCCGCTCTCCTTGGGATGGCGCTGGGAGCCCGGGGGGCTGGGGTGGGCTCTCCCAGCAGGAGCTGCAGCCCTGGCAAGGGGATGCTCCTCAGTCTCCAAACGGCACAAACCCATGGGAAGCATCCCCCAGCAGAGCTCCATGTGCACAGCCCGGTTTGGGGATGTTTTACCCCACACAAAGGCTCTATTCCGACTTTCCAAACCTCCCTGCGAGCGCCTGCTCGAGCGCAGCACACACGAATAGAGGAAATATTAATAATTCTTTCAACCTTTTCTACAGTGTGGGGTTTTTACAGCTGGCAATAACAACTTTACTGACTGCATTCTCAGTTGATTTACACTGCCATCTAGAATAATGCATGGAAAGAGTCCATATCATTGTGAAGTTTAGTTTTATGTCAGGAATAAATCAGCTCTGAGGCAACACTTGAGAAGCACATTCTTCTCCTCAATCTGTTTTCCCTCAGCTCTTTGGTGCTCCTGTCTTGGCCCCATCTCTGGGAGCTCCCCTGGGATTTTGGTCAGGATTTCTGGCTGTGCCTCTGAACCTGCAGCTTTCCTTTAGTGCAAGGATTTGGTGGAATTTGGGTTTGTCACCTGTGGGGTGAGGAGGAGCCGTTCCCACTGCTGGGGGAGACACCGGAGTGATGGGAGAGCTTTATTAGGGGTGTTTGTTGGGGAGTTTATTTGGTTTATTAGAGGGGTTTATTAGGGGGTTTATTTGGTTTATTAGAGGGGTTTATCATGGGGGTTTACTGGGGGATTTATTAGGGAAGTTTAATAGGGAGTTTATTAGAGGGGTTTTTTAGGGGAGATTTTTGGGAATTTTTGGGGGTTTATTAGAGGGGTTTATTAGGGGATATTTTGGGTTTTTTTAGGTGGGATTTTTGGGGTTTATTAGGGAGATTTTGGGGTTTATTAGGTGGGATTTTTGGGGTTTCTTAGTGGGTTCACAGCCGTGCTGGGGTGGTTTGGAGGAGTTCAGGGCACAGGTGAGGAGCACAAAGGGGAGCTGTGACAGCCCTGGGTGCCCACGCCTCGCCTCGCTCTTGCAGAACCCGCTGTAAACGTGTCACAAATCCCTGACTGCAGCAGGGCCCTGCTGGGCATCACCAGCACTTGGAGGAGGAAAAAAACATTGCTGAGAAAAAGGAAGGAGAGCAGAGCTCTTCAGCTGCAGCATTCCCACATCGCTGGAGCTCGGAGCTTGGCCTTCAGAAAATCTGAGAGAAAAACACCAACACCTGCAGGAGTGAGGGGGAAGAGCTCCCCCGAGGGCTGTGCTGGGCAGGAATCGATGGAGATGGTGGCTCCTGACCTTGCCTGATGGAAATCTGGGACAGCAGCAACGCAGTTCAGGGACTTGTGCTGAGCTCTCCGTGGGCTCGAGCTAAAATAGCAGTTATTAACCAAAAGCAGCCGAGAAAGAGGCACTGCTGGCTCTGCTGGTGTGAATCAGCCTGAGGGGGTGTGAGGGAAGCAGCAGAATGCTCAGCACAGCAGCTCCTCTGCCCCGGTCAGCTGCTGTTATCCCCATCCCTGGGCAGGAGCACCTGCAGCACGCCTGGGAGCTTTGGCAAAGAATGGGGAAAGGAAAAAAAATATCTCCTGAGTGTCATCAAAAAGATGGAGAGGGACTTTTTATAGAGGCAGCTGGTGAGAGGACAAGGAGGAGTGGTTTTGAAGTAAAGGAGGGAAGATTTAGAGTGGGTGTTGGGAGGGAATTTCTCCCTGGGAAGGAGGTGAGGCCCTGGCACAGCTGGGGCTGCCCTGGGTCCCTGGCAGTGCCCAAGGCCAGGCTGGACAGGGCTGGAGCAGCTGGGACAGGGGAAGTTGGAAATAAATGATCTTTAATATCCCTTCCCACCCAAGGGCTCTGTGAGAGGGGAACAGGGCCCTGTGCCATGGGGACATTTCCCACGGGATTTCCCTGGGGGGTTTCAGGAGAGGGATTTTGAGTCAGGACACCCTGGAGGAAAACACAAACAAACAGAGAGAGCAGGGCTGGGGCTCTGCTGGGCTCAGGGTGCAATCCTGGCTCTGGCTCCAGCACAAGGGCGGCCCCAGCGCCCTGGGGACCGGGGTCACTGGTGATGCTCGCCCTCGATGCTTCTGAAGGTCTTCCCCAATCTAAATCACTCTGAGATTGTGTGTCAGGGTCTGGGGCAGCCCGGCCGAGCTGCAGCATCCCAGGAGCTCCGGGCTGGTGCCAGCAGAGAGCACTGCAGCACAACACAACCTTGGGAGCAGGGAAACAGCGAGGAAAAGCCCTGGTGTAGGAACACGAGTGATGCAGCCGGGATGTTCAGCAGGGGAAGTTATTGTAGCAGAACTCCCCGAAAGAATGTGAGCTTCAATAACACATTCTCCTCAGTCTGGGAGCATTATTTGCTTTTCTTTGTTGCCCTAACCCAGGGGTTCTGTAAAGCAGGGAGGCTCCTTCGTTCATGGCGTGGTTGGGAAGGAGCTGAGGTGGGTCTGGGTGCTGATTCTTTGAGTCTTCATCGTCTCTGCTGGAAAGAGCTGCTCTTTTTTTCCCCAGGCTTTATTTATAAAACTTCAGTGGATAAATTGGTGAATGAGTTACCCAAGGAACTCAGTCTCTGGTTTTGCACATTCTCCTTAACCTGGGAATTCTGGTCCTGGAAATACATGGTAATCATTCATTTAAAAATGGCAAAGAATCATGTAATTAGCTGCTGATGAGCACTACGGTTAATTACCCTATTCAGTGGCACATTTACTGCACAGCTTCATTACCTGTCCCTAAATAATTCCATCCATCTCTGGTGTCTCCACCATTTCCATAGAAAAGTGCCTTTCTGGGGCACATCCCAGCCCCTGCACGAAGCACCATCCCAAAATTCCCCCAGCAGAGTTTGGGGGCTTGGGGCTGTGTTTCTCCAACCTGAGTGACTTTTGCTCCCCACGAGGAGAGGCTGAGTGAGCCCCCTTGGCCATCCTGCCTGGAATCCCAGCCTCACATTCCCAATCCACAGAGTTCTGACAGTTCATACCCAGAGCCGGCCAAGAGGAAGCCAATTAGGAACCTAAAAGGGCCTTTCATTAGCCCTTTGAAAAACTGGCTGCTAATTATGCAGGTTTGAATAGATGTTTACAGGAGGGGTTAATTAGGAATCCGTGAAGAGCAGAACTTCATTTGGTGATTGGGGAGGCTCAGGGAGCTGCTGCTGGCTCCGGGAGCCTCGGGGGGTTCATCCCCTGCAGCCCCGGGGAGAGGCACAGGGAGTGCCCAGCCCTGCCTGGCAAGGGCAGAGCCCACGGGGAGCAGCCAGGGCTGGGCTCTGCTGGGCTTTGCTTTCCCAGGGCAGCTCCCAGCGCCGTCCCCAGGCTTTGGGATTCCCTGGAAAGCTCCTCTGGGAGCAGGAGCACAGCAGGAATGGAACTTCAGCACCTGCAGAGGTGCCTGCTGTGCCTGGGGACACCTCCCTGCTCTCTGCTCCCACTGCAGAGAAGGTTCAGGGCCTCAGTTGTTACAGAGAAGGCAACAGGAGCAATGGAATCCAGAATTCCCAGAGCCATTCCTTTTACCCCTTGTGATTTCTGTTAAAACCCAGACCTATTAAGGCATTCCCAGCAAAAGAAATCTCTCAGGATGCTGAAATCTGCCCGAAAGACTTTTCCAGGAGCAACTTTTCTTTGTCAGCTTATTGTGAGCAGTAAATAATCAAGGAGATAACTGTACTGTAGAATTTGGTTTGGGGAGGAATCCAATTGGATTTCCTGGGCCTGTCTCATACAGGATTATGCGTGTTTCAGTTCAGGATTTTTCCTCCCGGGCCACATTGCAGCTTTAAATCACTTTTTCTATTTTATCTGTGATTACAGGCTTAAGAGCACGAGGGGAAAAAACCCCTCCTGTAAGTGATGCACCAACACTATCTTCATCTCTGGTGCTTCTCAGCAGCTTCTAAAGAATTTGGGACGAGGAGCGAGAGGAGCCCTGGTGGCTGGGGAGGAGGAGCAGGCACAGAGCAGCAGGACCAGGGCTGCTTTCTGTTTGTTTTGCTTTCCGAGTGATGACAAGCGAGGAAACAAGAGCTGAATTTCACATCTGCTCCAAAGACTCCTCTTACTCTCTGCAAGTAGCCAAAACATATCAGGAGTTGGGAAGACAACACGTCGGAGGGATTTGTGCTTTTTTTTCATCAGCTTGTGGGAAAAGTGGAAGCGAGATGACAAAACATTTCATGAGCAGTCACAGAGTCCGTGTCCCGGCGTGTGGGAGAGCTGAGGCACACACGGCTTGCCTGACACTGGGATCTGCATCCAGCAGCCCCTGTGGAGCCCGGGAATGTCCTCCTGGAATGTCCTCCTGGAATGTCCTCCTGGAATTCCCTGCTGGAATTCCCTCCTGGAATGTCCTCCTGGAATTCCTTCCTGGAATTCCCTCCCTGGAATTCCCTCCTGGAATTCCCTCCTGGAATTCCCTGCTGGAATGTCTGTGCTGTCCTGAGCTCTGGGAGAGCTCCCTGGCCTCAGCTGCAGGTGGGATGGACAGATGGATGGACGGATGGATGGATGGATGATGGATGATGGATGATGGATGGATGATTGATGGATGGATGGATGGATGGATGGATGGATGGATGGATGATGGATGGATGATGGATGGATGGATGATGGATGATGGATGATGGATGGATGGAATCCATGGATGGATGGATGGATGGATGATGGATGGATGGATGGATGGATGGATGGACAGATGGATGGATGGAATCCATGGATGGATGGATGGATGGATGATGGATGGATGATGGATGGATGATGGATGGATGGATGGATGGATGGATGGATGATGGATGGATGGATGGATGGATGATGGATGGATGGATGGATGGATGATGGATGATGGATGATGGATGGATGGATGATGGATGGATGATGGATGGATGATGGATGGATGGATGGATGGATGGATGGATGATGGATGGATGGATGATGGATGGATGGATGATGGATGGATGATGGATGGATGGATGGATGGATGGATGGATGGATGATGGATGGATGGATGGATGGATGGATGATGGATGGATGGATGGATGGATGATGGATGGATGGATGGATGGATGGATGATGGATGGATGGATGATGGATGGATGGATGATGGATGGATGATGGATGGATGGATGGATGGACGGACGGATGGATGGATGGATGGATGGATGGATGATGGATGGATGATGGATGGATGATGGATGGATGGATGGATGGATGGATGGACGGATGGATGGATGATGGATGGATGATGGATGATGGATGATGGATGGATGGATGATGGATGGATGGATGATGGATGGATGGATGATGGATGATGGATGGATGATGGATGGATGATGGATGGATGGATGATGGATGGATGATGGATGATGGATGGATGGATGGATGGATGGATGATGGATGGATGGATGATGGATGGATGATGGATGGATGGATGGATGGATGGATGGATGGATGGATGGATGATGGATGGATGATGGATGGATGATGGATGGATGGATGATGGATGATGGATGGATGATGGATGGATGATGGATGGATGATGGATGATGGATGGATGATGGATGGATGATGGATGGATGATGGATGGATGGATGATGGATGATGGATGGATGATGGATGGATGATGGATGGATGATGGATGGATGGATGATGGATGATGGATGGATGGATGGATGATGGATGGATGATGGATGGATGATGGATGGATGGATGGATGGATGGATGGATGGATGGATGGATGGATGGATGGTGGGGAAGAGGAGGCTGCAAGGAGAGCCCAGAGCACCTGGAGGGGTCTCAGGACACCCAGAGAGGGACCCTGCCCCAGGAGCTGCAGGGACAGGACAGGGACAGCGGCTTCACACCGAACAAAGGGAGATTTAGGTTGGATGTGGGGGAGAAATCCTTCCCTGGGAGGGTGTGGAGGCCCTGGAACAGAGCAGCAGCGGCTGCCCCGTCCCTGGAGGTGCCCAAGGCCGGGCTGGAGGGGTTTGGAGCAGCCTGGGACAGTGAGAGGGGTCCCTGGCCGTGGCTCCCCCCATGGCACAGAGGCTCAGGCTGCACAGAGCTCTCTGCTCTGCTCTCTGCTCAAACCCTTCCCAGCTCCTGCTGCTGCTCTGCCTCTCCTGGGGGATGGATTTCCCCAGGGCTGAGTCCTGCTCAGCCAGAGTGGCCATTGCAGCCCAGAAACCTCAGCTTTGCTTTGGGATATTTCCTCCCTGCACAGAGGATTTGGCACAGGATGGCTCCTGCCGTGGGAGGAGGAGGAGGAGGAGGAAGGCTTTCCTGGGATGCTGTGGGGACCGTGCAGAGCCTGGGCTGGCTCCGTGCCCACCCCCAGCCCCCCGTGCAGCTCGTCCTGCCCATGAAATCCTGATTATCAGCAGAAGTTCATTGGAACATCCACAATCTGGGAGCTGGCTGTTTGTTTGCTTCTCTCCCCGCTGCACAAACCCACTCTTCCCCTCAGGAAAAACGAATTAAAAGAGAAGGAAGAGAAAAGCAGACCATTTTCCGGAGGCCACAGAATCTCTCAGATATCCATTTCAAGGTGTTTATTGCAGCCTTTCATCCCCCTCCTTGGCTGTTGAGCTGAATTCCTCGCCTGGCAACAGATGGGATACCAATTTATTTTTAGCAATTTGTTTGCTTTGATTGAACCCTCGAACACCACCCTGCTTTTAAGTCTGTGAATCACCTCGGGGGCTGGCAAGGGAGGCTGAACTCCGCAGGAGGAAATTCAGGAGAGGAGCTCCCTGTGGTGGGGAAGGATCCCAGCTCCATGAAAACAGAGTTTGGCCTCTGGCCCGGGGCCTGGGATGTGTCACTGAGCTCTGAGTTATTAATTCTGATTTCACAGGGGGCCCAACGCCCCCTCAGTGAGGGCTGGAGGAGCATCCTCAGCCTGACCCCCATCAATCCCACAGAACTCACGGAAACGCCTCAAACGGCCCCAAACCAGGCACAGGCTGCACAGACCTGCACACAATTTATCCAGTTCTTTGCTAAAGTTACCCTCTGAGGCACAGAGAGATGCTTCAGACCCTCCTTTTGTGTGTCCCCACAAACGGCTTTTAATAATGAAGTGTAATGGAGGCGCTCTGCTTGGATTCCTCACTCTGATGGTTAATTAGCTATTTCTAAATAAGTCACAAAATGTGGTTCTTTGGACTCAATCCCTTTTGCTTTATCCAAACTAAAATACACTGTTCTCCAGAGAGTTCTTGTTTGAGAATTGACTGAAGATAATTATTTCAGATAATTAAGATCACTGAGCAAAGTAATTTAATTTTCTTCCCTGCCTCTCCCTCCCTCCAAGAAATGTAAATGTCTGTGGAACATCTGATCGATCAAAGAGCCTTTCCAAAGGTTAACTTGGCCAAGTGTGATGTTAAGCTGGGAGAGACCAGCATGGAGTGGAATCCAGCAGAGATGTTTGGAAAAGTACTGAGATTTCCAGCTGAATTATTCCCCTCACCAAGATTTTTTTTTCTGAGTTTTTGATTTGTGTGTTTTGGGTTTGTTGCTGTTTTTATTTTTAATTCTTCATCTTGGCCAAGAGTAGAGCAGGGACAAAGAGCTGGACCTCTGTGAACAAATGATTTTATTGAAATCTGCTCTGGGCAGACGCAGCAGGCGGAGGAGATGCAGGAGATGAGGGAAAGGTGGATTTTGTTCACTGCAGCAAACCTGTGCTGGGACAGCAGCACAGAAATGGAAGTTGGGGATTGTGGAGTTCTGGATAAGCTGTGTGGGAAAATGTGTTTGGGCTTTCACTTTCTTTTTCTGTCTCATTTTCTTGCTCTTTTCCCTTCTCTGGTTGCTGCACGGACAGGAGGGGTGGTCAGGGAGCTCTGGTCCCCCGTGCCCCAGGGTGTTTGTGCAGGGACTTGGTGATATTTACACAAAACCCAACTTTTACCGTTCCCTTTCCCTGGGACCGAGCTCCTCAAGCTGCGAGTGGAGAAAGTGCTCGGCCTCTCATCACAGACGAGCAAAAAATAGCAATGCTAAATGTAAAGCAGCTTTTGGGATTTCAGCTTTATCCGCTCCTGGATCCTGGGCTGTGCCCGGAGCTCAGAGCTGCCGGAGCTGGAGCTGCAGGCTGGGCTGGGGAGGGCAGAGGGGCCAACCCTGCCAGGCTGTGAGAGAGAAACCTCGGAGTGCTGGGAAACCTCGGAGTGCTGGGAAACCTCGGAGTGCTGGGAAACCTCGGAGTGCTGGGAAACCTCAGAGTGCTCCAGAACCTTCTGAGTGCTGCAGAACCTTCTGAGTGCTCCAGAACCTTCTGAGTCCTCCTGAAACCTTCTGAGTGCTGCAGAAACCTCAGAGTGCTCCAGAACCTTCTGAGTGCTCCAGAACCTTCGGAGTGCTCCAGAAACCTCGGAGTGCTGGGAAACCTTGGAGTGCTCCAGAACCTTCGGAGTGCTCCAGAAACCTCGGAGTGCTGGGAAACCTCGGAGTGCTGGGAAACCTCGGAGTGCTCCAGAACCTTCTGAGTGCTGCAGAACCTTCTGAGTGCTGCAGAACCTTCTGAGTGCTCCAGAAACCCTCTGAGTGCTGCAGAACCTTCTGAGTGCTCCAGAACCTTCTGAGTGCTGCAGAAACCTCGGAGTGCTGCAGAAACCCTCGGAGTGCTGGGAAACCTTCTGAGTGCTCCAGAACCTTCTGAGTGCTCCAGAAACCCTCTGAGTGCTGCAGAAACCTCAGAGTGCTGCAGAACCTTCTGAGTGCTGCAGAACCTTCTGAGTGCTGCAGAAACCTCAGAGTGCTGCAGAACCCGCTGAGTGCTCCAGAACTCTGGAGGTTCCAGAGGTTCCAGAGGTTCCAGAGGTTCCGGAGGTTCTAGAGGTTCTAGAGGTTCCGGAGGTTCCGGAGGTTCTAGAGGTTCTAGAGGTTCTAGAGGTTCTAGAGGTTCTAGAGGTTCTAGAGGTTCTAGAGGTTCTAGAGGTTCTGGAGGTTCTAGAGGTTCTGGAGGTTCTAGAGGTTCTAGAGGTTCTAGAGGTTCTAGAGGTTCCGGAGGTTCTAGAGGTTCTAGAGGTTCTAGAGGTTCCGGAGGTTCTGGAGGTTCCAGAGGTTCTAGAGGCTCCGGAGGTTCTAGAGGTTCCAGAGGTCCTGGAGGTTCCAGAACCCTCGGCATTCTCCAGAACCTTCTGAGTGCCCCAGAACCCTCTGAGCGCTGCAGAAACCTCAGAGTGCTCCAGAACCCTCGGAGTGCTTAGAAACCTCAGAGTGCTGCAGAACCTTCTGAGTGCTCCAGATCCCTTGGAGTGCCCCAGAACCCTCTGAGTGCTGCAGAACCCTCAGAATGCTCCAGAACCCTCTGAGTGCCCCAGAACCCTTGGAGTGGCCCAGAAGCCTCTGAGTGCCCCAGAACCCTCGGAGCGCTGCAGAACCCTCAGAGCGCTGCAGAAGCCTCTGAGTGCTCCAGAACCCTCTGAGTGCTGCAGAACCCTCAGAGCGCTGCAGAAGCCTCTGAGTGCTCCAGAACCCTCTGAGTGCTGCAGAACCCTCAGAGCGCTGCAGAAGCCTCTGAGTGCTCCAGAACCCTCTGAGTGCTGCAGAACCCTCAGAGCGCTGCAGAAGCCTCACTGAAAAGCGTTTCTGGATGCTCCATCCTGAGTCCTCGATACTGAACATTGGATACTGGGTACCTGTGGGAACTGACCGTGCTCCAATACGAGGTTTTTGGGCTTCAGGCACCGGCTTGAGCCTGTGGGAAAGTCGAGCACACAAATTCCTCACTCCGGCCTGGGAAATCATCAGGAGGAATCTGAGCAGTCCTTGGAGAGGGAAGAAACAGTCAAGGGTGTTCCCAAGTGCCCAGTGATGGTGATGTGTTGGTTTGATGACCAATGAAAGCTTCACCTTTTCAGACCTTCTCAGAACTGTCTATAAAAGAAGATAAAATAAGAATAAAGAAGAATAAAAGTTGCTGTGTGTTGCAGCTGAGGCTGGAGAGTGTGTGTGCTCACTTTGCTGTTCCTAATGCAGTGCCACAGGTGCTGAATATTAAATATTAAATATTAAATATTGAGGGCTGGACACCAAACCACGGGCTCTGTGTCGCTGTCGGTCCCCACAGCACCAACCTGGGAATTATCCAAAGCTCAACCTGGCCTTTTTTAGCCCAAATCCACTTGCTAATGGCTGCACACTTCTCTTAAAGCTTCCCGGGGTGTGTTCATTATCATTTCTGTTTTACAAGGGCCACTCAGCAAAAGCACAAACACTTCAGGGCCCTGTCAGTGCTCGGCTTTGAAGCTGCTGGGGAGGTGAACACCAAAGATCTGCTGTCTTAATTAGTACAAGAGGTTCCAGAGATGTTAATACCTGATCTTGCAGGGCTGACAGAAAGGATTAAAGGTTGTGGAATCAGATGCCTGTAAAGCAGAGGGTTCTGGGTGCTGTGGGGTTTTCTTTCCTGAGCTCACATTCACAGATTGTGGCTTTTTCCCTTTCTTGGCTGAAGGAGCTCCTTGGGTTTGGGACAGGGATGGGAAGGGCCAGCTCTGAATTGCCCCAGCTCTGCGGGGGTGGCTCTGCCTGCGTCTCTCAGGGTATCTGTGGGTGACAAGTTACACTCCACCTGTCTCAAGGAGGTAAAAATCTCGCAGCAATTAATTAACTTATTGTATTTTATGATGTTTTGCTGTGCCTCCTTGGCACCCAGAGGGTCTCAGTTCTTTGATCCGCAGGGTGTGATTTATTGGGCAATTACACATCCCCACACCATCAGTCACGCTGGGAAGAGGTGCTGTGATCTCATCAGTCTGGGGAAACGTGACATGGAAGGACTTTTATCAAATGGAGGGGGGCTGATGGATGGAGGAGTCAGGGAAGTATTGATCTCAGCCAATATATTATTTTCTACATTAATATTGTGCAGACAGTGGCAGATAGAGACCCTGCACTGGTGCTGGTGCTCCCTCCGTGATGAAGAATTGTCCTTCTGTGCAGTGAGGGATGGAGTTCTGGGACATTCAGTGACTTCTGAGGGAAATATTTGTTCTTTAATTATGGAAAGAAAGAGGCAAAACGCACAATTATTTTTCTTGTGCTATCAGGCAGAAAGGACGTGAGGGGAATCCTCTGGGAATGCTGAGCTCCCTGAGGGCCCTGCTGTGTCTTGGGAAGGCTCAGGACGGTGCTCAGGCGTTCCTGGGAGGGAGCACAGCCAGGAGAGCCTGTGGAACTCAACAACCCCGAGTTCCAGGAGCTCCCATGGGATCTGAAAGGAGCACGGCTGGCGGCCACTTGGGGAGAAACATCACTGCAGCTCTTGGTGGCTGCGAAAGGTGGATCAGGAGAGGAGTTTCAGTCCTGCTTGATCCCTGGTGCCTCTCCTGACTCAGATCCAGAACTGGCATTCCAGGCCGTGGGTGTTCCTCCTATCTCTGTTTCACTTCAAGGTCGTCCCAGTGAGTTTAGCAGAGCTTTGCAGCGTGTGACTGATGTGCTCCCCCTGTAATCCTGCATTTATTAATGGAGCTCTGCCCATATTCATCAGCACCAGATGGTGATAAGAAGGGCTTGTGGTTTAAAAATTACCATCCTCCTTTTCTTCCCTGGCCCCCACCAACAAAAGGAAGGGGGATTAATCTCAGACTCAAAGTCTTTGGTTCTTGGCTGGCTCAGAAGTCATTAGGAGATAACCAGGGATGGGACTGAGCTACGAGCCCTTGGCTGGTGCTGGCTGATGAGAAGGTGAAGAATCCACAGAAGTTTGGGGTTTTGGTATCTTTGTCCAAAATCCTGTTGTCCAAACAGGGAAGATTTTCACCTGGGTTTCTGGGTCAGAGGGACGGGGGGTGATTTTGAGCTGTTTAAATAAAAAACGAAGGAGGTTTTCTCTGTCCCCTCGTTCTGTTTGTCCCCTGCAGGAGGATGCCCTGTCCTGCTCCAGGTTCTGCAGCAGAGCCCGGGGGGCTGCAGGGTCCTGTATTCTCCCCGGTCCCCACTGGAGGTCACTGGAACATTGTTTACCATTGTCCCCTAGAACAAAGGAGCTGCCAAACTGACGTTTGGCCAAATTAATCTTTGAAATTTTCGGAGATTTTTATCAGTTTCACGTATGAAAATAAATCTCCAAATTGCTCATAATCGCTGTGTGTAATGGGTATTTTATAAACACTTCTTATGCCCCGAGGAGACATCAACAGAGGTTTTATTTTACAGAAGTATGACTCAACTGCCAGGAATTTTGAGCAAAGCTCCTCTAATGGCTTCTCTGCGCCCCAGCTCTCTTTGTCATGCCCTGATGGATGTGTCAGAAGTCCTAAAACACACCTGAAGCCATCCCGAGCTCACCAGCAGGAAACCTAAAAGTTTCCATCCCCAGTCTCAGCTTTGCGTCTGTGTTGTTCAAAATGCTGGAGAGAGGATGAGCAGCTCCAGTTTTGCAAAGGTTATTTTATAAAAGTTAGTTGAGCTCATGGAAGCCAGCCGGGGTTTTGTTTTTCCCCCTGTCCCTGCCCACCCGGATTTTTGGGAAGGTTGCTCAGATCCCTCCTGTCTCAGATCCAGACCCCCAGGCAGGAGCAGCCCTCAGCACTCGGGGCTGGAGCAGCTGATGAACGAACAGCAGCTAATTATCAGTAATAAGAAAAGTTTGGCAACTCGTCACAGACTCATCAGTGCAAACCAAAGCTGCTTCTCAACCCGTCTATCAAAGTGCTGTTGCTGTTAATGATAGACTGAATAATAATTAGTATTAACTAAAAGGATCCCGTTCTATTTCCCAGCGATATTTAAAGCCAAGCAACAGACTCGTGGCTTTGGGTGAGATCCAGTTTCTGCAGAGCTCTGGGATTTATATTTCAGGCTTTAGAAGTGACTCTGTGAAATGGATCAGCTTGTGGCCAGCTCGGTGCTGTTGGCTGGGAGCGCTCGTGGGGCTCAGACACAGCCCAGGCTCCTCAGGAACGGGATTTCAGTCGTGGCTGATCCCTGGGAATGGGATTTCAGATGTGGCTGCTCCCTGGAAATGGGATTTCAGATGTGGCTGCTCCCTGGGAATGGGATTTCAGATGTGGCTGATCCCTGGGAATGTGATTTCAGATGTGGCTGCTCCCTGGGAATGGGATTTCAGATGTGGGATCCCTGGGAATGGGATTTCAGATGTGGGATCCCTGGGAATGGGATTTCAGACGTGGGATCCCTGGGAATGGGATCCCACACGCAGCTGATGGATCCTGCTGGAGCAGGGCTCGGACAGACGCCCATGGAGACGGGAGGGATCTCGGCACGTTCTGCCCCGACATTTCCATTGGAGCAGCACCATTTCATGGGCTCCTCCATCTCAGGGTGCTTTGGGCTGGTTGAAGGTTTCCCTCCATCCCCTGCCAGGGCAGGGATGCCTTGCACTGCCCCAGGGTGCTCCAAGCCCCGTCCAAGCTTGGAAGAGCTGCGGGAGGCTGGTGGGGCTTGACCACAAACGCTGGAATTGCTCTGCTGGCCTGCCTGGAGGGTCTGTCTGCCATGAAAGTCTCACTGGTGGCTCTTGAGACACCCCCTGACCCTGTCCCAGCCCAGAGAGTGCTCTGAGCCCTGCAGGAGCTGCCAGGGCTCCTCACAAAGTGGGGAACGCTGGGCTGAGTTCAGCACTCCCTGCACGTGAGGAACGGCTCCATCTCCCACCACTGAGCACAGATGGGCTCAGCCCTGGCCAGGGAGCTTTGGGAACACCTGAGGCCATGGGGGGCTCAGGGGAGTGAGGGTCTCCTGGCTCTCTGCTGGGGCAGGAGTGGTGCTGGACGTTCCCCAGGGGACGAGATGAGTGTCTGGGGTTCAGTCCTGGGTGATGCTGCTGCCCTCCTTGGAAACTTCTGGCAGATCTGGGGGATAAGGAAGGTGCCTTGGTGTGAGCTGCCAATAGAAGTTATCCAAAAATGTGCCCCAAACCATCCATTTCTTTGTCCAAGAGGTTTAAAAGGGCCTGGTGGGATGTGCAGGTGCCTGAGCCAGCCTGGAGAGGAGCCTGGCCTGGGTCTGCAGCAGAGCTACTGCTTCATTTCAAAGCTTATCCTTAAATGTTTGCTCTAAAGCCTTGGAGCCCCAAGAAAAGAAGATGCAAATAACTTGACTCTTTTCCCATGGAAGCAATTAAGGAACTGTGTTAATAAGAAATGAAGTTGTTTGTAAATTTTAATGGTTTAAAAGATGCCCCAGGGAAATCACAGACAAATAGGAGCTGTTTGGTGCAGACCCTTTCTAGCCAAGCTCCACCTCTGTGGTGGATGTGATCAATTAAAAATTATCAGGAGAAAATGACACATTCTTTTTAATTTAATGCCTTTGGCCAGAAGGATTTTCTAACATAATGATTTGGGCTAGGAGGGGAGGGTTGCTTCATTTCCTCCCCATTTAATCAAAAAATAGCCCCGAAGGAAAAAAAAGAACCAAAAAACAAACAAACAGAAAAACCAACAGCAAAAAAAAAGCAAAACCAAATCAACCTCCACCAAACCCCCAAGACAACCCCACAAAAATTTCTGAATATATAGTTTTTTTATTTAATTCTGTGACTGCAAAGCCCATCCCACCAGTCTGAGGCCCCAGCCCAGCTCTCTGGACCATGGGCATTGGCAGCATCACCTCTGCTGGGCTTTGGACACTGCCCAGGAGCTCTCCTGGGGCCCAGGGGGTGCTAAGGTCACCCAGGGTGGTGGGGTCCATCCTGCCTGGAGATACCGGCCAGGAGTGGGGACAGATCCCTGGGCAGGGATGGTTTGGGGCAGGATTGGGTTGGTTTGGGGCAGGGCTGGTTTGGGGCAGGGAAGAGTCAGGTTTGATGTTGATTTGGGCCAGGTTTGGTGTTGATTTGGGGCAGGGTTGATTTGGGGCAGGGATGGGTTTGGGGCAGGGATGGGTTTGGGGCAGGGTTGGTTTGGGGCAGGGAAGAGTCAGGTTTGGTGTTGGTTTGGGTCAGGGTTGATTTGGGGTAGGGATGATGTTGATTTGGGTCAGGTTTGGTGTTGATTTGGGTCAGGTTTGGTGTTGATTTGGGTCAGGGTTGGTTTGGGGCAGGGATGGGTTTGGGGCAGGGTTGGTTTGGTGTTGATTTGGGTCAGGTTTGGTGTTGATTTGGGTCAGGGTTGATTTGGGTCAGGTTTGGTGTTGATTTGGGTCAGGGTTGATTTGTGTCAGGTTTGGTGTTGATTTGGGTCAGGGCCGGTTCCGGTTCGGGGCAGTGACCGAGTGGCCCCGGGCTCTGCTGGCCCTGGGGCACTGAGGGTCCCCACGGGCTGGGCTGGATTCACCAGGGGTCCCTGGATGTCCCTGGATTCCAGGAGAGCCTGGAATGATGAGGGGCCGTGTCCCTGCTGCTGTCACTGCCCTCCCTCCCAGCCCTCCTGTGATTAACACAATTTGTTTCCCCCGGAATTCCTGTAGGGCTTGACAAGACACCAAAGTTCTGGGGAGTTACACAAAGGCCTCCTTTGCATATTAAAGACTCCGTGTTGTCACTTGACTAAATTTGGGAGCAACATCCACCACTGTGAGTGTCATTAGAGCTGAGATGAATTCCAGGGCTCGTTACGGGGCGCGGTGACAAAGAGGTGGAGGAAGGACTATAAAGTGGAGCTGTGCTTTTTTCCCAAAGCCCTGTCGAGGCTCATTTTCCCTCTTTCCATCTCCAGCACTCTCAATCCCTTGATAATAAATGCAGCTCACATAGGAACTACCCCCCGGACTGATTTCTTTCCACTGCAAGAAGTGATTTAAAAGAAGACGAAAAAAGACATTGAATGTGTTCATTATTGATAATCTTAAAGATTTACTGCGGGCTTTCAGAAAAGCTGCTGCCTTAAAGCAAACTGCTTTTATCTCCTTTTTGTTTGCTTAGTTGGCTTTTGTGGGTTTTGTGTCTTTTCCTCCGGTAGCTCATGTAGGTAGAAGCTTGAATTATTTTCTTTTTTTTCCTGAGGGGGAATTTGCCAGCCCCTGCCAGCGGTGGAGAAGCTCAGAGGGAGCTGCAGGAGGAGGTTCCTGGCTGGTGCAGCGCTCTGTGAGCTGCAGCACTCCTGCTTTGGGGGCTGTTTGTGCAGGGACTTGGTGATATTTACACAAAACCCAACTTTTACTGTTCCCTTTCCCTGGGACCGAGCTCCTCAAGCTGCGAGTGGAGAAAGTGCTCGGCCTCTCATCACAGACGAGCAAAAAATAGCAATGCTAAATGTAAAGCAGCTTTTGGGATTTCAGCTTTATCCGCTCCTGGATCCTGGGCTGTGCCCGGAGCTCAGAGCTGCCGGAGCTGGAGCTGCAGGCTGGGCTGGGGAGGGCAGAGGGGCCAACCCTGCCAGGCTGTGAGAGAGAAACCTCGGAGTGCTGGGAAACCTCGGAGTGCTGGGAAACCTCGGAGTGCTGGGAAACCTCGGAGTGCTGGGAAACCTTGGAGTGCTCCAGAACCTTCTGAGTGCTCCAGAACCCTCTGAGTGCTCCAGAACCCTCTGAGTGCTGCAGAACCTTCTGAGTGCTGGGAAACCTTGGAGTGCTGGGAAACCTTGGAGTCCTCCAGAACCTTCTGAGTGCTCCAGAAACCCTCTGAGTGCTGCAGAACCTCCTGAGTGCTCCAGAACCTTCTGAGTGCTCCAGAAACCCTCTGAGTGCTGCAGAACCCGCTGAGTGCTCCAGAACCTTCTGAGTGCTCCAGAACCCTCGGAGTGCTGGGAAACCTCGGAGTGCTGCAGAACCCTCTGAGTCCTCCAGAAACTTCTGAGTCTTCCAGAACCTTCTGAGTGCTCCTGAAACCTCTGAGTGCTCCAGAAACCTCTGAGTCCTCCAGAAACCTCGGAGTGCTGCAGAACCCTCTGAGTGCTCTAGAACCTCTAGAACGTCTGGAACCCCTGGAACCCCTGGAACCTCTGGTGCTCAGAGGGAGCTGCAGGAGGAGGTTCCTGGCTGGTGCAGTGCTGTGTGGGCTGCAGCACTCCTGCTTTGGGGGCTGTGGCCGCTGAGAGCAGCAGCTTTTACCCATTTTGGAGAGTTTTGGGGTGTTACAGCACAGCAGCGCCGTGCCCCGATCTCTGGGGAGGGCTGGGATCCTACCCTGAGGCACTGGCGTTCCTCAGAGCCCTTTGAAATCGAAATTCATGGGAAATATTTAGAAAACAAACAGAAAGGCCTCACTTTGAGCAGATTTCTCCGTGATCCTGCCAGAAACTGCAGCTGTTTCCAGTCCCTTCCTCCTGAGACTGGCTCTGCTCTTGTCGTGTTCTCCTGGCCCCTTCCAGGCCTGGGGTCAAAGCCTCCATCCCTGCTCCAGAGTGGAGGAAAGGACTTGCAGGAGCTGGATTGGGATAAATCCCCTCCTGCTGCCTCGGGCTGGCCCAGGGGAAGGAGCTGGAAAAGGCAGAGGTTGTGCTGGGATGGGATCGGTGGGATGGGATCGGTGGGATGGGATGGAATCAGTGGGATCCATGGGGTGGGATGGGATCCATGGGGTGGGATCTGTGGGATCCATGGGATGGGATGGGATCAGTGGGATGGGATCCATGGGATGGGATCCATGGGATGAGATCCATGGGATGATTTTTGGGGTGTTTTTTCCCCTGAGCCCCTGGAGTGCCCCCTGTCCTGGGACAGGCTGTGCTCGCTCCCACCTTTCCTGCAGCTGCTCTGCCTCCCCACCCTGGCACTGCTCCTGCAGCAGGAGATTCCCCAGAGCTGCGGAGTGTGAGAGCTGCATTCACCCCCAGAGTTCACTCCACAGAAAATTCCAGAACACAGGGGATCAGGAAACACTTTCCAGCGTTCACAAAGCCAAGCCATGTGCTCCAACCCTGTCATCAGCTCAGAGGCGTTTAACAGCATCATCCTTCACCAATCAGAATAATTAAACAGCTCCGTTATTTTAAATATTCATTGAGTCCAGATTCCATGTTTGGCTTTCTTGGTCAATTTGGTTCTTGCTAATCTGGGGGAAGGAAAGAATGTTCTCTAGTGCTTAATTTGCATTAAAAACACTATAATTTGTAAGTAAATTGGAAAGCTTTTAAGTGAAGAGGGAACATCAGTGACTTGACAGTCAAAGCTCTCTTTTGTTTTTCAAGCATAATGTTCCAGAAAGATGCTCTTCCTTTCTTGGAATTACATGGCAGTGAGAATGAAGCCTTGTAATTGTTCATTAATCCACGGTCATTAGGAGACTCGGGGAAGGAGGCACCAGAAATGACAAACAAATCCAAAGCAGGCAGTGTTCTACCAGAAAAGTGATTTTCAGTTTCTGGAGAAGGGGGGTGAAGCCTCGGGAGAGCTGTGGCTGGTGGAGGCTGGGGAGGAGCAGGGATGCTGCTGCTGCCTCTCTCCAAAGGGATTTCCAGGGGAAAGGCTCTCCCTGCCTGGGCCAGCCTCGTTTCTCCCAGGGCTGAGACTTTTCCCCTTCCTGGTGAGCTGAGAAGGGCCCCAGGCTGAAACCTGGCCCTGGGATGGTTGGGAAGGAGGCAAAGATCTGCCAGCGTGGCCCAGTGAGGATTTCCAACACAAAGAACCCAACTGAACTGCTTTGGTTTTTAAGGGATGCCCAAGGAGCCAGGCTCTACTTTTCTTCCTTTTTTTGGAATATTTGATTAAGTGGATATTCCTTAAAAAAACCCTTCTCTCCCTTGTAGTCAAGATGTTGCTTTCTTTGTTGCTTCCACCTCTTTATTTAGGAGGAGGAGGAGGGGAGAGGAGGGATAAAGGCAGCACAGGAGCTGATTTCAATGCAAATCTATTGTTCATAATTGCAGTTTTAAAATCTTCTCAACCTTCAGCTGAACAATGATAAAAGAATAATGGCTGTGAATTATTAGCTGCTCTACTTCCCTTCAAAATAGTTCTTCCAGTGTTGTGATACTTGGGTATATTTATTATTGTACTTCTTTTTCCTTTTGTAATGAGCTTCTGCTTCCTGTGGCCTTAATTTTCTTTTTGGACCTTTGCTCATTCTGCATTTGTATTTTTTGTTAGGGATATACAGGGCTAAAATCAATTAGAAATCTCTTCCATGCTTGCAGAGTAATCAGATCCATTTCCCTGTTATTCTGTTTCTAGGCCTGCCTGGTTAAGGTAACAAATATTAATATAAAAATGGAGCAAGGCAGTGAAATAGGAGAGTTTTGTAGTGCTGTGCTGGAGGTGTTTGCACTCAGGTGGGCACCATCCTGAGCTGAGAAGCTCCTTGTGGCACTAAAATCCAAATTTCTTCAAGCTGTGGCTGTCACAGAGCGAGCACAGAGAGCAGCTGGACTGGGGACAGTGTTTTAACCACTTTGTGCAGTGTTTTATCCCTTTGTGCAGTGTTTTATCCCTTTGTTCAGTGTTTTACCCCCTTTGTGCAGAGTTTTACCCCCTTTGTGCAGTGTTTTACCCCTTTGTGCAGTGTTTTATCCCTTTGTTCAGTGTTTTACCCCCTTTGTGCAGTGTTTTACCCCCTTTGTGCAGTGTTTTACCCCTTTGTGCAGTGTTTTACCCCTTTGTGCAGTGTTTTACCCCCTTTGTGCAGTGTTTTACCCCCTTTGTGCAGTGTTTTATCCCTTTGTTCAGTGTTTTATCCCTTTGTTCAGTGTTTTATCCCCTTTGTTCAGCATTTCACCCCTTTACCCATTTTCTGCACAGAAATGGCTCCAGGTATGGGATGCAGTGAATCCTTCCCCAGGAATTCTCACCTTATGTATGCAAATGTCTGAGAGTCTGGATAAGCTCTCAATGCAGAGGGAATTCTTCATTTTTATTTGATTTGATTTTTTTTTTTTTCTTGAAGCATTTTGAGATTTAAAGGCAGCTATGAAAACCTCTCAGAAGGAAAAGGAGAGATTTGAATTGCGGTAAATAATAACAGAGAGAGCTGAGGCTCCTAAATCTGTGCAAAGCCCTCAGCCCCAGGCTTTGCTTTCCCTGGGCTGGGTGTTAAACACCTTTCCAGAAGTGATGGCTGTGTTTATCTGCTGTGCCACGAGATGGGGATGGATCTGCCCCAGCAAAGTGACAATTTATCAGCCCAATTCCTGCAGGATCAGTTGTTCTCTCAGAGTTCCTCTGTGCTCTGAGGGATTGATGAGGTGTCGGCGTGTGGACACCAAGCCAATGTCTCATTATGATAATTGCTGTGGTGTTTGTGTGGCATCGTGGGACCCTGGAGGGGCTGAAACCCAGCCCTGCCCCAGTCACTGCTCCAGAGACTCCTCCTGGAGCACAATAAACAGATTATTCATTAATTGGGGAGGAGCACGGGGTTATTCTGCCTCAGTGCTGGAGGCAGCTCTTGGTGAGGTGAAGAAACTTGGGGTTGCTCCATGTAAACCATGGAATTATTGCACAGGACACTCAGCACTGTCTGATTCAGGTGTGGAAATTGTCCCTTTCCTGCCCCTAGAAAGGCATTGGGGATTTTCCTCTGGAAGGAGACGGGAGAAGGAAGCAGAGTTTCCCCTGTGAGGGGAGCACTGATGTTCCTGAGAGCCACTGAGGACAGAGATGTGTCATTAATGAGTCATTAGCGTCACTAATAACGGGACAGTGGCACTGAGGACACAGATGAGTCATTAATGAGTCATTAGTGTCACTAATAACGGGAGAGTGGCACTGAGGACAGAGTTAATGGCACACAGGTGAAGGGAACTCTCTGGGACACTTTCACCACTTCCCAAAGTCTTGTCCCCATCCCAAGGACTGCTCAGGGATGAACAGAGGGGTAATTTATCCACGTGTGGAGCAGGATCCTCTCCTCAAACCCCGTGGTTGGGCTTGTTCTCCTCACTAAACCCTTTATGCAGCCAGGACAGGGTCAGTGGGGGATGAAGAAGAGCCCCATCATCCCTCCCTCATCCCTCATCCCTCATCCCTCATCCCTCATCCCTCATCCCTCATCCCTCATCCCTCATCCCTCATCCCTCATCCCTCATCCCTCATCCCTCATCCCTCATCCCTCATCCCTGATCCCTCATCCCTGATCCCAGAGGGAGGATCCCCAGCCAGGAAACCCCTGCACCTCTGCTGGGAGCTGCTGCTGGCATCTGTTCTCCGTTCCTGTTGAGCACACGCTGCATTCCGAGGACAAACATGGACTTGTCAAGGATTTGATTGCTTTTCCTCAGCTGCCTGAGGAGTGTTGGAACCTATTGCTTTTGACAACGCACCTCAATTAGGTCTTAAAATCGGTACTACACGCTCTGTGAAACCGGAGGAGTGTGGTGGATTCCTCGGAGGACTGAGCTGCTCGATTTCAGCTTAAGGATGATGTTTCTCCACAAGGGAGTCACCAGTCACAATAATTACATTGCTGTCTTCTCATAATATGATTTATTTAGATGTTGCCGTATGAATTAATTCTCTCTAATTGCTGCTCTTCTCACTGTAAATCAAGGTTTCTTGCTTTCTGGAGAGTAGTGAACATGATCCTACACTGAAGTAATTAGTCCAATTAGAAGGGAAAGCAGATGTGGAAAACCAATTACTTTCAGGAATATGTCTGCTCCTCTGTAGTCCAAACGTTGTTCAATCAAAATGTAATAGTATTTTAATAAAACATTGTTTTATTCACAAACTCCATCCAGCGGTGAGGCTCTTTTGGAGGAGCCACTTTGGGGTGGCTTTGAGGCTGGGGAACCCTCCAGACCTGCTCCTGCTTTACACAGCTCCAGGGAGAGAACAAAGCGGTCAGGGAAAGATTTTTATCCTGATCCAAGGAATTTAAGAGCCGCTGCTAAAAAGAGAAGGCAGAGGAGGAATTGTTGTGGCAGCGAATTCTGCAGCAGGGATTGCTCAAACCCCGAGCCAGAGCAGTGAGGTTCCCCCGGTCCCTTCTGCTCGGAGGAGCTGTTCAGTCAGCACCGCTGCCCAGCCTGGGCTGTGTGGGGACACAGAACGGCCTCAGGACATCCCTGAACAGAAATCCTGCGGGGATTTACCCCAGCAGCTCTGCCAAGCTTTCTCCTGACCTGCAGGACCTTGTGCTCTCTGTGAACCCCAAACCCCGAGCTCTTTCTGTCCCTGCAGCCGGGTGAGGGAGGATCCAGTGAAAGGGGTGGGATTGGGGCATTTCCTTTGGAAGGTTGGGAGTGCAAATCCTCTGCTGTGCTGGGATGCTCTAAAGCCTCCAGGCTCGGGTACATTGGAGGGAAATAATCCCAGAGGTTCTGCGCTCCCCCTGTCCCCGTGGGGAAGGGTTTGGTACCCAGAGGATGCTCTTCCAGAGAAGGAATCCATCCAGCCCCGAGTGTGGGACATGGAGGAGAGGAGGGCTCAGCACTGCTGTGTGTAATTAACTGTAATTAACCAGGCAGTGGTGCTGCTGGCGAGGTGGCAGTGCCAGCCAGGAGGGCCAGGGCTGGGCACACACAGCTCCGGTGTCACCAAAGCTCATCCCAGCCGCCTCCTTGGGCTTTGTTTTCTGAGTTCTTCGTTTACAAACCTGCTCAGGAGTTTTGCTTTGGAGACTCACCCATCTATTTTCCTCTATCTGCTGCTCGCAAGACAAGTGTTCTCATAATTGGGCCATTAAAGGAGGTGTTGAAATGTTACTAATTGTCAAAGGCAATTAAGTATGGCAACATGTCACAGGTAAATTAACGAGGCTCCAGGTGTTTTGAGCAAATCTCAGTTCTGTGGGTGTGAAACAATTCCAGCCTTCTCTGCTGCTTCTCTGCAGGGTTTTGGTGGGCTCTGGTCTTGGGGTTTTGAATTCACTGGAATACAAGAAGAGCACTCCAAGTTCCTGAGACACTTCCCATGGCAAGCAGAGGTGCTGCTCTCTCCTCTCTCCCTCGAGGAAGGCCTGCAGTGACCCCGGAGTGCTGCAGGGCATCTCCAGGCTTTTAACCCCTCCATGAAAGCCGTGGGTTTGTTCTTGTGGCTCTGCTCGCCCTGGCAGCGCTGGCCCCGCGTCCCCTCCGTCCTCCTCCCTGCCCAGGGCTCCTCCAGGGTGGCACTGCCACACTGCCCCTCATCACACCCTTTGTTCCTCCCCACCAGAGATCTGCCATGCTGTGTGTGTGTGCACACCCGTGGCTGAGGCTGGGTGGAACCCTAATTGTATATTATTAAAATATTGTGATTTTTTTCCCCCTTCCAAGCTGCGGCGCCTCCCCGACGCCTTGTGCAGCTGGCTCCGACTGGCACTTGCAAGGTTGTCCTCCAGGTGCTGCATCAGAAATCTTTTGACACAGTGTCAGTAATTAAGTGTACAATTAAGAGAATGTCTGCAATTAAATTCAATCAGTCAGTCAATCAAATCTACATTTGTAAAGGGTTTCTAAAGGGCCTCTCATCCAAACCTCCCCTCTGCTTCTGAGCTCGGCAAACTTAACACCAGACAAGGCAGCGTTTATCTGAAGCAGCTCAAAGGGCTGGAAGGTTTATATTGAAATGCTGTTTATATTTTATATTTGAAATGCTGTTTGGGGCCTGGCTGTCTCCTGAACAAAATCTGTCTTTAAGTGAGGCATTTAGGCACAACACTGAAATGTAACCATTAAAAAGGCTGAAAACTCGCGGCTTTTCCAGCACTGTGTCTCCCTGGGCTTAGCAGTGTGATTCCTCCTTCTTTCCTTTGGGGAATATTCAGGAAGGACAGATTTTCTGCTGGAATGTGCCAGCCTGGTTTTGTGCTGTTTCAGGCATCTTTCAGCTCCTGAGAGTTGTTTTTGCCAGGAGGTTGCAGTGGGTGAGCACTCGCTGCTTTTATGCTGCCATAAAGTGGGGCTGGAGTGGGATCCCTGCCTGCTCGGGGTTTTCTGGGATTATTTCCCTCCAATATACCCGAGCCTGAAGGCTTTAGTGCACCCCAACAAAGGACTTGCACTCACAACTTTTCAAAGGAAATGCCCCAAACCCACCCCTTGGATCCTCCCGTTCCCCCTCACCCGGCTGCAGGGGGGGAAGCGCTCGGGGTTTGGGGTCACGAGGAGCAGCAGGAGGGGGAAGTGGCTGGGAAGTGCCCCAGGAGCTGCCAGGTGCTCCCTGCCACTGCTGCTGGGCCCTGATCTCACTGCTGTCCCCTGAGAGGAACCTTCCCTTGTCTGAGCTGCCAGATCTGTGTCACCAGCTGCTCTCCAAGGTCTGGGAATATTCCGTCTCCAGACTGCAGATACTGCTCCAAGGAGTAACTGGAGGGGTTTTCCTGTCTCTGCTGCTCCATCAGTGTGAGCAGCAAGCCGTGCTTGCTTTGATAACGAGCTTGCATTTACACAGCACCTGTCAGCTCTGAAGGGAGCTCTGCTAACTCAGCCCGAGCTGACAGAGCCTTGTCCACGGCTCTGCTCGGCTCTGCCAGCTCGGCTGCTGCCTCATTATGTGCCTTGCTTTAATGTATGGAAAGCTGTTACCCAAAATGTCCTTCAGATAGGGGAAAAAAGAACAAATGGATTCGTAATATGTGACTTGTAGTGCTGTAAACATTCCCCAGCATGTCATTAATACCCAGCTTTATTTATTTATACTCTGGCCTCTCCTGGCCTGCACAGGGAGGCTGGGGAGATGAGGAAGGAAGGGTGGGAAGGCAAATTGTGCTCCAGTGGATGTTCAGCAGAAGCACAGAACTCTGCCCTGCACACCTGGGCCAAGGCAGGACCCCTTGTTTTATTGTCTTTACTTGGTAAATACACAAAGTCGAGAGGTTTTCATCCACTTGTGCTTGACACGGGAGATTTACCCTGGTTTGGACTCTTGGTTTGCTAAAAGGAGAACAAAGGGAAAAAAACCTCCAAATTCTTCCCAGTGTTGCTGTCACCCCCCTCTCCAGAACTCCAAAGAATGGATTGCTGAGCTCTCAGATGTTCTGAGGGAAAATCCTTCAGGAAAAGGAGGAGTTGAGGGCCAGGCTGGATGGGGCTTGAGCAGCCTGGGGTGGTGGAAGGAGTTGGAATGGGACAACCTTGAAGATCCTTTCCAAACCAAACCATTGTGTGAAAAGCTCCCAGGACTGGTGTTGGAGATGGTTGATGTCAAGATCTGAAGCGTTAGGTGGATGAGGAAGCACAGAAAACTGAACCAGTGCAGGGCTGGCCAAACTCCCTCCTGCAAATCCTGCGCTCTGGGCTGCGGCTGGAATGGTTTGGTTTGAATTCCAGAGTAACTTCAGCAGGGAAAGCTGCTTTTGAGAGATGGGAAACACAGGATTGGCTCAGGAATGGGCCTAAATGGAATGAACTGAAATGGAATAAAACACCCAGGAGCTTGGGTTTGCTGAGTGGGAGAGCTCAGCACCAGGAGCTGGGGCTTGGCAGGGAGCAAAGCCCTCTGTGCTCTGTGCTCGTAGGAAAAACCATCAGCAAGTGGCTCCTGAAGCTCTCCCAGCCAGCGAGAGAGAAGGGGCAGGCAGCTGAGAAATAATACAGGACAATAAATCCTTGAAATCTGCACCTAAATCTATCAAGGCAAATAATACATCCTGATGGGAGGAAGACATTATTTGTTTTTTTGTTTTAAATTTGCCAGATCTCATTTTTTTTTGCATTTCTCTCAGGGAGGTGAGGACTTTGAAAAGGCAATTACGAGTGGTGAATGATTAGTGTTAGATGTGACACATTTATGCATCAAATATGTTTAACTGCATTAACCTTCAAGGAATTTACACTGACACCTTGAAAGATCTATCCTGTGCTCAGCCTGAAAAATCTGAGTTCTCCTCAACTTCCATCTTATTTACATTAATTTTATTACAAAATAAATGGGTCTAAAATATTAATGGAGTTTTTACAGGTTCTGAAGGTGGAGTGGCAGGGGAGTTGGAGGGAAGCTGGCACGACTGGGGATTCTGTAGGGAGAGATTTTTGAGGGAATGCACTGGTGCAAGTGCACTGAAATGAGGTTATTTTCTGGTTTCTTCCCTGGCTGTCCCATCCTGGAGGGAAAATGACTGAAAGGGATGAGGTTACACAGCTCATTTATCCACTTTAGGGTTTAATTTCCTGCTAATAAGGTATTTAAACCTTCCAGAAAGCAGCTTGTGGTCTTTGTAGACTTTTAATCTTTACACATTATGCAGAAAGGAAGTACATGCTCACAGAGGGTTCTTACTGGGGATTTTCAGGAAATATTCGTGTTATTAAAGCGCTCCTTGTGCTGCTCCTCTCCCTCTCCCAGCAGGTCTGAGCCCGGTGTATCCCAATTTCCGTGTGCTTTCCCAGCTGGGCAGTGGCAGCAGCTCCTCCATGTCTCTTGAGCTTCACTCCACTGAAATCTGGTTTGCTACGAGACAGACTCCGGTGGAATGAAGGACAACAGAAGCCATGGATCATCCTCGCTTCCCTGGGGAGCTCCGGGGAGGTTTTGGGGAGCTCGGGTGCCTTTAGGGAAACCCTGGGGCTTGGTGGGGTTGTCTGGGCTGAAATCCTCCTTTTCCTTCCCCTCCCATCCCTGTTTTTCACCTCTGTCATTTTAACCTGGAGCAAAGCAGCCCCTTGGGACACTTTGTCCTGTTAATTGTGGGAACTGAGCCAAGGATGTGGCAGCTCTCCATCCACTGAAGGCCTTTCAGCCACCAGGAGCTTCTGCAAATTAAATGCTCAAGGCGGTTTATTCTGTCTTTTATGGCTTTTACAAGGGAGGTGTGACCAGATAATGGCCAGGCTCCCTTCTGCCCTTAAACACTGAATTTACAGGAGCCAAGGAATGCCTGCAGGCAATTTTCCTCAAAGTGTGGAGCTTCTTAAAGACCTCTGGCCATACAGGGAGTGTGTGTTAAGGTCCTGCTTCCCTTCAGAAGATAGAGGAGAGATAATCCCATTAATCCCGGCCCCACAGGGTGTGGGAATTGGGGTTTGCTTCCCCTGGTGGAGCCGGGGCAGGGCTGGGAACTCATCCCTGCTCCTCCCTTCTGGGAGATGGCTCATGGCTTTCATGGATGTCGTGGGATTTACCCGTTTAAATAGGTAAAAACCCTCTAAAAGGTTTGCAGCCTCTTCCTGAGGGCTTCCCATCTGTGAAAGAGACAAAAAATAATGAAAATTAAGACTGTTAATAATATTCCCCTGTCAAAGTCCAGCCCATTCCTACATCTGTGCAATAAAGATATTTCTGAGGTTCCTGCAAAGGAATCTGATTATAGGTTTAAATATTTTACTTTATAAATATGTCCTGGTTTTATCTATAAATTAATAAATCAGAATACAATGCATATCCTTAGCATAGTGTGTTGCTTCTCCTCTAAAGAACTGCAAACATTAAAGCAAATCTACATCAAAACCCACAAATCCCACGAATGAGATGGAAATTCTCCACATCCCAGCAAGGAATTGCAAATGGGGTTTCCAGTTTGGGTGGCTTTTCCAAATTAAGGTTCCAGCTCCTTCCTCCTCAGTGCCTGGGAACACCGGGGCTTTCAAAGGGTCCAGCTCTGACTCTTGGCAAGACTCCCACACACTCCTGGATAACTTCAGAGTTCAAATTTTAATTTGCTTGCACTTCTCAGCTTGGGAAAAGGGAGGTTAAGGTGTAAAACTTGCCTTGAAGGTGAACTGAAATGTTCGCCTGCACTTCAATTAAAAAAAAAAAGAAACCAACCCCAAACCAAGCCACAAACCCCAGCGAGGAGGTGCTGATGGATGATTTTACAGAACAAATGGTTTGGGGTGTTTCTCTGTTGCTTTTAAATCTGAACCTGCTGGAAGCCTCTCCCTGGCTGTGTCGGGACTTGTCCGAAGCTTTTGGGTAAGCCCTGAGAACCCAGGCAGGGACCCATCAACCCAAATTCCTCTGTGCAATCCTGCCTTGTTTGAAACCTTTTATCAGGCAAGTCGGGACGGGCTCACCCCACAAATGCCTTCGTGCATTTGTTCATGCACAGCTCCGGGGCATTAACCCCTCGGAGCCGGGATGCGCCGAGCCCAGCTGCAGCTCCCATCATTAAATCAAGGAGCTTATCAGGCAAATCTCACATTAAATCAATGCTAATAAAAACCTGAAATGCGAGCTCCAGCTCCAACAGCTCCCCTCGGTCCTGAACAGCCCATTTAAAATGTGGGGAGTTGGGTTTTTCAAGTTTTAATGAGATCCCCCCTTGATTTTTGCTGGGAAGAAATGTTGAGGGTCAGGCTGCAGCTTCAGCTGAGCAGCAGCAAAGGTCTGCAGCATCCTCAGAAGGGGCAGACCTTTAACTAAAGGTCACATAAAATTGTGCTGGACCTCCCTGAACTTTAAAATGAGCAAAAGTTTCTCTATTCCTTTGTCTGTGGGGTCCAGGCAGATGCTGGGAAAGGGCTGAGCACTGACCCCAGGGATGGCAAACTCTGCAAATCCTGTGCTGGGCTCAGCACCAGGAGCTCCCCATCCTGGAGAGAAAACACAAAACAATTTCTGTCCCTGTAATATGGGCTCAGCTCTGACTCTGAACTCCAGAGGCAGCACTTCCACAGCCCCAGCCCGATCCAGGTGTTGTGTCCAACCTTTGGGCTGCTCCTGCTCATTCAGGCTTCCATTTTTTCCTGCCTTTATCAGGCGTTATCCTCTTTTCCAAATGTTTTCCTTGCAACTGGCTGCTATTTCTTTCAAAAGGGAAATTTCTCTTGGTTTTGAGGAAGTTTTACCCCATAAGAATCAGTTACATTTGAAATTTGCTTTAGCCCTGTGGGTTGCACGTGGAGAGGAGCCTGATTGTTCAGCAGCAGCTGGGCTCAAAGCTCCTGAGTCTCTCTTGGGAAAGTGAGAGAAGGCCTTTGGACACTTTCACACAACAGCCAACACAAACAAGGCATCCACAGAAAGGGGGAAATGCAGCCTGAGCCCCCAGAGCTCACCCAAAGCAAACTTCAGCATCTCAGAACACCCCATCACAATGGCTTTGGGACCTCACAGACCTTGGCAAACTCAAACTGAAGCAAGTTAAAATTGTCTCCATAAGGCAAATTATCGAGTGTGACTGTTTTCTAAATATAGATATAGGGTACCACTGGATAGGGAACAATTTTAAGTTATTCACATAGGAAATCACAAGAAGAATCAACTGATTGAAACAAAATTAAATCCTCACAAAGGGTGGCCTGGACAGCATCTCAGATCTGGTGTTTGCTGCACCAGTGCAAGTCCAGAGCAACTGCACAGGTTCTGATTGAATCTGATCTTCAACAGCACCAACCTCCCAGTTCTTGCTGCTTTGGGAAACACCTCCCCATGCTCCACCAACTGCTGCTTCCAGCATCTTAAAATGACTTCAAATATCCCCAGGAAGTTTGGGAAGTTCTCATTTTTCCTTTTAGAACCCATGTCCCTCCGTTTCCACGCGGCCAAGGACGCTGCTGTTTGTAGGGAAGGAGCAGCGCTCCTGCCACAGGAGCAGGGTTAATTAGGGCAGCTCATTAGAGCATCCTGTGGCTCCCCTGCCCCAGCCCTCAGCTGTGCCCAGGTGACCCTCGGGGACAGCCCATGGCTGGAAGGGTCACTCACTCACCTGGCTCTGCTGGGCAGCTCCCACTCCCATCCCGCAGCTGCTGCACCGAACTTCCACCGAAACAACAAAACCACGCTAAGGACACGAGACACTCAGCTCAAAGAGTGGGGGAATAATGAAACTGGGGGGTTCTGTTCTTTCTGTCAGTGTTTGGAGAGGAACCCGGGGGCGGGAGCGCGGTACCAGCCCCAGCCCCTCCCGGCGGCCGCAGGTGAGGTTTTATCCCCGAGCTCACCTGTGGCTGCAGCCAATGGAGCTCCCGGCTCCTCCCTGCCCTGCCCGGCCCGCCCCGCTCACAAAGCCACCCAAAGTGTCCCCAAAGCCTCCAGCCTGCTCTGCAAATCCTCCTCCTGTGCTCCCTGGTCCTGCTTATGAACCCAGAGTTAACCCAAAGCACAGCAGAACGCGCTCAGAGTCCACCTAAATTTTCCTATCGATTGTCTGTGTTTTAAACTTGCTTTTCCGTCCAAGAAATACTTCATTTTTCCAAAGCTGCTAAAGAAATGGGAAGTGCATTGACTCTTGAGTGCTCCATGAGTGGTGAGATAAAGACTGTGCTGTAATCCCTGTAAATTCGGGATTCAGGTGGCCAGAGCCTGCCATGGGGGTATGAACTCATAAAGACTTTGTGGAGAGCTCTGGGGAGTGCAGGGATGCTCTGTCCAAGGGCCTCCATGCACTGGTTTTAATTCCAGTTCTGGAGGAATGCCACCCATGGCAGGACTCGCTCTGGGCACTCTGTGAATCTCTGGATTCTCCCTTTCCTTGGGCCTTTCCATGAGCCCCCTGTGGCAGGGGGTGGCCAGCCCTGGCTGCAGGATGGGCACTGCAGGATGGGCTCAGCAGGATGGGCACTGCAGGATGGGCACTGCAGGATGGGCACTGCAGGATGGGCACTGCAGGATGGGCACTGCAGGATGGGCACAGCAGGATGGGCACTGCAGGATGGGCTCAGCAGGATGGGCACAGCAGGATGGGCTCAGCAGGATGGGCACTGCAGGATGGGCTCAGCAGGATGGGCACTGCAGGATGGGCACTGCAGGATGGGCACTGCAGGATGGGCACAGCAGGATGGGCACAGCAGGATGGGCACTGCAGGATGGGCACTGCAGGATGGGCACTGCAGGATGGGCTCAGCAGGATGGGCACTGCAGGATGGGCACTGCAGGATGGGCACTGCAGGATGGGCACTGCAGGATGGGCTCAGCAGGATGGGCTCAGCAGGATGGGCACAGCAGGATGGATGGGCACAGCAGGATGGGCACTGCAGGATGGGCTCAGCAGGATGGGCACAGCAGGATGGGCACTGCAGGATGGGCACTGCAGGATGGGCACTGCAGGATGGGCACTGCAGGATGGGCTCAGCAGGATGGGCACAGCAGGATGGGCTCAGCAGGATGGGCACAGCAGGATTCCTTCCATCCCCTCAGCCCTTTCCTGTGCCAGAGCTCTGCAGGCCAGGCTCGAGCTGCCCATGCTTCGTATTTAGCAAAAAAATATCCTGGGAGGCAGAGTTCTTCTGGATATTCCAGCTCTGCTCATCTGCACAAATGGAAATATTCCAGCTGGTTTGCCTTTCCAGGGGAGTAGGGTGTAAATAACGAAATAACAAAAAAATCTCACTGTGTTCTTTGTTTTCTTTTTATTGTGCTAACAGCTTACTCCCGTTCTTCCACACTTTGCCATGTCAGGGCTGCACACAAGTCCTGCTTTTCCCTTTGTTTATTGGGTAAATTGGAGTTTCCACAGCCAGGCTAGCAGTGACACAGGTCACAGGGTTTGCGGCTTTACTTTGGGCTGTACTGGATTGCCCTGAGCAGCAGTTTCCAGCACAACAGTTCAAATTAAAATCTCTCATTTTTGCCCACACGTTTCAAGCACGGAGGTGAGCACATCAGTCTATAAATGTGGCTCCTGCAGCACCTCTAGACAAAAGGAAGTCAGTGTTTTTCATGTGAGAAATAAGAACTGAAGGTTACCACTGTTCATTGCCTGCTTTTATTTTCTCAGGGCTCTGTGAAACCAGGAGCCAAACTCACCACAATTTTCACTCTGCACAGTTTGAAGCCGGGGCTGTTGTTCTTTCAGATACAAATCTGTCCTTTTATTTGTTTTATCTCCTACTGGAAAATAACAAATACCTTTAAAGTTTACAGCTGCTACTGTCAAGGACAGACAGGGAGGGACTGGCTGGGGCAGGGGAGCTGCAGGAATGTCCTGTTGTTCCATAATACCCAATTATGTCAACTACCCCTTCCTTTAAACTTTCAACACGTCCCCGTTAGGTGGGAAAAGCTGCCAGCACATCATAAAAGTGCTGCTGCAAAGCCCAGCCCTGCTGATGGAAACGTGTCAGGGGATGGAGGCTGTGCCCCGCAGGCTCTGCAGGCACATTCCACCCCTTGGCTCCCGAGGAGAAAACCTGTGTGGTCTTGAAGCTTTGTCAGCTCTGACCTCTAAATTTGTCCCATGAATGGGATCAATTTACTGGGGCTGGAGGTCTGAGACATCAAACACAGCCCAGGGAAGCTCAGGGCTGTGTCTCCTGCAACTGCCCACTGTAAATTCAGCCTGCAAGCAGCTGGGGAGGAATTACTTGGGGTATTTTTCACTGTTTGCCTCAAAGGTTGGTGATTGTGAAGTGTGTGTTTATGAAGCAGCTGCTTCCATAGAAGTGGGGATTAAACAGAGCCTCAGCCTGTGCCTTGCTGCTGTCCCCATCCCAGAGAAGGGACCACGGAGCGATGCTGGTCCCACTTTGGTTTCCGTGTGCTCAGCACAACCAGCCCTTCCTGCCCCTCTCCCTGGGCACTGCTCACTCTCCCACACGCATGAAAGGCAAACCAGGACCTTTGTGAAGTGGAGCCAGAAGTCCCTGTTTGATCCTGGGGAGGCTCTCAGCAGGGCTGGGGCTGCAGGCTGGGCAGGGTGTCTGTGGGAGCAGAGCTCCAGAGCTTCCCAGCCAGTCCCTCCCCTCTCTGCTCCTCTCTCTCTGCCTTTTCCTGGCACCAGCACGTGCTGCAAAATTCACACTTCCAGCTTGGAGCCTCTGGGATCTTCTTGTCCAAGCTGGGAGTCCCCATCCCTGGAACTGTTCAAAAGCTGTGGATGTGGCTCTCGAGGACGTGGTTTAGTGGTGCTGCTGGCCTGATGTTGGACCTGTTGCTCTTAATGGTCTTTCTCAACCTTAAGGATTCCATGATTCACTCTGTGATTCACCAGCCAAATCCCGAGGTGATAAACCAGGGAAAAGAAGGCAGCACAGCCTTTAAATGTACCTAAAATGGGCTCTTCTGCTCTTTCAGCCACTGGAAAACAACAAGCCCCCAAGCAGTGCTGGTGTGATGCAGGTTTGTGGTGGAGATAAAATGGTTTATTTTTTTTTGAAGAACTGAAAAAGTGAATAAAGTGGAGCGTTGAGGCAGTGCCAAGGCCGGGGCTGGTGCAGGTGGCAGGATGCAGTTGTGCTGCTCAAGTGAGCAGATGTGGAGATGCAGCTCCTTGAGAAGACAATGAGGAGCCCGTGTGCCAACTCCTCCTCCCTCAGCGCTGAATTCCTGAGTGAATTCAGCGTGAATTCCTGTCCCAGCACCCATGGGTGCCATGGGCAGAGCTCTGCCCCGCTCCTCTGGGGAGGAGGAGACTCAGCAGCTGCTGCCCCATCTCTGCTGCAGCTTTGCACAGGGGCTGGCACAGGGGAAGGGCTTAAACAACCTTCAAACGAAATAATTAGAGATTGATTTATACCTTAATTGTACAGCAGCATCCCAAGGCTCTGGGGGGAGCCAGGCCTGCTCTGCCTTTGAAGATCAGACACAGTGGCTGTGTTTTAATTACTGGAGGGTTACCTGTGCTTTCTGTGTCTGCAAGAGGTCAAGAACTGAGATTTATAGTAATTCCTGGATTTCTGCTGTGGAATAGAACTTCAGAAGACAATTTCCCACAGCCACAGGGTCACTGATCTGACCAAAAATCCTAACAGAGTGTTTGGCCGGGGCAGCTCATTGCTGTAAAGTAAAGAGTTTTACCTGTTCAAAACGTTATTAACAAAGATATTTGTGCAGAGATGCATCTTCCAGACCCACCTGCTGCAGGCATCAGGCAAAATCAGCTCTGCAGTCCCCAATCAATGCAGGATTAAACCCTCTCTGTGCCCACCCTCGGCTCTGGGAGCTGCCTTTGATGGTGAGGAGGCAGAATGAATCACCCTGCTGACAAAACTAATGCAACAGTAATTTAAAAATAAACCTTTTAAGCTGATGTATGTAGTCTAAAGCCACCAGAGCATTGCTAAGGAGTGTATTTTTCAGTTTTATGTTTGCAAAAGAAAAAAAAAAATAAAAAAGCAAGAAAAAAGTCTCAGCATCTGCCCTCACAGGGAATGAACTTTTAAGCAGAAGAGATGAAATTTCTGATTCCTCTGTGAATTTTAATACCCTGAAAGAAACATTTAGCACTGCTTTAGCTTGCAGGTCGCTGGAGGTCTCTGCCTCTGTGCAAAGCTGGGTTTTGGGAGCTTTGTTTCCTGGGCTGGAACTTTCCTTCCCGTGCTCCCAAGCAAAGACAAAAACCAATGGCAGAAGTTCAGGGCTGGAGAGGGAATGCATAAAGCAGCTGATATAACTGAGTCACAGATAACTGGAACAGAGATCTGCGTTATTTACACTGCAAAAATGTACAGGGAAATTAAATGACACAAAAACCTCTTTCCTGGAGAATGTGGGGGTAATATTCCTCCCTCTGCTCTGGAGTTGAAAACAACACTAAAAAGTTACATTCTGCAATCACAGGCATTTTAAAGGACCTGGTAACTCTTGCAGGTTTGGGGACAGAGGAGAACTTGTTTTCCAAGGAATCTGAGGAGCCCCAGACTTGGATTTGCTTTCTTGGTGGAGCACAGAAGTGGGAGAGTGCAAGCTTTGCTCTGGCCTCCATCCTGAGGGGTTTGCCAGCCTTTGGTGACGGATTCCCTGCGCTGGAGGAAAACCTTCCTCGCTCAGCCCTTGGGAAAGCAGCGTGAGACAAAGCCCTGATCGAGCCAGCCCCAGCGTTTGGGGGAACTCTGGGTTTCTTGTGAAATGTTGAGTGTGGCTGCCCTGGGGTTGTGCAATCGCTGCTCCTGAGCGTGTGTGATCCCAAAAACAGCAGCAGAGCTTCTGCTCCCTCCTCACAACGCTGCAAGTGCTGACAAAGCTGAGTTTCAAAATGTAGTAGTGCAAAATTCGGGCTCAGTTTGGAGGAGTATCCTCGGCTTCTGGAGGCTTTTTCATACTGTTCTGGCCTTTCCTGAATCCACTTCCTGGTAATGCTAAGAAGTGGGGATTTGGTTGTTTTTGTGATGTGATTTATTTTGTGTGAAGCTGAAAATTCTGAGAAGTTTGTTTTGTGTTTTGGGTTTCTTTTCGTGTTTTTACTGCCCAGAGACCTGGGATAATGAAAGGTGGATGAGATTTCAGGTCCCTTCAGACCCAAAGCAGAATCTGTGATTCTGTAACACAGGTTCTGGTCCAGCCCAGCCCCTCCCTGACCCTTCCCCGCGGTGCCCATCCCGTTCCTGCCCAGCCTTCGGGGATGCTCGCTGGGTCAGAGCCCTTCCTGCGGGCTCCGGAGCTGTTCCAGCACGCCCCGGGCTCCTGCCAGGCTCTGTCACCTCATTCCTGGCCTTTGTGCTCGGCTCAGCGGGGCTGGGAGCAGCCGCAGCCCTTCCCTGCCCGACAAGAAGGAACACGCCGCTTATCTGAGCAGCAATTCCACGCCTTTGGGAACGCTCCTGCCTCAGCCTCCTTCAGCTCGGCGCTGCCTCGACTTGTTGGGGATGCTCTGGAGGCTGCCAGTGCCCCTGGGAGCTCTCCTGGCCGCTCAAATCCAAAGAAAACAGCTCCAGCTTCAGCTCAGCCTCGCTCGGGTCCCCCGGGCCGCGTTCAGGCTCCTGCAGAGCTGGGGCCATCCAGACTCTGCCCTGGATATCAGATATTGGTGTGTGTGCACCTTGGTTTTGGTGGGGTGTGTTAAAGTAACACCCACAGCCTTTGATATGGGGTTTAGAGGAACAATTCTTTATTTCAGGCTTCATTCCTCTGGCCAAGGAGCGCTGGCTGGGGTCAGGGACGTGCACAGGGCAGAGTCTGGAATCTGAAGCTTTGAAGGGAGTAACCCATAATTTCTGTTTCTGTGTCTGTAAGTGACACCTCCAAAGGCAAATTCACCTTCTCTGGGAGCCTTTGAAGCTGCAGTCAGAGAGAGGCCCCACGGATCCCACCTGGAGAGCCCGGAGGAGGTGAAGCCCAGCCGGGGGCTGTTCTGTAGGGTCAGGGGATGTGAGGCTCAGGAGGGGTTTGGGGTGTCCCAGGGAGCCCCCACTGCTCCTTTCCCCCTTCCTGCTGTGGGAACAGCAGCAGCTCTCTGTGCAGAGCCGTGCATTAAATCAGAGATGCATCATTTCTGTCCCTCTGCAAAATCACTGCATTTCTGTGCTCTGTGCAGCCTGGGGACAGAGAGGGGCTCGGGATGTGAGCCTTTAGTCAAGCACGACATGAACAGGTTCAGGGCAGAGCTCAAGGTCCTGGCGGCTGAGGGTTCTCCTGCTTCCCAGGGTGGTGTTTCCCAGGGCAGTGACCGTGGCACATCCCCAGGAGCCAAAATCGGGTTGGAAAGAGCAGCAGGGCAAGGCTGGAGCCAGCCCGGGCTCGCTGGGACCATGAGCAGCTCCTGGCAAGGTCCGAGCCCCGTGGCTGATGCTGAGGCTGCGGAGCTCCGGGGCAGGAGAACACTGCAGACCTTGGGGGAAACAAAACGCAGAGCTGCGAGCTCCTGTGCAAGAGCTGGGCTGTTCCCAGCTGCCAGCAGCACCACGGCAGAGCCACAGAGCGGCTGCTGCTCTCCTCCTGCATTATTTACTGCTGCCATGTGCATGCCCAGCCTCTCCTGCCTCAGCTGCCATCTCCGCTCGGATTTTTGATGATGACAATTAGAACGAGATGGAGGAGGAGGAGAGGCAGCTCGATTTTGATTTGGAGCCCTCTGCCTTTTTAAAAATTGAAGATTTCTAACTCTCAGCAAAATCCCTGCCACAGGAGACCTTGTTTTACATTCTGGCGTTTTGCAGACCTGATATAGAGGGGCTTTCTGCAGAATCCCAGTCTGGCATTGTTCTCTTAATGAGTGAGTGAGGAGGAGTTGCCTTCCCTGATGTTATCTTGTATTTTCATGTTCTGAGAGGGCATTTTTGGATGTGTCAGAAACCAGTGTTAAATATAAACATAGGTGCTACTTTAGGGAATCTGTCTCACTCAGCCAAGACTGAAAGCTGTTTCACAGTTCGAAAGTCATTTTTTTTGTTGACTTCACTTCATGAGCAGTGGAAAAGTCTGCACTAACTGCTCTAGAGACGAGTGATTTATCTTGACTTGGATGTGCAGAAAGTGATTTTGCAGACATCTTCGGTGTTCCCAGGAAAAAACAACCGAGACTCTCTCCCCTCCGAGCTGAGACAAACACAGAACTTTGCTGCTGGAAGCCAAACCAGAGCACCAGGGCTGAGCCTGGCCCTGTCCTGCCTTTAAGGGTGTCTGTCCCCAAGGCAATTCCTGTAAACCACGGTTCAGACACAATCTCTGTGCTGGGGCTGGGACCAGGCTCTGCTTTGGGCTCGGTCCAGCCCAGACCATCCTGTGGCTCCGTTCTCTGTGCCAGGGGCAGGCTCTGGTGACAGGATGGGCACTGCTCCCTCCCGGTGTGTGTGAGCCCCTGCAGATCCAGCTGACACCTCCCTGCCCTGCCTGAGCTCCTTTAGTGAGTCCATTCCGAGGGAATTATCCCACATCCCTTCCAGAACCAGGAGAAAAACCAGCCTGGAGCTCTGCAGGGATTTTCAGCCCCGGCTTCTCGGGGCTGAACCTTTGGATGCTGCCATTGATTATCCCGAGGGCAGCACAGGCTGGGGGATGATTGGAGGCAGTCTGCGAAGTCTGGTTTTCCTCCTGAGCTCCAGGAGTGGGGAATATTTTAAGGGGTTCACGCTCATTTGTATTTTAAAGCTTCTTACTGTGAAGTGCAAGACCAGGGGCTACATCTTCAGCTGGCATAAATCTGCCTGGATGCATGCAGATAAACTGATTTACGCTGGCTGAAGATCTGGCCCTGGATGGAAGAGATGGAAGCAGGTGGATGTAATTTCTCTAAATTTCCACTCAAACTGCACCCGCCTGGAGCAGCAGGAATTGAACAGCACTTTCCCTAAGAGTAAAAAAGTTATTAACTCCATATTTGTGTTGCTGCTTCGCTGCCCTCCCTCGTCTCGATCATCACACGTAGCCATGGGCTGTCTCTGGCAATGGCTGTCTCCCCAATAAAATTAAAAATCACTTTTGTTTCATATCTTTTTAATCAGATGTGTCCTTTTTAATAAAGGGCTCTCCTCTTTAAGGGGTGATGCGCTGATGAGCAGCAGGCTCGGAGGTTATTGCATTTCCCTGATTTGAATTTCTCTTTCTGCATTTCAGCTATGAAAATAAAGCTGAATCCAACTCCCCAAAGCCTCTGCACAAGCAGAGCTTTGCTGCCTCCCACCTCTGGGGTGAGATTGATACCCGGTGTCAGTGGATGTCTGGCCATTGCACACCTCGGTGTAAGAACAGATTTTATTCCTCAGTGTCCAGTAGAGGAAAGAAGAGAGGCAGAGTGAAAAAGACAAAGGTGAAACTCCAGGAATTTGCTGAGTGGTAATCTTCAAGTAATTTATGCAGATTTCCTGAATTGTTCCAAGCTTGAAGAATCAAACAAACCCAAAATTCCTCTCCATGTTTAGTTTCTTATATTGATTCATTTATTCCTGGGATTGTTTCAAACACAGATCTGAAGTAACTTTATGAGCCAGATTTTTTTTTTTTGAACAAGCAAGATAATTAAAGCTGAGGAATTCAGGAGGCTTTGGAAGCAGCAGTTTCTGTCCTGCCCCACCATGGGTGTAATTTGGATTTCCGGGGGATGACACTTGCAGGTGGTCGGTGTCCCCCACCTGGAGGGGACATTCCCAGAGCTCTGGATTGGGCTGGGATGGTGTGGAGTGCTCAGCAATGTTTTGAGGTGCTTGAAGCCTTCCCAGATGGAGCTCTGTGCCCCCCCTGCTCCCCCAGCCTGGAGAAGTCTGTGAGGGATAAAACCTCCTTTAATTCCAGCGGCTCCGCTGCTCCTCGTGCGCTGCGGTTTTGGGGTTTTCCAGCACGGAAAGCATAACTGGGGGCTGTGTTTTCAGGGCTGCCAGGGCAAAGGCAATACAGTTGCAGGGTTTTTGCATATTTCTGAACCTGAGGCTTTCCTGGACTGGGTGGTTGCTGCACAAGTCAGAACAGCACCAGGCTCTGCTCTCCCAAATCCACCCCGGAGCTGCCGGGCTGGGCTGGGGCTCTGGGGACTCTGGGGTTGCCTTTGCTGCTGCTGTGTCCTCACAGAAATCTCAGACTCAGGAGAGCAGCAAGGCAAGTTCAGCCCAGAAAACAACCAGAACTAACCACCAGTGACTTCAACAGATGCTGATCAGCCTCCTGTGGCTGTGTGGGAGTTCTGTGAGACCGATCCTGGCAAGAGTATTCGCAGTTATCTCAAAAAGATCTGGGGCACTCAGTGCTCATCTGCGGAACTTTGGAGGATTTTCCCTCCAGATGCCCGTCCTGCACCCAAATCTTAGATCTGAGAAGTTCTTCCTGGTCAGAGCAGCTGTGGCTTTGCAGCACTCACTCTCCCTTTGCTGCAGTCACACAAATTGATGCTTTAATAAATGCAGAAGCTGAGCACCAGGCTCTGATGGGACAAAAATGCATCACAGCAAGATGGAAAAGGCTCTGACATGGCTTAAACTCACCCTTTACAGGGTGTGGAAATTATTGCAAACCAACCCTTGCAGTTACAAAGCTCTGAACAAAATCATGTTGGTATTTTGAGAGGATGAGAGTGGCAGCTTTGCAGGGCACTGTGAGCAGGGCAGGGTGATTCCATGGCTCCCCTTGTGCAGCTAAAATCTCTGTTTTCCTGTTTAAACCTTATGGACTGGGCTGGAGCAGGAGGTGCTGCCGAGTTCAGCAGCTCTCCCTGAACTCAAGTGATGGCAGAGCTGGCCAATAAATGCTCATTTCAGCACTTTTGGACACAGAATTTTGTGAGATCATCCTGCCAGCCAAGTGCCACCACCTCTGGAGAGTCCCTGTATGGGAAACAAATTGTCTTGATCACGGACCAGGGCAAGTAAATAAAACCAGGAGTTAACGTTACATTTCCAGTTTAAGATATTCTGGGCATTTGTCTTCTGGATTAGCCCATGGCCTCTCTCTTGTGGCTTTTCATGCTCTTCCTCCCACTGCCTTCCTGCACTGGAGCTGTGAGTGGAGCCCAGGTGTGTGAGGTTCCCTGGTTGGGGTTCAGAAATTCCTACCCTGGGGTGGAGGGGGAGGGAAAAAGGAGGAGAAGAAACAGAAGAGAAATGAGAAAATCAAATAGGCTCCAGCACCTGCCGTGTAATGATGGGTTCTGGAGATAAGGCTGCTTTAAGGTGCATTCCAGACGTGTGGGTCCTGCCCAGACACGGCACAGAAGAAAAAGGAGACTTAAAACAACAGGCACCTCCTCCTCCTCCCCCTGTCAGGTGTGCACACAGCCACGAGCAGCAGCGGCCCCAAGGAAACCTCGCTCCCCGCCGATGTTTTCCTCTGGTTCCCATCCAAAGCCCCCTTTGAGCACCCAGGTACCTCCAGCCCCTCGGATCAAGTCGATGCCTGCCACTGGGGTTAAATCCAGCTCCAATCCAAGCACAGCAGCATCCAGAGAAGCTGCTGGAAAATGCCCCATCCCCTTCAGTGATCCCTGGCTTCCTCAGAAAGGGAAATGGCAAACAGTGGCGCGACTCTGCCTGGAAAAGGAGAGTTTCTCTGCCTGGAAAAGGAGAGATTCTCTGCCTGGAAAAGGAGAGATTCTCTGCCTGGAAAAGGAGAGATTCTCCACCTGGAAAAGGAGAGATTCTCTGCCTGGAAAAGGAGAGATTCCCTGCAGGAGGAATCAGGGCAGGGTTAGGCTTCAGTGCTGCACCCTTGGAGCAGTGATGGGAACGCTGATCCTGGCCAGAGCTGCTCTGTGCTGGGAGATTCCCAGTGTCCAACTGGGATTGTGGAGTTTGGGATGGGTGCCATGTGCTCACCTCATGGGGATTGTTCATTGCCTTTCTGCTCAAGGGTTCCGAGCCCCAGGGGAGACAAGAATGAGGCCTTTGTGTCTTTTTTCCAGGTGTTTTGGCACTGGGAATGTCCCTCTCAGGGCTGTGCAGACTGGGGATGGAAAATCCTGAGCTCACTGGGATTTGTCCCGTGAAAACCGAAGAGAGAACAATGGGTGATTGTAACGGCATCTCAGGAAAATGCCGGGGTGATAAAAGTGGAGTCACCCGGTAAAAATGGGATGTGAAGCTCCTCAATTCCAGCCTCTCCTGTCAGGCTATTTCTAAGCAAATTTCCTCTCTGTTGCACTGTAAAAATAAAGTGTCAGACACCGAGTTTGGATGCAAATGGGAACATAACTCTGCAAGATGGAAGCTTTATCTGAATCTGAGATTTTGTAGGGGAGTGGTTTCTTTTGGAAAGGCAGCTATTTTTAGAAAGTAAGAGACTGATGCTCCTGTCTGAAGGACCCAGCTCCTGTTTGTCTTCAAATGAGGAGAAAAACCCCTTTCTTTTTCCATTAAAAGAGACAGGCAAGGAGTGCTTATTCCTGAAGTACTTTGCCTCTGCTCATCCCTCCACATGAAGCCAAAATTCCCTCCCAAATTGTCTTTTGTCTCTCATTCCTTCGCTCCATATTTCAGCAGGTTTGGCCAGCAATGGAGGTGTTGGAATCTTATTAGAAGTGAATGTGAAATTTAAATTCATGCCGAAATGGAAAATATATCTATAAATATTTGAAGAGACCTGGGTGAGAGAGGTCCCTTCCTCTTTGGGTCAAAGGCAGTGTTGGTGTACAAAGGTATTGTGGCACTTTGGAGCAGACAGTTTTAAACAGCCTTTAAAATATATATTCAAATCAGTTCCAAGTGGGCTAAAGCAAACAGAAAGGTTAAAGCACCTTTTTTAGTCACTTTCCAAATTTTACTTTCCTTATCTTAATGCACTGTGGAGCTTTCTGCCCATTCAGTCCATTTGTATTCAACTCAGGGAAATTTCCTGATAATTACTCAGCCCCATCTAATTCCCCAAGGTCCTAAAATGCAAAACAATTCTTCACAAGACAGAGATTGCTTCTTACAAGCTTTAACAGGAGGGGAAAAAAAAAAAAAGGCATTAAAATGATGTGATCTAAGGTAGAGTTTCAGAGCTGAACTATTTCCTACAAGAATCCATTTAGCAGAGAGTGTTCAGGTGTCACAGGATTGCCTTGGGAGAGGCTTGGAGCCTGTCCTTGCTCCTGCCAAAGCCAAACCACCTTTGGCATCAGCAGGGCAAGGCCACAGAGGATGAAAATGGACATTTTTTCCCTGAATTCAACATAATCCAGGCAAACTGACTGGACTAAAAGGACTCTTCCTGTAGATGGGAAGCCACTCAAGCCTGGTGGGGTTCTGAATTCATGTCAGGAAGAGGCATTGGTGTTTTATCCATGTGCTCACCTGGCATCCTTTTCCCCTCAAATGTTTGTTCCTGGGGGCAGGAATTGCAGCCACCTTCCCCCAGTGGAAAGCTGATGCTCAGCTCTGTGGGGCTGACCCTCTGCACTTCCCCTCGTTCCCCTTGCTTTATCCAGCAGGTGGATAAAAGGGGAAACTGCCCAGGGAAATGCCAGGGAAGGGATGGATGTCCCAGGCTGTGCTGATTCCACGGCACAGCTCATGGGCTCCAGGGGCTCCTCTCACACCCTGAGCAGCAGCAGGAAGGTGAGAGGTGAAACCCCACTGTTCCCATTCCCAACAGAGCTGGGTTCGTGTGGAAAAGCTGCTGAGCTGAGCCAGGCTGAAGCATCTGCAGGAGCGGGAATGGGAAGGGCTGGAGGGGATTTGCCTGCAGGGTTATTTACATTTTCCCTGTGCTGACAAGCTCCTGCAGCCCAGGGCTGGGCACTGGGGAGCAATCCTGCTGCCAGGAAAGGGCAGAGTGAAGGAGGTGCAGCTCTGCCCAACCTCCAGACTGCTGCAGGTGTCTGCAGGACTGAGCTCTCCCCAGCTCCTGCTGCCTCCAGGAGCTTCCTTTTCCCCTGGAAACGGCACCAGAGGCAATGGGACAGGCCTGGCTTTAGGAGAGCCTGAGGGAAGCTGTGTGGATATCTGAATGAATGCTGTGAGCACAGTTCCCAGCAGCAGGAGGAGCTGGGAAGGGAGAGGATGTTTCCTGGGAATTCTGAGCCCTGCAGTGCTGCACGTTCCCTGAGCCCATCCCCAGGAGCAGAGCTCCCACAAGAGCTCTGGGGAAGCTGAGCCAGTGCTCCGAGGGTGCAGCACCTCACACCTTGGGAAACAGGGCTCATCTCCAGCTCCTGCTGTCCTCCAGGACTGTGGGAACCTTCATTCGTCACCGCAGAAAGGAGTCTCAATATTTTATGAAAAAAGCATTTTACCACAGGACTTTGGTGAATATCAGCATAATTTAGCTGTGATTTAACGGAACCTTTCATTGACTTTTTAAATTATGCCTCTCCATCACCTGCCCTGTGGGTTTCCTTGCTTTTCATCTTGCAAATCCCATTACTTATTAATTTCCCCATAATACATAATAGAGGCAGAAAAGCATATAGCATCCCATTCAGCAGTGATTTACAAGTCTCTTAGTTCTGAGGCAACACAAGAAAGAGCAGACATTTTATGAGTTTCCTCTGTGTGTTTTCCTCAGAAAAAAACGTACAAAGCCATGGATACGAGCCTGGGTCTTCTTTGGCCATGATCTCATAGCTCCAACTGCTGCAGCTCTGCAGAAGATGCAATCTGGAGGAGATTGCAGCAGCACAGTCAGGGCAGAATTAGCAAGGAGATGGGGAGCAAGATCAACCTACTCCTCATTATGATAATGGATGTAATATCCATGGAAATGCTGATGGGCTTTGCTCAGAGAGGAAGAACTGCAGGCAAAGAGCAAACACACAAACCAGCATTATTTGCCCACATTCCCAATCAGGGTTTTGCTGGCATGTTCATCTTTCTACAGGGGGCCCAGGAGAAACTTTGATTCCCCTGGTGTTTGCAGAAAATGACTTGCACATGCCATGAATCAGAGGGGTTCATTTCGGAATGTAGAAACTATTACTCATCCTGCTCTGGCATGAATGAGCATCTGGCAGCATATTCTAAAATTCTGTGAAGACAACAGGAGGCAAAGGGAAAAAAAAATCGAGCTGGAGTGCACCTCTTGTCAGCTCAGCAGGCAGCAGATGAGAACTGGAAGGAGGCAGCACAAAGACAGATCTGCTGAACTGAGCCTTTATGTGCTTTCTGCTTCCATCCATCCGCTTCTTCCAGCTTTTTTTTTTTTTTTAGAGCAGGCTGGGGATCCTACAGAACACATGGAGACAAATTCACCCAAATTAACTCTGCTTCAGGTCAGCCTGGGACGTTGTGTTGCAGAGGATTCCAGGCTGCAGCCCCAGGAGGCAGCGCTCCAGCTCGGTGCTGGGGCCCAGGGAGATGGAGCTGGGCAAAACTGAGATTTATCAGATTTGCTGCTGTGGCCTTAGACCCCTTTGGTAGCAAGAATGGCACAGGGCACCACACAGCTGGGGAAAGAAGTGTTTACAGCCATTTCTTTAGGGAGAGCCCAAAGCTGAGGCAGTAGCTGATCACAAAGGGAGAAGTTTCTCACAGCAGAGGCTCTGAAGCTGTGGGGAGATAAAGGCTCATTTCATCTTTTCGGGGTTGTTTTCACTGATCCCTTAGGAGGATCCTTTAGGATCCAAGGAGCTGCCTTTTCCCTGCTTCCTCAGCTGTGCACAGAGCTGGGACTGGCACTGAGCAGACCATTGCCAGGGTTCCTTTTCCTGCAAACAAATATCCCAAATCTGTGTGAGCAGGGATGGAGCTGATGTCCCTGGAGGAGGCAGGGCACTGTCCCCACTTGTTCTGCCACAATCTGCCCTGCTGGCCCTTGCCTGAGCATCAGCAGGTGCTGTGGAGCTGCTCTGGGGTGTGTGAGGAGCTCTGGGGTGTTCAAACAGCCCCATCTCCCTGTGCTGTGCAGGCTGGAGCCATGGCTGCCCTGGAATGTTCCCATCCTGAGGAGGATCAGGACAGGGCCATGGCTGCCCTGTGAGTGTTCTGAGGAGGATCAGGACAGGGCCATGGCAGCCCTGAAATGTTCCCCATCCTGAGGAGGATCAGGAGGACAGGGCCATGGCTGCCCTGTGAGTGTTCTCTCCTGAGGAGGATCAGCAGGACAGGGCCATGGCTGCCCTGGAATGTTCCTCATCCTGAGGAGGATCAGGACAGGGCCATGGCTGCCCTGGAATGTTCCCCATCCTGAGGAGGATCAGCAGGACAGGGCCATGGCTGCCCTGTGAGTGTTTTCTCCTGAGGATCAGGACAGGGCCATGGCTGCCCTGTGAGTGTTCTCTCCTGAGGAGGATCAGGAGGACACAGCCATGGCAGCCCTGTGAGTGTTTTCTCCTGAGGATCAGGAGGACACAGCCATGGCTGCCCTGTGAGTGTTTTCTCCTGAGGAGGATCAGGAGGACAGGGCCATGGCTGCCCTGTGAGTGTTTTCTCCTGAGGATCAGGAGGACACAGCCATGTCTGCCCTGTGAGTGTTTTCTCCTGAGGATCAGGACACAGCCATGGCTGCCCTGTGAGTGTTTTCTCCTGAGGATCAGGACAGGGCCATGGCTGCCCTGTGAGTGTTTTCTCCTGAGGATCAGGACAGGGCCATGGCTGCCCTGTGAGTGTTTTCTCCTGAGGATCAGGACACAGCCATGGCTGCCCTGTGAGTGTTCTCTCCTGAGGATCAGGACAGGGCCATGGCTGCCCTGTGAGTGTTTTCTCCTGAGGAGGATCAGGAGGACACAGCCATGGCTTCCCTGTGAGTGTTCTCTCCTGAGGATCAGGAGGACAGGGCCATGGCTGCCCTGTGAGTGTTCTGAGGAGGATCAGGACAGGGCCATGGCTGCCCTGTGAGTGTTTTCTCCTGAGGAGGATCAGGAGGACAGGGCCATGGCTGCCCTGTGAGTGTTTTCTCCTGAGGAGGATCAGGAGGACAGGGCCATGGCTGCCCTGGAATGTTCCGGGCTGCCAGGGCCTGCCCGCACTCGGGGCCCTGCAGGCCGCAGGAATCCGAGCAGGCCGCAGCACGCCGGCCGCGCTCAGCCCCTCCAGGTGCAGGCAGCTGAGCTGTGCTCACAGTTTACTGTGACATTTTTCTCATTATTGTTATTTCTTGCTGGCTTTCTTTTCTCCCTGCTGGGTTTTTTTGTTTGTTTGGTCGGGTTTTTTTTAATATTGTTTTTTCCCCGCTGCTTTCCTCCAGCCACGGTCTCTGCCAGGCTCCCTGGGACAGGCACTCCTACGGGCAAGAGCACATTGTCAAAACAACCCCAGAGTTGTATTTTCCTCGCTCCCTCACCGTTGCAAAACCTCCTTTTTCCTTTTGTTGTTTCCTCCTGTTCTCTTCCCCCAGGTATTCTGTGGAATTGATTTCTCCTCTCCTTTTACAGATGAGATATTCCAGGAACAATCGAACTCATACTGCTTCTGTCAAACTTCATCTAGGATACATTCATCTGGAATATAGCAGGGAACCAGATCCAGAAATCCTCAACTTCCTTTTTTATCGGGGAGCTCATAAAGCAGAAAGATGATGACAGGCTACTGAAATTTAAGCAACCAAGAACAGGAAAGATATTTTATTCAATAGTTGGAATAAAATTTCATGTCCCAGAGATTTCTAGGAGCACAAACAGGGGAGATGAAGGAAGACTGATTTTCTTTTTCCTAAGTAAATGGCCAGGTCTGGGGGTGGTTTTTAGGTTGTCACTGTACTGATCAGAGGCTCACACACATTTCCTCCCCTAAGGCCAGCCTGAAGGGTGACTCCTCAAAGAGCTGGGGTTAAAACCCTTCCCCAGGCAGGGCTGGGGCAGCTCTGCTCCTCCTCACTGAGACAGGGCTGCTCCAAAGGGCTTTGTGGGACCAGCTTAGGTGTCTGCCTCAGGAGGAGATGAATCACACCTTGCAAGTGCTGATTTCTCTCTCTTATCTCTCAGAGGAGCCTAAGGTGCCTAGTTCAGATCCAGACGTTTACACAGATGAATCACACCCTCAAGGCCATGGAGAAAATAATGAAAATCTGCAAGCCTGGGCCCAAATCTCTCGAGTCATCTTGAATAATTCTATTATTTTACTGAATAGAATGATCCAATGTCTTTAAATTGCTTCATGCTTTAGTGGTAGAAAATGAAGATAAATAAATTCTCTCCCAGAATAAACCTTTACTTTATTTTTTCCTGATACAGCACAGGCAGTGGTGCTCCTTTCAGCATGTCCCTTCTTTAGATGTCCTTCTTTTCCTAAATAAACACAGAATTCACCTCTGTGTGCAGCCTCCAGAGCTCCTCCTGCCTTCCTCAGAGCAGGAATCTCAGAGATTACCAGATCAGAGGCTCTTTTACACCCTGTGTGTTTCATTCAACGTTTCCAAGGCTGTTGATGTTTCCCAAGCCCCCAATGGCTTCTTCAGATTCTCCTGTCCTTTGAAATGCTCGTGCTCAAGAGGGAGATTCTTACCCGGAGAACTCTCCTCCCTCTGTGATGTAAGGATGGAGGTGACACCATGACAGGGAAAGCCTCATTCTCCCAGCAGCTCAGCCTCAGTGTGTGTTATCTATCCCCTGGGAATTCAAATCCACACTGTTGGATGTCCCCTTCTTAAATTAATTCGTGCTGGAGTCATTTGAAAACAGGGAAAGGAGGGTAAAAAATGAGAGTATGGAGAACATGACTTTGGGAACAGGTCAGGATTGATGCAGCCCTTCCCATTTCCTCCGTGGTTGTTTCTTTCCTTGCTCCCTGTAGCTGAATCGCCCTGGAAATGCCTCCTGATCTCTCCAAGCAGGGACCATCCATTGTTTTTAGTGGAGTATTTTGCACAGAAAGTCCAGCTCTGATCGAGTGCTGCCCTGGCTGCCATAACAATAAATTCCCATTAGCAGAAGCAGAAGCAAGACGTATTTTCTTATGAATCCCCTTTGCAGAAAGGCATAAACTGAATTTTGACTTCAAAGGAGACATCTTTGTTCTAAAAGCAACCTGAGAAATATTCTGCAGTCAATTATTTGCAATTAGAATGAAAAGAGAAACCCCCTTCCCCAAACCGCCTGTAATTACAAACGATCCTTTCATGAAGTATAAATCCAGTCATTAAGGAGTTTCAGAAGTTTTAATTCAGTGGGCAGTTAAAGAGAAGAATGACGGCTGTTGGGACAGAGAACAATGCCGTGGTGAGCTCAGGGTCCTGAGGTGTCCATAGCACTTGGACAGAAAGCTTTTCCTATTGATCCCGGTGCTTTTAGGAGGCAATTCCTCAGCGTGGGATCGTTACCAGCCCTTAAAGACTTCTCTGCTCAGCCACCTCTGGGGTCGGGAGGAGCAAAGCGAGGCTCAGCCTTGGCCTGGCAGCCCCAAAATCTCCTCCCCAAGAGCCTGAGCTGGGTCCTGGGGATGGGCACAGGGCAGGGAAATCCTTGTCCTCCCCACGGGATGGGGCCAGGGCTTTCCCAGGTGGAGAGCTGAGCTAACAAGTCCTGAGTTACTGAACAAGGATGTTCCAAGCACAGCATCCCCGTGTTTCCATCAATGCCAGTCCTTGCCCTTTCCCCAGAAAGTGAATAACAAGATCTAAGTGGTGCCTGTAATCCAGGCTCCCAGGAGGAATCATTTTCACATTTGGACACATCCTCAGGATGGAGCCAGAACGAAAACTGTAGATCTCAATCCTCTCTCCCAGTTTGTGAAGCTGGGAGGAGGAAGAGAGATTTTGGCTTGCTCACATTTTGAAATTGGGACTCAAATTTATTGCCTTCATTGCTTAAGGGAGGCCTGTTCCTTTCTGGATATTTATTGTCCTTGGTGATGCCTCAGTGTGAGTTCCCTGGCAGCTGCTCCGGGAGGAGGTGTGAGGTGGATCCATAAGGTTCACAGATTTTCCCCACCCATGTGATAGGTATTTGTTGTTTGGCTGCGTGGCTCGGAATCCTGCATCCCGAATTCCCGACAATCTGCACCCCACATATGCTGCTGGCTGTGTGGGGAGGTGCTGCTCACGAGGGGTGAACCACGGAGCTGTGGGAGCACAAATATGCTCAGAGGAGCGGTGGTTTCACTTGAAAATGTTGAAAATCAAATCCCACTGGACATCCAGCCATGATCTGATCCCGCTGAGAGGGAGGGACACGCACCAGGAGGAAAAGGAAGCAGCAGCTTCACAGTCCCGGGGTCCTGTGCCACTGTCCAAGGGGATGGGGGATGCCAGGGCTGGGAAAAAATGCTTCAATGAAAAGAGGGAAAACAGAGCTCTGTGGAGTTTGATTTTGGCCACCTGATGGAAACACTGAACACTGAGTCTGATAAGCCAAATTCAGGGATACTCTGGTGTGTGGCCATGAAGGAGGAGCTGTCATTTTTCTGCCCTGAGATCATCTCCTGCACTTTTCTGCAGGCACAGCACTAAAAAAAAATACTGGGTGGTTTTTTGTTTTCTTTTTGTGTTTTTAATTTTATTATTTTTTTTAATTTGCCATTTCATTGTCATTCAAGGTTTTATTTTTAGATGCTCAGTCAAGCAGGAAGAGCCACACAGAGTTCCTCAGTGCCTGTTTTTCCCCAGAGCAGGGATATCCGTGTGTCTCTATGCACAGAGCATCACCTCTTTCCAAATGTGAGCACAGCACTGGAATCACCTGGAATCTTATTGTCGGGGTCCTGAACAACCCAGGTTTGCAGAACTTCCCATGGAGCTGCCCATTTTTAGAGTATCTGAAGGCTGGGACCCGCTCTTTTCCTGCCTGGTGTGCTCCCTGCTGTTTGAAACCGCGATTCCTGGTGCCTCCTGTCTCTGTTCTTGGGAAAGCTTCCCTTGAGGTGCTCGGCTGGTTTGGAGGAAAGTGTAAAATCTGTTTTTTCCCCATTTCCCTATTTGGCAACGCACTTTTCCCAGCTTTTCTGCCTTTCCATCCTCCCCCACTGCCTCTCCCCTTCCCTAGCACAGGTAACCACACATTTTGATGGAGGTTTAATCTCCTTCCTTCCTTCCTTTGCAAAGCCACCTCCTCCCTTGCCCCAGGCGCTCTGTCAACTCAAACGCATCGCAAATCAACCTGACAGTGGAGATCTCCCCTTGAGCAACAGCGCTGGGAGTTCGCTGCTGCTGATCCCCAGATAGGGAGGGTGGGGTGCATTTTCCACATAAAACCCAGTCGCAGCTAAATGGAAGTAAATTTCCATTCCGTTCCCTTTGTTTCCAGCTTGGGCTGTCAGCTAAGCGGATCCACAGCCCCAGGAGGACGCTCGGGATGGGTTAGGGCTGGGGATGGGGTATGAGGCCAGGTTAGAAGTGCAGGGACAGTTCTGGTGCTGTTTTCCACCTTCCCAGGCGTTTTTCTGGGATGTTGGGCTGAGGAACTGGGGCTGCTCCAAACAGTTGAACTCAACAGCACAGACCATTACTTGTCATGCGATTCCACTTCAAGACAGTGAAAAAAATGTCCAAGAGAACAACCTAAGAAGTCGTGTAATTTTCTTTTTTACTCCTTTCTCCATGTTAGAAATGTGGGGAAGTCACAAACGTGCTGCTGAGTCCTGCCTGAAACACAAACCAGGGCAGATCTCTTGTTCTGCAGGACCTAAATCAGCAGCTGCACTGACCTGGGACAAGGGGCTTTTCTTATTGAAGAAAAAACCCCACATCTCCCTAAATCTTACAGATAAAATGTTATGATAATTGCAAAGGGAAAAGCTAAAACTGGTCCTAGGTTGTGCTGCTTTTCCAGGAGTTCTCAGGCTGGTGGGAGGAGGCAGCGCCTGGATTCTCATGAGAACAGAGCAGACACACCATGGAAATGTGAACATCGAGCCCCTGTCCTTAGAAACCTGGCTGGTACCCTTTAGTTGGGGAGAGTTTACAGAACTATTTCCTAACTCAGCTGAAGTCAGGGAAACCCCTCTGATTTTGTGTTTGAGAACAAGAAATGGGTTGTTTTTTGAGACAGGGGTTGTTTTTCAGAATGTATCACCAGCAGTGCGTGGCTTCAGAAGAAACCGCTCCTGTCGGTAGCAACAAAACAGTTCAGAGACAGAAAGGAGAGGGGAGAGAGGCAGGAGGGGAGAAGAGGCCACTCTGGATCGGCCCCTGGTGATAAACAGCTCCGTGTGAGTCTCTGGAAGTGGAACAGCCCGAGCAGGAATTGCAAAATCCGCTGCTGAGTCCGTGACTTTGGGAGGCAGAGCTGCTCCAAGTGCATAACCCCGCTGCCACTCGGGGATGTGGAGCTGCTCCCATCATCTGCATTCAGCCAGGAGCTGAGCGCTCACCAGGCTTGATTTATTACTTTTATAAAATGCACAGGCTTTAATGTTCAGGGCTTGGAGCACTCTGTAATTTTAGCTGCATTATTACAGTTGTTGACCAATGTACGAATTATCTTCAAAGGCTTGGAGTTCCTCTGAGCAAGCTTTCCCATTCCAAAGACCAAGTCAAAGGAATCCAGGAAGGTCTGTTCTTTCAAGGAAAGATGTGTAGCAGGTCGAATGTGCAGGAATGTTCTGGAAAGACTTCCAGCAGGAGCCCTGGGGAGAGCACAGGGGTTATTTCCTTTCTCAGAGCTGTGATCAGTACAACTCATCATTTTAATGTGTTAGAAAGGAGTTCTTAGCCTCAAGATCCTGGAGTGGAGCTGCTGGAAGAGCATCCACCACCAGCAGAGCCTTTGCTGAGCTCCCAGGCCTGTGTGGGCTGAGCTGGGGGACGTTTGTGCTCCTTGTCCCTGCCTGGCCTCTCCTCCAGGAAGTGGCACGGGGAAAGCTATTCCCACCAGAATTACGTGCATTTAAACTCATTTTTGGAAATTGTCTGGGCACAGCCTCCCGTAGAAATGAGATGGCACAGAACTGATTAAATAATGTTTATGCAAATACAAAAGTTGTCAGGGCGTTGTTTTCTGAGCCTTCAAGATCCAGCTTGTCAGAGGCTCCTGGCGCAGTGTCAGCTTTCCTGAGCTCGGCTGAGTAAGAGCTTGAGCTGCCAGAGCCCTGCAGAAACCCTTCCCCAGGGAGGAGAGATCTCCTGCCCACCTCAGCCATGCTGGGGCCTCCAGGCTCCCCTCCCACAGCTCCTGCTGTGCTGCCTCCTCAGGAGTGTCCTGGTGACACCCCCAGCCTTGGTGACATCCTCACCCCAGCCCTGGTGACACCTCCAGGCCTGGTGACACCCCCAGCCCTGGTGACATCCTCACCCCAGCCCTGGTGACATCCTCACCCCAGTCCTGGTGACACCTCCAGCCCTGGTGACACCTCCAGCCCTGGTGACATCCTCACCCCAGTCCTGGTGACACCTCCTGCCCTGGTGACACCTCCAGTCCTGGTGACATCCTCACCTGCCCTGGTGACATCCTCATCCCCAGCCCTGGTGACACCTCCAGTCCTGGTGACATCCTCACCTGCCCTGGTGACATCCTCATCCCCAGCCCTGGTGACACCTCCAGTCCTGGTGACATCCTCACCCAGCCCTGGTGACACCCCCAGCCCTCAGCTGCTCCCCAGAGCCCGGGGATGTTCAGCCAGAGCTGCCCCTCTGTGGTGTCACAGCAGTTTGGTCCATCCTGTGCTCAGCTGCTGGAGGAATATTGGCATTGTTGGAGCTGGGATAATCAGGAAATGTCTGAAGGTGTTTCCAAGGGCCCTGGGATGCACAGGTTCCTGCAGAGAGGCCTTCAGAGGCTTCTGGATAAATGGGACGATACCAGGAATAGCTCCCAAAGATATTTCAGTGAATTTCTAAGCAGGTGAAAGAGGCTGGGCTGAATCTTGATGGAAATTGTACCAAACGCTGCCAGAAGAGCTCGGTCACAGCCCGGTGCTGTTCCCCATCCCCTGCTCATCCTGGGCTTGCAGGCAGCTGACTCCCAGCTCACAAACAGCTCGAGAGCCACGGGAGCCATTACTCATCAGAGGAAATGTTTGTGCAACTGCTCCGAGCTGAGCGTGTATTTGCCTGTGTTTTTGTGGTGCTTTGTGTGGATATTCTGCTCACCACGAGCCCAAGAGCTCCAGGAGAGCTTCGGGAGCCGCTGGGACTCGTGGGGGCCACTGGAAGCCATTCCAAGCCTTCACTTGAAGAAATGTTTGCAGATCCTTTCCTGCAGTGTTTACCCAGTCCTGACCTAAGCTTCATTAGCTCAGCAGATTCATTTCCCTGCTCCAGTTCCTCTCTGGCCAGCTGGAACCACGGGATATTTTCATGTGGCGTTTTCCAGGGGACCCTGGGGAAAGTCAGTCACTGGCTGATAAGAAACAGAGAATGAAAATCTCCTGGTGCTGTCTGTGCTCCTCACAGGGGGTGACTTCTGGTGCTTCTGCCAAGAGGAGTTGGCTCCTTTTGAAATGCAGTTGGAATTTACGAGGCTGAGTCAACTCCTGTAGGTTTATATGGATTTTATTTTACATCTAATCCATTGCCAGGGGTGTAACAGACCTGGGGTGGCATCAGAGTGAGCAGAGAGACACTGGAAATGTCCCAGTGACAAATGGGAGGGTTTGTACAACTTGGTGAGAGGAAAAGCAGCTCCTGCAAGTGGAGGGATCATTGGGGAGCAACGTGGGGCCATAAAGGGAATTAAACAGCAGTGAGCTCTTCACCTGCTCTGTCCAGAGATCACAGCTGGGTGTTTCTGGTGCCTCCTGGAAAACACAAATCAGGAATCATCTCCAGAGCTGCCTTTTGCCATTTTTCAGTGGCTTTGCCTGAGGTGGCCAGTGGGGAGGCAGAGTGGCCCAGGGCTGGGAGCTGAGCTCACCACACTCCCCTGGCACAAACCCAGCGCCTGCAATGCTGAGGATGAGATCAGAACGTTCCTGGAGCCAGAACAGATAATGACATGGAAGGGAGGCTGACTGGACCAGGGTTCTGATGGATGGGATCACCCACAAAACCCCAAATATCCCTTCCACAAGTGGATCTCTGTGAGCCCATTTAGCAGCACAGGAGTGGGATTGATCTGCTCAATCTTTGTGTGTTTTTACTGCTCTCAGGAGCACTTCAGTGATGCCAGGAGAATTTTATCTCACAATTTTTCTATGAAATGAAAAACGTGCATTTCAGGTGAATATTTGAATTAGTTAAGAACTGGATAAATCAGGAAAGTGGAGCATAGTTTGCTATGTCATCATATGTGGGTTTTTTAAATGAATCCTTATGGTTTTGGCCAGTGGTGGAAACAGAAATAAATTCTGGGATGTGTTATTTTGTGCAGGTTAAACTCCTGAGCGGGAACCAGAGTTGAGGATTTAGCTGGGATGGTGCCGAATCTCTGCCTGCATTTGAATCTCACTCAATCCCCGGTTCAGGTTTAGGTTTCCGCTCTGGCCCCCGAGTGCTTCCAAAATCTCTTTCATCTCCTGCAGTCGGGAGCCCGATCGCTCCGGGCGCGTTAATTAAGCCAAATGAAAGGCGATGATTTCCATAAATAGAAGAAGTTCCCCGAGCAGCCCCAGCCCGGCCACCCACCCCGAGGTGCCCCGAGAAGCCACCGGGCACATCTGGGAGCCACATCTGGGGCCTCACCCCGGGAGATGCCGCGGGTGGGAGATGCAGCCGGAGCCTGCCGGGGATGGGAGCTCTGAGCTCCCAAATTCGGGGCTCCGAGGCTTCCCCAGCCCCGCTCCGGTGATGCTGAGCAGAGACAGACCCCTAGTGGAGTTCCAGCAGCTCCCCGAGCCTCCTCCTGCCATTCAAATTCCTTTATTTGTTTATTGGAGGGAAGAGAAGGCAGGATCTGAGCGCTGATCCTTATCTGCCTCCCGATTTCCTTTGCTCCTGACTCGCCCCAAGCTCTTCTGGAGCTTTATCGTGGGAACCCTGCGCTGAAATTCGGGGATATTTTCATAGGAACACAGATTCCCTCTCTGGAGACCTGATGGGACTCAGCATTGCCACCGAAATCCAGTTGTGCAAACTCCCAGCTCCATCTGTGCTGAGGAAGGGAGGTTAAAAATGCCTTAAAACAGAGAGAAAAGGGATCAGCTGGGAGACCACAGAGCTGAGATCATTCCAGAGGGAGGGAGTGCTCAGCTGTCCAGCAAAAGGCAACAGGGGAAGCTTTTTGTTGGGTTTGGTTGCCCCTGGTTCTGTCCTCTCCAGCTGTCCCCAGGAATGGGAACCAGGAGTTCTCTGAGTGGAAAAATCCGATTTTCACAGCAGCAGCTCGGGAGGCCCAGGGTGAGGGTGGGATTTTGGGCAGCCAGAGGAGATCCCTGGCTTCCTCCAAGCCTCCAAATGAAACTGAGCCACCCGTGGCACCCCAGACCCCCCTGGCTGGCCTTGGCACGGCAGAGCTCGCCCTCAGAGCCCGGAATCTGAAATCCTTTCTTGTGGTGCTGAAGGCAACAACTGAACCTGGCAGAGTTCTCCATCCTCATCTCACTGAACCCCAGATATTTTCACCCCTGTGCCGTGGGGTGTTTTCTGAGCTGGCACCTGGTTTGAACAGGAAAAACTCCCAGATCCAGGGGGATTCACTGAGGTTGTCCCAGGGAAAGGGAGAAAAGCATTAATAGGATAAATCAAGCCCAGTGATGTGAAATCAGGGCTGCAATTAAAGAATCGTGGTGGCATCAAAATTCTGAACTTAAGACAGAATCAAAGCAGCTGGTAGCACAATTCCAGGACATTTATTTTGTTGCCAGTGGTTATTTCTTGGTGCATTTTTCTTCAGTGAATTGAATCACAACTAATTGCACAGTAATCACCGAGGCCCCAAGTTCAGATAATGTTGCTTTCCTAATACTTTGTAGAAATGCTGAATCCATTAACCATCTTCAAATGAGATAATTTTTTTTAATTAGCAGGATCTTAGCAAGCCATTACAGACACCATTCGTGCTGCCACACAGAACTTTCCTGTTTGCTTAACACTGCAAGGGGAAAATGATTTCCAATCAATTCCGGTGCTGATAGGGTTTGCAGTTTGCTTTCAAAGTCTGAGAATAAACAGAATTTTCTGGCAGGTGGGCAGGCCTGCCTTTGCTCAAGCTATAATTTCCTCTCTGGGGTTTTTAGGAGTTCCCTGCTGGTATCTTGATTTATCTCAGTGAGTTTTGGGCACAGGGAAACTTTTTCAGACCTGCCTTGGCTTTCCCTCGGTGCCTTTGCCAGCGTGGCACCAATCAGCCCGGCTTCATTTCCTCATTTCCTTCATTTCCCTCAATCCCCCTCTCTCCAGAATTCCCAACGAGCCATTCCAGCCTTTCCTCATCCAGCAAAGGGAGCTGAGCCCTGCCCTCCCCACCCCAGGGACAGAGACTGGAATTTATCTCTATGATAAATTAATAAATTCTTTCAGCTCCAGAGTGCTGGCAAGGCAGCCAAAAACCAGGGAATGGGGAGCTGCAGGCAGGGTGGGATCAGTGGATGAGGAATAAACAAAATATTGTGCTCATGTGCTGTGGAAGAATGGATTTATAGGTTATGACATTCCTAAAATATCTTTATTTAATAATGAAAACTTCATTCTCCAGCCCTCTGCCGAAGGGTTGCCATGGGCCTGCTGCAGGTCCCTGGGAAGATCTTTCATTTTGACAGAAGTTCTAAATTCCAGCAGGAGAGCTGTGATGGAGGGGAAGCTCCTGCCTGTCCAGGGAAATGAGGCACACGCTGATTGAAACCTCATCACTGGCAATATTAAAAACCAAGGAGCACAGAAGGTTTTTTTTTTCTGTCTGAGCACCGGGGACAAATTAAGTGATAAACCCGGAGTGTTTACCAGAGTTTTATTATTTTATTAAAAAGTAATTCATCTTTATTACAGCCCAGGCTATTCTCCTTGACATCATTAGGGAAGGAACGTGTGGAGCCCCTGCAGCCAGTCTGGAGATGCAGCTCTCAGAGCAGAGTTCTGTTTGTGCAGAGGTGTTGGAGCATCCTCTGAGGCTGGCTGGCCTCCAGGAAGGGTTTGTGTGTGGTGAGGGAAATCCAGGCTGTGCCCAGCTCACAGCTCTGTGTGCTGGGGCTCCTGGGCTGCTGTCCTGGGCTGCTGTCCAGGGGTGGTGTCCAGGGGTGGTGTCCAGACTGATGTCCAGCTTTGTGTCCATCCTGGTGTCCAGCTTTGTGTCCAGCCTGGTGTCCATCCTGCTGTCCAGCTTTGTGTCCATCCTCATGTCCAGCCTGCTGTCCAGCCTGGTGTCCAGCTTTGTGTCCATCCTGCTGTCCAGCTTTGTGTCCAGCTTTGTGTTCAGCCTGGTGTCCATCCTGCTGTCCATCCTGCTGTCCATCCTGCTGTCCATCCTGCTGTCCAGCTTTGTGTCCAGCTTTGCGTCCATCCTGCTGTCCAGCTTTGTGTCCAGCTTTGTGTCCATCCTGCTGTCCAGCTTTGTGTCCATCCTGCTGTCCAGCCTGCTGTCCAGCTTTGTGTCCATCCTGCTGTCCAGCTTTGTGTCCATCCTCATGTCCAGCTTTGTGTCCATCCTGCTGTCCAGCTTTGTGTCCATCCTGCTGTCCATCCTGCTGTCCATCCTGCTGTCCAGCTTTGTGTCCATCCTGCTGTCCAGCCTGGTGTCCATCCTGCTGTCCAGCCTGGTGTCCAGCCTGGTGTCCATCCTCATGTCCAGCTTTGTGTCCATCCTGCTGTCCAGCCTGGTGTCCATCCTGCTGTCCAGGCTGTCCTTTGGATCAGATCCGTGGGCCTGTGCAGGGAGGAGCAATCCCAGCTGCGTTTCCTCTCCAGCCACTCAAAGCCAGTGTTTAAATCACGGAGAGGAAATTCCCAGCTGGATTCCTCAGCACTCCAGACACGCAGTGTGGCCGGGGAAATCCATTTATTCTTTAATTCCCGTGGCTCCCTGAGAGTCCTGGTGCCACAGGCTGTGCTTGGCTTTGCATTTTGGGGTCAGGAGGAGCCAGACCCCCGGTCCCACCCCGATCCCAGGGCAGCACCAGCTGCAGGAAACCCGGCAGATCTGGATTTGGGGTGCTGGACAAGCTCCTTCAGGAGCCTGAGCAGGAGGGGAGGCCAGGGGATGTTCAGAGGGAAGATTTAAAAGCAAATCTCTTGGCACTGGGGCTTGTGTACACTCAGGTAAATGAGCTTCAGCCAATTTACTTAAAACTATCCAGTTAAATGCTTGTGTAAATGACTGAAATTAATGTAATATCACTTAAACATATTAATGTAAATATTAGTACGTTAAATATTGTAATATATTACCTTTGTCCCTACACAGACAGCCTCTGAATGCAAAACAAATACTTTTTAATCCACTTTGAGAACGTCCAGGCTGAGAATTTCAGCTCTGTTAAACCCCAGCAGTGGCAGCAAAGCAAAGGCCAGGATAATTCCATCGACTTCCTTCACTTCTATGAATTTATTCCCATTTCTGCCAGCCCTGCTAAGAGGCAAATTCGGACAAGCAGAGCAAGAGGCAGGTGAGTGCAGTGGGACCCCTGGGGGTGCTGGTTGTGGGGTCACCTCTGTCCCCCCAGGAAATCCCTGTGGCTCTGGGGATCAGCCCCAGAATCAGCTCCATTTGTGCAGCCCAGGAGAGGAGAACAGCCAGGGATGCCCTGCTCAGGCTTTTAAACACAACAATAAAAACAGGAGTGCACTGAGAGGAACAGGCTGCTCCCGGTGTCTGTGCAATCAATGGGCTGTGAAGAGCCTGAGGTGATAAACCCACTGTGCTCAGGGCTAATTTTATGCAATATAATGTGTTCATGGGATTAGTCTATTTAAAAATAATTTTAATCAAACTTTTTAAAATGCAAAGCCGTTCTGCACTACTCATTTTCAATATATGCCTTAAAACAGATGAGGGAGGCAGAACCAGATCCTTATTATCCATGCATAATTTAAACAATATCATCAACCCAGTATTGATTGCTGACTAATGTGCTTATTAATTAATAGATATCTTTGTGTTAAATACATTTTTCAGAGCTGTTCTGGGACCATTTAATAAGATAAATGGGGAGTTGCAGCACGGCACTTTGTCATTAAATGTAGAAGTTTTATCAGGAAGGCCTGGAAAGCCCTGCCTGGGGATCTTTGCTGGAAGGAGCCACACGATGGCCACATCCCAAAAAGGGAGGTGCAGAGCTGGAATTGTGTTTCACACATCAGCTGCTGCTTGGGAGGGAAAAAAGCTCCCTCGATTTTCTGATTTAGCCCAAGGAAGGCTCTGGCAAGGAGGGGAGCTGGGCAGGGCCTTGCTCTGCTGCTGGGGGTTAATGAAATCCCAGATTTACAGAAGGCACAGCAGAACCTGTGCAGAGAGGGGGTGAGCTGAGTGTGCTGAGCAAAGAGCCACCAAACAGTGCCCTGCAGCCCCTGGCCCCTGTCCTGAGCCCCTGGCCCCTGGCCTGAGCCCCTGACCCCTGTCCTGAGCTCCTGTCCTGAGCCCCTGACTCCTGTTCTGAGCCTCTGGCTCCTGTCCTGAGCCCCTGTCCTGAGCCCCTGACCTTGTCCTGAGCTCCTGTCCTGACCCCCTGACCCCTGTCCTGAGCCCTGTCCTGAGCCCTGTCCTGAGCCCTGACCTTGTCCTGAGCCCCTGACCCCTGTCCTGAGCCCTGTCCTGAGCCCCTGACCCCTGTCCTGAGCCCCTGACCCCTGTCCTGAGCCCCTGACCCCTGTCCTGAGCCCCTGGCTCCTGTCCTGAGCCTCTGACCCCTGTCCTGACCCCTGTCCTGATCCCTGACCAAGTCCTGACCCCCTGGCCCAGCCCTTCACCCTGTGCTGTGCCCACAGCCCCTGCTCTGCCCTGGCCCTGGGCTCATTTGCCCCTCAGAGGTTCCTGGCTGGCACCCAAACACCTCCAGTCCCTTCCTGCTGTGGATTCCTTGTCCTGCTGCTCCCCCAGAGCTGCTGGAGCTGCCTGGGCAGGGAGGGGAGCAGCCCCCCAGTTTGCTGGGTGCCCCCATCCCAGTGCCCACAGTGCCCTGTGGGGTCTGAGAGCTCCTGGGGTGACCAGAGACCCCCCAGTCCCGATTCCCATCCTGCAGAGAGGAGCAGCAATGATTCCTCCAGCGTGGCAAGCGTGGAGGGAAGGGATTTTACACCAGCGAGGACCAGCCCGTACATATTTAAAATAAATAGATGTGCACATAAAAAAAATTACCCCGATTATTACCCAAGGAGGCAGTGGGAGTACCAGGGGAATGGCTAAAGTAACAAAACTTGACACCAGTGATAATAAAAGAGGGAACTAAAGCAAAGAGATCACCCCAGTCTGCCGGGCTTCGAGTGCTTAATCAAAACTGACTTCTACTACTGCAGCTGCAAAAGAAATGTTTCAGGCCTGCCATTAATTTCCATACAATAACCCTCTAATGGGGGAGTTGCCGGGAGAGGAGGGCGATCAATCTGCTCTAATGACACACCAGAGACTCGGGGAAAATGCAAACTTGGAGCAATTTCATGGCAGGTGCAACCTTGGAAAGTACAGCCATTTTTCTGAGTTAATTTGTTCCCCTGATATGTTTGAAATCCGTATTTGTATTTTAAAGGTCTAAAATGCAGGGTGATTAAAAAATATAAGCAGATTTTTGTAAGCTTTTCAAGTGTGGTAGGTGATACATTAATGCCCCTCCTCGGAGCTAGGACAGCTGGATATCTTCTGTCATGTGGTGCCAAAAAAGAAGGGAATAGGGTTGTTTATTCCAGCATTCCCTTTTTGTCTTTAGCCTTCCCACTTCCCTCCCCAGCCTGGTGCTCATTTGTCTCCCAGCTGAATTGATCCCTAATACTGTAGGAAGTAATAATAGTAATAATCATGGTAACTGCTGGCAGTAATAGTTATTATTCTGATTATTGTTAGCACTTCCAGTGCTCTGTAATGATAATGATTATTATTGCTGCAAGTTTTAAAACACATAAATGAGTTAACTCAGTTCCTGCTACACTTTGGGTGCTGGCAGCTCTCACACATCTGAGAATTCCAGCTGCAAATGTGAACAGGAACGAACATCCTGACCCAGGAACAGGCACCGAGAGCTCATTTCACTCTGGGAATATTTGGGTTTAATCTGTGGGGTTTTGCAGTGTCCCAGTGGGGTGAGGCAGTTTTGGGGTGAATGAGAGCCTTTCTGGGTCCCCTTTCCAGCCCCTGGACAGTGCAGGTGTCGCTGGGGGTGTGACAGCTCAGCTCTGGGGACCTGCTGCTCCCAGCCCAGCTCCAGGGATTGGGATTGGTGTCCCTGCAATTCCCTGCTCTCCTATTCCCAGCTTTCCTGACAGCTGCTGGGATGGGGAGGGGGCTCTGGCCCTTCTCCCCCTGCCCTGGGGCAGCAGTGCCGGGCCCGGGGGGCTCTGGGGGTGCAGACCCCCAGCATCCCCATCCCTGCAGCCCATCCCTCCTCTCACCTGCTGGAAGCCCATCCCACTTATCCTGATTACCCCTTTGCCTTTCTCAGCGTTTAAGAACTCCAGCCAGAATCTTGAAAGTATTGAATTTTCAAGGGCTGGGAAGTGCAGGGGCTTTGCATGAGAATGGGGACCTGCTCTGCTCAGCTGCCTTTGTCCTTCCCCCAGCGCCCATCTGCATCCTCACATTCCTGCCTTTGTCACCACTCAAAGGCAAGTGTGGCCTTTTTTACATTAAAAGATGCTATTTTACATTAAAAATGCTTTTTATGCTCCTGCTGCATTTATGCCGTGCTGGTGGCCTCTGTGCTGTGGCCTTTGTTAGGTTCTGCTTTGGATCCCATTTTAAACACAAACCCTTCCCCTCCTTCCCCTGCACAAAGATTCTGTTCCAGTTACTCCTCCAAACTTCTCAGGGGTGAATGTGCCTTGGTTTTTTTTCCTCCTGCCCCCTCAGCTGCCATTGGCATCTCGAATTGACAAACAGAACCATCGATTGTCTAAATGAGATTGCAGAATTCCTCAAAGCTGCCTTCCTGAAGCTCTCAGTGCATCACCCAAATCAATTTATTGGACTCCAACGCTGCAGAACCCAGCGGGCACCAGGGACAGACCAAACACTGCAGATCTGAAACGTGCTGAGAGCTCACACAGAACTCCAGGGCTCTGTGTTTTACCCCTCAGGGTTTTTAAAGCTTGGCTCTCACTTTAGTCTCTCCTGGAGGCTCAGGTTTAGTCTCCAGTTGGGCTCAGCTTGGCTCTGCTCTCTCCTGAATGCTGATGGTGAAATCTCTGCTCTTGAGCAGCTCCTCCCTCCTCTGCCAGGTCCAAAGGGCAGAGGGAGAGCAGACAGGTGCCTTTTAAATCTCTTTTAATGCTGTGAAAAAAGATGCTGTGGTGCCTCATGTCTGAATGGTGAGGTTAGGAAAAAATAACTTGGAAATAAGAGACACTTTTAAACAAGATGAGAGCTGTGGAGCAGATTCCTGAGGGAATGGAGCAGTGCTGGGGTGAAGGGCTGGGAGCTCAGCCCTGATCAGGGAAGGATTTGGGTACAGGAGGTGCTGTAAAAACCCATTAGGTGATAAAACTTGGTGTCTCTCCTGCTTTATCCCTAGCCCCAGCTCCATCAAATTCCATTGGTTTTCTCCTGCAAAATCCAGATACCTGCAGGTCAGACAGACTCCCTGTCAATACCTGACAGGCCAATGCAGAGAACAATTTATTTACACTGAGGGGAGAGCTGGGATTGAGCGCTGCTGCAGGGATAATGCAACGCTTCCCAATCACTTCAAGGTTTTTCCTTGCCCTGCCTTGTTTTCCCTGCCTCTCTGGTGATTTAGGACGTGGATTTTTGCTCCTTGCCATCCTGTATTTATGTCTCTGTGTCGCTGGTGATCTGCAAAGCGAGGCACGTTCCTGCTGGAATTACAATTCCTGAAACTTCCCAGAGCTCAGAGCCAGCTGGGCTAGGGGAGAATTCCCTGAATGGGATGAGCTTTGAGGCCCCTTCCAGCACAAACCAACCTGGCATTCCCTTCACTGGACACCAAATGAAGGAGGGCTGGCTGTGAAATCCAGGCTCAGCGAGCTCCTGGGGAATGTGCAGCCCTGATCAGACAGCACAAACCCTTCCCCTTGTGCTGGGAGCCTTCATCCCCCTCTCCCACAGGATGCCAAACCCTCTCCCTGTCTGTCCAAAGGCAAGGACCTGTAAAAGGCAATTCAATTTCACAGGCCATAAACTTATACATCCACTTCTTGCATTTCTCCCTTTTTGTTTACGGTTTCAGAAAAATCTCTAAGCCTGCAATCTATATTTATATATATATATATTTATTTTTTGCCTCTGAACACCCATAGTGCAAAGCTGGGTTCCAACCACTTGTTCACTGAGGGAAACTTCAGCAAGAAGTGGCTGAGTTTTCAGAGTGGCTTTGTGGAGAGGGGAATTTGGGCTCTATTCCCATCAGAGGCAGCTCATGGATGCAGGCAGAGGCAGCAGCCTTGGGAATCCTCTTCCCATCGATTTTATCACTGCCCAGTAACTCCCTGAGCCATCAGCAGCAATAATATTGGGTGGAAAGCAGTGGTTTTGTCCATGGGAGCTGGAGGGTTTGGGAAATGCAGATTTTTCCCCCTTTCTGCAGCCAGTGCTGTCGTTTTCCCTTTGAGCAGCTCCCCTTTGCTCTTCTCTGTGTGCAAACGAGCCCCAGATTAAACACAGGCCAATGCTGAGACATTTCAGAGAGGTGCAAGTGCAGTAACTCATTTTGCCATCTGGACAGAAGTCCTGGCTCTAACAAGTCCGTGTGAGCTCGTGTCATTGCTCCTCACCTCTGCTCATAAAGCTGCTCCTAGAAAAGAATGTAATTTAATTAGGCTGTGGAATTAGGCTGCTGCTGTCACACCCGGTTAAACTGGAGCAGTTGGTAAATCCCATTGTCACTGGGGCTGGAAATAAGAGATGTTCCATGAGCAGCCTCACGGTGGGTGAAAGGACCACGGGTCCCGCTGGGGTGGGACACTGGGGACAACACTGGGAGCAAAGTCCAGGGAGGGGAACACAGACCCTGAGGCCACAGCAGGAATTCCTGATGGAACTGCAGTGGAAATCCAGAAGGAGCAGACAAGAGCGTGGTGTGGGGAAGGTGCAGGAGGAGGGAGATGGCAGCAGGGCAGGAATGTCCCTCCTGTGTCCCTCGGTGTCCTGGGGAGGATCCACCAGGTGAGCCAAGGGCAGAGCAGGGGACAACCTCCAGCAGCTCGGCATTGCCGGGGCTCTGGGACACACAAACCCCGACATTCCTGCCCGGGGGAACACGAAGGGTCTGGGTGTGCTCAGCTCTGAGCTCCCTGCAGCCTCCACCACTGACTGTCACCCTGAAAACTCAGCTTCTGAGCTTGCTGATGTGGTTTTCTAAGGACTTTCCCAGGACAGGAACTGTAAACACAGATATGTGAACATTCTTTGTGTTCCACGTCCTGTGATGGGCATCTCTCATGGCCAGTGCAGTGGGAAAGTGTTATCCTGACCATCCCATCCCTGGCTGTGGGCAGAAACCTGTAAATCCTGGGAGGGAAAATAAACTTTCTCTTCCTTTCACCACACCTTGAGCTGTGTCTGTGTGATCTGTTCATCTCCAGCAGCAACGCCCTGACCCTGCTTTAGCTGCCCTGCAGCCTCTCCCATCCTCACCCTCCACTTCCAGGCTCTCCTTTGGAGCCCTCCACCTCTCCTGGCTGCCCATGACCTGCAGGGTGGTGCCACCAAAACAGCGCCAGGACCACAGCTGGCTCACCCCTTCCCTCAAACCTTTCCCTCAAACCTTCCCCTGAAAAAACAGAAAGCAAAATCCCGATGACAACCGAACCTTTTGAAAAAGCCGGAACACAAATGAAGTCATCTCGGTTTGAAGTTCACAAATATTTTGGAAGGCAAATGGATGGGAAGAGTTTAGCCTGCAAACACTTATTTGTCATGCAGCCTGACTGCTGCTTTTCAACACGCTTTGATCCTCTGCAGATTTTTTGGCCCAGGCATTAGATAATGCTTTAGAAGCCATTAGAAAAAAATGGTGACAATTGAAATGCTTTGAAAAATGACAGTTTGATAGTCTAATAATAGCCCCTACACTGATCTGGAGAAGGTTTTCTGTTCTGTTTTTTTGTGATATTCATTATGTACAGTGCATTTTAAAACGTCCTTTTCTCCCCAGTAAATAATTTAACCCTTTCACGACCTGCAGCCCTGGAAATGTGGAACATGGAGAGGTGTCTGCTCCATGAAGAGCTGCTGTGATGCTGAGGGGAGGGGAAATGGAGAAGATGACAATGTCTGTGTTCTTGGAGCAGGCTGACCATGCAGAGTGGGTTCCTGCAGGCTCTCCAGGAAGGTTTCCCATCCGGAGAAAACACATCTTGGAGGGTGAGGTGGCGGGGAGCTCGCATTTCCTTGCAAGAGCTTGTTTTTGCAAGATGTTATTTGGCAGCGATAAATGAGCAACTTTCAAGCCTCAGAAGTGATTAATTTCTCACTGGAGCTGTCTCTGAGCCTGTCACAGCCTGACAATCCTGACATAAGTGTCATTTATAATGTCACAAGTCTATTCCCCATAAATGTCATTACACAATTACTCCGAGGATGAGGAGAGCTTCATCGGGGGAAGAGCGTCTGGTATTAAGTCAATTACAGATCTTAATGTTATTGTTGGGTTGTCCCCCCTCATACAATTACTTTGTGTCTCACTTGTTCATTTTGTGCAAATTAGCAATTATTTATTGCAGTGATAGCACAGGTAGGGCTGGTGCCAGGAGAGCTCTGCGCGCTCCAGGGCCGATCTCACGTGAGGATCAGGAGCTTTGATACCACCGAGGCCTCTCTCCCCCGCAGCCCCAGCTCCTCTCTGCCCCTCTCTGGAAGGCCCCAGCATCTGGGGGAGCTGATAAATCCTGCGTGTGCTCTGATAAAGGTGCCTGCTTTAATGAGGGGCACTTTTTGTGCCGCCGAACAAAAGCGGCTCCTTCTCGTCAGAAGGACAGAGGAGTTCAGCGAATTCCCCTGTGCTGCACCTCAATTATGCCTTAAAATCGGCATAAATGGAGCCTTCATTTAGTTCTAACAGGCTTTCATCCTCCTTGGCCCAGGCACAAACAATTCCTGCGCTGGGCTCGGTGCAGAGGGGATTTGAGTTTGTTCCGTGCCCAAGGTGCGGTGACGGAGCTGGGAGGAAGAGGAGGAGGCTCTGGGGCAGCGCCAGCTCCCGTCTGTCCCGGGGAGCTCCTGGGGCCTGAGCTCTGCTTGGTTGGAGATCACTGAAATCCACATTTCTGAGCCTGGAATGAAGCTGCTCTTGGGATGAGGGCAGAGCTCGGTTCTGAGGGCTCCGAGCGTCTCCACGCTGCCTTTGGCACCACAATCTGACTCACAGACACAGAAATGTGGAAAAAGGCCAGGAATTTCCATGATAATCCTCCAGATTTGCACCAAGACAACTGAGATGAGGATCAGGCCTTTTAAATTGCTCCCTTTGCCTGTTTGCTATTCTGGGAAGCTATTGTTCTCAAAGGGACATCTTTAAAGCAAAAGCTGGTAGAATAATTTATTTGCGAATAATTTATTCAGTGATTGATGGGAAAAGCTGCTGAATAAATAATTCACTGAATGCTAATGGAACATCAGAGATGGTCGAATAATGAAAATGTTTATTTGCAAATAATTTATTCAAAGAAAAATGCTGAAACGTATCAGCTCAATTATTCTTGGTGAATAATCCAGTCACTCAGTGTGACATGTCGTACAGAGATGCCTTTCCCCACAAAAGGAAGGCTCCAGGTACACAACCCTGTAGCTGGTGAGGTTTTCCTCTCCAGCAAGAGGAGAGGTTGGGTGAGGAACTCCTCAAACTCCTCAGACTAAAGGTTGAGCCCTGACTCTGCACGTGATGGGAGCCCGGCACCATCAGCCTCTCCCACCCTGAATTTATTGTTAATAACAGCAGCTGGAACCTGGAATCCTCCCTGTAACTCCAAACTTTGCACATTTATAAAAGCAGGGCCTCGGGGAGAGTCCTGATCGTGGAATTACAGAATGTCCTGAGCTGGGGGAGCCCCAGGGATCAGCCCCAGGCCCTGCACAGACCCCCAGCCCCTCCTGGGCACCCCTGGAATGAACAGGGGCTGAGCCCGGAATTCCTCCGGGCAGGAACCTTCCCCAAAACCCACCCTGGAAGGCCCAGGCTTCACCCACAGGTGACAATTCTGACCCTGCAGGGCCGAGGGAGATGAGCAGAGCTTTGTCACCGATGTCCCTCGTGGGGCAGGGGAGGTTTTGGGGGGCCCAGGGACAGGCAGGGACCCCAGACAGGGCAGGTCCTGCAGCCCCTCAGCTCCACATGTGCCAGAGGAGACCTCTCCTGCTTCCCTGCAGCTGCACACTGGGGCTCAGGTGCTCCTGGAAAATGGAACTGATTTTGTGATGATACTGCAGCTAATACCAGAAAAATCTAAATTACATTTTAAAAGGAATCTACCCTTTTATCTTTTAACCTTAGGCCTCTGCCTCTCATGCAGAAAAATCAATCTTGACTAATCTACTGACCAAGTAAAAGTGAAAAGGGGAACCCATATAATCATGTACTTTATCTTCTTTAAATATTTTTTTTACAGAAGAGGAACTCATATAAACACCTACTTTATCTTCTTTAAAACATGTTTTACAGAGAAGCTCAGCAAAACATCCAAAGCTTCCTCATGGCTCTTAGGAGAAAACCCCATTGTCCTGAAGGAATCCATCATCACTCCTGAGGGAGTTTGGGGGGGAGCAGGGAACAGATCCCTCCCAGCTCTCGGGGTGTTCCTCCTCCTCCTCCTCTTCCTCTCAGCTCTGCTTCCCTCTGGGATTCCCAAAGTGTGCCTGGGGTCACAGCTGCAGCACTGGGCACGGGGGGTCAGTGGGAACTCTGGGGTTTGGAATCAGCTGCAGGAAAAGCTGTTCCCATCACCTGATTTCTTTATTTTTCATCTGGCCGGCACTGGTGGCAGGAAAAACTCCTGCAGAATCCCTCTAAACCTCTGCCTGGGATGTGGAAAGGAGACACCACGGGACAGCAGTGCAAAGGAAGCTGTGGCAGACTCCAGTCTCTCAGAAATCCCCTTTTCCTCAGTTATTTCCCCATTTCTCTCCTCAGCAGCTTTGCCCTGGGCGGGTTTGTAACCAGGACAAACACAACCCCTGGCAGTGGAACTGGGAGCACTCTGCTCTCCCTGGATGGAGAGGGGAGCTCTGGGACAATAAAAGGATTTACCTTTTAGTTTGAAAAGTTTTCCAGACTTCTGATCAGATGTGGCTCAGTCCTTGGGCCAGGTTCAGGTGTTCCATCTCCTGTCCAGAACGCTCAGCCTGGCTCAGAGCCGAGCTCTCCCTTCGCACGGGCTGCAATGCCAGGAGCAGCTCAGCTCACCTGGCCCATCCCTCGCTGCTTTATCATCTTGTTTTGGCCCTTTCCTGCCGTGATCTATGGGAGCAGCTGATGTTTCCAGGAGCAGGAGCAGTAAATCACAGCTCTGTGTGTGTGCACAGCCCGGCTGTGTGCCCGGAATGCCAACGAGGAGGAATCACAGGAGACACCTTGGAGGTTTTGGGAGCGGGGGCAGCAGAGGTGGCACCGTTTGCCCTTGGCCTTGGTGGCCCATTTGCTCCTCTGAGGAGCTGAGCTCCCTCTCTTTGGGGCTGCTGGGGCAGGGGGAGAGCAGAGCCCTCGTGTCCCTGCTGTCCCTGGGGCTGAGCTCAGCTCGGGGTGCCTGAGAGGTGAAGATGCTCAGGGCAGGAGTGACGAGCCCTGGGGAGGATGAGTGATCTGACACAGCGTGAAGCCACCAGAGGCTGAGCTGGAGAACCTTCAGGTTCTCAGGAAGGCACAGGGAGCGGGGCTGGGAGCTGCCAGCGCCTTCCCCAGGCTCTGAGCCCAGGCACACCACGGCCACACTCTGGGAAAGGCACAGGAGGCTCCTGGGGCTGAGCTTGGCTCCCAGCCCACCCCGAGAACCTGCAGCAAACGGGGTTTGGGGCCACACTTCTCCCTCCTCACTCTGCCCTACCTGCATCTAAAAACACCAGAGCTGTGCTCAGGAGCTGCTGCTCCATCTCCTTTGTGATCACAGCCAGGCACAGCAGCAGCAGCAGCTCAGGGCTTGTGTTTCCTCCGTGTTCCTGGCTGTATTAGCACTGCCAGAGTCCCTGATGTATCACCTTGCAGGGAGTCCAAAAGCTTCTCAGTGCCTTACTTTGCATTTTTGTTCTGGGTTCAAAGCTGAAGGCACAGCTGAACTGGAGTCTTTTCTCCGGGCTGCTGAAAGAAACGTAGGAGAAATCTCATTTTTAAAAAGTATGAAAGGACCATAAAAATAAGCCTTTCACTAAGCTGATCAACTCAGGCTCTGTATAGCAAAAAGGATTCAGAATGAGTAGCTGATAATACAGGCTTTGGTTTGTGGGAAATGAATTAGGGATGGTATTTGAAAGGACTATTTCATTTAGGTGTTTTGGTGGCATAAACCCAGCTACTACAGTTAGAGTGCAGCAAGCTTAAATATTATTTAAAAGTTAATTCATATTTTTAGCATATAATTTCTAATTAACTTGCTGTAGTTATCTTGTTAAATGTCAATTAAATCCGGGAGCATTTCTCACAGGTTTCCTGTGTTCATAAAATGCAATTATACAGCCATTGCTCGTGTAGCCCTTATTATTGGGATAATCTACAGCTAAATATATCTCTTACATACTAATTATACATCACTAAGTGCTATATTGATAATCAGTAATTGATTCAGCACAAGCAATTGTTGTGTTACCTCCTGAAATGTCAACCTCGAGTATTTGGAATTAAAAGTTCCGGCCACGGCTCGTGGCTGGGGCTGAGCTTTGCTGGCAGCTCCTGCTGCTGGCAGGAGAATTCCTGGAGCTGGGGCACCTGGAGCTGGGGTTCCTGGGCAGTTCCTGGGCAGTTCCTGGGCAGTTCCTGGGGTTCCTGGGCAGATCCTGGGGTTCCTGGGCAGATCCTGGGGTTCCTGGGAAGCTCCTGGGGTTCCTGGGCAGATCCTGGGGTGCCTGGGAAGCTCCTGGGGTTCCTGGGCAGATCCTGGGGTTCCTGGGAAGCTCCTGGGGTTCCTGGGCAGCTCCTGGGGTTCCTGGGCAGCTCCTGAGGTTCTGTGCTGGAAAAGCGAGGGTGCCTGTGCTGCTGAGGGATGGGGACAAACTGGGCTGAAATGGAATTCGGCACAAAAATAAGGGAAGAGGCAAGAGAAGACTTGGAGAGTTTATCCCCAAAAATTCCTTCTTTTGAAATCATAGAAATCCCAGAAATCCCAGGATTGTTTGGGTTGGAGGGACCTTGACAATCATCCCTGCCATGGCAGGGACACCTCCCACCATCCCAGGTGCTCCAGCCCCGTCCAGCCTGGCCTGGGACACTCCAGGGATGCAGGAACCTGTGCCAGGGCATCACCACCCTCCCAGCCAGGAATTCCTTCCCAAAATCCCACCCTCATTTCCCTCCTCTCGGTCTAAGGCCATTCCCTTTGTCCCATCCCAATCTGCCCATGGTAAATCCAGTCTCCCTCTTCCAGCCACTGAAGGATGAATTCCTGTCTGAATTCCCACTGGTTTTTGTGCTGCTACCAGAGCCCAGGCTGGGCTGGGCTTCTCCTCACACAATTCTGTCTTCTCCTGGGGCTGGGGGGTGTGTGGGGTCCCCGTGGGGTGTGTGGGGTCACTGTAGGGTGTGTGGGGTCCCTGTGGGGTGTGTGGGGTGTGTGGGGTCCCTGTGGGGTCACTGTAGGGTGTGTGGGGTCCCCGTGGGGTGTGTGGGGTCCCTGTGGGGTCCCTGTGGGGTCCCTATGGGGTGTGTGGGGGTCCCTGTGGGGTGTGTGGGGTGTGTGGGGTGTGTGGGGTGTGTGGGGTGTGTGGGGTCCCTGTGGGGTGTGTGGGGTCCCTGTGGGGTCCCCGTGGGGTGTGTGGGGTCCCTGTGGGGTGTGTGGGGTCCCCGTGGGGTGTGTGGGGTCCCCGTGGGGTGTGTGGGGTGTGTGGGGTCCCTGTGGGGTCCCTGAGGGGTGTGTGGGGTTCCTATGGGGTGTGTAGGGTCCCTGTGGGGTCCCTGTGGGTCCCTGTGGGGTGTGTGGGGTCCCTGTGGGGTGTGTGGGGTGTGTAAGGTCCCTGTGGGGTGTGTGGGGTCCCCATGGGGTGTGTGGGGTCCCTGTGGGGTGTGTGGGGTCACTGTGGGGTCCCTGTGGGGTGTGTGGGGTCCCCATGGGGTGTGTGGGGTGTGTGGGGTGTGTGGGGTGTGTGGGGTCCCCATGGGGTGTGTGGGGTGCCCGTGGCTTTGTCTTGTCACATCGTGCCCAGCAGCAGCCCAGCTCCACTGCTGACCTCCCTCGGCTCAGGCAGCATTAATTACAGCTCAACAATTAGCAGGAAATACCTGAAACCCCCAATTAGCTGTGATCTATAACTGTGGTGGTCCAGATGAAAAAAGGGAGCAAAAACACAGAAAATGGGGAAAAAAAAAATAAATTAAAAAACCACCAAAGAGAAGCTGAGCAGGCCTTAATTAGATTTGCACATTTGCTGCCCAGGAATACCTTGGAGCAAATATTCTCCCCAGTCTGTGCCAGTGTCAGAGTGAGGCAGATCCTCCCTGCCTGGATATTTCCTGCTCCATCAGTGTGATCTGGAGGGTGGGCACTGTCCCCTGCCAGTCTGGGGTGTGTCTGGGTTGATATTGATGTTCCCAGGACGATGATTTCCCCTTCCTTTTCCCCATTTCAGGTGATATTTCAATTCAACCACGCCCCGCGTTTCCTGAGGCAGCCGATTTTACAGATCTGGGAAATGGAATGGATGTGAAGCTGGATTGTCCTTCTGAGATCCTTTAATATCCCAGGAGAGCAGCCTTGGTACAGCAGGATTGAGGAAAGGGAAAATGACTGAGGGCTGTTTGTGTGCACACGGTGGACAAATATTGAAATGTGGGGAACAGGATCCAGGGGTTTGTGTGGCTTTAATTGAAACCGTTTGTAATCCTCATTCTCTTAAATGACACTTTTTATCTTCCCCGGGATCACATGGTGGGCTCTGCTGCACACTGAGTTCATAAAATATACAAAAATTCAGTGTTCTTTGGAGAAAATTCATTTTGAGTGATGGGGCGGGGATGGCAATTCAAATAATAACTCTGAGTGATATAAAAATGAGCCCATTCTTCAGAATGTTAAAGCTCTGCAGAGCTCTGTGGCCACCACCAGCTCATTTCCATTTTACATGAAAACAAATCCTCCAAAACTCACTGAAAGACTTGTTTATTTCTGGGTAACTTTTTTTGTTGATTCATTGAGGACAAAGTTTTCTGGCTGGTCAGAGCATTCCCTGCGAGTGGGGGGAACGTGTTTGCTCACAATTATCCCTTGGTGCCGGTGGTTTCATAACCAGAGTTCATTAGAAATGAAAACTTCACTGAATTAGGTCGGTTGCCCTTGGGGGAGCAATCAGGAGAGGCAGAAATGTTCTTTCTGAGGGGACAATTCTGCTTTTCTCTGGGCTGGAGGAGCTTCCCCAGCCCCGTCCCTCTCCAGGGACACTCCCCACTTGGTTGCTCCCGTTTTTCTGTCAATTCTCTCTTTGCATTTTGGTGGAATTTTACCCAATTTGCAGTCTTGGCATTTGCCTTTCTACTGTTTTTATTTTTTTTTTTTTTAAATATATGCTCATATATTTTCCAAATCCTAGAAAGAAAGGAAAAGGAGCTGGAAGTTACATGGATGCAGCGTGCACAACAAAAATGTGATACCACATATTCCCTGTGAATATTTCAGGATAAAAAGGCAGAGAGAAATCAGATAATTGCATCAAAAGGAGTCAGCTGTCTGCCAAAGCTTGTTTAAAATATCAAATTAGAATATAATGGTGTGCACACTTTCCATATCAAATCAGGACTTTATTGGCAGGGACTGGAAGGTGACGCAACTCCAGCTCCTCCTACGCCCCTGGAAAAGGGATGAAAGAGTGTTCAGTGGAATAAAGGGGAATAAATCCCAGTTTTGGGATGAAATGCAGGCTGAGGTGGCCATTCCTGAGGTGCAGCCAGGGGTGGCTGCTGGTGACTCTGGTCACACCAAGGTGACACCTCCGAGCCTGGGCCTGCCCTGCTCTGCCTCTCGTGCCCCAGGGGGCTCAGAGCAGCCTGAGGGGGTTTGTTTATTTATTAAATATTTATTCATTTGGTTATTATTTATTTAAATATCTATCTATTTATTGATTGTTATTTATTTAAATATTTATTTATTATTCTCTTCTCTTCTCTTCTCTTCTCTTCTCTTCTCTTCTCTTCTCTTCTCTTCTCTTCTCTTCTCTTCTCTTCTCTTCTCTTCTCTTCTCTTCTCTTCTCTTCTCTTCTCTTCTCTTCTCTTCTCTTCTCTTCTCTTCTCTTCTCTTCTCTTCTCTTCTCTTCTCTTCTCTTCTCTTCTCTTCTCTTTTCTCTTCTCTTTCCTTTTCTTTCCTTTTCTTTCCTTTTTTTTTCCTTTTCTTTCCTTTTCTTTCTTCCTTTTCTTTCTTCCTTTTCTTTCTTCCTTTTCTTTCTTTCCTTCTTCTGTCCCGGCAGGCAAAGGGGAGCAGCTTGGGTGGTGATTCCTGAGACAATTCCCATGGAAGGAACAATTCCCAGGGGGTTCCCAGCAGCAGCCCCGCTTCAGGGGCAGTTCCAGGCTGCAGCTCCTTTGGGCAGGGGGGAAAGGAGAAGGAAATGGAAATATTTCTTTGCAGGCTGAAGATTTATTGCTGTAATATTTCTGGTGCTCTGGTCTCTATTCCCTGCTGGCTGTCCCAGCTCTGCAGTAGCTCTGGGCTGTCTGTCAGTGCCTCTCTCCCTCACACACGGAATATTTGTTAACTCCAACGATTTGAGGCCAACAGGGAGGTGCTGTGCTGGAGAAGGGTTTTTCAGATAACTGCCTGAGGCACCAGACATTTTGGAATCAAAATCTGGAAAGCAGAGTCATTATTTCTGTTGTTTTAGTGCCTGCTTTTATTCTCTTTCTTATTGACAAATGTTCCTTAACCCATCTTGCTGTGGGTGGTTTTCTTCACATACGCACTTTACAGAGCTGTTAAAAAAGGAAAGAAGAAAGAAAAAGACTTTATTTAACCACCTTGGCATTGTGTCCCTCACCCTTTGCTGTCTCTTTTCTGATTTCTGATCTGTGGACAGAGGCTCTGGGCTCTGCAGCTTTCCCTGGGAGATGGGACTGGGACAAAGGGGGGCAGAAGGGAAATTTCTCTTTGTCAAATCCCAAAGTTCACCTTGCTGCCACCTCCAGGTGTCCAGATCACTCCCTGGAGGAATGTCCAGGAATGTTTCAGCGCTGGAAGAGGCTCCCCAGGGCAGGGATGCTCTCACCATCCCTGGAAGTGTCCAGAAAACCAGTGGAGATGTGAGTCCCTGGGGCAGCAGGGTCAAAGGCTGGGCTCGAAGACCTTGGAGTTCTTTCCCAGCCTTGATGATTCCATGATCCATCCCCGTGTGCTTCCAGTGATACCTGCCTCGGCTCAGGGCCCTGATGGAGCAGAGCACTCGGCTCCTGCTGCTCTCAGCCCGGGGTGAGGGGGAGGAAAACACGGGGCAAGTGAATAAAATGATGCAAAATCAGGAGAAAAATAGAGAGGAGATGACAGAGCTGGGGCTGCACGGTTTGTCCCAGTGACCTCGGGGAGGAGTCTCAGGTGCCTGGGAGGAATTCCTGGTTATTCACGGGCACAATGGGAACAAACAAAAGAAGCCAAGGGCTGGGGTGTGAGGCTCAGAGGAGCAGGAGATGTTTCCTTGGGCAGCAGCAGGGATAACCTGCAGGGTTAACCAGGGATAACCTGCTCTCCTGGGGCTGGGGTCCCTCCGGGAGCCGCAGGAATCAGCGGGATGGAGATGCTGGAGCGCTCCTGGCACCGAGAGCCGCCGAGCAAGGAGAGCTTTTCTGGGAGAGGGAACATTTTTCATCATTCTCCTCCGAACACACAGCCGAGTTTTTGGTTAGACAGCCCTCCTGAGGCATCTCGCACTGCTGCAGCCGCTCCAGCCCTGCCGAGGAGCGCACAAACCCAGTTCTGCACAGGAGCACCGCGCTGGGCTGGATTTTTATCGCTGCTCCACAAAGTCGGGGCTGAGCTGTTCCCTGCTGAGCTCTCTCCTTTGGGAAGGGGTTTGGGTGTGGGGGTCCAGCTGAACCCCTGTGAGGAGGGGTTCAGGGCTCTGATTGACCAGAGAATTCAGGGGACAGCCCAGGAGCTGCTCGGGGCTGCAGCAGGACAGAGCCTTGTTCAACAAGGACATCAGGGAAAGAGGTTTTGTGCACAGAGCTCTTGGGAACATCGCTGCTCTGCCCTCCAAAGGACAAAATTTCCCTCATTATTTCATTTATTTATTTATTTAGGGTTTATTTGCATTTCATTCTTTATTGGCAGTACCGACAGACACTTGATAAATGTGAATTGCACGTGTTTGTCCTCAGTAAACCCTTAAACCCCGGGTTCAATCTGTTGCAGAGCTGCTGTGGATTTTAAGAGCTGAATACACTGACTCTCAACCCTCCCTCACAGCTTTATAACAATATGAAAATGTAATCTGATAACAGAAACACTTCCAGGTCCTCAAGTCATCCCTTTCACTCGATAACTTCCAGATCAATCTATGTACAGCTATTATTAATTGCAGCATTTTATTTGCATTTTTAAACCTGTTTGATTAAGCTGCCTTTTGCACCGCAGAGCTCGGCGTCTAGACTGACAGATCCGCACAGGAAAATGAAGGATATAAACTTGTTTACCGAGATTAGATGGAATCTTTGCAGTCCTCAAATGAGCCCAGCCCTGCACAGACAGGGGAGATCTTTATCAGATTTCTCAGGCAGCGGAGCTCTGGCAGCCCTGGCTCCCTTAAATTCCCCCCTTCCCTGACAGTGGCCATAAATAACCACGGGTGTGCTGGGAGATCTCTGCCTCGGGATGGGGATGGGGATGGGGGAATGGCTCGGGATGGGGATGGGGATGGGGGAACAGCTCAGGATGGGGATGGGGATGGGGGAAGAGCTCAGGATGGTTATGGAGGAATGGCTCGGGATGGGGATGGGGATGGGGATGGAGGAACAGCTCAGGATGGGGATGGAGGAATGGTTTGGGATGGGGGAACAGCTCAGGATGGGGATGGGGATGGGGATGGGGATGGGGATGGGGATGGAGGAACAGCTCAGGATGGGGATGGAGGAATGGTTTGGGATGGGGGAGCAGCTCAGGATGGGGATGGGGATGAGGGAACAGCTCAGCACCGCACTAGAGAGGGCTCTGTGGCAGCGGCATCACCACCAGGGCTCCATCCCTGGCTGAAGGCAGCCCCTGCCCCAGCCCCAGCCCCAGCCTGTCACCCTGAAAACCCAGCTTCTGAGCTTGCTGCCATGGTTTTCTAAGGACTTTCCCAGGACAGGAACTGTAAACACAGATATGTGAACATTCCTTCTGTTCCACGTCCTGTGATGGGCATCTCTCATGGCCAGTGCAGTGGGAAAGTGTTATCCTGACCATCCCATCCCTGGCTGTGGGCAGAAACCTGTAAATCCTGGGAAGAAAAATAAACTTTCTCTTCCTTTCACCACACCTGGAGCTGTGTCTGTGTGATCTGTTCATCTCCAGCAGTAACACCAGCCCCTGTGGTCAGTGCCCAGCTGGGACAGAAAGAAGCCGATTGGAGCCGTTTGGAGCCGATTGGAGCCGTTTGGAGCCGTTTGGAGCCGTTTGGAGCCGTTTGGAGCCGATTGGAGCCGTTTGGAGCCGTTTGGAGCCGATTGGCTTTAGGAGCAGCACCAGAGCTGGCCCATCAGCACCAGCAGCGCTTTCCCAGCCCCAGGAGCGTTCCCTCTCTGCCAGCACATCCCAGCAGCGGGGCAGGCAGGTCCAGCTCCTCCCAAAGGAACAGGGAAATCGGGAATGGGGAATTCTGGTAAAGACTGGGAGCACAGAGGGGATTTGGGGGCTCTGCCCAGAGCCCTTCACGTCACAGGGACCAACCTGACTTCCCTCACACGGGCAGAGAGGATGTTTTAATTGCTGTGTTACGATAAACCGCGTGTGACACGTAAATATTGCAAATGTCACAAAGTTCCCAAAATCACAGCAGCAAATTTCTCTGCTTGTTTCCTTCCTGGGCGAGGATGAGCAGTTTTTTTCCAATTGGATTGCTGCTGTAATAGAAATATTATCCTGACAGCCAAGCTTGCTCTCCCACCTAATGCATTTTCAACTTTTTTAATGCTGATTTCGGCAAATGTGGCTCCTGCAATTTGCATCCCGCTCTGGGGAAGCGATGCGTTATGAGAACATCTCGTGTGCCTGCAGAAAGCCCAGCAGCCTCGCAGGTGTGAGTGCTTTTCCTTCTCCAGACTGCTGGGAATGGAGGGATTCTGCTCCAGCCTGTGAATTAGGGACACTGGGAAGCTCAAACGCTCCTGGGAGATGGGAAATCCAAGAGAGGCCTCGGGATCACAGAGCAGTGAGTGAGGAGCGTCCTGGCCTGGCCTTCCTCATCCCCAGGAACACAACAATTTGCTGCCAGAGCACTGTGAAGTCAGCTCCAGTGGGAATTCCACACTCCAAACACCCCGGCACTGTGGACTTGCATTAGAAGAGTTGTTCCAGCCTGAGCTGGGGCTTTGGGTCTTCCAAGGGACTGAGGAGTTTATTAAATTCTGCTCCCATTTGTGTGCAGCCTGGTGGTCTGAGAGCAGATTGATTGTGAAATTTCCATCAATTGGTCATTAGTGGGTCACTCAGTTGTGGCTGAGTCTTTCACAAGCACGAGAAGTGAGGCTGGAGCAGAGCTGGGCTGGGACTGGCCTGGGGTTCCCAGTCCTGGGGATGCTCCCAGTTCCAGTTTGGGTTCCTTACTGGGGACAGATCTATCAGATGCCTCTGCTGGGGCTGAGCTTCCTATCCTTGCCTCAATGGAAAAGATAAAGTTTTCAGAGCTGTCAGTCTGGGCTCTACAAGAAGCAGTAAAAATAAACTTTAAAAGTAAATCTCAAGCAATTGGAAAAGCTGGTGCTTTGATACTGTTTTCTCAAGCCAACTTGCAGCCTAAGCAAAATTATACAGAGCCTTTGCCAAGCTGAAGGCTTCCAGAAGGCTTTGATTTCCCCTCCTTTTCCCTGCACTGCTTGGCACTCGCAGGGTGCAGCCCCAGCAGGCGTCACAGGCAGAGCAGGGCGGTAGGAACAGGGATTTCGATGGAACACGACCCAGACAGCAGCAGGGAGCAGGGCTGGGATGGGCTGGGATGGGATGGGATGGGATGGGATGGGATGGGGGGATAACCCAGGGCTGCAGAGGGGCTCTGCCACAGGCCTCACTCATCAGTGGCATTGCTGAGTCAGAGATGAAGGATCCACACAAAAAGCTGCTCTTGGATCACGTCCTCATGCAGACATTTCCCACTGGGTTATTTTTACTGATGCTCCTGCGTCCCCCCAGTGAATTCACAGCAGTTCACGGTGGGAAACGATTCCAGCTGGGAATCTGTGCAGTTTCCATGGGGGGCTCTCAGTGCCCACCAGGGATCTCCCCTGTGATGAACACAAACAAGCTGGGGCCTGGCTGTCCAGGCTGGCTTGGGATGCACAACTCACATCCAGCTGCCTGCAGCTCACAACTTCTTCCTGGGCTTTTATTTTTACTCCTCAGGTCCTTCACAGGAGGGAGAGGGCAGAGCCTCCCCCAGAGCTCTCACATCCCATCCTGAGTGAGGCTCTGTGGGAGCTGTGGGGTCACCTCAGAGCATCCTGGCCCTGGCCCAGCCTTCCCTTGCCCTCCTCACTCCCAGTTTGTATTGCTGCTGCTGGAAAGGCTGATCCCACCTCCCCAGCAGGGGAAAAACTCAGAGTTCCAGGTTACTCCTCCTTGGCAGGGAGCAGAATCTCCCTGCTGCTTCTCCCTGAGTGAGCAGGCAGGGATGAGCTCTGTTTTCCCAGGCAGGTTTGGTGCAGGGCAGGAGCAGCGCTCAGGTGCTGTGCTCTGCCAGAATTCCACACGGGAACACACGGAATGTTGGCTCTGGGTGTGCAGGGGGGTCCTGGGGGGCCTCAGGGCTGGGCTCAGCTCCTTGGGGAGCCCCTGGGCTCTGCTGGCTCCTGTGGCACAGAGAAATCACCTCCCTGTACATTCATTGCTTTTGGGCTCACACTGGACAGGAACAGGAAACCTCTTGTACCTCTTGTCTTCCTCTTTCAGTTCCAATTAATCTGATTTGTGTTCAGCAGGAGCCATTCCCACTTGTACACACAATGCAGCAGCCTCCCAACTACAGCTCCTTCTACATAAATCAATCTCTGTTTAATTTTAGCCTGTACTGAATCTGACCAAACCCTCAGGAATTGGTTATAACAGCTCTACAAGTGCAGCTTTTTATTTGGATCAATTCTGAGGGCTGTAGGCAGCTATTCTGTAGTGTAATCACTGCTCATGGAAAGTGGAAATGGAATTCTTTATTGTTTATGATGCAAATCAAACAACAAATTCAGAATCGTCTCTGCTGCCTGCATTGCTCCCAGTTTTGGAAATTTAACTTGTAAGTTAAAAGTAGGAAAGTTTTCAGTACTGCAAGCAAGACTCTTATTTTAAAATATTCATTTTTAAATTATTTATCATTTAACATCCATATGGCTGTGGTGTAACAGGGCTACATTATCTATGGACAGCTAATAACTTTAATTGGGCTTTAACGAGGAAAATGCTTTTTCTGTGTGTGCAGCCACGTGATGCTGAGCTGGTCCTCAGCCACACTGAATGGAAATGAGGGCGTTCTTTGGCACTTTGGAGATGCCAAAGCTCCCTGCAGGCAGGAGATGTGGGGTGAATATCCCTGAGCCAGGGCTTGCTGTGACTGTCAGAGCCCTGGGGCTGGGAGAGCTGCTGGAAAGCCACAAATCCCCAGTTTTACCAAAAAATGGGACAGAAGCAGGTTTTTACCAAGAAATGGGTTGGAATGAGAGCATCTTTAAGGTCCTTTCCAGCCCAAACCACCCTGTGATCCCATGAAATTCCACAATCCACTCTTGGCTTACAGCTTTGGAGGGGTTTTGCATTTCTTGATGAAGCTGAGGCTGGGATTTAATTTTTTTTTTTCCCCAAGTCTTCTCCTACCTGCTGGTGAATGAATCCCAAAAAGATTTCTGTCACTTTACAATGGGAAAAGAGACAGATTGCACCGTTGCTGCAGCTTTCATTTTAATACCTGCCAATACCACTTTGCAAATCCTGGAGTGTAATGCTAAAAAAAAAAAAAAATAAAAAGAGAGAAGTGTAGCTAACATGAGGTTAAAAAATGTCTTTAGTGTGTAAAATATGAAGCTGGATGACACATAGGCAGCTGCAGATGCACTAATTTAATTTCATGCCTTAGATTCAACTGTTCTCCTGCACTGAAAGGCACATTTACATCCATCTGGCAGAGAAGGTTCCTGCTCTCTCCAGAGCTCCTCCACTCCTGTCTCAGCCCAGGTTTCCATCCCAAGCTCTGCTCACAGGGGTGAGTTTGGAGCAGCCCTTTTTTCCCCAGACCACCTGTGTCTTTCAAGAACTTACAACAAAAATCTGTTTATTTTTATCCCCCCTCCTCCCCTTTGTTTTCTCTCTCTTCTGAGTCTCAGGGTATCATTACCGGATTTGGAGACACAGAACACAGGATCTGAGTGCTTGAGCTTTAATCCTTGTAAGCAGAGCCTAAAAACCTGGGTCTGTGGGACTGGGAGCACTGGGATTGTGGGACTGGGAGCACTGGGATTGTGAGACTGGGAGACTTCCCTCTCTGGGAAGGGCTGGATCCCTGCTGTGGATCCCTGTCCTGATCCAGGTGTCCCTGCTCTGGATCCCTGTCCTGGATCCCTGTCCTGGATCCCTGTCCTGATCCAGGTGTCCCTGCAGGATCCCTGTCCTGATCCAGGTGTCATTGCAGGATCCCTGTCCTGATCCAGGTGTCCCTGCAGGATCCCTGCCCTGATCCAGGTGTTCCTGCAGGATCCCTGCTCTGGATCCCTGTCCTGGATCCCTGTCCTGATCCAGGTGTCCCTGCAGGATCCCTGTTGTGATCCAGGTGTCCCTGCAGGATCCCTGTCCTGGATCCCTGTCCTGGATCCCTGTCCTGATCCAGGTGTCCCTGCAGGGTTCTGAGCTCACCTGGCCCTGGCCAGGCTTTGCTGTTGGCTTTGGTTTCTCCACACTGCACAGGGCAACAGGAAATCAGGTTTGGATCTCGTCCTGCGCCGCAGGTAGGAGCAGAATCGATATCTGTCATATTCCCAGCACAGCAGGAAACCTGCAGATGGAAATTAAAGGTGTCTGACAAGCAGCTGGAGCAGCCAAAGCTCCCCTCCCTTTCCCAACTGGCTTGGAGTGAGCATCTCACGGAGTTCCTCAAGTTAAAACTGGGTTATGACTCAATTTGGCCCATTTTAACACAGTTGCCATCGAGGTGCCACCCCCCCTCAGATATTAATTTGCAATCCTTTACTGAATCTGCTGCTCTCATCGGACTTATCCGCGCTGTAAAACAAATCCTGGCTGGAAATGTTGTACCAGGAGAAAATCCCAGCGAGCTGCTGAGTGTGCAGTGCTGGGAGAGGGATTTTTGTGAGATACAATGAGCTCCCTGGTGCTTTTTTCTGCTTCTAGGGGAGAATCAACTCGTGGCAGTAGAAGCTGTAACAAATTCTTGGCAAAGAGAAACAAAAAGCAGAGGTCAGTGCTGAAGCTGAGTGAAGCTTCTTAATTTTTGCCCCGTGAATTTCTACCGTGCTAAACTGACTTTGAAGTGGAAAGGGAATTGTCATGTCCTCAGCCCAGGTGGAATTACACAAATTCCAGCTGTGGGACACCACAAACTGCTCGGAGCTGGGCTGTGCAGCCTTTCCTTCTCCAGCAAGGGCTTGGCTCTGCTCCCTGGAGGTTTCAAAGCAGCCACGGAGAAAGGGACAGAGAAAATCCTGGAGTGCCAGGCTGGCTCTGTGTGACACCTGGACAGGGCTGGAATGATTTTAAAGCAGTGGGCAGGAGCTGGGAGTGGTGCTCCCCTGCTGTATCAGACGATGATTGGGGCTGGGCAGGGCTCACTCGGGTATTCAGTGGCAGAATTCAGCCCAATCCTGCAGCATCTTCACTTCTCTGAACCGTGTGGAACCCTCAGGAGGCTCAGAGCCCCCCGGTTCCTGTTCCCAGGTGCACAGAGGTGTGTGTCACCGTTCAGGTGGCCCAGGAGGGGTGCTGGCAGGGAGCTGTGCCCCTCAGAGCGCTCCTGTCCCAGGGCAGGGCTGCAGGGTGGGGATTTTGGGTGGGGAGACCAAGCCCAGCCTGCCTGGGGTGGTTGGCTCTGGGCACGGAGCCCTTTGCTCGTGGCTCTCCTGCAGCAGGAGCAGCTCTGGCTGGGGTTAGCACTGCTGGATGGAGAGAATCTCTTCTCATTTCATCTCCTCCAGCCTGGAAATTCAAACTGCTTCCTCAGAGGGACCTTTACCTTCTCCATCACAGCCTCACCCTCCCCCTCCGGCTTGCCAAGGCTTAATGGGCTGGAGGCAGCCAGAGCACTGTGAGCAGAGAGAAATGATAATTCATTCGGGATGGAAGCAGGAGGCAAAATGTAATCCATCATATCTGCTCCATCTCATTATGGAGGTGAGATACAAGAGAGGGCAAGCTGTTAATAAACTGGTGGATGAAGTTATTTTACCAATCTGTTACAGCAAGCGAGGATAGACGGGGCTAGAAGTGCATTATTCACACCTTTCCTTAATCCCTTTGTTCCCTGTTCTGTGGAAATGTCTCTGGAAAGCCGGGGAGCTGCCGCCGACACCCCCAGGCTGTGCTGAGTGCCCCGGGAGCTGCAGGAGGAGCCCAGCTCAGGGCTGGGGAGCTGCTGGCCCTGCAGAGCCATCCTGTGCCACCACAGATCCCCCAAAACCCTGTCCCCTTCCCCCAGGGGCTGTGGGAGCTGCCCTGCCACCCCTGCAGCCAGCGGGGAGCCTGTCCTGCTCCTCCTGGGGAACATTCTGGGCTTTCCTGGGTGTCCCTGCTCCTCCTGGGGAACATTCTGGCCTTTCCTGGGTGTCCCTGCTCCTCCTGGGTGTCCCTGCTCCTCCTGGGGAACATTCTGGGCTTTCCTGGGTGTCCCTGCTCCTCCTGGGTGTCCCTGCTCCTCCTGGGGAACATTCTGGGCTTTCCTGGGTGTCCCTGCTCCTGCTGGGGAACATTCTGGGCTTTCCTGGGTGTCCCTGCTCCTCCTGGGTGTCCCTGCTCCTGCTGGGGAACATTCTGGGCTTTCCTGGGTGTCCCAGCTCCTCCTGGGGAACATTCTGGGCTTTCCTGGGTGTCCCATCTCCTGCTGGGGAACATTCTGGGCTTTCCTGGGTGTCCCATCTCCTGCTGGGGAACATTCTGGGCTTTCCTGGGTGTCCCTGCTCCTCCTGGGGAACATTCTGGGCTTTCCTGGGTGTCCCATCTCCTGCTGGGGAACATTCTGGGCATTCCTGGGTGTCCCATCTCCCTGGGCATGGGGGGCTGCTGTCCTGAGGGGTCTGAGCTGGCTCACGGAGCTGTTCCAGGGTCCTGCTGGCTGTGATGGGAGCTGGGGTGGGAGCTTTGGAGCTCCACATCTCCCCTAAAACGTTCCCACCTCTGCCTCTCTTCACAGGCCTGTGTTCTCCGTGGAGGTTTGGTGTGCTCAGCTTTGAAAGGTTTGCCTCGTAGAGAGCTTTGGAGGCCTGTGGAAAATGCACCTCAGAGCCCCCTGGAATTGCTGATTTCTCCTTTCCTCTCCCCACTCACGGAGCTGCTGCTTCCTCTTGTGCTGCTTTTCATCTTTTCCATCTCCCTGGCAGGGATGAGGGCTCATTGTGGAGCCCACTCTGGGCAGATTTGTAGCCTGGCTGTGCTAACAAGGTTTCAGTTTCAAGGCTGTCAGCTCAGCAGAGGAGCTGCTCGTCCTCCTCGTGCTTTGTGTGCAGTGCAGGAGGGAAATCTCACAGGGAAAACGTTCCCACACATCCCAAACCTGCGTGGGAGAGGGAATGGAAAGGAAGGTGATCAATCTTTTTAAAAAGAAACCCTAAGCCAACCTCTGGATGTGCAGGCATCCCTCCTTCCTTCACTGGGGCTGTCACTTGCTTGGGATTTCCACAGAATGATCCCAGGCTGGGCTGGAAGGGACCCCCAGGGATCACCCAGCCCCAACCTGGCCCTGCACAGAGCCCAAAATCCCTCCTGGAGCTCTGTCCAAACCCTCCTGGAGCTCTGTCCAAACCCTCCTGGAGCTCTGTCCAAACCCTCCTGGAGCTCTGCCAGCCTCGGGGCCCATTCCCTGGGGAGCCTGGCCAGTGCCAGCACCTCTGGGGGAAGAACCTTTCCTGATGTCACCCCCAGCTGTCCCTGCATGTCCCTGACCTGTCCCAGTCCTGTCCCTGTCCCTGCTCTCTCCCTGTCCTGTCCCTGCTCTGTTCCTGTCCCTGCCCTGTCCCTGTCCTGTCCTGTCCCTGTCCCCAGCAGCCACCCCAGCCCCAGAGGAGCTCTCGGAACACAAAGGAGGCTCTGGATGGTGTTTGCAGCAGGGAGGAGATGGAGACATCACCTCATTAACACCTCGCTGTGCTCACACCGGGGCTGCAGGGCTCCACACTCCGTGTTTTCCAATTCAAAGGAGAGGAGAGCAAATTTACAGATGATGACTTGATTAAATTTAAATTACTATAAAAATGTCGAGGCAAGGCTTCGGTGGTGACAGGAAAATCTCCTTCAGCTTTCCTTTCCCGTTACCCGGGGTTCCAGTGAGGTCCACGAGAGAAGAACCTGCAGGCCCTGCTGTGGGTTCCTGGTTCCCCTGAGACCCCTGGGTTTGGGACCCCCCAGTGTCCCCAGTGCCCCTGGCAGCTCCTGTTTGTCCTGGTTCCCCAGGTTTGGGACTCTCAGTGCCCCTGGCAGCTCCTGTTTGTCCTTTTCCCCCAGTTTTGGGACCCCCAGAGCTGCTGTGTGCCAGGCAGGCTCGGCTGCCTCTCAGCCCATCCATCTCCCAGCAGTGTGAGCAGTCCCACTCCAGTTCCAGGTTCCTGGTGACAGGATGGAGACATGTGGCGCTGAAAAATTATGATAAATGCATATTATCATCCCCTGGGCCATCCATCAATGAACACTTTCCTGAATGAGCTGGGGGAGGCAGGGACAGTGTGCTCCAGATCTGCTGGGGCTGTGCTCCTGAAGGGCTGCACTGCACATTCTGCCACGGACAGACATTAATGAAGGTAATTGAAGATGTTATTAGGGGAATGTGTTTGTTATCAGAGGTTGCTTATGGCGTTATTACTCATAGCCACACTTCATTAATATCCATTTTTCATGGCTTTGCTCTGCCGTTCATCGCTTGCCTGACCTTGTGTCACTGGAGGAAATGTCAGAGATAAAGAACCTGTGCTGGGAGCTGTGCTGCCCTCGCTGCAGGGCCTGGCAGCCTCCAGGAAAAACCCATTTCCTGAGCTTTTCAGCCATAAAAGTCACAGGCAAACAGCTCCAGGTCGGAGCTGGGCATGCAAATGTTCCCTGGGTGTTTGTGCTAATGAATAAATTATTGCCCCACTTGTAAAACCTCCCCACAACAAACCAGGAGACATCGGCTGGTGGAGCAGCACGTGCCTCTGTTTGCCTCTAGAATGTAAAAGAGACTCCAGATTTGCTGGTACACATTTCACAAGGAAATGTTTTATTGGATTGTTATTGGAGATGTTTAATGATCATCTTTTGTTAGGATCACTGTCAGCTTCCTACACACAATCACATTTACTGGGGCTTTGGTTTTGATGGCTGCGGCTGAGTCAGAGATTTTCAAATTACAGCAGTCAGAAATAGAAGAATTAACTTGAAAATGCTGATTACAGTGGACGTTGATACCCAAAAAAACTTGTGGAAAAGCCCTGTCCAGGAAAAAAAAGAAGCGTACAATCTATGTGAGGACTGCAATGAAGTGAATTCATGGAGAATAAAACACTTGGGAAACAAAAACCCTGCAATCCCTGCCCAAGGAACTAGAGAAACTTGGAGCTCCATTCCAGCTCAAACCCCTCTGGGATTCTGGGATTAAATACCTGGATTTGGAGAGCAGAAATTGAAGATCCCACTGGTGGCAGTGGCAATCAAGGGACATTTTCCTAAGGGAACAAAGCAATCAAAGCTCAGAGGGACCAGCCCAGAGTGAAATGGAGCTGGGATTTGCCAGCCTGAGCCAGTTCATGCCCTGGGTTCTGCTGGGCAGGGGCACAGGGGGGCTGCAGTGATAATTGAGAGAAGCCCCAAGTCCTTCCCAGGATGATTCTTCGGCAGGACCGTTTTTAGAACATCGACAGTTTGGTTAAAACGTTAATGATCTTAATTTCCATATTGAGTTTTGTCACTTTAATTTGTTCGACATGCCAGCACGGAGATATTGGCACTGGAAATCCATAGCAGGAGTCTCAGGCAGAGATTCCACACTAATGATGACACATTGCTCACAATTGTCTTTTTGGGTTTTGGCTCAGCCCCCTCCACTCTTCCATTCACTCCTCCAGTTCTGCTGCTTTCAATATCCACCAGTGCTGCTCAGTTATCCCAATTGCCTTCACATCCCTGTCTCCCAGTATATAAATTGCACAAGATTCTGGTTATTCAGCACCAGGTGCTGGCTGGAAATGATGCTCTGTGTGTTCAAGGGACTCTATAAAATTTAATGGTGTGTCCTAGAGAGGTTGAACTCCACTATTGGCAAATCTGTGTTTTCGGTGAATGTCAGTAAAAAATTATCAATATTAGTTAAGGATCTTTATGTAAGTTCCTGAAAGCCTCTGTGTTCACATTTAAACACATTTATGGTTATTATCTCCAGCTGAGATGTGTAAATTCAAATGCCTTCTCCATCAGCCTGTGTGAGAACAGACACAATCCCTCCTCCAGAGCTGCAGCTCTTCCAGGGAATCTCACTTTCCCCACCTGGAAATCTGCCCAATTCAGGCTAAAAGCTCCCAGGTCTGGAAGGCTTCCTTTTCCATCTTCAGTTGTTTCTTTTTTAAAATGATTTTTTTTTGGTTGAAATAGAATTCTGCCTTGCACAATCAGCCCCCCCAGAGCTGTCCCTTCCCACATCCCGTCCTGATCAATGCCTCAGCTCCTCCTGCCTCGTTTGAGGGGAGACTGTGCAAAGCCATTTCCGAGGGGTTTTTCTTATTTTAATTAGAAGTGATTTCATTTCTTCATCACTCATCTGACGGCTGGCTGTACCTGCCCTTTCTTAGAGCCTTTTCTCTTCATTAGTGTTTATGCTTTGTATAACTAAGAAAATAATTAACCGTGCTGGCTTTTATTGGCAGCACTTTGCCAAGCTGTTGGTGGGTGTCCACACTACATCATAATTTGATGGTGTCTCTGCCGCCGTGCAGAAGCAGGGGAAGAAAAATGCCCCATAAACAACGGCTCAGACAGAGTTTGAATGATCCAGTAATTTTGATTTATACTTTGCATTCTGTGGAACTGGATTAGCGGTTAAAGTCGATGGGTAAACGATTCCCAGCACAAACGGAGGCACAAACACAAAAGAAGCTCCCGGGTGAGGTTTAGAGCTGGGCACTTTGTTCAGAACCGGGCTCGGGGTGTGAATCACAGCCCTGGCTTCTCTGCCAGCACTAACCCCACCCCAGAGCTCTCTCCGGGGTCTTCAGGAGCTGCTGAAGCACTGTTTAACCCCTGCTCTGCTGTGCTGGGGGTCTGGGGAGCAGGGAGCTGCCCCTGGGGCCAGACTGGGCTCCCAGACTGGGCTGCAGGCTCAGAGGTGTCCAGGGGCAGGGGTGGATGATGCTGGTGTCCAGGAGCAGGGGTGGATGATGCTGGTGCCCAGGAGCAGGGATGGATGATGCTGGTGTCCAGGGGCAGGGGTGGATGCTGCTGGTGTCCAGGAGCAGGGATGGATGGTGCTGGTGTCCAGGAGCAGGGATGGATGGTGCTGGTGTCCAGGAGCAGGGATGGATGATGCTGGTGTCCAGGAGCAGGGATGGATGCTGGTGTCCAGGGGCAGGGATGGATGATGCTGGTGCCCAGGAGCAGGGATGGATGGTGCTGGTGTCCAGGAGCAGGGATGGATGATGCTGGTGTCCAGGGGCAGGGATGGATGGTGCTGGTGTCCAGGAGCAGGGGTGGATGCTGCTGCCATCACCCCCACATCAGGGAGGGGAGGGCTGGACTGTTCTGGAAGGAAGGAAGGAAGGAAGGAAGGAAGGAAGGAGTGCCCTGGTGCTGAGCAGCTGCCCAGTTCACCCCAGCCCAGCCAGCCCATGCAGCCAGGCCAGGGATTGCTTTGCCAGGGATCTGCTTTGCTCTCTTTGAGCTCTGAGCATCCACTTGGCAGGGTAGGAGGGGAGGGAGCTTCAGCAGCTCCAGAGCTGAAGCAGAGTCAGTTTAATTGGAGCTAAAAGTCCCCGTGGCAGGAGGTCCCTTGGACAAGAACAGTTCCCTTGAACAGGGCTCCATCCTGTGACTCTGCTCTGGGGAGAGCAGCAAATTGTGTTCCAGCCAAAATCCCAGCAGATAAGGAAATGCTTAAGGGATCTGAGCTGCAGTGCTTATAAGGTACTGGAGCATCTCCGAGAGTGTCATTTATTGATGTCTTGCAAGGGAAATGTTGATTCCTTTTTGTAAATTGCATTTTTCATCAAAAGTCACTGAGACTGAAAAATCGCTTGTGACTGACAGGCTCTGTGTGCTCCAGTTTGATGTGAGTGCTTTGGCTGCTGGAGCCAGAGAATAGCCTGGGAATAATTACCCAGCCTAACACATTCCCTGGGTGACAGACAACATCTTCATTTCACAGGCCAAGTTGTTTTAAGAGACTTTTCCTCCTGCCTCTTGTCTCCCTCTTCCCATGACGGGAATATTTCCCACCTCTCATTTCTCTGCTTCAGCCCTGGCCGCAACTTTGGCAGGACAGGAACGGTTTGGAGCATCCAGGGGAGCTCCAGCTCCAGCCTGGTGTGTGTGTGTGAGAGTTCAGAGCAAAATCCCTCCATCTCCTGAAATTCCAGAGCCCAGGGCTGCTCCCACATCACCCCAGGAGCTGCTGGGGAGGGAGGGAGCTGTGTCAGACCCTGATTGACCCCGTGCCACTCAGCACAGGGAGGTGGGATGCTCTGGAGATGCTCTGGGATGCTCTGGGATGCTCTGGGATGCTCTGGGATGCTCTGGGATGCTCTGGAGATGCTCTGGGATGCTCTGGAGATGCTCTGGGATGCTCTGGAGATGCTCTGGGATGCTCTGGGATGCTCCCAGCCCCTGCTCATGCCTGGAAACCACCCAAAATCTCCCTTAGGGACAGGGGACATCCCTGGCTCTGCACAAGCCCTGGCCCAGGGTGATTCCTGTCCCTGCTCCAGCTGGCACGGGGCAGGTCTGGAGCTGCTTTTTGGAGAGGAAATGGCAGTAAAATCAGATTTATCCATGCAGGGTCTGGCCCTGGGAGCCTCCTGCCCTCCAGGCTGGGGTGTGTGATGACCAAAACTTTCAAAAGGCGTCACAGAGCTCATCCATGGCAGAGGAAGGGTGGCAAGGGGGAAACAGAGACCAAAACATCCAATTTAATATGCAGATGGCAGAGTTAAGCCACAAGGTTTGTGTAGCAGAAGAAAATAACGTCCAACATTAAGGGAGTTATTTCTCAGCCTGATTAATTCCCCCATGAAATCAAATGGCTCGGAAGGGACGTGCTCTGGTGGCTTGCTGATCATTGTTTTGCTCTATAGAAACTGTGGATGAGGAAAAATTATAAAGTCAAAGGAAATTTTTGGCAATTTTCTTAGGTGGAAAGTTGGGTGGCTGCACATGTCCTGCCCCATGGAAGTACAATGCTCTGATGGCAGCTGGCTGCTGAGGCTGGAGGGGGAGAAGAGATTTTAAAACCTGAGAAATCTGTGTGAGGGCACCGCTGAAAAATATAAAAATATAAAGAATATAAAGATATAAAGATATAAAGATATAAAGATATAAAGAATATAAACCCAGGAGATGCCCATAGAGCAGTGGGAATATTTTGGGTGTATTTGCCAGACCTAAAAGTGAGTGCTCACAGCAGATTGCCACTCTCTGATAAACAGATTGGCTTTGGTGCATCCTGGGAAAGTCTGGAAGACTTTCAGCAGAAAATAAGGTAGGCTGAGAAATGGCAGCAGATTCATGAGGTAGAAATAATTAAGGTAAATCCTGGAGCAGTTTGGTTCCTCTTCCTCAGTCTGTTTTCAAACAGAATATTCTGCATGATGAATTGTGGAAGTGCAGCACATGCTGGGAGGTTTTAACTGTCTCCTCAGATCATAAAGAGAGAGAAAAGGAATCCTGGCCTTGTTGATGGTTTAGGAAAAAACTAAACACAGCTTAGGAAGAGAAAGGCTGTACCTTAAAAATTAATTGTTCAAGTACCAGGTCATTGTGGAGTAATGCACCGTGAAATGATGTTATTCTCCAGGAGAATTTCCATAAAGTTTAACACTCCATGACACATTCTTTTCCTATTGAAGTTAGTTAAAAATAGTACATAAAAGTGCAGGGTGAGTGGAGGGAGCCCAGGAAAAGCTGGAACAAAGGCTCAGCAGAGCCATCACACCCAGCTGGACCATCCCAGGCAGGCCCAGGGCTGAGGGAACATCACTCCTGCTGTATTTTCCTGTTATTCACGTCAGGATAACGAGATTATCGGAATTTTATTTATTTTTTTAACTAAGGAGAAGGAGACAGAACAGCTTGGTGGTTAAATGATTTAGGACAGAGCAGGGCCATCAGTCTGGGCCTGGTTGCTGTCAAGCTCTGGGAAATTGGAGCTTTGCACGGGCGTTCCTGGGCATGGGCCAGGCTTTTCCTGCTCCTTTGGTGTCAGAGGAAATATTTGTTGGGAATGTGGTTCTTTGAGAGGCTGGGAGGGAGAAAAGCAGGGCTGGAAGGGTGGAAAAGGGGCAGGGAGGGAGGGATGTGGCTCTGTGGATGTCCCCTCACGGGGACTCTGCTGCTCTCAGCCTGAATTCACAGCAGAATCCCCTCCCGAGGAGCCCTGCTAGAAAAGCGTTTGTTTATTTTGCAAACAGCCCACCAGGCAAGCATCTGTTTATTTACATGTTTTATCTGTGTGACAAGTGAAGCCTCCTGGAGATTTGGAGGCCTTTTGAATGGGATCTGAAGTGATGATTTGCCTTAAAATAGTCTCGTGGCCTGGCTCTGCGGCGCTGGGCCCTGCGCCGCTCCCAGGAATAAACACAAATTCCCAAGATTTGTTGGCACGAGCAGCAAAGCCCACGAGGCTCTGGAGCCCTGAAATGCAAAGGTGGCTGGGCAGGGTGCTCTGATGGCCACGGGGAACAAAGATCCTGCCTGAGACCCTGGCCTTGTCCTGCTGCAGAAATCAAATCTCACCAGAGGGGGAAAAAAAACCCCTGCCTTGTTTTGTAGGGCTAACATGTGGACTTCTTGCATTTTTAGAAGAAGTCTTAAATGACTGTGGAGTGGAAGTGCCTGAGGTGATTGACGGGCTTTTTTTGAAAGTTAGGCTTTCAAATTTATTGTGGTGCTCTTGGAAATATTGCCTGTGCAGCTCCAAACCGGAGCAGAGTGCTCCCGAGTACTTCATCCCTCTTTTTTATTTCCTTTTTACTCCCTCAAGCTCTGCAGATGCAGCAGATTTCTGGCAGGAGATGATGGGCCAGAACTATTAACCAGCTTCTAAATGCAAGATTAATTTATAGGCTGGTTTTATCCATGACACTGCCCAAGCAGCCCTGGGAGAGACGGGATCCAAGCTCTGGCTGTGGCTGCAGAGCCCCTGGGGAGGGTCCTGGGCACATGGGGAGGGTCCTGGGCACTCAGGAAAGGTCCTGGGCACATGGGGAGGGTCCTGGGCACATGGGGAGGGTCCCTGGGGTGTCCCTGGGCACATGGGGAGGGTCCCTGGGCACTCACACAGGGTCTCTTGGCACATGGGGAGGGTCCTGGGCATTCAGGAAGGGTTCCTGGGCACATGGGGAGGGTCCCTGGGGTGTCCCTGGACACATGGGGAGGGTCCCTGGGCATTCAGGGATTGTCCCTGGGCACTCATAGAGGGTCTCTTGGCACATGGGGAGGGTCCCTGGGCACATGGGGAGGGTCCAGGGCATTCAGGGATGGTCCCTGGGTACATGGGGAGGGTCTCTGAGCACATGGGGAGGGTCCCTGGGGTGTCCCTGGGCACATGGGGAGGGTCCAGGGCATTCAGGGAGGGTCCCTGGGCACTGCAGAGGAAGGCAGGGGCTGCTCTCCTGCTCCTTGGGCACTCTCTTCTTCCTTTCCTATCAGCTGGTTTGGGTTTCCTATCAATAATTTGGGTTAAATTCCCTGCTCTTCCCCCTCTCTTATCATAGACCCATTCCTGGATCTTCCCTCAGCTCTGAGCAGTTTTAGGGCTGAGGATGCTGAGAGGGAAAGGAGGAATGGGGGGAACAGTGGGACAAACCCTTCTGGCCCGTTTTGGAATGAATGATTTTCAGAGGCTATCAATTACAGCCCTTAACTGGGGAGCCCGGATTATGAAGAGGAATATAATTAGTGGCAAATTCTGTGAGCTATATAAAGACAAATAGGGGACTGGGATGAATGGGGGCTCATAAATTTTATTAAGAACCACATTTGGATGTAATCATTTATTCCTGGGGTCCCTGGAAGTGATTCCAGACTGCAGGTTGTGCACACTGGAGCTGGAGAGAGGTCACTCCCTTTATTAAATCAACTCTAAGAGATTATTGATTCATAAAGAAAAATTGGTGTGTTTTAAACGGGGAGATGAATGGGCTCAGAGCAATGCTCCCTCTTTGCTATCAAGTGGCTCCTTCCAGGTTTGCACTGGTTCCCCTCTTGGGGAATAAATCATTTTCTCCCCCAGCCTCTCCTTTGTCCTGAGGGAGGTTCAGGGCCTGGCTGGAGCTCTGCTGTCACTGCTGTAACCCCGAAATTGTGAAAAGAGGGGATTTGTGGCAGGAGCTCTCTGCATCCCTGGTGCCTGCAGGGACACAGCCCCAGTCCTCTGTCCCAGCCACGCACACCTGATCACTGTCAATGCCAAAAAAGTGACCTAAAAGCTCCTAAATACACTCCATTTCAAAATCTCCTATTTTCCCCCCAATCCTTCAATCTAATTAGGCTCACATCAGTATATTATTACAGAACGTAATCATTCCTTTTTTCTAATAACATTCATGGATAATTTTATTTCTCATTTTCAGCCTCCTACTCCTGTGGTGTAATTAGTGTCTCTGGCACCTCGTGACGCTCAGAATGAGTTGCAGCTGCTAATTGCTAATTGAAAAATTAGAAACTCAGTTAGAAAAAGGATCTAATTAAAATGAAATTAGATAAAGTCCCTTCAAACCGGTTCCTTCCTCTTTGCTTTTCCCCCCAGTTCTGCGATCACAGAGCCATTAGCACTTGCCAATTACATTTAATTGTTAAACACAAATACATTTCCATTCGACTTCTTACAACAACCTTTGGTTGGTGAGAGAAGTTATTTAGCAGGGGGGGCTGTAAGTCCCCTAAATTTCAGTGAATCACCTGCTGGGCAGGCTGGGACTGTCCCAGTCCTGTGGGGCAGTGCTGAGGAACCCCTGGATCTGGGATTTTGGCAATGTCCCGAGCTCTGTGTGCCCTCAGCCCATGACCTGAGCCCAGGAAGGTTTTCAGAGCCCAGGAAGGTTTTCAGAGCCCAGGAAGGTTTTCAGAGCCCAGGAAGGTTTTCAGAGCCCAGCAGAGTTTTCAGAGCCCAGGAAGGTTTTCAGAGCCCAGGAAGGTTTTCAGAGCCCAGCAGGGTTTTTAAAGCCCAGGAGGGCTTTCAGAGCCCAGCAGAGTTTTCAGAGCCCAGGAAGGCTTTCAGAGCCCAGGAAGGTTTTCAGAGCCCAGGAAGGTTTTCAGAGCCCAGGAAGGTTTTCAGAGCCCAGGAAGGTTTTCAGAGCCCAGGAAGGTTTTCAGAGCCCAGCAGGGTTTTTAAAGCCCAGGAGGGTTTTCAGAGCCCAGCAGAGTTTTCAGAGCCCAGCAGAGTTTTCAGAGCCCAGGAAGGCTTTCAGAGCCCAGGAAGGTTTTCAGAGTCCAGCAGGGTTTTTAAAGCCCAGGAAGGTTTTCAGAGCCCAGCAGGGTTTTCAGAGCCCAGGAAGGTTTTCAGAGCCCAGGAAGGTTTTCAGAGCCCAGGAAGGTTTTCAGAGCCCAGGAAGGTTTTCAGAGCCCAGGAAGGTTTTCAGAGCCCAGCAGGGCTTTCAGAGCCCAGCAGAGTTTTCAGAGCCCAGGAAGGCTTTCAGAGCCCAGGAAGGTTTTCGGAGTCCAGCAGGGTTTTTAAAGCCCAGGAGGGTTTTCAGAGCCCAGGAGGGTTTTCAGAGCCCAGGAAGGTTTTCAGAGCCCAGCAGGGTTTTTAAAGCCCAGGAAGGTTTTCAGAGCCCAGCAAGGCTTTCAGAGCCCAGCAGGGTTTTCAGAGCCCAGCAGGGCTTTCAGAGCCCAGGAAGGTTTTCAGAGCCCAGGAAGGTTTTCAGAGCCCAGGAAGGTTTTTAAAGCCCAGCAGGGTTTTCAGAGCCCAGGAAGGTTTTCAGAGCCCAGCAGGGTTTTCAGAGCCCAGCCCATTCCCCTGCTCCTGTGAGGAGAACAGAAGATGCCCGGGGTGGAGAGCTGGCTGCTTTGGTGGGGGATTTATTCCTGGGTCCCAAGGAAGAGCCTCCATCCCTCGGGATGCCCCAGGAGCCGAGGCTGATGAGATGTGATGGCAGCAGAGCACCGAGGGCTGGGGGCAGCCTGAGCTGCTGCTGGCATCATCCTCCCTCCTCTCTCACCCTGCTCCTGCCAGCCCTGCATCCTCCAGAGCATCCCTGCCCTTCCCAGATCCCTTCCTGCTCCTCCAAAAACACCAAACACGCTCCTGCAGAGCTCTCCCAAGGTTACCGAGGACTTTGGGATGGAACAATGGAAATACAGAACAACATCTGGATTTTTATTGCCTTCACACGCAGTTCTCATCTTGCAGCTGATGTTTTATACACCCGGCAGTATTTTACTGCTTATTCTGTAACTGCCTGTGATATGCTTATTAAATCATCTAGAATATATAAAATTGCACTTAATTACTCCATTATTGAGCTGCTCCAGCTCCAGGTGGGAGCATAAATAAATCCCAGTCATGGTTTTCAGAGTGTAGGGACAGTTCTTATGAATCAACAGTTATGTGGGCTTAGATGTAGGTAATATATGTATATAGCTCATATATATTGATTTATAGCTCATATATATCACAGAGAGGGTGTCCAATGTCTGTCAGATTTGGAATTCAAACCTGTGGTGTACCCAGTGCATATTTTATTTTTATCAAAAGAGGTTACTTGGTTTTAGCCTAAATTTAGTGTAAAAATGGCTTTTTGCCCCCACAGGGAAAGTTCTCACTGGCTTCAGTGGAGCTGGGGTTTGTAGCAAAAGAGAAATCAAAGTGGGTGAAGTATCCTGAACTCAAGAGAACAAAAAAAAATGGTAGAAGAAAGGAATAGAAATTTTACAGTAGACTTTGCTGAGTGAAGCTTTACCTGCCCAGACATTCAGAGTGAACAATGGAAAAGCAGAGTTTGGCTGCCAGGAGGCTTTGCAGGGGAACTGATTCCTGGCTTGTGCAGGAAATCATCTGCCACAGCAAATATTTGTCGCTGTCTGTGTCAGTCACCTGTTCTGAGTAAAGGAACAGAGCAATCAGGTGGAGCAGGAATTGTGCAAACATTGGGATTCTCCATTACCATTTGACAAACAAGCACAGGGAGATACATTTCCTCCCTTTCTCATTTGTGCTGCATGGACACAAACACATCTGGAGCTCTGGTGTCACATTGGATTTGCAGAGCTCTGGAGCTGGGTGATGGTGAGTGGCAGCCCAAAGCAAAGGGCTGGGCTGGGATATAATCATGCTGAAAAAGACTTTTCCAAAGCCCCGGGGCTCCTGCGTGGGCTCAACAAACCAGAGGGGGATTGTGTGGAGAGGGGATGGCACGGGGAGGGCAGAGCATGATTAGGAAGGACAGATCTTTTGTTAGAGGTTACTGATCCACTGGAAAAGAAAGATGAGTTGGAAAAAAAGGGCCTGGAAGGGTTGAATGCACGAGCGCTGCCCTGCAGCCCGCTCACACCCACTGTTCTTTTCAGCTTCAATTTTCCTTCAATTCCATGTTCCCGTGTTTCCCGTTGGCTCTCATGGATTGTGCTGTGGATTTTGGAGTAAATAACCAGGGACAGTCACTCCTGGGAGCTGCTGGGGCTCGGTTCCCCAGGCTGCTGGCAGTGGGAGCTCCGGCAGATGTGGAGCTGGGGGTGCACACACACAGATTTCCTGCACACACACCTTTCCAGTTATACTAATATCTACACTAAGCTAATTATTTCTCCTTAATTGGTGAGGCAAGATTGATTCAACATGGGTTCTTCCCCTACTGAGAAAACTGACCAGTTCTAGGCCACTCAAAAAGAAATAAAAACCTGGGGGGCTGGAGAGTGTCCAGGGAAAGGAGAGGAGCTCTGGGAGAGCCAGAAAAGGCTGAGGTTGTGTCCTTGGTGATTCTGGAAATCTGATGAACTCCTCACGGGTGGGAGTGGGAGGGTTGGGTGAGCTCCAACCATGCAGGGAAAGGATTGAATTCCGGCCCTTGGGTGGAAATTCCCATTCCCAAAGACAAAAGGTGCCGGGGACTGAGTGTGTGCTGCACACCTGGGAGCCCTGACGGGCAGGGCTTGACCAGATCTGCTCTGGAAGGTTTGGAAATGTGGATTTCTGTGCCTAAAGCACTGCACAGGACTTTCCCCCTCGGGAATAAATAAATAATAAACAGCAGAGGCATATGGGGGAACTCACAGCACTTCTCCAGCTTGAAGCTTGGGAAAAAAAAAATTAAAATATCAGAAGATAAAGATGGCAAGGGACCCCTGCAGGGAAAACCTCTTTGTCTAATGACCTTTCTGGGTCTATGATAGCAAATACAATGGCCAGAGCTCATAAATCATAGTTCAGGAAAACATCCTGAGGGCATGCTTTGACACTGTTTGCATATTCAAATGTTACCCCGCTCATGAAAGAGAGACAAAATGTTTTTTTCTCTCAAAAATGTCAGCACAGGCTGGATTAGAAAAGATAATTCAGAAGTACTCCCAGAGAATAATTACCACTGTCACCTACCTGCAATGTAGTTAATGAATGGGAAGAGAGTGTTTTATTAGAAAAAAAATTATGATTATTAGAGTAATTAATCAGCTGCGTGATGACAGTTTCCCTGGGAAAATAATCTCCAAAGGCCAAGTGTCTACAGGAGGGCATTTTGTTGATAAAGCACCAGGAGCAGAAAACATTCTTCTCCCATTAAAGTGGAAGTGCTCATGGGGGTGGAATTACTGCCCTCAGCACCTGCAGATCCACAGCACGGGGAGAGCTCAGGCTTCATTCTCTCACTGCTTAAATGCAAGAGAATTTTGTGGCCTTCTGCTCTCACCCCAAATAAATAAATACAAGAATAAAGAAGCCTTCCTCTGGTGCCCCCTCTCCATCCCATCCATCCCAGCCCAGAGGCAGCTCAGGGTCTGTCCATCCTGAGCTCTGCTCTCCCCCGGGCACAAGGGGAATTCTCCACCCTGGGAAGGGACAAATTCCCATCCCCTGCTCTGTGGGGAGGTAAAGAGAGAGCAGACACAGGCAGGGGCTCTGTCCTGGGGACACCGAGCTCCCCCCAGCCCCTCCTGGGCTGCCCTGGGGCAGCACCACGGGGCACGGCCAGGGGGAACAGCCTGGCCCAAGAGCCAGTTTGGATCTGCAGAGTTTGGCAGCTGGGCTCAGCAGGGACAGTTTGAGCAGAGAGGTTTGGGTTTGGGTTTGGGTTTGGGTTTGGGTTTGGGTTTGGGTTTGGGTTTGGGTTTGGGTTTGGGTTTGGGTTTGGGTTTGGGTTTGGTTTGGGTTTGGGTTTGGGTTTGGGTTTGGGTTTGGGTTTGGGTTTGGGTTTGGGTTTGGGCTCAGCAGGGGAACTTTGAGCAGAGAGGTTTGGGTTCAGCAGAAGCAGTTTGAACACAGGGGTTTGGGTTTGGGGCCAGTTTGAGCACAGGGGTTTGGGTTTGGGGACAGTTTGAGCACAGGGGTTTGGGTTTGGGTTTGGGGACAGTTTGAGCACAGGGGTTTGGGTTTGGGTTTGGGGACAGTTTGAGCACAGGGGTTTGGGTTTGGGGACAGTTTGAACACAGGGGTTTGGGTTTGGCTCTGCCCAGCCCCGAGCCCTGGTGCAGCTCCTGCAGGTCCTGTCTGGTGAAGGTCCCAGAGCTCTCGGGTCCCTGCTGTCCCCCGGTGTCTCTGTCCCCTCCTCGCTCCCTGGGCTGCTCCTGCCCCCAGCCCCAGCACCGTTTCCATCCTGGATATTCCTTCCAAGTAAAACAAGTGTGTTCACAGCAGACTAACCACTGCCGAGGATAATGCAGGAACAAGTGCCAAGGGCAACAGCTCAGAGATACATTATTTACATATTTATTAGAAATTCAGGGCTGTTTGGGAGAGCAAACCACTTCTGACTTCAATTCCAATAAGTAAACGACCCAATGGGCAAATAAAAGCAAAAGGAAACATACAGTGCCACGGTTTACACAAGCTAATACAGTAAAACAAAATATTCTGAACATGAAACTATTCTGCAAGATATTAAAAAAAACAACACTACCTTTATGCTGCTTCTTAGTTAAGCATTCAGAAAATAGTAACTGCAAAATGATTTAATTATATGTGCTATCAGTTGCCTCCCAGACTAACAGAAAGATAATTAATCCTTGTTTATCTAAACTACGCTGGAGTTCAGTTCAAACTGCCCTGCAGCAACGAGCATCACTTCTGCTTCAGCTGAACTCACACTGGCCTTTCTGGCACCATTTTTTCCTTTTCTGAGCAGTTTAAGGGTGAGAGGAATATTGAGAGCTGCTGGCTGGCGTCTGTGGAGGAGCCCTGTGATGGTGGGAGGTGACAAACCTGGGGATGGGATGGGATGGGATGGGATGGGATGGGATGGGATCTGTGGGATGGGATGGGATGGGATGGGATGGGATGGGATGGGATGGGATGGGATGGGATGGGATGGGATGGGATGGGATGGGATGGGATGGATGGGATGGGGATGGGGATGGGGATGGGGATGGGGATGGGATGGGATGGGGATGGGGATGGGGATGGGGATGGGGATGGGATGGGGATGGGATGGGGATGGGATGGGATGGGGATGGGATGGGGATGGGGATGGGGATGGGATGGGATGGGGATGGGGATGGGGATGGGGATGGGATGGGGATGGGGATGGGATGGGATGGGATGGGGATGGGATGGGATGGGGATGGGATGGGGATGGGATGGGATGGGATGGGATGGGATGGGATGGGGATGGGGATGGGGATGGGATGGGATGGGGATGGGGATGGGGATGGGGATGGGATGGGGATGGGGATGGGATGGGATGGGATGGGATGGGGATGGGGATGGGATGGGATGGGATGGGATGGGATGGGATGGGATGGGGATGGGGATGGGGATGGGGATGGGATGGGATGGGATGGGATGGGGATGGGGAGGGTTCCATGCCCAGCTCACTCACAGACTCCAGGATTTTACACTGAAGTTTTTGAAGTCTCTCTCTCCATAAAAAGTTCCAGTGGAAGAGTCGGAGCCTTGGAATGAAAAGATCTTCAAGGCCCCTTCCAACCCAAGGCATTCCATGAGTCCATGAAAACGTGGGGAGATGGAGCTCAATGACAACAATAACAACAACAATAAAACAATGATAAAAATTAATAATAATTAATAAATAAAAATAATAAATACTGCTAATAATAATAACTAATAAATAATACTACTACTAATAAATACTACTGCTACCACTAATAACAGTAACAATAACAACAATAACGACAATAACAACAACAAAACAACAACAAAACAACAACGTAACAACATCAATAATAATAAAAAATAATAATAACAATAACAATAAAAATAAAATAATATCAATATCAATATAAATATCAATATTATTAATAATAGTAATAATGATATGATAATGATGATGATGATTATGATGATGATAATGATAATGATAATTATAATGATAATAATGATAATGATAATAATGATGATAATGATAATAATAATAATAATAATAATAATAATAATAATAATAATAATAATAATAATAATAATAATAATAATAATAAGGGGCTCCCCCAGCATGGAGAGCACAGCCCCACTCCCAGCACAGCCAAGGACATCAGAGCTTCCACAGGAAAAGCTCCCAAGCCTTTCTCCTGGCAGAGGAGGCTCTGAGGTTAATTTAAAAGAGGCTCTCGGTGTTGGAGCAGGGCTCTGCTGGGACCTTTTGGGAACTGGGAAAAATGATTAACAGATGTGCCTTCCCATTTCCCCATCTATCTCCTTTGAATTGCAAAGTGGCCTCCTGCTTATTTTGAAGTACAATATGTCCAACCTTCCAGGCACAGCTTATTGCTAATTTCCTGTGCCACGATGAATCTATGATTTATTTAACGAATTTCCACCCAGCAAATAAACCAACATTTGTTCTACCTGGAGGGCACTTTCCAAATATCACAGCACAGCCAGGCATGGCCGCAACAGTTGGCAGGGGAATGGTGGCCAAAAGGATGAGCTGGGGGTCTCATTTCAGACAGGAAAATGGGAAATGGTGGGAGTGTCCCCAGAAAACAGCACCCATCCTCACTGGGGTCCTTCTGGCAAGCACAGCCACCCTGGAACCGTCACATTTTTATTATCTGTATTTTTATATCTACATGCACTCACCTCCAGTGTGGCACCAGAGGTTTTCTGTGCCCAAATGCACACCCAGAGTTTAATGGCTCAGTGCTGAGGAAAGGTTTCAGTGCACCAAAGCCCCCTTGAACTTCAGCTAAACTTCAGATTAGAAAGAATCCCTGAATTCCACTATTTCATGTGAGTGTTTGTTCCCACCCGAGTTTGAAAAGCTCTGCTTCTTTGGCAGGGATATTTGTTTACTCTCTCTCCAATATGGAATACAAGTGTCCAGATTTGGGGTTTTTATGGACTTGGAGGTTTTCCTCGTAAAACAGGGAATGCAAAGTTGTCTGGAGCTGCCCCAGTGTCAGACAGCAGCTGCCACCCAGGTGGGGACGGTGCCCAGGAGCTCAGAGCCTTTCTGTGTTTGGTGTGCACGGCTCCAGAGCCTCCTCCCTTGGATAAAAACAGGAATTTCTGGGGCTGGAAGCAATGCACGAGGGCAGGACATGACTTTCTATTCCAGCAGCAATTTGGAGATGTCCCAGTGGGTAATAAAATACATTCCCCGTATTCAGAGCTGGAGAAAGAAGCTTCCCCCAAACAAACACAATGCAAAGGAATTTTCTTGGGGTTTTATTTGCTTCGTGTTATTAAAGTGACAGGTCTGTGCTCTCCAGGCAGCGGGGGGGATTAGAAAGGCTCCAAGGACAGAGCTCAGGCCCCAGTGGGTGCTTCACTTCCACAACAAATAAATGCATTCCTGTTCCTCCTCATCTCCCTGTGCCAGGCTGGAGGCTCCTGGTGCTGCCAGCTGAATGTGAAGAACCAAAATATCCCTCCCTGCCCAGGGAATAAAAAGCACCTGAGCAAGAAAAGAACCCCTGAAACATTGCTGTTTACAGAATTGTTTCCTTTTTTTGGTTTTTTTTTTTTTTCCTTTGCATCGTATTTGAAAAGTATAAAATATTTAGCTTAGGCAAATGTAGTCAGGTTGTAATAGACTTCTCCAGCTTGCAGGGAGAGGGGCTGGCTGTTTGCTGTGTAAATAACTGGCACAGAAAGGCAGAATTCCCTGATTGGAGCAGAGCAGGGCGCTGGGAGCTGTGCACATGAAACCACAGCGGGTGAAGAAGTTGTCTGGATAATAATAATAATAATAATAATAATAATAATAATAATAATAATAATAATAATAATAATAATAATAATAATAATAATAATAATAATAATAATAATAATAATAATAATAAATATTATATATTATATTATATTATATTATATTATATTATATTATATTATATTATATTATATTATATTATATTATATTATATTATATTATATTATATTATATTATATTATATTATATTATATTATTCATATTATATATATTATATTATTATAACACCTGTTCTGTGTGAGGAGAGTGAAGGGGGAATGAAATGCACATTTCATGTGTTGGTCCCACACAAACACATCCCTCCTGAAGAGGAAGGAAAGCTCCCTGGAGAGGCTGGAAATCATCCCTGGGATCGCAGGCCAGGCTGCTGGGGCTGGGGCAGGGGGAGCTGACCCTGCCCTGGCTGGGATTTGGGCTCATTGCAACCCAAACCATTCCGTGGCTCCATGAGGAGGGTGGGGAGCAGAGGAGGGGTTCAGGGCAGCAGCAGGAGCTGGGGTGGCAGCTCTGGGATGTGTCAGTGGCTCTTTGCTGTCCCCATCACCTGCAGGAGGAGGATTCATGGCCTGGAGCCGTCTTTCCAAAATCAGGAGTGAAATTCCCCAGGCAGAGCTGAGCAGCTCCTAAAGGGCTCCTTGAGGCTCTCTCTTGCTGGGTGCTCTGAGGCTCAGCTCCAGAGCCTGGCAGTCCCCTGGGATTCCTTGGGAAGGACTGGGATTCACATCCAGGGATCCTGAGGCAGTGGCTGCTTGCAGGAATCCGGTCTGGCGCTCCCACTGACACACCTCACAGCTCCAGCAAAGCCTGCTCTTTAGAAAACACTCAATAACATTTGGGAGGAATTCTTTTTTTTTTCCCAAGGACACCTTTAGTTTCAGTCTCCCAGGGAGCTGGGAATAAATTGTTCCTCACCATCAGCAGCTGACCCCTCTGCTTGTTTAAAATGTGGGCGTCTTCAGAACAAAAAACACCATTTGCTAAATGAAGCAAAACATCATAATAGGTTTAATGATGTAGATTTATCTCCTAACAGTTGTTTTGAGATCACAACAAATCATTAAAATCATTAACTCTCCAAGCTAAATTAGATTACAGATCTTGGGGAATGTCTGGCCACTGCATTTGCAAACAGTGCCTCTTCCTGCCTGTGCCAGTCATTAATTCTGCTCAGATTCCCCCACAAACAATGAACCAATTCAGCAGAGTCCAAGTCAGATTAAACAAAAAAAGCCAACGTCTTTGTGTGTGTCTGCATGTTTTGTTTCTCCTTCCAGGCTGTTTCCAGCAGCAGGAAAGGTTTCCCGGGCGAGTCTCTCCATGGGCAGCGCTGTCTCCAGAGCCTGTCCCCAGCTCTGTCTGTCCGGAGCCCCCGGGGGATGGGGACACACGTGGAGCACCCCAGGGCCTGGCTGGGAGCCGGGTGTGGTTTCACCCCTCGAGGGCAGCGCCCTGGGGCTGCCACCAGCCTGGATCTGAGCCAGGACAGGGGACACAGCACAGGGGACGGGCTGAGAGCTGCTGGCTCAGAGCCTTCCCTTCCCCAGGGGCTCTGCACAGCCCTGGCTCACATCTGTCCTGTCCCACAGCAAGAGGAGCTCTCCTGGGACCCAGACTGGTCACTCCCATCCCTGGGAGAGTCCAGAGCCAGGCTGGATGAGGCTGGGAGCAACCTGGGACAGAGGGGATGGGATGGAAGGAGATGGGATGGAAGGAGGTGGGATGGAAGGAAATGGGATGGAAGGAAATGGGATGGAAGGGGATGGGATGGAAGGAAATGGGCTTTGAGGTCCCTTCTAGCCCAAGCCATCCTCTGATCCTGCTCCAGTTCCCTTCCTCAGGACCTGGGGCTGTCCCCTGCTGTGCCAGGCAGGCTGCAGTGCTGCTTTGGAGGTGTAACTCCACAGGAAAAGCATTACTGGGCTTTTTTCTTCTGATCCTTCCTTCTTCTCAATTCAGTTTTGTCTTTCCTCCCGTTCCCACGGACGATCCAGCTGTTAAAGGCGGTGTTGGCTTCCTAAAAGAAGGAATATTTGGAATTATTATTTCTGCTCATGGCTGGCTGCTCTTGCCCAGTCCTGAGGAGGCTCCTGAGAACACCAGGGCCACGTCAGGCTGTGCTTGTGGGGAGGACAATGAGAACAAGCTCTGGGTGCAGACAGCTGTGAATGCAGCTCAGGAATTCAGGCTGCAGCTGCACAGAACTGGCCGTGTTCCTCCAGCCAGGAACGAGGATGGAGCTCTGGCCAAAGGCTCCAGGGGAATGTGCAGCTCAGGGGTGGAAACCAGCCCAGAGCAGCCTGGTCTGTGTCATACAGGAGCTTTCTGCATCCAGAGACAATCTTATCTCGTTTGTGAACTTCCTTCAGCATCCTAAAGATGGTGTGGGAAGCTGAGCATTCGTTTCTGTCTTTCCAGAGCCATTTTTAGTATCTTTATTGTTTCCTTGCATTTTAGAACCTATTCTTTATCCCTCAGCCACCTCATTTTCTCCTTTCCCCCCTCCTCTGTGGTTCACCTTCCCCAGGCTGCCTCCTGAGCCAGTTTCATCTGTGAGTCTGTGTAACCCTTGGCAGATTTCTCTCTTATTGCCCCCGTGGTTCACTGCAAAGAGTTTCACACTTATCCAAAAGGGTATAATTTGGGAAATGGGGAAAAAAAGAAGAAAGAGATCCAAATAGAAATGTGCATTCTTTGTAGTGGAGGGGAAGGAGAATTGATTTGAAGGGAAATGAACTTTCTCAAATGCTGAGCAAGCTCAGGTGTCCGAGGAAGGGGAGATGAGAAGCTGATCTGGGGGTGAGGCAGGTGAGGAGCTGGAGGATTTGGAAGAGGTTTTGCAGTGGCCAGGGTGGGGCAGGATGAAGGGCTGGGGATGATGTGGGAGCAGTGGGGTCTGACTGGGGACCAGCCCAGCCTGGAGAAGCTGCCCTTGCAGCCGAGGTCAGAGCAGAGCCTGGGGGCTGCAAAGAGCCCTGATAAAAAGCCTTTGGAACAGCTGAGAGGCCTGGAAAGGGATTCAGTGGGGATAGAGCTGTGCTCCAGCCCGTGCCCTGCAGGAACAGAGCACTTCCCAAACCTTCAGGAGCAGTTTGGTGCCAGCACTGTACCCGCAGCTCACACCCCCAGAGCAGCTGCTGCTCACATCTGGGCTGCTCCAGAGTGGGCACCGGGTGTCACTGGGATCAGTGGGTGTCACTGGGTGTCACTGGGATCACTGGGTATCACTGGGTGTCACTGGGATCACTGAGTGTCACTGGGATCAGTGGCTGTCACTGGGTGTCACTGGGATCACTGAGTGTCACTGGGAACACCAGGTCTCACTGGGATCACCGGGATCACTGGTTGTTACTGGGATCACTGGGTGTCACCGGCTGTCACTGGGATCACCAGGATCACCAGGATCACCAGGATCACCAGGATCACTGGGTGTCACTGGTTGTCACTGGGATCACCAGTTGTCACTGGCTTCCCCACCGGCCCAGGGCCAGCACCCCTGGCCAGTCCTGGCTCTGCTCACGAAGCTTTTGGTCGCTGGTTGGGGGAGACCCCACGGCTCTGGGGGTGGCTGAGGCCGCAGTTCCCCGAGCTGACGGACAAGGAGGTGTCCCTGGAGGTGACCCAGGGTGACACAGGGTGACACAGGATGACACAGGGTGACACAGGGTGACCCAGGGTGACACAGGGTGACACAGGATGACACAGGGTGACCCAGGGTGACCCAGGGTGTCACAGGGTGACACAGGGTGACCCAGGGTGACACAGGGTGACACTCGGGGCAGAGCAGCCTCCAGGAGGGGCTCAGGCTCAGCCCCTGTGCCCCAGCCCCAGCTCTTTGCTTTGCAGGGGAGCCAAACGCCCAAACACCGGGGGAAAGTCGCCTCCAGCGATTTTTCGGAGTTGGAGGGGGAGCAGTCTGGCTCTTGACATCTTGGCAGGGGTTCTCAGAGCCCATATGTCAGATTCAGAGGAACAGTTCACATTAATTTTAAATGGAAATCTTAGACCTTTGCTAGGCAACTACAGCTCTCATTGCAATTCTCCCCACAATTTACTCCAAATAGGCTTGACAATAGCACGCTAAAATCTGAGTGCTTCAGCAAAACAGAATCACACCCTTTGGAGTGAACAGCCATCCTCATTCCATTTGTCTGGTGGCAATTAAAATAAGCGTGAAATGTGCTTGGGCATGCCTTGGTCTCATGCACATTTTAAATATTAACTCCAAGTCTTCGTTCCTATTATTTAGTAATAATGTTTATTATTGATAGGGCTGTAGTACCTGGGGGCCAATCTTTCATTATTCACTCTAAGCATACATCAGAACCAGTTCTTCCCTCAAAGCATTACTGATCTAATTGAAGGCTCACATGGGTTAATGGGTACCTTAATGGTGTTTATTTCATGTAGAGAATAGCCTGTGCTTCCATCCTCCTGTTCACAGCTCTGGGAGGAAGCAGCAGCTCTCAGTCCCTGCCTTTTATTTCCCCCCTTGCCGTGGTTTCCATTTTGCTTGGTGGGAAAAGCCAAAGGGTGGGAGGGTTTGGAAAGCTGTGCCCGCTGAGCACAGCTCTGCCAGCTCCCACCCTCCCTGAAACCCAACAGCTCCTCCAGAATCCAGAATCCCCGGCACATCCACGGCGTGCTGGTGCTCACAGGCAGGAGCTGACTCATCGTGAGGTTTTTAAATTCCCAAAGCACGTGGAATTGTGTCCTGGGAGATGCAGGAGATCCCACAGCGGCCGTCATTGCCCTGCCGCGGGTGCAGCGAGGCCGGGAGGAGCACGAACACCTCCCAGGGCAGCCCACGGGGAGGGTTTGGGCTGGGACTGACCCTTCCCACCCAGCAGAGCTGTTCCCCTCAGCAGAGCAGGACTGGGCTGTCCTGGGGAGCAGCAATTCCATTGTCTGGCTCCGGGAACGTGTGGATGAGGCTGTTTGGGGTTTGGGGTGGGGAACCAAGGCTGCCCAGCCAGGCCAGCAGGAATGGGGCAGGAATGGGGCAGGAACGGGACAGGAACAGGGCAGATGGGGCAGCCAGGGGCTCCTTGTGCTGTGTTCTCCCACTCCTGCCAGAGCCAGAGGCAGAGCAGTGTCCCAGCACAGGGCCCAGCACAGGACCCACTCACAGCCCAGGGACAGCTCTGCTGCCTCTCCTCCTCCTCCTTCCCCGGATCTGTGTCCTTCATCCGCTGCACAGAGCAAATCTGCCCTCCCTGCTCGGCCTTTCAGCCTCTCTGGGTGATCCCAGACCGGCTTGGGTGGAAGGGACCTCAAAGCCCACCCAGTGGCACCCCTGACATGTTCCATGTGCCATGTTCCTTGTGCCCTGTGTCCTGTTCCATGTGTCCTGTGCCATCTGCCATGACCTTCCCCTGTCCCAGGCTGCTCCAGCCCCATCCAGCCCAGCCTTGGGCACTTCCAGGGATCCAGGGACAGCCACAGCTGCTCTGGGCACCTGCCCACCCTGCCCATCCTGCCCAATATCCCATTTAAATGTGCCCTCCTTCAGTTTAGAGCCATTGTCCCCTGCGAGGTGAAACAAAATTAATATGAAAATGGGGGCAGAGGGGACACGTGCAGGGAAATCTGCACAAGTCCAGCAGGAGGGAGGGTGGGAGGGATGCTCAGAGCTCCTCAGAGGGATGTGAGTGAAGGCAATCACCAAAAACCCTTTCTTGTTCAACCCGAGGCATTAACGCTTTCCAAAGTGGGAAGGAGTCATTATTTGAATCCATGTGCACTTGCTGTGGGCTCAGACAGCCCTGCTAAATTTGGACAGACGGCATTGCTATTCAGAGCAATTTAACTTTTACAGACTCCATTTGAAATTCCAGGCCTTTTAAAGCATGTGGTAAAATTCCCTTTTGCTTCACTGAGGCCAGCTATCACTGTCTGCTTTTATCTCTTTTACAGAATTCTGCCATAAAGGCTTGGAGATAATTGCAAAGTCGTTCATCGTGGTCCTTCCTTGCATTTTTCCTTCCGACCCAGCGTTGTGGTGTTGTGCTGGGGAAGATTTAGATGGGATGTTGAGGAAAATCCTTCCCTGGGAGGGTGGGCAGGCCCTGGCACAGGTGCCCAGAGCATCCCTGGATCCCTGGCAGTGCCCAGGGCCAGGCTGGACAGGGTTGGAGCACCTGGGACAGGGGAAGGTGTCCCTGCCATGGCAGGGGTGGGAGGAGATGATTTTTAAGGTTCCTCCCAACCCTCTCCATGATTCTGTCACTTCTCTGCCATTTCCATTCTCTCCTTTGCACCAGCACAATTCCCCCGCAGTCTGTGCTGGGTGTTCTGGGCCGGATCAGAGCTCTCTGCTCCTCTGGGATCTGCTGCAAGGGAAGATTTCCCTCTGCCCCCAGAGGGGACGGGGCTGCAGGAGCCCCAGAGCCCAGGCTGGGGCTGGAGCTGCCCCTGCTCCAGGCTGTGACTGTGGCAGCAGCCTCAGCTCCTCTCTCCCAGCTCCCCCGAATCAGGAGCTGCCATAAAGCAAAAGCTTACTGGAAAAAATGCAGATTTTCTGCCATTTGTGAAAATTAACTCCCCTAATTAACTTACATGTATAAATGCTCTTAGAATGAAGACATTAAGTTGATTATCTAGAAAATTGCTACCTTGGTACACTCCCTAATGCCACCTCTAAATATGCCAAGAATGAAATTGCTCTTGTGGCATTGTTATGTCACTGCAATCGAATGCTCGCTGATGGAAGACACCATTTCCCTTTTTTTGGCTAAATTTAACCTTTAATTTCAGCCAGTGGCGGCAGCTGAGGCTGCTCCAGCCTTTCAGAGAGAGAGAGAGAGCCCATCCCTGAAAATCCCTGCTCTGAAATGAGCCCCACATTCCTCGGGGCTGCAGAGATCAGACAGGTTCCTGCGGAGCACGGCTGTGTTTGGGGTCAGCAGCTCCAAGGAGACATTTCTGATGCTGCTGGAGAGATGCTGGAGGCATTTCAGCAGCCTGAGGAGCTGCTGCCTCCCCCCACGAGCATCTCTGTGCTGGCCTCGTAGCAAAATGGGAATATTTGCAAGGAATAAATGGAATATCTGAGCCAGCAGGGTCACCTCGAGGACCCTGAGACAGAAATTTCAGGAATCTGGGACTTGTCCCAGGCTGCTTTGGTGGCTTTGGCTTCACAGGGAAGAACCTCCGTGCCACTGCCTGAATTAAATGTCAGATTAAACAAAAACCAAACAAAAATGGCCTTGAACACCCAGCCCTGGGGCAGTCAGGGTCTGCTGTTGGAATAAAATCACTGCAGGGTGTGGAATGTGCTCATCGTGCAAGGAAATTTACACCTCATGCAAACAGAGCTTTGTGAGGAGAGAGGACTCACACCTGGAGTCATGGACCAGGGGAAGGCAGCACAAAATTCACCCCCAGAGCTCCTGGTCACACCTTGCAAATGGCAGAACCCAATCAAACAGAAAGGCAGATTTGGGCTTTAATTTGCACAAGGTCGAGCTGTGATTTTTGGAGAAGCAGGGAGAGAGGGGGAATGACAGACCAGGTCCAGTTCTGATGCTTTTAAAACGAAGACTTGATTAACAGCACGATTTCTTTTGACTTTAATGAATACAGGGATTGCAAACTGTTTACAGAAGGGCTCTAACTTCATTTAACTTTCACTAGAGAATGTCTGTGTGTCCCCATAAAAATAAAAGAATTCCAGACATATCTGATTTCTGAGCAGAGCTGTCATCACATAAAATGTCATCATGTGGTTCCAGAACAGAATGGATGAGGTCTCTTAATTTATTGGATACTCCAGCCTGTATTAATTGCTGTCTGTTAAGAATTACAGTATTTCAACCCCTCCATTAGCAAACTTCAAGATGTTTTATTATTATTATTTGGCAATTAGCTGCTGCAATTATCTCTAAACACTGTTTGAATGGGTTCCCTGTGCTCCTCCTGCTTTTCTCACATCCAGGGAGGCAGAGTGAAGGATCCTTCACAAAACCTCCCCTGGCAGCTCTCCTGCTGCCAGAGGGGCAAATTTCCCTGAGGTTTTTCCTGTGGCTGCAGCTCCTCATGTTGTGGCTGCTCCCAGCCCTGGCTCTCGCTGTTCTCTCTGGTTTTCCACAGGAGCCCAAGCAGGACCCAGAGGTTCAGCACTGCTGCTGTGCTCAGCTCCTCCAGGGGAGCTCTGCAGGGACCCACGATCTGTGGGGACAAGGAAAGAACTTCCCTCTGCTGGCCAGGACCCAGAGGAGAGAGGTGACAGGGCTGGAGAATCCCCTGGGAGTGACCCCAAGCACAGCCACAGACACAAATTCCCCTGGAGAAACCCCTGGGAGCGACCCCAAACACAACCACAGACACAAATTCCCCACGAGAAACCCCTGGGAGTGACCCCAAATGCAGCCACAGACACAAATTCCCCTCCCAGCAGCAGAGCCACAGCCCCAGGCTCCCTCAGGTGATTCTCCACATCCCATTTCCACATTCTCCACACTTCTCAGCAGTTTGTGCTTCCTTCCCATCACATTTCCCTTCACAAGAACCTCTTCTTCCCCATCCCTTCTGCCCAAAGCAGCAGGCACGGAGTTCTGGCCTGTAAATCAGCAGAGCTCAGGGTTTAACTCTGCTTTTGTAATGCCACTGCACCAAAATTGGGGTTTCTTTGTTATGACAATGCTTCCATTTTAAGCCCTTGTTTATTTTTTTTTCTTTTTTGTCCTTCTGTGGAGTCAGAGACAGAGTAACTTGTTGTTTGTCAGAGCCTGGTTAAATGCTCCCGCTGCCTTAGGGCTGTGGAGTGTTTCAGCACAGACAGATCAGCCCCGATGTCACAGTTCTCCAAATGTCAGAAAATTAATTATGGCCTCTTGCCAGCCCCTTCCCTCTCCTCCCAGTCTGCTTAATGTCAGATTTAGAGACTCAGAGCAGGGAACTCTCCCACTCCTCCCTCGTTCCCAGGAAGGAAATCTCTGTCCCAGGGGGAATTTGCTGAGAGGGAAATGAGCTGATCCACAGAGGGAAATCTCTCCCTGCTCCACACCCGGCCTTGGGCTCCGTGTCCTTCTGCTCTTTCCCAACTCAGTGTCCCAGAGCCAGAATCCTCGTAAAGCACTTTATGAGATGCTCACTTTGGAACCTGCAGATCCCTTAGGATGGGGCAGAGTCCCTCTGCAGCCCTGGCTCTGAGCCCTGAGTCTCACCCTGACTGTGGAGGGGCTCCTGCTGCCCTCTAAAACATGAGAAAAATCAGATTAAATGAGCCCCTGCTACATTAACAGCAGTTTTCCAAGGGATTTTGTCTCTTGGTTCATCTGTACCCAGACAAAGCAGGAATTCCTTGTGAGGGGAGATGAGAAATATTTTCATCTCTTTGTGTCCCCAGCCTGGTAAAGATCCACCCTCACCTAAACACATCCATGCCCAACCATTTCTCTTTATTTTCCAGTTCTCCACTGGGTGAATTTCCAACTTCACGCTGTAAACACAGCCCCAAGTGCTGCAGCACATCTGCCTGCTCTCCATATTTTCAACCCTCACTCTTTATCACTAAATATTCTGCTATCAAGACTCCAGCACTTGATCTCACTCCAGGATTTGAGAGTGCTGGTACACGGAGTTCCTTTGTGCGAGATGAGACACTTAACCTTTGCAAAGAGAAGAGCTGCTTTTAATCATTCCTTCTGATTTGCACACACAGAGCATGAAGCCTAACCCCTACAAACATTCCAGGCTTTTTCTGGAGTGGGTTTTTTATTTTATTTTCCCCTCCTCCAGCACTGCATTTCCAAGCCATTTGTTTCCATTCAAAGTTGGAAATTGGGACTTTTGCTGCAGCCCTCCCACAGCTGAGCTGCACCAGCAGAAGTGCTCAATCCATCAGCAGAGCTCTGGAACGTGCTGCAAATTAAATAAATAACAGCAAACCCGCTCCCTTTGGATGGGATGTGTGGAGAGAGGAGGAGGGGGGGAGAGCAATTTGTTTAATGGATTTTATTGATTTAGAGATTAAAATACTCCTGGGGTTAGATACGGCGAGACCCTGTTTTTCCACTGCAAAATCACAATCACTTACAGGGTCTTTGTGGAAATTCAGAAATTAAATGGAGCTCAATCCCAGGCACTGTCAGCTGGAAGCAGAGAGGTCCTTCAGGGACCTTTCCAGCGCTTTCTGAGCCTTCCTGGGAAGTTTTTTTTCCCCCACCCCCAGTGTAAACCTCCCCTGGGCCAGCCTGAGTCCTTTTCTTCTTCTCCTGTCGCTGCTGTCCATGAGAAGGGAGCTCCCCCTGTCCCTCTGCCCGCCTTTGATCCCAGGGCTGCAGGAATTGGGGTTTGGATGCTGCTCCCTGACCCCTCCTTGTTCCAGAGGACAGGGTGGGAGGGCTGAGAGCTGCCCTGTACACAAATTTAGGTGTCACAGCCAATGTTTGTGGATCAGACCCTTCTGTGCTCCCTTTTCTCCCCCTGGAAAATGGGGATAATTGCAGCAGCACTGTGACATTTATGGCTGAAAAGCTGTGCACATGTGGAAAATGCAGAGGAGGGTTATTATGTGTCTTATTTACACAGGAGAGGATTCCCAAAAGAGAGGAAAAAAACCACATCAATGCCTTGCTTGGATTTCTAACGAGCTGATTCCACTCAGTGCATTCCAAGTATCAGTAACAGGATCCAGCAGTAAATATGCCCTGCCTGGAAAAGTTCAGGATAAAGGGACCAAAGCAATCGATTTATTTCCTTTTTTTCAGAGCTCTTTGCAGCTCCTGCCTCCTTCCTTCATGTGAGATCACAGAGCCTCTTCCCCTGCCCTGCAGACAATGGGAACCTGGAAGAGACAACTTGGATAAAAAATGAGAGGAAGGGTTGCATCTGTCTTGTTAATGATGTTGTATTCCCTGTGTGGTCATCAAAAGCTGCCACCACCTGTTCCCACCTGCTTTGTTCTCTCCTTCCTGAGCCCAGCACATCCAACCTGCAGCCACAAGGGCTGCAAATCACAGTTACTTTCCTTTAAGAGCAGAGGTTCCTCAGTGTTCCAGTGGGATCCCACCTCTGTTATTTAATTATACCCAAATAATGCCATTTTAAAGGGATTTAAAGTGCTTGAGAAGCCCATCAGCGGCACAGGTATAATCAGCAGTGCAGGAAAAGGAGCTGCAAATCCCAGAGAGGGGTCACAGCCCAGCATGGCACAAATGGAGATTATTCACAGGAGTGTGCAGTGCCAGCACAAGGGGGATGGCTCCAGGGTGCCAGAGGGCAGGGATAGTTGGGAAATTGGGAAGGAATTCCTCCCTGTGAGGGTGGGGAGGCCCTGACACAGGGTATTCCATGGGCACCCCATCCCTGGCAGTGCCCCAGGCCAGGCTGGACGGGTTTGGAGCTGCCTGGGACAGTGGGAGGTGTCCCTGCCATGGCAGGAGTGGCTCAGGATGAGATTTAAACTCCTCCCAACCCCAGCCATTCTGAGATTCAGCGATTCTCTGATTCTTCTTGTCCTATTGCAGCTTTTTGCAAGGTGAGACCACTTGGCTGCAGGCTTGACAACTTTATATTTAAGTCAGGGGCAACTCTATCACCTCCTTGTACGTTATGCATCAAACATGAAAGAAAAACCAAGATTTATTCATTTCAAGTTGTTCTGCAGAGCTTGGGGCCAGCAGGTCCAGGAAATCTGGGCTGGAGGCTGCGGAATATCCCAGGAATTTCACTGGAGGGAGCAGGAGAGGGGATGCAGACATTAGGAGCACTTTTATTGCTTTGCACTTGTAGCCAGCACTTTACCTGCACGGTTTGCATTCCAATAAATTTTTCATCTTGGGTTTATCTTCTGTAGGAGCGAGGTCTGAGAGAGGTAAAGCTGCATCTCCAAAGGGCTGCATGTTTTTTTAAACAGAGGCACTTTGAGCTGTTAGTCAGGAAAGATGAATTTTAGATCTGTCTTTGCCATTGACCTACAGCAGCTGCTTCCTTTCATCTGTGCAATCCAGCTCCCAAAACCTCCAACGTGTGGCTGAGGACTCCTCTGCCAGGTGAGAATTTGTCTCAAATCCTCGAGGGGAAGGGAGAGGAAGGGTGAGTCCATCACCCCAGTCTGTTCTCACCTCAGCCAGGCCCCTCTGTGTCTGCAGCCAGGGCTGGTTTGTGTGGATAAACCCACAGGGACAGTCTGGATCCTGCAGCTCATCTTCAGTCTGAGTTCACTCTGCTCCTGTGTGGAGTTTTGGTGTGACTGGGTCACAGAAAACCCTCCTTGTGTCTCTGTGAGCCCAGAGCTGAGCCCAGCTGCTGCTGCTGCCCACAGGCCACCCTCAGACATTCCCTGAGCAGGATTGTCCCAATCCCAGGGCACCCTCAGACATTCCCTGAGCAGGATTGTCCCAGTCCCAGGGCACCCTCAGACATTCCCTGGGCAGGATTGTCCCAATCCCAGGGCACCCTCAGACATTCCCTGGGCAGGATTGTCCCAATCCCAGGGCACTCTCAGACATTCCCTGGGCAGGATTGTCCCAAACCCAGGGCACTCTCAGACATTCCCTGGGCAGGATTGTCCCAGTCCCAGGGCACCCTCAGACATTCCCTGGGCAGGAGCAGGATTGGCCCCTGGAAAGGGCCCTTGTCCCCAGCTCTCCTTCTTGTCCCCAGGGCCAGAGCCTGGATCAGCCCTGGGGTCCCCCCAGGCAGGGTCACCCTGGCTGAGCTCCCGCTGGTGGGATGGGAAATGAGACTGGGAAATGAGACCTCTCAGGGCTGAGGGATGGACAATGAACCCTCTGAGGGCTGAGGGATGGACAATGAACCCTCTGAGGGCTGAGGGATGGACAATGAACCCTCTGAGGGCTGAGGGATCAGTGATGAACCCTCTGAGGGCTGAGGGATGGACAATGAACCCTCTGAGGGCTGAGGGATGGGTGATGAACCCTCTGAGGGCTGAGGGATGGACAATGAACCCTCTGAGGGCTGAGGGATGGACAGGGAACCCTCTGAGGGCTGAGGGATGGACAGGGAACCCTCTGAGGGCTGAGGAATGGACAATGAACCCTCTGAGGGCTGAGGGATTGGTGATGAACCCTCTGAGGGCTGAGGGATGGACAATGAACCCTCTGAGGGCTGAGGGATGGACAGTGAACCCTCTGAGGGCTGAGGGATGGACAGTGAACCCTCTGAGGGCTGAGGGATTGGTGATGAACCCTCTGAGGGCTGAGGGATGGACAATGAACCCTCTGAGGGCTGAGAGATGGACAGTGAACCCTCTGAGGGCTGAGGGATGGACAGTGAACCCTCTGAGGGCTGAGGGATGGACAATGAACCCTCTGAGGGCTGAGGGATGGACAATGAACCCTCTTGGGGCTGAGGGATCAGTGATGAACCCTCTGAGGGCTGAGGGATGGACAGTGAACCCTCTGAGGGCTGAGGGATGGACAGTGAACCCTCTGAGGGCTGAGGGCAGCAGTGCCAGCCCTGTGCCCTGGCCATGGTCAGGGGCCTCCCTCAGGCTCTGACGAGGCCCAGGCTGGGCCCTGACAGCCACTGGGGCCTGGGGACATTTCAGACCCCGACTCTGGCACCTGCTGAGAGCCAGAGCTGCGATCACTGAGTGCTCCAGACGCCGTTCTCACACTTGGAACGCACCTCCTCTCCTTGCTCTGAACCAGATATGTACTTACACATCTCATTTACATAGTGCATTAAATATTGAAGATTTCCTGTAATGGCCTTCTATTTTCCCAGCCAAAAACCCCAAGAAATGATTGTTTTCCCTCCACAACACTGAAAACAGAGGATCACTTTAAGTGATCTGTTGTGCACAACCTTGCAATTACACGAGAGCTGAACAATGCCTGTGAGGAGAGGGACTGGACCGGGCAGGTTGAGCCTGTCTGCTTTAAATTTGGCTGGAACAGCCCAAATCAGCAGAGGCTCCTTTTATGTTCAACAGATGCGAGAAGAACCTTCCTCGTTTCCATTCCTGCACGGTTCATTGTAATGTGATCTTCATTCCTGCATCTCATTACAACCTGCTGGAGGTGGCACGGGGAGCTGGCAGCTCTGGGGCCGGATTCCAGCGGGGGCTGAGCAGCTCCAGGGGGAATCTGCAGATCCATTGTGAAAAACGAGGTTCACATAATTTTTATAGAATTTAAAAGTTTAATAAAAAAACAATTAGGAGAAAAAAATAAAGTATACAGATAGGGCCAGGTGTCTCTGCATTCACCTTACTAACAAAGGATTGTCCCTTAAAAACAGAACCCTACTACATATCCATAAATTCTCATACATATTCAGACATTCTTCTTAGGATCTTTGGTGTTCTTCTGTTCAGTTTTCTCTTGCCCCCTTCCCAATAGATCAATCTTCTTGGTGCCATCGAGATTTACATTCCCTGATACCAGAAAGACAATAAATTCCTCCCCCAGAGTTCTGGTCACTGCTGTCTTCATCTGGATAAGAGAGTTTACAAAAGAAAAAAATCTCCAGCTGTCTTTTTCAGTCTTTGGGCTACACAAACAAAAGTAGTTTTTGTTTTAATGCTATGTCATAGCTTAACATACATGTATTATAGCACTATTTCTAAGTTTCATTAATAACAGAGATAAAGAGGACTCTATTATTACAGCTAAGTTTTCTAATCTTATACATATAATATTCATTATAATACTTGTGAAAAGCCAATAATATGATATGCATTTATAACATCCATCCTGTGTAAATCACAAACAATTCCCCTGTCCATCCCTGGGAGTGTCCAAGGCTGGGCTGGCTGGGGCAGCCTGGGGTGGTGGAAGGTGCCAGGGCAGGGTGGGATGGGCTTTATGGTCCCTCCAGCCCAATCCAAGGAGTCTTGGGGTGCAAATATCCTTAATTCCAGTGGAAAAGGCACCATGGCAGGGGGGCAGGAGGGATGCATCCCTCAGAGCTGGGCTGGGGTGAGGCCAGTGCAGAATAATGAGAGGGGAACGGGGCTCCAGAGCTCCCAGTGCCACTGGAGACCCCTTACAAATGATTTTGCTCTTTCAGTCATTAATTTTTTATGAAGTTTAATAGGCCTGCAGCCTAGAGACCTGCCTGGGTGTTGATTAGCTTCATATTTTCTCTCATTAATGTAGAATCTGATTAGCCCCTGTTACAAGCATTTCATCTGATTTGGCAAAGAGCATTGTTCTGATAGCAGGAATTACAAGTTTACTTCCTTGCAGGAGACAAAGCCTCTGCCTGCTGAGAGCCCCACACCTCCCAGGCCTCTTCCCCACAGGCCTTGTGCCCAGGGGCTGTGTGTGTTTAAATCTGGGGGTGTTTCAGGGCCTGCAAATCCTCAGAGGGATTTGTTTTTTGGCCTCCTCTCAGCTTGGAGCAGAGGTGACACAAAGCTGCTGATGGCCTGGGCTGCCCAAAGCCACCACCCTGCACCCAAAGGCCTGCTCAGGCCAGGGGCCATTCCACAAACACATACAGAAATATGTAAAAGAAATCCATCCTCACGCCCAGCTTTTTGCTGCAGCTCTGCCTCTGCCCTCCCTTTGTGCAGAGGAAAAGAAGTTTTATGAATGACCTGAGCAATTCCAGCTAATGGCTGGAGCTGCAAAGCACCCCTTGTGATCCCAGGGGAATAATATCTCAGCAGCCTGAAGGAGCCTTTTCCCTGTCTGCCACCGTTATGGATGTCCTCAGTTACCAGGGATATCAGGCCTTCAGAGCAGGCATTAAGGGAGATTGCTTGGGTCGTTATTAATTATGCAGATTCTCCATCTTCTTCTGTCAGAACACAGGAGTTAAATAAACACAAATGGATCAAACTGCTGCACGATAGAAACTTTATGTTAATATAGCAAAAGGGCCGGTGGGAGGTGGCTCTGCCATCAATCTCGGAGCACTCAGGGGATCAAACATTTGCTTCTGCTCTCCAGGTGCTGAGGTGGGAAGGGCTTTTATGGCAGCCCAGAGGGCACTGGCACTGGTGTGGGCATGAAATCCACTCCTGGGTGCCTGGCCTGAAGGGTTTCTGCTTGGTTTGACAATTCCAAGAGAAGTGACCTCAGAGTGAGCTGGGGACACCAGCAGGACATTGTGGGCAGTCCTGCCTCCGTGGCTTCTGTGCTGAGATTGGATTTGGAGAGCTGGCCTCATTTCAGTGAGGAACAGGGATCCCCAGGAGAGTGAGAGGGACCCCAGATCCCCAGAGCTCAGTGTGGGAGGTCACTCTGTGTCCAGTGTCCCTGCTGTGCAGCCAGGGAATGAACTCGGGGCGTTCTGCCCAGCAAACAGCCTCAAACACAAAATTCCTGGCTTTGGGAAAGAAACCAAACCAGAAGCACTGGCTCTGGCTGACTGGGAGCTCCATCCCAGCTCCAGGAGAGCAGAAGGTGAATTCAGGAGGGAATTGCTCAGCAGCACAGGAGGAGGAGGAGGAGGAGGCACACCATGAAGAAGCAGAGCTTTCCAAGGAGGGTGGATGGACACTTGTGCCTCAGATCTGCTTCCTCTGCAGCCTTGCATGAGGCAGCGAGCTCTGCTCCAGCCTATTTATCTCTTTCAGCTTGTGGCAAGGCGCTCTCTCCTGCGCTGCCAAGCAAGCTGGGTGTCAAATCACTACAGATGTGCATAATTCAAGCTGGCACAGAAACTGATGGCTTTTGCATTGGACATGTTTATTTTCTTCTTGCAAGGCTTAAGCATGTCATTTGCTGTCACACATGCCCTTGTGAAATCTTGGCAAGAAATCAATTTGATTTTCAATGTCAAGCAGCTTTCTTTAATGTCTCCAGATAAGGTTTGTGTGCACTCGGTGCTGCGGGAGTTATGGATGTACCACCTGGGGTCAACAGCACGGAGCTCTCCGTGAAATCCTCCTGCACAATATTTCAAGCAACTCTTGGCAGAGCTCTTGTTTCTCTCCCAGCTCCTCCAGAAATTGCCATTCTTCCTTCCCTAAGGGATGTGTGACGCTGCACCCCCTGTGCAGGGCACCACGGGGGGTTTGTGTGGTCCTTTTGTACCAGTCAAGGCCATTTTTGGCAAAATCCCTCAGGCTCTGGGCTGCCTTGGGCAAGGAATTCTGTTTTCCTTCTTGGACTGGGTGCTCTGGGCCCCACTGGCACTCGGAGCAGCTCCACAGCCTCGAGGGTCAGGGTTTCTGGGGGCTGAAGGAGGGGTGGGTGATCAGGCAGGATCTTTCGAGCGACATTTGAAACAATAAATAGTTAATTGGGATGTGATTATGTCTCTAGTTGTCATTTAGTTGTGTCTCTGAAACTTGCCAGCAGTAAAATGTGGACACAGAGCTGGGGCAGACCCTGACAGGACACCTTGGGTACAGTGACCAGAGCCAGAAAAGCTGCCATGGATAAACTCTGGGCTGTGATGTCACCTCTGTGCCAGCTCTGACTGCAGGAAAAACACAAAAATCTCCCAGCCCAGAAGGTTCCAACATTCCAGCACCATCCCAGTAAAGGGGGGGGGGGGGTTTCCATGTGCCATCCCTGGGTATCCAGGTGACATCCCTGTGTTCCCAGGTGCCACCTCTGGGTATCCAGGAGCCATCTTTGGTATCCATGTGCCACCCCTGGGTATCCAGGTGACATCCCTGTGTTCCCAGGTGCCACCTCTCGGTATCCAGTTGCCATCCCTGTGTTCCCAGGTGCCATCCCTGTGTTCCCAGGTGCCATCCCTGTGTTTCCAGCTGTGTTTCTCCGAAGCTCTTTAACCCCTGCTCAGGCTGATCCTGTCACACCCCTGGAGCTGCCAGGAGAGGGAGGATTTGCTCTGCACATCCCTGGAGAGGATCCTTGTGGTTCCCCCCATTCAGAAAACGCCTCCCCTGGGCTGGGGCTTTATCTGCTCAGGGACAGCTCTGGCCCTTGGTGCAGACAAATCCCCTGGGCTTGGGAGCAGCAGGGCCTGGCAGCCGCCTCTGCTGGCCCGAGGAGTCTCTGGGAAGAGCAGCTCTGTTCTCCTTCCCTCCTTCCAAAATGTGCAGCAACTTGCCTCGTGTGCCTCCTCCTCCCTGCCTTCTGCTGCTGGGAGGATTTTCCTGGTTCTGTTGCTTTGGTGAGCGAAGCAATTCCTCTATTAATTTGTTACGTTTTAGGATTAGAAGAGAGAAAATGAATACAGCACAGAACAAGTGCAAAATAATCTTTGTGAGAGCGGGAATCTGTTCTGCCACATGATGCACCATTTTTTCCCCCCCTTTCCTTCACCAGAGCAGCTAAAAGCTGCTGTAATTTATAAATTGGCTGTGGATATATTCAGTGTCAGACTGGGAGGGCTGGCCCAGGCTGCCCTGGGAGGCCGAGCACGGAGCTTGCTGCTCTCCCTTGTCCATGGGCTCTCACCAGCAGAGGCTCGAGGCAGCAGAGCCGCCTTGGAAACCGTCTTGAGCAGAAGCAGATGGCACCAAAATCTGATAACACTTCCTGAGTGTGAAATCCATTAACCACCCCCCCTCCCCATTCCCCAAATTAATATTTTTAAGCCAAATATTTCAGAATTTCTCCTGGAAGTTGTGTGTGTGAAGGGTTTTGCCCTGGAAAGCTGCTCCCCAGGCTGGGGATGATGATGGCAGTGCCATCCGTGTGTCTGTCAGCCCTGCAGGGCAATCCCAGCACCAGGGACCCGACAGGTCCTGGCAGGGAACAGGGGAAGGCTGTGAAGGGAAGGGGCTGCAGCTCGTGCCTGGCTCCCCTGTGAGGAGCATCCCCAGGATTTGCTGGGGCAGGGGTGCTGCAGGAGCTCTTCATGGAGCTGCCAGGACCTGTCTGCGGAGCTGAGGGTCCTCGGGGCCACCACGAGTCCCAGCCCTCGGCATTCCAGCAGCAGGACTGAGCTCTGATCCCCTGGAGCAGCCCAGAGCCAGGAGATCCCCGTCGAGCTCTCCCCTGCCAGCTCCGGGGCTTTGGGATCCCCATCCTGGAATTGTTCAAAAGCTCCCTGGGACAGGGCTGGGTGCTCAAATGGGACAGGGCTGGGTGCTCAAATGGGACAGGGCTGGGTGCTCACATGGGACAGGGCTGGGTGCTCAAATGGGACAGGGCTGGGTGCTCAAATGGGACAGGGCTGGGTGCTCAAATGGGACAGGGCTGGGTGCTCAAATGGGACAGGGCTGGGTGTTCAAACAGGACAGGGCTGGGTGTTCAAACAGGACAGGGCTGGGTGTTCAAATGGGACAGGGCTGGGTGTTAAATGGGACAGGGCTGAATGTTCAAACAGGACAGGGCTGGGTGCTGGTCCCAGCACTGCTGGTTCCATGCTTGCCCTGGCTGGCTCCACAGGCATTTTCCAACCTCAGGAATTCCAGGATTCCTTGGCTCTGTGTCCCCTGTGCCAGCCCAGAGCCAGGTCAGCACATCCCTCACAACCACGGGATATTTAAGCCAACAGGAGTTGTACAACTAATGTACAAAATAAAAAAAAAAAAGGAACAAAATGTGATTTAAAGCCCAGGAAAGCTGTTGGTGGATCCTACAGGAAAGCCAGCAAATTCCTTGCTGTCTTAACTCAGCTTCTTTCATGAAGGAAATAAGAACAGCAAAGTGGCTTTTGCATGTTTCTATTTCCCAGTGGGAAACCTCATTCTCCCCACAGGATGTCCAGGACTCTCTTGCTTTCTGCTCGTAATGCCCCAGGATTAAGAGCACCAGCAGCAGCTCAGGAGGAATTACAGAATCTGAGAAAAACCTGCTCTGTCAGGAAGCAGCAAACCTCCCTGCAGGGCTGTGACCAAATCCTGGGGATGCTCCTTTTGTCCCGCAGGGATTCTTCCCTTGTCTGGAATCTTCCAGTGGGTGGAAAGCTCTGAATAAAGAGGTGTTAGAGCAGCTCCCTCACACGTGGCACTGCCTTGTTCCCCTCCAGCTCCAGCTGATGTTGGCAGGGGTTTTGCATGAATAAGAGTGGAATAAAATAAAAGAGGATTGGCCTCCTGCTGGTTTTTAATTCGGTGCATTCAGCCCTGAGTGAAGCACCCAGGAGTAAATGGGATTCTCCCCACTGGCTCTGCTGGCTTTGGATTTTTCCTTCCAGTGTGGAGTTCTGTATTTCTGGCAGGTGCAGAAGATCCTGAGTTTCTTTAGTCTTGGTACAACTAAACTTCTGTTAGCACCCAAACTTTCCACAAATGAAATCTGTGCTCCCTCAATCATCTTAGGCTCAGCTTTTTGTGGAGATTTTACCCTGAATTCCAGAGCTGTCCTTCACTGTGAGAGAAGAAAGGATGTTCAGGTGCTGACATCCCTCTCCAAGCCCATTTGATTTTGCAATTAATTCCCAGTCAGGGTGGTAATTTCTATTGCACTCTCAGTGATCAGAAATATTTAGCAGATTAACATCATTTAGCTTTCATCCTCCCTGGGGAGATAAGAGAAAGGATTAAAGAGAAGGAGATTCCCCGCTAAACGCTGTTGAGGGAGTGCTGCAGAGTCTGGAGATGGGAAATCAAATGAGGGGAAACAAAGGGGAAGTTCAGGAGCCCCTTGGCACTGCCAGTGGGATTTACCCTTTATTTACCCCTCCGGTCCAGCTGGCAGCTCCCCAGGACAGGAGACCACACCTGTCAACACCCTGGGATGGAGCAGGCGCTGGAATTTACACCACTGAAGCTAAAAATTGGTCATCTCTAGCCTAAAACTGCTAATGGGGTGAGAATGAGCACTCTTTGGTGCTTGAGCTCTCTTCTTTCTCCCTTTCTGCTTTCCTGGGTGCAGATTCCCTGCTCAGCTCTGCCAGGGAGGAGCAAGGCGCTGCAGAAATTTAATTTCCCCAGTATTCAATCAAGGCAGAATAATGTGTTTAATATCTGAGGCATGGGGGAGGTGGAAGATTCTTGCCCTGGGAGGAGGAGAGGGAAGGAGAGGCAGTCTCAGCACTGCCCTGGCTCAGTGCAGCATAAATCCAGCCTCACAGCCGTGAAATACAGGAGGGAGCTGCACCACAAATCAGCCCAGAGCGAGGAAGTCCCGAGTCAAAGGAAGAACAATTTCATGTGCTCTTATCTTATTGCCACTATATTTCCTCCTTTGTGTTGTTAATGACAAATAAAATGCAAGTGCTGAACAGGAGGGAGGAAATATGGGCTGGAATTAAGTCAGGAGTGTGGAGGTTTGGTGTCAGAGGTGGCTTTGGCTGTGTCCCCCTGTCCCACGAGGAGAGCTCAGGCTCCACCAGAGCCCAGGGGAGCTCGGGAAGTGCCCAGGGAGGGGCTGGGGGCAGCTTTAAGGTCTCTTCCAACCCAAACCAGTCTGGGATCCATCCCAAACCAGTCTGGGATCCATCCCAAACCCAGTGGGAGGGTGCCATTCTCCCAGCCTGCTGGGGGGAAACTGGGGCAGGCTGGTGTGGGAGCGCCCAGCCCCACCTGGACCATCAGTGCAGGTCCCTCTGCCCCTCTGGCTCCACTCCTGGAGCCTGGGTTGGTGTTTCATAGAGGAAAAATTGGCTGTGCAGCTCCGTGCTCACTTCACTCACAGCCACAACTGCTCCCAGGGAGGCTGGAGCAGCGTTCCAGGGACAGCTACAACCCGAAATTCCATGAACTCCTTGGGAATCCATAACGTTTAAGAGCAGCTGTCAATGGAACTGAGTGCTGCCGTTGGATAACAGCCCCTGACTGCCAGAGATCCTGCAGGGCCCGGAATTTGGGGGCTGTGTGAAGCAGCAGCTATTGATCCCCTCCACAGGCAGCGTCCCTGCTGCAGCAAGAGACTGATGGACCTTTAATCACTTTGTCTGGGAGTGTCTGGTGCAAGAAAAATGGCATTCCTGCCTTTTCTCTTGCATATGGATTGCAGGGCTGAGAGGGACCAGCTGGGGGTGACCCCTGTGAGCTGAGATCAGGAACAGCCCCAGCCCTCCCCAGCAGGCCTGAGCGTGCACATGGATATTTACAGCAGAAAACTTCTCCTGTCAGACAAAAATGCATATTTATGTGTGAGTGCTCCTTTAATAGGGACATTTCCAAGAATTATTATGAATTTCAGCTGGTGGGCAAGTTTGGTGCATTTAAAAGCTATCCATCACCGAGAGCAGATTCAATAGTCATCATTGGAACTGGCTCTCACAGTCCCATTTTTACAGCATCAAATGATGTGCTCAATAATAAAATTATTGTTATCAGTTTTAATCTGTCATTGCCAGACAGTTGCTGATTTGCCATATCAGGAAGATCAGCACCACTGAAGTTAAGTGAGATTTACATTCCTAACTTTGTTCTGTTTTATCCGAGGCTGAGCTGACAAGTCAATAGCTTTGGAGAGCACATCCCCAGGGGAGGCAGCTGCAATCCTGTCTGAATCCTCGGCACTGGGTGGATTTGAGGTCCCTCCCAGCCCAGCCCATGCTGGGAAGCTCTGCAGAGGAACCTGGATGGATCCCACCCTAATTCAGGGCCAAATTCAGCCCCTGCAAGGACGAGCTGCTGCTGGACCCAGAAAAAAAACAAATCTCACATTTGCTTTGTCAGTTCCTGAAATGCTCTCAAGCATTTTACCCCAAATCTTTCCCCTCTGGGTCAGAGAGGGATTGCTCCCGCTGCTGGCACGTTCAGGATTTTAGCAGAGACAGCCTGAGCCAGGTTCTGGCTGTGTGTGGATCCTCAGCATCTGCTCTGGGACCCACCTGCTGCAGCCTCCTCCTCCTCTGCCATATGGAGCCGCACTGACACGCTCGTGACAATAAATCTTCTCTTCCTCAGCAGGATGGGAACACGGCTGTTGTCCCCCTGCCCCAAAGGCAGGGAGAGCAGCAGAGCTTCTCTCCAATCTGGGTGATGATCAGCAGTCCATCCTCACCCTCAGGGTGAGCCCTCACCTTCCCCTGCAGCCTCTGCTGCTTGGCCTCCTGTGGGGTACAAGAGATTAATCTCATTTTATCTTCATTTGCACCACCAGCTGCAGAATTTGGTGCTGGACAGGAGATATTTCCCTCCAGCTCTGGGACATCAGGGTGGGGCCCTCAGCTCCAGGTGAGAAAAGGCTGAGGGTATTTTTATTTTGTCTGTGCAGTGAAAATACAGCAAAATGTAACGGGGCTCAAGGTGAGAGGGCTGGATGTGCTCAGTGCAGGGCACGAAATAACATCCAAATTAAGTCAAAGGCACAGCTTCTGATCCTTTTAATAGGACAGGCTTTTACTCTGCCATAAATTTCCCTGCTCAGCACATATGGATCTTTATGATCTCTACTTCTAAACCCACAAGGAGGAGCCACCCTGCAAAGCCCCATCTGCCCGGGGCCGTTCTGTGTGCCAGGGCTGGAATTCCTCCATCCCCAGAGCTCCCACTGCCCTTGCAGGGAGCTGGAGCAGGGCCCTGCTGCCCATCTCACTGGCCACAGAGCAAAAACGTGAAGAGAGCAGAGCTCTGAGTGTAGCTGTGAAGCAGGGAGCACTCACACTGCAACTGTGTGAGGAAAGGATCTCATTTATCCTTTAAAGGCTGGGCTGGTTCTTGGACTGGGCTGGGAAAAGGAGGCTGAGAGTGATGATAGAAAAAGAGAAGCACAACAAGTGAGCTGCGACTGGAGCTTGCTTCTTGATTGGAAGTGTTTAGAAGGTGATGCTGGAACATGAGAATCAATTAACTCAAGAAGAAATCATGTTCTTCACCTCCTTCCATGTTCCCTGGCATCCTGGTAGCTTTAACATCTGGGTGTCCTCAAGACATTTGATGCATTTCATTCATCATACATGACATTTGCATAATGCCAACATCATACTTTATGCAGATGCACCCTTGAACATTTCACAAATTCTGATTGCTATTTAAACTCCCCATAAATAAAACCCACGGGGCCTTGCCCACTTGTGAATGTGGGAAAATGCAAGGTCCAAAGTGACTCATTCCTTGCACTGGCACACTCCAAACTCCCTTCACATCCCAAGTAAATACAGCGTCTTTCATTTTATTTTCTTTCTACAGCCATTAAAATTCTATTAGCTGTTTGTGAATATTATTTCATGCCATCTGCATTTACTCCTAAGTCGTGCTAGCGACAGCTGCAATCATTTGTATGCATTTTCTGTGTGCTCGTGGTTGTGGAGGAGCAGAACCTTCCTTGAGGAGACACAGCCAACTGCAGGCATGGTTTGTTTGCAAATCCAAATCCCCACAGTGTTATTTTATTTATTAGGACAACAGAAGGGAAAAGGGAGGATGAGACAAAGGGAAGTGTTTGATGTTATGTGACAAACAGCGGTGTTGCTCCTTTTCACTTATTTATTTGGCCCCCAGCCACGGTTTGGGGTGGAAATGGAAGTGGACAGAGGAGCAGACACTTTTTATTCTGTCATGTTTTCACTTGTGAGAGGCTGAGAGCTTCTATTGTGTAAAACATGTATTTTTAATTAACCACCATTTACATACTGTGGAGTTGCTGAACAGGAACTTGAACAACAAGATGTGATCCCGTGTCAGCATCTGCTGCAGAGTCACCTCTGTTCCCATCAGCTGAGGGTGCAGCCCGTGATTCCCAGACAAATTAAACGTCTCAGCATCACAGAGCAGCAAACTCGGATAACAACAGGTCAGCAGAGAGGGCAGGGGCTGTGTGGGGGTGACTGAGCATCCAAATATTCTGTTTTATGACATTTATTTCCATGAGCGTCCTGGGGGATGTTCAGCCCCGTGCAGACGGAATCCATGTAGAATTCCAGCCCTGTCAGCTCTGCTTTGGAACCTTCCCTGAGAAAACCATCCCAGGGGGGTTTTCCTGCCAGGAGAGAGGTTTGTGCCCAGAGCTGGCCAGGATTTCATGGGTGCAGAGCTGGAGGGACAAAATATTTCTGCAGTTTGATGCCTGTGCTCGAGAAAGTCTCACCCTCTCCTGTGCTCATACAAAGTTTGGCTTGAAAACACCCAGGTGATAAATGCTTCAATATTTAACCATGATTTACCTGTGGGGAGTGAAGGGAAAATTATGCAAATAGGGTCTGAATCAGAGCAATGAGCCCCTTTATATTCTCCAGAAAATGTCAAAATATAATGTTTTATGAATCGCTTGCTTTCCTTTGAAAATAAAACACTTCTCCTTTGCGATGTTTGAGATTATGCCTGAAGATAAATTACAGAGGAATGGTGGCTGGATTAATGCAGTCCCCAAATGGCAGGAATTCATAAAGGAGTGAGGTTTGTGCTTGGAAGAATCCCCTGTCATTCACCGTGCTCCGGATCCCAGTCCTCGCTTCACCCCCTGCTCCAGGGACAGGAGCTGCTCGCTCGGTGCCAAGGGCAGCGCTAATGGAAGCAGAGAAAAGAAAACTGCACAGAGCCAGCTTTGAATGGCATTACAAACAAACCAAGAGAAGCTCTGAGAGCGTAGCAAGGTCCCGGGAATGAAAGTCCTGCTCATCTGTGTGTAGATAAAAACAATCTTTCCAGGGGTGAAGGAGCAAAGTCACGCAGAATTTCCACTCCTCTCATCTGCAGTGTTTGTTCTGGGCCTGCACAGCCCTCAGAGAGGCTTCAACATCTGAGGAAAACAAATTTCAGTGCATCACTTTGAATAATCCTGACTGAGTCATCAATTTAAAACCCCAATTCCTATTAGCACTTCTCCAAAGAGCTTTGATGAGGTTGTGGCTGTTGGCACCAGGAGTTTGTGGCGCACGTGATGATTCAGAGTTTCTCCCTCCCACAAACTGATTCCTGCTCACACAGAGCAGCAGAAATTGCTGTTTAAGGACCTGGAAAGGGAATTGAACCCCAGGAAAACCAGGATCTCATCTGCCACAAGCTGCTCAGGACCAAGAGGGATTTTCAGGGTAATCCCATGGGGAGTCCCTATAGGGAAAGGAACCCTTCTGCAGGGTGGATGTGCACCTGGATCCCCTGCAAAAGGAAATTATTCCCTAGAGCTGACAGCCCCCAAAGCAGCACAGAAATGTCTATAAATCCTGGGAGCTGCTGTCCTTCATCTCACGGGCTCATCAGTGCTGGGCCCTGGCAGAGGAATTGCCACTGGCAGGGGGTGACAATGGCCTGGTGACCTCAGCGGGCACTGGGCAGCTTCCTGCACCCACCAGCACCCAGCAATCACTGCTGGGAAACCTTCTGGGGAGAAGAAATAAAAAATAACTGCATTTAGCAGCCTTGGAGGTCACCAGCTTCTGCTGCTGGTGGGCAGCGTCCTGGATTCTGTCAATAAAATGAAATTTTAACCAAAGTTCTGCTGTGTGTGACAGGAATGAGCCTGCAGGGGTGGGCTTTGCTCTTGGGGTCGCTCAGCTGGAGCTGGGGGAGCTTGGAGTGAGATCAGAGGATGGAGAAGGGGCTCTGCTGAGTGCCAGAGCGGTGGGAGCTCTGCAGGGATTCCCGGTGGGATGGGGAATTCTCCTCCCCAGCCCTGCCCTGGAGCTGTTCCCCTGTCCCAGGGGAGTGAGGGGAGCTGTGGCCTGGCTAGAGGTGGCAGATGGAGCTCGGTGAAGCATCCTGAGAGGAGAGGGCTCCCCGAGCTGCTGCAGCCTCCCCCTCTGAGATTGGCTTCATTTCCTGGGCCACAGACGAGAATTTCTGCAGAGAAATGAAGGGCTGACGATCCCCGATTTATTCTCGGTCCCACTGGCAGCCTAGCCCTTATGACAGAGTATTTTTAATTAGATTTTGAGTTTCCTCTTTGGAAGACCACAGGCTCCAGATGGCAGGTGAGCTCATCCCCTCACTGTTTTAGGGACTTTGGCCTGTTTTCCTTCTCCTCAGCTCTCCCTGCTCCAGTGCAAGCAGGGTGAAACAGCAAATCAGGCGGAAGGGATTAACAAGGAGTGAAAAACATGGAGCAGCAGAAATGGGATCAGGCTCTCAGCTCTCCCAAAGGGATTGGGAAGAGGGTGTTTTTATCAAGTGAAAAAATCCAAAGTGAAGAGTGTCAACCCCCACATATAAAGGATGAAAATCTGATTTCTCATAAGCAAGGCCTGGAAGGAGAGGAGCCCTCATTGCTGGCACTAGAGGATGAGGTGCAGTGAGTTTGAAACACGGAGCAGCATTTCCACGGGGCTTTTGTCACCTGGGGAGGGCTCAGAAAGGTGAAATCATCACTCCAGACCTGCTGCTCTGAGTGATGGCTCAGGGCCAGACCCTGCAGGGCTCTCACCTGGAGCCAGGGGGGTTTGGGGATCTCTCCCAGCTCCAGGACAGCACAGTCCCAGCCAGCTGAGCACCTTCTCATCCCCTCCCTGGAGCCAGGGGGGTTTGGGGATCTTTCTCAGCTCCAGGACAGCACAGTCCCAGCCAGCTGAGCACCTTCTCATCCCCTCCCTGGAGCCAGGGGGGTTTGGGGATCTTTCTCAGCTCCAGGACAGCACAGTCCCAGCCAGCTGAGCACCTTCTCATCCCCTCCCTGGAGCCAGGGGGGTTTGGGGATCTCTCCCAGCTCCAGGACAGCACAATCCCAGCCAGCTGAGCACCTTCTCATCCCCTCCCCTGCAGAGCTGCAGCTCCTGCTGCCCCAGCTCCCCCAGCACGGAGCAGAGAGCAAATCCCACAGCAAACTCCTCAGAGCAGGTGGGATTCTCCTTGCCCTTTCCTCTACTGGTGGCTCTCCCAAAAGCCCAGGGCTGTCACCCTGAACACTCAGCTTCTGAGCTTGCTGCCATGGTTTTCTAAGGACTTTCCCAGGACAGGAACTGTAAACACAGATATGTGAACATTCCTTCTGTTCCACGTCCTGTGATGGGCATCTCTCATGGCCAGTGCAGTGGGAAAGTGTTATCCTGACCATCCCATCCCTGGCTGTGGGCAGAAACCTGTAAATCCTGGGAGGAAAAATAAACTTTCTCTTTCTTTCACCACACCTGGAGCTGTGTCTGTGTGATCTGTTCATCTCCAGCAGTAACACAGGGCACGTTCCAGGGCTGCTCCTTCCACCAGGGGAACCTGAGCTCGTTCAAAGTGTCCACGGCAGCGGCTCAGGAACTTCCCAGCGCTCACAATTCCCGTCATCCACCCAAAAAAATTCTGCTGATTGCAGACAGCGTTTCTCACCACGGATTATTTGACACCCAGACTGTATGTTAGGGAATAAATTATTTTGTTCTGTTCCTAACTGATCACAGTCATGAATTCTGATTTGCTGACACTGAGTCCCAAACAAAAGCACAGAACCTTGTCTAATAGTGCTATGAAAAGGGATATTCAGGAAATATTAACAAGTTTCATATGGAAATTTATGTAAATAGAAACCATAACTCAGTTGAAAAGATTCAGTTGAATGTATAGAAAGAGTCTGAAAGCCAAGGTTCTCATGATAAAACATAAATTGAGACTTAGTCTTTACAACCCAAATGTTGTGCTTTCTGGTACAGAACAAAGAAGGGAAAACCAGAAGCTTCGCTTTAATTAAAAAGTGAAACATTTCCCAGTTTGGAGTTTAGGATCTGCAGTGGGGCACTTTTCCAGGATTGTCAACAGAGCCTTTCAAATGGCATCTCTGTGGAAAAAACATTGCAGATCAATGTCCCTGGGCAGGGACCCCTTCCTGGGGACACAGGGACCCTTCCTGGGGACACAGAGACCCTTCATGGGGCACAGAGACCCTTCATGGGACACAGAGACCCTTCCTGGGGACACAGAGACCCTTCCTGGGGACACAGAGACCCTTCCTGGGACACAGGGACCCTTCTTGGGGCACAGAGACCATTCCTGGGGACACAGGGACCCCTTCCACTGGCCCAGCTGCTCCCAGCCCTGTCCAGCCTGGCTTTGGGCACTGCCAGGGATCCAGGGACAGCCCCAGTTGCTCTGGGCACCTGTGCCAGGGCCTGCCCACCCTCCCAGGGAAGGATTTCCCATTAATATCCAGTGATCCTGCTCCCTTCAGGCCAATCCATGCCCTTGTGGGAAGTCCCCCTGCAGACTTCTCACATTCCCTTTGGGTTCTGGGGTCCCCTTTGAGCTCTGGGGTCCCCTTTGGGTTCTGGGGTCCCCTTTGAGCTCTGGGGTCCCCTTTGGGTTCTGGGGTCCCCTTTGGGCTCTGGGGTCAGCCACTGCCACCCCACCAGACACCCTGATCCTGATGATCTCCTGATGCAGACCCAAGTGGACACTGAGCTTTCTCTGGTCCTGGATACCTTCATTAAGGTGATTTCCAACCTGCCCAGAGCCAGCTCCTCCATATCTGGTCTGAGCTTTGCAAAGACCATGTATTTTAATTAAAGACTTTAATTAGTCTGCCCATAATCTGTCAGAGCTCTCATGCTGAGACATAATTAATGTCTTACCTCTACCTTGCCACTTCCACTATGTGTGTGCTTTCCAAATAAATCTGCTCTTGTGTTTGAAGGGACAGAACAATAACAGCACTTGGCACTTCCTCCTGCTGGAATAACTGAGTTGTGCATTTATCAAGGGGCTTTCTCTGAGGCTGTCCAAAGGGCAGAGAGAGCCGTGTGTGTACTCAGCACATCGCAAGATTGAGCCTCCAGCACACAATCAATATTTATAAATTATGCTCCAGCCTTAAGGCAGCCTGGGACATTCTGGGGGTGCTGGGTTTGTTTGGCTTCCAGAAGGAAAATACCAAAGGCCAGAGTCTGAGGGGTGTTGGAAACCAAACTTCCAGCACTCAAAATTCAAAGACAAGTTTCCATTTTGGCAGTGAAATAAGAGTTTACACTGTCAGGATTGCAGCGTGTTGGGTCTGAGGCTTCACTGCCAAGGGGGTTTCAGGTCTGGCTGATCTCTGGCTGCTGGCACTTGCAGCTCCTGCAACTGAATCACACAGAGTCACCCCAGCACTGCAGAACTGGGGCAAGCAGCTAAAGAAAAGGGCTGCAGGATTGCACCATGGACATCTCTGCTGTCCTGCCGAGATCCTGGCTCCTCCCTGGCTGTGGAGAACCCATCCCTCACCCCATTCCTGCCCCATCTCACCCCATCCCTGCCCCACAGCTCAGCCCAGCTGTCTCTGCAGTGCCAGGGTGATGTTCCCTGGATCTGGAGCCCTGGGCTGGGGCTGTTGTTGAGTCACTGTCTCAGCCAGGCAATAATTTGGTTATTAACGAGGGGACGCCACGGCTGGGCCGCTAATGAGCCCCAGCTCCCTCCCGTGGGTTTGCTTTTCTTCCCCCTTCAAATTGCCATTTCAGAGTGAATTATTTCTGCCTGCATCTTTGTCAGGGAGCAGAGTAGCAGCACCCCTGCCCTGTGCTCCGGTGCCAGGCTGGCTGTGTCCCTGTCCCTGTCCCTGTCCCTGCACTTGGCTGAGCAGAGCACAGACCATCCTCCCATCTGTCTTCCTTAAGTGGCACGAGGCTCCTCGGCACTGGATAGAGACATCATTTTTATTGCTCTGAGTTCTGCTGCTTGTTTTTGCTCTGAATTATTTACTAACCCACTCCTGAGTGGGGAGAGGCGTGGGGCTGCAGGAGAGGCAGCGCTTCCAAATTGGGCGGTGGGAGGAAGAGCAAACAATTTCCCGAGCATCACTCAGAAACTCTGCTGTGATTTTCTCGCCTTTGTTCCATCTCGTGTTAAACATGTTTGTGTCAGGCAAACAACCCACATTAGATGGAATTTCACACCATTCAAAGCATCAGTGTCTGCAGCCTTAATGTGTATTATGTTCAAACATGCAACGTAATCCATCACAAACCCCTGCAGACCTCGCGCTTCCCTCCCGATTTATCTGCTCCGAGCTCCCTCCCCGCACGCACGTAGCCAACCTTCTGTCGGTGGGTTTTTTCATTTATTTGGAAACAGCAGAGCAGATTCTCAGTCAGTGTTCGCTATCACAGCTCCTCTGGCTGCCTGCCCGTGGATTTATCCCAGCACCGGGGCCGGGCGCGTTGCTGGCTGCAATCTGCGGCTGCAGCATTTGCCGGGGGTTTATCCCGGGTCTGTTCCCACACTGACCAAACCTCTCTCATCACACCCTGCACGGCTGGCAGGGCCCTCCCCACCCCAGGAATCACCTGGGAAAAATCCGTCCTTTGGCCAGGAGGAAAATGTTTGGAAATGAGAGGATTGCAAAAGGAGGGAGGGCGGCTCTGGAGGAGCCTGAGCCGGGGCAGCAGCGCTGCTGCTCCGTGGGGTTTGCAGCTGAGAAAAGAAGCAAAATGGACTGGAAAGGGGAAAAAAACTTTAGTTTTGTTTTCAGGAATTAATGCAAACAAAGCCAAAACCAACAAACCCAAACCCAGCCCAACAGGAAGGAAAAATCTGTATTTGGGCTGAAGCAGAGGAGCTGTGACCCCTCTGAAAAGGATCCTGAAATAAGTACCAGGGACACTTCAGATTGTAACAAATATTGAATTGGACTGTATGAACTATGAAGTTTTAATTTAAAGAGCAACACTGTGCTGAAAAGCACGCTGGTCTTCACTGAGAAGGCTTTCCTTGCAAAGAGACCGCCAGTGAATTTTGAACCATTTTTTGAGTCTATCTGGTTCTCTGATAGAAATAGCAGGAAATATTGTGGCATGTCTAATTTTGTTTTTCACTGGAGACTTAATTTTTTCCTTCAAACTCATTTTTTTTAGCACAGCCTCCCCATCTCAGTTCATTTTTTCGCAGTGCACATCTTCATCTCATCACTCAGCGCTCACCATTTAGCGTATCAACATGGCAATTTCTGCAAATCAGAAAGCAAAGCCATTAACATTTGAAGTGGAAATGTTGAGTTTCTGATCATTAAATAGCTGGGAAATGTAGGAAGAAAATAACCTCCCTCTCCTTTAGTCCAAAGCTCCCAAATAAATCCCTGAGATGAGGGGTCTGGGTGAGCTGGAGTGATTCTCCCACATGGGATGGCAGTGGCCATCGTTCAGCTTTGACTTCCACGTCCATCCCAGGAACCAGGGGAAGATGCAGCAGCTTTGTCCAACCCTTTTGTGCAGGGAAAGGTGTTGGGCAGGCTCTGCCCAGGCTCCCTGGGAGTGGACACAGCCCCAAAGCTGCTGGAGCTCCAGGAGTGCTTGGACAACGCTCCCAGGGTGGGATTTGGGGTGTCTGTGGGGCCAGGAGTGGGATGGATGATCCCGTGGTCCTTTCCCACTCAGGACATTCCGTGATTCAGCACTCCCAGCTGGCTGTGAGTCCCTGTGTTTGGTGGCCCTGTGGCACCAGCGGGGCTTTTTGCAGGAGCAGCCGTGAGCTCATCCCTGGGGATGTCCCAGAGCTGCCCCTTGCAGGGAGAGGGGCTGTTCCCAGAGCTCTGCTCTGCAGGGTGGGCACACACCCCTCCACTGCCCCCAGACCTCTGCAGAGCCCCTCGCTGGGGTCTGAGGCTGCTGCCATGCGTGGGGCTGGAGCAGAAGGGGAGGCTGGGCTGTGCTGGGGGAGCTGTGCTCGGGGCCAGCTGTCTGCTCCCCCTGCCTCAGCGCTCCCTTCACGCCTTCCCCAGGCACCGCCAGACTCCTGGAGCTCTGTTTGTCCTGGAGCTCCATCTGCTCCCGCTGCCACCCGGGGCTGCTGCTGGATCGGGGGGCACGGGGACCCCGCTGTGTGCCTGGCACGGGGACCCTGAATTGTACCTGCACAGGGACCCCAAAATGTACCCAGGATGGGAAACCTCAAATTGTACCAGCACAGGGACCCCAAATTGTACCAGCACAGGGACCCCAAATTGTACCCAGGATGGGAAACCTCAAATTGTACCAGAACAGGGACCCCAAAATGTACCCAGGATGGGAAACCTCAAATTGTACCAGCACAGGGACCCCGAATTGTACCAGCACAGGGACCCTGAATTGTACCCAGGATGGGAAACCCTAAATTGTACCAGCACAGGGACCCCAAATTGTACCAGCAGAGACCCCAAATTGTACCCAGGATGGGAAACCTCAAATTGTACCAGCACAGGGACCCCAAAATGTACCCAGGATGGGAAACCCCAAATTGTACCAGCACAGGGACCCCAAATTGTACCAGCAGAGACCCCAAATTGTACCAGCAGAGACCCCAAACTGTACCAGCACAGGGACCCCGAATTGTACCAGCACAGGGACCCCAAATTGTACCAGCACAGGGACCCCAAATTGTACTAGCACAGGGACCCTGGTGTGTCCCCAACACAGAGACCCCAAATTGTCCCAGCACAGGGACCCCAGTGGGGGCTGGAATTAGGAATTAGGTGATCTTTAAGTCACATCCCACCCAAACCACTCTAGGATTCCGTGTTTCTCTGACCCTGCTGCTGCTGATTTGGGACATTTGCAGAGTGGACTTGGAATTTGGGACTGTGGCTGCAGCACATTTTAGGTTCCAAGCTCAAAAACTTCGGTTGCATATTTTAATGTGTGTGATTTAGGGAAATATGGTCCATTCCATCTGTTTTGCATTAATTTGAATGACTGATTAAAAATACAGGTTGAGATATTACAGCTACTAATAATTTCTCCACATGGCTGGCTCTTAACGGATGGAGGGAAAATTGGGAATAAGGCTTTTTATCAATTTCCACAGGCAAGCTTTGCCATAATCCTTTTATTTCACCGAGAAACGTGTTTGTTTGTAGACATTTTATTTGTTTAACAATTTCCCTCTTTTTCTTAATCTTTTCAGCAATTATGTCATCTTCTATAAATATTTAAACTATTTTAATTCTTCATAAGAATTATTCTATTTGACTTTGTCCTTGTCCCAGAAGCTTCAGCTCCTTTCCAGCCCCCTCAGCCTGGTGTCCCAGTGACCGTCCCTGGTATTGTCCAGAAGACTCAGCTGCCATTCAAGCCTCAAAATTTGGAATAATTTTCTCTGGCTTCCCCCAGTGCATTGTTTGTCCTCCACCTGATTTATGGACTCGTTTGGCCCTTGACTTCCTGGCATCCTGGTCTGAATTGAACATTTTTTTTCTGTTTTGTAATCCCTCGCCAGTTTGTCCTGCAGCACGATTTTTAACTTGCTTCAGGTTTTGTGTCCAGGAAAATAAGCAGAATATTGAGTAGGGAAAGAGATGTTTCATTAACACCAACACTGACATCACAAATATATCTTCTAATTGTTCCTCTAAAGGTGAAATCAATAGCTGGGCTGAGACATTTCTAAAAAATTCCACATGGCATTTTTATTGGAGATGAATGTTGCTGAGAATTGGAGAGCTGCTGTTTGCATGACTGATCTGCCCAATTTGCTGCGTATTTCTCATAAATCTGAGAAGGAAAAAAAATAAAATTATGTTGAGATCCTCTCACAAAAACAGGGGTAGTAGATCAGTGAGAGAAGGCAAACTAAAGAGCTGAAAGCCATTAGAGCTGGCTTGGCTTCTGCTGATCTCCCTCCTTGGATATTTCCATTTTCCCAGCTCAGAGGATGCATCTGGTGCTGACCCCGACCTCCCCACGGTGTTCATCATGTTTGGGTGGGGTAAAAAACCACAAAACACAAATCAAGGGGAGCACCCAGAGCTCTCCTCACACGTTTGGTGAGCAGTGATTTCCCTCTCAGATGTCTCAGATGTCCAAATTTGTTAAGACAAGGCTTTGCCAAGGTCAGCACGAGTGACGAGCAGCTCTGAGATGATTTGGAAGCCACCAGGGTTTGTTGCTGCAGTGCCCACACCGCCTGCAGCCGGGCTGAGCTACGGGAGGAGCTCAAACCCGTGGTTCTCCAGAGCCTGATGGATGAAGAGAGAGGATTCTGCAGAGCAGAACTGCCCAGCTCCGTGTCTGGAATGGGAATGGGCTTCTGGGAGGGTCCAAACTGCACACCTGGGGCCGGGTTGGTCAAAGCTGGTCCTGAATCCTCTCCTGCCCCAAAGCTGCCCAGTCATTTCCAGTGCCCAGGAAACGGTGCCAGGTTCTGGTGGTGATGGGAAATGCCACACACAGGCCAGGCCATGGAAATCTGTGGCTGGTTTCAGGTGGATTGAAACCTGGGGAAGCTGTTTAACCTGCTGAGTAAAGAGGAGCAGAGGGCTGGAGGAAAATCAGGAGGTGTTTGGTGAGGAGGCAGCGTGGGCAGGCTCAGAGCTGCTGACCCAGCTCCATCACCTCTCTTTGATGGCTCAGGCTTTGTTTGTGTTGCCTGAAACCACTCATTGCAGCACTTGCATAAACGCTGCTCCTGCTCCAGAGACCTTGGGGCTTTCATTCCCGCTTTGTGATTGCTGGTAAATGTCATCATTTCTTGCATTGTGCAAATGCTGCAGAACGTGCTGTTCCAGCTTTCCAAGGCAAGGTCAGGCTGGGCTGACAGAGGGAATGTGTTCACTCACACTATTAAATGAAATCTGGGGTTCCAGAGAGAGGGGAATGGCAGCTGCTGATCCAGGGATGGAGAGGCACAGAGCTGCCAGCATTTCCATGGCTTTGAGGCAGAAATTTCCAGTCCTGGGTGATGAAGGCCCTTTGGAGGGGCTGTGTTTCCCTTTCTCCTGCTGTGACTCAGGACATCCCCAGTGGAACAGCTGCAGCTCCTTTTCCAGAGCTCTGCTTCAGGTGCTTCGACCCTCGACACCAGCTCAGGTGTGTGCTGAGGGGAGCTCCCAGCAGGACACCTTTGTGCAGCAAAATGACCACGGATTAAACCAAGGATTAAAGCAGTGGTGCTGGTTTGATATCCCAGTTTGAGAATTAAAGCAGTGGTGCTGGTTTGATAACCCAGTCCAGGGATTAAAGCAGTGGTGCTGGTTTTATATCCCAGTTTGAGAATTAAAGCAGTGGTGTTGGTTTGATATCCCAGTCCAGGGATTAAAGCAGTGGTGCTGGTTTTATATCCCAGTTTGAGAATTAAAGCAGTGGTGCTGGTTTTATATCCCAGTCCAGGGATTAAAGCAGTGGTGCTGGTTTGATATCCCAGTTTGAGAATTAAAGCAGTGGTGCTGGTTTTATATCCCAGTCCAGGGATTAAAGCAGTGGTGCTGGTTTGATATCCCAGTTTGAGAATTAAAGCAGTGGTGCTGGTTTTATATCCCAGTCCAGGGATTAAAGCAGTGGTGCTGGTTTTATATCCCAGTTTGAGGATTAAAGCAGTGGTGCAGGTTTTATATTCCACAGTGTCCTGGTGTGGATGTGGGATGATGTCCATGCTTCCCCCTGCCCTCTCCTGAGCCCAGCAGCCAAAGCCAGGGCAGATCTTTGCTCTTCCTTTGACCACAGCTGCCAAATTAAAGTCCCTGCACTGACACCAGAGCTTTGCACAGCTCCCAGTCGATGCCTCAGTCCCTCCCCGTTCTCTGCTGTGATTAAAAACGTGTCCCTAATTAAGCTAACAAGGAATTGTTAATTGGCACAGGGTCCCCCTCTGAGTGTCACCGTTGTGACAGCAGAAGGAGCACAAGGGAGGTGACAGGGTCCTGCTGGGATTTGGGGTGGCAGCTGTGGGTGCAGGGCACAGGGAGCTGGGACAGGGCTGGCACTGAGGTGAAATGGGGATTTTTGAGGTGTTGGTGACCTTTTCTAGTGCTGCCTTGCCAAAACTTGGCTTTGAATCCCCCAGGGAGGTGAATGAGTTCAGGATTGGGTCCCCAGTGTCCCAACTTCCTTTAATTTTAGAAGTAAAAAGAGCGAGGTAGAGCTGAGAGCTGCCAGGAGCAGCTCGTGCTCGGAGAAGCACCCACTTGGCTTTCGCTGAGGGAGAGGTTAAGTTTTATTTTATTATCACTTGTGTTCAAGGCAGACTCAAAGATTTCTGTGGAGATCAAACCCCTGTGACGGTAACAGCTCTGCTGACACCTGGGAATGACATTCCCTGCAGGAAGAGCTGGCAGTCACTGAGCTCCCAGCAAGTTGGGGAGAGGCTTTTCCTCATCAGTGTTTTCTTGGCAAAGACTGGGCCTTGTCACCAAACCCTGCACTAAATTAGGCTGGGGTTTTTTTGGGTTTTTTTTTTACATAAATAAAGCTTTTGAACATGACAAGTTTGAAATGCTCAGCGTCTCCCTGGCTGGGATTTCCAGAGTCCTGCTAGAAACGTTCCTGGGGATAACGGGAAGGGTGCAGGGAGAGGAGTGGGGCTGCAGAGGGCTGTGGATGTGTCAGAGTGGTAAAAAGTGAATCAGAAAGGGGCAGCAGAGCTCTGGGTGAGGCTGTCCTGGAGAGCTGGGGGTCAGGGACAGGGTTAGGGACAGGGTTTGTGGGGCTGGCAGATGAAGCCAGGCCAGGCCCAGCGTTAGGGACAGGATTTGTGGGACAGGGTTTGTGGGGCTGGCAGGATGGAGCCAGGTCAGGGACAGCATTAGGGACAGGGTTTGTGGGGCAGGATTTGTGGAGGGTTTGTGGGCTGGCAGGATGGAGCCAGGCCAGGCCCAGCGTTAGGGACAGGGTTTGTGGGGCAGGGTTTGTGGGGCTGGCAGGATGGAGCCAGGCCAGGGACAGGGTTTGTGGGGCTGGATTTGTGGGACAGGGTTTGTGGGGCAGGGTTTGTGGGGCAGGGTTTGTGGAGGGTTTATGGGGTGGCAGGATGGAGCCAGGCCAGGGACAGGGTTTGTGGGGCAGGGTTTGTGGGGCAGGGTTTGTGGAGGGTTTGTGGGACAGGGTTTGTGGGGCAGGGTTTGTGGGACAGGGTTTGTGGGGCAGGGTTTGTGGAGGGTTTATGGGCTGGCAGGATGGAGCCAGGCCAGGCACACTCGCTTTGCCCCGTGTCCTTGCCCAGGCCAGGCCTGCAGTGCCACTCCCCAGAGGAGCAGACAAAGGGTTAATGGGGCTGGTTTGGCTGCAGAGCTCGGGGATGGAGGAATCCCAGCCCTGGCACAGCCCTCGCTCCATCTGCAGCCTCGCCACTGATATTTTCCCTCATGGTTTTTCCTTCCCGAGGCTCTCCCGTTCCAAGGCAGGGCTGGGGTGGCAGAGCTGCCTCTGGAACCAGGCTTTGTTCATCCAACCTCCCCGTCTGGGTGCTCAGCACAGCTGATTTCTCTCTCCTTCCATCCCATTTCCACCCCAGCACAAATATCAGACAGATTGGAGCCCGTGCTGCCCTGCAGACTGGCAGGTGCTGTTTTGAGCACGCTGCCTTTTATTGAGAGATAATAAAATATGCTCTTTTAGGAGCCTGCCCTGTGATGGGTAAAGCCCAAGTGACACACGGAGCGTGAGGCAGCGCTGGGGAAACTTCAGGCAGCTCAAATCTCTGTCCTGGGTCTGCTCCATCAAACTGCAGAGCGAGCAGGGGGAGATGAAACAGCATCAAAGCACCTTCCCTTTATCAACTGCTTGTATCTGGTGCTTCAGGTTGGAGCCTTCCTGAGAAAATCTCTGGCTTTCATGCCAGATGCAATCACCAATTTCCTTCCGTGGATGGAGGCACAGACCTCCAGAGCCAGACCTGTGCTCTCAGGTGTGCCAGGGGAGCTGGGATTCATCCTGTGCTGAGCAGGGCACGGGGCCCGAGCTCCTGAGGGGGCTTTGAGCAAACACAGCCCCGCTGCTTGGAGCTGATCCTGGGTTTAGCACTCAGGCTCCAGCTCCTTCTGAGCCTATGAAACATTTCAAAAGTGTGGGAAATGCTCCAATCCCTGCGTCACTCTGTGCACCCACAGCCCGTGCCTGGGAGATCACAGCCCTGGCAAAGGCACAGCTGGGCCAGCCAAGGTGATTTATTGGGGTTCCATTGCTTCCTTCTTGTCACCTCCAGAACGCCCGGGTTCCAAACTGAGCTGGGCTTTCAGGTGGGTTTAATCCCTGCAGGGGAGGGAATGCAGGTGGGTTTAGTCCCTGCAGGGGTGGGAATGCAGGTGGGTTTAGTCCCTGCAGGGGTGGGAAATGCAGGTGGGTTTAATCCCTGCAGGGGTGGGAATGCAGGTGGGTTTAGTCCCTGCAGGGGTGGGAAATGCAGGTGGGTTTAGTCCCTTATCTGAACTCCAGCCCTGAGGAGTGCTGATCTGAGCCCACAGCTCCGTTCCACCTGCTGGCTGCTCCCAGCTGGAAACGCATCTCAAACCCTGCTCAAGTGACAGATTTGTCATCAAATCTACTGTGTTCTGTCTGGGCTGATAAGGATGCCACTCCATGGATCACTCGAGGAGAGGTGTCTCAGAGACAGAGAAAAGCTCATATTTCTGCTCACTGAGGTGTTGCTGACACAATTTAGCATGTGGTACCCAGCTCATTTGGAATTCAGCGCCGACTTCATCCGCATCATAAAGTGAATCCTGTTTTACAATTCCCTTGAACATTCTCTAAATGATGGCATCTCAAAACAAGCAGAACAGTTTATGTGGTGGGGTTGTGCTGCTGAAATTAATTCTTAGCTCTGTAATCCAGGGTATCAGTCAGACACACACGGGCAGGGGGCTGCAGGGATGGGGAACTGAGGGACCCCGGGGTCTGCACAGCTCATCCCTGAAATCCCTCACCCCTGGGCTCCCAGAGGAGCAGCCATGGTGAGAATCAAATGGAAGTTTGGCCCTGAATAAAAACCCATGTGAACTGAGTCAGAATCTGGGGAGGTGTTTGTTTTCCCAGGGAATATTTACTTGTAAATATCAAGGCTTTTCTTGGAAACAAATCAGTTACAGTGGAACAGATCTCTGCTAGAATTCCTGGTTCTGATTTTCCAACTTGGACTGGCAGCACCAATCTCTGCCTCGTTATCTTATCTCCAGTGCTGCCACTTCCCTGGCAGGTGATCCTGGCCTGAAAAGCAGATGCAGACCCACAGGTGGAGGCCTGCAGCATGTCACATTTGTCATTTGATTCAGAACTTCCTGCATTTCAATAATTCAGAGGCAAAGGGCGCTCCAGGCACCAGAGCAGCAGCAGTTGGGCAGTGATCGCTTATCTGAGCCAATAAATGATGGATAAATGCACATTAAAGCTGGACCTGTGCTCCAGGTGTGTAAATCCCCCCTCTAAAGCATCCTTGGAGTCATGGCTGGGACTTGCAGCTCTGTGAGAGATGTGAGGAGCAGCCATCCCACAGAGCTGAAGTGAAACTCTCCCATGCTGATGGTTTGGTTTAAAATCAGTTTTCCATCTCATGTGTGAGGGGGTGTGGAGGTGCTGGGGGCAGCAGAGCCACAACAGAGCCCTGCTGTCCCCAGTCCCCAGGGACAGAGGTGCTCAGTGTCTGCTCTCCAGCCCTGCAGGGTGCTGGGTCCCATCACAGCACTCAGGACACTCTTCCCTCTGCACTAAACTGGAATTGAATATTCACTGGAGGAACCCCAGCGAGGCCAGGGCAGAGCAGGAGAGCTGGGGCTCTGCAGGAGTCCCTCTGGAAAACGGGTTGGAATCCAGGTGGGGACACAATTAAAGTGTCAGGAGCTAAGTGAGATTTTACTGTAGGGTAAAGTTTTATTTATTTTTGTTAAGCTGCCTTTTCCTGGCGCAGGGAGAACCAAACCTTGCAGGAGCTGTGCCTGGAGCTGGTGTCTGTCACAGATCCATGGCTGGGGTCCATGGAATTGGCAAAACCAGCTGCTCTGAGCAGAACTAAATCATCCCAACCCCTCCAGGCTGTGTCCCACGGCTCTGGGACATCCTCAGGCACTCCCCAGTTCCCTTTGGGTCAGATCCTGCTCTGTCCAGGCTGGGAGGAGCTGTGGGAGCTGATCCCTCCGTGGATCCTGCGCTGCTCCATCCCTCCCAGCTGGGAACCCACTCAGGAAGTTTCAAAGAGAAAATGCTGTGATTCATTCTTCTGTGACCAATGGATTACAGGCAATTATTCCAAAATTATATCCACATTTCCATCCACTTTCTTTGAAAACAAATGGAATCCAAAGAAAAAAGAAAAGAGAGGGGAAGGCAGCTCATTGAATAGTTCTGAAGTGAGAGAAGTGGCTCTCATTACTGCAGCTCATTCCCTGAGTGTTTGGCCTCAGAATCCACAGCTCCTGATTGTTATTTGTATTTTTTTCCCAAGAGGATGCAGATTCCAGTCCTTTCCACTGCCATTTTCCCTGCCTTGGATGTGAACTCTGAGTTTCTTGCTCTTGCTGCTCCCCTTTGTTTTGTGCTGATATATCAGCACACCCAGCTCATTCTCCAGGCAGACTCAATACTTCTGATTTGTTTGCAATCCACCTGAACCCTCCTGTTTGCCAGATTTCCCAGCCCCTTAATGCAGGCCTGAGCTGAGCATCCAAAGGTGGGGTTAATGCCAAGTCCCTGTGAAGCTGCCTGGGGCTGAGCCCTGCTCCTGTGCAGGGATTGCCAGCGAAGGGAGAGCTGCTCATTTCCATGCAGGGAAATGATCAATCCTCTGTCATTGCAGGAACGTGAATAAACGAGGCACTGCTCCTCTTTTCCCTCCCTGCTCTGTGCTCCAGGCAGCTTTGTCTGTGCAGTTTCAAAGACTTCGAATTTCCCTGTCCTGGAACCAGGGAGTGCTTTGGGTTGGAAGGGACCTTAAAAATCTTCCCATCCCACCCCTGCCAGGGGCAGGGACACCTCCCACTGTCCCAGGGATCCAGGGACAGCCTCAGCCTCTCTGGGCAAGAGCTTTTCCTCCCCTGGAGCTCTGTGTCCTCTCCAGGCTGGCACCGTCCCTGTGGCCACCTGCAGCGGGAGGGATTTGGTTCTTGAGTCAAATTCTGCCCCTCTGAGCTTCTCCTCCCATCCAGAGTGGGGAATGGCCACGTTTAAATATGATTTTATAGTTCATTTCTACTGCTTAGCACCTGTTGCAGCTGATTAATGAAGTAGCTGCAGGTCCTGATGATATAAATTAGGATGATGAACACAGAGCTGCACTGAACATCACAGGCCAGGCTTAATTCCTAAGCTGCCCTCATTTTTTCCTGTGAAGGATTCAGTTTGGCTTTTAAGAGTGTTGCACACAGAAGAAATGAAAGAATTAATCCCTCTAGCAGGGGGAAAAAAGGTAAATTTGCACATATTTGAAACGTCTCGGGTCTCATTTCTGAAAGTCTGGATAATGTGGTCAGAGCATCTTCACACAGATCCTGTGGGTAAACACCAGGATTGGATTTAATGATCAGAGTGCTTTAATTAATTGGTTTTCATATTCAATTTGTCTGTGGATACACAGCTGAGTGTGTCCCCCCCTGCACCCCCAGCTCAGGAAATGCAGATTTGGGGATTTCAGCACCAACAGCCGCTCCTGGAACTTTGATGGAGGGAATTGAAGAAACCTTGCCACCATTCCCGTGTCACATCCTGACATCCTCTAATGACTTCCAGCCTTTTGTGAGCAGCAATGCATCTGCCTTTATGTATTTACATAGATATACACCCAGCCTGGAAATCAAATCTAATTTCCTGCCTGCTGAAACCATCTATAAAGGTAAATGCAGGTGCTGGGTTATTTTTTTTTTTTCTCTTATTCCCTTTCATAGTCATGATGCATTTCATGATTTCTTTGCTTTACAGCATCCTTTCAAATGACACATTTTATCAGTTCTCTGGGGAGTATTGATGTTTTGCCCTTTTAAACATGTCATTTGATTTTTTTGATGTTCCTCTCTTACTCTCCATCTGTTTCCTTGTAATGCTTTCATTTGGTGGCAATTTTTCATTGAGTCCCCAAAGGTTTTTTTTTTTCCAGGAGTTGCCTTGAGCTTATTTTATTTTTTATCCCCCCTTGTGTTTGGAAATGTTTGACATGTGACCCAATTCCTCCCGTGGGAGTGGGGCTGCTCCTGTTCCCCCCACAGTTTTATTTAGGGATTTCAGCATGCAGAGCACATTTTCCTGCCTTCAGCATCCCTGGAGATTCAATCAGAGAACAATTTTTAAAAACAAATGAGGAGAAAACCCCTCAGTTACGTTTTTTGATTGTGGACAGGGTTTGTGTGGCTTTGGAGAGGTTTCCAGAAAAACAGAAATAAAGGGGATATCAGAGAGCTGTGCTTCCCTGCTCCCCTCTGCTTTTCCTGTTCCTTTCCCCAAAGCAGAGTTCACAGCAAGATTCCAAATGGGAATTGCCCTTTGAAAATATTTCCACAGGTTTCTCTGAGTGGTTTTTGAGGGAAACACCGATGGGAAGCCGAGCTCTGAAGGAGGGAGCTCCTTCCCTAGGAGTTCCCCAGGGTTTGGAGGGTTCTGGCCTGGAGAGGTGCCAGGAATTCCTGAGCTTGGAGCTCAGCTGAAGTCAGGAAGTCCCTGCCTCAAACACAAAAAGTTCAGCTCCTCTAATTCTCATTTTTAGTGAATTTAGTCAAATCTGATTATTTTTAATTTCCTTCTCACTGCTGTTGCTGGCCCAGTTTTCAGCTGAGCAGCACAAGCCCACCCTGGAAATGTCAGAAATCCATGGAAAAATGTGTGTGAATGCCTCATTCGGGCCCACCAGCCCCATCTTGGCCCAGGGAGTTTAACAGGTTGGAGCAGAATTTTATCCCTGGACTTGTGAACACAACTCCCAACTGTTTGCTACTAAATAACTCCTCTGGAAATAAATTCTGAATTATGTTCAGTGTCTGAGCATGGAAGTTGTGTGGGGATCATTTCCAGCTTGGCTGCAGCAGCCTGAGCTGATATTTTCCAGCAGTTTTTCACGTGCTGTAAAGGATATTTACATCAGGCCAATCCATAACCCCGGCATTATCTGGAATACCGTTTCCAGGTCTGTTCCTATCAAGGATGACTTAAGGGACAGGGGATGTTGAGCTGCATTAGCACAGCAGATGGAGCATTATTCCAGCCTGGATGGCAGGAGAACACAGAGCTCACCTCCAGACTCAGCAGATGTCAATTTATATTAACGAGCGCAGGCAACACACGATGGATTTGATTTTCCTTGTAACCTGTCTCCATTACAAAACATCTGCATACATTATACCCCATTCCAGATGTTTAAAATTAATGCTGTAGCAAACAGCTCCCATTTTTGCCTTTCGCTGATAATTTTTTTTGTCAGCACAGAAAGGAGGTCTGGTAAAAAGCAGAGAGCTGCTGATGGGCTGGCTGTGTTTGGGAGTCTATTACACCATCAACTGCACTTCCACAGGCTGCTAAAAGCAGCACTAAGGCTGCTTGTCACATATTTATGAGCTTCTGAAGCCTCCTGTCCCTTTTGTTATCCCTTCCCCTGGCAGAGCAGAGCCCTGGGTTGATGCAGGGAGGATGAGGCTGTGCTCCCTGTCCCATCCCTCCTGGTGTGGCACTTTGGAGCTGTCACCCTGGAGCTGGGGACAAGGAGCTGTGCGTGGGGCATCGGGGCTGGCCCTGTCACAGCTCCCCGGGAAATGGATGGAGCTGTAATGAGCAGCAGATAAACTCCTTTGATCTTAGCGCCCTTTATATTTTTCTTTATCTTTGCTGTGATCTCCAGATGAATTTCCGAAGGGTGCAACCCTAAATCTTCAGTCTGCAATCAGCTGTAAATCCCAGAGCTGGAGAGCCTCAAAAGAGCCCTTCAGGGAAACAGGCAGGGCCTGGGGAATGGCTGGGGAATTATTCATGGAATAATTGGGGCAATTGATCTGGAGAGGTTTTGTGATTCTGCCCATTTCTCCTCCTGCAAAGCTTTTCCTGCAGCAGGCTCAGATGGGAGCTGGGGGTCACTGCTCGTGAGGAGGAGGAGCTCTGCAAAGGATGAAGGAGTTTGGGTGTTCTCAGGGAGAGGGTGAAGGAGTTTGGGTGTTCTCAGGGAGAGGGTGAAGGAGTTTGGGTGTTCTCAGGGGAGGGGGTGAAGGAGTTTGGGTGTTCTCAGGGGAGGGGATGAAGGAGTTTGGGTGTTCTCAGGGAGAGGGTGAAGGAGTTTGGGTGTTCTCAGGGAGAGGGTGAAGGAGTTTGGGTGTTCTCAGGGGGAGGGTGAAGGAGTTTGGGTGCTCTCAGGGGAGGGGATGAAGGAGTTTGGGTGTTCTCAGGGAGGGGGTGAAGGAGTTTGGGTGTTCTCAGGGAGAGGGTGAAGGAGTTTGGGTGTTCTCAGGGCAGAGGGGTGAAGGAGTTTGGGTGTTCTCAGGGCAGAGGGGTGAAGGAGTTTGGGTGTTCTCAGGGTGTCCCACAGGGGTTTGGGTTGGCAGGACCTTAAATCCCATCCCATTCCACACCCTGCCCTGGGCAGAGACACTTCCACTGTGCCAGGTTGCTCCAGCCTGGCCTGGGACACTCCCAGGTGTGTTTATATCTCCCATCACACACAGATATGTGCACATTTGAATTCTGGGGTTGGAATTAGGGGAGTTTTAGGGTCTCTCCCTGTCCCAAGCCTCCTCTAGCTCCATGATTTGTGTATCTGTACGTTCCTGGATGTATCCAGGTACAGAAATGCCCATCTCAGACTCCCTGGAGCAGCACAAAGCTCCTGTTGGTAAATGGTCTCCAGCTGCTCAGGTGTTCTCTGGGTACCAATTCACCTCTGGTCCAAATGAATTTGGCTTTTCCTGACCTGAGGGAGGGATGTGCCTTCCCCAGGGGCTGCCTGGCAGAGAATCCTCGAGGAGGCCAGCAGAAGAAATATATCTGTGTTTAATTTAGTGTGACTTGATTGTTGACTCGATTGCAGGGCAGCAGCACACCCAGAAAATGATATAAATCTTTCCTTGCCATGTGGGGGAGAACAGGGACGGACACGGGAGTACATTAATGTTCATTCTCCTTGGGAATCAATAGGAATCTGGATTTTATAAATTACTCTGCTGAACACAAGAGAAAATTCCTGGAGTGGAGCTCGAAAGAGGCAGAGAATGAAAAGCCAGGTAATTCCTTTCAAACCACTGATGATTATCAGCATCCTTGGGAAGCAGATCTGGAGGAGGCCACAGAGGAAACTCCTGGTTCATTCCCAGCAGGATGATTGCATTAATAATTAATAATTGCATTAAAGTGCAGGGACCCCAGGCCTGACCCCTGAGAGCTCCCTCAGCCCTGCATGGCCCTGCCACCCCCAGGTACAAACCTGCTCCTTGCCCTGGAGATGCCACTGGGGATCCTCAGAAAAGCTCTGGGATGTTCATCAGCAATTCAGCGTGGCATAAATGGATAACAGGAAAAGGATTAGGAGGTGGAAAAACTCCAAAACAACCCAAAAGATTTGGGAGAAGGGAGGGTGGTCCCAGGTGATTTTGGTGGGACTGGGATTTAGTGGGATTTGGAAAGTGCAGGTGAATTTTAGGGTTGAAGTGGAGCTGACAGGGAAGAGAGGTGGGAAAACAGAGGTTTATGGAAGAGAGTGAAGATGAAAAAGAAGCAGGAGAATTAAAGGTGAAGAGGAGGGAAATGGCAAGTTGAAACAAAAATCAAATCAGGCAAAAGATCAAGCTCAGAGTAAAGTGGAAACCCATCAGCAATAACATTTACTGCTGGAGCTGCTGCCCTGCGAGCACGGGGGGATCTCTTTCACTCACTGACAAATCCAAACACTCTTCCCTACAATCCTGAAGGGTTTTTGCTCCTCTCTGCTGCTGCAGCCTTCCCTCAGCAAGGTCAGGTGTGAGTTTGGACACTCCAGGTTGGGTCTGGATGAGTTCTGGACCGGCAGGAGCCCCTCTCACCTGCCAGGGGTCTCCTGAAGCTGGGAAGAACAGCTCAGGACGGGGGTAAATCCACACCTGAGGCTCAGCCTGACATCCCAGCTGGCCCCAGGCTCTGGGTTCAGCACAGAATGATATTATAAATAATATTATTATTATTCAGGTAATAATAATAATAATATAATAATGGAGATTATTTTGTCTCCAGCACGATGGGAACATTTGCTGGGCTGAGTTTGCACGGTCTCTGCAGCTCTGCCACAATCCCCCAGCACTGCCTGAGAATGGATGGCTTCAATCAGGACAGAAATGATTTCATTTATTGTTTCTCCCATTTGCATAATGCTTAATTACAAAGGGGGTCCCGGACACGTGGAAATTCCGAGGTGCTCTCCAGCCTCTGCCACCTCTCAAGCTTTCCAGCACAGAAAGTTTGTGAGGATGGATGATTCTGTTCCCTCCGTGCCTCGGTTTGTTCAGCTGGGTAATGGCAGCATGAAACCACAGCTGAGGACGGAGATGGATGGAGCAGAATTCCTCCTGCACCACACAGGAGGCAAAAAGTTGTCAAATCCTTTGGGAAAACCTGCCAGGAGCCTGGGATCTGCGTTCCTGGGCAGGGATGAGCAGGGGAACCCGGGCTGAGCTGGGGCACAGCAAAGTTTGGGAGCCCCGGGGTTCCCTGGAGGGTCCCAGGGATGGGATCAGATTATCCATGAGCCAGCAGGAAATCTCCTCCTGAAGCAATCCCAGTCTTTAATCATTATCCTGAAAGCACAAAGCAGCTCCAGACACACACCAGGCTCGCTGAAAGACTTGTCAAGACTGAAAGGGTAATTCACAAATTCACTAAAATTCCCTGCTCCACTGAGCAATGTGACAGCTCTGCCGACCGCAGTAACATTTCTATTCAAACTGGCTTTGGTGCTGGAGCTATAAATATCCCTGCAATATTTCCTGCTTCAGAACATAAAGACAGCTTTACAGTGCTGATAAAATAGAAATTACTTTCTCTCGGAGGTCTAGCTGGAATTTTAATGTCTGTTTTGCAATAAAGCAGCTCCTCCACAATTCGATTTGAGGGAAAGAAAACAAACGGTCTAATTTAGTTACAGTAATGACTCCTCTTGGGTTGTTGGCCACAGCTGAGTCTGGGCTGGTGAAGTTTGTTCTGGTGAGCACAGAGATGATTTTTATTGTAATATGAATCCTTTTTATCCTGTAAAATGTATAGGTACACACACCCCTGCTTAATTACAGCTGGGGAAGAACAAGGCCCTGGGAAGTAAAAGGTCATTAAAGTTTACAACCTCTGCCAGTGTTCCTGGGGAAACTGGCACAGCTCTAAAGCTGCTGACCAAAGATGACCTGGATTAAAAAGGGTTCTTCCATCGAAAAGAGAAATTGCAGCTATTGGGCTCATCAGAGCTGCCTTTAATTATCCATAAATGTCACTCTGGCTCTTGTTAGCTCCTCCAGAGGAAAAGGAGAGAATTTGCTCCAGAGTTTTTATTTTGTTTTGTTTTGTTTTCCATTTGTTGGCTGCAGGCAGCGGGGGGGAGACCTGAGGTGTTAAACAGGGAGTAAAAAATGATGGAAAATCAGGATTCTCCATTTTCCCTGGGGCAGGAGGGCACAGGGGACAGGGGATGGGTGAGCTCTGAGGACAGGGGATGGGTGAGCACTGACAGGGGATGGGTGAGCACAGGGGATGGGTGAGCTCTGACAGGGGATGGGTGAGCACTGACAGGGGATGGGTGAGCACAGGGGATGGGTGAGCTCTGACAGGGGATGGGTGAGCACTGACAGGGGATGGGTGAGCACAGGGGATGGGTGAGCTCTGACAGGGGATGGGTGAGCTCTGACAGGGGATGGGTGAGCACTGACAGGGGATGGGTGAGCACAGGGGACAGGGGATGGGTGAGCACAGGGGACAGGGGATGGGTGAGCTCTGACAGGGGATGGGTGAGCACTGACAGGGGATGGGTGAGCACTGACAGGATGGGTGAGCACTAAGGACAGGTCCCAAGCCAGGATGTGTCCCTGTCCTGGCCCTGCAGGTCCCTCCAGCCCACACCAGCCTCATTTCCTGATTATTCACCTCCCCTGAACTTCACCTTTGCTCTTCCTGTAGAAATAAATCCCTTTCCCCCCTGGGGTGGCCCTGCTCTGCTCTGAATGCTGCTGGAGAAGATGAAGCAGCTGCAAACAAGACAAACCTTGGGGAGAAGGGGCAGAGGAGGGGCACTGTGTCACTGACTGACAACGCTGAGAGGAGAAATTTTGTTCCTCCTTCTCTTCTCTGCTGGATTTATTTGTTTGTGGTTTAGTCTGAGCTCTCCTTGCGTGCCTGTGAAATGCCTAGCAAGCTTCCAGGGCTGCATAAATAAATAATAACTATTTAGAATCTTCTAAAAGATACATAAGTGTATTTCTTTTCATAGACCTAAAGCTAATGGAAACCTCTGAGTTTTTATTTCAATGACAAAGCAGCCCTGCAGCAGCTGTGTGGGACTCGAATGGAATCAGCTGCAAATGTTAGACACTATTTCCTTTAAAGAATTAGAATTTATAGTGCTTCAATGAATGCTGATCTACAGCCATGTAAAGGAAAAGAAATCCCTGCTTAGATATATTTTTTTGTTTTAAATTTCAAATGGGAATGTGTGATGGTGGCTTCCACTGCTCCAGGATGATGTTACAGCAAGTTCTGCTGTCACCTAGCAGGGGAGTGAGGGAGGTTTTCCAGCAACCTGTTGGCTTCTGTTCCCAGAGAGCCCTCGCTGAAACCCAGCACTGAGTGGCTGTGGGGAAGAACAAGATAAATCCTGCACAATTCCAAATGCAGAACTCTCCCTGTGCAAGGGATCTGATCCTGTCCTGCACAATTCCAAATGCAGAACTCTCCCCATGCAGGGGATCTGATCCTGTCCTGCACAATTCCAAATGCAGCAGAACTCTCCCTGTGCAGGGGATCTGATCCTGTCCTGCACAATTCCAAATGCAGAACTCTCCCCATGCAGGGGATCTCATCCTGTCCTGCACAATTCCAAATGCAGCAGAACTCTCCCTGTGCAGGGGATCTGATCCTGTCCTGCACAATTCCAAATGCAGAACTCTCCCTGTGCAGGGGATCTCATCCTGTCCTGCACAATTCCAAATGCAGCAGAACTCTCCCTGTGCAGGGGATCTCATCCTGTCCTGCACAATTCCAAATGCAGCAGAACTCTCCCTGTGCAGGGGATCTGATCCTGTCCTGCACAATTCCAAATGCAGAACTCTCCCTGGGCAGGGGATCTCATCCTGTCCTGCACAATTCCAAATGCAGAACTCTCCCTGTGCAGGGGATCTCATCCTGTCCTGCACAATTCCAAATGCAGAACTCTCCCCATGCAGGGGATCTGATCCTGTCCTGCACTCATAACGTTGCTGGATGGGTTTTGCTCTGGAATGCTTTAAACCATCCAGACAAATACTAAACTCTGGAAGAGGCATTTTTTCTGTTGAAGAAATATCAGGACCCATCTGGCAGAGTTGTTATTTGTGGAGGGAAAAGCTTTTATTCCAGAGGATAAATGATTCCTCTGGAGCAGCGTTCCTGCTCTGCCTCTCAGGCCCTCACTGGGTGCCCCCAGCGAGAACCAAACCCAAGCAGAGCTCCCAATTACAGGGAAATTTTACTAAATTTTACTAAACCTCCACTGGAAAAGGTTTTGACATCTGTAGGTGAGGAGGATTGCCAGGATGAGACACAAATATCTGGTGGGGAGGAGAAAAAGCCACCAAGAGCCCATTTCCTTTTACAGAGTCACCCCAAAGGGATGCCAGGACCTGCTCTGGTAAATCCAAACGTGCCCAGGTGTGACAGCCTCAAAAAGGGAGGATAAACACAGAATGTTGGGTTTGAAAATGTCAATTTTTCAATGCTCACACCTTGGCAAACACAGGCATCGTACCCAAACTGGGCTTGCAAGCTCAGGCCATGGGAGAGGAGCGAATCCTGATTTTCCTGCCAGTTCTCCTGGATTTGGATGTTCCAGGCAATCCAGCCACAACTGCATTTGGATCACATTCCATCCCAGGGTGAGAGGCAAATCACCACCGCTCCCTCTGACGTTCAGTGTAATAACATTAACCATGATGAATTTGCCTTTACTCTTCCTGTGGCCTCCATACATTATTCCAGCTGAATTCCATTGTCATGGAGCACTAATTAATGGCTGCTGCTTATCAAGGGGTGCCCACTTCTCCCTTCCACCCCGCTCTGGCTCTGGAGGAATTACACATGGGAATGCTGCAGGAGCTGCCAAGGAATCTCCAAAGGGTGCAAAAAGTCAAATTTTGGTTCTGATGCCAGGCTTGTATCAAAATAAGGCCATTTTCTTCCAAACTTAGCAGTACAATGAGGTTTGCCAAGGAGCTGAGGCCGTTTTCAAGAGTGATCCTGGGATGAATTTCCTTATTAATTCTCCAGAACCTTCCAAGCTCAGCTTTGTGCACTCCCTAGAGACGCTGGGTTACAGAGCGGGGTTGAACACCCCCAAACCCTCAGTTCTGGCTGAAATGGAACCCAAAGGGCAGCTCCAGCCATTCCCCAGGCTCCGTTTGGAGGTGATGAACCCCAGAACTGCAGCAGAGCCTCAGAGGGGAGGCAGCTCCCAGGGCTCAGTGAGAAATCCCTTCCCACACTCCGAAATCCCCACGGCCGGGGCAGAGCTTTGAGCTTTTCCTCCGAGGGCTGCAGGGAGCCCCCAGCTCCTTTGCAGGATGCAGATCTGCAGATTTAATTGGTCCTGCTCCTTTGCAGGATGCAGATTTGCAGATTTAATTGGTCCTGCTCCTTTGCAGGATGCAGATTTGCAGATTTAATTGGTCCTGCTCCTCGGAGCTGTCCTACCACAAGATGTCATCCTTCAGACAGGTCTGCCTGACACTCCCGGCCCCTCCGGAGCCACCTGCCAGCTCATTCCAGGAGATTCCAGAATTTTCCAAGGCATTTTCAGCCTGTGACCGATCCCAAACTCAGGGAGCCGGGATGGGGGAGAGGAGTTTTCTCCGAGAGAGACAAACAACAGATCCCTGGCAGCAACAGTTAAACCGTGCAAACGACTCTAATAAGCATAATTTAAACCTGTGGTTTTCTATTTATGGCAGCTTCATATTCCCTGTTTTATATTCCAATTTTCCACCTTTTAGTCTTGCTTCTTCCTCTTTCTGCTGCCGAGCCCTATCACAAATGGGAGGGCAATTACCAGGCGAGCATGTAGTTCTTTAATTGAAACACTTATAGGTGTACACTTAAAAACTATAAAGACTTTTATGGAATGGCAATGCCTTAATAGGCTCCTGTGTACGAACATTGTAATGTAATTCTGTGCCCTGTGAGCATTGCTGGGGGAAGCTGTTAATTTATGGTTCCCAGGAGCAATAAAGCAATAACAGTAATCGAGAGGTGCAATATTCCCTGCTTAGGGGGCATTTATGGGTGTGTATTAAAACTATAAATACATCAACGTGCTGCAAAACTGATCGTGGGGAATGAAAGATCAGCTCTCCTCCCTCTCAAATGGGCCTTTTCCAGCAGCCTGATTAACTTATGGCATCAGGTGTCAGCGCTCAGCAGGGGCTGGGGAGGAGCAGAGTCACCAAGTGACCCCTCCCCTGTCCCCAAGTGTCCCCAGGTGTCCCCAGGTGTGTCCCCAGGTGTCCTCAGGTGTGTCCACAGGTGTCCCCAGGTGCACCCAGGTGTGTCCCCAGGTATCCCCAGGTGTCCCCAGGTGTCCCCAGGTGTGTCCCCAGGTATCCCCAGGTGTCCCCAGGTGTCCTCAGGTGTCCCCAGGTGTCCTCAGGTGTCCCCAGGTATCCCCAGGTGCACCCAGGTGTGTCCCCAGGTGTCCCCAGGTGTGTCCCCAGGTGTCCTCAGGTATCCCCAGGTGTCCCCAGGTGCATCCAGGTGTCCTCAGGTGTCCCCAGGTATCCCCAGGTGTCCCCAGGTGTGTCCCCAGGTGTCCCCAGGTGTCCCCAGGTGTCCTCAGGTGTGTCCCCAGGTGTCCCCAGGTGTCCCCAGGTGTCCCCAGATGTCCCCAGAGCTGCCCCATGTCCCCTCAGCAGCTCTAACTCAGCACCATTTCCTGGCCACCGCAGCCAGACCTGGCAGCAGCTCTTCATGGGAGCCAGGCTGGGGAGGGATAATTCCCTCCTCTGACATTTCAGAAACCCGAACAGCTCTGTTGTGTTGTGGTTGGGAAAAGAATGGAGGGCAGAGCCCCTGACACTGCAGCCTGCCAACATCTCCTCGGGAGGGCTGGCAGAGCCTCTGGCCCTCCAGAAATGAGTGGCTGCTGGAAATGCTCAGAGCTGGGGTCAAAAACTGCAGCTGGGAGCCAGAGCTGGATTTCCTTTGGAGCTTTGCACAGGTTCCTCTGAATTTTCCTCCTCTTCACGGTGTGAATGTGAAGTTGCAGTGCAGAATTCCCAGGGATGTGTTTGTGGGCTGTGCCCTGGGGCTGCTGCAGGGTTCCCCTGCTCAGGTGTGTGCTGGTCCCGACAGGTGCAGAGCTTTGTGCTGCTGGGATTGCCCCAGTTGTGAGCTCAGGAGCAGGGGATGATGTGTGAAAGTGAAGTTCAGCTGTTCACACCCATCTCCCAGAATCCTGGAATGCTTTGGCTTGGGAAGGACCTTAAATCCCAAATCCCAGTGGGCAGGGACACCTTGCACCATCCCACGCTGCTCCAAGCCTCATCCAGCCTCTGTCCCACCTCATCCTTAAACGAGGTTAAAATGAAATGTTTATTTCTAGTAAAGGTTGTGTGAATACAGATTGATTTGAATATTCAAGCAGAGCTTTGAGACCTTCTAGAAGAAACTTGTGTAGGAGCAGAGCAGTGTTTTCCTCTCCCTGTTCCCTGCTGGAGGCTGCACGTTCTCCCTGCCATCCCTGCTGTGGCTGTCCCAGGGATCCGGAGCTCAGCTGCAATTCAGGAGCTGCAGCACAGAAAGGTGCAAGGGAAAGATGCCACTTTAATAAACAAACAGCAAATCTGCAGCGTTTCCTGGGAGCTCCTCGTGCTGTTTTCCCTCTGGCTGTGCTTTAGGGATGTGTCCATGAGCTGTTCCTCCCAGGCCATGCCCACCCAAAGCCATCATTTCACCAGGAACCAGCTGCCTGGCACAGCCCCTGCCAGCTCAGCAGCTCTGTCTGCTCTTCCCTCGAGGAGCCCGTTCACCTCATCTCCAAAGAGAGACAGGGGGAGAAAATTCCATCTGTTACAGCTCAGAGCTGGAAAGCTCCATAATTGCGTGGGCACACGGGCTGCATAGCAAATTCTGTGTGTTGGGAAGCACTTAGGGAGCGTTCATTCTCCTTTTATTGTTGTTCTCTCCTCACAAGTGCCTGTGTTTCACCTCCTCTGGGACTCGCTGCGAGGGTTTCGGAGAGAATCTCTGGCTGAACGATGCCAGGGAGGTGTTGGGAGCCACAAATCCATCCTGGGAAGTGTGAGTGCTGTCCTGAGCTCTGGGAGACACCTTCTGCATCCCCAAATTCCTGACAGGAGGGTGCAGCCAGGGCCTGGGATCTGCAGCAGCTTCGAGGGAATCTTGGGGGGTGTCACAGTGAGAAAAAAATCCTCCCAAATGCAGTTTACAAAGAGGAAATATTGCAGGATTCCTTGCAAAAAAAGGGGTTTGGGCCAAATGTCTTCCATCCCTCTGTTCTGGCTTTGATTCTCCGGGTACAATCAGACCTCAGATTGAATAAGCAAGTGGTTCTGCTTTATTTGTTCTTATTGCTGCCAAAAGGGAAAAAAAAAGAGTAAACAGTGGGATGTTTGCAACCTTCTCACATTAGGCAGATTGAATAAACTGGCTTGCAGTTGATTGTTTTCCTTCAGATCAGTCATTGCATTTGTATTTATTTGATTTTAGGGATGTGGTTCTGGGACTTTCGTTTTGTCTTGGGGTTTTTTTTTCTTGCAGTCGTGACTTGTGGTGAGGGAAATGGCAACACAGGGAGGTCTAACTCTGATTCCCATCACTGTGGGATCACAGGGAATTCCACCTCATTCCCATCACTGTGGGATCACAGGGAATTCCACCTCTCCATCACTGTGGGATCACAGGGAATTCCATCTCTCCTCCCCATCCCTTTGGGATCACAGGCAGGTCTGCCTCTCATTCCCATCCTTTTGGGATCACAGGGAATTCCACCTCTCCTCTCCATCCCTTTAGGAACACAGGGAATTCCATCTCTCCATCCCATCCTTTTGGGATCACAGGGAATTCTGCCTCTCCCCCCCATCACTGTGGGATCACAGGGAATTCTGCCTCTCATTCCCATCACTGTGGGATCACAGGGAATTCCATCTCTCCATCCCATCACTGTGGGAGCACAGACAGCTCTTCCTCTCCTCCCCACCACTGAATTTTGTGGAATGCTGATTCCTGGGGACGGATGAGCCGTGGGACTGAGGCAGAGCCATTCATGACAAACAGCTCCAAGGCTGATGTTTTCTCTCCCAGCTCCCAGGGAATTCCCTGCCTGGGGAGCAGGACAGGACTGAGGGGCTGCAGGACCAGGGCTGGGCACCCCAGGGATGGGAATCCCCTCAATCCCCTCCACTCCCACCCTCCAAGGCTCCATCCTGTGCCCACCGATGGCAAAAGCAATTCCCTGAGCAATTCCCTCTGTGGCACCCCCTGCTCCCTGCCCAGGCATCCACACCCCTCTTCCTCAGCTCTGGAATTCAGAAAGCTGGAATTCTGGAATTCAGGAGCTGCCTCTCTCCATCAGGGTGCCACAGCCTCCCTGTCACCTGCATTTACATATTTTTATCCCCTTTTCCCTCCCCTTTCAGCAATATTGCAGCTCTCCGAGCACAGGGGAGGGAAACAGGGCAGGCAGCCCAAAATCCCAAATATCCACCCTCAGCCTGGAGCCATCTCAGGGACCTGCAGCTCCAAAAAACCCCCACGCCCTCCTCCCCACTTTTCTTAGAAGGCAAAAGAAGTTGGAGTTGTGTGGCTCTGCTGAGCAGGGAGAGGAGGAAAAAAAGTGAATGTGGGGGTTTTTTCATGCCTCACAAATGCAAACAGGTTGTGGTTATTCCCTCTATGCAAGGGCATGGTAAGTGCAAGAACACTCATTAATTATGTATAATTCTCGCAGTTCAGTTGCAAAAAAATCATATTTTTGGATATTGTTCACCAGGATATGACTTTAACCTACTGTCACCATTATTTTGCACGTTGTGGTGTTTTAATGAACATATGGCACCGCATTAGCTCATGCCAGCCCCTGATTTTCAAACCAAGTTGGTTTCCCAGTCGCTGCAGTGGGCATTGTGTACAGCACAAACCCTGCTGAATATTGAAATGTTCAGGGATGGGGCAGGGGAGCTGCTCCTCCTTCAAATTCTGCTGCTGGGGGTGAATTCCAAGCTCTGCCCCAATGTCTGACCCTGCCTGGCCTTCAATTAAACCAATCTGCAACTCCTGGTGTGGCCCCAGCCCGTTCCCAGCAAGGAGAAGATCTGTTGATCTCTGAAATATCTTCAGAAATCACAATTCCATGAGAGCATCTTCAAAGGATCTGCCTTTTCCCCCCTCTGCCACAGCACATTGTTTTAAAGCTGATCTCATAATTGTATCGATTTCTTTTTTTTTGGTTCTCTGCGTCAAAGCACTTCTTTAATCAAAAGTAAATTATGTAAAGGCCATTAGGGTCAGCCCAGCCAGCAAAATGAAAACTGCAATACATCATTTATTTGTAAATGTCAGTGAAATCTGCAGATCAATACCCTGCCCAATGTGATTGATATTTATTATTTGATAGAACTGCTGGGTTGGGGTGGCCCAGCAGAGCAGGCTGGGGGTGCTCTGGGCCTGTTCCAGCCATGGTCAGGGACAGATCCCCTCTCCCATCGCTGTCCCCGAGCTGAAAATCCAGGTGTGACCCCCAAGGAGGGCCCAGCACCAGCTGGGGGGTGTTTATGGTGTGGCTTTTCAGCTCCAGCAGACACCAAACCCTGAGCTCCCCGTGCCACAGAGCACACCCCAAAACCCAGCTGGTGCCGTGGGAGCTGCTGGACACGGCTGGGGACAGGGCAGGCAGCTCCAGGCGTGCCAAACTCCATCTGCTGACAAAAAACTCGGCATTTTGTGGTGCTGGCAGCGCTGGTGGGTCCGGCTGGGAGCTGATCTCCCCTGGAGATGGAGCCAGCTCCTTCCCTGGCAGCTGGAAACTGGAGCTGGATCACTCCTGGGTGCAGCCAAACCAGGAGCTGTGGTTGTCCCGAGGGTTAAGCCCTGTGAGCCCTGCTCTGCCCTGCTGATGAGGGCATTTTGTGGTGTAAAAATGGGAAAAAACATGAGGAATTCTGGCTGGATGGTGAAGGAAGGTTAAACCCCCTGAGCCCTGCTCTGCCCTGCTGATGAGGGCATTTCATGGTGTAAAAATGGGAAAAATCGTGGGGAATTCTGTCTGGATGGCGAAGGAGCTCCGGGAATATCTGTCCATCTCTTTATGGAGCTGCACAGGCCCGGGAGGGTCAGAGCTGTCAGGAAATGAAGGAGGATATAACAGCAGATAGGATCTGAGCGCTGCTTCGCTCCTCAGCATTCAAAAGAATCTCATGAGGGATGGGATTAAAATGGGGAGATTCTGCTGATGCTCTGTGCAAGAGATGAACGATGTTCACGCAGGGAAGGGGGGTCCTGGCTCTGATCCCTGCTGGAAAAGCCCCTCTGCTCCAAGCTCCGCTCCCAGGAGGCAGGAAAAGGGCAAAGTGCCGAGTTCCTGGTGATCTCGTGGGTTTTTATGGATTTTTATGGATTTAGAGCTGGGCTGGGGGAGAGTCCCTATCCCAAATCCCAGCCAAGGACTCGTGTGGGTTGGGCTGAGCCCGGTTTTTAGCGAGATAAATTCAGCGAGTGAGGGTTTCCCAGAGCCCGCAGGGAGGGAGGGAACGTGTCCGAACCATCCCACGCGTGCCTGGCTGTCCCCTCACTGCGCCACGGACACGATGGGGTTAAAACCCCGGCCCCAAAGCCGCAGCAGGGAGAGTGAGCAGGGCTGAACATTCCCAGAGCATCCTTGGGCTAAACTGGAGCTGCCAGGACCTGCCAGGAGCTTCCAGGAGCTGCCAGGACCTGCCAGGAGCTGCCAGGAGCTGCCAGGAGCTGTCAGGACCTGCCAGGACCAGCCAGGAGCTGCCAGGACCTGCGGACACCCTGAGCCGGGGGACAGGGGCCAGCCCCGGTGGCCGGGGGCGAGCGGCTGCCGCTAATTGCGGCTGCGCTTAATGAAGGCAGACACGGAGCGGATGCTCTCATTAAAATCTGGAAATGATGCGAGGCCGGAGCAGGGGGAGGCAGCGGCTGCATCCTCAGGGACATCCCAGCTGGAACTGCAGCCACCAGCCCAGCGGCCAGAATTCCCGAATTTAGGGATTTAGAGACCATCCCAATGTCCAGAATTCCCGAATTTAGGGATGGAAGGACCATCCCAGTGTCCAGCATCCCCGATTTTAGGGACCATTCCAGTGTCCAGCATTCCCGATTTTAGGGATTCAGGGACCATTCCAGGGTCCAGCATTCCCGATTTTAGGAACCATCCCAGTGTCCAGCATCCCCGATTTTCACAGGATTTAGGAACCATTCCAGTGTCCGGCATTCCCGATTTTAGGGATTTAGAGACCATCCCAATGTCCAGAATTCCCGATTTTAGGGATTGAGAGACCATCCCAATGTCCAGAATTCCCGATTTTAGGGATTCAGGGACCATTCCAGGGTCCAGCATCCCCGATTTTATTGACTCAGGGACCATTCCAGTGTCCAGCATTCCCGATTTTAGGGATTTAGGGATTTAGGGATCATTCCAGTGTCCGGCATTCCCGCTTTTAGGGATTTAAGGACCATTCCAGGGTCCGGCATTCCCGATTTTCACAGGGTCTTTTCCTGGGCTTGTTCCCGGAGCCCACGCGCGGCTCCGGGGTGGAAAGGCACGGACAGAGCTGGAATTGTGCTCAGAGCGAGGGAGAAGGGTGAGGAAAGCAAATTCCCACTCCAGCCCTTCCCTTCCGAGCAGGAAACGCTGGCACAGAGCAGCTCCTGCGGGAGGGAGCGCTGCCTGCGGCTCTTCCAGCACTTCCCAAAATCCAAACCCAAACTTCCCAACATCCAAATTCCCACAGAGGGGCCGAAATCCCCTGTCAGGATGGCTGGGAGATCCGCACGTGCGGATTTTGAGGAAATTCGGGGAATTGTGGTGAATTTTCCTCTTTATCCACCCTGCAATCCCGGATTTAACCCGGAGTGAGAGGCGGGGACCGCAGCTCTGCAGTTTTGGGATGAGAAAATCTTGGGGGACCGCAGGAAAAATTCTGTGAGGCAACTTCCAACCCCTCCGAAAACAGAGAGAAAGGAAAGAGGGTAAAACACCTAAAAGTGTGATTCCACTCGGGATAAAGCATTAAGAGTTCCTATGAAGTTATCATTAAATAAAAAATGAAAGATTTGGGAACAGCTTGGCCTGGAACAATATTTCAGGCATGGCTAGCTGTTAAAAATAAGCTAATTCAGAAGAGCCACATTTAAATAAATATAATGCAAAGACATAATGGCACAGATAATAGTTTTGAATGGGGAATTCTAATGACTTCGAGGGCAATTAATACACATGAAAACGCTGCTCTATTCAACTGATGGAAAGAAAGGAAAATAAAATAAAATAAAGGCGGCAGAAAGAGAAAGGGAGATGGTTGTGACTGGCAAAAATAGGGTTTGATTTTCTTTTCAATAGGATCACTGCTTACAAATAATAAAAGGAAAAATAAGCATGTCAGGTTCTATAATGTGGCTTGTGAAATCCCCAGTGATTAGTTTCTAAAGAGGGGCAATTAGGAGCCTTTTGCATATGCATGTGACTTCTGCGGGGCTTTCTCCGCTCCCTTCCTCCCTGCTCTTCATCAACAGGCTGAAAATACAGCTACAAATAATATAAATATAAATAATATATATAATGTAATGTAATGTAATGTAATGTAATGCAATGTAATACAATGTAATATAATATAATATAATATAATATAATATAATATAATATAATATAATATAATATAATATAATATAATATAATATAATATAATATAATATAATATAATATAATATAATATAATATAATATAATATAATATAGCTACATATTATATACCATGGATGTTATTATATATATTATTATATTATATTACTATATTATATTCTTTTTAATATTTTATATAAATAGAAATGATATAAATAATATATATAATATATAAAATATATAAATATATACAATATCTAAATATATAAAATATATATATAAAATATAAATATATACAAAATATCTATATTAAATATATATAAAAATAAAAATAAAAATAGATATAAATATAAATATAAATATAAATATAAATATAAATATAAATATAAATATAAATATAAATATAAATATAAATATAAATATAAATATAAATATAAATATAAATATAATATATATATAAATATTTTTATATAAATATATAAAATATATAAATAATATAGAAATAATCCCCTGGGCATCCTCGGGCTGGATGGGAGCGGCTCCGGGGCTCTGGGGCTCGCTGTCCCTCGGCTCCAGGGGAATCCCAGCGCTTTTCCCGGTGCGTTGGGAATCGCGGAGCTGGGGCGGGAGCAGGGAATGAGCGCGGCCGTGCCTCGCTGGGCTCTGTGTTTGGGGTTTGGGGTTTGGGGTTTGGGGTTTGGGGTTTGGGGTTTGGTGTTTGGTGTTTGGTGTTTGGGTTTTGGTGTTCGGTGTTTGGTGTTTGGTGTTTGGTGTTTGGGGTTTGGTGTTTGGTGTTTGGGGTTTGGTGTTTGGGGTTTGGTGTTTGGGGTTTGGGGTTTGGTGTTTGGGGTTTGGTGTTTGGGGTTTGGTGTTTGGGGTTTGGGGTTTGGTGTTTGGTGTTTGGGGTTTGGGGTTTGGGGTTTGGGGTTTGGGGTTTGGTGTTTGGTGTTTGGGGTTTGGTGTTTGGTGTTTGGGGTTTGGGGTTTGGGGTTTGGGGTTTGGGGTTTGGTGTTTGGTGTTTGGTGTTTGGGGTTTGGGGTTTGGTGTTTGGGGTTTGGTGTTTGGGGTTTGTTTGGGGTTTGGGGTTTGGGGTTTGGTGTTTGGTGTTTGGGGTTTGGTGTTTGGGGTTTGGTGTTTGGGGTTTGTTTGGGGTTTGGGGTTTGGGGTTTGGTGTTTGGTGTTTGGGGTTTGGTGTTTGGGGTTTGGTGTTTGGTGTTTGTTTGGTGTTTGGGGTTTGGTGTTTGGTGTTTGTTTGGTGTTTGGTGTTTGGTGTTTGGTGTTTGGTGTTTGGGGTTTGGTGTTTGGTGTTTGGGGTTTGGTGTTTGGTGTTTGGTGTTCGGTGTTTGGTGTTTGGTGTTTGGGGTTTGGGGTTTGGTGTTTGGGGTTTGGTGTTTGGGGTTTGGTGTTTGGTGTTTGGGGTTTGGTGTTTGGTGTTTGGTGTTTGGGGTTTGGTGTTTGGGGTTTGGTGTTTGGTGTTTGGTGTTCGGTGTTTGGTGTTTGGTGTTTGGGGTTTGGGGTTTGGTGTTTGGGGTTTGGTGTTTGGGGTTTGGTGTTTGGTGTTTGGGGTTTGGTGTTTGGTGTTTGGTGTTTGGGGTTTGGGGTTTGGTGTTTGGGGTTTGGTGTTTGGGGTTTGGTGTTTGGTGTTTGGTGTTTGGTGTTTGGGGTTTGGTGTTTGGGGTTTGGGGTTTGGTGTTTGGTGTTCGGTGTTTGGTGTTTGGTGTTTGGGGTTTGGGGTTTGGTGTTTGGGGTTTGGTGTTTGGGGTTTGGTGTTTGGGGTTTGGTGTTTGGGGTTTGGTGTTTGGGGTTTGGTGTTTGGGTTTTGGCCAGAGCTCGCTGAGCTCGGAGCCTTCACCCCCTGGGCTGCTCTGAGCACATTTGAACTGCTTTTCGCAGGGAAAGGGACAGCCCTGTGTTCCTGCATCCCTGTGTTCCTGCATCCCTGTGTTCCTGCATCCCTGCATCTCCTGCAGCCCCTGCAACCCCTGCATCCCCGTGCTGCTGTGCTCCTGCAGCTCCTGCAGCTCCTGCAGCTCCTGCAGCCCTGTGTTCCTGCATTTCCCTGTGCTCCTGCAGCTTCTGCAGCTCCTGCAGCTCCTGCAGCTCCTGCAGCCCCTGCATCGCTGCATCCCTGCTCTCTTGCATCTCCTGCATCCCTGCATCCCTGCAGCAGCTCAGGGCCGCCCGGGTCTCCGGGCTCTGCTGGCACCGAGCCGGGCTCGGGGGGTCCCGGGGGTCCCCAAAGCTCCCCCGCTGCCCCCCTGCCCATCTGCCCTCGCCACGGAGCTGTCCGCGCCTGTGAGATGTAGAAATAAATATTACATATGCTAACAGATGGTTCATTAGCCAGTTGTTATGGCAATCAGCATTTCAGCCAATTAAAATCCTTTCTCATCGCTTTAAAAATGTCAGCGATAGGGACGTTTAAATGGCCAGAGAACAAACGGCCCCTCTGTAGCCTGGCACCGAAACAAAAGGTGTTTTCTGGGAGTTTATGGAGAAAGGAGGAGAAGAAATGCAGGGAGAGCTGGAATGCTTTGTGCTGGAGGAGTGAAAGGTGCTGGCCCCTGAGTTTTAATTAAAATATATTAATTAAATTAAGAGCAGAGGATGTTGGATGGTTCATCACTCGAATTGCCCAGTTCGGGGTGATCACCTGGGAACCCCCAGGGACATCTGGGACATCCCGGTCCCCCCCGGGCATTTCCTGCAGGAATTGTCTGGGGAGGGCTCAGGGTTCAGCCCCCACAGGCGGGCTCAGCCTGTCCCCAGGTGTGCAGGAATTCATTCCTGAGCTTTTCCTGGGCAATGGCAGCGTCCTGGCACTGCTCTGCAAAGCTCAGCTTCGGGCTGGCTTGGAGCTCCAAGTGCCAGGCTCGGAGGGGATGGAAACCCAAAGGAACTGAGATGATTCTTGTAGGAACTCCAGGATACCCAGAGAGGGTGAGAATGGAAACCCAGAGGAACTGAAATGATTCTTGTAGGAACTCCAGGATACCCAGAGAGGGTGGGGATGGAAATTCAAGGAACTGAAATGATTCTTGTAGGAACTCCAGGATACCCAGAGAGGGTGGGGATGGAAATCCAAGGAACTGAGATGATTCTTGTAGGAATTCCAGGATACCCAGAGAGGGAGGGGATGGGGCAGTGCCAGGGGAGGAAGGGAGGATTGAAGTTATTTACCCTTCCTCATAATTGCTGGTGGTTTTCAGGTTGCTTGTGGCTGGAATAGGAAATAACTGCTTAGGTCCTAAAAATTCCTTCCAAACACCTTTCCCGTGGGCTGCTTGTGCTGGCAGCACTCGGCCCCTCCAGCCTGGGGCTCTGGGTGCAGGAATAAACTCGTGCCATGGGATGCCAGGGCCTTTTCATCCCGAATTAGCGGCGTGGGCCCCGGAGTGGGGAGAAACCCTGACCTTCCAGAGAGCATCCCCTTGCAGGCAGGGATCAGGGTGCTCCATATCCCATATTAATGAAGGTGAAATTCCTCAAACCTCGTGTTCAGACAGGGCTGGACTGGGTTTTCCCCCCGTTCCTGTCACATCCCAGGGGCTGCTGCTGCCCTGGCAGCCGGCACAGAGCAGGAGCCTGGATTTGATGAGTCACAGCCTCACCAGGCTTGATTCTCCTTTTCTAATCTCTGTCTCCTGCAACCCTTCAGAGGAGCAAAAAATAGCTCCCACAGACAATCAGCACAGATTATTTTGATGAGAGCTGAAAAAATGAGAAACAAGCGGCTGAAATTGAGCCTTGAACGTTTTCTCCCCGCGTCTGCGAGGAGCTGCAGCACGAGAGCTGCTGCCAGGAGGGCACCATCCAAAACTCCTTCTCCCAGCACGTTTTAGCCCAGGAGCTGAGCTGAACATCCCCAGTGGAAGTCGCCTGCCATCAGCAGCTCCATTTGCTGCTTGTAATTGTCTTTTATCTGCTGGAGTGGGCAGTGCCCGGCTCCCATCTGCTCCCTGCAAGCGTCGGGAGGGAAATGATCCCTTTGCCCATATGAGCTCCAACAGGCTGAGGTGGGATGGGGCTGAAACCTTCCCAACCTTCCTTTCCCCCTGGACTGTGCCCGCTTTTCCAGTGGTCATTGTTTGTTTTTTGGTTAATTCAGCCTGGCCTGGGACACCCCCAGGGCCCCACAGGGAGCAATTTCACCCCAGAGGGTGCCAGGGGTCCCCCACAGGGAGGAATTTCTCCCTGAAGATGAAGATGGAGGAATTCTGGGTGAGAACTGCAGGAAATGGTTGCATTTTCACAAAGGGATTATTTGCCTCAGGAGGGAACAGAGAACCCCCAGCAGAGCCAGCACCTCCCACCCTGGTGTGTCCCACGAGGGGATTCTGCAGCAGAGGAGGAGGCTTGGAGGATCAGTCTGGCATTTCATCCTGCCTCAGTCTGGCATTTCATCCTGCCTCTGTTATCCTGAGAGCTCCCCATGACCCATAAATAGAATTTTCCCTTCCCTTTATTTCTCGCCTCCCTTTTGGTTTGCGATGGCAGCTCCGAAAGCTTTAGAGCTGCTTCTTGATGGGCATAAAAATATCATGAGTACTTGTTTAAACATCAGAAAGGTATTAGCTCAATTTTGCACTTCAATGCTACCAAGAATGTTTAGGCCCATTGGGCATGAATTTAATTTTCTTACAGGCTGCAGAGAGGAGGAAAATCAGCCTCCCTCTCTGAGCATTAACTGCTGCTCCCTGTGACAGCTCCAAGCATCACCTTCCCAGGCTCCGGGCTCCAAATGGGGCTGGAATGGAGTCCTGAGCAGGCAGAGCCCCCCAGATCCCTCCCCAGGGCTGTTCTGCACCTTTGCTTGGTGTTTGCACAGGAAAAGCTCCAGCAGGAGGAACAGAACCACAGCAGGGTCACCACAACCAGATAATTCAGCCTCCACCAAACCCTGTGGCTGGGAAATCCTTCCTCACCTCGTTAGTGATAAAACATCGGGTCAGAACTCAGCAAATCAGGCTGGCTGTTTGTAACAGTGCATTAGTGACATATCACATCTTGTTGATGGTTCAAAAAGTAGATTTTATTTTTTATTTTTTTTTAGGTATCCTGTTTGTTGAGTCACTGCCAGCTCAGGGCCTGGGGGCCTCCCCAGGTGATGCAGAGAGGATGGCAGGACATCAGCTGCTCCTTTCCCCAGGATCTGTGAAATTCCTGCTGCAGGAGGGAGCTGCAATGTTCCTGCTGCAGGAGAAAACTGCAATGTTCCTGCTGCAGGAGAAAACTGCAATGTTCCTGCTGCCATCCATGCTCCTGCTGCAGGCAGGGCCTGGGATAAATGCCTGCAGTTCTCTGCTTATTTTCCATATTTCTGTGCCCTGACAAAAGTCCTTCTCTTCTGCTCCTCTCTCAGCCACTGAAGAGGTGCAAGGCCAGAGAGGGATTTATCATTTTAAAGGAATTTGCAGCTCTGGGCAGGGACATCCATCCAGCCCCAGTGAAATGAGCCCAACCTCAGAGCCTGGGCCAGGGTTCTCAGCAGAGCATCCAAATCCTTCCCATGCTCTGCCCAAACCTTGGATTCTCTGAAGCCTTCCCAGGGCTGCTGGGCAGGAGATCAGAGCCACAGGGAGGGAGTTGGGACCCAGGGGCTGGGGAAAAACGGTGGCAATAAAACAAAGGGGAGCAAAGACAAACTCCAGTGCCACCAGTTCCCTCCAGCACCTGCACATCTGCACCCTGGCTGTGCTGCAGCATTCCAGAGGGAATGGGGTGCAGCAAGTGCATGTTAAAATATTATTTTAAAATGTTATTTTAGCATGTTGGTGCAGAAGGAGATTTTGGATGCTGATCAAGGTACAGGTGGAACAGGTTTGGGTGAATAAATAAATAATTGCTGGAAAGCTGAAAGGAAGATGTGAGGATGAGATCAGAGAAAGCCAAAGGAGTGAAATCTGCAGTAAAGGAACAAATAATGCTGGGGGTTTGGGGAGCTGGGAGAGAGGCTGGGTTGGTGGCTGCTGTGTCCCCAGGCCTGGCCGTGGGGCAGAGGGACAGGAGAGGGGCTGGTGGCTCTGACAGCCCTGGGGGTTTGGTCCAAGAGTTGATGCAGCTTTTGTTCATCAAAAAACAATGTTTGACCCTGTGCTCCTGTTCTGTGGGATGAGGCTGATGCTGGCAGAGCTGCCCAGGGGGCAGTGATGGAGTTTTGGGGAGCCTGGACCTGCAGCAGCAGCGAGGAAATTTCCCATTTTCTCTCAGCACGATGGGCACGAGCCTTGCTCTGATATTCCTGCTGCTGCTGCTGATGTTACTCGGGTTAATTCTCACTCTGGGGCTGCTCATTTGCAGCTGGGATTTCGTGATTGCCTGAAGATTTCCAGCAGCCTTTCCTGCACCTGCCATGGGCAGGAGTTCCCCAGGGAAGGGTTTGGGAGCTCAGTTTCCCCCAGGGCTGTTCTCCAGGTCTGCTCCGTTCTCCAGGTCCCTCTTCCATCTGCTCTGAGCCTCAGGAACATCGATAAACGCTGTGGAAAAGGCTGGTGTAAATAACAGGAGTTCCTGCCTATTCTAATCAATAAAATATTGTTTATAGGAGCCCTCGTGGCCCTCTCAGCTGCAGTGGAAGCTCTGGCAGTGGCTTTATAAACTTGCTTTGCAGGTGCTGTAATGGGGAGTGCTGCCCTGCCAGGGATGTAAATCAGGTTAAGGTTTGTAGCTCCTGCTTTTGCTGTTTCTTTAAAACACAAGTGGCTGTATATGGCTTTTTTTTTATTATTTTTCCTTGCTAGGCTGTAGCTTCATGAAGGAGGTGCAGAGGGTGGATGGATGAATTTCTGCAGTTAAACTCCATCGATGTCTCCTCACATGCAGGGAGAGGGAAACAAGCAAACAAATAATGCTGTGATGGATTCCCAGGATCTGCATTTAAAAGCCAAGCACCACACAGAAAGCACAATAACTGCAGCCCATAACTCTCACTCTACAAAGCCAAACTGGGCACTGCTCTGCTAAATTATTTCCTTCTGCTGCCTACATTTCAGACTCCTTCCTTCTCTAGATTTCATCTTGGCCTTTTGATATCCCAGCAGCCAAAGATTCAGAAACCACACCAAACCCCATCTTCACTTCTCAAAATATTAGTTCAGCCCTTACAGCAACACTTGATTTACAGAATGCTAAAATAACATAAATAATTTCTTCTTGTTTTCACAGGATTAGTTGCCAGATGCAGAGCTAGAAATAAGGGATGAAAGGTCTGTGCTTGCTGTTGGGCATCAAAATCCTTTAATGATTTATTAATGTCAACATTTTTATTTTCCGTACCGACTGTTGTTCTGTGTGTGCCTATTTATTTCCGTGCACAGCCAAAGGTCAGTGCTTGGAAAACAGTCAGAAAGATGTTTAAAAGTGCCTGAGAAAGCTCCAGCGAGCTCTGTGAGCTCTCTGAAGAGCTTTTGGGATCTCTGTCCATAAATCCACACTTCCCTCACCGCCAGGTGCCTGCTGGAGGGGCTGGGGCTCCATCCTCCCCCAGGGGTTTGATCCCTTGGGTCCCACTGGAGCCACCAGGAGCCACCAGGAGTCCTGGCCTGGCCCTGTCTCTGTCCTGGGTGCCTGATCCTGTGCCTGTCCCTGATCCTGGCCCTGTCCCTCATCCTGGCCCTGTCCCTGATCCTGGCCCTGTCCCTGATCCTGGCCCTGTCCCTGTCCCTGTCCCTGTCCCTGTCCTGTCCCTGTCCCTGATCCTGGCTCTGTCCCCAATCCTGGCCCTGTCCCTGATCCTGGCTCTGGCCCTGATCCTGTGCCTGTCCCTCATCCTGGCTCTGTCCCTGATCCTGGCCCTGTCCCTCATCCTGGCTCTGTCCCTGCCTGCCAGGGCCATCTCTGCAGCTCGGTTTTCCTGCTCACCCTCATTCCCACGGCGCCTTCCATCCCTGAGCTCCTCCAGTTTGTCCCACAAAGTGTCTCTGCCCAGTGGCTCTTCTGCAGCAGGTCCTGAGGTGTTTCCTCTGCAGTGCTGCTCCTGCCCTTCCCACCTGTCCCACGGTGCTCTGTCTGTCCCACCTGTCCCTTGGTGCTCTGTCTGTCCCACCTGTCCTGTGGTGGTTTGTCTGTCCCACCTGGGACACGGTGATTTGGCTTTGTCTGTCCCTCCCAGGACATGATTCTTTGTCTGTCTCACCTGTCCCACAGAGCTCTGTCTGTCCCACATGTCCCTTGGTGGTTTCTCTTTGTCTGTCCCACCTGTCCCCCAGAGCTCTGTCTGTCCCTCCCAGGCTCTCCCCTGTCCCTCCCCAGTGACAAGAGCTCTCCACCGTGTGCCAGTGTCCAGGAGAGGCAGTTTGGAGCACCCTGGGCAGTGGAAATTGTCCCTCCTAAATAAACCGGGAGGTTCCTTCCCTCCAAACCCTCTTTGAGCTCACGCTGTGCCCTTCCCGGCACTGCAGCTCTGCATTAACCCTGAGATCTCTCCCCACAAATTTCCCAAAGCTTTCTGTAGGGCTGGAACTGCTGCCTCCAGCCCTGGAGGTGTTTCTGAAGGACACCTCAGACAAATCCACACAAAACCTCCTTAGCACCACTGAGTGCAGCTGAGAGCAAAAAGAGCTCCAGGAGCAAGCGGGGCCATTGTCCCTCTGCCCATGGCCAGGCTTGAGCAGCACTAAATGTCCAAAAACAGGCACAGAAAGTGACATTTTACAAATAAATTCTATTTACAAAACATTCAGTATCTGTGAAAAGCAAGGGAGGAGAATTATAATACAAACCAGCTTCATCTGACAACAAAGCTGAAAACTTATTGACTTGGAAATTTTGAGCTATCAAAAAGGACAATATTCAAATGGAAAAGTCTCCTTTCCTTTTTAATGGTGGCAGAATTCTGTTCCATGCATTCAGGAGATTTAGAACAATTTTATAGCGGTGTTGTTTGGGGAGAAAATGTCTTTGCCTGTAAGAGCACAGGTTCTTTTAATGGGAGTTGTCATCTAAATAATTCCATATCATCAAGCAAAAAAGATAATTTATAAGGGGAAAAAAACCCCAGAGCAGCCTAAAGTCTCAGAGTCACCCACAAAATTGCTTATGAACGTGCCATTAGTTGGAGGTAAAAGTTAATGGAGAGCTGGCTGGCCTTGGGGGAGCAATAAATGGGAGACTGAGTCTGCTGCTCCAGGGCAGGATTTCAGAATTGGTCCAAGCCCGCCGTGATTTGAAAGAAGTTCCCGTCTGATGCTTATTTGTTGGTCTAAGTGAGATAATGCATTGATGAGCCTCAGCCTAATTCCAAATGAAAACCAGTTCCAGGATGATAATTTTTATTATAGAAATGCTCAGAGGCCGCAGACTGTGCCTGGATTTATAATTCCTGCCCATGGTACAAATCTTTCCCCCTGAGTGAGCGCAGAAGGAACAGCCATAAATAAATGTGGGGCTGCTCCCAGGGCAGGGGAGAGGCAGAAATAAAGCTGGAATTGGGAGCTGGGCTTTGCCTGCATCCCTGGCAGTGTCCAAGGCCAGGCTGGAGCAGCCTGGGACAGTGGGAGGGGTCTCTGCCTCCCCTGGGTGAGCTTTGAGGTCCCTCCCAACACAAACCATTCCCTGGTTTTCTGGAGGATTTTTTTACGTTTATGTTTTTGTTTTGTATTTTTCAATTTTTTGTTTATATTTTGATTTGCACAAACGGAGCGCAACTGACTTGTGATAAAGAATTGTGAGAGAATTCCTCAAGCTCTCTGAAAGCTCCAGCGGAGGAGAAATCACCTCACTCCAGCACTGGGCCAGGATGTGAAAAGTATCAGGGAGGGAAAGGACCTGCAATTGTCCTTCAAACTCACCCAGCAGAGAAATCCCAACTCTGGCAGAGGAGGCAGAGCTCGGTGGGTTTGGTGTCTGTGCTCTGCTCCTCCTCTCTGCAGTAATTTATCAATAATTCCATTGCTCAGAGGGCTTTGGAGCCCGGGCTGGGAAGCTTTAGCCTGAGCAGGGGAAAAAAAAAAGGATTAGATTAGAGGATTAGACATTAGACATTTATATGAATATGAATGGTCTTTGCAGCTACATCAGCCAGGAGAAAATTACATGGGGCTGATAATCTTCATGCTCGAGGGCCTAAGCTGCTCATGAGAGCCGGTCAAATTATTTGTTGGGAGCCATTTATTTGAAGAATTCAGCCCTTTTCTTTCTGTTTGTGTGCGGATCACGGTTTTTATTCACGCACTTCCTCCCCAGCACGGTTTGACGGCGCTCTGCGTGCTGGGGCTGAGCTGGGGGTGGTTTATCGGGGATATTCCATCCGTCATTCCCTGCCAGGGGCTCAGCTCTGCCGGGGAAGGTGAGGAGAGGAGAAAGAGCATCCCAGGGAAGGGCTGAGCCCAGACAGAGCCCAGTCCTCTCCTGCTGCTCCGGCTGCCTCTGTCCAGCGGGCAGCTCTGCTTCCTGAGTCAAAAGAAAGCTGGAAATTTGCTGCTGATTGGCATTAAAAACCTAAAAATCCGGAAGTATTCACGAGGAACAAACTCTCAGCTGGTGCAGGCAAAGCAGAGCAAGAACAGGGAATAAACAAAAGTCTGTCTCTTCTGGGGGAGTCCTGGATTGAGAGATATTTGGGGGTTTTTATAGCCCAGCCTCAGCCTCTGCTGTGGAGACCCCGAGTGTGAGGCAGGAGCGCTCCTGGCACACTCCAGGCCCTCATTAGCAGCTGAAATCTCCTCCTGCTGTGATCCTTGCCAGTCCAGCACAAATTCCTACCCAGGGAAACTGCCCAGTGCCATCCCTGCTCCTCCTGCCCTTCAGCATCTCCCTCCCTCGCCCAGGACAGACAATTCCAGCCTGGCGGTGACGTTGTGGTGCTGGGACTGCGGGGAGCAGGATGGGCTGGGAGGGATGGCAGCTGCTTGGTGCCGAAACCTCGGCACAAAGCCCCGGCTGACCTGGGCAGTGTGAGCACCGTGGGGAGCTGAAACTCCTCAGGGCACCTCCCTCGGGTGCTCCTTGGGTTCATTTTTGGAGTTCACGGGTTTTTGTTTTTGTTCCTTTTTGCCAAGCTGGTTCCGCTCTAAGCCCTCCATTAATAGCTCTGAAAAAAAATCACACTCCGGTTGCAGGGAAGTTTGTGCAAGTGACAGCTTTCCTAACACGTCTGTGGAGCTTCCCAAAATATTGTGGAGGAGAAACGTGTGCGTGTGACTCTGCAAACAGACGTGTTCTGCACGGCCCCTCGGTGCAGCCAGGGAAACACACACACACGCTCCCAGGGAAACTGGGCCTCCCCTCCGGCACTGGATCCGGAAAATCCCTGCAAACCCTTTCAGCGCCCACCGGAATCTCCAGAATGTTCCCTGGCCGTGGTCCTGCAGCCAGGAACAACCTGCTGCTCCCAGCCCTCTGTGGTGCGCTGGGGGAAAACTGGGATGGGCCAGCTCACACCTCCAGAGAGAACATCAGGGGTGGGAAGGACATCCAGGATCTTCCAGTCCAAACCATGCCCAGTCCCCCTTGGTCACCAGCCCGGAGCTCTGAGTGTCCCCTGGACACCTCCAGGAGCCCCTCCCAAGGCCTGAGCAGCCCTTGAGTCAGTCAGGAATGATCCTGATGGAACAGGAAGGGAAGGGAAGCAGGAGAGGCACCCCCTGAGCCTGGGCGCTGCCACGGCGCCGTGAGCTCGACGCGCAACGAGAAGGAAAACGGAGCTTCCACCGCTCCGCAAGCCGCGGCCGTCACGGAAATTGGAAGCGACAGAATTACCATTGATACAAATTAAAAACAAATAAAAAGGGTACACAGCAGTGATTCCCCGAGTTCAAACTCCATTACCAGCTGATTTACTGTGCAGTGACCTGTGGTTGTCTGCACGGGGAAGGTGCCGCGCGCGGATCCCGTCGGCCGCGTGGCTCCGGCTCTCTCCAGTCAATAAGCTATTTAATTTAATGAGGAACAGTATTGATGGGCCGGGAATGCAGCTCCCAACAACACAAAAAACACCAAAAAAAAGAGGAAAAAAAGATGCAGCTGCAAAGAGCAGATAAAGTCTTCAAGTAGGGGTTGGCTCTTTGGGTGTTTTCCCTTGGTTATCTCATTAATTAAAGTTCTGAGAAGTCTCAGCTGGATTTGGGAGTGCCAGGGCCTGGCAGGGAAGGTGCTGAAGGTGGGATTGCTGCAGGGACAGGGGACTCGGGGAGGAGATGATGCAGAGTGCAGTGCAGTACCCTGACCTTCCCCAGGAAACAAATCCATGCAGGAAGAAGTTGTTCCAAAGAAGAATCTGTCAAGGGGAGCAGGTGCTGCTGGAAATCTGAATTCTGTAGCAACGCTCTTGAGTGTTTCTGAGATAAAAGTTACATTATGGACGTCACATCTCAAAAATAACGTTAAAAAATGGGAAAATAGAAACGCAGATAGCACCAGGTGGCCCTCGGTGCTCAGGGCAGGTCTGCTGTGAGCTGGCACAGCAGGACCAGCCCGGTGACTCCCTGGGAAAAGAGAATGTGGCCAAAAACAGCCACAGCAAAATCACAGGATGGTGGAACAGCTGAGGAAATGAGCTGTAAGATTGTCCAGTTCAATCATGAGCCACCATCGCCGTGCTCCTCACCAAGCCATGTCCTCAGAGGCTCTGTGGCAGAGCAGAGGCAGGGGCTGCGAGAACCAAAGCTTGATCAAGCTGCATTTTCATCTCTGAACTGTTTCAGGAGCCATGGACAGCCCTCCCTCATCTCCTGCGTGTCCCTGAACACAAGGAAAGGCTCCAGTTTCCAACTGCACTGAAGTTCCCATCCCCTGGAAATGAATTCCCAGCGAAGGAGGTGCGGTGCCAGTGCCTGAACTCGGCTGATTGCTGCCTGTTGTCTGCAGTTAGCAGCCTGTAAAGAAAACACACATTGAAGGAAATTAGAGGAGCAAGGCAAATGAGGTGGAACCATCAGGAGGGGCAGGAGCTGGAGATAATCCATATTTTAAAATACTGCAGTGGTTTGCAGGGTTTGGAGGAAGAAATGTTCTGTGGTTTTCGTGCTTTGGGGCCCACAGCTCTGCCCTGCAGTGAGATGTGAGCAGCCCAAGTACCTCCCTCAGCTGAGTGTGCAGATCTCCAGCAGATCCCTCCATGTGTGCCCTGGCCCAGACCGATCCCAGCACCCTGGAACTGCTTTTCAGTCAATACCAGGATTTTCTGGCACCTCAGTGGGACACTGCCCTTGGCAAGGCAGGAGAAACAGCACCAAAAACCACCAAGCTGGGCAACCCTCCCCTCATTCCTCCCCACTGGATCTTTTCCATATTTAATATTTAATGTTTCCCTGGCGTTGTCTGGCACAGCAAGGTCACCCCAGTGCTGTCTCAGGGGTGAGGAGGGGGCAGGAAGGCACAAGGAAAGTGTTTTATAAAACAATTCCATCAGTTGGCCCTGCAGCTCTGCCGTGGCAGCAATGCCAATCCCTGGGGATGGGGACTGGGCAGGGCCTGCCACACTCCTCATTTCTGTTCCTGCACCTTTTGTGTCACAAAAGCAGGAGGAAAGGACTGGAGGTGACGTTATTGCAGCTCAAGGAGAGAGGAAAATGTGCCATTTGCTGGAAATGAGCGTTTTTCTTGCTGCTGGAGAAGCTGGGGGTGGCAGAGGGGCAGTGCCAGGGTGCCCACCCTGAGCAGCCCCCGTGGGCAGGGCACCAGAGGACTCCTGCTGCTCCTTTTCCAGCAGCCTGGATTCTGGAGAAGAGCCCCCAGACAGCACAAAGGACATTTTCAGGAGCCCAGGTTTCCTTATTATGTATGGCAGCTCCCAGTCCCTGCATGGGAAGCATTATTTTAAGCAAAAGAGGCAGATTGGGAGTGCAGACACAGGAAAGCATGGCAAATGAGAGGAACTTTGATCAAAATTCAAATCCAACTCAGCCTCCAGCTATCTGCTGAGCAGTCTGCATTCTCCTGGAGAGTTTTTTTCCCCCTTTTTTCAGAACAGGAACATGAAGAAAGCACTCGGTATGAGGGAGGTCAATAGACACACTGCATTTCAGAGGTTCAATTTAATCTCATTTTCTTTGGCCTCAGCGATTTGCTTTTCCAGGTCTGGTGGCCCCTTGAGAAACTTTTCATTCTCTCCTTTCAGGTGCTCAGTAATGCAGTGTTAAGAGGACTTTTCCACTTTGTGGCCTAATTATGGAAAAATTCATTTCTGAGTGGGCTGTCTGGGCTGCTTTTACGCTGATTCCCTCAGCTCTCGAATCAGGCTCCTCGCAAGGCACCATTTCCAGCGAGCTAAAATCCCCTTTTACAGGTGTTCCACCCCAGGGGTGCTGTGCTGGGAGTTCAGCAGCTCCTGGAGGAAGGGCTGTGCCTGCTGGGACCCCTCTGCTCCTCCCCTGCTGCCTCCAGCCCAGCTCCCCCTGGCAAAGCCCCTGCTCCCAATCTGCTCCTGCAAAACCCCACATTTAAATAACTCCCCCAAACGGGGGAAACATTTAAATAACTCCCCAAAATGGGGGAAACATTTAAATAACTCCCCAAAATGGGGGAAACGTTTAAATAACTCCCCAAAACCTCCCACAGCTTGGAAAGACAAACTCAGTGCAGGGCAAGGGTTTAAAATGTAATTACCTTGAGAGGGGACAGGGCTGGGGGGGTCTGATTTGACATGAGGTTCCACTCTGCTGTGACAATTATTCCCCTTCCCTTCCCTTCCCTTCCCTTCCCTTCCCTTCCCTTCCCTTCCCTTCCCTTCCCTTCCCTTCCCTTCCCTTCCCTTCCCTTCCCTTCCCTTCCCTTCCCTTCCCTTCCCTTCCCTTCCCTTCCCTTCCCTTCCCTTCCCTTCCCTTCCCTTCCCTTCCCTTCCCTTCCCTTCCCTTCCCTTCCCTTCCCTTCCCTTCCCTTCCCTTCCCTTCCCTTCCCTTCCCTTCCCTTCCCTTCCCTTCCCTTCCCTTCCCTTCCCTTCCCTTCCCTTCCCTTCCCTTCCCTTCCCTTCCCTCTCACACCTGATCAAGCTCTGGTCTCCCATGGAATCCATATCATGATTTATGCAGAACGGCCCAGAAACCCCTCAAAACAATCATCTGAGTAATTTTTCATGAACTCTGCTTGCAGCACTTGCCAACAGGCTAAATTACCCTCTTGTTAAGTGTTGTATTTTGTTCTTCCTCCTTTCTTCTGCTCCGTGTATGCCTTAATATTGATAAGTGTTCTCCAGCGTGAGGGAACATTTGCATTTTGTGCTGAACACGGTGCGGGTGAGCACATCAAAGGAGCCTTTTGTTCTTCCCCTCTCGCTCATTCCGTGCTGGGGCTCATCAGCCAGGCCCAGCCAGGAGCCCAGAGCTGTTTGTTCCAACATCCCAAATCCTGGCAAACCTTTCCCTGGGATGTCCCAGCTGAGCATCCCCCGGTTCTGCAGCACTGCCTGCGAGCCCTCCCCGCCCGTGGAGCGCTCCCTGCTGCAATCAAATTACCGATATTAATAATCCTGCCCTTCCTCTGCCTCCCTTTGTTTCCCAGCTCCTCTCAGCCCCGCTCTCAGCTTCTGGTGGCCCAAGGCTCCATTTCAGAGATGGAAACTGCCTGACAGCAGGGCCTGAGCGGGGTGTGTGTGACAGAACCCCACTGTCCCACTGTCCTACTGTCCCTCTGTCCCACTGTGACAGAATCCCAACGATTCCCACTCCCACAGAACCACAGAAACCCGGAATGGCTCAGCATGGAAGGGCCCTAAAGATCCCACCAGCGATTTCTCCACCTTGCACTTGCCCAAATCAAAGCAGCCCAGGTTTGTGGGGTTGGCTCCCACACTGGACAGGGACAATTTGGCTCCTTGTCTCAATCTCTGCCAGCCACAAACCCCTTCCCTGCCCTCCCCGCAGGGAGAGGAGCAGTTGTGGGCTGTAATTCAGCTAATCTGTCTCTAAAAACGCTGCCTATTAAAAAGAACAAGACTTTAACTATCTTCTCTGTCAGAAACCAATTGCTACCCGACATCAAAGTTCCCTGGCTTAGTTAATGTTTATTTAAATGACCATTTTCCACTGGCAGATAAAAGATTGAAGTGTTTTGTTGCTATTGTTTTTTAAAGCCCTCGAATATGAAGGCGCCTGGAGCCAACATTTGATTCTCATTATGCTATGACATTTTTTTCCCCCTACATAATTTGAATAAGACTCTGCTTAACTCAACAGCTGGAGGGATATGGCTTTTCCTTCCCATTTCAGAGAGAGAAGATAGTTCTCTAAAAGTGAAAAAAAAAACCAAGCAAAGCAGTCTGGTGTGGGTGGCAGAGCTCTGGTTTTCCCTGAACACCTTTCTGTGGCCCTGGAAATGATCCCGGGGGTTTTATTTCAGCACAGCCTCTCAGACATGGGGAAAGAGCTGGCACAAAGGGGATTTTAATGGCCCAAAGCCCTCTCAGAAAGAAGGGGCTGGGAGTTATCAGCCCTCAGATTTCCCCCTCTGAAGGGGTCTTTAGGATCAATTAACATTCCCCTGTCCAGGGTTTCTGTTTGTGTTGGAGCAGAGCCTCACCCCAGGGCTGGAGCGGCTGCTTCAGAGCAGGAAACGCTGCCCTGCCCTGGCTGAAGGATTTGGAGTCAAACTCTTCCAGAAATCCCTGCCCAGCCCTGCTCCTCTCTCAGGGACCTGCTCCTCACCCAGGGACCTGCTCAGGGCTCTGAAAACACAGCCAAGCTCCCCCAGCATCACCCTGCAGCCCAGTACAGCCCAGTACAGCCCAGCACAGCCCAGTACAGCCCAGTACAGCCCAGTACAGCCCAGCACAGCCCAGCACAGCCCAGTACAGCCCAGCACAGCCCAGTACAGCCCAGCACAGCCCAGTACAGCCCAGTACAGCCCAGCACAGCCCAGTACAGCCCAGCACAGCCCAGTACAGCCCAGTACAGCCCAGCACAGCCCAGCACAGCCCAGCACAGCCCAGCCCAGCCCAGCCCAGCCCAGCCCTGGAGGGAAACACCCGGTGCTGCTGGGCTGAGATGATCCCAGAGGGCTTTTCCAGGCTGAAGGAGCCCATGGCTCTGATCGTGGCTGGAGTTCAGCAGCCCAAACCTCGTCCCTCATCCCTCATTTCGGGTCCTTGCAAAGTCCTGCTCTCAGTGGGAGACAAATGGGTTTTATCCTCCCTGAGACAGCAGCTTTTAAACTGGGATTTCTGGGGCGCTTTGGATTTTCTTACCGCCCTCCTCATCCCGAAGCACAGAGCGCTGCTGCCTCCCTGATCATCTGCAAGTTGAAATGAAAGTCAGATTTGATTCAAGTTTCCTTAAATCTCACTTCTTACTGCTCCTCTGGGCACGTTATTGGAACTGCAGAAACTCTTCCTCATTTAAGGAGTTAATGAGAGTCATTTTAAACCCTTGGAACACACTCAGGGCTCACCTGATCTTCACAAATGAATTTCCAAGGTCTCCCGAGCAGCTTTGCTCTGGAGGAGATTTCAGCAGAGGCTTTTCCAAGAGGGTTTCCTGAATTCCTCACTCCATGCCTTGGCATTCCTGCATTTTATTGTGCCCTGTGCAAATTCCCATCTCTGAGAGTTCCCCTGGTCCTTGGGAAGGTCACTCCTGCCTTCCCTGAGCCTCATTAACCATTGTTAATTGGATCTGGCATTCTTCAAGTGGAGGTCAATACGCAACAACTGAGTTTAATTTTCCATCCCCTCGTGCCCATTCCTGTTTTTTCCCAACACAGGCCACGTCTGCTCAGTTTTTCTAAAGGCCCTGAGACCCCCAGCAGCTGCTGGTTCCAGATTAAACCTTTTCCATGTTCCAGAAGCTTCTCCCAAGGTCTGGATGTTGCACCCCATTCCTGGCCACAGGCAGGGCTGAGGCTGCCAGAGCTGCTCCCTGGTGCTGTCCCTTTCCTCCCTTTATTGCAACATTATCCCAAAGCCCTGTGAACACATCAGGAGAAACAAACCCAGAGCCCAAACGTGAAGGGTGAGAGCTTTGCATCTGTGTTTACACCAAGTCCCACCTGCAAGGGGCCAAAGTGCTCACAACTATCAGCAAGCCAGGGTCACCCTCGCTTAATTAAATTAATTAATTCACCCAGAACTATAGAAGTTTGAAGAAAAGGGGAGAAATAGTTCTGAGCTCCAGGATCTGGCAGTTTATGAGTTGTGGCACAGAACCAGCAGCAGCTTTTGACAGGTTCTGATCTCCAGGGGCAGCAGAAGCAAAACTCAGGATCCTCAGGGGCAGGGTCCTGGCAGCACCTCACAAACACAGAAACCAGAGCCACAAACACAGAAATCAGAGCCACAAACACAGAAATCAGAGCCACAAACACGGAAATCAGAGCCACAAACACGGAAACCAGAGCCACAAACACGGAAACCAGAGCCACAAACACAGAAACCAGAGCCACAAACACAGAAATCAGAGCCACAAACACAGAAACCAGAGCCACAAACACAGAAATCAGAGCCACAAACAGCAGGGCTGGCCTGGGGCTGCCAGAGCCTCCCTGCAGAGCTGGAGCCAGCGGCTGTGACAGGAGACATCTGTCCCTGCACTGCCTTTGCTCCGTCAGGGAATCTCCTCTTCCTCTTCCTCTTCCTCCTCATCCTCTTCCTCCTCGTCCTCCTCCTCCTCCTCCTCCTCCTCCTCCTGCTCCCATCTCTGGAACTGCTGTTTCTGACCCCAGCTGGGCAGGGCTGAGCAGGAACCAGAGTTTGGTCTCTCCACATCAGGAGACACTCCCAGCCCTGAGTGGTGCTGATCCCGCAGCTCTCGGGGTTTGCAGGTTGGCTCAGAGCTGACCCAAAGCCCGCAGGGTTTCCCAGAGCAGCACAGCAGAATTCTCACCCTCAGTGGGGTCCTGATGAGATTTCCAGAGCTTTCTCCTGGGGTCAGCCCTGACCTGTGCAGGCAGAGCCTCTCTCACCATTGGGGTTTCCATTTCCAGCTCGTTCCCTGGGCTTGGGAAGCGTCAGAAGCGGAACTGAGAGTGCAAATTATTTTTACCCGAATTTATCTGAGCCTCAGAGCCGGGCTGGGTGCAGGGGATGGGCGTCCCTCGTGTGTTTCTGCTCTGTCTGAGCCACTGGCTCAGAACAAAGGGGTCACAGCCATCATTTCCTTGACCTCTGAATTGCTAAACTCCTCTCACTTCTCACTGTCTCATGCTGCTTCCAAAAATATAAAAGGTTTCATCCTAAATCCTTAGCAGGGCAAGAAGGAAATCTATCCCCAGGGGAGGAAAGGCAGCAAAGGAGAAAATAAACTCTCAGATTAAATTCCAAAATTGCTTTATTAACACTTTTTTCTGTTTAAAGCTTAGCTCCCCTGTGAACACACACATCCTAAAACCTTTCTCTTCCTTAATAGCGCTCTCATTTAAAGCCCAATAAAAAGATGTTGAGGGGAGAATGAAGGTGGCTCTAATTTCCCCTTAACCTCTTATGAAATTGCCATGGAAACCACAAATGCCACATTTCAGTGGCCATTCAGCATCCTGCTGGCCGGGGCTGGGAGAGGCTCCAGGGCTGGGCTCTGGAGTGTGGGGACATCCCCGGTGTCCCCAGAGCCCCCGGGGCTCAGCCCCAGCAGTGTCTGGGGATATTTCCTGCCTGAAGGACACCGGCCACGCTGGGAGGTGACGCTGGATGGGTTTTAGGTCCCTTCCCAGCCCAAGCCGTGCTGGAATCCTGGGATTCTCTAAACCACCTGCCCTGCCGAGTGCCAGCCACTTCCCCCGGCGTGTGTTTCCTTTCCAGGGGCTCTGAGTACCCTGCACACATCACTGGCAGTGATTAATGCCTCGCACACTTTGATTCCGTAGAAATTGCCAAGAGCTCGCTGGATTTCCTTAAACAAATCAAGCTCGATAAATATTAATGCGCGTGCGGCAGGGCTGGCTCTTGTAGCCGGCGATTTGGGGGGCTGATAAAATTGTATTTCAATATTTGATGCAGGGAGGGACCTGTGGCTGGGACACGGGGGGCAGCTCTGCTCCAGGCACTCCCAAAGTCCCTCCTGAGGTCCCCAGCTCCTCCAGGGCTCTCTCCATCCTCCCTTCCCCTCCTCCTGATGCTGGAACATCTCACAGTGGTGCCCCAGGAGCCTTCCCTGTGCTCCAGGAAGGGAATCTGGGCTGGATCCAGGGCCAGGAGGGTTTTCCCAGGGCTCCCATTGCCCTGTCCCTGCCCCAGGCTCTCCTCAGCTCTGAAGGGTGGGTCTGGGTGCTCAGGGCAGGCTCCTGGTGTGGGAGTTTTCCTTTCAGGACCTGCCAGGACCTGCCAGAACCACGGCAGAGCTCTGGGGCTTTGCCCTTTCCCCTCCTGGGATCCTGGGGAGCAGCACTGGGTGGGGAAGCAAGGGAGTGTTTCTTGGGAAATATCACCTGGCAAGGGATTTCCAAGGCTCAAACCCACCAGGTATCCCTGGCTCTGAGTTCTGGGCTTGATTGCAGCTTTCTGACCCGTCCCTGACATCCTAAAAACACAGCAGGAGGATTTTAGGGGAGGCTGAGCACAGTCCCTGTCCCCCAGGGTGTGGGAACAGGACATTTTCCCTGTTATCCCCAAAATGTTCTCCCCCTGTGCTCTGCACTCCCTCCCTCCTCCTTTAATTTCAGCTCCATGTCGAGGATTTTCCCCTCTGTGATATATTAATTTCAAATATTGACTCACCAGATCCTGTGATTGATAGAACTCAAACATATTAGTCTTATTACATCCTATATACTTTAATTAACTTCAGCAGGTGATGTTAATCAACTTGAAGGCTGAAATGTGGAGCAGCCAAATAAATGAAAGGAAGAAGGAAAAATATCTGCTGCATTATCTGCCAGTGTGGATGGCTCCTGCTCCCAAGCCAGGCACATTTAGAAGGGTTTTTATTTAACTCAGACCTGTGTGGGGGACATTTGATAGCAATTCCTTCATTTAAATTAAAAGAGATGTTCAGACCCTCCAGTATTTTGATCAGGGTGAGGAAAACATGGGAAGGAAAACTTCTTTAAACCAGCGAAGTTTCAAAGAAACACCCAAGCTGCAGGGATCCAGCGCAGGCTCGTGTGGAGAACTTTCTGGAAGCCTCATGCACCAAAAGTTATTATTTCACAGGGAAAGCAGAGTCACAGCAGCCCAGTGGGATTTGGATTAGGAGGGACGTGAAGCCCAGGCAGGGACAGGCTCAGGACAGGTCCAGCTGAGCGGGGTTTGGGGTCTGGGGCTCCCCAACCCGTCCATCCCACCCCAAACACGGCTGCGCTCCCTGCAGCGCTCCAGGGACACAGAACCAACGTCATGGGACAGGGTGACACCTGCCCACACACCCCAGAGCACAGGGGACAGCCCTGTGTCCCCAAAGACAGCCCCTGTGTCCCCAAAGCCAGTCCCTGTGTCCCCAAAGACAATCCCTGTGTCCCCAAAGCCAGGCCCTGTGTCCCCAAAGACAGGCCCTGTGACCCTAAAACCAATCCCTGTGTCCCCAAAGCCAGGCCCTGTGTCCCCAAAGACAGCCCCTGTGTCCCCAAAGCCAATCCCTGTGACCCCAAAGACAATCCCTGTGTCCCCAAAGCCAGGCCCTGTGTCCCCAAAGCCAGGCCCTGTGTCCCCAAAGACAGCCCCTGTGTCCCCAAAGACAGCCCCTGTGTCCCCAAAGCCAGGCCCTGTGACCCTAAAACCAATCCCTGTGTCCCCAAAGCCAGGCCCTGTGTCCCCAAAGCCAGGCCCTGTGTCCCCAAAGACAGCCCCTGTGTCCCCAAAGACAATCCCTGTGTCCCCAAGGCCCCTGTGTCCCCAAGGCCAGGCCCTGTGTCCCCAAATCCAGTCCCTGTGTCCCCAAGGCCCCTGTGTCCCCAAAGCCAGGCCCTGTGACCCTAAAACCAATCCCTGTGTCCCTAAAGCCAATCCCTGTGTCCCCAAGGCCAGGCCCGGTGTCCCTAAAGCCAATCCCTGTGTCCCCAAGGCCAGGCCCTGTGTCCCCAAAGACAGCCCCTGTGTCCCCAAAACCAATCCCTGTGTCCCCAAGGCCAGTCCCCATGTCCCCAAGGCCCCTGTGTCCCCAAGGCCAGCCCCTGTGTCCCTAAAGCCAATCCCTGTGTCCCCAAGGCCAGTCCCTGTGTCCCCAAGGCCAGTCCCTGTGTCCCCAAAGACAGCCCCTGTGTCCCCAAATCCAGTCCCTGTGTCCCTAAAACCAATCCCTGTGTCCGCAAGGCCAGTCTCTGTGTCCCCAAGGCCTGGGGAGCCTCTCCCATGGCTGGCACCGGGTGATTTCCAGGGACTCTCCTGATGTGCTGCTGTCACCTTTGTCACCCAGGGACCCTCCCTGCTCCCTCCTTTGGCTGCCTGGCTTTTTATGGAATATTAATTTATGGAACAAAGGCTGCCTTTTCCTGTGTGTGCTGACAGCATCTGGCACCAGTTATGAGTCAGGCTTCGAAGTGCTTAAATATTATCAATGCAAACCAAAACTGCCAAAAATCTCTATTTTTTCCCTCTCTTTCTGTGCAGCTGGGTGAAATTCTGCCATCTTGTTATCAGAAATGACCTTGGCTTTGACTTTGGGATTTCCTTGACAGGAATTTTGTGGTGGAAACCCAAAGTTTGATATCCTTTGGTAGCAACATATGAAATATTCAGCCCTGCATGTAAAACACGTGCCCACCCTTCTCCTGAGCAATCTGCCCAGCAGCACTGGAGGCTGCCAGGATCCCAGCCAGCTTCAGCTACAGACCTGAAGATGAAACCATTCCCCAGCTCGGACCAAACTTTTTTTTTTGTTGTTTCTTAATCTTGAAAATCGATGAAACACAATTGATTTTTAGCAGCATAAATCATAAGTGGCTCTCAGAGCTCGGGGAGTACATTCAGTCTCGGTAATGAGACTGAAAGATCTCCTCTTTGTTTTGCTCCACGAGCTGTTTGTCATGTTCAAGAGGCTGCTGTGAATGACTCACTTCACTTTGAAGAGAGATTTATTTTTATAAACCATTTATTCCTTTCCTTGCAAAGACACAAAGGCAGATCCCCCCTGCATCACGGCGCTGCAATTGCACTCCTCGTTCTCACTGCAGGGGCTGCAGCCTCTGTCCCTGTCCCTCTTCTTCCCCCTCTCCTGCCACCCTGGGCTGCCTTTCTCCATGGGACAAACCCTGCCCGGAATTTTGGGCTGGAATTTTGGAATTTTGGGCTGGAATTTTTGGCTGGAATTTTGAGTTTGAATTTTGGGTTGGAATTTTGGGCTGGAATTTTGGGCTGGAGTTTTGAGCTGGAATTTTGAGCTGGAATTTTGAGTTTGAATTTTGAGCTGGAATTTTGAGCTGGAATTTTGGGCTGGAATTTTGGGCTGAAATTTTGAGCTGGAATTTTGAGTGGGAATTTTGGAATTTTTGGCTGGAATTTTGAGTTTGAATTTTGAGCTGGAATTTTGGGTTGGAATTTTGAGTTTGAATTTTGAGCTGGAATTTTGAGCTGGAATTTTGGAATTTTGGGCTGGAATTTCGGGCTGTGCACATGGCTGGAAGAGCCAGGGTGAATTATTCCCACATGAGGAGGGAGAGGAGCATCAAGGAGAGTCCCTTTTCCTCTCCAGCGACAGAATTTCTTGTGTTCCACCTGGTGACGTCACAAGTGATGTCATTGATGATGTCATCAGTGATGTCACTGCCCACCCACCTGGTTCTGGCCCTTGGCAGGACTTTTGTCTCAGTGAGAGCTGCAGGCTCTTCTTTTGAAATCCCTGATATAAAAAGCAATATCCACCTTGTCTGGGCTCCTCTTCCTGACAGTGACTTATAACTGATGTTTCAAAATAAATATGCAAAAATTCCTGCACTGGCTCCAGCCTGTCAGCAAGAAATGCAGGAAAATTCTTCCTGACCTCCATCATTTCATAACCTGCAGCACGAGGGCTCCTCATCTCAGCAGCTCCTGGAGCTGCAGATCCTCAGCTCATTATTATGGACAGATTGGATGCCAAATTGTTATAGCTTCATTTAAATGTCCATTCTAATCTTTACTCTTTACTTCCTCCCCGGTTTTTACTGGAGTAAACAATCTATTTTCAAAATGAAATGCTTAAAATAGGAGGGTGTTTTGCTGGTTTGTTTTTTTTTTCTTCTGTGGGGAAAATTCAGGCCTGGAATTATTGACATTATCTGGCCAGAAATTGGTGGCTGTTTAAGTGGAGAAGTTAAAAGCTTTTGAGGCAGCTTTTTGTTCCTGCAGAACATAAATATAAGAGCAGAGATAGTTTGTTTTAATGCTCTGTTGACACAAAGCGATGTTCTTACTGTGCTAATGGGGAGTTTGTTAGAGGTGTACATTTAATTTGCCTGTTTGCTCGGGGCTTTATGTTTGTTTCCTCTCCACACATCATTCCTGGCACCATCCCAGCTCTGCATTCCAGGCAATTCCTGGCCCATTTCTCCATCCTCCTGCCTGTTCCCACCTTCCTGGGGATCACATTCCCCCTTTCCCCTCTGCTGCCCCTGCCCAGCTCCGGTTCCACGCAGGGAGGAGGCTCCACACTCATTTCTGTGCTGCTCTGCTCAATATTTTTGTGCATTAATGTTGTTTCCAGGCTCTGACCAGTAAGGGCACAAACCTTCAGCCAGCTCCCACTTTAATTCCCCTCTCAGGGAGCCTTTACTTGGTGTTGGTTGAATGTTGAGCAAACCCTGGGAATTTTGGATCAGCAGAGCTGAATAAATCTCCCCCCGGACCTTCCTCCTTTCCATTTTTCTAATCAGGACTGTTGTCATCTGCTCTGACAGATTATTAATGCTACACACAGGCACGTAATAGAGATTGTGTTTTTCCATTCAGGGATTTTTGTCCTGATAAACAGCCTGGCAGAGACAAGTTACCCCAGTCCCTGCACGAATGGTGGGAGTTTAAACACAGCCAAATCCTTGAGAGCCGCTGGCCCTGGGCCAGGAGCCCTCTGTCATCGCTCTTGGCTCCTCCTCTGCAATCCATCACCACTGACCCATCACCTCGGCAGCTACCAGAAGAAATCTGGCATCTGGTGCCTGTTTTTATCCCAGCTCAGGTTCTGGTTTCTTTCCTTTATCTCCGTGCCTGGCTCAAAGCTGCTCGAGCAAAGAAGGATCTCTCTGCTGAACTCAACAAGCTTCGTATTTGGCTTTTTTCCCCTCAGATATGTCCTGCTCCTGGTTATTTTTCATGTTTTTTTGTGTGAGGAAATAAAAATTCCCCTTCTCTGTGTTTTCTCTATCTCTTTGCTCCGTCTCTTCCGTGTGTTGTTTTTACTGATTACGCATTTCCAGCTCCTTATCTCAGCCATTCCTCCTCCTCAGCATTCCATGAGCAGAGGGCTGGGATGGGATGAGGGCTGGAGCGTTTCCCAGCAGCTCAGGTGATGTTCTCTCCTCAGGTACTTTGCTCCTGTGAGGAGCACAAGGTGCAGAAATCCAGGATTTGGGTGCTGTGGAGCAGGGCTCCAGAGCCCACAGAGACACAGAGGGGATGGTTCAGGGTGTAAGAGGGGAATGTGGGGTTCCAGCAGGACCTGAGGTTGGTTTGGGCAGCCCAGGCTCTCTGGAACAGCTCTGGAGGTGCCTGTGCTCCTGCAATGAGGATAAAAACAGGACACAAAGCGTGGGAAGGTCAGGTCTGTGTGCTCAGGGTCAGAGCCCAGTGTGGCTCCTGCCACTGCTGCTCCTTCCTGGGAGCTGCTGCTTCCCAGCAGGGCCAAAACCACGGCAGAATCCAGATTTTGGGAGCTGCTGGGGCTGCAGGAGGCTCTGAAGGGGAGCAGAGAGGCTCCAGCAGCAGCCCATGGACAGAGCCCGTGGGCACAGAGCCCCAGGGCTGCGCTCTCTGCTGAGGCACAGGAGCTGCTGCTGGAAATTATTCATTCGTTTGCCAGAGTTTGTTTGGGTTTTATTTAGTTTGACATGGTCTAGAAGTTGGAGTAATTTTCTAACTCACTGAATGATCCTTTTTTACTCTCCTAAGCACCTTCCCTGTCACACAAAAACAATTTTCAATCAGGAGTACAAAGCAGGCACTGGCAGCCGATGGACGCCGTTCCCTGCGAGCATCGCTCACGTTTCTGATTTCATTTCAGTCCATTTGCACGGGACAGACACTTCTTCTTCAAACAATTTGGTTTTGAAACAATTTGTTTTTGAAACAAACTCCTTTTAATCAAACACTGACGAGAGGAGTGGGGCAGCAGCAGCCAGGCCAAAGCCCCTGTGCAGAGCCCATTTGTGCCTCTCCCTCCCTTTGATTTAATGGAGAGGAATTCCAGGTGCAGGCATTGAGGGAATTCTGGAATTCTGGAATTCTGGGGCTGGTTTAGCTCATCCTGAGCCCCTCTGAGAGCTCAGAGCCACCGAGGGAAGGGCCCTGCTGGCAGTGACAGGTGGCCATGGACAGCACTTTGCTCCCCAGTGCCCTCAGCCACACATTATTTTTTATATTTTTTATATATTTTTTATATTTTTTATATTATTATTTAATTTTTATTTTTATATTATTTATATATATAATTTTCTATTATATTTATTTATTATATATTATTTTATATTATACATTTTATATATTATATTATAAATATATATTATTTTATATTATACATTTTATATATTATATTATATTATATTATATTATATTATACATTTATAATATAGATATTATATATTTATTTATATGTATATTATTATTTTTATGTTATTATTTAATTACAGCCCACTGCAGAACATATATTATAATATTATAATAATATTATATTATTCCATTATATTATATTATATTATATTATATTATATTATATTATATTATATTATATTATATTATATTATATTATATTATATTATATTATATTATATTATATTATATTATATTATATTATATTATATCATATCATATCATATCATATCATATCATATCATATCATATCATATTATTTATAATATTATGATATTTATAATATTATATTTATAATATATATTATACAATATTTCTATTATTATTTTTATGTTATTATTTAATTACAACCCACTGCAGAACAGAACCTTGGCCTGGCTCTGTGCTGCTGCTCACATTCCACCCTGATTTAATCCCAATTGTGCCACACAAGGGCAGAATTGGGGTTGTTCCCTGCATTGTCCTACACGTTCTCCATGACCCAGCTCCCAACAATTCCCAGCTCTGCTTTCCCTGCTCCCCGGAATTCCGTGCAGTGAGAGGCTGGATCAGTCAGTGCTGAGCTGCTGACTCAGTTTCCCCTGGCAATAATCCCCTCCCTGAGGCGCTGCCCCGGCCCAGGGTGTCACATCTCCCTGGAAGATGAAATTCCTCTCCTGCAGAAGAAAAAGGAAAGACAAGCTTGGCCCCTCCAGAGCGATTTTTAATTATTTCCAGATCTTCTGGATCATTAGGAAGATGAAAGATGGCATCGGTTAAGACGCAGGGCACTCTGAGAGGATGGAATTGATTTTTACATATATTTAACTGATGATTCATAAAATGGGGTCTGACTGGAGCAGCACAGCCTCAAGTGAACATGAAAGGTCCAGGCTCACCAGGGACAGCCCCTGGCTGGAACGACAGAACCTGGAGGTTCTGACATCCCCCAGAATTATCCCCATTTCCTGCTGCTGCTGCTGCCTCTGCCTGGGGGCTCCTGGTGCTCCCAGGAGGGGATGAGATGTGGGGGAGCAGCTGCTGGGCTGGGGGTCACCTGTGCAGCCCTCCCTGCATCCCCAGCCCTGCATCCCCAGCCCTGCATCCCCAGCCCTGCATCCCATCCCTGCATCCCATCCCTGCATCCCATCCCTGCATCCCCAGCCGTGCATCCCCAGCCCTGCATCCCCATCCCTGCATCCCCATCCCTGCATCCCCAGCCCTGCATCCCATCCCTGCATCCCATCCCTGCATCCCATCCCTGCACCCCATCCCTGCATCCCCAACTCTGCATCCCCAGCCCTGCATCCCATCCCTGCATCCCATCCCTGCATCACATCCCTGCATCACATCCCTGCATCACATCCCTGCATCCCATCCCTGCATCCCATCCCTGCATCCCCAGCCGTGCATCCCCAGCCCTGCATCCCCATCCCTGCATCCCCATCCCTGCATCCCATCCCTGCATCACATCCCTGCATCCCATCCCTGCATCCCCAGCCCTGCATCCCATCCCTGCATCCCATCCCTGCATCCCATCCCTGCATCCCCAGCCGTGCATCCCCAGCCCTGCATCCCCATCTCTGCATCCCCAACTCTGCATCCCCAGCCCTGCATCCCACCCCTGCATCCCCAGCCCTGCATCCCACCCCTGCATCCCCAGCTCCTCGCTTTCCTCATTTCGTACAGACATTTGTGTGAGCTGAACGGGGACAGGCTGGGCAGGGAGGCACTGGGGGGGTCCTGCAGGGCAGGGGTGGCACTGGGGGACACAGCAGAGGTGGCACTGGGTGGCACTGGGTGACCCAGCAGGGCAGGGGTGGCACTGGATGGCACTGGGTGGCACTGGGTGGCACTGGGTGGCACTGGGTGGCACTGGGTGACCCAGCAGGGCAGGGGTGGCACTGTGTGACCCCAGCCTGGGGACAGAGGTGCAGCCCTGGCTGTCCCCGCTCTGGGGGACGCTGGCAGGGACGGAGCCCGCAGGGATCTGTCCCTGGTCTGTCCCTCAGGGTCGTTTGGAGATTGAGGATGGGATCCACCAGCCCCAGATCCCCCCTCAGCTGTGAGCTGAGAGCTCCAGCTGCTCATTCCAGGGATTTCTATTGATTACTTGGGAATTATCCACTCACACAGGGCACAGGAAAATCACAGCAAACTTTTCCCAAACCCTCACGTCCCAAAGGACTGGATTGATTTTTACACGTTTGGCTTTTAGGCTGCTCACATCTCGATCCAGACAATTTTCTTTCCAGAGAGTCCACTGCAGTCAACTTAATTGTATTTTCTAACCAAGCTGGAAGAGATTTGTTGGCTTTACTGTCCAAAGAAGACACAAATCTTTTCTTCCAATTTTTTTTCCTCGAGTCCATAATGTAGTGAGTAAATTTCTACCCCTAAAAGCAATAAAATATCAAATTGTTCAGTGCAACAGCACAGGGAAAAGATTCATTCATGGAGGAATGTAAAGACTTGGAAAGAGGGACCTGGCTCTATATTTTTATTTATTTTCTTTATTGGGCAGCAATTACTCCAAGTGTAAGTTTCCAGTTTGGCCAGGACAGTGGGTGAGCTCTGATTCTGTTCTTCACGTAATCACTTGGAAAAACAAACCCAGATTGGGCTTTCAAAAAGAATTCTTTTGTATATTGTCTTTGGCTCAAATTTAATAGCTGGAAATATTGTGGTGTCTACCAGGCTGGGAATTCCAGGGACATCTGGGATAGACTGGGGTGAGAATACAGGTTTGGAATTCCTGTCCAAGCTTGCTGGATTGTTTAAGAATTCACTTGTGGAACTCCAATCTGAGTCTGTTGGGTTATTCAAGGCTCAGATGCTGTAAAAGAATTGCTTAAAAGATGTGGCTTTATTTGCCAGCTGCAAATTCAGAGCTTCAGTTACAGTGAAACATTTTCAATACTTTCATGATTTATTTATTTGTTTATTTATTTAAACAGCACAACCAAGATTCCTTTTTGCTCAGAATATTTTACTGGCCATGCCCTGTGCTAGACCTCCTCTAAATTTCCAAAAGTGACCGAAAAATCTCATTTCATGTCCCAAAACCCCTCTAGACAACACCAGAAGTGAAGTTTCAACCCAGCCTGGCTCTAAAAACCTCTTGGGGAAGGAAAAGTGGGGATCCCTGAGCAAACAGAGCTTGACCCACAGGGCTGGAACAACATTTCCTGCTGCTCCCTGCTCATCCCATCCAGCAAAACAAGCAAATAAACCTCCCCCAGTGCTTGGAAACTCCATCCTAGGTAATATTCCTGTAATGGAATGCTTTTAGAGAGGAGCCATAAAAATGAATTGAGGAGTGATTTTTGTTTCAGGTGTACATTTGGGTGCTGAGAGCGCGGAGCCGAGCAGAGCATCCCCGCTTTTATCGCCAGGAATAACACAACAGGTCTGGAGCTGTGCAAATGAACTCCAAAATCGGCCTTTTCCCCAAGCCCTCGGTGTTAATTCTGAGCAGGATAATTACAGGGCTCGTCATGGTTTAGGTTAGGCAGCAATCAGCTGCTCCTGAGGCTCCGGAGTGATCGTTCCTCCCTCGCCATGCGGGGCTGGCTCTGCTCCGGATTTATCCCCAGCAGAAAACTTTCCAATTATCCTGGAGAGTGAAATCACTCAGAACAAGGCAAGGAGCTGTTTGTGGCCTTGCCTTTGCTTTAAGTACATTTGCTGCTGTCACAGGAAATGCAGATTTGCCACCAGGCTCCTGCAGCACAAACCAGAGAGCACCAAGAGGCTCTTGGCAGGCAGCAGAGATTGCAGCCCCTCCATCCCTGGGCCGCTCTGATCCCCTTCCCTCATCCCAAATTCCCATCCTGATCCAAGAATTCCCACCCAGCCTGAGCCCCAGCACTGCTCAGTGACCCTCCTGTTCCAGCAGTGCCACTGCACTGATGGCCCTGGATGCAGGATGTAAAAAACACACTAAAATAATTGATACATTTATAGAATTTAAATAAGTTGATGTGGTTTACGTCATAAATACATTTATAATTTCTTAAAAAAATTGAAAGATTTCACATTTTTATCCCAGGCAGTGCCCAAGGCCAGGCTGGATACTGGGACAGGGACAGGGACAGGGATGGGACAGGGACAGGGACAGGGACAGGGACAGGGATGGGACAGGGACAGGGACAGGGACAGGGACAGGGACAGGGATGGGACAGGGACAGGACAGGGACAGGGACAGGGACAGGGATGGGACAGGGACAGGGACAGGGACAGGGACAGGGACAGGACAGGACAGGGACAGGGACAGGGACAGGGACAGGGACAGGGACAGGGACAGGGATGGGACAGGGACAGGACAGGGACAGGGACAGGGACAGGGATGGGACAGGGACAGGGACAGGGACAGGGACAGGACAGGACAGGGACAGGGACAGGGACAGGGACAGGGACAGGGACAGGGACAGGGACAGGGACAGGGATGGGACAGGGACAGGGACAGGGACAGGACAGGACAGGACAGGGGTCCCTGGTGCTGCAGACACAACCTGTACAGGAGGAGGATGCTGGGTTTGAAACCCAGGGATGCTGCCCAAGGACAAAGCAGCCTGACCTAAATTCCTCCATGAGATGGCAGGGCCTGCAGTAATGAATTCTGTCTTATCTGCGTGATGGGGTTATGATTTGCAGACATCAAAATCCGTAATTCAGTGACTGCTGCTCTGAACCGGGCAGGGCGGCAAAATAAATAAATAAAATTTGTCAATGCAGAATAATGTGCTTGCACATGGTTAGCAAGAGCCAGGCAACTGTATATCACAGCCAGGAATAATGTCAGGTTTTGGAATCAGATAAATTGCAAATAACAATGCAGAAAGCAACTGAACCTTGAGGAATATCACAGCCAGGCTGGGATGAGGTGCCTGCAAAAAGCCTTTGTTTGGAAGGGACAAATAGAGACCAATAAGACAGAGGGTAAAAAAAATGGGGAGGGAACAGCAGGGCCATAAAGCTCTGATCAAGTGCAGGAGAGATGATAAAAGGCCATGGACAGCCCAGGAAAAATATTAAGAAGCAATAAAATGCAGCATCAGTGGAGATAAGATGATAATTTGTTATTCTCAGCAGAGCCATTTGTGCACTGAGGCCCTTCCTGGACTCAGAACTGAGCTGTGCCTTGCACCTGCAGCAGGGATCTGTGCCTCGGGCAGGGATCTGTGCCTTGGGCAGGGATCTGTGCCTCGGGCAGGGATCTGTGCCTTGGGCAGGGATCTGTGCCTTGGGCAGGGATCTGTGCCTCGGGCAGGGATCTGTGCCTTGGGCAGGGATCTGTGCCTTGGGCAGGGATCTGTGCCTTGGGCAGAGATTTGGACCTGGGGCAGAGATTTGGACCTGGGGCAGAGATTTGGACCTGGGGCAGAGCAGCAGGGACCCCTGAGCTGGCAGGGAGAGCTCTGTGTGTGTGTTCAGGAGGGACCTGAGCCCTGGCACAGCTCCAGCCTGGAGGTGTTTCCAGACTCCTCTGGCTGCCCAGGAGTTGTGAATTCCTGATTTTGGCACAAATGAGAATCAGCTCCACTTTTCCCAGGGAGCTCAGCAGGGATGTGAGAACAGGACAGGGGGAACTGGGCTGGGTGTGTGGAGCCAGGACAGGGATGTGGAACCAACCTGGGGATGTGAAACTGGGCTGGGGATGCAGGAACACAGCCCAGGATGCAGGAACACGGGCTGGGGATGTAGGAAAATGGCCCAGGGATGCAGGAACATGACCTGGGGATGTGGAACCAGCCTGGGGATGCAGGAACACGGCCCAGGGATGCAGGAACACGGCCCAGGGATGCAGGAACACGGCCCAGGGATGCAGGAACACGGCCCAGGGATGCAGGAACACAGCCCAGGGATGCAGGAACACAGCCCAGGGATGCAGGAACACAGCCCAGGGATGCAGGAACACAGCCCAGGGATGCAGGAACACAGCCCAGGGATGCAGGAACACAGCCCAGGGACGCAGGAACACGGCCCAGGGATGCAGGAACACAGCCCAGGGATGCAGGAACACAGCCCAGGGATGCAGGAACACAGCCCAGGGATGCAGGAACACAGCCCAGGGATGCAGGAACACGGCCCAGGGATGCAGGAACACAGCCCAGGGATGCAGGAACACAGCCTGGGGATGCAGGAACACGGCCCAGGGATGCAGGAACACAGCCCAGGGATGCAGGAACACAGGGTGAGGATGCAGGAACACAGCCTGGGGATGCAGGAACACAGCCTGGGGATGCAGGAACACAGCCCAGGGATGCAGGAACACGGCCCAGGGATGCAGGAACACGGCCCAGGGATGCAGGAACACAGCCCAGGGATGCAGGAACACGGCCCAGGGATGCAGGAACACAGCCCAGGGATGCAGGAACACAGCCCAGGGATGCAGGAACACGGCCCAGGGATGCAGGAACACGGCCCAGGGATGCAGGAACACGGCCCAGGGATGCAGGAACACGGCCCAGGGATGCAGGAACATGGCCCAGGGATGCAGGAACACGGCCCAGGGATGCAGGAACATGGCCCAGGGATGCAGGAACACGGGCTGCAGATCCAGGAGGTGCCCCTGGGACCGGGGGAAGCTGCATGGAGCTATCTCCCAGCTCCATCTCTGCATCCCTAAATGGCACAGACGTTGTTCAGCAGTTTTCAGAGATGCTGATAACAATGATACACATCCCTGGCACTTATTAAGCTGATGGCTTTTAAACATTAAATCCCAGCTATAATTAAATTAACTGAAATTGGTTTTATTAAAAAAAAAGAAGAAAAAAATGGATTCCAAGCACTCTCCAGCAGCATTTGAAAGGTGAGGGAATTGCCTGCAGGCCCAAATAAGCATTGCTGAGGATTGCAGCCAGCACTAATTCGATAGCTAATGACTGAAGTTGCAGCCAGGGGACCACAGGGGAAGGGGAGGACGAGGGAGGAGGGACAAACTTCATCCCTGGGGACAGCTCTGGGGTGCTGGGCCTGTTTCTCCTGGGAAGGGATTCTAGGCTGTCCTTGCAAAGCCACCAGCCCCTCTGCAGGAATCCCTCCTGAAAGACTCAAACCCTTCCTGTCCCGGCTTTGAAGAGCTGATTAAAGCCTGCTCTGTTTTGAAGGAATTGAAGATCTACTTGTTCATTTAATAGATGGCTTCCTCTGGCTGCAGGATTCGCCCTTGTTAGGCACATCATTCAAAAATTATCTATTGTGGCTGAAAAAAAAAATAATTCCGAGACATCTGGATTGGTGCTAATAACTGTGAGCAGCAAGGCTTTGATTTCCTTCATACTTCATTAGTGCCGTGTCCCAGGAAGCAATCCTGCCTTAATGAGGGCTCGTTTCTCCTGCCAGGACCTGTGACAACAGGAGAGCACGTTCTGATTTTCCTGCTTTTTCCTGCTTTTTCCTGCTTTTTCCTGCTTTTCCTGATTTTCCTGCTTTTTCCTGCTTTTCCTGATTTTCTTGCTTTTCCTGCTTTTCCTGCTGCCAGACCTGCACTGACCCTGAGTTCTCCCTCCCCTCCGTTCTCCGAGCTCCTCTCCTGGGTGTTGGAGCCTCTGGGGAGGGCAGGAGGGACAGGCAGAGGGACAGACACACCGACAGCCCAGGCCATCCCTCACCCCAGCCCTGTTCCAGCAGGAGCTGGAGAATTTTTGTTTCCCAGTCAAAGTCAGGGTGTGGAAAGCTTGGAGATCTCACCCCTCCATGCCCCAGAGCCCCTGAGGGATAACGCCCCCAAATCCATCACTGCAAGGGTCAATCATTTAATTTCAGAGATATTAAATTGATAGCCAGGGCAGCCCGGACCTGCTAATTAGCAGCAGCTCTGTCTGAGCCATTGGTAATTAATGTGTGTTTTATGTCTCAGGGTGTGTTTGGCAACACAGGCAAGGGAAAAGGACAGGGAACACAAATCTCTGTCTCAGGGAGTGAGCTCAGGTGGCTGAAACCCCCAGGATTTCTCTTTTCCTGCCCGGATTAACCTCCCTGCCCTCCGGCACAGACAGAAAATCCTCTCCGGGGGCACGAGGTGAAAACGCTCCGAAGTCAATAAAGATTCCCCGCATCAACCTGGGAATGTGACCCAATAAATCCGGAGCGAGGGGCATTTCTGGGATGCTTTAATCCTCATTGAACGAGCTGATTTTGCTGCTCGGGTCTGGGGGTCTCTGCACTCCCTGCTGAGAAACACAAACCCTGCAGGGACCAACCTGAGCCGCAGCAACATCTGGAGCTGGGTGAGCAGGAGAGGAAAGGCAGGAGGCTGCAGCAGCAATCTCTGCTGCTCTGAAATGACTCATTTTGTCCTTCTGGAACCTGTGTCCTCACTTCTCACTTCTGTGCATTGATACACACAAAAAAAAGGAGTGAAAAATAAGAATGTGACATCATTTCCCTGCCAGCTGGGGGTTCCTCCCGTGCTCCGGAGCACTCACTGCTGGAAAGTTTGTTTCCATTAGTTATATTATTGCCTTTTATCTGCTTTTCCCCAGGGCACCGATGTCCGAGAGCCAGATCTGGTTTTATGAAATTGTCTGGTTACAAAAAAAGAAAAATAAAAGAAAAAATAAAAGGAAAAAAGGAAGGAAATTGAAAAGGCCAGCAAGAAGAAAAGGTGATGGATGAGATCTTAGAACATCACAAGAGCTCCTTGGGCTCCTTGCTGCCACCAGCTTCATTTCACAGCATCCTGCACCTGCAGGGGCTGCAGGGGATGCAGGAGGATGCAGGGGGATGCAGGGGGATGCAGGGGGCTGCAGGGGATGCAGGGGGATGCAGGGGGATGCAGAGGGATGCAGGGGGATGCAGAGAGATGCAGGGGGCTGCAGGGGGCTGCAGGGGGCTGCAGAGTGATGCATGGGGACACAGGGGGCTTCAGGGGGCTGCAGGGGGATGCAGGGGGATGCAGGGGGATGCAGGGGGCTGCAGGGGGCTGCAGGGGGCTGCAGGGGGCTGCAGAGTGATGCATGGGGACACAGGGGGCTTCAGGGGGCTGCAGGGGGATGCAGGGGGATGCAGGGGGATGCAGAGAGATGCAGGGGGCTGCAGGGGGATTCAGAGGGATGCAGGGGGATGCAGGGGGATGCAGGGGGATGCAGGGGGCTGCAGGGGGCTGCAGGGGGCTGCAGGGGGATGCAGGGGGCTGCAAGGGGATGCAGGGGGATGCAGAGGGATGCAGGGGGATGCAGGGGGATGCAGGGGGCTCCATGGGGCTGCAGAGGCAGGAGATCCACTGGGATCAGGTGTCCAGCCTGGCTCTCCAGGCCCTGTTCCATCCCCACCCCGTGTCCTTCTGCTGCCCTGGCTCCAGAGCAGCACCAGAGGGTTTTTATTCAGAATTATCTGTGCCAAGGGCTGAAGTCCTTCACTTGTACTGATTTATTGCATTCCTTGGCAGTCTTGGAGCTGTTCAGCGCTGCCTCTCAGCCCTGTTTGTGCATTTTAAAACAGAGAGGGAGGCACTTTGCTAATCCTCTGTGCAGCCTGCTGAAAACTTTCAGCTTCCCTTGGAACCGGCAGCTCCCGAGCTCCCCAGGAAATTGTGATGATTCCTTTTGAAAGCCTTCAATTCCAGATGAACCTGGCTCTCCCCACTCCTGGCTGCTGCAGAGGTGACTTTGGGCAGGGCTGGGAGATGTGGGAACACAATTTTCCCTCCCAGAGGGATGGAATCACCCCTGGCTGCTCCTGGGGCTCTCCAGAGAGGTGCCAGGAGCGGGGGAAGCGCAGGGAACGGGCTGAGGATCAGAGTTAGTCAGAGCTGAAAGCTGGCACTGACATTTGGCCTCGTTTGGGAGCTTCAGAGGACTCAGAAAGGCCAGGGAGAAAAGCACCTTCAGTCCTTTTTCAAGTGGGATAAAAACGCCTTCAGGACACCATTAAGGAAGGAGCCATTGATGATGAAGGCCAATAAAGCTGTGGCTGGATTTTGTGTGGCTCCAGGATCCTGAGGCAGAGACCTGAGGAAGCTGGGGCTGTTTGAAGTCTCTGTGTCATGGGGAGGGCTGGGTTTGTGTGGGGCAGGGATGGAAATCCCATCCCCAGCCTGGGGAAAGGGATAAATCCTGTGGGGAGAGGGTGCTCTGCCCACCCCCAGCACGTCCATGGAGTCACCATCAGTCCTGGCACTTCCAACCCACTTAACAACCGAGACAAAAGTTCAGCCAGGCTTATTAACCCTTAATTAATAACCCTGATGCTGAACTCCCTCCTGAGCCCCAGTGATGGAGCAGTGAACCAGCAGTGCAGCACTGCTGGGGTGGGAGATGCACTTTTGGGGTGTCACCTCCTCCAGCAGTGTCCTGACAGGTTTTATCCAGTGGTTTGATCCAGATGTTCTATCCAGTGGTTTCTCTTCAGGGTGAATCCCCTGTGCTCACCCAGCTCCTCCCAGGGGCACAGGCTGCCTCAACCCCCGGGTGCTGCAGGGATCTCGCTGATACTCCAGGGGAAAGGAGAAGCTTTGCCAGCCTGAGCACACCTGCAAGGGGAGCAGCAGAGGGCCCTGGGGTCGTGGTGGAACCCTCTCATCAACAGAGGGACACAAAAACAACGAAATCTGAGAAATCTGTGCGGCACCCAGCTAAATGACAATGTGCAAATTCCAGATGAGCAGCGTCGCTGTTGATGTGGCTCCTGACCTTTCATTGATTCTGGTTTTTAGGTGCTCTGGAGCGTGGCATGATCCCCTGGATGTGACAAAAAAGGAATGTTCCCCCTTGCACAGGCTCCAGCTGTTTCCTGCCATATTCCCTTGCTCTGGGAAAACACACTGTGTTCCTGAAACGAGTCAAATCATCCTGAGCCAGACCTTGTCATCCCGCTGGAATTCAGCTGCTGCTCCTCAATCCTGGGGCCAGAGGCAAAGGAGGGAGAGGCTGTTGCAATATTTTTGAGAGGCACTGGAGCTCAGGAGGGCTGGGACAGGCAGCACAGGCTGCAGCAGAGCTCCAGCTCCGTTTGGAGCTGTTCCCTGCCAGAGGAGCTGATGTCTGTCGATATTTGCCATCCCTCAATACAAGCAGGGTTTAAGCTGCACTCAGGCCCTGTGCAGGACTTTTTGAGATAAACTTTTCCACTTCACATCCCTGATCAGGGTTTTTCTCTAAGCTGTCGGGCCCCAGGGAGTGAGGATTGGGCTGGAGCTGTCCCTGGTGTGCACAGGGAGCTGCAGCTTCTGCTGCAGGACCAGCAAAACTCATCCCCACCATCCCCTCCTCTGCTCTCAGGAGACACAGCAGCCACAGCTCCTCAGAACCTTGAATTGCAAATGCAAATCCCCACCAAATCTGCATTTCCACGCTGCAGCTTTCATCTTTTACATAACTCTCAGCTTCTGTCCCCTAAGAAACTCCTGGGCTCTTCCGTGCACTAAGAGCAGAGGAAATCAAGGCAGCAATAAAGGAGAAGCTCTGTTGTGTCTAAAATAGGCAGCCAGAAAAGTCATCAGCACTCCTCAAAGTCTTAAAAACAGAATCTTGGCTTGGAAAAATCCAGTAAAACACCCAGAGGGTTTCTACAAACTTGGTGCTGTCCCCACACTGGGGTTCTCCAGGTAACCTTAAATATATATTTATAAAGCTGATGACTGGATTTGGGATTGGCCACAATGTATAATTCAGTAAATAACCTTGAGCATAAAAATGAGATTCTCCTCCAGAAAACTCTTTAATCTCCCTTGTTTTTATGGATCAGCAAAGGTGTCAGAAGTTTGACACTCCAGGTAATTGAGCTCTTGCATTTAGAGCACAGCCTCCAAATAGTGGCAACTTTGCTTTGAAAGAGTCTCTCTAAACTTTGGGTTGACAATTAGCATTTCAAAAGGTTGCAGCTCCGGAGCTGCCATCCCCTAATGCAGGGCTTGAATCAAATGTTCAGATTAATAGCACAGCACTGAAAAAACAGCCACAAGCTCCTGGAAGTGCTGCTGGCAGCTGCCCTGGGAGGTGGAAATGTGGAGCTGGGCATCCAGCAGGATGCTGGGGACAGGATGGGGACATTGCCTGCAGCTGATCCCAGCCCTGGCAAGTGCAGGGGACACAAACCCAGCTGGCTCCAGGATTCCCCATCCCGTGGAGGCTCCTGGAGCTGGGGATGGTGAAAGTGCAGCTCTGCTTTGGGCAGGTGTTCCCTTCCATGGCTGGTCACTGCTGAGACAGCCCAGGAGGGAGCTGATCCGCAGGGATTTCAGCACATCCCAGCATTCTGGGGCTCAGATTCCTCCAGGAGAGGCTGAGATTGGATATTAGGAACAAATATTGGCAAATGCCAGGGGTGGAATTCCACGCCAGCCCCTCTCCAGCCTCACAGGGAACAATTCCCCCCCGATATCCCCCCCACCCCTGCCCTCTGGCACCCTGAAACCTTCCCCTGCTGCTCCTCAGGCTCACCCAGTGCTGGGACAAACACCCTGAGAGGGGATTTTTCCTCTCCTTTAAGTGACTGCAGCCATGGGGGGTTTGTCTGCAGCCCCTTCTTTAATCTCCCCGCTCAGGCAGAACGCGATCTGCGCTTCGGGCAGAATTAATACGAGCTAGTAATAGTGATTAGGTAATTAGCAACTACCAGGAGTATTTAACCTTCCTGGTGACAGCGTGTCTGACATCACCTGCGCTCGTGCAGGCTCTGTGAAAAGAATTAACAATTTTAAATTACCCCATTTAAGTTATTAATTATGAAATAGAAGTCGGCCCAGGAATGATGGCGGTGCTGCCCGGTATCCTGCTGGGTTTTTTCCACTTCTGCACATCTTAAATCTGTGTATTTTCTGCCTTCCATTTCACTGGAAAATTGGAATAGGATTGCAAGGATTGAGGGACGTGCTGTGGGGAACTCTGGCTCCATCCCTGGAATTGTTCAAGGCCAGGCTGGACGGGGCTGGAGCAGCCAGGGACAGGGGAAGGTGTCCCTGCCATGGCTGGGGTGGGATGGGTGGGCTTTGAGGTCCTTTTCAACCCAAAACATCCAATGATTCTATGCTGCACCCACACTGTGATCCCTGCTGCCATGAATGATCAGGAAGGAACATTTCCACCTTTCAGTGGCCAAGTATTTCAATATTTTTTTTTTTTTTTCTCTCAGTGCCAACGTTTTCCTCTTTGGAGCAATGTCCATTTTCCCTAGAAATGTTTTTTTCTGCTCTCCACACACATCAGTGCCAGGGATTATTGGGCTCAGCCATCCCCAGATCGATTCCTTGGCTCGGGGATGCTCCAGATCCCAGAGCATCCCCTCCTGGGCCAGGGGGGTGTTGAGGTCTTCCCCTTCCCTGGGGGATCCCAACAGAACAGGGACCCCCTCAGCCCTGCAGATGTGTGGTTTTTAGGGGGGCTGAGCAAAGAAGTTTTTTAGGAGAGCTGAGCAAAGGTGAAGATTTTTAGGAGAACTGAGCAAAGGTGTTTTTTTAGGAGGTCTGAACAAAGTGAAGTGTTTTAGGGGGGCTGAGCAGAGGGGGCTCTCAGGGCCAGGACTCACAGCAGCTCCTCAGGGATGTTTCTCCCCCGAGCTGCAGCCCTGCTCCAAGGCAGATTGTGAACATTCTCTCCTGCAATGGATGTTTCCAGCTCTGGGATTTCTCCCATCCCTTTCCCAGAGAGGCATTCCCGGGATGCAGAGTGCCCGTGGGAAGGCACCGATCCCAGCCATGGCCCAGCTCCTCACCCTCATTAACAACCACGTTAATAGATTTATTAATGAATCACTCAGTGAGCTCCTCACTATTACCTTGGACACTCATTTAGCTGAATTTGATCGTGACAACACATTGACATTGGTAAGGTTAATGACCCAATCCTTTATTTCATGGAAGGAGTGGAACAACATTTAATACCTTGTTCTGCCGTGTCCCCAGAGCTGCAGGAGCTGTTCCTTTAATGGCACCGTGGCATCTTTGCCCTTTAAGTAATTGGCACCGTGAAAATATTCTCTAGGTCCTGTCACAATTGATTAGGGTTGCATTGAATTGTAAAAAAAAAATAAAAGGAAAAAAATTACTTTTGTTTTCCTTTCTTGATCCTTTTAAAATGAGTGAATTGATGTCTGTGGATGTGGAAGGCTGGCAGCTCTAGAAGGGAGGTGAAGTCCTGGATGTGGAGCCAGCCCAAAGCTCTGCCCTGATCCATAGGTTCCCCAGGAATTAATCCTATTTCTGCTGGGTTTTCCTGGCCAGAACAGACCCAGCAATTCCCAGCTCTGCCTTTCTGAGCCTCCAGTGCAGAGAGAGGATCCCTGCCCATGGCAGGGGATGGAACTGGATGAACTTTAAGGAATTCTCTTTCTTCCAAAAGGCTGGAAGATGAAAAACATGTGGGATGAACTCAGTGTTGAGTGCAGAAAACCACAGCACAGCTCTGAAATGACATCTGGGAACAGAGAGGTGGCATTTGGTGGCAGCGACCCAGAAGAGAAGCGCTGTTTTCTCCATGGCACCGGGAGGTGTGAAGTAAAACATCATTTTTGTGTTTGCAGCAACAACAAAAACCCCTTGACTTTGGATTCGTGTCGTCCTTCTCTCACCTTCCCCCTGATTTTAAATTACCCCTGATTGTACAACAGCTGCTCCCTTCACGCCTGCATATGGCTCCCTCCTTAAATCTGCATTTCTGTCGAGGGGCTGCATACAAATACCCAGCTGAAAGTTTGCTTTCAAAGGTCTGATTAACCAACTTACTGTGGCAAAGAAAAATGAGTATTGACATGACTGGAGGAGCTGCCAGGGAGGGGAAGGGGGATGGAGAGGAATGGTAATGACAAGTGTCAGGCAGGGACACTGCCAAGCCCCGAGATGAAGCAATCCCAGGATCAAACCCCACATCTTCAGACAGCAGCCTGTGTTTCATTCTGCAGCTCAAAAAAAAATAAAAACTTCAAAAAATAAACCCCTCACAGATGTGAAATTCTCAAAACATGAGAGGAATTTTTTATATTTTTATTTTTTTTTTGAAGGCATGTGAGAAAAATTCCTCCACTTGACATGCTCAGAATGTCTCCTCACCAGGCTTTTGCTACCCAAAATACTCAGCAAAGATTTCCAGCAAAGCTCTGGGTTGGGAGTGTGTAGGATGGCAAGATAAAGGAGTGTCTGCCTGTGAGCTCTCCTTGGTAAAGTTATCTCTCTTTTGATTCTAAACCTTAAAAAATAACCATATGAAAGCACAGAACTGTCCTCTGATCATCTAAATCTGTTTATAATCTGCTCTACAGCTTTTGCTGCTGTCTCTACAGGATGGATTAGCTTTTAGTTTATGGCAGAGGAGAAGGATCCATGTGTACATGGGAGATGGACGCCAAATTCCAAGGGTGAAACCACAGAATTTTGGGTTCCTGGGTGACTTCCCTCGTGCCCAGGGGCTGGTAATTAACTCCTCAGTGCCTTGACCTCTAACGAGGCCAGGTATTGTCGTTGTTTTGTTATTGCATTTTCTTTTTCCCAGCTCAAGGCCTTGTTTGGAGGCGTCCAGGCTGAGCGATGGCAGGGCAGGGGACACTGGAGGGGGACAGGCAGGGGACACTGAGGGGGACAAGCAGGGGACACTGAGGGGGACAGAAAGGGGACACTGAGGGGGACAGGCAGGGGGACATTTCTGCAGGGCAGGGGACACTTCTGGGGACAGAAAGGGGGACATCCCTGGGGACAGAAAGGGGGACACCTCTGCAGGGCAGGGGGACACCAGGGGGGACAGGCAGGAGGACACCTCTGGGGACAGGCAGGGGACACTTCTGGGGACAGGGGACACCTCTGCAGGACAGGGGGACACTTCTGGGGACAGGCAGGGGGACATTTCTGCAGGACAGGGGGACACCTCTTCAGGGCAGGGGACACCTCTGGGGACAGGCCGGGGGACACCTGCAGGACAGAAGGACACTTCTACAGGACAGGGGGACACCTCTGCAGGGCAGGGGGACACCTCTACAGGACAGGGGGACACCTCTGCAGGGCAGGGGACACTTTTGCAGCTTAGGGGACACCCCTGGTGCCAGCCCCGAGCGTTTCTGTCCCCAGCATTTCCTCCCCGGGGGCCGTGGCGCTCCGTGAGGGGCGGCGGAGGCAGCGCCAGGCCGAGGCCTGCTTTGCTGCACACATTTATTCATTTCCCCCCTGGCTCTCCACCTCCGCTCCCCAGCTGAGCCTCTCTGCCACAGACTCGATATTTGTCTGCTGCCTCCCTGCACAGCCATTATTAGGGGGAATAATAACGCTGGAGCCCGGCTCGGCTCCTCATGAGGGGTGGCCGGCGGCGGGGGCTGATAAATGTGGCGTGAGACGCTGCTCCACAGCAAACTGCAAATTGCCTCGGCAGCACGGCCCACAAAGGGGCCTGCAGAGCAAATTCATCTCCCATTGTCGGCCCGAGGAGGCAAAGCGAGAGGAGCAGGCATCCTATTTTTAAAAAGTCACATTTGATCTCGCTGGGGCTGCGAGTCCGGAGTGTTTTAAAGGAGTTCTGGTGGAAAACGCGGAGCCGGGGATGCGGCGCGGATAAAGGGATTTATTTTTAACCGCAGCCGGGGTTCATGACCATGGGAGCATTTCAATTTTAAGCCACTCGGTTTGAATAATATATTTCAGCAAAGCGAGTGTTATGTCATCTAATAACTCCTGGGTGGGAGGAGAGCTGGGGGCTGGAGAGGAGGAGAGCAGCTGGCAGGGAGAAATCGCCTTCCCAGGAATTCCCAGCGCTTCCCAAAGCAGGAGAGGAGCAGAAATTTGGGGATTTTTACCCCCTCAGGAGCTCAAAGCTCAAGGCTGATGGGTGACAGCCTTACAAACCTCGGTGCCTGCCATGGGCTGTCCCTGCTCCCTCTGAGCCTTCCTCGGAATGGCAGACAGGGAATTAAAATGGGAATTTGGGGTGGGGGAATTAAAATGGGAATTTGGGGTGGGGGGATTAAAATGGGAATTTAGGGTGGGGGGATTAAAAATGGGAATTTGGGGTGGGGGAATTAAAATGGGAATTTGGGGTGGGGGGATTAAAATGGGAATTTGGAGTAGGGGAATTAAAAATGGGAATTTGGGGTGGGGGAATTTCGGGTGGGTGAATTAAAAATGGGAATTTGGGGTGAGGGGATTAGAAGTGGGAATTTGGGGTGGGGGAATTTGAGGTGAGGGAATTAAAAGTGGGAATTTGGAGTGGGGGAAATTAAAAGTGGGGATTTGGGGTGGCTGTGGCAGAGGAGCCCTTCCCACCATCCCAAGTTTCCAGCACCAGGGCCTGCAGGGCCTCCCGCTCATCTGAGCCACATCCCAGGATTTATGGGGATGTTTCCAGGGATAAATGCTTGGCTGCCTTTAATTGTATCCTTCATTAGCATCCCAGAGTTATTATTTGCATTGCAGTAATTGTTCCTGTCCTCCTCGGGGATCCTGGAGCAGCGCAGCCGGGAGATGGGAGCCGGGAGAATCCCTTGGGAATGTTTCTGGGGCACAGGAACAGGTCAGGCTGGGCTGGCAGCAGCCTCACACAGCCCTGAGCTGTGGGATCTCCCATTTTTCCCATTTTTCCATGCATTTTTCCCATTTTTCCCGTTATTTTTCCATGCATTTTTCCCATGCTCCATCCCCTCCCAGTCAGGTTAGAGGGACCGATCCCGAGCTGCCAGGGAATTATTCCAGAATCAGGAGTGTGCAAATGGAATCAGATTAACTCTGCCTGCCTCAGTGTCCCTCTTTGTGGGGTAAATGCTGCTGTGAAGGGAGGCTTAATTTATTTATGTCATGCCTAATTAACGGCGCGAGATCCCGCCTCAGAAAGGGGATTATTAGCAACAATAATATTATTATTCCAGCACTGTTGATTTTAGCTGAACTCTTATCAATAGGTGATAAGTGCCTATAAATCAAGGAGGGATTAACAGCACCCCAGGGCAGCAGGATCAGCGCAGCGAGGTGGGAGCAGATCCCACCCAAGCCGGGATAAATGTGCCCCATCCTCTGAGCAAGGAGTTATTAAGGAAAAATACAAACCAACCTGTTTGTATATCTGTATATCCATTTTCCCACAGCTCAGCTGCAAACACATCAACCAATTTGCAATTCCAAGCTGAATTTGAGGGATTAGAAGCTATTTCTCTGTGCTAACAGAACGAAAAATAAATATAAGTTTGCGGGTTGTTTTTCAAATGGCCTTTAAATCGAAGGCTTATTTATACCCCATTTCTTCCCCAAGCACAGAAATAAAGAAGTCTTCGCTCCTCTAAGATATCTTCATATCTTCTCCCATGAAAATAATTCATGTCACTGAGAAAAAAAACTCTTCTATGAATCACTGATGAGTCTTTGATGCTTAATGTGCTGTCCAGCACGAGTTCTCTCAGAACGTACTCTAACAAGAAGATCTGATTTTTCCTCCCTACCATCATTAAAGTTTCCCCTTCAAATTTCACTTAACAAGCAAATGAAATGTTCTGCCAGCATAATTATAATTTCTTCTTTTTTTAAAAAAAGAAAAATTTCATGTAGGGAAAAGCTTCATCCGTGCTGTGCTTTCCCCCCAGGGAGGAAAATGTGCTGGGATTTAACTCCAGTTTGGGCTGCAGTGGGGTTCAAAACACAAACCTGACAGGATTTCTGGGGAGAGCAGAGCAAAACCCCTCCTGCAGGTGTTTCTCTGGCTGATTTGGGGTGGAAAACCCCGTTCTGCTGAGTCAATTTTCCGTGCAGAATCCCAGTGGGTGCCGGTGTGAGCACAGGGGGGCTCTGGCATGGCTGATCCTTGCTCAAACCTCTCTGCTCCCCTCCTGAGCAGAGCTCTGCCAGCACCAGAAGCCCCTCAGTATTAATGGGTTTTATCTTCTGGCAGTAATTGCTTTGTGGGTTAAAAGTGCTCCCAAGCTTCCCCTCCAGGAGCAGGGGTGGGATCTGGAATTTTGCATTTCCCTGATTATTATTTTGCCCTTTCTTGCTCCCTCTCGCCTTCATGGCTGGGTTTAATCCCTGGTTTCTGCCCTGGGCTGGCAAATCCTTTTCCCTGGGAATAATGGGTGCCTATCCCCAACACCTGAACTGGCAGGATGTGCATAATTGGAGTACGAGGAGTTTTTGAATCGAGGCCTTGGTGTGTCACAGGCTGTAAAATTTAATCTTCCAGCAGCTCCTGGCCTCAGAGCAATTACAGACAGCAGAATGAGGGGAAGTGTCCCAAATTCCTGGGCACTTATGGGAAATGCCATCCTCAGGACTGCCCCTGGCAGTGTCCCAGGCCAGGACAGGGGAGGTGACCCTGCCAGGGCAGGGGTGGCACTGGGAGGGCTCTGAGGTCCCTCCCAACCCTAAACCATCCCAATTCTCTGAAGATAACAAACCTGCCTCTTGCTGGGTGTCTGCAGAGTTCTTAAACAAACACCCTGCAAGACAAACAACAATAAAACACCCGGTGCAAACCTCCGTGCTGGAGAGAGAATGAATAATTAGAGATAATAGAATATACAAACAGCAACTGCCTTAAAAGCAGCCAGAAATACACAGGGAACGAGCCACTGTCACAGCTCTCCTCCCCCTCTGGATTTGTCTGGGGATGCTCAAAGCCTCCTCTTGAGGGAAAAAAAACCCCTCTCATTTCTGCTCTATTTGTATGCTACAGTAGCAGTTTGGAGAAATTAAAAATAATTGATACATTCGCCAAAGCACGAGCAGGAACTATTTCATATTTTTAAAAGCTTTGCAAATATCAGTTTGGGAAAAAAGTGCTGTGCCTGCATAAAGCTGAGATCTGCTCAGAATGATGGAATGGAGCCCTTTTTAACGGGAATGTCTCAGTGTAGCAAACCCACAGATGGAGGAAATGTGGAAAAGCCCAGAGATCCCTGGGCTTGGGCACTTTTTGCTGGCTTGGGAAAGGTTTTCCCTTCAATCCCAGAGGGCTGGAGGGAGCTCCTGGCTGTGCCCTGGGCTGCTGAGTGTGGGCTCAGTGCTGCTCCCACCCTGCCTGAATTTGGGAACTCCTGGATCTGCCTGCATCCCATGGAACAGGTCAAACCTGGAGCAGAGCTTTTTCATGGGATTTTTGATGGATATCCCCCCTTCAGGACCCTCAGCCGTGCCCAGGAGCTGCAGCAGGAGGAGCCACTGCAGAGGACTCCAAAGGAGGCTCCTCCGTGAGGTGACAGGGAACGAAGCACAGAAAACGGAGTTAAAGATGAACAAATGCCTCCATCATTTCACCAAATTAAATTCACTTTTTTTCCGAGTGGGAAGGCAAAAGTCAGTCATTATCTGTCTGTAATACATGGCAGCAGATAATAAAGAGGGTTTATGATCTCTGAAAGCAAATCAGAGGATATTTAAACAACACGTCTGGCTCTGCAGGAGCGATAATTACAAAAGCAGGTCAGAGGCAGAGCAGTGTGACCCTGCCCCGAGCTCAGGCTGCTGGAATGAGCCGGGATCTCCTGCACTCCCAGGGGGAGCAGGATCCATGCAGGATCAGCTGTTCCTGTGCTTGTTCCTCAGCTCAGCTCCCAGCCCTGGGGGTGATGGCAGCCCCAGCCCTGCTCTGCTCTCTGACCCTGCAGGCTCCAGCAGCTCCTCCCTCTGCCATCCCCAGCTCTGCCAGCCTTTGGAAAATGGGATTCTGTCGCCCTGAAAACTCAGCTTCTGAGCTTGCTGCCATGGTTTTCTAAGGACTTTCCCAGGACAGGAACTGTAAACACAGATATGTGAACATTCCTTCTGTTCCACGTCCTGTGATGGGCATCTCTCATGGCCAGTGCAGTGGGAAAGTGTTATCCTGACCATCCCATCCCTGGCTGTGGGCAGAAACCTGTAAATCCTGGGAGGAAAAATAAACTTTCTCTTCCTTTCACCACACCTGGAGCTGTGTCTGTGTGATCTGTTCATCTCCAGGATTCCTCTGCCTCGTGCAGCTCCACAGTCCCTGCTCCCTGCACACATCCAGCTCTGTGTTCTGGAGCCCACCACGGCTCTGTTCAATCAGGAGATGAATTCTCCTCATCCTCACCAACCTTTCCCCCCACTGTGCCCATCTTGCTCTCCTGAGGCATTTCCAGAACCACATTTTATTGGAGTGCCACAGGCTGAGCACGCTTTGGGCTGGGTTTGTGCAGTGTTTTTTGCTTACCTGCTGTGAAATAACTCCCCTGGCTGCAGGGCTGAGCAGCCTGGGCAGCCCTGGAAAGCTCTGCAGCTGCTGGGATGTGCTGGGATGTGCCCCAAACCTGCTCCCAGCCAGGTCACAGCGATTTTGAGCCAGTCCTGGCAGGGATGACAGCAGGGAGCAGAGCCAGCAGCAGGATCCTGTGCTCACCAGTGACAGATATCACCTGCCTTTGACAGACAGAGGGAATTAAGTTCTAAATCCTCCGGTTATCTTCTGCAAAGTTACCTGCAGCCCGTCCTGGGGTGATTTAATGACTTTTCTGGGACAGGGACAGCTGCCAGGGGGGACCATCACATCGAGCCTTGCTGGAAGCACAGGTAATGATCAGTCCCTGGGAGCAGCAGCCTAATCCAAGCTGAATTTCACATTCAGGACACCTCTGTGTGATCTCCCTGGCACAGGAGCCCAGAATTATCCAGCATTCAGCAAAACACTCCTGGTTTCCCGCTGGTTTAGCCCAGAACAGAATTTTGCTGATAAAAACAAAGGATGAGCTGCTTCCCCAGCCCTTCCTCTTGTCTAATCCTCTGTGACCCACAGTATGAAAATTGAACTGATTAAAGCTCCAGCAAACAGACTGTGGGAATCCTGGCGGCTCTTGCCCTGAGGGGAGACTGGAACGGCCTAAAAGGTCTTTTCCTTGCTCTGATTTCAGGGATTTTTATGATTCTCTTTGCTGTGGGAATAGAAATGAAAAGGCAAAGCACCTGGATAAATTTTTTCAGGCCCTGGGTACCGGAGGAAAGGAAAATGTCAGAGCAGATGAAAATGAGGTCGCTGTGGCTGGAGGAGAGCAGCTGAGAGATCAGAGCCTGGACAGGCCCTGGGGTGGGAGAGTGGGCAGAAAACATCACAGGGACAGGAATTTGGGACATCCTGCAAGGGAAAAATTCCTACTGGAGCTGAGCCCAGCCTGGAATTGCCAGGTGTGACCCTCTGGAGGCACTGAGGGAGAGGGGATTTAACCAAAGGCACTGAAAGGAAATGGAAGTTGAGAGGGTTTGGGGAGATTGGGAATTTTTCCTAGGAAAAGCAGTGTCTGGAGGCCTGGCAGTGCCACCTGGGGACTCAGAGTCACTTGGAGTCACCCCAAAACAGCGTTCAGAGGTGTGGGAGGGCAAAACTGGGCAGCAAAAATTCCTGCTGTCAGCAGCCAGCCCAGAGAATCGCTCTCTCCTCAGGACAAGGGGCTCTCCCTGCACAGATTTTCCTGCTGCCCTTTTATCAGCTGGGGCCAGATTGAAGAATCCAGCAAGAAATCTGCCTGGAAAAATTCCTGAATGTCTTGGTAGCTTTTAATTGAGCCACTTCCTCGCTGGGTAACAGCCACGGCAGGTACCACTTTCCCCATTAAACAGTGTCATTTATTGTGATTAATTCTGGGGCTCTTATCAAGTGCATGCACACTGGCTCCTTATTTTTGAAGCCTGTTCCTCTAAAAGTGCCTTTTAATGGATTTCCAGGGGAGGGAGGCAGTGACCACTGGAGATTCCTCAGTTTCCCTGGCTCCAAACATCTGGAGAGGACTCCTTGGAATCTGCAGGTGGTGCCAGGCCAGGAGCTGGGCTGAAACCCTCAACAACAGCAGCCTGAGTGTGGCAGGGATCAAGGAAAAATTGGAATTACTGGGGGGTGTGGATGGGAATTAACTCCAGCCTGATCCTGGCAAGTGCAGCCCCAGCTCCAGTGGGTTTCCCACTGTGGGATTTGGGATCCCAAACTTCCAGGGCAGTTTTCAGGGGCACAGAGGAGAGGGAAGGGCCGTGCACCCACCCCTGGCACAGCTCAGGCCCAGCAATCCACCCAGGAGATGAAAAGGAGCATCCACAGTCACAGGGCTTTGCTGCAACCTCGTATTTCCTTGGGTGTCTCTGCAGTTAATTAGTTATCCTCTTCTTCCAGTTAATTAGCTGAAAGAAAAACAGCCCTTTGTACTCAGCCTTATAAATTACAGTCTTTGCCTGTCTTATGTGTTAGAGGAGATGACACTTTCTGCATTTCCTTAGCAAGGTCACATTTACAATTCCTAAAGGTTTGGGAGGAATCTCAGCCAGGACGTGGGGAAGGTTTCAAAGTTACCGTGATGCCTTTAAAAAATTATCAGAGGCACTGGGAGGGAAAATTGTGAGGATCAAAGCAAAGGGACTCCATTAAAAAAGACTAACTAATGAAAAAAGTTACTGAGAAAATGCACAAATGTGGCAAAAGGAACTTCAGATGTCGGTGAGATCCTGTCTAAAGGAGCGTTCAGGGGGCGGCTGCAGGGGGAAAAGAGGCTGCAGTGGTGGCTGAGGTTTGCAGGAGCTTGGAAAGGCTCAGGCCTATTCAGGTAAAAAGGGTTTGTGGCCTTCAGCCCCGTGCTGGATCAGCTCCAAACCTCCTGGAGGTGCTGGACAGGGCTGGGAGCGTCCTGGGACGGTGGAAGGTGTCCCTGCCATGGAAAGGGGCTGGAATGAGAGGATTTTTAAGGTCTCACCCAAACAGATTTCTCATCTCTTTGGGCCTTTCGAGCTCCTTTTGGGCTCCTGATTTCCCCCAGGGCATTGAGTGCATCCTCCAAGGCTGGAACCCTAAAATGAGACATTTGGGGTTGTGTTTGCAGCCCTCAGCCCCAGAGCTCGTCCTGCCAGAGCTGCAGGGCCAGGCTGGGAGCAGAGACACAGATCAGGGCTCTGCTCACACCTCACCCTGCTCAGGGCTCAGCTCCGAGCCCTCACTGAGGGATGTGCACAGCAAAACTGGGAGAAAATAAAGAGACAATTTAAATAATGCAAAGGGAGACGTTTTCAGTACCCACTCAGGGTCACAAGGAATTCCAGAATAACTTTAACTCAGCCACTGCACTGAGGTTTTGCAGTGCTGGGTGAGAAATGACACAGGAATCAGAGCCCTGGGTGGGAGCAGGACAGCGTTTGAAATCTGTGTCCTTGGAATATTGTCCTTGTCAGAGAAGTGGGAAACCAAATCATCCTGAAGTGCTTTTATCTCCCTCTCTGGACTCTGTGCTGTTATCAGGAGAGGAAAACAGCCCTGCCAGGCTGAGCTGAGCTGAAGCTGGCCATGGAAAACTCCGGGATTTGACTGACCCTGGGGCTGATGTGACCCTGGGGCCTGGTACGGCCACACCAGCCCAGGGTGCTGAGCTGGGGCACCAGCACTGCTGAGATGTTACAGCAGAGAGGGGAAAACAGACTCATCTCTCATTCATTGGGGGTTGGAAGGAGATGATCTTTAAGCTCCTTCCAACCCATTCTGTGATGGATGAACTCTCTCTCAGCAAGCTGAGGGTGCTCAGCTGTGAATCCCATGGACTGGGATCTGTTATTCCATGGATAACACCCACTGCCATCCCCACCCTGGACACAAAACTGCCAGGGCCCTGCTGAACAGCAATAAAATTGTTCCCCTGCATTTGCCAGTGTTTCTAATGCCTATCATTAGGTCCTGATTGAGGCAGATTAAATAAAAGCCACCTTGCTCAGCTTTCCCTTCACTCCTCCTGTTTGCACCTGACTCAGGAGTCAATGAGGCTTTTATGCATATTTTACACTGGGATGTGGCATTCAGATGAAATAATAACAACATCTGACAAAGTTTATTGTATTAAATAGAAGGTTGAGGATTCTTTTAACCTGCCCTGCGTGCAGAGCTGGCTGTACAGTAACAACAGCAAATAGCAGAGATCGCTGTGCAATAATTTGCTGTTCATTTTGCTGTCAGGTGTGCTTTGGAACAGAAGCTCCAGCACAATTCAGCTTTAATAAATAGATGCTTAAAATACACCCTGTCCTCTGCAGCCATCTCCTCGCATTAAACCTAAAACCTCAATCAGGAACCCCCAAAAGCCCGAGCCTGCAGCGGGTTTTGCCATTTCTGAACTTTTCTGTCCCCAGCCCTGGCCAGGAGGGTGGCACAGCTCTCTGCTGTGGATTCCTCACACCTCAGGCTGGAATTGGCTCCGTGGCTCAAACCCAAACCTGTCCCGTGTCCCCGGGGGCTGTTCAGTGGCAGCAGCAGTGCCACCAAAGCCCTGTGCCCCAGGGGAGCCTGCCCTGCCCCACAGCCCCAGCACAAGGGGAGAGGAGCTGGGGGTGCAGCCCCAGGGAGCTGCAGGGTGATGAAGGCTGAGGCTGCAGCCCCAGGGAGCTGCAGGGAAAGGAGAGGAGCTGCAGGTGCAGCCACACAGAAGTCACACAGCTCTTTCTTTAAAAAGCCACCCAGGATTTGCAGAGGCCGTACAGTTTGTAGGGAATGGGGCACAGTGAATTTATCATGGAACCAAAGGGGGCAGGAAATGATCAAGGGCGGAGAATTAAGCTCTGACTGCATGGGGGGGGGTGTGGAAAGGAGGGGCTTTTGCAAATGCACCAGGAATCATAATTAAACTCCTGGCTCATCATGATTAAAATGGGCTTGGGGAGCGTTTGTGGCCTCCAGGATTATCTGACCATTAGGGCCAGCTTGGAGAGAGCAGCAGCAGCAGCAGCAGATCCCTCTGTGCCCACAGAACAGAGCTGTGACCCCATGGGATCAGAGACAGCAGCACCTTCACTGCTCTGCCCAGCAGAGAGGGGACAAAGGCAAATGTCTGCTCCAAAAATTGTTTAAAAAAAAGATAAAAAATGTAAATGAGCAAAGAATCCCCCTGGTTAGAGAAGTTATTCCAGCAAGTGGCTCTATAAATGTCTTTATATTGTTATTTCCAATATTAGTTTGTTGTTCCTTCATGAAAGCTGATTTATTTGAAATGTTATTACTTGAAACACCCTAATCTTTTTGTAATAATTCATATACTGGAGATTACAGTTTTGGAAGGCAGCCCAGCTCTGGCTGGAATCCTATTTATGGATTAAAGGATTTGAACAGCATTGCAAGCTAGATCTCCGAATAGCAGGATAATGTAAACCTGGTTCCGTATAAAATGCTTTCCCTCTGCAATAGTAACCCCATTAAAGGCAGATTGTTGGAGGAGAGCACTTCCATCACAGCAGGGCAGGATATCTCGCACCCCTGAAGAGCCAGGATTGCCAGGGCTGTCCTGAGCTGCATCTCCTTCCCTCTGGGAGCCTCCAAGCAGAGAATTCCAGGGCTTTGCGGGGACTTTTGGAGACAGAACCTTTGTTCTGGAGGGAGCTGAGCCCCCAGCCAGGAGTGGGTGCCCCAGCACAGAGCTGCTCCAGCCCAGCGTGGGAAGGAGCTGGGATTTCCCTGTGAACTCAAACCCCAGCCCAGGGCTCCTCAGAGGCTCCCAGGGACAATCCCAGCCCCCAAAAGCTTTGGGGAGCGTTGTTATTTAATTAATTCCCCACTTAATTTAATTGTGTGTGGGGAACCCAGCCACGGGCTGAAGTTTCTCTGTGAATTCTGATTCTGAGAATGAGCCACAATGGCAGAATTTCATTGTAACCTGCCTCAAATCCACAGGAAATAGAGGAGCAGGCTGGAAAGGATGGCTCTGGAGCCCAGGGTGAAATGCAGGGGTTTGGGACTGGGGCAGTCTCACTTTTGAAGCTGTTTGCACACACGGCAGCGAGGCAGCTTTGAGGCACAGCTGGAAGGGCTGAGGTGTTTTTGTGGGTGTTTAAAGGCAGAAGTGGGGAGGGCCAGGCCCTGCTGCCCCCAGCCAGGCCAGCTGGGGCTGGGAAAGGGAGGAGAAGGTGTCCAAAGGCAGGGAACCTGTGCTGGATGGAGCTGGGAGGGATGAGCAGGGGGTGCTGCAGGAAAAACCTCCTGATTTCCCATCCTGCCGGGGGGAGCAGAGTGCTGGAGGAAAGAATTACCCCAGAGGGGGAGGAAGGCTCCTGTGTGCCCCAGGGGAGGCTGAAGGGCACAAAACCCCCACATTCCGTGGTGCTGGGGCTCTGGCAGCTGGAAAGACGCTGGAGCTGGAGCTGAACTCTCCTTTTGTGATCCTCTTTTCCCAGGCAAGCTGAGGAAGGCCTCAGAAGAGTGCTGAGGAGGAGAGGAAGATCTCTTTTCCCCTCGGCTGCAATGGTGGGGAGGAGGAAGAGGAGGGGAGAGGGATCTCTCTGTGATTTCAGGGGGCTGCAGAAGAAAAGGATGGCCGGGATCACCTGCTCCAAAAATCCCTTGATGAGCACCTTGAGGTGCTCCCCAAGCCCAGTTTGCCCAGCCTGGAGGGGTTCCCATTCCCGTGGGTTTCGCTGCCTTCCTCCTCCTCAGGAGCAGCTCTGGGAGCAATCCCAGCCTGCTGCAGCCCTGCCCTGGGCAGCAAGCAGAAATCATTCCACTGCTCCTGCTTCCCTGGAATGCGGGAATATCACGTGCATCCCGCAGGGTTTGAGCGTTCCTTATTATTTCTGCAGGGATTTGAAGGTTAATAGCTTTACACAAGCCTAATTAATTGCTATTATTTAGTTTAATATTCTCTCTGAGTACTTCGCCCATGTGGAGCTTGCTCTGCCACCCTCCCTGCAGAAGGATTGGAAGCAGCAGAATTCCTGATGAACGTTCCCAGTGAACATTCCCTGAACATTCCTGGTGATCATTCCTATTAAACATTCCCATTAAACATTCCCATTGATCATTCCCATTAAACATTCCCATTAAACATTCCCAGTGAACATTCCCAGTGAACATTCCCTGAACATTCCCTGAACATTCCCTGAACATTCCCAGTGATCATTCCAGGTGATCATTCCCATTGAACATTCCCTGAACATTCCCATTAAACATTCCCTGAACATTCCCTGAACATTCCCAGTGATCATTCCCTGAACATTCCCATTGAACATTCCCATTGAACATTCCCTGAACATTCCCATTAAACATTCCCTGAACATTCCCTGAACATTCCCATTGAACATTCCCTGAACATTCCCAGTGAACATTCCCACTGAACATTCCCACTGAACATTCCCTGAACATTCCCAGTGACCATTCCCAATGAACATTCCCTGAACATTCCCTGAACATTCCCAGTGATCATTCCAGGTGATCATTCCCATTGAACATTCCCTGAACATTCCCATTAAACATTCCCTGAACATTCCCTGAACATTCCCATTGATCATTCCCACTGATCATTCCCTGAACATTCCCTGAACATTCCCTGAACATTCCCACTGATCATTCCCATTGAACATTCCCATTGATCATTCCCACTGATCATTCTCACTGAACATTCCATTGAACATTCCCAGTGATCATTCCCATTGAAGATTCCCTGATCATTCCCACTGATCATTCCCTGATCATTCCCATTGAACATTCCCACTGAACATTCCCACTGATCATTCCCTGATCATTCCCTGAACATTCCCACTGATCATTCCCTGATCATTCCCTGAACATTCCCAGTGAACATTCCCAGTGATCATTCCCAGTGATCATTCCCTGATCATTCCCACTGATCATTCCCTGATCATTCCCTGATCATTCCCAGTGATCATTCCCTGATCATTCCCACTGAACATTCCCTGATCATTCCCTGAACATTCCCAGTGATCATTCCCAGTGATCATTCCCTGATCATTCCCAGTGACCATTCCGGCTGTATCCAGCTGTGCTTTCCGTGCTGCAGGGCAGTGCAGGCACGGATGGATCCCGTGTATCCCTGCAATCCCAAACATTCCCCCCATTCCCACCCATCCCTGCCCTGCAGCAGGAGCTGCTCCTGCTGGAGCTCATCCTGCTCCGTGCTGGCACCAGGAACAACTGAGTACCTGCAGCTGAAACTTCTAATTTAATAATTATATTTAAAAGTCTACCTGGCTCCATAAATTTTTAATGACAGATTAATTAAAAGCCCAGTTATGGAAGCTTTGGAAAGGCGAAATAAATATTTAATATTTATTTAAAATATTCATATGCTACATGTTTTTTAATCTTGAATAAATATTTTTGGATAATCAGGCCTGGGTTTTTTTTGCCACGCTAAAAGTTTGCATTGTAAATTCAACCATGATTGATTATAAACTGTGCAATCTATTAATTATGAACGAGCACACGTGCTGCTCAGGACCTGGAAGAAATATCTGTATCTGGCTTTTATAACCAGAGGAGTTATCAAGGTAATGTGCTCGTTGAACCCGCTGAAAGCTTTGATTCATGTGCTGGTGGCAAGATCTCGACCTTCACCATGGTGAAATGCAGCTCTGCTCCTTTTCCTCCCCACTGAACAAGACATGGGAAGGGAGGAACGATCCTGGGAGCTCCAGCCAGCCCAGACAGGGCTTGGAGCAGCCTGGTGTTATAGATATATATTATATTTTATTTTTATTATTTTTATTATTTTTATTTTATATTTATTATATTTTTTATTATATTTGTTTTATATTTTATTTATATTATTTTAATTATATTTATTTTATATTTATTATATAGTATTATATTGTATTATATTGTATGATATGATATGATATGATATGATATGATATGATATGATATTACATTACATTACATTACATTATATTACATTACATTATATTATATCACATTATATTATATTATATTATTATTATATTATATTATATTATATTATATTATATTATATTATATTATATTATATTATATTATATTATATTATATTATTTATATCATATCATATATCATATCATATATCTTATCATATCATATCTACTTATTTATTTATTTAGTATATTTTATTCATTATTTTATTTATTTAGTCTATTTTTTAATTTATTTATTTATTTAGTATATTTATTTTATTTATTTATTTAGTATATTTTTTTTTATTTAGTATATTTTATTCCTTTATTTATTTATTCATTTATTTATTTTTGATCTTTATTCTGGAAGGAAACCCCTGGAGAGCACCTTGGCTGCCGTTCCCCTGTGGCTGTGCAGGATTTGTTTGCCCTGGGCACTGGCACCGGGCTGTCCTTGCCCAAACCTGAGCCCATCCCGAGGTCAGAGCTTGCTGAGAGGGTTTTAAATCCCTTCCTGTGCTGGTTCCTGGTGAGTGTGATCAGCAAACAATCCCAGCCAGGGTGGGATCTCATGAAACACCCTCGGGGCAGGAGGACACGCAGAGAAATTCATGCAGGGAAGTTTCTCCCTCCTTTCTGAGTCTCCTTGGTGTTAAAGCAGGCTGGGAACGCCAGGTTTGGATTGTTGCTTTGGCTGGTTTTGTGTGTGTGTGTTTGGAGCTCATCATGCTGTAATTAATTCAGCATCAGGGTTACACCTCTGTGGGCTCTCAGCCTGGCCTTCTCTTTGTGGCACAGATTTGTTGCCTCCTCCTGCCCTCACCGAGAGCCTCATTGACTCCAGCTCGGGGCAAAATAAATCTTACTTGGCCCAAACTCTGTTTGCACCTTTGGGGAGAGTTTATTCCTCCTGCTCTGTGCTCAGCATGGCCCCAGGCTGGGAATGCACAGCCTGGCCTTCCACACATCCCTGACTGATGTGTGACTGATGATGGGCCCACAGCTTCCTCTCCATCCCCATCCTCAGCCTGTCCTGCTGTGGAACGAGCTCTAATTAATAAATGTCCGTGTGTCTCCTCAGACAGGAGCCAGCAGAGATCTACACGCTGAGCTGCTCAGGAGCGCTGGGAAACCCTCCAGGGCCAGGCCTGGGGGGCTGAGATGGGACAAACCCAGCATCCTTCCACTGTTAACAGCTCTGTTTTTATCAGCTTGGATAATTCCCAGCTCCTGGGCCGATCCCTGCCTGTTCCATCCTGCTCTGGTTCCAAACCCAAATCCCCGTGTGCCCCCAGCCATCCCTGCAGGGTCAGGGAGCTTCCTCTGCTCTGAGCAGCCCTTCTGGGGCTCTGCAGCTACCACAGCTGTGTCCTGATGCTGGAATAGGATTCAGCTCCTGCTTTTTCCTCCTGACTGAAGGGAAGTTTCAAATTCCCGACCTGAACTGAGCCCCTGGGTCTCCTGGAGGTGTTTGTACAACCCCCAGCACAAACGGGGCTGACAAACCCGGGTGGACACATTAACTTGGAAAACAAAACCTCCCCAGGTACTCCTGGGCACGCTGAGTGTCCTTCAGTTGTGTTTCAACCCTTGAAATTTATGGGCTCACATTTCCTGAAGGGCTTAAGGTGGTTTTTGTGTAAGTGCAGGAACAGCAGAGCCCTGACCACGAGCAGCAGCCCAGGCTCCAAACCCCGTCCCAGGGGCCTCATCCCAAACCCAGCCTTTCACTGCAGGGTTTTGCTCTGCTTTTCAGCACAGAAATAACGAGAAACGGGCCATAAAGATCGATATTTTCCTTACATAGGTAATTTCTGATGTGGGAATAATTTGTTTCCTTAAAATAGAAAAAGAGTTGGAGTGGAGGACTGGGGGATAAAATGGACCACAAGGTGTGAGCCAAACTCCTCAGGGCATCTTTGGCTCCTGCCAACCTCCCCAGGTGCTCTGGTGGCTCCTTCAGTTCAGGGGGGTTCTGTTCTTTCCTCACCTTCTCCTATTTATTTAAAAATAAATAAACCAAATACAGATGTGCAGTGCTTGGGGGGCACTGACAAGGAGGGCAGGAAGCGTTTTAGGATGAATTACAGATCAAGATCTGATGAAAAGCAGAATTTCTGTGTGCTGGCCCCTTGCTGTGGCCCTGGCAGGGTTAAGGGCACCTCTTCCCTGGCAGCAGCTCCGTTCCCTGCCTGGCAAATCCATCTTTGCTGAGAGCCCAAACCAGAGCCACCGCCAAGAAAAATGGAAAAGGCTTAAAATATAACAGCCCCTGGGATATTTTGGTAAATGATCATGATGTAAAACTGCGTGGAGATGGATCAGGGAGGGAATAGACAGTTATAAAGGTAAAGAAATGATGTCTCTGGATGTAATCCTGAATTAATGACACCTTGTAGATCTCTGCTGGCTCCTGTCTGAGGAGACACACAGACATTTATTAATTAGAGCTCGTTCCACAGCAGGACAGGCTGAGGATGGGGATGGAGAGGAAGCTGTGGGCCCATCATCAGTCACACATCAGTCAGGGATGTGTGGAAGGCCAGGCTGTGCATTCCCAGCCTGGGGCCATGCTGAGCACAGAGCAGGAGGAATAAACTCTCCCCAAAGGTGCAAACAGAGTTTGGGCCAAGTAAGATTTATTTTGCCCCGAGCTGGAGTCAATGAGGCTCTCGGTGAGGGCAGGAGGAGGCAACAAATCTGTGCCACAAAGAGAAGGCCAGGCTGAGAGCCCACAGAGGTGTAACCCTGATGCTGAATTAATTACAGCATGATGAGCTCCATAAATACACCATGCTCTGATCATTTATCTGAAACATCTCATCTGGACTGTAATTAGTAGATAAGAGACTTTAATCTTTCCTTTCTTCATGTTTGTTTGTACCTGTTTACGGCTTTAATTAAAAATAAAGCAGTTTAAAATAAATGATCAGAAGGGAGGAGTGATGAAGAGGAGGAAAGAAGTGGGGGAGCAGAGGAAGGTGGGGATGGGATGAAGGCTCTGCCCAAACCCTGCCTCTGTTTCCCTTGGCTTGGAGGAGCCACCAGGTGAAATTAACTTTTAACAACATAAATTTTAATGACATTTTAACAACATCTCTGCATGATGGGTCCTCTCTGGATCAAGAGGAAAAGGTTTAAATGGAGTTTTCTGAGAGAAGAGGTTGGACGTGAATCTGAACTGCTGCACAAGCCAGAAACAAAGAGTTTCTTGTGATGCAACATCTGATGTGCTACGAGATCTGCTCCCAGCCCAACACACTGCCCACAGCTGAGTCTGTGTGAAATTAATAAATGAGGAATTAACGATACTGGGGGAAATGCTGCAGATGGACCCCGCTGTAACCTGCTCCCCTGTCCTCTTGGCAGGGAATTCCTGCTGGGGAGGTTTCCCTGGGTTTAAACAGGACCCAGCTCCCCAAGCAGGAGAGATTCTGGGGAGATCTCAGTGAGGTTTTCACCCCCTTTTTCCTCCCTGCCAGCAGCACCAGCAGAGCGTGACCCAGCCAAGGTTTGATCCTCAGGGCCAGACCCCTGGATCCCAGGGAATTCTGGATTCAGGGAATCTGAATTCAGATTCCCCTGGACTGGGCTTGGCTGGGAGGTGCAGCAGATTCCAGAAGCTCTGGAATTCCAGATTCCAGATTCCAGAAGCTCTGGAATTCCAGATTCCAGATTCCAGAAGCTCTGGAGCTGCTGTGGCCTGGGCTGGATTTAATAAATTACAGTTCCTGTTAATGAGGAATTGTTTGTGCCCACGCTCCCCTCGCACACCTCCCAAAGCCAGCTTTAAGTTTTTAGCTTAGTTTTGCAAAACCAGAGGAACTTGAGCAGTGCAAAGCTGCTGGGGCACGCAGGGAGCTTTGCTCCCGTGCTCAGGCTGCTCTTGGAAGTGATTGATCTTGTTTAAGTGCTGGCACCCAGCTCCCCTTCCCGCTGGCAGCAGCACACGCTGTTTTCCAGGCTATTTTCCATGTCAGAGCGGGAGAGGAGCGGCTGAAATGAGTTTGTTCCGTGTTTGGATAGCTCCAGAAATCCCCTCTGCTGTTGGCTCTGCAGTCTGCTCCAGGCTGGGGTTTAAAGCTCCCCTGGATTGTTTGGGGTGGGATGAGGTGAGTGGGATCGCTGTTCCCAGCTGGGGATGGAGCTCATCCCATGCAGGCAGGAATGGGATTGGCAGCTCCTGGGGAGGATTTGGTGGAAAAACTCCCCTTCAGCCCCCAGCTCTGCCCTTTGGGGATGGTTTCACCTGGGCTGGGATCCCTGGGGAGAGCTGGGCTCCCTGCTGGTGGGAAATGCAGGATTCTCCTGCTTTAAATCAGAGCCGGGGCTGCAGAGATTCTACAGCAATTCCAGCAATCTCAGCCCTCTGTTTGTGACAGATTTGGTGGATAAAAGGTGCAAGATTACAATCCCTCAGACTTTGGGCTGTGTGTCACTCACAGGGATTGCAACACTCTCACCCATCCCTGCCTGGCCCTGCTGACTCCTGCTCCAGCTCTTCCCTCTCCACACATCCACATCCAGGAGATGGAATCATCTCCACATCCTGGATGTGCTGCACACATCCACATCCAGGAGATGGAATCAATGCCTGGATTCCAGTGCTGGAGCCATTCCCCACAGAAATCCCCTGCTCAGTCAATTAGCAGGACTGAATTTCATATTACTTAAAATCTATTCTCCTGGAAGGCAGGAGATTCCAGCATCTCCATCTATATTTGCCGGGATTATTGCTTAAAGGTGGCTTAGCTGCTAAGCCACTGCTGCAAAAGCTCCATTAAGTTCTTTCCTTGTTGTACATGGGAGCTGGAAGGATTTCAGGGCAGCAGGTCGGCAGCAGAAACCCGACACCCATTCTTCCAGCAATTAAACTTTGCAAAGTAAACTCTGTGGATTTCATTAAGGAAATGGAGCCATCAGCACTGGGAATAGCGTTTATGAATATTTCTGTGTAATGGCCAAGTGAGCACGTTGACAGGATGAGTTATTAGACGTGTTTACCAACAGCTGGTAAAAAGCCAATGGGGAGGTCCCAGCTGTGTTTTTTTCCCCCCTTTTTATGCAGGGTTTATAGCAGTTATCCTTTGAAAAGCCAGCTTGATTGGCTTTCCTGCAAGGAGAGGAGTTCGGGTCTCTCTGAGCTAAATCTGTGAAATGAATCAGGTGTTTCCTTAAAGAAGATTTTAAAGTTAATTAAGAAATGGAAGTGTGTGGTCGTAAAGAAGTTGGATTTGGTATAGCACCCATATATAACAGCCCTATTTCCCATGGAGATCCCGTGGAAGGACACATTCCCTCCGTGAGTGCTTGGGTTGATGAGAAACCCATTTGTAAGGCAAATTGAGTCTGGAAACAGCTGAGAGCGAGCGGCTGCTTGTTCTAAAGTCCCTGCCAAGTGATTGATTCAGTCCGTGGCTTCATCAGATCATTGCTTCCAATAATATCATTTTGCTTATTTATTTTATAGAGGATCAATATGATAAATATTGCAGCACGGTGGGAGTGCCAGGGAATGATTCCTGGGGTGGCGAGGGGCTCTCTGCAGCCTCTCCGTGTGCCCCGTGAAGCAGAAAAGCAATTCAGTCTCACCAAAGGCTACAGATGAGGCTGGATGTGCGCTGCAATAAATGCAAATTATTTGAATTCATTTCGCTGCTAAGAGGAGAAGAGAGAGAGGGGGAAAAAAAAAAAAATAAAAATTAAAGCTAAAGATGTTGCAGATCAAGGAATTCAACTTTAAGCAGACGCAGAATTAACATAAAAGAAAACAAAGCAATAAAGAGAAGGGGAAAATAGATTTCGCTAAAATAATCTGGTTTAATGAATAGGCCGTGATTTATTTCTGAAGTACCTCTCTGTGGTGGTGGTTTTCTCCCCCCTGGTTTTTTCAGAGCGTTTCAATGGCATTCTGGCCCCGCCGCACTCGGTCTGCTCCCAACAGCTTGGAGATATTTGGCTGTGCACTGGCCCATGAGAGCAAATCGTCCTCCCTCATCGGCAAAGACTTTCTCTTCCAGTTCCTTCAGGAGGTGACAAACGTTTCCCCTTCCTTTTGTTCCCCGGTGTTGAGCACACTCGGCTTCTCTGGCTCTGCTCGGTTGTTTTTGTTTGGGTTTGTCAGGGACTTGTGCTCCTTTGTCCGCTGGGACCGGGGCTGGGCACCCTCCGGTCCCTCCAAGCAGGAGCTGGGATGGAGCCAGACCAGGGCTCCATTCCCATCTCATTCATTCCCATTCCCATCCCATTCCCATTCTCATTCCCATTCCATCCCATCCCATCCCATCCCATTCCCATTCCCATTCCTTTCCCATTCCCTTTCCCATCCCATCCCAGAATTCTCTCAAAGCCTCTTCAGCAGAGAGGAAATTCCCCCTCTCTGGAGCTCCCACGTCTGCTGTCCAGCACCACAGAGGAAATAAAGCACAAAATAACATTAAAATGAGCCTGCCCGAGTCTCTTCTTGTTTAATTTAATTTGGATTTCTGCTTGGCTGGGGAGCTCTGCCCAGGAGAGGGAAGGGAGGGAAGGGTCACATCCTCTGGAAACCCCTCTGGGGTGTGAGGGCTCCTGGAGCAGCCCAACCCTGGATAAAGATAAACTCTGCTGGCCTGGGAATTCCGCAGCTGACAGAGAAATGGGCTCCAAGCCCTGGGTTTGGAGTGACCATGAGGAACCTGGGGTGATTAAATCCCTGCAACACCAGGAGCTGGAGCCTGAGGATGCTGCAGCTCCGAGGAATTCAGATCAGGTTTGCCACACCTGCACATTTGGGTTCTCCCTGCCCTTTCTCCCCTCTCCCTGAGCTGAACCCCCGGCCCAAGGAGCAGCAGAAATCATGGAAGAGAAAAATCCCAGCGCTCCTGGTTGGAAACAGCCTCTTCCTTTTGTCTGGGCTGGGTAAATTTAACCGGTCCAGTTCGGCTGCCAGAACACATTTGCCAAGGAAAACTTCCCCATTTAAACCTTCCACTCATCTAAATAAGGAGACAGGAGCTGGAAGTAGGTCCTGGCAGAGCTGCAGAGGGATTGGAGCTGGCAGAAATCATCCACTTGCTCTCCTTTTTTTGTGATGCAGTCCTTGCCCCTCAGCCTGAAACCCCGAGCTGCTTTTCCTGGTGCACAGCCTGGGGAGCACCAGGGGTGGCTCCAGTCACAGCCTGGGGATGGCACTGGGGCTTGGGCAGGAGTTTTTGGTCTGTTTTTATTCCTCAGGGTGTGTTTCTGTCTTTCTCAGCAGCCAGGACTTCATCCCAGGTCAGCAAGGGCACGCTGCTCACCAGGCTGGCACCGGGGAGGTGCCGTCACCACGCTCCGAGCGCCTTTTGGGAGGGAAAAATGGAGATTTGGGGCCTTCTTTTGTCAGAAGGAAACTTGTTAGGAGCAGAGCAGCTCGGTGGAGACACCTGTGACACCTCCCTGGAGGAAATGAAGGTTTTTCCCCTGCTTTTGGTGGAAGCTGCAGTGCAGCTCCCAGCTTTGGGGTCGGGGTTTGTCCCCAGCAGGAGCTGGGACCCCCACCCTGGGGTGGGTTCATCCACCTGCCCCAGAGCTGGGAACTTGGGGTCGGTGTCTGAAAGGCTCCTCCAGACCCCACAGAGGGCACAGTGGCATCTGCAGGGCTGGCAGCTCCTTAATTAGGGGAATGCAAATGGGCTCGAGGGAGAAGGTGCCAGGGAAAGGAAAAGCAGCTCATGAAAGGGAGCACAGACAAGAACGGGGAAATTATTCACAGAGCCCTAAAGTTTACTTCTAAGAGGTCTTTTTTTTCTTTTTCTTTTTTTTTTTTTCTCAATTTCATATATTTGCCTTGATCATTTGAAAGAAAAGATCCGTCCACAGACAGATCTCCAAAGAGATTATGATTTTTTTCAGCGTTGCTGTTGCTTTAATCCGTGGTCTCTTTAGACAGGGAATGTCTAATTGGTGCACTGGTGAAATCAAATGTTTAAATAGATTGAATGGCAGACTTTTTCCCTCTGTTGTGACATTAATCCCCCAATATTCCTGGGCCCCTTGCTGGGTATTGAGGCAAAGAAAGGAGCCAGAGGAGGTCCCTCTCTGTACATCTGTGAGGTGAAAACTCCCTGGATACACTCCCCACACATGATCCAATACATCAATTAAAGCCTGGACCTTGCTGCAATCAGCACTCACACACATGAAATGATTCTCTCCATATGATCCACGTTTCTCCAGGCCAGGGCAGGCTCTGTGCTGGGGGAAGGCAGGGGAGGAACTCCCTGCAGGGATGGAAGCCAGGGCTCCTCACTCTGCTGCCCTGGGCACTGCGAGAGCTGCAAGGAGGTGCTGGAGGAGCAGGTGAGATGGAAATTCAGGGGGAAATGAAAGGCTTGGTGCTCTTGAAGTTTTCTTCTTTTGTTGTTTCTGTCCTTTAACAGCCTCTGTTCTTTGTGGGTGTAACAAAACTGATAATAGTGTTTAAAATGAGCTTGTGGCTGTTCTGCCTTTCTCTGGTGCTGGCTGAGTTACCTGAAGAGAAGGATTTTTATAAACTTCTGGTTTTGTATTTGACTGTGAACATCCCCCTCCCTTTCCTGACAAAACTCCCAAGAATCCTGGAAAGAGTCTGGAGCAATAAGCAGGCTGCAGGCTTTGCATTCCTCCATCACTTACAAAAAACGCTTTGCAGAATTTGCAGCAGCAGATTAACTCTGCCAGACCCACAAATCAAAGGATTTCCAGTCCCACCTATTATGCAGGGGGAGAAAAAAAAATCTCCATCTCCTCAGACAAGAGGGAAAAAGGAGATGAAATTAGGGTTTGAAATCATTTAGGTTTGCATTTCATTCCGTTTGGCATTGTCAGAGATACACAGCGCCTACAGAAGAATTAGAAAGATTATTGTGGAAAAGAAGACAGAGCCACAGCGTGTTTGACAATATTCTCTGTATTTTGCCTTCATTAGGACAGGGAGCTTGAAATACTCATTTCTTTATGGTGAAGGAAGCAAAGATTTCCTGTGAAGGCAGCGCAGGGGAGATTTATTGCTAAAGCAGCTTCTTAATCACAGCAAGCAGCTGAACTAAACGTGGAGATGCTTCTCCCCCAAGACAGTGAGCTGGGGAAGGGCACAGGGGGAGCCCAGCCAGTCCTGAGGAGATTTGGGTGCAGAGATTTTGGGAAGCCTCAGTCAGAGCCCCCTTGGGATTTCCAGCCCTCCAGAGGGGACAGCGCTGTCACCACGGGCCCTGCTGCGTTTGGGATCTTTGTGCAAGTCCTGCACAAAGTTGTAGGACACCAAAGCAGCCCCAGGAACAGCCTGGGATGGAGATGGTGGGAATTGGGATCAGCAGGAATAACTCTGGGGATGTGCCCTGGCCTGGAGTTCTGAGCTCTGGACACTTCTCCCAGCCATGAAACCTCTGCAGGCTGTCCCAGCAGTGCGGGCTGGGCTCTAACTGTGTCATTAGCGAGTAATTAATGACAAACCAGCACTGGGGAACCCACAGCGCTGCAGCTGCCTCTGCCACCCAACAGCAGCACGGGGCAGAGTGCAGTCCTGGATGGGGGAAACACAAGGGTGCAGCAGAATATTTAATTCAAACAGAGGTGGGAGTGGTGTGCAGAGCTTGGGTCAGGCTGAGGAGCCAAAGGAAGGAGAGGAGAAGGTGACCCCATCACTCCATCATGGCCAATGTTTTCATGTTCTATTGATTTTTTAACATCGTTAAATATTACTGGTATTTTTATTTTTTTTTCCAGGGTTATTTTTGTGCTCTCCTCTGTATGATCCCCTTTCTTTCAGCTCTTAGCTGTGGGAAGATGATTAAAAATGGCACATTGTCTGCACCTGGAATTCCTGACACAACCCTGGCACAGGCAATTGTGTTTCTGACAGTAACAAGACACTCTGGAGCTCGGGATTCGGAGACTTTCTGTTCTCCTGCCCTTGCACTTAATGAAACCAGAGTTTGTTTTAGGAGGAAAAAGCCAGAGTTAATTTCAGCTCAGTTCAAACCAGGGGATCCAGAGGCAGGAGCCAGAGCTCGGAGTTATGGGAAAATCTGAGGAGAGGAAGGGATAAGCAGTGCTAGGAAAAGAAAAATCCTTTTTATTTCCCAAGAAGACATTATGAACAGGAGAGAGAGAGAAAAAAATCACTTGACAAGGTTCTTCTAAAGAGGAAGAATAGCGTAAAGTGCTGGTTAAATTCCCATTGATCCTTCACTCAGCTTCCCATATACATGTGGGTTTGACTATTTGATACTTCCTTTCACTGTCATAAGTAATAACTGAGGGGAAACAATCATTTCTAAATAACTGCCTATGATTCTTCTATTGTAGTGATTAGTGCTGAATAATTATTAGCTGCGCTGGGTTTCCGCCGGGCTGGGTGGCAGCGGGAGCTGTCAGCGCCTATAGACGGTGCCTATAGATGGTGCTCTTGGCCTCGCTCAGCCGCTCCAAGCCGAAATCGCCTCCTGGACGAGCTGTCCGTGTCCGAAACCAGGCCGGGAATGGGGGAAAAGGTTCTTTTCCAGCTGTGCTGGTTCCGTGCTGTGCCTGCCCGGGGAGCGATGGCTCTGTTCTGTCACCCTGGGTGCGCCCGGGGAGTGCCCGGCTGATTCTCTTCTCCTTTCTTCCTTCTCCTTTCTCCTTTCTCCTTTCTCCTTTCTCCCTTCTCCTTTCTCCTTTCTCCTTTCTCCCTTTTCCTTTCTCCCTTTTCCTTTCTCCCTTCTCCTTTCTCCCTTCTCCCTTCTCCTTTTTCCTTTTTCCTTTCTCCCTTCTCCTTTCTCCCTTCTCCCTTCTCCCTTCTCCTTTTTCCTTTTTCCTTTCTCCCTTCTCCCTTCTCCCTTCTCCCTTCTCCCTTCTCCCTTCTCCCTTCTCCCTTCTCCCTTCTCCCTTCTCCCTTCTCCCTTCTCTCTCTTCTCCAGCCCCTGCAGGGAATGGGGGGGCGCTGGGAGGCTTGGGAGGCTCCTGGGTCAGATTTGTGTCCCCCACACTCAGAAGTGGAGGTTATCAAATGTACAAACAAAGAAAAACTGATTCACGGGCTGCAAACACAGCCTGGAATTTCCCTGCTGCTTTGCTTCCTCAGCTCCTTCAACGCTGCTCTGTCACCTCAGAAAAGGGTGCTGGGGCTAGAGAACAGGGAGAAGAGCAAGCCAAGGGTTCAGGGATGGTTTTATAGCCCATCTCCCCACCTTGGCCAGCAGCTGTCCAGCTCCCAGCTCCTCCTTCAAAGCTCTGTGTGCCTGTGTTGGTGCCCCTGTGCCAAGGTGGCACCACAGGCAGGGCCAAGGGCCTGGGCTGTCCCAGATTTGGGAACAGGAGCAGGGGATGTCACACCCAGACCGCTCTCCTGGCTGGTAAATTCTGGCTCTGCACGCTTGGGGGTGTGCAAATACTCACGTGCAGAGGTTGTGTGGAGCACAGGACTGGACCTGTGTGTCCCTCCCTGTACATCTGTCACCATCACCTGGCTGAACTGGGGGATGTGCTTCCTTCTGCCACAGCTCCAGCCCTCGATCCCTGTCACCTGCCCAGGAGAAGGTGTGTACAGAACACCTGGATACTGCCAGTGCTCCTTTGGGTGGCCTTGTGCAGGGCCAGGAGTTGGGTCTGGCTGTTTGTGGTGGTTCCCTCCAGCCCAGGACACTCTGAGTGCCCCAGCAGTCGGCTCAGCACAGATCTCACTCATATTTACAGCAGGAAAAACTCAGCCTGGCAGCACCTCCCCACCTGAGCCCCCCTGAATCCGGCACAGCCCGAGGCTCAGGTGTCCCTGCAGGAGCTGTGCTGCAGCTCCGGGGCTGCTCCCCAGCCCAGCAGCGCTGCAATGATTATCTGCAAACAGCCTCTGTGTCCAGGAGCACAACTGACCATCAATAAATAATAAACAGGAGGCAGGATGCAGACACGGGCCTGCAGAGAGGAGAGGAAGGCTCTTGAGCCGCTCTGCCCTGCCCTGGGGGGTTCTGCACGGGAGGAGCTGCATTAGTGGGATCTGCATTTGTCCAAGGATGGGTTTTGCAATGGGATTTGGTTCCGTTTGTGGGAAGGTGCAGCACAGGAGCTGAACTGGGAACAGAATGGGACAGAGGAAAGCTTGCTCAGGAACCAGTGCTGCCATCCACTGAGTGCCTTCTTCTGCCTCTCCTGAGCTCAGCAGCTGCAGCCTGGGGACCTCTCCAGGCTGTCCAAGTCCTCTGGAGCTGGAGGAGGTGGAGGGAACCCTTTGGGTGGGAGAGGGGGCTTGGCTGTGCTGTGCAGGGTGCCTGGGCACCACTGACACCCCTGAGGGCTCCACAGGGGAGAACACCAAAAACCCAACCTGTGCCTTGGGGAGGGACAGTGTTACAACCCCAGGGGGAAGGGAGGCACCTGCATGTGCACAGGGGGATGCAAAAGCATTCCCTGACGGAATTCGGGGTTCCTGAATCCTCCACAGCAGGCAAACAGCAAAATAACAGCAACGGTGCCTTTTCCCACCCAAAAGTGCTCCTGCAGGGTCCTGCTAACGTGCACCAGGCAGGGGAGATGCAGCGAGGCCGCTCCTGTGGCCATGGTGACAGCAGTGAGGGTGACACAGGCTGGGCTGGAGGGGAACTGTAAGAGGAGACTGGGTTGCTTCAGTCACTCAGGTTTGTCGTGGAGGAGGCCCAGGATGATGGTTCTGATTTTCTCTCACGACCGTTCCAATGTGTAATAGAAAAATGGTTTGAAAATTCCCGATGACAAGATCTGGCAAACAGCAATCCATCACGGTATTGATCCCTCCACCAGTTGCACTCCTCGGAATGATTCCCATGCCCCTGGCTGGGTCAGGGTCAGCTCCTGCCTGTCAGGAGCAGAATGTCCTGCTGTGGCACTGGGACTGGCTTCTCCTCCCTGGCTCCAGGTGTTCCCAAACCTTCGTGGGCTGCTGCAGGTGACGATGGGGTGTTGGGAAATGCTCCTCATGGGGTACCCTGCAGCTTCCAGGTGCTTCTCCCTGTGCTGAGGCAGCAGGAGAGGCCAGGCCGTGGCTCTGTGGTTGGACCACCCAACCCCAAGGAGGGTTCCCCTCGTTCCCGGCCGTGGGTGGCCACGGGGCACCCTGTCCCAGCTGGCCATGGCCACCGTGGTTGGGTTCTGGCGGCTTTTGGCAGGAGCTGTGGGGGTCAGTGGCTTCAGGGGCATTGAGCCCACCCCCAGCCCTAGCTGTGCTGGAGGTCACCCGGCCTTGGCAGGAAACCAGGCCGCCAGCCCCTTGCAGAGATGGGGAAACTGAGGAACGGAGCGCTCAGGCGCCGCTCTCGCCACCAGCACCGAAGCCAAGGGGTGCGCAGGGGGGCCAGAGCCGGGGACAGCACCCGACACCCCCGTTCCGCTCCCCGCAGCCCCCCCAGGGCGGGACAGCTGCGGGGGCAGCTGCGGGGCCGTGTCGGGGGCAGCTGCGGCGGGGCCAGCTCGGGGCGAGGCTGCCCGGGCGCTGCGGGGCTTTGTTCCAGCGCGGAGCCGCTCGGGGGGCGCCGCAGGTGAGGAGGGGACGGGGTGCCGGGCCCCGCCGGCGGCTCCGAGGCCGAGGAAGGGTTAAGGAGGGAGCGGGGGCGGCGCGGGGGCGGCGCGGGGAGCGCGCCCGGGCTCGGGGCTGGCGCGGAGCGGGGAGCGCGCCCGGGCTGGCGGCGGGCGGATGCCGGGGAGGGCGCAGCGCAGCCGAGCCGCGCTCGCCGCACTCGGGCAGCGCCTGCGGAGGCGATGAGAGGCCGGCGGGGCTGAGCCGAGCCGAGCCGCGCCGCGCCGGGGGAGGCGGAGGGGGCTGCGGGCAGCGGCGGCCGCCCGGCCCCGGATTTCCATGGTGCCGGGGACCGCCTGCATCCCCCCGCCCTGAGCCGGGAGGCGGGCGGCACCGGAGCGCCGAGAGCTGGTGAGTGGCGGCGGATGGCGAGGGGCTGCTGCCCGCCGGGGTGCGGGGGGTCCCCGGGGTGGGGGCTCCGCTGGGCATCTCCCGCCGGAGGATGCGGGGAGGAGGCTCGGGATCGATGTCGCCCGCAGCTGCCCGAGCCGGGTGGCACCGGGGGCTGCGGGGGCTGCGGGTGGCACCGGGGGCTGCGGGTGGCACCGGGGGCTGCGGGTGGCACCGGGGGCTGCGGGTGGCACCGGGGGCTGCGGAGCTCGGGGTGGTGCCCGGCGGCTCCGGCCCCGTCGGTGCCGGCCGTGCCCGCGGAGCCGCACGGAGATGCCGGCGGTGCCTGGGGAAGGGATGGAGGAGCCGCTCCGGTTGCCCGGTTCCAGGGAATCCAGCTCCCGCTCCCTCCCAGGGCTGCTCCGCGCTCCCGTTAGACATCGCTGCTTCCTCGTTAATTCTGCGGCCGCTCGGTACCGCTCAGTCACGGTCTGGAGCCGATGCAGCGGGATAAACTCATCTCCATAAAAAGTTCCTGTTAGCAAGGAGGCGCTTTTTGGAAAACACCCCTGAATCTTAGGGGAAAAGACATAAAATCCCCACTGAAACTTTCCCAAATCCGCTCCAGACCCTTTTGGAGGGTGGCGAGGGGAGAGATGCTGAATGCACTTGTGCTCCCCTGAGGGAAATCCCAACTCGCGGGTGCCGGTCCCGCTTTCCGCAGCCCCGGAGCTGCCGGGTGGGTGTCGGTGACAGCCGAGGCTGCTCTGTGCGAGCTTTCCTCGCCGCCCGTGACCTCCGTTTAACCCGGCACGGTCAGGCATCCCCGGCTTTGTCTGCGCTCACGCTACGGCCAATACTCGCACGTTCCTGGAGGTGAGGCGAGTGATGTTCAATTAATCTGTGTTCTAAGGGGTATCAGAAAGTCAATAGGTTAATTTTAAGCGAGGTGAATAGTAAGTGGCAGAGGGAAAAAAATAAAAAAAAATCCCCTGCGCGTCTGTGAGCAGCAGCTGAGGCTGGGAGGTGAGGGAACGTGAAGTTCTCGGAGTGCCAGGATGCAAAACCTCTGCTCAAAGGCTGCTCCTGCTCTTTGCTGGGCACTTGATGCTTCAGCGGTGGCCTCGGTGTGCTTGGCAGAGCTCGGCTGAGCTGGGGACGAGGTCCTGTCCCTCCTGCTCTGGATGGCTCCATTGATAACGGTGACTAAAGTGAAATGAGATGACCTACTTAGAGCTGAGGGACAGATGCCTGGCAAGAATCTGTGCCATCCTCGGAACAGATGTTTGGCTTTTTACCTTTAACACAGAGGTGTTAGATCCGTTAGCGCTCAGTGGGGCTTTTTTGGTCTTTATTGCTGTCCTTTTGCCGTTTGTTGTCACTTTGGGCACCCTCAAAGCTCGGAGTGGTGTTTTTGGGTGGTGCAGGGGATCAGATAAAGCAGCTTTGGTTCGGGAAGCTGGAGCAGAGAGGGACGTGACCCATCGGTGTGAGCTGTGAGATCGCTCAGCAGGCGAGACCCTCCCTCCCAAATCTCCCAACCACATCCCCAGCGCTCGCTGCAAGAAGACGAAATAACCCAAATTACCCCTCTTTGTCTTTACGGTGTTGTTTGATGTAATTAATGGTGGAGTTCCCCCTGCTCAGAACAAGTGGCTGCGAGGTCACAGACGCTGCCTGAGCTCTGCACACAACCCAGCAACACGATGGGAGCAGCTCTCCCCGTGCTCTGCCTTGTTCTTCGCGTTAACCCCGAGCCTCCCCTGCTTCCCGGCAGACGGGAGCTCCAGCTGGGTGCGAGAGGGAAGCTGCAGGCTCAGGCTGGCTGCGGGAGCCCGCACAAGGAAGGGGTGACTGCTCCTGCCCTGCGCTCTTTAACTCTCCTCAGCAAATTGCATTAGGATGTGACAAATTGGCTGGCGAGGCAGTTAAATGGAGATGACATTTGGAGCGGTTTGCCGGGCAGACCCTGTGGAGTCGCAGGGAGATGTGTGATTTGCAGCCTCTTCCCGGCATCTCCCATTTAGGTACCGCCACGAGGCTTTCCAGAACTTACTTTGGGAACTCCTGTTGCAGCTAAATGTGGGAGTCTCGAGCATGCCTGGGAAAGGTTGCCCAAAAGCTAGGGCAGATGTAGGTGCAGACTGTCTCATGCCGTGGGCAGCTGAGATGAGGAGCTGAACCGGGAGAGAAAGCAAAGCCGATATTTAGAAATTGCGTGAGTGGTGAGGAGCTGAAGGTGGGAAGCTGGGCTGGCTTTGGGTGCCAACGTGACGCTCTGCTGGGGGAGTGGGGACACCTTTGTTCACCCAGGGATGATCCTGGGGGTGCAGGGACACTTTTGTGCACCCAGGGATGATCCTGGGGGAGCAGGGACACTTTTGTGCACCCAGGGATGATCTTGGGGGAGTGGGGACACCTTTGTGCACCCAGGGATGATCCTGGAGGAGCTGGGGCACCTTTACTCACCCAGGGATGATCCTGGGGGAGCGGGGACACCTTTGTCCACTGAATGATGATCCTGGGGGAGCAGGAACACTTTTGTTCACTGAATGATGATCCTGGGGGAGCAGGGACACCTTTGTCCACTGAATGATGATCCTGGGGGAGCAGGGACACCTTTATTTACCCAGGGATGATCCTGGAGGAGCAGGGACACTTTTGTGCACCCAGGGATGATCCTGGGGGAGCAGGAACACCTTTGTCCTCTGAATGATGATCCTGGGGGAGTGGGGACACCTTTGTCCACTGAATGATGATCCTGGGGGAGCAGGAACACTTTTGTTCACTGAATGATGATCCTGGGGGAGCAGGGACATCTTTGTCCTCTGAATGATGATCCTGGGGGAGCAGGAACACCTTTGTCCACCCAGGGATGATCCTGGGGGAGCAGGGACACCTTTGTCCACCCAGGGATGATCCTGGGGGAGCAGGAACACCTTTGTCCACCCAGGGATGATCCTGGGGGAGCAGGAACACCTTGGCTCACGGAGCAAAGGTTTGTGGCTGTGGGAGAAGAGGCTGCACCGCATCCCAGCAGGAACGTGCGCGCCTGCCCCTCTCATGCCGCCTCTCCCAGCACATCCGCGGCTGCCGAACACGGCGGTGATCAAGCTGTTTTAATTGGCCCCTCTGCAGCCTGAACGATAAATATGTAATGGGGGAGAGTGCCCCCCTGTTCCTCACGGCTCTCAGGCTGTCATTTCTGACGGGGCACTGCGTGCTCGCCGCTCTCCCATCCCCGCTCGCTTCCGCCCCGTGCAAACCACGCTCCTGCCTTTGGCATCCTTAAAAGGACGGGGGAGGGCGGGGGGAAAAAACCTGGAAAAAGATGAACCTGAGCATGCAGTGCTCCTGAGACAGGCCCCTTCACATTTCTAAACACTCCTGATTATTCAGCTAATCTTTATTTCATGGGCCTGTTACAAGAAACACAAACGGGGGAGAAAGTAGAAGGCGGTGACACATTTAAAATACACAAGAAAAGTGCTGGCAGGAATATAATCGTTCTTCTTCCAGCGATATGAAATATTTATGGGCCTAAGTTGTGGCAAGATTCTCTGCCTCCCCTCCCACCCAACTCTGAGATGTTTTTTCCCGGTACAACAGGAACTGGGGGGGCACCGGTGGCGCTGCCAGCGGCGCCCTGTCCCCTCCCGGCTGTCTGCAGGGCAAGGGACAGCCAGCGGGCCGGGCACAGCGTCCGTCTGTCCGTCTGTCCGTCTGTCCGTCTGTCCGTCTGTCTGTCTATCCCTCTGTCTGTCTGTCTGTCCGTCCCCGGGGAAGGGAAGGGAAGGGAAGGGAAGGGAAGGGAAGGGAAGGGAAGGGAAGGGAAGGGAAGGGAAGGGAAGGGAAGGGAAGGGAAGGTGCGGGAAGGGAAGGTGCGGGAAGGGAAGGTGCGGGAAGGGAAGGTGCGGGAAGGGAAGGGAAGGTGCGGGAAGGGAAGGGAAGGTGCGGGAAGGTGCGGGAAGGGAAGGTGCGGGAAGGGAAGGGAAGGGAAGGGAAGGGAAGGGAAGGGAAGGGAAGGGAAGGGAAGGGAAGGGAAGGGAAGGGAAGGGAAGGGAAGGGAAGGGAAGGGAAGGGAAGGGAAGGGAAGGGAAGGGAAGGGAAGGGAAGGGAAGGGAAGGGAAGGGAAGGGAAGGGAAGGGAAGGGAAGGGAAGGGAAGGGAAGGGAAGGGAAGGGAAGGGAAGGGAAGGGAAGGGAAGGGAAGGGAAGGGAAGGGAAGGGAAGGGAAGGGAAGGGAAGGGAAGGGAAGGGAAGGGAAGGGAAGGGAAGGGAAGGGAAGGGAAGGGAAGGGAAGGGAAGGGAAGGGAAGGGAAGGGAAGGGAAGGGAAGGGAAGGGAAGGGAAGGGAAGGGAAGGGAAGGGAAGGGAAGGGAAGGGAAAGGAAGGGAAGGGAAGGGAAGGGAAGGGAAGGGAAGGGAAGGGAAGGGAAGGGAAAGGAAGGGAAAGGAAGGGAAGAGCGGATCGCCGGCCAAGCTGCCCGGCTCAAACGGGAGCGGGGCTGTTCCAGTCTGTTAACTCGAAATAATTCAGCAGCGTCCCTTCGGCGAGCTGTGAAAAGCCCCCTTTGAGGTGCCCGTGTTGTGGAGGAGCCGCCGCTCCCCCAGGGCATTCTGCTATTAATTCATTAGATCTGAGGGGTTTTTTTCTCTCGTCCCCCCCTTCTTTTCTCTTCCCCACCTCCCTCCCTGGCAATTCAAACAGTGATGAATGGACAAAAATCCCTCAAGGGAAACATTTTTTCACTTAGTTACAAAGATTTCATGGCTAATTAGAGTAAATGTGGTTTTTAGAGTGTTAATCTCTTAACCAGCTTGGCTGGGAGGCCAACAACAGCACAGGGGGTGGGGGGAAAGGTGCTCCCGACTCCTCCGGGGCTGCACGGGCAGGAGCCGAGGTGACACCGAGGTGTCACCGGTGCCACCCGAGCAGCCCTGGGGACAGCTGCGCTCGCTGGGTGTCCCCGGGCACGGCGGGCTCGCTGCAGGAGCCCGGGGCTCTTTGTGCGAGCACGGGAAGGGAACAGAAGTAGAATTGAGGGCAGCGCTCAGAGGCGCTGCCTGCGGGGGAAATAAATGTATTTACCGGGCTGCGGGAGCCCCGGGCCGCTGTGGCACAGGGTGGCCCTGCCACCACCTCCTGCGGCACCGGGAGCCCGGTGACACTCACGGCCCGGGGTGTCCTTTATTGCCGAAAGTGTTGTGCTGATGGAAATCATCTCCTTTTGCGGCTGCGAAGGGATTTATCCTCGTGTCTGTGCAGCGTTTCTCTTTTCTCCCGTTCTCCCCGGCATCCGCCTGGTTCTGGCTTCGCCTCCGATGGGAAAAATGGCAAAATGGGCTGAGGAACTCATGAGCCTGCTCCCCGGGGCAGTCCCGCACCCACCCTGCGCCCCACGGCCCCACGGGGTGGAAATTGGGGGTGGGATGTGGGCTTGAAATTCCTCCTCATCCCACTAGAGGGGATCCTCTGGACCCGCCTGAAAAGCGAGCACAAACCCAGCGGGAGCAAAGCTGCGCTGGGCTGCAGCCCCTGCCTGCTGGTGATGGGCTGGGAATGTGGAGATCTGGGCTGGGAATGTGGAAATGTGGGCTGGAAATGTGGAGATCTGGGCTGGAAATGTGGAAATCTGGGCTGGAAATGTGGAGATCTGGGCTGGAAATGTGGAAATGTGGACTGGAAATGTGGAAATCGGGACTGGAAATCTGGAGATCTGGGCTGGAAATGTGGAAATTGGGACTGGAAAGTGGAAATCGGGACTGGAAATGTGGAAATGTGGGCTGGAAATGTGGAGATCTGGGCTGGACGCAGCCCTGGAGGGGGCACGGGGGGGATTTCGGTGCTTTCCAGGCATTCCCGGGTGATGCAGGCTGTCCGTGTGTCCGTCTGTCCCTCTGTCCCTCTGTCCGTGTGTCCGTCTGTCCGTGTCCGAGCGGAGCTGCTGGGCTGGGGCGAGGCTTTCCCAGGGAAGCGCAGCTTTGCCAAGGACACGAGCGCAACACGTGTGAGAGATGTGTGAGAGATGTGTGAGAGATGAGTGAGAGATGAGTGAGCGATGTGTGCTGTGTGATCCCGGCTGGAATACACCGGGAATTCTGATCCCGGCACCGGGATGCTGCCAGGGATGGGCTGCTGGGAAAGAGGAGCCCTCCCCTCCTCATCACAGAGAGCCCATCTCATGTCTGTCCCTGTAATCGCAGCTTCTGTTCGGCTGAAATCGACCCGGGAGGGGGAAACGGGGGGAGTGAAAAGCGAGATAAATGTATCCTACTATGAAAATTTAATCCTGCTTTGCCTGGGCTAAAATCGCATTCAGAGCTGGAGATAAAAGGCATCAGAGTCACGTTTTAAAGAAGTCCAGATGATCTCCGAAGGCACGGGGAGAGTGAGATGGGACAGCCCTGGCGGGGCTGTGCCAGCGCTGCCCCTCCTCGCCTGGCACTGCCGAGCCCCCGATCAGCTCCAGGGGCACTCTCAGCTCCATCTCCCCCCTTGCTGAAGGAGAAGGTTCTTCCCAGAGCTTCCCAGAGCTTCCCAGAGCTTCCCAGAGCTTCCCAGAGCTTCCCAGAGCTTCCCAGAGCTTCCCAGAGCTTCCCCGGGCTGTGGCAGTTCTGTCACCCAGCTGGCCCCGTGTCACCTGCGAGCTCCTAAAAATCTCTGTGCGCTGGGGTGACCCCACCGTGCCACGGGCTCCTGAGTGCCTGGGCACCTCCTGAGGCCCAGGAGAGGCTCTGCAGAGCCTGCCCAGCCATTCCTGGATGGAACCCTGGATGGAGGGTCCTGTCCCAGCTCCGTGCTGTGCCCACCGTGGCAGCAGCTTCCCTTCCCGGCAGGGAACGTCCCTCGCAGCCCTTTTCCTGCCCCAGCACCTTTTCCCCACTTCACAAAAGTGAAAGGTGATGTCTGAGTAAATATTGCCCTGACCTCTCACCTCCTCCTGCTGCTGCTGCAGCCTCCCCAGGGCTCGGGGCTCCGTGGGGCTCTGTGGGGCTCTGTGGGTCTCCATGGGGCTCTGTAGAGCTCTGTGGGGCTTTGTGGGGCTCTGTGAGGCTCCGTGGGGCTCTGTGAGGCTCTGTGAGTCTCCATGGGGCTCTGTGGGGCTCCATGGGGCTCTGTGGGGCTCGGGGCTGGAACACAAGCCCGCTGTCTCAGGCTGGAGCTGGCTGGGAAGGGCAGGGTCCGGCCTGGCTGCCCCGAGCGCGGTCAGTGGGAGCTGGGCCAGCTGTGGGGAGCAGCCTGAGCTGTCCCTGTGAGTGTGACACCACCAACACCATCCCTGTGTCACTGTCACAGCCAGACCCTGCGGGGAGCACAGGCAGGGGCTGCTCTGGCTGTTCACAGCAGGAATAATCCCTGTGAGCAGGAGGGCGTTCGGGGAAGGGGCACAGGCAGGGAGAGCTGAGCGCGGCTCCAGCCTCTGCCCCTCGGTGTGACCCGGAGGGGCTGGCAGGGCTCCACCAGCCCTGCACCCATCCCACCCTGCCTGGGCTCCACTGGGGATGGGGATCAGCAGTGCTGGGGTGTGTGTGGGGAAGCCCTTGGGATGCACAGGATAAATCTAATCCCGTTTTCCCACCGAGGGGGCGGTGGATGGGAGAGCGGCGCTCCTTGGAGAGGCCGCTCCCGGTGGGCACCAGCGCAGGCTGGAGCAAACAGCTCAAACAGCTCGCTTTCCTCGCAGCTCCTGCGTGGCTCTGACAGCATTTCCACAGCAGCAGTTTAACCCCTGCGCTGTCAGGCTCTGCAGCCTCGTTCCCTGTCTCGGGAAGGGGCAGGAAAACAGGAAAGCTGCGGGGCAGCGCTGGCTCTGGCTCCTGGCGCGCGCCGGGGAGGAAGCGCGGCCACCGCGGCCCCACAGCCACCGTCACTCCCTGACTCAGCCTGCAAGAAGTTCCTCCTGTCACTTCCAGCCTGGGAACACATTCCTGCCAGGGAAATTGATGTGCAGCTCTTCCTGCGTGGTGCTTCTGCCATCGGAACCCGCGGTGACCAGCCCCGGTCCTGCTGGGGGGCACTGGGCATCCAGCAAGAGAAGGGCAGAAATCTGGAGGTGTTTTCAGGTGTTCCTGAATCTCCCTGCTTTGGTTTGCCTGCCTGGGAATGAGCTTCCGAAAAGTGAGTTTGTGCTCAGAGCTTTTGAGGTTAATGCTTGGGCAGCGTTTGAAAGGAGGTTTGGGGTTGTTTGGATTTGCGTGGTGATTTCTGCGCTCTCGGGGTTTGCCTCGGCAGGGTTTTCCTTCCAGCCCAAAGTGACCATTTCCCCTCAGAATGGGAGGCTGAGATTCTGGGAATGGGCAGCTGGGAAAGCCGTGGTCAATGTGTGTTACACCCCCGGCTGATGGAACTGAAATCAGGATTTTATCATTTTTTGGGGAACTTTTACACAGGGCAGAGCCCAGGGGCTGGGTGCCTGCCCAGGTAGCCAAATCTGTGTGTGGGCAGCTGGTGTGAAGAGCTTTGTTGGCCGTGGCTGGGCAGATTTATTGGTGTCAGAGCAGAGGAACGGGGAGCTGGCTGCGGAACAGGGATGTTACAGTTCAACTCCATAAAACACGCCGGCTGTCTGCTCCGCTCAGTCATTTGCCAAGTCCCCAAAAAGTCGCAGTGACAGGAGCAGAGGATGGAGCTCTGCCCTCATGATCGTATTTCCTGTCTTTGGTGGCTTATGTCACAGCCTGGAATGTTATTTGAACCAAAAAAAAAGGAAAAAAAAAATAAAGCCTGCGAATTTCCTTTTGATTTTTAATGGAACTGTGAAGAGGTGGGGAGGAAAAGGGAGCGTGCCTGGAGGTTTCCTAACTGCCTCCGTTATTCTCATGCTTAAAATATGCCATTTCACAGGTTTGAAATCTGCACTGAAGTTAAAACATACAACTGGGGAATGGTTTGGGTTGGAAAGGACCTTAAAGGTCCCTTCCCTGGAGGTGTCCAAGGGAGGTTGGACAGAGCTTGGAGTAACCTGGGGCAGTGGAAGGAGTCCTGTCCATGGTAGGGTTTGGAACTGGGTGAGGTTTAAGGTCCCTTCCACCCCAAACCATTGTGTGATTCCATGATAAACCCAGAATAAACAAACTGACAGGAAGAGCTTTTCCAAGTCCACCTTGGAAAGAGAAACACTTCTGTATTTGTTTAAACCCTCCAAAACTCCTGACTTCAGCTGTCTGCCCCGTGGGTTCCCAAATGGATTTAGCACCAGAGGCATCATCCCTTGTGAGCCTGGAGCTGGGAGGGCCAGGTGGAAAAACATCCTGGGAGAGCTGTGGGAGGAGGAAGGGCACTGCGGGTTCTCTCTGTCCCGTTGTGATTTGCGGTTCTCAAGGAGTTAATTCCAGCAGCAGTGAGGACGAGCCCTCTCCTGGAGCGTTTGGCTCCCCTGGCAGCTGAGGAGCCTCCTGGAGCAGGAATTGTGCTCAAATCCTGCTCAGCACTGACAGGTCCAGACTGTCTTTAAAAATCTCGTAGCAACCGAGGAGCTCTGGCCAAACTCGCCGAGTTCACGGGGAGAGAGAGGCAGCAGCCCCTTGCTTGTGCCTGGGCCATAATGAGGTGCTGCTACAAGAGCTTGTGGAGCTCAGCTTTTCAGGGCAGGAGTTGTGTGACAGGGACAAGTTCTGTGTGACAGGGACAAGTTCTGTGTGACAGGGACAAGTTCTGTGTGACAGGGACAAGGCGCTGCCATCGGTTCCGCCAGACGAGGTGGCCACGGCTTGTGCTGGGCTCAGCTCAGCAGTGCCAGGACAAAATCCTGGGGACAAACACAAGCAGAACTGGCCAGAACTTCCAGGGGTGTTGGATAACTTGGTTAAAAATAAATAAAAATAAAAGTTAGCCCAGCCCGGGGTGCTGGGTCTCTGGGAGGTTTGACCTCAGCAGGGACAGGTTGGGTGGGTTTGCAGTGAATTTTTTTCACTGCTGAGTGTGAATTCTGAATGTGTTGCATTTTAACCTTTCACTGCCTCATTGTGGCAATCAGCTGTGTGTTAATCCTGTCACTGAAATGAGATTTAATTGACTTTTAGGAAAGGAATGGTCTCCCTGGGGGTGAGTCCTGCTGGCACAGGGCTTTGGGCAGCTCACCTGCCCCAGCAGAACCTGCTCTCACACCCTCTGAGCTGCAAAGATCTACTGGAAACCAAACAATTTTGGCCTCATTTCCTTCCCCTCCCAAGATTTTTTAAAAAAACCCATTATTTTTATCCCAAACTGCAAATTTTAGCATGAGAAGAAGCAGAATATTGGCTCATTTGTTCATCCCTGTGAATTCCTGCTTCAGTCTCTGCAAATTCCCATTATAAACATGACACTTGGGCAGATTATCTGCTTTAGCCATCGTGTTACTGAAGGGAATATCATATTCATTTCCTTGTCACTGCGTTTGTTCTCATCTCTGTGGGATCATTTGGTGAAAAGTCTTGTGATCCTTAATGTAACTCAGCTACTCTTTGCTTCTGGCTTCAAGAAAGACGAAGGGAGCAGCACTGAAGTACTCCTGGATTTTCCAAAATCACTGCTTTTCCTCAGCTCTGGGAGGTTTTTTGGCCAAGCATCTGGGCTGGGTTGTTTTGGTGAAAGTTCTGCAGGTTTTGGGGCCAGAGACAGCTCCAATTGTTGAGTTTTGGCTTTGTCCCCCCAATCCTTGAGCTTTGTAGGAACATTTTGGGGATCTGGAGGAGAAGTTTGTGGTTGTAAAGGGAGGATTTGTAAAACTGAACCAGCTGAGAGCGGTGCACTGGCTCTCACAAGTTGTTCTGCTGTGTTTTGGGAGGAAACTCCTTTTGTGATGTGTCCCTGGGTTCACCAAAGGAGCCCTGCCACGAGTTCAGCCGAAGCTTCTCTCCCAGTGGGATCCTCGTGCATTTTATGGAATTTTCATGGTCAGTTCTTACCCATCTTGGTGATGTGTCCACTCAGGGGTGACAGGGTGGCTTTGATCCCCGTGCTGTCCATGCCAGGCCGTGCCCTGGGGGTTTGGGGACAGCTGGGACAGGGCTGGGACACGTCCCTGGAGCAGAGCTGAATGCAAGGGTGCCCAGGGGCTCTCGGGGCAGGCAGGCTCGCTGCATCCCTGTGAAATATGGCCTCACACGTCCTTGAAGGATTTATTGTTTTCCGGGCCCTGACAGGCTGGATGTGGGAAGGAAGTGACTCAGTTGCTCTCCAGACAAGTGCAGCTTTGAAATCCAGGGAGGCAGGAGGCAGCTGAGCCGCTCCAGCTCGCTCCCGCTGGGATTCCCGGAGTGGCCATCGCTCCTGCTGGGTCCTGGCAGGGAAAAGGCCGGGCTGGGCCGTGGCCACGGGGCCTCAGGAGCCTGTGGGGTGAGGGTGTCACAGCAGAGCAGGTGACAAGGGGAGGTGGGACCCACGGGAGAGGCCGTGCCGAGGCTGGGAGCAGCTGGAGCAGCCCATGGCCAATCGATTGCCACGCCAGGGGCACAGTGTGGGACACAGCCCGAGCAGCAGCAGCTTCCAGGGGGGTTTGTGGAATATTTCCCACCCCCACAAGCACTGTGACCTTTCCTGGGTGAGGAGTGTGGGTGCTGCAGCTCCTCTCCTGTCACCCACGTTGTCCCCACAGCGCCGGAGTCTGTGCCCTGCCCTGAGCTACACAGGGATTTGTAGAGCTGCTGATTTTCCTCAGGCTTTTGGGATATCTCATCCATCAAAGTGTCCAGCCCCTCTTTAGCCTCAGACCTTCTGGCTGATGTCAGATGTGGACTTCAGCAGCTGCTTTCTCCATCTTATTATCAGCTTGGTTGGAGAGAGAGGAGTTTTTAAATGACAGAGATCCTTAGCAAAGAAACGAGAGTTAGTGTTAAAAATAAAGAAAACAAGACAGCTCGTTTCATCTAAACAGAAGGGTTATTAAACAGGCTTGAATTAATCAGAGATCTGCCAGAGCTCTGAAATTGAAAAGCAGGGCAGAGGAGCAGGGAGCACACGAGTGTGAAGGAGCCACTCTCTCAAGCAGACATTGATGTCCCGACACTCGGGGACAGGAGAGGACAGTGCTGGTGGCACCCAGGGGAGGTGGCTCCAGGCCTCGGGGTCTGCACCCCAGCAGATGAGGCTGGGGGCTCCTGCCAGCCCTGGGAGCCCACGGGCAGAGCCTGGCAGGGCTGACCATGGCCAGGCACCATCCCTGCGGCTCTGAGCTCTGTGGCCGTCCCTTCTCCTGCTGGGTGGAGCAGACTGGGCAGGGATGGAGCTGTTTTACCCTTCCCAGAGCTCAAGCACCTGGAAACTCTGTCAGAAACATCCCCAACCCGAGGGATGCTCTTGGAAGGGCGGCCAGCCCTGGCAAAGAGGCTTTGGGGCATTTTCTTGGTGTGGCTGCTGAAGCTGGAGGTGGTTGCAGCTCCCATCCCACCCTTCCAGCAGGACAGGGGTGACCAGTGGGCCCTGAAGGGTTCTTCAGTGCCTGCCTCGTGTGTCTGCCTCACTTTTCCTGTTTGTTTAAGGGCTTTTGCTGTGCTCTGCCTCCCCAGATCCTCGTGATCCCGCGGTGGCACCTGGTGACAGCTCCTGCCGTGTTTGTGGTGGGATGCTGGCGCTGTGGCTGGCGCTGGCAGCTGGAGGGGAGCAGAGGAGTGAAGCTCTCCCTGCCCAGGGCTGTGGCACCGCTGCCCTGCCGAGGTCTGGGTGTGAGCAGGCTGAGCTCGGTGCCAATCCCAGCACTCAGCCCCGCTCTGGAGCCACAGAGAACCCCAAACGTGCCCGAGGTGCTCCCCGACAGCGCCGAGCTCCCCACAACCCCAGCACCGCTGGCTGAGACAGATCCAGCCCTGCACAGGGGGGACCCAGCAGCTCAGAACCTGATTTTAACAAATGTACCATTTCCTCCTTTACTTAGGTAACAGCACTGTGGCCACTGTGTAAATACATCTGGTGCCGGGGGGAGCGGGGATAACGAACACGGCTCGCTGCAAGGGGCTGGCACAGCCAAAGGACTTCTGTTGCAGGATTTCTGTTTAATGGAGTGGCTGGGGACCCATTTAATTTGAAGCTGGGGTTCTTCACTTGCCTGTGGTGTGCTTGGAGTGAGGCCAGGAGAAGCCGCTGCTTATTTTCCTCCTGCAGTTCGGTGGCCGCTCTGTGATCCTCCCTCGTGCTGCTCTGTAATATTCTCCTGTAATAAACTGCAGCTGCATGTCACCTGGGGACACAGCGCTGGGCTCAGGCTCGGGAGATAAAACTCCCTGCCTTGCCACTGGGACCTTTTGCTTAGCCTTGGGCAAATCATTTCATCGTTTAATCTGCTTGCACCTAAGGTCAGCAGCCGTTAAATTCCATTTTGTTGGGAATAAAGGCCATGAATAATCAAGCGACGCTCAGGTGCACCGGTGGATAAAGCTCAGTCCATCAGGACTTTTCCAAACCAGGAAAAGCACTTTCTGAGGCACACAAAACTGACCTAGATTGCCTGCAGGGGTTGTGGATTCTGTTTCTGGGGGTCCTTGAGGACCCTTTAGAGAAGCACCACTGGATGATGGCTGTAACAGCAGGAGGCTGCGTTAGACACAACTCTCTGTCCCACTCTTACCCTTCCAACATTACCCAAAGCCAGTGACCTGTTTACACAGCTTGGGCTGAACCTGAGCCTCCCCAAAACTTGACTGAAGCAGCTGTGAAACTTCACAAGTGTTAAATTTCCCCTCGGTGTCAGACTTCAAGGCAGCCTGGAAAATCAGGGTCGGTTCTGCTCCGTGCCCCAGCACGTCAGGTTGTCACCAGCATCAGACCTGTCCTCGGGGACTGCCTGGGGAATGGAGCCCTCCCTGCCCTGCTCCCCTCTCCAAGAAAGGTCATTTAGGAGTTATTTCCCAGCAGTGCACTCAGTCACTGCCAGCTGTGGTTTCTCAGAGAGCAGGTGTCAAGTGTCAGAGAAGGTTTCTCATTTCTGCCACCGAGGTGTCCCAGCTTGGACATGGAATTCCCTGGAAACGCTGTGGGGCTGCTGGGTTAAACCCCTCCAGCTGTGAGGCACAGCTGGGTGACAGCCACAGCTGTGCTGCCGCCCTGGCTCTCCCTGGGGATGGGAACTGAGAAGCACAACGTGTCCAGCAGATCTGGGACGGGCAGGGGTGGCCTCAGATGTGCTGTGTCCCTCCAGACTGCGGCTGCAGGGCCCTGCCTGCATTTTCTGTTTCCCTGGACCTGTGTGTGCACAGCAGGGAGGTGGAGGGGGGAGCTTTGCACAGTGTGTGTTGAATAAACAAATATCTGGGCTCGGGACACATTTTGTGCATAATTCCTGTGATGGTGTTTGTTATCAGGGAAATGCCTTTTGGTGGCTGGGCTCTGTTCTTCCCCTCCTCTTCCTTGTCCCAGGCCTGGAGGAAGCAATAATCACAATGCTGTGTTTTGCCCTCTTAACTCTTTCTCAGAACGCTGCTGGGCCTGTGGAATGGCATCCCTGGGAATGAGCAGCTCCTGGCACAGGTCCTGCTCCTGCCTGCCAGCACGGAGCAGGGACAGGGAGAGCCAGGAAGGTGCATTTTGCTCCAAAGGGTTCAGGTTGTGTTTTAGGAAAAGTTTGTTGTTTGTCATCCCTGTGGGGAAACCTCAGAGCCGACTCCAGGCCCTTCACTGGTGATTTACAACTTGTTCTCCTTGTTGTTGGAGTCAAAATATGAGCTAGAAAAGGCCAAGAGGAGGGGACAGGAGCCGTCCTCGTGCTGCAGAATTCCAGTTATGCTCACCAAGCTGGCAGGAACTTCCCTGGGGCTCAGGGTGCCACCAGGCTCTCGGTGTCTGGCTGGTGGGCTCTGCTCTGGAGGGAGCAGTTGCACAGCTCCCAGCTCCAGGACAGCCAGGAAATCCATGGATGCACCCAGGTTTCCCTACACCAAGGGCTGTGTGAGTGGCCAGGGAGCTTTCTGCTGCCCAAGGGGGATCTGCTGGAGTGGGGCTCCTCTGGGCTGGCCAGACCTCTGATCCGTGCTGGAAACATCCCAGGCCTTGGAGGAGCTTCCATCAGACAGTTTGGCTCAGACTTTCTGTCTAATTAAACACAAACCCAATTAATTATTGTAAGGTCTCCTCCACAGCTGGCAAACGTGTCCTGAATGTCCCTCCTTCGAGGGGATCAATCACTGCAGCGGCTTCAGTGCCTGGAAAGGTTTCACAGGAAAATTCCCGACTCCAGAGGGTTTGTTCTGTCTCTGGGTTATCCCCTGCAGCCTGTCCTCCTGGGGACCCTTGGGCAGGGCTGTGACACCTTGGGGACACTTTGGGCAGGGCTGTGACACCTTGGGGACCCTTGGGCAGAGCAGTGCAGGTCCTGGGGCCAGTGAGGACACTGGGGATGCTTTGCTGTGTCCTGGAGGTGCCAGAGGGGGTGAAACACCCCAGGAAAGAGGAGCTGAGTGTGCAGAGGCGATGGGTGAGGGCCCAGCAGAGCTGAGTATAAATCACTGCTCACCAGACCAACCCCACCCCCAAAGAAAAGCCCCCTCACCACCAGGCAAACACAGCTGCCACCCCGGTGACATCAGAATTGTGTCTTTGAGCCATCATTTGCCACGGGAGATTCTCTTGTTTTGGCTTTAATTTTCTTTTTTTTTTTTTTTTTTCTGCCCAGTTGTTGTTTTGTTTTTTGTTTTTTTTTTTCTTTTGGTCTGCACAAAATGCCACTAATGACAAACTGTGGTGCCCGTGAGTGAGTGACAGCTGAAATGAGAGAAATGACTAATGGTGCCTCCTGAAGCCCTGTCACATGGAGATTAAATGAGCCCTTTTTTCTTCCCCCCTCAATGAGAATCATGGGCATTTGAATAATAATATTATAGTCTCCATTAGGATGACAGTGGGGGAAAAAATCGGCTCAGACCTGTGATTATTCCTTCAATCTAATAATTATTTAAATACCAGATAACTCCTTTCAGCCTAATTGAGGCCTTTCAGCTGCTTGGGTTTATATTGTGTGCCTGAATTTACTCTTGCTTTCACCTTGCGTTACTAATAGCTGCAGATTGCTTCTGAGGCTGTATTTTAAAACTCTCTTCAGGAAAAAAAAAAGAAAAGAAAGAGAGGAAAAATGAATGATCAAATGGTATTAAGGATCAGAGTTAAAATCACCCATTCTGTTGGTGTTTAACTCCCCAGGTGTTTGGCCTCCTCCACAGGGATGGTTTGAGGAGGGAGGGACCTCAAGCCCATGCGGGGACACCTTCCACCATCCCTGGCTGCTCCAAACCCCACCCAAACAGGCCTTGGACACTCCAGGGATGTGGCAGCCACAGCTGGCAACCTCTGCCAAGCTGTCCCCTCTCTGTGAGGCAGGAATTCCTGCCCAGAATCCAGGAGACCCTCAGAGGGAGCGGCTGCTCCGGCTGTTTGGTGTCGGTCTCGCTGAGCTCACCTTGTCCCCCAGCCCCGGGGGTGACGGGATCCAGGGATGGCTGGGGAGGATGGCAGCTCAGGCCACGGTCTGTGGTGTTCAGATCATGTTTGAAAGGCGTGATCTGTGCTGCTGTTGGCAGTGAGTGCTCAGAAATGCTCTGCAAAGCTTTCTCTGGGAGAGCAGCGGGGCTGGGCTCCAGCAGAGCAGCTCCACACGCGCTGGGTTTGGACGGCTCGGGATGGAAACATTGCTGGAAAAGATCTAAAGCTGCTGTGGTCCCACACATGCAGATGTGTGTGAAGTTCAGTTCTTTAAGTGAATTCATTTCCAGCCTGCTCCGTCCTTGTCTCACTTTGCTGTGGAACAGCTCTGTGAGAATGAGGAGCTGCTGAGCAGGAGGGTTGTGAGCGCAGAGCTTTCCAGCAGGGCCTCACCCTTCCCAGTGGGATCTGTCCCTTTGGGGCTCCCCTTGAGCCAGAGCCTGTAGGGGACATGTCCCAGGGCTTGGGGCACTGTGGGGCTCCAGGCAGAGCTGCTCTGAGCCCCATGACCGGGTGTCACCGTGTGTCACCAGCACGGAGAGGATCCCTGATCCCTGGGAGCCCTTTGGTCCGCTCCATTTGGAAAGATTCTGGCTCAGGGAATGGTGCTGGGGTGTTCTGTCAGGAATGTGGTGGGAAGAGCCAGGGAGTCCCCAGTCCTGCTGTGCTTGGGAAGGCAGCAGGGGCCTGTTCTGAGCCAGAACACCGAGGGGTGGCAGGGCCCGTGTCCTCCCTGGGACACACAAACTGCCGCAGCCCGAGGCGGGAGCGCCGAGCCTGGCAGCGGGAGGGAAGCAGCTGGGGAAGTTCTCCCTGAGCAGAATGAGAAAGCCATTACCGCTGCCTGTCTCCTGCCGTGTCTCCTGTCAGTGACACGGGGACGGCAGCGCGGGGACAGAGCTCCTCTGTCACCTCTCGGGAACAGCCGTCTCCGGCTCCCGGCAGGAACGAGCTAAAGAGCGGCTCTTTGGTGACACTCAGGGTGGCTTTGCAGCACCAGGAATTGCTGTAAATTTAAATAAACCAAAGCAAGAGCAGCAGCCATCAGATGGGGGTGAGGGAACAGCCTCCTGCCCTGGTGGGGCATCAGAGCTGCAGGACAGGGTTCCCATGGGGGAACTGTTGGGACACCGTGGCTGCAGAATGTGCCTCATCCTCAGCCTCATCCCAGGAGTGACCCTGAGGTGAGGGAGGAGGTCTCTGGGGTGGTTCCTCTGCCTGCCCAGCCTGGAGCACGTTAGGAATGGATAATTTTGGATACAGGAGAACTTCCCGGTGGTTTTCTGCATCCTTGCACTCCGACACCTCTGTGGTCAGGTCAAGCAAGCTGCTCTAGGCTGGTGGTCTCTCCCCTGCTGCCAGGGATGGTGGCTGATCCAGCCATGTGCTCCCAGCTTGGCAGCAGCTGCTTTTGGCAGGAAAGCACCTTGTGAAGGAGTTCCTGCCAAAAAAGCACCTGCTTGAGAGGCACTTCTGGCTCTGGGGAGGGTCTGAGATGTCAGAGCCTTCAGTGTGTGTGTGCTCAATGAACTTGCCTGCACGAGGCTTCTTCCTCAGCTTCCCAAATTAAATCAGAGAGGGTTTCAAGGTAAAGAACAGCTCTTATTTCCTCTGCTGCTTCCAGCAACACACCCTGCAGGAGACATCCTTTCAGCCAAGATTGCAGATGGATGGCTGGGGCTGTGAGCCACGGGCTTTGTCTTGGGCTGGAGCTGATTCTCCCCTCCCTGGCTGAGCAGAGCGTGCTCTGAACAGCCAAACCCAGCCACAAATTAAGATGCAGGGGCTGAAACAAGTGGCGAAGCATCAAGCCCCAACTGTTCTCCAGTAAGTTGTGGACTTGCTTAATTCCCGTTGTGCTGGGATACATCTTCCCTTTATCTCAAGGACTGTGTAATTAGAAAGCCTCCTTTGAATTTTATCTGCAGGGCACACGGGATCTAATCCTTGGCTCTGGGTGGTTCCTCTCTCCACAGAACCATGTGAGGGGCATTGCCGGGGCTCAGGACGCGCGCGGGGGACGCGGAGTTTGCCTTTCCCAGGATGGATCAGAGGAGGAACTGGCCTCGGGCACTGGACTCTGATGGCTGCTCAGTGGCTCTGCTCTGCCTCTTCCTGGCGTCGCTGTCCCGGAACGTGTCCAGCAACGCCCTGTTCAACACTTTCCACTCGGAGAACCGGGACTGGACGTTCAACCACCTGACGGTGCACCGCGGCACCGGCGCCGTCTACGTGGGGGCCATCAACAGGGTGTACAAGCTCTCGGGGAACCTGACCATTCTGGTGGCCCACAAAACCGGTCCCGAGGAGGACAACAAATCCTGCTACCCGCCCCTCATCGTGCAGCCGTGCAGCGAGGTGCTCACGCTCACCAACAACGTCAACAAGCTGCTCATCATCGACTACTCCGAGAACCGGCTGCTGGCGTGCGGCAGCCTCTACCAGGGGGTCTGCAAGCTGCTGCGCCTCGACGACCTCTTCATCCTGGTGGAGCCCTCGCACAAGAAGGAGCATTACCTGTCCAGCGTCAACAAGACGGGCACCATGTACGGGGTGATCGTGCGCTCCGAGGGCGAGGACGGCAAGCTGTTCATCGGCACGGCCGTGGATGGCAAGCAGGATTATTTCCCCACCCTCTCCAGCCGCAAGCTGCCCCGGGACCCGGAGTCGTCGGCGATGTTGGATTACGAGCTCCACAGTGACTTTGTTTCGTCCCTCATCAAAATCCCCTCGGACACGCTGGCCCTGGTTTCGCACTTTGACATCTTTTACATCTACGGCTTCGCCAGCGGCAGCTTCGTCTATTTCCTGACGGTGCAGCCGGAGACCCCCGAGGGCGTCTCCATCAACTCCGCCAGCGACCTCTTCTACACCTCCCGCATCGTCCGCCTGTGCAAGGACGACCCCAAGTTCCACTCGTACGTGTCCCTGCCCTTCGGCTGCGTCAGGGGGGACACGGAGTACCGCCTGCTGCAGGCCGCCTACCTGTCCAAGCCCGGGGAGGTGCTGGCCAGGGCCCTCAACATCACGGCGCAGGAGGACGTGCTCTTTGCCATCTTCTCCAAGGGGCAGAAGCAGTACCACCACCCGCCCGACGACTCGGCGCTCTGCGCCTTCCCCATCCGCACCGTCAACGCCCACATCAAGGAACGCCTGCAGTCCTGCTACCAGGGCGAGGGCAACCTGGAGCTCAACTGGCTGCTGGGGAAGGATGTCCAGTGCACCAAAGCGGTAAGGATGTGCTGGGTGATGGCTGTGGGAGCCCTCGAGAGCCAGGATCCATGAAACACGAGTTTGCAGAGTAGTGTCAGCCCGTCTGTGCCTCAGTTTCCCTGCATTTGGAGCACTCTTTCCCTTTAATCCACGCTCTCATCCTACAGTGTGGTGACAATGAGGGAAGGGGTGGTGTTAAGGCAGGATAAAGGTGTGCAGCTTCCTGGGAGTCTTTGTCATTCCCAGCGTGGGGCTCTGGAAGCTGCAGGAGCCCTGGGGAGGGTGGCAGGGGGTGGCACGTTGGTGGCCCTGCCGCTGGCACTGCCAGCTCCCTCCACACCACCCCGCGTGTGTGGGGCTGCCCTGGGCTCTGTTTCACTCACAGCTGCCCCAAACCTTGTCATTCCAGCCAGTCCCCATCGATGACAACTTCTGTGGGCTCGACATCAACCAGCCCCTGGGGGGCTCGGTGCCCGTGGATGGGGTCACGCTCTTCACCTCCAGCCGCGACCGCATGACCTCGGTGGCTTCCTACGTCTACAACGGCTACAGCGTGGTCTTCGTGGGCACCAAGACGGGCAAGCTGAAGAAGGTAAGCCTTGTCCTGAGCCTGTGCAGAGCCGGGAGCTGGGTTTTGTCTCTTTGGGGACGCTCTGGTGCGTCGCTGCTGCTGTGAGTTATGGGTGTTTCCCGGTGGGAAACTGGGAGTGAAGCAGGAGTGGAAATGGAAGGGTTGGAGAGGCAGAGTTCAGCCCTCAGTGCTGTTAGTGTGGTTTGTTTTGAAGTGCCAGGTTTTGGGAAAGGTGAGGTTGAAGCTGCTGCAGGATGGTCCTGGAAAAGGAACCAAAGGAGGTCAGATGGAAATCTTGCAATCGTTTTGTTTCCCAGCAATGCTGTGAGTTACAAAGCCTTTGGAGCTGCTGGTGCTGGCAGGATTTTGGTCATGGAGAGACAGGAACGGGTTAATGTGGCTGCTTTTGGAACCAAGCCTCAGGGCAGAGTCCCACTGCTTCCTTCTGCCTCTTCTGCTGGATGATGGATCAGCCCTGGAACATTCCCTGTCCTCTGCATCACAAACACTGGGAGGGGGCTCAGGGGAGAGCCACAGAATGTTTTGGGTTGGAGGGGACTTGGGCAAGGACACCAAACCCAGATTGCTCCAAGCCGTGTCCAACCCGACCTTGAATGACTTTTAGGCCTTTGAAGTCCAGCTGGGATTCCCCCACTTTTGAGTCACAAAAACTCAGAATATTCTGAGTTGGAAGGGAACTCTCTGAGGAGGTCTGTATTTAAAACAGGTCTGGAAGTGGCCTTGGGGTGTAAATAGCGGTGTGAGAGCCCGTGTTGGCCTCTGGAGCTGCAGCTGGGAGCCAGCTCAGTCTGATCCAGCTCCAGCAGGAGCAGCCTCGGAGCTGCTGCTCCGGCAAGCTGAGACCTTTGCAATTAACCTCAGCTCTAAATGACAGCATTAGGTGAACCCGTTAAATGCAGCCCCTGCTCCTTCGTGCCAGGGAAAGAGTTAACAAATGTAATCAACAGCAGGCTGTTAATTTTTTGAGTCCTTAAGCAGCAGGGAATTTCTTCCTCATCTATCCAGGAAGATACAAGGACAGGCAGATACTACACTTGAATGTCGGCATCATTTTAATTACATCAGCTCATTAATATTCATTCAGCACTTTACAAGTGCTGAGGAGCAGTAAATTAGGTGCCTCCCTGGTGCCTCTGAGTGTCAGTGGGGCAATTTCCAGCGTGGGGGAGAGGGAGCTCGTAAAGCAGAGCCCTTCACTTCCCTGCTTGCCACGGCACAGGGGAGAGGCATCTTCAGCTAAATGGAGGGAAAAGGAGCCCTCAGCACATCCCAAACGTGTGTGCAGAGCTCGGAGTTTGGGATGCAGCAGGGGATGCAGTGAGGGATGCAGTGAGGGATGCAGCAGGGGATGCAGCTGGGGATGCAGCTGGGGATGCAGTGAGGGATGCAGCAGGGGATGCAGCAGGGGATGCAGTGAGGGATGCAGTGAGGGATGCAGCAGGGGATGCAGTGAGGGATGCAGCAGGGGATGCAGCAGGGGATGCAGCAGGGGATGCAGCAGGGGATGCAGTGAGGAATGCAGCAGGGGATGCAGCAGGGGATGCAGCATGGGATGCAGCCGGGGATGCAGCAGGGGATGCACCCAGGGATGCAGCAGGGGTTGCAGCAGGGGATGCAGTGAGGGATGCAGCAGGGGTTGCAGCCTGGGGCTCGCTGTGCCCAGGGTTTGGGGACAGGGGAGGCTCCTCACTCAGAGGCAGCAGGAGCAGGAGCCTGTGCCTGCACACGGGATATTTCCGGGTTTGTTCCATGAATTCTGAAGGATTACAGAAGCAGCAGTCTCTCTCTCCAGCAGGGTTTCATTCCTGCTGCTCGTCTACACCGAACACTTCTTGATGCAAAGTCAATCTATTCCTGCTCCACTGTCCACAGGGAGGGCTGTGGGATCCTTCACCTGCAATCCTTCGTCTGTTGGATGAAAACTGGCCCATCTCTGAAGGAAATTCATTCCAGACATTCAGTGCAGTCAGGTTTTCATGGCATCTGCCCTTATTTAACAGCAGAGCTGCCTGCAGCTGACGGGATCCATCCCCCCGGTAATTAACTGCAACAATCATGGTCCCATCCTCCCCTGTGTGGGGCTGAGGATGTTGCTGTTCTCTCACAGCTCTGTCTACACCTTTAGCAGATTTTCCCTCATTTTCCACGTGGGATTATCTTTTCCATAGCCTGAGGGAGCCCGGGTGAGGCTGAGGAAGCAGCTCTGCACGGAGCTGAGGGGCTGTGGCTGCAGAGGAGGCAGGACCGGGGGAAGTTAACAGGTTGTCTCCAGATTCCGTGCCTGTTCCAGGATAACCAGACATGTCTGGAAGCCAGCGAGAGCTCAGGACTCTCTCCTTATCTCTCCTTCCCCATCTGTGAAATGATGGTGGAAGTGTTCAGCACCTCTGTAAGCGCCAGCGATTTGTGGAGGCGCCTTTTGCACCTGATCTCCTCCTCGGTCTCAGATCTACCCACACAATTAATGTCTGAAAGCTTTGTCACACCTATTCCCTCGCCCACAGCTGTTGATTTCCTTTGGAAACAAGCTGCTGGCTCCGTCTGGGCTTTCAGGGAAGGTGTTTTTGGTGTAGCTGGAGGAAAGTCAGGGAGATGGCTCCGAAATCTTTCAAATTTCCTGTGCTCCCCCAGCGAGAATTCCTTACTGGAAACACTGGGTCATCTCACTGGTGTCCTCCTGCCTGTAGCTCTTCACCTCTGCTCCTGCTGCTTCTGCTCCCCAGGAATTGTCTCAGAGTGGGAGAAATGCAAATGCTGCTGATCCCTTTGGCCGAGCACAGGTACGTGGGATGAAATTCCCCCTCCTGCTCTCCTTCCAAAGCACCTCAGCCTCCTGGCTGGGGGAAAAAAGGGAAAAGGGGCTCATGTTGGAGACAAAACCATTCAGAATCGTGGATTCCTCCAATAAAACTATTTCCATCAAGCAAAACGAAAAGGGACATTAATGCAACAGTTAACAGCAACTAAGTGCTGGGGGGAGATGTGTCAGCTCGCTTGTTCTGTTTATGGGCTTCATACAATTCTATCAATATTGATGTGTGATGCCTTTGATTTTGACACTAATCATTGCCATGAATTAAATTTGCAGCCATATAATTAGAACTGCTATTAATAGGGCCTCAAGCTAAGCGCTGCTGTGCTAGCTGTCTTTTTCCTGATGGAAAACGGCATCCACGGAGCTCAGCTGATGTGGTGTGTGCCTGCGAGATGCTGAGACTGATGTGGAGATCGCTGTGCTCAGAGGGGCTGCTCTGGAAGGCAGATCCATGGAGAGGATCTGGCTCTGAGGTTTTCAGGGAATCCCACCAGAGTTGCCCTGAACTTCCCAGAGGTTTGCTGCTCCTGGGATCCACAGCTGCAGTGGGAGAGAGGAGCATTGCAGGGAGAGGGGGAACCCTCAGTTATTGCTGTGTTTTTAGGCTGTTATTGCCGTGTTTTTAGGCTGTTATTGCCGTGTTTTTAGGCTGTTATTGCTGTGTTTTTAGGCTGTTATTGCCGTGTTTTTAGGCTGTTACTGCTGTGTTTTTAGGCTGTTACTGCTGTGTTTTTAGGCTGTTATTGCTGTGTTTTTAGGCTGTTATTGCTGTGTTTTTAGGCTGTTATTGCCGTGTTTTTAGGCTGTTACTGCTGTGTTTTTAGGCTGTTATTGCTGTGTTTTTAGGCTGTTATTGCCGTGTTTTTAGGCTGTTACTGCTGTGTTTTTAGGCTGTTATTGCCGTGTTTTTAGGCTGTTATTGCCGTGTTTCCATTCCATCTCCCCTTCCCCGTGCCAACCCTCCCGTTTATTCCCCAGCCCCAGCAGAGCTGTGTCAGCCCCGCGTCCCTGCGCACGCCTGGTTCCATCTCATCAGCCTGAGCTCAGTGCCTGCCATGGCAGCAAGGCTTGCCACTAAAAATCAATCTTGTATTTCATCCCGAGAGGTCTGCTTCTTATTAGGTCTAATAAATCAGTGAAGTGCCCTTCATTCAGCTTGTCAATGCAGGACATTGTTTGTGATCAAGAATAAATAAATGTCTCTGCTCTGTCTGCCAGTCGCCATCTAGGTATTATTTTTCCATCACTGTTTATGCTGGCTGTAGGAAAAATGTGGCTCCTGCAGCCTTGCCTGCCTTCCCACGAGCTGGGAATGCTCCTGGGCGGTGCAGGGGAGGGAAAAGCTGGAACAGTGATGTTGTACCTGGGTTTCACCCAGCGCTGAGTTGCTCGGTGCTGATAAGGTTTTCATTTGTGTGCTGGAGGTGTGGAGGTGTTGCAGTGCTGCAGGCAAGGGCCCAGGTGTGGTTATTTCAGGTGCCCTGAGGTGAAGGATAAAGTGTGTGGATGAAATCACCCCCAATTCTCCTGGGAAATGGGTGGAAAATTCTCCTGGACACCTGTGACACGCGTGGGACAGGGCAGCTGAGCTGGACATGGCTCAGATCCATCCTGGGTGAGGTCAGTCCCAAAGAGCTGCTCAGGCTCTGCCTGCAGCAGTCCCACAGAGAAATACACAGTGCTGGGGCTCTCTGTGATGGGACACACGCTCCTGTCACCTGCTGAATTCCTGAGCTCTGTCCTTCCTCCCCACCTCCACTTTTCCAAGGTACAACAGTGAGTGATTGGATTGCGCCGCCAGAGGAACGAAGAACTTTTAAGTGCGTCGTTACGTCTTGGGACGTGAGAGTTTTATTCAGCTTGGCTGATTTAATTTGTTCCATTAGTGGGAATAAAGGAGGTCTTTCACAATGAAATATATATGTCCCAACCTGTCCTTAGATGACTTCATTCTATGGATGGTTATCTCATCCCGGTAATTTATCCTTCATTATCGCATCCCGCCACACTTCGGGAGAAGCTGGGTTGCATCAGTGTGTGGAGAAGCCAAGAGGACGCCAGGCTGTTATTGAGCAGATGAAAATCATCCATTTGCAGGCGCCTTCCACAGGATTTGCCTGGTTTTAGCTGTGGGTTGGGAGGTCAGGGCTGTGCTGGCTCCGTGGTCAATCCATCACCCTCGGAGCGCAGATCCCCACATCGCAGCAGAGGTGTGAGAGGGCAGGTGGTTCTTGTTTGGCTGAAGAAGTTGTTCAATTGAAAGGTCTGAGAAAAAAAGAGTCTGATTTTTGCCCTAGGATGTGAAATAAGGGGGTGTTTGTTCAGTACTGGACTCGCTGCTGTGGCTGGAGGAGCTGGGATTTGTCTTCTCCCTAAACAAAGATTTTCCAGCCTCAGAAAGTAATTCCTCTTTGCTTCCATCTGTGCTGTCAAAGCACAGAAATGGATCCCCAAAATGCTCCGTGGTCCCTCACATTTATTACTTTTCATAGCCAGAAGTTGGAATCCTATTAATTGGAACTTGTGCAAGGGAATGGGAGAAGTTCTGGAGGCCAGAGGGGAGCACTGGGAGGTGTTTGGGGCTGGACATGGGGCAGAGCTGCCAAGTCCCTCTGAGCTGTGGGTCTGAGCACTCAGGAATGTCCCTGCCACCTCTTAATGGTGTGAAATTGGTGTCTCTCCCCCCAGCATCCCTTCCCTGGCTCTGTTATCGGTGCCTGCCAGAGCAAGTCCCATCAGAAAAAAGGCAGAAGTTGGCAGATATTTTTATAGCTGCTGGAGAGTGAAGGGGCAGGTGTTCAGGAAATGCTGGGGATGGGAAACGGAGCCAGGTGAGCTCGGAGGCTGCTTTAATCTCATTTCTTGGCTCAGGAGATGGGGATGACTCTGGGTTTTATGCAGGTTCAGGCACCTTGAAAAATCAGCTCGAAATTTCGGAGGGCAGCGATTGCGTTTGGTTCAGTTCTAAGTCAAGAGGGGTTAGTGGAGGCTGTGAGTGCTGAGCAGCCTCATCCATGGAGAACATCCTGCCTGGAATACATCTGCCTCTGAAATCAGGGAATGGCTTGGAAGGGACCTTCAAAAGCCATTTATTCCTGCAATGAACCCTCAGCCAGACCAGGCTGCTCAGAGCCCCATCCAAACAAGGATAAGGAAATAATCTTGAGCATATTTCAGTGATAATTCATCCCCACACTTTCTCCCAGAGGTATTATCTCCCTCATGAGCATCAAGTGAGGCAGAAGTTATTCCTCCTCCGTTTCACGGCGTTTTCTTCAAGTTCACTAATGAGTTTCCACTTGAAATGATCTTGGTGAAAAATATCACGAAATTCCAAACTCTTTTGTGAGCTCCTGTGAGTCTGCCTGCCTGTCCCTGCTTTCCTGGAGTGTGAAGCTGAAGGAGCTGCTGCTCTGGATGTTGGGTTTGGGGGTAGGGCAGTGTCAGACTCCTGCCTTCCTACTCACGAGTCAAGGAGTTCATGCTTTCTTTACTATAAACATATTTTTTTGCAGGCTTTTAAAATCCTCAGAGGTCAAAATAACACAGGTTTTGGTCCATTTGTAAGATCTTAAATCCCCGGGTGGCAAGAAATACTGTGAGAATCCCAAGCTATGTTGCTTCTCTAAATGCCTCCTCGAGGCAGAAAAAACAAATGTGGAAACCACAAATGTGCCGGGAGAGACGGGGGAATGCAGGCAGAGTCCTGAGCGGTGCCACAGCCCCTGAGCTGCTGCTGCCGCCGTGAAAATTTGGGATTTAGGGACAATCGTGGGGTGAGAGGGCACGGAGGAGCAGCACGGCCGCAATTTGGGGTGGGGATGGCAGCGCGGCTTTCCCTGGGTGTGTGGTGGTGCTGCCTTCAACATCCCCTCCAGCCCCCGTGGGTTTTACAGCTCATTGTCGCCTCGGGTGCCTCTTGCAGTGAGCAGGGCAGTGAAATCCCGGCGGGTTTGGGGCAGATCCAGCCCCGGAGCATCAGCCCCGGAGCAGCTCCCGAGCATCAGCCCCGCGCTCACGGCCGTGCCGGGCAGGCTCCGCATCCCCGGCTCCGTGACTCCCGCTGTGATCCCCGCTCCTCCCCGGCCTCTCAGGAGCCTCTTGCCCTTCCTGCCGAGCTGCTGGCACAGGCGGAGCCCTGCTGTCCTTCGGGGAGCTCTCTGCAGCCAGCCCAGCCGGGGAATGAGGGGACAGCAAGCCCTGCCCGCTGCCAGGAGCTCCGGGGAGCGGCGCCCGGCGGATTTCACACCGGGATTCTCTGGGGGTGTGGAAGGGCCATGGGATTTCCCTGCTGTCACCTGGCAAAAACACCCAGCAAAGCCCTGAGCAGCGCCCAAGGGTGACCCAAAGCTGCCATTCCCATGGGCTTCGCTCCTGAGCTGAGGGAGAGGCCCCCAGTCCGTCCCAGTTCGTACTGGGGAGCCCGGCAGGAGCGGTGGAGGAGCAGAGGGTTTCGATTCCTCGGACAGGGCTGCAGAAGGGGAGCACAAGGGAAGGCTGCAATAATTAGCACGAGGTTCATCAGCAATTGTCCCTCCAGCCCCGCACCTCTCCCGCTGTTCCCTGTGCTCGGTGACACGGCTCTGCATCAAACAGGTCCCTGGACATGAAAGCGATGTGCATCTAAAATGAATGTACACATCATACAGCCTCGCTCCCAGACAGCACGGGAAGAGGTTTTGTTGTGGTTAGCTGCTAAATTATTTATTGTGTGGCGGGCTTTAATCTCCTAAAGCTGCCTGCGGGCCTTGGGCAAAGCAGCCTGAGCATCCTGGGGAGCCGGGAGCCAGCAGCACAAGGCTGGGGGACCCGAGGTGGGAATTGTCCGGTCCCTCTGCCCCTGCCAGCTCGTTAAAAGCAGTGTCACCGTAAATTGGCCATTGTCGCCAGTTTAGAGCGGGATTTACAATCGCCACTTGGAGAGGATGGCGCTCACAGACCCCCGGGATGAGCAAGGGCCGGTCCTGGAGCTGCTGAGGGTAAAAAGGGGAGAAGGGTGAGGGAGGAAGAGGCGCTGGGGGATGAAGGAGCTCCACATGAGCAGCGCTGGGGCTCCAGCCCGGAGCTCTTTGGCTGCCAAAGGCGGTGCTGGAGGTGGGAAGGAGAACAGAGCATCCTCTGCCTGCCTCCCCTCCCCGCTGCCTTTGGTGCTCTTGGAGCTCCTCACTCGCAGAAAGGATACCCTGGCCTTGCTGAAATTAGTGACCAACAGAGCTGGAATGAAAGCAGAGCCCCTCCTCCTTTCCTCTGGCTCTCACACCAACTGCAGGTCTGGAGTTTATTTGGGCTAAACAGTTCTGCAGAGCTTTGGAGCCAGAGGGCAGCAGGCTGTGACCCTCTCTGCTTTTCTGCTTTGTGCAGAGCCTGTCACACCAGCAACTCCGTCTCGTTACTGAGAAATAAATAATTAGAATATCCAGGTATAACGGGAAGGAGATTGAGGAGTTTCAAAGGCACACAGGCTGCCCCTGAGCTCCCGCTGGGAAAAGGGATAACTGCACCTCCTGACTTCACAGGGAGTTCAGCTGAGGGCTCGCAATCCAAAGTGCAAAGAAAACAAAATAAACACTGACCTTCAGCGTTAGCAATCAACCCATGGATATGTTTAAATATTGTGTATTTTGGAGCATAGCACATCCCATTGTCTGGGGCATGGTTTTTATTCTTTGCCCTTGATTTGAGGGGAGTTTGGCCACGCCAGGGTGGGATCAGGCTGATTCCAGCAGCCCCAGGGTGGGCATTGCCAGGGAAATGCAGCAGGAACAGCACCCAACAGCAGGTTTGGGGGGCAGAAAGGCAGCTCAGTGTTTGCTTGAGAAAACAAACAAGTTTCACGATTTTCAAGTGTGCTGTACCCAGGCTGGCTTGTTCAGAGCCCTGTGATCAGAGGCAGCAGGCAGCCCAGGTCCAGCAGGAGCTGTGTTATTCCTCGAGGAGCATTAAAGAGCAGCCGATGCCTTCTGGAAATTGTTGATAAAGCTCTCTTTTTTAGAATCATTTTTGCTTCTCTAGCACAAATGTACTATTTCTTGTTTGGATGTTTTGCTTTCTTCATTCACTTTTATTACTGGGGACATTTACATGAAAACAGCTTTATTTTTTTGCTCTCGCAGCACATTTCCCAATTGCAGCTGCATTTCCTGCGTGGAAGGAGATCTCCACCTTCCCTGGGAATGGGGAATGGGGCTGCCCTGTCTGCTGGGCACAGCTGCCAGGGATGGGGATGGGATGGGGATGGGATGGGATGGGATGGGATGGGATGGGATGGGATGGGATGGGATGGGATGGGATGGGATGGGATGGGATGGGATCTGTGGGATGGGGATGGGGACGGGGATGGGGCTCGGGATGGGGATGGGGATGATCCCTCTCCAGGCTCAGGGATGGGGATGGGATGGGATGGGGATGGGATGGGATTGGGATGGGATGGGATGGGATGGGATGGGGATGATCCCTCTCCAGGCTCAGGGATGGGGATGGGGATGATCCCTCTCCACATGAGAGAGTGATGGGGATGTCCCAGCCCCTCCCTGGCTCTCTGCTCCCTTTTTCCACCGTGTGGGCTCATTGGGGTGCTGGGTGTTTCCCTCCCCTCCCGAGCACAGCAGTTTTTGTGAATTCCCAGCAGAGAGAGGCTGGTGTGAAACCCTCCAGCAGGCAGGAATCCTCCCAGGCTTCCCCAGAGTGCCCAGGCCTGGCTGAGGAGCAGTTTGGGAAGGGAGAGCTGATGGATGTGTCTGGCAGACTGAGAGTGCAGGGATGATGGGAATTGAAGGAAAAACCCCAAAGGCAGCTGCTGTGTGGTGACATCAGCTTTGTGGGATGATGGATTTATCCCCCCCAGCCCCTGCTGGGGAAGGGGCAGCACAAACCAAACTCCCTCCCCTGAACGTGGGGAGGAACCTGCAGGACCTTCCCTGGCTCCGTGTGCCCCGCTGGGCTCTGCAGATGGAGCCTGGGCACTCCAGATGTGTGCAGCACATCTCTCATCTCCCCTCACTCCATTTCTGCTGCAGCTTTGCTCTGGGGGTGGCATTCCCGTGGGGGGATTTTTGCTGCTATCTTGAGAAGCTTGGGATAAACCAAAAAAAAAGGGAAGAAGCTTCAGGAGAGGAGAGGAGCTGTTGTGGCTGTGGGGTGGGGGACGCCCTGCTCTGTCCCCACAGCTCCTGTCTGCACTGCCCTGGCCCAGCTCAGCTCCTGGCAGGAGCTCTGGAGCTGCTGATTCATGGAAGCAAACGCTCGCTGAGGTGAAATTCCTCGCCTGAGTGCTCCCCTCACCCCTGACCCTGCTCCATTTCTTCCTCCCGACCCCTGAGTTTCAAACCCGACCTTTGGTGTGGTGGGGGAGGAGGGGAGGCAGAGGGCAGGGAAAGGGCAGGATGAGTTTGGAGGTGGGGGAGGTAAAGCTGAGATCCAAATGATGCTGGGATGTTGTGGGATGCTGTGGGATGCAGTGGGATGCACAGGGATGTTGTGGGTTGCTGTGAGATGCTGTGGGATGCTGTGAGATGCTGTGGGATGCTGTGAGATGCTGTGGGATGCTGTGAGATGCTGTGGGATGCTGTGGGATGCAGTGGGATGCTGTGGGATGCTGTGAGATGCTGTGGGATGCAGTGGGATGCTGTGGGATGCTGTGGGATGCTGTGGGATGCTGTGGGATGCTGTGAGATGCTGTGGGATGCACTGGGATATTGTGGGATGCAGTGGGTTGCTGTGGGTTGCTGTGAGATGCTGTGGGATGCAATGGGATGCTGTAGGATGCTGTAGGAGTGTCCTCTTGGGATCTTCATCCTCTGAGTCCCTGCCTCAGCCCTTCAGCCGTGCCTGTGGCTGGGCTGAGGTCACGACTTCTCCCGTCTGACACTGCCGGGGGCATTTCAAGCAGAAAAGAACAATCCCTGCTGTGTCACACCGAGCCAAAAGAACAATCCCTGCTGTGTCACACCGAGCCAAAGTGACCCCATCCATCTCCCCCAGCCCCTGGGGAAGGTTGATAGAGTTGCTGATGGAGTTCCACCCCTTGTCCTGAGCCCTGGGGAATGGATTTGGGGGCTGGGAGTGCTCAGTACCCCCCTGGCAGGTGGGGGCTCATTTCATGGGGCGCTGCCTTCGCCGTCCCCTCACGGTGGCCGTGGGCTGGAGCAGGTGCCCCCGGCCCTGCTGAGGTTCTGTGTGAATAAGGACGCAGTAAATGTCTCCAGCTCCCAGATTTATTCCTTCATTAGGTATTTAAATCCATTCTGCTGGATGGGATGTGTCTGTGAGGGAGGCTGCTGCTGCTTCTCTCCCTGGAATGAACGTGGGGGCTCCAAGGGCTCTGCCCAGCCCCTTCCCAAGAGCCCAGAGCCAGCGTGGTTTGGGCAGGGGAGCAGGAATGGGCTGGGGAGGGGCTCTGGGTGATTTATTCGGCCTCTGCACAGAGTGGGGAGGGGTCTGTGGGAGGGAATCCCAGCAGAGGGGTGAGCAGGAGGCGGCTGCAGGGCGGGAAGGGGTGCAGGGATGGGAACATAAATGATTTATGGTTCCTCATCAGAAATTTATCCACACTGGGATGGTCCCAAATCCCCATGGACTGGGGAGGTGCTGGGCTGGGCTCACAGGGACATGGCCCTTGGCTCTTTGGCCACCCCACCCCACCCCAGGGACCATCTGGGTTTGTCACAGGAGCCTTCCTCACCTTCCTCACCTTCCTCACCTTCCTCACCTTCCTCACCTTCCTCACCTTCCTCACCTTCCTCACCTTCCTCACCTTCCTCACCTTCCTCCTTCCCAGCCCCAGCCAGGCTGGACCATCCCAGTGTGGAACATTTTGGGAGCTGCAGCAAACGCTGTAAAACTGTGCAGCCATGGAAGCAGACGGCTCCGGGAAGAGCTGAGGAACTAAAATTAGCAGGAGTGCCCCAGGCAGAGGCCACCTGGGGCTTTGTTTCGCTTTGCTCTTAACTTTCATCTCTTTTATTTATAATTTGTGGCTGATTGATTTTTACTCTTTTTTAAGCTTTTTTTCCCCCCCTCCCCTCCTTTGAAAGCGAGGAGCTTTGCTGGCTCATGGTGTGTAATCCCTGCTCTCCCAGGGGTGGCATCGCCTCTTCTGCCCCAGTTCTGCTGCCTCCTCCCCCTGAGCAGCAGAAGTGCTGGGCAAGCCCCGGGCCCACCCTGGACCACCCTGGACCACCCTGGTCTCCTCCTCTCCAGCCTTCCTCAGCTGCTTTTTGTGCTCAGCCCGGCTCCACCCCAGCCTGGAACAGGTCCTGCCCCCAGGTCTGGGACCTGTGGGAGCTGGAGGACTCACAGATGATTTCAGAATCGTTTCAGAGGTTTTTTTTGAAGCTGTGTCTGGATCCCTGGCAGTGCCCAGGGCCAGGCTGGATGGGTTTGGAGCAGTCTGGGACAGTGGGAGCTGTCCCTGCCATGGCAGGGGAGGGATGGGATGAGCTTTCAGCTCCCTTCCAGCCCAAACCATGCTGGATTCTGTGCCCTGCCCTGTGGCACCCGTGTGTTCCTCCTGGGCTGGCATTGGGCTTTTTGCACAGTTTGGGTTTTCTCCTCAGGCAGTTCCCAGTGTCCCTCTCCTGGGGAATGCTCCTTGCAGGGTCAGACCGGGTTCCCTGGCTCGCTCTGCTCCTGGCTCTGCTCAGCCCCAGCTCTGTGCCAGCTCTGGTGGCAGCAAAGTGCCCGAGCTTGTCTGGAAAATCAACAAAACCTCCTTGAGCTCTGGTCAGCAGGGCGAGCTTTGGGTGAGCTCCAGCGGAGGGGAAACTGAGGAGGATTTAAAATGTTTAACAGCCCCTCCTCAGCCCGGAGCAAAGCACCTCAACCTCTTCATTCCAGAATTTATTCCTCTAACCCACCCGGGTTTCCTTTGTTGTGAGCTGAGCTGACCCACATCCACCCAAACCCCAAATTCAGCTTTGCTGCTCCCCAGAGCTCTCCCAGCCCCAGCCCTCAGTGCCTCGGCTCGGGATAAATTCACAAACACGTTCTGCTGATGTTCAGGGTTTGCTCACCACCAAAACATTCCCAGAAATCGGAAACCTGGCGGAGGGAGGAGCTGGGGCTGGAGCGGGGATGGTGTCGGTGTCAATCAGCCTCATCCCCGGGCTCAGGGTAACACAGATTTCACTCCTCAGCTTTGGGCACTTGGATCAGGCTCTCCTTTCACCCCTGGGAACAGCTCAGCAAATGAAATATTCCTCTGAAAGCAGCGTGTGTTTTAAAAGCCCAGAAAATCCAGCGCCTTCCCCCGAACCATTGTTCTTGCCTGCCGTGTCTCTGGCTAAATTAAGACTTTCTTAGAAATGCACAGGTTAAAAGTTTAAAAGCTTAAGGTTTCATTCATAATTCACATATCAATGAGGCTTTGATTCCTCCTGGGGAGCAGGAATGGTGCTGCAGTGAATGCTGATGGGGGAGCCCAGCACCTTCCCCTCTCCACAGGCACTCCAGGGAAAACCAAACCTCTCCCTTTTGGCTCTCTGCTCTGCAGCTGACCCGGATCAGCTCCTGCCACGAGTCCTTGAGGTCTGGTGGCTGCTCAGGGCTCTGTGACAGACGAGTCCCAGCTCCTGGTCCTGCTCCCAGCGAGGGCAGTGTCCCCAGAGCCGGCTGTGAGCAGAGAACCATCAGAGCTCGGTCACTGCACCGAGCCACCGAGCCCAGGGATGGAGCCTTCCTCTGTGCCCGTGAGGATGAGGAGGAAGGGAGGGCTGGGCTGAGCTGCTGGGGTCACAGTGTGACAGCACAGCGGGGATGCTCTGTGCTCTGCTGGTGCCTCCAGGGCAGGACAGCCATGCTTTCAGCCTGAGAGAGAGGGGGTTTAGAGGGGATATTGGGGAAATCCTTCCCTGGCACAGGTGCCCAGAGCAGCTGGGGCTGCCCCTGGATCCCTGCACTGCCCAGGGCCGGGCTGGACAGGGCTGGAGCAGCCTGGGACAGGGGAAGAGTCCCTGTCCATGGAATGAGATGAAATTTGGGGTCCCTTCCACCACAGACCCTTCTCAGGCTGGATGAACAAACCCTCCACACGGCACTGATGTGTCTGTGCCCCTCTGGGAGCTCCAGCCTGGGGTTCTGCCCCTCCTGAGGAGGAGGAGGAGGCTGGGAGTGGGTTCTGCACAGGCAGCAGGGTGGACCTGCCTTCCCCTGCCCGGGCTGATCCTTCCCATGGCTGTCCTGGCAGCCTGCCCTCCCTCCCCTCACCCAGATGGTCTCTGCATCTCCTTGTCAGCCATCCAGGAATATTTCCCCTGTGCTCTTCCCATCCTCTCCAGCAGCTCCGTGCCTGGCTGCAGCCTTCAGCCTTAATCTCCTCTTTGTGCCTCGGAGGCACCTCTGCAGCTCCTGGCTGCCACAGGAGCTCCAGCCACGGCTGCTCTGATGCTTTTTTGGGTGGAGATGCCCCCCACCCTCCCCCTTCCCCCTGTCTAATACTGACAGATTCGAGAGGGATTAAAGAAAGAAGTGCAGGAGCCTTGGCTTGAAACTCGTCCCTTTTGAGAATCTTTTGCCCTCATTATCCAGCAGATAAATCTGCTTTCAGCTGCCTGTCTGTGCTGGGGACAGGAATAGCAGGGAGCACCCCCTGTGCCAATCCCCCTCCCCAGGTGTGGTGCCACTTCCATCCCATGCAGGAGCACCAGGACCGTGCTGGAGACGGGCTGGGCCCCAGTGCTCTCTGCCTTTGGCTCCCTGGTTGTTATTCTTCACAAAAAATTAAATTGGAGATACCAATCTCAAGAAGGAGAGGGTTTTTTTTTTTCCTTATTTTCCACTGTTCCTCCCCCAGACTTTTCCAGAGGATCTGTTGGCAGCAGCCTCTCGGTGGCAGCGGGGCCAGGAGGGCGCTTGGCAGCAGCTCAGCAGAGGGGATTGGATTGCAGGAGCAGAAATCCCTCCACTCTGCGAGCCTGGTTTGTTCTGCCATGGGGCATCTGGCCCTGGAACGCTGCCTGTGCCCTGCAGGTGACACTGGGGACACTGCTGGTGGCCCGGCTGCTCCGTGCAGGGAAGGATCCTGTGCCAGGGCACTGCCTTCAGGGCTCTTTGGGCTGGACTTTTGTTATTTCAAACTTCTTAAAATGTGTATTAAAAATCTGCTAAAAGATGAACGAAGGCAGCTGCTCTCAGTTCTGAGCCAGCTTCAGGGGAGGGCATGGCTGTGTCTCTGAACGGCCTTGGCAGCTCTGGGGGGAGCTTTGGGCAGGTTTGGAGGGTGGGCAGAGGTTGGAGCTTCCCCTCCCTGTGGGACCCAGGTTTGGGGGTGTTTGCTGAGCTGCCTCTGGGTGCTGCCTGTGAGTTTTGCAGTCAGTGTGGCTGTCAGACCCCAGGCACTGCGACACTCCGGGTTTTCCACTGGAGTTACATTGATGGCTGATCTTTCCTCCCAAAAATCCTCCAGGGGCTCATCCTCACCTCCTTTCCCCTTCCCATCTCTGCTTAGCCAAAGCTCCCCTGATATTTAAATCTCCCCACAGTCCCAGCATCACTGCTGGACTCCCAGCCAGGTCCTTGCTGGTGAAAGAAGCAGCTCAGGTTCCAGCTGGGGCAGGGGATCAGAGCCCAGCCTGGCACAGATGCTGCTGTGGCTGAGCTCTGGTGGCTTCAGTGCTCTGAACCTTCCCAGCCATTCCTTCAGATTTTCCCAGGGGTCAGGTTGATAATGAGGGGATTAATTTAATTCCCCCACTCCTCTTGCAGCTGGTGTGTCCCTGCTCATCTGCTGGTGTTTTTATGGGCACGATTCAGGCTCTGCCCGGGGCTGGAGCCCAGGAGATCCTGGGGCTGGGCTTGTCCCCATGGACTGGGAGCTGTGGGGTGCACTGGCCCTGGGCTGGGCAGGGGTAAAACACCCCATAAAGACTGGAAACACAATGATAACTGGAAAGGTTTTGACTTCTGTGGAGTGACCTGGTGTAAAAATCACCTTCCCCCAGTCCCACTGCAAGGCTCAGGCCAGCCCTGTGACCTGGGGGCTCTGGGGGTCCGTGGGTGATGCCCCAGGAGCTTTCCCTGTGACCTGGGGGCTCTGGGGGTCCGTGGGTGATGCCCCAGGAGCGTTTCCCGTGGCTCTGGGGGTCTGTCCCTGCCCCAGGGAGGGAGGGGGGCAGGTTCCCAGGCCGGTGCAGGGGACAGGGACACGTCCTGTGAGGGAGAGGATGGCTCTCTGGTAACTGAGGAGCACATTAGTATTGCTGGCTGCAGCTCCCCTGCCTCCCAGCAGCTCCTGCCGGTGGGTGGCTGCAGTTTTTTCCCCTCAATTCCATCCCAAACCTGTTTCAGATTAAAAACAAATGCTGTTGCATATCAGTTTGTCAGTCACTGTAGACCTAATCTCCCAAAATAATCTTTTGCCAGCCCTCCTCCTCTCCCAAGATGGGCAATAATTGTTTCAAGACATGTCAGCCTTTGTTTAAAGCCAGGTTTGTGTTTTCCTGAGGCTTGTGCTCTTGGAAGGGGAAGGAGAGAGGTGCTGAGCAGGCTGAGAGGTGGCTGGGGAGAGAGGAGAGGGTGGCTTGGCAGCCCTGAGGTGCTGGGGACAATTTTCCTGCTGGGGTGGAGAATCTGGGCAGGCTCAGGGGAGCTCCAAACCACTGCAGTGCCTTGTTTGCCCTTGCTCCTGTCTGAACAACAGAGTCCATTTCCCATCAGTGCTGGAAAACAACCCCTCCCACTGATTTTTACATATTTTGACTCAGTATTTAGATATTTTGACTCAGTATTTAGATATTTTGACTCAGTCCACCTCGATTCTGTGCAGGTAGATCTGAATGTCAGTGCCCAGGAGGCTCCTCCTGTGCACATCACGCCCCTGCTCGTGGTTCCTCTGCCCCGTGGCTGTGCAGGGTCGAGGCTCAGGATCTGTGCTCACAGGGTCTGCCCCACTCAGCTCTCCTGAGCCCTGGGAGCAGCTGGAAATGCCTTTTGGGAACACATTTCCCAAAAAAATGTGGTTTTTTATGTGAGCACTGCTATGGTGAAGGAGGTTCTTAAAGAGGATCAGATGCCAAAACTTTAAAGGAGTTTTAATCCAACTCGAAGAAGTAATTTTTAGGAAAGCAGAGCTCGCTATCTTCACAGCCCCTGTGTTTTTTGGAGGACTGCTCTCCCAAATCAGCCTGTGTGTGTTCCCATGTGTGTCCCTGCCCACGTGCCAGGCAGATAAATATTGCAGAAGTGCTCTGGGACGTGACAGACACCCAGGGCTGTCGTGTTCTTACCTGGCTGTGCTGCTCCTGCTGCCTTTGCTCAGGAGATTGGCAGCGCTGGGAATTGGCCGCCATTCCCAGCAGGAATTGGTTTGTGGGCTCCTTTGGCAGCCCAAGCATCTGGGACACGTTGGCTGACAAATGTGGTAACAGTTTATCAGGGAATTGTGGTTTGGATTACAGCAAAATCCCAGAATGAGCAAATCCCTGCTTAATCTGGAGGGCTCTGTCAGCCTGGCTGGGGTTCCTGAAAGGCAAATGGAGCTGGCACAAGTTCATGTGCCCTCTGGGATCTTTCTCCCAACTCACATCCCATTGGGAAAACAAAGTTAAAAGCTTTCATTGGTCCCTCCCTCCTCATTTCTGGGCCTCCCTGCATTTGGATTTTCCATTTCTTGCCTCTCCTGGTGGTGCTGCTCAGTGCTGCTGGGTAGAGACCAGGTTTGAAACATTAAATTCATGGGGTGGGTTCAGCCCCAGATCTGAGGGTTTGGGGCGAGAATGGGAACATCCAGGGACATCTGCCAGAGGCAGGAACTTCAACTCCACCTCAGAGGAAGGGCCTGGGAGCGCTGGAGCTGTCATGCTCTGCTGGAATTGCCAACTGGACTGTTAAATAGCTGTGGTTTGGGCTGTGAGGAGCAGGTATTTTTAATGCATGGACCTGCTGTGCTGGATTTTAGCCGGTGTTTGGTGGCTGGGAGAGAAGCAGAGCAAGTTTTGCCTCCTGTCCCTCCATGCCCAGGAGGTGTCCCTTGGTCTGGCTGCTCCACACGGAGCTGGGTGTGGAACAGGGAGGCATCCCCAGGTGAGATGCAGAGACTTCACTCTGTATTCCCTCCCCCAGAGCCCAAACCTGCTCTGCTGAGGGCTCTGTGAGCTCAGAGCCACCACCCCAGCTCTGGTGACACCGTTTGGGTACCAAACCCCACAGGGCACCTTCGGACAGCTCCCAGCACCTTTGACCGTGGCACCTGCAGGGAGCTGCCAGCTGGAATGGTCCAAACAAAGGAATTCCCTTGGCCAGCCAGTGCTGAAGCTCTTTGTGTGCCTGAGCGAGGGTGCAGTGCCCCCAAAGAGGGGCAGGCAGGCACCCCAGACCACCCAAACCCAGCCCAGCCCACCCAAACCCACCAAAAACCCACCCCAGACCACCCAAACCCACCAAAAACCCACCCAGCCCACCCCACCCCACAGACTGGGCTGGCTGCTCTGCTCTGCATCACTCAGAGCCGTGGGGGATGTGATTTGCATTCCTTACGGCACCCTGGGATCTCTGGTCCCCTCTGGGGGGAGATTACACGAGATTGCAGCGAGACTGGCAGGGAAATTGCTCCAAATTGCACCCATCATGGCAAGGACGTGGCTGTGCACGCACAGAGCTGCTCCCGGGGCTGCTGCCCTGGAAAGGGATGGAACAGGAGCTGTGGGAGCCAGGGACACTCGAGGGGACGGTGTTCCACCAGAGGGGAGCTGATCTGAGCAGGGGAATGGGAGGCCAGGCACCTTCCTGGGAGAAGGAGTGGGAAGAGGAAGGTGGAGAGGGCACAGGTGGGATTTGGGTGAAGGGAAAGCAGTGTGGAGTCACACAGGGCTGGGAGCAGCTCCCCCTCACATCCCAGCTAAGGGGAGCAGAGCTGGGCACTGCACAGAGCTCAGGACATGTGCTGGTCTCTAACTGAGCCCTGCTCCACCCTGGGCTGCCAGCACCACGAGGGCACCGTGCTGGGTTTAAAAATATTTCAGTGAATTTATTAAAGAGGAGCCGGATCCTCTCTGTGCCAGCAGCGTGGGAAGCTGCAGGTGGGTCCCCATCCCTGCATCCCTGTGCCACCACCATGTCCCTGTCGTGTCCCCCTGCCCAGAGCTCCCTGGGGCTGTCCCTGCACCCCCAGCTCTTTGTGGGGCTGTCCCTGCACCCCCAGCCCTTTGTGGGGCTGTCCCTGCTCCCCCAGCCCTTTTTGGGGCTGTTCCTGCACCCCCAGCTCTTTTTGGGGCTCTCCCTGCACCTCCACTGCTCCACGACTTCTTGGAAGAGCCATCAGGGCCTGGCCAGTCCCACTTTCCTTTTAAAACCCATTCAGCACCAGGAGCTGCAGTTTCACTGGAGCAGAAGGAGCACCTGTGCCAGCTCCTCTTTCTCACCTCCTTTTGCCTCTTTCTGCTCCAGCTTTTTGCTGGGATATCAGCAGGGTCCTGGGCATTATTTATTGATTCTGCAGTAAAACAGAGCAAATCCCTCCAGCACGGTGCTGGTGTTCCCTGCCCACAGCCCCCAGAGCAGGCAGGGAAATGAGGGTGAGATTCATCTCCATCATTGGGGTGAACCCACCCCAAACGCAGAGCCACTGCCAAACCTCTGTCAGAGCAGCAGCCTGTCCCAGCCTGTCCCAGTATGTCCCGGCCTGTCCCAGCCTGTCCCAGCCTGTCCCAGTATGTCCCAGTATGTCCCAGCCTGTTCCATCCTGTCCCGGCCTGTCCCAGCCTGTCCCAACCTGTCCCGGCCTGTCCCGGCCTGTCCCGGCCTGTCCCGGCCTGTCCCGGCCTGTCCCAGCCTGTCCCAGTATGTCCCAACCTGTCCCAGCATGTCCCAGCCTGTCCCAGTATGTCCCAGTATGTCCCAGCCTGTCCCAGCCTGTCCCAGCCTGTCCCAGCCTGTCCCAGCCTGTCCCAGTATGTCCCAGCCTGTCCCAACCTGTCCCAGCCTGTCCCAGCCTGTCCCAGCCTGTCCCAGTATGTCCCAGTATGTCCCAGCCTGTCCCATCCTGTCCCAGCATGTCCCATCCTGTCCCGGCCTGTCCCGGCCTGTCCCGGCCTGTCCCAACCTGTCCCAGCATGTCCCAGCCTGTCCCAGCCTGTCCCAGTATGTCCCAGTATGTCCCAGCCTGTCCCGGCCTGTCCCGGCCTGTCCCAGTATGTCCCAGCATGTCCCAGCCTGTCCCAGCCTGTCCCAGTATGTCCCGGTCTGTCCCAGCCTGTCCCGGCCTGTCCCAGCCTGTCCCGGCCTGTCCCAGCCTGTCCCAGTATGTCCCAGCATGTCCCGGTCTGTCCCAGCATGTCCCAGCCTGTCCCAGTATGTCCCAGTCTGTCCCAGCCTGTCCCAGTATGTCCCAGCATGTCCCAGTCTGTCCCAGTATGTCCCAGTCTGGGCTGGCCTGGAGCCAGAGCTGCTGGCCAAAGGCTCTGTCCCCCAGCCCCGAGCCTGCTGCAGCCCCCTGCGCTCCCCTGGCGCTGCAGCTGCTGCTGCTGCACGGCTGCTGCTGCACGGCTGCTGCTGCAGGTTCCCACAGAACGGAGCCTTCTCCAGGAACTTTCCTGGCTGGCTGCACTGCAGGAATCCAGTTGGATGTTTTTCATCTTTCACACAATCTGCTCACACCAGGCTCAGCTGGAGCTGAGCACAGCTCGGCGAGGAAGGGCTGGCACAGCTCACATCAGGCAGGACTGGGAGACTTTGGGGGATGTTTTTGCCTGCTGGAAGCTGCAGAGAGCTTTACCCCGAAGCTGCAGGCCAAACTGTGAGTCAGGGCTGGTGTCACATAACAGCAGCGAGTGGTTTTCAGAGCTCAGGTAACACAGACCCGGTGCAGCTGGTTTAAACTCGGGGCAGTGTCAACATCTGGCTAACCTGGGGCAGTGGAATGGTTCCCCAGCCTGGCAGGGGGCTGGAATGAGATGATCTTTAGGGTCCTTTCCAGCCCAAACCATCCTGGGGCTCTGTGATGTGTGGCAAAGACCACTTTGGCTGCAGGATCCGGCTTTTCAGCAGACACTGGACACGGAGAAGCTTTTGTGTGAATGAGAAGTGCCTGTGCAGGAGGCCCTGACCCCAGCAGTGCCCTCAGATCTCCCCTCTGAGGAGGACAGGCAGATCAAGAGCCCCCGAGGCAGAGATGGAGCTGAAATCACATGGCAACCACAGATCAATTGTGAAAGCTTTGCCCCCTCGCTGTGTAAAACATCCAGAGCAAATGTAGAGTGACAGGAAAGGGGTCAGTGGTCTGGGTCACCACCGAGGTGCTGGAGGAGATAATCAGACCCTTTTCCTTCCAGTTCAGTGGCTGCCAAAAACACCGGAGCGCCTCCCAAAGTGCGGGGCCCAGCCAAGCGTGAGCACTCAGAGAGGAGCTGGAGGTGTCCCCAGCCCGAGTGGCACCAGCAGCTCATTCCTTGTTCACTTTGCTCCAAATCATCATTTGGGCTCTGTGAGTCGGGGCGTGAAACGCCAGCGCTGCCCCGTGTCACCTGGGAGGTGACAAACTTCTCCTGGGATGCTTTTGTGGAGTGTTTTGTGGCTCCTGGGGGGCTGGAGCAGCCAGCCCGGATTAGCACTGCTGCTAATAGAGCTTGAGAGCATCTCTGGGGCTGGGCAAAGCCATAAAATGAGGTGATTTAAGAGGGTCAGACCCCACTCACCCTGCTCCAGGGGGTTTCTCTCCAAAGCTCTCCCAAGGAACATTTTGGAGATTGCTGCTGTTTGGTTCAAATCTTCCTCCCCAAACAAGGCTTTGGTGCTGATTGCATCTCCAAAAAGGCTCCCTGCCAGGGATATTTTGACAGAAAGTGTGATAAAATATAACACAGCAGACACCGTCCCCCTTGCAATTTATAAGGAATTTCGTAACCTGAGGGGATTAACTCTATATATCATATTACAGCTCATAGTATAGATCCTGTCCTCCTGCTTGCTGTTTCTTTGCACACGTAATGAGCAAACCCTCAAACAAATTTGCTTGTATCTGAAAAATTCTTGTGGCTGGGTTTGAGCTAATCAAGTTCTCGTCTCCAGCATCTTCCCCTCATTTTGTCCCCAGATGATCTCACAGTTATCCCGACTTTCTCAAAAGCACAAAATAAAACACTTTCCGCGAGAGCTGCAATTGCTTTTGACAACTCAATGGCTCTTTGGAATTTGGGAAACCACAAAAAAAACCCTCCCAGGCTCCTCAGTTCTGCTCCAGATCCTTTTCTCCATCTCTTCCCTGTCATTTACACCCCGTGGAGTGGGTGGGAATGGTGGGAGTGAAATGCTGCTTTAGGAGCTCGGAGATAGGAGGGGTTTGGAGGCACGCAGACAATTTAGCAGCGATAATCAATGGGATTTGGGCATTTTTGGGAATCTGTCTTTGCTGCTCGCCGGGCATTTGTGCAAATGATCAACAGCTTGAGACGGGAGATTTGTTCCCCGCTCCCTCTCCCTGTCAGCTTTTATTTGCCTTCTGTTGCCCTCCCGCACAATCCATAAGCCCTCCTCTTTTGCATGATTGTCTCAATTTGCATTTCCAGCAGATCCACTGACATTTGGCTGGACTCTGGGTGAAACACTCCTTGAAATTAGCCTGCACGTTGAGTTTGTTCTGGGGAGATAAGAAGGGAAGTGGCAGGGGGGCCTGGGGGGAATTACACACGTGAAACTGGGGAAGGAGCACCAGCAGCCAGACTCGAGGCCAGAAATATTTCCCTGGGATTTGTTTGGGAAGCAGAATTTGTCACCGTGGGCAATGGACTCGTCTCCCTCACCCCACTGGCTCCCAATCCCAGCACAAGCCCGGCTGAGGAAGCCAAAGGATAAATTGTCTGCTCTGGAGCCGCTGTGTAGTGCTGGCAATGTGAGACTGAGGAGGAATTTTAATTTCATGCTGTGTAAGAAGAGTGCATGCAACAGTAGCAGCCGTATGGATTTTCATATGAATAGAGTACAGTATTCATAACAGGGCAGCAGTGTTGTCCCGCAGGTTTGCATTCTTCTCCTTTCTCTGCTGTTTTCACATTCCCCTCGCTGTCCACCCATCCTTGCACTTGCTGAAATGGAAAGTATGTCCTTGCCAGATGGGTGTACAAAGTGACGAGCCTGTTTCTCACTTAGATGGCAATTGGCTTCAGAGACCTTTTGTTGCTTTAATTTCTGTGCAATCCAAGTGCGAGTCTGTTTTGCTTGAGAGGGAACATTTTTTAGCCTGGTGCCTCTCTTGCTCAGCTTTGCGGGTATCTAAGCACGAGCACTTTGCAGACAGTGGAGCCCATTAATGCTGCTCTGTCTGGGGATCTCTACAATAACAGGACTTCAATCGCTTGCTTGGAGGGGGAAGGCAGGTCCTGGGAATGATTGATCCGCAGGGATGGGTTGGGTTGGGTACTTCTCACCCCTTTCTCCTTCCTGGTGACCTCTTTAGTCCTCACCTAAGAGATGAAGTCACCTCAGCAGGAAAGGATTTGGTTTGTAAAACGCCTCACGCTTCGTTCGGGGGAGCTTTTGTTTTATTCGATTTTAAAAATGTGCGCGTATTTGTTAAGGAAGGAGCCTGTAGTGATTTTTCTTGAGGCTGCTGATCTAATACATTCCGCACAGCCATAAAATATGCTTTAGATAAAGTTCTCCTCCTAACACCTGTGAGGAGCCGTGCTCCGCTCGTTTCCATGCTAACCTGGTCATTAATGCGCCGCCACATCCCGGCACGTCTGTCAAACACAATCAGTTTTGCCAGGTAGGGCAGGTGGATAAATCTGTGCCTGCACACGCTGCTCCTGCTGATATCCCTGCGTGGTGGGAGGAGGAAGGAATGGGGGAAATCCTTTTTCTGGCTGCTGGGGAGGTGTGTGAACGCAGCGGGAGGAACCGCGGGGCTGTGGGTGCAGAGCGAGCCTGGACGCTGAGCTGAGGAAGGGGTTTGCAGCAATTCAAGTGGTTTTTTCTGTCCCATCCTCGTCTGTCCCTTTGGCAGCTGCTGGCAGCACCCTGAGCTGGAGCCCAGCAGAGCCGGGTCTGGCTCTGTGCATCCCCTGCCAGCCAGGGGGAAAGAGAGAAACCTGGTGGTGCCTCCAGATGGACCTTGCCTGGCCTTGCCTCACAGCCCTGGGCTGCTCAGGGACACCCTCCCCTGCCACAGGAGCCTTGCTAGGGACAGGGGACGCTGGATATCGGGAGAAAATTCCTCCCTGGAAGAGTGGTCAGACATTGGAACAGCTCCCCAGGGAGGCGGTGGAGTCCCCATCCCTGGAAGCGTTCACAAAAGGAGTAGAGGTGGCACTGGGATGTGGTTTGGTTTGTGGTTGAAGGTTGGACTTGATGATCTTGGAGGTCTTTTCCAGCCTGAATGATTCTGTGCTCCTCAGGAGAGGGGGAGCAGCAGTTTTGGCCATGGCCCCCCAGCCCTGGTGACCCTGGTGACAGATGTGCCCCAGCAGGGACGTGACACGCTCCAGGCAGTTGGGTTTAATGTTCCCTTCACGGCTCAGATTGATACAGCTGGCAAACACATTAAAGAGTCCAGCAGCAGACCCACAATTAATAAAATACAGATTTTCATCTGAAATCATTGCCTGAAACTGGTCCCTGATGGAGGGAGGGATGGCTGTGGGGGGCAGTGTGAGTGTGCCCTGCCTGGGCACGTCCCTTCAGCGGGGGGACCAAGGACCGAGCCCCAGCAGTGTCCCCAGCGAGGGGGAGCAGCCCAGCAGAGCTGGGGACACCACCAGCTCCGAGCCCTAAAGAACAAGCACCTGTCTGGATAATTCCAGGGAAATCCCAGCAGCCTGCAGGATCAGACAATTCCCACCAAAACAATCTGAGGATGGTGAACTCACAGCCACGTTCAACCAAATAATTCCATGTGCTGCCCCTGTTGAGCGGGGTGAGCTCCTCTCATGGCTGGTGGGTTCTTCCCCAGGGTAATTCCAGGAGCTGCTGTCATGCCCTGGGACAGGAGAGGCTTCCCCAGGGAGTCTCAGAGCTCCTCTCATGCCCTGAGAAGGGACAGGTTTGTGCCTGGCAGGAGCTGGCACTGCTGCCTCTCCTCAGCCCGGCTCAGAGAGCCTGTTAAGATGCAGTTTCAAGTGCAGGCTAAGAGGAAAGCTAAAGTGACCGATAAAGTCTCTCTTCAGCACTTGCAGAGCCTTTGGGATCCTCTTATAAATCAAAGGCTGCAGGTAGACTCAGGTGTTGGAGCACAGAACCACAAACAGCATTAATGAGGCCGCGGAACATCATCCCCGCCGCGGCAGAAGCAAAGGGGAGGGTGTTTCATCTTGCAGAGCCTGTGACTCTAATGATGGTGCAAGTCCTTCAGAAGGAAAAAAGGGACAGTCTGGGGAAAAGGACCTTCTGGGCTGGCTCGTTCCCAAAGATCCAGGAGCGTACGGAGCTGCTCATGTTGCCTGCCTGCTAATTGGAGTTGGCTGTAACTGATTTAGAAAGCGATGGCCTTAGGGAGCTGAGATTGTTGTTTGTGTTTGTCTGGGATTAAATACAGATGGAATTAAAATGAAGGGGGGAAGAAAACCCCACAACAAACCCTGGGTTGGAGGAGGAAGCTTTGATGGAGTAAATTCCTGCCGCTGGAAGGGAGCGGGCGCTGCCGGGTCGGGGTCTCGGTGCCATTCCCACAGAAGCACCAGGGAAACAATGAAAGGGGAGAGACAGAAATAGAAAGCAAAAAGATGAGTGGACTCTGATGAAAGGAGTCGTATTAATAATGAAAACTGGAGGGTTTGAAGCTGCTTTAGAATAAATTTTCAAGGCACAGAACCTCTCGGGAGCAGGGGCTTTGGTGAAGGCACAAACGGCAGCACTCCAGATGCTCCGAGCAGGACCCGGCTCCCAGCCAGGCTCTGGAAGCACAAACTGCAGGAAGAGACTGGGAAATACCTGCTGTGCTGGACTGGCCAGGCCAGAGGCCTCCAGCACCAGGAAAATTGGAGCCTCGTGGTTTTAGGTCACGGCGAGATTTCTTCACAGCTGAGTGCAAAGCGTGACACAACCAATAAATCATGACAGTGACAAAGCACGGGGCCTGGAATCATTAGCAGATTACTCTCTGCAGATGTGGGTGTGGAGGGGGCTGTGCTGGTCCTGGAGAAATGGGAAGAGAAAGGCGAGAAGGAGCTGAGCTCCTCTGCCAGTGAGCAGTGGCCCCGTGCACTGAGGCTGCTGTGGCTGCCAGCACTCCCACACTGGGAAAATCTGTCCTGGAAGGTAAATTTCCATATCAGTTCTGAGCCTTGGCTCAGTTTATAGCTCTTGTTTTAAAAGCTTCAGGAACATTTGATACCTGCTCTCTTTTTAGTGAGAGCAATTCAAACGACTCCCCTTGTTAGAACTGCAGCTTCTGAGGGCAGAGGATGGAAAATGGGAGCCTCAGGCCACGGTGGCGTCCCTCAGGTCACTTCAAAGCTGTCTGGAGATGATTGTGAGCAGCTCCCTTTCTTCCCAACACCTCCCTCTGCCCCCTTCAGCCTCCCTGACACCCCGCCCTGACTGGCTGCGCATCTCCTGCCAGCGCTCATCAAGGTGAATGCAGAGACTCCTGAGGTTCCATTTCCACCACCCCGAGGCTGAGAACACCCCCAGCCCCTACAGAGCTGCCTCCAGCTCCTTTCATCACCCCACAGCTCCCCTCGGAGCCTCAGGAGGCTTTGGGCAGGCACGGGAGATGGAGAGGGGAATTCGTGCTGGATTTAAGGCAAGGACAGCACAGAGCTGCCAGCAGAGACTCGTGTGGCAGGGCTGTGCTGGGGCTGTGGGCAGGAGGAACATCCCCAAAGCTGCCTGAAAGCTGCAATAATCCCTGGAAAACAGCAAAGTTCCGTCCAGTGACGGCTCCAGAGTGCAGATGGGATCTCCTGTGTGGAATGGAGCAGCCAGAGCATCCCTGTCCCTTTCAGAGAGGGGAGGGACAGCACAGAGCCTGCCTGGGCTGGAAATGAAATTTGGGATGTGCTTCCCACCCCCTGAGCCAGAGAAAGGAGGAGGGAAACATGGAATTCCAGCAGTGCCCTGGGGAACCCTGTCCCCAGGAGCTGAGGAGGGGCTCTGGGCAGCTCCTGTGCAGGCACCGAGGGACGAGGCTGCATTTTGGCTCCATGCAAAGGGAGCCATGGCAGAGCAAAGCTGTGCCAGATCCCCGCTGCTGCTGCTGCTGCTGCTGGAATCCATCTGGATGTGCTGCCATCCAGGCAAGAGGCTCTGCAATCCCAGCTCTGCTTCTCCCCCAGCGCTGCCCGTGGAGCTCAGCCTGTGTCCAAAGGCAGGCAGGAGCCTTTGCAAGGCCAGCAAGCAGCTGGGCTCGCTCTCCTCAGGGGCTTCTCTTTAAAAGGAGCTTTGAATTGATAAATTTTCCCTCATTTCTGTCTGAAGAAACCTCCCTGGCTTTGCTACAAAGGAGCAGCGTGCTCTGCTGGTCTGTGGATGGGGCACAGCCCGTGGCAGAACGGAGAGCTGGAGCTGCACACACAGCAGGGATGGCTCAGATCTGCCCCAGCAGGGACAGCAGAGCTCTGGAGGGTGGCACCAGGGCTGGCTGATGGCTCTGAGCTCACTCCTCACACAAGGGGGGCTGCTCCTGGGTCTCTGCAATCCCAGGCACAAAAACTCAGCCTCTACAGCAGCAACACCAAAACTGCCAAAACAGAGACCGAGACCATTTTCCAAAAGCAGAAAAACCCTTTGTGTCACTGCCTAGGATGAGGAATAAAACCCTCCTTGAGACAATCCAACAAATACTCCCACAATAATATCGCTTTCAAGGCTGGTATTGAGTCTGAAGGTGTGACTATTGAGAGCTGGAGGTGTCTGTAGCTTGTCACAGGTGAATTTTAGAAAGAAAACAGAAATATTTGACAGTGGCTTCAGCAGCTCCACTCCTTGGTGCTGGGGATGGATGAAATGGTTAAATGAAGGTGTCTTCTCTCTGTGCTTTCTTGGTTTCTCTGCCTCCCCGTTGGCACACACATCCACGTTCTCTGTTCCTCTCCCATCTGCTTCCCCTTCCCAAAATTCAAGCATTTCACTCTCAAAATTTTGCCTTCATGTATATGAATGAAAGAGAAAAATATCACTGCAGCCCATAAGGGCTCGGAGTTGGGATAAATTTTGATAAAACCCCTCGGAGGTGTGGTCGCCTCCAGCTCTGCCGGGCTGTGCTGTTGGTGCTGAGCATCCCTCACCAGGAGACTGTTTCTCCATCAGGGTCTCAGTTGTGACTCTCAGATGCTGAATTTAGGCAGGCAGGGGTGGTGCTGCCCCAAAATCTCGCTGTGATCACTGCCACAGATGGGCTGGGGGTCCCAGCACAGAGGGGTCTCGGGGTGAGCTGCTGGCCCTGTTCCATGGGCAGCCCCTGGGGGATGTCACTGGAAGTGGCTGGAGCAGCATTTTGGGGGAGATGAGGCCTCTGGCAGTGATGGGAGCACTCAGAGCTGTTTAGGGAAGCAGCCCCTGAGGACAGCACAGGGGGAGTTGTTCCAGTGTTGAATTACTGAACCACACACGCAATGTTTGCCTAACCAGCCAGACCTGAATTGCTGTTCAAACACTGCCTTGCTGCCTGACGTTGGCAATCAGGGAGCTAATTACACTGGATTAGGGTTTTTCTCTTAATTACATGAAAAATTTAGCGCGGCTGATGTTCATGAGGCTGCAGGGGATTAAGGCGGAAGCCATGTGTTTATCTCCAGGTCAATTATGGAAGCGAGAGCAGGAATGTGCTGGAGCTTTGTCTCTCCCACCCTGCACCCAGCCTGAACCCATCTCCTGCTGCTGAATTTGGGCCATGGGGACGAGGAGGGATGAGCTGTGCTGGCTGCTGGGGGCAGAGCTGCCCCTGTCCCACTCGTGGGGGGTTTGGCAGCTCCGTTCCTCCTCCTGCTCTGCTCAGGAGCCACAAGCAGAACCTTTCAGCACCAAGCCAGGCTCAGGCTGCTGTGTCCTGCTGGACCAGGGTGTTCTGTGCTGCTCGTGGGTTCCAAACCCATTTTCAGCTCCATTCCTGCAGCCACAGCCCCTTTTCCCCTCCCTGCTCCTGGTCTGGGGGTGTCTGTGTCACCCTGTGTCCCTGTGTCCCTGTCTCACCCTGTGTCCCTGTGTCCCTGTGTCCCTGTGTCCCCGTGTCCCTGTGTCCCTGTGTCCCTGTGTCCCTGTGTCCCTGTGTCACCCTGTGTCCCTGTGTCCATCTGTCCCCGTGTCCCTGTGTCCCTGTGTCCCTGTGTCCCTGTGTCCCTGTGTCCCCGTGTCCCTGTGTCCCTGTGTCCCTGTGTCCCTGTGTCTCTGTGTCCCTGTGTCACCCTGTGTCCCTGTGTCCCTGTGTCCCCGTGTCCCCGTGTCCCTGTGTCCCCTGTGTCCCTGTGTCCCTGTGTCCCCGTGTCCCTGTGTCCCTGTGTCACCCTGTGTCCCTGTGTCCATCTGTCCCTGTGTCCCTGTGTCCCTGTGTCCCCGTGTCCCCGTGTCCCTGTGTCCCTGTGTTCCTGTGTCCCTGTGTCCCTGTGTCCCTGTGTCCCTGTGTCCCTGTGTCCCCGTGGCCAGGAGCTGTGGCACCAGTGGCTTGTGATTGCCACAAGGCCAGCACACGCAGCAAGGCCTCAGCAAGGCCTCTCAGCCCTTTGGGATGTGTTTTCCTCAGGATGGGATGAAGAAGGAAGCTCAGGCCAGGCTGTGGCTGCTCTGCAGGGAATTTCACTGGGCCTCGAGTGTTAAACCCCGTCCTGAGCCCTGACTGCTTGAGCTACAGAGCAGCAGCTCCTGCAGATGCCTCTCCTCCCCCAGCTGAACTCAAAATTAAACTCTGAACTTTTGAGTATTTGGGTATTTTTGGGTATTTGAGGAGCAGCTCCAGCTCTCCCAGGGCAGGGATGGACAGGGACAGAGGGACAGGGACAGAGGGACAGGGACAGACTTGTGCTCTGAGCCCAGCCCAGCAAATCCCGCTGTGTTCAAGGCCGTGCTGAGCAGTGTCCCATGTGTTGCATCCACAGATTATTCAGAGCCAGTTCATCTGCTTATCTCCTGATTAATTCTGAGATGCTGGAAAGGGCATGTGCTGAAGGCTTAGGGAGCTACGATGCCGAGATGGAAGAGATTTTGCTTTTTATTTTTATTTTTATCCTTGATCTGCCCCAGAATAGCACTGGGGAAGCAGCTCAGAGGGGCAGGAGGAGCTTTCCTCACACACCAGGAACCTGAGCTACTCAAAGCTCTGTCTGGTGGAGATTGGGGTGTGAATGAGCAGACAGGGAGAGATTCAGCCCCGTGGATTTATATTGTAGAGCCTCCCATCAGGAGCCTGTAATGCTCCCAGGACAGGGAATGTTCCAGCAAATGTCCCTGGGCTGCAGCCAGCCCTGCTGGTCCTGCGTGCTGCCTTCCTGCAGGAGACTCGTTTGCTGCAGCCCCTCGTGCCCAGGGATGGTGAAACAGCCCCAGACATGACCCTGTCCCTGTCCTGAGGCTGTCCCTGTCCCTGTCCTGTCCCTGTCCCTGCTCTGAGCCTGTCCCTGCTCTGTCTGTCCCTGTCCTGTCCCTGTCCCTGCTCTGAGTCTGTCCCTGTCCTGAGCCTGTCCCTGCTCTCTGTCCCTGCCCTGTCCCTGTCCCTGTCCCTGTCTTTGCCCTGTCCCTGTCCCTGTCCCTGTCCCTGTCCCTGCCCTGTCCCTGTCCCTGTCCCTGTCCCTGTCCCTGTCCTGTCCCTGTCCCTGTCCCTGTCCTGTCCCTGTCCTGTCCCTGTCCCTGTCCCTGTCCTGTCCCTGTCCTGTCCCTGTCCCTGTCCCTGTCCCTGTCCCTGTCCTGTCCCTGCCCTGTCCCTGTCCCTGAGCCCATCCAGGAGAGCTGGAGGGAGCAGTGGGGCAGTGCCAGCCTGCCCAGGGCTCTCTGTCCTCACCTGACCTCACTGCAGGGCTGCTCCTGCAGCCAGACCCAGCCTCGCTCCTCTCTCAGACCCTGCCCCAGTCTGGAACCGTAAAATTCCCACTCCCACCTGTGGCTGCTCACCCTGCAGGGCAGGAGCGGGCTGGGGGAGCAGCAGGGATGTGGGACAGGCTCTGCCCGGGGTCTGAGCTAAGCTGAGCTCTCTGTAATTTTCTCACATCCTCTGCCCGAGCAAGGTTAGATCTGATCAGTAACACATGACTGGCTCTGCATGCACAAGTGAAACCAAAAATATGCACGGCCTCCTTGTTCACCTGATCGCTCCTGCCTGACCTGGAGCGGAGCAGAACCACCAGGCAGGATTTATCCACAGGTTTATAAACCCCAAAGACAATAAAATTTAGATTCTCTTATTTCCTTCTGGGTTTTGGCCTTGGGCGGCTCGGAGTCTGGCTCATGTTCCAGCATTCCCGGGAGGTGCTGGGCAGGAAATCAAAGCCATTTGAAACATATTACTTACATGATGTTTTCAAAAAGGAAAGAGAATAATATTTCCTGAGGAACTCTGTGGCTCCCACCTGATCAGCTGGAAGCCGTGGCTTTGGAGAAACAGGGTTTTTTGTGTGGCAATTTTTGACAGTCATTTGGTTTTTTCCTCCTTGGGGAGAATCACGACTCGCTGAAGCTCGTTTAGAGCAAACTTCACATTAGACAGTCTTGTCTAAGTGGCTTTTGATGCCATTTTACATGGCCACTCAAGGTCAACAAAGCAAACTAAGCAAGACCAATCCCTTCAGCTGTGAAATGCAGTGCTGGAGGAGGATGGTGGTGGGGGGAGAGAGCCTGACACGGAGCTGTGCAGGATTATTCAGCTGGAAGGGCACAGGTGAGCTGTGGACAGATAACACAAATTCAGGGCTATTTTGGGGGCTTTGGGCAGCAGCTCCAAATGGTTTGTGACAAGCAGATACCTGGTGCCTCCCTCGCCCTAAAATTCACCAGAATAACACCAGCTCTGGGCTTGCTCTCGTGTTTTGTGTTGATCACAGAGGCTGAGGCTCAGCACTCAGCCCTGTTTTCCTTCACTTGGGCTCTTCTTCACTCCCCAAATGTCACTCACACCTCCCTCCATCCCCAACTGTGTGCTGCAGGCAGAGCCAGGGAGCTGTGGGTTTCTGTGTCCCTTTGGGTTCCTGCTAACACCCAGCCCAGCTGTGGGTCAGGAAAAACGGGAGAACAAGGGCAAGGAGTGGGAAAAGACAGGGAATGAGGAAAGGAAAGAGGCAGGGATTGAGGCAGGGATTGTGGCAGGGAATGAAGAAAGGATTGTGGCAGGGATTGAGGCAGGGATTGGGGCAGGGAATGAGGCAGGGATTGAGGAAGGGATTGAGGCAGGGATTGAGGAAAGGAATGAGGAAAGGAATGAGGCAGGGAATGAAGAAAGGAATGAGGCAGAGATTGTGGCAGTGATTGAGGCAGGGATTGAGGAAGGGATTGTGGCACCCAGAGGGCTGAAGGGCAGCCTGGGGTGTGTTCACCCTGCAGTGCATCCCTGCTCAAGGCTGCCAGCACCACGGAGAACGGGATGCTTTGGGAATAAAAACCCCTCTCTGCCCATTCCTGGAGCTGTCCCACTCCTTCCTCACCCCGTTTTCCTCCCAGCTGGAAGGGCAGGAGCCGGACTGAAGCTGCACAGAGCAGGAGGAGCAGGGCTGAGGCAGAGGGAGGATGGCAGAGCTGAGGAGCACAGAGGGGTCAGCGTGCACAGCCTGTGCCACAGCAACCCCTGCCTGGTTCCTGCCTCTGGGGGCCACAGCTTCATCCCTTTGATGGTTTCCTTGCTCCTGAAGCACAAAGCCCGGAGCAGAGCAGTGCTGTTAACAATGGCAGTGCCCAGAGAAGCACCGAGACACCTCTGAAATCAAACAGGAGCGGAAAGGGGAAGGGGATTATTGCTGAACACAGGGAAAGGACATCCCTGCTCCCCGGGGCTCTTCACTGCTGACAGATTAGAGAGGACAGGGATTGTGCCCTGAGCTCTCCTTTTCCTGGGCAGGAAAGCCCCAGGAGCCTGAGTGCTCCCACCTTTGAGGGCTGTGTTTGATGCTGCTGGCCCCAGACCCCCAGAAATCGTCTCTTTGCAACAAGTGCTCCAAAAGGAAGGAGCTGTGCTCCCCCTCAGCATCCCCTGATCCCTGGAGCCCCCCAGATTAATTGGCTTTACCTCCTGCTTTTGTATTGAGCCCTCTCCTGCACTGGATTTCCTTCAGTACTGTAGAAGAAAATCTTTTGGGCGCCTCATACATCATTTTCTACATCTCACTGCTGGTTTGAGCTGATCTAGGGCTGGTCTGTGCCTTGCAGGGTTGGGTCCAGGGAGTGCAGAGCCTTCCTGGGGGCACAGAATGGGAAGGAGCTTCCCTCTGGATGGGAAGGGGAGCTGGGCCTCCAGGAAAAGACAATGCTGCTGATTTAAAGCACCATGCAAAGCAATCCAACCTCACCAGCCCAAATTTCATTCTGATGAATCCATCCCCGGAAGAATACTACTTAATTAATTAGCAGCTCATTTGCATGAGGTGGCATGTTATTAAAGTTCTGCTGCTGCAAGTAGGGCTGTGACAAGGTGTGAGCTGACAGCTTTTCAAATAAAAAGTCTTTTCAAGGAATGATCTCCCGAACTGGCAGCTTTGTTCTAAACGAGCCTCTCGTGCAGTAATAAATTAAAGACATGGGGCTGCTGATTAGGCTCTGCATGGTGCCTCTGTTCCATCCTCCCTGCTCCATCCTGCAGGAGCAGCTCTGCACGAGGGTGGAGGGAGCAGAAGGATGGGAGAAGGAAATAAAAGCCTGGGGAAGGAAAGATCCACTCCAGTGGCAATGTCTCTGAAGGGTTTGTCCTGTCAGGATGTCTGAGCTGCTGGCATCACCCCAGCCATTGGTTCCTTCCCCTCCAGAGCCCTGATCTGGAGTGAAGGTGAGTGTGAGGTTTGTCATTAACTTTGTCACAGACACATTTATGATTTAAAGGAGAGGAGGGGTGAATGTTTCACCTGGATTCCAAGGGGGACACTCCCCACACAGAGCCCAGTCCCACTCCTGCTGTTCCTGCCTGCAGGGAAAGCTGCCTGGGGCTGGGCTTCTCCCATGGATGGGGACAGGGACAGGGATCCTGCTGGGGCCTGGCACACCTGAATTAGCAAATTCAGGTCCCAGATGTGGGGTGGACTGGCTGAATGATCCTCAGAGCCCCCCCAGTCCTCTGGGTTTGGTAATGACCTGGAATTGGGTCCAACCCAGATGTCAGCAGGGAGTCTGGGCTGTACTGTACTCCCAGAATTTCACAGAGGGCCTGAAGGGCTCTTGGAAACTTTTTGGGTCATAATTTGCAGATCCAGGTCTGGATTCCCCCCTCCTGGAGGTTGCTGTGGGTGTCAGAGGAGGCAGGACCGGGAATATCACACAGACCATTACAAAAATAAACAAGTTCAGGCAGTGCCTGCTGCTCCTGGCCATGGAAATCCTCTCAGGAGCCTCTTCCAGCTCTTTCCAAAGAGCTTTGGGACCCATCAGACACCTGCAGATGTGGGGAGAAGCTGCAGCTCTGGAGGAGTTAATGAGTGGCCTTGCTGCAGGATCCAGGGTGAGGAATCTGTGCCCTCATGCATGGACTTATTCAGCTGTTTTTCCTGGCATCAGGAATTCCATCATGAGTCAGCCTCCTGGAAACACCCCTAATGAAAACAGACAGGTAATTTAATCATGGAAAGTTCCTACAAGGAGGTTTGATGTCTTCTGCTGGGAGGGAATGTGGAGATATCCCAGCACCGGCCTGGCTGGGCAGAACACCCGAGGAGAACTTTCCTGCAGGAATTGTGGTGGGGCTCAGTGTCAGATTAGATCCCTGAGTGGCTCCTCCACGGCACATCCCGGTGGCACAATGTGGTGTTTTGCTAATCTCTGGTGATAAAGCCCAGCTTAGCCCTGGGCTGCCTTGTGGGGGTTTTAGAGCTCAGCTCCCTGCACTCAGCCCACCCTGCTCCTCCACGAGGGGCTGCCCATGGCCCTGAGAGCCAGGGATGAGTTTGGATTTGCAGATTCTGTCGTTAGGCACTTCTCAGCAGAGATTTGTAAACACCCAGCAGGAGGGAAGGGCTGGATGTGGCCCAGGCAGCTCCTGGGGTTGGTGTCCCAGTGTGGCAGGCTGTGGTGTGTCCTCCTGGGCTCTGCTGCCCCTCTGATCCCAATTTCCAGCTGTGAGGTGCCTCACACCTGTGCTCCACCCATCCCGACCCTGCTTCCCTCTGTGCCGCTCTCCTGGACCCTTCCCATGCCCATCACCCTGCCAGGAGGGGAAACAGGCAGGGACAGCGAGGGGACAGAGCCAAACAGGACCACGGGAGCCCAGCCCTGTCCCTCTGCTCCCCTCTCCCCATCACCTGGATTTGGGATGAGCCCTGGAGTTGGGATGAGCCCTGGAGTTGGGATGAGCCCTGGAGTTGGGATGAGCCCTGGATTTGGGATGAGCCCTGGATTTGGGATGAGCCCTGGATTTGGGACAAGCAGGAGGTGCAGGGTTGGTCCCACGCCTCTGCTCCAGGGACAGCTCAGGAGTGGCCCCAGGAGGGCACCCACACGTGAGGCAGAGGAATTATTTCCCTCTCCAGACATCAACAAGAAGCTTCCTGCTGGGTGAGATGATCCCTTTCTTCTTCCTCGTCCACGGGAATCATCGCTCTTCTCTGACATCATCATTTGTTGCCATGGAAACCGAGCCCTGAGCGGGAGCTGCAGCAGAGCATCCTCGAGTGTCCTGGGTGTCCCCAGCCCTGGGCTGTGGGCAGGGGGCTCGGGGCACCTGGGGGCTCCACACCTGCCCGGGGAGGGGGACAGGGCTGGTGTCCCCTTGTGCCAGAGTCCCCGAGAGCCCCAGGGCTGTCCCCTGGCCTTTGTGGGGACAGGAGGTGCAGGAGCAGCCAGGACCCTGTGCTGTGTCCCAGCACTCCCATTCCAAACTCCTTTGTGGGCTCAGGAGGTTCTGGAGCAGCCAGGACCCTGTGCTGTGTCCCAGGATTCCCATTCCAAGCTCCTTTATGGGCTCAGGAGGTGTCAGAGCAGCCAGCACCCCGTGCTGTGTCCCAGCACTCCCATCCCAAACTCCTCTGTGGGGACAGGAGGTTCTGGAGCAGCCAGGACCCCGTGCTGTGTCCCAGGATTCCCATCCCAAGCTCCTTTATGGGCTCAGGAGGTTCTGGAGCAGCCAGGACCCCGTGCTGTGTTCCAGGATTCCCATCCCAAGCCCCGAGCCCCCGGCTGGGCTGGAGGAGCCATCAGGCACTCGGCTCTGCTCCAACCCAGAGCTGCAATTCCCAGTTGGAATTGGTCTGCACAGCCTTGTCCAGTGGTATCTCTCTTTATTAGCCCTGTCTGACCTCATTACTAGAAAGAAGCTCAATTTAACGAGCTGCCGGTGCCCTGAGGGATCTCTGGAAAACAGTTGTTTTTCACAAAGGCTGCTGATCCTTCATGTCCGGCGCTTCCATTCCCGTCTGCCCATTAATCAGGCGTTTGCATGGTGGTGCCAGTGGATCCCTGGCAGTGCTGCCGTTTGTTCCTCAGGTGATTTCTGTCCCTGCTGCAGGCTGGTGGCTCCCAAAGCAGCGAGGGTGACTCGGGGGGTGGCACCCAGTAAGGCACTGGGCTCATACTGGTGTGAATCTGCCTCTAATTCCTGTCATTTCACTGTGACGATTCTAATTCTCACCGGTGGGATTAAAGCAGGATTTGACCTTCTGCCTTTTGGGGAGATTTTGCTTTCTGAAGATTCTGGGTTTTGAGGGAGGCTTGGGCTGGCAGCTGAATCCTGCCAGAGGCTCCTGTGCCTGGCTGTGGGTGTTCAACAGAGCACTCACATTCCCACCTGATGTTCTTTTGTAGCACTGAACGCTCGGGAGGGAGAGGGAAAAAGAGAGAAATCCAGAAAATAAATGTGTTTGTGTGTATCCAACACGTCTGTACATGGCAGGAGGCACCGGGGCTCTTTCCAAGGGCAGGATTTATTCGGAGCAGGGAGCAGGGGAGCGTCTCTGCTCTCGGGGTGTGAAGATCTCCTGGTATTTCCAGCTGGGGTGGTTCATTTCTCAGCTAAATCATGAGATGCTTAGCAACCTGCTCTCTTACCTCCTGGGGACATGAACCAGAGAAAAGAGCCAGCCCTTTCTGTGCTCCATCCTGCCTCTTCCGAAGGTTCGGGCTTTTCCTGCCTTCTGCTGCATTTCTGCTGCAGCCGGGTGGGGATTCATGGGGCAGGAGAAGGGGCTGGGGCAGCACAGCCCGGGCTGGGGCTGGGGCTGATGGAATCTCTGGGACAAGAGCTGTTCCCAGGGCCGCCTTCCCTCTCCTGGATGGGCACGAGGTGTGTCCTGGAACATTCCCGGCGCATTCCCGGCAGTTTCTGGCACATTCTCGGAGCATCCCGACAATTCCCTGTTTATCCCGACAATTCCCGGCACAATCCCGACAATTCCTGGCAATTCCCGACAATTCCCGGCACAGTCCCGGCACATTCCCGGCACATTCCCTGCAATTCCCGGCAATTCCTGGCACATTCCCGGCAATTCCCGGCACATTCCCGGGGCAATTCCTGCACATTCCCGGCGCATCCCAACAATTCCCGGCGCATCCCGACAATTCCTGGCAATCCCGACAATTCCCGGCACATTCCCTGCAATTCCCGGCACATTCCCGGCACATTCCCTGCAATTCCCGGTACATTCCCTGCAATTCCCGGCACATTCCCTGCAATTCCCTGCAATTCCCGGCACATTCCCGGCACATCCGGCACATTCCCGGCTCCCTGGCCCAGCAGCGCTGTCACTGCGAGCCCTTGGCTGTCGCACACTCGGCGTTGCCATCCCGCGGCTCTCCAAATACACAAATCCTGGTGGGAAAGACAATGTAAAGAGTTTGTTTATCCTCCCCCCTTCCCCTCGCGCAGCCCCCCGAGGCCATCAATTATTAACTTTGGGAGGAGAAGGCGTTTCCTCAGCAGCAGCAGCGCTGCTGGCAGGGATGGCGATTGTCACAGGCTGGGCAGGATCTCCTGCCCTGGAGGGATGCAGGGATGCTCGGAGCCCGAGCAGAACCGAGCCTGTGCTGCTGTGTCAGAGCTCTGCTCGCCCTCAGAGCGGGCTGGGCTGGGCTGCCTCACTGAATCCTGCAGGCAGGAAAGTGGCAGCAGCATCTCCAGGCTTCCAGCAGGGCTGATGCTCCAGGGGATTCCGCAGCAGGGGATGGAGATGGTCCAGGTGCCATTCTATAGGTGTCTAGAGACCTAAAAAATACCTCTGCAGTGTCTTGGCTTTGCTGTTGGCTGTAGAGTTTTGTGGCCTCCTTTCAGGCTTATTTTAGAGAGAATCTTAAAAGTTTACAATTCTCCTTCCCCCTGGATGGTCAATCATAGGTCAGTGGCAGTCTCTGTGCTCACCTTGCAACCACAAAACTCTCTCATTATTTCTCCTGGATTAGCAAAATCCCAGTGGCTCCAGTGGAGATGGAACCTCTGCTCCAGCTTGCTCCCACGCTCTGCCTGCTGCCTCTGCTCTGCCTCTGCTTCAGAGCTGAGATTTTTCAATTAATTCCTTTTCCTACCTTGTCCTCCTCCTTCCCTCACCCCAGCATCCCCAGAATGGACCCAGTGAGGTCCCCCTGACCTGTGTTTGCTCCCTGCAGGTCCGGGCTGATGGTCCCCCCCAGGGCGGCATCCAGTACGAGGTGGTGCCGGTGTTCAAGGACGGGAGCCCGGTGCTGCGGGACATGGCCTTCTCCATCGACCACAAGTACCTGTACGTCATGTCAGAGCGCCAGGTGAGTCCTGCTGCCCTTCCCTGAGCGTCTGATCCCCTGTCTGAGTGTCTGATCCCCTGTCTGAGTGTCTGCTCCCCTGAGTGTCTGATCCCCTGTCTGAGTGTCTGATCCCCTTCCCTGAGTGTCTGATCCCCTTCCTGAGTGTCTGATCCCCTTCCCTGAGTGTCTGATCCCCTTCCCTGAGTGTCTGATCCCTTCCTGAGTGTCTGATCCCCTGTCTGAGTGCCTGATCCCCTGTCTGAGTGTCTGATCCCCTTCCTGAGTGTCTGATCCCTTCCCTGAGTGTCTGCTCCCCTTCCTGAGTGTCTGATCCCCTGTCTGAGTGCCTGATCCCCTGTCTGAGTGTCTGATCCCCTTCCCTGAGTGTCTGCTCCCCTTCCTGAGTGTCTGATCCCCTCCCTGAGTGTCTGATCCCCTCCCTGAGTGTCTGCTCCCCTTCCCTGAGTGTCTGCTCCCCTTCCCTGAGTGTCTGATCCCCTGTCTGAGTGTCTGCTCCCCTTCCCTGAGTGTCTGATCCCCTTCCCTGAGTGTCTGATCCCCCTCCTGAGTGTCTGATCCCCTTCCCTGAGTGTCTGATCCCCTGTCTGAGTGTCTGCTCCCCTTCCTGAGTGTCTGCTCCCCTTCCTGAGTGTCTGATCCCCCTCCTGAGTGTCTGATCCCGTTCCTGAGTGTCTGATCCCCCTCCTGAGTGTCTGATCCCCTGTCTGAGTGTCTGCTCCCCTTCCCTGAGTGTCTGATCCCCTTCCTGAGCGTCTGCTCCCCTGAGTGTCTGCTCCCCTGAGTGCCTGCTCCCTGAGTGTCTGCTCCCCTGAGTGTCTGCTCCCCTGCCTGCTGCCCCAGCTGCCTCAGGGATGTGCTCTGGGGCACAGGGAGCTCGGTGCCGGGGTGGGGATGAGAGGCTGAAGCTCGGTGCTGGGGTGGGGATGAGAGGCTGAAGCTCGGTGCTGGGGTGGGGATGAGAGGCTGAAGCTCGGTGCTGGGGTGGGGATGAGAGGCTGAAGCTCGGTGCTGGGGTGGGGATGAGAGGCTGAAGCTCGGTGCTGGGGTGGGGATGAGAGGCTGAAGCTCGGTGCTGGGGTGGGGATGAGAGGCTGGAGCTGGGATTGTTCTGTCCCTGGGCAGAGATTGGCATCAGTGCTCCGGGGGGAGTTGGAGCTGCTTGTTCCTGGCTGGAAGTGATGGGAACGGAGCTGCTCGGGGCTCGGAGCCGCGGGGATTCCAGTGAGGCTGGCAGGCTGAGGGGCTGCCTTGTCTGGGAGCATCCTTGAGCACAGAATCCCAGAATCCCTGAGGCTGGCAAACCCCTCCAGGATCATTAATTCCATCCTGTGCCCAATCCCCACCTCGTCCCCAGCCCAGAGCACTGAGTGCCACATCCAGCATTCCCTGGATACCCCCAGGGATGGGCACCCCAAACCTCCCCGGGCAGCTCCAAGGCCTGACCTCCCTTTCTGGGAACAAATCCCTCCTGGAATGGCTGAATTGCTGGTGCCTTTATTTCTCTCTGCCTTCCTTTGTTGGTTTAGCTGTTTCCCAGCGTGTTTGAAGGGGCTGCCAGTGAGTGCTGCTGCAGCACAGAGGGGGGACCAAGCCCCATTAACCCTGCTTCTGCTCTGTGCCAGCTCTGCTCCTGCCCCGGGGTGCTGCCCGCCCCAAAAAAGCACAACCCAAGTGATTATGATGGGAATTGATGGCTGGCAGTCCACGGGGGGCTGCTGCTGGGGGAGCCAGAATGGTGCCAATAATCTGTGGCCTTCTGTTCTTCTCTGAGGCACAGAGGGAGCCCCCAGCACTCACATTTCTGGGCTCTCTGGCTCTGCTGAGCGATTTCCTGGCTGTTCCTCACCGCTCAGGGTGGCAGGGCTGGTGCCTGCTGGGTGCTGGAGGCAGGGGAGTGCTCTGGGGGTGTCTGGGTGCTGTTCAGTTGCTCTGTGAACCCCCTGACAGCTTTTTCCAGCTGCTCCGAGGTGCTGTGGGAGGTGTTGGGGTGGTCAGGGATGTTCTGATGGAGGTGGAGAAAAGCTCTCCTTGTACCTTGCACTGGGAGCTCCCAGCTCCTCCCAGAGCCAGCAGAAATGTCCTTCTGACCCCCAGGAAGAGAAGAAAAAACTGACAAATCCTTTCCTTGGTTATAAAGTCATTTAAAAGCGGGGAAGAAATGCTTTAGATCAGGGCAAAGTCTTCTCCCTGCTAAAAGGCTCGAGTGAGTGAATCCCTGAGGCTGAGGAAGGCATTTTGTGCTCGTTAGAGCCACTCAGGGATCAACACTTGCATGAGCAGCCCCAAATTTCAGATCCCATCACAGCCTGGGCTGGGATTCGATGGCAATAACGAGGATCTGCACAAACTTTGCAATTTAATTGTTTTATTCAGATGTCAATGCTTGGTCACTTTGTGCAGGAGCCACGTGCTGCCCGTGCCCCCACCAGGGAGGAAAGGACCCAGTGTGGATCTCAAAGAGTTGAGGAACTGTTTTCATTAGGAGCAAAATCCGGGGGGAATGCCTCTAACTCATCTTTTATGAGGCAAGAGCGTCTTAATATTCATCAAAGCACTAATTTGCTTAATTGTGAAACAAAAAGATGTGAAGAGAATTAGCAAATAATAGAATATTCCTGGAACATTAATTCCATTTTCAGCCACGGCTCTGCCCTGGGGAGACTGCAGGAGCTGGGGGCTGTTGCCTCTCATTCCTTGCAGGATTTGCCACAGGATTTGCCTTTTGCCCCGGCAGCAGAGCGTGCTCTGGGTCCCAAAATCCCAGCATCCGATGCAGATGGATCTTGTCAGCTCCTGTGACCCCAGTGCCCCCATCCTGGCAGTGTGATAGTTCAGCAGAGTGCAGCAGGAATATATTTTCCCCCTGGTTCTGCATAAAGGAGGCTGATGATTGAAAAGGGTCAGCAGCAAGAGGAGGAGAGAGGTCCAGCAGCTCCAGAGGGCTGAGGCTGTGCATGGTGGGAGGTGCCCTCAGAAGGGCTGAGAATGTACAGCAAAAAAACGGCCCCTGAAAGCTGGAACCTGAGAAAAACCAAAATTCTGCCACAGCAAAATGCCACAGAGAGCAGCTGCTCCCAGCAGGGGTGTGCTGGTGGCAGGAGGATTGTCCAGAGCGGGGATCTGAATATCTGCAGAGCCAGGAACAGCCCAGTGCCCCTGCCAGAACACACTGGGCTGGGGTTTTGTGCAATTTACCTGAGGAAGGCGCTCCCCAACAGGGCTGGGGGCATCTCCTGAGCTCCTGTGGAGCTGTGGGGATGCTTCCCACAAAGGATGGAGCTCCTGGGCACGGAGCCCACCTCCCTTCTGTGCAGGAGCAGCTTTGTGCAGAGATGCAGGGAAAAGAGCCTCTCCCTGCTCAGATCTGGAGCTGTGCTTGTAGGCACAGCCCTTCCCCGCTCCCCTGGCTCCTGTCCCAGCCCTGTCTGTGCTTTGCTCCAGTTTTTTCCTCCCCCTTTTTTTGAGCTCTCCCTGAGCCTTTCATGTCTCGCTGCCAGCTCCTTCCAAAGCAGAATATTTGACATTTGATTTCACTCCCACAAAGCACAGAAGCAACAGTTGCACAGCCCGATCCGGGGGAGAGAGGAATAAAGAAACTTTGCTTCCAGGCACTCGGAGCTCTTGAACCGCTGGGTTTAAGGGTGGTCATTAGGAGCTCGTTCAGGTTCCCTTCCCACAGCACCTGGTTTCAAACACTCAGAGGGGAGGAGAGAAGTGGTTCTGGCCCTGTTTGCAGCAGGAATTAATTTCTCAGTGTTGGTGGAGAAAACAAAGCCCATTTCTGCACAGAGGCTGAGCAAGGCTGGGGAGAGCAGGATGGAGATGGAGATGGTGGAGATGATGGAGATGGTGATGATGGTGGAGATGGTGATGGAGATGATGGAGATGGTGGAGATGGAGATGATGGAGACGATGAAGATGATGGAGATGATGGAGATGATGGAGATGGTGGAGATGGTGGAGATGGTGGAGATGGTGGAGATGATGGAGACGATGGAGATGATGGAGATTATGGAGATGGAGATGATGGAGACGATGAAGATGGTGGAGATGATGGAGATGATGATGGATGGCACTGCAGGAGCTCTGTGGGCTTCCAGGGTGGGAATAGCAGCGGGTCTGCTGGGTGCTGGCAGAGTTACTCTCCCCAAAATCCCGTTTTTTGGGTCCCATCCCCAAATTCACCATGGGTTCTGTGGTGGGTCAGTGCTGGGGACCTCAGCCCAGTGCGAGCTGCCTCATTTCCCACAGACAAATCCAATTAACAGTTTCTACCAGGAAAAAAAACAACCAAACAAAAGCAAAAAACCCAACAAAAAGTAAAATATTGAAGCAGAATTGGTCCCATTGCTGCTCTGCACAGCCCACCCTGGCAGGGCTGCTGGGCATTATGTAAGCAGCAGCAAAACTGGGGCCAAAGATTTTCGCAGCTCTCGACAGAAGAACGAGTTTGGTTATTTTTAAGCCAGGAGTGAGAGGAGCTCAATCAATCCCTGGGCAGGGATTGGCGGCTCCAAAAGATTTCACCGCCTAATCAAGGGCTGCAAACGTGGAATTTAAATCAGCAGGATCGAAACTGGCAGGAAATACTCGCTGGAAGGGATATCTTTGTGGTGAGGAAAACATCCCAGGAGGGCCCTCCCAGCTCGTGATTGCTCCTCAGGCCTGGGGGAGATGCTGAGGGGAGAGGCAGAACCTTCCTCACCTGCCCAAAATTCACCTTCCATGAGCATCCTTCACAATCCCCGCACCTCTCACGGAGCCCAGCCGGGGTCACTCCGTGGTTCATTCAGCCACAGGGATGATTTCCCTCTGTGTTTATGAGGAATGCAGCACAGCAGCCTCCTGCTCTGGCTGGGAACATCAGCATTGCCCAGGTACAGACAAGACCCCAAAATCCCCCAAAAATTAACCCAGCAGAGCTGGGAGGGATCCTGTGCTGCCCCAGGGAGCGCTGGATGTGCCCATCCCAGGAGACCCTCGGCTCTGCAGGGCACAGTTCTGTGTTCTTTCATAAAATCAGAGAACCACAGAATGCTTTGGGTTGGGAGGGACCTCAAAACTCATCTCACCCCACCCCAGGTGGCTCCAAGCCCCTTCCACCCTGGCTGTGAGCTCTGCAGGGATGGGGCAGCCACAGCTCCTCCTTATTTATTCCTTTTTTTTGCTTTTCCACCGACTGAATTCCCCCTCCCTCTCCACATCCATCACTGTGGCTTTAGGTAAAGAAATTATCTTTTAGTCTGCTCTGGGAGCAGTGAAATATTTGCTTTGTGAGTGCCCCTGTGCCAGGAGCTCTCCTGGGATAATTTGTTGTGCATTCCCCTGTCCTGTTAACCCCGAGAGGTTTCAGTCCTCTGCAAACTGCTCTGGACTGAACTTTCTGGATGCTGAGTGAGGGGGAGGCAGACAGGAGCTGCCTGGATGATTTAGGAGAGGTTGGGACCGGAGTGAGGGCTGAGAAAAACAGGGAGCCCATCAGTCCTGGAGCAGCAGGGCTGTAAATACTGATGGTGTCCTGAAAAGAACTGAGAAAACATGATAAAAAATGCAGGAGATGTGGATAAAAGGGTCTGGAGTCATCAAGAGGGAAAAAACTAACTGATTAAATTTTTAACTACATTATCTGCTAGTTGAACAGCCAGTTAGCTGGACATAATCTCAGCAAACTTTCAACACTGGCACAGGGAAAAGGGCTCGGCTGAATCCCACCAGAGGTGTCCAAAAGCTGCCTCCCGTGGCTCCTGCAGCTGCTCCTCCTGTGCCCATGGGATGGGGACAGAGAGATCTGGGGACAGAGGGACAGAGGGATGGGGACAGAGGGACAGAGGGATGGGGACAGAGAGAACTTGGGATGGGGACAGAGAGAGATCAGGATGGGGACAGAGAGTTCGGGATGGGGACAGAGGGACAGAGGGAGCTCAGGATGGGGACAGAGGGACAGAGGGAGCTCAGGATGGGGACAGAGGGACAGAGGGATGGGGACAGAGGGACAGAGGGAGCTCAGGATGGGGACAGAGAGATCGGGATGGGGACAGCATCCCCTGGAGCAAAGGGCCCTGGGCTGTTTGCACAGCTCCTCTCCCAGGCACCTGCTCCTCCTCCACCGTCCCCAAATTCCCATCTCAACATATCCATTATCCCCTTCCCTCCCCGCCGCCAGTTAGGAATAATTAAGAGATCCCGTTCTAAACTTGTCGGAGCTCATTAACAATACCTCCCTAAGAAGGAGGATGTGTTAATTAACATCAATTGACCAAGAAGCCGCAGCCCGGGCAGGTGGGACAACCTGCTGGCTCTGCTCTCCTGCTGCCAGCACATTTGTCAGGCGGGCTGGGGCTCAGCTGCTGCTGCCCAGGCTGGCTCCAGTGCCTCCCCAGCCCTCTGTCCCCACACAAAACCCATGTGGGCAGCTCAGGGCAGAAGCCTTTTTGAGCTTTGAGCCTTTTTTTGATTCCTTTTTGAGGAATCCTTGAGGAATAACCTTTCCTTAGGAGCGGTGTGAGCTCGGGGTCAGTGGGTTTGTTTTTCCTGGATGAGTTATACCTCAGACATTGCTCGTGTGGTTGTTCCTTTTAAGTGCTGGCTGCCTTTGCCTGCGGTTTGTTTGTTTTGCTTTGGTTTTTCTTTGTATTAGGGCTGTTTCTTCCCCTGCCAGTCACAGCCACAGGGTTCCCATGTGTTTGCCTCGGCTTTTGCTTCCCTTTCCAATTCCTCCTCTTCCACAGACCCATTGTTTCATTTCCAGCCCAGCCACCGCAGTCCTGAGGCATTTCTAGAATTTCCCTTGTGTTCACGTGGGCAGAGCCTCAGCTCCCTGGTGCTGAGGGCTTTGTGAAGGGACCTGAGACATCCTCAGGAGCTGGGGCAGGTCTGATCTCCCCCAGGTTTGATGCCAGCACCTCTTCTCCATCCTGAAAGAAGTTCACGGGATTCCCAGGGTTTTTTTGGGTTGGAAAGGACCTTAAAGCTCACCCACCTGTGATGGACAGGAACAGCTTCCACTAGCCCAGGCTGTCCAGAGCCTCCTGCAGCTCTGTGGGTGATGCTGATGCTCCAGGCTGGCCTTGGAATGCTGCAGGATTTCCTGTCTGGACGGACAGACAGACCCAGCTCCTCCTCACCAGAGCAGCAGAAGCAGAGCCGCGTTCCCAGGAGGGAAAAGGGCTTGGAGGAGAGATCTGAAATGTCACACTCAGTGCTCTGAAATTCAAAAGCAAATTTGGATTCCTGCTCCTCTTTAAACTTGCCCCATTCCCCTGCTCCTGGAATAGTTTTTCTCCCCAGCAGATGAGTCTGGCGGACACTGAGCCGGGAATTGCTCACATCGGGCACCAAGAGAAAGGAAACATAACTCACAATATGCTGAGGGGAGCTCTGAAATTGCACAAATTATTCTATTTTATCCTTTAATTAGTTTGAATTAGCAGTGGGAATAGATGCATAAAATGATCCAGTGAAGGGTGAAATGGAAAAAGGGCTGCAGTGTGGAGTCTCACTTTATTATTGTGGGGTTTGTGCAGGAGCTCGTCCTGCTGGATCTTGTCCCTGTGAGGACTCCCTTGTCCCTGGGAGTGTTTGTCTGGTCCCTGGGAGTGTCCCAGGCCAGGGACAGGGCTGGAGCAGTCTGGGGCAGTGGAGGTGTCCCTGCCAGGGCAGGGCTGGGATTTGAGATCCTTCCCAACCCAAACCATTCCTGGTTTAGGACAGCTTCAAGCTCTGTCCCGCTGTGCTTCCCTTGGATCAGGCTTTTCCCATCTCCTCAAGATCTTGGGACAATGTGGCACCTTTCTGGTGGCTGTGAGGGCAGGGGGAGCAGCTGAGAGCCAGCACTGACCTCTCCAGCTTCCAGCTCCTGCTCAGACTGACTCTGAGGCCCAAAGGAGCAGAAGGATTTAAGGGAGTTCAAATCCACACTGGCTCTTCAACCATGAGCATCTTTTGTCTTTTTCTCCTTTTTCCCTGAAGGTCCTGAAAAATTCCCCCAGACGAGGTGGAACTCAAACTCCTGCAGGTTCCAGACAGGTTGAAAATGATGGATGTGCCCCAGGGAAAGTGGCTGGAATGATGTTGCAAGCTGGGAGTAAATACAAAAGTTAGGGCTGGTTTTAAGGCAGAAAAAAATAACTTTTTTGTGAGGTTTGCTCTTTCTCTCCCTCCTCCTCCTCTGGAAAAATATTTCCTATTCTAACTTTGCTGTGGCAAACAATATTGATGTTTTCTGGAGGGAGGCACACAGATTCCTCAGGGGTGCTCCTGCAGGGCACACTCAGCATCCCAAAGGGAAATTCTGAGCACCAAACCAGGGGCAGATCCTGCCTGTCTGAACAAGAACCACCCCCAGCCTCGGGTGTCCCTCCTGCCCCATCCCTGTGCTGTTCCCCTTGATAACTCTGGCATTTCTGGCTGATGCTGGGGAGGGGAAGGAGCTCCATCAATAATCCTGTATTTATTTGAGCAGCGAGCAGGAATGTGCCTGGCAGACTAAACACTGCCTGCTCCCCCTGCCCCAGCCCTGCCCAGGGCCCTGCCAGGACTGCTGGGGCCAGACAGAGAGGGGGAGCAGCAAGCCTGGCCTGGAGCTCTCTGTGTGGGTGTTAAAGAAATTATTTTTATTGTAATCAAGCTTGGAGCGTGCTGCTCACACTGGGGGATTGTTGTTTTCCCTCTTTATTTTCCCTCTGCCTTTTCCAGAGGTTTCTGTGCAGCAACCCCCTCCAGCCTGTGAACGTTTTGCTCTCCACTCCCAGATTTATCCTGCCTGTGAGATGGAGCAGCAAAGGCATTTTTCAGGCCAGGGTTGAAGCACAGAGATGCTGTGTGACACAGGAAACCTGGGAACCCCCCCAGATCCTCAGATCCCAAGGGCCGTTCTTCACTCCACTGCTGTCCAGGTCCAACGAGGAGAACGAGGGAAGAAAATGCACTGGGTGTGCTTTGCAGTGCCAGATTGTTCATAAAGACCCATCCATCCACCTTCCCAACCCCTGTGGACTCCGAGGAGTGAACCTTTAGAGCGGATAAATGTCAGGAAAAGTTGATTCCAGGGCACAAAATCCCCTTGGGAGCCGCAGCAAACGCCGCAGTGCCCGTCCCCGAGGTGTGCTGGGCTCTGGGCTGGCTCCTGGGGAGCTGGGGGAGCTCCTTCCCTCCCTGCAGAGCAGCTGGACGTGGCTGTAGCCAGGGGCGTTTCTGCAGGCTTGGCTGAGCAATGGGCTGATCCTTCCTGGCAGCCCTGCAGGTGCAGAGCGCTGTTCGTGTGAGCTGCTGCTGCCAAACTACACCTGTGAATATTTATAGAGCCTGGGCTCCTCTTCTCCCCACCCTGGGAACTTCCTCTCGTTCCTCCAAACCTCCTTGAACTCTGGAAGAGCCAAACTTCTGGGTTTGATGGTGGAAAAAAGCAGAGCTCAAGGCAGGGTTTTGCTGTTCCTGCCCCGGAGCCCAAATTTCCCGGAGCATCCCCAGGGCTCTGTCCCTTCCCTCATTGCAGCTGCAGACAAAGCAGGGCAGAGAGTCTGGGGTTAAAGCTGAGTGCTGAGGGCTCACCCAGCAGCTTTGTGCTGGGTTTGGAAAGGGAGCAGAGACACGGGAGCTCTCCCCCAGCCTCCTGTGCTGCCAGGACTGATCTCCTGTGGTAGGGATGAGTGAGGAGTGCTGGGGGTTGTCTCATTCCAGAGGCAGGGAAAGGTTTGGGGTTGGGAGCCCAGAGGCTGCTCAGCTCCAGAGGAGTTAGCACAGGGGTTCTGGAATGTTCTGGAAGCTGACACGCTGCTTTATCTGCCCTTCAGATTGTTATAAACAATCTCACCACAATGGGGTTGGTCAATCAATAAAGCAATTTATTAATTCATTGATAAGGGACGGGCAAGCAGCAGTGGGGACAGGAGGAGTCTCTGCTCCACCAACACATCCCCTTGCCCCTGATCTCTGCCTCTTTTATGGGCAGTTTCTTGTTGGGCTGTGCCTTCTGTGCTGGGGTACAAGTCCAGGTGAGCCTGAACAATTCACAGCAAAGGGATTAATAATGAAATATTATCTTTTATAATAAAAAAACAATGAAATCTTATCTTTTCCTTTCTCTCATGTCCACGTTTTACTGTGAGATCAGTATTCCTGTTTGTACTGATGCCACGCTGTGTTTCCATAATGACACGAGTCACTGTGGAGCATCCCACAAGATGGAGCAAAATATTGCTCCAAATGTTCATTGCTGAGGTCAGGGGGCCGTGGAGCTCAGAGAGGAGGAGGAGGAGGAGGAGGAAGGATTTCAGGGAGCTGTTTCTCACACTGCACTGAGTCTGGATGGCTTTGGGGGTATTTTAAGCCACGAGCACTGTGCTGAAGTGCCACCAGCAGCAGTGACACATTGCCTCCTCCCTGGCTCCTCTTCAGAGCGTGCCTCTCCAGCTCCTCTTGCAGTATTTATCTGCTCCCTGCCCTTCTGGCTGTTTGATTTGTGCTGGTGATCCCTTTCCAGGCCAGGCAGAGTGTGTGGGGCTGCAGGAGAGCGGGCTGCCAGGGCTCCAGAGATGCTTTCAAATAACTGAATTCAGAGCCCCTCCAGGAATGCCATTCCAGCAGGGAACGGGGAGGTTTGGGCAGGGAGGGTCCCTCAGCTGCTGCCCTGGGTGGAGGTGGGATGAGAGGAGATTTAAGGTCCTTTCCAACCCAAGCCATTCCAGGATGTCCTGATTTAAAAACTCTCAGGGACAGGGATGTGTGTTAGGGACAGGGATGTGTGTTAGGGACAGGGATGTGTGTTAGGGACAGGGATGTGTGTTAGGGACAGCCTCAAGGTCCTGCTCCAGCACCACATCAAAACCAGACCGGCCAAAATCCCCGGAGATTTCGGGCAGGATTTGCTGCCTGCCTGCCTGGGCAGTGTCTGGAGCTGCTCCTGGCACCTGAGGGACCTGTGGGGAGAAATTCCCAGCCAGTCTGCTGGAGCAAGGACAGCCCTCAGCACTGGGATCAGGAACAACATTTCCTTTGCTCCTGCAGTCGTTTTGGGCTTTTCCCCATCCATTTAAGCCACTCGGAACTGTCAGTGCCTTGGGTGCTGTTAATACCTCACTAAGAATTGAATTCTAAGTATTTTTATTTTTATTTTCTCTGTGGAAGGCCGGGGTTTAACAAACAAACCCTCCCTGCGTGGCTGGGCCTTGGTGTGAGCCAGCAGACAGCGCTGCCCACAAAAACAATTTGCTGAAAATCCATCCAAAAAGAGCTGACCACACTTTTATTTGGAGAAGCTGTGCCAGAAACAGCATTCCCGTGCCTGCAGAGAGGAGAGTGCAGGCTCAGTCAGTCAAAAACAAGCTGGATTTTTCCATTTTTGGTGGCCTGGGATCCAGCTCGTCCCGGGCACCTTGTCCAAGCAGGATTGGATTTGTAGGAGAAATCTCCCTGTGAGGCAGCAGCAAGGGACTGGGGGCTGGGTTTGGGCTTTGTTTGGGTGATGCAGAGGATGCAGCAGTCCAGAACAGCCAGATCCCACCCAAAAAGGACCTTGAGCCTTCGGAGTGAGTGAGGGGATCACAGAATCACCGAATTCCCTGAGCTGGGAGGCACCCCCAAGGATCTGAGTCCTGGCCCTGCACAGGATACACCAAAATCCCACCCTGTGCCTGAGAGCAGTGTCCAAATGCCGAGTTCTGGTTATTTGGGGGGTGTTTGAAGCCAGAAGCAGCACTCTGAAGCTGCAGCAGCAGAAGCAATGGCTCATTGTCCCTGCCCTGCCCTTCAGAGGGTGCTGCTGGAGGTGTCCAGGGCTGGGGTGGCTGATTTGGGGCTCTGCCTGTCCTGGCAGGGGGAGCACAGAGAGCCCCCAGAGCAGCCCCATGGTGTCTGTGGGGATGGAGAACAGCCCTGCTCATCCAGCTGGACTGGCCAGGGGCAGCAGAGGGGACAATGGCCCTGAGATCCCAGCTGGCCATCACCCACCCTTCCCCAGGGCACGGCCACAAATCCTGCTGGGGGTCAGCTCAAGCTGGAGCCTCGAGGCAGGGGCAGGGTCTGATGTGGGTTTTGTGCTCTGTGTGTCACCCTGGGCAGCTCAGGCTGGGTGACAAGGGGGACAGGAGGCTCCTCTGAGCTGTTCTTGTCTTTGGGTGCAGGGCAGGATGTGTAGGCCGCAGGCCAGGCTGTGTAAATCTCGTTAGAAAGCCATTCCCAGCTAATGAAACCCTGGGAGAGAGGGATTTGGCTTCCCAGCCCTCAGCCTTGCAGCCGAGGCTGGAATAAATCCATCTCCAGTTGTGTGTGGGCTGCTCTGCCCTCTCCCCCAGCACGGGGCTGTTTCACTGGGGGAGCATCTCCACCCCAATAATCTCAGGTGATAATTATCTTCTCTTTTAAAAAAACACAGAAAATAAAAACACCAAACAAACAAAAAAAACAACCCCAAAACCAAAAAAATAAAACCCTTCCACGCAAGGAAACCTCACCTGGCCTTTAATCCTTGTGCAGGAAGGGAGAGCAGCCATGTAAATAATTCTGCTTTCCCCTGCAGCCTGCTGGGCTCTGGGTTTTAATTCCAGGGGCCAGAGCTGTTAAGGAAAGCTGCTGAAAGGAGGGATCTGAGATAAATTCACCTCATCTGGGCCTGTTTGTGTAGGCTGGGATGTGGCTGCCACAGCCACGGATCCCACTCGGGGTCATGTTTGTTTGGCTGTGCCTTTATTGCTCTGAGTGTGAATTTAGCAGCTCCTACCGGGTGAAATACGATTGTCTTTGTGCTCCACGGCCAGGCTGGGCTTTGCTGAGGTTCTGAGAGCAGCTGCTGCAATATTTGGGTTTGTTAACACACAGCCCTGGGCTTGGGCTGCTGGATTTGTGCCCAGATTTGTCCCTTCCCTGCAGGTTTGGGGTGATTTGGACACCCAGGGCTGGGCCATCCCCATCCCTGAGAGATCCGTGATCCCTCCTGCCCCATCCTCGTGCTGGGCCTTCTCTTCACTGCCGGCACTGAGGCAGGGATTGCTCTCTGCTTTTCCTTCATTTATCTGGTTTTTCCTCACCTGTCTTCCCTTTCTCACCTATATTTATCTAAATATCCATATATCTATCTCCCTATCTGTTTATCCAAAAGCTGAGATGCAAATCCAGCAGTGCAGAGGCATCCAGGCCCATCTGGGACAGCACAGGCTGCTGGAAATATTTCCATAGTTTTGCATTCCCTTTCCCCTGCCCACCCCAAAGAACACAGGAGTATCCTGTGTGTGCAGTGAAGTCTCTGAAGGCTTGAACAATATTTCTTTTCTGCCTCTAACTAATCTTTTTTTAATGCTTGACAGCCTCATGTTCTGTAATTTAATGCATTTTATTTAGAAAATAACATTTAGCGCCACTTTGGATTTCCAATTATTCTTCAATCGGACTTTGAGGGCCTGATGTCTTTGTCACTTGGATGTGTGCAAGAGATGGCAACATCAGAGCAGACAACAGCAAATTATTTCCACTACTGATTACTCGGCTTGGGAGGAAAATATGCAGGGACATATTTAGTCTCAGCATAAATGTATGAAAATGAGTTAAAGCATTGCACCAGCAGCAGCTCTGTGCTGTGGCTGGGCTCATCCTGCAGGATCCTGCAACACCCAGGGGATCTCTGCGAGGAAGGGAAGGCAGAAAAGCTCCAGGGAATGGAGCTGCAGTGATCCCAGCTGGATGTGTCCGTGGGGCTCGGGATGGGCTCTGCTGGCACCTCCTGTGCAGGAGGAAAAGCCTCCCCAGTAAATCCATTCAAAAGCCCCAAAGAAGGGGTTGCCAAAGGAGGAGCTGCCTGCTCCCACCTCGAGGGTGCCCTTGGTGACCAGAGGGGACACAGGGGATCGATCTGGAGCTGGCAGGGCAGGTTCAGGATGGAAATTTGGGAAAAGGTTCTTCCTCCACTGGCTGCTGGAGCACTGCCCAGGCTCCCCAAGGAACGGGGCCCTGAGGCTGCCAGAGCTCCAGGAGAACTTGGAAAACCCTCCCAGGGTGGGATTTTGGGGTGTCAGTGCAGGGCCAGGGCTTGGAATTGATCCTTGTGGGTCCCTTCAGGATATTCCAGGATTCTCTGATCCTTTTCCTTCCTCTACAAAGCGCTGGTGAGGCTCCTCCTGCACTGCCTGCAGTGCCCAGGGAATTCCACAGCCTGGGAATCCAGAGTAGCAGGATACCCCTGCTGGTGTAAATGTGCTCTTGGAGTCCAAACCATCCCTTCAGGGCTCCTCTTCAGCCTTGAGACCAGTCTGGCACCTTATCACAGGGCGAGATGCCCAAGGCTGCCATGGGCAGGGCCAGCCCAGCTGGGAAAAGCAAAAAGCCTCTTCAGAGAAGGAAATCGGGAGAATCCAATGAACATTCCAGGCTCCAACGCCAACAGCGCGTTAAACTTCAGCCCAAACTGATTTGGGGTGCACGGGGCAGGGGGAGAATCACCTCAGAATGATCAAACCTTGTGTTCTGACAGCTCTTTGTGTCCCTGGGTTTGCTGTGGCTCTTGGTGTCCCCTGAGGTGTTGTCCTTGCTTCTCACTGAGGAGCCCGTGTGTGGTGACAGACCCTTGTCCTGCACCCACCGTGGCACCCTGGGCTCCTCCCGAGGGGAAGAGGGCTCAGAGCTCCTTTTCCTTCCCAACTCGAGGGTTTGGGATCTGCTCATTCCTCACACTGGCGGTCAGGTTCCTAAATTATTTGTGACAGCCGCACGTAATGATATACAAATGGGAAAGTGATGGAGTAGCAGAAAATTGACTGGCAAGGACAGCGTGATGGAGTTGGAGAGCAATCCCTGCTAAAAAGCCGTGGAGACTGCGGAGTGTTCCTGGAGCAAACACGAAGCAGGGCCCTCGCCAGGCTGTGGAAGCAGCAATGATACCACTCTGTGACCTTTAAAGCTGCTCAGGGCACTCAAAGGCTTTGCATTTCCAAGGCTCTGTAAAATTACACAAACTGGCCATGCCTGGGATGTTCCTCCCAGGTTTCCGCAGTGTTTGAACAATTTGAAGAACCCTGAATGGTTCAGAAATGGGGAAATGAAGGTTGTTCGTGTTCCTGCCCCGTGTGCAGCTGATTTCTGTGGCTGTGGAGAAGATTTGAGCAGGGTCTGGGGAGGCTGAATCTCCCCAGCATTGCCACAGAGCTCACTTGGAAAGGCAGCATCCCATGGGATGTGGGCTCCTAGAGCATGGAAGGGACCCACAGGGATCATCCAGCCCAAATCCTGCACAGACACCCCAAAATCCCACCCTGGGCATCCCTGGAGCGCTGTCCAAGCTCTCCTGGAGCTCTGGCAGCCTCGGGGCTGTGCCCATTCCTGGCAGCCTGAGCTCTGTCACCCACTCTGGGATGAGGGATGCGGTTCTGGGAAAGCAGGCAGAGGGAAACGGGCACTGGAGGAGCCAGAGGGGCCGGGTGGCATCGTTTGGAGCCCGGCCCCTTGTCAGGGCAGAGCTGCTGCTGGAGAACGCTGTCGGTCACGCGCTGCGCTGGGCACGGCCGAGGCTGCGCCATTGGAACCATGCCTGCGTGTGCCAAGAAAACAAACAGAAAGGGCCAGTCAAAGCTTTTCAGTGTCACTGACACCCTCGGACGTGCCAGAGCCGGGAACAAAGGCGGCATTGAGGCACAGCACAGCCTGGGAGGCTGCTGGGAGCAGGCAGATGCGGGGCTGTGCCCACCCTGCTGCGCCGCGGCCGCTCGGACGCGCGGGGCCCTCGCAAGGAGGGCGGCAGGACACGGCCTGGGCTCGCTCCTCGGCAAGGAGGGCGAACAAAGCTCGGCCTCCACGTCCCCCCTGCGTGCCAGGGGTGGCAGGTGGCCAGGGGGTTCTGTAGGGGCAGCAGAACGTTCCTGCTCCCTGCCAGGCACAAGGCAAAGGCAGCTGCAGCTCTGCCCCCGAGGTGGCAGGGGATGGGTGGCTTTGGGACGCTGGGCAGGACACGGAGTGCTGCCAGAGATTTGGGCACACCTTGCTTTGTGTGCCCTCCAAAAGCACCAGGCAGGGCTCTGTTACTGCTGAAGATGAACAGATCACACAGATACAGGTCAAGGTGTGGTGAAAGAAAGAAGAACCTTTATTTTTCCTCCCAGGATTTACAGGTTTCTGCCCACAGCCAGGGATGGGATGGTCAGGATAACACTTTCCCACTGCACTGGCCATGAGAGATGCCCATCACAGGACGTGGAACAGAAAGAATGTTCACATATCTGTGTTTACAGTTCCTGTCCTGGGAAAGTCCTTAGAAAACCACGTCAGCAAGCTCAGAAGCTGAGTTTTCAGGGTGGCAGGGCCCTCCAGCCCATGGGGCTCTGGGCAGCCTGAGGACGGGCACAGGCACCGCTCTGGGCAGTGCCCACCCCTGTGCTGCTCCTCACCCAAAATCTGAGGATTGCATTTCCTGGCAGCAGCTGTGCCCTGCTGTGCACACAGGGCTGTTCCTGCAGCTCCTCTGTGATCCCCGGGCACGCCGGGAACGCGCCGCGGGGACGCCGCGTGCTGGGGACCCCCAGGTGCCACCCGGGCCCGGGGCTTTGGCTGCTTTGCTCCAACACAGGGAAGCAAGGGTTAAGCTCAGGGCCCCTCTGGAGAGAGGGAAATAACCCGAGGGACCCCGGGGTCCCTCGCTGTGCTCCAGCTGCCTCCCCTGCATGTGCTGCTCATTTTTCATACTGCGCACAGCTGCTGCCAGCAGCTCTGTCCCAGCCCTGTTCCTGCCAGTTTTATGAGCAAAGGATAAAGAGGGGGAGCAGATGAAGCCCCGAGGTTGATTTGCCAGTTGTCAGCCTGCCGGGGCAGCAGGGACCGAGCCACCGCGGGCACCTTCCATCAGCGGTGTTCTTTATTCACCCCCACAAGCTGCTCTCCCTTTTGGAGGGAGGGAGCTGCTGATGCTCAGTGTTTTTATCAAGGTTTGGGCCCTGGTTAGCTGGGTGGGATGGGAGGAGCTGCCTTCCCTGGGGTCTGTCCCGGGGTGAAGGTGTTGCTGTGCTGAGATGGATGCTGAGCACAGCCCCTCTTCCTTCAGCTGGGCAATCAGGGGCTCTGAGAGGGGGAAGAGAGGGCACACGTGCAGTGGGACTGTTAACCCCATCCCTTGCCAGCCACCCTGTGGAGAAATGCCCTTGGAGCAGCTGCTCCAGCGCTGGCTTCCAGCAGGAAGGCGGCTGAGGCGAGGGAAGATCCCCTTGAAGGGGGATTGCCCCCAGTGGGAGCTTTGCAGCTGAAAAACCATGGACCAAGCTGGGTCCAAAGTGATGGTTCCACGTCTTCCACGTGGCAGAAAGGAGATCCCTGTGGGTCCTGTGCCCTGCTCCCTGCCAGAGGCAGGAGACAAAGCAGGCCATGGATCCACCAGCTCTTCTCCTGGTTTTTGGCTTCCCCAATTTGTCCTTCACGAACTGATCCCTCCAAGTCTGCTCAATGCCATCCACTTGCAGCCTCCTGGGCTTGATTGATGATTCCCCCTTGTTCCCAGCCTCACTGGGAGCTCAGGGCTCCCAGTTCCCACAAAGTTGGTTAATTTTGTCCTCTCCAATCCCTTCCAAGCCCAGAGCTTTTCCTGGAGCTGATCTGTAGGTAGGCTCAGCAGCAGTCTGCAGGATCCCCCTCGCAGTCTGTTGGGTCTGTTGCTGTACTGACGCCAGTGATATTTATGGAAATGTATGCAGAAGTTCCTCAGGCTCTGGTGGAGCAGAAATAGTTTCATGGCATTATTTGCCCAAAACGCCACCGTTCTGAGCGCTGGATCCGGACAGTGAGAGGCTGATGTCAAAGCAAGTGTTTGCAGCAGGAGCTGATGTGGCTTCCAGGGATGAGTGCCTTGGATTTGCAGTGCTGGGAGCATTAATGCAGCATTTCTGGAGCCTGTGTGGAAGCTCTGGGCTCGTCTCAGCCCTGCCTTCCATCAGAGCAGCGCCACAGCCCCAGAGCTGCTCTCTGATTGCACATCTCCCATGCAGCACAACAGCAGCCCAAGAACAGCAGGTAAAGATCAAAGCCAAACCCTTTACCCGGCCTTCTCTGGCTACAAAAACCACCCCAGCTCTTATTTCCCACAGAGGGAGGCCTGGGTTGCTGCTCCCGCTTTCCCAGGGGCGCTTCCAGGCCGCAGGCAGCGCTGTTTGCTCCGGGAGCGCGCCGGGAAGGGCCAGGGCGAGTTGGAAGCGCTCACCACAAATGAAATCATGTCCCGAGGGATGGGGATGTTGTGGGCAAGGTCTGATGGGTGAGAACCGCCGTGCTGTGGCTCGTGAGCCAGCCAAAGCCCCACTTGAGAGCTGATTCCTCTGCCCCAGCCTTGGCACGCCGCCCTGGCTCGGATCCTCAGCCTGTGGTTAGGGCTGCTCAGGAGTCACCCCAGTCTTTAGGAGAGGAATGTTAAAGGGTTGTTGTGTAAACCAGCCGCTGTCTGAACTGGCTTGGTTTTTCAGTGTAAATCTGCTGCAGGGAATGATTTAACCTTCATCTATTTTTCTTTTTTTTTTATTATTATTATTTCATTAAGTAAGATTTATACAGGTACAGTATTGGAAAGGTCATCCATCCCCTGAGCTGTGGGAAGAGCTCTGTGCATTCCTCCCTCTCCACTTGGCTGCTTTACCCCTGGTTTCAGGCTGGGAAAGCACCAAGCCTGGTTTTGTTGCCTTGCTGGGAAGTGAATTTATCCTTGCCTGGAACACAGAGCCCCCTCAGCCCCATTCCCACACTCGGGGAATCCTCCAGCAGCAGCGTTTCAGCTGCAGCACCCTGGAGCTGCAGTGGCCTCTCCCCAGGGATTGCCTCCCAGCTGGGGGGAAGCAGGGAGTTACTCCCTCCTCTTCCTCAGGAAATGTGGGATGTTGGATCTGCAGCCAGGACCCGGGTCTGGGCTGGGGATCTCTGGGTGCTCCTGTAGCCCTGAAGTGAGATATTTCATGGTTTTCTTGTTTACTGATACGTGGCAAGGCCAAGTGAGGGGTTTTTGCAGGTATTTAAGAACCTGTAGCAGCAAAGCATCAGTGGTTTGTCAGCGGGTGTGCTTCCAGTGCTCTGCTCATCCCACAGCTCTGAGCATCCCCAGCCAGGCAGGAGCTCCACAGGCTGAGGCAGCAGAGCTGGGAAGGAGCTTTTGCAGCTTTTCTAGCAGCAACCTGTTCTCCAGGGCTTTTGTGAACCCCGAGAACAGATGGCTGGGCTGGAGGCTGAGATGCAAGGACAAGGGACTCGTGTTGACATTACCTTTACCAGAGCGCCTTTCATCATTAGCATGTAAATGCCAGCAAACACCCAGGAATTATCCATCTATGATCTCTTCATTAGAAGAGGCCTCTGATCAGGTTAATCTCACTTTCCCAGCGTGGAAAGGAGGATGCTGAGCAGCTGTACCCACCAGCAAGGGGAAGTGGAGTGAATTACTGAGAGGGAAGGATGCTGCGAGCATCAGGTTTGAAGTGGCTCGTCAGTGATTGCTTTGCCTCTCTCACAACGCTGCCAGGGCTGAAATAGCAGAGCTGATGGTGGTGATTGAGCCTGATGGGCCCGGTCCTCCGGGCCAGGTGCCCTGGAACACCTCGGGTGGGTGCAGCAGCTCTCCCGTGGGCAGGAGGGAGGCGGGGGATGCTCCCAGCCCGCTGCATTTTCCATCCTCTCAGTGATCTCCTCTCCCTCTTGAGAAGCAGAAGCCAAAGCAAGCATGGGGGAGGGTGGAGGAAATGTGTTTTAACAGTAAATACGGCCTTGTTATTTATCAATGCAGAGTAATTGAAGTAATTTCATGTCGGTTTTAAATGCAGCGCCCAGGGATCTAATCTATCTGTCTAATATTAATGGGGAATATTTGCTTGCCTCATTCATTCATTACTGTTTTCATTAAGACTCTAGTCCCATTTAGGAGTCTGTTTGTCATCTTAAACTCTTCTGTTTTATCTTAGCCTGCCACAATCCTTTTTAACAACTTAAGTGAATCCGTGAGTTGCAGGCTGGCAGCTTGGGGGAAGGGGCTCTGCTGTCTGGCGTGCGCTTTTCCTGGGGAGACAGGAGAAACAGACGGCTGGAGGCTCTCACAGGCAGCAGGAGCTGAGCCTTCCTGGGATCCACACCCTGGAGATGCAGGGCTATCACAGCAGAGCTGGCTCCCAGCCTGGACATCCCTGCCCGGGCACAGCTGGTGTCTCCACCTTTGGAGGAGTCCAGGAGGCTGCTCGGAGCAGGGATGCTGCTGCTGAGTGCTCAGGGTGTCTCCAGCTCGGTGCTCTGGCTCCTCACGAGCTGTGTCCCCCCTCCTAAGGCATCCCCAGCCTCGGGGTATCACAGAATCACAGAAAGGTTTGGGTGGGAAGGGACCTTGAAGCCCACCCAGTGCTACCCCTGCCACATCAGGGACATCTCCCACTGTCCCAGGCTGCTCCAAGCCCCAGTGTCCAACCTGGGGCACTGCCAGGGATCCAGGGGCAGCCCCAGAATGGAATCTCCTCCCAGGAGGTGCCAGGGGCTCTGTCCCTGCTCTCCTGGCCAGGTCCCCACAGGCTGGAGGAGCCCAGGGAGCTTCACCTGCAGAGCTGGGTGGGCAGCAGGGCTGGGCATCCCCGAGCTGGAGGCGTCCAAGCCTAATTAGAGTCCCGGGAAAGGGGAGCATTGTGCTGTTAATGACTCTCTGGCAAAATGCTCTGACTAAAACAGTAATTCTAATAAGCACAGCCCAATTGTGAGTGTTCCTTGAACACCTAATTACGTTGGATACCGCTCCAAAATTATTCCGAATTCTATTTTTGCTGTTTTCTCACCAAACAGAGAGGGGAAGAAGAGCACACTTTATAATTATTCACCTTAATTAATTTTCTGAGCTTCTGTTAAAACTTTTAAATGGCTGCAGGGAGCACGCCAGGAGTTCCACGGCAGCCAGGCAAAGCACAGAGCGCAGAGGCCGTGAACTGATGCGAGATGAAAGTTTGCTTTGTTGGATTGATCCCCACCTGAGCCCAGAAATTTTGGAAGGCTTCGCCTTTTATCCTGATTAATTAGTTCCCCCGAGGCCTGGGCTAATCAAAGGGCAGTGCTCATCAGCTGGTGGCCTGGCGGGGTGGCCTCGCCCGGCGGTGACAGTGCCAGCCCTCAGGAAGGCCCTGTGATGGCAGCAGGAGCGCGGGGATGTGGCTCTGGCTGCTCCAGGAGCTTCATCCTGGAGTCCAGAGCCAGCCCAGAGGAGCCTCCAGCAGCTCAGGGAGGCTGTGGCAGCCTGGCAGGGCCACACCTGCAGCAGGGGAGCTCCTGCCTGCACCAACTCCTGACTTCCAGGAGCTCACCCCACCCTTTTTGTGCACTGAATGAAATTGCCGCTCCCCTGAGGTGTGGTGGTTTTCCAGGGACCTGGGTCCATCACAGCAGCAGCCTGTCCTTGTGGGGGAGACCTTCAGCATCCCATTCCTCATGACTGGCACGTGGACACCCTCATCACCTCCTTTTCTCGTCAGGGAGAGGTTCTGGGGGTCAGTTCTGCAAGACAGGGAGTGGTTTAGGGTCCCCAAAGAGAAGGATCTGCTGAGGGTCCTGTCCTCCCCAGCTGCCATCCCTGTGTGGGGACACTGAGCTGTCACCAGCACCCCAGGACAGAGAGGAGCCAGGCAGGAGCGAACCTGTGGCTGCACCTCATTTTTTAATCCAGGAATTTTGCCGCATTTGCCGTTCCAGAAGCTCCTGTGAGCACCACAGCCAGGCCTGCGCTCCAGATTTCATTTCAGTGTGGAAGATGGAAGAATTGCTGCCCGATTTTGTGCGTGCACGAGGTTCCTGCAGCTCTGGAGGCAGTGGGCACACGGAGATGGAGGCTGTGCATCCCTGGCCCCGCAGTTCCCAGCTGCAGAGGGTCTGGGAGAGGCAGCAGGCAGGGCTGGGGCTGCCCAGGCGCTTTGGAGCGGTGGCTGTCACACAGAGCTGTGCAGGGTGGTGGGTGACAGAGCGGGACCCCCAATGCCAGCCTGAGCCCCCACCACAGCTGGGAGGGTGAGGGATGGGACAGCTGTCCCTGTGCCACCTCCTGCAGCCCCGAGTGTCCCTGTCACCTGCCGGGGGCAGAGCGGGAGCTGCCAGCGCTTTGGTGTTTTGTGGAACACCAAAAGCCGGGTTTGAACGGGGCTGCGCTGCTCTGGGAGCCGGGATCTCTGCCTGGCACTTTGTTATTCCAACAAACCCCGCTCAGATGTTCCATATTGATGTGATGATTAACTGGAGCCGTGGTAAACCACAGGAAAGCGTTTGTCTGCAGGAGCCTGTGTGCCAGAACATGAGGCTGCTCCCAGCCCTGCCGGGATGCTGGGCCGGATGGATGGAGGAAACTCTGGCTCGAGGACAATTTTCCTGCATGAGCAAGCCTCACTTCGGGATATTTGCTATTTTTTCAGTCCTCCTTGCTTCCCAGGGGAGGCTGTCCTTGCTTTCATCACCTCCCTCAGGAGCCTGGCACGGCGCACGGAGGGTCGGACGGAGCCAAGGAGATGGGAATGTTTGCAGAGGATCTGATCCCTCACTCGGGGAGTGATCCAGTCCCCCGTGCTCAGCACAGCTTGTCCTCCTCAGATGTTAATGAGGTTCTTCCAGCAGCAAAGCCAAGCCCACCGCAAAGGTTGCCTGGATCAGGGTTGAAGGGGCTCTCTCGGCGTGCATCTGCAGTGCCGTAATTAAATAATCCCCTCGTAGCCATGGCAACGTTGTCTCCGTGTCCTCTCCCACTCGCTGCTTCTCTGCCAGAACTTCCAGGCGTTGATTTGGTTCTGACAGGCTGGCAGGGGCTCTGGGAGCCCTCCCTGCGCTGCTGGGCTGTGTGGGAGAGCAGAGCTGCTCCTGCAGAGCTGTCCCTCGCCTGCTCTGTGCTTCCTGGGATGGCTGCTGGAGCCAACCCCACCCTGGGAGCTCCTCAGCATCCTGGGGGTGCCCCTCGGTTGTCTGTGGCTGAAGCTGCCCCTTTCCCCTCTCCTGTGTCCTGGCTCTGCCCCGTGGGTGCATTTCCCACGTCCTCCTGGTCCTTCCACCCCTCGGTGTGTCTGAGGCCTCCGCAGGGCAGGAGCTGCAGTTTCCAGGGGTTTCCAGGGATTTCTGCAGCCCGAGGCCGTGCCCAGGTGTCTGGCTCAGCAAAGCCAGAGCATTCCCATGGCTGCACACTGGGATTCTCCTTGGCAGAGGTGCCCAGCGGGATGTTCCACCTGGAGCTCTGCACGGAGCCGCAGGAGGAGGAGGAGGAGCGGGAAGAGGAGTCTGTCAAACTTTTTACAGCCCTCTGGGAAAGTCTGACTTTGTTTTCCCTGTCACCCTGACACATTAATGGCTGCAGCTGAGGCGTCCTCCTTGCTCCTTCCCACACTTTTTCACGTCTCCTGCCCCAGCACAAAGCGGAGTTTTCTCATGAATAAAGGAAAGAATCAAATCTCATTGGAAAGTTCATCAACTTTGGGCTCCTGCTCAGTGAGTGATAGATGGCTTTAATTACACTGAACTAGTTGGCATCTCTACTCCACTCCCCAAAGTCATTAAAAATAGATTTTCTGTTTGAACTCCAGCCCCCTGAGGGGTTTGTGGGCAGCCTGCCGTGGCTGTGAGATGCTCCAGGGGCTGTCTCCAGCCAGGGGAGGTCACAGGCCTGGGCTGGTAGCACGCAAAAGCTGTGGAAACTTTGCTTTGGCTGTTTATTTTAGGTATTTATTTATTTGTTTGTTTGTTTGATTGTTCAGAACTGGTTTCTTGCACTTATTTCCTCCATGGACTGGCAGAGTTGGAATTCGTGTGCTTTGGAGAGCCTGTATTGATTTTTTTTTTTAATTTATTTTATTTTTTAATTTTGTTTTGCTGATGTTATGGGTCAGGCAGCCAGGGACAGTAATAATGAGGATTTATCATTTTAATGGTTGAGCAGCAGGTTTGTTTTGCAGGGAGGAGAGGAAGAGAGGGCTGGGGGCAGCAGGGCTGTGCCCTCAGGAGATCCCCCAGCAGTGCTGGATTCTTGGCTTTTGTCCTTCCCACAGATGCTCCTCCAGAGACATTGTTCCAAACCTCTGTGTGGTTTTTAAAGAATTATCGTGTGCAGAAGCCGCAGCTTCTGAGCAGAAAAAGAAACGAAGCGCTCGACATCAAATCATCTCTAATGAACTCTTATTCACATAATTCCAATCCTCCGTTATTTATAGAGCGCAGCGAGAGCATCCAGCTCCTCACAAACACGAAACAAGCCCTGAGCTGCATTTAAATCACGGATCCTGCCAAGCCTCCCTTTGTGGGTGCGAGCAGGGGGATGGCAGTGCTGGGGGGTTCTGGGGACCCTCCAGGCTGGGCTGGTTTAGGGGAGACCCAGCGGCTCCCTGGGTGCATCCTGTGCTGGCTGGTGCCTCCCAGCGGGAATGCTGAGAGCCGTGGGATGTTTGTTTGCTTTGGAAAACATGGTTTGATTCTGGTTCTGTGGCCGGGAGCAGCGTGGTGCCTGCAGCACTGCTCTGCTCTGCTCTGCTCTGCTCTGCTCTGCTCTGTCCTGCTCTGTCCTGCTCTGCTCTGTCCTGTCCTGCTCTGCCCTGCTCTGCTCTGCTCTGTCCTGTCCTGCTCTGTCCTGCTCTGTCCTGCTCTGCTCTGTCCTGCTCTGCTCTGTCCTGTTCTGTCCTGCTCTGCTCTGCTCTGTCCTGCTCTGCTCTGCTCTGCTCTGTCCTGCTCTGCTCTGCTCTGTCCTGCTCTGCTCTGCTCTGCTCTGTCCTGCTCTGCTCTGCTCTGTCCTGCTCTGCTCTGCTCTGTCCTGCTCTGCCCTGCTCTGCTCTGCTCTATCCTGCTCTGCTCTGCTCTGCTCTGCTCTGCTCTGCTCTGTCCTGCTCTGCTCTGTCCTGCTCTGCTCTGCTCTGCTCTGCTCTGTCCTGTTCTGTCCTGCTCCGTTCTGCTCTGTCCTGCTCTGCTCTGCTCTGTCCTGCTCTGCTCTGCTCTGCTCTGCTCTGTCCTGCTCTGTCCTGCTCTGCTCTGCTCTGCTCTGCTCTGCTCTGCTCTGTCCTGTTCTGTCCTGCTCCGTTCTGCTCTGTCCTGCTCTGCTCTGCCCTGCTCTGCTCTGTCCTGCTCTGCTCTGCCCTGCTCTGCTCTGTCCTGCTCTGTCCTGCTCTGTCCTGCTCTGCTCTGTCCTGCTCTGTCCTGCTCTGCTCTGTCCTGCTCTGTCCTGCTCTGTCCTGCTCTGCTCTGTCCTGCTCTGCTCTGTCCTGCTCTGCTCTGCTCTGCTCTGTCCTGCTCTGCTCTGTCCTGCTCTGTCCTGTTCTGTCCTGCTCTGCTCTGCTCTGCTCTGTCCTGCTCTGCTCTGTCCTGCTCTGCTCTGCTCTGTTCTGTCCTGCTCTGCTCTGCCCTGCTCTGCTCTGTCCTGCTCTGTCCTGCTCTGCTCTGCTCTGCTCTGCTCTGTCCTGCTCTGTCCTGTTCTGTCCTGCTCTGCTCTGTCCTGGGCTGGGGGAGCAGTGTCCTGCAGTCCTGGGGGGCTGCTCCTGCCACCAGGCCCCCACCCCACCTGTCAGGTGTGTTCTGTTCCTTGGAAAAGAGAGGCGAAGCAGCAAACCCACCCTGTGAGGGCACCCCAGGAATCAAACCCGAGCCCTTCATTTCCACCTCTGACCCTGAATTTCTCTTCTCCATTCCCAAAGCTTTTCCACCCAGCACGGCCTGAAGGAATTCCCAGCTCTGCCCCATTCCCAGGGTCCCAAACCGAGCCCTCCACCCACCCCAGGGGCTCCACCTCGGCCAGAAAACGCCAACCCCGCTCTTCCCCGGGCGATTTCTGTTCCAGGAAAAGCTGTTGAGTGGGGCTGAGGAAACAAGAAGAATAGCAGCCCTATTGGTGTCGGACTCGGAGAGGAACTGGGTTCTCACTGTGTCAACAGCACTTGGCGTGACAGTGGCCGTTGTTTGGGGAGACACTGCTCCTTTCAGAGCCGGCTGCTGGGAGCCGGGTGCTGTTTTGACGGACACAGCCAGAGCCATCCAACACTTGTTTCAATTCCCAGCCAGTTGCAGGCACCGCTGCTGGGGCCCGAGCCCTGCGGGGAGGCTGGGCCAGGATTATCTGCAGCTTTCGATGGGGGAAATGGGAATAGAATCACGGAATCGCGGGATGGCGAGGGCTGGAGGGGAGGTTAAAGATCATCTGGCTCCTTCCACCGTCCTGGGCTGTTCTGAGCTCTGTCCAGCCTGGCTTTGAGCACCTCCAGGGACAGGGAGTCCACAATCTCTTGAGCAACCTGTTCCAGTGCCTCCCAACCCCACAGGAAGGAATTTCTTCTGGAATTCTCTAGAGGGACGCTACAGGAGCTCGAGACAGGGGATGCAGACCCACCCTGCTGCTGGAGGCAGCAAAGTGAGGGTTGGAAAGGTTAAAGTGGTTAAAAAGGTTGAAAATGTCATTGCTGGAGCCAAGCAGTGCCCTGTGGTGTGGATTTGAAGCGTTTGGGGGTTTCAGGGCTGGTAAATAGGTCAGGAGTGTGTGTCACACCCTGTGTGCTGTGAGAGGAGAGGGGTTTACAGCAGCACCTGGGCTGCTCCCAGCTGTGCTCCCCTCTGTGGCATCCCTGCCTGGGAGGGACACGAGCCCCCCGTGGCTCAGGCCTGGGGGCTCAGAGTGGCCAGAGCAGTGAAACACCCACCCAGACTAAACAAACTGCCAAAATCCAGTGAATTATTCCCTGCAGCAGCTCCCCCGGGAGATGGATGAGGCAGCAAAGCGTAAATCAGGGAGAGGGCTCAGCTCCAGCCCCAGGGGAGGCTCTGGCCACTGTGGGAGCCCAGCTGGGGCTCTGCGTGCCCAGGGCTCACCCAAGGGACGGGCTGACCTCATGTCTCAGCCTCCAGCAATTCCTACTCTTGGATTTTGGAACAAATTCATTTCAGGCCGTGCTTTCCTGTGGTGTTCCGTGGCTGTGAGGGGGAAGCAGGAGCTGGGGGAGCAGCACTGAGTGTGTGTGGTTCCCTTGCAGGTGTCCAGGGTGCCTGTGGAGTCCTGTGAGCAGTACACGACCTGCCAGGAGTGCCTGAGCTCGGGGGATCCCCACTGTGGCTGGTGCTCCCTCCACCACATGTAAGTCCAGCCTTGGCCTTGTCCCGCTGATAAAAGTGTCTTTCAAAACTTCCCAAACACAAAACAAATTAGGCTGAAGATCCTCAAATCCATTCTCCTCTCCTTTGGCCATTCCCTGCATCCCAGCTCGGGTACCACTGGAGATCCCTGAGCTCCCGGGGAGAGGTGAAGGGTGAAGTGGGCACGATGGAAAACCAGAATTTAAACTGGTGGGAACGGGGGCCTGGTGCTTTGCACACCCCTCCTGGTGTTTTACACCCTCCTGCTCTACAGACTGCAAATCCCAAATCACAGAATGCAAATCCCAAATCACAGAATGCAAATCCCAAATTACTGACTGCAAATCCCAAATCACAGAATGCAAATCCCAAATTACAGACTGCAAATCCCAAATTACGTGGAGTTTTTAAAGGCAGCAGCAGACGAGACCGGGTGAGTGGGGCTCTGCTCCCAGCGAGGTGACGGCAGCAGGGCAGAGCACGGAGCTGTTTTAGAAGCCCCAGGAAGGAAGATTTCAATCCTGAGATTTCAATCCTGAGATTTCAATCCTGAGATTTAAATCCTGAGGTTTAAATTCTGAGATTTCAGTCCTGAGATTTAAATTCTGAGATTTCAGTCCTGAGATTTCAATTCTGAGATTTAAATCCTGGGGTTTAAATCCTGAGATTTCAATCCTGAGATTTAAATCCTGAGATTTCAGTCCTGAGATTTCAGTCCTGAGATTTAAATCCTGAGATTTAAATCCTGAGATTTCAATCCTGAGATTTCAGTCCTGAGATTTAAATCCTGAGATTTCAGTCCTGAGGTTTAAATCCTGAGATTTCAATCCTGAGATTTCAGTCCTGAGACTTCAATCCTGAGATTTAAATCCTGAGATTTCAATCCTGAGATTTAAATCCTGAGGTTTCAACCCTGCCAGGGGAGATGAGGGGGTCCCAGCCCCAGCAGCTCCCGGGGGGCTCCTGCAGCAGGGCTGGGAGCTGCAGCCCCCTCACAGCGCCCAGCACAGAGGGCTGAGGGTGCCTTTCTCCAGGGGAACTCCAGGAAATTCTCTCTGCATTCAGGAGGTGTCCGTGCCCTTCCTCTCTGTGCCCTGCCACAATAACCAGCACTTCCTAAGGCGGAAGGGAGACCACCGGGCACAGGAGCTCGGGGAGGAGGGGAGAGCCTGGAGGAGGCTGGAGCAGGGGAATAGAAATCCCTGGGGCCCCGTGCCAGCTCTGTGAGCGGCCCCAGAGCCTGAGCAGGGTTCAGGACCCGCACAGCAGCGCTTGGCCTCCTGCCTGAGGAGCAGGTGCTGGAGGGGAGCGGGGAACTGCAGGCTCCTCCGCAAATCCGGCCTGGATTCGGGGCTTTGGGGGGCACAGCTGCTCCCCACGGCGGGGCTGGATCGTGGGAGGTGCAGGAGTGTCCTTTTTCCTGGACTTTTAGATGTGGGTTCTTTTTCCCTTTGAACTGAAGATTGATGACAGGGAGGCAGGTTTTTTCTCTCGTTCGGTCTTCGTTGTTTATTTTTTCTTGTCAGTAATACAAGGTACAGGGAGCTATGTGCACTATGATAAAGGAGGGTAAAATGGCTAACAAAGATCTTCTTCAAGGTCTTTTATATGTCCATTTACCCAATTAACAGATGCCAACTAAATTATTTTCTTTACTGACCCAATGTCCCAACACCTGTGTGATGCACTGTGGCATTTTCTACCCAATCACCTACTACTACCCAAAAACCCCTAGGAGAAGAACATGAAGAAGAAAGAAGAAGGATAAGGGACAACACTCTAAATCCTCCATCTTGTCTTCGGTTCTCTAAACTACTTTAAACTTTAAACCTCAACCCATTCACCCAGTGATTTAAAAACTTTCTAATTTACACATTTACCTTTCTTATCTAACTTTAGCATTTGTTTTCATGTATCATCATGAAAACATGCACATGAATTTCATATTATATGAAGTTCAGTGTTTCCCCGAATCCCAGAACTAAACACCAAAAACAAGGACACACAGTCTGTATCTCAGACTCCAACACAGGAGGAGCAGCTCAGCCCCTGAGCATCCCACAGGCTCCTCTCAGGGAGGGGCTGGGGGTAGCAGCAGAGCTCTGAGCATCCCCCAGCAGCACTCCAGGGCGCTCTGGGCATCCTTTGGGGGTTTTCAGCGTTTTTTCCTTGCTGAGCCAGCCTGTCCAGCCCTACAGCTGAGCACCCTTGGCTCAGTCATGTCCCAAAGCCTCCACTGTCACAGCCCCTCGGTCAGGAGGGGATCATTTCCATCCCTGGGGCAGCAGGGTGGGCAGGGGGTGCTGCAGCAGGAGCTGTGCTGCCAGCGCTGCTGCTCCTGCTGCAGCTCCTCTGCAAGGATCAGCGAGCACTCCCCTCGTGCTAATGAGCTGCATCTCCACAAGCCACCTGGGATGCAGGTAAAGGTTGTTATCTTCATTTTGCAGAGACAAAACCCTCAATGACAAGAGGAGAGAGAAGTGTCATTTCCTCTGCCCTTTTGGCCATGACATTTCAGCATTAACCTATTCCCAACAAGGGCCCCTCCCCGTGGGATTTCTCAGCTCTCCCTTCAACCATCTGCGCTTTGGAGCAGTGATCGTTTTTCAGCTTTTATTTTTTAAGCAGTAAATAATTGTGTTTATCTTGCTGCTCCTGGAAGCCTCTGTCACCTTCCTTTGGAGGCCCCAAGTGCTGGAGTGTTTGTGTTTCATTTGTCATCAGTCCCCTTTCGTTCTCACACCTTCCTGCTGCCAGCTGCTCCCTGCTGCTGGGTCAGGGCTGAGGCTCACACCGTGCCCAGGGATGGCTGCAAGGGTGAGGGGAGGAGGAGGAGGAGGTGATTTCTTCATCCTCAGCATGGACAGAGGGATCCTTTGCTCTTTGGGAGCCATCAGAGGCCCCCAGGAGATTGTTACAGGATCTCTCCAGCCCAGTGGGATCTGAAGCCTTTGAGACTTCCCCGTGCTGCTCTCTGCGAGTGCCTTATTGTCTCCAGGCCTATTTATCTCTGTTGGGGCTGTTGCCATAAATAGGACGATAAAAAAGAGCCATTCCAGCGAGTCAATGAGATAAAGGCTCCAGTCAAGAGCTCACTTTAGGGCTATCTTAGAGATTCACTTAAACCTCGATATTTCTTCCTTTGGCACCATTCATATTTAGCTCCTTTATGCTCCAAAGGAAAAGGCACAAAAGGCAGAGGCTGAGGAGAGCAGCCCCAGCGTTTGTTGGGGATCACGGGGGTGGTTTGGAAAGGGAGAGTGCAAACTTCACTCACCTTCATCTGAAGCAAACAGCCTCACTCCCACTGCTCCACAGAATCCCACAATGCCTGGGCTCAAAGGGAGCTTGAGGGCGGATTTGTCACCTGCACCCCTGGCAGGGGGTGGGAGGGAAAGGATTTTCCCCAAGTGACACAAACCAGGAAACCCTGGAGGGATTCCAGGCTGGGCTGGAGCACTGAGGGTCCTCCCTCGTCCCCTGTGGGTGCTCTGCTGGAAGCAGCTGGACTTCTCCCTGCTCCCAGGACACCTGCAGCAGCAAACAGGGGTGGGGAGCCCTGCTGGAGCACACGGAGTGCGAGGAGCAGCCCCAGCCACCCTGGCTCGGGTCCCACTGCTGGGAATGGGCAGGAGCAGCAGCCAAGCTCCCATTCCTGGCTGGGCCTCACCCTCAGCTCCACCAGGAGATGATTTAGTGAGCTGTGTGGTTTTAATTAGGACAGAAGCATCGTCCTGTCCCTGCCTGTTACTGCTCTCTGGTTTGGCTCACGTGGAGATGCTGAGTCCTGGCTCACCCCACACCCCCAGCCCCTCCAGCTCATGGGACTGGCAGCTCTGCATCGTGTCCCAGTGCAGGAATTGCTCGTGCCATTCCCAGGCTTTGTGTTCTCACTGACCACAGAACATTTTCCAGCTCCCTTTGGCCCTAACCTGGTGCCCAAGACCCGCTCCCTGTGCGGGGCATGGCTGGGTCCTGCTGTGGAGCACCTCCCTGGGGTTTTGGGTGTGCTCTGGGTGCTCCTGGGTGGTGTTTGTGGTGCTTTGGGTGGTGTTTGAGGTGCTCTGAGTGCTCTGGGTGGTGTTTGCAGTGCTCTGAGTGCTCTGGGAGGTGTTTGTGGTGCTCTGAGTGCTTCTGGGTAGTGTTTGATGTCTCTGTGTGGTTTTTGCAGTGCTCTGAGTGCTCTGAGTGGTGTTTGCAGTGCTCCTGTGTGGTTTTTGCGGTGCTCTGGGTGGTTTTTGCTGTTCTCTGAGTGCTCCTGTGTGGTTTTTGCTGTTCTCTGAGTGCTCCTGTGTGGTTTTTGCTGTTCTCTGAGTGCTCCTGTGTGGTTTTTGCTGTTCTCTGAGTGCTCCTGTGTGGCAGGTGCTCCCCGAGGGACCGGTGTGAGCGGGCAGAGGAGCCGTTCCGCTTCGCAGGGAGCATCAGGCAGTGCCTGAGCGTGGCCGTGCAGCCCAGCAGCATCTCCGTGTCCGAGCACAGCCTCCCGGTGAGCAGGGCAGGGACAGGGCCCTGCAGGACCAGCTCTGTGTCCCCACCTTTCCCCCTTCCCCCTGGCACAAATGTTTTCTCATGAAGTCACGCTCGCAGAGGGACGGGGGAGCCAAGGGGTCACCCGAGACGGGGGAGAAGGTGGAGGGGGGTGGCAGAAACAGATTCCCCTTCTCCTGGTGCCTCAGCTCACATTTCCCTGGTTTCTGTAGCTGCTGAAAGGAAAGGCTTTGTTTCCCCAAAAGCTCCTCTGTGGGCTGTGCTGGGGCCTGGCTCTCTGAAGTTTCCCAGCTGTTGTTGCCCCACACCCCTGTGGCAGCTGGTCCTGCTGCCCCCCTTCCCGGGCTGCCCCAGCACCCCGTGGCAAAATGGTGTGGGGAGCAGGGACACGGCCTCCAGGCTCTGCCTTGCCCTGGGGACACTCCCCAGCTGTGTTGGGGACACTCCCCAGGTGTGCTGGGGACACTGGGGACCTGCTCCTCCCAGGCCAGGTGTCCCCCGTTGCTGCAGGGGGAGGGAGGTGGTTGGAGCTCAGGGCTTTGGGGACGGTCACTGCAGCTCTCAGGGTCCTGGCACAGGCACTGAGGGTGGCAGAGCTCCTGTAGAGCAACCAGGGGACAAAAATCTGCCACTGCCACCTCTCCTGACCTGCAGCACCCCAAGGCTCAGCAAGGTGGGTTTGTGTCCACAAAGAACATCCTCGCCTTCCTTTTTCCTCCTCCCTCCCCCATGAAAGGGCAGCTGGCCACCAATTGTGGGCAGGTGCTGATTTGAGAGGGTCGTTTTGGCAGGGAAAGCAGCCAGGGCTGGGAATTGGAGGGAGGTTTGGGTGTCTCTGCCTGCTCACAGCTCTGTTTTCCCCTCCCTGCTGCAGCTCAGCCTGCGGGTGAGCGATGCTCCAGACCTGAGCGCCGGTGTCAGCTGCCTGTTCGGGAACCTGAGCGAGGTGGAGGGGCAGGTGTCGGGCAGCCAGGTGGTTTGTGTGTCACCAGCAGCCAAAGATGTCCCTGCCATCCCCGTGGATCAGGGTAAGTGACGGCTCCTGGGTGCCAGACAGTGCAGGGAGGCTTTGGGAGTATCAGCTGAGCTGAGCAGAGCCTTTGGGGCTGCTGCCAGAGAAATTCCTGCTGCTGTCAAAGCCTGTTGAGCCCAGGGAGCCTCATCCCTAGGAAATGCATCCCACACAGGGCAGGACGGGCTGGCAGCAGTGAGTGCCTGCCCTGTCCTTCCTCGCTCCTGTGCTGCCAGCTCCCAGCAGGGTGGGACAGGAGCTGCCTGTCCCCTCCAGGGTGGCTCACGGGTGGCCAGGAGCTCTCACCCTGCCAGACTGGCTCAGTCTGGGAAGCAGGAATCTCCCTAGGCCTGGCTCAGCACTCACGAGTAGGTGGCTGCAGTTTCTCTGATCCTTGGGTTGGCTCCTCATTAATGTCACCACTGTCACATTTTCTCTTCCTGTAACCGAAGCGCCGCTGGCTTGGAGCTCCTTTCCCCCCTGGCATCCTTCCAGCTGTCCCCAGTGCCTCCCTGGCCATGGCTTTGTGATTCTCAGGCATTTGATGGAGCCTGAGCCTTGGGGAACACTGCAGGGCCCTGGCAGCAGGGCCAGGATAGGCTTCCCCAGAGCACCCCAAAAGAACAATCTGCTCATCATTAACCCAGAGCTCGGGCTCCCGAGGAGCTCCACTGGTGCCTCGCTCGTTTCCAGCAGCAGGAAATAACTCCAGCTCCAGGAGATAATTCTGGGAGATGTGCCCAGGGAAGCTGTGGAGCTCAGTCACTGAAGGATGGAGCTGGATGGGGTTTGGAGCAACCTGGGATGGTGGATGGTGTCCCAGCCCATGGCAGGGGGTGGCACTGGGTCTTTGAGGATCCCTTCCAACCCAAACCCCTCCATGATCCCACGATTCTGCTCCTGGCTGTCTCTCAGTCTCACTTTTCATACCTGAGAGCGAATCAGTGAACAGGAGAGGTTCCAAATCCGTTCCAAGGCAGAGTTTGCCCCACATCTCTGGTGCATTTTGCCATCAGGGCTGGTGCTCTGGGGCATTTCTGGGCACAGGCAGCCGGGGTGCTGCAGGGCGGGCTGGGCGTGGGGGTCCTGCTGGTGGGAGGTGAAAACCCGAGCTCTGGTGGCTCAGCAGCGGGCAGGGGCAGCAGATCAGCCCAGGGTGCAGCTCTGACCAGATCTGCTCTGTCCCCAGACTGGTTCGGTGTCCTGCTCCAGCTCAAGTCCCGGGAGACGGGCAGGACCTTCGTCAGCACCGAGTTCAAGTTCTACAACTGCAGCGCCCACCAGCTGTGAGTGCTCCTTCCCTGCCCCAAACAGAGCCAAAAACAAACCCGGATTTGGGGAGTGGGCGCTGGGGACTGGATCTGGGGGGGTGGCACACACGGTACCGGGGTCAGGACACACACACGGTACCGGGGGTCAGAACACACACGGTACCGGGGTCAGGACACACACGGTACCGGGGTCAGGACACACACGGTACCAGGGTCAGAACACACACGGTACCAGGGTCAGAACACACACACGGTACCAGGGTCAGAACACACACACGGTACCAGGGTCAGGACACACACGGTACCGGGGTCAGGACACACACGGTACCGGGGTCAGGACACACACGGTACCAGGGTCAGGACACACACGGTACCGGGGTCAGAACACACACGGTACCGGGGTCAGAACACACACGGTACCAGGGTCAGGACACACACGGTACCAGGGTCAGAACACACACGGTACCAGGGTCAGAACACACACAGTGCCCGGGTCAGGGCACACACGGTACCGGGGTCAGGACACACACGGTACCGGGGTCAGAACACACACGGTACCGGGGTCAGGACACACACACGGTACCGGGGTCAGGACACACACGGTACCGGGGTCAGGACACACACGGTACCGGGGTCAGGACACACACGGTACCGGGGTCAGAACACACACGGTACCAGGGTCAGAACACCCACAGTGCCCGGGTCAGGACACACACGGTACCAGGGTCAGAACACACACGGTACCAGGGTCAGGACACACACGGTACCGGGGTCAGGACACACACACGGTACCAGGGTCAGGACACACACGGTACCGGGGTCAGGACACACACGGGTACCGGGGTCAGGACACACACGGTACCGGGGTCAGGACACACACAGTGCCCGGGTCAGGACACACACGGTACCGGGGTCGGGGCACACACGGTACCGGGGGTCGGGGCACACACGGTACCCGGGTCAGGACACACACGGTACCGGGGTCAGGACACACACGGTACCGGGGTCGGGGCACACACGGTTCCGGACCAGGGCAGCCCCTGGCCGGGCTCCTCGGCGCTCCGAGAGCCTCGGCAGAGCCAGGTGGAGCCAGCCGGGAACAACCTCAACCTGCTGGTGCCCCCAAGCTGTGCAATCCAGCAATGAGAAATCGGGAAGGGAAGGGAAGGGAAGGGAAGGGAAGGGAGGGAAGGGAAGGGAAGGGAAGGGAAGGGAAGGGAAGGGAAGGGAAGGGAAGGGAAGGGAAGGGAAGGGAAGGGAAGGGAAGGGAAGGGAAGGAAGGAAGGGAAGGGAAGGGAAGGGAAGGGAAGGGAAGGGAAGGGAAGGGAAGGGAAGGGAAGGGAAGGGAAGGGAAGGGAAGGAAGGGAAGGGAAGGGAAGGGAAGGGAAGGGAAGGGAAGGGAAGGGAAGGGAAGGGAAGGGAAGGGAAGGGAAGGGAAGGGAAGGAAGGGAAGGGAAGGGAAGGGAAGGGAAGGGAAGGGAAGGGAAGGGAAGGGAAGGGAAGGGAAGGGAAGGGAAGGGGTCTGAGGAGGGGGGATGTGGGCAGAGGAATGTGACGCTGTGACCCCATGGCTGGGGTGGCTCAGAGCTCAGGGCCGTGGGTTCTGTGTCCCCAGGGAGCTGCAGGTGGGACAGGGAACCTTCCTGTCAAGTGGCTTTTAGTAAGGACCTGATGGGGTGGGGAAAGAAGCAAAGGGGACAGCGGTCCTTGAGAAAGCTGGACGGGGATGGAAGAGCCGAGGTGGGGACCTGCTGTAAGCCTGGGAGCTCTGGATCCCTCTGGGATCCCTTGTCCTGCTGCCAGGCCTGGGGAGAGCTGGAAGCAGCAGCAGGAAACCACAGAAACCACGGAGCAGGGAGAGGTGCCAAACCAAACTAAAGCAAACCAAAGCACTGGCCTGGGTGGCCAGGGGGATCCTCCTCCCTCAGAGGGCAGCTGGGAGCACCACCAGCCCCTGCTGGGGATTCTGGAGGCCAGGCCAGGTGAGGTGAGGTGCTACAGACCCAAACAGGGACAGAAATGGGTCAGACAAATGAGCAATTAAACAAACTCGCTGTTCTCCCCAGACTGGCCTGTGCATGATCAGAATGAGCTCCCCTGGATATTGAGGTCACCGGGGATGCATCAGGAGAACACAACCGAGCCACTGCAGCTCGTTCTGGTGCAGCTCTCTGGAGCTCACACTGCTCTGTGTCCCTGCCTGCAGAGCTGCTCTCCTCCTCCTCCTCCTCCCCAGCCTCGTGCCTCAGGCCACGCTGTCACTTCCCTGGTGACATTTGTCTGCCTGCCCTGGCCTGGCTCCAGCACATCCCAGGCTCTTCCCTCTGCAGGCAGCACCAGAGTGCCAGAGCCACGAGCCATTCATGGCACCGAATCCACGGGCACAGCTGATCCCTGTGCCACCAAGAGCTGCCACGTGGCAGCAGGGGTGGCCTCGGAGATGCAGGAGGTGGCAACTGCCAGGGTTAGCAGCTGTCACAGCTCCTGTGGGACAAAACCCACCCAGCCACTCCGCTGGCAGCTGGGTCCCCTGGGGCTGAAAAGGGACTGTGTTCTTTCAAAAACATTTCATAAACAGTTATTTTTGCTTTCCCCAACATGAATCAAAAGCACTTGCTGCACCCTCTGCGCTCCAAGGCCAGGCAGAAGTGTTGCTGTTGACTTGAAGCATTCCTGACTCGTAGAACAACTGATCCCATTTTTGCCAGGCTTGCCTTCCTTTCTAGAAACCAAACCCTGGTGTCTGTGCAGTGCCCTGCTCTATTTTACACCAATCCAATGATGTGTAATAAATCCCAGTTTGCATTTCTAAGCAATGAATTGTGAGGCTGCCCCAGGTATGTCCTTGCAGCGTGTGTGTGTTTCCCCACACCTGCTCCTTGGTTTTTGCTGTATCAAAACCATCCTCCCCTCCAAAGAAATCATTTTCCAAGGAATCCTGGATTCCTGGCAGGGCCTGGGGATGGCTGCAGCCCTGCCAAGGTGCTGAGCCCTGTGCTAACCCCTCCTTTTTCCCCCCAGGTGCCTGTCCTGTGTGAACAGCGCTTTCCGCTGCCACTGGTGCAAGTACCGGAACCTCTGCACGCACGACCCCACCACCTGCTCCTTCCAGGAGGGACGGATCAACGTCTCCGAGGTACCACGCTGGGATTCTTCCCTTTATCCTCTGCTTTTCCAGCATAACCCACGCTCATGGGAGCTCTGCTGGCTTCCCCGGGGTGTCTGTGGTGTCCAAAGGGGCAGAAGCAGCTTCAAACGGAGGTGCTGCTGTCAGTTCTGTGACCTGAGCACCAGAGCTGACCCCTCCCCGGCTGTGTGGGAATGCCCAGGTTCATTAATTGCAATAATTAATTAGTGCTTTCCCCCAGGGGTGCCAGGGGCTCCTCAAAGCCTCTCCCAGCAGCTCTGCTCGCAGCCCTGGCACGCAGCGTCGCCTTTGTCCCACGCCAGCCTGGGGCTGCTCCGTGCCTCGTGCTGCCAGGGCTGGGATTTACAGCAGGACCCTCCTGTGGGCTGATGGAGGAGGGAATTTCCAAAGTGCACAGCCCCGGATTTTGGAAGAGGGAGCTGGTTTGGGTTCCAGCACCCTGGACCCGGAGCCGTCTCTCTTAGCAGTTCATAAAAGCTGTGCGGCTCCAATCCAAAAATGCTTTTAACACTTGGAAAGGCACAGCCTGTGAGTGGCTCTGCCAGCTCTCCTGTGTGTCCCAGGGCACAGGGATCCACAGAGGAAAGGGGTTTTTTAGCACAAATTCCTGGCTGAGCATTGCCAGGAACCCTTGGGCTGGGGTTTGTGCACTCCTTGTCCTGCCCGATGCCTCTGCCTGAAATGAGTGCAGGTCCTAAGGGGAAAATGGTTTAAAAGATGCTCTGGAAATCCTGAGAGTCCTGGGAAGTGGGAAAGGCAGCAGTGAGGACATCTGCAAATGTGAGAGAAGGAAAGGAGAGCAAGGTGTGCCCAATCCCAGACAAATCCCTGTCAGTGAGTGATGGTGATGGAGGAGAACAGAAGAGATCGGTCGGTGGTGTCAACACTGAGTTGTCAAAAGGAAGTGACTGAAGGTTTTCCCAGGCTGCTGCTGAACTGGGACTAAACTCTACTCTCGTGTCTCCCTGGCTAAAATGCTGCAGGAGGTTCAGAGGTAGAGGGGAGAGCGATTTATGAGCTGTGTGTGAGGACCTGGGTGGGAATCTGCAAATGCAAGGATGAGCAGCATGCCTGGGATGGGAGGGGATGGGAAGGAGAAACATCCACCCCAGGAACAAACCAAAGGCTTCCTCCAAACAGTTCAAAGTCAAGAAACTTCCTTTCACCTTATCAAGAGAAAGCAAAACCCTTTTCTTCTCCTTCTCTTGAGTGATGGGAGGTTTTCCTTCACACTCAAAGCATCCCTGTCCCTCCAGGCTGTTCTCAGGGTCTCCAACCCCAGGATCTCAGAAGTGTCTGACAAGTCCCTGCTGAAGGACAATCCCATTATCTCTGTTTTCCTCCTGGGAGCACCCAGGACTCGCCTGAGACCTCACAGAGGGAGAGAGAAGAGGAATTGGTATCCCTGGAAGTTCCTGCTGGGATCACAGGGCTGTCGTGTCTCCAAAGAGCTTCCTCTGTCATCTTCATCTTGCAGAGGTTGTTTCTTACCAGGCTTTGGGATCTCTCACACCTTCCTGCTGATTGCTTTTGATAAGGGCTGATGATAACGACACAATTTCTCTTCTGTCCATCATTCCTTCCCCAGACCTTTGAGCACAGGCAAAACCACCCCAAAGAAATGTGTTTGCTTACTCAAGAGCAATGAATTTCCTCTTCACACACAGCCTGGTGATAATGCCTTTGCTATGGGCTCTTCACCAACACAGAAATAAGTAAATGCCTCATGAAGAGTTTCCTCTCCTAAACCAATTCAGATCACAATGTTCTCATTGTGTCACGGCCTGATGTATTAGGAAATTGTTTGTGCTTAGCCTGGCTCCCTCCCCAGCAGAGCCAGTGGTGTTTGGAGCTGGTGATCTCCGTGTCTGTGCCCTACTTTCGGTCCCCTGTGCCTCTCCTTACGTAAGGTTTACACACACGTGTTCACACGGGCCTGCAAACTCGCTCGGCATCTTTATATTTAATTTAAGGGAAAAATATCTTGAATATTCCCTTTTAGTCCTGGCCCATCAGAATCGGCGTCCCCGAGGGATTGGATGTGTAACAAGCTCCCTTTGATGCTCCCAGGAGTTGTGTGTCTGGAGGAGGAACAGGAGCTCAGAGCCTCAGCCACTTCAGGAGGAGATGGGGAGAGAAATTCCCTCCTGGTGAGCAGTGCTCTGCTCCTTGCAGGCTCCTGCCCGAGCTGAGCTCTGCCCTCTGGCCCTGCCTTCCATGGAAATACACCCAGAGAGCTTCTCTCATCCACCTGCCCTGCTCAGATCCAAGGGCAGAGCTCAGGGGAGAGCTCTGGGGTGCAGAGCTGGAGTGCAGAGCAAGCCCTGAAGGCGGGTGGGTGCTTTAGGAAAAGTGAAAATCTTTTTTCACATGGTTTTTTCACATGGACATGGTTTGGGGTCCCTGGGCAATGGACACAGAGCCTTTCACAGCCTCTGCAGCACAGGGATCCTGCAGGACAGAGCTGGCTGCTCCTGCCATCCTCCCTCTCACGGGAATTTCTGAGATGGGGGAGCTCCTCTGAGCTCTCCATTTCCAGGTAACCAATTAGGAGTTAATAATTAGAGGAGCAATCCTTTTCCCATCCTTTTCCTGGTCAGTCTTCACTGTCAGCAGAAGGTGCCTGCTCAGACCTTGCTCCCACTAAATCAGGATTTCTCCAAGAGGTTCTCATGGGTGTGGAGCACCGATTGTCCCACTTTACAGAGCTCCAGATCAAGGCACTGATACCATTTTAATGTGTCTGATGTGGTTTGGTTTGTGTGTGTGTGTGAGGTTTTGTGATGCCTCTCTCTAAACATCTCAAACTTCTGAATGAGGAGGACTGTGGATGCATAAACATCCTTACACCCCATCCCAGAGGAGAGCTGGAACCAAATAAATCCTCTTAGCTGCCCAGAATGTGGGAGCCCGTCCCTCTTTGATGTCGGGTGTGTGCTGAAAATGCCATTTCCACAGGAGGGACAAGGTCTGGGGACAGAGGGTTTCAGAGGGGGGATTTCAGTGCCCTTGCCACTCCTTTCAATTCCCACTGATTTTATGGCAAAATAAAATTGCCCCAGGCTGTGCCCTCGGCTGCTGAGTGCTGCTTGAAGGGAACAAAACAACATCAGCCCATCCTCGTGCCTGTGCTGACAATCCCCATCCCAGATGTGCGGGAGGTGACTCCGAGCCGCATCTCAGGCCACCAAAATCAGCCAATGCAGGGCCACTCCTGACTTTGGGGAGACACCTTGGGCTGAAATAGGGACAAAAAGCCCGGTTTCAGCAAAATTCCCTCAGCTGCGAGCTGTGGAGGTGCTTTTCTCATCCGTGGTGTGGATGTTTGGTGCTCAGAGGGAAGGAGCCAGGTGGGAAGGGCTGCAGGGAGCAGAGGGAGATGTTCCTGCCTGTGACCTGTCCCTGTCCTCACCTCTGGCACACCGAGGGTTGTGCACAGCAGGGAAAGATGCTCTCCACGCCTGTAAATATCCCCCTGCCCCCCAGATTGATGGAGAGGACCCGGGTTCCAACACGTGCTGATGGTGTGGGGAAGGAATTTACCAGGCTGGGCTCCAGCTGCCTTCCTTTCATCTCTGGTTTCTAAGGAACGGGGGCTGCTCTCCTTTCCAGTGGCACAAATGAAGGATAATGTGTTTCCCTGAGTGACAGGGACTGTAATTTATATCATTGGGAACACAACTGTGAACCAGGGGTTTACATTCACGTGCCAGATCGGGTTATGTTTATAACTTTAAAATAACGCGTAGCGAGTTAACGTTCGGGGAGAGTTTGCGGGGGCTTTTTGAAGATGAAAAGTACAAAACCAGTCTATTTTCTGCCATTTGGGCTAAATCCCGTAGTCAGAAGAATTGCCTGCCATTTGTAGGCAATTTTTTTTTTTTCTCCAAATAAGAGCAAGGAGGTTTGACCTACTAAAACTGCTCGGTTAAACACAAATAATAACCATGGGTGCTCTGTTCTGCTCCAGAGACAGCTGCAGAACGCGGGTCTTTAAGGTATTTATAGACCTTGGAGTCTTTGAGGCTAAAAAGTGTTGGAGAAGCATAAAATGTCTTTGTAAATTGTGTGTGCTGATACTTCACAGGCAGAATATTCCCCGAGAGTCTGTGCCACTCCGGCATCGGAGCCTTGTCTTCCTCCGGCAGATCTGATCCGTGTTTATTCTGGCGCAGGGAAGTCAAGGGGGATAATGAGAGGATTCTGCGTGTTTGTTTAGCGAGAGGAGGCGATAATGGCCTTTCTAACTCGCTGCAGGATTTACCTCTCATGAATTAAAAAACAAAGTAAACTGATTATGGAGCAGGTTGCGTGTTCCGCCGCCTTTATTCGGGTTTTTCTGGGTGTTTCTCGCTCGTGCTGGGCAGGGAAGGCAGGATGGGGCACCCAGCCCTGGCAGAGAGGGGACAGGAGGGACCGTGGATGCTGCCGAGCCCATCCCAGCTCGGTGGGAAATTCCTCTAAAGGGAATCAGCATCCCCAGAGGCGCTGCTGGAGCTGGTGAGAAACCCCCAAGAAAATCATTTAAAAGCACTGGTTTTTGGGCCAGGGAGATGCTGGGAGAGGCGATGGAGGGACAAAGCACCCTGGCAGGCTGTGCTCCTGCAGCAGCACCCCCGGGAGAGCCAGAACCCACCCGGGGGCTGTGGCTGCAGGGATTTGGGGGTGCAGGAACTGGGGTTTGCAAGGATTTAGGGTGCACGGAGGTGGCTGTGCAGGGATTGGGGTGCAGGGACTTGGGTTTTCAGGAATTTGGGGTTAAGGGACACGTCTGTACAGGGATTTGGGTGCAGAAACTTGAGTTTTCAGGAATTTGAGGTTAAGGGACATGTCTGTACAGGGACTTGGGTGCAGGGACATGTCTGTGCAGGGATTTGAGTGCAGGAATTTGGGTTTTCAGGGATTTGGGGGTGCAGAAACTTGAGTTTTCAGGAATTTGGGGTTAAGGGACATGTCTGTACAGGGACTTGGGTGCAGGGACATGTCTGTGCAAGGATTTGAGTGCAGAAACTTGAGTTTTCAGGAATTTGGGTGCAGGGACATGTCTGTGCAGGGATTTGGGGTTAAAGGACATCTCTGTGCACGGATTTGGGTGCAGGAACTTGGCTTTTCAGGGATTTGGGTGCAGGAACTTGGCTTTTCAGGGATTTGGGGTGCAGGAACTTGGCTTTTCAGGGATTTGGGGTGCAGGGACATCTCTGTGCAAGGATTTGGGTGCAGGAACTTGGCTTTTCAGGGATTTGGGGTGCAGGCTTGTGGGTGCACATCACTGCAGCAGCAATTTCAGAAACAAACTGGAAAAGGAAAAGCCCTGGAAAAACTGAGCACCGAGGCTGGAAATGGCTCACAGGGGCTCCAGAGGATGTGCAGGGTCTGAGCTGACCCCAACCCTCCCCGGCCCCTCAGCTCCACTGGCTCAGCTGAGAAATTCAGCAGTGCCTGCCTGCAGCAGTGAGGCTCCCCCCCAGCATCCTGGGTTTTCCAGAGTCTGGCATCTTCCTACGGATCTCTCCATCCCAAAATGTGGATCCCTTATTAGAGTGATCAGTGCAGCTGTCAGCCAGCACCGAGGGGCTGCCTCGCTTCTGCTCAGCCTTCCTTGCTCACCCCACAATCCCAATGTGACATTTTCCTTCCTCTGGAACCAAAGGAATGAACAACAACAACAACAAAAAAATTAAATTTATTTTGCCCCACTCGTCTCTAATGATGGCAGAACAATTTTTGCTGGCAGCATTTTCAGCACCAGGGAGCAGATCTGGGAATGGGATGTGTGGGAAGGCAGGAGCCTTTCTTTAGCAGTCGCCTCACGGAGGGAGCTGGCCGGGAAGGATAATGGTCCATAACATATTCATTATTTTCAGGACTGTGCGCTGAACTTCTCCCACTGCTGATGCAAGTGGAGATTTTTTTGTTTTCAGTCATAATGGGGTGAAGGGTTCAGGCTCCAGGTTGCTTTTCCTTCCAAGGGATTTCACGGGCAGGAGCGAAGCCTCCTGTCCCCTGTTGGTGTTGGATGTGACTTTGAGGTGAAATGCAAAACCTCAGCCACAGGCAGGTGTTGAGTGGAAGGTGCCACGGGCGTGTGGTGCTTCAGAGAGCGAGGAATGGGCAGAGACAGCTTGGAAGAGCTGGATGGAAAATGCTGTGAGCCCAGGGAGTTTGCTGCTGGTGATCTGGGGCTGGATCCATGGTCCCAGGGTCAGTGGGAAGCAGGGAATGCCATTCCCTTCCAGCCTGTGCAGGAAAGGGCTTCCCTTCCCTGCCCAGCACAGCTGATGGGTTTGAAATCACTGCTGGCTGTTAATCCGTGAAAGTCCCTGTTAGAAATAAAATAAAATAAAATATATATAGGGAAAAGTGCCACTAAAAGGTTTATGAGGCTGCAGGTTCAGTCAGCGGCTCCTCCGGACCGGGGCAGCATCTGTTTCCCATTTCCAGCTCCTTGAGCCGCTGTGAAACAGCTTCCCATGGCTGGAGGGGAGCCTGCCTTGGGGAGGGGACATTTCCCCCTGGATCCCAGCAGGATCCTGGCCAGGCTGTCCTGGCATTGCCATCAGCAGCATTTCCTTTCATCCCCAGGCTGGGGGACAAAGGGATGCCAGTCTGGGATTTGGCAGAGGGAAGGTGTTTGTTCTAAATTCCTGCTTTAGTTTGGGATTAATCATTCAGTGTCAGGTGCTTACAGGTACTCAGGTACCTTGTTCCATTAGATCAAAGCAAATTAGAGCTGAGCAGAATGTAAATACAGCTGATGGTCAGAGCCTTTGTCTCGGTGTTTTGCAGTTCCTGGTGTGGAAATTGAAGAAAAATTGTATTTCCCAGTGTGGTGTGCAGAGATAACGTTTGGGAAGTTGAGATCTCACGGGGGAGATGTCACACAGTTACCAGGAGCTGATAAGTCACTTTTTTGTGGTCCATCTCAGGGTTTCATTTCGACATTCTGTTTGTGCTTGGGTGAACTGGAGATCTGCTCTTCTGTGCAATGGTGTCTCACAGAGTCACAGATGGTTTGGATGGGAAGGGATCCTAAAAACCATCTCATTCCACCCCCTGCTGTGGGCAAGGGACACCTTCCACTATCCCAGACTGCTCCAAGCCCCATCCAACCTGGCCTTGGACACTTCCAGGGATGAATTTCAAGGTCTCTTCCCACCCAAACCATTCTGTGATTTGGAGATAGAAGGAGCAGTTCAGGTCGGATTCTTTGCCCACCCAGCTCCAGAGGCACAAATCCCACCCAGGAAAACTCTGCCAGCCCCAGCACAGGAGCTGGGTGGGCGGTTCAGGAAGGCAGAGCTGGTGGAGCATGGAGAGGAGCAGGAGCAGAGAGAGCAGAATTTAATGTCACCTCAGAAATTAAAGGCACCTTGGCCTAATTTTACTGGGGTAAAGCAGAGCAGAACGGTGCCTGGTGGTGAGAGGGAAGCACATCCTGGGCTGATCCATCTCCCTGCGCTGCACGAGGGGTCTGAGGGGTGAAATGGGATTAGGAGAAGCCCCTGTGGCTGGGAACAGCCCATCCCCTTCCAGAGCAGGGGGCTCAGCAGGGCTGGAGCAGCTGATAAGGGGCTGAGCTCCTCAGCAGGGTACAGCAGGAGCTGCTGGCTCCACAGATAAAACCCGTGGGAAGTTCAGAGCGGGGAGGACACCTTGGATTTATCCCCAGAGAGGCTGTTCCTCCTTGAGCAGGGAGGAAATCAGTGCCAGCCCCAGGGCACGGGGGGCTCTGTGTCCTGCACTTCTCCTGCAGCTGGAATGGGCACTGCAGATGTGCTGGGACATCAGCCCAGACCTGCCACTCCTGCAGCTCCACTGATGCCTCCTCGGGCTCCCAAAAGCTCAGGCCAGACAGAATGAAGGGAATTAAAAGCAGTTGTATTTATTGAAGGGCTCCCAGGTACATTTTGGGCAGACAAAGCCCCTCCCAGGGCTTTGGTTTGGGTCAAGGGTTTTCACACATTTGGTCTATTTGGATGTTGGGGGTTAATCTTAATTACAGCTTCAGGTGATGAAGGAATTTACCCCAATTTGCTGCCCCCAGCTCACTTTTGTTTGCATTTCTCAGGCCTGGGGCAGTGAGGTGTCCTTGATCCCCAGGCCTGGAGAGGAATTGTTGTGTCTGCCCAAAATGGGGAAGCAGCAGCTGAGCCTGCCCGTGGAGTTTGGAGTTACACACGGAAGAACTGCGGGGTTACAAACACACGGGAAAGATCCAAGCTGCAAGCCGAAGGCATCACCAGCACACCCCACCCGTAACCTCCCCCCTTCTCTCCCTGCCAGGACTGCCCCCAGCTCTTCCCCACCGAGGAGATCCTGATCCCGGTGGGAGAGGTGAAGCCCATCACGCTGAAGGCCAGGAACCTCCCGCAGCCCCAGTCGGGCCAGAGGGGCTACGAGTGCGTGCTCAGCATCCAGGGCATCATCCACAGGGTGCCCGCCCTGCGCTTCAACAGCTCCAGCGTGCAGTGCCAGAACAGCTCGGTGAGAACGGGATGGAACGGGGCTGTCAGCCCCAAACCGCTGCAGGGAGGGTGGAAAATCCCTAATCCCCAACCCCAGGTGGGAAAACAGCCGTGAGGGGCTCAGAGGTGGGGAGGAGATGCCCTGGCTGGCGGTGAGGGGTCAGCCAGGGGAAGGGGAGGAGGAGGAGGAGGGAATTCGGGAGGAGGTGAGGCCAATTCACACACGGGGAGATAAGGAGAATCACAGAGCCCTTATCGGGGAGCTGTCAAATCCCAGGTCACGGTGGCTGGATGAATAGAGCAGGGAAGGAGGGGGAAAGGGAAACTGCAGGGGGAGAGGGGAATCACCGGCAGGGAGAGGGGAAACACCCAGGAGCAGGGCAGGATAATCCCCCTCCCCAGGACAGGGCTCAGCCTCACCATGGGCACCCCAAAATCACCCTGGTGGGCACCAAATGACAAATTCCAGCCCCCCTACCCTGACCCACAGCCAAATCTGTGTCTCCTGTGTCCCTTCACAGCTGGGGGATAAACAGGGACAAGCGAGGCCCTTCCTCTGCTCACCATGTGCTTGGAAAGGGCCCTGGGCAAACAGGGCACAGCCAGGTTGTTTTCGGCAGCAGAACAGGGTCCACTTGAATATTCAGTGCAGATGGTCTTAAATTGTTAATGAAGTTTTGAATTTTTAAAAGTTTTACTGGGTATTTATACATCACTGGCCGTCTTTGGGCCTCGCAGCTTGGTGGATAATAAATGTATTAATAGTATATAGTACTTTTCCTACCCAGAGTGATTTATAAGCATTAGAGAAGAACTTTTATTGCTGTTGGGCTGATAGGGAGTGGGAGGGGGAGGATGTGAGGGCCATTCTGGACTCTCAGCTGCTTGTTCCACACGAGCTGAATAAAACACAGGCAGGGTGAAGCAGTACAGTCAAACGTGAGTTCAAAGTGCACAGCTCCAGGGACAGGCAGAGCAGCCTGCCCTGCTTTAATCACCATTCCCTCGTCCCACAGAGGATGGCAATGCTCACTCACCTTTTGAAGTTCTTTTTAGCAGCTCTTGGCTGACCTAAAGAGAGCACCAGAGCGAGGCCTGGCCAGTGCTGGGTGTGGGAATGGGAATTTCAGCATCCACTGGGAATTCAGCTGGAGCATCCAGCCTCACTCAGCCACAGCCCCAGGATGTCCATAAGAAAGGGAATAATTCCAGCCAGGCTTGGATCCTAGAGCAGGCTGGAACAGTGGCAGGGGCTCTGCACCATCTATTTTTGCTCACCTGTGTCCTGTTCCACCTGCAGTGGGATTTTGGAGCTCCCAGTCCCCCTGGGGAGCACAAACTGGGCAAGAAGCAGCCTGAAGGCAGCAGTCGCAGTCTGGTTAACTGGAGGGGCTGTGTTGGTAAGCCAGAGACTGAGTGACGAGAGCAACCACTGTGAGTGGAGTAATTAATCTGTTACCTCTCACAAGGACTAGATCTGATTTAATTATCTCTTGCTGGTGAGGAGAAGGGACTCAAAGCAGAACCCTGGAGATGAAGTGTAAAAATGCGGTGTCTCAGGCACCAGCAGATGTTTCTATGCAGAGAATGAAGATGGTTTCTCTCAAAGAACCCTCTTTGTCTGTGAGTGTTGTCTTCCCAAGCATTTCATCCTGGATCTCACCCTGCAGTACCTCTATGATGGGATGGACATCAGCAACTTGGCCGTGGACTTTGCCGTGGTTTGGAACGGGAACTTCGTCATTGACAACCCGGAGAATCTGAAAGGTAAAATCTGCTTGAGTTGGCTTCAGCTCATGGTGGTGGGGGGCTGGAGAGGGGGCAGGGGTGGTGTGAGCCCTGAGGAGGAGAGCAGCTCCCTGCAGTGCTGGAGCTGCTCTCTGAGCCTTGGTTTAGGAATCCACCTGTGCAGGGGCACCTGCGGCTTGGGGAGCTGTGGTGGGCAACTCCAGGAGAAGCTCTGTCCTGAGGGGATCCCCCAATCCCAGCTGTGTCCTGAGGGGATCCCCCAATCCCAGCTGTGTCCTGAGGGGATCCCCCAATCCCAGCTTCACCCCAAGGGATCCCCCAATCCCAGTTTTACCCAAAGGGATCCCCCAATCCCAATATTACCCCAAAGGGATTCCCCAATCCCAGCTGTGTCCTGAGGGGATCCCCCAATCCCAGTTTTACCCCAAGGGGACCCCCCAATCCCAGCTGTACCCCACGGGGATCCCCCAATCCCAGTTTTATCCCAAGGGGATCCCTCAATCCCAATATTACCCCAAGGGGATCCACCAATCCCGGTTTTACCCCAAGGGATCCCCCAGTCCCAGTTTTATCCCAAGGGAATCCCCCAATCCCAGTTGCACCCCAAGGGAATACCTCAATCCCAATATTACCCCAAGGGGATCCCCCAATCCCAGCTGTGTCCTGAGGGAATCCCCCAATCCCAGTTTTACCCCAAGGGGATCCCTCAATCCCAGTTTTACCCCAAGGGGATCCCTCAATCCCAGTTTTACCCCAAAGGGATCCCCCAATCCCAGTTTTATCCCAAGGGGACCCCCCAATCCCAGCTGTATCCCAAGGGGATCCACCAATCCCAGCTTCACCCCAAGGGGATCCCCCAATCCCAGCTGTGTCCTGAGGGGATCCCCCAATCCCAGTTTTACCCCAAGGGAATCCCCCAATCCCAGCTGCACCCCAAGAGAATCCCCCAATCCCAGTTTTATCCCAAGGGGATCCCCCAGTCCCAGTTGTACCCCAAGGGGATCCCCCAGTCCCAGTTTTACCCCAAAGGGATCCCCCAATCCCAGCTGCACCCCAAGGGATCCCCCAATCCCAGCTGCACCCCAAGGTTATCCCTGACCCCGGCTGTGCCCCGCGGGAGCGCGGCCGTGTCCGATCGCGTTCTGTGTCCTCTCCCCTCAGTGCACCTGTACAAGTGCGCGGCGCAGCGCGAGAGCTGCGGGCTGTGCCTCAAGGCCGACCCCAAGTTCGAGTGCGGCTGGTGCAGCGGCGAGGCGCGGTGCACCCTGCGGCCCCACTGCGGCTCCCCCGGCGCACGGCCCTGGCTCCACTGGTCCAGCCACAACGTCAAGTGCTCCAACCCGCGCATCACCGAGGTGAGCCCCGCTCCTCCCTCCGCCCCAAAACCCTCCCAGCCCCGAGAAACGGGGACAAAACGTTCCCGGGAACGCGCTGGAACGCGGCCGGGTGTGCGGCCGCTGCCCCACGGGCGGCTCTCGCCCTGCCACCCGCGCAGGGTGACAGCGGGAACGCTAATTAAACAGGGAGCTCGTTAGTCTGGAGCTGGTGTTGCTGATGTTTCTGTTGAGCCCGCTGAGGGATGCAGAATGTGTCCCAGGAGCGTTTTCAGCGGTGGAGCTGCGCTCGCTCTGTTAGCGCTGCTTTGAGGAGTGACGCTCCTGCCAGCTGGGAGCGCAGGAAGGTTTGGGTTTGTCTGGTCATTAAATCCCCAAAAATCCCTCCCTTCCCTGGGCGTGTGCAACACACGAGGATCAGAGCTGGCTGCTGCACCAGAGCTGCTCAGCACCCAAAATCTGCCAGCTGAACCCAAGTGGGTGTGGAAGTCTCCTCTTAAATTAAATTAGTTCCTACAAAGGTTTAACTAAACTGGCTCAGCTCCCGTGGGAGGGAGGCATCAACCTCCTTCCATGGAGAGGAGGAAGCACTGGGGCAGGCTGGGGCTGGCAGGAGAACGAGGAGCAGGATCCATCCATCCTCAGGAGCGATAACACCAGGGGTGTTTAGGTATTTCTGCCTTAGGCCTTCAGCCCAGCAGTGTCCCACCTTTGCTGGGCAGGTGTTTCTCTGTTTCTCGAATGCAGTGTTTGTTTCTCTCATTCAGGTGTTTATTTCTCTCATTCAGGTGTTTGTTTCTCTCATTCAGGTGTTTATTTCTCTCATTCAGGTGTTTATTTCTCTCATTCAGGTGTTTATTTCTCTCATTCAGGTGTTTATTTCTCTCGTGCAGGTGTTTCTCTTGTGTGATGTTTGTTTCTCTCATTCAGGTGTTTGTTTCTCTCGTGCAGTGTTTTGTACAGGGCAGAGCAGAGCTGGTAGGAGGTGCTGGGGCTGGTTGTGCAGGGATGGGAAAGCATTAAAAAGGCTTGGAAACCTGTCCTTTCCCTGCTTGGTTTCTTTCCAAGTCCCAGCTGTCCTACCAGGAGATAAAATGATCCTTAAAGGCTTCCCTGGATATTCCCCTTGCCCTGCCACTGGGCACAACCCAAACTTTCCTTGCCCAAGTGCTGTTCTGCTGCACAAGGTTATGCCACAAGAAACAAAACAGCCTCCACTGAGATTTGCTTCCCCATAAACCATGCAGAAAGTTGTCAAGCCAAAGAAATCTTGGAATTATTTATCTGCCCCTCCTTGAGCTGGGCAGAGAAGGGGAAAAACGCTGAGCTCCAGCCACCAAGTGACTGCATGTGAGCAGTGCCAGGCTGGCTCCGGCAGCTGGCTGCAGGCAGGGCACTGCCACCAAGTGTTTTATCACTGTCCAACTTGAAAGCAATACTTTTGGGCTCTGTCCAAGGAGAAAAGAGCAGAGCTCTGCTGTTACAGATTTCTTGACTCCATCCCCGGGTCTGTGTCTCAGCCCTCAGAGTGAGGCTGTGGAGGAGACCATGAGACGTTCACAGTTTTTGTTGCTGTTGGGTCCTTTCCCAACTTTGGGGTTTTCTCAGGGTTTTGGGTTCCATTTTGCAATGCCCAGGGCTGCAGAGCTGTGCAGCTGGGAGGACACCCTGCCCTGCTGGCACTGTCCTGGCCCTGGCACTGGTGGCACGTCCCCCATGCCCTGGGCGCCAGCAGTGACAGGACAGGGTTTGCTCTCATACTGGAGCTCACACTGCAGCCTCAATTACCCAGAGTAAAAAAGGCTTTATTAAGAGCTGGTTTCCACTCCTCCTGCTTCATCTGGCCAGGTTCATTCTTTGTGACCAGCCTGGGGTCAAGGGCCTGGCTCCCAGGCGCCAGTGCCTTCGGGGGATGCATAAATAAGAAGAGATTGTGTCTTAATAGTTCTTAAAGTAAATGAGCAGTGGGGTATTTGCAGTGCTTTCACTTTGTGAGAGGCTCAGCCCTCCCCAGCAATGTCCCCTCAGCAGCTTAAAACTTCCAGCCAGTCTGTGGCCTTAGCAATAAATAAATAAAAATCAGTTTTCTGGCGAGCAAGCGGCGCTCTGATCTCCTATTCATTTATTTGCAGGGCTCATTAATATAACATCAGTGCAACAAACAGCTGAAGGGGGGGCAGTGTCAGGCTGAATAATGGAGTCGCTCTGCTGAGATAACAATTAGGTTCTGAATGTGCCATCAGCTGAGGCAGGGACAAGGAGGGCTCATGCCGGGATGACAATGCTCATGTGCCGCTTCCCCGCTGGGCTCATCAGCTGGGATCCAGAGCTCAGGGCAGGAGAGGAAAAAGCACAAAGATGAAGGTGGATGGGGTCTGGGGAGGGGGCAGGGGCTGTGCCATTGATTGGGTGCTGTCTCTGCACCCCAGCAGATGCCAAGGGTGGCTGTGCAGGGCTCGTGGCTTCCCCCCAGCTCCCAGCAGCTCCCAGCCAGCCCCGGCTCCAGCTCTCCCCAGCTCCTCTCTGGCTTCTCCTGCAGGCAAAATGTTGCTTCATGTCAGAAAGGCTGGAAGATTGGAGCAGATAGACGTGACACTGAGAGCATTGATCCCTCAGTGCTGGAGCCGTGTCTTCTGCCACTGGGCTGGGGCTCCTGGATCCCTGGGATCCTTGGATTCCAGGCTCAGGGATCCCTTGGATTCCAACCTCAGGGATCCCTTGGATTCCAGGCTCAGGGATCTCTTGGATTCCAGGCTCAGGGATCCCTTGGATTCCAGGCTCAGGGATCCTTGGATTCCAGGCTCAGGAATCCTTGGATTCCAGGCTCAGGGATCCCTTGGATTCCAATCTCTGGGATCCTTGGATTCCAGGCTCAGGGATCCTTGGATTCCAGGCTCAGGAATCCTTGGATTCCAGGCTCAGGGATACTTGGATTCCAACCTCAGGGATCCCTTGGATCCCAATCCCTGGGATCCTTGGATTCCAACCTCAGGGATCCTTGGATTCCAGGCTCAGGGATCCCTTGGATTCCAGGCTCAGGGATCCTTGTTTTCCAGCCTTGGGGGTCCCCAGCTTGGTTTCAAGTAAAAAGCAGCACCAAGAGAAGTTCTCTGCAGCATCTGCAGCCCTTCCCTGACCAAGGACAGGGTGTGAGGGTGACCAAGCTGCTGCCACCCCCTCATCCCCGTGCCCAGCCCGTTTATGAAGGGTGCTGCACCCCTGACCCATCCTGCCCAGCACTGTTATGGCTCTGGACTGGGATTTGTCCCGTGCAGTGGGCAGAGGTGACCTGCTCGGAATAATTCTGCCTCCCACACCCTGCTCAGATCTCAGTGATTTTCAAGCTGCTCTGGTTTAGCAAACAACCTGAAAAAACTTCAGCAGAGGTGCAGATTCCTAAACAGCAAATGTGCAATTGCTGGTAATGGCCTGGCTCTTTCTCAGCTGCCCTTTGCAGGTCCTTCCATCCTCCACAGAGCTCTAAGCGAAAAGCCAGTCTAGTGAAGTGATTTGCTTGAAATTGGGGAATATTTCTTGCTAATCCTGTCTGTCTCAGATCAGAAATCTGGACTGGCAGCCCTGCAGCCTGGGCAGCTCCCAGCACAGCCCAGCTGGGATTAAGGCAGACCACGGGCTGGCTGTGCTGGAGGTGCCTCATCCTCGCTCAGTGAGAAGCTCAGGGATGCTGCTCCGAGGGTCCCCAGCTCTGGGTGCACCGGGACCTTTAAGACTTATCTTCTTTCTGCGATTTTGACTGAATCTCTCCAGCTGTAATTAATTGAATGCATCTGTTCTAACCCTGGGGCTGCTTTATGGCACAGTTACTTCAAAACTGTTCAATTAGTGGCCACTAAAATCTAGGTCGAGTGGAGCTCCATATTGGGGATTTTCCAGGTCAGGACATTTTTAAAATACAGCATCAGCTCGGCTTTGTTCGGGGAGGCCGCTCGGCCCCGCTGCTTCTGCTCAGGTCAGGAAATGGCAAACGGTGACTCCTTGTTTTTGAGCAGTGATGAGACAATGAGCCCAGCGGAGTAAGTGCTCCAGTAAATGCATTTTAACATCCTCCAGAGCTGAGAAGGACAGTTGTAACTGTCAGCCGAGTTCAGGTGATTCCCAAGCAGTGATGTAAACACTACCAGGCCTCCAGGACTCGGTGTAACACAATCCAGCTCGGTTTTGCAGTGGGTTTATGGGCACGTCGAGCTTCCCGGAGCTAAATGATACAAGACAGGCCATGGTGTGAGTTACAGGGAACAGCAGCACAACAGGCAGTGCGTGGTGAATAAATTAAAAACCTCCGTCAGGCGGTGCAGGGGAGAGGAAAGTGGGAATTAAAGGATGTGGAGGAAGGAGGGGGTGGCTCGGTGGCTCTGGAGGGTGTGTGGAATTGGAATAACCTCAGCATGTGAGGCCAGAAATGGGACAGAATTCCCAGGGAAGTGATGCAGGTGGAACAGGCAGTGCTGGAGTCACCCTGGCAGAGCTCAAACACCAAGTGGACGTGGCCATGGGTTTAGTGGGGATGGTGGGATTCCATCTTGAAGATCCTGGGTGTCTTTTTGGAGATGCTCTGGGGAACTGGGGACCACAGGAGTGATGGGGACAGGGGGGGCAGGTCACAGGGATGTGGTGTGCTGGTGGCACTGGTGTTTGGCCACTTTCCTCACCCCTGGGAAGGTGGAAAAAACCAACCATCCCTCTGGAAACAGCAAGGAAAATGTTCTGAGGAGCTCAAGTTTTTTTGCCAAAGACAAGGGTGGAACAAAGAAGCGTAAACAAGATTTATCCATTAAATTAATTAAATTGCGTTATTATGGATTGTGTTTATTTATTAATAACAGCTGCAGCAGGGGGAAGATTAGAAACTCACCCAAGAGCAACAACAGAGCGGTGGCAGATTCAGGATAGCTGTCTGAGAGTCCTGGGTCCAAATTTTGTGACCATGCATTATTGAAATTTATACTCCTAATTGAAGAGGAGATCGTCCTTAATGCAAGTCCAGGGAAGCAGGGATGATTATGGCTGAGGCAGGCTATAAACAGGCAGCTTGAAAGCACATACCTCACCCTTTAACATTTTTAAGTCATTTGAGGTGCCAAGTCACTAATAAAAAGTGACATTAACATTCAGAGAACAGCCAAGGCAGAAGGTAAAGTTCTCCCAAGCACCAGGCTGCTTCTGGAAGGTGACTTACCCTGTTCTGGATAGGGAAGAGAGGAGCCAGCTTTGTCCTTCTGCACGGATTTCTGGGGAATGGCACTGCCCACTCTTCTTGGCCGGCTCAGGGACCTTGGAGTCCTCTCTTGGAGGAGCAGAGATGGATTTCAGCGTCCCTGGGCTCCTCCAGGACATCCAGGAGAGCCATGAGGGGGTGACCCTGGCTGGTTTGGCAGCAGGAGCGGGAGGAGGCTGCAGCACTCCCAGCACAAGTGTTTCCGAGGCAGGGGCTGAAGAAGGAGCGTGGTGGGGATGTCCCCTCACCTTCCCCCTGTTCTGTCTCCCTGCAGATCCTGACGGTGTCGGGGCCCCCGGAAGGAGGGACGAGGGTGACCATCCGTGGTGTGAACCTGGGCCTGGACTTCTCGGAGATCGCGCAGGGGGTGCAGGTGGCCGGGGTGCAGTGCACGCCCCTGCCCGAGCACTACGTCGTGGCCGAGCAGTGAGTGTCCCCTCAGCCATCCCCACCGCGGGTCCCCGGGGCTGGGCACCCCACAGGGCTCCTCCCTGACCTCCAGCCAACACTCAGGAGACCAAAACCTCACCCAGAGCCCAGTCCCCTGCAGGAAGGGCTGTGGAGGTGGCTGTGGGAAGGGATTCCTGCACGTTCCTGCACGTTCCTGCACATCCCCGCACTCTGGGCTCTCTGTGCAGGGGTTAAACAGCCCTTTAAGCTTTCATTAAATGTTCTGTTTCCTTCCACACCGCGGTTCCTGCTTGGCTAAGCACCTTTGCTGATGAGCACCTTGCTGCCGCTCCGCGCTCCCCATCCCACTTGGAATTCCGCCGGCGCCGCCGGCTGCGCGCAGCCATTTGTTAGGGGTGACAGCCCCGTAATCCGAGCGGGATTCATTTGTTTCACTAAGAAAAGTGTCAGCCCAAAAATTAGAAAACAGGCCCGTACCAGGGGCTGGGTGAACAAACCCCCCAGCGTGACCCCGCTCCTCTCCTGCCCCGTGGGGCTGTGCCGGGGAGCCAGGAGGGCGCTCAGAGGCTGCTGGGGGACGTTCGAGCAGGGTGGGACAGCAGAAAAGGTGATGTCTCCCCTTGGGTTGTGCCATCTCCTGCTGGGGAAGAGGACGGTGAACGGTGCCGTGGGAACGGGATGTGGAGGTGGCCAAGGTGCCATGGTGGGCCCAGCAGCACAGACCTGCCCCAGCTGAGGGAGCAGCTGCAGGGAGCTGTCCTCTGCTGGGAGATGCATTTGGTGGCTCCCACTGAGACCCCAGAGCAGGGCAAGGACCTGCCACCAGCAGCACGTGGTGGCGTTGGTTGGGTTCTGTCCACTCATGGTGGCGTTGGTTGGGTTCTGTCCACTCATGGTGATGTTGGTTGGGTTCTGTCCACTACATGGAGACATTGGTTGGGTTCTGTCCACTCCATGGTGGCGTTGGTTGGGTTCTGTCCACTCCATGGTGGTGTTGGTTGGGTTCTGTCCACTCCATGGTGGCGTTGGTTGGGTTCTGTCCACTCCATGGTGACATTGGTTGGGTTCTGTCCACTCCATGGTGACACTGGTTGGGTTCTGTCCACTCATGGTGGTGTTGGTTGGGTTCTGTCCACTACATGGAGACATTGGTTGGGTTTTGTCCACTCCATGGTGGCGTTGGTTGGGTTCTGTCCACTCGTGGTGGCGTTGGTTGGGTTACGTCCACTCCATGGTGACATTGGTTGGGTTCTGTCCACTACATGGAGACATTGGTTGGGTTTTGTCCATTCCTTGTGTTTCTTTCCCCATGGGGAAGGCAGAAGGGGCATTGCTGACCCCTCTGGAGCAGCGAGGGTCAGTGCAGGGTGCCAGGGAATCTGGGATCTCGGGATGGACAGTGCCTGGAGCTGCTGCAGGAGTGGCTCCAAGCGTGGCACCCATCCCCATCACTGCGAGCAGTCGGGGCTGTTCTGCTGAGCAGTACTTTGTTATACTTTATTTTTCAAATAAAGGATGGAAGATTATGAAATTATCCCCCTTTGATGGTATGAAACCCTGATTTTATAATCATGACTCTAATTACGGCTCTTGAGCTTTCAAAGTTTGTTAACATCATTAAAACATTTACCCTGGGCAGATAACAGCAAGCGTTTGCATGAGAGCTGCCTTTTAAAGATGAATACAGATAAAAGGACCCTCTTAAGGCTTCTGTGGGCAGACTGAATTCCAAGACTGTAATGACTCTGCCATATGCTCCAGCCCCGCAATCTATCAGCCAGCAATTAGGTTAATGTTGGTGAAAGGGCCACTTAGCCCGGCAATCAGCACCCCACAGCTCTGCCGAATGCAGCGCTTTGTAACAAGGTGCCTGCTGGGGATTTGGCTGGGATCGGGACTCAGACCAGGTGTGCCCGGTCACTTGTGCCCTGTCCCGTGCCCGTCCCTGCTCTGCTGGGCTGCAGCTGCTGCTCTGCTGGCAGAGATGAGAATTCGGTGTTTCCTTGGGGCAGAGAGAACCTCCCCTCTCTTCTCCTGCCCGTGGGGTGGCTGGAGTCACTTCCCAGGCTTTGTTTGCCCTGGCCCCAAGCTCAGAGTGGCCTCCTCTCCCCGCTGCTGGTCAGGAGGAGGAGGAGGAGGAGGAGGGATGAGGGAGAGGTGAAGGAATAACAGGCAGAGAGGCGCAGGGGCGATGTCTGGTTGAAAGGCAGAGCGAGGAGCACGTGGCAGAGGAAGGCTCAGAGCTGAGACGCTGCAATCCCTGCTCTCCAAAGGCAGCAGAGCTCTCCAGGCAGCCCCTTTTGATGTGCAGCAATGAGGACGTGCACGTTCCTCCCTTTACCAGCCTGTGTGTATTTCATCGGGCCTCCTGGCATCACCTGCGCACGCGAGCTGCAGCTTCTTTTTTCCTTCAGTCTTGGTGGTTTGTTTTATTTTACTTTTTATTTGCGGTGAATTTAATGCTGCTGAAGGCAGCTGGAACGCTGCCTCCCCAAATTGGGGCCTTTTATGTCTTTTTGTGTGATAGGCAGAGGAGTGAGAGCTTCTCTCCTCAGCCTCAGCAGGCAGAAGCTGCTCTGGCTCCTCTCTGGTCCCACTCCCAGGGTCAGATCCACACAGGGATCTCCTCATGGGTGGAACTGCACCTCCAGCCTCAGGCAGGTCACTCCTACCTTCAGCTTTTCACCCCTCAGGCAAATTACCCATCCTCAAGTCTCCAGTCCTGAGGGGAGCTATTCCCCCTCTCACATCTCCAGTCTGGGGCAGGTTCCTCCCACCCTCAGCTTCCCAGTGCCTGCAGGGATGCTCTCGAATTTATTTCGCAGCATTGCTGTGGGAGCAGGCAGCATCCAGCTCCATCTGGAGAGCTCTGCCAGCTGATGCCGCTCTGAAAACCATCCCCAAACCTGCTGGCATGACTGGCATCCTCTGGATCCATCCCCAGCCGGTGCCACACATCCCCCGTGCCCTGGGATTTGGGGGTTGTTCATCCACAGTGATCAGTCAGGGTTAACCCCAGCAGCTCTCCCTGGCCCTGCAGCTTTGCCAGCCTCGGGGAGCTGAGCTGGACCATGCCAGGAGCCCAGGGCCACGCTCCACGAGCGTGTTTGTGGCAGGCAGCCCCGTCCCCCAGCAGAAGCTGCTCTCCAGGGCTGTCTCTATCATCTCCCAGCAGGTTTCTCCAGTTTTGATTAACTGGGAGTCTGCAGTGTGAGCTGTTCCCTTAATGAACTCATCTGTTACTCTGAGGACTTCGCACTCACTTTGCTACTGGCTAATATATTGCCATTAGTGCTCTGCTTTGCTCTGGAGTTTACAGCTTGTAATAATTATGTCTAATTTTGATTTTTTTTCCTTTAAATTACTACATGGGGTAAAAATAGACTCAGTAATTAACTTCTTCCAAAGAGGCAGATATCAAAGTTAAAGAGGGGGGGCAGGGAAAGGAGAAATAAAGGCAGCGTGGAGCTGCGCAGGGCACTGCCGGCACCTCCTGCCAAAGCTTCCCTGCGGCATTTCTGCTTGCAGGATCGTCTGTGAAATGGGGCAGGCGCTTCCAGGGATCAGCTCCGGCCCAGTGCTCCTGTGCATCGGAGAGTGCAAGCCCGAGTTCACGGCCAAGTCGGCGCAGCAGTACATGTTCGTGGTGAGTGTCCTGCTGGGGGACAGCTCGTGTGTGCTCCAGGAGCTGAGAGTGCCACATGGAGGGGTTTCAGATCCACAACACAATCCTGCAATTGCCTTTTTATTCCCTGGGGGTTTCTCCCTGGTGCTGCACAGTTTTTGGTGGCCCAGCTTGCAGGATCAAGAGCTCACCCTGTGAATAACCAGGGCTCCCGGAGCATGTGGGTCCAGCTTTGCACCTCCAGAACAGAGATTATGGAATCAAAGATTGGTTTGGGTTGGGAGGGATCCTCAAAGACCCAGTCCCTCCCACTTCCACTCTCCCAGGTTGCTCCAAGATGCATCCAGCCTGGCCTTGGCCACCCAGGGATGTCCTTCTCCAGTGTCACAGGCACCCACAGCAGCTCCTGGCTGCAGCAGGAGCACTGAGTGTGTCCTTTCCTCCCTGCAGACTCCAGCTGTGAGTTTCCTGAGCCCCAGCCGTGGCCCAGAGTCAGGAGGGACCATGGTGACCATCTCTGGCCACTACCTCGGGGCGGGCAGCCGCGTGTCCGTGCTCCTGGGAAACCAGACCTGCGAATTCCACGAGTAAGAGACCAGCACAGGCTCCTCCTGCTCCTGTCCCAGCATGGATCTGCTGGAGCTGAACGTGCAAAAATCCATCTTTCCCTCTTTTATTGCATGAAACCCCCTTCTCTTTTATTGTGATGGAGGCTTGCATGGCAAGGGAGGGATTCATCGGTGTCAGTGCTGTTCGTTATTTCATTTTAATGCTGTTCCAACAGTTACTGCTCTGAAAATCACAGTGAAACACCACTGTGATGGAAATATGCTTATATTGGTCATCAGTTCCTGCCCCCAGCCTGGCTGCCCTGATGAAAATGGAACATTTATAAGAAATATCTCCTTTCTCTCCTCACAGACCTGCATTGCTTTTATTGCAGCCCCAATGTTGCAGGTACCTCGATCTCCTAAAAACAGTCTGGGATGCTCAGGGCAGAGCAAGGCGAGGGTCTGCTCACACCTCCTTCTGAGGAACTTGCCCAGCCATCAGTCTCTGCTGGGATTTCGATGGCAAATTTGCTTTTTCCCCAGCAGTGTAAACACAGAGTTGACATTTGCAGGGTTTAATGGGTTTCCCTGTGGCTTAGTTAAGAAAGAGACGTGTGGTTTCCATCTGTGTGCATCAGTACACAGCCCTGCCCACCCTGCTGGCAGTGGGCACAGCCTGGGTGGCACCCTGGATCCAAAGGGATTCTTTGGATCCCAGATCCTCACTCAGGCTGCCCAGGAGGAACTGAGGAAGTTTCTGGGAAAGCAAAGATCCCTGGAGGTGAATTTCTCATCCAAAAGCCCGAGAGGTTCTTGGATGAGGGAGCTGTGGGTGTTCAGGCGTGGGAGCACACCGGGCTATCAGCAGTGCTTGTTCTGGGTCCAGCCCAGGATGGTGCTCAGGACATTCCAGGACCTTCCAGGGCAGCTCCAGGTGGAAGCAGTGTAACCAACCCCTCAACATTTCCTCCCACACCCAAAGCAACGACACCAAATGGCTCCCTCGGAGACAGGAACAGCGTTACCACCAGCACAAGGGCAGGATCAGCCTGGAATATCATCCCTGAAAGAGCTGATCCGGGCATCCTGCAGCTGCTGACCTGCTTTGGGTTCCCTGGATGTTCCAATTGCAGCAGGAAGCTCAGCAAGGCGAGAGCAGGGTCTGAGCAGCCCCATCCCTCACGTGGGGCCACGCCGTGCGCTCGCTTTGCTCTGGACTCTTCTGAGGCAATGAACTCCAATTGTACTCCAGGGTGTGGGGGAGCCTGATGAGATGAAGCAGCTCCTAATGAGATTCCCTCTAATTACAGCTTCCCCCATTCTCCCCTCTCTGATCGGAGGAGTGGGTAGATTCACCATGACGACATAATAATAGCACAGAAAGCTAATTAGCTGATCACAGGGAGCCGGGAGCTGCTCTGCCAGCAGCCCTGCGTCACTCCCAGCTCGTGCCAGAGCTGGGCAGGCACGGCAGGGGCTGGGCTGGGCAGCAGCAGGGCAGGGAGGGTGGCAGCAGGGCTGGAAACTCGTCAGGCTGCACAGAATCATCCCAAGACTCAGCACAGGGGCTGGAGAATCCCACTCCTCACACAAGGAAGCCTTTGTGGCTAAATTAAACCAAGGTGGATGTGATAGAACCAAGTGAGGATGGGAAAAGGAAAAGGAGCAGGGCAGGAAGGGGTGGGGGTGTTATTGCATCAACAGAAATGGTCAAGTACAACTGGTTTGAAGTGTTTCAAGTTGTGTGAAGTGTTTCAGGGGGTGGTTTCTGTCCCTTCAGTTGTGGGGGGTGGGATGCCAAGGTGTGAGCTGGGAACATTGTGGTACCTGCTGTTCCAGGCCCTCCTAAATGTCCTTAGAGATGCATGAAATGCTCCTTAGGGAGGGCAGGGAGTGGGTAGGGACCCCAAAAAGGGCCCACACCTTGTCCCCCTGCCAGGCACAGGCTCAGAGCTTTGCTGGAATCGGAGCAGGGATGCAGCTGCACCCGAGCCTCAGCCATTCAGGCACCCCCAAAGCCCCTGAGGATGGTGAGGAAGGTGAAGGTTGCCCATTCAGGAGTGCCAGGTTTTATTTAAGTGCCAGACTGGCAGTGAGGTGCTGCAGACCTGCCTGCCCTCTCCCCTGGGAGAACCCAAAACTGAAGGAGCCACAGAAAGAACACAGACTCTGGTGAGGCAGGGGCAGGTTTGGACAGGAAGGACAACCACAGGTGGCTGTGCAGGAGCACTGGCCTGCCAGGGATGTCCCTCAGTGCTTTTTGTAGGATCAGTGTCCAAAGAGCCGTGTGGTTCCTCCCAGCTCTGTTCTGGATGCTCAGATCTCATTCCCCTCTCCATCCCTCCACCCACCGGCGCCTTTGTGCTCTGACAGTGCCTCCCTCCACCTCTGCCTGCACCTTCTCTGGGGCTCTGGTGGCAGCAGATGGTCTGTTGTGTCCGGCCAGCCAGCGCCGAGCCGAGGTCACCCCGCTCTGAAGGGGAGACAAAGCCCGAGGCAGCGGTGCCGGTGCCATCGCCCTTCCCAGGCAGGGGCTGCGCGGGGCCTTTGTGCCGCTCACAAGAGCCTGGTGTGTGCTCTGGGGTGGGGAGGGGAAGAATTTGGCTTTTCACTGAGCTCATGCGTCCCATTTAAAAGGCAGCCATCTGTTTTCGCACGCCCAGCAGAAGGCAGCGGGTTCAGGGGGAGCTTGGCACAAAGAGGGATTTCAGGGCGGCTGCGCTGCTCTCGCGCTGGGCAGAGCTCGGGGCACAGCTCCCTGCCCTTCCCTCCGTGCCAAACCCTCCTGCCCACCTCAGGAGCTCCCCAGGCACCAGGCTGGGCTCAGGGATGGAGAGGGGAATGAGATCTGAGCTATCTGAGCTGCCCCAGGACGGGACAAAGGCTGTTCCTGTCCCCACACCACCACCCCACTAACAGCACCCGTGTCCCTTTGTGCAGGCGATCCATGAACGAGATCGTTTGTGTGTCAGCACCCTCAGCCCACGGCCTGGGGGCTGTTCAGGTCTCTGTCAGCGTGGACAGGGCTCAGCTGGAGAGGACTTTGCTGTTTGAGTACATCGATGACCCCAAGGTGCAGCACATCGAGCCCGAGTGGAGCATCGCCAGGTAACAGCTCTGACAGCACCTCCGTGCTTCTCCTCTGCTCTGGGGCTCCTCAGCACACAGCCAGGCCAAAAAAAGGGCTGTTGGGAAATGCACATCCCACCCAGCATCCTGAACTGGTCAGGGCTGGCCATTCCTGGGGTTTGCATTTCCCACAGGTCAGGCCTGGGGTGACCAGAGGGGTTGTGTTCAGCCAGGCAGCCACAGCAGACCCTGCACCGAGAATTTGGGGGCACAGCCTAAGCCAGATCAGCCCCTCTGCTGCAGAAGGGCACAGCTGCCCACGAGAGGCTCCTTCTTGTGCTCCTGGAACACAAGAAAGGGAGAAGCTGATGTTAATCAAAAGGCAGCGTGAGGAGCGGGGCTGCTGCCGCTGCCTCATCACGGGGACGTTGCTGAAAGCCCTGGGCTGAGCTCATCCCCTCGAGCCTGACCCCACGGGTGCCTGAGCCCCACAGCACCCGGGGCCAGGCTCTGAGCACAGCCCAGCCCACTCTGAGCAGCCTGTCCTGGCTTCCCCACAGCGGACACACACCCCTGACCGTCACTGGCTCCAACCTGGACGTGATCCAGGAGCCCCGGATCCGCGTCAAGTACAACGGGAAGGAGTTTGTCAACGTGAGTAGGGGCTGTCGCTGGGAGCCTCCCCCTGGCTGGGGAACGCTGCCAGGGCTGCCTCCCTGGGGAGGTTTGCCATGGCAAAAGCTGCTCTGGGGGTGTTTCCTGCACTCCCCCAAACTGGGAACACTGGGAAGAGGGAATTTGGCACATGAAAATGTGAATTTACCTCCTTCCCCTACCTGTATTCTTTCAGTCCATGAGTGAGAAGCTGAGATGAACCCCCAGCTAAATGGGGACTAAGCGAGGTTCCTGTGTGTGCTACAAGTAAGAATTGCACCTCCAGGACCTCAGAAATTATTCTGGCCAAGTAAAACTGGAATATATTGTTTCTATGCAGTGATCTCTGTGACTGAGTCTGTATTATCTTGGAAAGGGCAAATCACTTAGCGGTCTTTTCCTATTCCTCTTCTCCCCCTCAAGACCTTTTTCATCTGAGCTCTTTTTAAAAAGACATCTAATTTTGTTGCTAGCAATTGCAGTTATAGTGCTACAAAAATAATTCTGAAGACACAAAATTGAGCGAAATTAAATCTTTCACTTATGGAGGGAGGCCAAATGGTTGGGCTCTTGCTGCTTTACAAGGCAAGAGCCCCATAAATCAGTGATTTCCCTGCTTTGAGGGCTGGAGGAGCTGTGGGTGTCCTCAGCCCAGCAGGAGATGACCTTCATGTTCCCTCCTGCCCACCAGTGTCACAGGATCCATTCCCTTCCCTCGCTGGCATTTGGGAATGGCCTCCAATCACCCATTGCAGCAGGGAACAGGTATTCCCCGTGGGTCTGTTTCTGAGCTAGAGAGGAGGAAAGTGGAAAGAAATGGGAAAAAATAAAGGGAAAGAAATGAGAGCTGCTGTGTGAGCCTTTAACTCCGCTGAAACACGGCTCATTTTGGGCTCACCTTCCATCTCCACCCCATTGCCTTCGTGCTGGCTGGAGGAGAAGCAAATTACCCCAAACCACGGCTGTAATGCCTCCCAGAATCAGTAAGGCTGGAAAAGAGCTCTGAGATCAGGGAGCATCAAGGCTGGATTAAATAATTCCATCAAAGCATGAATCCACTGGAGTTCCCAGCCAGCAGAGCAGCCCAGGCCGGCTCAGAGTGTTCCCTGCTGTGTCTCTGAAATGTCCCTTCCCCAGGTGTGCAAGGTGGTGAACGCCTCGGCCCTGGCCTGCCTGGCGCCGCCGCTGACCGCCGAGTACCGGCCGGGGCTGGACGCCGTGGAGCGGCCGGACGAGTTCGGCTTCATCTTCAACAACGTCCAGTCCCTGCTGGTCTACAACGACACCAAGTTCATCTACTACCCCAACCCCACGTTTGAGATGCTGAGCTCCAGCGGGGTGCTGGAGCAGAAGCCGGGCTCCCCCATCATCCTGAAGGTAAGGAGAGCCTGGCTCAGCCCTGGGGAGCTCACAAAACCCCAGCGGGAGGGAGGGAGGAGGGGGTGCCCTAAAGAGAGCCCTGCTGTTTGCACGAGATGGGAGCTGGAGGAAGGTGCTGCATCTCTGTTGTGTCCCCGTGTCCCCAGGGCAGGAACCTGTGCCCGCCAGCCCCGGGAGGAGCCAAGCTCAACTACACGGTGCTGATCGGGGAGACGCCTTGCGCCGTCACCGTGTCCGAGACGCAGCTGCTGTGCGAGCCCCCCACCCTCTCCGGGCAGCACAAAGTGATGGTGAGGGGCCAATGTCCCACCAGCATCCCCTTCCCCTCTCCTCTCCCCCCTTTTCTCCTCCTCCTCCAGCTCCCTGACTGGCTTGGATACACAATCCTCTGTAGGAATTTAGATTTTATGCGTCTCTAACTGGAAGTAAAATATTGATGTGGGTTAGCACGGAGAGACTTTGTTCTTCCCTGAGAGGAAAATGCCCCTCAGCCTTCTAGAAGGAACAAACCTTTCTGGCAGTGCCTTTGGCACTGGGTGCCAGCCTTCCTCTGGATGAAGCTGAGGCCATTCCCAGTGTTCTCCCTCCTGGAGGGATTTAATCAGCCCACGGAGACAGAACTGACCTGCCAAGTGGATGGAAAGGTTTTGCCTTTTCCCGAAGCAGGAGCCAGGAACATGTGAACTCGGCAGTGTTGGATCAGCAGCCTCATCCAGGACAGCAGTCAGTGCCTCCCTCTGCTCTGGGTCTGGGCATCGCTGCCTCCTCTGCTGCTCTCGCAGACCAAACCCCAGCTGCCCAATTGCCTGAGCAGAGCCCAAATGAGATTGTAATTGTGATTTATTTCCCTTGAAGTTCAGCATCCAAACCATATTCAGATTATCACAGTGTGACTCCCAGAAGCGCAACCTGGCTGAGAGCTGCTCACATCTGTGGCCAGGGCACATCCAAGAAAAGCCTGTCCTGGTGTTAACTCCAGCCTGTTTGCTCCACAGCTTTCACGTGGAGCTTTCTGCTCCCTCCTCTGCTCTGTCCTTGCAGTCACTCTGCTTTCTTGTCAGGGGAATGATCAGGGGCTTGTTCATGCCCATGGTTTACAAAAAGGACTTGAAAGCTTAAAAAATGAAAGTCAAATGGAGCCATCAGATAATAAGAGCGAGCCCAGATAGTGAAGGGCTGGCACATTTATCATCGCTTGAAGCCTCCCTGTGCTCACACAAGCAGCCCCCTCTGTGCTGGGAGGCACTTGGTGTTTTCTGCTCCTCAGCAGAGGCCGCTCGGTGCTTCCCGAGGGGTCTCAGCCCCGCTCTGGGCAGGACGGGGCACGGGAGGCTCCCCAAGCTGCTGCTCAGCTCTGCTGTGCCCTGCAGGTGCGTGTTGGGGGCGTCATCTTCTCCCCTGGCTCCGTCAGCATCGTCTCCGACAGCCTCCTGACCCTGCCCGCCATCGTCAGCATCGCGGCCGGCGGCTCGCTGCTCCTCATCATCGTCATCATCGTCCTCATCGCCTACAAGCGCAAATCCCGTGAGAACGACCTCACCCTCAAGAGGCTGCAGATGCAGATGGACAACCTGGAGTCCCGGGTGGCCCTGGAGTGCAAGGAGGGTCAGTGCTGCCCGGGGCAGGGTGCTCAGCCCCGGGGCTGGGGTCCCACATCAGCCCCAGGGGTGCAGTGGGAGCTGGCTGGGTGCTCCTTGGGGGTTTGTGGGTGCTCCTTGCGTTTTGTGGGTGTTCCTTGTGGTTTTATGGGTTCTCCTTGGGGTTTTGTGGGTGCTCCTTGGGGTTTGTGTGTTCTCCTTGGGGTTTTATGGGTGCTCCTTGGGTTTTGTGGGTTCTCCTTGGGTTTTGTGTGTTCTCCTTGGTGGTTTGTGGGTGTTCCTTGGGGGTTTGTGGGTGCTTCTTAGGGTTTGTGGGTGTTTCTTGGGGTTTTATGGGTTCTCCTTGGGTTTTGTGGGTTCTCCTTGGGGTTTTGTGGGTTCTCCTTGGGGGTTTGTGGGTGTTCCTTGCATTTTGTGGGTGCTCCTTGGGGTTTATGGGTGTTCCTTGGGGTTTTGTGGCATTCCCGTGGTGTTCCCAGGCCTGCCCCACTGCGGGAGGGTGGCAGCCAGCAGTGTGAGAGCAGCAGACACGGCTCTGATGTGCAGAGAACGGGATTAGAGCTTGATCCTGGCTCACACTCACGAGCCCCGCAGAGCCCTGCTCAGTGTCCCCTTGTCCTGTGGCTTTTGAGTGAGGGGATTTTTAAAAGAGAGGGGGACAGAGGGGGCTCAGAGCCCCAAATAACAGCGTGGGTCCCAAACAGGAGGCAGGAGGGCTGGAAAGCTGGGCCAGCCCAAGTGTAAGCCTGGAGCAGGAGGAGCAGGCTTGGGAGGGAGGAAGAAGCTCCTCAAGCATTTGCTTCTGTGAAATTTTGGGTGTTATTTGGAGTACCCAGAGCTGCTGCTCTGTGAGTTTCCACATGGACACCCCACAGGTGAAGGTGGGTTTTTGGGGGGCTGCTGCTGTTTCCTACATCCTCCCACCTAGGAAGGGGCTTAATCAGTCGAAGTAAAATAAATAGCTGCACATAGTGAGAGAGAGAGTTGCATTGGATTTGTTCAGCTGATTTCAAGGGTAGCCTTGAAAGCACAGGGCAAAAATTGAGATATATTCAGGAGAAATCACAGACTTGGCGTGGCACAGCCCAGCTGGGGTGCAGAGGCTTCCCTGAGCCAGCGTGTCACACTTTGGAGAGGAAACACGAGGAGACACATCCAGCTGTATAACACGGTGTTAGGAGAGGAAGGATAAATCCCTTCCTGACCCCTGCAGCAGCTCAGATTTGATCTGCATCAGATTTGATTATCTTGGCAACTGTTGATAGAGGAGAAAAACAAGAAGAAAGGAAAATAGGGGAGGCACCAAGTTATGAAAACAGATCCTTGTTTCTCTGTGCAGCCTTTAAAGGTGTTTTAGGTGTGTGTGCACAGGTGTGAACTGCATACAAATTAAGCACAGCTTTGTTCTCAGGCTCTGCTCTGAGCAGTGCCTGCTCTCCCTCCCTGGCTGCTGAGACCGAGTCTCCGGGGGTGTCTGAGCTCCCTGGGGTCCCTTCCCGAGCGAGCCCCTCCTGCCCTGCCCACGGGGGGAGCAGGCAGCCAGCCCTGCCCAAAACCTTCTCCCAAAGCCTCTGGGTGCTGAGCTCTCCCTGTCCTGTTCCCTCAACAGCTTTTGCAGAGCTGCAGACAGACATCAATGAGCTGACCAGCGACCTGGACCGCTCCGGGATCCCCTACCTGGACTATCGCACCTACGCCATGCGCGTGCTGTTCCCGGGCATCGAGGACCACCCTGTGCTGCGGGAGCTGGAGGTAAATCCTGCTCTGCTCCAGCTCTCCAGATCCCCCCGAGCCCTCAGGGGAGCCCTGCAGCATCTCTGTGCCTCCACACCAAACCTTCCTGGATGTCCTGGGGGCAGCAGGCTGAGCCCCGAGTTCATTTTCGCTCTGGAGTTTTAATTCCTTTCGGTTTCTCCTCTCCGGTGTCATTTTGGGGGGTTTATATCTCAGTGGCAGAGCAGGGCAGAGCGGTTGTGGTGTGATTTGAAGTCCTGCTGAGCTGGTGGGGCAGGGGATGGGTGAGTGCCTGGAGCATCCTGGCCAGAGCATCCTGCCCGGAGCATCCTTCCCAGACCATCCTGCCCTGAGCATCCTGCCCTGAGCATCCTTCCCGGAGCATCCTGCCCTGAGCATCCTGCTGCTGTTCCCTCGCGTGTCCACAGGAGGGCAAGGAGAATGCCCAGGCATTCCAGCCCCTGAGCAAGCGCTTCCATCTCCCTGGTTTGCCCACCAGGATGTGTAAAAATACGTAAAAACTTTCATGGGGAATACAGAGGAGTTGGGAATGTACAAGGGTCCCTCAGTGCACCCGGCAGATGGGCCCTGCTCGCCTGGGAGAGGCCAAAAAAAGGGATGGGGCTTCAAAAACATCACCTCACTCATAAACATCACTTCATAAACATCACCTCACTCATAAACATCACTTCATAAACATCACCTCACTCATAAACATCACTTCATAAACATCACCTCACACCTGGCTGCTGTCCTCCCCAGGGGATGGGGCTGGGATCCCACCCTGGCATGGAGCTGGATCCTCCAGGGGGGATGGCCAGAGGCTCAGCTCAGCTTTTCAGAGACTGGGATTGCACCAGCAAATCCTGAAATCCTGTTTCCATCACACAGACCCTGGGTGGATGCAGGAGGGAGAAGTCCTGGTTGCTCTAGGGCTGAATTCCTTTTCCAGGCAGCACTTCCCACCATTAAAGCATTAATTTGGGTTCCTTTCCTCAGCCACCAGCACCGAGCAGTGGCTGTGGTGCTGCTCAGACAGGAGCAGCCTCTCCCAGCCCATTCCTGCTCTGATTTTTCCAGCTCCATGCATTATGTTTGCTGTTGGAGTTGCCAAAGAAGCCGATGCTCCAGCAAACAAATATGAATGCTTTTTCTTTTTTTTTCACTCATGAAAAACAGAATTGCAGAAGTGATAAATGTGTTGCCAATTACACAGTTGCTTAATTATGTAACGTAAGTAAAACCAATACATAACTCTCCAAAATGTTTGGTAAAGAGTTGCTTCATGCAGTTCATCATTTTCACTTGTAATGAATTACTCGAATCCACAACTGGCTGAAAGCCTCAATTAATTTTTTACACTTGGCCCATAATAAAGCAATAGTTTAAATTAGTATTTAATTTACTTACAAGAGTGTCACTTTTTGTGCAGAACAAGCAGGACTGGGTGTCATTTCTGGGGCCATTAGGCTCAAAGCTGCTGCTTTATGGCGTGCACAAAGTTCAGCTCCCAGCCAGGGCTCAGGGGAGCTGGGGAGGGCGAGGTTTGCTCAGGATGGACCAGAAATCACATCCAGGGATGCTGAGACCCTGAGGGATGGGTGCAGCCAGGGCTGAACCATCCTGTGAGAATTTCTGACCTCCCCAGTGTGAGGAGGGCATGGAAGTGCTGGAGCAAGTCCAGAGGAGGCCAGGAAGAGGCTCAGGGGCCTGGAACAGGCTGGGAGAGTTGGGAATGTTCAGTCTGGGGAAGAGAAAGTTGTGTGGGCCCTCCCAGCACCTTCCAGGGTCTGAAAGGGTGACAAGAGAGCTGGAGTTGGGACTGTTCATCAGGAGCTGCAGGGGCAGGACAAGGGAGAATGGATTCAGACTGCCAGAGGGCAGGGTTAGATGGGATATTGGGAAGAAATTATTCCATGTGAGGGAGGAGGTCCTGGCACAGAGTGTCCAGAGAGGCTGTGACTGCCCCTGGATCCCTGGGAGTGTCTGAACCACCCCGGGGTAGTGGAAGGTGTCCCTGCCCATGGCAGGGGGTGGCACGAGGTGATTTTTAATGTCCCTTTCCCCCAAAACTCCCGTGACTGGCGGGGCGTGCCCAGGGCTCTGCAGCTCTGCCCTCCCACCCCTCAAATCCCCTGTGCTGTGCTGACAGCCCTGCTCCCCCCTGCAGGTCCAGGGCAACGGGCAGCAGAGCGTGGAGAAGGCCCTGAAGCTCTTTGCCCAGCTGATCAACAACAAGGTGTTCCTGCTGACCTTCATCCGCACGCTGGAGCTGCAGCGCAGCTTCTCCATGCGGGACCGCGGCAACGTGGCCTCGCTGATCATGACGGGGCTGCAGGGCAAGCTGGAGTACGCCACTGACGTCCTCAAACAGCTGCTCTCAGACCTCATCGAGAAGAACCTGGAGAACAAGAACCACCCCAAGCTGCTCCTGCGCAGGTGAGGCCGGACGGGCAGGGGACGGGTCCCAGGGGCTGGCACGGCCACGCTGGTGGGGCTTTCCAGAGGAATTTCCTCGTGGAAAGGGCTGGAAGGGGCTGCCCAGGGAGGTGGAGCAGTCTCTGAGTGGCCTGGTCTTGTTGACATGGTGGGGTTGATCTCAGACTGGACTCGATGCTCTCAGAGGACTTTTCCAAGCTAATTAATGCCAGGATTCTGTGGTCTGAGGGCTCTGCAGGGGCTGGTGTTGGAAGGGAATCTCTGCTCTCCATGGAGGATTCCCATCCATTTCCTCACTGTCTCCAGGACAGGGTTTAGCCTTGCTCTGGGAGCTCACAGGTGCCCAGAGAGGGTCTCAAACCAGATCCTGTGTCTGTGCCTGGCAGGAGAGCAGCATTTGTGTGCCACAGGAGCTCCAGGGTGGATTGAGCAACTCACCCAAGGCAGAGCTGGGAAGTGGCAGCAAGAAAATAGGAAAAAAATGTGCATTAATGTGGGGCAGGACAGTGGGCACAGGGAAAAGGCTCCCCCCGTTCTCCACATCCTTGGGGGTCCTGCAGAGCCCGGCCTTGGCCAGCGCTGCCCCTCGGCTGTGCTGGGGCTCTGCTGGCACCACACTGGAGAGAGGGGAGGATTTCACAGCCCCAGGAAAATTTCAGGGGTCCCTGCAGCCACAATGAATATACTTGACAGGAAATTGCTTCAAATCTGGCTGTGTTTGCGGAGGCAATAACTCATCTTGGCAAAGGAAGCCGCCTTAATTTCCCCCGTGGTTTGACGAGTCGCTGGGAAGGCGTCTTCTGCCTCAGCCATCAATAATGACTTTTCCTGGTGCTCCAAAAAACACAGGGATGGTGCTGAGAGCTGTGCCTGCTCCTCCCTGCACAGCCAGCAAGGAGCCAGGGCCGTGGGCTGTCTGTCCTTTGGGCTGTCTGTCCTTTGGGCTGTCTGTCCTGCTCCAGGATTTACCCATTGCACAGGGAACCTGGATCTTCCCAGGGATTTGGCATCTGCCAGTGGTCTGGGCAATGTGAGCCAGTGTTTCACCACCCTTATTAAAACTCCTGCTTTCTATCCAGTCTGAATCTACTCCCTTTTAATTTAAATCTTTATTCCTTGTCCTGATACTCCAGGTCCTACTAAACCTTGGGCTGGAGACCTGTCCCAACCCTGTGCCCGCCTGTTCCAGCCCAACCTGGAACTCCTTGCTGTGACTTAATAAGGAGTGATCAGCCATGAAGTGAAACACTATTTTTTCAAATGTTTTGAGCTCTCTGGTGGCAGCAGTTGATAACTGACACTCAGTTCTTTCCCTCTTTCTTCCTCGCTTTCCCCTCTCTTTCTTCCACGACTGCCCCTCGCGGGAGACAGCAAGAAAGTTGACGTTAAATCAAACAGCTGCTCTGCTTGCTGGCAACAGCAGTTTGGAGACCTAGATAGAGCAGGGAGAATTAATAAAATACATATTTATTTTTGAGGTTCTCTCAGCTCGTTTTGTTTAGGTTTGTTTCCTCGCCTGTGCCTCAGGAAGCCACGGCTCCTTCGGAAAATCATCTCAGGATTGTGCTGTGCCCTCCTGCTGTGGTCAGCATGAAAAGGGCTTGCTCCAAGGCTAGGGATCCTCTTCTGTCCTGGAAATCTCCAGGATTTTATCTTTTTATTTTTGGAGCAGATCTTTAACAGCATCCAGAGGCCAGGAATGGCACAGAGCGGTGCTGGAAGGGGCAGCTCAAAACCTGGCAGCAGATCTGGGGGCTCAGCAGATCTGGGGGCTCAGCAGATCTGGGGGCTCAGCAGATTTGGGGGCTCAGCAGCTTTGGGGGCTCAGCAGATTTGGGGGCTCAGCAGATTTGGGGGCTCAGCAGCTTTGGGGGCTCAGCAGATCTGGGGGCTCAGCAGATCTGGGGGCTCAGCAGATCTGGGGGCTCAGCAGCTTTGGGGGCTCAGCAGATCTGGGGGCTCAGCAGATCTGGGGGCTCAGCAGATTTGGGGGCTCAGCAGATCTGGGGGCTCAGCAGATTTGGGGGCTCAGCAGATTCGGGGGCTCAGCAGATTTGGGGGTTCAGATGTGTAGGAGAAAGGCCAGGCCCTGGGCTGTGAGGCAGCTAATTGGGAGATTTGCTAATTCTTCATTTAATATTCTATTAACAAAGTAGTTTATTAAATTAATATTCCCTCTAAAGTCCTGAATGCATTATTTTCTGACATTTTCCCCTTCTTTGGTGGCTTGTGTCACTGCCTCTCCATTTTCCAGAGCTGTTTGGAAGGGTGCTGGTGCTTCTCCTCTTTAATTGGGTGCCTGAAATATTTCAAACAGGAGAATGATGTGTGTGTCAATTTGTAGGATGAATTTTTAGGCAGCTAATCAATTCAGGCTTAAATTCTTTGGGGATCTGCAGACATTTTCACGAATTCCTGACAGATGTTGCCATCCTAGGAGATGATGGATGATGTGACCCCAGGTCTGTTGGCCGACTGGTGTCAGTTTTTGTTTGTTGAAATCTCTGGCTCCTGTTTATTCCTGATCTGCTTGGCTTTGGAATCAAGCCCTGTGCTTCTTTGGTGTGTGCTTGCAATTCCAAGCACTCGGAATGCTGGGGGGATTCACAGCAAGAGGCAGTGCCTCGTTTAAGGGGGAAGAATGGGGAAAACGGGTCTGGAGTGAGATGTCAGGGAGGAGGAGGAGTCCTGGTTCATGGTGAGGGCAGAGGGATCAGTCCCCAGAGGAAGGGACGCAGGGAATTGCACTCATCCCTCTTTGTGTGCTGGAATTTGGATCAGATCCTGGTGTCCATGAGGGGAAGGCTGGTGGTGCTGAGCCTTGGTCACACTGGCCAGGGTGGTGGTCACAGCTGGCCAGGGACATGGTCACAGTGACCAGAGACATGGTCACACTGACCAGGGACACGGTCACACTGGTCAGGGACATGGTCACACTGGTCAGGGACATGGTCACACTGGTTAGGGACATGGTCACACTGGCCAGGGACATGGTCACACTGACCAGGGACACGGTCACACTGGTCAGGGACATGGTCACACTGGCCAGGGACATGGTCACACTGACCAGAGACATGGTCACACTGGTCAGGGACATGGTCACACTGGTCAGGGACATGGTCACACTGACCAGGGACATGGTCACCGTGTCCAGGGTGGTGGTCACACTGACCAGGGACATGGTCACACTGGCCAGGCTGCAGCACAGCAGCTCATCCCTGCACGGGGCTGGGGCTCCAACATGAGACACCCCGCAGCCACCAGAGCCACCAGAGCCACCAGAGCCACCAGAGCCATCCCATCCCATCCCATCCCATCCCATCCCATCCCATCCCATCCCATCCCATCCCATCCCATCCCACCCCAGAAAAAGGGGCTGTGGAGCTTTAAGGAAAGCCTCAGGGTCCTGCAGAGGCAGCGTTAAAAACTATCATTAGGAGCCATTGTATTTAAATTAGAGATAATCTCGGGCACAATGTGGAGAGGACACTGGGTGGGACTGGGGAGAAAGCTGCAATTTCGCTGCCATTGTCACTCGGCTGTCCCTGATTGCCAGGAACTGCTGCAAATCCCAGTGATTTACTGAGCCAGGCTGTAATTTGCACCACGTGCGAGGAGCCGAGTGTCACCAGGCTGGCTGTCACCGGCCCCAGCGGGGCTGGCAGGGACTGGCAGGGACTGGCAGAGGCTGGGAGGGACTGGCAGGGGCTGGCAGGGGCTGGCAGGGACTGGCAGGGGCTGGCAGGGGCTGGCAGGGGCTGGGAGGGGCTGGGAGGGACTGGCAGGGGCTGGCAGGGGCTGGCAGGGACTGGCAGCTGGGCACTGGCCTCCTCCTGCTGCCCCAGGAGCTGCGGCAGCCGCAGCTGGGGGGGCTCCATGGGTGATGTGTGCCCTCCTGCCTCCCCCAGGACCGAGTCTGTGGCCGAGAAGATGCTGACGAACTGGTTTGCCTTCCTGCTCCACAGATTCCTGAAGGTAAGGAGAGCTGGAGCTGCTCTGCTCTCACCCTCCAGCCACCCCCGGGCTGCACCTGGGGTAAAACTCTTCCATCAGGCTCCAAAAGATGGAGGAGCAAGGAGGGAGAGGTGGGAATTTGCTCTGGGGATGCTCCATGCTCACAGCCTCAGGTGTCCCGGAGTAATTCCCACCTAAAGGAGTTTCTGTTGCACCTCTTTGGGACCCAAGGGAAATTCTCACATCTCCATGTCTTGTCTTTCACAGTTCTAAACTTAATTTGTGGCTTTGGAAGCCCCACAGAATTCACTCCAGGGGAGTGAACAGCGAGATGGAGATCTCAAATTCCCATTTTTTCCAGCCACACAGATTCAGGAGGGATTTGCCCTGCCAAAGACAACCCAGCCATGGAGCAGTGGAGCTCACGGCTTTGGCTGTGCTCTCCACACGTGTGGATTGAGTCAGTGGATGAGCCTGTGTGGGGAGGAATCCTGAGCCAGTCGGGGCTGGGAGCCCCCTGTGAGCTCTGGTGTCCTCCTCTCGTGCAGGAATGTGCTGGAGAGCCCCTGTTCATGCTCTACTGTGCCATCAAGCAGCAGATGGAGAAGGGCCCCATCGATGCCATCACGGGAGAGGCGCGGTACTCCCTGAGTGAGGACAAACTCATCCGGCAGCAGATCGAGTACAAGACCCTGGTGAGTGGCAAATCCTGCTGTCCCTCAGCTCTGCTGGCCCTTGGAGCAGGGATCAGGTGGGATCACCTGAGGTGTGAGTGTGGCTGGGCAGTCAGGACTCAGTGGCACAGCCAGGAGTGTCCCTGGTGTGCAGGTTTGGGGACTCAGGGGTGAGGGGAATGTTTTATCTCCCTGTGCTCGGGGCATTGCCCTCCTGCAGAGAGTGAAAATGGACAGCCAGGGCTCCTCTCTCAGAAATAACTGTATAAACATTATAGATGCAGTACCAATGATTCATTTAGGGCTGCAGTGGGGTTTTTTTATGGGAAGAGGTTGTTGTGACATGTGGTTACACTTCTCCTTTAGAGCGTGGTGTGGTTCTTCTCTTGCAGATCCTAAACTGTGTGAACCCAGACAACGAGAACAGCCCCGAGATCCCCGTGAAGGTGCTGAACTGCGACACCATCACCCAAGTGAAGGAGAAGATCCTGGATGCCGTGTACAAAAACGTCCCCTATTCCCAAAGACCCAGAGCTGTTGACATGGATTTGGGTAGGAGCTGCCCTGCCTGGTGGGAGGGGATGATCAGAGGGGCTGGGGGCAGATTCCTGCTGGGGTTTGCAGGGCTTGCTGACCGTGGCTCTCCCCTCTCCCCAGAGTGGCGGCAGGGCCGCATCGCCCGCGTGGTGCTGCAGGACGAGGACATCACCACCAAGATCGAGGGGGACTGGAAGCGCCTGAACACCCTGGTGCATTATCAGGTGAGGGAGCAGCCCCTCTGACAGCTCCCACAGCAGCAGGAGCTTCATTCCCGGGTGTCTCCTCTGCCCAGACAGACAGGGAGGTCACGTCTGTGTGATAAACCAGAAGGGTTCCATGTGCTTTAGCATTAGGGGGGAAAGCAACCTTGACACGGAGCTCAGAGGAAGCAGCAGAGTTGAAAATTGGCTAAATGAAACCTGCCAGCCGTGGGAGAGAGGCAGAGGGAGCAGTGAGGGGCTGAGCTGACGCTGCTGGGGATGAGGGGCCTGGGAAGGGGCTCAGGACTTTGTCTGGGGGTCTGGAACAGCCTGGAGCAGCAGGGGAGGCATAAAGTCCCAGGACAGTAGAGCCAGGCACTGAAGATGTGCCTGGGTGAGAAGGCTTAAGAGATTCTTGCCATCCTCAGCTTCTGGATAGGGCAGAGTTTGTTGGAAAGGGCTCCTCACAGTGTGGAAGGTGGGAAGAGAGGGAGCTGAGGAAGGTTTGGATAGAGGGAATCAAAGCAAAAGGTGGGAGGAGAGGTAAGGAGGGGGCTGAGGAAAGTTTGGTTGCAGGGAATCAAAGGCTTTCCCTCGCAGCCTGTCTGCAGCGCAGGATAACTGCATTAATTGGGACCCGTAACCTACTCCTGTCCATCACCACCTCCCCAGAAGTGTTTAGTATTTAATCTGGCATCTCTCCCTGTTTATCCAGCATCTCCAGTCCATCAGCCTGCCTCACGCTGGGGGACTTGAATGGGAGCCAGTATTGACAGGAGCCCTGCAATCAGGAGCGAGGCAGGAGAGTGCCATCAATATGCACAGTGCATGTTAAAAAGCACCTCCAGGGTCAACTTTTCCAAGCAGCCCCCAGGATTTAAACACAGATTACTGTAAAATGTCAGAGGAGTTGCGCAGATTAATTCCATTGTTCCTAAAAATCTGTTTTACCTGACAGTTGCAAGGGATTAACCAACATGCAGGGAAGAAGCGAGACTTTATTATGCCTTGATCTTTAAAAGTCATCGTGAGGAAGTCACAAGTGAAAGCTGTGCTTGTCTGATGTGTGCTGGATGCTGGGGGAGGGAGCACTTTCCTTCCAGTGCCTGTGGGAAAACCTGAGCCAAAAGCTTCCCCTTAAAATAAACAAATTCCTCGCAGCACTCAAGATGCTGCAGCTCTCACTGCCATTTGAATGTCAGGTTTGCTCTGGAAGAAAGGAGAAGTTGGCAGCCAAACATCCAGCCCAGGTAGTGACAGGAGCCTGCCTGCTCTGGCCCGAGCTCTGCTCAGCCCAACGGAGCTGTCTCAGTCATTAAAGAGAAGCCAAAATCTTTTCACTTGTCAAGGGGAGGCTTTTGCCAAAAACTAACAGCAATATGTCAATTTTTTATTATATTTTTTTTTGCCATTCTTAGCAGTTTGGGGTTCTTTCTGTTGGAGCAAATGTTTTTCTTAGGTATCAAAAATACAGATGCTCCAGGACTACACAGTGAAACAAGTACCTGGGTAAAGGTCCAGCATAAAGAGGGTATAAAATCAGTGGAGTTCCAAGTGCTGCTGTCTCACTGTTTAACAGGAGTGTGACACATGAACCAGGTGTGGTTCAAGCCATCAAAATAAATGTGGATTTCCAGAGGACTGGTGAAGGTGATTTCTAGATTTCCAGGACAGAAATGAAAGCTGCTTTGTAAAGCTCTGCCCATCTTTTATTCAGAGCTGTTTTGTCTTTATTCTGCTCTGAAGGCAGGGAGATCCCTGGCTTTGCAGACGGTGCTGGGAGATGCTCGGCCCAGGTTCCCATCCTGCAGCTCCAGGTGTGTCCCTTGGACAGGTGCTGGCACCTGGGAGGCTGCAGGAGGGGGACAGAACCCTCCTGAGCCTCGATTCCCTGCTCCTGCTTCCTGGCATCCATCCCCCACAGCCCCATTCCTGCAGCTCCAGGGCTCCAAACCAGCCTCCTCCTCCTCACTGTGCCCTGAGGGTGCTTATTTAATCCCAAGGGTTTCCCAGCTCCACACCTGGCTGCTGCATTTTGACAATGTTGCTTTTGTTTTCTGCATTAGAATCACAAAAACACAATAACTGATCAAATGCATTTTTCATGGGAAGCCTTCACATACAAAACCCAAATTGGAATTAAAGAGAAATATTCACCTTTCTAATAGTTTTGAGGCACTTCATGAAATTACAGAGAGAGCTGTGCACCTCCTGCTTATTTCTTCATTTATAAAAATAGATGTGTAGCTTAAATAAGTGTAATTCTTTGTTAAATTCTCTGGAGCTGTTATACATGGCAAGGAATTGTATTACATTTGTGTTGTATCCTTTTGGTTTCACGGCTATTAAACTCCATGGGAGAGTCTTACCCCGTGTGGTTTCACTCAGGAAAAAATGAAACACTGAATTTAATATCGAATGATTTACAGTGGCTCACGCAGGGTTAACTCAGAGGCAGCAGAGCATGAATACCTGTCAGCCCCTGCGAGTCTGGAGAGGCCAGGAGACCAGGAAACTGCTTTAAATGAAAAATTAGAAGGAGAAAGGGAAGGTTTGGGTGGAAAATGAGGTGAGGTCAGCGTGGATGTGGAGCTGGAATCGTCATCGCGCCCTCGCTGCTCCACGCAGACACAGCTCGGTGGCCTGGGCTTCCTTCTCCCCCTCCCAGGTTTCATTTTCCCTGTCTTTAAGGTGTTTTGTGGCCCGTGTTTCCAGCTTGAGGAATAATCAGAATATTTATAAAGCTGTAAAGCAGGCAGGCAGCTCGGAGCGGGTCCCGGGGGTGCCGTGGCAGCGCGCGCGAGGAGCGGCCGCGTGCTCCACCTGAGGCTGATCTGCAGCTGCTGGGGCTGAGCTGACAGCAGCCATTCTGCCCAAAATTTAGAGAGTGAGAGGCTCTTTTGTGTGTGTGTGGAATTTTTAGTGCCTCTCTCCCAGTTCAGCACAGCCCTGGTGGAAATGGATCCGGCACGGGAGCAGCCTGGGCTCGGGTTTCTCCCTGGTGAAATGGAGCTGAAGTGGCAGCTAATAACAGCCTAAGAAAATAATATCAGCACTGATCACTTCTTCCACTGACTTAATAAATTGGATGAAGTGAGGCAGGAGCAGCAAAGGAAATAATGGAGGTGTTTGGAGTGTTTTGCTTAGAAAAATCTCACCTTTGTGCCGCAAAAACACACGTAACTATTATTTCCACGATTGCCAACAATAATAATAACTCGGATTTCCATGGATCTTTTCATCTGGCTGGAGCCCAAAGCCTTGGAGGCTGCACAGGTCGTTGTGTGCAGCTCACCTTGGTGCTGCAGGTAGCACACAAACCCCTGGAGCTGCTGGGAGAGCAAAACACCTCCGTTCATAGGGTCAGTGCTGAGTCCATCACGAGACTCCTGGCAAATAGTGCAGGATTTAGCCCCAAAAAGCAATTCCTGCAGCAGGAAGAGGCATTTATTTTGTGCTGAGCCTCTAAAAAGTGTCTGCTGAGGCCTGGCAAGACGTGGTGACTCTGTGCACCCTCGCTGTGCTGCACCACAGGTCACAAGTTCAAAATTAAAAGGCACTCAGACCCACTCCCTGGAAACCTGCAGATCCTTAATTAAGGGGAATAAGTTAGAAAACTTCCAGTGACTACCAGATTTATAGGGAGGATAAAATTAAACATGGCTACTAAAATCTGCTGTAACAAAACCTTGTTAGCGCTAATGTTCATTTATAGTTTGACTTCCCAGTGTTTAATTCCTTCTCTGGAGCAGTAAAGGGATAACAATTAAATACCCTGAAAGATGGCTTTATGACTTGCTCCGCTGTAAATCAAACTCTTAAAGTTCGTAAAAATTGCTAAAATAAAAAATGGTTTAATAGGAATGTTTTATGGCCCATAACGTTATTACAGCCCTTTTATTCCCTCTGCATTGTTACTTTAATTGGATCACAACAATTCTTGAGATTCTCATTTTTATTGGGTAAGGCATAATCTTAAATCAGAACGACCAAAAGCATCTTCACCAAGTCTTTTGATTTATCCCTCATTTCCTTCAGGCTCTTCCCAGCACAGGGCTCAGCCAGGCTGGGAGTGTGCCCTGGACTCCCCTGCCCAGGATTTGCTGGATCAGCAGCCAGGGATCACAGAGTGGACAGGGAATCCCCCTGACCTCCTCCTGCTTTGCCTCCCCAGGTGTCAGACCGCTCTGTGGTGGCTCTGGTTCCCAAGCAAACCTCCTCCTACAACATTCCTGCCTCTGCCAGCATCTCCCGGACTTCGATCAGCAGATATGGTAAGGAATGGGATGGCTGGTGGACAGACACTGCTGGGGAAAAAGCAGCAGCTTCCCCCAAAGAACCACCCAAAACAAATGTAAATCCAAACAGAAAAAATATCCTTAGCTGCTGGTTTGGATTGCAAAGGCTTTTCCAGACCAGCAAAAGGACCAGGAAAGGTGAGAGGAGGGAGAAGGAAATGCCAGGAACAGGAGCAGCCTTTGGGAATTTGGGGCTTGGGAAAGTTCCAGAGGCTCAGAGGGCATGGGTGGTGCAGGAGAGGATCTTTGAGCCCCTGGCCCCTGAGCAGGGCTGCACCACGGATGAACCCCATTCTCCCCCAAGTGCAGGAGCCAGAGCTCTGAGCTAATGGGTCACAAATGGGGAAGGGCAATCTTAGCACTGAGTGCAGGGATGTGCACACCTGGGAATTCCTGATTTGCATAATAGAAGGGCTCAGCACATTCCAGAGGGTCCCTGAAGATGCTGCAGCCTGAGAAAATGAGCCTGCGAGGTGCCAGGTGCACGCTTGGAACACTAAATCCACAATAATTGTAATAATAGACTTCCATAAAAGGCAGCAGTGGCAAAATCTCTCGAGTGCTGATCTTTCATTATCGTTCATTTCACAGAGTGTTTTACCAGCAAAAAGTCTCCTGACAAACCCATCTCCTCCTCTTGTTTATAGCTCCCAAAATAATGTTGGTTTTTAGCTCGAGTAAGAGTTCTGAGGAGCCAAAACCAGGGGAGTCTTGAGGTAAAAACCAGGAGAAAAGGGCATTTCTCCCTGCCAGGTGTAGGCCCACAGAAATCCAACACATCCCATAGCCCAAGTGATGGAAAAGCCAAGGCTGGGTCTCACAGCCCGAGCCCTCAGTGCTCATTGATCTCTGTCAGCTGGAAAAGCTTTTGCAAAGCACCAATATGAGCCATCATTGCTCATGTAAAGATTAATATTTCTAATTGTGCCGGCAGAATTTAAATTAGATACTTATTTACTTCCCCTGTTATATATCAGTACAGAGATATGTTTAAAAATAGAATTACTGCATGCTTCCTGAGCTGTCCCCCTGTCTGTCTCCTTAATTATATCAGTTGGAGCACTCATTTATCTAAGCCTTAATCAGGGATGAAAATCCAGCTACTTTGGTAATGACTTGAGTATTTCCCTCAGCTGATTTACGATCGATCCCCGCACTCCTGATGAGGAGGGTGAGCAGTGAATTGAAGGCTAAACTTGAGAAAATGCACGAGATTCCCAGAGAACAAAGAAATATAGCAGGAGATAAAATCCAGCAAGGCCCGTTCGGGCTCCTCAGCCTCGTGTCTCGGCCTGGAGACACTGGGGATCCGCAGAGGGAGATTTTTTGGGAAGTGAAATATATAAATAAACGTGCCACATCCCCCCATGGTTTCTGAGCAATTAAGGGAGAGTTGTCTGGTGCTGTTTGAGCTCCCTTTTCCCTGCAGGGACAGCAGGAGGCTGGAGCTCGGCCCAGGGATGGCCCAGGGTGCAGGAGGCCTCAGGCCCTGCTCTTGGTGCTCAGCCAAGTCCTCATGGCTCTCCTGAAGGCCTCAAGGATGAGCTCAGCAGCTTCTCCTGCCCTTGGTGCTCCTCATTATTTACAAAATCCTGAAATCAGGGCTCTGCTTCTGCAGGAGTGGGTGCCCGGGGTTAGTGTGGCTGTGAGTGGGGAGTGAGCTGTGCCTCAGGGAGGATTTCTGTGTGGATCTGTATGAGGAGTTCACACCAGGAAAAGCTGGGAATGGGGCAGGAAAGGCCATATATAGGAGGGGGAAAAAAGCTCAATTCAGAGCTTTTTTGTTGAGTGGAGACCAACACAGATTTTTGGCAAACACCAAATTTTGACTGCGCGGAACAAGAACACGAGCAAAGCGAAAACATGGTGGTTTTCCATTTCATTTCCCCACCAAAAAAAAAAAAAAACAAACAACAAAACAACCCAGTGCCAACAATTTGGGCATTATCAGACGTGGTGAGGGCACTGAGGGAGGTGCAGAAGGGTTTTGCTGTGAGCAGGCTCTCTCCCCTGGCTCAGACTCCACGTTCCGCTACACCGGGAGCCCCGACAGCCTCCGCTCCCGCGCGCACCATGATCACCCCCGACCTGGAGAGCGGCGTCAAGGTCTGGCACCTGGTCAAGAACCACGACCACGGCGACCAGAAGGAAGGAGACCGGGGCAGCAAAGATGGTGTCTGAGATCTACCTGACCAGGCTCCTGGCTACAAAGGTAAATTGGGCTGAATTCACGGGGGAAGGGCACGGTGAGGCTCATCCAGCGGTTCTGTGCAGCCCCTGTGATGCTCAGCTCCAAGGTTGGCTGGGTTTTGGGGTTTGGGATTTGGGTTTTGGGATTTGGGATTTGGGTTTTGGGATTGGGAGAATCCTGGAGCAGCAACAAAAGAAGCACAGCCCAGATTTCCTCATGCTCAAGGCAATATCTGCAATTCTCCTTTTTTTTTTGCACGGTGTTAAAACACAAATTGGTGAATGCAGCAGTGCCTGGAAATATTTACCCATTTTCTCGACCAGACACGGTTTTCTTGCCTTTCCCCACGTGCTCATCAGTGTGGATAACACAGCTGTGCTTTGGAAAGCAAAAAAAAACTGTTTCAGGTTAGAAACAAAGAGTAAATGAGTGAGTAGCTGCAGGCTGGAGCTTTCTCCTGGGATCCTCCAGCAGCGTTTGAAAAGACCCCGACCTTGGTTATTCCCATGGGATCTGGTGTCCCTTCCTGCCACTGCTGCTTGGCCAGGGGAGTGCCTGTCCCTCACCTCACCCCCTGGATTGCTTCTCCATTTCCATTTTCCTGCATTTCCATTGCAGGAAAACCAGAAACTCTCCAACAACATCTTTTCAATATTAGAGAATTAGGTATTTATTCTGGCCACGATGTGCAATAGAAATTATTTCATCCACACATGCCTGGGTTGTGCAGTGAAAATCATTCTATCACATATGGGATTTTTTACCCCTTTTTTCACTTATTTATACATAAAACCTCCGAAGAAATTCACATTCACTGCTTCTAAATTGCACAGTTCTCAGTATTTGATTTCCTATTGGCTATTGATCCTTTCAGTGCTAATTTGGCCCTTATGCTTTGGTTCTCTTATCAATCATTTCCAGAGCGGGCGTCTCTGATCACACCAGGGGGGTGATGTTTGTTAATGTTCATTTATCCCCTCTGCATCTTCTGGCTCCCGGAATCTCCTTTTTGTTGGTTGAAGCCCATAAGGCCTCACCCAGAAATTCTCAAACCCTCGGTGAAACAGAGCCTTTTGAAGAGAAAACTTCAACTCCCCCCACCCTGATCAAACCCCTGAATAAAAGGACATTAAGGAAAGGTTAGGAGTTGTCTGATTTTCCGTCCTGCTGTCAGGGCACGCTGCAGAAGTTCGTGGATGACCTGTTTGAGACGCTGTTCAGCACGGTGCACCGCGGCAGCGCCCTGCCCCTCGCCATCAAGTACATGTTTGATTTCCTGGATGAGCAGGCGGACAAGCACGGCATCCACGACACTGACGTCCGCCACACCTGGAAGAGCAACTGGTAACGGGAGCCAGCCCCCGGTGTTATGGGTGGAAAAAAAAAGATGTGGGGAATTGTTTTGGGAAGGGCTGGGAACAGCCAAGTGCTGAAGTGGGTGAGGGACACAAAGCTGTGCTGCCCACGGGGTGTGAGCCTGGGCTGGGCTGCTGCTGTGGTGTTCACAGGATCATAAAATCCTGAAATATTGAAGGGATAGCCTGGCTATCTCAGAATCCTCTGCCCAGGATGGGAGCTGGACGCTGCCCTCAGGCTTTTGGACTTTGGAAAGAGTGGGAAGCAAGGCTGCAGTGCCTGCCCTGTGCTGCCTGCCCAGCCCTGCTGTGCCACAAATGCCAGCACTGGCTGGCAGGGGAGAGCTCAGCCAGTGGCTGAACCTTTCCCAGCACTTTGGGAAGCACCTGGAGCATTTGGGCATCAGCAGGAGGTGGCACAGGGAGAAGGAGCCAGCTCTGCATGCCCCAGGCACGGGCTGCAGCCTCTCCAAACCCTGGGAGCTCTCACATCTCTGCCTCTGCTGCTATTTTAGGATTAAAACCTCTGTGGGTTGGAAATTTACCTCTGCAAGAAAGAAAAAGAAGCACAACAAATGGTTGTTCCCTTACAGACCTTGTATTTTCCCCTGAGTCCTTCGTGGTTTAAAAGGCCTGTAATCATCATGGCTGCAAAAGCTGGTTCCCTGCTAAGGCAGTGGGAAGCTCAAAACAATTCATTTAAAGCCTTAGAAGAGGGAGTTATTGGGATAAAAACTGTAGAATCAGAAGAAATTATGAGAAAAAAGAAAACAATGACCACCAGAGTTTGGTCTGCCAGAGCCACCAGGCCCCACCAGGCCTGGGCCCTCCTTCTCCCTTTCTCAGCTGAGCTGCAGCATTTCCAGAAAGGGAATTTTGGTGACATGGATGGACATTTTGGCCCCTAGAGAGGGTCAAAGCAAATGGAAGTTTGGAAGAGGGTGCTGGGGTGGCTGGGGCTGAGCTGCTCTCCTGCAGCACTGCAAGAGTTAAGGCTGCAGCCTTTATTGAGCTGGAGAGACAGAGAGAGCTGCGACTTGAAAGGTAATAGAAAGCAGCAGCTGCTTTTTTGATCCTGCTATACAGCCGAAGAAAAAAAGGAATAATAATTCCCCTTTGATTGCAAAGGCCCCGGGATTTGGGGACAAAGCCTGTGATTCCTGCTGCCGGCTGGCGGTGCCGGAGCGCGGCGTGGCCGGGCAGCGCTGATCGGCACCGGGGCTGCCCCGGCTCAGCCCACACCACAGCCCTGCTCTGTCAGCTCCTCCCAATGGGTTCCTCCTGCAGGTGCTCCCCCAGTTCCCCCAGACTGCCCAGCCCTGCCCTCCTCCCCTGTTCCGTGTGGGATCCGAGCCCGAAGCGGCTGCCCAGCATGGCAGGATCCATCAGCAGCCATCTGGGCAGCACTGGGCTAACTGGCCTCGGCCCAGCTCCCTTCTAAATTCTTCTCTTATTCTTCCCACTGTTTGTGTTCTGCCTGGGAGCACCATCCACAGCAGGTGCCCTTTCCTTGCCTTTATCTTCTCATTTCATTTTGTTTCTTGCTTTCCCTCCCAGCCTCCCCCTCCGCTTCTGGGTGAACGTGATCAAAAACCCTCAGTTCGTGTTTGACATCCACAAGGGCAGCATCACGGACGCCTGCCTCTCCGTGGTGGCCCAGACCTTCATGGATTCCTGCTCCACCTCCGAGCACCGCCTGGGCAAGGACTCCCCCTCCAACAAGCTGCTGTACGCCAAGGACATCCCCAGCTACAAGAGCTGGGTGGAGAGGTGAGGGCAGCACGTGGGAGGCGGGGTGCAGAGTGGTCTGGTCCTGCCTGAAACCCCGTGGACCTCAGAACAGAGCACCCTGAGTGGAAGGGAAGCACGAGGACCATCAGCGATGCTGCAGGGTGGTTCTCAGCCCTGCCAAGCATCGCTGCTCTTGTTTTCAGCTCATTACAGCCTAGAATCCTGTTTTGCTGCATGTAAGCACAAAGCAAAAAGATGTTCTTATCCCTGCAGAGCTCAGCTTAAATCCCAGGGGGAACAGGGACATTTGGAGCGTTCCTGTCTCTCATTTTTCCCCGGGTTCCTGCAGGTATTACGCGGACATCGCCAAGCTCCCGGCCATCAGTGACCAGGACATGAACGCCTACCTCGCCGAGCAGTCACGCCTGCACGCCGTGGAGTTCAACATGCTGAGTGCACTCAACGAGATCTACTCCTACGTCAGCAAGTACAGCGAGGAGGTGGGTGTGGGCAGCAGTGTCCCCTGGGCCATGGTGTCCCCTGGAGTGATGGTGTCCCCTGGAGTGATGGTGTCCCTCAGGCCATGGTGTCCCCCAGGCCATGGTGTCCCCTGGCCCATGGTGTCCCCTGGAGTGATGGTGTCCCCTGGAGTGATGGTGTCCCCTGGAGTGATGGTGTCCCTCAGGCCATGGTGTCCCCTGGCCCATGGTGTCCCCTGGAGTGATGGTGTCCCCTGGAGTGATGGTGTCCCCTGGAGTGATGGTGTCCCCCGGGCCATGGTGTCCCCTGGAGTGATGGTGTCCCCCAGGCCATGGTGTCCCCTGGAGTGATGGTGTCCCCCAGGCCATGGTGTCCTCTGGAGTGATGGTGTCCCTCAGGCCATGGTGTCCCCTGGAGTGATGGTGTCCCCCAGCCCATGGTGTCCCCTGGCCCATGGTGTCCCCCAGCCCATGGTGTCCCCTGGAGTGATGGTGTCCCCCAGGCCATGGTGTCCCCTGGCCCATGGTGTCCCCCAGGCCATGGTGTCCCCTGGCCCATGGTGTCCCCTGGAGTGATGGTGTCCCCTGGAGTGATGGTGTCCCCCAGGCCATGGTGTCCCCTGGAGTGATGGTGTCCCCCAGGCCATGGTGTCCCCTGGCCCATGGTGTCCCCCAGGCCATGGTGTCCCCTGGCCCATGGTGTCCCCTGGGGTGATAGGGCCCCATGGCACGTGTGTGGGAGTGCAGATGTGGTGCTGGCTTGTGTTGGGATCCCTCTGCTGCCTCCCAGAGCTCCTCACCCTCCCTTCCCTGGCTGCAGCCTGACCGGAGCTGGCTCCGCTCCTGCCCCGCTGTTCTCTTCACGCACAGAGAGGTTTGGGTTTGGCCTCTCTTGTAGCATCCTCCCCAGGAGGACTGAGAGCTAAAACATTGTGGGAGCACCTGGATACCTCAGCTCTGGCATGCACCCAGTGCAGTGGAAAATATTCATGACCCATCAAATCTCCCCAGAAACCTCAGTGTCCTTTGGGAGCAGCACGGTCCAAATCCCTGTCGTGGTGGCACAGGCTCCTGTTTGCAAAGGCTTCCTGGCAGCCTGAGCTCCTTTAATGAATGCATCACTTGAAACCAAGTTCTCGCCATCTGTTCCACCCCTTCATTTCGCTGCAAGAAGAACCGATTTTGTAATTATGTCCGTGAAACGGAAGGGTTTTGTCATTGAACTGCGTGTAGCCATTTGTGATACAACGCCACGGCTATTTTCCCATTAGGGTTGAAAAACCTCATCACTTTCCTGCTAAACGAGACAAGAAACGTGGCACCAGAGTGGGTTTTGTTGGGTGGGTATCGAGGGGTCCAACAAACCAACGACAGCCAAGTTGCTTTGCTATTTATTGGGATTTCACACCTCCCCGTTTGGAGTTGCTCATATCTCGCTGTCCACCCACCTCTCCCACCCCCTCTCTCACACTGATTTCTCTCTCTGATTCTCTTTTCTCCCCCTTTTCCTGTTTTGTCCCCCAGCTCATCGGAGCCCTGGAGCAGGATGAGCAGGCTCGGAGGCAGCGCTTGGCTTACAAAGTAGAGCAACTCATTGGGGCCATGTCCTTCGAGAGCTGAAGAAAGGTCACGGGCAGCAAAGGGCAGAGGATCGCACGGACTCTCGGGAATTTGGAGGGAGAACAAGCAAGGAAAGCACTGGACACACCCCACAAGGCTCCTCTGGAGAGAGCAGAGCTTGGCCCAAGGACTGGCCGTGTTCAAAAATCATACAGGATCCAGTTTGAAAGGGCAGGAAGGGAAGAAGATGAATCATCTCAAAGTCCAAGCAAGGTGGATCATTTTTTCGAGCGTACGTGGAAAGAAGGAACCTGGAAAGTCTGGATGTCTCCACGACTGCTGCTTTGCATGAAAATTGTTTAATGTATATTAGAAAATAAAACTTTATTTAAAGGGTTTTTTTTAAAAAAAAAATAAAAAGGAAGAAAAATGAAAAAAAAAAAGATAAATAGAGCAAAAACCACAGAGGCCATAGAGATAATCCTGGCAAGAAGGATCAGCTCTGAATCCTGTCCCCGAGAGCCTCCCGAGGACACGGCTCAGGCATTCTGCGAACGGACTCTCACGCCAATTGAAACGTCTGGAAAACCAAAATGTCTTCGCTTTGGGTTCTTTCAACAAATACGAGCACAACTTTGCACCACACCTTTTTCCACAAGAGAAAGAGCAGTTTTGCCCCAAAATAGTCCAGTGGCTGAGTAACTTAGAGGCACTAGGAGGAACTTTACTGGAATTGCAAAACCATCAGATCACCCAACCTGTCTTGAAGTCCAGCTTTACCCATGTATTTATATAGTGTCAATATATATATTTTTTTCAAAATCCCATTTACTGTCTAATGAGGAAAGATCTGAATTTTGTTGCTTTTCCCTTTTCCACCCTCATCCCACCTCACTGGCTGCTGGTGATCCAGCAGTGTCCAGCAGTGTCCATCATGGCCGTGGAGATCCAGCAGTGTCCAGCAGTGTCCATCATGGCTGTGGAGATCCAGCAGTGTCCATCATGGCCGTGGAGATCCAGCAGTGTCCATCATGGCTGTGGAGATCCAGCAGTGTCCATCATGGCTGTGGTCATCCAGCAGTGATCCATCCAGTGTCCATCATGGCTGTGGAGATCCAGCAGTGTCCAGCAGTGTCCATCATGGCTGTGGAGATCCAGCAGTGTCCATCATGGCCGTGGAGATCCAGCAGTGATCCATCCAGTGTCCATCATGGCCATGGAGATCCAGCAGTGTCCATCATGGCTGTGGTGATCCAGCAGTGTCCATCATGGCCGTGGTGATCCAGTAGTGATCCATCCAGTGTCCATCATGGCCGTGGAGATCCAGCAGTGATCCATCCAGTGTCCACTGCCGGTTCCTGCAGGTGCCACGTGAGCCAAGGCAGAGCTGGGCCGACACCTCCAGGGTTGGTTTTGGGGTCTCCAGCCACGCCTCCGATGTCTCGCAGCAGAACCCGCCCGACCCTGATGTTTACGGTGACAATACTTGAAAAGCCTGGATGTTGGGAGAGCAGATTTTTGCTGCTTTTCTGCTGGATGTGCGGAGTCCTTTGGCACAGGCTCCCTTTGGGTGTCTCTGCCAGCGTTTGCCGCCTCACCCAGGGCCAGGACTTGCATTTCCACTGGGAAAAGGAGAGAAATCCGCACTCCAGGCAAGAGCAAACCTTAACCAGCACCCCCGGGCCAGCCAGCTCTGCTGTCGTGTCTCTGTGTCGGCGTCTCGTTGTTCTCTTCAGTTCCTTGCTGGCCCCCACAGCACACGTTCCTGTGGCCGGTGACAGGCAAATGTTTGTGAGTGTTATTTCTTTCAAAGACACCAAAGCTTATGTGTGTCCCTTTGTAGAGTGCCAGGAGGGGAAGGAATGCTGTAAATATTTCTCTCTGTAGTAAATACTGATACGTGTGCAGGCTGCAGTGGGGAGGGCAGGGAGAGGAAGCCTAATGGAAGTACAAGTGTTGGCTGCAGGAGCTTGGCAATGGCAGCAAAATAATTCCTGGTGTCTGCCCAGGCAGTGTCACACCAGACTGGGACCTTCCTTTGCAGCCAGTGTGTGTTGAAGGAAAAATCCATTTCCATCTCAATCCCCCCTCCTCCACCATTCCTGCCTGGAGGAGCCCAGCAGGGCTCCCAGAGAGCTGCTGGCTTTCTGTGTCCTCCAGTCCAGCACCAGGGGAGGGGAGAAGCACGTAGAGAAATACTCAGGAAACTTGGTTTAATTACCATTCAGTAAAAGCCATGCCAAGTCCACTTTCTTTTGGTAATCCACTTCTGTGAGTCTCTCTGAAAAGCAGAAAATAGTGATGATAATAATCAACCTTGTGCAATAAGTTCTTGACATTTACAGCAGCCTGAGGACTGGATTTACTGAGGCAGGGGGAGAGTGGCAGAAACAGAGACTGAATGGCAGAGCAGTGTTTGTACTGCCTGTTACCCAAGAGTTCCCTTCCCAGGGATCCTGCTTCTGCACAGTGAACCTCATTTCTACTGCAAAAAATGTGCAAAAGTCCTGCTAAAAGTCAGGCACTGCGGAGCTCAGCTCCAGGAATGTCATTGGAGCCGTCCCCAGCCCGGCCTGCTCTCTGCTGCAGGTACCACAGGACATGGCAGAGGGTCAGGCTTTGAAGTCCTGCAGTTTTCTGTTCCTGCTGTTGACAGTGATCCATCACACAGCTCAGGATTTCCAGATCTGTTCTAGCTGTGATTGTTGGTTTGGGTTCGCCAAGTTCTCATGGTACTCTGAAACTCCGAGAGAGCACTCCAGAATTTCCTGAACTATTTCCAAATACTTCCAAAATATCAGTCAGGGGAGTTATCTCTGCAGGACCCACAAAACACGAGTTCAGCCCAAAGCAAAGGCCTGGCTGTGCATCACCTGGGGCTGGTGACGGTGTCCCTGCCCGACAGCCCTCGTGGTGCTCCTCTCTGCATCTCTTTTGTGTAGCCCTTTTAATCCTGCTTTCCTCCTCCTGCTCTCTCCCCTCCAGCCAGGAGCACCCCCAAGCCAAGGTTCTGTCATTCCCCACTCCCCTGTGTTTTCTCAGCAGAAGTGGAGGTCCCCACACACCCCCTGGATTCTCTAGGAGAACATTGAGGAGACAACTGAGTTGATCTGTGCTGTGAGATGATTTGAGCAGAGAGAAAAAAGGGGAAGCAGCAGGAGCACTTTTCAAACTGGTTAGTTCTTACACTTCTGACTGAATTCTGAAAGAAACAGCAAAAACACCTCTTCCATCATCTGGAAAAGCTTTAGGAGGATGGCAGAGGGAGCAGCACAGTCCTGGCCGGAGGGGTGGCCTAGAAATACATTGCCAAGTATCTTCTCATGGTGGTTGACATTAATTATGGATCTTTACAGGCAATTATATGGATTGAAGCAACATATCCCCCCGGGGCAAAGTGCTGGGAATCTCTTGCCCTGTTTGCATCCGACATTTCCATTCCTCCTGTGGGAAGAGGAAGCTTCAGATCTCAAAATGGCATTTTCTTTGCACTCACTGCAAACTGGACTCGAGGTTTGGTCAGGAGGGGGCACTTGCCTTAGATGAAACGATTTCACGTCCCTCTCATTGCCCTCTTCCTCCTGCTCGGTGTTTGGAGTCTCCAGTTCACTCCGTTTCAGGTATTCCGACATCAAAGTGGGAGACGTCACTTTCCGGAATCTCTCTGCCTGGTGTCACCGCTTGAATAATTCCGTTTAATCTTCTGCTCATGAGCTATCAAAGCACCCACTCCGAGGGGGAGCGAGGTGCTAATCAAACGCTTCTCCACCTTGAAAGCCTTTATTAAAACCCCACATACGAGAGTGGAGCTCGCAGGCAAGGCCGGCCCCGCGTCAGCCCCGCTGAGGAGCTGCAGCCACCGAAGCTTGGAGGGTGTGGACGGCGAGTGGTCCATGCTTTGCCATCAAGGATGGATTTAAAGGGAAGCAGGAGGGATCAGCACGGCCAAAGTGCTGGAAACGCTGTGAAATCCAGCATGGATACCCATGGAAACCCTGGATATCCTGTCTGCAGCTGAGTGAGGACCCACCGTGGGGACAGCACTGAGAAACAAAACCGCTGCCATGGCCTCGCTGCATCCCAGCAGCGTTCCAGGTGTGGAATTTCAGGTTTTTCCCTGAAGGATGGCCGTGGGGACAGCGCTGCCTCCCTGCAGGGCTCGGGGCTGTGACGTGCTGGGGCGGTGCCAGCAGAGACCTTCATCACAGCAGTGCCTTCCACACTCTGTCTTAAAATCCTGGTGGCCCTCCCCACGTCGGTGTTCCCTCCTGCCTTCCACTGACTCCACAAAAAATGTCCCAGTGTAGGAGAGAGTTTGGGTGGGCACGTGGAGGGCAAAGGCGAGAGGGTTTAAGGCTCTGGGGTTGCATTCTGCACTCTGCTGGCTCTGAGCTCCTTGTGGGGGTCTTAGTGTTTAAGTCTGTGAGGAAGAAGGGTCAGAGCATCCCCTGCTCCACTGGGCACAGCCTCCAAGCAAGGTCTCACCCCCACAGGTGCCCAGGAGCCAGCAGGGGTGAGGAAGGCCAGGTTGGCACAGGGCAGAGCAGCTCCTGGCACGGTCCCTGTGCTGCTCCAGAGCCTCGAGCCCCTTCCCTGGCAGCAGCCCAGCCACGTTCTCCTGTCACTGGCTGTTCTCCATCCAGTTTCCTGCGCTGTCAGAGCTCACCTGTCACAGGGACTCAGCTCCCCAAACTAAATGAAATTAAAATAGACTGACTTGAATAAGCTGGGCCATCAGGGAGAGCTCACGTGTGACTGTGCCCTGGAGAGAAGAAAAAACGTTCCGAGGAGGGTAAATAACTGACATGCAAGATGCATCAAAATGCTACAGAGCTTCAGCCATCTATTCCAGAGCCACATTTGTCCCAGGAATTGCAGGACAATAGTGCAGGGAGCCGTGACATTGCACGGAGTTGTGTGCGAGGAAGAGCTCGGAGCACAGCCCCATCCTCAGTAAAAACACCCAGCCTGGACCCAAAACAGAGACCAGGGGGTCAGAGGCTGAGGGCAAAGCACTGGGGACAGCTCTGAGGCCACCTGCATGGGCAGGATGGTTTGGTTTTATTGATGAGACATTCGGTGGGGAACAATTTGAGTAAGAGGTGCCCGTGTGCACTGTGAGGGCACCGCTGGGGATCCGCTGAGCAACCCCAAATGTGCCATTTCAGTGCAGTTTGGTCAGTTCAGCTTTGCAGGGGAACAGGATGGGAGCCTTTGGAGCAGTTCTGGCTGTCTGAAAGGCTTTGTGCAAAGCCTCTTCACCCTGAAAATCCCCAAATTCGGGTGCTGCTCCTGTTCTGGGCAGGCCATGTAACAGCTGAGGGTGGTGCCTGGTGCCTTCCTGGAAGAAAGCTGGGGGTCTGTGGTGTGTGCCCTGCACCCCGGGGTGCTCTGCTGGGTGCTGGCACCGTGCTGGGTGGGGAGCTGGAGGGGTGGGGCAGTGAGGGGTGGCAGAGCTCGATTGCCCCGTGCTGGAAAAGCCACTGCAGTCCCTCCCGGCTGTGTGCCCACCCTGCTGAGGTGGCACCCATGGGTGTTGTGGCCGTGCTGAGAGCACGGCGGTGTCTCTGTGTTGTTCTTTCAGACCCCACTTTGTCCCCGTGTTTCCCATCCCTCCCCTTCCTCTGTAACCCTGGAATATAATCCTGAAAAAATTGACCTTTCTGCAGCGCTGAGGAACACGCTCCGAAGGCTCGCAGGGTCCATCCGATTGCACGGACAATATCCCAAATATCCCAAATATCCCAAATATCCCAAATATCCCAAATATCCCAAATATCCCAACCTCCCCGGGCCTCCCGAGGCTGCCAAATCAAACACGGGATCTCCTGTATGGCCTTTCCTCTGGGATTTTTAATACCTCTCTTTCGAATAAGCTCGGGAGTTTATGCAACAGCTTCTCCAGCCGGCGTTTCCATCCCGAGGAGGGCACACAAAGGTGCGAGAGGAGCCGTGGGGAGGGAAAAGAGCTGATTTTGCCACGTTGTTTCACGGCTTCAGAAGATGCAGTAAAAATGTCCCTCTCTTACTGCTGAGTTTTTGCTGGGGGCCGTGAGGAGAAGCAGCAAGGGAAGGGAATGTACAGGTACTAAAACTTCTGGAGTCCCCCCAAAAACATCACAGAATGTAGAGGTATGGAACAGATTCTGATTTCTTCTTCCCCTTCCCCTTACAGACCAACCCCCACCAGTTTTAGGGGATTTGTGTATTGGCAGGAACAGGAATTGATTTGTATCTGTGCCCATCCCACCGTATCGTTCTCTGGCTCCTCCCCTCCCCGATATACTTGACACACTGGAGTTCTGTATTATATTTTTTTTTAAGATGATTGTCTGTTTTTTGTTGTTTTTACAAGTGTTGTGGAAAAGAAAAACAAATGTAAGAAAGTTTAAGTATTTAAAAATGTTCCAAGGAAATAAAAGGGGGTTTTGTTATTATTCTAATATATTATTGTGTACCTATTGTAAATATGAAACACTCCTATTTTGCAAGCCAAGGACTCACTTTGTACTGTTGTTATATATAAATAAAGTTTACTGGTTAAAAAAGCCCTCCTGAGTGGCTCCTTATTTTCCAGCATGTGCTGTGTGGCATTTATTTACGCTGTGTGAGGAATATTTATTTACTGAATCCCAGCAGCAAAAATGGGTGAGTGGAAATCCCAGACTGCTTTGGGTTTGAGGGGACCTTGAAGCTCATCCCATTCCACCCCTGCCCTGGGCAGGGACACCTTTCTCTATCCCAGGCTCCTCCAAACCTGCCCAGCCTGTCCTTGGGCACTTCCAGGGATGGGATATCTGGAAATAACCCCTGCATGGTGAAACTGGGGTGAAACTGGGGTGAAACTGGGGTGAAACTGGGGTGAAACTGGGATGGGATCCCCAACAGGCAGCAGCAGCTTTAGGCACTGCATGAAATCCCAGTTATTCCCACTCCAGCTGCAGCAGGAGCAGCAAACCCTGTTTGTAAATAAAAGACCTGGGTGAGTTCATGTTTCCCCCTCTCTGAAGTGCTCAGTCCTTGAGGTGAAACACTTTTGTTTCCATTTCATAAATCCAAGGCAGCGTCTCAGCAAACGCTGAGAGGCATCTGCTGAGTCGCAGGAACCGGAGAGCGACTTCTGCAGCAGCTGCCTGTCAACTTTAATGACCAATATGGTCGCAATTACAGCAATGAACTTTCTCTAACAGCCCAAAATTACTCTGGATGATGATAAGTGACAGAAAAATGGAGACCCTTAAGGAAACATTAAAGAAGGAACATGTGGATGCGGAACAAGAGGTCTCGCTGCTTTTTCTGGGGGATCTCGAGGGTTTGGGGTTTTTTTCTCCTCTCCAAATTGGGTACTAAAAAGGATAAATCTACTCCAGAAGGGGAAGGCATGCTGTGGGTCACAGCAGGGAGTTCGGTGCTTCCCTGGGATGTGTTTTTTATGGACATTTGAATTCCCTGGTTTTAGTGTAGGGCTAATGGGGAGAGGGGAAGCTGCTCCCGTTTGAAGGGAATGCAAATCCATCAAGTCAGAGCAGCTCCCTGCTCCTCAGGCAGGTCATTCCAGCTTATTTCTCTCAAACTGAGACCAAAGCTTGACACAGACCTCAGGGGGGCGGTTTGGCCACGTCCTGCTGTCTCCCACTTGAAAGCAGCAGATTTTAACCTCCCCAGACGGATCCCACGGGCTCTGGGCTGGGAGCCTGGAGCCATTCCAGTGCTGTGACCACCCAACGTGGAGTGGAGCTTTCATGTGATTTGGGAATTAGGGAATAATTCAGACTCTTGTTTTTCACCTGCACTTTGGGTAAGTCTAAATCTAAATAATTAAACAGGAACTAAACCACGGTTTCCAGAGCTTTCCTGGAAGTGTTTTACCTTTAGAGATGCTGTTCCTCTACTGGTTTACCCACTGAGCTGTAGGACAGACCCTGGAGGCAGGACAGCAGCTGCCAGGAAAATCTCCACTCCCCTTTGGGAGGTTATTGACTCCTTCAGCTCAGCAAAGGAGAAAGAAATTCCAACATGAATCGACAGCATCGACCGCGGGGTCATTTGTATTCATCTGCACCTTGTTAATAGATGTAATAAGGATACTCAATTAAAAATTACATTTTATCTGGCATGCACTTCACAGGCCTTTATTGGCACTGACAAGGTCAAGTGATGCTTAATAAAGGTTATATAAAATGCAGATGGCTGGGATCCCTTCATCATCCCCACACTCAGCGCAGAGGAGTGAAGGGCCACGGACACAGCGTGGAAAGAGTCAGGAGAAGAGCAGGTTTGGATCTTCCATGGGAAGTTTGGGGGTCCCAGCACTGAAACAGCAGCAAAATACCCTGGGGGTTCCCCTCATCCCCCACTTTGTCCCTGCATCCCCTTTACCAGCTTTTATTTCACTCCTGGACGTGTGGGATGGTCCTGTTGTTTAATCACTGTCACTCTGCAGATTGTGCAGCAGATTTTGGACGTCCTGCTGCTGGCTTTTCCAGCCTGGTTATCAGGGTGAGCTAATGGAGGTGACACTTCCAATTATCAAATCCAGTCGTGGCATTAATTTTGATCTGTTTAAATTTCAGCATCTTTTCCCTTCTGCGAGTGCTTAGCTGGAGGGTGACATGGAATTGTATGGAATCAGACAGTGATCTCAGACTGGCAATAATGGCCACAAAAATCTCCTGCTTTTTATTTATGCAGGGTCTGCAAATATTTAAGTGGCCAATTCATTTGTAATGGAAATTTAATTCTGTGTTATTGGACACTTCACTGCTTAAAATGGAGCAGTTCACTAAAACCCACATTAAATCCCCTCCTCTCAACTCCAGACTCTTTCCAGGGGACATTTGGGACCCCTCGCCTGCTGGGGCTATAAAAATGATAATTTAATTAAAATTTAAAAGTAATAATAATAAAGCATAGAACACATTACCCCTGGTGCCAGGTCAGCCTGGAACCTGCAAAATATCGGTGTTGTCCCAGTCTGAACGTGATGAAAAGTCATTAATTAATTTAGAGATCATCCAGAAGAGAAATCTTGTCTGTGCTCCAGAATATTGACAGGTCTGTGCAGGCAAGTGGATATAAAATAATGTGAAAGTATAAAAACACCATATAAAATAGATGTACAGCATAATCCAACATGAACATGTCTGTATCTGTTTGGATCAAGAGTACACCCCGAGGTTCATGTTAAACTTAAAATTACAAATATCCATGCCAAAACAAAGGGTTTATTTTTACTCCCAAATAATACTTGGGAAAATGGGAACGACTCAGGCTTTATTGTCACTTCATAATTAACTCCAGAGAAGGAATCTAATTACAAATGTTCGATGCTGCCTTGGGGCAACGTGTGTAGGAAAAGGGAAGGAGGACGGTCAGGCTTAAACAACTCAGGTAAAAATGAACTCCATGCTAATATTTGATAATTAAGAATGTCTCTATCAACTTGTCTGGCTATTAATGAATTGGGCTGTTCTTTTCACATTTGATTACTGGAGTTTTATGATGCCTGCTCGCCTTTATTGCTCCTGGGAACGGCCTTGGCTGTGGGCTGAGCCCCAGGAATAATGGTAGAGGATGAGCTGGGTTGGAAATGATCTCAAATGATCTCAAATGATCTCAAATGATCTCAAATGATCTCAAATGATCTCAAAATCCACCTCTGCCATGGCAGGGACCCCTTCCCCTGTCCCAGGCTGCTCCAGCCCCATCCAGCCTGGCCTTGGGCAGTGCCAGGGATGCAGGGGCAGCCCCAGCTGCTCTGGGCACCTGGGCCAGGGTGTTGGGAGATTGAATTCCTTTTTGAGAGCCTCAGCACTGCAGGAACAGCAGGGATGAATCCATCCCTTCATCCTGCTGGGAGCAGGCTGGACACACAGACCCCTCAGGCTGGAGTGGTGGGAGATGGCTGGGACTCCCTGGGATGCTGGGCAGGGCTGCCAGAGCTGGCTCTGCACAAAAACCCCTCGTGCTGAGGTGGCAGTGACTGTCCAGGACATGTCCAGGGCTGCCAGAGCTGGCTCTGCACAAAAACACCTCGTGCTGAGGTGACAGTGACTGTCCAGGACATGTCCAGGACACGGCCAGGGCTGCTCTGGACACACAAACCCCTGTGCTGAGGTGACAGGACATGGCCAGAGCTGCTCTGGACACACAAACCCCTGGTGCTGAGGTGACAGGACATGGCCAGAGCTGCTCTGGACACACAAACCCCTCATGCTGAGGTGACAGGACATGGCCAGAGCTGCTCTGGACACACAAACCCCTGGTGCTGAGGTGCTGCTGGGGGTGGCAGAGCTGCAGGGTGAGCCCAGGGCTGCCGGGGCTGCTGTTCCACCCCAGGGCTGTCTCCCATGGATGGAATTGTCATTCCGCTCCAGCCGCCGCCTGCCTGCAGAGGAGAAAGCGTTTTCTCTTTTGTTCGCACTCAATTAGGCTGAGCTTTGAGGAGAAGATGGGAATGCTTAAAAGTTCCTCTTTTTTTGCAGCGTTCAGCCCTCACAAAGGGAAGTGTGGGGATGATCTCAGGGGGAGAGGCGCTCCCGAACGCCTTTGGAAGGATTCTTTTGACGTTCATTTGATTTTTGCAGCGGGAACCTGCGATTTCTCTGAGCTCCCCACAAAGGCATCGCCTGGGGCTGTACAGGGGTTTATGGCCTGGGTCACGGACCTCATGAATATTTTGTATGTGCTGAAATAGCATTTGAGCCTCTGACAAGGCTGGGTCAGCTCTGCCAGCTCCCGTCCTGGGAGGGACAAGGCAAGTCACAGGAACAAACACACCAAACGAAGAGATCAAGGGGCAGAAATGTTCCAATCCACCCTGGGAGGATTGGAAAACTCCGAGGCTCGCTGTGTGCGTGGTCCAGCCTGTTTTCCTGCACAGGTCTGAGCAGGAGGATGGGTGGATGTTTCCAGAAGGACTGGGATGAGGAATGAGCTCCCTGGCCAGCAGCTCTTGCCATGCTGAAGGATGGATTTCACCTCACCTGCTGCAGGTGGATAAAGGAGATCGGTGTTTCTAGAAGGCCAATCACCCTCTGGAGATGCTGGAATTCCCTGTATTCCCATAGTTGGAATTCTCTGTATTCCCATGGCTGGAATTCCCGGAATTCCCGTGACAGTAATTCCCAGTATTCCCGTGGCTGGAATTCCCTGTCCTGTATTCCCATGGCTGGAATTCCCAGTATTCCCATGCCTGTAATTCCCAGTATTCCCGTGGCTGTAATTCCCGGTATTCCCATGGCTGGAATTCCCGGAATTCCCGTGACTGTAATTCCCAGTATTCCCGTGGCTGGAATTCCCTGTATTCCCCTGGTTGTAATTCCCAGTATCCCCATGGCTGGAATTCCCAGTATCCCCATGCCTGGAATTCCCAGTATTCCTGTGGCTGTAATAATTCCCAGTATCCCCATGTCTGGAGTTCCCAGTATCCCCATGGCTGGAATTCCCAGTATCCCCATGTCTGGAGTTCCCAGTATCCCCAGTATCCCGGTGGCAGCAGGAGCTGCTGGAGCTCGGTGTGTGCTGTCAGGGTGAGGCTGCAGGAGACGCTCCCGCAGTGGTCTCAGCGCTAATTGCAGGTCACAAACAAACAGCTCATTTACACACACCCGCTAATGAACCGAGTGCCTTTTGACGGGAGCTGTGCCCTGGGGAGCTCTGCGGGGAGATCCCAGGGTTGCTCCTCTGGAAGAAGGCAGAATTCCCTCCCTCCATCCATGGAGGAGCTGCTGGTGGGGAGCCAATGCCCCCGGTGCAGAGCTGGAGGATTAGCAGCTTGGTAATGGATATGGGTAGAGCAATAATCTGCGGAGTGATTAATATGGAGATGATTTTTGGATTAATAAGGATGCAGCAGAGCTGTCTGCTCAGGAAAGATGTTTGCACTCTGCAGTTGGAATGCAGTGACCGTTACCTTAATGCTGTGATTAAATCCACATTCAAGGCACCTCATTAAATTAGAGTGTAAGAGCGAATTCTTATAACCCACAGCAGGAAATGCATTCGGGCCTGGTGGGTGAAGAATGCCAGAAGATCCCTGGAGCACCTCTGGCAATGTCTGGCAGCTCTGCTCTGCTCGCAGCTGTGGGGCTGGCAGCACCTTCAGCTCAGCTTTGAAGCTGCTGCCCTCCAGCAGGGACCCTGCCCATGGTGACACTGCCACAGCCACCCCTGAGAGCTGTGGCACCTTCGGTGAGCTCAGTTCAGCTGCAGGATGACTCCGGAGCAGAGAAATCCACCGCAAACCGCAGGTGAGGGGCTCCTGCCATGCTCTGAAGTGCGCTCAGCTTTCCCACCTCTGCTGAGCGCTGGAAACGAGGGCTCCTCACTTCAAAAAGGGGTTAAACACGCAGGTGGATCCCTGACCTGTCTGCAAAGCGCTGACCTAGACGGGAAGGAGACTTTCAAGTGCTTTGTGACCTCCCCTGCAGCTCAAAGCTCAGCTCGCGTCCCCCTCAATTGCCTTTCACTGCTCCGGGGATGAAAGCGACCTTTGGCAGAGGGGATTTGAGGAGCGAGGCACTGCAAATCCTCTCCTCCCAGCACAGGCAAACTCTGCTCCAGCCCTGCGAGGACGGGAGGGGACCCTGGCCACGCGTGTGCCCGGCTCCGTGTGCCCTGTGCGTGTTTATACAACAATATCTCCAATTTTCCGCTTCCCCCGGCAGATCGCAGCTGCTCCCCTCGCTCCTGAGCACATTTACACCGGTTCCCGTTTCCACACTGAAGGTTTTCAGTTCCTCCTCGCCCTGTGTTTGAGGGATAAACCCCCCAAATCGCGGCAGGGACAGGGAATGGGCTGTGGGATCCATGGATAACGTGGATCCACCCGGACCCCAGCCCGGGATTGCTGCGGCTGCCCTGTGGAGGGCGATTTCAGGAGGGTTTGCTCTTCGCTTATTTTCCCTTTAACTCACTGGCTTTGCATTTATCAAGCCCGAGCCGAGGTGCTCGAGGATTAATTGATGCTCGCTGCTGAGCGAGGCTCATTAAACAGCAGCTTTGGGGTGCAAGTGGCCGCTCACGGAGGCTGTAATGAGCAGGACGAGAACTCCCGGACTGGAACTTCTCTCCCCCAGCATCTGTCGCCACAATTACGGCCCCCGAAGCAGGGGAGCAGCACACAAAAGAGCCTGATTAGAACAAAGGGCTCCGGCCCCCGGCTCCCCGGAGGGAGGGACAGGGGTTTCTGGGGGAGCAGCAGCCCGCACTGGGCTCATTACGGGAGTTTGGGGAGCCCTTCCAGAACCTGGCGCATCCCCACGGCAAACGGGAGGGATGGAACCAACAGCAGGACCTGGGGTCTGGGGGGGCTGGGGGTGGTGGGCACAGCAATTAATATCCCCTAGTGATAAATACGGTACAATTAGTGCGCGCGCGGTAATTACAGCGATAATTGATGCGCGGGGTCTCTGATAGCGGAGCTCTCTCGCTGCCGCTCCCCGGTGCCCAGGGCACCGCTCCGTCCCCCGGGGGTGATGCCCGCTCCGTGCTCCCCACCAGGGGACAGCGGCCCTGCGGCCGTCCCCGGGTGCTGCCAGTGCGAGGAGAGGTGCGGGGGATGCGGGAGATGCGGGGATGCGGGAGATGCAGGAATGCGGGAGATGCAGGAGGATGCGGGAGGTGCGGGAGATGCAGGAGGTGTTCGGGATGCAAGAGATGCAGGAGGTGCAGGGATCCAGGAGGATGCGGGAGGTGCTCGAGATGCAGGAGATGCAGGAGATGCAGGGATGCAGGAGATGGAGGAGATGCGGGGATTCAGGAGGATGCAGGAGATGCAGGAGCTGCAGGAGGTGCGGGGATTCAGGAGGATGCAGGAGATGCAGGAGGTGCCGGAGGTGCTCGGGATGCAGGAATACTCGGGATGCTCTCGTTCCTCCTCTCCGGCTGCCATCTGGTGGCTTCCCTGGGTTTGTTTTTCCCTGGATGCGCCGCTCCTGGAGCAGCTCCCGTGGAGAGGAGCGCTGGCCAGGCTTTGGAGGATCACAGGGATTTGCACTGGGTGGGGATTGACGCCGGATTTATATCGGGTTTATATCAGTTTGCTTTCTTAGAGCACTTTCTGACCTTGTCTGGCTCAGCTTTTCCCTGTTTATGCCCCGAATGTGCTCCTGACCCCGGGCACAGACACTGATGTCAGCCCTGTCTCTCCAGCTCCGGAGGTGCCGGTGATGGACTGAGGATGAAGGGTTTGGAATAATGATCTGCGATGTCCTGGCCTCGCAGCCCAGCTGGGAGCTCAGATCCTCATTTGCTGCACAGCAAACAAAACAAAATCAAAATAAAACCACTGATCTATGTGTAGGTGCTGAGGATTTTAAATGGAGAAGCTTTAAAATGTGAAATTTTTTCCTCAGAGTGTCACCCTGGGGCTGACACAGCTCTGTACTTTTCTGCTTCTGAGTTTTAAGGTTTTTTGCCTCATTTGGAAAAGAAGGATAAAATTAAGTGAGAACTTATGAACTCAGTGGGATGGTTCTCACCCTGAAACGCTTTTGGTGCTGTGGATTGGCCACTGGAGTTGCCCTGATGCTCTGCAGGGCAGGAGCTGGGCTGTGAGGACCAGCAAAGGCTGATTTTTGGAGATGACCCCGCTCCAGATGGGATGGGAGCCCCTCAGAGCGCAGCCACGACCCTGCCAGCACCAGCTGCTGCTGTGGCAGAAAGAAATAAAATGAAATAAATGGGATAAAACGTATTTCAGCAGCTCCATGGGCTGCTCCGAGCGTGCTGAGTGATGGGAGCCTCCCTCCCCAGCCTGAAACCCCTGGGATTCCCTGGAGGGAACATTCCCAGTTCAAGAGAAGGATCCTGCTCCCAGCTGGCTCCGTGCTGGTGCTCACTGAGGCTCTGGAGACATCAGAATAAATGTGACCCTCTTGAAGGCGGCTGATGATGCAAAGGTCAAAAGAAATGACTGACGAGGAGAAAAGTACATGCTAATATTTCTCCAAGAGGAGAAAGAATTACATATAATGGGTGTAATATTCAGAGAGAGAGAGCACAGCCTGGTGACTGATGCCACCATTTTAAAGGCACTTAAGCCTTAAATTTCCCCTTGATAAAAGTTATGTCACGTCACTCTTGAGCTGCCACGGGTTATGGGGGAAGTGTCACCAAAACAGAGCCGGGGAGAGGAGTGCCAGGGAAAAGAGCAGGAGCAGAGGATGCCACAGCTCCTTGGGAAGGATGAAAAATGAGCTCAGCACGGCTCTGGCCACCCAGAATGGACCTGGGCAGGTTTTTTTTGTTCTTTTCCCTGCAATAAAGATCCCCCCAAATCCCAACTCTGCTGCAGCAGCTGGTTCTGATCATCACCAAGAGCATCACAGCCATGGACACGGCCAAGGGTGGGACTCGGAAATGCTGAGCTTCTGTCCAAGCCGAGCTGTTTGTGTCAGATTGTTGTGAAATGAGGAGCCGGGGCTGGGAGGAATTCAGGGTTTAGGGGAGGGTGAGGCTGTGACACCCTGGGGAGCACCCGGAGCTCCCCCAGCACCTCAGCTCTGAGCAGGGAGAAATTCCTGCTGGCAGAACCCTCCTGATTTACTGATCTCCAACACCAAATCCCCCATCACGGTGCTAATCCAAGTGATAAACTTTATGCTTCTCTATCAGAAAAAAATAATTGTTCTGCCTGAGCATCATTATCCCGACATTTTTCTGCTCCTGTGTCACTTGCTGAAAATAAAGGTTCATTTCTCCCATTATAATGAGCTACACTTGCAATAATTCACAGGGAGTTTTTTACTGGGCTTTATTTTTTAATCTTCATCACAAGGTTATAAAATTTGTGTCACTTTTCCGAGTGCTCCTGAAGGATCAGCAGGAGAAGGGAAGTGCAGATTTGCTGCAGTTCATTTAGTGGGATTTTCCTGTGTTGTTGTTTATTATTATTATTATTATTATTATTATTATTATTATTATTATTATTATTATTATTATTATTATTATTATTATTATTATTATTATTATTATTATTATTATTATTATTATTATTATTATTATTATTTCCAGTGCCCTCAAGTTGCCCTCCAGGCTGTTGTTTTAGAGACAACATTTTCTATTCCTGATTATTTTGTTACCTGCAGAAGTCTCTGAAGCAGTGAAATCTTTGCAAAACCATTCCAGGCTTAAAAAAAATGTTTTTTCCCCCTCTCATTGTATTGTTTCTTACCAGGTTTGATCTATGATATCTTCATATATTAAATATATATTTAATAAGTATTTACATTATGTAAATATGTATTGATACATATTATACAAAACAAATAATTATAAATAAATATAATTATATAAATATAATATATATATATACATATACGTATATATATAATGTGTATACATACAATATATATATTATAATATCTACATATTTAATTTTAATCTACATATTTAATTTTAATTTAATTTAATTTTAAAAATAAATTTAAAATTTAATTTAATTTAATACAAAAGTTCTGCCTGTCTTCAGGAACAGGATGTGGAACTTTTGCAGCATTAATCTGGAAGCATCATGAATTATGGGGCAATCTCTGAACGCTTTCCTCATCTATATGAAATGATTATTTGACAGAACAGCCGTTCAATATTGTTGGAATAATTATTATTCTTGTTTAATACATCAATTTGAGCTGTTATCATGGATTCTTTGAAATGCTGGATAATTACATAAATAATTAGGGAACAGTCTATCAGTGCATTTTAAAGCAGAGCAGCTGATCTTTTATACACAGAGGAGTTTTTTGGGAGAAGAGGAGGGAATCCATGGCACCATCAATAGGTGACTTTCCATAAATTCCCCCTGTGGGCTCCTCCTCACCCTCCTGTGCCCTCATGGCTCTGCCCATCCCTAAAATCACGGCATGAGCTGGTTATTTCCACAATTTAAATGCGCAAAAGTGGATTTTCCTCAGCAGAATGGTGCCACAAGGCAGGAACTGGGAATTCCGTGGGATCTCCCGGCCCTTCCCTCTCCCTCTGCTGCTGCCTGGCAGGAATGCAGCACCTCCAGTGATCCTCAATCTCCTGGAGGTTCATTAACACATTATTAATGAGGGGAGGTTGGTCAGCACCTTCACGAGGTCCCAAACTCTTCACCCCCTTTTGCACAGGAAAGGGAATTTTTGTTTCTCTCTTTTCAGGACAGGATCCTGGGTGTGAAGAGCGGTGTGGGCGGTCTGGAGAAGCTGGAATTCCTGGATTTGGGAAGGATTTGTCACTTTTCCACCCCTGGCAGCCCAGGGAAGGGCAGGAACCTGTGCTGGGCGCTGGATCTGCAGCGCTTGGAACATTTATTAGGAATAAATCAGAGGTTTGAACGAGGCTCCTTGAACATCCTGGGGAGGATTTGAGCCAAGCTTTGCCTTCTGATTGAATTTTCCTCCCTTTTGTTCAAACTCTGCGCTGAGGGGAGGCAGCAGCACCCCCTCAGCTGTGAGACCCCAGCAGCCCTGGCCCCCTCCCCGTTTTGGGGGGACATCTGCTGCTGTCAGCTCCCTCCGCTGTCACCGGGAGACGCGGCGGAACAAAAACAAAAGACGTGACAAATTTGTCCTTTTCTCTTTTATAATTAACCAAAATATCTCGTTGTGTAGCAAAGCGTGGCTCCTAATTAACAGCCAGGCGAGAGGCTATTTTTAAAATCCAGACCCCCAGTAATTATATTTTGCAGCAGAGAATGATATTTCAGTCAAACGCGACAGACAGTGAGCCAAGCTCCCATGTGAGGCAATTAATATTTCACACCTGCCAAGCAAATCAGTGGCAGGGAGGGGAGGGGATGGCGTTGATGCTGCACTGGGGGGGCCCTGACTGATCATGGAACACCAAAAATCCTTCACTTGGCTGTGGAGGATCCAGCACTGGCTGCTGTTGGGACAAAGAGAGTTGGCCAAAATGGAAAATAGGAAATAGAATGAGGAGAAGATCCAGGGGAAGGCTGGAAAGGGGAGAGAAATAATCAGAACCTGAAATAATCAGAACCTGAAATAATCAGAACCTGAAATAATCAGCTCTGCTTTTCCCAGTATGTTACCACTGAAGATGAACAGATCACACAGCTCCAGGTGTGGTGAAGAGAAGAGAAAGTTTATTTTTCCTCCCAGGATTTACAGGTTTCTGCCCACAGCCAGGGATGGGATGGTCAGGATAACACTTTCCCACTGCACTGGCCATGAGAGATGCCCATCACAGGATGTGGAACAGAAAGAATGTTCACATATCTGTGTTTACAGTCACTGTCCTGGGAAAGTCCTTAGAAAACCATGGCAGCAAGCTCAGAAGCTGAGTTTTCAGGGCAACATCTCACCTTTTTTGGTTTAAACAAAAAGAAAAAAAAAAAGAAAAATAAACAAAGAAACCAGCAACATTATAAACAATCAAAAGGATAAATAACAGGAGAATACAATGCTCCATACAATCAGAAGGCTGCAATTTCAGGGTGATACCAGTACAAAGTTATTTTTCTTCTCCTGTGGGGCTGGAGCTGGCTCGGGCTCCTCTCCTCGCCCCTCGGGGCTGGAGCTGCCCCAATCCTGTCCACACCAGCCTGATCCTTTTCCCTCTTCTGGAGACAAAAGGCTGTGTTTCCTCACACTGTTTGTGCAGCTCAGGATTAATCTGCCTGCTAATGGATAATGTGTCAGCCTTTGGATGCTCTGGAAGTTGGGAGGAGATTCACGGGCGTGTGATGCCATCTGCTTGAGCGGGAGGGTTTGGAGAGCTGACGTTCAATTTGTTCTGCAGGATTTGACGGCGGATTATTCTCCAGATTCCAAAATAATTAAGGGAATCAAAAAGCAGAAAGAGCAATGACAAGGAGGAGGAAGCAGAGGGAGGGGAGGCAGCTCTCGAGCCGTGCTCTGGGTAGGACGGGCTGACAATCCCTGTCTGGGGGGGTTTGCTGTCCTTTGTCCCCCTGCTTGGCAATAAAATTCCACAAGCAGTGAGGAGGCAGCAGGGCAATCCTGGAGAGCAGCAGAGCCACAGTTACCCCTTATTTTAAAGCTAATTTTAAAGCTTTAGTGCTGAAGGAAGGAGCTGGTCAGGGGAAGGGGTTGTGCAGCCCAGAGTTGGCTCTCAAACCCTCTGTGAAAGGTGGAAATTTCCGAATTATGGAGGAATCTCATCCAGGCAGGAGCCTCTATTGACCTCCTGCCACCCTCCTAATGAGAAAAGATGATGGTTACACTCCAGGGGGAGGAAAAGCAAACAAACCTCCTTTCCTCCACAAAAACAAAGCCACAAACCTGTAACAATTAATCTGAGAGCGGCCAGGAGAGGTCCCAGGACAGGGTTTGCATTTCCAAGGCTCTCTCTGAAGCACTCCTGGGAAGTGACGGGGCCTGAGCCTGCCCAGATCCGTCCTGTGGCCTCTGAGCTTTCTCTAAATGAGGCGGTGTCACCTCCCATCACCAACCCCTCCTGGGAGAACAGACAGGGCTGGGGGAGCTGTGTCCCACAGGATCCAGGGAAAAGCCCTTTTAGCTGGATAAACCAGTCAGTTCAGAGCATTCCCCATCCCAAACTCCCCGTGTGAGTTCCCTGTGTCCTCCCACTGCCCTGGCCACACTGACCAGCACTCATAACCCTGCTGTGGCCACCAAGGGGCCTGGAGGGGACAGAGGGGCCTGGAAAACTCTTCCTGGGCCTGAAACCTTTCTGGGAACACCCAGAGTCATTAATTCTGTTCCTGCAGGAAGTTCTGCACCTTGGTCATTCCTAATGCATTTTTTTATTATCTCATAAATATATTTTTCCACCACAGGACTGAGGAGAAGGGTTTGGGGTGGTGCCCATGATTTGGATGCCTTTTCATGGAATTGTGGAGTCACAGAATTGCAGAATGGCCTGGGTGGGAAAGGACCCAGGGAAAGGATTAAAACTCATCCCATCCCACCCCTGCCATGGCAGGGACCCCTTCCCCTGTCCCAGGTGCTCCAAACCCCATCCAGCCTGGCCTTGGGCACTGCCAGGGATCCAGGGATGCTCTGGGCACCTGTGCCAGGGCCTGCCCACCCTCCCAGCAAAGGATTTATGCCCAAATATTCCATCCAAACCCACTCTCAGTGCTTCACCTCCAGTCAGACCCTCCCAGCAGCACCGTGTGAGACACACCAGGATGTGTGGGGTAAAGGAGGCCGATTTTAAATGGGAATTCTGTGGAATATTCCTATGGAATGTGACTGTCCCAGCTCCCCCTCGCTGCCCCTCGCTCCCCTTCCCAGGAGGTTCCACTGGATCCCGTCTGCTTCCACATGCACTTTGATTCCCAGTGATCCTGGGAGCTTTTTGTTCTATTATTCACCGTGGGCCTGTGCTGTCTGAGCTTATTATGAGCCATCAGAAGGTACCTGGGAGTCTGCAGCCTTCCCAGCCACTCCTATTGTACAAACACATCAATAAATAAGTGGTGTCTGAATTTAGCTGTGAGCTCGTAACTGCTGCCAGAGCCCTGTCATTTTTTCAGGTCATCTGGCACAGCAGTTAAAATAGTTTTGCTGTTGCATCCTTCTCTTCAGGAGACAACCAAAGAAGTGGCTCTTAGGTTTCTATTTCCTTTTTATTTATCCCTCTAAGAACAAGGACACGACTTCAAACTCCAGAGCAAAGGAGGTTTGGAATGCAGGCCCTGGCGGTTTCCAGAGCAGTGGGTCAGGAGCAGCAGGAGTCAGTAATGACCGAGGATGCTCCCATCCCTGTATTTGAACAAATCCTCCTTTGAAAAACAGAAAGCCTCGTCCCTCTGGGGCCTCATTTCGCAGGTAGAAACCAGCAGCACTTTATTATCAGCAATTTCCAGGGTGGAGATGAGGGCCTGCTGCAGTCCCGTTCCCCTGGAGCTGCTTTTCATCGCTGCCACCGACGGCTCTCACATCTCCTCTGCTGCCCCAGCAGCACCTGGCACTAAAATGCTCTTTACTCACAGCCATTCCTTCATTTCCTAATTACAGCTTGGGTTTCTCTCTCAGAAACACCACCAAAGTTGTTTGTTTTGGTTTTTTTTTAAGGATGTGCTTCCTTTGCATGAATTACAGGGATCTCCCTGGAAACAAAGGCAGTGGAACTGAGATTATTTTTTTTCCTCTTTCTCTAAATCTCTGGGTAGAGAAGATGCTCAGCAGGAGCCAGCCTGGCTTCTGGCACGTGGAAATTTGGGATCCACGAGGCAACCCATCAGGTGGTTGGATTTGAAGGATATTTGTAAAGAGAATAAATTAAACTCATAAAAGCAGCCAGTAGGAGATGTTTTTTCACCAAAAGGTTGGTCAGGAATTGGAAGAGGCGACCCAGGGTGGAGTCCCCATCCCTGGGGGGATTTAAAAGATGTGTGGATGTGAAACCTGGGGCCAGAGGTGGGATTGTCAGTGCTGGGGACTCAAAGCCCTTTTCCAACCTAAACAATTCCATGACCCCACAACTGCATTTCAAACGAGCAGCATTGCAAACAGTGGCTGTTTGGAGTTAAATTTTAAATTAAACATCAGATTCTGCTCGCTTGGGGCATCCACAGGATGGACTTGCTGCAGTGCTGGAGATGGATGCAGAGCCCCAGCTCACACGTTCCTGTGACATCCATAAACGGGAGAAATAAATTGCAGTAAATTGCAATTAGCAGCTGCAGGTCTGGATGGAGGAGCCAATCTTCGCCCTGAATTACCAGACTTATGCTTTAATGATTTTTATCAGTGTTTGATGGTGCTGCTGTTTATTATAGTTAAACATTTTGGAGGGGGCAGCAGTGGAAAGCAATCAATGAAATGGGGTTAATGAGAATCTGACACTGTCGGGGGCTCTGATGGATGGGGACAGGAATGTGACTGGTCCAGCTCTGTCCTCTCCTCTCTGCCCTCTCACACTCCTGCAGCTCCTGGGATATTCAACTTGTTTTGGTACATTCAGACTAATGGGGAAATTTCCAGAAAATAAAAAAAAAATCATATTTTGAGGGTGTCTTGGTGCCTCAACACACTGAGAGCAGCTGCCTAAAATCACACTTGGTGCACCTGATGGCGCACAGGGATACAGCTGCACCCTGAAGAGATGGGAAATTCACTTATTTAACCTTCCCAAGGGGTTATCATAAAATTCCAGCATGGTTTGGGCTGGAAGGAGCCTTAAAAATCCTCCAGTTCCATTCCTGCCGTGGGCAGGGACATCTTCCATTCCCTCAGGCTGCTCCAAACCTTCTCCAGCCTGGCCTTGGACACTTCCAGGGATGGGATAGCAATTAAAATATTGGTTTTAGAATTAAAACCCATATATGAATGGTTTATATATATATATATAAACCATCATATATATATATATATGATTTATATATATATATATATATGATTTATATATATATATATATGATTTATATATACATAAATAGAAATATATAAATATATAATTATATAAATATATATTGTTTATATATAATAAAATATAAATATAAATATAAATATAAATATAAATATAAATATAAATATAAATATAAATATAAATATAAATATAAATATAAATATAAATATAAACATATATATAAATATATATAAATATATATATTTATATATAAATATATAAAAATATATATAAAGTATATTTATATATAAATATATACATATATATACATATACATACATATATATATATACAAGATGTATTTTTTTAACTTGAGCAAATTCTTGCCTCTTCATGACCCTTCCAACTGCATTTAACTGTGCTCTGCTATTTATCACCCCCTTGCACAGCTACTTCTCACCCACTTACACACAGCAGAATCATTTCTCCAAGAGAAACAGCCAGAAAAAAATCCTCAGAACCTCAAATTTCTGCTCTTCAGATCATATATTTTATTCCAAAAAGCTCTTGGAAATCTTTAAAAAAAGAACAAAAAAAAAAAAAAAAATAAAAAAGAAGATGCATGGCTGCTGCAAGTCTAACACACTGTTAATAAAAATGGTCTATTAAAACAAATTGCTGGGTATGATCATTCTGCTAAAATCAATATCTTCAAATAATAAAGCAAATCTGAAGTGCACACACGGCTCCAGGCAGGCAAACCATCTGCTGCAGAGATTGCTGCGGAGTTTTTACGCCGGGAAGTTTCACTCTGTTGGTTCAGGTCTAATGGAGGCGATGCTCATTTGGTGCCTCCTGTGTGCTCGGTGCTTTGTGGTGATTCCTGCTCTTTAATCCCGCTGTAAGGGGCAGGTTGGGATGGAAATCAAGGCATTTCAGAGTTTTTCCATGGAATTCTTCCCCAGAGGAATATTCTCCACTGGAGGTGGAACGAGTCAGGAGGAACGGCCTCGATAAACAAAGCGAGAAGGGGCAAAAAGAATTTGCTTTTCCCAGGGGCAGGAATTGGCCTTTGGGTGGGAAAAAAAGGGAATTCTGGCACAGGATGGGCACAGGGCTGGGGGATGCTCCATTCCTGGAGTGACCTGGAAACAGTTGGTGGCACATGGAGCAGCACAGGCAGGAAATTTGTTATTTATATATTTAGCAGGGCTAAATAAAGCCCTTTGTTGTGCAGGGAAGGAATCCCTCCTGATTTGAGACGGGAAGAAGGAGGTCCATGGAGATGATATCTCCCCAGCACCACAGCAAAAGTGGCAGCAGAAAAAGGAAATCCAGCAGCAGCTCTGAAACTCAAAAAGCCCCTCAAATTCTCCTCAAGTTGTGTTTTTGGCGCTGTGAGGGGAAAGGCTCTCACTGAATTCCTGGGAATGCCTGGAGGAGATAAAAGGAAAGATTCAGGGAGAGATTTTAGAGCTTTTTAGGCACTCCCAGGGCCTTCAGGACACTCTGGTACAGAAATTGAGGCAAAAGCCTCTCCAGAGCTGCCTCCCCACAAAGGATGCCCTGCAGGAGGCTGGGGATGGAGTTTCTGAAGGAAGCATTTCCTGCCCCGACAGTTCCAATGGGATTACACCACCCTGCAGATCCCAGCACGATAAAACAAAGGGATGACAAGTTTTTAAGGAGATCACAATGAGGATGATGATATCAGGGGCAGCTTTGGGGCTCTTTGACCTTCTTTAGGTGAACCCCATCAGTTTTTCCCCTCAGGAGCTGAATCCCATCAGTTTTTCCCTCAAGAACTGAATCGCATCAGTTTTTCCCTCAAGAACTGAATCCCATCAGTTTTTTCCTCAGGAACTGAACCCCATCCATCCATCCATCCATCCATCCATCCATCCATCCATCCATCCATCCATCCATCCATCCATCCATCTCTCAGGAGCAGAACCCCATCAGTCCATCCCTCAGGAACTGAACCCCATCAGTTTTTCCCTCAGGAGCTGAACCCCATCCATCCATCCCTCAGGAACAGAATCCCATCAGTTTTTCCCTCAGGAATTGCCTGCTCAGAGCGCAGTTTTTGCTCCCCTGCAGGGACAGGAGCTGTCTTTGCTCAGCCCTGGGCAGGATTTGGTGCTGTGCCAAAGCAGATGTGATCCCAACAGCATCTTCCTAGGAGAAACAACCCAAACTTCACTAAATCCCATTTAATTTGCAGCTCCATGCTCTTTTCTGGCTGTCCACCGTTCCCCAAAGCTGGATCTCCTCCTGCAGCATCTCCTCCTCCTCCACCAGCAGTTTTTGGGGGCTGAGCGTGCTGGAGGTAGCAGAGGGAGCTGTTCTGGCTGGGAATGGGGCACTCTTGCTCAGGCTGAGGCTTGGGATGCACAATTTGTGTCTTTTGGGGTTTCCCCTGCTCCAAGCACCTCCCCGTGCCTTGGGATTGCTGTGGAGAGTTTTTACTCGCTCCAGTTTAAGTGGAAAATTTATTAAACCACTTTGAAACCCGTGAGTGGCAATGGGGAGGTGGCTGCAAGGTTGATTTATTTGATTTTACACAGAAATAACCCTCAAACACTGCACATCCTCTGGGTCAGCAGTGCTGCTGCCTTGAGAGGACGGTGGGAATGGGATTATTTCATCTGTCCCAAATAGGAACTTTTAGGAGGTGAGGAAATGACCGCACCAAAACCATTGTGTGCCATCTGCCTGCTAAAATACTTATAGAAAACATGTTTCCTGGCATATAGCTTCCCAGCCATATGTCTATTGCATCACTCACAATTAAATTCAATCACCCTTAAACACTTGGATGAAATCCCAGCCCGTGTGAGCGAGCCCTCACGGCCGTGCGGAATTTGGACGCTCGATCCCGTAAATGTTGGGCTGGAATTGGCTCAGGCGTTGTTAACCTGATACAGCTGATGCTGAGTGCTGCGAGATAATTCAAGGCCATGTTCCTCATTGTGGTCCTGCCATTTCTGGCCATTAAAAAGGTGTTGGGGGCTCTGAGAGAAAGGAAATAATCCTGCAGGGTTTGCTGGAGTGGCTTTGAAGGGGTTTAAAGGGAGGGTTGTATCCATGAGAAAAGGGGGTGCCTCCCACTCATGGAATAAACAGAAATAACTGGAGGGCCTGGTCACAGCTGGATATTTGGGATATTCAGGATATGCTGGGAGGTGTGTGCACAACAACAAAGCCTGGCCTGCTCTTTGTTAGGCTGGGTCGGGTTTTTGTCAGCTGTGGGGGGAAGCAGGGTCCAGCAGCCTGTGCCCCGTGCCCAGCACAGCAATTCCTGCAGCACGGGAATGACAGGGCTCAAAAACCTGAGGGGTTCATGGAGGGAAACATCCCTGGGTCAGTCCATAGAAATCCTCTGAGGACAGCGCATTCAGTGAAGGAATTATCTCAATAAGTCACTTATTTTGTGGGTTTGTGGCTCTTCCTTTGAGGAAATGTTGGATTTCCCTGTGCTTAGCTGAGCCGCTCTCCCAAAAGGAGCTCTGTGGGATGCTCTGACACGGGAAGTGCATAAATAGGAACGAAATCCCACATCTCTGACACAGGGAACGTGGTTCCAATGCAAACCAGCTTCCACTGGAAACCAAACCCATGAGCTTCCCGTGCACGGTGTCTGCCAGACCCAGCCACGGCCTAATTTTAGTCCAGCTCTATTTCTGCTCTGGTTTTGAGAGGTGAGACAAACCCAGCAGCCAAAGCCGGATGATCCCGTTGGTTTCTTTCATCCAGGAGCAGCCTGGGCTGTGGAAAGTGTCCCTGTCCACGGCAGGGGGGGAATGGGATGGTCTTTAATGTCCTTTTCAACCCAAACTCCTCTATGAATCTATCACTCTGATTTTCAGTTGTGTTATTCAACCCAAATTCGCACTTTCATAGACAAAAACATATCTGTTATTTAAATAAGACTCTTGTCTCACTCTGCCTTTCACATTTCATCTCTGAATTCATTTTCTGGGCTGATATGCAATGTAAAACCTGGTTACACACTGAGTCAGGCGCTTCCCAATGTGTGCGTGTCTGTTTGAGGGAGGAAAAAAGGGAAAAAAGGGAAAAAAGGGAAAATTCTTGGTGGGAGCTGTTGGAGTCAGCAGGGCTGTGCCCACACTCAGGTTTTAGATCACATTTTTCCCGGATATTTTGGCCTTTAATAGAGCTGTGTGTCTCTGTCAGTCAGTAATAGATTACTGAACATAATAGAAATCTTTATATAGATGTTGGAGCCCTTTGCTGAGCTGCAGATGTTTCCTTCCAAGAAACATTTTCCTGCCACAGAATCACAGAATGCTTTGGGTTGGAAGGGAGGTTTAAACACCATCTCATCCAACTCCTGTACTATGCTAAAGGCAAAAGCTACTGGAATTTTGTCCCACAATAAATGTGGAAATATTATTTGAAGATTTCTTTGTAGGTAACACCATCCTGGGGTTTTTTGTGCTTTTTAATCCTTTGCTGGCTGTCACCAAATGATGGCCATTCCTGCCCAGGGCAGGGGCTTGGAATGAGATTTTAGCTCCCTTAAAACCCAAACCAGTTTCTGTGATTCTGTGACTGTAGGAGTGTCACAGGAGCACCCACAAAAAGATATTACACTGAGTAAGAGCTTCCTCATCCTTCCTTACACAGCTTTTTTTTCCTGTCCACCTCACTTTTCGATTTCCTGTTCCCAATGACTCCTTCAGTACACCCAGCTGTAAAAGAAAAGATGGAATTAAGACTGGAGTTGAGTTTCCTGAGTGTTCATCTCCTGGTTTTTTACACCCAAAGGCCAAAGTCTGACCCCCAGACTGGTTTGGGTTGGAAGGGGAGTGAAGGATCCTCTCATTCCACTCCTGCCGTGGATCCCAGGCTGCTCCCAATCCCATCCACTACCCCAGGCTGCTCCAAATCCCATCCAGCGTGGCCTGGAGCATCCCAGGGATGGCCATTCCCATGTGAGGACACAGAGCATCCCTGGTGCTGCCCTTGCTGAGCTGCTCCCACGTGTGTGCAGTGCAGAAGCAGAGCCCAGCTCCCCGTGCTGAGCTCAGAGCTGCAGCCGGTGTTCTGTGCCGCTCTCGGGGCTCCCACATCGCTTTCCCAACGAGCTCGGGGAAGTTCTTGCTCTCCTGTCCTGCTCCTGCTCCAGATTTAATGCCAAACATTTTTCCTGTGGCTTTTCTCTGCCCCATCCAGCCCATCTCACCGTGCAGTGGAGTTAATGGAGTGACTTCAGCTCAGTGATGATCCCACATCCTTGAGCTCCTCGCTTCGTTTGCTGAGTAAATTCCTGATCCTGAAGCCCATTTTGAGCATTCCCCTGTTTCCCACGGTGCTGGGACCGCTCTTGGGGTTTGCTGGGCTGCACCTGGGGCTTCCCCCCATCCCTGAGCTCCTCGGGCTGTGCCTGCTGTGCTCGGAGGGAATCCCAGCCTCAATCCCTGATTCCAGCTGGATCAGGCTGTCCCTGCCCTCCCCCGGCCAGGAGAGCAGCAGCTCTCAGGAAAGAGTTAATCCCAGCCAGCCTTTGGGATCCTTCACTGGGGAGAGGGCTGATCTTTTGTTTGTTTTGAAGCTGCTGGCAGGAAAGTGGGGAGGAGAAAATTACCTAAGTGATAGTGAGCTTGCCATGAACTATATAAAACTGGGAAATCAAAGCGGAGAAACTCCACCTCGCAGTCCCGGACCACAAGCACAGCCCCTGAAGAGAAACCCACCCCACAAAGTGAGTGATCTCAAAGGCTTGAACTCCAAGCAAAGCCGCATGAGCTCAGAGCTGCTGCAGGACTGAGGAGCCCGGGGCCCAAAAGCGGAGTTTTTTTGGGAGCAGGGATCGCCGCTTTTGGGAATTGCCACAGCCATGAAGTGGAGGCAGCTCCTCGGCATCACCCTCTGCGTGCTGGAGCTGGCTGGTGAGTATTGACCCCCAAAGCCACAGCAGGGACAGCGGCGTGGGGCAGCTCCTGGCAGCAGCAGCTCGGGGGGAAGAGGCTCCTCCAGGAGTTTGGGATCCGAAATTTTGGGATTCCCACCCAAAAACCCTACGGTGACATTTGCAGCGTTTGCATCGGCATCCTCGGGGGAAAAACTCACTGCTGCTCTGGAAAGGGCAGGGATGGGGATCTGAACTCCCTAAAAAATCCTGGATAAGGAGAGGGGATGGGAATGCAGCAGGAAAAGGGTGCAGCTGCAGTTCAAGTTGTCTCGCTGGTGTAAATGAGCCACGCTTTTGTTTTGTGGTTGGAACTAAACATTTGCTGGAAATCAAATGAATCTCCATAAATATTAAAATCTCCTATTGCAGCTCTTCAAATATTCATCATATGAAGCAATGAATAACAGCACCGAGATTTTTCTCTAGGTGCTACTTTTTAAAGGGTTGTATTTTAGGGAAATATTATCATTTTTGTCCCAAACCCAACAGCCGTGAGCTAATAAAAAAGGACTAAAAAAGTGCAGCAGCGCTCTGTGTGTTGCCTGGTGTGCTGGGACAGGAGCCAGGAGCCTGCGGGTGTCTCCTCAAATGTAATTTTTTCTTACTCACACAAATGTGAGCGACGAGATCTATTGCAGGAATTCTCTGGGTTTTGTTCTCCTGTTTCACAGAGCTCCTTTCATGTTCCCCTGGCTGCCCAGGTAAATTGCTCACCTGAGCTGCTGGCTGACCCTCCAGTCTCTGTTAATTTTACAGGAATTGAAAAAAATAACCAATTTTATTTGAGTAAAATGACATTCAGGACTGTGAGGGTGTGAGACAAAGGCGCGAGGCAAACCTTGAGCCTCAAACCTCGAGTTCCAAACCTTGAGTTCCTTGTACAAAACAAAAGTGATGGAAAAGGGATAAAAAGTTCAGATTTTGGAAGGGCAGAGCTATTGGGCAGCAGGGGCTTTGATGCTGCAGGATTAATTAATTCTTGCACAGCCCATGGCCGTCATTCCTGCAGGATATTCCTGGCTGGGAGGTGCAGGAGTTGGTTTCTCCTGGTTGTAGCTGCTGGGAGAAGTCAGGCAGCTCATCCCTGGGGCTCTGCCTGTTCCTCAGCTCCCTGGGGAGTCCCAGAGAATCCATCAAAGGCTCCGGTTGTGCAATTCCCATGGAAATCCCGAGGCTGTGGCTTTGGGCTCAGGCTGCTCCTGGCAGCGCTGCTGAGGGTGGGAGCAGAGGGCTCCTCCTGCTCCCAGGACACCTCCGGCTGTGGCCTCGTGTTTTATAGGAAAAACCCCTGGTGCCCCCCTGGGCAGGGACAGGGGTCCCACAGATGTGGGGTGGGGATGTGGTGGGGCAGGACAGAGCTCGGGGTCTGGGATCCGGAGCCAGGAGCATCCTGGTCCAACCCCACAGGAGAGAATCCCCCGGGAAACCCAACCTGGAAGGCAGCAAATCCCCTGGAAATGCTCTCCTGGCCTCTGCCCCGATCTCTGGGGCTCTGCCTGAGTTTCCAGGAGCACGGGAGAGGTTTACAGCCACCCCCGCTCTGCAGAGTGAGCTGCTGCTCCCACACCCTCCCAAGCTCCTGGGAGGATGCTGGGAGCATGTCCTGGAAAAGTGGGGATGGATAAAGCACATGGAGAGCTGTCCTGTGCCTGTCTCAGGGCTGGAAAAGGGAGCATGGATTGTATTTGTACCTAATAAAAACTCCTCATTTCTTTTACTTAACCTTTCATCTTTCTTTTTTATATACTTTTCATTCATCTCCGCCAAGCTTGATTTTCAGAGAAATCTCTTTCCCTGCCATTTTCACACGTTCTTCCTTTCCTCCACTCCTTTTGCAACACTCAGGAAAGTTCTGAATATCAGGAGAGGGAAAAGAGACTTTAAAACTTCCAGCTGCTCGAGTTTAACATCCTTCAGAGGCTGCTGCTCCAGCCAGGAGAAATCTCAGCCCCGGGAAGGTGCTGGGCTGCCCGAGAGGCCCCAACCCCGAGGAAAACCTTGGAGAAACAGCTGGGCTTTGGTGTGGCAGCTCGGGGGGCTCCCCCAGCCCCCCAGCCCCACACCCACATCCTGTCTGAGCGAAGGAAAAGGGGGAGGGAAGGGGTTTTTATCAGATATTTCCAGAGGGAAGAGGGCTCCACCCGCTTGAATTCCTGCCACATGGCTGAGAGCTGTGGAGCTGGAAAGGAGTGAGTAATGCCGGCTGGAGTCCTTGGAGGGGCTGCTGAGGGGAGCAGGGCTGGCTCCAGCCCCAGGGCTCTGCATCCCCCGGCTCCAGAGCTCCTCTCCTGCATCCCATGGATCCTTTACCCTCCTCTCCTGCATCCCATGGATCCTTTACCCTCCTCTCCTGCATCCCCTGGCTCCAGAGCTCCTTTCCTTCATCCCATGGATCCTTTACCCTCCTCTCCTGCATCCCCCAGCTCCAGAGCTCCTTTCCTTCATCCCATGGATTCTTTATCCTCCTCTCCTTCATCCCATGGATCCTTTACCTTCCTTTCCTTCATCCCATGGATCCTTTACCCTCCTCTCCTGCATCCCCCAGCTCCAGAGCTCCTCTCCTTCATCCCATGGTTCCTCCACCCTCCTCTCCCACATCCTGTGGTTCCTCACCCTCCTCTGCAGCCCTGGCACCAGCAGTGCCCTTGTGCCAGCCCAGAGCATCCCTTTGCAGCCCCTGGAGCTCCTGGAGTGCTCGTGGAGCCTGGGAATGAGCTCAGTTAGAGACGGGGCTGGAGGAACTCCCCTGAGCAGGGCTGGAGATGCTCCCCTGGCCAGCACAAGGAGCCAGGGCTTGAGCAGAAGGGTTGCCAGAATTAACCAGGGGATCTGAGCCAGGATCAGCTCAGGAGCTGCAGGTCCTGCCCTGAGTTTCCCAGTGGGATTCACCTTGCTCAGTTTTGCTTGCTGTGAGTGCAGGATTGGGATCCAATGACAAAAACTTTCCTCTTCTCTCCTGAGCCTTTGCCACTGCAGAGCTTTTCTGTGGCCCTGGCTCCGTGCTCAGGGATGAGTCTTGGAGCAAGTTTAACATTTATATTGTTGCCTTTTCTTTATTCAATCTAAGATCCTTCCTAAGCCCCATTATTAAAATATCTTTAAAAAATAATTTACTTTTTAAAACCTAGGTGGGTGAACACAATGGGTGCTGGGAAGTGCAATTTTCTTTCCCATCCCTGCATGGTTTTGCTCCTGCACGCGCTTGCATTGCCAGGTGAAGGTTTCTCCCAGGTTAATAAATAGCTTGGCTTAAACTCTAAACCCTCAATCCTAACAAACTCACAAAGTTTAATAAAGCCATTAAAAATGTATGGTGCAATAAATAACCCTCTTTAGCTGAGCACCACGTGGATTATCCAGCCCACATCTGGATCATTATCTAGCTCATGAGCCCAAAGATTTCAAAACCAAACCTGATCCATGTTTTGTGGGAAAGCTCCTGCACACGCTCCAAGAAAGGCAAGAAAAAGAAATCCAAAGTGACAGCTCCTCTCCCAGATGACCCTGAGCAACAGCCAGGCTTCCACTGCAACATCCAGTGCTGGAAAGGCTTTGATCAGAACTACCTGGGGGGCTTTAGGAACATCTGGAAGAGCTCAGAGGTGCTTGGGTGGCTGTGGCACCTGGGGAGGTGGAGCCCAGGCTCTGCATTGTTCTGCTGCTGCTGAAGTTTCCTGCTGGTGGCCACGAGGACACTTTAGGAGCTGTGCCTAAAGCCTGGCCCTGGCCCTGTGCTGCTCCTGGCTCCGGGCACCCAGAGCTTCCTCTGCTCTGGATCTGTTCAAAGCCAGCAGGAAAACTCGGTGACCTGACCAGCTGGAATTGTCTTGGAGGAGAAGGAACTTCTCCCCCTGCAACAAAAGCTGTGCCAGAACCTCAACTCCAGCTCCAGACACCTGCACTGAGCCCTCAGCAGGGCCCCCGAGCAGCTGCAGCCCAGGATGGGGTGGGAGGGATGGGATAATGGGATAATGGGATAATGGGATGGGATCCATGGGATGGGATGGATGGGATGGGATCCATGGGATGGGATGGGATGGGGATGGGATGGGATGGGATGGGATGGGATGGGATGGGATGGGATGGGATGGGATGGGATGGGATGGGATGGGATGGGATGGGATGGGATGGGATGGGATGGATCAGGATGGGCAGCCCCAGTGGGGGCAGCCCCACAGGACCAGCCTGGGCTCCTCTTTGCCCTCAGGACCAGCCCTGCCCCAGCACCCACGGCCAAATCGAGCCCTGGTGAGCTCGGGCTCTGCTCCTCACAAACCCCCAGGATCTGGGGAGCCACATCCTGGCGTGGGGGCTCAGAGCAGCTCCTGCCAGCCCTGTCCCAGTGCTCCCAGTGGGGCTGGAGCTGCTCAGGACCTGCCAGAGCTGCTCCTTCTCTCAGGGTGGTTTGGGAGGATGAAGTAACTTTTCTTGGAGCTGGGGCTCCCCTGGGCAGAACTACAAATGAAACAACACATTCTGTATGATTTTCTCTTCGGTGCCTGGATAAGAATCTTTAACACCACGAGCCCTGGGGTAGAGACTGAAGCTGTTTGTTAAAAGTGGGAATAGATCTTTGGGAGAGAGAAGGTTAAGGAATGGGGGAAAATGCATTTTCACTGACTCACACAGCTCCTTTCAGCAGGAAAAGCTGGAAGTGTCATCTCTGTAACGCAGCAGGAAGCAATATATAAACTTTAAGTTAGAGCAGCAAACCGCTCTCCAAACATTCTGCTTTACCTCCAAAGATGTTTTCACTCATGAGTCAGGGCTGATCCCAAGCCAATGGGAATGTTTCTATTTACTTTGAGATTGTGCCTGCAACTGTAAATCCAACTTATCTGTCCTGAGGCACACAAGTGATCTCTTCCAAGGCTTGATTCTTTCCTCCCAGGATTACAAACCCAACCTACTCTGAAATCCAGCTTTGTGCAGAGCTTTGTGCACCCACCAGTGAGCTGAGGATGGGGTGAGGGTAGGAACGAGCCCTGCCAGGGCTGCACCAGAGTCTGGTGTCCCCCAAACGCAAAGTTCCAGCCCTGAGCCTCTCCCCAATGCGCCCCGAGCCTTCCTGCCAGTTTGGGGCGATAAAAAGCAAATTTGGGAGAGCAGCTAAAGCTTTCCTGCTTTCCCACAGGGGCTGAGGGCTGGGCTGGGGGCTCAGCAGCCCCTGAGAGCTGTGTGTTCCCCCAGGCTGCGCTGCCAGGAGCACGGCAGACACCCCCACAGCGATGGCAGCGAGGGACGGCAGCAGTGGCACTGCCAGCACCGCCAGCACAGCCACGGGACACGCCAGCACCGCCAAACCAACCCCTGGTAACCCCTCCCTTGCTTCCCTCTCTGGTTCCTGGTAGAGTTGGTGGGAATAATTAGATTTATTAAGTGTGTGGGCTCGCCGTGGTTTGTGCTCTCAAAAAAAAAAGAGGCTGAGTGTGGTGAAAAGCTTTAATTCCACCCCAAAAAATCCAACCCAGGCAGCTCAGCCCCATCCTGGTCAAAACAAAAAGCTCAGTGATGTTTATCTCACCACACGTGGGAAGAGAGCCTTTGGGAGGAGAGGACACGGGGTGTCCTCAAGCTGCAGGAGGGGAGATTTAAATTAGATATTGGGCAGGAATCGTTCCCTGGCAGGGTGGGCAGGACCTGGCACAGGTGCCCAGAGTCCTTCTCCTCGTGTTTCCCCCAAGCTGGAACCGTGGCCGGGTCCGTGGCCACCAGCCCGACATTGCCAGGGCTCCCAGAGCAGCTGAGCACGAGCCCCCAGCCCAGCCCGGCCCCCACCGCACTGCCGGACACCCCGCTGGGGCCACACGGGAGCCCGGGGGTCTCCACAGCCCGGGACCCCCCGACACAGCCCAGGGACACCGGGACGGACACCGGGACGGACACCGGGACGGACACCGGGACGGACAGCGCGGCCTCCACGGTGACCGGGAGCAGCTCTGCGGCCACCTCGGAGCATCCCCGGCTGCCAACGGCCACCACGGCCCCGCAGCCGGCCCCGAGCCCTGAGGTGAGTGAGGGCAGGGAGGGTGGGGAGGATGAGGAGGATGAGGGTGGTGAGGATGATGAGGACAATGGGGATGCTGAGGATGCTGAGGATGAGGATGGTGAGGATGATGAGGATGATGAGGACGGTGAGGACGGTGAGGATGAGGATGGTGAGGATGGTGACGATGAGGATGCTGAGGATGAGGATGCTGAAGATGCTGAGGATGAGGATGGTGAGGATGGGGCTGGGTGGTGACGACGCTGAGGATGGTGAGGATGCTGAGGATGAGGATGGTGAGGATGGTGAGGATGCTGAAGATGCTGAGGATGCTGAAGATGCTGGGGATGAGGATGGTGAGGATGGGGAGGATGAGGATGGTGAGGATGGGGAGGATGAGGATGGTGAGGATGGGGAGGATGAGGATGCTGAGGATGAGGATGGTGAGGATGCTGAGGATGAGGATGGTGAGGATGCTGAGGATGAGGATGCTGAAGATGTTGAGGATGAGGATGGTGAGGATGGGGAGGATGAGGATGGTGAGGATGAGGATGCTGAAGATGTTGAGGATGAGGATGGTGAGGATGGTGAGGATGAGGATGGTGAGGATGCTGAGGATGAGGATGGTGAGGATGGGGCTGCCTGGGGGCTGCTCTGACCCCCAGCCCCGCTGACAGCCGTGCTCTGTGCTCTCCCTGCCAGCCTGTCCCCGCTGCCATCAGGTGCCACCGTGCCAGGGACGAGGGGGACACCGGAGCCGTCTGCCTGCGGCTCAACGAGTCCCGGAGCTGCGTGAGTGCCCCGGGGGCTGGGGAGGGGATGGTCCCCAAGGTCCCCCAAAGGGGGAAATGCAACCTCCCAACCCCATCAATCCCCCTCCTTGCCCTGAGCTGCGGGGTCAGCTCAGCGCCTGCAGCATCTCCCACTGCAGCCAACGGGAAACTGCCTTTGTTCTTCTTCTTCCTCTTCCCTGTTGGGAACAAAAGTGCCCTTTTTTGTCTTGCCAAGTGCCCTAGGAAAGAAAACAGGGCATTGGAAGGGGCTGCTCAGTGTCCCCAACAGCTCCTGAGGGAAGCCCGGGGTCCCTGTGACCGTCCTTGGCCTTGTGCACCAAAAATGAGACATTTTTAGCAGCAGAGGGGGATCTGCTGCGGGTGGGAGGAAGAAACCATTCCCACTGGAGGCACAGCCTGCCCCAGAGGGTGGAAAGTGGAAAGAGGGTGTGAAATATATCGAAAATGTACGATTTATATGTTATATATTATTATAAATGTACAATTTGTCACTGAGCCGTGCTGCTGCCACTTAGGATGAGCGAGTCTGGCTTTGCTGTGCGGATGAGTGATTAAACGGCATTTAGGCTCGTTCCTGTTTACAGGAGCAGGAATTCACCGGGAATATCCTGCGGGATCCCGATCTCAGATGCCATCTAGTGGGCTCCGGTCCCGCCCGGGCACAGGGTTTGTGCTGCCCTGGGGATGCAGGCAGAGCATCCACAGGCACAGCTCACACACCCAAAAAACACCCAAACATCCCCAATTCCAGCACCCTCGCGGCGCTGAGGTGGGAACAGGGGGCTCAGGCTGGAGCTGGGAACCAGAAAAGAGCAGCTCTGGAGGGCAGCAGCCAGCAGGGACCTCCTGTCCCTGTCTCCTGCTGGCCTTTCCCGAGGCAAATGAGCAATCAGCTGGCACCCGGCGCCGCTAATTGCGAGGGGAAACTCTGACACTCCGATGAGTTCTTTCCACAGCAGAGAAAGGAAAACACTCACTTGGGTCTCTTGTTCCATCTTGGCCTTCCTGTGCCCGAGCCAAGCTCTACAGAAACAGCCGGGGATGATTTGTTTGTTGTTCTCCAGTGGAGGAGTTTCACGTTCAGGATGGAGGGAGCCGAGCCCGGGGCAGCTCCGGGGCTCAGGGAGGAAGGCACCGAGCCCCTGCCAGGACAAGGGGGCTCTCACACAGCCCCAGAGGGGGCTTGGGCCCAGGACAGGGCTCAGGAAGGGTTTTAGCAAGGCCAGGCTCTGCCTGCGAGCCTGGAAACAGCCCCCAGGAGAAAACCCATCCTGATCCAGAAACCAGCCCACAAAGGCTGCAGCTCCTCACTCCTCTTCCTCTTCCAGCCCAGGGTCAGTTCAGCTCTAAAATGTGAGAAATTTGTGTTTTTTTTACCTAGCCTTTGATCAGCAACCTAGCAAAAACATTGAAGACATTTCCTAAACAGGAAGGCTCAATGCTTCTTTGTTATTTCCCTCCTTTCCCAGCCCCTGCCTGGGACTCTGAAACAATAGGGCTCTTCAGTTGTTCCAGCCCAAAAACTGGGGAGACTTGCCATGAGATCCAGGGCCTAAATTTAGCTTTGTTTAAATGCCATTTTCAAGAGTTTCTACGAATATCTCTGTTTAATTAATTCTCATTAAGTTGAGACGTGAGAAATGAGCACCTCCAAGGGGTTGGGGTGGGAGAGGAGGGCCTGACACCCAGCTCAGCTTTCCCCAAAATTCAAAGGGGAAAGCACAACACCTCCACCAGCGTGGCTGAGGCTGAGGATTGCTCACTTTGCTTGGTTTAATGGCTGTTCTTGCTGAAAATTTTGCAGGAAAACTTCTTAGAGAGGAAGGGATGGGATTTGTGGCAAGCAGTGTGTGAAAACAGAACCCACACCGTGGACTCCCCCTGCGAGATCAAACTCACTCCGTCCAGCCTGGACAGCGACTGCTTGCTCCTCATCCTCAAAGGAGAGAAAGGTCAGTGGAGGTGGTTCCTTGGCTGTGATCACAGATAACAGTGTGGGCAGTGGGACAGGGAAGGGCTGGCAGGCAGATCCTGGCAGGAGAAACCTCTCTGCAATTCTGCTCTTTCTTCTGGGGTCCTGCTGCGTCCCTGGGGCCGTGGAGACACCTCCAGGAGCCACCTTGGCTGTGCAGGGCCAGGCCCTCGGGTGTGCCACGAGCTGCAGGGGGTGGGGATCATGCAGGGAGTGTGTGGATGTGGTGTGTGCAACGTGTGTGGTGTGATCAGTGTGTGATCAGTGTGTGATCAATGTGTGTGGTGTGATCACTGTGTGATCAATGTGTGATCAACGTGTGTGGTGTGATCAGTGTGTGATCAGTGTGTGATCAATGTGTGTGGTGTGATCAATGTGTGTGGTGTGATCAGTGTGTGATCAATGTGTGTGATCAGTGTGTGATCAATGTGTGATCAATGTGTGATCAGTGTGTGATCAGTGTGTGATCAATGTGTGTGATCAGTGTGTGATCAATGTGTGTGGTGTGATCAGTGTGTGATCAATGTGTGATCAATGTGTGTGGTCAATGAGTGTGGTGTGATCAGTGTGTGATCAGTGTGTGATCAGTGTGTGATCAGTGTGTGATCAATGTGTGTGATCAGTGTGTGATCAGTGTGTATGTGATGTGATCAATGTGTGATCAATGTGTGTGATGTGATCAGTGTGTGTGATCAATGTGTGTGGTGTGATCAGTGTGTGTGGTGTAATCAGTGTGATCAGTGTGTAATCAATGTGTGTGGTGTGATCAATGTGTGATGTGATCTGTGTGTGATCAATGTGTGATCAATGTGTGTGATCAGTGTGTGATCAGTGTGTGATCAATGTGTGTGGTGTGATCAATGTGTGATCAATGTGTGTGATCAATGTGTGATGTGATCAGTGTGTGATCAATGTGTGATCAATGTGTGTGTGATGTGATCAATGTATGTGATCAATGTGTGTGATCAATGTGTGATCAATGTGTGATCAGTGTGTGATTAATGTGTGATGTGATCAATGTGTGTGATCAATAAGTGATCAGTGTGTGATCAATGTGTGATCAGTGTGTGATCAGTGTGTGATGTGATCAATGTGTGATCAGTGTGTGATGTGATTAATGTGTGAGATCAATGTGTGATCCATGTGTGATCAATAAGTGATCAGTGTGATGTGATCAATGTGTGATCAATAAGTGATCAATGTGTGATCAATAAGTGATCAATATGTGATCAGTAAGTGTCGTGTGCTCTGCTGTTTCCACCCTTGCAGACCCTGACACCGTTCTGAAGGCGCTCCAGCAGTCTCAGTGGGAACAGGTAAATCCCTGGAGCGAGCTCAGCTCCTGGCCAGGCGGGGTGGGAGGTTTAGTTAAACCCAGCTCAGCGGGGCCGGGGGGGATGCTCAGACCCGGACCTGCCCCAGGAGATCCCAGGCCAGGCTGGGTGGGAGGTTTAGTTAAACCCAGCTCAGCTGGGCCGGGGGGGATGCTCAGACCCGGACCTGCCCCAGGAGATCCCAGGCCAGGCTGGGTGGGAGGTTTAGTTAAACCCAGCTCAGCGGGGCCGGGGGGGATGCTCAGACCTGGACCTGCCCCAGGAGATCCCAGGCCAGGCTGGGTGGGAGGTTTAGTTAAACCCAGCTCAGCGGGGCCGGGGGGGATGCTCAGACCTGGACCTGCCCCAGGAGATCCCAGGCCAGGCTGGGCGGGCTCAGAGCACCCCGGGACAGTGGCAGCTGTCCCTGCCCATGGCAGGGTGGCACCGGCTGATTTTTAAGGTCCCTTCCAACCCAAACCATCCTGGGATTCTGTGGCTGACCCAGCACAGCCCATGGGGGCAGAAATGCTCCAAAAGGCTCTGGAAAATTCTTTCTTAGCAAAAAAAGAAAAAGGAAAAAAGTGTAAAAGTGTGAAAGCACTTTCTTAGCAAAGGTGAGACCCCAACAGTCACTCTCAGCTTCTCCAGGGGCCCAGGCTGATATTAATGCTAATTAATAATGATAATTAATGCCCTGAGGCTGCCACAGGCTCTCGGGGTATAAAAGGCAGAGCTGCAGCACTCAGATCTCCCCTGGGCTGTGCTCCAGAGGACAAAATTCCCGGTGCCACAGGAGGCTGGGAATGAGGCAGGGAGGACGTGAGGGCTCCCAGGGCCGGGCCAGCAGAGCCCAGCTCTGTTTCCCGAGGTGAGGAGCTGCATTGTTTGAAGTTTGTGCACCAGATGCAAACGTTTCCTGTTTGTCCCACTCCCGGCTCTCTTTGGTGTTTTGGGGTTTGTTTTTTTATTTTTTTTTTTTTCCAGTTTGGAATAGAATCCCTTAAAAAGGAGAGCAGGAGGAGCCAGAGGGACTCTTCTCAGAAGACGCTGATCGCGCTGGTCACATCTGGGCTGCTGCTGGCCTTCCTGGGCCTGGCTGGATATTTCCTGATGAAGAGGCGCAGCTGGAGCCCCGCGGGACAGAGGCTGGTCAGTGCTTACAGGTGGCAGAGCCGCAGCTAGAGAGGAGCCCGGGGGGGAGAACAGGGGATGGACACCCCTGTGCTCTGTGCTCACTGCACAGGGGGAGAGGAGCCTCTCTCCTCTTCCAAAATCAACTCCTGCAGCAGAATCGCCCCTTTCCCGCACCCAGTTCCAGCTCTAACTCTTATTTTTGCTCAGCAGTAAGAACTGATCCAGCGAGACCCCTCCAGAGCCACTGAAACCTGATGAATGTGTCATTAAAAGTGACGCCCTTTAATTTCCATTCCTCTGTGTGAGTCCCGTGTCTGTACCCGTGCTGTAATAAAGGCAATTTCCCCTCACCAGCCATGGCAATAAAACACATCAAGAAAGAAAGAAAGAGGCAGAAATTTCCTATTTCCATTTTCCCCTCTCCAGGCAGGCTGACCCTGAGGACTCCTCCCCACTTTTTGGTGACTTTTGGGGGATGTGACCCTGTGTAAAACGATTATTCCCCATCAGAGAATCCCCAGCGAGAGCAGCCTGGGAGCCCCCAGGACATTTGAGGATGTCCCCAGAGCACAGAGCTGGGAAATGTCTGTGTCACACTGCCTCAGTTTCCCTGGAAACCCCTGGCAGTGCCAATCCCAACCCCAGCTGAGGATTGCAGCCCACCCATGGAAAGGAGACTGAGTGAGCTCCAGCCAGGGGAGCTGCTGAGGGAATTCCAGCTGGGAATTGCCACCACTGCCAATTCCAGGGCTGCACAAGGTGTGGGGAAGCCTTGAGAGGGGATGGAGGCAGCTCTGGGTGCTCCTCACAGGCAGTGCCCGGCCCTTGCAGAGGTGCAGCTCTGCCGCAGCTCCACAGGAAGGGCAGGGGAAGCAAAGGAGACAATTTCCACCATTTCCATCCCATGGTGGTTCTGCCTTGGCCAAAGAGGTTCTGTCCCAAGGCAAGGCCAGCTCCAAAACCTGCTTGGGAGAAAACAGCAAACCCCAACAGCTTCTCTGGCAGGTGCTGGAGGAAGTGCTGCAGTTCTGGGTGATTTTCTCGCTGCTCGTTGGTTCAGCCCCTCTGCTCCCCTCCTTGTCAGAGAGCAGTGCCCTGACCTGGGGCTGTTTGTCCTCCCTGCCAGGACCCCTCACCCTTCCCTGACCGTGTCCCTTGTGTCCCTGCCAGGCTGAAGACCCCTACTACACGGAGAGCCAGGGGAACACCATGCTGATGAGCCCGTCCCAGGAGCCAGCGGAGCTGCAGGAGAAGCCAAACCTCCCAAACCTCAACGGGGGCACCCAGGAGAACGGGACGGGCCAGGCGCCCTCCAAGAGCGGCCGCTCGGGCCGGCAGCAGAGCCCTGCCGACACCCAGATGTGAGCAGGAGCCCCCAGGGCAGGGCAGGAGATTTCTCTGCACGCACAGGGAGTTGCAGACCTTCTGTACCTTTATTATTGCCTCCGTGGAGAACTTCAAAACCAGCCTGAAGCACGCTGAGCTGCCCAAGAGCGGCTCCTCTGCCTCCTCCTCCTCCTGCTGAGCACACAGGACTCCTCTCTGCAGCTGTTCTGTGTTTTTGTTGTTAGAAGAACACCAGGACACATCCCAGGGCCCTCAGCCCCTCCACAGCTTTCAAGCAGAGGCAGAGCTGGGCTCCAGCAGCCCGGGTTTCTGGTAGCAATATGTTAGGCTGACTAAAGCAGTTAAATTTGGACTTCAGTGACAAAAACCTCTCAGGTTTCAGATAGTTTTGGTTAACAGAGTTGTTTATAATCTCATCTTTGTGTTTCAGTGCAGGATTTCTTCCTCTTCTGAGGCCATCAGGCATTTAACCCCTTCCTGTGCTTTAGGGCTCCTCTACTCTTTCCTACTCCAGCAGAATTTGCTGAAGCTCTGTAAAACTTTCCACTTTCCAAGGCTGAAACGTCAACTTCCTTTTCTCTGAGTCCTGCCACAGCCTCCTCCTGCCTGGGCTGGGGTTGTGGCAGGCAGAGCCAGCAGTTTATCCCTTGGGTGAGATGGAGAACACGAGGTTGGGCTCTGCCTGGGGCAGGAATTTGGGAATGGGAGGTGCCAAAGAGCTCCCGGAGGGATGAGAGGGAGACAAAACCCCGGCTCTGAGCACAGAGCAGGATTTTCACTTTGGGAAGCACCAAACCCCAGCAGCAGGAGCAGGTCTGGCCCCTCTCGTGCTCATCCCACTCCAGGGAGGAGCTGCTGGAGCTCGGGGGGACCCAGGACAGGTTTGTTCCCCATCCCAAACTCATTTTTAGGGAGCCAAAGCCCTGATGGTGCCAGACAGGAGGAGCTGTGGTTCAACACGAGCACCAGCAGCCACCTCCACACCCCAAAGAAGCCCAAAAAAGGCCCTTGAAGCTGATCTACCCTCTCACAAGTGAATTATCCCAGATTTCTCTCAGTGCTGAACACCTGGGGAAAAGGGATTTTTTTCTGGTACAGTGCTCAAAGCGATGACAGCAGCATCCATCACCACCTGGGGCTGGTTTTATTTGTGGGTGCAAGAGTCTCTTCAACACAATTAAAATATTCCAGGCTGTTTGCTTTGGTGTGAATTGCTTCTCCCAGATCTCCTTGTAAATAATCCCGGTCGAAAAGAAAAATAATGAAGTCCTAAAAGCGGCTTCTCTGCCGTGTCCAGCGTGTTTTATCCCCGTGGGATGAGTGGCTCTGGCTGCTGCCAGCAGGGTGGGAGGACAACGCCTCACAGAGAGGTTCTTTCCCAGCAGAAATCCCATGAATAAAGGCTCTATCAGCATTATTCCAGCATTATTCCAGCATTATTCCAGCATTATTTCAGCATTATTTTCAGCATTATTTGCAGCACTATTTCAGCATTATTTCAGCATTAGTTGCAGGATCAGTTGCAGGATTATTTGAGCATTATTTGAGCTTTATTCCAGCATTATTCCAGCATTATTTCAGCATTATTTTCAGCATTATTGCGGCATTATTTGCAGCATTAGTTGCAGCATTATTGCAGCATTAGTTGCAGGATTATTTGAGCATTATTCCAGCATTATTTCAGCATTATTTTCAGCATTATTTTCAGCATTATTGCAGCATTATTCCAGCATTATTTGCAGCACCATTCCAGCACTATTCCAGCATTATTTGCAGGATCAGGTGCAGGATAATTTCAGCATTATTTCAGCATTAGTTGCAGCATTATTTCAGCATTATTCCAGCATTATTTGCAGCACCATTCCAGCACTATTGCAGCATTATTTGCAGGATCAGGTGCAGGATTATTTATTTGTGCTGCAATGCTGCTGCCTGCCGGCTGAGCTCTGCCAGAGCTCTCTCCCAGGCTCCAGAGGGCGGCTGGGACTCGGGAATGGGCCCTGCTCCCAAAAACAGCTCCAGCCCCGGCCAGCGGTGCTGAAATCCAGCCCTGGATCAGTGAAACCATGGAATTATGGAATCTCAGGGAATATGAGAGCTGTGACAGGGATATGCCAGGGATAACAGAGTGACAGCTCGTGTTCCAGGCACAGGGAACATCCACAATGGCAATTCTAACCTGGATTTCACATCACTTTCTTTCCTTTTTCTTTCTTTTTGGTTTTTTTTCCCCCTTTTTCTGCTTGCTCGGTGTCGGATCCTGCAAAAATCCCTGTGGGAATTCTCCCATTTCTGCTGCTGCATCCCCTGCAAGGCCACGCAGGGAATTGAGTGGCACAGGAGGGCTCTGGTGACATCCCGTGCCCCACCTCAGGGGCTGCTGAAGCTGGAGAACTTCCTCATCCCTGAAATCCAACCCAGGGAATCCAGAATTTTCCCAGAATTTGTCCTGAGGCCAGGACAAATCCCGGCCAGGGATCCAGGAGTGTCCTGAGCAGCTGCTCTGGGCCAGCCTAAACCTCAGCCACCATCAGAAGGCCACAAAGGCATTTCCCAGAGCTGCAAAAGGGTGACAACCAAGCTCATTTTGATTTTTCTCTCCTTTTCCAGCATTAATGGTTGGATTTGATCTTAGAGGTCTTTTCCAGCCTTAATACTTCCATGATTCCATCTTTGTTTCCCAGGTAAGAGCATCTGTGCAGGGCTTTCCCATCCACCCCCTTAAAAATAAATTATATTTACAGCTCTTTGCATTACAGGCACTTCCCATGTGTTTGGAGCCTTTAATTCTGGCCTTCAGATCCATTTAATTTGCCACTGGTTTGATTTGTAGGAACAGACACAAATGAGATTATCCATCCCTCGAGAGCCACTGAGCTGAGGAATTGGGGTCTGAAAAGGTTGGAATTTGTTGCAAACCCCGAGATGGGCAGAGATCAGGGAGAGTCGGGACTCAAAGGTCCCAAAGGCTGTGGGAGCAGCACCTCGGGGTGGTTCAGAGCTGTCCCCGAGTTCCCCGACCCCTCATTCCTGAAGGAGCCACAGGGACAGGAGGAAAAACCTTCAGAGTGTGTGAGGAGCACCCCGAGCGCTGCAAGGCTGGGAATTTCCTTTCTTAACCTCAGAAAAACCAGGCTGGGAGAGCCTGGGGTGCTGCCTGTCAGATGCAGAAATTCCTTGGGGTTAAGATCTTCCTATTGAAAATTCCTGGTGTTTTTCCTCTGGAGAAGAAAAACCCCCCACTTCTTTTTTTTTTATTATTTTAATTTCCTAATTCCTGGTGGATGGGTTCCACTTCTGGTTCCACTGCTGCAGAAAAACGAAGATCTGAAAAGTCCTGTCCCTTTCTGTCCTGTGTAAAACACAGGTGCCCCAAGGGCTCCCACACAGGAAATTCATTCTCAACTTATTTATTTTTTATTCCTATAAATTAACCAATACATCACCCTTCTGACTCTTAATTTTTTATTTGCTATTTCTTTGATTTTTTTTTTAAATTCCTTCATATTTTTTTAATCTTCATGTTTGCATCTTCCTTCTTTCCTTATCTCCCGCCTGCCCCAGAGGCTCATTGCTGCTTTGGCAACATGCTAACGTGTTTAGGAACGATAAGACGTCTAATTAATAGTTTAATTAGCAGTACAACGTCTTAATAGCTTATTAAAGGAAATACATTCAGAAAATTCTTTTCCTTTCCTCGCTCTGGTACAATATAATTTACCAGCAAATGATAAAATAGTTTGAAATATTCCGATTTTAGAGAGGGGTGTGGGGCTGCGCTGGTGATTTCACGGGGGATTTCTCACCGCTAATGCCATTATTTTGTTGTTGTTGTTTTAAAACAATTTAAGAGCTTAACAAAAGCGATTGGGCAGGAGCAGGCAGTGCAAGCAAGAGCCTGAGAGAGGAATTAAACACAACTGCTCTCCCTGCTCGTGCTTAGAAACAAATCCTGGGGAAGGCAAAGTTGCTCTTTAAGAGGCTCCGGCTGAAATGTCAGCCCGCGGTCGGGGCCGGGGCAGCGCAGCCTCCGCTGCCTCCTCCCTCTGCTCCCCCGCCAAATCACTTCAAAATCTTTTATTTTATGGCTCACAAAGTCCAGCAGAGTCTGGCCCACCCCTGAGCCCCGTGGCTGCCCCTGGCGAGAGCGGCAGCGCTGAGAAATCCTGCTGGGAGCGAGCCCGGGGAAATGAGAGCGCTCCGCCGCAGCTCGGCTTCCCCGTGTTTTTCCTCTGACCCACACAAAGATTTCTTTCTAAATTTATCGCGGCGCTCATCGGCAGTCCCACTTAGCGCAGATTAGGAGGCTGGGCAGGCCGGGCCCATCGCAATGAGGGCAGGGGAGTCCGGAGAGCAGCGAGGGCAGCGCCGCGGGGGAGCCGCAGCCCCGCATCCCCATCCACAGAACCCCGCATCGCCACAGCCCCATCCCCGCTCCCCATCCACAGAACCCCGCATCCCCATCCCCGCATCCCCATCCCCGCATCCCCATCCACAGAACCCCGCATCCCCATCCCCGCATCCCCATCCACAGAACCCCGCATCCCCGCAGCTCCATCCCCGCATCCCCATCCCCGCATCCCCATCCCCGCATCCCCATCCCCGCAGCCCCGCAGCCCCATCCCCACTCTCCATCCCCACTCCCCATCCCCACTGCCCCCACAGCCCCATCCTCGTTCCCCATCCCCATCCCCGCATCCCCATCCCCATAACCCCGCATCCCCACAGCCCCATCCCTGCTGCCCCACAGCCCCCTCTCCACTCTCCATCTCCGATCCCCATCTCCGCTCCCCCCACAGCCCCATCCTCATCCCCGCATCCCCATCCCCGCATCCCCATCCCTACTGCCCCATCCCTGCAGCCCCCTCCCCACTCTCCATCCCCGCTCCCAATCCCCGCAGCCCCGCAGCCCCATCCCGGCTTCCCCGCTCCCCATCCCCGCTCCCCCCGATTCCCGCTCCCCCGGACCCCTCTGCTCCCCGTCCCAGGGCCCCGCTGGGCTCCGGGGAGGTTCTGCCGGTCCCTGGAGGCCCCAGCGCTGGGGAATTTCCACTGGGCTGCGGAATTCCGCCGGGCGCGGGGGTGAAGTGGCTCTTTGGGAAGGTCTGAGCCGGGGTTTGTGCGGCACCCCCCGAGCGGCTGAGCCCCCCCAGAGCTGTCGTGTCCCCCCCAGGTTATACCTGCACGTCCTGCCCGCCCAGAGGGGCGGCGGAGCCGAGCGCTTGTGGCCCGAGGAGCCCCGCGGTGGGGACACGGGCACGGACGGGTCCTGCCGGCTGCTTTGAGCTCTGCAGAGATGAAGCCCTGCCCAGGGAGCCTCAGCCGTGTTTGGAATCACGCAGGGAAATTATGCAGTTCCAAGGATGGCATAATTGGGAGAACGCTTGACTGGCGCAATTTTCTTGTGTGCCTGTCAGCAAATCACTTAATGCGCGCCGTGCCAAGCTTCCCAGGCGTTAAATGGGGAATGATTATCCCACCTCTTCCTCAGAGAGAGCGAGGATAATACCCGCTAATGACCGTGCAGGTCCTGGAAGGTGGTCCCGGAGATGTGCAGGGGCTGCAGCCCTGCAAGGAGCACGCAGCATTTCAAACCCGACCGTCAGGCATTTATTTCTCCTCATGCTGCTGCTTTTTTTTGTTTGTTTGTTTGTTTTCCCATAACTGAGGTAAATCCCGGAATAGATTGGCGTCCGTTTGTGCCGGATTCTCAGCCATCCCCTGGGATGGGACATCCCAGCTCCGATGGGGAAGAGGAAAATGCTGGGGGAAGGCAGCTCGGGGGGGTCTGGAGCGAACCCCTCACTCCTCCTCCGCTCCCCCCGGGCCTTTTCCCGGCATCTCGCTGCCTCCTGGGAATTGTAGTCGCTGCGGGGTGACCTTGGCCCCGCGGCCGCCGCCTCTGCGAGAGATCCCGGAGGGACTGGGGGGCTCCGTCACCCCCTCTCGGGCCGATCCCGCTGCGGTGCCCCGGGGCCGGGCCGGGGATGCTCCGCCAGGCGAGCTCCGGGGCCGGGGAGCGGGGAGAGCGGGGCCGGGCACGGCCCGAGCGCAGCTCGAGCACATCCCGAGCACATCGCGCTCGATCCCCGCGCACATCCCGCGCACGTCCCGCTGGATCTCCGGGCTCATCCCGCGCACATCCCGCCGCATCCCCGCGCACATCCCGCGCACGTCCCGCTGCATCCCCGCGCACATGGCGCGCACATCGCGCTGGATCTCCGCGCTCGTCCCGCCGCATCCCCGCGCTCGCCCCGCCGCGTCCCCGCCCTCACCGCGCCGCGCCCCCGCTGCATCCCCGCTCACATCGCGCTGCATCCCCGCGCTCATCCCCGCTCACATCGCGCTGCATCCCCGCGCTCATCCCCGCTCACATCGCGCTGCATCCCCGCGCTCATCCCCGCTCACATCGCGCTGCATCCCCCGCTCACATCCTGCGCACATCCTGCGCACATCCCGCTCACACCCCCCTCACATCCTGCGCGCATCGTGCGCACATCCCCGCACATCCCGCTCACACCCCTCTCACATCTCCGCACATCCCGCTCACATCCTGCGCACATCCCGCTCACATCCCCGCGCTCATCCCCGCACATCCCGCTCACACCCCGCTCACATCCCCGCGCTCATCCCCGCACATCCCGCTCACATCCCTCTCACATCCCCGCACATCCCCGAGCTCATCCCCGCACATCTCGCTCAGATCCTCCCGCATCCCCTGCCCGCATCCCGCCATCCGCATCCCCTCCTCACCTCCCGCATCCCCCGCATCCCCCGCATCCCCTCCTCACCTCCCGCATCCCCTCCTCACTTCCCGCATCCCCCGCATCCCCTCCTCACTTCCCGCATCCCCTCCTCATCCCCTCCTCACTTCCCGCATCCCCCGCATCCCCTCCTCACTTCCCGCATCCCCTCCTCATCCCCTCCTCACTTCCCGCATCCCCCGCATCCTCTCCTCATCCCCCGCGCCATCCGCATCCCCTCCTCATCCCCCGCATCCCCTCCTCTCCTCCCGCACCCCCTGCTCGCCCCCCGCTCCCGTTCCCCCTCCTCGTCCCCTGCCCCTCGCTCGGGACCCCCTCGGCAGCCCCGGGCCCCGGGGAGGGGCGGGCCCGGGACCCGGCACGGGCCCCCCGCTCCAGAACACGATCTAAAATCATAAAAATGCTGATAATGCATTATTACAATAATATCAATAGGAATAATAATTACTAGGAATACTAGAAATAATAGTAACAATAGTGATAATGGTGGTAATGCTAATTATCATAATGTTAATCGTGATAATGACAATAATATCATAATTATGTTGCATTCAAATAATAATAATAATAACAATAATAACAATAATAACAATAATAACAATAATAACAATAATAACAATAACAACAATAATAATAATAATAACAATAATAATAATAATAATGATAATGATAATGATGATAATGATAATGATGATGATAATGATAATGATAATGATAATGATATTATTATTATTTAATAATAACAAGAACAATACTAATACTAATACTAATACTAATACTAATACTAATACTAATACTAATACTAATACTAACAATAATAATAATGTTGCATTTAAATTAAAGGATCCACATGGATAAAGTTGAATCTCCCTCCTTCCCAGTGGATAAGTGGGAATGACAGCCCCAGGTGGGATTTAAGGGTTCTCTCACTTCTTCCTGCTTTAACCCAAGGCCACGGGGGTGGAAGGAGCTGCTTTACAGCTTCGTATTTTCCCTGATTTTCTATTTAGTGATAATTGCTCCACACAGCAATGTAACTTCCATGCTCTTTATATTCTTGCTCCTTTTATTTTAATTTTTCCACCCAGAATATACGCTGCAGGTTCTGTTTGTGGACTGCTTTAATAGCAAAGTGCCTGAGACAAAGTTTACTCAATAAACTTGCTTTTCCCCTTGAGCAGCTTTAGCTTAGATAAACGAGCTTTAAAGTCCTGCTCTAGCGTGGGACTGGGAGTGTTTACCATTCATCATTGTTAGTTAATTGCTGTTTGCTTAAATATTTAGTTTGGATTAAGTTCTTTTATGCCCTTTTCTCAAAAAATAATAAATAAAGGTGTGTTTAGCCATGTGGTAAAAGGCTTTTTAGAAGGATTTTTAAAGACACTGCAGGGGGGGAGCTCCATAAAGATCTTTTTTTATATCGTGCATTTAAATTTTCTTATTTTTAGTGTGTTGTTATGTTTGCAATTAGCCAGGCTGAGGCAGCAAGGACATTTCACTGCTTTCTGTAGAGGCTGCAGACAGTTTTATTCCTTATTTTAAAGAGGAAAATCCATTGAATCACGGAATATCCTGAGCTGGAAAGGCCCCACGGGACCATCAGAGCTCCTGAACCATTTTTGGTTCAAACTGCCCCTTTCCACAGCAGCCCTGAGCTCAGGGTTACCCAAACCAGGGTTTAATTTTGGAACTTCAATATTTCCTGGGTTAGGTTTCCTCTGCCGGCTCTCACTCAGGGCCTGGATGGGAAAGCTCTTCTCAGCCCCGTTATCAGTCATTAAAAACCCCAAGAAAATAAGAATAAATTATCCAAAAAAACAAGAATAAATTATCCAAAATACCCCAAGAAAATAAGAAGAAATTATCCAAAAAAACAAGAATAAATTATCCAAAAAAACCCCAAGAAAATAAGAATAAATTATCCAAAAAAAAAATAATAAATTATCTAAAAAACCCAAGAAAATAAGCATAAATTATCCAAAAAACCAAGAATAAAATATCCAGAAAAACCCAAGAAAATGAGAATAAATTATCCAAAAAAACCCCAAGAAAATAAGAATAAATTATCCAAAAAAAACAAGAAAATAAGAATAAATTATTCAGTGTCCTGTGCTGTGTTCCTGGTCCATTTAATGCCTGTTTTGGGCTCTCTCTGTGTCTCAGCGTGGCTCTGTCAGGCTGGGGTTGGGATTTAGGAGGGGTTTTCAGCTGAACCCTGCACAGGGAGCACCTTCTCTCCTTCATCTTCGACTGCTCTGCTCCAAAACCAGCAGAGAATTCGGCAACAGGAGAAAAATTGTGTTAAAAGTGCTTGGAAGGAAGGAGTTTCCATGGAGATGGGGAGCTGGGAGCGCTGATTTTGGGTTATTAGGAGGCAGTGGGTCCTTCCCAAACCAACCTGAGTGGTCTCCATCTTCATCTTCATCTCCTTCTCCATCTCCTTCTCCATCTCCTTCTCCATGTCCTTCTCCATCTCCTTCTCCATCTCCCAGCTCCAGCTTGGAAATATCCCTGGACATTCCAAGCATCCCCTCCCAATGCCAGAGGGATGGATTTCCCTGTCTCATGTCTGTGAAAAGGATTTAGGGAAAGATTTGGGTTGGAAGGGTTTTTTTGGATAATTTATTCTTATTTTCTTGTGGTTTTTTGTTAATTTATTCTTATTTTCTTGGGATTTTTTTGATAATTTATTCTCATTTTCTTGGGATTTTTTTGATAATTTATTCTTATTTTCTTGGGATTTTTTTGATAATTTATTCCTATTTTCTTGGGATTTTTTGGATAATTTATTCTTATTTTCTTGGGATTTTTTGGATAATTTATTCTTATTTTCTTGTTGTTTTTTTTTATATAATTTATTCCTATTTTCTTGGGTTTATTTTGGATAATTTATCCTTATTTTCTCGGGGTTTTTTAGGGAAGGATCAGCATTAGATGCTGGCTTAGAGGTTTAAACGCAGCCCTTGTCATTCCTCTGGTGCTGACCCTTCCTGTAGGACAAATGAGAATTCTCAGCTTCTTTTCCCCTTTAAAGGAGTTAAAACTTTAACTCCTTTAAAGGGGGAAAATCTGGGAAGGATCTGGTTTATGCGAGGTTTTTTTAACAGGAAAATAATTGGTAGGTACATGAGCAAAGCTGAAAGTATTTTCATGTTTTGCTTTGTAATGTTTAATGTTTTGTTTTCTATTTTATGGGTTATACAAAGGAATTAATCAAAGTTCTCCCGTTCTGATAAGGGGAGAAAAAATAAGAAATCTGTGCTGGGACTAACGAGATTAATGAGAATTGGCTAAGCAAGAAAAAAATCCAAAATATCTTGAAAAATATCCGTATTTTTGGGGGAAAAAAAATAGAAAAGTTCATTCTCTAATTGAGCTTTGTTTGCAAAATAATTCCAGGCTGGGAAGAGTAATCAACTCATGCATAAAAATACTGCTTTAGGATTAATTTTCATTTTATTAGTGGTAGCTTGGATTTTAGAAGTTCCTAGCGGTTTTCAAATCATTTTTACTACAGAAGTACAAAATACCAACATGTCCTAAATCTGTGGGCCCTTGTTTTACGAAAGGCAATGGAGAGAACTGATCAAGAAAACTCATTTTTAAAAATATAAATCTTGGCAGTTTGAGGCCAAAACAGCTGTGAAAGGCTCCTCTCCTTTCCCCCTCTTTTTTCCCAAGTATTTTATAAGATAATAGCTTAGAACTCCTTATTTTTAGAAGGCTCCAGAAGGCTCAGCTGAGACCCAGAGGCCACGGTGGCTCAGGGCTGTAAAAGTGAATTATTGAGGCCGGTTTATCCCCGGCCAGCGCAATTTGCATTCCCAGTTTCCAGCCAAGCTGATGAATACGATAATCCCAAATATGATAATTTTCGGTAATAAAAAAGCACTTCAGGGATTTTTTTTATTATTTTATTTTTATTTTTTTTTTTATCTCCTCTCGGAGGAGAATAAAGGATTTTGTGTGGCAGCGGGGTTGCGGCTGCCGAGCGCCCGTGGGTGCTGAGCCGGGCTGGGAGCGGGGCTGGGATGAATCACGGCCCATTTCCCAATCCCTGCCCGCATTTCCCAATCCCTGCCCGCATTTCCCAACCCCTGCCGTGCCTGGAAAAGCAGCAGCTCCGGGCAGACACGGACAGGGACAGCGGGATGTGCCCTCCATCCGCACAGCTCCGGGCTCCGCACTCACCTGGCGCAGGTGAGGCCGGGAGCAGCGGGCACAGCCCCAGGGATGCTCCTGGCGGATCCTGGCTCTTCCTGGCTGATCCTGGTTGACCCTGGCTGCTCCTGGATGCTTCTGGATGCTCCTGGCTGCTCCTGGCTGATCCTGGCTGATCCTGGCTGATCCTGGCTGCTCCTGGCTGCTCCTGGCTGCTCCTGGATGATCCTGGCTGCTCCTGGATGCTCCTGGCTGCTCCTGGATGATCCTGTCAGATCCTGGATGCTCCTGGATGATCCTGGATGCTCCTGGATGCTTCTGGATGCTCCTGGATGCTCCTGGCAGATCCTGGCTGCTCCTGGATGCTCCTGGCAGATCCTGGCTGCTCCTGGATGCTCCTGGCAGATCCTGGATGCTCCTGGATGCTCCTGGCAGATCCTGGCTGCTCCTGGATGATCCTGGCTGCTCCTGGCTGCTCCTGGATGCTCCTGGCAGATCCTGGATGCTCCTGGATGCTCCTGGCAGATCCTGGCTGCTCCTGGATGCTCCTGGCTGCTCTGGCTGCTCCTGGATGACCCTGGCAGATCCTGGCTGCTCCTGGCTGCTCCTGGCTGCTCCTGGATGATCCTGGCTGCTCCTGGCCCAGCTGCTTAGGAATGCCAAAATAGATTTTTTTCTTCCCTTGTTTGTTTCCCAATGGGAAGATGTTGATTTGTTATGATGAGGTTGGCAGAACTTTCAATGGGATTAATTTTCTGGTTAAATATTTAAATTGGTAATTAATATCCATCCCTTTGGATATTGTTTGCCAGAGTTTCCTGGACTGGATGGGACAAATAAACTTACCAGACTTGGGAAAACAGCGGCTTTCACCTGTTTATTTCACACTGAAGATTTTGCAGCGCCGCTGCTGAGAGGCAGGAGGAGGAAATGAAGGCAGGAGGGATTTCTGGCACAGCCAGGGGGTTCAGGCAGAGCCTGGCACGGGCTGAGCAGGGCCAGGGGTCAATCTTTAAACAGAGAGGCCACGGGAGCCCTGCCCGGCAGGGTTTGGGTGGGGACACAGCGGATTTGGGACAGGGAGCGGAGCTGAGCCGCGCTGGGCAGCTGGAGCCACGGCCAGGGGTGACAGTGGGGACACTCCTGCCACCCTCAGTGACACTGCTGTCACCTTCAGTGCCACTGCTGCCACCCTCAGTGACACTGCTGCCACCCTCAGTGACACTGCTGTCACCTTCAGTGACACTGTCACCCTCAGTGCCACTGTCACCTTCAGTGCCACTGCTGCCACCCTCAGTGACACTGTCACCCTCACTGGCACTGCTGCCACCCTCAGTGACACTGCTGTCACCCTCAGTGACACTGTCACCCTCAGTGACACTGTCACCCTCACTGGCACTGCTGTCACCTTCAGTGACACTGCTGTCACCCTCAATGCCACTGTCACCCTCACTGGCACTGTCACCTTCAGTGCCAGTGCTGCCACCCTCAGTGACACTGTCACCCTCAGTGACACTGCTGTCACCCTCACTGGCACTGTCACCTTCAGTGCCACTGCTGTCACCTTCAGGGCCACTGCTGCCATCCTCACTGGCACTGTCACCCTCACTGTCATTGTCACCCTCACTGCCACCCTCACTGGCACTGCCACCCTCAGTGACACTGCTGTAACCCTCAGTGCCACTGCTGCCACCCTCAGTGCCACTGCTGCCACCTTCAGTGACACTGCTGTCACCCTCAATGCCACTGTCACCCTCAGTGCCACTGCTGTCACCCTCACTGGCACTGCTGCCACCCTCACTGGCACTGTCACCCTCACTGTCATTGTCACCCTCACTGGCACTGCCACCCTCACTGTCATTGTCACCCTCACTGGCACTGCCACCCTCACTGTCATTGTCACCCTCACTGGCACTGTCACCCTCACTGTCATTGTCACCCTCACTGTCACCCTCAGTGTCACCCCCCGAGCCCCCAGGAGTGTCCCCATCCCCTCCTCATCCAGCGCCTCCTGTGCCCACGGGCAGCGGGGACCGGGGAAAGCAGGAGTGCGGCTGTAATTGGGATTAATCTATTTTTAGCAGCCTGTCTGCTGCCCTGTCCACGCTCCAGCTGAGATGTTTAATTCTGTCCAGCTCGACTCTTTCTGCAGCGGCACCCAGGACTGATTTTTCTTTTCTTACAAACTTTGAATTTATTTGTTTGGGTTTTTTTTTCTCCATTTCATTGTTATTCTTTGTTTTGTTTCTTTTTTTAAAAACCTTTTTTCCCCGCCACGTACAATAACTGGAAAATCCAGCACTGAAGCAATACAAAGGTTGTTGTATTAAAGAAAAAAAAAAAAAAACAAAAAAGAAGTTATACAACGTTTACTATCATTATTATTCATTTTACTATGGAGTTTGGAAACCTCGTCATGGATCAGGAATGTGTTGTACCCTGCGCTGCACAAACAGCACAGAAGGAAAATTGCCTCTTCCAAACTATCTTGGATAAAAACACGCAGCGATAGCAAAAGGATTTTTGTTAAACAGGACAAGGTGTTAAAGCCACCCCTGAGCACCTCACCGCTTACTGAGCCCGCATTTAAATACCTGCGTGTCTTTAACCTTTTACGAGGTATTTGCAAAGGGAACTTCGAGATTAGCGCTTGGGAAAACACCCTGAACAGCGCTGGCCCGACATCAAGGGACTCCTCCGGGCCGGGAATGTTTCCCTTTCCCAAATCGCCCCGGTCAGAGCGGGACCCGGGGCAGCACCGGGGCTCTGCGGGCTTTTCCTCCCGCAGAGGATGGGGAAGACGCTCCGCAGGGAAAAGCAGGAGGATGGAGAAGCAAAGAGCAGCCCGGGGCCGCTTCTGCCCGGCTTTGGCTCCTGACTCCGAGCTGTTTCCGTGCTCCCCCTGCAATCCCCGCTCCTCCGGCTGCGCTCTCGGGCACCTCAGCACCCCCGCCCCGCTATTCTTAGCAGCTAATAGCTGAAATAATTCCTTTTGTTGGCTCCTCGGATCGGGAGCCGAGCTAAAGCTGCCCCCGCTGCCGGCGCTGGGGGTCCCGGGGGTGCGGGGTCCCTGTGCCAGCCGGGAATTCTGCTCCGGGTCGGGCATCCCAAACATCGCAGCCCGAGCCCGACACGGCCCGTCCAGCGAGGCTCTGGAGCAGCTGCGATGTTCATGTTCCTTCTGGAAAAGGATCCCGGCTCTCCCGGCTGCCTTTCTTAGACTGCACAGGAAGAATCGCAGGTTTGCAGAGGGAGGGGCAGGTTTTCACCTGCGGGCTCCCAGCTCGGTGCCTGCTCTGTGCCGAGGGCTGGGCTCGCACCGAGGATGCCAATGAGACTCCCCAGTGCCAGCACAGCCGAGCCAACACATCCCCGGCAGCTCCCGGCGGGGATCCCGCACCTCTGGCACTGCCGGCTCTGGATCTCAGCACCGGCTGATCCACACAATTCCCTTCAGCAATTCCCGAGGGGATCTCTGAACCCCCCAGCCCGCTCCCTGTGGGACTGTCAGCTCTGCACACCCAAACAGACGCACGGAATCGCCTTTAAAACTGTTTGCCAAGGGGTTTATTGCTCTTCACCTGCCTGCTGCTCTTCCTCCTGCTTTCTTGGGACCCCGGGGAGAGCAGCAGGGTGTTCCAGATGGAACAGGGTGCCCAGAGCAGCTGGGGATGACCCTGGATCCCTGGAAGTGTCCCAGGCCAGGCTGGATGGGTTTGGAGCAGCCTGGGGCAGCGGGAGGTGTCCCTGCCATGGCAGGGGTGGCACAGGGTGAGCTCCAAGGTCCCTTCTAACCCAAACCATTCTGGGATTCTGCTGGGCTGGTAAAGAAAGGACTCACTGGCCACTTCTCTGGAATTCACTAAAGAAGCTTCTCTGGAAAACCATAAACCTTTTGGAAAAAACCCAAACCTGAATATTTGCTGTGACTCTGTCCCTCAGTGAGGGATGATCCTTTGTAAGGATGAGGTATCCCTGCCCCACATCAGCACTCGAAAAACTGACTATTCTGCATTTTAAAGCAGCTTTTAAGCCTCTGGGTCGGTAAAGTGAAGAAACTTTTCCATTGCCCTGTCCACCTTTGCCCGATTCTTTGCTCCTTCCGTTTGTGCCCAGCCACTCCCGAGGGGATGTGCCAAGGCTCCCCTGGCGAGGCTGCCGAGGTCGAGGGGTTACAGATTTACAGCTGCCCGGACTTGCTCCGGCCCGGGCAGGAATTCACTTGGCATAAACGAGGCCTTTGGATTATTTATCTCAGCCTTTCAGCTCAACAGGAACATGCCCTGATTTTAACAATCGTGCTTCCTGCGCTGGGGGAAGGTGTGGCCGATGGCATTTAAACCCAAAGCCGAGCCAAGGCTTCCCCGGCAGGACCACCAGGGCTTCCTTCAGCACTCAAAACACCAAGGGTTAATTAAATAAAATAACCTCAGGTTATTTTATCACCCCCAGCAGCAATAATGATGGGCACGAGGGTGAGATTTGGGGGGTGTCAGCTGTTCAGGGCATGGCAGCAGAAAATCACACGGGAGACACCAGAGAACCGAGGATGAACTTTTAGGTTTCCTCTGGAGGTTGAGGAATCGCTCCCTGACCCTTTCGTGGTGCTGGGGGAACTGTCAGTGACAGCCTGGAGGGTCAATCTCCTCCCTCCCTCCTCAAAAAATGATATTTCCCCCAAACATCCAGCCTGAAGCAGCCCAGTTGCAAGTCCTGAGATCTTGTTACAATGTTCAGCACTATAAAAACTGTTTATTTTATTAATCAGCACAGTAAGCACTCAGAGCCCAGCTGTGATCAGCCACGGGGTCTCATCCAGTTTTGGAAGAGATTCCTACCCTGCCATTCCGATGGTGAGACCCATCTCCCCTGTCTCAGACCACGGCCATGGATTATTCCCCATTATTCACCATTATTTTCCAAGCCTTCTTTCCAGCCCAGGACTTCACACCCACATAGGTGGTTTTTACAAAACCAAAGCTCTGTCTCCTACTTTTAAATTCTGTGAGGAAGAGAAAAAAACTAAAAAAAAAAACCAAACCCGAACCAGTGGCAATACATGGAAATGGGCTCCAGTTAAACCAGAAAAGCAGCCTAGATTTTTATATGGAATATATGGAATATATAGAATATATGAAATATATGGAATGTCAAAGGTGTTTGAACCAGGAAATGCCGAATCCTGGCCAAGAGTGTCAGAAAATGACTTTATGTTTTTAGGCCTCTTCACTCAGGCCTGAGGGCTGAAGTTTTCCACTGCCCCAAGATTTCTTACACGGTTGATTGTTCCCCAGAGCAGCACAGCTCTGAGCTCTTGGGAGCCTGAGTGCCACCAGCAAGAACCTAGAGACAGGTAAAGATAGAAACATTCCAGGGCTGGTGATTTTCAAAGGAAAGCAAACCATCAAATAAACGCTGCATTTCCCCTGAAAGCAACCAGAAAGAGACATTTGAAATAAATCAAAGTTGGTTTCACCTTCTTAACGCACCGCAGGCCTGACAGAAGCGGTGTGAGCTGAAAGCATCGGTGAACTGCCCCATTTCTGAGGCTCCCAGCGTTTCATCTCGCTCTGGAGCTCCGTGGATCTCGAGGTGGCCTCTGCTGCCTGCACGGAGCGGCGCAAACCACCGGGGAAAAGTGGGAACGCGGAAAATCCACCCCGGCACCGCGTGCTGGAGCTCCCGGGAGAACGGGGGGGACTGAAAGCAGCACAGGCAGCTCCGTGTCTCAGCAAAAGCCGGCCTGCTTCGGGGGGATGACTCATTTCGGGAGCCTGAGCTCGCTCCCAGTCATTAAGGAAGGAGTTAATCCCTGCAGCTCTGGCCACAAAGTGGATGTGTAAGGCCTGGAGTCCCATGGGCTCGATTGCATAAGAAACCATGTATTGTGGCATTTAGTTGATCATGCACTACTTCTTCTGGTCACATGGAGGCTTGATTTCCCCTTGCATCAGCTACTACAGACTTTTTACATTTCTGGTACTGCTATTTGCTCAGTTCATCGGGGTCATCCCCTTCACCCCACAGCAGAGCCTGTGCTGCTCACCCCGCCCTGACCCACGGGATCTCACCCCATTTTTTTGTAGGATCCTGGAAGAGGAACTTGTAATTTTTCTCATTTGTGTCTGTGCGTAACAGGTGTCATTTTCAGTGTAGTACAGACAAATCCCAAAATAGCTCAGGCTCTTCAGACGCTGCGAGGAGAAAAAATCGTGGTTACTTCAGCTTTGGTTGTAGTGAAAAACCCAACGCCGGCAGCCGGCTCTGGAGTCAGAATTAAAATGGCAGACGGAGGAGTGGAGCAGGGCTCTCTCTGCATTCCCCGTTTCCTGACGGACTGCTCCTCGCTGCTCCGTGTGTGCACATCAACTCCCTCACACTGCTGCCTCTCCAGCAGCTCCCCTGATTCCCAGGAGCTGCACCTACCACGGATCCTCCTCCACACTTCCCGGTGCCGGCAGAGCTCCGCTTCCCCTGCCGGGTGCCGGGGCCGGCCGGAGGCACCGGAGTTATTCCAGGGATTTGGGGGGCAGAGGAGAGGAGAGAGCGTGCAGCTGCAAAAGGCTGCCTGCCTGGGGATGATGCCTGCTGTGCTGAAATGCAGAGCTGCCTGTGGACTGCCTCTGTCGGGGATTATTGGATTCTGGGGACTCCAGGAGCGCGGTTATTAGTTCCCCTGCCTACGCCGAGCGTTTTGAATCCGTGTGTGTGATAACACTTATTAATGCTGCTCAGATTAAGAAGATCCTATGGCTTTCCAGCACTTTCAGCACCTTATCTCACACCACGCACCTGCCCAGCAGCTGAACCACGCTCAGATCAGTGTCCTGTGGCCAGCACAGCAGGGGCCAGCAGTAGCCCCGTGGCCACAAGTCCTGCATTTGCTCACAGCAGCAGCTCCTCTTAAGCTGCCTTGTGCTTCAGGGGATCTGCCTGCTGAGGATTTGCAGGACCTGGGCCTAAAATATTTTATTTCAGGAAGTCAAGCAGTGGTTCCTGTCACCGAAACAGTTAATCAGAAAGCACCAACTCTCTACTGCAACGTGTGTGTGTGTGCACGTGTTTTTGTTTTTTAGAGCCAGCAAGATTTGCTTTGGCTTTTTTAAAGCAGAAAACACCAAAAAAGTTGGCTGTGGTTTCAGCTGCTATCGCTGGAGATTTGTACTGCTGACTAGCAATCCTAAAAGAGTTAACCTGGTAAGTATGACTCAGAAGCAGAGAAGGAGATGCGAGGCTGAGAGCCGGGGAGGAAGCGCAGAAACAGAGGTGAGGAACAGAATAATTGCCAAAAAAAGGTGCAGAGTCCAGGAGTGACGTTCCCTCCGGTCTGCCTGGCCCTGGCACCGCTGGCACGGGCTCCCTGGAAAGCTGCAGTTCCGCTCTTATAACACAAGGAGCAGGCTGGAGAATTTAGAGCTGCGTCACAGAGCTCAGCGAGAGAGTGAGAGAGCAAGCTCCGTCGATAGGTCTACCAGCAACAGCCCTGCTGCAGCAAGAGGGGAGAGAGGCAGCAAGAGAGGCAGAGAGGGCTCCAGGAAGAGAAGTGGCACCAACACCACGGACTGGGCTCCTGCCACCATCCACTGCCATTTGTACCTCGTACTCGGGCTCGCTCGGCGTAGGAGGCTTCGCCCATTGACGATGCCGGAGACCCTGCGCGCTTAATCCCACGGGGAGGGAGAGTGGGCAGACACCGAAAGGGTTAACGGGAAGGAAATTTCTGGAAGCTTCTCTTCTGCGGCGCTCCAGAGCGAGCGGAGGGCTGAGGACTGCGCAGATGGTGCACGGGCACGGCTCCTCGGTCCGGTTCGTCTCCCTCACGTACGTACCCTTTGATCAGGATGGGGCTGGAGCTGCGGCCGCGTATTCCGATTATTTGCAGGGCGTCCCTTTCCCCCGGCGTCCCTGAGTTGGGATCCCAAAGTGCCTTTATGATTATTTTGGCTGGGCAGGATTGCTCTGTTCTGCGTCAGAGCTGTTTTCTCAATGGAGCGACGGCACAGGTTGTACTAATGTCACTCCTGCCGGCATTGCTGTACTGCAGAGGAGGGTTGTAGTCGTGGGAGAGAGATGACAACTTTGCAAAGACTGCTGTTTTCCCGGTTTGTCTGAGCTTTTTATCCCCCCCCGTGTCCCCGGGGGCTGGCATGGCAGCGAGGGGTCGGTGCAGGGGTTAACGGGCGCCCCGAGATCCGGAGCTCGCAGCTCTGTCGCTGCGTAGTTCGCAAAGTGGCAAACGGTGACGCAGTGATCATTGCAGGGCACCTCGTCCAGTTTTTAAAAGCACAGGGGACAGGTAGATGAGTGCCTTCCAGACGCTTCCACGCCAGCTGAAAGGGGTTAAAGATGAGTCGAGCCGGGAAGCGAGCATTTAGGGATTAAATGTCATCATTTTGGCGTTGGAAAGTTGTTTACCTTGCTCTCTCGGTGTCTCCATGCTGGCAGGCGGCCAGCTCACATGTGATAGTCTTCCCTGGACTGCTGCATCATTAACGAGAGCCAGCGCCGGCTCCCATTGGCCGAGGAGGGCGCAGCGCCGGGGCCGCGCCGCCATTGGGCACAACGGGGATGGCAGGTGGAGCGCCAGAGCCCATTGGCCGTGACACGGTGTCAGGGGGCTGGCCTGGCACTGACAGGGACAGGGACACTGCCCCGGACACTGCTCCTGACAGGGACACTGCCCCGGACACGGCTCCTGACAGGGACACTGCCCCTTCTCCTGCTCCTGACAGGGACACTGCCCCTTCTCCTGCTCCTGACACTGCCTGTGACACTGCCTGGGACACTGCCTGGGACAGGGACACTGCCCCTTCTCCTGCTCCTGACACTGCCCGTGACACTGCCTGTGACACTGCCTGGGACAGGGACAGGGACACTGCCCCTTCTCCTGCTCCTGACACTGCCCGGGACAGGGACACTGCTCCTGACACTGCCCCTGCTCCCTGCCCGCAGGTGTCAGCAGGGCTGGCCTGGCACTGACAGGGACAGGGACACTGCCCCAATACTGCCCCTGATACTGATACTGCCTCTGATACTGCCCCTGCCCGTGACACTGCTCGGGACAGGGAGAGGGACACTGCCCCTTCTCCTGCCCCTGCCCGTGATACTGCCACTGCCACTGCCACTGCCTGCTCCCTATTCCCTGCCTGCAAGTGTCAGCACAGGGGTCGTGCGAGCGCAGGGCTGCCCTCTGCAACTGCCTGCTCCCTGTTCCCTGCCTGCTCCCTGCTCCCTATTCCCTGCCTGCTCCCTATTCCCTGCCTGCTCCCTATTCCCTGCCTGCTCCCTGTTCCCTGCCTGCTCCCTGTTCCCTGCCTGCTCCCTGCTCCCTGCCTGCTCCCTATTCCCTGCCTGCTCCCTATTCCCTGCCTGCTCCCTGTTCCCTGTTCCCTGCCTGCTCCCTATTCCCTGCCTGCTCCCTGCCTGGGGGTGTCAGCCAGTGTCCATACGGCATTGCCAGCACCGAGCTGCCCTCTGCCCACTGCTGCCTATTCCCTGCCTGCTCCTTGTCTGTTCCCTGTTCCCCTGCTCCCTGCCCATTCCCTGCCTGCTCCCTGCCCGTTCCCTAAATTCTCCCTGCCCATTCCCTGGCCTGTTCCATGCCTGCTGCTCCCTGCCCATTCCCTGCCTGCTCCCTGCTCCCTTCCCACTCCGTTCCCTGCCCGCCGCTCGCTCCGTGCCCACCTGGGATGCCGGGGTGCCAGGTGTCCCTCGGGCAGGACAGGAGCTGGTCCCTGCTGCCTGTGCTGGGTGCAGCCCCTGGCCCATGGGTGCTCACAGGGGGTCTCGTTCCGCCGTCTGGTCGTGACGATGACGTGTCAGAGCTGCAGCTCTCGGTGCAGGGGACAGCACTGGCCTTCGGGGCTTTTCTCCTCGCTTCCTCCTCCCTTGTGAGGAGCTGGAGTGTTGGCAGCACTGTGAGCTGCTTGGGGCAGGGACTGCACCTGGAAATTGTGTTGTGGGAATAGTTAAAGAAATGAAAACGACTCTTACAAAAACTCAGCTTTTGTTTGCACAAGTGTGAGTTTGCCACGGGCTCTGTAACATCACAGAGAGATGGAGACTGCCCTCGGTGATGGGTCTGTAAAGGTTTGCAAAGGAGTAACAGCGCTAGAAAGCACGGACGGAAGGATTGGGAAGGACTGGTTAAGGATAAACGGGAGACTGAGGGCAGAGATCAGCTCCAGAGAGAGGATGGGGAAGTGGAGAACACTTTTCCCTCTTAACCATTCACTATACTATTTTTTCACCTCTCTTCTTAAAGCGACCAGCAATGAAGATGGCAGCTCTGCCGGGAAGTGCTGAGGACACAGCCAGCCTTGAGCTTGGTCCTTCTGGCCGAGGAAGTCTCCCCATTATGCAGTGGAGTGGTAACTTTGCTTTCTCATACAACAGGGACCATTATTCCATAGCCTTTCATCATTCTGAGGCTTACCCAAGTTTCAGGATGTGCTAGCAGGAGTGTTTAATCTCTGTTACTCGCTGGCTGACATCTCCAGCGTCAGGGGTGGTTGTTTAGCAACAACCGCTGGGCTCAGCACCGGCTCGGGCACCGCGTGGCCGCCGTCCCCATCGCCTGGGCTGCAGCCTGGCCTCTGCAGGGTGCTCTGGGAGACAGGGAGAGAGGGAAGGGCTGGATTCACACCCTGGACGGAATTTCGGTGCTTTGGTCGCGAAGGCTGCAGGCGCTGCGGATTTTTCACGACTCCGTCCTTTGCGCAGGGCCGCCATTTCCACCGGCAGTGCGGTGCAGGGAAGAACCCAACAGACTGTACGTGCCACTCCCCACTTTCTTTCCCTCTTTCCCATCTCCATCTCTCCTCCTTCCCCTCCTTTGCTGCCAGATTCCATAGGGAATTTCAGCCTCTTACTGCAGTCATCACAACCCCTCCTGACTCACTGAGCCTCCGCTGGCTGTAGCTGGCTCCCTCGGAGCATCCTCGCCTCCCGCAGCGCCAGATCCGCAGAGCAGGGGAACAACGGGAACAGCAGCGACGAAGGTGGTCCCTGCAGCCAGACAGACAGGCATAAATGCACACACACACACACATGAGAACAGTCCCAGGCAGCTGTGGAGGGGGGTTTGTACAGCCAGGAGCTGGACTAAGGCACGGTGCTGGGTTGTGTGGATGATGGGTGGGTTGTGTCTGTTTTCCCCAGCGTTGGTTGCGTGGACAGCTCTTTGCAGCTTTCCCCACCACAGTTGTGGGGTGGAGAAGCCCTTACTTTGTAAAGCCAGTGCTGTTTCATGGCTTTCAAGGAGGTGCCACTGGCTGCTGAGTGTGTTCAGCATGGATTTGGTTCGATTCCTTTTGCCACCATGTTTTGGTCACAGCCATGGTTTAACTGTGCTCAAACGCAGGGAGGGTAAGGAGACGGATAAAAGAGGAGTTATTTCAATGTTAAACTTCAGCTGTAAATCTCATTACTCAGGAATTGAGGTTACTGGCAGCAGGTAAATCTGCAGGACTGGCAGGAAACAAGGCTAAGAAGGGGACATGGCATATTTCTGTAGGACAGCAGTGCTTGTGTGCACAGGGGTGCCACTGTCACTGTGAGCTGTACCTGGGTAACTGCTCCGGGCTCGTTTTCTGCACGGTGCCGCAAAAGGACTGGGGAAAGCTGTGATTTCTCCCTCCTTCTGCCACTTGTGTGTGTGTGACACTGTGGGAGCTGATTCATTTTCCTGTATCTGGGTTTCCCTGCTCTGGGGAGTGGGGTTTGCTCTGCCTCGGCCTTGGTGCAGCATCGTGACGCAGCGTTCGGTACCACGCCGACAAAACACGCGCAGTTTTCTCGGGCGTTCCGGGGACCGTGGCACTCGGGGAAGGAAGGGCAGGATTTCACATGCCCATAATATAAATTTGAAAGCATTACCTCTTGTTGTCTGCTGGAGAAGGAAGGCTCTGTGAGGGACGAGAAAGCCGTGATCTCCCCCTGCACTTGTTTTGCCGATGGTCATGTTACATCTGTGACGCAGACGAATTTTGCTGTTGGTTCCTGTCGGTGCTTCAGGGAGTGGAGCTGATGGGGGCACAAGCTTGAATGTGGTTAGAAACATTCATTTCACATTGATGTTAGAGTTTGAACCACACCTGGAGGGTCAGGGGTATCAGATCCACCTAGAGACCTCCCCAGATGATGAAGGAATTCGGATGAGCCCCAGCACCCCTGGCCATTTTGCTGCTCACAGAGCAGGCTCGGAGCCTGCAGCACTGCTGCTGCTGCTGCTGTTCATTTCCATGTTATACAAATACAGCATTGGGCTCTGTGTCAGGAGCTTTCTGGTGCTGTGAGAAGCTTAAAGTCTACAAGCAAATGTTTTTCTTTTCTTATTTGGGAACATTCATTAAAACGTCAAAATGCCAAGTGTTCTACCCTCTCTCCTCCGACAAATCTCTCCCAGACCTATCCAGAAAATTCAGTGCTGCTGCTTAGCATTTTTAAAACTTTATCATGGTGTTTTCTTACAGTTTAATATGGGTATGGCTGCGGGGAGAGTAAGATTTAATTTGGTTAAATATCTGTAATGCTGATTTTAATGGACAAGGATGAAGGCAAGAGATAGGAGTTGTTCACAGCCTCTTTATCTCTATTTACAGACAGTCCCAAGCCCAGGCTGTGAGGAAAACAGGGAATACTCTATCCCATTCCCACCCACCCAAACAATTTCGGTGCAAAGGCAGCAGTAGAAAAGGCCAAGCTGGAATGTCACAAAATGGTTCCACCAGCACTCAGAGATGCCAGTGCCGTTTATCCTGGCTCGGCTCCGAGAGCGGCACCGCGAGCCGCCTGCTGCAAGGTCATTCCCCTGACTCATGGTCAGCAACCAGTTGGTTCAGGAACTCCCAATCTACTTCTCTTGCAACTGTGCCCATGCCTCAGTCTGGAGGGGAGGCTTGAGAATTAACATTACTGCAGCAGTGGGTGCACTGAGCCCAAAACTGCAGCTCAAAAAAAATCCCGTGTCTCTGAAAAAATCTTAAAATCCATCATTTGTTTCCTTGCTGGCTCCAAAAACTTTCCACTAGTTCCCTCATCCCCTTTTCCCCCAAGACTTCCTCTGGACTGCTAGGAATGTGTATTTAAGGACTCACACTCTGTTCTAGGAAGAAAACCTCTGTGAATATTTGCATTTCTGTAGCTATCAGGTGGACTCTGCAGGCTCCCCAGGGCCTCTCAAGCCAGGGCTGTCTCTCAGGTGCTTTCAGTTTCAGATAGCTCAGCTCAGGAGCTGTCTTGTCTCCTCCCAGGTTTCCCCATTTTCCCCTGGTGTTCCTATTTGCCCATCTCACCGGTATTTTCAGTTGTCTCAGGACAAACCCAGCCATGGAAATGCTCCGGGCTGGCTCTGGCTGTCTCAGCTCAGTGGTTAATGCTTCTGAGCAAAAGAACTTATTCAGTCCCCAAAGCTTGGGGCATGTGCTGTGGCCACAGGGAGAGCAGAGCCCCCAGCCCTGGGCAGCCTGACCGTGCTCACCTTCCCCATCATCATCCTCATCATCATCATTCCCTGCTCTCCCAAAGGGACAGAGCCTGGCTGCCAATCCCCATGCCAGTGCCACCTCCTCGCCTGCAGGGAGGCAGATGTGATGGCTCGTCTGCTCAGAACCGAGCCAACACACTGTGATTCAGCCCTCCAGCTTTCCAAGGAAGAGCTATTTCTGAGGGAAGCTCATCTCTCCAGCTCCCCCCACAAACACTCACGGAGCTCAGGAGTCCGACAGCAGCCACTGGGTTTGCATTTGGGAACCCAGCTTAAAGGCTTCCCAAACTTATGGACACAGAGTGGTGTTCCAGGGATGGGATGATGGAAATCCTGGGAACAGGGACAGACCAGCAGCTCGTGTGCTTGGGGGAGCCAGCCAGGAGTGCTTGGTCAGTGCTTTTTTCCAGCCTGTTTTGCCAGGTCCTTGTCCTGCAGGTAGTGTTAAACCCAAGGTTTGTTGGTTTGTCTGGTTTAAAGGCAGGTTATACTTCAGTGAACATCTGGCTGGGTTTGTTTCCTTATGCTCCTCCCTGGCTCAGGACATTCTTTTGTCTCTTGAATGACACAAAAGGAAAATATGGCTCCCCTTGCCATTACCTGGAGGAGCTGGAGCGGTGGTGTTGGGGGAACACCGTGTTCCTGAACTGACTGTACAAATCACAACAATCATCTCCCTGTGAGAGCTTTCCAGCCCTGCAATCAGTACTTTACATTCTAAAGGGATGCTTAGGTACAGGAGTTAGGAACAGAAAATGGCCTTTCAGGTTGCAGCTGCTTAGGTGGATCATTTGTTCGAGTGGAGCGAGTTTTGCAATGTGCTGCTCGCTAAATCTGAGGAGTTTTTGTTCCTACTGCCCTTCCCTGACCTCAGCCACGTAAATGCAGAGCTTTTCTTCCCCTGTGGGAGTTTGCCCAGCTTCACCCCACTGTTCCCTGTGAAATCTGGAACCCCCCATAGGATCCAGGGGTTCAGCAGTTCCTGTGCCCTCCAAACAGGCTGGGGCTTGGCCCAGGAACTCTCCTGGGAGCAAAGGTGGAGGAAAACTGGGTGACTCCAGGCAAGTGAAAGCAATTTTAGCCGAGCAAAGCGGGATCACAGGCGGGGAAACCACAGCAGGAATATCTGAGCACACCTCTAATGGTCACCATGCTAAAACAGACACTGCAGAGTGCTCTGACAGATTCCCCCCCAAAACAGGAATTGAAATCAGTGACTCAAACCAAGCCTGACCGTCCCATTGCTCACAGTTCAATGGCACACAAAGCTCCACAGGCTTTTACCCCCATCCTGTCCCAGTGCTCAGCCTGCCTTGGGGTTTTGGGGGGTTTCAGACACAGAGTGTCTGGCTTTTAACTCCATTTGTGCTGCAGCTGTAAGGCTGCCAGAGTAGGGCTGAAGGAACAGGCTGTGTTCAATTCAGGATTGTAATGTGGAGTTTTTATTGTGGTCTTAATAAAGGAAAAAAAAAAAAAATCTCCCTTATGCTTTAAACTCGTGAAGGAAGTACCTGTTTTTGCTGCCAGTGGCATCTCCAGAGCCATCTCCTAGGCACAAATATCAATTTTCCTAAGCAGTGCAGCCCCCACCCTGCGTGCCCCCAGGCACTGCTGCTGACACACCGAGGGCTCCACACTGGCTCCCAGTGCAAGCCAGAGCACATTTGTCCACAGCTGACCCACGCAGCACCAGACCTGCACAACAAAGAGATGCAGTTACAGGCTCCCCACGCCGAGGAGGCTTTTTTTGAAACCTTAGAAGTTCACTCATTTCCATTCCCCTTACAGGTCACCACTTGTACTGTCACACCCCTTGTCCTGCACCTGGCCCTGGGCTGATTCATTCCTTCACTGGGAGGATGATGCATCAAGCTCAGATTCTCAGCATGTAAAACAGGGATTATTTTCTCCAGGGGAGACCAGAGCCTGATGAACCACAACCTTCACCCCGTGATGTGAAAATGGAGGAAAACATTCACGATGCACACTGAGATCTGTTTTGCTTTCTGTAAAAGCCTTTCTATACAGAAGGTGTAGGTTGTGAAAAACCAGGTCTGTGGCATCCAGGCTTGCCTTGCCCCTGCAGACTGAAAGTCTCAGGGTAGAGAGGAAATTCCCTTTCTCGGGGAAGCCAGGGATTCCCTTTTTGTCTTTGTCTCCTATGGAATGTATAAAGCAGTGTGAAGTCCATGAAAGGCTTTGAGTTGTTCCTCTGGAAGAAGCTACAGAACAGCACTGCCACTAAAACATCTGAAAAGGAGGAAAACCACAGAATGACATTGTACTTTCCCTACTGCTCTTTATTGGGAAGTCCAGAGCACTGTGACAAGGCCGAGGACAGGTGACAACATTTGCTGGTCTCCACACAGCAAATGTTTGAGACCAGCACTGCTTCCTCTCCTTCCCTGTGAGGGTGGGGAGGGGCTGGGATGGAATTCCCAGGGAAGCTGTGGCTGCCCCATCCCTGGCAGTGCCCAAGGCCAGGCTGGAGCAGCCTGGGACAGCAGGAGATGTCCCTGCCCATGGCAGGGGTGGCCCTGGATGAGCTTTAAGGTCCCTTCCAACCCAAACCATCCCGTGCTCCTGCTTTGTGGATCTCAGCGTCCTGAACTGCTCCTCCCAGACACACTGGGAGCCTTGGAAAGGAGAGCACAGACAGATGCACCCTTCCCAAAACCTGCACCTTGCCAAGAAGGGCTGACACCTCCTGGGGAGCTTGTGAAGGCAACAGGACAAACTCCAGGTAGCCTGGAGGAGGGGCAGAAGCATCTTAATTATGCTGAAGTGAAACCCGGTTTTATCAAAACTATAAATAATAAATGAGCCATTGGTCTTCATCTGCTGCATGATATTTCTGGAAAGGCTGGTCTCCTTTGCAGAGGGGAAGATGTGCAGAGGTGTTCAGTCCTTCTAAGTCTCATACTTTGAACACAAGTTCCCATTTTCAGCAGAACAAAATCAAGTGTCATTTCCTCCGACTGCTTTTCAAAACCCCAATGAAGATTTCTGTGTAATGCTTCCTACTTGAGGCAAGGAGAAAGCAGAGCAAACCTCACTGTGAGCCTGTTTCTCAGGTTCTGGGGTCTGTGCTGCACCTGCCTCTCCTCAGCAGCAACTCTTGGTGCAGCTTTTCAGGAGTAATTCTCACCTGATAATAGAGGGTGCCTCGCAATAACTGTGCCAGCACGGCAGGCACTGGGGAGGGAACCTGCTTTCCACTCGTCTTTCACCCTGTTGCCCCAGATAATGGATTTAGAAACGACAGTAAATATCCAGACACAGGAATCTAGTCCAGTTATTCCCCTTTCCTCCACCCCTCTTTCTTGGAAGGACGAGCTCTTGTCTCTGAGCTTTCCCTCTGCTGCCTGGGAGTGTGCATTAGGATGGAGCAGGGTTTTGGATGTGGTTACAACAGGAATACACAGAGTTGCCAAAAACCATCCATAAGTGAAACTGCTGCCTCCAGTTGTGCTTTGTTCCATTTCACATCGGCCTCTGCTCCAGCACAGGTCAGACACTTATCCAAGGGTTGATAGCTCCTGAATTATGCATGTGTGGAGCAGTTCAGAGGCTTCTCAACACCCCCTCCATTCCCTCTGCTCCCAGGTTAAGTGCACTGCTCAGCCCTGCTGCAGTTCCAGGAACCATCAGCCACTCATTTTCACACTCCCCTTCCTCGACAACTTCCACTGAACCACTTACACCTCAATTTATCAACCTTTCTGTTCTGACCCACACTCAAAGGACTTGCAATCCAATTTGTTTTCATCCTGCCTGCAGAATTTAAAAGTTGTCTCACAAAAATCTGCGAGTCCTGGCTTATTTAAAGCCCAGGGATTGCTGATAGAGGAAGTTCCATCAGGACATTCACATTTCCTTTCCCTGTCACAAAAAAGCAGCTGATCTGTCCTGTGCTCTCTGATCAGTGAGTGACACAAAGCCAGAACTCTCTCTGTCTTGGACAGAATGAGGTTTATAGCCTGGTTTCATCTGCAGTGAAACGGAAAAAGTGTTCCTGTACCACACAAACTTCCCACACTCTCCCCATCAGCATCATGATCTGCACTAGCAAGAAATAAAAGCTTAATCATCACTTGCTGGGAAGAACTTGAGTGCATTCCACCTGGCTAGGGCAGGAAACAACACTCACTGCCAGGCTGGGGGCTTTCCTCACCACATAAATTTCATTTCTCCTACACCAGCCTCAACCATCCACCAGATGCCACAAAAAAAGCGTTATCCATAAAGTAGCTAAGCCCAAAGTAACTGTCTTGCTGTCTAATAAAACTAAATAAATGAATTTTTCTCTAGGTACAGTGGAGATGAAGGATTTTCTCCCTCAGCCTGCAGCCATGCACAAGATGTGTCTTCCTCTGGAAGCTGGTTTCACATGGTGGCTTAGATTTTCCCACTTTGTATCTAGCACCATTTGAAATCAGTGTTCTAGGAGCAAGAATTACAGCGTGGGAGGAGACCAAGCACCTGCTCACTTCAGCAACATCCTCTGCTCCTCAAAGCAGCCCCTTTCCCAAAGGTCTTTTGTTTTTTTGTTTTGTTTTGTTTTGTTTTGTATTGCCAGCCATCCACTCTGTAACATCATCTGATTTCTAGAGACTTCTCCAACCACTGTATGCACCCTTCCCAAGCCAGGGCCACAGCAGCACAACCTCCTGCTCGTGTACTTCTGCCTAATAAACAGTGGATATGAGTTCAACTTGTCCAGAGTAAAGTGATCCACAAGTTGCATGAAAACCAACGTGGTACCTCTTGTACCTTGACAGGCACGGTATGTCTGATACCCAAAAACCACGATCAACACTTCATTTCTTGCCTCAGAGCAAAAGGATTTCCACTCTCTGCTTGGGGACTGCATCACCACAGGATTCTCACTCCATAGCTCTGCAAACAGAAATTCCCTCCAACAATTTCACCTCAGCAGTCAAACACAGAAGTGCCTCCAGCAATCCCAGAATCCAGACTGGCTGGGGTTGGAAAGGACCTTAAAGATCATCCTGTACCAAGTCCCTGCCATGGGCATCATCAAGATGCCTCACAGCACCCACAGAACCCACTCCTTTCTCCAGAACCATTTTCCAGCTCTCACAGAACCCACTCCTTTCTCCAGAACCATTTTCCAGCTCTCACAGAACCCACTCCTTTTTGTAGAATCGCTTTCCAGCTTGCTGCTGGTACCTCCTAGCAATATTTCACTTCTCCAGCCCTGCATCCCAAGCACTAAAACTGAAGCTGAACTCTTTTTTTGCCCTCCCTGATGTCCAGCGTGTTCCCAGACATGGAAAAGCCGATCCTGGTGTGGATGAAGGTTTGACCAGAGCACTGAGTAGTCACCTCTAAAGAATGCATAGCTGTCATCTACAAGAGGATCCTTCTCTGAGCCAGGAAAACATCTCTTACACAGGCTGACCGATTTCTCTTGGTGTTCAGAGTCTCAGTTTTTGTCTAGCACCATTTGAAATCGGTTATGATGTAGGGGGAAAAGCAACAGTAATGGGAAACTTCCTTCCCTCACCCCCCAAGTCACAAACAAACATCCAGAGCACGAGCTGGCCTCCCAAACATGATCCAGAGCATGGCCTGGCCTCCCAAACACCATCCAGAGCATGAGCTGGCCTCTCAAACACCATCCAGAGCACGAGCTGGCCTCCCAAACACCATCCAGAGTGTGACCTGGCCTCTCAAACACCATCCAGAGCATGACCTGGCCTCCCAAACACCATCCAGAGTGTGACCTGGCCTCTCAAACACCATCCAGAGTGTGACCTGGCCTCTCAAACACCATCCAGAGCATGACCTGGCCTCCCAAACACCATCCAGAGTGTGACCTGGCCTCTCAAACACCATCCAGAGTGTGACCTGGCCTCTCAAACACCATCCAGAGCATGACCTGGCCTCTCAAACACCATCCAGAGCACGAGCTGGCCTCTCAAACACCACTGCTTTGCTGTTCCCTGACCTGAACTCCCCCCACAGGCCAAGCATCCTGCACAAAAAGAGGACAGTCCCTTCAAGTGAGGATGGGATGCTTCCAGACACAGAGGAGCATCTCCACAAACATAACTCAGCTCCTTCAACTCAAGCAAGCCAGGGCCTGAGTGTGACAACACAGCCACCCAACCTTCTGACCATTCCTGCTCCATGGCTGTTTGCTTGCCTTGACCTGTTCTTTACACAGATACTTTATTTTTTCCTTTTAAATAAAATTGTGTGCTCTGTGCTCCTGGGCTCTGTCTCAGGTAGAGAGATCACTTGATTCCCTGCTGGACAACACCCAAGTGCTGCAAGTCTCTTCATTTCAGCCCCCAGCTCCATTCTCACCACCCTCAGAAATATTTCCACTCAGAGAATCAGAATGGTTTGGCTTGGAAGGGACCTTAAAATCATCCAGTTCCAACCCCTGCCATGGGCAGGGTTTAATTTATATTGATTTTAAGTGTGACACTGAGAACCCACCAAGCACTGTCACTTCACATTATTTAACCTTAAACCAGGTAACTCTGGACCAGTTTTGTTACTCCCACTGCCCCTGTTACCAGCAGATGGCAACACCACATTTTTATTCCATGCAGCCTTTCCCTCAGCACAGAGTTCACATCTCTTTAATTATCATTTCCAGCCTCCAGAATGAAATCATTCACGCAGCACTGAGTTTTAGAAAAACAGCACAGGACTCATGACAATTAGGCCAAATTAATTTGTGGTGTTTAATTCAGATTTGTAGAATCACAGAGCAGAATCCCAGAATGGTTTGGGTGGGAAGGGACCTTAAAGACCATCCCATGCCATGCCCAGGGGCAGGGACACTTTCCCCTGGAAGCTTTGCTTCTCCCAGCAATGCTCACTGCAAACCCAAACTCCACAGTGTAAAGCTGTCTGGCATCATTTCCACACCAACTCACTTGGAGTATCACAACCACAAACTGGAAAACAAACACGGCAGATAAAGTGATTTTTTTTTTTCTATTCCATCCCCTGAAAAGCTTCAGTCTATCAGGGAGACTCCACACATGGAAATCCAGCACATTTTGAGTGTGAAACTCACACAATTCCTAAATCCACTCCCTTTCACAGGTCCCCTAAACCCCCCAGAGCTGTATTCCCTAAGGACTGCATTTGTCACACACTGGACAAAAGGGACAAAACATCCTCTGGCCTTTGCTTCAAGTGTTCCACCAAAGCAGCCCCAAGATAAACTTCCTCTTCTCCATCAACCAATTTTTTCAGGAGTCAAAATTTTGGAGGTTCTGGGAAATTCTCTGCAATTCTAAAAGGAAACCCCTAAAGGCGCTCAGCAAATTAAAACCCATCCCCTACACTACCACTGGGGAACTCTACTGCAAACTTCAATCTCAGCAGTTTCCACCTGATGTTTGGGATATGAAAAATCATCTGGATAGCAATGGGAAAAGAGCTGCTCAGCACAATGATGAATGAAAGACAAACACTTACTGCTAAATAATTTAACATTTTTATTTGGAATATTACAAATCATCGCTAATCTTTACATCCAGAAAGAAGAGTAAAAAAAAAGGCCGCTTTTTACAGTGATTTCACTTCCCAACAAAGTACATTCCAGTGTATTTCAGCACATTGCAGATGCCACACAAAGCAAGCTGAGCTCCTGACCACCAGCACACTCAGCCCCAGTCACACATCCCAGTGTTTGCAAACACCTCTCAAACTGAGATATCAGCCAGGCCACCAACAGCAAATCCTCCTGCAGAGCCAAAGCCCCTTTCTAACAACCACAGCCTATTATGAACTCTAACAATGAGACTGCTGGGATTGTCCCAAAAAGCCCTCAACAGTTCTGTGCCACTCCAACAATCTGTTGATGACAGGGAGAGCAGTGCCAAGCAGCCACAGACAAGCCAGAGCAGTTTGAATGCAGCCTCAGGCATCTGAAGTGAGGCTGTTTGGGTTTTCTGTCAAAATCAGAAGCTGCCTGAATGCTGATAGTGAGATTCATGAAGCTAAAGAGCTGTTCTAGTTAAGATTTAGGGTTTGCTGAGGAATTAGAAGTAGCAGTGGTCTCTGCTAATGACAAACACCGTGGTGGGAGCTCCTGGAGTCAGAATCTGGACAAAAACATTTGATGAACAAACAGCAAAACAAGAGACCACCACATCTACCAGCACTCACACAGCTGAACTGGTCTGGTTTGCCTTTAACATGGAAAGTGAGCCACAGAGAAAAGCTTCTGCTTCCAAACAGGAATCTGATGCTAAATCCAGCTCTTCAGAGCTTGATTTAACATCCCAGTCTGCAGCAGAGGTTAGAAATGTGCAATATGTGACTTCAAGTAAAAAAAAAGCAAGGAAGGTGGATCACACAGCACCTGTTTCTATCCTTGAAAGCAACAGAAGATCTCCAGAACTGACGTCAAGGCTCACTAAAATCAAGCACCTCAAGGAACTTCCACTGTGCTCATGGCAGGACACAGCCAGCACTGAGCTCTCAGCAGTTCCTTTCGTCCAGGACCTCCTGTCAACAGGCAGGGGATGCCTTTGCTACAGAATCCTTCAGCTTTCAGTTCCAACAAATCCACTGCAGTCTTTGGGGGATTATAGCAAAGATTCAGAAATATATATATATATATATATGGCTTTTTTCCTTCTTTAAAGCAAAGGAAAAGCTATAAACTCTGATTTCAAGGCACACTTTAATTCGTTATATACACAGCAACCAGCTTTGGCAGACAAAGAGGTAGAGTATATAAGATCTTAATCATGATAAAAAGACATGGCCTACAAGGGCACCAGATCCTTCAGGGAAGGAGCAACAGCACATTTCAGAAAAACAACAGAACTATTTACACCACCTCAACTGCAAAAAGGGACGGGAAGGACAACCAGGTTTGAGGGAGCAGAGCCCTGCAGGAGAGGAGAATATTGGACATTTTCTGTAAGGCAAGGGGCAGCACTGAAGGCAGCAGGGCAGGGCAGTGAAATTGCAGCATTCCCAGACTCTGGAATGCCGCAGCTATTCCCTGTCCCCAGCTCACAGAGAGACAACGAGGACAAAAGCAGGATCTGTCTGTGGTTATCTATAAGCACACACACTTTTTATCCTATCAAGCATCTCCTCCTCCAGTTCATCAGCAGAGCAAGACACAGCACAAGGAACTCATGGACAGCAACTCAGTGCAAGGGCCATCAATCATTTTCCAGCTCTGACAGGGATATTCCACCACAAAGTTCCTCCCACCCCCCCCCAAAAAAGTCAGTCATGGGTTACACATCTTATATTCGGCAGAACTGGGAGTGCTGTCACGTTTCCTACAAACAAAAAAACAAGTCAAATCAGAGGTTTTGCATTGCAAGAGGTTTCACATTTACACTGAAAGCACATCCTTAGTTTTATCATTAAAGCCACAGGTGAAGCCACAAACTGGGTCGCTCCTCAGCCTCTCTTTACCAAGCAGCTGCTGGGCTGAGGAGGTTTTAGCTTCATTCAGCCACTGAAGTGTCAGGAATGACCCAAGGAGCAGCAGAGCCTTTGATCCAAAGGGATCATTTCAAGTCATAACTGATATTACCAAAAAAACTAACACCAGACCAGCTACAGGATTCCTGTAGCACCCTGAAATTCATTTTAATTACAGTATGTTGCTCAGCACTTATTTTCTAACCAGAGATGAAATATTAGTTTGTGTGGATTTCCATTCTGCAGTCCACTAACAGCAACCTTACAATACTTAAACACACAAGAATTAAAATTCACAATGACATTCTTTTGTATGTCCTGTTTTGCTTTAACAAAAAACCCACCCCATACCAAACCTCACTCTCCAAGTCTCTAAGGAGTTCCACATTCCATAAGAAAACCTCCAGAATTACCAGTGGTTTGAAACACCAGACCAGTAATTTCTTTTATCATGCATAAAGGTAAGATTGGAATGAAGAATTCTGTTCTAGGCTATCCATTTTTCCCTCCAAATCCAAGCAAAATTAACCCAGAAACCAGATCCTATCTGAATTAGAAATGCTTTTCTTCAGAGTGAAGATGACATTCCTTAATCTATACATTATTTTAGAATAAACACCAAGATAAATCTTCATATAAAAACTCACCAAAACCACTGAAAATTCACTTTACAAGTCAATAAAATCAAGACTATGCACATGAAAAGACCTTTGCATGAAGCTGGGATAAGAGAACCCATCACCTCCTCAGAATGTGTGCAATGGAGAAAAGCAACCAAAAAAAAAAAAAGATGCTGGTTTAAAAGATATTTGTAGTTCCAGCTCTGCTGAGATAGCAACGAAAAAATAGTGTCAAGGAACAGTCAAACTGAGCTGTCCTGTCTGCAAAGTGTTCTGTTCAAACAAACTTTGAAGAGCCAGGTTTTGGAAGAGCTCATTTGACCCCACACAAGTGCAGGAGGAACCCCAACACTCACTAGACTGAGCATTCAGTTAAAATACAGGAAAGGACATCAGCTGCACACAAACAACTGTATTTTGATCCTTTTCAGGGTTAACAAACTCTGAATCTGAAAAAGAAATCACCTTTTCACAAGAAGGTTTCAAAAGATGTTGTTAGGCCCTTCATTCTTCTCTTTTAGAAAGCAAAAATGCAGATGAATCTGTATTTGTGAGAGATGTGATCTGGTTTTCTCTGAAGGGATGCACAATTACCTTTAGAGTTTCAGTGCCCAGCTTTAAAGGTTTTTAGCTTCTAATAACAGGGAATTAAATTATTAACTAAGAAAAGTAACACACCACTGAGATGGTTGCTGAGTATTATAGGCAATATGCTACTCATTCTTCAAACACAACACCAAGAAATGTGATTTGCAATCACTGGAACCTCTTACTGACACTGCTAAATCAAAGTTCTTTATATATTATATCCTATTTTCCCAAAATGAATGAAAGGTTAGGATACTCTTTCCTACAGGAAGCCAAGGTTCCCAGCTAGATGGATTCCACACTCCTGAAATTCCAAGCAAGCCACAATAAAAAAAGACACTTAAAGCTGCATTGCAAAAAGTCCAAACAAAGTGGAAAATTATACCTTTTCTTTAATTCATCTGTGCAGTTCCTTCCATCTCAGCTGGGACATTAGCTTTTAAAATACAAGTTTCCTTGCAACTCTCATCAACTGTGTACGAGCTGAACAGCAGAGGGGGAGAAAGGGCCGATTGAATGTCCTGTCCAAGTGCAATTTAAACACACAACAAAGAGAGGCCAAGGAAAGATCTGCTGTCATTTTGGAGGCTGCAAACCAGCGAGGAGCAGGGGCTGGAAGCACAACAGCTCACAAAGGCTCAGCTGCATCAGAACTCAGAATGCTAAACAGGGAGAGGGAGGCCTTAATAAGAGGAGGTTAGATCAGGGTTTTCAGACAAGAAAGAGCTTTAACAGTCAGATGTTCACAGAGAGGAAGATGAAGGGAAGCACTGGGCACAATAAGGCTTTTCAAGCTGTCAGACATTCAGGAATGTCACAGTCATTAATTTTTGATGGTGCTGCTTTAGATCCCTCCTGCTTTCTACGCCCTGAGAAGTCTCTCCACGGATGAAGGCAGCAAGTGCTGCCCTGAACTGCCAGGAGCTCCTCTCTGCCCCGTCCAGGCTGCAGAATATCCAAGTACAGGATAAAAGCAGTGGCTCAAAAGCACCAAATTGCTCAGCAGCACACTCTGGCCTTGGGTTGATACTGCACTGGCTTTTAAAAGACATTAAGGCAAAACCTGACTGGATATAAACCACCTCCAGGGCTCTCCCAGCTCCCCTCTGTATACTTCATTACAAATATGAACCACAGGAACATTCCCTCTGGTTTGCTTCATCTAAAGCATCCCTTCCTTTGTTTCATGCACTGCAGATAAATCCCAAAAGATTCTGGAAAAGGACAACGCTGTTTTGATGAGATGCTTCTCCTGACATTCTGTGTGCACCACCTGAGCTGCTCTGGACTGGCAGTGTTTTGCATTTTACAAAAAATTTCTCTGACAAAAAGGATTTTTTTTTTCCCAGAAGATAAAATCAGATATCACAGCAAAAAGCAATGCACAAAGAGGAATTTAAATCTCCTGCCCTTCCATGAAAAACCACACATAAATCCCAGTTCTGAAGATAAAGTTTAAAACACCCTACGTGTCTCATTAAAAACTGAACACTAATTGCTTGCCCACAAATCTAATATTTTACAGTTGATTTTGCAAATCTTTAGCACAGGGACACCAACACTGGGGCTGCAGGAGAAGAAAAACCTAAAAACCTTCTGGCAGCACAGGCCCACACAGTCAAGACTCCCCCTGGCTTTAGGAGATAAACTGACACGATTGAAGCAGATGGACAAAAAAAAAAACCTTCCTTGGCAAGTGGACACTGCTTAAGAACGGGGTTTTTCCTCCCCTGAAATTAGTGCAAGTGTTAATTAGCAGCTTAGCTGAACAGCAGAACCAAAACCAAAGTGGAATTCGGCTTTAGCTTCCGTCAGCTGCTGGGAGGAGCTCACACAAAATCAGACATTTGAAAAAGAAAGGCCACAAGAAGCTCAAGAAACTTCAAACATCAGCACAGCTTTGGCTCAGTCGGTTGGAAATCTGCAGTGTTGATAAAAAGGAAGTTTTACTCACCCATTTTGTGAGAAGAATTTCTTGTAGATCCAGAAGGCAGCCAGGAGCGCCACAACTACCACAATCACTTCAGGAAGAATTAAAATAAATTAAAAAAAAGCCTTAGAGGGATAAAGATCATCTCCAGCCCACGAAAAAGCATCAAAAAACTTAGCAGAAATAGCCTTGTTTTCACCTACAGGTCTATCCCACCTCCATTCCCCCCAAAAAAACCCCACAGCCCAACTTCTTTATGGAATGAGCCATGTAAATATTTAATTTACATTTAAATTGATTCTTTACTCAAAATTCTGCAAGACAGCTCAGCTCAAAAGCAGTGACCACCAAGATGGCAAAACCTCACCAGCTCAGAAACACAAAAAACAGGAATGACAAGGCCCTGAGGCTGCATTTTACAAGTTTATATAAATCTGGATAACAAAAGCAAGGACAGAGGATGGCCTGAACACCTCTGTTTGCTGGCAGAGTTATTTACTCACACCCCCAGTAATTTAAAAAAAAAATTAAATTTAAATTTAATTTAAAGTATTTTAAAAAAGGCCCTGAAATTTATCAAAGTGGCCAAGTTGCTGCAAACTGCCTCTGATATGTGGCCTCACCACATGAGAAAATACACATTTCACACTAAATTAAACTGTAATAGCTAAGCAATCTTTTTTTGAGTCATGCAGCGTGGATTTTCACATAAAAAAAATAATTTGTATTATATTTATTTTAAGGTTTTAGAAAATACTTACCACAGATGATGGCTATAATATATCCACCTAAAAACAGAAGGAATCAGTGTCACAAGAGGAACACAGGTGCTTCTTACTCAAACATTATTATAAAAATATTCACAGACCTATTTCAAGGTACTTCTAGCAACAAAGTCCTTGGAGCAGACTAATTTAAATAATAAAATGCATTTAACTTAGAATATTAACATTTTAATTAATATTTTAAATAATATTTAAACATGAAATGGTGTTTCTGCCCGGTTTTTGAACTGAAGCTGTGAGATAAAAGATTAATTAAGAGCAAAGCATGATTGTCTTAAGTTTATATAGCAGTGATGGTAAAAAGTCTAGGGGTGGAAATTAGTGATTATTTCTTTTTTTTTTCTTTCTGTCAATTCAGTAGTTTTATTGTTTTAAGTGAAGTTGTATATTGAATATTACTGATAATTTTTAGGTAGTGTTCACAGGTTGAAGGGGTGGAATGTCCTTTATGATACTGGTATCCCCAAAAGCCTGGTTTATGTTTCATATTAAATTCTGCACTTTTAAGATTAGCTTTGAGAGCGAGGGAAGCTGAAACAGCTGGAGGCTGATGGGAGTTTTTCCTCCTGGCCAATAACAAAAACCTTATTTTCCACATCAAAACAAAGAAGGAAGCTGCACTAAACTACTTCTCCTGATTACCAAAAGGGTGCATTTTCATCCTGGTGGGAGTTTTTGCAGCCTGCACTTACTGAGCTGGCAGGTTGGCACTGCTGGCACCCACTGGTTGTCCCCGGTGTACTGAATCCGAGGCTCCCCCTGCAAGGTGTACCCCGTGTAACACTCGATGGTGATGAAATCCCCCACAGAATAGGAAGATTTTTGTCCAGCTGTCACTCTCCCATAATCTATGACTGGTGTGGAACCGGAGCCTTCAGACTTGCCTGGAAAGAAAAGGGGGGGAGGAAAAAAAAAAATCATTTAAAAGAAATCATTAAAAAAAAAAAAATAATAAAAAATAATTTAAAAAATCATAAAAATCACAAAAAATCATTAAAAAATCATAAATTATTAAAGAAAGAATCATTAAAGAATCATTGGAAATCATTGGAAATCATTGGAAATCATTGGTATTCGTTAGTATTCATTAGTATTCGTTAGTATTCGTTAGTATTCGTTAGTATTTGTTAGTATTCGTTAGTATTCGTTAGTATTCGTTAGTATTCGTTAGTATTCGTTAGTATTCGTTAGTATTCATTAAAACAAAATAATCATAAAAAATAATAAAAATCATAAAATAATCATAAAGAAATCATAAAGAAATCATAAAATATCATAAAGAAATCATAAAATATCATAAAGAAATAATAAAGAAATCAAATAAATCATAAAAAAATGTATTGCTACATCAGACATTTCAAACTTGCCAGTCTGCTCCTGATTTCAGCGGTTTCACTCACAGGCACAGTGCTGTAAAGCACCCCAGGACCTCTGCTCTCCACAGGTCACTGTCACCTCTGCAGAGCCATCAGGGAAGGAGCAGCCAGGGTTGCACTGGATCTGCACAGACTCTCCTTTGTCATAGTCAGCCTTGACTGGAACCAGGAGCCCATTGGGGACCTCCGGGGCAGGACACACCTCTGCAGGAGCTGCCACAGGAACTTAGAACAAGTTTAGTGAGAATGCAGTTTATTTCATAATTCAGTCACTCATTCCACAAATACAACTTGCTTTCATGTAAGAAAAATAGCTCAGCACATGTCAGAAGTTTAAATTTACCCCAACTTTAAACACAAATATTCCCTGCAGAAAATTTAAACATCACAAAAATGATCATAATCATCATAAAAATGAATAAATGTAGGTATTCATTAAGGTAATAAAAGTCTGTGATGTGGCAGCTCAGGAATCCATGCTGGTTCATTATTCCTCCAAGCTCTAGAATCATTTCTAGAAAGTAGGAGATGAAGAGCTGCCTAGAAAAAGACACACAAAGATTTCCACTACTCCAGAAGGATACCACAGCTTTCCTCACTGTGCATACTCCTCCTTCTCTGGATCAAATATTTTCTCCTGCATTCCACACCTTTCCTCCTGCCTTCACTCATGGAATCACTAGAAAACCATGATGCTCTGTTTTAGCTAAAACACTTTCAACACACAAGAGAAAAGAGAATCTTACAGAAAATCTTACTTTTCTCACAAGCTGGTTTTGGAGGAACCCAGGCGCTATTTTCTTCACAGGTAATTACCTCTGCTCCAACCATGAAATAGCCTTGTTCACACTCAAACACAACTGAGTCCTTGTAACTGTAGGAATTTCCAAATCCAGATTTTTTTCTCCCATTTTCAACTCTGGGGTCTTCACATTTGACCACTGAAAGAGGCCAAACATTTGTTAACACCAGCATTTGTCAATAAATGAAAACAAAAGCTTGGAAATATTTGTTAACACAAACATTGCACCAAACACAACATCCTTTCCTGTGTACCAACTTCCACCACTTTTTTTGGAGAAGAACCTTTGTAAAAACATTGATCCCTGCACTTCCACAGTGGCTGTGTTTTTAGGAAAAGGATTCTTCCTAATCCAACCCCTACATCCTTGCCCTTGACACAATTTTTCTGTGGGATTTGTGGTCTCCCAGCTCCTCCACTTTGGCCTTGTCACTTCAACCAACAAGACACTCACACCGTTATTTTTCAAGCTTTAACTTAAATTTTAGTCATATTCTGTCTCATAATTCCATCAATATCCACCACACTGACATGACCTCCACTGGAACTGTCCCAAACTTTGTCCCAGAGCTTTTGTTCCTTCTTTCCTAGAGGCAAACTCCATCCTGCTTCCAAAGAAAGGCACAGACACTGCAGTAAAGATTAAAAACCCCAACAACCTCGACATTCTGGAGGTGGCCCACTCCAAACTCCGTTGGAGTGCTCATCAGATGTGCAGTGGATGGTGGCATTGCCAATGAGGGAGAAGGGATCGCTGCCCTTGGGAACATCCCGACACCTGTAGGTCACTGAGCTCTGGTACACGTAGCTGACCCTTTCCTCGTAGACCCCGTTGGCTATTTGGGGTGGTGGCTCACAAGGGATTTCTGTAAATAAAGCACAAAAATTGGTTTTGCTGGGTTAGCTGGTTCATCTCAAAGAGCAAGCCTTGATTTAAAGGTCATTTCGTTCTAAATCCGACACAGCTACCCAAAATCACACCACAGAGCCCCAATTTCAACATGAGGTTGATTTTAATATGAGATGATTACCACAAAAACTGACATTTTTCAGTGGTCATTCCTCAGGCACAAGCCAAGTAGTTAAGAAAAAAAAATCATTCCTGTTTTCCCATCATTTTTTATACTGGAAAGTTGGTGGCAGAGCTGTTTGTAAATTAATTACCCCCGCTGAACAGGAAATCAGACCCAGCAGTAATTTACTTACTTTCACAGGAAGGCAGATCTGCACTCCAGCCAACACCTTCATCCTTGATATCACAGGAAATCTCTTCACTACCCTGTAATCTGTATCTGAACAGGTAAAAATTTTCAAGAAGTGAAACTTAAATTTCTCATTTCTCCAACAAGCACCAAAAAATTGGTTCTTGTAATTAATTCTGTTCTGTCCTTACGGGGACATAACATCGAGGTTTTGTTGTAATGAGAACAGAATCTTGTTTATTTTGCTGACAGTCCCACTTTGAAAGCAGAACAGAAACAAAAGAGACATCCCTAAGGAACTGTGGAAGCCTCACCATATTCAGAAGTACCCTCTAATATTAAAGTCCTAAAATTACCAATACTCAAGGAGAAAAAAAACCTACTTAGTGTTTTTGATTTAATTATTCAATAATGAAAGTTGATTAATATATATTTACTCCCTCTGCCACAGGAGCATTAAAAGAAGTCACTGGAGGTAGCACTCAAGTTCTGCAAAATCTCACTAGAAAGCTTAGGGTTGATGCAAAGAATAATTAAACCAGGGAATAAAATTAAATTTAGCTGTAATTTCATTTGTTACAGGTAGAATTCGGATTTCAGGTCAGAACTAGAACAGAAAATTTGGGTTTGATTCAAATCTGGTGTAAACATAAAAAAAAAGAAGAAAAAGGATTCATTAACTTCACCAAAACACTTACCCTTCTTTACAAGAAAATGTCAATTTTGAACCAAATGTAAGATCTGTTGGATCAAAATAACCATTTTCCAAGTCTCCTGGGTATGGACATTTTCTCTCTGGGGGAAGGAAAAAAAAAATAAGAAAAAAAAATCTACATTTTTCTAGTTACATACAAAGACAAAACCTACGCCACTTATTGCTCTTACCCACACCAGTGTTTTCCAAGCTTTGTTTAAAATATGGCAAAACCCCAATTCCCACTTGCAAAACAAGTGAAAATGTTAAACATCAGCGGGGAAAAAGAGGAGGGGGGGACAAAAAAATTACCTGTACAGAACACACCCTTGGGTGACCACTGCAAATCATCACCACACGTCCAGGTGAGCGACATGTCCGCGACCCTGATGTATCCTGGGCGGCAAATAAAGGAAATCTGGCTCCCAACTGGAAAATCCTGCATTTCCATGGAGCTCTGGCTGAGCTCTGCATACTGCAACTGCTCTGGCCTGGGACACGAGCCTGGGAGAGGAAGGAAAAACCAACACAGCACCTTAGCAACAAGGAGATAAACGTACCGAGGTGTAGAACAGGTGAATGAAGCATTTCAAGAGCGTTTAAAGATGTATTTAAGTCGTTTCCAAATTTTTAGTTTAGGTTTTAAGTGCATTCAGCGTCCAGCTCCACACGTGTGTAGGGCATTGTTTCCTCGAGTTCTTTAGTCATTCTACCCAGACAATGCACTTCCTTCCAGACCCTAGATTTTGTTTGTTTGCCTCTTTCTGTAGTTAAACACACGACTTAACTCACCGTACACCCATCTCGTTTGCTGCCTGAAAAACAAACCAGCCCCACTCACAGAGCTCATTGTCCGTAAGGGAAAAAGAAAGCGGAGCTTAAAATCAGCTCCAAGGCCGGGCTGGACAGAGGTTTCAGCACAGGTGTCCCTGCCCAGGGCAGGGGTGGGACGGGATGGGCCCGGAGCTCCCTCCCCGCCCAAGAGCCCCGCGGTTCTGCGATCCACACCCGGCGCCACCGCCCAAACCCCCGTGCTTCCACCACCGCCCTACAGCCATTTCCTTCCTGCCTCCCCTCGCCCCCACGGCAGGCCCCGAGGGCACCTCAGGGAGCGGGGAGCAGGGCACGATCCCCATAGACCCCCATGATCCCCATCCCTCCTCCCGGCTGCTCCCGCCCGCGGCCCCTCAGGGGGCTCCGCGCCGCGCCCGCCGCTCCGAGCGCCCCTTCCCCAGCGGCACCGCCCGCCCGCGGCGGCAAAGCGCGAGCGGCCCCTGCTCACCCTCAGCCCGGGCTCCGCCGAGCTGCCACAGCAGCAGCGCGGGCAGCAGCACCGGCAGCGGCACCGGGAGCGGCACCGGGAGCTGCCCCATCCCGCAGCGGGACCGCGGCTGCGGCCGCTCCGCTCCCTCCCGGCGGCGGCGGCGGCGGAGACGCAGCGCGGGGCCGGGTGCGCATGCGCGGGGCCGCCCACACGGCCCGCCCTCAGCGCGGCGCCGCCATGGCCGCGGCTCCCTCAGCGCCTCCCTCAGCGCGGCGCCGCCATGGCCGCGGCTCCCTCAGCGCCTCCCTCAGCCACGGCTCCCTCAGCGCCTCCCTCAGGGCTCCCTCATCCTCGGCTCCCTCAGGGGCTCCTTCAGCCACGGCTCCCTCAGGGGCTCTCTCAGCGCCTCCCTCAGCGCGGCGCCGCCATGGCCGCGGCTCCCTCAGCGCCTCCCTCAGCCGCGGCTCCCTCAGGGCTCCCTCAGGGCTCCCTCAGGGCTCCCTCAGGGCTCCCTCAGGGCTCCCTCAGGGCTCCCTCAGGGCTCCCTCAGGGCTCCCTCAGGGCTCCCTCAGGGCTCCCTCAGCCGCGGATCCCGGGGAACACTGCTGGGACTCCCGGCTCGGTGCTCACCCGGACTCGCCGCTGCTGCCCGGCCGCTCTCCCCGCTATGCTGTAACAGCGTTAAGGCGGTTTCCATCCACGGCTGCTGTAATGAGTTTATTTCAATACTAATGACGCCGTCCCAGCTCAAGGCATGCTCGGGGAAGGCTCTGTTTGACCCCAAGGTGTGATTTTTATTAGTGTAATAATCACTGTTCGGCTGAAGAGTGCACAGGCCTTGAGTATTTTGCCAAATGCATGCAGCAGCACCATGATTTCCTTCATCATTAAATCTAATTCTTTGGGAGATGCACTTGCTCCAGTCTTTGGGTCTCCCTTTTCATGGATTAGGATTTAAAGTACGCAAAGATTTTTCCACCACAGATCGCCCTGATTTTAAGTAATCTTGGAATACATGGACATATTCCACATTTTACACCGCCCTCAGCGCATTACAACCCTGGGTGCGAGGAGATCGAACCCTTCGATAAAATAGAAATAGGACAGCCAAAAAAAAAATATAATTAAAAAACCCCAAAAGAAAATAGAAAAGACTTAAAGATCTAAAAGAAGACACAGAATTGTCATCATCAGCTTTTATTAGGTTAAGCATTGGTAGATGAACGCTGCACATAAGCACTGCTGGAAGGAAATAAATATGTAAATACAGCTGTAATTAAGACATTAATTAATTAACACCTTGCCCAGGTGTGTTTTGGTGGGTGCAGGGAGACAGGGAATGGGGGTTATGTTTCTCTCTACCAAAGCTCAGGCTTATCTTCTTGGTTATCCAGTTTTTTGGGGATAAAGGAAATATTCTTCATCAGGAGCAGCGCACAGAATTCCCACCGAGGCAGCACCTGCACTGTGCAGTCTGAGCCTCGTTAGATCCTTGCAGTAACTACTGAGAGCAGAAGAGCATTCAAGATTTACAGTAAAATGTCGTTTTTTGGGCACAGAATTCCAATCTCCATGTAAGCAGCGTTTCCTCCCAGCCCGGTGCCTGGTTAGCAGCAGCACGGATGCCCAGCCTAGGGGAGATGATATCCTGCTGTTGAAATCGGAGCTTTCCTGTTTTTCTACTGATTTGTAGAGATTCCATCACCACCCACAGAGGGAGGAGGGAATTTCTGGGAAATGCTTTGTTTCAAAGAAATCACCCAACTGATATTGTTTGCATGTCCCACTTTGTAGGCTGACGTGCTGCTAACAGTGAAAATTCACTGTTGGCTGCAATAGACCCAGAAAGCAGATTCACTTGTAAGTAAAAATACCATTGTAGCAAGTGTGAAAGCAATAAAAACCCCTAGAGACCAAGTTCAGTGTCCTTTTCTGAGCCTACTGCAGCTGAGACCGTTTTCCAGTTTTTACATAATCTGTACAAGTTAAAAGCAGCTTCAAGTCAGAAGCAAGGACTGGTCTGGATGTCTGACACCCAGATTGTGGATGAAGGAAAGACACGCTTTGAGGGCGGTGTCAGAAAGAAAAATAGGATGCTTTAAAAGCCCAATATATTTAAAACATCTTCCATTCAGGAAAAGAAAATATACTATCAGAAGATGAGAGGGAAACAGGTTTCTACTTGAATGATGCTATTAGGAAAGGATTTATTCAAGAAGACAATGCAGTCAGCAGTGTAAACAAGTGACAGTATCGTTATTGCAGCTCCAGCAGGTGTTTTATGCTGAGGAGTGTAAATCCTTACCTCCTATGGCAGACACAAGTTTTTGTGCTCAGTTGCTGGGTTCAGGGGGGTTCTGTAATTGTAGTTCTCATACGTACGATAATAGCTACGTGGAAAAGAGGGAAACAATGAATTGCCTCGTAAAAGAACACTGGGTTTGGTTTCCTTTAGGAAAGAGAGGCCTGAAATAAAATGACACAATCACTCCATGGATTCCAGGCTGTATCACTCACAAGCCTGAGCTGAGGGTACAAAATGACAAGGCCTGGACACACTGAGGTAAATATTTCGAGTGTATCAAGTGTACAAAGATTGGGACTTGGCACCAAGGGGCAGGAATAAACATCCAGAGCTGCCTTACCCTTCCTTCTGCTTGGAGATTATTTTCCAGACAACGCCTGCCCCCAGGAGCAGCAGAACTGCTGCGGCCGCCACTCCTGAGGGAGAAGAACCCGGGTTATTCTCACTGTGTGTTGTAAAGTACACAAAATGCACAACAGGGTGTATCTGCCAAGTAAGCAGAGGGAGGCTGTGCCACTGAGGCCACTGAGCTGGGGACAAAAATGTTCATAAGCTGCTTACCTAGGCCTACAGACCTGGACTGGGAGGATGCTGGAGGGAAGGGAAAAAATGAAAATCAGAAAACTCTTCTACCAAAATACAACATTTCTCAATTGTCCTTAATCAATACCTGTTGCTATATTTTATATATTAGTAAAGGCCTGTATGCACAAACCAGCCTTTGAAATAAGTCGTGATATTAAGGGCTAAAGTCCTTGAAACCTTCATGCAGAAGAGAAAGTAAAGCAAAACAATATCCCTGTGTGTAAGAGAAAAAATGTAAACTGTGTGTGTTAGCCAATAGCAGCTTGCTCTGCCTGCAGACCCTGTAGAACCCTATAAAAGGTGTGCTAAAGATAGAAATAAACGGCGTTCACGATTACTTCTGTGAAGACTGGTGAACAGCTCGGGGGTCTTTCAACATCTGGCGCTCCGACCAGGGACACCCCTGCGGGCAGAGGGGCCTTGGAGTCAGCGGAGTGGATCTGGCCGTTAGACGTCGCGGGCTTGGATCGGTACCGGATAGGCAGCCTGAGCGCGGTGAGACGCGGAGCGGTTGGACGTGGAAATTCAGGCTGCTGGGGGGGGCCCAAAGGCAAGTGCGTGTGAGAGGGATCGCGACCTTCCGCCTTGCGGGTTGCCGTCAGCATGGTGGATTTGCGGCGGCAGATAAACTGCTTCTCTGCATCCTCGTTAAACGAGGCGAAGCAGCCCAGGAAAAGGACCTGGATATGCTCATTATATGGGCTGACTGTCATGGGCATTTGCAGTGCTCACACTGCTTTTTGTGGTGCAAGAACGGATCTAGAGCGGTTCTGGAGCGGGGAACGGGTCTAGAGCGGTTCTAGAGCGGGGAACGGTTCTAGACTCGGTTCTAGACTCGGTTCTAGAGCGGTTCTAGACTCGGTTCTAGAGCGGTTCTAGACTCGGTTCTAGAGCGGTTCTAGACTCGGTTCTAGACTCGGTTCTAGAGCGGTTCTAGACTCGGTTCTAGAGCGGTTCTAGACTCGGTTCTAGACTCGGTTCTAGACTCGGTTCTAGACTCGGTTCTAGAGCGGTTCTAGATCGGGGAACGGTTCTAGAGCGGTTCTAGAGCGGTTCTAGAGCGGGGAACGGTTCTGGAGCGGTTCTAGAGTGGTTCCAGTGAACAGAGATGTCATCACACAGCCGTGGTACTCCAGACATGGATCAGAAGTGGACCTGTCAGGACACAGTTGTGTCTGAACACTATAGAGACAGCTTACCAACAGAACTTTTATGTTGTTATTATGATGTTGTGTCTCTACCAATTTTTCAGGTATCCTTTGTTTTAAGATTTAGAAGGATCTGAAGAAAAACTTGAACATCAAAGCCTTCAGTCACTGACCAGCTGCCAGCTGACATCACGGGAGCAGTGAACGTTCCAGGACTGAATTGTGCTGGAGAAATTCTGTAGAAGATCTAAGAAGTGTAGAGACTCCATCTAACTGTATATAAGCAAATGGTAGTTGCGTGTTTACCCTTTCAGCAAATTGCTTTCACGCTTAGACTACATATATACCAGAGCACGTGTGTTAAAGGTAGTTAGATGATAGTTTAAGATAAAGTGTTTAGCCTGCGTAGTAATTGCTATGTTAGTATAAAGTATAAGTATTCTCCCTTCAAGAGCTAGTGTAAGCATCTTTGAAAGTTCATTTAACGATTGAAGCTTTAGCTGTGAGTTTGCAAATATGGTGTCATTTACATGGTAAACTGCTTATGGTGATTGTGATGTGTATGGTCGTGACCGGCTGTCTGCTGGCTGGCATCCAGGGGCGACAGAACATGTGGGTCACTCTGGCACATTGAACTGGCCAGGGGTCAATGTGTCTGGGCTTAGCCACACCTGGAGATCTTTTCGCACCTGTCTCATGGGAGTCCCTAATGGGATCCTCCAGCATTTAAAGGTTTGATCAGTGATGAGACTCAACTGAATTGATTGGCAATGTTGCAAGAGTGCAATCGCACTGTTGGCTTCACATTAAGACAACTTGAAGCCTGTTGGCAAGCAAAATTACCAAAGTTCTCAATACGACAACCCTCAGAAGAATTAGATTTGTTAAGTTCCACCAATACCTCAGGTGGATGGATAATGTTTGAACCCCTGACAAAAAGTCATTCCAACAAGGTAATGCGGCACTGGGCTGCAGTCAGCCCTATAGCTGATCTCGTTACTACCATTGAAAGTAAAGCCTTTATTTGTGGTGCAATCTCACAGGATGATTACCAAAGCGATTACCTAGTTCCATATTCCTAATCTGTGGGGATAGAGCATGGAATTAGATTCCTGCTAATCCACATGGAAGACCCTGTTATCTTGGGAAACTCACTTTGTTCCACCCAAGCTTGCACCAATTGTTGAATGTAGCTAGCAAAATGAAGAACATCAAACAGTCAAAGTGAAGCCTGAATGAATTAAGGCCTAGCCACTCTAAAAAGGCTTGCTTGTTAGACTAAGGAAGAATTGAACTTAACATGCACAATGTTAAGTGAGCTTTCAGCCGATGTGAGTAGTGTACATCATACAGTATTATGAAATTAAGTTGCAATTGACCTTTTGCTCTTAGCACAAGGACATGGTTGTGAGGAGTTTGAAGGCATGTGCTGTTTGGATCTTGCTGATCATTCAGCTTCCATCCATAAGCAACTACAACAGCTACAGGATGGGTTACATGCCCTGAAAGAAGAGTGACCCCATTGGAAGTTGGTTCACCAGCTGAGGCATCACTGGATGGTTGAGGTCTCTTGTGCTAGAAGGGGGACAGACTTTACTTATAGTGTTAATGGGATGACAGTCTAAGTTGTGTGTTATCTTATCCAAAGCCTGGTTTGTGCAAAAAGAGAAAGGGGGAATTGTTGCTATATTTTCTATATTAGTAAAGGCCTGTATGCACAAACCAGCCTTTGAAATAAGTCGTGATATTAAGGGCTAAAGTCCTTGAAACCTTCATGCAGAAGAGAAAGTAAAGCAAAACAATATCCCTGTGTGTAAGAGAAAAAATGTAAACTGTGTGTGTTAGCCAATAGTAGCTTGCTCTGCCTGCAGACCCTGTAGAACCCTATCAAAGGTGTGCTAAAGATAGAAATAAACGGCGTTCACGATTACTTCTGTGAAGACTGGTGAATTGCTCGGGGGTCTTTCAACAAATACCAATAAACCTTTTAGAATCATAGGATGGTTTGGGTTGAAGGGATCTTAAAAGTTCATCTGGTACCACCCCCCTGCCATGAGCAGGACACTTTCCACTATCCCAGGTTGCTCCAAGCCCTGTCCAGCCTGGCCTTGGACACTTCCAGGAGTTCAGGGGCAGCCAGAGCTTCCCCATGCCAGTGTCTCACTGCTAAGACCTACAACAGCAGATTTCTTTAAACCACACCCTTTCCTTTGGTATATTCCCTGGTGTATTTCCTTTTTTAAACAATACAGACATTTGCATGTTTAAAATACATTTGCATGCCTCTGTTTGATCTTTGCTTCCTTTACACTTACTCAGTTTACAGGCTGGCACGGGAGGGTCCCAGCTGAAATCCTCTTGGCACTGGGTGTGGCTGATTCCTTCCAGCAGGTAACCTTCATCACATTCCAGAGTGATGTTAGTCCCAGAGCGATAAGTATTTCCTTTCATGGCTTTTTTAACACCTTGGACATCCGGGAATTCACATCTGATCTCTGAAATCGCAAGCAGTACAAAGAGGACATTTAGAGGGAACACAAAATACGAGAAACACAGCTGTGGGTTGTTTAGGACTTGAAGTGTAAGCAAGAATTAATTCTCATTCCGCAAGGTAATTCCTTTCTTTGTGTCTGCAGAACTGGGAAGTGCCTCAGTGCCAGGCGGAATTCCGAGCAGCCAGGGAAGCTCAGACTCACCTTTGCACTGCGGGAGAGGCTGGCTCCAGGCTCCCGACACGGTGCAGGTGATGGAAGCATTCCCAAGCAGTGAATAACCAGGATTGCAGCTGTAGGATACAGAGGCTCCGGAGGGAAAGGTGGCAGAGGTGTTGCCTTTGAGCCTCCCATTGGTGATGTTTGGAGGCTGCAGACACTTCCCGGCTGGAAAATCAGGGAGAGACAGACAAGATGCTGAAGGGTGGCCAGGGAGTGACCGAGGCTCTGTCCCTCTGCAGCCTCCACTGTTCCCTGTGAATTCCTTCCCCTGCAGTCAGGCTTCGGAAAGGCTGAAAACCTCAGCTTGTTCTTATCACACATTCTGTACTCAGATCTAGACCTTCTACAAACCTTCCCCTAAGGCAAGACTTGTTAAATGTCCTTTGTTCTTCACTCTCTGCAGCCAAAACACACCTTGACAGACGGGAGGGGGATGGCTCCAGGCTCCAGATGCTGTGCAATAAATGGATGCTGTCCCCAGCAGAGAGAAGCCAGGCTCACAGGTGTAGTTTACAGATGTTCCCGGAGTAAAAACTGCTTTTGCTGGGCCATGGAAAGACCCGTGGGTGATATCTGCAGGCTTGGAGCAGTGCAGCACTGAAAACAGAAATGTGCAGATCAAAACAGAGCTCAGAGAGCCAAGAGGGAAAACTTCTGAGCAGCTGGGGAAGGCTGAGCGCTCCCTCCCACAGCACAGACTCCAACAGCCCTGCACAAACCTCTGCAAAGCTGCCTCAAAAGAGCAGGACAGGTTGGGAAGAGGAGTTAGTGATTAATGAATCAAATCTTCAGGTAAAAGACCTGCCTGGCTTTGTTGTGGTACCAGGCTGGTGGTAAGGTGCTGCCGCTCCATCTAAATGCAGCATTAAGAGTTTAAAAACAAGAGTTTAAAAGCAAATAAAATGCACAATCCCCATCATCCTGGTGTTACATTTCCAGGAAAAAATTCACTGCTCTCTGATAGTGTCCTGCAGCTACCAAATTCCTCACTTCCAGGGAATGGAGAGATTGTAGATTATGGATTGCAACAAGCAGTGTGAGAAAGCACAAATCATGCCAATACTTACAGCATTACCCAAGCCCTGGCTGATCTCCTGTGTGTGAAGAGGGGCACAAATGAAAGGAAAGAATTCTGGGTTCTCCTTAAAGTAATTGGAGCAAACAGGAGAAATAGAACCAGCTTTGGTTTGGGTGACTGGACAGGAGAAGTCAGGAGCAATGTGCAATCCCCGAGAGCTGATTCTTACCCCGCTCACAGACAGGTACAGGTGGGTGCCACCTCCTGTCACCCTGGCACTGGGACATGTGGTGGCCTCGCAGGGTGAAGCCTCGGTGGCACTTGAAGGTGACAAAGTCCCTGTAGGTGTAGCGGGGCTTGGGGACAGCCACCCTCCCATCCTGGATCTGTGGGGCTGGGCACACCACCCCTGAGAGAGAAATCCAGATTTAGGGTTACATATTTGGGGTTAAGAAATCCATATTTAGGGTTAAGAAATCCATATTTAGGGTTACATATTTGGGGTTAAGAAATCCATATTTAAGGCTACAAAACCGTGTGTAATGAGCACATCCTAAAGTCTCATTGTGCTCAGAGGAGTTTCACATGTAGGACTCAGAGACTCAGATAAGATAAATTCAAGAACTGAGAGGTTTTAGTTCTTTTAGGTACCTTAAGGGTACCACAGCATCATATATATAAACATAGTTTTGTGGCTGTAAACAGAATAGTGTGAATATATTCTAATAAATACATGAAATGGGGTAGAAATCTGTCAGTGCTTTACTATCCCAACCTCATTGCCTTCCAAAGCAATTCCATCTGGAGAAAAGACTAATTGCAATGATCAACCCTTGCAAAACATCTTTGTGTTTTGGATAACAGTACAGGATTTGGAAAATTCCATTTCAATCGTACTCAAAATACCACTCTTCTACTACAAAACATTTTTTTACTTGATTTCTTATTTATGGTTGTGAAACAAAAGGGGACAAGTCCCCGCAGGCATCTCACAACTCTTCAGTCTGCACTGCTGTGACAGATCAAAAGCTTACATCTGGAAGATTTTTAGAAGAAACCAAATATGCAAGCATAAAAAACCCCTATCCCAGAGGAATATTATGCTTTAATAGTCTTATTCCTTTAATTCTATTTATTTAAGGGAAATGCTCTTTAATTTTAAGGATTTTATATGGCAATTTTGGCCCTGATCTAGTGGTGACCTACTTACTCTGACAGGTGGGAGGCAGACCGGTCCAGACAACATCTCTTCCCAAAATCTCACATCTCCTGTGGGACTGTCCAACCAATCTGTACCTGGAGGTACAGAGAGACAAATATCAGCTCATACCACATCCTTCAGCTTGGATTGTGCCCTCCCCTGAGGTTTCCTTCTGATTTCCTTCTGATTCCAGCTGATCGCCAAGGTCTCTCTGCTGGTTTGACACGAGGGAATGAAGGACACCAAGTTCCTTCTTCTCAGATCCAAGAGGAGCAACACTGGCCCCAAAAACTCTGGGTTAGATTGGTCAGGTGATAAATCAGGACCCAACTGATTTCCAAAGGGCTGGAGCCTCCTTGTATCATGGGCTTGCTCCCACTCTCAGCTCCTGCTCGAGGCCATCTGAGAAGGGAAACTGAAACTGGTTTGCAAATTAATCTATTGAGCACAGGAGGGGAAAATGAGACAATTCTCCCTTTCTGGAGAAGGCAACTATGGTGAAATTTGAACCAAAATTCCAGTTCAGACCTTCTGTGGGAGAACAGCTGTGCAGAGGAGTGGGCTCTGATCCTTTACCCAACAGCAAACTCAGAGTCAGCAAAGGCAGCGTGGGACTCACCCTTGGTCACACGTGTGGCTCACGGTTGACCCGAAAAGGAGATCTGTCAGAACAACAACTCTGCCGTGCCTGGGGGACTCTGGCTGTTTACATTGCTTCCCTGGGAAAGAACAAGGCTGGGTTTAAACTCCTCTCTCGAGCTGTGGAACACACTAGGAGGTTTCTTAAGGCTCTGTCCGAGTGCTGCCACCAATGAAGTGATTTCAAAAAGGCCCAAAGCGGCCCAGACCGTGTGACTAGTAAAGCCATGTATCAACCTTTCGTTCAAGATTCCTCTAAAAACCCCACAAACCAGACAATTTCCAACAACCAACACCAAATGGATGGAGCTATTCACTTTTGCAGAACTCTAGGGCTTCAGACCACGTGCGGTTTTGGAGGCAAGTCAGAGTTTGGGGCACTCCGGGGCGTCTCGAGTGTCCCGGCCGGCAGCTGTAGCGCACCGTGTCCCCAACAGCAAATTCCAGCTGATTTCTGTATTCCCTGGTTAGCTCAGCAAAAGTGAGGTTTGGAGGTGCACCACAGCCACCTATCAGGGGAGAAAACAGGGAGAAACGGGGATGTCAGCTAGATGTTGTTTTAAAATGTATTTTGGAGAATGTAGAGCTTAAAATCGTTGTGCAATATGGGTAAAAAAAGAGGAGGGTAAAGGATTGAAAATTTTGGGAAGAGTGAGGATGAGTCCTACAGGCAGAAACTTCTAGGCTATCCACAACTCCAAGCTTAGAGCCACAGTGTACCTGCACACTGAGGGAGAGGGAGGCTCCAGTTGCCAGAGTCGGTGCAGTAGATGGATGCCTCTCCCTGGAGGCTGTAGCCAGGGTCACAGCTGTAGTTCACAACCATCCCAGAGGGAAAAACCTCCACGTCCTGGCTGTTGTGCTTTCCTTTGTCAATATTTGGAGGTGAAGGGCATTGCAGCACTGAGGAGAGAGGACAAAAGGAAACTGAGATAAAGGCAGGGCCATGATACTGGGCCAGGCTGGGGAGGCTGGGGTTGTTCAGCCCGAAGAAAAGGCTCCAGGGAGAACTCAGAGCTCTTCCGATGCCTGAAGGGCTTCCAAGAGAGCTGGAGAGGGATTTGGGACAAGGGATGGAATGACAGGAATGGCTTCCCTCTGCCAGAGGGCAGGTTTGGATGGGATATTGGGAAGGAATTCCTCCCTCTCAGGGTGGGGAAGCCCTGGCAAAGGTTCCCAGAGCAGCTGGGGCTGCCCCTGGATCCCTGGAAATGTCCAAGGCCAGGCTGGACAGGGCTGGGAGCAGCCTGGGATAGTGGGAGGTGTCCCTGCTCATGGCAGAGGGTGGGATGAGCTGATTTTAATCTTCTTAAACTCAGTGCCATTGGAAAAGAATCCCTATTTTCAGGAGTCTGCCCAAACCTTCCAAAGGAGGGAGCGGTGAAGGAGAAATTACAAGGCTTCAAGCACACAACAACTTAAACAAATTAGAAGCAGCTCCAAAACTTACCTTTGCAAAACTCCTTGGCTTCAGACCACGTTAGATTTTCAAGACACGTGATAGTTGGTGATATCTGTGGCTGTTCCACGTATCCAGGCCGACAGGTGTAGTTCACAGTCATCCCAACAGGAAACACAGTCTGATTTTCATACTCCTCACTTAGCTCAGCAAATAGCAGCGGTGGTGGTGTGCCACAATCGGCTGCTAAAAAACAAAATGCATGAGAAATATGTCTTTAGCTAAAGAGAAACAGGTGCATGATAGGCACTGTTAAACCCCAACTTATAAAAGCATCTTCTGTGCAGTCTGACATTTGTCTGAATCAAATGACGCTCAGCATGGCACCTAATTTATGTGGTCTTAAAAAAAAATAGAATAAAACAATGCCCAAAAAATAGTTTGGCCAGTGTGGTGCCTTCACACGACTCTGGGCTGTAGAGTGCAGAAATCTTTAATTTCAGCATTAGAACACCCAAGCCTGTCTCCTTTTGGGAAACGTGAGCAGTGCCTTCAGCTTACTCCCAGTGCCACCAGAGCTGCGTGTGGCTCTCCCTACACTGGGCAATCCTGCAGCTTGGCAGGTTTGCCTGATCCAGGGTGAGCCTGGCACGGGATGGATTCTGAGCCTGGCATGGGATGGATGCTGAGCCTGGCACGGGATGGATGCTGAGCCTGGCACGGGATGGATGCTGAGCCTGGCACGGGATGGATGCTGAGCCTGGCATGGGATGGATTCTGAGCCTGGCACAGGATGGATGCTGAGCCTGGCACGGGATGGATGCTGAGCCTGGCATGGACAGGGTTCTGAGCCTGGCACAGGATGGATGCTGAGCCTGGCATGGACAGGATGCTGAGCCTGGCACAGGATGGATGCTGAGCCTGGCATGGACAGGATGCTGAGCCAGCCCGCTGCACAGTGTGGGTAGGGAAGGCTCCAGTTGCCCCAGGCCTGCACAGGACCGAGGGGTCCCCGAGCAGGGAGGAGCTGGCAGCTGGGGCTGACAGAGCTGCTGCTGGTGAGGCTCACACCCGGCTCAGCGTGGTGTGGATGATGGCAGGGGACAAAGGGCAGAGCAGCGCTGCCAGGGCAGGAGCAGAGAGCAGAGAGCAGAGAGCAGAGAGCAGAGAGCAGAGGTTTTGGGGTTTACCCAGAGGTGGAGCACTGGTACCACACAAAGCCCGTCCCAGCTGGCTCACCTGGCTGGCAGGAAGGGACAGCAGGCACCCAGCGGCTGTCGGGCTGGCACTTGGCCCCACGGCTGCCCCTCAGCACGAAGCCTGGCTGGCACTGGAAGGTGACATTGTCCCCAGGGTGGTACACAGCCCTCCTGCCCTCGGCCACCTCTCCGTTCTTGATGCTGGGGCTGCTGCAGGTGATCACTGGGGGGGAAAGCAGCAGAGCTGGGGCTGGGGAGCAGCCAGAGCTGAGGTTCCCCCTTTGTTTGTGAGGTCACAGTTCAGTTCAGGGGTGCTCACCCTTCCTGCTGTGGGTACCACATTTCCAGCTCACCTTCACAGCGGGGGTAAGGGATGCTCCAGACTCCCGAGGGCAAACAGGACACCGTGGTTTTCCCGGTGAGGGCGTACCCCGGCTCACAGTTGTACTTCACTGACGTGCCAGGGATGAACTCTGTCACACCCTTGCTGTCGTGCTGGCCGTTTCTGATAATTGGGGGGGGAGGACACGGCAGCACTGCAGGGAGGAGGAACAGTCCCAGCTAGCCAAGAGCTGGCTACACAGAGGCTCAGAAATCAGCCACCACTCTCATTTGCACTTACACTTCTCACAGGTGGGGACAGGAGGGTGCCACTTGCCCCCAAACTGGCACTGAGACTCTTGAGAGCCCTTCAAGGCATAACCAAAGTTGCATTCGAAGAAAATGATGTCCTTCAGCTTGTAGGTGGTCTCCAACCCAGTCGCTTTTCCATTCTGAATCTCCGGCTTGGTGCAGCCGGTTGCTGGAAGGGAAGAGCACGAGGAGATGAAGAGCTGGGGATGTGAAACCCCTCCTGGCTGTGGAGGGACAGCACCTGCTGCTGGACCTGGCCATCACTGTCACAGGCATTTCAACATTACTGACTCTTGTTCTTACAGAAAATATCATTATTCAGCTGTTCCTGAGCGTTTGTGCTCAGCAGGAACAGAAGGGGAAACCCACAGAGGCACATGGGGCTGCTCCTGCCGTGGCACCGCTGGTCCCTGCCTCTCCCTGGGGATTTGGTTTCAGTGATTAAACCAAGAGCCAAGAAGGAGCCCAGGGCCAGGCAGAAATCCCACAAACAAACACACAGAGATCCCACAAACAAACACACAGAAATCCCACAAACAAACACACAGAAATCCCACAAACAAACACACAGAAATCCCACAAACACACCTTGGCAGCGGGGCTGGGGCCGGCTCCAGGTTCCCCTGGCAGTGCAGCGGATGGAAGCGTTCCCGAGCAGGGAATAACCCTCGGAGCAGCTGTACAGCACCTCGGAGCCCGGGCTGTGCCTGGCCCCGGGGCTGCCACTGTGCTGCCCATTGGCAATGCTGGGGGGGGCAGGACACCTCACCTCTGCCAGGGACAACAAAAGCAGCGTGAGAAATAGGGGCAGGGCAAGAAAACCTCCAAAAACCCAACCTTCTGAAAGCAAAGGAGGGAGACAGCACAAGTGCAATCACTCAGGACAAGGTGATATGTAACTTTTCCAGAAGCTCTCCTTAGCTCTTTTCTCCATCAGGGAACAACATCCTGGTTTTTAGAGCATTTTCAGAGGTAATAAATCAAATTAAGTTGTAATGAAAACTGAAGCAATAACAGTACTTCCCCATCAGCATCAAAAAGAAAACGCTGTTATATTAAAGCTCTACTCAAATAAACATTTTATACGTAGAAAAATGATTTGAAAAATTGTAAATGCTCTGAGTCGTTCTGAACACTGACATGAACTGCTGTGAAGAAATGAAATCACTTGTGTCCCCATGGGCAGGGGGACAGGCAGAGCTGGCTGTGGGCACACCCCGAGCCGTACCTTGGCACCGTGGCACTGCCCCGCTCCACGAGCCGCGCTGCCCGTCCGCAGAGCTGCAGGACAGGGAGGCATCTCCAGCCAGGGCCAGCCCCGAGCTGCAGCTGTAGGTGACCACGTCCCCGAAGGAGAAGGTGTCCCTGGAGCCCCCGCTGTGTGTCCCGTGCGGGATGGCCGGGGGGGGAGCGCAGGTGATGCCTGTGGGCAGCACAGGGGCACGGTCAGCGCTGCCCGGGGAAGGCGGGCACACCCTGTGCCCAGCAAGATGGAGAGGAAACCACCTCAGCACTGACACAATGACCCCAATGCTCCAGGAACAAACTTTGCATGGAAAAAAACACACGTGGGAATTAAAATCTGTCCCCTCCTGTGAGTCACTTCCTTGCTGGCCGTGTCTGGAGGTGCTGGGACAATTCTTACCTCACTTTCCATAACTAGCAGTGACACAGCGAGAGAGACTGGCCAGTGAGGAATACTTACCCACCAACAGGGAGTTTAAAATATTAATGTTTCCTCCCAGTTTGGACCAGAAGAAATAAAAGACCTTTGAAACTATTTTCAGAAGCAGATCCAAAACAAAATGGAAAGAAAAAGGAAATATTTTACACATTCATTGACTTGAGAGATCTTTTGCAACAAAACTTTTGGCTTGAAAGAGGTTCCACTTTATCTTGTAAACCATCTCCAAGGGCCTGCTGTGCTGGCCTACTTACGCTGGCAGACAGGAGGATCTCCGCTCCACGAGACACCTGTGCCAGAGACCTCACAAATTCTCTGGGAGCCTCCCACCAGCTTGTACCTGGACCACACAGAAGGATTCGTTAATTTAACAGTGAGGTTTCTTGCCTTGAGATTTCTTTGCAACCCTTGCAAGTGGCAGGCAAGAGTTCTGACTCGGGAACTGGGTTGTGTAAAGCTGGAAATCCACTTCCCTCTCAGCAGGGCAAGACTCACCCTTTGTCACAAGTGTAATTAATTCTGGAGCCAAGGAGGAGATCTGTGAGGACAACAGCTCTGCCATTCTCTGTGTCCCCTGGGCTGGGACACTGCTGCCCTGGAAGGGAGCACAGCCTCCTCAGCCAGGGCTGCCACCACAGAGAAACCCACAGAGCTGGGCGAACATGGAAAACCAGCCAAGCCTCACACTTCAGCTTTCCAGCACTTGTAGGACATACTTTGACAGAACTGCAGCGCTGCAGACCACGTCTGGTTCCTGAGGCAGGTGATGGCTGGCGAGACCCCCGGGAGCTGGGTGTAGCCAGGCTGGCACACGTATTCCACCCTGCTCCCCTCGGGAAACACCTCCTGATTCCTGTAGGGCTCCTTCAGCTCGGCAAACTCCAGCCTGGCAGGGGCTCTGCAGCCAGCTGCGGGGAGACAGAGCCAGCCTGGCTGTTAAAGAGCCAGAAAAGGTGGATTTGGGGAGCAGGGGAAGCTTAAGGCCCTGCTGGGACACTTGCCCGGCTCGCAGACCGGCACAGGCGGCTCCCAGGTGTTGTTTGGTTGGCACTGGAGCTCTCTGTGGCCACGAATGGCGTAGCCTGGGTCACATTCAAATGTCACCGTGTCCCTGTGTGCGTAGGCAGACCTGGGAGCCACGATCCTCCCGTTCTGGATCCGTGGCACCGGACAACTCGCCACTGGAAAAGAAAAGAGGTGCAGGTGCTCAGAACAGGCCCTCAGGCAGAGCTGTGTGGCTGTGAAGCCACCAAGAGCTGCAATTTTAAGCCTGAAAATCATTTTCCCAGAGACGATGTTGTGCCTGCATCCTGCGATATCAAACATCTCCAAGGGGAAAGGGGATCCTGGGGCAGTGGGGTGACCCTCCAGCCTCCCCCACTCTGCCTGGCCTCAGCCCTCGAAAACGCTGGGGCAGGAGTTCCAGCTGGCCAGAGTTTCCCAGTCATTCCCAAGAGGGAGCAGCAGCTCTGGGAGGATTTCTGGGAGGATTTCTGGGGGTCCCTGCAGCTCGGGCAGCCCAGCCCCACCTCCGCAGGCCGGCAGGGGCTCGCTCCACACGCCGCTGCTGCCGTCGCGGGTGGTGCAGTGGATGGAGGGCTCCCCGTGCAGAGGGAAGCCAGGGTCACAGCTGTAGGTCACCGAGGTGCCGTAGAGGAACTCGCTCAGCAGCCGGCCCGAGTGCTTCCCGTTGGGGATGTCCGGGGGTGGCTCACAAGGGATGCCTGCAGAGGTGCAGAACGAGGATTCTCAGTTCAACAGCAGCACCTGAAATCCCTCAGTCTGCGGGGCACAAAAGCTGGTTCTAAAGATGGAAATCCTTGTTGGCAGGTGGAAAGCGGGGCAGTAATCAAAGCTCTGAGGAGGAAACATCTGCATGCTTTGCATTTCCTGCTTCTTAAGAAATAAGGAACCAAATGCTTGTTTTGCATCACTGGTGTAAAATCCTGGTGCCAGGACGTGCAACACGCACAGTCTGTGTGTCACCTGTGTGTCACACCTAGGAGGGTCTGGGAAATGCTTTAAAACCCCAGAATGTACCAGCAAATGTTTCTCTCTCCGTGTGAAGCTGTCCCCTGATCAGCCACACTACTTGATCAGCAGAGAAAGTGTCAGTCTCTGCTGGAAAACATTTCCCAGATCCGTGCAAAGCCCCAGAGCCGTGAGCTACTTACGCTGACAGAGGGGAACGTCACCGCTCCACGCGACGCGTGCCCCAGAGATCTGACAGCGTCTGCTGGACTGTCCAATCAACCTGTGCCTGGTGGTGGAAGGATTGGTCACTCATCCCAAGCCTCTGCAGCTGCTGCTCCTCCCCAGCCCTGCTGGCAGCAGAGCTGTGACCCTGCAGGGAGGTTCCTTCCTTGCTCTTCCCCACCCATTTCCTGGTATTTATAGGCTGTATCTCTGTAAATACAGATATACTTTAGTGTTTAGGCACAACAGTGAGCACCTCGTGCTCTGTAGGTACAGAACCCTGCACTGGGGCTTCTCTGCAGAATCCATTTGCTGGGAGTGAATGAAGGTTCAGATTAGTTCCCTCACCTAATCCATCTCCAAACAGGACTTACCCCTCCTCACAGCTGTAAACCACTGTAGATCCAATCTGGAGGTCTGTCAGGGAAATAATCTTGCCATTCACAGGCTCACCAGGGTGACTGCACTGTTTCCCTGGGAAAGGAAAACACCCTTATTTTAGGCTCCTGTCTCTCTACACCACAGTATGAAATACGAAATTACTCCTCCAGTCCCCTGCCCGCATTCCCAGTTCCCCCAACACTGGTTTCCAGCAGCAGAGAGTTACATGGCTTTACTAGTCACACATTCAGAATAACATCAAGGTTTTGGCAGCACGGACAGAGCCTGGGAGCTGTTCCTCCTGCACCAACAGACACCAAATCAAGGATCTATTCACTTTTACAGAACTCTAGTGCTTCTGACCACACTCCGCTCTCAAGGCATGTAACAGTAGGTGACATTCCTGGGACTTTAGCATATCCAGGGCGACAAGTGTAATGCACAGTCTTCCCAACAGAAAAATCAATGGCATTTCTATGCTCCTCATTTAGCTCAGCGAACTGAAACCTTGTGGGAGCACCACAAGCACCTATTGAGAGAGAAAAGAGACATGAGAACCGTGCAGGACCAGCACATCGGGGGCAAGCACACAAAGAGCACTGCTAGGAGGAAAGGGGTCGGGCTTGCCTTGCAAAAATGTTTCTTTTGATTAATGTAAATAAATTAATAAACAAACACATATTCCCAAAGGGTTGCAGAGGATTAGGTTCATATTTCTTAGATCTTCCCCTCAAAGGGGTTAACAACATTTTTTAAACAGCAGCATAGCCTGAGGTTTTTGTGTACCTGGAGACCTGTTGAAGGTGTCCTGGCGAGGCAGTGCTGTGTCACACACGGGAGCAGGGGGCTGCCAGCTGCCATCCTCCTGGCAGGACACGCTGGCACTGCCCCGCAGCCTGTAACCATCGTGGCACTGAAATGTCACCGTTTGCCCGGGCGCAGACAGGAGCCCGTGGCCAGCAATTTGCCTCCCGTTGGCTACGATTGGACTGATGCAGACGGTCCCTGGAAACGAGGGTGGGCAGGAGGAGCAAATGAAAACACAGATCCACAGGCTGTTGATGTTGCAACAGCAAAATCAGCGTGATGTCCACACAAACCTCCCCAGCCGCAGGAAGGCTTGGCGTTAATCGATTCCATGATACATTTTACATGGAATTAACCCTTCTGGAGGATCTGTTTGCACTGGGGACGGTGTCCCCTGTGCCCAGAGTCACTCTGTGCTTGTCCCGAGGGCACCGAGCCCGGACTCACCTTCACAGCGAGGGCTGGGCTGGCTCCAGTTCCCCGAGGCTCTGCAAGACACAGCGGCATTTCCAACCAGGTAATAGCCGGGATGGCAGCTGTACCTCACAGACATCCCAGCCGTGAAAAACGCTTTGTCCTGCCCGTTGTGCTTTCCATTGGCGACCTCCGGAGGCATCGGGCACGGCCGGACTGCGAGATGGAGATGGGAAATTTAACTCGGGGACAGAGCAGGGAACGAGGGGACAGCAAATGCTGCGCTGCTGGGTTAAATCCCTGCCTGAGCCCCCGTTCGTGCTGCAGCCCCTGCTCCTGGGCAGAGCCGCACTCACCCCTCTGGCAGACAAGGAGCGGCGGGTCCCAGGTGCCCCCGGGCTGGCACCGAGCCCCAGCGGTGTCCTCTGAGCTGTATCCGGCATCGCAGTCAAACAGCACAGTCTCTCCAGCTCTGTAGGTGCTCTGGGGGTTGTAGACGTTCCCGTTCTGCACCTCGGGTACCCGGCAGCCGATGGCTGTGGGAACAGAGTCCTTTTAATGTCCCAGCGTGAGCTGCACCCTGCACACCCAGAGCCCCCTCCTGCCGCCAGTGCCGTGACCCGGCTGCTCTGACCGCACGGGACACCCGGCAGCCGGGAGCGAGGCACCCACACACCTTCACAGCGGGGCAGGGGCCGGCTCCAGAGCCCGGAGTCCGTGCAGGTGATGGAGGCGTTCCCGAGCAGCTCAAAGCCCTCGCTGCAGCTGTAGGACACGGTCACTCCCCGGGGAAAGCTGGCCCAGGAGTGGCCGCTGTGCAGCCCATTGGCGATGCTCGGTGGCCGAGGACAGCTCAGCTCTGCAGAGCGACGGGAAAACCTCATGAGAACTTGGGAGAGGTGATTTTGGAGAGGTGATTTTGGAGAGGCAGCTCAGCCCCACCCTCCATCATGTCAGACTTTGGGGGGACGAAGGACTGGAGCCCCAGGTTCTGCCAGCTGCATCCTGCAGCAGCCTTTGGGTGTCCTGTCTCTCCTCCGATTTTTTGGACAAAGAGTATTGAAATGATTCGTTTAAACTCAGCTGAGGTCCCCCTAAAAGCGCTGTCCCCCCCATGGCCGTGCCTGGTCTCAGCACCGTCACCATCCGTGGATGCGCTGGAGCCAGGCTGTGACAGGAGCTCAGGGAGGCGGGGGCTGGCTCGGGGTTCGGGGATCTTAACTTGCTCTTTACACATTACAAACCCATATATTTCATTAAAATGGAATTCAGTCTCTCACTGAAGGTCTCAGTGGACTTGGTGACGGTGTCCCCTGTGCCCAGAGTCACTCTGTGCTTGTCCCGAGGGGACCGAGCCCGGACTCACCTTCACAGCGAGGGCTGGGCTGGCTCCAGTTCCCCGAGGCTCTGCAAGACACAGCGGCATTTCCAACCAGGTAATAGCCGGGATGGCAGCTGTACCTCACAGACATCCCAGCCGTGAAAAACGCTTTGTCCTGCCCGTTGTGCTTTCCATTGGCGACCTCCGGAGGCATCGGGCACGGCCGGACTGCGAGATGGAGATGGGAAATTTAACTCGGGGACAGAGCAGGGAACGAGGGGACAGCAAATGCTGCGCTGCTGGGTTAAATCCCTGCCTGAGCCCCCGTTCGTGCTGCAGCCCCTGCTCCTGGGCAGAGCCGCACTCACCCCTCTGGCAGACAAGGAGCGGCGGGTCCCAGGTGCCCCCGGGCTGGCACCGAGCCCCAGCGGTGTCCTCTGAGCTGTATCCGGCATCGCAGTCAAACAGCACAGTCTCTCCAGCTCTGTAGGTGCTCTGGGGGTTGTAGACGTTCCCGTTCTGCACCTCGGGTACCCGGCAGCCGATGGCTGTGGGAACAGAGTCCTTTTAATGTCCCAGCGTGAGCTGCACCCTGCACAGCCAGAGCCCCCTCCTGCCGCCAGTGCCGTGACCCGGCTGCTCTGACCGCACGGGACACCCGGCAGCCGGGAGCGAGGCACCCACACACCTTCACAGCGGGGCAGGGGCCGGCTCCAGAGCCCGGAGTCCGTGCAGGTGATGGAGGCGTTCCCGAGCAGCTGAAAGCCCTCGCTGCAGCTGTAGGACACGGTCACTCCCCGGGGAAAGCTGGCCCAGGAGTGGCCGCTGTGCAGCCCATTGGCGATGCTCGGTGGCCGAGGACAGCTCAGCTCTGCAGAGGGAAGGGAACGGCCTGTGGCTCTGCTCTTTGCTGCTTTTGTGCTGCCAGGGTGATGTCCTGAATTCTGCTCTGTGTGCCATTTGCTGGATCGAGGCTTTAATTCACTAAAAGTGCAGCTGCGCCTGCCAGAAATTCCTGGCAGTGATGACAACCCCGACAGGACTGCAGGTGCATCACAGGATTTGGCAGGGAGCCACAATGACATGGAAGCAATGCATAATTATGATTACTTCCATTCCACAGTGAGGGTGAAATGCCCCACATCTGCCCAGAGAGTCAGAAATCCCCCCGGGATTCAGATCCTGCCATCTCACGGGGTTCTCTTCTCCCCATCTCTCTCGGAGCAGCAGCCAGGGCACCGCCATCCCCCCGTCCCATCGCACCGTGTTCCACCGGAGCTGTTTGTGTCTCTGCCAGCCGAGCTGGCGGCTCTGCTTGGAGCAGGGGAGCCGGGACAGATCCCTGCCGGCTTTGCCTTTCCCCCGAATGTGTGAGGACACAAGAGGGAGCTTTCACCCCGCTGGGATTCTCACCTTTCCTGCACTCTGGAGGAGGGGGGTCCCACCTGGATCCAGCTCCGCAGGTGCTGCTGCGGGAGCCTCGCAGAGCGTACCCCGGGCTGCAGGTGAAGGTCACCGTGTCCCATGTCCTGTAGGAATAGCGACGAGGGGACACCGTCCCGTGCTGGACACGTGGGAACGGGCACAGGGCAGCTGGCAAAGGGAGAGAAAGGAAATGTTCGCCTGCGCAGGTTCCTGCCGGGATGGTGTCGGTACAGCTGGGGTGGGGGTCCCTGGGGCCGCAGGACCCGCCCTGTGCCCCCGGGGGACCCCTCTGCCACCTTTGGTGACAAATCCCCGGCTCAGTCCAGGACTGACCCGGAGCACCCCAGGATCGGTGGTGCCAGGAGCACCCCAGGATCGGTGCTCCAGGGGCACCCCAGGATCGGTGCTCCAGGGGCACCCCAGGATCGGTACTGCCAGGGGCACCCCAGGATCGGTGGTGCCAGGAGCACCCCAGGATCGGTGGTGCCAGGAGCACCCCAGGATCGGCGCTGCCAGGGGCACCCCAGGATCGGTGGTGCCAGGAGCACCCCAGGATCGGTGGTGCCAGGGGCACAGGGCTGGGCCGGGGGCTGCTGGGGGTGCCCAGCCCGGCCTGGGGGTCCCGGCTGCGGCTCTGATGACCCCAGAGGGTCTCTGCCATCAGCAGGGGAGCTCGGAGGCTCCGCGATGCCGAGCTCCACCCGGGACCAGCGCAGGGCTCCCATTTCCCTCCGCTGGGATCAGCGAGGAGAGGAGCAGCGGTGAGGAGGAGGAGGAGGGATGTGGGAGGAAGGCCCCAGAGGAGCAGAGCTGCTGCTCTGCCTTACCTCGAGCCCCGGGCGCGGTGCTGAGGAGCAGAGCGGAGCTGCCCAGCAGGCAGAGGGTGAAGGTGGGCACCATCCCCGGCACTGCCGGCGGCTCCGGGGTGCAGGGCAGATATGGGCACCCCAGTTCCCCCCAGTTCCCCCCAGTTCCCCCCAGTGCCCCCGTGGGAGGAAGGAGACGCTGCTGGGGGACTTCCCAGGACTGTGGGACAGGAACTGTGGGCTCCCCGGCACATCCAGGCACAGCCAGCACCCCTGGGGAGGCTGCAGGTGCCTCAGGCTGCTGCTGCTGCTGTTTTTGGCAGGGGAGGACGTGGAAGGAGGGGTGGAAAAGGGCTGGGTGCAGGCAGAGGTGCTGGAGCTGTGCCCACGGTGCAGAGCATCCTCAGGGGAAGTGTCCCAGCTCTGTCCCATCTCAGGTGATGGTGGTGGCACCTGAGGGACGTGGCACAATTCACCTGCCCAGGCGGCAGAGTGGGGCATTCCCTCCTCCCATAAAAACCAGAGCAGCTGTGGACACCAATCCCTCTGATCCCACCCTGGGCTCATCCCTCACCACTGGCAGCAAAAATAAAGGCCCCAGACAGGACTTTTTGGTGAAGGAGCAGCCCCAGCAGCTCCAGCTCCTCACCTCACAAAGGTGACACTTTCTGAGCCTAAAACAGGCAGCGAGACACAAACTGCTTTCATCTCTTTTATTGACAGAGAGATTCCAATCCTTACAAATCCAACATTCACCCTTTGGAATTGAACTTGGTCATTTGCACTCAGATTATAAAGAAAAATTAGGTAGAATTTATTACAAATACAGTAAAAACTCTGCAATGGTAAATTTTGGTGAACACACCTGTAAATAATGTTTCTGCATTCCCAATTCCTTTCATTGGATTGTGGGGAGATAATTCCAAGCTGATCCCCAAATCACATGTTAAATCAATTGAAAAAAATCACTTTGGACTATGCAGTAGGAATAAATGTGCTGGGATTAAAAAAGCAAACCCAAACAGAACCCAGAGCTGCGAGGCTTAGGTTGTATTTAGTCCATTTAGTCTCTCACATGGCTTCCAGTAAGAGAGGAATAAAAATAACCAGCAAAGTGCTTGTTCTGCAAGGCTGTGACAGCTGGACAGGACAGTGCTCTGCTGGGGAGGGAGAACTCGGGGGTTTGTTTGGAACAAGGCTGATGTGTGGATGGAAATGGTGATTTGTGGGTTTCCCTCTTATTAAAGGCTCGTTCCTGCCAGCAGGAAGGCACTGGGGGAAATGGAGAAACCAAAGGTCTGTAGTAGACACATTTTGGATGGTTCCTGTTCCCAAGTGCACGTCATGGGAAGCTCCCAGATGGGTGATTTACCTCTGCAGCAGACAAAACCCCAAACCTCAATGTTTTGCTTTCCCAGCAGTTTAAAGTCTGAGTGAGTCAAGCTTAGCCAGTTTAAATTCACCGAACAGTGGTGTTTCCCTTCTAAACAGGAAATCTGCCAGTCTGAGCTCCATTTTCTGGCACCTCCTCAGCTCATCCAGTGATCCTTTAGCCAGGCTGAGTTATGGCCAGGGAAGGGCAGCAACGCCTCAGCGTAGCTTTTCCATCAGCCACACAAATCCAGGGCATCCAATCCTCCCTCAGCTCTCTCCTCTCTCAAACTGGCTCAGCTCAGGATGAAAACAAAGCTCCCAAATATATATATAAATATATATAAAAAAAAATATATAAAAAATATAAATATATATATATAAATATAATATATATATATTTATAATATATATTATATATATTATATATTATATATTGTACATTATATATTATATATTATATATTATATATTATATATTATATATTATATACTATATAATATATTATATATTATATAGTATATAGTATATAGTATATATTATATAGTATATATTACATTTATATATTATATTAATTATTTTAAAAATTATAATTAATTATTTAAAATTTTATTTTAATTATTTTAAATGAAATTAATCTAATTGATTAATTTATTATTTATTATTTATTATTTAATTTAATTAGTAATCAAATACAAAATTAACCCCAGAGCCAGGATTCCTTATTTTACATTCCTTTTATTTATAAAACAGTTTTACTATAAATACTGTAAATTTTGCACTTTCATCTGCACGCTAGGACAAGATTAAGATATCAGTTAAATAAAAAAGCAGTTTAAGAAGTACAAATAAATCTCACAAGATTGTGCAAAGGGGAAATTCTTTTCCCAGCTCAAAGAAACGTTTACTGACATTTTAACATCTCGCTTTAAGAGCTGCAAAAATACTTTGTTCATACAAAAATAAACAAAGAAGTGGGCATTAAAAGTGAGCATAAAAGTGTTTTTTCTGCTTCGTTGCCAGCTCAGGTGGAGTCGGAGTTTTGATTTCAGGTCCTTTTATTGCACTGAGAACCGAACGCTGCCAGCGCCAGGGATCGGGGCTGGAGCTCCCCTCCTTCCTCAGCTGCCGGGTTCATCCTGCAGAGGGAAACAGGAGGGGCTCAGGGGGAGCCCCTGGGCCTGGGGAGGGTTTGTGGAGCCCCCTCCCCTCCCCAGGGAGCTCGGGGTGTTTGGGGGGTCCCGTTGGGGTCCCACCTGCGGCCGCCGGGCGCGGGGGCTGCACAGGTGAGCGTGGCTGGGCACCGAGCACACGGGACAGATGTGGCAGCCGGGGCTCTGCACAGGGACCAGGTGGCTCAGGGTGTCCCCCCCGGGCAGGGGACACACGGGGCTGCTGCCTGTGTCCCCCTGGACAAGGGACAGCAGCTGCCAGTCCATGCAGGGAGGGCACACGGGGCGCTCTGGGCTGTGGGGAGAGAGGTGAAGGTGAGCCCTGACAGGACCTGCCCCTCTCCAAACCACCCTGCCCACGCTCCAGCACCCACAAAAGCTGCTTTCCTTCACAACTTCCCTTTTTAAATTGAAATAAGCAGTGATTTGAGAATGCAGAACTGCACCAGTTCCCCCAGGATTGGGGCTCACAGCCAGTGGCACAGGCACTCACAGGAATAAATGGAAAAACCCCGAAACAAATGCAGCAGCGAGGAGTTCACACTTGCTGAAGCCAAAGCAAGCAGATGCACATGCCAAACCGTGTTTATCTTGTTTGTCATAAGAATTTGACTGTTAAGGAAGCTTTGCTGGCCTGAGAGAGCACCAGCCTTGCATGGGCGAGGGTGAGGAGATAAATAAATAAACTGAGCAGTTTTACCTTATCACTGCTCTGGCCTAAAACCTCCTCACCATGAGCAAATGACCCACGGCCACAGGAGGGAAAAGCACTGGGCAGTGGTGAAAAGAGGCTCCCACTGCAGGGTTCTTAAAAGCAGAGCTCCAAAGAACACGAGGCCGAGCCAGGTGAGCACAGCTGAGGAGCACAGGCTGCTCCAGAGAAACCCACAGAAACCCCACTGTGTTTTTATTATCTGAATAAACCTCTCCCATTTTCACATCTCTGCTTGATGGCACCACACTCCCACCCTGACACAGGGCTAGGAGCAGCCAGCTCCCACCTATTCTTGTTTCAAGTGGAGCAGAGAGCTGGCAGTTTGGAGGGCACTGGGCACACACTGCAGTGCTGAGAGGAGCTGCCTGCCCTGGCCACACTCACCCCTTGTCCTGCCAGTCCCCCGGTGTCACAGCCCTGCTGCCACCCTGGCCAGTGTGGGCACGGAGCCAGCTCTCACAGGTGGGACAGATGTGCTCACTGTGGAGAAGAAGCACTGAGGATGTGCACTGAGAGCGTGGATCTGCCTTCCAGGCCACGTTCCTGGGGCTTGGAACAACCTGGGATAGTGGAAGGTGTCTCTGCCTATGGCAGGGGCTGGGAATGAGATGAGTTTTGAGGTCCCTTCCACCCCAAACCATTCTGGGATTCTCTGATAAACAGTTCTACCCTGATATGAAATTTGCTGATTTTTGTCCAGGCCCAGTGTGGCTTTTGGGTGTTTTTAGGTGGAAGACTGACCTTTGGTGGTCCCTGGGCTGCTCTGCCTCACTCCACCACGGAGCAGCTTCTTCTGAGCCATTTCCCCTCAGCACATCCCCAGCTTTGGCAGGAGAGCTGAACACAGAGAGAGCACAACCTGAGTGTGTGGCTTTCCAAAAACACCAGCTGCCCCACACAGCCACAGGTCCCTAAATATCAAATCCTTGCTCCTGCTAAAACAGGAACCACAGGAATTCCTGCTGCAAAACTCACTTTATCCACATAAAGATGCTCCCTCCCCCTTTGCCATTGTTTTCAGGGGTGTGTGGAGGGGAGCAGGAGCGAGCTCCTGTTGGGGGCTGTACCTGGTGCCTGCTGGGCTCTGCCTGTCCCCATCACCGACGCTGGGGACCGAGTAGGTGTGGGGTTTTTGGGGCTGGCAGCTCAGCCAGTCCTGGCAGACGGTGCAGCCGGGGCGTGTGGGCTCTGAGAGAGGGGCCAGGTCACTGTGGAGCTGCTCCTCACAGCTGGGGCACACGTGGCAGCTCCCTGAGTGGCTGTGGATGAGAGAGACGGGGGAAATCCATCCAGAGAGCAGCCAGCAAAGCCCAAACCCTCCCGTGAACACCCCCGGGACAGCAGCGTGTTCATCGTGCTGTGGGAAAGTCAAAACCTGCTCCAAGGTGTTCTGCACAGGTGAGCTCAGCAGCAGTGACACCCCTGGCTATTGGCAGAAATCTGGCACCGGTTTTTGGGCAGGTAAATGAGCAAACCTACCAAAAATAGGAATTCCAGGGCTTGGGCTGCTTCTTCTCATCTGTAACCTCCAGGTGCATGGCTGCATCCCTTCCCTTCATCTCACGCTTTTGTAAATTCACATTGTAAGAGCTGAAGAGACAGAAAGGAGGAAATTTATAGAATAAAAAGAAACTTAGCAACATGGAGAAATCCTGCTAACCATGCAAATATCCTGAAGGTACAGGGCTAGAAAAGAAAAATCCACTTATCCCCAGGGAAAGCCACAATTTACAAGGGACAATCACTCACTGCTTTTCACTCTCTTTCCGGCTCATGATGACCCCAGCAAGAAGTCCAAGGACTACTGGGGGAACTGACAAAGAAGGGAAAGGGAGAGTGAAATCAACCTTTGACTTCAGGTCTTTAACAGCAAACAGCTTTGGGGTAGGAAAATACATTTTGGATTTTAAGCTACTCACCAATGCAGCTTGGAATGAGGATGCTTGCTGGGGAGAAAAATAATGAAATGGATGTTAAAAATATGAAGCCCAAAATGTGATGCAATTACAGCAATTAACAGGACTTCTAAGTAATGGAGCTCTTACCCAGCCAGTAAGGATTCTCTTCTGAGGCTTTGGTTTGGTTTGTCTCTGCTGTGGTTTTAACTAGGAAGAGACAGAGGAAAAGCACTCAAAATGTTATTTTAGCTGGTGCTGAACCTGTACATAATATATAAAATAGTTCAGAGAGGAGTAAACATCCCATGGGCAGGTGACATTTGCAGCTCAGGTTGTGGCAGGGGCCTCTGTGCCCCTCCAGGCCTTAAGGACAGAGGGGATTCTGCTGTTCCACCTGGCTTTATTGCCTGGCTGTTGTTGGACACGCGACATAAATCCCTTCTCAGTTCCCTCCGCCAGCTCTGCAGTCACTGACACATTTCACACACTGTTCATTGCATTTCTGCCTGTTCCTCTTGAAGGGAAAATGTAAAACCATGTCTGGCTCTGCTCCCGGTGTTCCTCAGCAGAGCCTGGCACCTTGCGGAGCAGATGCTGCTCCCCTGGAAACGAACCCTATGGAATGCCTGTGCAGGATGGAATTATCAGCCCAGCAGGAGCAGAGTGCTGGGGAAGGGGGTGATGGTGAGGAGGGGATGATGGTGAGGAGGGGGTGATGGTGAGGAGGGGATGATTGTGAGGAGGGGATGATGGTGAGGAGGGGATGATGATGAGGAGGGGATGATGATGAGGAGGGGATGATGGTGAGGAGGGGATGATGGTGAGGAGGGGATGATGGTGAGGAGGGGATGATTGTGAGGAGGGGATGATGGTGAGGAGGGGATGATGGTGAGGAGGGGATGATTGTGAGGAGGGGATGATGGTGAGGAGGGGATGATTGTGAGGAGGGGATGATGGTGAGGAGGGGATGATGGTGAGGAGGGGATGATGGTGAGGAGGGGATGATGGTGAGGAGGGGATGATGCTCACCCCGGCAGGTGGGAGGGGCCCCGCTCCAGGCGCCGCTGTCCCCGCTGTCCGTGGTGCAGCGCAGGGTGTCCTGTCCCACCAGCTCCAGCCCTGGCTCACACGTGTAGGTTGTGATGGAGCCGAACACAAACTCCTGCGAGCTGTTCCCACTGTGCTGCCCGTGAGCAATGGCTGGAGGAGGGGGACACGAAATCACTGTGGGACACAGAGAAAGGAACTCAGGAGGTGACCCCTGGGATGCTCTCAGCAGCTTGGGGGGACGCTGTTCCTGTCAGGCCTTCACAGGCAGGAGGAACCGGTGATGTCCTGCCTTGTGACAGCAGCTCTCCCCTTGCAGAGATGCTGGCCTGACTTCACTTAGTGAAGCAAACCAAAAATTCAGTATTTCTGAGCTGGAATATTTGGTTGTTCCAGTCGAGCACTGCACAACTTCACTCACCCTGACAAGCTGGAAGAGGACTCCAGACAGCTTTGTCTCCCTGCAGGGAACACTTGATGGAAGGTGACGCTCCCTCCAATCTGTACCTGCGGGGCCAAAGGCACATCCCAAAATCCTCTTGTTGTCACCAACCAAGGCTGTGTCACCACAGAGGTGCTGAGGACTCTGAATGAGCAGAGCCCCATGTCCCAGTTTACACCCCAGTGACCCTGACCAGGCAACTGGGATGCAATGGGCAGTGGCTTCACACTCACCCACGGTCACAAACCACATTGGCTGTTGCTCCCAGCTCATGATCTTTTGCCATAACTTGGCCATGTTCTGGATTGGCTGGAATACCACAAGATTTCTCTAAAAAAGAGTAAGATTGTCCTTAGGACAATATGAGACTGAAAATGAAATGAAAAACCCCACAGACTCAGCTTTCATGGCAGTATGGCAATGTCAAATCAGGCATGATTTCATGTTAAATATAATTAGAAAAGAGCAATTTAAAAATACAGATGTGGCACTTGGAATAGAGCCTTGGAGAAAATGAAATGACGTGGAGACACTCACTCTGACACAGTTTAGGAACTTCTGTCCACGTTAAGTTGTCCAAACAGGTGCTGGTGGGGGGCTGGTCTGTGGTGTTTTCATGACTTTGCCGACAAATGTACCTCACCGTGGTATTAATGGCGTAAAAATTCTGCCTTTGATCTTCTGGTGATATCGAAGCAAATTTCACAACTGGTGGCCTGGGACAGCTGCCTGATCGGCACAGGGACAACCAAAATGTCCAGTTACACAGCAAAAATAACAGAGTTTTGCTTTCAACTGTAAATATAATTCTGAGCAAAAATAACAATATTTTGCTTTCAACTGTAAATGTAAATCTGAGGGATAATGCACGAGCCTCACTAAGAACATGGATACTCCAAACAGTGCCCTCCTCCCTGGCCACATCCACCGGGGAATTGTCTGAGGTGGGAAAGTGCAGCCACTTCTCACTGGAGAAGTTTCCAAATCCCCAAATCTCCCTCTGTGATTAACCCTTTGGTCACTCAGTGCTCTGCCCCTGCAGTCCTTCCCCTTTCCCATGTGCTTCCCAAGCCATTCCTCTCTTTTTTATCAACACTCAAGTGCCAGCCCATGGCGACAGCCTTGGTGGAGTGTAGGAAAAAAGGGCAGCAACAGAAGTGGCCCAACCACTTCATCCTGTGGGTGAGGAAAGCCCTGAGGCAGCGACTGCCAAAGCTGTGAGTGTTTCCACAAGCAGCCCACACCCTCCTCGTGTCAGAGAAAGGGAAACACTCACGGCCACAGAACTCTGGCAGGCTGGACCAGCGGGAGTTGCTCAGGCACTGGATGGTGTCGGAGAGAAACGGGCGCTTGGTGTAACCCGGGACACAGCTGAAGGTCACGGTGGAGCCCACACTGAAGCTCTGCTGCTCTTTGGTGTCCCCCTGGGGCTCGGCGTGGCTGATATTTGGCAGCGGCCCGCAGTCCCCTGTGGGAAAATAAACGGGGATTTAGCGGGGCTCCTTCTGCTGCTTTTGGACACAGAAAGGACACGCCCAGAGCCTGTGGGAAAGGGTGGCACAGGGAGCAGGGCACACACAGGGAGCACACGCAGGGACAGGGATGTGGGGCACAGACACGGAGCACACATTGCCATGGATAATGCACACTGCCATGGATAACGCACACTGCCATGGATAACGCACACTGCCATGGGTAACACACACTGCTGTGGATAACGCACACTGCCATGGATAACACACACTGCCATGGATAACACACACTGCTGTGGATAACACACACTGCTGTGGATAACGCACACTACTGTGGATAACACACACTGCCATGGATAACGCACACTGCTGTGGATAACACACACTGCCATGGATAACACACACTGCCATGGATAACACACACTGCCATGGATAACACACAGTGCCACAGATAACACACACTGCTGTGGATAACACACACTCCTGTGGATAACACACACTGCTGTGGATAACACACACTGCTGTGGATAATGCACACTGCCATGGATAACACACACTGCCATGGATAACACACACTGCCATGGATAACACACACTGCCATGGATAATGCACAGTGCCATGGATAACACACACTGCCATGGATAACACACACTGCCATGGATAACGCACACTGCCATGGATAACGCACACTGCCGTGGATAACACACACTGCTGTGGATAACGCACACTACTGTGGATAACACACACTGCTGTGGATAATGCACACTGCCATGGATAACACACACTGCCATGGATAACACACACTGCTGTGGATAACGCACACTGCCATGGATAACGCACACTCCTATGGATAACACACGGAGCACACACTGCTGTGGATAACGCACTTTCCCATGGAGAACCCTCCCGCACCCACGGAACACCCACCCCAGGGTGCCAGGCTCCCCGCCCACCCCACCCCTCCCCTCCCCAGGGGCTCACCCCACACCACAGGCAGCAGCAGCAGCAGCAGCAGCGGCAGGAGCGAGCAGCGGCAGCCGGAGCCCATCGCGGTTGCCCCGGCACTGTCCGGGCAGCGCAGCCACTCCCGCAGGGCCAGTTCGAGCTCCACGGAGCCCCCGCCCGCCCCTCCCGTCCAGCTCAAGCTCCGGGAAGGCTCTGACGAAATCCCGAGTGCGGTGGGAGCTGGGTTGGGTGTGGAACACCCGGGGTGAGCGGTGCCTGCTCCGCCAGTGAGCCCTGGCATCATCCCCTGACACCCCCTGCCTCAGCCTCGCCTTCTCAGCGTCACTCTGCGCCTCCCAGGAAAGGCTCCCCTCCCTCCAAAGCTGCCAAGTCCCGAAGGAAAAGACCCGAACCAGCAAGGGCAGGACGGGGAATGTCCCAGTCCGAGGAAGGGGCAGCCAGCAGCTGCCGACCTGCACCTTCCTGCTGCCCTTTGTTATCCAGGAAACAGCGATGATTCCACTGAGAAACTCAAACTTTTCCCTTTTACTTTTTGTTTTTATTTTTTAATTTCCACTTTATTTTCCTTTCCCGTACAATTTAAGCTCCAAACAGATGTTCCAAAGGCGTTTGCCCTGAGACGCAGAGGTGTTTTCCTAAGGGAGGAATCCAGCACCTTGGATAACGCATTCCTTTAGAGCATTTGTAAACACGGTGACAAATTCCATGGAGATACCCTGGCTCCACTTCTCCAGCTCACTGGCCTGAGGGGGATGATGGCTGCATAAGGCAAAAGGAATCTGTTAACAGGAAAAAAACCCTACCTTTGAATTCTGGGGAATTCTCCTGTATTAGCTCAGGGCAGTGACCTTGGCACGGGGCAGGAAGATGCTGAAAGGTTTTTGGCAAAGGTTCCTCATCCTGCCGAGCCCTCGCAGGGAGTGGTTCCCCACAGAACCAAGAGCTGCAGCTCGGTGAGATGCTCTGGCTCACGGGCTGAACACTTGAGCCAGGCTGTTTTCTGCTTCAGGAGAGAGCAGGAGACATCGGCACCCCGTGCCCGTGCCCAGGCTCAGCCCTGCCCCTGCTGCACCCACATTTCTGCCTTGTTTTCCCCAGGACCGAGCGGCAGCTGAGCCCCACGATAGCGGCTCTGTGCCCGCCCGGCCACCGAGGGCCCCCGGCTTTATCTGGCTCTGCCATCCCTCCCTGCAGCGCAGAAATCAGCCCGAGCAGCTGCCGGCAGCACAGGGGAGCAGCCTGAGCAGAGCTGCTGCAGGGCTGGGGCAGCGGGAGGTGTCCGGCAAAACCTGCCAGCAAAAACAGCGCTGGAGCTGCTGGAGCTGCTCCAGGATTTCCACAGAAACTCTGCCTCAGCTGCCAAAACCTCCTGGGGCTGAGCCCTGGCTCTGCCTGGGCCGAGACACAGCTCAGGGGCAGCAGGGCTCAGTCCTGGGGTGGCTGAGTTGGGTTAAGGGAGGTGTGACTCCAGCTGCCTTTTCCACAACACTTCCCAGAAACACAGCCCTGCATGGGTTTGATTTCCTCTTTTACTGCTTTTTAAAATAAATATATAACCCACTTTAACTTGCCATGGATGGCATTTAGAAAATGGATGTTGAGAGTGATAGAGACTGAACGTGGAAGCTGAGCATTGCCAGGATATACCTTAAAGCTGATTGCTTCTTGGAAAAGAGGATGAAATACAAAGAGAAAACAGCAGGGAATTGAATTCACACACTGCCCTTTATAAACAATTACCATTTATCACTAAATAGAAATAAAAACCCAGAAAGGCTTTGGGAGTTTCAGCTCTTTACAGGACAAAATTGGTGTAGACAGCTGAAAGAACACACATGACTTTCCCCGTCCCTCTGTTGCAGGGTGGATATTTAGGAGTTGGAGATCTGCAGGGTGGGGAGGATATTCAGGAGTTGTAATTCTGTGTCTGTGCGTGGTTGATGTGCTCACAGCAGGACTGAGCTGCCTCCCTCCCTCTGGAAAGCAGAAGTGGCTCCTTTACCGTAGGAGATCAGAGGTGCCCGGCCCACACATGGCTTTATCTTCTGGGGTAGAAACAAAACTTTGAGGAGCTTTGGGCTGGTACAAAAAGCAGATTTTGCCAAAGAAAGGGCTTAAACCCCTCAAGATATAAAGATCAAACAATGTAAGACCCGAAGTACCTTGGTTTCCAAAAAGAAATGAGCTTAAACTCTACAGGACAGGGAAGTCCGTGCTTTGCTTTTCAGCCCCGCCAGCAGCTGGATCCACAGCTGGATCCGCTGCAGCCAGGAATTCCTGGGAAGTTACGGGAGCAGCTCAGCTCCCCAGGGAGGCCGGGGCTGTGTTTAGGGTTTGTTGTGGTGTTTCCCGAGAGCAGAAAACCTGCGGCCCTGGAAACACAGCATCAGGCTGGGCGGGGCAAAACCGGGCTGTGGAGCAACTTCTGCGGGAGCTCTGGGGATTTCTGGGACAACGCAGGCTCGGAAATTCTGGTGGGATCAGCAGGAATCACAGCTGGAGTGGGGATGCTGGAAGGAAATCCTGAAAGGAAAACCCAGATGGGAGGAGCAGATATGGAAACCTGCCAGTGCTTGCAGGAGTAATTTTCAATCCATTTCTTGGAACGCTGAAACATCATCATTAAAAAATTACATTTTATAGGTGGGACAGACCTGATTTAGGTCATCTTTTATCTTAAAGCAAGGTGTTAGAGTCCTGAGAAGTGTGGCCAGTGCATGGGGCACTTTTGGAACAGATCAGGAGCGGTAAAAGATTTTCTGGTTTTGATCCAAAAGACAAAACTCAGCTGGACCTTGACACCAGAGAAAAACCTTCCACCATCCCCCAGTTGGGTGTTGAGACCCTCCAGTGGGGGCTGTGACTTCCCCACCTACAGTGACACAATTGTGGGTGCCAGCAGTGCCCACAAAGCCAACACTCACCCTTTTCACGGATAAAATCCTCCTTTGCAGAGGGTGGGGAATTTGGAAGACCAGAATTTCCACCATGTCCAGCTTCTCCTGGCTGTGCACCACCTCCCTGTGTGCAACAAGGTTGGCATCAGCACTTCAGGGTAAAACATTCTCTCTTGCTTTTCAAAATGCCCAAAAAATGAGTTAAAAAAAACCAAAACAAACTGTGATAATGTGAGGGCAAGGAAATAATCGATAAATTAAAACATATTCCAGACAAAGAAAAGCTTTTTAAGATAACAGGAGGTCAGTGCAGTCAAAGCTGAGCTGTGAACCAGATGCCCCAACCAGCAAAAAAATATAAATTAAACAGAGGAAACTTAAAGAAGAAAAGAACATGAGGAAAAACCCACTCACTTCCACAAAATGATGGAAATTTGGATCGTTTTAACTTCTGAAAGCAGCCAGGTGGGGGAAGGATCCCCAGGAGCTTCGGAGGACACGTGGCTTCTTTGCTGGCCCCAGAATAGGATTTTGGGGATTTGTACAAAGGCAGAACAAATCTGAACCCTGAGGCAGCCCAGTTCCTGCTCACTGCAGAGAAACGTGGGGGAAAAATGAAAACTCTGAGTTTTAGGGATGGGAGGAAGCAGGAATCCCAGTGATGCCCCTCCAGGACTGACCTGGTTTCCTGAAGGAAGATGGGGAGGAGGAGATGGTGTTTTGGAGCGCGTTTTTATAGAGGCTGAGCTTCATCTCCCACCTGAGACCCTTCCTGGAGGGCTGGATTCCATTTCCCTGGGGAGCTGAGGAACAGAAACTCACGGGGTGAAATTCATCGGGTGCCTTTGGTGGAAGGGCGATAAAGGAGAAAAATAAAAGGGATTTGGTTCAAGGTGGAGTCATTTCAACTCACTTTTGGGAGGAGCTCTGCTCTCCGTGCCTTTTGCTCCAAGTTTGACAGCTGAGCTTCTCTCTAGGGAACAGAGAGGGATCATTGCTCGGAGCACTCTGCTCCAGCGCTGCCTTTTCCCCTCAAAAATTTCCTTATTACTTATATTTGACCCCTCCTGCACTTCAGAACAGCAATATTTTATGCTGGTTTGTCCTAAATACCAAACTCATAATAAATAGTAAATAGTAAATGATAAATAGTAAATAGTAAATAGTAAATAATAAATAATAAATAATAAATAATAAATAATAAATAATAGATAATAAATAATAAATAACAAATAATAAATAATAAATAATAAATAATAAATAGTAAACAATAAATAGTAAATAGTAAATAATAAATAATAAATAATAAATAATAGATCATAAATAATAAATAACAAATAATAAATAATAAATAGTAAACAATAAATAGTAAATAATAAATAATAATCAATAAATAGTAAATAGTACATAATAAAGAATAAACGGTAAATAGTAAATAATAAATAGTAAATAGTAAATAATAAATAGTAAATAGTTAATAGTTAATAGTAAATAATAAAGAATGAATTGTAAATAATGAATGAATAGCAAATAGTAAATAGTTAATACTAAATAGTAACAAAATAGTAATGAATAATGAATAATTAATAATTAATAGTAAATAACAAATGATAAATAATACATAATAAATAACAAATAATTATTAATAAATAATAAATAATAAATAATTGATAAATAAGAAATAACAACAAAAAATAATATATAATAAATAATATATAATAAATAATAAATAATAAATAATAAATTATAAATAACAAATAACAAATAATAAATAATAAATAATATATAATGAATAATTAATAATTAATAATAAATAATAAATAATAAATAACAAATAACAAATAACAAATAACAAATAACAAATAACAAATAATAAATATTGGTATCAAACACTGCACTCGGATGAAACCACCTTTGCACTCGGGCACGGCCCCGCTCCAGACCCCGCTGGTTCTGTCCCTGCTCCGACAATGGATGCTCCCATTCCCGAGCAGCTGGAACTCGGGGTCACAGCTGTAGCTCACCGTGGAGTTATAGGCAAAAATTTCAACGCCTTCCCCATCGTGTCTGCCGTGGCTGATTGGAGGAGGTGGAGAGCAGGTAATTACTGCAGGAGAGAAGGACAATGTGTTGGCTAAAGCTTTAATAAAATATATCAAATTTGAGTCTTCCTGAGGCTCTTGCGGATAAACTTTGGGCAGTGAAGGTGACCAGCACTGGATGGGTGAAGCTGCCTGTCCCAGTTGCCTCTCGTTTGGCCCCAAAGTTTCTCTTCCCACACCTTTCTCCCTCTCCCAGCACGGCCACAGCAAATAAACAGCAATTTTCCATGCTCAGGATTCCTGGAAATCTCACCTCATCACCTTCAGTCATGACAGAAATGTTGATTTTGTGGGAGCAAAGCTGCTGAAATGGCATCAGCAGCAGAATGGGAATTTCTCAGCTGTTGGGGACAGCTCAGCCACAGAGCATCAACAAAAACAATCCCAAGAGAGGTTTGGGCTGGAATTGGAATGCAGGATCTGCTGGAGTGAAGTAGAAAGGTTTAATCTCACAATTAAAGATGAATCTCACATTCACAAGTTGGAAGTTCGCTCCATTCAACATCGTTTCCTTTCAGCTGGCACTGGATGAAATTATTCCCGACTAATTTGTACCTAAAATACACGAGAGAAAACCACTGTAACTGTCCAAAACCTGGCAATATTTCCCACCACGGCCAGGAGTGTAGGAAAGGACGTTCCAAACAAGCAGTGATGCTGTTTAACAGGAGAGCTCCTGCCAGGGTCTGTGCTCATCTCTTTGAGGTGATTCCCTGCTCTGACTCTGCATTTCCCACGGCAGGGAAGGGAGAATTTGGATCTCTCTGGGAAGGGCAGGCAGGGCTGAGCTGAGGGCTGCATTCCCACACGGATTTGCTGAATCAGGGACTCAATTCCTGCCTGCTCCTGGCCCACAGCAGTGCTGGGACTGGCTCTGTCCCCACCCAGGGCCTTTCCCACGCTGCTGTCCCCTCGGCGATGAGGTGACGAGGGACAGGCTCAGTGCTGAGCACACACAGCACCTCCAAAGGCTGGGCTCAGCTCTGGCTGCTGCTCACCGGGGTCACTGATGGGCTCCCCAGTGTCCCCCAGTGTCCCCCAGTGTCCCCCAGTGCCACCTCCTGCCCAACACCTGCTTTGGGGTGTCAGGTGCACCCGTTTTGCTGAAGCTTTGTCAGAAAACCGGGTGGCAGCACGTTGCTGGGGCACCTCCTCAGCTGATAAAATGCTTTCCCCAGAGATCTTGCACAGTTCCCATCCCTGCAAGTGTCCAAGGCCAGGTTGGACGGGGCCTGGAGCCACCTGGGACAGGGGGAGGTGTCCCTGTCCATGGCACTGGATGGATTTTAGGGTCTATTCCAACCCAAACCTGTCTGGGATTCTGGGATTTGGGTGGAGCCTCCATGTACAGCAGAGGGGCAGCAGGGATCCACATTTAATTCAAGTGTTTTCTGCCCTGGCTGGAAGCTCATGGATCTTGTTCTGGCAGCTGACACCTTCCCCATTCTGTGCAAAAGCCCTCTGGACATGGTGGATGATTTCTGATCTAAGTTACAGGAGCAGCATCATCCCTCCACCCTGCTGTGGATTTCCAAAGTTTAGCTGCAGCCCAGCAGGGCGGGACACGCTGTCCTCTCCTCCAGTCACATCCCGAGGGACAGGGAAACCCCCTCTGTTAAACGTGGACAAGCACAAGCCAGGTGATGCCAGCTGATTCCTGCAGGGAGGGAGGGAGGGAGGAACAGCAGCTGGAGACACAAATTCCTGTCCTGTGCATCTGACTGAAAGCAGGCAGCAGCCATGAGTCAGCTCCTGACTGTGGAAATTGTGCTTCACTGCACTTTCCCAGCTGGATTTTAAAAATTCCACTGTAAAACCCTGTTTTGTTCAATATATCTCAACTATTTTAAGCTGAAATATTTTAAATAACTTGTATGGAAGTCTAGAGTGATCAGCTGAGAGTACAACTGCTCTGGTTGGGATGGACACTTGGAGCTCCTCTGGGTGGCTCTTGGAGGAAGAGGTGGCCCTGAATGCTGGCCCTGGTGTCCTCCCTGCAGCTCTGTGCCACCCTGGAGCTGTGTGTGTGCCACCCTGGAGCTGTGTCCCACCCTGGAGCTGTGTGCCACCCTGGAGCTGTATGTGTGCCACCCTGGAGCTGTGTGTGTGCCACCCTGGAGCTCTGTGTGTGCCACCCTGGAGCTGTGTGTGCCACCCTGGAGCTGTGTGCCAGCACTCACCCATCCTCACAGGACACATCCACTCGTGCTCCCAGCTCCAGGGCCGTGAGGGGCCCCGTCCTCACCCCAGGCAGCGCTCCCAGGGCACCACAGGACCTCCCTGGGGGACACAAAAAAGGCTGAATGAGACCTGGGACTCAGGCTTGGAGGGTTTTCCCAAAGGTTCCAGAGCATTTTATTCCGTGGGCATCACAGCTGGGCTGGCAGGAGCCAGGCTCAGCTGTGGGGGAATGGGGGGATCCCAAAATGCTCCAGATTCACAGAGGGGTTTCCACAGCAGTGGATTGGGTACTCGACTGTGAAAAACCATTCCTGTCACATCACCAGCCCTGACATTCCATGGGTGTCACCAAGAGAATGTTTGGCCTCTGTGTTGAAGTTCAGTGCTAGAACAGCAAATTGGGATTTGTCCCCTGAGTGTGCCGTGTCCCACTGGAAATCCTTCAGGACCATAAAAAGGTTGGAAAAGACCTCTAAGATCACCGAGTCCAACATTCCCAAGCATGAAAATCAAAGCAGACCAGCAGAAAAAAACAAAAAACAAATAAAAAGCATCACTGAAACTCCTGCTGTTCAATCTCAGGTAGGAAAGACAAGGAATATCCACCCGATTTTGTGTTAAAAGAGCTGCTGGATGATGATGACCAGGCTGCATTTCGGGATTCAGGCTGGGAGCAGCCAGGGATGATTTTTGGGGCAGCAGCAATACTCACTCCTGCACAGCTCAGGGGGCTGTGACCACGTCAGGTTCTCGAGACAGGTGCTGGAGGGGGAACTCTCCGAGGTGTTCTCGTAGCCGGGCCGGCAGACGTAGCTCACGTTGGTGCCAACAGGGAAGAAATTCCTGGTCTCATCCTCCTTGGACAGGGCAGCAAACCTCAGCCGAGTTGGGGCAGAGCAGCTCCCTGCAGCCAAGGAAAGCTGCCCTGACAGAGCTGCCCACCAGGACAGGGCCAAATACTCCCCGGGACCATGGGAACGCTTCTGGAGGGCTCCTGGTGCTCGTGGCAGGTTAATTCGGGCTCCTTGCAGGGCTGACAACCTTCTGCAGGCACCAGAGTGGGGATGGAGGGGTGCAGGAGCTCGGGGAAGGGGTTAGCAGGACATGGGGAGCACATTCACAGGCTGGGGGGCACGGGACTGACCCCTGTCCTGTCCCAGGACAGTTTTTCCCTGACTGACCCCTGTCCCAGCCCCTGTGGCCACCAGCAGCTCTGAGGGGCAGCAGTGCAGGGCAGCGGGTTTGTCCCCAGGACAGGGACAGCACAGAGGGTTTGTCCCCGGGACAAGGACAGTGGGTTTGTCCCCAGGAAAGGGACAGGAACAGGGACAGGGACAGTGGGTTTGTCCCCAGGACAGGGACAGTGGGTTTGTCCCCAGGACAGGGACAGTGGGTTTGTCCCCAGGACAGGGGTGTTAGCCCGGGGCCATGCTGCAGATAAAAAGGATGAATTATTTACGGCCGCAGGGCTCCGGCAGCCTGGACCAGATGTTGCCGGGCAGGCATTCCGAGGTGTCCGGCAGCCCCGGGATCCTGCGGGCTCCCTCGGCGCAGGTGAAAGTCACCCTGGAGCCCACCGGGAAGCTGCTGGAGCTGCTGGAGGGCCTGGAGTGGCTCATGGCAGGAGGCGGCCCGCAGTCACCTGTGGCAGGAGAAGGTGCCTCAGGTGAGGAAGCAGAGCGGGGCTGGGATGGCCCAGGGCTCCCCTGGGATGGGCTCCAGCCAGGGCTGGGTCAGGGACAGCACCGAGCCACGGCTCAGTCCCCGGGCTGGGGGTGGCATCGCCAGCCCAGCCCCTGAGCAGCCAGCTGGGATCCGGGCAGGTGCCCCTGGTCCTTCCCACGGCCCCGTACTCACCACGAGCAGCAGCGATGCTGAGGAGCCCCAGCAGGGCCAGGAGCAGCACAGGGTGGCCAGAGCCCGTCCTGCAGCTCTGGGGATCAGGGTGTCCCCCCTGTCCTGCTGCTCCAGCCCTCATTGCAGCAATTCCTGCGCTCCTCGCTCCAGCCCCGCTGCCTCCAGGGCTGTGTCAGGGCTGGGAGGGGATGCACTGCGGGCTCCACCAAGCCTCTGGAGCCATGGAAACCTTCCCAGGACACCCACGGAGCTGAAATCTCCGTCAGGAACACGGAGAGCAGCCAGGGTGGGGACAACTGTCACTCCCAGGCTCGGGGAGATCCTCCTGGTCCTCCTGCCCCGTCAGGCTGGCAGGGAGCAAGGACCAACACAGTTTTTCCAAAACTACACTCCCAGAGAAGAAAAGACCCCGTTCCAGCCCCAAGCAGTCTCCAGGGTAGGAAAACACCTCCTCAGTTATTTGTTGGCAGGTAACACACCACGGATCTGCTGTCAGCAGAGGCAGTGAAGCAAATAAAAGCATTTTCCTTCTCTTTTGCTGTTCTTTCATTGTCTGACTCACTGGTAATGAGGAACGGGTGTGAGCAGCGACATCTGCGTCCTGTCCTCGTTCACCCTGACATCAGCCAGGGCTGCTCGAACACCCTCAGGCTGTGAACACCCAGGTTTTGTTCACACTTTGTGGGTGTCAAGCCCTGCAGAGGGAGATGAAGCCCTGTCTGCAGTCCCAGGTGAGCTCAGGGTGGAGGGGACCCAGGTGTCACCCCAGGATGGGGAGCAGCTCTGGCAGCACCTCTTGGTGCAGAGCTCCTCACCTGCAGCTGCAGAGCACGGGATGCACCCCAAAGCACCTTTTCTGTGCAAAATCAGACACCCCCAATTCCCTGGCTGTTGTGTGGGCTCTGGTACCAAACAAAGCGATTTTAATAACTTCTAAAAGCACACATCTGGCAGTGATGCTCGTGCAGGGGGTGAAGGCTTCTGCTTCTCCCACCCCCTCTCCCCGAGCAGCCCAGGACTCACCCGGCTGCCAGGGCTCAGCTTTCCCCCAGAACCACTGGATCCCACTGGAATCCTGCCCAATTTACAGCCAACATGACAGCTCCCACCTCCCCCCCTGGATAAACCCCCAGGAATCACCACAGCACCAGAGCCACGGGGTCAGATCAGCATTTATGAGGAACAGGAATGCGCTGCCCGATTCTCTGCTCTTCCCAGCACCTGTCCTTGGCATTTGCTCACCAGAAATGGGGATGTGGAAGATGCCACCAGCTCGGATATCAGGAACCTGTTCCTAGCCAGGCTCACACTGGAACTCCACCTGCTGCCCGAAGGTGTAGGAGGCTCTCCTGGGGCTGGTCTCTCTCCCGTGGGGGATGACCGGGCTGGGACACTGCACCTCTGGGGAACAGCAGCATCGGAGAGGAGAGATTTGCACCGAGGGATCCCCAGCGCTGCGGCTTCACCGAGCCAGGACACTCTGAGCAGAGCTGGCGGGCTCGGGGATGGGGATTACAGGCTAACAATCATTTCTCCATTTCTCCTAAAATGCAGAAAGATGTGAGAACCCCGCGATCAGCCAGAAACTGCTGAGGGGATGGCCCTGCGTCCCTGAATCCTCCTTGGAGCCGCTAAATAACCAAGGGGAGCTGAAGCTTTTCCTTTCCAGCTGCGCCACCCTTTGAGCAGCAAAATTACTGCCAGGGAGAGCCGGAGAAATCCCGCTGGATTTGGGAAAGCGAAGGAAGCGATGGAATCACTCTAGCACAGCCGGGGCACCGAGGACCACGTGAAGTTCTGGAGATAGATGATGGTTGGGGACACGCCGGGGATCGGGGAGAAGCCGAGCCTGCAGGAGTAACTCACGGTGCTCCCAACCGGGAACTCCCGGCGGGGCTGGAGATCGGCGAATTCCACAGGGTGGGGACACTGACCACGTTCATGCCTGTTTGTGCCACCAAAATTCACTTTCCACTCCGTTCCTCCCTGCCTGTGCCCTGCCAGCGTGGCAAACGGATCGAAATGTGAAGCTTTAAAAGGCATAAAGTGATCTGCAAACTGAACCTAAAAATTAACTCACAACTCATCGATTCCTCATGTGACCTAACCTGTGGCCAATTGATAAATTTTGTCCTGGCCACTTCAGCATTAGCACAAATGACAAAGTGATAAAAAATCCTCAGCCAGCATCATGATCCAACACACAGAGGATGCTTCTTGCAATGCCAGTGGCACCAGTCAGCTGTAGGTGGCGATTTTTAGCTCCTTTTCAAGTTTCTGGATCTCCAGGTAGAGTTTCTGGACTTCCAGAAGGGTTTTCAGTTCTGACAGAGGAATTCCACACTGGAAAGCTGCTTTGTTTCGAAGAATCCTCTCACACACATCACACTTCTTCTTTAAAACAACCAAAACAAAGGCAGAGTGAGAGTCCAGTGAGGGGTGACAGAGAAACCGCACCCGTGAAGCTGGAGCAAATGGCTATAAATGGGGAAAAAACAGGAAAAATGGGGCAAGAAACAGGAAAATGGGCCAAGAAACAGGAAAATGGGGCAGCTGGTGGTACTTACACCCGTATGTGGGGACATCCAGGTGCCATCAGCTGAACAAATGGTTTTGGGAGCTGTCCCTAAGTGTTTTTGAGGGGTTTTAGTAAATTCTTTCCAAGTGGGAACGCATTGCCGTGACAGGAGATTTGAGTCGGGCTTGTTGCGAAATGTGGGATAAATCATAAACATATAAATATATCAATTATCTCAAATCAGGATGTTCTTTGAGGTCAGGTCTTTGTCCACTTTCGAGCCTAATCATCAAGAAAAGAGAGTTAATCAGTGGAGCAGGCATAGATTCATCCCTGGCTCAAGGACATCCCAAAATGAACGAGCTCCAGGGATAACTCAGGATGGCGATGGAGACTTTGCCAACTTGGCAGAATCCTCGCAGTCCCTGTGTCCTGTGGAACCCCAGAACGGTTTGGGATGGACAGGACCATGAATCTCATCTCGTTCCACCTCCTCGGGATCCAGATGTGCAGGGGAGGCGGGATGGGGGTGGGCGGATCCAGATGTTGCCCCGCCTCCGCACTACAACTCCCACAATGCTCCGCGCTTGGCTCCACCCGCACTACAACTCCCACAATGCCCCGCGCTTCCCGCCCACCGCCCCTCCGCATCTGGCGCATGCGCACAGCTCCATATGGCTCCAAGATGGCTGACACAGCGTCCGGCGGTTCCGGCACGGTAACGGCACCAAATCCCCGGGGCGCGGGGCCGTGAGGGCGGGTCCCGGGCGGGGTCGGGCGGGGCGGCACCGCTCGATCCCTGCGGGGCGCGGAGGAGGCCCCGGCCAGGCCCCGGAGCGCGGAGGCGGCGGGTGGAGAGACGGAGGCGCTGATTGGCTGGAGGGCCTGCGGGGAGGCGGGGCTTGATTGGCTGAGTTTGGGGCGCTCGGATTGGCTGGAGGGGAGCGGGGCGGGGCGTGAGGGGGCGGGTCCTTAAAGGGGCCGCGTTCCAAAAGGGTCAGTGGAGGTTCTATAAGGACAGGTGTGTACATCTATATGTATATTCACATAAATACACATATAAATGTAAATATAAATATAAATATAAATATGAATATAAATATAAGTATAAATATAAGTATAAATATAAATATACACATGCGTGTGCCCATGTGGGTATGTGTGTATAGGATGCACGTGTGTGTGTGTGTGTACCCATGTTCCTGCTCTGTGACCCTTCCCAATCCCTGCTCCCAGGCCATTCCACCAGCTCCCACACCCTGCTCCCTGCCTCATCCCATCCCATCCCATGGATCACATCCAATGGATCTCCTCCCATCCTATGGATCACATCCAATGGATCCCATCCCATCCTATCCCATGGATCACATCCAATGGATCCCATCCCATCCCATCCCATCCCATGGATCCCATCCCATCCCTCTCCCATGTCCCTTCCAGCCGCTCTGGGGCTGGCCCTGTTTGCTCACCTCTCCTGGCGGTACAAACACGTCTCTCCCCATCTCCTAACGCCCCATTCCCGGAATTCCAGCGGGCGGGCAGCAAGCAGGCGGGCACCCCTGCGGACAATTACCACCTGGCCCGGCGCAGGACGCTGCAGGTGGTGGTCAGCTCGCTGCTGACTGAGGCCGGCTTCGAGAGCGCCGAGAAAGCCGCGGTGGAGACGCTCACCGAGATGATCCAGAGCTGTGAGTGCCCCCGAGGGCTCATCCAGGGATTCCCCCCCCATTCCAGAGGGGTTTGATCCCGGTTTTGTTGTTAAGGGCGGTGTTAAAAGGAAGAGGGTTGGGTTGGTGGCTGGAGCACAGCGCTGATTTCTGTGGGTTTATCCCAGCTCAGAAATCCTTATGTTTTTTTTATTCAGTGATTGCTCATTAGGTGCTCCCAGCAGCTCCACATATTGCTGGATTAAAGAGAAATAACGAAATTCCAGAGAAAGAACAAAATTCCAGATATTTCCTTTGTGAAGTCCCTCTTGGAGCAGCTCTGCTCCTTCCCCTGTGGGTGTTGATGAAAACCTCACCTCCAGATTGTTTTAAAAGCAATAAATTATAATTTCTGGGCTTATTTTTCATGTTTTAGATGCAGATTTGCCTTTTGCCTCAGTGACAAACACTGATTCTTTATTCCTTAGCATCCCCATGCTTTAATTTTAAACCCCACATCCTGCAAAGTGCCCCATTCCAGGGGCTGGTTTTCATTCCTTGTTAAATTTGTTCAAAATTCCCATCCCTGTATCTGACACAGCCGTGGCCAATGTGAGAATGAAATCCATGGTGGTTTTATCCTGCAGATATTTCGGAAATTGGGAGGAGTGCCAAGTCCTACTGCGAGCACACGGCCAGGACCCAGCCCACGCTCTCGGACATCGTGGTGACCCTCGTGGAAATGGGTCAGCAGCTCTCTCTTCCCACTCTTTCCACCTTTGGATTGGGAAATCTGCCCCCAAAATCTGGGATTTGGGTGGTGCCCGCTGCTGTGGGCATGCACAGCTCGTGGTTTTCCATGATCCTTCCCATTATCTGCTCCCAGACCCTTCCCAGTTCAGAATCCCTGGCCCATCCCATTCTTGTTTTACTTGGAAAAATTCTGGAGAGAGGGGAATTTTGACAGGATGAACTCCTGGAGTGATTCCTGTTCTCTTTTGTGTTCCAGGATTCAATGTGGAAACTCTTCCTGCCTATGCCAAGCGTTCCCAGAGGATGGTGATCACTGCCCGTACGTGGGGAGCCTCTCCTGCTGTGCTGGGAGCTGGGAGTCACCTGGAATTCCTCTCTGCTGCCTTTCAGAGAGCTCCTGATGAGCTTTCTGTGGGATAATCCCAGGAATTCCAGGAATTGGGGGCTCCTGTAGTGGCACCACCGGAGGTGAAGGGACCTCGGTCACTCAGGAGAAGCCTCAGGGTGGTTTTGTTTGCAGGACAGGGGGGTCAAAGGATCCTTTTCCCCTCTGGGATGCCAATCCCAAGGTCATGGGATGTGCTCCGTGCCTTGGATGGGGTCAGGGAGGGGGTCACAGCTTTGGGGGGATGCTGGGCAGGAGGATTCCCACATTTTCCCTGATTCCCACGTTTTCCCACTGCAGCTCCGGTGACAAACCAACCCGTGACCCCCAAAGCCCTGACAGCTGGGCAGAACAAGCCCCATCCACCCCACATTCCCGGCCATTTCCCGGAGTTCCCAGATCCTCACACGTACATCAAGACCCCAGTGAGTGAAAACATTTTTATTGTTTGGGATCTGTTTGAAGTCCAGGAGTGGTGTTTCTTTACAGCAGTGCTGGTGCTATTTATCCAAATAATTATCCTAATTATTGTTTTTCCTGGCTTTGAATATTCCTTGTTTGTGGATTATGGACATCCATTGGGATGGGATCCTTCCCATTACCTGCTCCCAGACTCTTCCCAGTTCGGGATCCCTGGTCCCTCCCATTATCCACTCCCTGCTCTATCCCATTACCTGCATCCAGAGCATTCCCAGTTCAGGATCCCTGGTCCCTCCCAGCACAGAATCCCTGGATTTCTGCCTGCTGGACACCTGTGGATCCTGAAGAGCAGAGCCTGCAGCTCCTTCACCCCTGTGAGGTTTGGAAGTGGAGCTGCTCCATCCCTTTCCTTCCCTTCCAGACCTACCGGGAGCCGGTGTCCGACTACCAGGTGCTGCGGGAAAAGGCGGCTTCCCAGCGGAGGGACGTGGAAAGGGCCCTCACACGCTTCATGGCCAAGACAGGAGAGACCCAGAGCCTCTTCAAGGATGATGTCAGCACATTCCCACGTCAGTGATTTTCATTTTGCATCCCTTTAGGGTTTGGGGAGCTAAAATGGGGAGGAAAAGCAGAAAGCAGCTCCTAAACTCCCCAAGGCTCCCTTTTTTTCTCATGATGGAGAAAGCCTAAATCCAAATCTCATCCCAATGCTGATCCACCCCTGTGACCTCACCAAGGAATTTCTTCTCCCTGACATTTTCCTGCTGCTGGAAATTTTCCTGTCTCTCTGTGTGATGAGAATTCCTACTTTCCCAAGGCTCACTGGCAGCACAGCTTCATTTAAGAGGAACCCAACTTCCCAGATAATTGGGCTTTTGTGGTGGAGCTCAGGAAGGAATTTCTGTGTTGGAACATTGCTGTGTTCTTGGCTGGAAACGTAAAGAGATTCAGAAAATTGGGGAGTAGAGATCTTTGAGGGATCAGGATTTCCTTCCTGATCCTTGGGAACAGCAGGAAATGTGTCCAAGCACAGAACCAGCGAATTGTTTGATCTCTGTAACTTTGTCCTTAACTTCTGAGGGAAGGGATTCCTCCCAGCTTCCTGACTGTGTCTCCTCTTTTCCCTGATCCCAGTGATTGCTGCCAGGCCTTTCACTGTGCCCTACCTGACAGCTCTGCTCCCCTCCGAGCTGGAAATGCAGCAGATGGAGGAGACGGATTCCTCGGAGCAGGACGAGCAGACGGACACCGAGAACCTCCCGCTGCACATGAGCACGGTAGGGCCACCCTGGGGGGCTCCTGGGGGCCATTCCTGCAGCTTGGAATGCTGGCTCTGCCTCCTGGGAAATGGGAAATGGAGCTGAACATTGTCCTGCTTCTTCAGCTCCCTGCAGAGTTCAGTGCAGAACGAGGCTGGAGCGGGAGCTTTCAGTAAATCCTGAATTTCAGAGGCTTCTCCTTGGATCCCACAGTTTCCCAAGGGATTTTCCTGTCTTAAAAACCAGGAGGCCTGGCCTTCAGTGCAGCTCCTTGTGTGCTTGGCTGCTGATTATCCCTCCTGCCCACAGGTTCTGGGGTTTGAACTCAGAATCCTGGAATGATTTGGGGTGGGAGGGACCATAAAAATCTTGTCCCATGGGCAGGGACACCTTCCCCTATCCCAGCTTGTTCCAGCCCAGCCTCAGACACTTCCAGGGATGAAGCAGCCATGGATCCTGTGGGCAGAAGGATTTCTAAGCCTGACTTTGTTTTTTTCTTGTTGTTTTTGGCTGTGCCAGGACGATGCAGGACCTGAGAAGGAGAACACCTCAGTGCTGCAGCAGAACAGCTCCCTGGCAGGCAGCAGGAACGGGGAGGAGAACGTGATCGACAATCCCTACCTGCGGCCCGTGAAGAAACCCAAAATCCGCAGGAAGAAGTGAGGGGGGACCTGAAATTCCTTTGGCTGCTCCAAGAAACGCACAGGGGTCAGGAGAGGCAGTCCAGCTGAGGAAGGAGCTCTCTGCATGGTGAACTCTGCTCCCACCCTGCCTTCCCGTGCTCCCTCTTCCCTCTGCTCACTGCAGTTCTCCAGGAAAACTGCCTGGGAATTCTCTGGGGGACTTTGGTTTCCATTCTGGGGAGGATTTCTTTTCTGAAGAGCTGAGGGACCCAGGGCTTGGAGGGACACAGAGCTTGGATTTGGAGGACACAGGAGCTGAGGGACACAGGGTTGGATTTGGATTTGGATTTGGAGGACACAAGGATTTTCCTGCTCCCACTTCCCAGCAGAACACATTGGTGTGCTGGTGCCTGGCAGGCTGGAAAAAGAACTTCCATCAATCCTTAAATCCTAGGAATGTGTATTAACAAAGAAACCTCCCAGGGAGGTTCCTCCTTTCGCATTCTTGGCAGGTAAAAGCAAGCAAACGTTTTCTTTTATAACCTGAAGGTTTTTGGTGTGCTGGTAACGGAGTGAAGTGCAAATCCAGAGCTCCAAGGACATTTCATCCCCATTTTGCAGCTGCGCTGAGGACTCCAAACCTTCCAAGTGTGGTGGTGTCACCCCTGAGATGATTTTCCTGTCACAGCTGCTTCGGTCTCCTTTGCAGTTCATTGTTGTTTTCCACACAGCTCAAATCCTTGGAGAGTTCCCTCCTTCCCCAGTTGCTTTGGAAGCTGGAAAATGGAACAGAGCTGCACTGACAGCAGCAGTGCTTTTATCACCAAAAGTTGGGTTTTTTCCCTGCTTTATTTCTGCTTTTATCACCAAAAGTTGGGATTTTTCCCTGCTTTATTTCTGCTTTTATCACCAAAAGTTGTTTTTTTTTTCCCTCCTTTATTTCACCCCTTTATTCCCCTTATTTTTATGCCAGTGTTGTCATTATTGGCTCGTTCTGGAGAGCTGTGCTTTCATTTTCCTTCAGCGTTTTCTTAGGCAAAATCTGGGTTATTATCCAAGAGAAAAGGCTCCTGTGGTTTGATCCAATCTTCCAAGAATTCCAAGTTCACCTCCATGCGGTTAAAAGAATCCTCCCTCTCCCCCCATCACCCAAGGAGGATGAAAATAAAAACAAGTTATTTTTTTTTCAATGATCTCCTGCCAAAAAATCTGAAATTAAATCTCAAAACCCCCTCTGTGTGTGCCACTGTCACTTCTGCTGGTGCCTTGCTTGTACAGAATGACAAATGTACAGACACACCCTGTATATGTTTGTATATATCCAAAAAGTTTTATCTTTTTTTAACTTTTTTTTTTTTTCTGCAAGGAGAAAAATCCCTTGCTGGGTAGGGGAAAAAAAAAATGTGGAATGAAAATTGTAGTTTTTATGTTCATAATAAAAGAAATTTTATCTCCTATGAGCAAAACAGAGTCCTTCACATTTCAGGAGTGGGAAAATGCCTCACATATCACCTTTTTTTCTGGTTAGAAAGAATTAGGTGGAGGTGAACCACAGTATCAGCCAGGAATACAAAAATAAAGCTTTAAACAGTGTAAAAACTCCAATTTTTAGGACAAGAAAAATTCCAGGAAGCCAAATCTTGCTTCAAAACCTTGGACCAAAAAGGGACAGTTGTGACTCAAAAAGTCGCGCTGGGAGAGCTCCGGAAAGTGGGTATCAGACAAATAAATTTTGGTTTTATGGCTAAAATTGGGCTGCAGGTGAAATTTGCTAGATAAACAGGTTAAAAAAAAAAGCAGAAAATTGGAAGAGGAGTGGAGCTGGAATGAGAGCCAGAGGGATTTTGTCTCTCCAAGCTCTCTCTGGGATTGGGATCAGACACAACCATGTGTGGGAGGGTTTGGAAACACAGAAATCAAAGGTCTGAGGGGGAAACAGCTGCCACAACAGCAGGAACTTTCTGTTTCAGGCCACGGTTATTTTTGTGGCCAGATTCTCACTTCAAGCATTTTATTGTTGTTGTTCTGCAATTGAGAATACTTTTGTTTCAGCGGGGAAGGAGCCAAAATGCAAAAATGCACCTGGTGAGGCCTGGCTGGGACAGGCCTTCCCCTCAGGCTGTTATTTTGGGCACAAAGACATTAAAAACTCTCTGAAGGTACAAAAACCACCTGAATATTCCTCATTTTTCCTCAAGTTGTGGAGGAACCCCCTGGGCTGAAATGGATGTGGGGGGCGAGCGCCAGGAAAATCTGAGGAGAAAATGGGAACGCTCATTCCCAGCGCTGAGGAAATAGAGGAGCTGCCCCTTGGCTGTGCCTGTTTGGCTCCTTGCCTGCCTCAGGAAGGGCTGGATTTTGAGGGAAAAATGAGGAAATCCATGGAAAAAGGGGGATGAGTTGAGTGGGGAGCTGGGGTTGTGGTTTTCAAGACCCTCAGGCGCTCGCTCCCCATCCGAAGGGATCATGGAGAGATTTGTTTTCCTGTGGCATCAAGGAGAAGTTCGATTTTTTTATTTTTTTTTTTTTCCCAGCAGGATTTGGGAGAGATTTGTGAGGGGAAAAGCTGGAAAATTCATGGGTTGAGATGATTTAATAGGGAAAGCAAAAGAAAACAAAGAGTTTAATCCCTGCTTCCCACAGGCGCCTCCAGGAGAGCAAGGCCTCATCCAAGGCCTTCAGCATGGAATTCATCACGGAATGACTGGAAAATCATGGAGTGGAGCCTGTGACTTGTCCAAATATCACCCAATTCCTCCCTTTTCCCCTCATTTTATACCCCAACCATGATCTGGAATATCTTTTGGGTCTGTGTCTCCCTCACAACTTCCCAACTTCTCCCCCAGGAAAGGCAGGAAAGGCCTCAGCTCTGTGCAAGCCCTGACCAGCAACGACCAAAAAAATATCCCAGTGTTAACCAAAATATCCCAATGTTAACCAAAATATTCCAATGTTAACCAAAATATCCCAATGTTAACCAAAATATCCCAATGTTAACCAAAATATCCCAATATTAACCAAAATATCCCAGTATTATTGACCTTGAGTTCAGCACAAATCCAAAATACAGCCCTATTCCAGACTCTGGGAAGGAAATCCCTGGGTTTGAAAAGATTTTATTTGGATATTACTTTATTTTATTATTTTAGTTTATTAGGATTTTTTCAACTTACTGTACTTTAATTTTGATTTTATTTCAGTTCTCTATATTTCATCTTCAATACATTTATTTCAATACATTAAATACATAATATCTTCAATACATTTAAAATATATTGAAATAGTTTAAAACATCTTCAAACTACTTTTAAGCAAATTCTAGAGTTAACTTTCTTCTCAAGTGCCTGGAATGGGGCTGGTTTTGCACTTGTACTGAGCACGGGGTTGAGAATATTGAGCTGTTTTTGCTACAGCTGAGCAGAACTCATTTAAAACATTTAAAATATTTGATTTATTAAACCTGGTGGTACAGGTGAGTGTCTCCAGAGGAAGGAGGCTGTGACTCTTCAGCTCTGGTACAACTTCAGGTAGGCCTTTCTGCCCTGATTTTTCCTGAAATTTTTATCCACAGTCATCTAAAAAAAAACCCCAACTTTTCATTAATAACAACGAAAATGCTCCAGAAAATGAAGGGGTGAGGCCTAAATCTGTGCTTTAAATGAGATTTTCTTTCCAGCAGAGCCACACGAGACAGTGAAGGCCCAACTTTGCTCCCTTTGGGGGTGGAAACTTCCAGAGGAAATTTCTGAATAAAAGGTTTGAAGGGTTTTGCAAACAGGCATTTTCTGAGAGAAAATCACTTTGTATATCGTGCCCAGAGCAGGGAAAAATACCAAAAAATCATGCAAAATGTGAAGAAAAAAGGAAATTTCCTGTCTCAGATGCTTTGAGCAAGGAATAACATCCCCTCATGCCCATCCTTACCTTCTGGACCTCCATCTTCACCATCCTCCGGCGCAGTGCTGGCACTGCAGCCCAATCTGGAGCCCCAAACTTCATCGGCCAAGTGACTTTTCTGCCTATAGGCTGATCTATGTTGTAATTTCCAGGCCTAAAGGAAACAGGCAGCAGATATCTCAATTTTTGGAGCTGGTTTTGGAGTTTGTGATTCCAGAATTTATCTCTGTGGTCATCAAAAATGCAATTATTCCTTAATAGCAACAATAATGCCTCAGAAAAGAAAGATGTGAGACAGCATCGAGAACCTAGGCCTGGGTTTTGAAGAAGTTTATGTTTCCAGCAGGGAAAGATCCATGGGAATTCCATGCTGTGCTGTCTCAGTCATTGTTCTAAGCTAAAGCCTAAAGCAGGGTGAGCTTTTTGGAGATAAAAAAACTTCTTTTTGGAGATAAAAAGCTTTTTTTGGAGATCAGAAGCTTTACAGGGAACTCCATCCCCATCTCCCATTTGTGCATCTCTCCCTGCCAGGACTCCTGCTGGTTGTGAGAACAAGATTTAAATTACCCAGGGAACAAATCCTTATCCAGAAGCCTGGTTGGGAATCGCGGGCTGCTGGAGGAAAAGGGAACACGGGCAGGCTGGCACCTCCTCTCTTCCCCCAGGAAGGGTTGGTACGCAGCAGGGCCAGGTGTCACCGTCTGCAGGGACAAAAACCCCTCAGGATGGAGCATTTTATGCCAAAAATTCCCACATTCTCAGAGCAGCAGCCAGGTCGGTGTCACAGCCTTGCTGGGGAAATATTTTGGCTGCTTTTCCCCTCTTTTTTGGCCCTCTCCTTACCTGAGTCTTCCACTGGAAGCGCGGGGCTGTCCTGGCTCCCATCACGTACCCCCTGCTGCTCATGGGTCGGGTGCTTACGGAAGATTTGAGGATGTTTGACTGGAGTTGGAAAGCCAAAATGATTTATTGACATTTTAAAGGCCCACGTTTGCTGGGCAGGATTATCTGAGCAGCAAATGTTATTCCTAATAATTCCCTTAATTCCTCACTACTGCAGAGCCTCGGGTGGGAAAGGAGATAATTCCTTTTTCCAGGTGGATGTGGGACATCCTGCAGTGGGTTTGGAGGGCAGGTGTGACCCTATCACTCCTGTGCCGTCTCTAAAGGAGCCCCGAGATGAAAGAACAGCTCACCTCTGGCCCCAGGTAACAGCCTGGCCCCAGGAAAGGGCTTCCCCGCATCCCTGGCATCTCGATTCCCAGCCTGTCTGGGGCAAAGTAGTAGGGGAACATTTTCCGGTCTTGGGTTGTCCCAAAGGAGATGTGCTTGTCCACAGCTGGGGGACAGGCACAAGGAAATGCCACCGGTGGGATAAACAAGCAAAAAAGACAGAAAAGAGAGAAAAGAGTGACCATGTGCTGCTTTCTGCATTCATCTCCCAGTTGGGAACCTCCCTCAGCCCTGGATATTTGGGAGGGCTCTGCCTGTCCACAAAGGGCTGATTTTCCCCAGCCCGAGCAGGGAATTGGGATCTGAGATCGCTGGGGAAGCTGATGCCACGGGGGAGGTGAAGGAGAAGAAAACACAGCCCCCATGGGTGCCCCCACCTCAGCCAGCTCTCACCTTTTGGGTTGTGCCCTGCTGCCATCCTGCCCTGCCAGAGCTTCCTGGGATGGGAACTGCGTGCTCAGTTGCTACAGCCACGGAGCAGGGGGATGGAAGCACGGGCAGGGGGCTGGGAAAAGCCGAGGATTTGGCATTTCCCTGTGGAATGTGCTGGGCTGGCCTCGGGGAGCAGCCTGAGGTTGTGATGTCGTAGACTTGAGGATGTGACAGCAGTTCCCTGGAGATGTGACAACAGTTCCTTGGAGGTGTGACAACAGTTCCCTGGAGATGGGACAACAGTTCCTCTTTTGGTTTCCAAGTGGCTGCCAGGGCATGGCAGGAAAAAATCCCTGGCTGGGATGAAGTCCAAACCCTTCCCCAAGCAAAAGTGTCAACATCCTGAGAGAATCAGGAAGCAACAAAATATAAAGGACAAAAAGAGTTGAAGCAGGAAGTGGTTGGTTTTGCGTAAAGCTTTATTTAATCATTCTCATTTTTGTGTGCAATGGGATCAGAGGGATCACTGGGCTGGAACGGGGTCAGGATCTCCATGGCCAGTCCCCACCATCGGCACTGCAGCTCCTCCTGCACTCCCACTGCCACCTGCACCTCCAGCAGCTGCAGGGACGTGAGGACTGCGCCGTGCAGAGCTCTTGCAGCCTGAAAAGAAAGCAGGATTTTCCTTGGGGAAGATGTTTGTAACGCTGCCTCCTCCCTGCCCCCCTTCCATGGCCCCACGGCATTCCCAGCACTGCGGCCTTTGGGGCACAAACCCCGTGTCCCTCCCTGCATCACTCACGGCACATTCACAGCCCCAGGCCCTTCTTCAGGGTGGAGATCAGGGGGTATTTGCCCTCGTGGCAGAAGGTGCCAGTGAAGTCATCCAGGTCGATGGTCCACACCATGGCACCTCCAAAGTTGTTCTGCTTCAGCCAGTCCACCTGTGGGGAGGAAAATCCTGGTGAGCCCCCAGGAACTGATCCCACAGGAGGCTCCAGCCTTGTCCCAGCACAGCCCCACTGCCCCAGACCTTGAGGCCGAAGCTCTTGACGTTGTCGTAGCCGACCCATTCGCTGCCCTTGTAGGCGTAGGGCACATCCTCAGGGGCATCCCAAGCCTGGGTGGCTCCGGAGCTCAGGAAGGTGCAGATCTGGGAGAAAGGAATGTGAGCCAGGTTAGGAATTCTGCTCTGGAAATATCCAGCAGTGTCTGGGCTGCCCTTGCAGTGCCAGGGATGAGTCCCACACACACCTCGTAGTAAGCCAAGAGCCCGGCCTCCCTGGTGTAGGGTCCCGCGGGGCCAGGCCCAGAGGTTGGGGCTCCGATGGCGGTGTTGGATGGGTTCTGCAGGGTGAAGGTTTTCCCGTAGGTTGGGAATCCCACCAGGAGCTTCTGAGCTGGGGCACCGTTGTTCTTCCAGTAGTTCATGGCGTATTCCTGGAAAAGCCAGCATGGTTCAGGCACGGGCCGGGATGTGCTGTGGGAAGAGGAGCCCTGAGCTCCCCAAAGGCACTCACAACACTGAGGGTGCTGCCGCTGCTGAACAGGGGGCTGTTCTCTCCTGCAGAGCCATCCCAGGGCCCATGGAAGTCGTAGGTCATCACGTGGATGTAATCCAGGTACCTGCAGGATTGGGGGCTGTGTCCTCACCTGAGGCACCGGAGCTGAGGCTGCCCGCTCACCCCCAGAGCCCCGGCCATGGCCACTCCTCCTGCACACGGGGCTCCCTCAGGGGCTCTGTGCAGCTTTCACTGGCAGGAACCCACCCCAGTGCCACCAGGGACCCCAGGCTTGCCACTCACTTGCCCAGCTCAGCAATCTCGTAGCCAGCCTGGATGGTGGAAAGTCCTCCGGCCACAGCGGCGGTGACCATGAGCCGGGGCCGGTTGGTCTGCCTGGCCTCCTGCTCGAAGGCTGCCAGCAGTTCCTGAGGGATCCAAGGGACAGTGATCACCTGGGGGCTCTGGGATGGGACTTTGCAGCCACCCAGGGCTCACAGGCCAGAGCCAAGCCCACCTTGACGAGGACGGTGAAGAGAGCCTTGTCCTGGGCAGGGCTGCCCCTGGAGCCGGGGTATTCCCAGTCCAGGTCCAGCCCGTCAAATCCGTACTGGCGCAGGAACCTGACCACAGAGTTGATGAAGGTCTGTCGGTTCTGGGGTGTGGAGACCATGGTGGTGAACCTGGGCAAGCAGCGAAACAGGGTTGGGGTTGGAATCAAATCCCTTCATCCTTTCCCTCCCTTTCCTGAGACTCATTATTGGAGAGAGCTGGCTTGAACTCACTTCTCTGTGCCGAAATTCCATCCTCCAATGGCCAGCAGAGTCTTCAGGTTGCTGTTCCTGCAAGGAAGGGACAGGAACCAGAGTGACCCCAAGCGTTTGGTGTCACTGTGGCCTTTGCAGCTCGGGTGCTTTTGGTGGGAAAGGCCAAAAGCACATGGGCAGAACCCAGAGCCACTGTCCCCAAGCTCAGAGGATGGTGCTATCCCCCTGCCCAGCCCTGCCCAGCCCCAGAGGGAGCAGCAGCCCTGCCCGAGGCTCCCGGCACTCACTGGTTCTTGAGGCCATTGAAGGACTTGTACAGGGTCTCATCATTCCACTCGTAGGTGGTGATCTCGTTGTTGTTCATGCCAGCAAAGGCGTAGATCAGGTGGCTGCACAGGTTGGGGTCGATGTTCTCAGGGGTGTATCTGCCCTCGCCAGGCCGGTACTGGGCCCAGTTGGTGAAGTAACAGGTCAGCACATAGGCAGTGCCTGCGGGGAGACACCGGCCATGGAGGGGCCTGCAGTGCCCTGGGCACAGCCCGGCCCCTCGGGCACAGCATCCCCGCGCTGCTGCCGGGGCAGGCCGGGCCAGGCTCCCTGCCTGGGCCAGGAGCTCAGGGCAAGGCCGGCGGGGCTGGGGATCCCTCGCTCACTGCCGGGCTCCCTGCCACCGCCCCGGGCTCGGCGCCTTCCTCCTCTGGCCCTGGCGAGGGCTCGGTCCCGGAGCCTCCGCTGCCCTTCAGCTCCTGCCCTGGGCTCGCTGCCCCACACGGGCCCTTCCTGGCCGGGAGGCAGCACGGAGGCAGCGAGCAGCTCCTGCACGAGCAGCTGCTCTGGGGGACCAGCACCTACCGAGATGGGCGTTCAGCAGCAGCAGCACCAGGCCTGCCAGGGCACAAGGAAACAACACAGGGGTCACTGCTCGCTCTTAGAAATGCAAAGCTCTTGTGCAACACTCTGCTCCCAAGCTGGGGCAGGTGAGCTTCTCTAGAGAGGAGGCTAAAATCTGTCCAAGCATTTCCAGTAAAATTTGACAAATTATTTCAGGCAATAGCATAGGAAGGAACCCCAAGAGATGCCAAAGCAGTCATTTCATTTTCAGATTCAAGTTTGAAAGCACATTCCATTTGCAGCTTGCAATGAACTCTGTCCATGTTCAAAGCACAATAAATCCCCAACTGCAGCAGCACTAAAGAAGAGAAATCTCCCTCCCCAAAGGAAATTGTGAAACCCGTGACAGAGAAGAGAGAGCAGCAGTTCTATCCCCCCACGCCCCTGCACCAGCAGCAGAGTGAGGTGCCAGAGCCTCCAGGCCTGGCCAGGAGGGCAGAGAGCTCCAGTTTGCAGCGGCACTCACCGGTGAGCAGAGTGAGCTTGGCCATCTTGGACCAGACTGATGTGCTCAGCCTCTCTCCCGCTTTTATACCCTGCTCCTCTCTGCTTCCACGTCTTACATCAACAGCAATGGATAAATATTATGAAATTGGCAAAGATCACCATCCCCAAACTGACACCAGGACAATGGGCCTGAGCACCCAGCTGGAGGTGTCACTGCTGTGGGGCCGTGCCAAATCCGGGTTCTGCAAGGGCAGATAATGAACGGGATTAGATTGCTTTGATTGTTCCAAGTGCTGTTTCCATGTTTGTGTCACCTTTGGCAGCCCCACAGGCACCGATGGCTGAAGTGTGTGACCTTGAGCCCTTCCCCAGGGGGTGGCACTGCCAAAGCCGAGCTTTGGGCTTTGCCAGGCTCGGGTGTCCTTGGTGGGACCGTCCCCAGGCAGGGCTGAGCGGGGCTGTGGTGCCAGCACTGGGAATGTTGGAGGCTGTGGGATCTGGGCTGGGACAGAGGGACCTTGGTGGTCTGAGCTGTGTCTTGCCCTCCCAGCTGTGGTGGGCTCACATCAGGGAAGCAGACAGGAGGAATCCCACCACCAAAGAAGGACCAGATTGTTTTTCACTGAGTCATTCTCCACCTGATAAAGAAAAACTTTTCCATAAGAAGGATTGTTTTTGTCATCTTCTTTCCTTGATCTTCTGACACCCATGGTCACAAGAACAAGTGGGAGGACAACGCAGCGGAAGCTGATTCTGATTCACTTTGTTTCCATCAACCCAAGGAGACCAATCCTTTGTGCCACAGCTGTGCTTTGGTAGTGCCTGCATCTCTGGAAGGACTCAAGGGCAGCACAAGGTCACACTTCAGCCACTGGTCCCTGCGCAGTCACCAGCAGGAACACAAAGCTGTTGTGCTCCTCCCTCTGGGAGCAGCCAGCCCCACTGTCCCTGTTCCAGGAGCCCGGGATCTGCATCCCTGAATCCCCATTAGGGAAGGGCCAGTGTTTTCCAAAGGACACGGCAACATTCCAGTGACCTTTCTGTTTGTCCCCGTGGAGTTTTCCATGGGGACCTCGCCAGCCAGGGCAGGGAGAGCCAAACACCCTTCCAGAAGGGATGGCTCAGACACAGCAAGGTCAGCAGGGCTGGAATGGATGAAGCTTTTGGGAAAAACAGCAGGTTTGGGGGATTTTTCCTGTCAGAAACTGGCTGTGCCAGTGCCATCCCTGAATCTGCCAAACCTCCAGGACAAAAAGGAGGAGAAAATTTAAAGGAATCATCCTGGAAGAAGCACCTGGGCACTGCTGAGCTGGGCACAACAGGAATATCAGGATCTGATTTCCATGAGCCCTCAGGAAAGAGCAGAAGGACAGACAGACTCCATCCCAACAGCCATGGAATCAGTGGGATGAGAGTTTTAGAGGGAAGATGCAGCAGGAAAAGCCCAGAGTGGTGGAATCTCTCTGCAACCCAACACCGGAATAGTTGGAAGGTGACTGTCTGCTCTTTTAAATTGGAATTCTTTCAGCAAGGACCAATTCTCAATGCCCTTTTTTAACTCCCACCACCCCCAGGGAACACATGGCAAACCACTTTTATAAAAGGGTCAGAAAAGTCCAGAAGGAAAAATCCTGACAGAAAACTCCGGGATCTGAGTTTGTTACCCCAACATGAAGACAAATCAATGTCCTTGAGCCTGCCCCAAAAGCTCTCCTTACCACACCAAAACACCTTCATGGATAACAGAGCTGAAAATGTTCCAGAGGTCAATGAGGGTGTAATTTTCCAGATCTATCCTGGTTCAATTTGTACCCTGGGACTTTATCAACCAAGAAAAACATTGGAAAAATACTCCTTGAGGATGTTGTCCTGTTATCAGCCGTATCCCACCCCGTGCCTGCACCAAACCCCAAAGGCTCAGGCTGGCACATTTTAATCTGCAGCTCAGCCAGCATCTGATACCAGCCTGTTTTCCAGGCTTCCATACATCCAAGGCTGGGTGACCTCCTGGAAAGTCACCTTCATGTCATCCCAGAAGGAATTAAACATCCCAGTGCAGGGACACAGCCGTGTCCCCCCTCCTGAGCGGGGAAAAGGGAAGAAATCCCTGGGCTCCTGACACAGGGTGAGAGCTTGGAGTCTCCACCTGGACAGAGGATGAAAATAAAAATGTGGGAAGAATATTTTGAGGCATTTTGCCGATGGAGATTCACATAAGTAAAAATGGGAATGCTGGGCAACACGGCTGTGTCTCAGTTTGGGAAAGAGCTGAGCAGGAAGAGACGGGGATAAATGTCAGAGGAAAATTCACCTGCCCCATCTTTGGGGGTGTCCATTGTAGAGTTTAACCTCCAAGAAATAAAGAAACTTCCACTGCTTCCCTGACGTGAGCCCAGCTCAGCTGGGAGGGCAAGACACAGCTCAGACCACCAAGGTCCCCCTGTCCCAGCCCAGATCCCACAGCCTCCAACATTCCCAGTGCTGGCACCACAGCCCCGCTCAGCCCTGCCTGGGGATGGTCCCACCAAGGACACCCGAGCCTGGCAAAGCCCAAAGCTCAGCTTTGGCAGTGCCACCCCCTGGGGAAGGGCTCAAGGTCACACACTTCAGCCATCAGTGCCTGTGGGGCTGCCAGAGGTGACACAAACATGGAAACAACACTTGGAACAATCAAAGCAATCTAATCCCGTTCATTATCTGCCCTTGCAGCACCAGGACACGGCACAGCCCTACACCAGTGACCCCTCCAGCTGGGTGCTCAGCCCCATTGTCCTGGAGTCACATTTGGTGACACGGCTCCCTGCCAAGTTTCGTAATGTTTGCCAATCACTGTTGTTCCCCCACTGGCAGCAGAGAGGAGCAGGGTATAAAAGCGGGAGAGAGGCTGAGCACATCAGTCTGGTCCAAGATGGCCAAGCTCACTCTGCTCACCGGTGAGTGCCGCTGCAAACTGGAGCTCTCTGCCCTCCTGGCCAGGGCTGGAGGCTCTGGCACCTCACTCTGCTGCTGGTGCAGGGGCGTGGGGGGATAGAACTGCTGCTCTCTCTTCTCTGTCATGGGTTTCACAATTTCCTTTGGGGAGGGAGATTTCTCTTCTTTAGTGCTGCTGCAGTTGGGGATCTGTTGTGCTTTGAACATGGACAGAGTTCATTGCAGGATGGAATATGTTTTCAAACTTGAATCTGAAAATGAAATGACTGCTTTGGCATCTCTTTGGGTTCTTTTCTATGCTATTGGCTGAAATAACTTGTCAAATTTTACTGGAAATGCTTGGACAGATTTTAGCCTCTTCTCTAGAGAAGCTCACCTGCCCCAGTTTGGAGCAGAGTGTTGCAGGAGAGCTTTGCATTTCTAAGAGCGAGCAGTGACCCCTGTGTTGTTTCCTTGTGCCCTGGCAGGCCTGGCGCTGCTGCTGCTGAACGCCCATCTCGGTAGGTGCTGGTCCCCCAGAGCAGCTGCTCGTGCAGGAGCTGCTCGCTGCCTCCGCGCTGCCTCCCGGCCAGGAAGGGCCCGTGTGGGGCAGCGAGCCCGGGGCAGGAGCTGAAGGGCAGCGGAGGCTCCGGGACCGAGCCCTCGCCAGGGCCAGAGGAGGAAGGCGCCGAGTCCGGGGTGGTGGCGGGGAGCCCGGCAGTGAGCGAGGGATCCCCAGCCCCGCCGGCCTTGCCCTGAGCTCCTGGCCCAGGCAGGGAGCCTGGCCCGGCCTGCCCCGGCAGCAGCGCAGGGATGCTGTGCCCGAGGGGCCGGGCTGTGCCCAGGGCACTGCAGGCCCCTCCATGGCCGGTGTCTCCCCGCAGGCACTGCCTATGTGCTGACCTGTTACTTCACCAACTGGGCCCAGTACCGGCCTGGCCTGGGTAAGTACACCCCCGAAAATGTCGACCCCTGCTTGTGCAACCACCTGATCTACGCCTTTGCTGGCATGAACAACAACGAGATCACCACCTACGAGTGGAACGACGAGACCCTGTACAAGTCCTTCAATGGCCTCAAGAACCAGTGAGTGCCGGGAGCCTCGGGCAGGGCTGCTGCTCCCTCTGGGGCTGGGCAGGGCTGGGCAGGGGGACAGCTCCGTCCTCTGAGCTTGGGGACAGTGGCTCTGGGCGCTTTGGATATGCAAGAACTCCGGGTCCTGCCTCTTCCTCTGCAGGAACAAAGATCTGAAGACCCTGCTGGCCATTGGAGGATGGAATTTCGGCACACAGAAGTGAGTTCAAACCATGTCCTACCCTAAACATGGAAAAAGAATGAGAGGAGGATGGGGCTGCATGGAAACCCCACCTCTCTCCTGCTCTGCTTGCCCAGGTTCACCACCATGGTCTCCACACCCCAGAACCGCCAGACCTTCATCAACTCCGTCATCAAATTCCTGCGCCAGTATCAGTTTGACGGGCTGGATCTGGACTGGGAATACCCCGGCTCCAGGGGCAGCCCTGCCCAGGACAAGGGTCTCTTCACCGTCCTCGTCAAGGTGGGCTTGGCTCTGGCCTGTGAGCCCTGGGTGGCTGCAAAGTCCCATCCCAGAGCCCCCAGGTGATCGCTGTCCCTTGGATCCCTCAGGAACTGCTGGAAGCCTTTGAGAAGGAAGCCAAAGAGACCAACCAGCCCCGGCTCATGGTCACCGCCGCTGTGGCTGCTGGACTTTCCACCATCCAGGCTGGCTACGAGATTGCTGAGATTGGCAAGTGAGTGGCAAAGTCCGGGATCACTGGTGGGGTTTGAGGGATTTCCTGGGAGTGCTGAAATGAAAGAGCCCCTGAGGGAGCCCCACGGGCAGCCTCAGCTCCAGTGCCTCAGGTGAGGACACAGCCCCCGCTCCTGCAGGTACCTGGATTACATCCACGTGATGACCTACGACTTCCACGGATCCTGGGAGAGGAACACTGGCGAGAACAGCCCCCTGTTCGCCGGCCCTGCTGACACCGGCGACTACAAATACTTCAACGTTGTGAGTGTTTTTGTGGGACACTCACAGGTCTCAGACCCTTGGTGGCTGCCCCGAGGAGATTTTGAGGAATTCATCCTACAGAGACTCGAGCGGGACTGGTTTCTTGCAGGAATACGCCATGAATTATTGGAAGAGCAACGGTGCCCCAGCTGAGAAGCTCCTGGTGGGATTCCCAACCTACGGAAAGAGCTTCACCCTGCAGAACCCATCCGACACCTCCGTTGGAGCTCCCGCATCCGGCCCTGGCCCCGCTGGGCCCTACACCAGGGAGGCCGGAACTCTGGCTTACTACGAGGTATGGATGTTCCCGTCACATTCCGTTCCCAAATCATTTGAAGGAATTTTTCAGGAAGCTCCCATGGAGTTTTCTGCATGGCTCAGACACAAAGCTATCCATGGAATCGCTAGGAAGGAGTTGTGTACTCAGGGAACAGGGAAGCAGCACAAAACCAGAAGATCAAGCCAAGGCAAGGGCAGAGCCTGGGCTTTTCCCTTTTTGTGGGTAACATTCCTGCTTCCTTCTCCTTAGATCTGCAGTCTCCTGAGCTCCGGAGCCACCCAGGCTTGGGATGAACCCCAGGATGTTCCCTACGCCTACAAGGACAGCGAATGGGTCGGCTACGACAACGTCAAGAGCTTTGGTCTCAAGGTCTGGGGCAGTGGGGCTGTGCTGGGACGAGGCTGGAGCCTCCTGTGGGATCAGTTCCTGGGGCTCACCGTGATTTTCCTCCCCACAGGTGGACTGGCTGAAGAAGAACAACTTTGGAGGTGCCATGGTGTGGGCCCTGGACATGGATGACTTCACTGGCACCTTCTGCCACGAGGGCAAATACCCCCTGATCTCCACCCTGAAGAAGGGCCTGGGGCTGCAGAACGGTGGTGAGTGGCTCCAGGAGAGCGGGAACAGCTCCTTGGTGGAGACTCCTAAAATTCCTATGGAGGTGTGGGAGGGATGAAACTCTTCCAACCCTTCCCCGAATTCCAGACTGTGTTCCCCCCTCTGAGCCTCCATCACCGAGGCTCCCACCACCAGCAGCGGGAGCAGCTCCGTCACGGAGACTCCCAAACTTCCTACAAAGGCGTGGGAGGGATGAAACACCGGGAACATGAAAATAAACCTTTTCCTACTTGAATTCTTGAATTCCAGACTGCGTTCCCCCTGCTGAGCCCCTGCCTCCCATCACCGAGGCTCCCACCACCACCACCACCAGCGGCGGCAGCGGCGGCTCCGGCTTCTGCGCCGGGAAACCCAACGGGATCTACGCAGACCCCGAGAACAACAGGAACTTCTACAACTGCGTCAACGGCCAGGGCATCGCACAGAGCTGCGAGCCAGGGCTGGTCTTCGACCCCCTCTGCAGCTGCTGCAACTGGCCCCAGTGATCCCAACCCTTTCCCAGCCAATCCATCCGTCGGATTTAATTGTGTGCAATAATGATGATTAAATAAAGCTTTCCGCAAGCAATCCTCCTTGTTTCAGCTTGGGTTTTTATTGGCTGTTTTCATGCTCTGGGCTCTGCTGGAGTGTGTGGCTATTAAAATTCCCGACAGCAGGTGTCAATGTTGCCTGCTCTTCTTCCCAGGCGTGGAGGGATTTTCCAGGAGTCTTCCGGCAACATTGGGAGAGGAAAAGCGGCTGCAGGCCAGAGAGCTGAGCTGTTAATCACAAATCGAGATTGGAGGTGAAGAGGAATTTTGTAGCAGTTTTTTATGGAAATGGAGCAGTTTGTCCTCGCCATAGGTAAAAAAAGCCAGGATAAAGGCAGATTGTTTCTCCAGGGTTGTAAAGCCTGTGGGAGATGTGGAATCATGGAATCCCCGACTGGGTTGGGTTAGAAGGGACCTTAAAGCTCATCCCATTCCACCCCTGCCATGGGCAGGGACACTTCCCACTATCCCAGGGTGCTCCAACCCGGCCTTGGACACTTCCATGGATCCAGGGGCAGCCACAGCTTCTCTGGAATTCTATTCCTGGGCTTTTCCACCCTCACAGGGAGGGACCTTGGACACCTCCAGGAGCTCCTTGGACACCTCCAGGGATGGGGATTCCACCTCCACACCCTCTCTCCATGCACAAATACCTGGCAGCTGGTTTGGGTCAGATTCACGGCAAGAAAGTTTTAAAAATCTTCAAATTCCCTCCTCTCAAAGGAAACATGTCTTGGTCAGAACTCCCAAAGGCCTTGGTCAGGAGATCCATGAAGTTCAGGCCATTCCTGCTGTTTGGGACAGCCCGGGAAGCTCCTCTCTCCCAGCTCTGTGGAAAGAGCTCCATTTTCAAGCTGTTTCCCCCAGTCCCAGCTCCTCATTCCTCTGCTCCCGTCCTCCCCTGGCATTTGATTTCCCTTCTCTCCACAGCTCATGGAAGAATCAAGCGCTGATTTTCAGCCACCAGCCCTCCCCTGCTCCCGGGGGAGATTGCTGCCTCCCTCATTCCCAGAAATACCAACTCTGACTCACCCCGATTACGAAACGCTGCAGCCATTCCCCCCTGCCTCTCCTCCAGGGTCGTTTGCTCACCTCTTGTCCCCGGGGATGTTTTATGAGCACTCAGAAGAGTTTTTTCCGTGAGGATTCCATGCTGCCGTCTCCCATTGTCCATTCCTGCCGTCTTGCATCATTCCTCATTTTCCCTCGGCGCTGAGCCACTGTCATCGGGCTCTGTAAACAAATCTCGAGCCTCTCTGGCATTGTGAAACGGCTCCAGCTCGATTTCTGACCGTCCTGTTCCCCAAATAACCCTGGCTCTGCTCTGCTGGCATCTCCCTGACATTCCCTGGAGCTCAGCATCGACTTCCCCGCAGGTGCTGAACTCCAGGGAGCTCCTGGGAATGGGCTGCAGATCCTTCCACCTATCCCCAAATCAATCCCAACGTTATTTCCTGCCTTTCCAGGCCTTCAAACAGATTCCCAAATCCCTTCCCTCCATATGAACATCTCCATACACAGCACAGGTGGGAAAAAGAACTCCAGAAATGCTGGATTTACATGAATGAGCAGGCACATGGGTGTTGTTTTGTCTCAGGAAATATTTTATGGATAATTGGAGCTTCTTTTCACTGGATTTTCCTTTATTTTTTTTTTTATGGGCCTTATGTTGCATCAATTCTTTTATTATTTTTTATATATAGCTTGATCTCTTAAAAATTGGATTTATTAAAGTGTGTAATCTCCCAAAATCCATTTAGGATTGGTAACGCATCTCCCAGCCTGAATTAATATCAGCTGTTATTTTGGGGAAAAAAACATCAGAACCAGGCAGACCCTGAAGTGCTTCCAGCCAGGATTCCACACGGCAGCTCCCACCACGGAACCATTTCCCGTCCTGACAATTCCCATCATCTACCAGGGATGCCCTGGACTGGGAGAAACTGGGACAAACTGGGAGAGCTGGGTGTTAATCCATCCGCCAGCACAGGGATTTGGGGGCGGCACCCTGCATTTCATCCCGGGATTTTTGGAGGTTCAGACCTCACCAGGACCTCGGAAGCTCCTCCTGTGTCCCCCTGAACCCTTCCGAGGATGCTCTGCCCCCACAGCCCCATCCCAGCTCATCTAATTACAGCTTAAACCCTTCTGGTGAGGCAACATCTGCCTGTTCCCCGTTAATCCGTGTTCCCCAGCTCCAGAACCGGAGCCATCTGGGCAGGGAAGGTGGCTCAGCTTCCCATTAAACATTTACAGCGACATCGAGGCAACTGTTGCTGAAACAACCCCGCTGATCCAGCGTTTCCAACGCTGCAAAAAAGAAAAACAAACAGGAAAATAAAATGAAAGGGTCTAAAAACGGCTGTGGATCATCACATCCCCCCAGCCCAGGGTGTGAACTCCTCTCATTCCCATCTACAAATTCTTGCTATGTTAAAATAAAGGATTTTGGATAATTTAATAATATTTAGGGCCCGGCTTGAGCAACCAAATAGCCTTTAAATAAAACATTCCCTGCTGGAGCAGGTGCCCTTCAACCTCCCCGGGCTTAAAATAGCTCTGGAGTCAGGCTGAGCCCCCAGTTCAGCTTTCCTGAGCGGGGTTTAATGTGACCTTAATTTGGGCAGGGCCATTATCCCTGTCCCCACGCTGTGGCAGCCACTCAGCCTTGGTCAGAAATAAGAAAACATTTTCCTTCCAAATCTTGCTGGATTTGGTTTAATGTCCCACCCTTTTATCCCCCTCAAGGTTTTTTGGGACAGAATATCCCGTTCCCTCACCAGTGGCTAGGTCAGCAGAGCGGGGAGAGCCTAAAAACTTGGCTGAAAATTAAGGAATGAAGCCGGAAATTTGGAATATTTCGAGGGGGATGGTTGAAGGATTATGACTTTGGAGGGTGTGAGGAGTTCACAGGGCCACGAAATTCTGATCCTGTGTTCAGTGTTGGGCTCCTCGAGGGAATGGAGCTGGAGAAGGATCTGGAAATGATCCAGAGGCTCTCTGGAAGAGCCTTTCCTTCCATGAGCTCATGGATCCAGGAGCTTCCTGTCCCAGGACTTTTGGGTCCCTCCCAACCCAGTCTGGGATTCCTGGGGTCACCTGGAGCAGATTCATTAAAAAAACACCCTGGAATATTTGATCCAGGAATGAAAACCCCAGCAGGCCCAGGGGTTGAAAGGAATGAAAGTGAAATTCCTCAAAGAAATTCCCAAGCACCTCCGGCACCCCGGGCTGTGCTGGGAGCAGCGGGATCCGGGTGTGGGAATCCGGGAGTGGGGAAGCCAGAGAGAGGGAATTGCCCTGGGATTCATCTGAAATTCCTGGTTTTCACTGTGGGGCTGCTCTGGGAGCACCCAGGGAGGCTCCCAGGGCTGGGGAGGGGCAGGAGGAAGTGGGAATTTTTGTATAAAAATTTCTTGGGAGAGCCAACATTTTCCCTCATGGATCAGACCCAGGGAAAGGATTTCCCTTCTATTTCCTGGTCCTTTATTTCACCCACAGGGAAGCAAACACACCCTGGTCCCATCCATATCTGGGACACGGAACAGGACCTGCTTTTCCCGCTGACAATTCCCTATTTTCTGCCAGGAAAGATTGGATTTGGATCTTTTGGATCAAAAGATTGGAATTGGATCTCTCCCGCTCCTTCTCACTTCCAAGCTGGATCCAGCCCCTCTTCCTGGATGTTCCTCTCACCTCACCCTGCTGCCAAGCCCCACAAAACCAGGAGAACCTCCAGCAGAAGCCCTGCCATTCCCGGGGCTCCAGAGGCTCTCCCAGTGCCGGAATCCTGCTGGGATCTCCATCTTTGGAAGCGTGGCTGTGCTCCAGTGCCCTTCGTGGGAGGGTTGGGTTCCCACGTCACTTGTTTTGGAGCTTCCCGCTGCTCCCGCTGACGTTCACAGGGCCACGTCAGGCTCCGGCAAGGGAAGCGCGGCCCTTTTTTGGGAGCAAAGGGATTTGGGAACAGCTGGGCTCTGTCAGGAATTCAGCACTCCAGTGATAAACACTCCAGGGTTTTTTTTTTCCCCTCTCTGCTCCAGCACAATGTTTTCCTTTCTCTTTAGGAAGCGTTGTTTCGCTGCTGAGGGTGGAATTCTTCGCCGGAGTCCTTTTGAAATTTGCTTTTTCCCCTCATTGCAGCCTCTCCAAAGCAGCTGTGGCCCCTTTGGAAAGGGAAAAGATCCTTTGGCTCCCACAGAATTTGGGAGCTTGGAGTCCTGAGGCAGAACTGGGGCGCTTTTGGGGGGTTCAAAAGGTTTGTGGAGGGAAAGAGGTGGAGGAGCAAAGGAGAATTGGGGGTTTCAAATGTCTGGGAAAAGGGGATTAATAAAAAAAGAGGGTTAAAAAAAGGGGGGTTAAAAAAAGGGGGTTAAAAAAGGGGGGGTAAAAAATAAAGGGAGCTAAAAAAGGAGGATTAAAAAGGGGATAAAAAATAAAGGGGGATAAAAAGGGGGGTAAAAATAAATGGGGATTAAAAAGGGATAAATATAAATGGGAATAAAAAATAAATGGGGATAAAAAGAGGGGGATAAAAAAGTAGAATAAAAAAGAGGGGAACAAAAAAAGGGGGTTAAAAATAAAGGGGGGTAAAAATAAAGGGGGATTAAAACAGGATAGAAAAGGAGGGATAAAAAAAGGGGATAGGAAAAAAAGGGGGACAAAAATGGGGGATAAGCTCAGAGCTGGCAGTGGTGTGTTATCCCAAATAAATTTTACACAAAAGCACAAATATTTGGCAATTTGAACACTTTCCAGCAAGCCTCTAAGCCAGACAAATCCCCACCTGACTCCTCCTCAGCTCCTGGGAAAACCCCAAATCCACAGCGAAACACCTTTCCCTGCACACATGCCCTGACCTGGCTGCAAAGTCCCTCCTTTCATGTGGCTGGCAGGGAGATAAGGCAGGCCCTGCTCTTAAAAATGAATAAATCAGAAGTAAATAAAGAAATCAGTGGAAAATAAAGAAATCAGCAGGGAAAAATCAGATTAGAGAGCCAGGAGGTGGAGCTGGCTCAGCTGGGACAGCCCCAGCTGAAGGACAGGGACACTGGGAGACGCTGCCTGGCTGGAAAATCCCTTTATCCCAACCTGGAGAGATCCAAAAGTGAGGATCACACCCAGGGCTTTCATCTTATCTGGGAGGAGGGAACCTGCTGGGCAGGGGAAGGAGCAGGAGGCCGAGTGGGGCCAGCAGGAGCTTCTCACCTTGGGCCAGATGTGGTCAGAGCCTTTTTTATCCCACGTGTGCTGCCTTTCTTTGCATAGCCCAAGTGCCATTAGGTGTAATTAAGGCAATTATGCTGAATTTTAGCAGCCCACAGAGTAATTGGGGGCAATTTTTAGCATCCCCAGGGGCATTTTGAGAGCCCTGCTGATGATTTTCCTGCTTGAGGTCTCAGCTCAGGTGTGGCTCAGGTGACACCTTTGAAGTGGACGTTGTTGTGCTGCTGCTGTTGGGACAGAACTGGAGGAGAACAACTCCAAATTTCCAGTTTTTCCTTTCTTTCTTGTTAAAAAATAAAAGGGAATTTTCTCTTGTTTCAGCTCTGAAGCAAATTAAACCTGAGGAATGAGTGGGGAAGATCCAGGCTCAGGTGGGACACGCTAGAGAAGAAATGAGCTCAGAGCTGTCACCCCACAGGGAATAATCTGAGGATCATTTTGTCCTCCTTCCCTCGCTTTGGGTGAGAAATTCCAGCCTTCCCCTGAGAAACCTTCCCCAAAAAAATGGGAAAAAACCTCCCTGATGCGTTTTGTTTGCAGCAGAAGGATCTGCCAGCTCTGCAGATCCTGCTCTTGGGAGACAAAAGGCAGCCCCAAAAAAACCTAGAAAAAAGTTTTTCCCAGCCTTTTCCAGGTTCCTCCAAGGCATTTTGTCCCTTCCCTGCCTGAGGAGTGACCTCGGCTCAGCAGCAAAATTCCTGGGACCACTCAGATCCTGATCCCAGCTCTAAATCTGGAGCGGCTCCGGCCTCACCCAGAGAAATCTGAGCTCTGCTCTGGCTGTCACTGAACGTCAGCACCTGATCCAGAGTCACCTGAGCATCGGGAAGGGCAAAATCCTCAGGCTGGATTGGGAAAAATTCCATCAGGAGGGAGGGAAAGCTTTTCTGGCTGTGCTTGGAGCAGGGGGACTCAGCCCTGGGCTGAGGGAGTTCTGAGCATCACCCTCTGCTCCACATCCAGGGAAAATCTGGGAATTTCATGGCTTCAAAAATCCTTAAAATCCCTGTGTTTTTTACTCTGCCCTCTCCTCTACTCCAAAACATCACCAGCCCAAAGGGAAATTTGGGATTATTCCTTATTCCCTTCTTTCCTCAGCTGACTCCTGCATTTCAGGCCTTCCTGTGGAATTGCAGGAGCAATTCCCATTCCCAACTTTTTTCCTCAGCCACAACCTTCCCTGAATTTGAGCCTCACCCCTCACAGTGGGGCAAGAAAAGCCTCAAACGGGGCGAGATTTGGGGAGCTCGGAGCTGGAATTCCTGACGGAGCAGAGCTCTTGGAGCACAGCGAGGCCTTGTCGGAAAGAGGGGAAAAAAATAATAAAAAAAATCTCATTTATGGCTGACAAACGTGGCCAGAGGCCAAGGAAAACCCTCCTGGGCTCTGGATCCGGCAGGGTGAGGGGGTGGGAGATATTTTTAGCTCTTTTTTCTGCTCCTGAGGCCTTCGCTTGCCTCAGGCCTTGAGCGAGCGGCTGAGGAGCTCTCCTGAGGAAGAGGAGGAGGAGGAGGGAGTGGGAAGTTGGAATCTGAGACCCTTTTAAGCTCTGTTTGCTCTTCCAGCCTCCGCAGCTTCCAAGGGCACGGCCGTGAGGCCGATCTGGTTATCCTGGGGAGGGAGGGGAGAGCCTTGGAGCACTTTATGGGGGATTTATGGGGGATTTTCCCCCCTCCTCTGGGCCATTCCCATCTCCAGCGTCCCTGATCCCAACTGGGAGCAGCTCCTCAGTCAGGATCAGAGGGAAACAGGCCCGGGCTGTGCTTTCCCATGGTTTGTTGCTCCAGGGAAAATGGATTTCCCCCTCCCTTCTCCTCTTGTGCAATGTTTGGCCTTGCCAGGCTCAGCCTCTTTCCAGGCCTCACGTTCCCAGCTCCTTCCCCTCCTCAAAAATTCAGCTTTTCCAGCTTCCCGAGTCCCCAGGTGCTTCCAGAGTGGGAAATGAAACTCCAAATGCCTCAGGAAAATGAGGACTGTTGTGTTTCAGCAGCCACAGAGCTGGAGCAGCCCTGTGGAGCGAGTTTTCCAAGGAAAATGGGAGGAATGTCATTGGGATAAGGGATTTCAGCCTGGCTGCACATCTTGGGATGGTAAAAACACCCCCAGAGCCTCTGCCAAAGCCTTGGGAACACTGAAATCCAACAGGGAGCGGACGTGCTGCTCCTGGGAGGGATCCCTTGTGGCTCTGACCCAAAATTTGGGCTCCAAATGTGATCCAACCCCAGATTTTTGGGTAAATGACACCTCCTTTAACAACTTCCCAACTCCCTCCCTGGCTGCTCACACCCAGCTCCAGCTCCAAGGCCACATTCCCGCTCCAACCTCCCGGATTTTCTTGAGTGACAGAACTTTCCTGTGGGATTTTGGGGAGAAAACCACATCAGCTTCCTCCTCAGGGTCTTCATTGTAGACAGAAACATTTGGAGGGCGATGCTCAGCCTCTCCTTGCTCCGGTGCTCATCCAGCTCTCAGAATTCCCGGTGGAGCAGCTTTGGGAGGACGTGGTGGAGCTGTGGATTTCTCCAAGGAGTTTTCCAAAGCTCAGGAAAGTGAATCCATGTGGTTCCTGCCCTGCTGCATCACCCAAACAAACCCAACCCTGCAGCTTTGCCAGGGAAGGGCGAGGACTCCCTGGGAAGAGCCCGGAGCAAGCCCGCAGAGGAAGCCAGGAGGGATCTCCCGGAGCAGGGATCAGCTTGGGAAGAGGCACCACCCGGATTTAAGCTGGGCCTGGGTGTTTCCCAGCTTCAGCCGGGCTCCCTTTGTGCCCTAATTGCTGCTTGCAGGGCCGGGGAGCCCTGGGAAGCCGTGGCCTCTTTCAGGATTTGTGGGTGTAGCCTGAGAAGATCCCCCAGGAGCTTCTCCCAGTGTCCCTTCCCTCCCATGGACCGTCCCCAGGAGAAAAGTCCACCCTGGATTTGGAGGGGGTGGCTTGGGCAGAGCTTTGGGCCTCAACTCTTCATTTTGGAATCAGATAAAACCATTCTTGCACAATCCTGCTGCTGCTCAGCCCCGCAGCACCTTCCATGTGCAATCCCAGAATATTTAGGCAAAGGGAAAAGCTGAGCTGAGGGGTGGCTTTGCATGGGGAAGTGTCACAGACCCAGGAAAAAGAAGTTTCTGGGTCGACCAGGCTGAAATGGGACTTCTCCTATTATTCAATTTGCAAAGTGCATTTGTGTTGATGTTATTTTATGTTATTTATTTCATGTTATTTAATTAATTTATTGATGTTATTTTATGTTATTTATTTCATGTTATTTAATTAATTTATTTGTTTATTTTATTTATTTTAATTAAAAGATGAAATAGTGAAGAGTGTTCTAAACAATAAGAAAAAGCCACTCCAGATATCCCAAATACCAAACCCAGGCCCAGCTCTGAGCTGAGCCACATAAAAAATCCTTCCTGAGGAGCTGCTCCAGCACTAAAAATATTGTATAAAGGAATTTGGGCAAGAGGGATGGACAGGGTGCATTAAATAAAATTAAATAAATGCATGAAGAAAATAAAGTGGAGTAAGGAAGGGGCTGGTGGGCAGGGAGAGGAGGGGAAGGTGAATCCATCTGGACAGATCCAGAAGCTGGGGAGGGAATGAGGTCTGGAATCAGCCCTGGATGGGTCAGTTTGCCATGAACTGGCCCAAATCTGGAATCTGGAGCCTTCTTATCAGCACCTGCTACACCTGGGACTGCCTTGATCCCTTCAGCCTTGTGGGAAAGCACAGAACATCCCAAAAAAATCCCACAAAACCCCCCAGACCTGAGGAGCAGCTCAGGTTTGTGCTGCCCCAATCAAAATCCCTTTAATCGGTGACCATTTCCCGCTTTCCCTCTCCAAAACAGGGAGAATAAACTGCTTTTCACAACCTTTTAAAAAACACATTCAAGCCCAGCCGGCGGCTCTGAGCAGGGTCAGGAAATTCCCTTCCCAGCTGCTGCAGCCACGGAGGCTTTGGTGCTCTTGGCCTTGTTTTTGTGCCGGGGATTGGGGTTTCCATGGAGCTGCACCACACGTTCCCCTCTCTGTTCCCCTCTCTTCGTGCTCCCCGAGCAAAGAAACGGGCAGAGAAATGCAGATTTCGGGCAATGTGCTGCCTTGGCAGCTCCTCCCAGCCTGGCTGAGCTGCACTTTGGCAGCCCAGGCGCATTCTCAGCACCTTAAAATAAAAAAAAAAATAAATAAATTCCCGTCTTGTGGTTTTGGCCGAAGAGGTTTGGGGTTTTTTTTGGTTTTTATTTTCTTTTTTTTTAACTTCTTGTTTCTAAGAAAAGAAAAATCCCTTTTTCATAGCTGTGTGTCAGCAGGGAAGGGGGAAATCCTTCAATCCACCCCTCCAGCCTGCCTTAGAAGGGAAGGTGTGAGATAGACCCAAGGAGGGAGGTTTGGCCTGAAAAACTCAGGGAGACGGGAGGAATTTTGCTCTCTCATTCCACCAGCTCTGCGTCCTGATTGTTTCCTTGGCTTCAAACAGGACTTGGCATCTCCCAGGCTCGGTTTTCTCCATTCTGAACCCGCCTTGGCCCCGAATTCCTCACGGATTCCTTTCCCTGGGTGTCTCTGGCGAGGGCTTCGTGTCACTCCCAGCGGTGGCTTCACCTGTCCCCAGGTGTGTGCGGGAGGGAGCGGCTGTTTTGACTGGAGTCCGTGTTTATCCCGGCAGTTTCCAGAGGGGAAAGAGCAAGGTCTGGCTGGGCAGCCCCACCCCGATAAGGAGGAATTACCGAGGGGCAATTTGCCTGTGCCCAGCTGTGCCCCCACGTGCTGTTTACCCTGGGCTGGGGGAGATTTTATCGCCGAGGCCACGGGGTTTGGGGTGGGGCAGCGCCAGGGCACGTCTCACCTCCATCCCTGCTCTGTTCCCAGGGCTTGGGAGTGCTTTTATCTCCTAAACCAACAGGGCTGCTCCAGGTTTTCCAGCTGCCAGCTTTCCCTGGAGCTGGCTGTGCAAACACCTCTGCTCGGTGTCCCCTCTGTCCCCTGTGCCAAGGACAGGGCTGGGTGGAGGCGCTGGCAAGGGAGGATGTGGAAAACGAGCAACAAACCCAGCTCAAAAGAACAGGAAACCATCTCTGAGCTCATCTCCACACCTTCCCCGCCGAGGCAGCTTCGGGAGGAACCCAAGGCCGAGGTTTCCTCTCCGAAAATGTCGAGATCTCACCAAATTCTCCTTGCCCAACACGACGTCAGCAGGAAGCTGAGGCCGAGCAGAAACCCCCGTGAGCGCCCTGGGAGTTCAGCAGCGGCGGAAAACAAAACCCAGAGGCCTCGGGAGGGTGTAGAAAAAGCGATGTTTGCTTCCCAAAATACTCCAGAGCAGATGGGACATTGGCAGTGGGTCGGAGAGGAGGGAACAGGGCACGGAGGAAGGGAATTGGAGCAGAGGGAGGGATTTTTTGCAGTCCCAAATCTCCTGTGTGGAAATGCTGTGTGGAAATCCAGCCCCCAGCCACACAAATCCAGCCAGGAGCCCAGGGGAATATTTAAAGCTCCTTTATAGGATGAGGGAAGCTGCCTGGACATGCCCCAAATGTGTCCTGGCATGTCCTGTCCACACATCCCCAGGTCCCCAGGAGGATTTACAGGCGACAAACCAAGCGTGGGGCTGACAAAAGCTTCCAAAAGCCTCCAAAAGCAGGATGGAGGAGCAGAGCTGGGGGCTGATAAAGCCCTGGAATTCCCTGGGATGCCGGGAACCAGACGTGCTGGGGGACACGGTGTCCCTGTCCCGCCTTCTCCCCCCATTTCACACGGTTCCCTCATTTCACAACCCCATTTTGAAAGGCCCAAAGTGTAGGCTGGGCTTTAAACCCTGCCTTGTTTACCTCTCCCGTTCCTGGGGTCACACCCGGGTTACCAATTACAGCCGGGATTAAACATTTTAAACCCGCTTTACCCCTGGGCTTTTTTCCCCTTAAATTCCCACTGATTGTGCTTAACTGGTGTCACCAAGCAGGTGGCTGCTGCCACTGTCCACACATTTGTCTGTCCCTCCTCCGCCACAGCCACAGAATGAGATTTAAACCACGCCAATACATCCATTATTTTTTCAGTTCTCGACAGTTCCCGGCAATTTTTTTTTCCCCTCCCTCTAAACTTCAAGAAAAGCAGCCCTTGGCTGTTCAAATTGGCCAAAATAACCTTCAAATCCTTCCCAAAGTTTGGGGTGGCTGCAGGTGAAACAAAGAAATTAAGAATTAAGGAATAAACATAAAGAAATGCTTAACTAAAAAATACCCTGACACCCAGATCCACAAAAACAAGAAAAGAGTCAAACTGCAAAATAAGATAAAGAGCTAAAATACACAAACGGGATGCAAAGACAAAAGCACCACAAGATAAAGGAGATTCCTCAGACCCTAAACCCAAAAGAAAAGATTTAAAGTCCCAAAAAGTGCTCAAAAGACTGAAAAGGGCATAGAGCTAATTATAATATGAAGATGAGCAAGGTTAAGAAATAAATATGTATAATCTAGTTTGTAAAAGATAAAAAGAAAAAATCAAATCTAAAAACTGTGCATGCCTTTAGAAGAGATATCCCCATGAACCTCAGTGCTGAATAAATTCATTATTCTGTGAGTTATAAAGTTCCTTTTTATTCCACATATCACAGGGACCCGGCTGGGGGAGCTGATTCAGCGAGTGGGACGTGGCTGATGAGCAGGATTTGGATGTTAATTCTTAATTCTGGGGTTGTTTCCCTGTCTGGGACAGAGCCAATGTGCAGTTGGCTCTGCTGGGTCTCCAGGACAGATTGGAATTGGGGTTTTTGTGCCTCGTGCCCTATAAACTGCAGACTTCAGGGTGTTGTCACCCCAAAAAAAACCCCACAGTGAGTCCAAGTGTGGCGTGGGAACTGCTGCCTCTTAGGTGAAGGTAAAACACCCCGAGCTGCTGACTTGCAAAGCCTCAGTCCCTGTGAGCAGCTCGGGTTTTAACCCTTGATTGAATGCCAAATGTTCCCTTTTTTTTTTTTTAATTGTAAAATTTCCAGCTCGACCGGTTTGGAGCCTCATTTGGATAAACAGGAGGGTTTGGTTATCTGAACTCCTGGTTCCTGTCAGACCAGTTCCAGCCCCAGCCTGGCCAATCCCTGGGCAGAAATTTATTGAGTTTGGGTTGTTTTTTTGTTTGTTTGTTGTTTTTTTTTTTAAATTGAAATCTAAATGCTCTCAGCTAAATGCAGGGTGGAAAACCAACCCAGCCAGAACAGCCTCAAACTCAGTCCTCTTTTTAAACCGAATTTTATTTTCTGATGGTTTCTTTGCTCTGTAACTCCTCCGAGTGCTTTGAAAGGCTGCACTAAGCCTCAAGCTCTGCCTGAAAAACCCCAGGGCCAGAAATTAGGGACGCATAACCCGCTTAGAGGGCCTTGAGCTGCACAGGAAATCTCCTATTGGAAGGGTTTAACGGGGCCAAGCTGATTTGGGAGCTGTGTCCCAGCAGATGAACACGACGGGAATGGGGAGCGAAGGGGGCAACCAGGAATAAATCAAATGGGAATTGTGAATTTGGGGAATGGTGCCACCATTTCCCCCATCCTGGGGACACCAGGGGAACCTGCTGGGTCAGGCTGGCTCATCCTCATCAGCGCCTAATGAGCACAGTTAGCCCCTAATGGCCAATTAATAGCCCTGGTTATTAGAGCTATTCTAGGCCAGGCTGCAGGAGCCCTGCTGCTCCAATCCAGTGACTCAGGGCTGGAGGATTCCATCCCCATATTCCTTAGGCTGGCAGAAACCAGCCCTGCTCCCAGCTGGGATGGCCAAACTCAGCTCAGTCAAAACCAAAACTCATGGGGTCACTTTTTAATTCGGTTTTTCCGGCTGTTTTTGCGCAGGGATGTTCCCCACCGGGTTGGATTCGCTGCATTCCCACTTTTCCCGCTGATCCACGCGCCCCAAGCATGGCAGCACAGGTGTGTTCAAAGCTCTGGAGCCTTGCATGGACATGCTGGATGTTTATCCAGCCTCTTCCAGGGGCCTCTGGAATATCCAACCCCCTCCCCCTGCAGCGTGCTGGGCTCCCAGGCCTCTTTCATGTGTGGTGCTGACTTGGAAAAAAAAAAAATTAAAAAAAAAAAAGTCCTTAGACTTTAATCCTTGGGTTTATTTCAAGGCTTACAAAGGCAAATCTGGTTTGTGGCAAGAGATTTGCCTGATTTCTTCTGCTCTGGGGATGAATGGGGCAGCAGATGGGGAGGATTTGGGGACCCCTCGGCTGCGTCTCCTCGCAAACCTGACCCTGCCCTGGGCCTGCTGCGCTTCAGAGCTGCCCAGGGCATGAAATGGGGTCAGTGCAGAGCCCTGCTTGGGCTGGAGCTGTTGAATTCCCCTTTTCCACAACTTCCAGAGCCATTTTCCTTCCCCTGATTCCTGTCTCATTCCCAGTTCCTGCTCCAGGGTCTGCACAGCCCTTGGTGGGGGTTGTTAACTCGTGAAATCCCGAGTGCAGTGTGGGAATAAAACCAGCTGCAGGCTGCAAGCAAAAAGCCTCAAAAAATCCTATTAGACCCCAGAATCCTGGGAATCATTGGGAATTTGGGACCTGGAGAAGGAGGTGCTGGAAAACCTCAATGCCATCCCCACTTCTGGGGGTAGGAGTGGGCGATGCCACCCCTTGCTGGGCAAGTCCGTGATCATTTCCCATGGAACAGGACCCCAAGGGTCAGCAATTCCAGGATCATTTCCCGGTGGGACAGGACCCCGAGGGGCTCGGGAGGAGCCCCAGAGAGGTGGGATGTGCTGGCAGGTCCTGTGCCAGCAGCCCCAGCTCCTCCTGCTCCGGGAATGCTGCGCCAGCACCGGGAGCAGCTCTGTGGGAACGGCCACGGGGCAGCTCCGCGGGCAACCAGAGCTCCGGAGCTCCTTCCCTGCCCTGGCTCATTCCAGCTGCTCCCAGCGCTTGTGGAGATGCCAAATGAGGCCCCAGCCACGGGAGGAGAGGGCGTTTTCCTGGGGATCAGAGCAGAGCTGTGGCTTTAGGTCCTCCCCCGGTGCTGGAGGAGGCTGCCAGGCGATGGCTTGGAACAATCCCTGTGCTCTGCCAGGGAATATTCATCCAGGATCCCGTCCTGCGCTGATAGGAACTCTCTCATGGTTGATCAAAGCGAAGAGTTTGGCCTCCCACTGCTCTTTAGCTCGGGGCCAGTTTCAGCAGGAGCTCTCTGGGCAGCGTGGCAGGGCCAGCTGGGCCAGCTCTGGGCTTGTGGTGGCTTCCAGGTGCTCCTTCATCTCCCACAGCATCAGGGCTTCTCCTCTCCCTCCCGCTGGGCTGGCTGGAAGCACCTGCAGACTCCGTGTTCTGCTCCATCCCTGCTTGCCTTGGCTTGTCCCCCCTGATTCCCCGGGGTGGGGACACGTCCTCGGCTCTGCAGCCACCTCCTCCTGCATCCTCCTCTTCCTCCAGCCTGGATTTTGGCTGGGAGGTGCCAGCCCTGACCTCCAGCGCTGCTCAGGCAGGGTGGCTGTGCCACTGTCACCCCTCTTGTGTGACACTCTTGGAAGGTTCTCCCTTCTCCAGGGATCTCTGCCAAGGGACTGGCCTTGCCCGAGGGACACGGATGGATCCGTGGCTGTGTCTCGAGGAGGGACATTTGGGGATGGAAACACTGCTGGGAAGAGCCCCCTGTGCGGGGGGATTCCAGGGGGGTGGCAAAGGGCTGATCTGCATGGGAGAGCTTGGATCCTCTTCCAGGAGATCTGGGGAGGGACTTGGGATGAGGGGTGGAGTGACAGGACAAGGGGCAATGGCTTCAAACTGAAAGAGGGAAGGTTCAGGTTGGATATTGGGCAGGAATTCCCCCCTGTGAGGGTGGGGAGGTGCTGGAATGGATTTTCCAGAGAAGCTGTGGCTGCCTCTGGATCCCTGGCAGTGCCCAAGGCCAGGCTGGAGCAGCCTGGGATGGCAGAGGTGTCCCTGCCATGGCAGGGGGTGGCACTGGGTGATCTTTAAGGTCCCTTTCCATGCTCAGGATGGCTCTGCCCCGCTGCCCTCGGGGGGACTTTGAGCAGGGGCAGCTGCCCAGGAGCCCCAACCCCTGCGGGGGCCTTGCCAAGGGGGCCTGGTGGGCTGGCTGTGTCCCCGTCCGTGTGTCCCTGTGTCCCCGTCCCTGTGTCCGTGTTCCTGTGTCCCTGTGTCCATCTGTCCCCCTGTCCCTGTGTCCGTGTTCCTGTGTCCCTATGTCCATGTCCCTGTGTCCATCTGTCCCTGTCTCTCCATGTCCCTGTCCCTGTGTCTCCATCTCCCTGTTGCTGTGTCTCCATGTCCCTGTGTCCATCTGTCCCTGTCCCCCTGTCCCTGTGTCCCCCTGTCCCTGTGTCCATCTGTCCCTGTGTCCCCATGTCCCTGTGTCCATCTGTCCCTGTCCCTGTGTCTCCATGTCCCTGTCCCTGTGTCCCCCTGTCCCTGTGTCCCCCTGTCCCTGTGTCCATCTGTCCCTGTGTCCCCATGTCCCTGTGTCCATCTGTCCCTGTCCCTGTGTCTCCATGTCCCTGTGTCCATCTGTCCCTGTCCCTGTGTCCCCATGTCCCTGTGTCCATCTGTCCCTGTCCCCCTGTCCCTGTGTCTCCCTGTCCCTGTCCCCCTGTCCCTGTGTCCATCTGTCCCTGTCCCCGTGTCCCTGTGTCCATCTGTCCCTGTCCCCCCCAGGTCACCCCGAACCTCCCCCGGTAACCGTGTCCCCCCCCCGCGCTGTGACGTCACCGCGCTGAGCTCAGCCGCTATTAGCATTCCCTCATTTGCATTCCCTCATTTGCATACGGCCCAGCCAATGGAACGCGGCGGCCGCGCCGTGACGTCACTCCCGTCCGCTCCATATAAAGCGTGCGCGCAGCCGGGGGCGCAGACCGAGCGCAGCGGAGCCGCCGAGAGGTCGCGGGTGTCCCCCCGTCCCCGCCGGGATGAGCCACCGCCACAGCCACCGCCGCGGCCCCCGGGCCGACATGGTGCCCGAGATCGCCGCCGCCGTGGGCTTCGTGTCCGGCCTGCTGCGGACGCGGGGCTGCGTCAGCGAGCAGCAGCTACAGGTCTTCAGCGGGGCGCTGCGGGAGGCGCTCACAGGTGAGCTTTGGGCGAGGAGAAGCGCGGCGACAGGAGCCCGCTGGTGGCCGGACTCTTCTTGTAGCCCTCGGGACCAGGCGCCCACTGGTGTCCCTCCCGAGTGCCCCCCGTGTGCCTTCCAGGACCTGGTGTCCCTCCCGAGTGCCCCCCGTGTGCCTTCCAGGACCTGGTGTCCCTGCCGAGTGCCCCCCGTGTGCCTTCCAGGACCTGGTGTCCCTCCCGAGTGCCCCCCGTGTGCCTTCCAGGACCTGGTGTCCCTGCCGAGTGCCCCCCGTGTGCCTTCCAGGACCTGGTGTCCCTCCCGAGTGCCCCCCGTGGTGATCCGAGGACCTGGTGTCCTTTCAGATGCCCTCTGTGCTCCTTCCAGGACCTGGTGTCCCTCTCAAGTGTCCCTCGCTGTTGTTCCGAGGACCTGGTGTCGCTCCCGTCTTGATCCCGGGACCTGGTGTCCCTCCCGAGTGTCCCCCGTGTCCCTTCCAAGACCTGCTGTCCCCTCCCGTGTCGCTCCCGGGACCTGGTGTCCCTCCTTGGTGCTCCCCGTGTCCCTTCCAGGACCTGGTCTCCCCTCCCGTGTCACTCCCGGGACCTGGTGTCCCTCCTTGGTGCTCCCCGTGTCCCTTCCAGGACCTGCTGTCCCCTCCCGTGTCGCTCCCGCTGTCCCTCCTTGGTGTCCCCCCGGTGTTCCGCAGTGTCCCCTGGGCTCGCTCCCACCTCGGGGCTGTTCCAGCTCCCTGTCCGTGCCTTTGTGTCCCCGGGTGTCCCCCCGGTGTCCCCGCGGGGTCCTGGCAGCCTGAGTGTGGCCCTGCAGACCGCAGGGATGATGCCGAGCCCCATCCCGGTGCCAGCGGGGCCTGGCTGTCCCTCCCGCGGGTGTTCGGGGGGTCCCTCCCAGCCCGGGGCTGTTATCGGCCGCAGGGAGGGGTGGCCGCTTTGTGATAAGAGGCCCCAAAGTTCCCCTGAGCTGGGGGGCCGTGGGGCAGCTTTGGGGTGCCCGATACCGATATCTGCCCCGGGCAGCCCCTGGCCTTGTCCTGCCCTGGATTTTTGGGATGCGCTCGGTTCCGGCAGCCTCGGGAGCGGGATGAAGGCTGCCAGCACCTCCCCTGCCCCTCTGGGAGAGAGATTTGGGTCCCATCTCCCTGGTACAGAACTTTTTGTGTGGTTTAATTCCTGCTGCCGGCGTTCAGGGACGCTCTGTCCTGGTGCTGTTTGGGATTTGGCCTTTAAACCCCAAATTTGGTGCGGGGTAAATGAGGGATATCTGCCTGAGGGATATCCCTGCTCACTTCTGTTCCCTCCCAGAGCCCTGCAGACACCACTGATCTCCTGACAAACCCTCCACAGGGCGTTGTTCAGGATTTCACCTTTAAACGTGAAATTCTGTGGTGGCTAAAGGCCCTAAACTCCACTTCCCACCTGGGAGAGATCCATTCCCGAGCTACCCCCGCTCACTGCTGTGAAAAACGAGGTTCACATAATTTTTATAGAATTTAAAAGTTTAATAAAAAAAACAATTAGGAGAAAAAAATAAAGTATACAGATAGGGCCGGGTGTCTCTGCATTCAGCCAAGAGAGCACACCTTGCTAACAAAGGATTGTCCCTTAAAAACAGAATCCTACTGCATATCCATAAATTCTCACACATATTCAGACATTCTTCTTAGGATCTTTGGTGTTCTTCTGTTTAGTTTTCTCTTGCCCCCTTCCCAATTGATCAGTCCTCTTAGATCTATTGAGATTTATATTCTCTGATACCAGAACTGCAATAAATTCCTCCCCCAGAGTTCTGGTCACTGCTGTCTTCATCTGGATAAGATATTTACAAATGCAGGAGTTCTCCAGCTATTTTTTTTTTCCCCTCAGTCTTTGGGTTACACGAACAAAAGCAGATTTTATTTTAATACTATGCCATGGTCTAATATATATGTATTATAGTACTATTTCTAAATTTCATCAATAACAGAAACAAAGAAAACTATATTAATACAACAAAATTTCTCATTCTTATTCATTTTAATAATACTATGCCATGGCCTAACATATATGTATTACACCACAATTTCTAAATTTCATCAATAACAGAAACAAAACTATATTAATACAACAAAATTTCTCATTCTTATTCATTTTAATAATACTATGCCATGGCCTAACATACATGTATTATACCACTATTTCTAAATTTCATCAATAACAGAAACAAAGAAAACTATATTAATACAACAAAATTTCTCCTTCTTATAACATTCATTTTAATAATACTATGCCATGGCCTAACATATATGTATTATACCACTACTTCTAAATTTCATCAATAACAGAAACAAAGAAAACTATATTAATACAACAAAATTTCTCCTTCTTATAACATTCATTTTAATAATACTATGCCATGGCCTAACATATATGTATTATACCACTATTTCTAAATTTCATCAATAACAGAAACAAAGAAAACTATATTAATACAACAAAATCTCTCATTCTTATTCATTTTAATAATACTATGCCATGGCCTAACATATATGTATTATACCACTATTTCTAAATTTCATCAATAACAGAAACAAAGAAAACTATATTAATACAACAAAATTTCTCCTTCTAACAACATTCATTTTAATATTTGCGAAAAGCCACCAATATAAAATATATCTATAAACACTGCTCTCCCCCATTCCCTTCCAGAGCACTACAAACACCACTGGTTCCCCGAGAAACCCTTCAAAGGCTCCGGCTACCGCTGCATCCGCATCAACCACAGAATGGACCCCATAATCAGCAAGGCCGCGAGGCAGATCGGACTGAGCCTTCCTCAGCTCTACCAGCTCCTGCCCAGCGAGCTGACGCTCTGGGTGGATCCCTACGAGGTCTCCTATCGCATCGGAGAGGACGGATCCATCTGCGTTTTGTACGAGGCCACCAAACCCCCCAGCTCCTACGGAGGGATGCTCACCTGCAAGAACCAGATGATGCTGGGCCGTACCAGCCCTTCCAAAAACTACATCATGACTGTCTCCAGCTAAAAAACAAAACAAAAAAACCAAACAAAACCCCAAAAAAACACGACAAAACAAAAAAAGAAAAAAATCTCCTCCTTGTCCTTACACTGCCAAGACACAGGCTACTGTAATACCTCAAGCTGAGGATCTATTTTTAAGATGAAGAGCTATTTATATTTTTTAAAAAAAACCCTCCAGAAAATCCAAAATTAAAATATCGGGTGTCGCTCTGAGCCGAGGCGGCGCCCCAGGTGCCTTTTCTAAAGCTGTTGCAAGCTTGTGAGTTTTCTTTTTTTTTTTTTTAATAATAATTATTATTATTATTGTGAAGCTGAGATCTACCTAATTAAGTGTTGGATGGCGGTTTTGGGGATGGCTTTGCTCACCTTGGAGCGTCTCGGAATGGGGGATGAGGGGGTGAAGCCAGGCTGGGAAGTGGCTGAGATGTCACCTCGTCCCCACCCTGCTTTCCAGGGCTGTTCCTGCATCTCCAGTGGTGCTGGAGCTGCTGGCCTGACCTCTCTGGGCCAGGGTTTGGTGTCACCTCGGGGCTGGCTCAGCCTGGGGACACCGGGATGTCCCTCCTGGGTGTGCTCTGCCCCTCTCCCACCCCCTGCCCTTCCCTGGACGGGCTCACTGGGGTGTGGAGCTCGGCAGAGGTGCCCTGGTGGTGTCCCCAGGGTGGCTCGTGGTGGCACTGAGGGGACATTGCTGCTCCGAGGGGCTCAGCCCTGGTGACCTCTCCGTGTCCCCAGGGCTGCCTCGTGTCCCCTGTCCCTTGTCCTGCCGAGCTCGATGTCTGACACCCCCTTTTTGCTGCCTTTTCTCCTCAAAGCTGGAGTTTTTGGGGGGCTCTCCCCACTCTCTGTGGGATGTTCAGGAGTTTTGGGGTCCTGATGTTGCTTTTTGAAGCTGCAGCACTTCCCCTGCCCCCTTGGGAAAGGGATTTGGGTCCCATCTCTTTGGGACAGAATTTTGGTGCAGTTTAATTCCTGCTCCTGTGCTCTGCCCCTTTCCTGTGCTCTCCCAGCATTCAGGAAGGCTCTGCCCAGCTGTTTTTTTGGGATTTGGCTTTTAAACCCCGAATTTAGAGGGGCTAAAGGCCCTGAACTCCACCAGCCTGCTGGGAATGAGCCTTTCCTGGGATATCCCACATCCACTGCCTCTGTCCCAACCCCTGCTGCTCCCCGGGGATCCTGGGGGAGGATTGGGGCGTGGATGTGCTCGGTTGTAGCAAAACTTCCTGGATTTTCCTCTCAGCTGAAACTTCCCCTTTTCCTGACGTGGCAAAGGCAGAGTTGTTCAAGTTCTCAGACATTTGTGCAATATATTTCCAAATCCTGGGTGCTGTGGGAGAGGAAGGAAGCTCCCAGCTTTAATACATTAAATAATCCAGCCCAGCAACCCGGCCTTGACTTGGAAAATTCAGATTTTTTTTTTTTTGCAAGCTCCATCAAGTCCAGAACTGGAAAATCAGCCTTGATTCTCAAATCCTTTATTCTTTTTTAAGTGTCAGGTCGCTGTTTGTGCCTGAGGAGATCAGAGCAGAGTCTGGGCTTGCATCACTTCCCTTTTCACTCGAATTTCTCACGTCAGCAAAGCGGAACTGAAGCACTGGGGGGGCTTTTCTTGTGCAATAGGTGACCTCACCCACAGGGGAGTGCCTGGCAACGTCCAAAAAAAGCAAATTTCCTTTTCCAGGAAAAGTCATCTCTGCTTTTTTTGTTGGGATTCCTCACTCGAAGCTGCCTGATGTGGAGAGCCCACCCTGGGAGCTGCCCCGGGAGGAGCTCGGGGCAGAATTCGGGCAGGATCAAAGCAGCCTCCAAGTTTTATTCCCTCCTTCTCCCCAGAGGAGTTTTCCAGGAGTTTCCCACCAAAGGAATACCCCAGAACCAAAACAGCCTCGCTCTCCTCACCCCGGGGGTGGAGGAGCCTCGTGTCCAAGGTGTCTTTTTATTTTAATTCTGTTTTTTAAAGCCTCAAAACCAACCAAATTTGGGTAGAATCCACTTCTCTCTCGTAGCTGGTGACACAAAAGCTGTGAATTCCCGTGCTCTTGCTGCCTTTTGCCTCCAAGCCTGATGTGATGTGGATTTTGAGACAGTGTCTTTGAGGGGGTTTCTGTCATTATTAATATTTTATTTTTATTTTTAACCAAGCTGGACTGTTGAACGGGACCTGCTTTTTTTTTTTTTTTTCCCCTTTTTTTTCCCCCCCTATTTGTTTTTCCCCCTTTTTATTTTTTGGGTGAAAATGGTGGGAATTCTGTGAGGAATTGGAGGAGGGAGCAGCTGGTTCCTGATGTACAGAAGTGTTTTATACCCGGAGTGTACAGACCCCCGTGCTTTTTTTTGTTACTTTAATAAAAACGTAGCATTGTAACCCGGCCTGCCTCGTTCCTGGGAGCTCAGGGAGGAGATTTGGGATTTGGGATTTCAGCCCAAACCCCGCCCTGGGAATGTTGTGGGGGTGACTGCAGATTTCCGGCTGCGTCACCCAGGTTCAGCAAAAAAGCTTCCTGGCCTTCCAAACTCCAGGAATTCCAGCTGGGAATGACTCAGGAGAGGCTGTGGGTGTCCTGCCCTTCTCTTCCTCCTCCTCCTCCTCGGGACTCAGCGTGGAAATCTCGTGTCCTGCCCGGTGTTAAAAACCCTTCTGGATCTCCCCTCCCCAATCCTGGGAATATTTGATGGGAATTTTGGGAGGTGTGGGATTAAGGGTGGCTCCTGATGAAGCTTCCCTGGCCGCTCTGTCCTTGCAGGAGGGTGAGGGATCAGCTCGGGGTTGGAATCTTGGGGCAGGGATGGGGATGGGGAGGATGCTCGGTGTCGTCACCACCGAAGCAGCCGGGGCTGAGTCACGGCTGATCCTGTTCTGGGGGCGCTGAAAAAACTCGGAGCTGCCGCCCCTTCCCAGCCTGGGGACCCCTCTCTGCCACCAGAACTTTAAAAACCTTGACTCAACCAGCTTGGGCTTATCTTGAACCCAAAACTCCATTTTTTGTGGAGTTCAGGAGGGTTTGACTGACCTGCCAAGCTCTCTGCCACCATTCCCTCTACCACCAAACTTCCTTTAAAGGCCTTGGCTCAACTTGTGCTTGTTTTAACCCAAAACTCCCTTTTCCATGGAATTTAGGAGGGTCTGATTGAGCTGCCAGGCTCTGTGTGAGTGGGGATACCCCGTGGGGACACAGCCCTGTGTCCCCTCTCCCCCTGCAAGGCTCCTCCCCTCCTCCCAACCATTTGTGGGTGGATTTGGGCGCTGCCTCAAAGCCTCTCCTCATTTATTTCCCCCTCAGTTGCCACCAACACACCCAAATTATCTCTGCTGCCGGGGCAGGGCCGGGCACCGCTCACCTGCAGACTCACCGGGAGGAATCCCCGGCTCCGGAGGCTCCTCCAGCCTTTTCCTCCCTCTGCCTTCCCATCTCCAGCCTGGAGCTGCATTCCGGGCTCCCAGCCCGTTCCCAGGCCAGCCCGGCGTGCCCTGACCCGTGGCTGGCATTTGGGGCTGCTGCTGAAATCTGGGTCGCTCCCAGGCCGGATAAAAATACGGATTTAGGTGGGGAGGGTTGGGAGGCCGAGCCCTCCCTGCCGCTGGGGCGCTGACGGAGGTGCTATTTTTAATTTCCCCGTTGTTTTTGTGCTGGTAGGATGGCGGTTCCTGGGCTGGGAGCTGCGTGAGCTCGGGGTTTCATCCCTGCCAGCCCTTTCCAGCCTTTCTGGGATCCACGGAATTCCCTCAGGGAATGTGGGGGATGTGGATACCCCTGGAGCGCTCGGCAAAGACTGGAAGCAACAAAATCCACCTGGAATGGGGACAAGTTGGAAATGGGACAGGGACACCCCAACCCCATCCCCATATCACCCCATTCCCATCCCATGGATCCCATCCCCGTCCTGTGGATCCCATCCCATGGATCCCATCCCCATCCTGTGGATCCCATAAATCCCATCCCCATCCCACTCCATTCCCATCCCATGGATCCCATCCCTGTCCTGTGGATCCCATGGATCCCATCCCATGGATCCCATCCCATGGATCCCATCCCCATCCTGTGGATCCCATGGATCCCATCCCCATCCCACTCCATTCCCATCCCCATCCCATTCCCATCCCATGGATCCCATGGATCCCACCCCATTTCCATCCCATCCCACCCCATCCCATTCCATTCCCATCCCATGGATCCCATCCCATGGATCCCATTCCCATCCCCATCCCATCCCATGGATCCCATCCCATCGATCCCGTTCCCATCCCCATTCCATTCCCATCCCATGGATCCCATCCCATGGATCCCATGGATCCCATCCCATGGATCCCATTCCCATCCCATGGATCACATGGACCCCACCCCATTCCCACCCCATTCCCATCCCCATCCCGGCTGCTCCCGGCCTGGGCCGTCTCCACCGCTCCCATTTCTGCCCCTTGGGTGATGAAGGGGATTTGTTGGTGCCGTGCGGGGACAAGCGACAATTCCCCGACTGTCCCCATCTGTCTGCGGGGGCGGGGGCAGCGCCGGGGCCGCGGTTTTGTTTCTCCTTTCACGCCCCGCTGAACTTTGCACCTTTTGTTCGGCAGGGAAGGGCTGGGAGCCGGGGCTGGGCAGAGCCCGCCGGGCCCGGGGGTGCGCAGGGCTTTAAATCTGAATTTAATCTGAATTTAATCTTAATTTAAAACGGGAATTGTTGAGGACTCGCATCCCGTGCTCAGCCCCGGGACGTGGCGGAGCTGCCGGTGCTGGGTGGCCCCGGAGGGACAGCGGTGCCAGGACACGCCGGGGCTCTGTCCCCAAGGGAGGCTGTTCCCCCATCTCAAAGGAATTCCGTGTCCCCGATCTCAAGGGACGTCATTCCCGCATCTCAAAGGGACATCGTGTCCCCTGTCCCCAAGAAATGCCGTGTCCCCTGTCCCCAAGAAATGCCGTGTCCCCTGTCCCCAAGGAATTCTGTGTCCCCTGTCCCAAGAAATGCTGTGTCCCCATTCCCAAGGAATTCTGTGTCCCCTGTCCCCAAGGGAAACCGTGTCCCCTGTCCCCAAGGAATTCTGTGTCCCCTGTCCCCAAGGGAAGCTGTGTCCCCATTCCCAAGGAAGCTGTGTCCCCTGTCCCCAGGGGAGCCGTGTCCCCATCCCTGGCAGAGCCCGGAGCAGTGGGATGGGGAGGGACAGCCGGAGGCTGCGTTCCCTGTCTGGGGCAGTTCCTTTTCCCTGGAGCCGTGTCTGGGCTGGGAACGCAGAGCCCGGGGCAATCCCGGTCCGGCCCCCCCGGAGCTGCCGGGGTTTGTCCTGGGCTTGGAGCCGCTGCTCTCCTCGGCCTCTCCTTCCCCTGGGATGAGCCCGGCGTGTCCCCTGGAGAACATTCCCACCTCTGGAAGCACCAGAGAGCTCCCCCCTCTGCCATGTCCCGCGCTGGTGACACCCAAGAGGGTCCCGTGGGTCACATCCGAACTCCAGAGGTGCCATTTGAGGTGCTCTGTGTCCCTTCTGCCCTAAAACTCGGGAGCATCCCTAAAAATCCCTGCCAGCCTGGCCAGCTCTGACCAGGCAAAGGGAGAAGGATTTGGGGTGACCCCAGGATGGCGCTGGGGATGTTTCGGGGCACCCGAAGATCCCCGTGGGGATCCCTGTGCCTGGCACAGCGGGGATGGGGCAGCTCCCGGTGGGGACACAACCCCCGTGTGACCGCCGGACCTCCCGAGAGGGACATCGAGGAAATGTCACCGTGCCCGTCCCGAGAGGGACATCGAGGAAATGTCACCGTGCCCGTCCCGAGAGGGACATCGAGGAAATGTCACCGGGACCGGCCTGGAGGGAACGACATCCCCGAGCCTGCGGCTCCCGGAGGGCGAGGCTCCTTTCCCCCGGACGATGCCCTTTGAGCCGGGAGTTGTTCCCGTCGTGGCACCGGATAAAACAGGGAAGGGCGAGGCTGGAGCGGAGCCGCTGCCCCGCCTGGCTCCGGTGCCGCTTTATCGGGATTAAAAACCTGGATTGGGATGAGACGCGGCTCTGGGGCTCCCTCCAAACTCATCCCCCCTTCCCAGAGATTGTCCCTCCTGCCTCGAAACCCAATCCCCTGGCTCTGGGGAAGCGTTTGGCTCCATTTATGGCAGATCTGTTGGATTTTTTGGAAGTTGTGCTCCCCTTTTGGGAGGGGATCCCACAGAGGATCTACCACACAAATTCCCCTCTGGGCCACCAGCAGATTTTGGGGTGTAGAGTGAAGCTCTGCCCCGACATTCGGGCTGAGAATTCCCATTTCTCCCTTTTTGAATGGGCTTCAGCCCCATCCCAAGGCCGTTCTCACGGACCCCGTGGTGTCAGAACACCCCAAAACCTCCTGGGGCAGCAGGAGGGGGGAGAAGGGCGATGCTGAGCCCGTGCCCCCCAAACCAGAGACCCCTCCCGCGGCCCCCAGCAGCTTTAGGGGGGTTTAGGGGGGCCCACGCTGCCTTTTGGGGCCGAGACAAAGCCCGGTTTGATATTTATGGCACGTGCAGAGGGAGCGTGGGGCGAGCGGGACAGATGGCCGGGGGAACAAAAGGGGGACGCAAGAATGGGAGCTGAACAGATCGGGAATTTCCTGCCCAAATCTCTGCCTCCAATTCCCAAAACGCCGCACGAGGAGCAGGACGCTCCCCACAGTCCCCAAAAAGTGTTCGGGATCTCAGAGGGGAGAGGGTGGAGAGACCCCAACCCCCACAAATCCCAAATTCCAGCCGCATTTTGGAGCTGTGGGATCAGGACCCCTCATCCCCCCGATCCTCAGCCCGTTCCAAGGGTGGGATTCCCCTCCCGGGAATTTTCCTATTTTTTCCTTGTCTCTTCCCAGCTGCTGCGGCCAGACCCCGACAGTTGATTATTATTAATTATCATCTTTAATTGCGGCGGCGGCGGGAGCTGCCCATCCCTTGTCCCTTTGTCCCTGAGCCTCCTCCGGCCAGTTTTGGGTTAAATCCGAGAAGAATCGAGTAATCGAGGGTGTGACACCGGTGACACTTCCCTGTGTGCCACCACCTCTCTGGGGCACGGGGACCTGTCCCGAGCTCCTGTCCCCATTCCTGGAGAGGGTTTTTCCCATCCTGGATCCCTCTGGAAGCGCTGGGATGAGCCCAGCACCCGCTGCCTCGCTGCTTTTTATTTTGGTTTTGTGGGTTTTTTTGTGTTCTTTTTTTTTTTTGCGCTTCTCCGAAAGGAAATATTTGGAGGGGTTGTTTTCCACCAGAAATTTGCGTTTCCCGAGGGAAACATCCTAAAGGGAATGTTTACAAACAGTCTGGGAAGTGTTGGAGCTGAGGGAGGGAGGCTGCAAAAGGGGAGGGAAAAAAAAAAGAAAGAAGAAAAAAAGCGAGGGGATGAGGAGGATTGGGAGGGGAAAATGTGGAAAGGAGTGGAGCTGGAATTCGGGGTTTTCAGGGAAAAATCTGGGGGGTTCTGGAGAAATCCTACTGGTCCCCATGGGGCACCCAGTGGGAGCTGCTGGGTTTTGGCATCCCAGGGGGATCCTTGGGAGAACCCCAGAGCCCCGCTGGGATTTTGGGGGGCTGCAGCTGCCGGTGCCCCCTGCAGCAGTGCCCCCAAACCCCTCCAGGGGTGTTCTTTGGGTTGCTTTGGGGTTTCCCCCTCCTTTTTCCTGCTCTGTGGGTCTGGACAAAGCCCTGCACTCCCCCCTCCTCCTCCTCCTCCTCCTCCTCCTCCTCCTCCTCCTCCTCCTCCTCCTCGGTGGGATCCAGGGGCCCCCGGACCCCGCAGCTCCTCCCGGCAACAGGAGGAGGAGGAAGGGGGTGAGGAGGGGGAGCCAAGCCCCCGTTCCCTGCTGTTCCCACCACAACAAGGCAGAGATTGGGCGCCTGCGGGACCAATGGGGGCTGTGCCTGGATTTTGGGGAGGGGGGGAAGCGGGGCAGGGGGGGTGCCCTGACCCTCTGCCCCCTCCCCTTCCCCCCAGCTGCTGGGAACCAGGAATCCCCGGCCCTGCCTGGCTCCAGCAGCTGCTGGAGGAGCTCTGGAGCTGCTGCTGCTGGGTTTTGTTTGCTCCCTTCCCAGATCCCTCTGAAATTACGGGATTTGGGCTCCCTAAAACCTCCCCCAACTCCTCTGGTTGTTCCCTCTGGACCGTCCTTTCCAGATCCCTCTGAAATGATGGGATTTGGGCTCCCAAAAACCTCCCCGACTCCTTTGGTTGCCCCCTCCGGACCGTCCCAGATCCCTCGGAAGTTTTGGGATTTGGATTCCCTAAATCCTCTCCTCATCCCCTTCGGCTTTGCAGGGATTTGGGAAGGAGTGTGGATCATCCCCCCAAGCCGGGGATGAGGGGAGATGGGAAAATCCTGCCCCTGGGAGCAGCTCCCGAACTCCTGGGGCAGGAAATTCCCCTCGGGGACAGCCTGGAGGGGACCCTCGGGGACAGCCAGCACCGGACCCTCGGGGACAGCCAGCGCCATCCCTGCGGTGCGCTGGGATCCCAAACCCTGTCCTGGTGCCTCCGGGAGGGTCTGGGAGGTTGGGATGAGGATGAGAATGTCTCTGTGCCCCCCTGGGATGGGGAAGGGGTGTCCCAAGGGGATGGAGTGGGATTTTCCAGCCTATCCTGGCTGGGATTTCTGGCTGGAGCTTTGGGGCTGGTCCCGGCCAGGGATCGGGGTTTTTTTGGAATCCCAACTCCTGCATCCCATCCAGGTGACCCCGGGAGGATTTGGATCTCTGGGATGGGGTTTGGGAGGTCGGGATGAGGTCGGGATGAGGTCGGGAGGAGGTCGGGATGTCCCTGTGCCACGCTGGGATGTGGGGAGGGATCGGGGTGTCCCAAGGGGATGGAGCGGGATCTTCCTGCCTCTCCTGCAGGAGCCTCGCCTGGAGCTTTGGGGCTGCCCCTGAGCAGGGATTGGGGTTTTTGGGAATCCCAGCTCCCACATCCCACAGAATCCTGCATCCTCTGCTTCCCTGGCTGCCCCCAGCCTGGGAACGGCGCTTTCTGCTCCCCTCCATGTGAAATCCCGATTTTTCATCCTTATTTTTTTAAACATCCCTCAGCTGAGCTGTTAAAAATCCTCAGGGCCGGAGCTTGCGGGACCAGGAAAACACCCGGAAAAAAATCCCCGTGGGTGCCCCGATCCCTCCCACTCCCCCTGACCCTTTTCCATGGATATTTTCCCGCTATTTCCCCGGGAAATGCGGTGGAGCAGCAGCTCCTCGGGAGAGCTCCGTGCCATGCCCGGCACAGCCACTAGACGGCAATTCCAGCCTGGATTATGGCTGGAAAACCATCCTGGAGAGGAGGAGAGGCTGCAGGGCTCGGAGGGCTCCCGGGACGCGCTGGCTGCAGGTACTGGAAGGGTTTTATTGATGGTTTGGGGGTTGACAGTTCATGCTGGTGAAATGATGGGATTTTGGGGTGGTTTTTTTTAATGTTTTGCATGCAGGAACAACGCGGAGGGCGCGGGTGACCGCCTGGACAGGTCACCCCCAAAGCTCAGCTGCCCCTTCCGTCCTCAAACTCAGCCGGCTGAGGGTCCCAGTTGGGGGATTTTGGGATTTTTTGGTGAATTCCAACGTGGCTCTGTGATTAGTTTGGGGGGTTTGGTTGGGGTACCCCGGGGGCCTGGGCAGGGAGGGGGCTCAGGGAGGGGTGCCCAGGCAGCTGGGGGTGACAACTCCAGGGGTGACAACTCCAGGGGTGACAACTCCAGGGGTGACAACTCCAGGATTTTCCAGGACAGCTCCGGGGACGGTGACAGCACCAGGATTTTCCTCATCCTGCCCTGATCCAGGGGTTTGGGAGGAAGATTTGGGACCTCTCCCATGCCCAGGCTGTTCCTCGGGGGGTTTCCCTCTGACCCCAGGGAAGGTTTCTCTCCTTTAGGGTTTCTCTCTCCGTTAATTCTGGAGCAGGTTGATGGAAAAAGGGGGAAAAAAGAAAGGGAAGGGATGGATTTGCTCCTCCCCATCCCACACTGAGGGACCCTCCAGCCTGGAGATCTTTAACCCTTCACTCCTGCAGCTCCCGACCCCTTGGATGCTCCTTCCAGGGCCCAGGGGGTTCAGATCCGCTTTTGGGATCGGGACTGGGATTCCCCGATTTCCAAGGTGGGATGAGCCCCATCCCTGCTGCGTCCCACCCCAATCCTGGGGTGCCACAGCGGCCACAGCGCTTTGTGGAGGGCTCCGAGAGGGCTCCGAGCTGGGATCTGGGCGGAAAAAGGGAGAATTTGGGGAAAACCGGGAGCGCGCTGTGATTGCGCTGCTGCCAAAGCCGAGTCGGATGGAAAAGCGGGAAGGAGGGAATCCCTGGGAATGAGGGACACGAGTCCTGAGGGTGGCAGGGCCGGGTCAGATCTCGATGACAGTGGCCCGGCGCAGGCACAGCGGCGCGTCCGGGGGCACCGCGTTCCTCTTGATCTCGTTGCCGTCGAGCCGCAGCACCTGGAGCCGGGAGTAGTTCATGACATCCACCACGGAGCAGAAACTGCTGATGGAGAACTCTGGGAAGGAGAAGAGACGGAGCTGAATCCCCCACAGCCTCCCCCAGAGCGACGATTTTAGTGGGAAATGCTCTGGCTGGGGGATTGACCTCCGAGAGCCGCTTCATGTGGAGGCAGCCGGGGCAGAAAAGGATGGGAGCAGCCCAAATTCGCTGATTTTTCCTGCGGGTTTGGACTCAGCCCCGCAAGCTAAAAGGGTTCCTGGTGCTCCTGGCCACATCCAGGAGGAGCAGGAGGGTTTGTGCCTATCCCAGGGTTTGGAAGCTTCCCTGCCCCGCCTGGATGGAGCGCTCGGAGGGTGGAGTCGGACGGAAAACGTCGCTTTCCATCAGGATTTGCCTCTCCAGCCTCTTTTGGAGGCTTCCTGGGCTGCAGCCTCCATCCCCCGACCCCCCTGGCCGCCGTGGGACCCCCGGGCAGCGTGTCCAGGAGCAGGGATGTCCCTGTCCCCATCCCAGCCGTCCCCTCCCCGCTCCTCTGCTGCCAGCCCGGCCCAGGCTGCGTTTGGGAGCGGGAGATGGAACAAACTCCAAAATACTTTTTTTTTCTTTCTTTTCCGTGCGGGATTTGAGCCTAGAGGGCAGCAGAGCTCCAGGCCGGGCTGCTGCTGGAAAAGGCAGCGGGATGCTGGGGGAGCCAGGCTGGGATTTGGGGGGGCTGCAGCCACAGAGGGGACCCTCGGTGGGGCAGAGGGGCACGACCGAGGTCTGGATGCTCCAAAGGGGTTGGAGCCGAGCTCCTGGAGCAGCATCCCTGCTGTAGGGGTGCTGTGAAGGTCAGCGGGACCCGCAGAGGAGAAGGAGGAGGAGGAGGAGGAGGAGGAGGAGGAGCTGGCGGTGGCTCCGCGGCGTTTGTGGGCAGACGGCGGCAGCTCCGGCTTTGGAAAGCAAACATTTGGGAATCTGTTCCCGTGTCTGTGCTGCTGGCAGCTCCCCACTGCGGGGTTCTGTGCTTTCCCTGCAACAGCTGATGGCTGCACTAACACCCCCATCTCCATCCCCATCCCCATCTCCATCTCCATCTCCATCTCCATCCCCATCCCCATCCCCATCTCCATCTCCATCTCCATCCCCATCCCCATCTCCATCTCCATCTCCATCTCCATCTCCATCCCCATCCCCATCCCCATCCCCATCTCCATCTCCATCTCCATCTCCATCTCCATCTCCATCTCCATCTCCATCTCCATCTCCATCTCCATCTCCATCTCCATCTCCATCTCCATCTCCATCTCCATCTCCATCTCCATCTCCATCTCCATCTCCATCTCCATCTCCATCCCCATCCCCATTCCCATCCCCATTCCCATTCCCATCCCCATCCCAACCTCTCCATTCCAGCTCAGTCCTGTCCCCAGGGCCTGGCAGGTGAGGGGATCAAGGCCGGCTTTTTCCAGGAGCTTTTGCTCGGGGGTTTTATTTTTCCAGCCCGTTTTTATAAATAGCAGCCCCAGAACAATCTGTTCCCTTTATTTATTTGTGTATGGAGGGGAGGGAACGTCAGGCCTGGCAGGAGATGGGGATCGGAGCGCTGAGAGCTCCCAAGGGAAGGACAAACCCCTCAGCTGCAGGCTGGGACACTTGGGGGGCTTTGGGGACACGGATGGGGCTGTGGAAGGGACAGAGGGGCTGCTCTGGGAATCGGGGGATGTCCCTGTGCTGGCCCTGGGGAATGTCCCTGTCCCCTGTGCTGGCACTGCCCGGGGTGTTCAGTGTCCCCAGCGTGGCTGTGGGGACCCCCCAGCTCTGTGGCCCCACTGCTGTGACCCCTCCTGACCCCACAGACCCCTCCCCAGGTGGTTCATCCCCTGCTTTCCACCATCTCCAACCCCAGGAGATGCTCAGGCTCCTGAGAAATCCCCCAAAATCCTGCGCAGGGACCCCACGGGAGCACCCCGGGCTGGGACAGGACAGCTCCCACCCCTGCCTTGCTCAGGACTCCCCAGAACCCTCACAAATCCCAAATCCCTGCCCAAACCACCACCCCAGGCCGTTTCCCGGGGGTTTTTCACCACTGCTCACCGTTGATCTGGTTCCCCTGCAGGTAGAGGTTCTCCAGGTTGGTGTTGACCCGCGGGATCTTCTGGAGCCGGTTGTAGGAGAGGTCCAGCTCCAGGATGCTGCTGCTGTTGAAGGTGTTGCTGGAGAGCCCTTGGTTGGTCAGGCTGTTGTGGGACATCCTCACGTAGAGCAGCCTGGGGGACACCTGGAAATAATCGTCGGGGATGGCGTTGATGTAGTTGTACTCCAGGTACAGCTGCTCCAGGGACGCCGGGAGCCCGTCGGGGACCTTCCTGAGGTTGTTGTAGCTCAGGTCGGCCAGGATCAACGACTTGAGCCCCTTGAGGGAGGCGCCCAGCTCGAAGATGAAGTTGTGGCTGAGGTACAGCGCCGTGAGGTTCTCCAGCCCCTCCAGAGCGTTGGAAGGCACCTTGGAGATGTGGTTGTAGGAGAGGTGGAGCTCGCGCAGCGAGCGCGGCAGCGGGCCGGGCAGCCTGGTCAGGTTGTTGTTGTTCATGTAGAGCCTCTCCAGGCGCTGCAGCTTCCCAAAAACCCTTTTTCCCATCTTTTCGCTGCTGATCTGGTTGTTGTGCAGCGCCAGCCACTCCAGCTCGGTGGCGTTGTCGAAGGCTCCCTCCTGGATGGAGGTGATCAGGTTGTTCTGGAAATAGACGTATTTCATCCGCGAGGGCACGAACGGGAGGTACCGCAGGTTCCGCGTGTCGCAGTACATGGCCGAGGAGAAGTTGGGGGGACAGTCACACTCCTGGGGACACCGCCAGGGCGCGGCTTGCTGCGGCTCCGGCTCGGGCTCGGGCTCGCTGTCGGTGGCGGAGGGGTAGGAGTAGGCGTACGCGGGGCTCTCCTCCTCGTAGTAGGGCACGTAGTTGTAGGAGGAGACGCGGGACTGCCGCAGGTAGTACTGCAGCCACGCCAGGTCCTCCTCCTCGTTGTACTGGCCCAGGGCGGAGCCGCAGAGCCCGGCCAGGATGAGGATGAGGGTGGTGGCCCAAGGCATGGCGCTGCAGGGACCTGCCAGGGGACAAAGCCGGGGGAGGATGAGCTGGGCCAGGCTGGGGAGCTGGTGGCAGAGCTGGAGAAGCAGGAGATGAGGGAATCCCACCCAAAAATCCCCGGCTCTGGACACTTCCCCTGTGTGGAGTCATCTGATCTTCCCCCTTTTCACCTTGGAGAAAACTCCAGCCCGGTGGAGGTGTGGGAGAAACCTCCCTCCCTGGTGGAGATCTGGGAGGAACCAGTGGAGATTTAGGAGGAATCTCCATCCCAGTGGAAATCTGGGAGGAATCTCCATCCCAGTAGAAATTTGGGAGGAATCTCCATCCCAGTGGAAATTTGGGAGGAATCTCCATCCCAGTGGAAATTTGGGAGGAATCTCCATCCCAGTGGAAATTTGGGAGGAATCTCCATCCCAGTGGAAATTTGGGAGGAATCTCCATCCCAGTGGAAATTTGGGAGGAATCTCCATCCCAGTGGAAATTTGGGAGGAACCAGTGGAGATTTGGGAAGAATCTCAGTCCCACTGGAAATCTGGGAGGAACCAGTGGAAATTTGGGAGGAATCTCCATCCCAGTGGAAATTTGGGAGGCATCTCCATCCCACTGGAGATGTTCTTGTGAGATCCTGATTTCTGGCTAATTCCATCCCAATTTCTGAGGAAATTTCGATTGCAGGGGATGGAGGCTGGGGACACAGGGGTTTGTGTGAGGTCACACGAGGTGCCCGGGGTCGGCTCTGCGTGGGAAGGAGGAGAAGGAATTTGGATTCCCTTGGAGAAGGGATTTGAATTCTCTGGCTGAGAAGGGAAGCTGCCAGCTCAGGGTGATTTTGGGAGCTCGAGGCGTCTTTTGAAGGAGCTCGAGGCGCCTTTTGAAGGAGCTATTTATGCTCCGCTCGCTGGTGACAGGAATCGCTGTGGGTTTCATCCAGCTCTCCCTTCCCCCACAGAAACGCAGGATGCAGATCCCAGTAAACAAATTCTGCCTGATTTTGGAGCTGAAACCTCTTCCAAGCTTGCATTTCCCCAGGCACGGGAAGGGGCAGCACCCTGGGTGTGCCCGGGGAGAGAGGGGCCATCTCCTGCTGACGGATCCAGAGGAATGAGGCAAACCCATCCCTGCTCCCCTGCCATGCCCAGGTGGGGCTGCAGCGGGAGGATTCCAGCTCTGGAGTCATCCTGACTCCTCGTCCCGGGATAAACGAGCTCACGGGGTGTTCCTGCAGCCAGGCAGCTTGAAATCCCTCCAGGAATTTCGCTGCTGGGAGCGGGAGAGGATCCTACGTGGCTGGGAGGGTGTCAGTGCCAGCTCTGCTCCGGCAGGGACAGCAGCGACCAGCAGGGACCAGTGTCCCCTCTTTGCCGTGCCAGGGGTGGCCCTGAGGTCACCTGGTGGCTCCTGGCCGTGTCCCCACCTGCAGCAGGGAGGGGACACCTGGCTGGGCACGCACAGAGGGCACGGAGTGCCCTGCCCTGCCCTGCCAGCCTGGCACAGGAGAAAAGAGGGATTGGGGCAGGCCTGGCAAGGCCTGGATTCCTCCTTTTTTCCTTGCTTCCCGCTCCGTGTGCTCGGGATGGGATCCTGAGGGATGCTGGGTGCCACGGGGAGCTTGGCAGGGGCAGAGGAGTTTCTCCTCCTCCTCCTCCTCCTGCTGCTCCAGGGCTCTGTGCCTGCTCTCATACCAGAGCCTGCAGCGTCTCCACCCTCTTGGCAGCCCCTTCTTGGGGGCCCCTTTGGGGCAAAACCCCATCCCTGGGGGGAAAACCCCATCCTTGGGGGGAAAAACCCACCCTTGGGGGGAAAAACCCCATTCCTGGGGGGAAAAACCCATCCCTGGGGGTAAAAAACCCATCCCTGGGATCAGGACCCATCCCTGATGTGTGTCCCCCTTTCCCAGTGCCCCCCTTCAACCCGCTGGTGACCCCAAAATCTGTCCCCAGTGTGCCCCTACTGTTTGTGGGGTTCTCCTCCCCTCCCTGGGGGCTTTGTCCCTGGCTGTGGGGTGGGACCCTGGTGTCCCTGTCCCCTCCTGGTGTCCCTGTCCCCTCCTGGTGTCCCTGTTCTGTGCTGGGGGCTGCAATGGGGTCAGCTCCTCATTCCAAGGATTTGGGGTGAGGATTGTGGGCATGGAACCGGGATGGGATGGGATCCATGGGATCCATGGATGGGATGGGGTGGGAAGCACTGCCCAGCCTGGATGGACATCGGGAAGCGCGTCCAGATCCCAGAAAAGTGGGCATGGATGTGGCAGAGGGGAGGGAGATGGGCAAGAGGGGAGCTGGGACCGGGAGATGGGTGGGATGGGAGACGAGCAGCAGGAAAAGAGGGAAAGGAGAAGTGAGCAGGAGGGGAGAGGGACACCAGGAGAAGTGGGCAGGAGGGGAGAGGGACACCAGGAGAAGTGGGCAGGAGGGGAGAGGGACACCAGGAGAAGTGGGCAGGAGGGGAGAGGGACACCAGGAGAAGTGGGCAGGAGGGGAGAGGGACACCAGGAGAAGTGGGCAGGAGGGGAGAGGGACACCAGGAGAAGTGGGCAGGAGAGAGGAGCAGCAGGAGAATTGGGCAGCAGGAGAGATGGGCACCAGGAGAAGTGGGTGGGAAGGGAGACGGCACCAGGAGAGGTGGGCAGGAGGGGAAGCGCCTCCCTGGCGGCTCCGTCTCTCCAGCTGTGCCACCTCTGGCGCTGCCGGGGCGCGGGGATGGAAATCAGGCTTCAAACAAAAAAACCCAAACCAAAAAAAAAAAAAAAAAAAAAAAAAAAAAAAAAAAAACACCAAAAACCCACCCCCAAATAAATAAATAATAATAAATAATAAAAGAAGGAAAAGAAGTCCCGGACTCACCGGGGTGCGCTGCTCCTGTGCGAAGGCTGCTGCGGGCTGTGCCGTGGCACCGGCAGCATGGGAGGGTCGCTCCTGAGCCGCAGCGCCGGGTGCCCGCCCCAGATCCCGGAGCAAATCCTGCGCTGGCAGGGCACGGGGATTTCGGGGAGTGACCTCCCAGCCGCAGCTTTGCAGGAGAGACTGGAGAGCCCCTGGTGCTGCCTGGCGTTATAAATAACCTGCGATTTCTTTCCTCCCTCTCTCTCTCTCTCTCTCTCTCCCGTCTTTTCTCTCAGGAGTGTTGGCACTTTCCAGGCTCCCTCTGGTTAACGATTTAGCGGGATTGGGATGTTGTTTTTCAGGGCTGCGTTTCTCATCAGGGAGCCCTGAGGAGGCCTTTGGCCAGATCAGGGAATATCGGGTTTTGGAGGTGCTGAGGACGGGATTCTTTGGGGAAAAACAAGGAATTATCCTGAATTTTTGCACTACCGGGAGGGGAGACGTCGGCCCTGCTCCGACTGCTCCCCAGGAAGCCTCAGTTTGTGCAGTGCTGCCGTTAAATATTTGGGATAAACATTTCCATGAACGATAAGGCAGCAGCATCCAAGGTAAATAAATTCCCTACCAAAGGGGCCACTGTGACAGCGGGAATTTGTCTCTGAATTTTGGCAGCGCGGGGATGCCAAGCTGGCATTTCTGCAGGCTGGGAAAATCCACACGGGACTGGGGGGTCCCATCCTTCCCCCCGGGATTTTGGGGATCTCATCCATCCCCTGGGATTGGGGGGGGTCTCATCCATCCCCTGGGATTTGGGGTCTCATCCATCCCTTGGGATTGGGGGGTTTTATCCATCCCCTGGAATTTGGCATTTTACCCATCCCCCAAGATTTTGGGGATCTCATCCATCCCCTGGAATTTGGGATCCCATCCATCCCCCAGGATTTTGGGGATCTCATCTATCCCCTGGAATTTGGGATCCCATCCATCCCCCAAGATTTTGGGGATCTCATCCATCCTCCCGAGGCTCAGCCAGGGTAGGAATGGGGGGATAAGGACAGGGAGCGTGTCCTGAGGGTTGTGAAGAGAACTTGGAGCTCATCCCAGTGTCCCAAGGCTCATCCCAGTGCCACAGCTCCCCCATCCCTGTCCCCTCATCCCCATCCTGGCTCCCCGAGCACTTTGGCTCTTCCCGGCCTCTCCAAGCATTTCCTCCCACAAGGAAAGGAAAGGAGGAGCCCTGAGCGTCCCTCGCCCAGCTCCAGCCGCGCTCCCGGATCCTCCCAGGAGCCTGGAATTATTTAGCCGAGCTCAGCAGGTGCCAGCTCCCCCCTCGGGGCTCCATTTCTCCTCGTTTTCCATAGAAAATTCCCAGCCAAAACATCCTCCCCGGGGGAGCCCGGCAGGGATCCTGGGCGCTCCCGCCGGGAACAGGAGGAGGAGGAGGAGGAGGAGCAGGGATGTGCGGGGAGTTCGGTGTGGAGGGACACGCTGTACACCGGGGACTCGGCCAGAAATCCCGAATATTTGGGAAGGGAAATGCGCCTGGAAAGCACAGCCCGTCTGCAGCGAGGGGGGATGTGGGGAAAGTGGAAAAAGAGGGCAGGGAAAGGGAGGAAAACCCCAGGGAAGGGACGTGGGGGGATTTTTTTTCCTCCCCTCTGAGCGTTGTGGTGGCAGCTGGAGAAAGAATCCCACGTGGAAGGGAGGGGCTGGAGGCTTTGGGATGATGGAGAGGATGGAGAGGTTGGATCCCACTCCCAGGGAGCCGAATTCCCGAGGAATTGGTGTGAGAGCAGTGGCAGCCAGGACCATCTGCTGCTGTTGGAGCATCTCTGGCCAACAGCTCCAAGGATTTCAGGGCCTGGAGGATTTTCTGGAAAAGCAGACAGTCCCCAGCTAGGCTGGATAAGGAACTCCAGCCTCTCCAGCCTCTGGAAGTTTAAAGGATCTGGGATAAGCTCCCTTTGGAGCAGGAACATTCTGTGGTGGCTTCCAGTGGTGCCCTGGGAATGCTGAGGAGCCCTCCCTGCTCCGAGTGCTGCCATCCCTGCTGTCCCATCCCCTTTTCCAGCCCAAACCAGGGAATATCAGAGTGATTCCAGTCCGTGTGTTCCCCACAGAATCCAGAACTTTCTGTCCAATCACCCCCACCAGACCGGGATTATCTCAGGGAAGTGAGAATTTTCCAGCTGAAGAACCCCACGAGGCTTTTCCCCTTTTTTCTCCATCCAAGGCTGGAATCTCATGCTCCAGTTCTCCCCCGTGTCCCTGAGTTCCTGGCAGGGCTCCCCTGGCACGGGGAGGGTGTTGATAGGACCTCGTTGCTCCCTCTCCTTTCATCCCAGCTTCTCACGCTTCCCAAGTGACTTCCATGAAATTTTTCCATGTTTTTCCCCCCAAAAACAGCAATTCCCTGCTGCTGGCTGCTCGGAGGAAGCCTGGAGCTGGTGACAGGAGCCGGGAATTTGCTGTCCTGGATTCCTGGAATCCCACAGTCCATTATCACTGCGCAATCCCATCCGGAGGGGTCATTCCATGATCCCAGTCTGCATCTCATCCTGCTTTGCTTTGGTTTTCCAACCCAAACCGAGCAGGGATTGTTTGGGATGGATTTTTTCCAGCTGTTTTCATCAAATCCTTTGGAGCTTCGTATCTGGAAGCGCTGAGTCTGGCCCGGCTTTGCCTTTAATCCTCCAGTGCCGGGAGCTGGGAGCTTCCCCACGGATGGACACGGATTTATCGGGATGCAGGGACTGGATGCTTCCCAACAAAACAAAGCAACAAAACATTTCCCTGCTGCTCCTGCCGAGGCTGAATCCCGCCTGGATGGAGGGAGGGAGGATTAAACCCACCCGGAGCGTCCAGCCACAGCCGCTGTTGCTCTCGGGTCCTTCGGCAGCTTCCTGGTTTTTTTACTCATGGAAATTTCTGCTCTTTCCACACTTCCAAGAGGTTTCAGCCTTGCTGTGCTCCCACTCCTGTTTTTCCCTGGTGTTCCTATCCCAGGAGGGAGTCACTGATTCCAGGGTTTGTGTCCTGTGGGTCCCCCCCAGACCTCGTCCCTAAAGGCAAATCCCTGAGGATTTGCAGCTCTCAACTGCTTTTTTATGAGGTTCCAGTCTCAAAATTCCCAAAGAGGAGCCAAGGAATCCGCTGGCACCTCCAGCCTTGCTCAGGCAGGTGTGGGGAAAGCTTTGGGCATCACCTGAGTGGGGAGGGAGCGGTGAAACCACAACCCCGGGCACTTCTGTGCTCCAAGGCTCTGGAATTTCCAGAGCGGCTCCCAGGTCTGTGTGGCTTTCCTGGGTGTTTGCAACCTGAAATTCCTTTTCCTGCTGCTCCTGGCTCTTTCCAGATTCGGTGAAATGCAGGGAAATTTCTGGGGCTCTGCACTGCTCTATCCATGCAGGGAATCCTCATTTTCCTCCTCTTCCTCTCTCCAGGTGCCTCTGGAATTTTCATCCATGCAGGGAACCCTCCTCCTCCTCTTCCTCTTTTTCCTCCTCTTCCTCCTCTTCCTCTTTTTCCCCCTCTTCCTCCTCTTCCTCCTCTTCCTCCTCTTCCTCCTCTTCCTCCAGGCATTCCCTGGGGGAATTCTCTGCAGGTCCCTTTGGAATTCTCTGTGTTTGGGGAATCCTTGTGGATTCTCACCCCCCCCGGGCGCTGCCGCTCCTGCTCCGAGGGCTCTGCGCCCCCAGGGCCGCCACAGGAGCGGGCAGAAGGGCAGGGAAAGGGAATCCCGAGGGATTCAGGGATCACGGGATCCCTTTGGGGTGGAGGGACCCGGCCCCACATCTGGCAGGGGCGGGAAGGTCAGCGGGGCAGAGCCGAGCCAGCCCTGCCTCGACCTCCCCGCTCACCCCGAGCCTCCCTTTTCCCTTTTTCCCTTCCCAAGCCACGCATTCTTCAGCCCAAACAACATTCTTGGATGGAGATTTGAGGGAATCTGGAGGGACTCGGTCACCCGGAGACGGAGCAACAGCCGAAAGTGCTGGAAACTCTGAGCGAGGCTGCTCCGGTCCCGCCTGGCAGCGCCGGCTGCTCCCGGAGCTCCTGGAATCACCAGATTTCCATGGGAGCTGCTCCACAGCTTCCCTGGCATGGGGCGAGCTGCCAGTGATGAGCGGGGACAGCAAATCCCGCACTGTCCCTTCCCATCCCCGGCCGGGAAATGCTGGGAAATGCTGGGAAAGGCTGGGAAAGGCTGGGAAAGGCTGGGAAAGGCTGGGAAAGGCTGGGAAAGGCTGGGAAAGGCTGGGAAAGGCTGGGAAAGGCTGGGAAAGGCTGGGCCAGCCTTTTCTCCATCCTGCCGTAATTCCAGGCTTGGAATCTCACGTGATTCCTGCCTGGTGTCTCTGGGTCTGGGGGTTGTTGTGGGGTGGGCTCGGTCCTGACATCTCCCAGCCCCACGGAGTCCTTGCAGCCCATCCCAAACTCCCAGCCCCACGGAATCCTTGCAGCCCATCCCAAACTCCCAGCCCCATGGAATTCTTGTCCCCATCCCAAACTCCCAGCCCCATGGAATCCTTGTCCTCATCCCAAACTCCCAGCCCCATGGAATCCTTGTCCTCATCCCAAACTCCCAGCCCCAGGGAATTCTTGTCCCCATCCCAAACTCCCAGCCCCAGGGAATTCTTGTCCCCATCCCAAACTCCCAGCCCCATGGAATTCTTGTCCCCATCCCAAATTCCCAGCCCCACGGAAGCGCCTCTGGATCCCCTCTGGCCTCAGTGTGTGGGCTCCATCCCCTTCCCTGCAAATCCAAGGCTCTGGATTCCCTAAATCCCCGCTCCCAGGCTGTGCAGGGAGAGGCTGGCTCGGCACAAGGAGGGTCAGAGCTCCTCGCAGCCACTGGAAAAAAGGGCTTGGAAAAGGTTAAGGGATTAATTTGGAGCAGAGCTGGAAACTCTGAAGCGTTTCCTCGTCCCGAAGTTCCCTCCTGTCCCTGGACTGCTCCGGCACATCCATGGAGACGCAGCCAAACACATCTGGGAGCTCTGGGCCTTCCAAAGGAGCCTGCCGGGAATTATCCAGGGGCAAATCCCACCGGGAGGACGAGAGGGAGCTGCACCGAGTCCCATCTGGGATCACAAATCCCTTCCCTGTGCCCGGGGTTGGGATGTGGATGTGTCCAGGGCTGTGAGACTTCTCCAGGAATTCCAGGGCCAACCCCAGCAGGGTTGGGGTGCTGATCCCATCCCATCCCGGTAGGATTGGGGTGCAGATCCCATCCCAGCAGGATTTGGATACTGATCCAATCCCATCCCTGGGATGGATGTCCCAACCCTGAGCTCCATCCCTGGCTGGGATGTGGCAGCACCTCCTTGTCCCTCGCAGGAGCACAGGAAGGAAAACCCCTATAGGAGAAATAAATCCCTGTAGGACAAATTAAATCCCTATAGGACAAATTAAATCCCTATAAGACAAATTAAATCCCTATGGGACAAATAGAAATCCCTGTGGGACAAACAAATATTTATAGGACAAATAAAATCCCTATAAGAGAAATAAAATCCCTCTAGGACAAATAAAATCCCTCTAGGAGAAATAAATCCATCTAGGAAAAATTAATCCATATAAAACAAATAAAATCCTTATAGGACAAATAAATACCTATAGGATGGATAAAAACCCTATAGGACAGAGGTAAATCCATATAGGACAAATAGAATCCCTATAGGATAAATATTAATCCCTATAGGACAAATAAAATCCCTCTTAGGACAAATTAATCCATGTAGGAAAAATAAATCCATATAAGACAAATAAAATCCCTCTAGGACACATAAATCCATCTAGGAAAAATAAATCCATATAAGACAAATAAAATCCCTCTAGGACAAATGTAAATCCATATAGGACAAACGTAAATCCATGTAGGATAAATTAATTCCATATAGAGGTTAATTAATTATCAGCTGCCCTTCCTGGATCCTGCATTCCCCCGGCTCCGGGAAGTTCATGGCCCGGAGCTGCCCTCCCAAAAGGGCTGTTTGTCTCTGCAAAGCATCTAAAATATGAACAAAAAAGAAACAAAAAAAAAAAAAACAGAAAAATAAAGGGAAAAGAGAAACCTCAGCTGCCTGGGAAAGCCATCAGAATTCCTGCCTGCTCCTGCCACCTGGCACCCCAAAAATTCCCAATCCCGGAGCCTCTCCGGGGCACCGCGGCCACCTCTGCCCTCCCCGCCCGGCTCCAGCCTCTCCCGAGCTGCGAGAGTCCTCAGGGAGAAAGGCAGAGGATTTGGGGGATGTTTGAAGAAGAAAAGAAAATAAATTAAAAAAAAAAAATAAAACTCCTTGGAGATAAACAGGAGGAGGAAGGAGCCGGGCGTGGGCGGCTCTGCTGCTGCTGCTGTGCAGCTGAACTGAGGATTTGGGGGGACTGGGGGGTCCTGGCGGCAATTTTGGGGATGAAAAGAGCGTCTGGGAAGAGGTGGATGCGTCCCCTGGGGTTCGGGGGTCCCTCTGTGCCACACCCCGGGCTCTGGGCTGCGGCCCTGCTCCCCTTTCCCCCTTGGAATGTGGGAGCTGGGATTTGTGGGATCATTCCCTGGACCCTGCCGGGCTGGGAAGGGCTCCTGGGGGTCCGTGGGCTCCCCAGCCGGGCTGGGAGTGCGCTCTGGGATTTGTGGGATCATTCCCTGGGTCCCACAGAGCTGGGAGAGGCTGGATTTGGGCTCTGTGGGCTCCACAGTCAGAGCGGGGGGGGCTGTTGGGATTTGTGGGATCATTCCCTGGGAAGGTGGGAGCTGGGATGGGCTCCTGGGGGTCCGTGGGCTCCACAGCCGGGCTGGGAGTGGGAACTGGGATTTGTGGGATCATCCCTTCATTCCCTGGGCCCCATGGAGCCGGGAGCAGCCGGGCCGAGGGTGGGCTCTGGGATTTGTGGGATCATTCCCTGGGAAGATGGGAGATGGGATGGACTCCTGGGGGTCCGTGGGCTCCCCAGCCGGGCTGGGGGCGGGATCTGGGATTTGTGGGATCATTCCTTGAGATGATGGGAGCTGGGATGGACTCCTGGGGGTCCGTGGGCTCTGCAGACAGGCTGGGAGTGGGAACTGGGATTTTTAGGATCATTCCCTGGGAAGGTGGGAGCTGGGAGAGGCTGGAGCGGGGTTCCTGGGCTCCGCAGCCGGGCTGGGGGCGGCCCGGGTGCCGCAGAGCCGGGGCGGGGGCTGTCAGCCCGTGAGCAATAATTAACGCTGATCAAAGCGGATCCTTCCCTGGATGCGGATGCTCGGAAATCTCCCGGCTGCCGGCGGGGGGAAAACAACCCCCGCTGCCGGCTGAGCTGCTGCCAGCACCTCCAGCTCCGGGAGGAGGCTCTGGGGGGCTGCGAGGGGGTGTCACAGCGGGCAGAGCTCGGGGGTGGCCGCGGGTGGTCCCTGCCGGGTGGAAAAGAGGGAGCTGAGGAGCTGGAAGCTGCTCGGGAGATGGAGCAGCCGAGGAGGGGGCGATGGGGGGCGGCCAGGCCGGGGTTCGGCCCCTCCTGCGGGGCTGTCCCCGCCGCCGGGTCCCCTCTGAGGGTGGCACAGGGTGGGATTATCCCAGAGGAACATCCCCCTGTCCCCTGCCCTCAGCCAGCACAGCTCTGCTCCCGCATCCTTCATCCCGCATCCCGGGATCAGCCGCGCTCCGCTCACGCCCCGTTTTGTGTCAGCAGGATTTGGCTTTTGTTAAATTCCAGCCCTGTTTTCCCTGGATTTCCGCCTCTCCCAGGGCTCATCGGAGCGGGGACGGCTCCCGGCTCGCCCCACTGGCTCCCGCTGCCCTCGGGGGCTGGGAAAAGCCTTTTGTGGGGCTCAGCCCCCTCTCCGGCCCCGCTGGCCCTGTGTGAGTGTCCCCTCCAAGGGATCCACGGCAAATCCCTTCCCGCAGCCTCTTCCCGGCCTCATCCCACCCGCAGAAACATCTGGAAAAATCCCTTTTCTCCCCAAAATTGCTGCACCAACGCGGCCTTGACCCCTCCACCTGCTCAGGGTTTGTGCCCCGGCCCCCAGAGCCCCTCGGGGGGTGTCTCCCCCCTTTCCCCCTCTCCATCCTTCCCTCTGGAATTGCACAATGGAGCACATTGTGTCCGGGAGCTTCTCCCTGGCTGCCGGGCTCGGTTTTATCTCTCCCTTCAAAGCCGGAGGGAACCCTCGGAGCCAGACACGCGGCCCCAGCTGCGCCGGGAATGCGGGAAGGGCTGGAGCCGGGCCATGGCTCTGGATTTGGGATGCTCTGAGCGCTCCCTTTGCTGTCCCGGGAATGAGGGAAGGGCTGAACCTGGATTTGGGATGCTCTGAGCGCTCCCTTTGCTGTCCTGGGAATGAGGGAAGGGCCGAACCTGGATTTGGGATGCTCTGAGCGCTCCCTTTGCTGTCCCGGGAATGAGGGAAGGGCCGAACCTGGATTTGGGATGCTCTGAGCGCTCCCTTTGCCGTCCCTCCGCGGTCACAGCTCCGCGTCAGGGCCACGGGACAACTCTGGGGTGTGAAAATGCTGGGAATGTTCCCAGAATTCCCAGGAAAGGCCACCCTGGCTGCTTTTCTCCCTCTGGAAAGCCGAGGAAAGGGAAGGGGGCGCCCAGATCGGGGCCAGCCCGACCGCGGGGCTCGGCGGTGGGGGGGCTGCGAGCCCCCAGGAATAACCTCAGGGAAAACCGCTCCTGCTCCCGGGATTTCCCTGATTCCCGATGGAATCCGGGAGCTCCCGCTGCTCCCTGCCGGCGCCGCGGGGAGGGATCTCTTCCCTGCTGATGTAGAAGCCCTGGGTCTGCTCGGCTCCCCAGGTTCTCCAGCCGGGAGGAGGCAGCGGCTCCTCTCTCTCCTCCCTCTCCCTCTCCCCGATATTCCCATTTTTCCAGCGGAACGTGCGGCTCCGCGATGATTCGGGCTGCGAGGAACAGCGCAGCTCCCACCGCCTCACCCCCGTCCCCGCCGCCCGCTCCGGCAGCGAATCCTCCCAATCCCAAAGCGCTTTTCCAACAATTCTCCGCTTCCAGCGAGCCTGACCTTTTCATTAATAAATCAGCCGCGTTATTGGAGGGATGAATAATTCACCATCACACCCAGCCCCGAGCCGGGTGTAGAATTTAATTAATCCTCTCACGGAACGCCCCCGAGGGCTGCCGAGGGATGGGGATGGATGGGGATGATGCCAGAGGCTCCCGGCGATGCTCCAGGAGCATCCCAGCCCCGCTGATGGCTCCGGGATATTCCAGAAGAGCATCCCGCTCCTTCCCTCTGGCGATGTTTTTGTTTTTTTTTTTTTTTTTGCTCCGGGTGTTTTAAAGAAGGAAAATTCCCCTTTGTTGTGGAGCTGCCCGAGGAAAGCCCCGCAGGATCCTCGAGCTTCTCCTCTGGGAAATCACAGCGGCGTTTTGCTTTTCCCGACCTTTCCCGGCCGCGGCTGTGCAATGCCGGGAGATCCTGGGTAAATGTCTCCATCCAGGGGTGTTTAACTGGGAGCCAGGAGCAGGCACCGGGGTGTTGGGTTGGGAATCACCCCCCCAAAATCCTGGCAGGATTTTGGATTCTCCTCCCGCTGCCGCTCGGGAGGGGTGGGAGGGGTTTTTCCCTCGGACTCCATAAAAGTTTCACCCCTGGATGGTGCCAGGGATGATCCCGGGGGGGTTTCCCAGCATTTTCCTTGGCTCTGCCCCCCCAAATCCATGAGGAGCCCATGCAGAGGCTCGGGGTTAATTAGCGAGCAGCCTAACGAGGTCTGGTACTAATTACGCTCCTCCTCGGCCAGGAAGCAGCCGCTCAGTGATGTGGCCGGTGCATGGGGGGCCCCCCCTGTCCCCCCAGATCCGTCGGTGCCGGGGGACCCCCTGGGCACCCCAATTCCAGCTCTGCCAGGGCCCTGCAGGATTCGGGAAGCAGATTCCACACTCTCCTCGTAGTGGGCCCCAGGGTGGGGACCCCCAGCCGTGCCCCCACTCCCGGCAGGGGTGTCCCGCGGGATTCTGGGGTTGTTCCGGAGCCGGGAGAAAGATTCCCATTCTCTTGGAAAACACCTCCCAGCTCGTTATGGGGTGGCTTTCGGAGCTGGCACTCATCCCTCTGATCCAGGGAAAGCTTTTCCCGGTCCCAGCAGCCCCCAGAGCACCCCCGGTCGCTGCCTCTCCCTCCCGAGCAGGGCAGGGAATGTGCTGGAAAATCTCCGCGTTTCCTGCAGCTCCAGGGGCGCAAATGTTGCCCTTGGCTGCGGCCGCTCGCGCGCGGCTGAAGGAGCTTTTTGTTGGGAAAGCGGCTGAGGGAATTATGTGGAATCTCCTTCCAGGTTTCTCTTCCTGCCCTCCTTCTCCCAGCTTTTCCTGAACATGATCCCGGGGGATTTGCGGTGCTGGAGCATCACTGGGACAACCCAAAATCCCAAATCCTTGTGTGTCCAGCTCTTATCCAGCCTTTCCCCCCTTTCCCGGGCTCCCTCCTTGCTCCTGCCCATCCCTCCCAATTAAACGCTTCCAAGCGAGGTTGTCAGGGAGCTCCGCAGCTCCAGAAATCCCAGCAGGTCGCCTCTGAGGAGAACCTTCAAAGGTTTCCTCCACTCTCAGTGCTGCCGGAGGTGGATGCCGGAATGAGGGAATGGGCACAGGAATAACAAAGGCACAGCACAGCCCAGGATTTTAGGGAATTCCAGGCTGAAATTCCAGCTCCCAGCCCCTCCTGTGTCCTGGAGCCTGGGGTGCAGCTCCCAGGGACAGCCAGGGCTGGATCATGGAAACCTCCCTTGGTTCCATCTCTCACTCCAAGTTCAGTTTCCACAGCTCCAGGAGGGCTCGGACACATCCAGCTTTCCCTGCTGGGCTGTATCCATGGGCATTCCCAATCCTGCAGGAAACCACAGAACCCTGGGGGAGTTTCCAGGAGCCAGAGCTCCAGGCGGGTACGGAATTGTTCCTTGCTGGAAATATCAGGGAAGTTGGGTGGGGAGCATCAGTGATTTTCCTTGGTCTGCTGATGTGGTCACTCATCTATCCATGGATTCATCCATGGATTCATCCATGGATTCATCCATCCATCCATCCATCCATCCATCCATCCATCCATCCATCCATCCATCCATCATCCATCATCCATCCATCATCCATCCATCCATCCATCCATCCATCCCTGTCCATCCATCCATCATCCATCATCCATCATCCATCCATCATCCATCCATCCATCCATCCATCCATCCATCCATCCATCCATCCATCCATCATCCATCATCCATCCATCATCCATCATCCATCATCCATCATCCATCATCCATCCATCATCCATCCATCATCCATCCATCCATCATCCATCATCCATCCATCATCCATCCATCATCCATCCATCCATCATCCATCCATCCATCCATCCATCCATCCATCCATCCATCCATCATCCATCATCCATCCATCCATCCATCCATCATCCATCCATCCATCATCCATCCATCCATCCATCATCCATCCATCCATCCATCATCCATCCATCATCCATCATCCATCCATCCATCCATCATCCATCCATCCATCCATCATCCATCCATCATCCATCCATCCATCATCCATCATCCATCCATCCATCCATCCATCCATCATCCATCATCCATCATCCATCCATCCATCCATCATCCATCATCCATCCATCCATCATCCATCCATCATCCATCATCCATCCATCATCCATCCATCATCCATCATCCATCCATCATCCATCCATCCATCATCCATCCATCCATCCATCCATCCATCATCCATCCATCATCCATCATCCATCCATCATCCATCCATCCATCCATCATCCATCCATCATCCATCATCCATCCATCATCCATCCATCCATCATCCATCCATCCATCCATCCATCCATCATCCATCCATCCATCCATCCATCCATCATCCATCCATCATCCATCCATCCATCCATCCATCATCCATCATCCATCCATCATCCATCCATCCATCCATTTCCCCCCAGCACCCCCTGCCACCCCACCAGGGCAGAAGGGGCGCAGAGGGGCAGGGAGGGAGGTGAATCCCTATGGATGGAGATCTTTGGGATGTTCCTGTTGGGATCTGGGCCTGGCCGAGGGCACCGTGGCCGTGCAGCCGCTGGGCTCCTGGCAGTGTCGGGGCTGCTGGCGAGACACGGCTGGACGGCTCCGCTGTTTTCCAGGCCTGTGTCCCGCTCTCTCTTCATTCGATGTGTTTTGATTTCCTTTTAAAGCAGCGCCGTCTCATTTCCTCCGACAAAAACAAGGCTGCTCCAGCGGGATGGATTCCTCCAGCTCCAGCAAAGCCCCAGCGCTGGAAAATAAACAGGGGGCACCTGCTGCCTCCTCCCCTCTCCTCTCCTTTCCTCCCCCAGCCCCACAGCCCCTCTGGATCCCCTTTCCAGAGGGACCTGGATGCAGATTTCCATCCATCCAGGCTGCTGGTGCCGCCCCTTCCCTCCCAGAACATTCCTTGTTCCGGGCAGCTTTGGGTGGTTTTCCAAGGAACGAGAACCTGCGAGGCTTTTCCAGCTGCTCCGTCCCTTTCACCGCTCTGGGGGCTGCGGGAAAGGGCTTGGAGCATCCCCAGGCAGGAGGGATTGATCCTGGGAGGCCGCGGGAGCAGCTCCCGGAGCATCTGGAAGCGGCGGCGCGGATGCCTCGGGGATGAAAACACTTCCTGCGCCTCCACCTCCACCTGACATTTGGGAACAGCCGGGAGCTTTCCAGATTCCTTTCACTGGAGCCGTCACGGGGACGGGGAGGGAAGGAGGAGGAGGAGGGGGAGGAGGAGGAGGAGGAGGAGGAGGCAGGGAGGAAGTGTCGGGGCAGGGGCAGCTCCGGGACAGCCTGGACGGGAGCCGGGCCCTGCCGTTGTCCCGGGAACCGGGTTTTTATCCCCAGAACCGGGCTGTGAGGATTTGCAAATTCCAGAGAGGACAGAGGGGTTAGAAAAACCCGCAGGAAGCACGAAGGCCCAGAGGTTCGGAAAATGAGAAGCAAATCCATCTGGAAGGGACCCTGGAACAGCGGCAAAGCTGCGAGAGGTTCCCCTTTTTCGGGAAGGGGCTCTGTCAGCTCTAATCCCAGCTTTTCCAAGGGTTTTGGCAGCTCGGAGAGGGCTGAGCTCTGCCCAAACCCGGCGCTGGCAGGAGCCCCCCGAGCTGACCCCGGTGTCTGGCCGCAGCCTCGCGGTCCCGCGGGTGCCAGCTGGGATTGCAATTCCCGGGATAAAAATGTTCCTGGTGCCGTCCCAGGGCTCCCAGCCCAGCCCCGGGGCCACCTCGGGGGTGGAGGGTGGGTCACAGTCCCCGCTCCCGGGTTGTTGTCACCGTCCTGGGGTGCACAGAGGTGGGAAATAAATAAAAATCATGGAATTGAACAGCTGCAGCTCCTGGTGGAAGCTGGAAGATGGAACCTGCTCCCTGCTGGGCAAACCCAAATTAATTTGGGGTTTTTTTTGGGATGAGGAGCCTTTCCCGTCTTCCTCTGATCCTTTTCCTGCTCCCCACAAGCCCGGCGGGGCTCAGCACTTCCCAATCCCTGCAGGATCAGCTGCAGGAATTCCCTGGAATGGGAGAAGCGGGGAATACTGGGATGCTCCAGGGGGTGCCTGGACCATTCCCAGCCCTTCGGGCACTTCCAGGGAAGCGTCCCCTGGCGTGGGGAGGTCACCGGGAAAGATTTCAAGGGGAAAATGGGGAAGATCGAAGTGGGATCCAGAAGATTAAAGCTGGGTTAATTGGACTTTAATTGCCCTGCCAGAAATTCCTTCTGGGAGCGCTCCCAGAGCTCCCTCGCTAATTAAACAACCTAATGAAGGGATTTGATTAAAGGCGGCGAAGTCGTTGCTGCTGCCCCGGTGCCTCGTAGGAACCTGGGAATGCAACCTGGGAATAAAACCTGGGAATGCTGCTGCCTCAGGAGCGCTCTAAATGCTGATTTTGCCGTGATTAATTGTCCTGGTCCCCGTTTGTCACCTGCGGGGACACCCTGGCACCCTCGGAATCCGAGGAACTCAGGGATTCCGTGGCTTTGTGGGGAATAAATCCCGTTTTTTTTTTTTTCCTCTAGGAATGCCGCAGGCTTGAGCTGCGAGCAGGGAGTGAGGGATGTCCTGGGAAGGGCAGGGAACCAGGATTGCGGAGGCTCCAGCGCCGGCCTCGGCTCCCCTGGGTGGGAGCTGGAACCCGCCGGGACGGGCAGGAGCTGCGGTGATTAACGGCAGTAATTAAGAGAATTAAAGGCGTTATTAAAGAGGGGGGAGAGGAGGGTCCGGAGTGTGCAGGGAGAGCGGGAAGGAGCCTTGGGAGAGGGAATGGAGAGCCGGGAGAGGGATGGAGCCCCGGGAGAGGGATGGAGCCACGGGAGAGGGATGGAGCCCCGGGAGAGGGAATGGAGCCCCGAGAGAGGGATGGAGCCCCGGGAGAGGGATGGAGCCACGGGAGAGGGATGGAGCCCCGGGAGAGGGATGGAGCCCCGGGAGAGGGAATGGAGCCCCGGGAGAGGGATGGAGCTCCGGGAGAGGGATGGAGCACCAGGAGAGGGATGGAGCCCCGGGAGAGGGATGGAGCACCGGGAGAGGGATGGAGCCGCGGGAGGAGCTCCGGTACCGCCGGGAGCGGGAGCGGAGCCAGGATGGGCCGGAGGGAGCGGGAATGCGGGGATGCAGGGATACAGGGGATGCAGGGATACAGGGGATGCAGGGATACAGGGAATGCGGGAATACAGGGATACAGGGGATGTAGGGATACAGGGATGTGGGGATGTGGGGATGCAGGGATATAGGGAATGTGGGGATGTAGGAATGTGGGGAATGTGGGAATTCGGGGATACAGGGAATGCGGGAATACAGGGATGTGGCAATTTGGGGATGCAGGGATGTCAGAATTCAGCAAAGCCCTTGGTGGGGAATGGAAGCTGTTTTTAGGGATGAGATTTCACTGGAATTCTTAGGGATTTCAGGATATTTGGCCAAATCCTGTCCCCCCCGAAGGTGTTGCTCCATTTTCAGGCAAAGCCTGAATAAAGGGAATTCCAAGGGGAGGAGGGATCCCAAGGGAAGGAAGGATCCCAAGGGGAGGAGGGATCCCAGGAGGAGGAGGGATCCCAGGGGAGAGCCCCAGCACGGTGGCCCCGATGTCCCCGTCCCCTCTCCAGGAGCTCCAGAGCAGCTGCTCGGCTTTGCAGGGATAAAAATGAGGAAAAAGCTCGGGATTCTGGCCTTGTGTCCCTGGGAGCCGCGAGCGGGATGATTTAATCCGGCAGAAATGCGAGGTTTGCTGAGCTCCGGATCCCGCCCTGCGCTTAAAGCGGCCACGGGGGCGGTGGGGATGGGTTTGGGGTTCAGGAGGGGCTGGGGTTCACAGGGATTTGGGATTCAGGAAGGGCTCATTCCCAAACCTTCCCCTCCCATTCCCAGCCCTCCCCTGTCCCCACGGCTCCCTGGCTCGCACTCCCAGCCTCTTCTCCCGGGAGATCTGCCCATGGATTTAACGCCCAGAGCAGCAACTGAGCTCCATCCAGGGTTATTCCTTGTTTTCCCTCTTTCCTTTAAACACCTGGCCGGGACCGGGATCAGCTCCTTTGGCTGCTTTTCCCGCTTGGAAGTGAGCAGAGCTTGTTCTGTGCAGCCTGGCCCGGCCTCAGGCCAGCTGTGCTGGGAAACTGCACGTCCTGATCCTCAGGGATCTTCTCCAGGCTCAGGGATCCTTCCCCGGGCTCGGGGATCTGCTCCTGCTTCAGGGATCTGCTCTCGGCTCAGGGATCTGCTCCAGGCTCAGGGATCTGCTCCTGCTTTAGGGATCCTGCTCCAGGCTCAAGAATCCTGCCCCAGGCTCAGGGGTCCTTCCCTGGGCTCAGGGATGCTCAGAGATTCATGGAGAGGCCAAGGAAGAAGGGATGGATATTTGGGATGGCTGGAATCTGCCCAGAATTCCTCCTCCTCCTCATCCCTGTGCTGGGATAACCAAAGTGACACCGACCCCGAGCTGAATTCCCAAATCCCAGCGCCTCTGGAGCCGGATTTGCTCCAGCGCCTTCCACCCCCCATTCCCGGCGGTTTTGGGGATGGAAAGGTGGGAAGGGATTTTCTCCCCTCCCTTCACGGGGTTCCCCACGGCCCTATCCGTGCCTTACATCCCGGAATTCTTTTCCCCTTCGCTCACTCCCAGCTCCAGAGCTTTTCCCGGAGCCAAGAGCTTCTCCCGGGTTCCCGGTGACGCCGTCCCGGCTCTGCCGTGCGGGGGCTGCCGGGGCTGGGCAGGAGCCTCTGCCCCGCTCCCCGCGGCCTCTGGGGGAAGCTGACCGGGATTTTCCAGCCTGGCACCACCGGGAACGCCCGGCAGAGCCCCGGGAAGGGCGGCACGGCCCCTTCCCACCGCATCCTGCGGGAATGGAGCCACCCCAAACTGCCAGACATCCTTTTGGGGTGATCCCTGCCCTCCCTTCCCTTCTGAGGCTCGGAGGTTTTGCTGCCAAACTCTCCAAATTTGACATTTTCCAGTTTTTCCTGGTTTTTTGGCTGATTGTTTTGGTTTGGTTTTTTTTCTCTCTGTTTTTCTGAAATTCATTTTTTTTTTTTGAGCTCTCCAAAGGGAATTTTTGAAGATCTGGCCCTCGGAAAGATCCAGAAAGATCCTCATGGCACTGAGTGGAGGCTTGGCTTGGGACAGGGATAACACCAGGAATCATCTCCCTGGGGCCAAAGCAACATTTTTAATCCAATAAAATTCCCAGCTGGAATGATGGAGTCACAGGTTGGGATGGGAATTCCCTGCTCCCACCCTGCCCTTCAACTCTGCTGCCTCTTGTCCAGCTTTCCTAAACTTGGGATGGCCGAGTGACCGGGGGATGTCCAGAGTGACCAGGGGATGGTCAGAGTGACCAGGGGATGGTCAGAGTGACCAGGGAATGTCCAGAGTGACCAGGGAATGGTCAGAGTGACCAGGGAATGGTCAGAGTGACCAGGGCATGTCCAGAGTGACCAGGGAGTGTCCAGAGTGACCAGGGAATGGTCAGAGTGATGAAAGAATGTCCAGAGTGACCAGGGGATGGTCAGAGTGACCAGAACATGTCCAGAGTGACCAGAGCATGTCCAGAGTGACCAGAGAATGGTCAGAGTGACCAGGGCATGTCCAGAGTGACCAGAGAATGGCCAGAGTGACCAGGGAATGTCCAGAGTGACCAGAACATGTCCAGAGTGACCAGGGAATGTCCAGAGTGACCAGAGCATGTCCAGAGTGACCAGAGAATGTCCAGAGTGACCAGAACATGTCCAGAGTGACCAGAACATGTCCAGAGTGACCAGGACTCTGCATTCCCGGAGGGACACACTGGGATCCACCAAGATCCAAATTCCTCCCTGTTCCCATTCCCTCCTCTGTCCCTCCTGCTGTCCTTGGTCCCTCTGGCTGTCCCCGCTGTCCTGGCCCCGTCCCCCGGCATTTCCACGCTCTGGACATTCCCTCTCCCACCTCTGCCAGACCCAGGAGGGGTTTGGATCCAAATCCCTGTGGGAAAAGGGGATCAACCTCCAGCATGGCAGGAAATCCCCGCCAGGGCCACCAGAACTGCAACGTCCCCAAGGCTGGGGACACCACGGCCACCCCCAGCACTCCCTTTCCCTGCGAGAACGGGGCCAGATTTTGCTCCAGACAGGGAAAAAACGGTGGCCAGAGCCACGTCCGAGGTTTGAAAAATGTAAAAGGGCGCCTTTGAAGGTGGAACCGAAACTTGGCCGTGGCGGGGAAAGAATTCCTGCAGGGAGAAAATTCAACAAACAAAGTCCCCTGGCTGAGAGCAGCCGCTGGGAGGGGTCGGAGCCTCCCGAATTTGGAGCTTTCCTGGGGTGGGAGCAGCTCCGGAGGTCGGGCAGAGCATGGAAAAGGTCTGGGATGTGACACCTCTCCATGCCTGGCGTGCGAGGAGCTGCCCCGTTCGGTGCCTCAGTTTCTCCCTTTCCGTGCCTGGCTGAGCAGCTGTAAATTAGCAGGAAAAAAAATAAAAAAATTAAAAAATCCATGGAATCTCCACGGATTTGGGGATTTTTGGACCGGTTTTTAAAGGAATTAGTATCGAATTCCAGCACCATCTCCTTTCCCTATTGATCCCGGTCCTTTTCCAGCTGGCAAACTCGAGTCTCCATCCCGACTTTTTGTTCAAACAGCCTGGAATTCCCCCGTGGGTCCTCTCGATGCCTTTTCCTGGCTGGAATTCCAGGATCCAGGAGAGGCTGTGGGATCATCCTGCTCCAGGCACCCCACAAAGAGCAATCCCCGGGTTCTGGGGGTAAAAAACAGAAGCCCCGTGTTGGGAATAAAAACATTTAAGGCAAAACGGGGCGGTCCAGAGAGTGGGAATTTTGGGAAAAGCTCCGGTTTCGCTGCCAGCCCAGTGTGGAATTGCAGGAGCAGCCCCTGGCAGGGCCAGGATTGGGATTTCGAGGAGCCAGAGCAGCTCAGGTTTCCCGGTTCTGCTGCAGATGGAGAGAGGGCGATGATGGGGAGGGAGGGAGGGGTCCCGGACCCCAAATCCCAGAGATTCCGGGGTCGGGATGGCTGTGGGAGGGTGCCCCCACCCCCGGGACCTCTCCGAGCTCTGAACCTGCAACATGTCCCTGCTTCCTCTGATCCTCTCGTGGACAAAAATGTCCTTTTTGGAGCAGAAACGTCCCCCCCGAGCCTTCCTGGCCGTGTCCCCTCGGTGCGGTTTTCCAGCCAGGAAAATCCAGTGGCCGCAGGGCAGGGGACACTCAGCTCGTGCCACCACCGTGTCACCCCCTCCCCGTCTGCACCAAGCACCACCAGGGTTTAAATTAAGATTTAAATTAATTAATTTAATTTATTTAATTAAATAATAATATTATTATTTATTATTATAATAATTATATATTATTATAAATAATAATGTTTAATAAATAATGATTAATTTAATTAATTAAATTAATTAATTTAATTAAATTTAAATTAAAAGCTCATCCCCAGCTGGCAGCAAACCAAGCCCTGCGCCCCATCCTTCAGGTTCCACCTGCCCGGGGCCGGGAAATGGGGATGTGGGGACAGCCCGGAGTCCCTGTGGGTGGCGGCAGGGGACACCCACCCGCTGGAAAACTCCAGCCCGCTCCTGGGAAAGCGGAGCCGGCGGCGCGGGCAGGGCTCATTCTGTGATTAATTAGCTTTGTTTTGAAACAAGGAGCTGCCTCCGCAGCAGCAGCAGCAGCGGGAGGAGGAGGAAGAGGAGGAGGAGGAGGAGGAATTGTTGCCGAGCGCCAGATCCGCGTGTGCGCCGAGCCCGCCGCGCTCGGTGCCAGAGAAAGACGTGATTGTTGTCACCGTGCCTCGCTCCCAGTGCTCCCAGTGCTCCCAGTGCCCCCTCCCAGTGCTCCCAGTGCTCCCAGTGCTCCCTCCCAGTGCTCCCAGTGCTTCCAGTGCTCCCAGTGCTCCCTCCCAGTGCTCCCAGTGCTCCCAGTGCTCCCAGTGCTCCCTCCCAGTGCTCCCAGTGCCCCCAGCCCTCCCTCCCAGTGCTCCCAGTGCTCCCAGTGCTCCCAGCCCTCCCAGCCCTCCCTCCCAGTTCCCCCAGCCCTCCCTCCCAGCCCTCCCAGTCCTCCGCCCCCCTCGCTCCCAGCGCTCCCAGCAACAAAACCCCCGCGCCCCGGCCGGGCTCGCTCGTGGCGGAGCGGGGAGGAGGAGGAAGAGGAGGAGGAGGAGGCGGTGGTGGAGGAGGAGGAGGTGGAGGAGGAGGAGGAGGGAGAGAGAAGCCAGAGAGAAACTTGTCTTGGGGATTAATAGGAGGCAGGAGGAGGGAGAGGTGCACACAGGTAAGCTCTGGGCAGGTGTTTCCCCCCACCCAGGCTCTTCTCACCTTGCCTGAGCCTCCCAGCCAGGACTCCACGATGCTCCTGCCCTCTCCAGCCTCCCTTCCATCCCCAAAAACATCTGCTCTTCCTCTTTTTCCCCCCTCTCCTCTTGGTTCTTCTGTCCTGCAGCGCTCTGGAGTCTTTGTTCTTTCCCTCTGCTCCGGTTCCAAGAGTTTCTCTCGCCGTGGGGTGGAGGAGGGGGGAATTTGGGGGCTGTGGGGTCGCGGGGAAGCCTCGGGGGTGTGACAGCGCTGCGGCCACTGCCAGGCGAGTTTTGGGGGACACTGAGGTGCCCTCTGTGTGCCCCCCACACCCCCAGCCCCAGGATCTTTGTCTCTGCAGCCAAACCGGGGGGGCCGCGGGGGCTGCACAGCCCAAACTGGGGGCGGAGGGGGCCGGAATTGGGGGAGCCGCGGGGGTCGCACAGCCCCGGCCATGGCCAGGACAATCCCCCGCCCTGGAGAGCGAGAGGGAAAACAAACGAGGAAAGGGAGAGAGGAGGAGGAGGGACCCCTCCGGAGCCAGGAACGCCACCAGGAGCCTTCGGGGACATCGGGGCACCTTGTCCTGTCCGGAACAGGGGCTGAGCAGCCGGACCGGGCTTTGGGGGGGCTCTGGGGGGCTGCTCCCATCTCCCCGTGCCGGATTGGGAACAAGGAATTTCGGAAGGGAGCCGAGCGAGGTGGGAGCGAGCAGCCCGACAACTCCAGGGCCGCCTCCAACGGGCTGCTTTTCTGCCCAAAATGTAGGTGGTAAAGCCCTGCTTTCCTGCCTGGATCGCAGCGCACATTCCCAGGACTCGTAATCCCACTTTTCCTGCCCGCAGCCAGCTCAGCTCCAGCTGGGCGGGGAGGTGCAGCCCCCTCCCCGCGCCCCCCGCGGGGGTCCCGTTCCGAGCCGGTTCTTTGTCCCCGCTCCGCCAGGAGAGGATGGGAGGAACGAGAGGGAAACGATGTTCGCCGAAATCCCGGGAAAGAAACGGGTTTTGTTGCTTGGAAGAGGCTCATGCCAAAGCTGCCCTTCCCCGCCGGATGGAGAGGTTTAGGGAAAAGCTGCTCCAAAGAGAAACATGGGAATTCATCCCCCTGGAGCGCGGCACGCGAGGGCTTGGAAACTTCCCTGGGATCCCGCGATCCTGGGATCCCGCGATCCCGGCCCTGCCTCCTGTGGCTCCCAGAGCATCCCAGAGCTGCCTCCCGGGAAGCGCAGCGCCTTTCCCGGGACAGCCGGAATGTGGGAATGGTATCCCCGGGGAATGAGGGATCTGCGCTTCCAGCCGGGAAGAGATCAAAGCGCAGCCTTGGGAGGTTTCTCCTGCCCTTGGAAGAGGCTGGAGAGGAGGGAATGAGGCTTCGGAGCCGCTTCCCAGCCTGAGGGAGAAGCGGAGCGGGGCGAGGCGGCGGCTGGAGGGGGGAGCGGGGCGTGTGTGGGGTCCGGGCCGGCGGCGCTTTGGCAGCGGCTCCTGCCGGGATCCGCTTTTGTCCCTGTCCAGCCATTCCCAGTGCGTGTGGCAGCGGGATCGCAGCCGGGAGCGGCGCTGGGAAGGGTCGGGACACGCAGGGAGGGAGGGAGGAATTGCTGACACCCAGAAAGCAGCGGGAAGGTGCTGCCTGCCAGGGCCGCCTTCCCACGGGCGCTGCCGCGGGAGGAGGGAGCAGAGGACGGGATAAACCCTCGGGAATGATCCCGGGAATGAGGACGGGATGAACCCTCGGGAATGATCCCGGGAGCAGAGGACGGGATAAACCCTCGGGAATGATCCCGGGACTGAGGGAACCCGGGGACTGAGGACGGGATGAACCCTCGGGAATGATCCGGGGAATGAGGGAACCCGGGAACAGAGGATGGGATGAACCCTCGGGAAGGATCCCAGGGGCTGAGGGAACCCGGGAACACAGGACGGGATGAACCTTTGGATCAGGAGCCCCGCGCTGTTGTCGCCCTGTCCTGGCTGAGCCCTGGCGGGTGTCCCCCATCCCTGCATGGCCTCAGCGCCTTTCCCAGCGGGAATGCGGCAGGACCGAGTCCCGGCTCCAGCCCGGCTCCGCTGCTCGCTGGGAAAGGGCGAGAACCGCGGGGTTGTTGCATCAGGGCTGCGCTTCCCAAGGGACTCCGGCGACGCCCGGGTGACAGCCTGGCTGCCCTCCCCCTTTTCCACGATTCCCAGCGCTCCAGAGCCGCTGGATAACGAGCTCCGCGCTGGGCCGGGCTCTCGCAGAGACACGAGCGGGGTTGGACGCCAGGGAGGCCAAGGAAGGAGCTTTGCCCGATCCTCGTGGTTATTTTTATCTTGCTCTCCTTGTTCTGCTCCGACATTCCCGCTCCCAGGCTGGAAGGAGGCTTTTCCCCCACCAGGGATGCTGGGAATTGCGGGAATGTACGAGAGGAGCTAACAACGGGCTGGAAAGGGGCCCTGCTCCAGCCATCCAAGCTTTTCCTGCCTCTCCCAGAGTTCAAATTCCCTTTATCCCTCTGCGGGAGCGGGATCTTGGACAAATATTCCGCATCCAGCTGCTCCCTCTCCCCTCACCGCTGCAGGAGGCACCCGAGGGACAGCGCGGGGGCTTCAGCCCGTGACGAATCCCCCGCACCGGGGCGACCTTTGTGCCGCTCCCCCTCGCCCGGGGTGGCGGCTTCTCCCTGCCCTTGGCGCCCATCCCGGGGCTGGCAGCCAGCGCCGCTGGGAGCTGGGGGTTACTGGGATGCAGGGAAGAGAAACTATGAGCAAAGCAAACCCCAGCGGCGTTCGGGGCTGGAATTTCCAGCTGCTGCGGCGATTTTTAATTTATTTTCTTTTATTGTCCGTTCTGGCTGGGACAGCTGAGGGAGCAGCTGGCTCCTTCTGGGAAAAACCCCGGGACCTGTTGGGTGCCTTGGTCTTGCAGCCAAGCCGAGCTCAGCGGCTCCGGAGGTGTCAGGACTGGTTTTACCCATGAATTGAGCCTTTTTTCCATGCCAGGCCGTCGGTTTCCTGAATTCCTCCGTTGCTCCATGACTTAACTTTGTTCCAGTGGCACGGATTCCTTGTGGGCAGCTGGAATCGGAGCTGTCCCGTCCGTCGGGAGCGAGGGAGAAGCTCGGGAGGGGAGGTTGGAAGGGCAGGGGCCGTGCTGGGGCTCCGGTCGGATCAGGGGGATCGGGAATTCTGCTCCCGGCATCCACGCCAGTAAATCCGGCTGGATGGAGAACAGACTTCCAGCTTTTCCGGATCCAGGGGGAGCTGGCTTGGAATCTCCCAGCGGCTCGGAGGCGATTGTGACACTTGCGGTGGCCTCGGGCTCGTCGCATCCCGGGTTTTTTGGGAGTGTCACCGCTTTCCTGCAGTTTGCTTGGAAGTGGGTCCTGCTTTCCCCAGGACCCGGCCCGGGGAGGGGTGGTGGCAGTGCCACCGGGCTGGGACAGTCCCCACACGGATGTGGGGCGGGGCCGGCCTCCCGCCACAGGAGCCGAGTGACAAAATTCCACAGGATTTTGTCACTCTCCAGCCGGGATTCCTGGCTCTGGTGGCTGTTCCCGCTCTGTGCCGCGTCCCCAAACATCTGGGATGTCAAATCCTCGCGTGGAGGTGACGGGGCAGCCTCAGCGGGGTGACAGCGCTGCCCTGGCCCCCACCCTGCTGGGACATTGCTGGGTGGCCTGAGTGGGTCCAACACCTGGATCACAGCGTGTCCCAGCTGGAATGTTGTGTCCTGGATGGAAGATCACATCCCAGCCAGAATATCACCTCCCAGCTGGAATATCATCTCCCAGCTGGAATATCACCTCCCAGCTGGAATATTCTCAACCCCCGACACTCCCTTGGGTGTTTGTGGGGGCTAAAATCCAGGTTCTGGATCAGAGAAACCCCCTGGAAAGTTCTGGGACCCCATGGAAAGCTCTGGAACAAGATGGATGAAGATCCATGTGCTGTGTCCGGGGAAGGAGCGGGATGCTGGAGGAATGGGAAGGGCACAGCACAAAGAGCAGATCCCATTTTCCCATTTTCCAGACACTGAATCCAGAATGCGGGGACAGGATCGCATCCATCCCCAGCCAGGACCTGCTGCAGCTCTGCCGGGCTCAGGATCCGGCAGCTCCAGGCTCCGCTGGCTCCTGCGCTGCTCCTCCCTTCCCCCAGCGAGATGCCAGAGCCCTGATGGAAAGCAGCCGGCTCGGGAGGCGTGCGGGGTTAACCAGAGCCAGATGGAGCCGGGAGGAACAGGCTGGGCCTGCAGGGGGGGCGAAAACGGGATCTTTTCCTGGAGAAAATCAATTCCTGGGAGCCCCAGGAAAGCGTGGGATCGCTCCGAAGGGAGCTGGGGCTGGCAGAGGCGGGGCTGGAAGAGGGTGGCACATCCAGGGTGAGATGTAGGTCCTGCTGAGGGTTGGTGTGGCCCGGTCCCTATGGTTCCCACGTTGGGTGGAGGCTTTTCCCTCTCCAGGGATGATGGAAATTGGGGGTTCCAGGTGTGAGGAGAGCTGGAAATGGGCTGGAAAAGGAGGGTGGACAGCGAATCCCACTCTGCTGTGCTGGATGGGAGAGCTGGAAGTGTCGCATTTCCCTCCAAAATTGGCACCAGCACCCCCAGGCGCACCAAAGGCTTCTCCCATCTCAGCAGCACTTTGCCTTTTTCACTTTCACTTCCATTTCCCTTCTTCCTCTGGTTTTCCTCATGTTCTTCCCTCTCCCCTCTCTCTGTGCTCCTTCCCACCCTCCCTCTGCCTTGCCCGGCATCCGGCTCAGCTCTGATCCTGCCCGGGTGACGAATCCCGCTGGGAAAAGCCTGGTGAGCCCCCTCTCCTTGTGTCCCCGCAGGAAAACACCTGGACCATGAAGGTGGCCCTGGCCTTCCTCCTCCCCGTCGTGCTCGCGCTGGTGCCGGCGGCCGGCGGGCAGCGGCGGAAACCCCCGCGCAGACCCACCCGGCCGCCCGCGCCCTTCGAGGAGCCGGCCGAGCCCACCGAGCTGCCCCCTCCCCTCCCTCCGGGCCCCCCGTCCATCTTCCCCGACTGCCCCCGGGAATGCTACTGCCCTCCGGACTTCCCGTCGGCGCTGTACTGCGACAGCCGCAACCTGCGCACGGTGCCGGTGATCCCGCCCCGCATCCACTACCTGTACCTGCAGAACAACTTCATCGCCGACCTGCCCGAGGAGTCCTTCCGCAACGCCACCGGCCTCAAATGGGTCAACCTGGACAACAACCGCATCCGCAAGGTGGACAGGAAGGTGCTGGAGAAGCTGGAAAACCTCATCTTCCTCTACATGGAGAGGAACCAGCTGAAGGAGGTGCCCGCCTTCCTGCCGCCCAACCTGGAGCAGCTGCGGCTCAGCAGGAACCAGATCTCCAAGATCCCCAGCGGCGTCTTCAACAAGCTGGAGAACCTGGTGCTGCTGGACCTGCACCACAACAAGCTGAGCGACGGCGTCTTCAACAAGAACACCTTCAAGGGGCTCAAGAACCTCATGCAGCTCAACCTGGCCCACAACATCCTGAGGAAGATGCCCCCCGGCGTGCCCAGCGCCATCCACCAGCTCTTCCTGGACAGGAACAACATTGAGGACATCCCCAGCGATTATTTCAAGGAGTTTCCCAACCTGGCCTTCATCCGGCTCAACTACAACCAGATCTCGGATAAGGGGCTGCCCAAAAATTCCTTCAACCTCACCAACCTGCTGGTGCTGCACCTGGCCCACAACAAGCTCACCAACGTGCCCTTCATCAGCTCCAAGCTGGAGCACCTCTACCTGAACAACAACTCCATCGAGAGTGAGTCCCAGGGGCTGGCTGGGCCACGTGGGGAGGTTTTTTGGGGGAAAAACCTTGGAAAGGTCATTTCTCGCCTGGTGGGATGTGATCCCTTCAAAGGGGGAAGCGGTGGTGGGATGAGGTGGGAGCTGCAAGGGTCTGGGAGGGAAGGGGAGGAACAGAGTGAAATCATTCCCTGGTGCTGCAGGATTTTTCCTGGTTGTCTTCTTTGGGGCCACCTGCCCTTGGAAGAGCTCTTTCCCTGGGGAAAATCGGGATATTTAACGAGGAGAGCCTGGGCACGTATTTCAGGACCAGATGCCAAACGCACGGCTGGGGATGGTGAGGAAATATCCCAGATCCGCTCCCGAGCGGAAACGTGAAGGGAAGGAATGGGGAGAACAAGGCAGGGCAGCCAGGGCTGCTTCACACCATCCCAGGGAAATCCAGCTGCAATTCCATGGGAGAGGAGCCTGGGATGTGTAGAAAGAGGAGGAGACAGAATCCCACTGCAATCCCGTTTCAGCACCCAAAGGGGCTCCAGGAGAGCTGGAGGTGGATTTGGGGTGAGGGATGGAGGAACAGGACACAGGGAATGGCTTCCCACTGCCAGAGGGCAGGGATAGATGGGATATTGGGATGGAATTCTTCTCTGGGAGAGATGTGAAGGTCTGGAATGGAATTCTCAGAGCAGCTGTGGCTGCACCATCCCTGGAGGTGTCCAAGGCCAGGCTGGATGGGGCTTGGAGCAGCCTGGGATAGTGGAAGGTGTCCCTGGGTGATCTTTATGTTCCCTTCCAACCCAAACCATTCCAGGATTCCTGGTCTCCCCTGATGTTTCCGCTGTTGGAGCTCCAGGACCCTGCAGCAATCACATCCAGCTCCAACGCTCATTAATCTGAATTTTAATCAAACACCACCGAATCCGAGCCAGGAGGGACCTCGGGCTGCAGGTGGTGACTCCTGCTGGCTCCCCACACTCGCAGCATCCAGGTCCTGCCGGTGCTTTCCATGGACAGAAATCCTGTGCACGCCCTGACCCAGCTCCTCCTCTCCTGTTTGCCTCGGTTTTTAAAAGGTTCCCATCCCTGGAGCCAGGTTCTGACATCAGAATCCCGGGGTTATTTTCCATAACGCAGGTCCCAGCTGGCCAGGGACACGTGGAATTCCAGAGGCGAGGACGAGCTGGGTGCTGACGCTATCTCCGGCGTGACGGGGCTGGAGTGGGATTCCTTGATGGTTTTTTGGGAAGCTCAGGGCTGGCTCGGCAGGTTCCGGGAGAGGGATGATCCCTTTTCTCCCCGGAATGCCACCGCATCCCTCACCACACTCCAGAGGAACGTGACCTACTTCACTCCTGATGAAAAGCCAGATTCTCCCTCTCACTGGGGTTTCGGGAACAGCCTGGGATTGTCCCTTTTGCTGGCAAAACAGCCCCAGTTTGGGGTTCAAAAATCCCCATCCACATTCCCTTTTCCCTAACCTACATCCCACTGTTCCTCCTGTCCACATCCCCTTTTCCTTAACCCTCTGTTCCTCCTTCCCACATTCCATTTTCCCTAATCTACATCCCTCAATTCTTCCTTCCCACATTCCCTTTTCCCTAACCTGCATCCCATTCTTCCTCCTGCCCACATCCCCTTTTCCTAAACCCTCTGTTCCCTCTTCCCACATTCCCTTTTCCCTAATCTGCATCCCGCTTTTCCCCCTGTCCACATTCCCCTTTTCCCTAACCTACATCTCGCTCTTCCTCCTGCCCACATTCCCTTTTCCCAAACCCTCTGTTCCCTCTTCCCACATTCCCTTTTCCCTAACCTGCACCCCGCTCTTCCTCCTCTCCCCACAGAAATCAACGGCACGCAGATCTGCCCCACCTCGCTGGTGTCCATCCAGGATTTCTCTCCCTCCGACCTGGACAGCGTCCCGCGGCTCCGCTACCTGCGGCTGGACGGGAACCTCCTGAAGCCGCCCATCCCTCTGGACCTGATGCTGTGTTTCCGCCTGCTGCAGTCCGTGGTGTTTTAGCCTCTCCCAGGCCCGGCTTTGCTCGGACATTTCACCCCCGGCGGCGTTTGACACGTGGGACCCTCTCTCCTCCCTCTCCCCCCTCTCCCTCCGCATCCCTCTCCCCGCTCCTCCCTTTCCTCCCCTGCAGGGACAGCCTTGGGGACCGCTTTCTGCAGGACAGCGCCGTGTCCCGGCTGCCACCCCAGCTCCTGTCCTTGTCCCCGAGCCCCCGAGCCGGCTCCGTCCGTCACCCAGCAGAGTTCTGGGCGCGTCGGGTTCGCTCTGGATGGAGCTGCTGGAGGAGCTGGGCTTGGAGCGTGTCCCTGCTCCTGGGGAATGATTCCCGGCGGATTTTGGAGGCTGGGCTGGCCTGGAGGGAGGGTGGGATCCGTGGAAGTGGAGCGAGGATGGCCGATGTGACCGTGACAGGGGATGGGGACACTCCTGTCACCTGGGCCCTTCTGGAGAGCTTTGGCTCCACATTTCCCCGGAGGAGGAGGATCTAAATCCCTCCTGATGCGCTGTGGATTTGCCGGGATGGAGCAGGGAGGGTGTCCTGCCCCTGGATCCTGCGCCCTGCGTGGGCCGCACCTTCCCACACCCCCTGGGCAAGACCCGCCCCTTCCCGGCTTCAAATCCCCCATCCCAGCACCGATCCATGGGGTCACAGCCCCATCCCAAAATCCTGAATCCTTCCCTGTGAAATCTGGGATACAGGACCACATCCACGGGGCCACAGCCCCATCCCAGCATCCTGAATCCTTCCCTGTAAAATCGGAGGGTGCAGAGACACATCCATGGGACCACAGCCCCGTCCCAAAATCCTTCACTCTTCCCTCTGAGATCTGAGGATTCAGGGCCACATCCATGGCTCAGTTTCTCTCTGGAGCCAATCACACATGACTGGGTTTTGCCCTTTTTTTTTTTTTGTTATTAGAAATAAAAGGAAGGGGAAAGAAAAGGGAAGAATTATCCTTTGGAAGAGCTATTTTTATCCCTTCTCTTCCTTGTCCTCACATGTATCGCTTCCCCCTCCCATAGCTGTACCTGCATTTATAGGGTGTCCGGGTTTAGGGGGGATTATTCTCTTCTCTTCCTCCTGAGTCTCAGGATTTGGATTTAAAGGCCGAGCATTAGAGAGGGAAAAAAAAAAAAAAATCAAAATCCCACTGCAATGAGCATTAAATAAACCAAAGAAAGCTCCTTTGTGTCCAGCCAGCAGAACTGACCCTTCCCGGGATGGCCACGGACGGGCACCGTGTCCTTCTCCCTGCGGATGGCACAGGGATGCTCCCCTTTCCCCCTTAATTAAAACCTCCTGCTAATTAAGGAGGTTTTTCCCGATGATCAAATCCCTTTTCCAGCTCTCCCTGCAGTTGGGTGGGACAGGTTCCAGCCCTAAACCCGGACGGAGCCCTCGATAAATAGGATTTATCTATATTTATATCTGATGTGTATATAGACTGGTAGAATGTACAGATATTCCTAGAGCCACGTGTGCCTCCCAACCCGGCAACTTTATGGGATTTGCACTCCCACTCCCTGCAGCAGTGGAAATAAAATCATTCACAAGGGACCCCGAGCTCTCCCTGATCCATCCTCGCCTTCCTCAGGCTCTGCTTCGTCCAGCAGCAAAATTTCCTTGCCTGGGGACAGCTCTCCCAATATTTTTGGGGGTTGGTGGGTTTGGGGTTTTGGCTGCAGTGATGCTGAATTTGGGAAGGAATTCTCGGCTGGGAGGGTGGGGAGGGGCTGGGATGGAATTCCCAGAGAATCCGTGGCTGTCCTTGGATCCCTGGAAGTGTCCGGGGCTAGGCTGGAGCAGCCTGGGGGGGTGGAAGGTGGTGATTTAGTGGGATTTAAGGTGCCTTGACCCCAAACCAGGGTTTGAGGGGTTGGGCTCACAGCCCTGGAGTCAAAGCCACTGTCACACGCTGCTGTCACCCCAGCAGAAGGTGACACCGAGCGTCGGGACAGGTGACAGCCATGAGCTGCTCCTGTGGCACCAGGGGAATCCCTAAAAACCTCCCCGGGGTGATTTTCCCGGTGGGAGCAGCGTGGAAATCTCCAAAGCTGCTCTCCCTCCCCTGGCAGCTGCCAGGATCCGTCATGGGGTTCTATGGGATAACATCCCAAAATCCTGCATCCACATCTATGGGATAACATTCCAAAATCCTGCATCCACATCCCAAAATCCTGCATCCACATCCATGGGATAACATCCCAAAATCCTGCATCCACATCCATGGGATAACATCCCAAAATCCTGCAGCCACATCCATGGGATAACATCCCAAAATCCTGCATCCACATCCCTGGGATAACATCCCAAAATCCTGCATCCACATCCCAAAATCCTGCATCCACATCCCTGGGATAACATTCCAAAATCCTGCATCCACATCTATGGGATAACATTCCAAAATCCTGCACCCACATCCATGGGATAACATCCCAAAATCCTGCATCCACATCCATGGGATAACATCCCAAAATCCTGCAGCCACATCCACGGGATAACATCCCAAAATCCTGCAGCCACATCCATGGGATAACATCTCAAAATCCTGCAGCCACATCTATGGGATAACATCTCAAAATCCTGCATCCACATCTATGGGATAACATCCCAAAATCCTGCATCCACATCTATGGGATAACATCCCAAAATCCTGCATCCACATCTATGGGATAACATCCCAAAATCCTGCATCCACATCCATGGGATAACATCCCAAAATCCTGCATCCACATCCCTGGGATAACATTCCAAAATCCTGCATCCACAGCCCCGTTCCAGCATCCACACCCTTCCCTGTAAAACCTGGGATGCAGGGCCCCATCCCTGGGGTCACATCCCACCTCCACGGTGCTCTCCCAGCCCCGGCAGCCGCGGGGATCCGGGCTCGGGCTGCGCGTGTTCCCACACGAGCCGGGTGGGTGGCGGCAGCGGCTTCTCCTCCTGCGCGTCCCCTCAGCGTCCCCAAAGCCGCTCCTGCTGCCGCTGCCCCCACGCGAATCCCGAGTGGAGAGGGAGGACGGCTGTGGGGGAAGGTGTGAGGATGTGGGATGAGGCGTGGGGATGCTGCCGGGAGGGGCTGAGCGGCTTTGGGTGCGGCTGTGGGGCCGCCCCTCCCAGCCCCGATGTTTCATAACCGGAGCGTGAATCCCCCACCCGCGGCGGGGTTTTTTTTCCATCGCTCGGGATGTCAGACCCATCTCCCACCCCAAACCTGCTCCCTGCAAACCCTCGGTGCTCCCTCGGGATTGGGGCTGAGAGTTTGGGAAGCTGCTCCTGTGGGGTGACGGGGAAGGCTGGGATTAGTGGGGTTAACCCCACATTAGAGGGGTGGGGGCTCCTCAGCCGCTGTTCCCAGTGCTGGGAAGGTTCTGGATCCCCCAGGGGTTGGGATCAGGGGGAATTGTGGCTCCAGTCAATCCCCCCTCGCAGCTGGTGACGCCCCAACCCCATTTGTGGGTGCTGAGCAGGGACCCCCCGCTCTGAGAGGCTCAGCACCCACCCTTTGGGGGATGCTGGGTGCTCAGGGACGTTTGGGACGGTGACAAGCACGGGGACCTTCCAGGTGACACCGACCATGCAGGGAACGCTGAGGGGGGACAAGGGGAGGCTGCTGCTTATGGGGACAAGGACAGGACATCGTTCACGGGGCCAGCACAGAAAAGCAAAGACCCCAAAGATCCCATAGCCCTGGGGACCCTTCAGTCCTGGGGACCCCGCTGTCCTGGGGACCCTGGCCCAGCTCCTCTCCCCTGGCAGCGCTGTCGCCCCCCGAGCTGCCACATCGTCTCCATCACGGTGGCCACCGAGCCGGCTAATGAGGGGCTTAATGAAGATTAGCAGCCGCTCCGTGCTGAGCGGGGCTGTCCTGGCCGGGGCTGGGGGGGGGGGGCACGGAGTGGGCTGGGGGCGCTGCGGATGCCGCCGGTGCCCACGGGGGGCTGGGGGGGCTGCGGGGGTGTCCCCGGCCGCCCCTCGAGCAGATGGGTGCTCGGGGAGGGTGGGTGGTGCGTGGGGGGCGATGCGCCGCTGGCGACAGGAACATTTTCGCGGCCGTGGGTGGGCACGAGGCTGCCCAGGAGGGGCTGCCGTGCTGGCTCTGCCCCTCCTGGGGTGTCCCAGCCCCGCGGTGACATCCCCCAGGAGGGGGGTGGCCCCCCGAAATGAGCCCTGGCCGGGGGTGGGGGGGTCTGTGCAGCCCCCCAAACCCTGGGCCGGTCACTGGGGTCCCCCTGGTGCTTTGGGGTGTCCCCGGGGCCGGACCCAGCCCGGGGTCCCTCTCTGGCTTTGTCCCCCTGCCCAGAGCCGTGTCCCTCTGCCCCTGGGGACACCAGGGAGCCATCAGCGCTCGTCCCCCTCCTCTGCCGCCCCTCTGAGCCCCAGCCCGGGCTGGAGCAGAGCCACCACCGGGGCCGGCTGGCCCTGGCGACAATGTAAGGTCGCAGCAGGGGACCGCCGGTTTGATTGGCCGCATCCTGCCTGTCCCCTCGGCCGGACCCCCAGAGCAGCCCCCCTCCTCCTCCTCCTCCTCCTCCTCCTCCTCCTCCTCCTCCTCCTCCTCCTCCTCCTCCTGTCCGTGCTTTAAAAGCCCGGCAGCCCTTCCCCAGCAGCTCCCCCAGCCCCTGCCGCCGAGCGGGGCTCTCCACGCCGAGGAGGAGGAGGAGGAAGAGGAAGGACAGGGGGTACGTCGGTGCCGGCTCCCTTTGGTTCTTCCAGAGCCCCCCCGGGCTGGGGCAGCTGGGGAATGGGAGGGTTTGGGGGGTGCCAGGGGGCTCAGCGAACTGGGAAAGGGCGGATCTGGGGGGAAACAGCAAAAATTTGGGAGCAGCATCCTCAGGACGGAGTGAAAAACCTTTGGGCTGGGTGGTGGATTTGGGATTTGGGATTTGGGGTTTGGGATTTGGGATTTGGGATTTGGGGTTTGGGTTGGGAGCCTCCCCCCACTCTGCCGTGGGTGTCCCATGGGAGGGAAGCCCGGAGGGAGGGAATTCTGTGGGAATGGGCCCTGGAGGGTCTGGATGTGGAGCTGCGAGGCCTGGGGGGGCTCCCCGAGCAGGATCCTGCGGCCTCTGGTTCCCCAGGATGTTGGAGAAGCAGAATCCCGGGATTCCGAGACCTGGATGTGGGAGCAGAAGGGGGGAGCAGCAGTTCCAGGGGGGGCTGGTTCCCCTCGGCTGCTGCTGGGCCAGGGACCAGTTCCACCCATCACCATGAGTGCCCCGAACCCCTCCCCATCTCCCGACCCCCTCATCACCCCCCGACCCCCTCATCACCCCCCGACCCCCTCCACACTCCCCGGGGCTGGGAAAGCCGGGAAACACCGGCGGGGCCTCTCCTGCACAGCCGAGCGTGAAATGGGCTGAAAAGGGTCACCGAACGTCCCTGGGGCTGGGGGCTGTCTGTCCCCTCTGGGGCTGGGGGCTGTCTGTCCCTCCCCGGGCTGGGGGCTGTCTGTCCCCTCTGGGGCTGGGGGCTGTCTGTCCCTCCCGCATCCATCCAGCTCTCGGTGCCCGTCCCAGGCCCCATCCCTCGGCGCGGTGACCCTGGCCGGGCGCAGGATGTGTCCCCTGGGCTGGCTGGGAGTGGCCAGCCTGTGCCTGGGGACACTTTGGGCCGTCCCAGCCAAGGAGAGGAGGAAGGCGGAGAAGCCCAAGGCTGACCTGACCCTCTATGAAAACCCGGATTTGGACAACTACGACCTGACCTTGGATAACTACGGGGAGATCCTGGACCTGAGCAACTACGAGGAACTCTACGACTACGGGGACCTTGTCCCGAAGGTGAGGGGGACGCAGGAGAGCCCCTGGGTGCATCCCGGGACAGGGATTTGGTGCCAGGGATGGATGTGGCACCGCAGGAACGAGCAGCCTCTGGCAGCAGCAGCAGCCCTGGCAGCTCTCCCGGTGCTGGGGAAGGTTTTACCCGAGCCAAACCTCTGCCAGCTCTTTGTCCCCCTGCCAGCGCCTGGATGTGAGGGTTCCTTCATCCCTCTGGGCCAGGAGGGGTCCTTGGAGAGCTTGGAGAGCTTTCCAAGAAGGAATTCCTAACCCCAACCTGTGACCGCGGGGCGGGACATCAGCCACCCTCACACCCAGCTGTGTTTGCAGATCGAGGTTGGCACCTTGGCTCCTCGCCCCAAGGACCCCAAAACCCACCCAGAGCTGGATGAAACCACAGCTGGAACCCCAAAACCGCAGCCCCCGAGCGGCGCTGGCCCCGCGCCCCCAGCGCCCATCCCCGGGCAGGGTGAGTTGCGTTCCCTCGGGATGCATCCTCACGTCACAGGGGTGGAGTTTTTTTGGGGAAAAAAAAGGGAATTCTTGTGCTGCCAGCAGCTCCTTGCAGGGTTTCGGGGTTGAGTCTGCTCACACAGCGAGGCAGGAGGGCGACAGAGAGAGAAATTTCTGGGAAAAAACCAACTCCAGCAAAGCAGCGATGCTTTAATGAGCAGAGGCTTTGCCACAGTGGCAATTAAATTAGCGACAATTAAAATCCTGGAGCGAGGATAAATATCTTCATCCCTTTTCTGTCACTCCAGACCGGGACAAATTAAGTGGGAGGAGAAAGGAAATCGGTGCTGAGCTGTTTTGAACCCCCCCTGGAAGGGATGGAGGACCTGGGGGGGACCGGGGTGGAGCTGGGGGAGAGGAGGGGGATCAGGTGCAGGGGGTGGGCTCGGTTTTACCCCTCCTGCCCCCCACGCTGGGGCCTTTGGGGCGTCTGGGACAGATTTTTCTTGATCCAAAATAATTTTCTTGAGTTCTGCTTCCTCCAGTGGGAAAATGGAAGGGGGCCAGGAGAGGTTTGGGTGTAAAAAGCTGAATTTGGGGGCTTTAATCTCCCCTCCTCCTGCAGGAGGGATTTGATGCCGGGCACTTCGTTTATGAACAGGAATTTTTGGCTGGGAGTTTCTGGCCCTTGCCTGGGTGATGGTGGGCAGATCCCGCTGTTGTGGGGTATTTTATGGGGTCAGGGGGCTGTGACACCTCTGGGTGTCACAAACCCTGTGTCCCCATGGCAGGGTGGGCAGATCCTGCTGTTATGGGGTATTCTGTGGGGTCAGGGGGCTGTGACAGCTCTGGGGGTCACAGACCCACAGCAGGGTGGGCAGATCCCGCTGTTATGGGGTATTTTGTGGGGTCAGGGGGCTGTGACAGCTCTGGGGGTCACAGATCCATGTCCCCATGGCAGGGTGGGCAGATCCTGCTGTTATGGGGTATTTTGTGGGGTCAGGGGGCTGTGACACCTCTGGGGATCACAGATCCATGTCCCCATGGCAGGGTGGGCAGATCCCACTGTTGTGGGGTATTTTATGGGCTCAGGGGTGGTTTCCATGCCCAGGCTGTCTCTGCACCCCCAGGGCTGCCCAGCTGCCTGCTGTGCCTGTGCCTCGGCACCTCGGTGTACTGCGACGACGCCGACCTGGAGCAGATCCCGGCGCTGCCCCCGGACACCGCGTACCTGTACGCCCGCTTCAACCGCATCGCGGCCATCCGTGCCCGAGACTTCTCCGGCCTCGGTGCGTCCCGATTTTCATCCCTCGTGCCAGAGTTAGGGTAGAGCAGTTAAAAATCAGGATTTGATGGGAAGCTGGTGGTGATGGGCACAGGCAGGATTGGGTTTCTGCAGTTTTATCAGGTTAATTATTACCTGTTTGACAGTGCATTTGAATTTCTGCAGTTTTATCAGGTTAATTGGTTGGGATATTTAATAGGTGCATGGAATAGGATTTGGTCGTTCCAGCCTCGCATCAACCCCATCCTACAATATATATAGTATATATTATTATATATATATTTTAAAATATAAATAATTAAAATATAAATATATAATATCTAATAATATATAATATATATACTATATGTAATGTAATGTAATACAATGTAATATAATATAATGTAATACAATGTAATATAATATAATATAATATAATATAATATAATATAATATAATATAATATAATATAATATAATATAATATAATATAATATAATATAATATAATATAATATAATATAATATAATATAATATAATATAATATAATATAATATAATATAATATAATATAATATAATATAATATAATATAATATAATATAATATAATATAATATAATATAATATAATATAATATAATAATTTATATATATATGAATATAATTCAATATTATTGAACATTTCAGGGACGTGTTTGGAAGCTCAGCTTATTGTTCCAGAACCTGAGAGAGAGGGTGGGAAAAGTACCAGGGTTGGTTAAGGAGCTGGATAATAACAACCTACAGAGCTACAAATATATGAAAAATGCATAAAAATCATCTTTGGGCCGAGGAAAATGAACAGGATTTGGATGGGGAATGAGGGGAATAAACGGCCCTGAGTTTATCCCTCTTTCCCTGCTCCCCTCAGAGAAGCTGAAGCGCATCGACCTGAGCAGCAATTCCATCTCGTGGGCGGACGTGGACGCGTTCCGGCTGCTGCCCAGCCTGCAGGAGCTGCTGCTGCCCGAGAACCGCCTGACAGCGCTGCCCGAGCTGCCCCGCAGCATCGTCCGCCTGGACGCCCGCCTCAACCGCATCCCCAGCGCCGGGCTGCGCCCCGAGGCCTTCCGCGTGCGTCCGGCAACCGCCAGCCCCGGGGGACACCGGGGTGCAGAGGGGTGGGAGCTGGGGGGTCAGGTCTGGGGGGTCAGGTCTGGGGGGTCAGGTCTAGAGGGGTCAGGTCTAGAGGGGTCAGGTCTAGAGGGGTCAGGTCTAGAGGGGTCAGCTCTTGGGTGTTCATTGGTTCATCTCTAGAGGGGTCAGCTCTGGGGGGTCAGTTCTAAAGGGATCAGCTCCAGAGAGGTCAGCTCAAGATGGGTCAGCTCTAGGAGGTTCATTGGTTCATCTCTAGGGGCTTCACCCCTAAGAGATTCATCTCTAGGAGTTAATTTCTCTTGGGGTTCACCTTTAGGGGTTCATCTCTAATGGGTTCCATCTCTAGGGGGCTTCTTCATCTCTAGGGAGGTTCATTGGTTCGTCTCTAGGGGTTTGTTTCTATTGGGGTTCACCTCTCAGGGTTCATCTCTCAAGGTTCATCTCTTGAGGTTCATCTCTCGGGGTTCATCTCTCGGGGTTCATCCTTAGCAGGTTCCTCTCTGCCCTTTCCCCGCAGGATCTGAAGCAGCTGCAGTTCCTCCATCTCTCCGATAACCAGCTGGATTTTATCCCGGTGCCCCTTCCTGAGAGCCTGCGCTCACTGCACCTCCAGGTGGGATGGGGTTTGTCTGTGCCTGAGCGGAGCCCAGCCCTCCTCCTCCTCCTCCTCCTCCTCATCCTCATCCTCCTCCTCCTCATCCTCATCCTCATCCTCATCCTCCTCTTCCTTGTCCTGGTACTGGCCCTGGTCCTGATCCTGATCCAGGGCCTAGGCCTGTACCTGCTCTTCCTCTTCATCCCTTTGACTCAGATCCCTTTCCCTGCATCTCCAAGTGGGATGAGATTTATCTGAGTTCAGCAGATCCCGCCTTCTCCATCCTCTCCTCCTCCTCCTTCTCCTCCTCTTCATCCTCATTGTCCTGGCCCTGATCTGGGTCCTAGTCCTGCTGCTGGTTCTGCTCCTCATCCTCATTGTCCTGCTCCTGCTCCTGCTCCTGCTCCTGCTCCCTCTGACTCGTCCTCGCCCCTTTCCGTGTTCCAGAACAACAACATCCAGACGATGCACGAGGACACGTTCTGTGACAGCCAGGACCAGGGCCAGATCCGCCGGGCGCTCGAGGACATCCGCCTGGACGGGAACCCCATCAACCTCAGCCTCTTCCCCAACGCCTTCTTCTGCCTGCCCCGCCTGCCCACCGGCCGCTTCTCCTGAGCCCCCGAGCTGGAAATGCAGGAAAATATTCCCAGATCCCGTCCCAGAGCGCTCGGCCCCCGCTGCTCCCTGGATAACGTAGGGGTGTCTCACCCCAGTGTGAGCTCGGTGCTGGGGCAAACGCAGCGGGGAGTAATGAAATAAAAATAAAATGAAGATTTTTAGATGCACCCAAAGTCTTGTTCTTGGCAGTGAGTGGAGGGAAGTCCTCGGCCAGACCCAAATTTGCTTGAATTTGCAAAGATGGGATTTTCCTGAGTCCTGTTTCTCCCTCCATTCCCTCCCAGAGCCTCGGGAAGATCCTGAGATCCTGTTCAGGGTGTCCTGGTGTTGCTCCAGGGAGGTGACACTCGGGCCCTCTCAGGTGTGATCCATCCCCAGCTCCAGCTGTGCAGCTCCAGGGGGTGTTTCACATCCAGATGTGACCTCTGGGCACAGCTGGACAGTCCCTGTGTTCTCCCAGAGAGGATAAAACAGGAAATCCCTGCAGAGGGAAACGGGAATCTTCCATCCCCTCATCCCAGACTCACTGCAGTCCCAGGAACAGGGACTGGGAGCTGTCCTGGCATTGGGTGGGATCTCCAGCATCCCTGGATTTGGGAGGGCATCCCTGGATTTGGGAGGGCATCCCTGGATTTAGAACAGAATCCATGGATTTGAAACCACGGAGAAACCTGGAAATCCTCACGTCCAACAGCCCCGCCAGGAGCAGCAGGAAAATCACTGGGATGGAGTTAAAATCTCTGGGATCATCCCGGCTTCCAGCAGCCGAGAGGAGCTGCCCAGTGGTGTGAGATATTTTCCACGCGATGTATTCATCCCCTGTATTTTTATCCACGTGTAAGGAACACCGCGAGGGGGATGACACATCCCCGGAGAATCCAAACCCCTGAACTGAAACCACGGAGCTCAGCCCACATCCTCGGAGCCCGGGGAGGCATCCGAAGGCGGCTGGAGAAAACCTGGGAAGAGGATCCAGCTCCTCATCCATGGGGACCCGGAGCCCGTGGCGCAGCACGGAGAGGAGCGCGGCACCTTTGTTTTTCCATGCAAAACCCAGCTCAGGCATGGATTGTTGACCCAAAATCCCTGGGAAATGGGAATTTGGAGCTGTTTGATCCAAAGTTCCAGGATTTGTTGCCGCTGGTGTCGTGTCACCCCTGAGACAGCTCAGCTCTGTCCCCGCATCCTCCTCCATCCCCATCCACCCTTTCAACACCTTCCCACCAGCCTTCATCCTGCTGTTCCCATGGGATGGAGCCCCCAAATCCCCAAATCCAGCCCCACTTCTGCCCCTCCAGAGCTCTGGAAAAGGTGGGAACGCCCCTGTCCCATCCTGTTCCCTCCTCCCTGGGGGTGAGGGGACCCCAAAGCCGCCCAAGGCAACACAACGCCCCCAAACCTCATCTCTCTTCCAGCAAATCCCCCTCAGAGCTACTCGTTTCTTTTGGAAAAGTTGGGATTTCCGCAAATCAGGCTCCAGCAGGATGGAACCGGCCGAATTTTCCCAGCCAGGTCCTTCGCGTTCGTCCCGCTAGAGGGCAAAGGCAGAGTGTCGGGAATGCCGGACCTTCCCTTCGGACAGCGCTCTCCCTCCTGGAGGCTTTGGGTCTCCCGGGAATGCCCGCCGGGATCGGGAATAGCCCGGGAATTAGCGGGGAAGGTTCAGAGGAGGCTGGGCTGCGGCAGGAGGGGATGGCTCCCGGGTTTACAGAAATCCCGATTTTTCCGAGAGCAGGGAGCGGCTCTGGGGGGCTCTGCTGGGGCAGAGCTGAAATTCAGGGCGGGTGCCTTGGGTGGCTTTGGTGTCCCTGTCACCCCAGGATGGGGCAGGAGGGACCCCAGGAGTGGCTGGTTATTGATTATTGGGGCAGTTATTGATCTCGCCCTCGTGTCCCCGCTGGGAACGGCCACTCCCTCCTGCCACTCCAGGGGGCAGGGACTGTCCCCAGGCTGTCCTCGAGCCCCGGGACCCTGTCCTGGAGCAGCCAGGAGGGCACAGAGCCCTCCCCCGGTGCATCCCTGTCCTCCCCTGCATCTCTCCTCCTTCGCCCGGAGCATTCCTGTGTGGAATTCCTGGCTCTGCCTCCCTCCTCGCTGTGCTGCTCAAGGTCACCTTCCCCCGGCGGGGCCGGATTGTCGCATATTGTCACATATTGATCGCTGGGCTGTGGCAGCGCGGGCTCACAGCGCTCCCGAGCCCCGCCAGCTCCGCATCCTGCGGCTCCCGCCCGCTCCATATGGGCCCTCTCCCCCTCCTCCTCCTCCTCCTCCTCCTCTTCTTCCTCCTCCTCCTCCTCCTCCTCCTCCTCCTCCTCCTCCTCCCGCTCCCAGCCCCGGCACCGAAGCACAGCCCGGGAATTCTCCACATTTCCCGAGCCCCGGAGAGCGGGACCCGCTCCCTCTTTGCCTCCTGGGGGATGCGGCACCAGCACGGCCCTGCCCCTGGGGGGGCTCGGGGGAGCTGGGACAGCGAGTGACAACCCCGGGGACAGCGTGTGAAACCGCTGGGGACAGGGTGAGACACCCCTGGGGACCTTTTGTGTGTCCAGGAGTTCGCTCCGACCTCTTCTGCCCAGGAGTTTCCAAGTCCAACATTCCCAATCCCCGTTCCTCACCCAAATTTCCTCTCCCTTTTCCCCCGCAGCAGAATCAGCCGATGTCCTTTGGCCACCACGCGGGGACAGAGCTGTCCCCTGTGTCCCTCTGCAGCTCCTCAGCCAGGGCGGGCTCAGGGATGTGAAACAGGAATCGGGGAGCGAGGATGGAATTTTCAGCCTCCAGGAAAAGCTGGGAAGATCCCCCAGAACGACCAAAACCTCATTTTCCTGCCTCAATCCCAATGGGGATTTTGGGGTCGCTGCTGGAGTCATTAACTCCCCCTGGGAATTAAGAAATTATTCTGATTATTGATGGTGCTGCTCCAATTCCGGACATTTTCCCTTTTTTCCCCCCAGAATATCCCAGGGCTGGGATTGATTAGGTGGGAGCTGGGGATGAAAGGGCGGCCCATGAATTATCCCTGAGGTGTGGACAGCTCTGGGGTCCCTCCGGGGAAACTCAACAATGGGAATGGGAATGGGAACAGGATGGGGGGAACAGCCTGAGCTTTTCTTCTCCTCATTTTCCCCTTCACCACTGGAAAAACAAACAAAAAATAAACCCCAAAAAAAAAAACAAAAAGGAAAAAAAAAAAAAAGGAGGGAAAAACACAGCAAAACGCAGCAAAACGCAGCAAACACATTCCTTGTTGTTTTTTCACATCCCCCTCCCCCTCGAATTGTGTAAAAATAATCAGTAGAAATTCAGATTTCTCCGGCTCAGCCCCCTCCCTGCAGCACTCCCAAGGGACTGGGGGTTCCTGCAGCATCCCGGGGCTTTCCTGGCTTTCTCTTGGATCGGGATCCCGCGCCCGGAGCGCCTCCGGGGTGGGAGATGTGACCACGACACCGCTATTTTTAGCAGCGACTCGTTAGGTCCTGTCAACAGGAGCCCTGAGAAAGCCTGGGAAAGGCTCCGGGATGGGAAGCGTGAATTCCCGGGAAGGGGGGCCTTGGATGAACCCGGTTCCTGCACAGGGAACGGCTCCGAGGGGCCTGGATTTGTGGGAATGGGATGCAGGGATGAGGGATGGGACACAGGATGCCCGGGAGGGGGAGGTGGTGGCCCTGTGGCAGCCAGGAGTGGCACTGTCACCTCCTTGGGGGGGTGACAGCAGCGCGGCTCCCCAAAATCGGGAATGTTCTCCCGCCCCGCTGCTGCTCCCAACCCAAGGGCTCCTGGATCCCACCCCAGGGCGTCCTGGAGCAGGGAAAATTCTCTCCAGCTCCCAGGGGAATCCTCCCCATCTGACGGTGGAGAAATGACGAAATGGAGGAGGACGCCGGCGGGAACGGCTCTTCCATGCCGCAATCCCGGCTTTTCCAAGGAGCACATCCAGCATCCTGATGGGCACGAGGCCCTCCCCAACTGGGAATTCAGCGCTCCCCCATTTTTTGCTTTTAGATTTCTTAATTTTTATTTATTTTTTAAAAATTTTTGAGGTGAATCCGAGCTCTTCCAAGCGGGATTTGGGTTGGTTTTGGGGGGGATGCTGTGCTCAGGAGGGGTTTGGGGGGCAGCACCGTGTCGGGGAGCCGAGGATCCGGACGGGAGGAGGGGAGCTCTGATTGATCGGCGTCTTTTAAAATAACCACGCGGAGCCTGGATCTTCCCTCTCTGTGGGATGTGGAAAACCTGGAGAGGGGGAAGAGAGAAACAGCTCCGAGCGAGCCGAGTGCAAGGATCGCTAATTTATGATCAGAGAAACGCTGGAGTTGGAGGATTGCAGGGAAAGGACCTGGCGTTCAGCTGAGGAGAAATCTGTTTTCTCCAGGCCTCGGGAAAAGGCTTCCCCACAGGGAAAATTGTGGGAACGCTGAGCGTGCTTAGCCCAAATTGCTGCTCGAGGAATTATTCCTGCCTTTCCCTCCCCGCTGCTTCCAGCTGCACCGGGAGGTTCGGCTTTTCCTGGCCCTGCCCGTTGGGATGAAATTCCCCGTGAGGATTTGGGGATCACTGCCAGCCCTGAGAATTCCTCTTTCCCTGTTTGTGTTTTTTTTTGGGGGGATGGTGTTCCTTTGTGCACCCAGAGCAGGGTGAGGGAATTGGAATTCCCACATCTTTCCATCCAGGCCCTGCAGGACATCGATTTTATCCCCTGGGAATGTGTGACCCGCTTGCTGTGGCCGCTGGTGACGGCGCCGTGGCCCCGTTGTCGCTGTCCCCGCTGGCTCGGGGCCGTGAGGTGATGCGGGGGTTTTATCTTCGTTAAGTATCCCTGAGGAGCTGGGTGAGCATCACAGCACATCCCAGGGATCGCTCCTTCCTCTTCCTCCTCCTCCTCCTCCTCCTCCTCCTCGTGTCCCCTCCCTCCCGGTGTCATCCTTAAAATTGCACCTCATGGACGCACCTCAGAGCGGTGTGAAATGTGAGGAGAACACGATGGCAGAGATTTTTCCTGGCAGGTCCATCATGGGAATGAAAAGCCACGAGGAAACTGTTTTTTCTCGTGGAAAACTCTCCATGGAACCACAAGAGAAAACTCCTCTCTCACTACAAAGACTGGTGGAAAGACTCTGGTGTAGCTGGGACTGCTTTAACATCCCAGGTTTTGTCCTGGACAAGGGAAAGGTTGGATGGGAGGGGAGAAAAGGTTTCTGGAAGTTTTATTTTGGTTTCTTGTAGTTCTGTTAATAAATTTTCTTTATTCTTTTTAAGTTTTGAGCCCTTTTTTTGCCCTTCTCACAATCCCTATCTCACAGGGAGAGATGAGTAAATATTCTGGTGATTTTTTAGCTATTGCTAAAAACCACCACATTATTTGGTGCGTGGGAACAGAAATCAGTGAATCTAAACTACCCCAGCCTGTCCTCATCCAGAGGCTCCGGGGTTTGCCAAAGGTGCCGAGGAACGGGGACAAGGGGACACCGCGGACGGACAGACACTGGGACACCTCTTGGAGAAGGAAAAGCGGGATGAGCCGAGCTCCAGCAGCTCATTAGCTGGCTTTGCCAAGCAGCTAATTAGACCTGGAAGATCCTTGGAATGGTTTGGAGAACCCTTGGAATGGCTTAGAGAACCCTTGGAATGGCTTGGAGTAGCCTTGGAATGGTTCAAAGAATCCCTGGAATGGTTTGAAGAATCCCTGGAATGGTTTGAAAAATTCCTGGAATGGTTTGAAGAATTCCTGGAATGGTTTGAAGAATCCCTGGAATGGTTTGAAAAATTTTTGGAATGGTTTGAAGAATTCCTGGAATGGTTTGGAGAATCCCTGGAATGGCTTGAAGGATCCCTGGAATGTTTGAAGAATCCCTGGAATGGTTGAAGGATCCCTGGAATGGTTTGAAGGATCCCTGGAATGGCTTGAAGAATCCCTGGAATGGTTTGAAGGATCCCTGGAATGTTTGAAGGATCCCTGGAATGGTTTGAAGGATCCCTGGAATGGTTGAAGGGTCTCTGGAATAGTTGAAGGATCTCTGGAATGGTTTGAAGGATCCCTGGAATGGTTTGAAAAATTCCTGGAATGGTTTGAAGGATCCCTGGAATGGTTTGAAGGATCCCTGGAATGGTTTGAAGGATCTCTGGAATGGTTTGAAGGATCCCTGGAATGGTTTGAAGGATCCCTGGAATGGCCCATCCTGCCCTTCCCCGCCCGGCCGTGCCCGGGTTTGGCTCACACGGCTCCAAGCCCCGGAGGAAATGCCGGGAAATCGATGTCTGTGCTCATGAGTTATTGATCCCCGGCTGGATCGATCCCGCTGAATTCCTGCTGGAGCGGGAAAGGCCGGGAATGTGCCGCTCCAGCGCCTCCTGCACCTGGATTTATTTCTCTTTAAAGTCGATTTATTTGCTGTTTAAGCTGCCGGAAGTGATTCCCGGCGGGTGCTGTTTTTTGGGAGAGGGATGGATTTTGGGAAGGACTCCACAAACGAGGAATTTCTGATGGATCCCCGGGTAGCACTCCCAACAATTATCTCCACAATTAAAGCCCTTTTTTCCCCAAAAAATAAAATTCCATCAGGAGCTGGCGCTGATCCCGGGATTTGGGGGAAGTTCAGCCTTGGGCGTGTCCCTCTCTGCCACCCCCGATGTCACCCGGGGCTGTCCCCCCTGCTGGGTTTTGTCCTTGTCACCTCGGCCGTGCTGGCACAGTCCCACATCCCTGATGAAATCCAGATCAATAAATTCCCTGGAATTGGGATGAAATCCCCGTTAGGGGGAGAAACTGATGGATCAGCCATGGATCAGCTTCGACCGCATCCCGCTCTCCCCGTTCACCGTCGGCAGAGCCGCGCCTTGGAAAATTTGGCTTGGAATCCTTAATTAATGGGAATTTGGGAATGTGCTGGATGCTGTCTCCACGTGGGAGAGGGGCTGAGATTCACGGGATTTGTTTATCCCGTCCTAAAGCAGAAAGAAATTGAAAAAAATTGAGATTATGGGGGGAAATTCCTGCTCTGGCCCATCCCGATTTTTCCTGCAGGGATTGAGAGTGGCAGGAGCAGGAGGGAGGGGATTTCTGGTGCCATTAAGTGAGGAAAAAAAAATCAAAATCAATTAATAATCGTGGTCCTATCGATCCGTGCTCTTCCTGCTCTTCCCTGCACTGGGAGCAGATGGAGCTGGGGGTATGGAATGGTGCCAGGACTTTTCAGGTGAAAAATAGGGAATTTTTTTCCTGAAATAAAATGTGAATTTTTCCTTAAATCAAATAGGAGCTGCGGGGTCTGGAGTGGGATGGTTTTGTTTCTCTGGGGTTTTCCCCAGGAGCCTCCAACTGCAAAAAAAACACCTTGAATCCCAAAATTTTGCAGCTGGAAGTGCTGGAAGTGCTTCCAGAAATTGGGAATGGCCTGATGAAGCTCAAGTAAGGCCAGGAACGCTTGGGGGGAAAATCAAACCATGGGAATGAGACCAGACCCAGGGAAAATCAAATTTTAGCGATTGGAATAGAAAACTGAATTGGCTTTTTTCTGGGAAAATGGGGATTTGCTGAAACTCCACAATATTTATGGAAAAAAAACATTGATTTCCACAGATTCCTGCCTTCCAGTGGATTTTTTAGGGTTTTTTGGGGAAGGGAAAACTTCCCAAATTTCCAGAAGATCCCAGGCGAGAAGATTCTGCTGGAGCAGAATCCATTCCCCAGCTCCCAAAATTACTTTCTCATTTTGCTCTGGGTGTTGCAAAATCCCCTTGGAAGGGGCTGAAATCCTGCTGGGAATGGCTGGGGAGGATCTCAGGCAGGCCGGGATTAACTCCTTCCATCCTAGGCTCCGGGATTTTCCAACTATGTCCCTTTTTCCCTCCCCTTTCTTTTCCAGGAGAGTTTTTCATCCCATCCCATCCCAAATCCCATTGATCCCATTGATCCCATTGATCCCATTGATCCCACTGATCCCATCCCATCCCATCCCATCCCAAATCCCATGGATCCCATCCCATCCCAAATCCGATCCCACCCCAAATCCTATCCCATCCCAAATCCAACCCCAAATCCCATCCCATCCCAAATCCCACCCCAAATCCCATCCCATCCCATCCCATGGATCCCATCCCATTCCCTGCCCCATTTCCATAACCAAACCCCCAGGGATTCCTCCAACCCTTCCAGGAATTTCACCAAACCCCTGAGATCATTCCCAAACACATTCCCAGATTTTCCTGGGAAAGGCAGCGGCTCTGGGATCCTCTCCATGACCCTTCTGTCCCCATCCCAAACCCTTTTCCCCCTAAATCCCCTCCACATTTTCATCCTCATCTTTTCTGGATCCTGCTTTGTTTTTTTCCAGGGATCTCCGCAGGGATTTCACTCCCTCTTGCCTCCTTGCAAAACCTCTTTCCCCGAGAACTTTGTCACGGAAAAAAAAAAAAAAAAATCGGGAAAGAAGAACCATCCCCTTGTTCCGAGGCTGCTCTGGCTCTTTTTCCAGTCACAAGGGTGAGCTGGAGCAAAACTTTCCATCCCCGGCAGGAACAGAGAGAGAGGGAGAGGGAAGGAACCAACCTTCCCTCAAAACAAAACCCCCCAAAAAAAAAGTTAAAAATTCCCCAAAATCGGCAAAGCTGATTTTTTGGGGGGAAAAATCAGGGAATTTGTGGGTTTAAGCGGGAGGAGATTCCGGAGTTCTTTGGGATGGGAGGGGTGAGGGGATGGAGAACAAAAGGTGGCAAATATTGGTGGGTTGAGGTTCCCAGGGACGCTGGGAGCCATCCCCGATCCCAGCGTTGGAGCCCGGGCATTGGAGACCTTGAAATCCAGGGATTTAAGGGATTTTTTTGGGAGAGACAGGGCCGAAAAGGTGGAGATGTGGTTTAAATTCTGAAGGTCCTCGCGCAGCCTCAGAATTCCAGGAATTGGGGTTGTGGGAACACCCTGCCCGAGGAGAAATGGGATCCGGCGCTGCCTTTCCAGCTGGGAATTGTCTGGGAGCACCCACGGAGAGGGGAAGGGATGTTTGGACACAGGGATTTTTTGGGAATGTTTGCTCTGGGGCATCTTTGGCTTGACCGGGGTGCTCGGGAGGGGCGATCCCGGCTGGAAGTTGGCAGGGAAAGGCACAATCCTGGATATCCCGGAGCAACGGGAACACAATTCCAGCCTCTCCTGGAGCCGCTCCCAGCCCTGCTCCACGGGGACAGCAGCGACGGCCTTAAAAGGGGTGACAGGAGCAGCGGGATGCTCCAGAGGTGGCAATTCCCCAAGAATTCCCAACATCAGATCCCAAAATCCCCTGGGGGCATCGCGGGAGCGCTGGGGAATGGGGCTGCCGTGCCTGGGATGGCCCCAAATTCCACAGGGACACGTCCCGGCTGTGACATCCGCAGCCGAAATCTCCGCCCTTGGTTTGCGGGGGTAAAAGTGGGAATGGTGAGGGATGAAAATCCACCTCCCTCCCCTGGGAGTCACCCTCCCTGCGGACACGGAGATTCCCGGGAGATGCCTTCGATCCCGAAATTCTGAAACTCCTGAAATCGAGCTGCGACTCGGGACAAACAGGGGGGAAAATAAGGGGGGAAAAGGGGAATAAAATAAGGGAAAAAAAGGGGAATAAAATAAGGGGGGAAAGAGGAATAAAATAAGGGAGAAAAGAGGAATAAAATAAGGGGGGAAAGGGGAGTAAAATAAGGGGGAAAAGGAGGAATAAAATAAAGGGAGAAAGAGGAATAAAATAAGGAATAAAAGGGGAATAAAATAAAGAAAAAGAGAGAGGTGTGAGCAAATGAATGCAGGCAAAAAGATCCAGGCAGCTGGATCTGGGGACGGGGATGCTGGGAAGGGTCTGGATTGGGAATTGTCTCCAAAGGGGCTTTTCCAAAGGTTCCCAGTGGCCCAGGAGGCTGAGGGGAGTGGCACGGAGCCGCCGGGACTCCCTGACCCAAATCCCGCTGGTTTTTAAGCCCCACATCCCCTCTGGCCATGATGGGGCCGCCCAGGGCAGGGTCGCATTCCTTGGAGCGTTTCCCACCTGGATTTCTGGCCTCAAACCCCTCCGATTTTTTGAGGTCGCTTTGTCACCGCCGCCCCGAGCGCCAGCGGGGCCGGGTGACACCGCCAGCCCCAGGGGACAGCCCGGGTGGCACCGGCTGCTCCCACATCCCGTGATTTTCCCGCATCCAGGGTTGATTCCGTGCTGTGGGATGGCGGAATGTCCCTTCCCTCTCAACCCCGGTTTATTTTGAGCCTTTTCCCGGCTCGTGCTGCCACGGGACTCTCCGGGAGCCCACGGTGTCCCCGAGTGTCCCTCGCCACCCCCAGCCCATTCCTGAGCTTTCATCAGCTCCGGGAAGCAGCTCCATAAATCACCGGGGAGCCGGGAAATTAAAATCGTTACAGTGATAAATGGGGTTTATTTCGCTTTTAAGGAGCGGGATGGTGGAAAAGAGCCGGGCAGGAGCAGGGAGAAGGAGGTGCTGCCTTTTCCAGCTGGGAAAAACTGTGGGATGAAGGTGATGGGAGGGGGAGAACCGAGGGAATGCAGAGGATTCCTTGCAGGGATGAAGGGAATTTGGGAAGGTGTGAGGGTTTTCCAGGCGGCTCCGCGTTTTTGGGGTGCTGTGCTGCGCTGCTCAGGGGTGTGATTGCCCCACAGGGGTTTTCCTGGCTGTGGAATGGTCCAAATCCACAAGAAAATTTTATCCTTGGATCCAGCAGGGGTGATTATCCACCGGCCTCGCAGTGCCCGCAGCACCCGTGTCCTGCGGAACTCAAATCCTGCAGCTCCGAAATCCCACGGGATCCAAATCCTGCAGAACCCAAATCCCACGGGATCCGAATCCTGCAGAACCCAAATCCCATGAGATCCAAATCCTGCAGAACCCAAATCCCACGGGATCCAAATCCTGCAGAACCCAAATCCTGCAGAACCCAAATCCCACAGGATCTAAATCCTGCAGAACCCAAATCCTGCAGAACCCAAATCCCACAGGATCTAAATCCTGCAGAACCCAAATCCTGCAGAACCCAAATCCTGCAGCTCCAAAATCCCACGGGATCCAAATCCTGCAGAACCCAAATCCCGCAGGATCTAAATCCTGCAGAACCCAAATCCTGCAGCTCCCAAATCCCATGGGATCCAAATCCTGCAGAACCCAAATCCTGCAGAACCCAAATCCCACAGGATCTAAATCCTGCAGAACCCAAATCCTGCAGAACCCAAATCCTGCAGCTCCAAAATCCCACGGGATCCAAATCCTGCAGAACCCAAATCCCTCCCCACATCCCAACAATTCCTGCATCCCCCAGCACCCACAGCCCGCTCAGCCCCAGCCGGGCCCCGCAGCCACCGCGGGCTCGGGCAGCGCCTCCCTCAGCCAAGCTCTGCCTGGAATCACTTCAGGATTTGGCCCAGGATGGTGGGGATGGGAGCCCGGATTCATAAATCCTCGCTGACCCTATCACAGGGCATTTCCTGGGATTAATGACCGGCTCCAGGAGGAGTTGGTGACTTGGGATGAGGCCAAAAATCCCATTTACCCCACCCGGCGCTGAGTCCCTGCACACTCTTTGTGCCAAGGTCAGCAACACCTTTTCCAGCCAATTTTTAAAATTATTATTAATAAAAATAATCAAGTGCTGGAAATGGATTTTCATTCCCACCACGGCGATGCCGCCAAGTTCCTGCAGAGCGACGGGGGGGGTGGAAACCCCTCACATTAAAAATGGAAATGGAAAGAGCATCCCTGTCCCCCAGAAGCCTTTCCCTGGCTCTCCCAGCGACAGGAGAGTGTTTGGGACACTCCCTGGCCTCTCCTGGAGTTCCCAGAGGGATTTGACACCCTGGAATTGCCGGGAAGGGATGGGGCAGGGAAAAGCCGGTCCGGGTGGAGCAGGATGCGGGCCCCGTGTGATTCTCCCGATGGATGCTTGGGGGTGGCCGCAGCAACGGGAGAGCCGGGCTGATCCCGGCTTCCCTTTCTTCAGAGGGAAGAAAGTTTTGTGCTCCTGTCTGTGGGCTCCCAGTGTCCCAGCTCCCATGTCCCCAGTTCCCAGAGTCCCAATTCCCAGTATGCCCAATTCCCAGTGTCCCAATTCCCAGTGTCCCCAGTTCCCGGTGTCCCCAGCTCCTGGTATCCCCAGATCCCAGTGTCCCCAGCTCCCACTGTCCCAATTCCCAGTGTCCCAACTCCCAGTGTCCCCAACTCCCAGTGTCCCCAACTCCCAGTGTCCCCAATTCCCAGTATCCCCAAATCCCGCTGTCCCCAATTCCCAGTGTCCACAATTCCCAGTGTCCCCAGTTCCTGCTGTCCCAATTCCCAGTATCCCCAGTTCCCAGTGTCCCCAACTCCCAGTGTCCCAATTCCCAGTGTCCCCAGCTCCCAGTATCCCCAGTTCCCGGTGTCCCCAATTCCCACTCCAATCAAACCTCGGGATTTGGTCTCTCCGGCACCAACTCCACATCCTCAGCAGGATATCCAAGGCGCAGAGGGAAGCGGGTGAGGGTGGAAATCGGGGAGCAGATTGGATCTGCAGCGTGTCCCAGCATTCCCTCCATCCCAGCCAGGCCCCCCTGGCTCCGGTCACCTCTTTCTCCCTGCCTGAGCCTTCCAGGGAATTCCAATGGTTTTCCAGAGAAGCAGCTCCATTCCTGGAGGTTTTTCCCTCTGCCCAGGATTCCCAGCCCATCCCGGCACATCCGTGCTCCACGTGGCCGCCGTGTCCTCCGGTGCCACGCGGCCGCAGCCGCCCTGGCCTCGCCTGCCCTTCCCTGCTGAATTATTGAAAGCTCCAGCGGCAGCCACGAATATTTAATCCCTGCTTCATCAAAAATTTACCCTGCTTCGAGCTGCTGGTGGCAGGGATGTGTGACAGGGCTGGGGGCAGCAGGGAGGGCACAGGGAGCGTGAAAGATTGGGAATTTGGGATGTTACGGGGCAGGGAGATGTCTGGGGGTGGGACCCTCCTTGCTGAGTACAGAGGGTCAAAAGCCAGCCAAGTGTGGCAGTGCCACCAAGTCCTGCTCAGGGTCCCCTGTCCCCTGCCAGGGGAGGACACAGCATGGGCTCAGCCACTCCGCTGAATTCCCAATCCCATATTCCTGCCCCAAAGCCATGCCAGGGCTCTCCAGGGTCCCATTGGATGAACCTGGGGTGACTCCAAATCCAGTCTGTCCCCACTGTCACCCCAAATCCATCCTGTCCCCCAAACCACCCCAATCCATCCTGTCCTCACTGCCACCCCAAATCCATCCTGTCCCCACTGCCACCCCAAATCCAGCCTGTCCCCAAAACCACCCCAATCCATCCTGTCCCCACTGTCACCCCAAATCCAGCCTGTCCCCAAAACCACCCCAATCCATCCTGTCCCCACTGTCACCCCAAATCCATCCTGTCCCCCAAACCACCCCAATCCATCCTGTCCCCACTGCCACCCCAAATCCACCCTGTCCCCACTGCCACCCCAATCCATCCTGTCCCCACTGCCACCCCAAATCCATCCTGTCCCCACTGCCACCCCAATCCATCCTGTCCCCACTGCCACCCCAATCCATCCTGTCCCCACTGCCACCCCAAATCCATGGGTCTGGGCTCTAGGGCAGCCCCGCTCCAGCGCCGGTGCCAGGCGGGCAGAGGGGACAGCGCGGTGACCCGGAGCCAGCGGCAGCGATGGCAGCAGGGGACAGAAAAGGCCGCCCTACTTAGCAGGGTTTATATAAGGAGCCATCTCCGCGGCGGGATGGGAAAACAGACGGGACTGGGAAAAGCTGCTGGGAGCAGGGGAATCCCGGCTGATGGGAGAGGTGGCACCCGCGACCCGCGGTGACACCCGCGGAGGGCACAGCCACCCCCTGCCTTGTCCTCCCCGTGGAGCCGGGGTGCTCCTTCCGTGGGGGCACAGCCAGCTCCTCCCCCCCTTAGCGCTAATTAACACTCATTCGTTAATTAACGGCCCCTCCGCCTTCAGGGCTGTCCCCAGCGCGTCCTTCCCAGGTTTGGGGTGAGCAGCGGAGGTGCTGCCTGGGTGGGTTCGGGCACATCCCAAAATGCGGGATTTTCGCCGCAGCCTTTCCCTGGCTGGCCCGCGGTGACCGCCGGGCTGGAAAGGAGCCGGGACAGCGGCACCTCGGCCAGCAGGTTCGCTCCCCTTATGGAAAGGCATTTGGGATGTGTTTATTCCTGTCGGAGCCCTTGGCCCGCGGCGGGGAGCGGGATTAATCCGGGAGGAGCGGGCACCTGCTGCCAAGAGGCGCAAGAGGCTGGATTTGGGGGGCTCCGGGCGGTGGGGAACAACTGGGGGGTCCCGCTGGAGGACGGGGGTGATGGGTGGATGTCCCCCCTTCTCTCGGGGATCCCAGGAGGAGCAGCCACAGCGGGAAATTGAAGTGGAGGAAAGGGAGGAGAAATCCGCCGGGATCACTTTGGGTTCTGGAGCGAAGTTTTGGGACAGATTCTGCCCCAGCCTGGCTGCTCCTCGCTCAGGGCACGGTCACAGCCGGGCTGGGCGAGCTCCGGAACTCCAGAGAGGCAGGAATCGGGAGAGGATGTCCTGAAATCCCCATTCCCAGCGGGATCTCCTGGGGGGACACACGGGTGACACCCGAGCAGGGCACGGAGCGCCACTGGAGACGCTGCCACCCCCGTGGCATCCCGAGCAGCCTGGCACGGCCACCGCTGGCAAAGCACGATGATGTCGCGGTGGCCCCGGGGCTGGCGGTGGCCCCGGGCCAGCGGAAGCAGCGAGAAGGGCCGGACCGATTTTATTCCCTGAACCCCGGAGTTTGTTAATTACCCCAACTCATGATTATCGCTTATTATCGCCAACAATTATCATGTTGGCAATTATCGCTGTGAGTGCGCGACAATTGTCATTATCCTGGGCTCTTCGGGGACATCGGCACCTTCTGCCCGTCCTGTGGCACCCTCCACATCCATCACTGCCCTGTCCTGCCTGTCCATGCCCAGCTGTGCCCGTTATCCATGGATTTCCTCGCCTTTATCCCTCCCACTTCCCCCATCCTCCTGCCCCAGGGATCTTTAGGGGATTTCTCCCTCTCCGAGCCCTCCAGGGTTATCCTCACCCTCCTCAGGCGGGCAGGAAATCCCTCCTTGGCGGCTGCCGCGGGATTCAGGGATGCCCTGCAGAGCCCTCCTGCCCCAGGGAAATTTCTGAACCCCCAACCCGGCTGGAAAATCTGGATATTGCTGGGAAAACGCGGTTTTGTGAGGATGGCGCTGGCTCAGGCGGAACTCTGTCCCCTCTGAGAGCGGGGTCCCGTCACAGAGCCCATCCCGGGGGTCTGATCACTCAGCCTGGAGCCGCACCAGTCCCCGGGAGAGCTGGGACCAGTTGGCCGATGCCAGCGTGAGTCACGGCGGCCTCGCTGCCATCCAGCCATAAACATTCCGGCTTAGGAGCCGCGTCCCAGTTTCTCCTCGTGCTGTTTGCATTGATCTGCCTTCCAGGCTCTGCTCTGCTCCAGTTTTTCGTGTAACTTCACCAGCCATCAGCCCAGAACGCTGCTCTGCCCCTCCCTCACTTCACAGCGGTTTTCCCCCATTTTTTTCCCCCTAAATTTTTCCCTTTCCCCCGATATCTCTATTTGAGATCGCCTCAGCAGCAAAACCCTCACGGTTTTTTGGGACCTGTCAAAAGCAGGAGCTTTGTGCCTCCCCAAACCAGCCCAATCCTGCTCAAACTTCTGCCAAAACAGCCCCGAGAGCCCCCCTGACCTTCTGGAAGCTTCTCCAAACCCTTGGGAATGACCCTTCACTTCACCCAGATGATTTCACCCGTGATTTCTTGGGGGGTCTGGGTGTGTAGGGGGTGTTATTTTTTATTTTTTTTTTCCACGCTGAGGAAAAATGAAAATGCTGAGGCACAGAAAGACTCTCACTTCCCTAAATCCTAATTATAGCACCCGGCGCTTTCGGGCTCAGCGGGTGCCCCGAGCCTCGCGCAGCCTGCGGGGGTGGGAAACTGAGGCACGGGAGCGCTCAGATGGATTTAAGGAGGTTTGGGAAAGGGTTGAGCTCCTCCTGAGTTTGCCCCGAGCGTGGTGGCGGTGCCACGGGGTGGGGAACATTCCCTGTCCTTCCCCGGGCACAGGGAAAAATCCTGGGGGAAAAAATGAGGGAAACGGGGTCCTGGTGTCCCAAAAGCTCGTGGGGAGGAATCAGAGAATCAGAGAATCAGAGAATCAGAGAATCAGAGAATCAGAGAATCAGAGAATCAGAGAATCAGAGAATCAGAGAATCAGAGAATCAGAGAATCAGAGAATCAGAGCCCCCAGCTCCAGCCGCGGCTCTCTCGGGGCTCGGTGACAAGGAGCGGGCAGGCGGGGACACGGGGCGAGTGGGGACACGGGTGTCACGCCAAGCCACGGCCCCTGGGGCTGCCAGCGCCCACGAGCAGCGGCTCCAGAGCCGGGAAAAAATGCCCAAATCCCGCTTGTCCCAAAGCCAACTTTCCACTGGAAGCCACCAGCTGTCCCCCGGCCAGGTACGGGGACTTTGCCACGGGGCTGGACGCTCCCCTCATTAGTTAACCTGATTAATTACCCTGCTGCCTCCTCTCCCAAACAGACCTGGGTATCCAGGCGCTAATGAACAATTCCAGAAATTAATTGCGGGGATAGTCCACTCCTAATTAGGAGCAGATTTAGGGAATGAGGGCTGGGAGAGCTCTCGTTGGCTGCGGGTGCCCGAGCTGGAGCGCGGGCTGCGGATTCCAACCTGCGGCTCTACAATGATTAATTGAGGAGGAGTTGATTAAACCCCAGCTCGAGCCGGAGATGTCACCAAGGGTTTGTGTCAGAGAGGCTGGCTGGGAATCCAGCAGGGATCCAGCCAGGATCCAGCCAGAATCCAGCAGGGATCCAGCAGGGATGCAGACAGAATCCAGCAGGGATCCAGCAGGAATCCAGCAGGGATCCAGCCGGGATGCAGCAGGAATTCAGCAGGAATCCAGCAGGGATCCAGCAGGGATCCAGCAGGGATCCAGCCTCGCTGAAGTGGTTTCACTGCCAGGAAAGGAGGGGTGAAGGTGGCCGGGAGCTGAGGGGTGCCCAGCTCTGCTGGGGAACTCCAGCGAGGCTCTCCATGGGTGGGAACCTTTTCACAGCTGCCTCCAGACCCCCAAAACACGCTCAAATATCTGAATTTCCCGCTGTGTTATCAGAGGGTCACCTGGGGCGGGGGGACAGGGCTGTCCCTTTCGGATGATGAGCCCCACGCTGTGCCAGAGGCGATGCTTTGTCCTCCAAGGGTCAGCCAGGGCTGGGGGGACAGCTGGAAATTAAAAAAATTAAACAGTTAAAATTAAAAAAAAAATTAAAAAAAACAACCCCCGAACACCCTGGAGAAGGAAGGGCCAGAGAGAGGCCGAGTTTCCATCAGCGCTGGGTCACTGGAAAATCTGAGTGCGAGCGAGAGGGAAGGAGCGAACTTCTCCTTCCTGAGAGCGGCTCCTGCCAGGGAGGGAGCGGCTCGTGGTGGGCTGAGAGCCTCGGGACCTTCCCCGGGCTCCCCTTCCCTCCAAAAACACCGCGGGAATGAGGAATGATCCCGGCTCCCGGCACTGCGGGGCTGCTGGGACAGAGAGCAGAGGATGTGACCCCAAGCTGGACACTGATGTGACCTCAGGGTGGACACTGATGTGACCTCAGGGTGGACACTGATGTGACCTCAGGGTGGACACTGATGTGACCCCAGGCTGGACACTGATGTGTCCCCACACTGGACACTGATGTCACTCCAGGCCAGACACTGATGTGTCCCCACACCGGACACTGATGTGTCCCCAGCCCGGACACTGATGTGTCCCCAGGCTGGACACTGATGTCACTCCAGGCTGGACACAGATGTGCCCCCACACCGGACACTGATGTGACCCCACACCGGACACTGATGTGTCCCCAGGCTGGACACTGATGTGTCCCCAGGCTGGACACTGATGTGACCCCAGGCTGGACACTGATGTCACCCCAGGCCGGACACTGATGTGTCCCCACATCGCACACTGATGTCACCCCAGGCCGGACACTGATGTCACCCCAGGCCTGACACTGATCCTCCGAGCTGCAGCTGCTGGGTCTCCTCCAGGCTCTGGGCTGGAAAGCCTCGATCCCAATCCCGACTGGGATTTGGGGAAGAATGGGAGGAAGGATACACAAAGGACAGGGGCTGCGAGCCGGGCAGCGCTGGGGGGTTCAATCCCTCCCAGCCCCATTCCCACAGGGAATCTCTGCCTCCTGCCCCTGCTGCCTGCCTGGGCTCCTCCCTGCCGGGTTTTGCTGGGCAGAGCTGAGCCCGCACCTGCTGCCGTGGTGCCCCGAGGGACCGCACGAAGCCTTCTCCTCCTCCTCCTCCTCATCCTCCTCCTCCTCCTGCTGCTGCTGCTGCTCCTCCTCCCCGTCTGCTCGCGGCGCTGCCCACAGCTCCTGCCTGGAAGGAGAGTCTGTTCCCAGAGTTGGGATCCGCAGCCAATTCCAGCTCTGCGGAGCAGAACCGGCTCCGAGAGCCGCGGGAGGGGCGCGGGGGCTGCGGCTCCCCGGAGGCCGCGCTGCCCCTTGTGGGTCCCTCCCTGCAAACCCAGGAGCTCCGGGGATCCCAGAGATTCCCCACCTGGGGAATGCTGCACCGGCCCTGGAATCCGGGAATGGACGGGAAAGGTGGCCCAGAGCCACCCCTGCCATGGCAGGGACACCTCCCACCGTCCCAGGCTGCTCCAGCCTGGCCTTGGGCACTGCCAGGGATCCAGGGACAGCCACAGCTGCTCTGGGAATTCCATCCCAGCCCCTCCCCACCCTCACAGGGAGGAATTCCTTCCCAATATCCCATTCCGGTCCCTCCAGTCATCCTTCCAGCTCTCCTGGAGCCCCCTGGAAGAGGCTCCAGGCTCTGCCATCCCGATCGGCCCAGCTGCCCTTTGCCCTCCCCCTGCACAGCATCCCAGGAGCGCTTCCATCACCAAATGTCCTCTGGGATCAGCCAGTGGAGCTGATCCCAAGCCTGGACTCAGGTTTGGATCCTGGAGCACACCTGGACAGGGTTTTGGCTCTGGGAGAACACCCGGACTCAGGTTTGGATCCTGGAGCACACCTGGACTCAGGTTTGGATCCTGGAGAACACCTGAACTCAAATTTCCATCCCCACCTCCAACACCCACCCCAGATCTTTGCCCCTTCACCCCCCAGTCCTGCAGAGACCCTTCAGCCCCATTCCCCGGGCTGCAGCGTCCCCTTCCCGGGCTCTGGGGACAGATTCTCCCTCCCCTCCTGCCCTTCCTTGGTTGGTTTTTTCCCCGGGAGCTCATCCATCGCCATCCTTTATGGATGAGATGTGTCACTGCTGACCCGGGTTCACCGCCGGCTGCCAGGGACGCTGCCAGCCCAGCCCGTGGCCCTCATTAGCTTAATTACTCCTGGGGAGGCCTCCCGGTGCCAGGCCCGGGGCCTCCCGGTGCTCCATCACCGCCTGTCACCTCCTGCGCCGAGGAGGGGGGAAAAAATCCGGGAAAAGCAGCTGGGTGGCACTGGAAATGAAGATTCCCACGTCAGAGCCGGGAGCTGGGATCGGCTGTCTCAGCAGCCAGCGGGGACAGGAGCTGCTGGCGTCACCGCTGATGCGCGACACTGGCACCGGAGGAGGGAGGGAGGGAGGGGACATCTGTGCCAGACCCCATATCCGAGGTGATTCCTGCAGCCCGACGTGTCCCCAGAATCCCAGGCCAGGATGGAGAACCTCTCCAGGATGGTGGAATCCTGAACCTCCCAGAGCAAACCCCAAACTTTTCCCTCGGGAGCCGTGGGTGCCGCCACGTGCTCCTGGAGGAAAGTTTCTCCTCCGTTTTTGTGATTAATTCCTTCCTCCCACCACAGCCGCCCGCAATCCCATCTATATCCATGGCTCCCCACTCCTCCTCGCCTGTAAAATATTTATAAATCCCTACATTTTTTGCCATTTTTCATTTTTTTCCTGCCTTTTTTTCTCCCCCCCACTCTGCTTTCCACCCGGGCTCCCCGGCTCTGCCGAGCTCCAGGAACGGCTTCATTTCCATAAATCTCGGGGAAGCTGCGAGGAATAATTTCATTTTTTTAATTTTTTTTTTTTTGCTCGGGGAATGCGCTGCTTTTTTTTTTTTTTTTAATTGCCTTCATCTGCAGCTCCTCGGCGATGCATTATTGATGGTGATTATTCCAATAAAGGAGCCGCTCCTGGTTGGTTTTTCCAGGGATGGATTTGGGAAAATGTCTGGTTTTCCCTCTTCCCTCTTTCTCCCTGTTTTGATGGAAGAGGTCACCTTTGCATCCCAGATTTTTCCACCCATTTTCACACCCTTTTTGGGTATTTCACTCCTGTTTTGGATAATTCACTCCTTTTTAGTTTATTTCGCTCCTTTTTAGTTTATTTCATTCCTTTTTAGGGTATTTAGCTCCTTTTTAGGGTATTCCACTCCTTTTCAGGGTATTTCACCCCTCTTTTGGGTATTTCACCCCTCTTTTGGGTATTTCACTCCTCTTTTGGGTATTTCACCCCTCTTTTGGGTATTTCACTCCTCTTTTGGGTGCTGCCCTGTGGCACCAACTCCGGTGATGTCCCCTTACTGTCACCCAGCGTCCCCCAAGCACCCAAAGGTGGGGTTGGGGGGAAAATCGACCTTTCCAGAAGCAGGAATCCGGAGGATCCTGGAGGATGGGAACATCCGGAGGCTCCGGGTGGCTTTGCTGGGACACCACGAGGAGCTGCCCCCGGGGTTTTCACCGCTGCTTTGGCCTCCAAATTTTGGATTTCGGGAATCTGCTCCTCTGAGAAAGCCGCCCCCGACCCCACAGCTCTGTGCAGGTGACAAAAGTGGCCCGGCTGGGTCATCCCTGGCCTTTGCTGTCACATCCAGGGATTCCAGCCCCGCGCTCTGTGGGGCACCCAGGTGGGACCGAGGGCATCTCCAGCTCTTCCAGCACCTTTCCCTGGAGGGAAGAGCGGCCCCAAAGTGGGTCTGGGGAGCTCCCCCGCCTCTCCAGCTCGGGGCTGACAGCTCGGGAGTGACGGGCAGAGCATTTTTCCCTCTCTGTCACTTCGCTCCCCTCCCTTTCAGCACCGCCCACCGCGCTGTCACCGCCGGCAGCGGGGACTTTCCTCGGGCCCACCAAGGTCCCCGAGCTGTTAGCGCGCTGCAAACACCGAGTACGAGGTTCCTCCTTGATGTGAGGAATGAAACGAGGTCGGAACTGGAGGGAAAAATGTTCATTTCGGGAGGGAGGGAGAGGAGGATCTCGGGGGGTTTTCCCTGGAGTTGTTTCCCTGGGAATTGCTCGGGAGGGATCCATGGAAAAGCACGGATCCAGCATCCTGGAAATTCCCTTTATTTCCACCCAGGGATGCTCGGGAAGGAGCAGCCCAGAGGCTCCTCCTGAGCTGTCGCGAATTTTGAGGGTTTAATAACAGGCCCTAAACAGATTTATCAACCCTGCCGTGTTTCCAAGCGGGAATGTGCAGGGATGGGGAGGGGAAAGGCTCCCAGGCACTTTGGGGATGAAATCCGTAGGTGAGGAAACAATTTCATCATCCAGTTACAGCCATAAAGCAAAAATCCCTCCCAATCCCCAAATTCCTCCTCTGTCTTTTCTCCAGTCAAGCCCCTTGATGAAGGAGCTGCTTAATTAGGAATTAACGGGGCTGTCGGAGTAACTGGGAGCAGAAATGGGCTAGGAGAGGTTCATTAGTGCGGTGATGGGTAATTAGCAGTTCTGTGGCTGCCGGAATATTTTTTTTTTGAGGCCTCCAAAGGTTTTGGAGCGAGGGGAAAGCCGGGAGCAGAGCAGGGAATCGCTGTGGATGCTCATGGGACCGGGATGGGACATTTCCCAAATTCCAGGCAGGAATCCCAGCCTTGAGCGGGCACCTCTGGGTGCTGCAGCTCAGAGATGAGCAGGGAGAGGGGAAAAGAGGGAGAGGAAAAAATCCTTTAAATCCCCTTTCCCGCAGCTGCCGGAGCATCCCCAGCTCCGCAGCCCCCCCAGGACCCCCGGCATTCCCGGCAGAGCTTTTCCAGGGTTTATTTATCCCCGAGCACCGCGAGCCACAGCGCTGGCGCTCTCTCCCCCTATATTTAGCCCTTGAATGGAGAGAGATTTTACAGACGCCTGACTCTGCCTTGTGCTCAAAAGTCACTCAGTGTTTCCATGAGAAACCCGGGGGGTCCAATCCGGAGCTCCGTGACAAAATAAAAACCTTCCCCGCGTCTTCCAGCGGCGCTGGATTTACCCCCAACGCCCCCTCCGGGGATGAGATCAGGATCTGGCCCCGGGTTTTGATGGGTTTGTAACTTGGCTGATACAACTCGGCTGATTTAATTCATTTTTCGGGCTAAAAAAACTCCACCTACAAGTTCCCAGCCTGGGAGGCATTAAAGGCAAATTAATCCAAATATTAGAGGCTGGGTTTAAAGGGAAATTATCAGGGAAGTGGGATTTTTATTTTTTTTATTATTATTATTTTTATTTTTTCTTAGGGAAGAGCCTGGTGGAGACTTTTTTCTATTTTGGGGTTATTTATTTTACCTTGGTGCTGCCGGGTCTCCTCGAGGCCTGGCACTGCCTTGCAGAAAAGCGCTGGGAGAAGAAAAGAGGTGGCAAAAATCGGGATAACAGCGGATGATTCCCATCGGGATTTAGGTCCCTGGTGGAGAACTCGGGTGCTGCCGGTCACTGGGGGAGTTTGGCTGATTTTCCATGGAATGGGAAGGGAGAGGATTTTTATTTTTTTTTATTTGGTGTGTGGTGGGGATCCAGAGGAACCTGCAGCAGGTTCTGGGTGCAGGGAACAAGGAGAATCCAGCCAGGAATCCCTCCCGCATCCAGGAGAGAGTTCCTGGCTGGGAAAGGGGATTTGATCCCAGCATCCCTGACCAGAGCCGTGAAAAAAAGGGAATAAAAACCAATAAATACCAACAGATAACAATAAATACCAATCCAGCCACGAGCCGAGGAGGATGAGGAGGAGGAAGGCGCAGCACAGCCCTGCAGGGACTCCCCTGGGGGGAATCATCCTTCTCCTTCCTGCTCCGGGCGCAGGGTGGGGACAGCTCTGTCACCACCCCGGGGAGGGTGGCACCACCAGGAGGAGCAGGTGGCACCAGCAGAGACACACAAAGGGTCCCAGATTATTCCATGAAGGAATTTTTCCGCTCTGCAGCTCGGTGCTGGCTCGGCCGTGACCCTCCATGTGCTTCTCCTTAAACACGGCCTGGAAGAGGCTCCGGGGCCGCTCTGAGCTGGAATCGCCTCCCTGGGAATCACATTTCCCACAGGGATTTTGCCTGTTCCCTCCAACCTGTTTTTCCTCCGTTTCAACCCAAACCCAGGAGCCCGAGGAGGCTGCAAATCCCCGGCACTGCCGAGCTCACACGGCTTCCCTGAGGCAGGAAGGCTGATTTCCTTCCAGGAGCCCGAATCCAGATGGTCAGAGATTCCTTCCAAGCTCCCAGAACCTGTTGGAAAAGGCCATTACGTCTCAATAGCAGTTTTGCATCCCGGCCCGTTGGAAGTGGCGCCTGCCAGCTGCTCCAACACCTCTTTTCCAAGCTGTTCTGCGCTCACGGGGAGCCAGTCTGGTCAGGGCTGGCTGATTTTGCTGGAGGGATAAAATCCGTGTGTTTTTCCCCGTTTTTTTTTGTGTCGGGGAAGCGCGGAGCCGTTCAGAGGAAGAGGCCAGAGGTTGTTTTTTGAGACTCAATGTTTGTCTCGTCACGAGAATCTCCAGCCCCTGAAATATTTTATTTTGAGGAGGAATAACCCTGTGAACTCCCCAGGAAGATGCCAAGGAGGAATTGAGGCGGAATTCCCACTCCAGGGCATTTCCCTCTTCTCAAAGCAAAGCTCGGGGCCAGGTCGTGCTCCAAAGGACGTGGAGATGGAACCAAACCCAACCTGGGCAGCTCTGATGTCACCCAGGTGACTTCAAACAACATTCCCTGCTCCCAAAAACCCCTGGATCAGCTCAGCTGAGCGGGAATGTCCATCCCGGTGAGCTGAGGGAGGGATTTTGCTGGAAAATGGCAAAGAGGAATTCCCAGGGTCGGGCTCTGTTTCCAAGCCCGGCTCCTGTGCAGCCCCGGGGAGCGCTCGGGAATGTGGAATTCTGGAGGTGCGGGCCCTCGAGGGGGGAAAAATCCGTTCGGGAGCGCTAATGAGGGGCTGTGCCCGCACGGGCGTTCCACTGGTTAAACTGGAACCGCTGCGAGCCCAAACTGGGCCTCGGGGAGGGGATTTAAGGTGCCCCCTCCCAGCCCCGCTGGCCCCGAGGCCACCGCGTTCCCGGGCTTTGGGAAGGATTCCATGAGGAATTTGATGCGGGTTCCTGTAAAAATAAAAAAGGGGGTGAAAAATAAAAAAGGTGGGATCTGGGAATGGGGGGAGTCGTGCTGGGCCCTCGTGGCTCTCAAAGTGATGCTGTCCCATGCGGGGACAGTGGCACCCAGGGTGGGTCACACCCCAAAACCGCCATAACCCCACAAAAAACCCAAATTTTGCCGCAGGTCACGAAGTTCCTTCTGCCTCCCCCACACATGGAGTGGGGAGGGGTTTGGGAATGGAGCTGCCCTCGCTTTTTGGGGTGCCCACACTGCCCTGGGGGGGGTCCCCACATTGCCCGGGGTGTCCCCACTTTATTTGGGGTCGCACTCCCCACTCTGCCCCTGGGGTCCTCCCACTGTTTGGGGTGCGCACATTCTCTTGTCCTGGGGGTCCCCAAAATTTCCTGGGGTGCGCCCACCCTTCTGTCCAGTGTGTCCCCATCCTGCCCAGGGGTCCCCACATTGCCCGGGGGTGTCCCCACATTGTCCGGGGGTGTCCCCATATTGCCAAGGGGTGTCCCCACATTGCCCGGGGGTGTCCCGAGTCTTTCCGGGGGTGTCCCCACTCTGCCCCGGGGGTGTCCCAGGCGTGCACCCCCCACTCTGCCCGTGGTCTCCCGCCCTGTTTTGGGGCTCCCCACGCCGCTGTCCCCCCGCTCTGGGCCGTTCACCCCGTTCCTTTCGCCGTCCCCCTTAAGCAGCCGTCGGGGCGTGCAGCCACCTTAAGGGAGCCCCTCCCCCGGCGGGCTGGGACGAGCCCTCCCCCTCCCTGCCCGCCGTCCCCTCCCTCGCCGGCCCGGCCCCGCACGGCCCCGCACGGCACGGGGGTTGCCATGACAAGCATTTTCTCCCGTTAGCCCCGGGACCGCTGCCCCTCCATCCCATGGCCAGTCGCGGGGGCTCCGCCGCCAGCCGGTGGGACCGGAGCCGGTGAGTGCGCGGGGGGACCCCGGCAGAGGGGTACGGGGGGGGTCCCGCGGGGGGTTTGAGGTGTCGGGGGACACGTTGGGGACACGCGGGAGCGGCGTGGGGCGGCCGGCGAGGGGGTTCTTTGTAGGGGCGGGGGGCGCGGGTGGGTGGGAGCATCGCTGGCTGCGCTCTGCCGGGGCGGGCGGGGCGCTGGCAGCGGGGATTTCACCCGCTCCGTCCCGGTGCAGCAGGTGGGTTTGGGAGGGGTGGGCTTGGCGTGGGCTCCTAAATCATGCGGGGGGCTCAGCGTGGGACCCCCCAGACCCCAATCCCGCGTGGGAGAGGCGGGGGGTGATGGGGTGAGCGCGGTCCGGCCGCTCCGGGGCGTGGGCGGCTGCGGGGGGTGCAGCCCCCAAACAGCTCCTGGGGGGCAAACCCGGCAGCCCCCCCCCGGTATTTGGGGCGGGGGGGACACTCCGCTCGGATCCTACAACTTGTTGCCCGCCCTTGGGGCGGCGGGGGACGCCGGGGGGCTCCCGGCCGCGCGCGGTGCTGGATTTTTTTTGGGAGGCAGCGAGTTGTGGCATTGCGGGGAGGAGGAGGAGGATGAGGATGATGGAGGAAGGAAGAGGCGGGGGAAAGGGAGGGGGGCTTGCGGCAGCCCAAGGACAGAGCGGGGAAGGTGCTGCGTGGGTGGGTTTGGGGTGGTTTTTCCCCACCCGTGGGGCAGAGAAGGGGGGGCTGCTCCCTGCCTGGAGCGGGGAGACTCGGGTGGGGGGCGCGTGGGGAGGGTGGGATGCGCTGGGGAGGTGCGTGGGGGATGCCCACGCCACGGCTGGGCACGTCCCCCTCCTGCCTGCACCAATCCAGCTGGGCAGAGCCACGGCAGAGAAAACAGGAGTGGGGAGGCGGAAAATAAAAAAATAAATCAGGAAATCTATTGGAAGCCCGGCCAGGCTCTGGCCTCGTCCGCCTCCTCCCGCCTCTGCCCTCAGCGCTCTCCCTGCATCCCGGCCCCGGCTCCGGAGCCTCCCAGCATCCCTGGCCTGGCTCGGTGGGTCGGGGGCTGCCCGGCGGCGGGGGCGGGGGGCTGTGCGGAGCTGGGTGGTCGCTCTCTGGCCGGCCAGAGGCGAGTGGAGACGTTGGGAGGGGAGGAGGGACAATAGGTTATTGTGCTCTTATCTCTGGAGACCTGAGCTTGGGTGGGGGTTCGCGTTGCGAAGCGCAAACCAGTGCAGCCAGTTTCTGCCCGTGGCCGTGGAGCGGCGGCCCTGGACGTGGGTGGACGGGCAGGAGCCGAGGGCAGCGAGCTGGGGTGGAGGTGAGTGCTCGGAGCTCGCCGTGGGGCACCCAGAGCCGTCCTGGGGCGGGGGGACCCCGAGCTGAGCCCCCCACCCCAAACCCCCTGTGCCCCTGAGGCAGGGGCTGCACCGCTGCCGAGCTCCAGACACTGCCCTCAATCTTTCGCTTCCCTGAGCACTGAAACGCACCTAAATTATTAAATCATGAGCGAGAGAGGCTGACGCCCCCGCGCTCCGCCAGCCCCACCCCGCCGCGCCCCGGGGATCCCTCCCCGGCCCCGGGCTCCTCTGCCCGGCTGCTCCCTCGGGTGACCCCCCCGGAGCCCCAGCCGCGGGTTCAGGGGGGCTGCAGGTGCCCCTCGGGTCTGGGGGGTGGAGGAGGGACCCTCCCTCAGTGGTGGGCGCTGGGTGGGCTTGGAGGCCTCTGAGATCCGCGACCGCCCCCGGCCGTGGCAGTGCCCGGGGAGCGCGGCTCGGTGCCGGTGCCGGTGCCGGTGCCGGTGCCGGTGCCGGTGCCGGGATGCTGCAGGTGGAGCTGGGGAGCGCCCGGGGCGGGCAGGAGGCAGCGCTTCCCCGTTCCTGCCCTCGCTCCGCGCATTCCCCGCGGGCTCCGGCCCCGTCCCACCCCGGCCGCTCCCCGTCCGACCCCCGGCTCCTTCCCTGCTCCCTCCCCGCCTGGAAAAGCGCTGGGAAGTGCTGCGAGCGCTGCAGGTAGAGAGGTTTGAGAGGGCTCAGGCTGTTATTGGGTGTTGGTTCATTTCATTTTTTATTTTTTTTTATTTTTTTTCCCCTTTTTTTTTTATTATTTTTTTTTTTCCGCTGGCGATGATGACGGAGGGAATTCCCTGCGCTGCCGGCTCGCCGCTCGCGTGCCGTGGGTCCGCATCTCTTCCCGGGGGATCTGTCGCTGTCACCCGAGCCTTGCGCCTCCGGAGCCGGGAGCCGCCGTGCCCGAGCCCCCGGGCAGAGGCCGGGCAGGGCGGGGGCAGCCCAAGGGTGGCACCGGTCCTTGTGCAGGATGAGTAAGAGCAGGGAGGGACGGCTGCTCCTCTCCACTATTGTTTAGCAGTCGAAAGCGCCGGGGTGGAGCCGAGCCCGGAGTTTCCCCTTGTCCCCAAGCCCTGCCAGACGAACCCGCTCCTTCCCCTCCTGCCCCCCGCTCCTTCCCTGCCCCTTCCCGGCTTCTCCGCGCGTTCCCTGCTCCTCTCTGGGGTTGCGGTTTGGGGTTTTTTTTTTTTTCCCTTTTCCTGTTTCTCCTCCCTGCTAGGCCACGAGCGGAGTTTTCCCGCAGTGGCCACACTCGCCCGTTCCAGCAGCGCGGGTTGGAGCCTGCGGGGATTTGGGGACCCCAATCCCTGCGCTGGGGGGGACCCGCGGCCGCCGCCCGCTCGCCGCTGCTGCCGCTCCCCGAGCAGGGCCCGGGGAAGGGCTGGCAGCTCCGGCTTCCTCCTCGCCCACGGCTCCTCCCCGCCGGGCACGGCTGCGCCGTGCTGGGAGAGGAGCCGGAGGAAAAACCGGGGTGAGAGCCCGGGGACCCCGCTGGGTCCGGGAGCGGCTGGGCAGGGACGGGGAGCCCCGGCAGGGAGGCTCGGAGTGGCCGTGGAAATGGGTGCAGGTCCCTGGGGAGTGACCAGGGGTCAGTGTGAGCACGGCAGTGGGTGCAGGTCCCAGGATGGGAAGTGAGCCGTGATCTATGGCGGTGGGAAGTGACCAATGCTCGGTGTGACCAGTGCTCGGTGTGACCAGTGCCTGGCGTGACGAGTGCTCAGTGTGACCATGGCAGTGGGAGTGACCAATGCTCAGTGTGACCAGTGCTCAGTGTCACTGTGGCAGTGGAGTGACCAGTGCCCGGTGTGACCAGTGCCTGGTGTGACCAGTGCCTGGCGTGACCAGTGCTCAGTGTCACCATGGCAGTGGGAGTGACCAATGCTCAGTGTGACCAGTGCTTGGTGTGCCCAGTCCCTGGTGTGCCCAGTGCTTGGTGTGCCCAGTCCCCGGTGTGCCCAGTCCCCAGTGTGCCCAGTGTGACCCTGGCAGTGGGAGTGACCAATTCCCAGTGTGCCCAGTGCCTGGTGTGCCCAGTCCCCGGTGTGCCCAGTGCCCGGTGTGACCCTGGTGGTAAATGCAGGCCCTCAGGTGGGAAGTGGCCACTGCAGCACGAGCTGTGCCGCTTTCCCCTGCTGCTCCCCCTCTCCCGTGGCTTGCTGGGATCTCCCGGATCCAGGGATGCTGCTGGATGCCCGCAGCATTCCCGGTAAGGAACGGCTGCCCTGGAACACCGGAGGGGATCTGGTGTGCAGAGGAGGAGATGAATCAGTGGGGGCCAGCTGGGAATTTGATCCCATCCCCGTTCCCCTCGTGTTGTGCCGGGTGGGAATGGGGATCCCGTGGGGCTGGAGATGCTCCTGGGGGAAGCAGCTTTGACGGCAGAGGGTGGCAGAGCTGTCCCCAACCTCCCTCCTCTCCACACTGCTGCAGGCAAAGGTGGCAGGATCCTGCCCAGCCCAGTGATTTTCCAGGGGTTTTCCCAGTGACACCGGGACAGGGAATGTGTTCTGGGGTGCAGGGCCAGCCCTGGGGTCCCTGGGAGCAGTGACAGCCACAATCTCCGTGTCACCATCCCAATCACCTCCTCCCAGCGCCGAGGCCGAGCTAATGAACCCTGCGACTTTGATGTTTTAATTAGTTGCTTTTGGCTTTAATGCACGGGGATAATAGAGTTTCCATGGACTTATAAACCCTGCCCCTCTGCTGGATCATTAGGAAAAGGCAAAAAAGACACAAGGTAAGGCTGGGTCGGGGCAGGAGGGAAGCTGGAGCCCTGCGGAGCACATGACACCCGCTGGGGTGTCACCCACCTGGCTGGTGACTCTTTCAAACCGCTAATTAAGCACCTTAAATCCTGGGAGAGCTCTCTGTGAGTAACCGCTGAGTTCAGAGTCCTCCTGCGTTTTTGTGAGCTTCAGGGAGGGGTCTCGGGTTTGAGCGTGGGAAGCTGATGGCACAGCAAGGCCCCTGGAACCAGGAACTGGGGTTGTGGGGTTCCCTTTTGGGGCTGGCCCTGCTCCCTCCAGGGTGGCCAGGCCACCGTGGCCCAGGCTGCTGGTCAGGGACATGGGGACCCTGGTGGGATGTTCCCGGGCAGCCTCCTGGGGTCAGGTCCTGAATGGGGACCTAAATATGGACCAGGAGGGGACACACAGCTGTGCCACAGGAGCCCTCTGCCCTAATCCCACAGCTTGGGAGCCAGGGAAGGGAGGTGGGATGGATCATCCCGTCACCCAGTGCCAACGGAACAGCTCCTGGCCTCGGGAATCCCTCCCTTCCCTGCGGCACCAGGGGCTGTGACAGCCCCGGGGCCACCCCAGTGCCACACTGCGGGGACTGGGGCATCCCAGTGCCACCCCAGGGCCACCCCAGGGCCACACTGCAGGGACCAGGCCACCCCAGTGCCACACTGTGGGGACCAGGCCACCTCAGTGCCACCCCAGTGCCACACTGTGGGGACCGGGGCATCCCAGTGCCACTCCAGTGCCACCCCAGTGCCACACTGCAGGGACCAGGCCACTCCAGTGCCACTCCAGTGCCACCCCAGTGCCACACTGCAGGGACCAGGCCTGTCCCCTGCCACTCCCGCCCACTGCGGCCACCCGTGGCCGGGCCCTGGCGTGTCCCCAGCGTGGGGAGCTCCCGTCCAGGGCAGCGGCAGCCAAGGGGAAGCTTGGGCCAAGTGTCCGCGTTTTGTGCTGACGGGGAAACTTTTCCTTCCACGCTTCCACGGCAGGGATGAGTCGGCAGCTGGGCTGAGCCGAGCGGGGCGCCGGGGGCCAGGATCGGTCCCGATTTTCCCATTCCCAGCCGAATCCCTGCGTTCTGCCGCCGCCGGGGCTGCGGGAAGGAGCAGCGGGGCCGTGCCCGGGCAGAGCGCGGCGCGTAGGAGTCCCCACCCGGAAGAGTTTGTCCGGCGGGGCCGGGCAGGAGGAATCCGATCCCTCCTTTTCCCAGGCTGGGATCCCAGCGCGCTTGGCTCCTCCGTGGCCTTGGCCGGCTCCCCGCAGCCGATCCCCCCGCGGCGTGGGGCTGGCCCCCCGCTCACCCCGCCGGCAAGGGAAGGGTCCCGCGGCGCAGCAGCGATTCCCGACATCTCCTCTTTGTCTGCAAAGGTCAGCCCTGCCTCGCTCCCTCGAGGAGCTGCGAATAATCCCGCTCCTTGTGCCGCGGGGCCGGCTCCAGGGCTGAGCCCAGCATCCTCCTCCTCCTCCTGCTCGCCGTGGAGGAGCCGTGCCAGGGCAGGCGCTGCCGGCCCGGGGGGGACGCGGCGCTGCGGGGCCGGGGGGCGGCGGGGCGCGGGGGGAGCAGCGGCGTGTCCCAAGCCAAGGGCAAGAGCCGGGATGGCTGCTCCCGGCTCCTGCCTTCTCCAGGCTAAAAATAAGCCGCTGGCCCTCACCGTGCTGCCTCTGCTCGGTCTGGGGGGGCTGCTGTGGGCAGGGGGTGAATGCGGGCACCAGGGGGGACCGCGGGGCAGGGTCCGTGTGGGGTTGGAAGTGACCTTTGCTCTTTGAGCATCGGGGTCGGCGGTCGGATTTTCAGGTCCGGGCTCGGATTTCGGGCAGAAGGTGTCTGATTTTCGGCGCCGTTTCTCGAGATGCTAATTAAGGACCCTGCTGCAGCAGCTGGAGCTTTAGTGTCCCTTCGCCACCCCTCGCTCAGCCGGGAGGTGCCCGTGGCCCCTGGAATGCCCTCGGCTTTTCGCTGCTTTCTCGCCTTTTGTTCCTGCTTGGGAATGCCGATGCCTCGCCTTCTCTGGGGCTCCAGCCTTTCCAGAGGCTTCTCCTCGCCTCCCTCCCCAGCTTCTCAAAAATAACCCCGCGCTGCTGGGGGCACATCCCAGGGATCCGCCGGGAATGCGGCTGTCCCGCTCCTGCCATTCCCCAGGCAGCCCAGGGATGGGCCAGGAGACGGCTCAGTCCTCCAGCACCGTCCCCTCTCATCCTTGCAGGGATGAGATTTTGGGATGAGATTTTGGGATGAGATTTTGGGATGAGATTTTGGGATGAGATTTTGGGATGAGATTTTGGGATGAGCCTGGGGGAGACGGGACGGCTCCGAGCTGCGGGATTCCCGTGGCACCTGCACAGCTCCCGATCCCGGGTGTGACGGATCTCTGCAGCCGGCAGCGCCCGGTGCCCAGAGCTCCCCAGAGCTTCCACAGGGGCTTCCTGGCGGAGCCGGGCACGTGGCCGGGCCAGCGGCGGGGATCCGGCGTGGCCTCGGTGATGGGGACACGCCTGGGGCTGGCCCGGGCTGGGAGGGAGCCCGTGCTCCGGCGTGAACCTGAGTTAAACATTATTCCTGCCTCTGGAGCCGGCAGGGATTAGCGCAAGGAGGGAGAGCTCGGTGCAAGGAGGGGGAGCGCGGGGAAATGAGGGCAGGCTGGATTTGTGGCCGTGCCGGCAGCTGGGAATGCCAGGCTGGCGCTGGAGGAGCCCCGGGATGGCCGGAGCGAGGCTGGAAGAGGGTGTCACAGTGTGGGTGACAACCTCTGGAGCAGCGGGAAAGCTGGAATGACAGCCGGGATTTATCCCGATGGCACAGGCCCGGCTGCCCTCACCCCGGGCTGAATCAGCTGCAGGGAGCCGGGATCAGAAACTTGGGAGAAGCTGGGAAGCGTGGCTGGGATCTTTCCTGGGTGTCCCTCTGCAGACGTGGCTCTGAGTCACCACATCCTGCCCGGGGAAGGTTTGGGTCCCCACTTTTCCATCCGAGCAGCCGGGCAGGGCTCCAGGACGGGCTCTGAGAAGATCCTGGTGGATTCCTTGTGGGAGCAGGGCCGTGCTCATCCCTGGGGATAAATCCGTGGGGCTGGGGGACACAAACCCCCGCCTGCAGGCTGGGGCTGGGAGAGGCTGAAGCTCCACATCCTGCATTTTCCAGTGTGACTGGTGCTGGTTATTTTTAGTTGTCCAAATTAAGCTCGCCTTAAATGCTGTCTTTTGAGGTTTCTTTGAGGGAGGAGGCCTTGGAGTGGTGTTATTTCCCAAGTGACGGATTGCTCTCCAATCTGACCCCAGCTGGACTGGCCGAAAAAACGAAGGGAAGGACCAAAGCTGTGGCTGGGAAGTGTCTCCTCCCCGCAGAGCTGCTCCCGAGGGTGTTTCCCGAGCCAGCGGGAGATTTCCTGGGGGAAGGAGAAATCAAACAGCCGAGCCCTGCTCGCATCTCCGTGGTGAAATCCAGCTGGAAAACCTCACCCCGCTACCTGCTCCTGCATCCCCCGGGTGTGCTGTGCCCCTGGGAGGTGTTAAATCCATGGGATTCTCACCTCAGGGGCATTCTGGATTTATTGCAGAGTGCTGGGTGCTGCCTGGGGCTCCCAGAGGAGGTGGGGAAGGCTGGAATCACGGGCGGGCTGCTGGGATGCTGCTGCTCCCTGTTTTGGGGGCGGCTCATCCAGAGGGGGCTGTCCTGCCATCCACGGATTCTCCAGGATGGGCACAGCCGATCCCACGGGCCCAAAATCCATCCACGCCGTGCTCCAGCTCCGTATCCACCGCCGCATTCCGTTGTGCCGCCTCCTGACCCCTCTGCCTTTCATCCCTTCCCGTTCCCCCCTTCCTTTCCCGGCGCGGTTTTCCCACCTCTCCCCATCCCTGGATGCGCTCCGTGCCTCAGCGGGCACCGCTGGAGCATCCCAGGCGCGGAGCCGGCTGCAGGATCGGCTTTTCCCCGCTCGCTGCCTCCCTCCCGCAGCAGCCGGGCGTTTCCGAGCAGGTCAGCAGCCCGGGGATCTCCGGCTCCTGCAGTCGGACGTGAAGTGCATGGAATCCCGGGAAGATGCTGCAGCGCCGGGGGGGACGGGCCCCGAGGGCGGGCACGGCGCGGACAGAGGAGCCTGGAAGTGTTTCCTGGCGTTTCCTGGCGTTTCCTGGCGCTTCCAGGCACGGGACTGTCCCTTTTCCCTCTGGAAAGGACAATGAGGGAGCCTCCCTTCCTGCTGAGCCCGGCCTCGGGGTGTCCCGGAGCTCGATGGGATCCGTCCCCTCTCGGGATCAGCCTTTGGACACGGGCGCTGGGAAAGGATCCAGGAAAAGGCAGCAGGGAGCAGAGGGATCTCCCCAAATCTCAGCTTCCTCAGCCGGGACCTGCCTCCCCTCGAGTGTGGGAGCAGCCAAGGTGGAGTTGGGGGATCCCAAAATGTTCTGGGGGATCCCAAACAGTGCTGGGGAATCCCAAACAGTTCTGGGGGATCCCAAACAGTGCTGAGGGATCCCAAACACTGCTGGGGGATCCCAAACACTGCTGGGAGATCCCAAACAATTCTGGGAGATCTCAAACAGTTCTGGGTGACCCCAAACAGTGCCGGGTGACCCCAAACAGTGCTGGGTGACCCCAGTCCAAGCTGCCACCCTGCATTCCCATTCTCCTGGTTATTCCAGGAGCAAACCCCCCTGCCCAGCCCCGTGAAGGTGCAAAGGATGGTGGAGAGGGTGAGGAAGGCCCCTGATACTGCAGGGAAAACGCTGGGAAAGGGAAGAGCAGCCAAAGGCTTGGGAATGGAGGGGACTCCGGCAGGCAGAGCAATCCCGGGGGGACAGCTGGGCTGGAGGGGGAATCCTGGCCCTGGGTTTGGCATTTTTCCATTGGGATGGGGAGCGGGAATTGGTACCTCGGGCCGTGGGTGTGCTGGGCTCCGGTGTCCAGGGATCCCTCGCTGTGTTCCTGGGATCCCTCACTGTATTCCTGCAGATCCCTCATTGTATTCCCGGGATCTCTCGCTGTGTTCCCATAGATCCCTCTCTGTGTTCCTGGGATCCTTCCCTGTATTCCCAGGATTCCTCACTGTGTTCTTGTGGATTCCTCAATGTATTCCTGGGTTCCCTCACTGTATTCTCGGGATTCTTCCCTGTGTTCCAGGGATCCCTCGCTGTATTCCTGGGATCCCTCCCTGTATTCCCAGGATCCCTCACAATATTCCCAAGATCCCTCTCTGTATCCCACGGATCTCTCAGTGTATTTCCAGGATCCCTCCCTGCATTCCCGGGATCTCTCACTGTATTCCCGGGATCTCTCACTGTATTCCTGGGATCTCTCGCTGTATTCCCAGGATCTCTCGCTGTATCCCACGGATCTCTCGCTGTATTCCCGGGATCTCTCGCTGTATTCCCAGGATCCCTCCCTGTATTCCCAGGATCCCTCCCTGTATTCCCGGGATCACTCCCTGTATTCCCAGGATCTCTCACTGTATTCCCGGGATCCCTCCCTGTATTCCCGGGATCCCTCCCTGTATTCCCGGGATCTCTCGCTGTATTCCCGGGATCTCTCGCTGTATCCCGTGGATCCCTCCCTGTATTCCCAGGATCTCTCGCTGTATCCCGCGGATCCCTCTCTCCCCTGGCCCCGCTCGGTGCCAGCAGCGCCCCAAACCCCCGGATTTTCGCGTTAATCGGGGCCGTATCGCTGCCAAATCCGCAATTATCCCGGGATTAGCGCTGCTGCTGCTTAGGGACCCACCTGGAGTAGGGCCGGAGCCTCCGGCAGCTCCGGCCGGGACAGAGCTCCCGCTCCCCGCTGTCACCTCGGCTGACCCCGTGTCCCCCTGGCCCGGAGGCCTGCGGGGTTTTGGGGGCGTCCTTTGGGCTGTCCCCCCCCGGCAGCGCCGTGTCCTTGTCCCCGTTGTGTCTGAGGCCGGGGCTTGGAGCACCCTGGGACAGTGGGAGCTGTTCCCTGCCCATGGAATGGGATGAGCTTTAAGGTCTCCTTCATCCCAAACCCCTCTGGGATTCCGTCCCAGCATCGTTTTGGGTGTTTTTTTGGGGGTGAGCTGGGATTTGTGGCACATTTATGGCAAAGCCTGGTTTTGGGGCCGTGTTCGAGGGGCTGGAAGGCCCCAAATCCCTCCCTGCAGGGATGGGGGAGGTGGGAGCTGTGCCAGCAGCTCCGAGGGAAGGGATATCCCAGTTTGAGGGGGTCACTGGTGTGACTGGGAAGGGATATCCCAGTTTGAGGGGGTCACTGGAGTGACTGGGAAGGGATATCCCAGTTTGAGGGGGTCACTGGTGTGACTGGGAAGGGATATCCCAGTTTGAGGGGGTCACTGGAGTGACTGGGAAGGGATATCCCAGTTTGAGGGGGTCACTGGTGTAACTGGGACGCTCTGGGGTGCCGGGAGCAGGGAACACGTGGGGTTGGATGCGGAATAAACAGGATGGCAGCTCAGGACTGTGCCGGGAGCTGCAGGATGGGGATGGGGCCGGGAATGATGGAACTGGGAATGACAGAAATGGGAATGACAGAACTGGGAATGACAGAACTGGGAATGACAGAAACGGGAATGACAGAACTGGGAATGACAGAAACGGGAATGACAGCTGGGAATGATGGAGCTGGGAATGACAGAACTGGGAATGACAGAACAAGGAATGACAGCTGGGAATGATGGAGCTGGGAATGACAGAACTGGGAATGACAGAACTGGGAATGACAGAACTGGGAATGACAGAGCTGGGAATGACAGAACTGGGAATGACAGAACCAGGAATGACAGAACCAGGAATGACAGAACCAGGAATGACAACCCAAACTCCAAGGCTCCAGATCAGGGTACCAGCAGGACAAAATCCAATTTTAGGGAGCTTCCCCATCCAGCAATGCTGTGACGGTGACGGAGCCTCTCCCCAGCTCGGCGACTCTTAAATACAATCAGCGTTTAATTAAAGCACGCTAACGGTTTTTAATTGCTCTGACCCCCCGGGACAGGCCCCGGTAACCGGGAATGCGGTGCCTGCTCTGGATTATGGCAGTGCCTGGCGCTGGTGGGAAGCACAGCTCCAACAAAGCGCCTCTGAAAAGCAGATCCAGGCTTTTTCCAAGGTTTTTTTCCATCCCTGTGGACGCGGGGAGAGATCCCCCAGGACACGGGTGGGGTTCAGTGGGGTGTCGGGGTGGGGTGACAGCCTGGGGTCACCCCCTGGGTGGGTGGGTGCCCCTTCCCAGCCTCTCCCACCCACCCCGGACCCCTCACGGTGCCTCCAGGCATTTCCCAACCTCCCCCCATCCCCTTCCCGGCCGCGGAAATTCTCTTTCCTATTTATTTTCCAAGCTCATTCCCGCTGTTTACTCAGATCCGCGCTTCTCCCACCTCGGGGGAATGGGGAAGGGACCTTGGGAGGCTCCCGGGGGGCGGCTGTGCCCCCTCCCACCCCATCCTGCCTCATATCCCGGCTCACAGGAGCATTCCCTCCTCCCTGCCCTGCCCCTCCCCTGCCCCATCTGCCTCTCCCCTCCTATTTCTCCATATTTTCCAACCTCCGATTCGCCTGGATTTTTTTATATTTTTTTTTCCCCCTTTCTTCTTATTTTTTTATTTATTTTTTTTCGCCATCTCCACCGCACCACCACGGGACAATTTTCATTTATTTTTTTTTAATAGAAATTATTTACTTGATATCTTTCCCCTTCCCGGGCGAGGGTCGGGATTTGGGGATGGAGGGGTGGGTTTTCTTTTCTCCGGGATAAATACCGCCTTTCCCCTGCTCGCCTGGCTCCCTTTAATTAGACTTCTTACTGCATGGAACAGTTCGCAGTTATATATGGAAAACAGCCCACACTTTCCCAGGAGCGGGGCATGTTGGGAAGGGAAACGGGAGCAGCCGGCGCGCTCTTCCCTGGGAGCCGCGTGTGTTTTTCCTATCGCTTTTCCCGACTTTATTTTTTTTAACCCTTTGCGGCAGCCAAAAGCGCTCGCAGCCCTTGGATTTTGTTTTTTTGGGGGGTTTTTTGGTTTTGTTTTACCTTTTTCCTATCCCTTTCGCTTAGAGGATCCCCCGCTAGGCTCGGGGTTTTTGGAGGGGGGGGGGAAAAATATGGATTTAGGGCTGGAGGAGAGTGGGGAGAGGGATCGGAGCTAGGCGGGACGGCAGGAGCTGGGCAGGGATGTGATCCAGAGGGGGATTCCCGGAGCAGGGACCCCCATCGGTGGCAGGAGGGGGACACTGCTGTCCCCAACCCTTTGTCCCCGTGTCCCCAGGGCTGCTGCCGCCACCCCCCCGCATCCCATCCCGCTCTGGAATCCCGGTTTTAGGGGATCCCCCTCTCTCCGAGCAGCCCCAATTTCCCTCTGCCGTCCCAGCTCCGCCTCTGCTGCCTCAGTTTCCCCCGCCGTGCTCCACAGGGGGATTTTTGGGAGGGGTTGCCGCCGCTTTGGGGTTTGTTTTTTATTTTTTTCCTCGGCATTCTCCACGGAGCAGGGAAGAGGAAGCGGCTCCGGTGACAAGGTGAGCCCCCAGGGTGTCCCGAGCACCCCAAAACCCGCGGGCTCCCCCTCTCCTCCTCCTGCCTTTCCCCGAGCGGCAGATGCTTCTCCCGGCTGCTGCTGGAGGAAGTGACGGGACCTATTTTCATCCCCCAGGGATCTTCGGGGTAGGAATCCCCTGTCCCTGTGTAATCCTGCTAAAAATACCGTGCCTGTGGCTGCTCGTCCTGCCCGGTGGCTCTCCCGGCCCCCGAGCGTTGTTTTTGCCTCTCGGACGGCGCCGTGCTCCGGGTCGGGCTTTGCCTGCTGGGTTTGGCTTAATTTTGAGCCGAGTTTAACATTCCTGCGCTTTCCGAAGGGGATGTGGGAGGGTGGGAGTCGGGGATGGTGGGGTCGGGTGTGTGTGGGGTGAGCTGGGAATGCCGGAGCATCCCTGCCCGAGGATGGGATACACCAGGCTCTGCCCCAGCTCCTGCCAAAATCCTGGCACGGCCTGGCATCCAAAAAAATCCCAAATCCCGGCTGTGGCTGTGCCCGGGGCTCTGGAGCAGAGAGCTCCGGGCTCCTCCCGTGCTGCCCTCGGCACCATCCCAGCCTTGGATCCCTCCCTGTGGCCTCTCCTCCGGCCAGGCCAGCTCGGACACTGCTCCCAGCCTTTCCCTGGGCCCTCCTGGGACAGCATCCAAGCGTTGGGAACGGGATCCCCACCCTGCCATTGTCCCCTCCCTCCTGGCCAGGTGTGCTGGGAGCTGGGAGGCTCCAGGGCTGGGATGTGGCCGCTGCTCCGTGTCCATCCTGGCCCCAGGGGCTGCTTCGCTGCCCTGTTTTTATCCTCCGCAATTCCGAGCTGCCCAAATCCCAGAGCTCGGCTTTGGACGGGCTCTGGGCTGTGAATCAGCGCTAAGCCAAGCCCAGGATGGGTCTGGAGGAGGGAGGAGAAGCGCTGGGGGCAGCGGGGTGGGAGCTGCCGCCCTGGACACCTCCCTGCAGCCGATTCACCCCGAGGGAAGGGACAGGAGGAGGACAGGGTCACCCACAGCGCGCCAGCCGCTGCCAGATCGCCCCGTGCTGCCTTCCCGCTGCTCCCAGGCTGGGCAGAACCCATTTCCCGCTGCCAAGTGGGATGGAGAAGGAGTGGACAAAACCTCGTGCTGCCATCCAGGACAGCCCTCCCGACCCGGCAGCGCCACTGTCACCTCCCCGGGGAGCAGGTGGCGGAGGGGACACGCAGGGGACGCCGTGGCCCTGCAGAGGGTGAGGCCAGCAGGTGTTTGCCGCTGCAGGAGAGGCCGGGTTTGCTCCTCATCCTCCCGCATTCCTGCACCGGCCGTGCTACCTTGTAAAGCTCAGAGAATAATGAGAGGAGCTGCGCTGATTTAGTGCAGGCGCCGGCGGAGAAATACCAAGGCCTTAGATGGAAACATTCCCCCTGACAGCTCGCCTGGAGGCTCCCTGCTTTTCTTTTCCTTCCACCCCCCCTGGAATTCCTGGGCTGCTGCACCCTGAGGAGCGGGGAAGCCCCGGCCGGGGGCGAGGGCAGATTCCTGACCCCCGCACCGCGGCCCTGGCAGCTGCGCCGGTGGCTTTGGCACGTGGATGTGACACTTTCGGAGGCCTGGACAACAGGAGCCGGGCTTGTCACAGCCCCTGGTGGCAGCAGGATCAGAGCTCTGGGGTTTGGGGCTCAGGGCTGTGGGTTTGGGGGCGCTGGGTTGAGGATTTTGGGGGTTTGGGGAGCCCCGTCCTGGATCACAGCGCTCATGCAAAAGCCGTGCCCGGTGTTCCGCCTCCAGCCTCTTCCCTGCCCTTTGCAGGAGTTAATTGCTGGCTTGGGCACGCCAAAAACCAGCAGTTTTCCAACGTCAATTAGCAGGAGGCAAAATAGGAGCAAAATGGGAGCCAGGGCCGCTGGAATGAGCGGGGTGGTGGCAGCCACGTGAGTGCCCTGCAGGGTGGTGGCGGGGACATTCGTTTTGGGGAATGTCACCTCCTCCCGCCTTCTCCTTGTGCTCTCCCTGTGACCTTGGCCCTGCCGCCATCCCTCCTCTCAGTCCCACGGCCTGGCAGGAGGAAGGAGAGGAGGAGGAGGAGGATGGTGTGACACAGCCAGGGGTGGGACAATGCTCTGCTGGCCTCCCCACCCGTGGTGTCACCTGAGGGGGTGACAGCCGCCTTGGGGACAGGCCCCCAGCGTGGCGCCCTGCACGTGGCAGCCGCGTGGCCCCGGGAATTGTCACCGTGGGGGACGGTGACATCGGCGCTGCTGTGACACGGCGGGGCCAGCGGCTCCCTGCCCGCGGCCAGCGGCCCCCGGAGCCCGCGGTAAGCGGTGGCTTGTGCCGTGTCCCCTCCCTTGTCCCCAGCCCCATGTGGCGCACGGGGAGGTGCGGGGGAGCCGCGTGGGATCGGGAATTGTCGCTGGTGGGAATCGGGAATTGTCGCTCGCAGGGATCGGGAATTGTCGCTCGCAGGAATCGGGAATTGTCGCTGGTGGGAATGGGGAATTCTCGCTGGTGGGAATCGGGAATTGTCACTGCTGGGAATCGGGAATTGTCGCTCGCAGGAGTCGGGAATTGTCGCCGGTGGGGATGCGGGACGAGGGGACCCTGCCGTGCCCTGCCCTGCCCGCGGGGGCTGGCGAGGAGCGGCCTCAGGCTCCGCATCCCAACACAGAATTCCCGCTGGAATTCCCGGGCGGCGGCGCCAGCCCTGCGCCCTGGGCTCAGCCGCTGCTCCGTGGCTGCTTTGTCACCCGCTGTGTCACCCGGCTGGTGACTCGCCCGGTGACTCGGTTTCCCTGGCACAGCGCTCCGCGAGGCCCCAGCGCCTCCTGCGCCTTTCCCTGCTCCTTTTCCAGGGAAAACACCGCGTGTATCCCCCCCACCCGCGCAGGACCCGCTTCCCCCCCGGCCCCCGAGGGAATGCGGGGGTCTGGCCGCCGCCGGGGTGTCCCCCGTGTCGGGGTCTGGCTGTGCTGTGTCCCCAGGGTGTGGCGGGGGTGTCCCCTGTGTCGGGGTCTGGCTGTGCTGTGTCCCCAGGGTGTGGCGGGGGTGTCCCCCGTGTCGGGGTCTGGCTGTGCGGTGTCCCCAGGCTGTGGCGGGGGTGTCCCCCGTGGCGGGGTCTGGCTGTGCTGTGTCCCCAGGGTGTGGCGGGGGTGTCCCCCGTGTCGGGGTCTGGCTGTGCTGTGTCCCCAGGGTGTGGCGGGGGTGTCCCCCGTGGCGGGGCGGTGTCGCTGTCCCCGCGGAGGAAGCGGATGCTGCGGAGCGTCCCGCGGGTGCCACAGGTGGCTGTCCCCGGCTGCCACCGCTTCTGCTTTCGGCACCTGCAGCGGGCTGAGGGACCGCGGGGAGGGGACGGATCCCCCTGAGCCCCACGGGGACAGGACAGACCCTCCTGAGCCGTGCGGGTGCTGCCACACGGTCCCCGAGGGTCAGGAGGGCTGTCCCGGCTGTCGCAGCCCGGCTTTGTCCCCTTGGCCTCTCCGGGATGAAGGTTCCGCCACCGTCACCTTCTGCCATCCCGTCCCTCCTCCCCTGGAAGCTCTTTCACCCCGAGGGTGACAATCCCCGCTGGGATGTCCCCTGAGCCTGCGGGGCGGCGCTGAGGCGCGGCTGGTGGCTGTGAGCCGCAGGAGGGGACAGAGCCCCGCGGTGTCCCCCGCGGGCGGCCCGGCGGCGGAGGGGTTAAGGAGGGAAGGCTTCCCTTGCCAGGGGTGTTGCTGGGAACAGGCAGGAGCGGGAGCCGCTGCCATCTGCACATTGCGATTTGGTGAGTGTGCACGGGAGGGGCCCCCCGAGGGCTGCGGGGCCCCCCCAGCGCTGCCCTGGGGAGTGCGGACCCCATAAAATCCCCTAAAATCCCCCCCCAAAAGAGCCGCTGTCACCGCGGGCTGGCCACCGCCTGCTCCACGTGGCCGCGGAGCCGGCTCAGCCCCGGCTGTGTCGCCTCTGTCGTGTCCCCTCTGTCCCCTCCCTGTCCCCAAGGCTGTCGCCTGTTGGGACGCGCCCGGTGCGCAGCCCTGGTGCCACATTCCCGCTGGGAAAGGGAATTCCCCCCGCTGGAATTCCAGCGGGGGGGTCTCGTCCCCCTCCTCAGGTTGGGGCTCTCCCGGTGATTTTTTTCCCTGGATTCGGCCATTCCAGGCGGTTTCCAGCGCCTCTCCCAGCAGCGAGCGGGGTCCGTGTGCTGGGGAGGGAGAGCAGGGCGGCCTCTCCAGGGACAGTTCCCAGCCGGCAGGGCACGAAAGGTGCCCCAAGCCCATTTTTTTCTGCTTTAATTGGCTGCTTTGGCTCTTGGAGTCCGTTTGTCCATCTGGAGAGCGGCTCTGGCCGTGCAGCTTCTCTCATCCCACTGCGGATGCAGCTTCGGATTCCCAAGGAGAAAAATCTCCAGCCCAAGCCTAGGAAGGGTAATTCTGGGGGAGTTGATTTTTTATTTTTTTTTTTATTTTTTTTTTTCCCTTCCTCCCCATTTGGCAATACCAACAGCATGCCTGAGAGCTTTACATTGAGTTTGCCATGGCAACCTCCGGCAGCCAAGTGTTCCCAACACCCCATTCCCAAACTGGGAGAGGAGATGGACCCCGGTGGGAGCTGCCGAGAGGGGCAGAGTTTGGGGCTGGGGTCCAGGTGCTTGGGGAAGGTGATTCCACCTCCATCCACCTGATCCAAGCTGGGATTTGTGCCTCTGGGCAGGGGATGTGGTGGCTGGTGATGCTTTTCCTTGGCCTGGTGGTGGGAGATGTCCCAGCTGGAGGAGCTGAGCTGGGGCGTGGATTTCATCCTCCTTCGTGGGCTGATGGAAAATCCTCCTGAGCTTGGGCAGGGGTTGCTCCATCTCCAATCATCCGTGGGAGGACAGAGCAGCGCTCCCGGGTCTGATCCGATGTCCTGAGGCAGGAGGATCCCTGTCCTTGCCCAGGGGCCCAGCACGTGCCAGGCTCCCAGTGCCACCGGCGGTGCCACCAGGGCCACCCACGGCGTGGCCGAAGTTGTCACTTGTGGCGTCTCCAGCTGATTGATTTCTCCTCGTCGCTTTCCCTCCTCCCAGGTTAAATCCAGCGGGGTCTGAGGCCGGGCTGGGCACGGGGGACGCTCGGCCGGTGGCCCTGGCCACGGGCACTGTCCCTGGCAGGACGGAGGTGCCGTGCTGCCGTTTATTATTCCGGGCAGGTTCGGCTGCAGCACCGCGGCGGCTCCGCTGCTCCTCGCCAGCTCCTCCTGCCTGGAGCCTGCACGAGCCTCCCCTCACACCCCCGAGGCTCCGGGGATGGATCCCCGGCTCCTGGGCCAGCTCGGGGAGGTGACACAGCTGGTGACACAGCGCGGGGAGCTCAGCTCCCTGCTCCTCTCCCGCCTGGGCTGTTTGCTTCCCTCAGGGAGAACTCCTTCCTCTCCTCGTTCCTTGGGGGCTCTGGGAATGAATTCCGGGGTGAAGCCACTGGGAGCTCCTCAGAGCGATGGCTCTGGTCCGGGTGGATCCTTCCCAGCGTGGCCAGGGACCCTGTTCCCAGGGATGGGAATGGGGCTGTGATCCCAAAAGGGCCGGGGGAGGATGCTCAGGGCGGACAGGAGCCATCCCACACCTCGGTCCCAGGCTGGAATTGCAGGTGGGACACAGGGATGGTGCTGATCCCTCCTTTCCCCCGAGGATGGAGCCAGCTCCAGGCTGGAATGTCACAGTGGGACACAGGGACGGTGCTGATGGCTGCCCCCTGAGCTGGGTCAGGGGTAATTAAGGGCTAGGCCGATACAGTTTTAATTAACTGTCTCCCTCTTAACCTCTGAGCTCTCCTCAGACAGCGCCGGTTGCTATGAAAGAGGAGGAAATGAGCGTGGTGGGGTGGGGGAATTATCGTTTTTTCTCTTAATCAGCAGGAGCCTGCTTAATTGGGCCTGCCACCTCCTGCTTCCCGCTGCCGGGAGCTGCTGCCGTGCAGGGATGGATGAGCTCAGCTCCACGAGGAGCCCTGGGATAACGGGCTGGGAACGGGCAGGGATGCGGGAACAGGGATCCCTGCTGGACGGGGCAGCAGCAGCGCTCTGGCCTGAGGGTGGGAGCTGCAGTGTCCCCATCCCTGTGTCCCTTCCCTGTGTCCCCATCCCTGTGTCCCCATCCCAGTGTTCCCATCCCTGTGTCCCCATCCCAGTGTCCCTATCCTTGTGTCCCCATCCCTGTGTCCCCATCCCTGTGTCCCCATCCCAGTGTCCCCATCCCTGTGTCCCATCCCAGTGTTCCCATCCCTGTGTCCCCATCCCTGTGTCCCATCCCTGTGTCCCCATCCCAGTGTCCCCATCCCTGTGTCCCCATCCCAGTGTCCCCATCCCAGTGTCCCCATCCCTGTCCCATCCTTGTCCCTTCCCTGTGTCCCCATCCCTGTGTCCCCATCCCAGTGTCCCCATCCCAGTGTCCCCATCCCAGTGTTCCCATCCCTGTGTCCCCATCCCAGTGTCCCCCATCCCTGTGTCCCCATCCCAGTGTCCCTATCCTTGTGTCCCCATCCCTGTGTCCCCATCCCTGTGTCCCCATCCCAGTGTCCCCATCCCTGTGTCCCATCCCAGTGTTCCCATCCCTGTGTCCCCATCCCTGTGTCCCATCCCTGTGTCCCCATCCCAGTGTCCCCATCCCTGTGTCCCATCCCAGTGTCCCCATCCTTGTGCTCCCATCCCTGTCCCATCCTTGTCCCTTCCCTGTGTCCCCATCCCAGTGTCCCCATCCCTGCAGCTGGGCCACAGTTCCCTCCCGAGGTGGGGATATTCTGACGAGGTGGTGACATTCTGGTGAGGTGGGGACGTTCTGACGGTGTCACTGCTGTCCCTGAGGTTCAGTTGGTGCCTGTGGTGCCCTGATAATGCCGGGAGCTGTCCCGGGGGTGCTGCTGGCGGGATAAGGAGCTGCTCCCGAGGGCCAGGCAGGGACAGCTGGGGTTCCTTGGGGTTCCTTGGGATTCCTTGGGGTTCCTTGGGGTTCCTTGGGGTTCCTTGGGGTTCCTTGGGATTCCTTGGAGTTCCTTGGGGTTCCTTGGGGTTCATTCACCCAGAGATTGAAAAGTCCCCGTGGCTGGGGCTGGGGTTGGGGTGGTTTGGGACACCCCTGTGCTGATTTGGTGCATTTCTGCTGGCTGTGTGAAGGCTGGTGAACACCTCTGGGGTTGTCACCTCCGGGGTTGTCACCTCCAGGACAGAGCCATGTGAAGGTGATGTCCTGGGATCAGCAGTGGACATTCCTCCTCCTCCCTCCTGTCCTTCCCTGTCCCTCCCCAGCCTGCTCTGCCACCCCTGGGCCCCATCTCAGGCGGGTGCTGCCGGAGCAGCCGTTCCCCTGTTGTTCTTTATTTCTTTTGCCCTCAGAAAAATTACATTTTCTCTCCATGAGAGCCTCCCCTCGCAGCCTTTTTGCCTCTGGAGCGCCGGCAGCTTCCCTGGAGCTTGGGAACGCAGCTAACCCTGGCTGACAAAAAGCCCTCTGGCCTGTGCTGTTCCCTCCGTGTCCCTGTTTGTCCCTGGAACTCTGAAATGCCAGCAGGGAATCCCAGCCCCCGAATCCCTGAGGAATGGGGGAGCTGTGGGGTGCTCGTGCTCCCTGCCTGGGTTGGTTGAAGCGTTTTTGGGGCTGTCCTGTCCTCGCTGGGGGGGTTGTGACCTGGGTGGCAGCGTTTAGGGACACTGAGAGCGCTCAGGGTGTCACCTCCGTGCCGGTCATTGATGGGAAAAAACCGATTTCTGAGAAATTCCCAGCTTTTGGTGGCTTCTCTGCCACTTTTCTTTTCCCCTTCGTGGTTCCTGTGGCATCTCCAAGGAGGATGTAGAAGCCATGGGGTGCTGCAGCCCCTTTCCCATGGATATCGGGATATTGGGATTTTGGGACATTGGGGTATCAGGATTTGGGATATTGGGACGTTGAGATATCGGGATATTGGGATTTTTGAACATTGGGATATCGGGCTATTGGGATTTTGGGACATTGGGATATCAGGACATTGGGATGTCAGGATATTGGGATATCGAGGTATTGGGAATTGGTGTGTTAGGATTTTGGGACATTGGGATATCAGGATATTGGGATATCAGGATATTGGAATTTTGGGATATTGGTATATTAGGATTTTGGGACACTGGGATATCAGGATATTGGGACATTGGGATATCAGGATATTGGGATATCAGGATATTGGGATTTTGGGATATCAGGATATTGGGACATTCGGATATCAGGATATTGGGATATCAGGATATTGGGATTTTGGGATATCAGGATTTTGGGATATCAGGATATTGGGATTTTGGGATATTGGGATCATTCCCTACCTGCCGGCAGGGCGGGGAGCGATGCTCCAGCCCCGGCGTCCTGCCCAGGGGAGGAAGCAGCTGTTTCCCACTGCTGAAGGGTATTTTTAACCCAAAATCAAGGGCAGGGTTTGTCTGGGCTGAAAGTGAAGAACCACCTGGGCTCCTTTCCTGCCCGGCCCCGCAGCTGCCGCTTTTCCCCGCTCCGCACTCCGAGCTCAACTTCTCACCCAGGAATTTTTTGCCCAAACGGCGCCGCCGCCGCGTTCTCCCTAAAAATCCCCGCCTCGGGGGTAGCGCCGCTCCCCTCTCCCACCCCACGGGGCGCCTCGCCGGTTCCCAAGCGCTGCTAACGCGGATATTTTTGTTTCCCACGGTTGTTTTCGCAGCTCCAGTTGCTGTGGTATCCAGGGAGCCCCCCTCCTCCTCCTCCTCCTCCTCCTCCTCCTCCTCCTCCTCCCGCTGCAGGAGCTGCACGCCGGGCGTTGCTAAGGTCGCCTCCGCGGTAACATGCACATCCTGTTTACACCTTCATCCCGACAACTTGGGCTCGGATAGAGCCACCCGTTCCCCCCGGGAAGCCCCCAGGGAAAGGGGCCGCACGGAGCATCCCCCGCCGGAGCCGCCGGAGCCGCCGGAGCCGCGAGCGAGGCCGCCCCAGGAGCGCCGCGCCGGTGGCACCGTCGCTGTGACAAGATGACGAACAACGTGGCCGACCACCACCCCGGGAACTCGGTGGCCGAGGGCAACCATGAGGGGGACTTTGGGTGCTCCATGGTGGAGCTCAGGAACCTCATGGAGCTGAGGAGCGCCGAGGCCGTGGCCCGGCTCAACGACTCCTATGGCGGCGTCCAGAACGTCTGCAAGAGGTTGAAGACGTCGCCGGTCGAAGGTGAGTGGCCCCACAGTGGGCTGGGGTTGTCACCTCTGGAGTTGTCACCTCCGGGGTTGTCACCTCTGGGATGGAGCCATGTGAAGGTGATGTCCAAGGGTGGTGGCTCCCATGGTCTGGGGTTGTCACCTCTGGAGTTGTCACCTCCAGGACGGAGCCATGTCAAGGGTGGTGGCTCCAATGGCTGTCATGTGGTCTGGGGTTGTCACTTTTGGGATGGGGACACATGAAGGTGACACTCGAAGGCGGTGTCTCCATGGGCTGTCTCATGGCCTGGGGTTGTCACCTCTGGGATGGAGCCGTGTGAAGGTGACACCCGAGGGTGGTGGCTCCCATGGTCTGGGGTTGTCACCTCTGGGGTTGTCACCTCTGGGATGGAGCCACACAAAAGTCACATCCAAGGGTGGTGGCTGCAGTGGCCATGCTGTGGTCTGGGGTTGTCACCTCTGGGATGGAGCCACGTGAAGGTGACACCCGAGGGTGGTGTCTCCAGCAGCTGAGCTCGGTTGGTCCCGTGGTGTCCATCATGGAGGCGGCTCCCGGTGTGTGGTGAAATGGTCATTTGGGGTGGAAGAGGAGGAAGAAGGAGGAGAAGCGTCTTCCCAGGGGGTTCCCTGAGGTGTAGCCCCGATCCCCTGGGAGGCTGGAGCACGTGTGGGGTGCAGGGTGTGGGGTTCGGGGTGTGGGGTGTGGGGTGGGGTGGGGTGAGGAGCTCCTCCCCACAGCCCAGCTGCCGCTCCAGCTGTTCCTTTTAATCCTTTATGGGGTTGGGGGTGGGAGGGGAGCTGTGAAGCTCGGAGGGCGCTGGCAAGGTGGCCGAGTGACACCTGTAGCTGTTGGTGGCACTTGGGGCAAGGGATGGGGACAGCACGTCCCCAAAGGGAGTGGGGGATGCACCCAGGGCTGGGGAGATGGGCCCACCCTGGTCTGGGGATTCTCCAAGGAAAACCTGGAGCGGTGGCAGTGACACCTGGGGTCACCTCTGGGACCCCTCAGGATGTCACCTCTGCCCTCTCGGGCTGGGCTGGCCTTTGGGGTCCCCTCATCAGCGAGGCTGGTGGCACTGGTGGCACTGGTGGCACTGGGGGTGCCTTGGCACAGCAGTGGAGCCTTCCCTGGCACCGAGGGGTGCAGGGGGCAGAGAGCCCCCGATTCCAGATCCAAGGGTTTTCCTGGATCCATGGGATGAAGGTTCACCCCTGGATCCATGGGATGAGAGTTCACCCCTGGATCCATGGGATGAGAGTTCACCCCTGGATCCATGGGATGAGAGTTCACCCCCGGATCCATGGGATGAGAGTTCACCCCCGGATCCGTGGGATGGGGGCTCAGCTCTGGATCCATGGGATGAGGATTCACCCCCGGATCCATGGGATGAGGATTCACCCCCGGATCCATGGGATGAGGATTCACCCCCGGATCCATGGGATGGCTGAGCCCCGGCTGGGACAATCCGTGGGATATTTTTAGTGCTGCAAGGGGGGGATTCGAAGCTTTCCAGCTGCGAGCGGGAGCGGGAAGGAGAGACAATATCGGGATGTCGTTAGAGAAGGGGGGAAATCCCGGTGGAAATCCAAAGCCCAGGTCACAGAACAATGTGCTCGTGCCTGCCAAAGTGGGATCGCACAGCTTTGGGGTGGGAGGAGAGGCAGGAGGAGCACCCGTGGCGTTTGGGATCCGTGTGGACCCTCCCGTGTCCCCGCGTGTCCCCCACGTGTGTCCCCACGTGTGTCCCCGCGGCTCCCCGGCCATGAGCCGCATTTTCCATGGGCTGGGTGGGAATCGAGGCCGGGACATCCCAGGATCCCGCTCAGCCTCCTCCTCCTCCTCCTCCTCCTCCTCAGGGCTGGGTGGGGACACCCCGGCTGCTGCCAGCTGCCAGCTGTCCCCTCCCTGCAGCTGGGCTGGAGTCACAGCGGGAGCAGGGAACGGGATCCGGGAATGGGATCTGAGAATGGGATCCGGAATGGGATCCGGGAACGGGATCTGGGAATGGGATCCGGGAATGGGATCCGGGAACGGGATCTGAGAACGGGATTTGGGAATGGGAGCAGGGAATGGGAGCTGGGAATGGGATCTGGGAATGGGATCTGGGAATGGGATCCGGGAATGGGAGCAGGGAATGGGAGCAGGGAACGGGATTTGGGAATGGGAGCAGGGAATGGGATCCGGGAATGGGATCTGGGAATGGGATCAGGGAATGGGATCAGGGAATGGGATCTGGGAATGGGATCTGGGAATGGGATCCGGGAATGGGAGCAGGGAATGGGAGCAGGGAACGGGATTTGGGAATGGGAGCAGGGAATGGGATCCGGGAATGGGATCTGGGAATGGGATCTGGGAATGGGAGCAGGGAACGGGATCTGGGAACGGGATTTGGGAATGGGAGCAGGGAATGGGATCCGGGAATGGGAGCAGGGAATGGGATCCAGGAATGGGATCCAGGAATGGGATCCGGGAATGGGATCTGGGAATGGGATCCATCCCACTCCATCCCGCTGCTGCTTCCTGCTCTGAGTGACACCAGGCTGGCACAGAGGTGTCCCCAGAGTGACACCGGGCTGGCACAGAGGTGTCCCCAGGGTGACACAGGGCTGGCACAGAGGTGTCCCCAGAGTGACACAGGGCTGGCACAGAGGTGTCCCCAGGGTGACACAGGACTGGCACAGAGGTGTCCCCTGGAGTCACACCAGGCTGGCACAGAGGTGTCCCCAGGGTGACACAGGACTGGCACAGAGGTGTCCCCAGAGTGACACCGGGCTGGCACAGAGGTGTCCCCAGGGTGACACCGGGCTGTCCCTTGGACCCGAGGCCCGGCTCCCATCACTGCCAGGCTGCTCCAGGCACCACCGGGATGCGTCCAGGGCCATTCCCGGAGCATCCCGGGACCTGGCAGCGGCCCCGGGGACATCTTAAGGTGGAAAAGGATTGGGGGATCCCTTAAGGATGTGCTGGGCAGGGGGGGCTTCTCCCTCCGGGGACCCCCTCAGCATCCATGGCTCTATTTGGGGTGGCCGTGGTGCATTGTCACTGTCCCCCATCGCTGCCTGGGCGGGCTCTCAAGGGGCTCAGCACCTCTTTTGTTCCACATTTCCCCCAAATCCTCGCTCCCAGCTCCGTGTCCCTCTCCCTCCCTGTCTCCCACACTTTTCCAGCAGCACCAGCCCAAATCCTCCTCCACCTCCGGGTTTGGGTCCGGTGTCCCCGGGGCTGGAGACGCTCCCGCTGCTCCAGGCGCTGCCCGGGGACAGGGCTCAGGTGCCTGAGGTGCTGCCAGTGCCAGAATTGCCCAGAATTGCCCAGATTTGCCCAGATTTGCCCGGATTTTATGGCTCATTTGATGTAAACAAAGGCACCGGTGCCAGCTGGCAGCGCCTGGGCACTCGCCAGGCTGCAGCCCTGGTGTCCCTGCAGCCAGCCTGGGTGAACAGAGGCTTTTGAAGAGAAGCTTCAGTTCCTGAAGACAAAAAAACCCTTTAGAATGTTTTAAAATTATGTGTGTTTTGTAATTTAATTTGTTTATATTTGTATTTATATTTTACTAATTTATGTATTGCTTATTACGATTTAATTGTATTTTATTTACTTATGCATTATTAGTTTTCATTATTATTTATTTATATTTATACATTATTTATTATGTGTTATTATTTTATTATTTTATTGTTTTATTTAGATATTATTATTTATATTAATACATAATAATATTTGCATACTATTTAATGTTATGTATTATTTATTATTTTACTTATATTTTATTTATTTTTTATTTATGTATTTTTTATTGCATTTTATTTTATTTAATTAATTTTTGTTTATGTTTTTATCTATATTTCATTTATAAATACATATTTATCAATATTTATTAATTTATTCTTTATATTAATATTTATTTATAAATAAATTTATTAACAACGTATTTATTTAAAAGATATTAATATTTATTTATATTATTTATATTTTATTAATCTTACTTATATTTATATTATATATTTATATTTATATATATTATATATTATATATTTTATATATTATTTATATATATGCATATTTATATGAACGTAATAGATTATATTATGTTATTATTATATTATGTTATGTTATGTTATGTTATATTATATTATATTATATTATATTATATTATATTATATTATATTATATTATATTATATTATATTATATTATATTATATTATATTATATTATATTATATTATATTATATTATATTATTTATAATTGGCTCCTTGCTGGCAGCAGCTCGCTCAATCCATGGATGGATTCCATTGGGATAAGAGCGGGATTTTCCCTGATCCCTGTTTTCCCCACCCCTCCAGGCCTGTCCGGGAACCCCACGGACCTGGAGAAGAGGCGTCAGGTCTTTGGCCAGAACTTCATCCCCCCAAAGAAGGCCAAGACGTTCCTGCAGCTGGTGTGGGAGGCGCTGCAGGACGTGACGCTGATCATCCTGGAGATCGCTGCCATCATCTCCCTGGGGCTCTCCTTCTACCACCCCCCGGGAGGGGACAACGAGCGTGAGTCTGGGCTGGGGCTCTGGGATCTGCCCCGGGCCCTGGGGGAATCTGGGGTTTGGGGTGGGGGCTCTGGGATCTGCCCCATTTCCCGTGGGAGCAGGGACTTGGGATGTGCCCCATTCCCTGTAGGAGCAGGGATTTGGGATGTGCCCCATTTCCCATGGGAGCAGGGATTTGGGATGTGTCCCATTCCCTGTGGGAACAGGGATTTGGGATGTTCCCCATTCCCTGTGGGAACAGGGATTTGGGATGTTCCCCATTCCCTGTGGGAGCAGGGGTTTGGGATGTTCCCTGTGGGAGCAGGGATTTGGGATGTTCCCCGTTCCCTGTGGGAGCAGGGATTTGGGATGTTCCCCGTTCCCTGTGGGAGCAGGGATTTGGGATGTTCCCCGTTCCCTGTGGGAGCAGGGGTTTGGGATGTGCCCCATTCCCTGTGGGAGCAGGGATTTGGGATCTGCCCCATTTCCCATGGGAGCAGGGGTTTGGGATGTACCCCATTTCCTGTGGGAGCAGGGATTTGGGATGTGCCCCATTCCCTGTAGGAGCAGGGATTTGGGATGTGCCCCATTTCCCATGGGAGCAGGGACTTGGGATATGTCCCATTCCCTGTGGGAACAGGGATTTGGGATGTTCCCCATTCCCTGTGGGAGCAGGGATTTGGGATGTGCCCCATTCCCTGGGGGAGCAGGGGTTTGGGATGTTCCCTGGGGGAGCAGGGGTTTGGGATGTGTCTCATTTCCCATGGGAACAGGGATTTGGGATGTGTCCCATTCCTGTAGGAGCAGGGGTTTGGGATGTGTCCCATTCCCTGTAGGAGCAGGGATTTGGGATGTGCCCCATTCCCTGTGGGAGCAGGGGTTTGGGATGTGCCCCATTCCCTGGGGGAGCAGGGGTTTGGGATGTTCCCCGTTCCCTGTAGGAGCAGGGATTTGGGATGTTCCCCGTTCCCTGTAGGAGCAGGGATTTGGGATGGGGTGGTCGCCCCGTGGTGCAGATGGAGCTGGGAGCGTTGGGTGGTGGCATCTCCCCAACCTTGGGGGAGCTCAGGGAGGAGGAGGAAGGAGGAGGAATTGTTCTCTGGGATCAGGGCAGATTTTGGTTCTGGAAAGGAGTTTTATGGGGTTGTGGAAATGGGAATTACCTGCTCTGGGCAGTGTGTGGGGTTCTCCAGTCAGGAATTCCCTGCTCCAGGCAGTGTTTGGGGTTCTCCAGTCAGGAATTCCCTGCTCCAGGCAGTGTTTGGGGTTCTCCAGGCAGGAATTCCCTGCTCCAGGCAGTGTTTGGGGTTCTCCAGTCAGGAATTCCCTTCTCCAGGCAGGGTGTGGGGTTCTCCAGTCAGGAATTCCCTGCTCCAGGCAGTGTGTGGGGTTCTCCAGAGGGGAATTCCCTGTGCAGGGTGTGGGGTTCTCCAGAGGGGAATTCTCTCCGCGCAGTGTGCGGGCAGTCCGCGGGCGGCGTGGAGGACGAGGGCGAGGCGCAGGCGGGCTGGATCGAGGGCGCTGCCATCCTCTTCTCCGTCATCATCGTGGTGCTGGTGACGGCCTTCAATGACTGGAGCAAGGAGAAGCAGTTCCGGGGCCTCCAGAGCCGCATCGAGCAGGAGCAGAAGTTCACGGTGATCCGCAAGGGCCAGGTGATCCAGATCCCCGTGGCCGAGATCGTGGTGGGGGACATCGCCCAGATCAAGTATGGTGAGTGAGGGGGGATCTGTCCTTCCCTCGGGATCCTCCTCCCTGCTTCTCCAGCCCTTCTTCCTCCAAGAGAGACATCAGCTCCTCTCTGCTCCGTTAAAATTCCTGTGGAGATCATGGAGCTTCACTCACCTTCTCTCCTTGCCTTGGAGCTGCGCTGGCAGCTTAATTCTGGATCAGAATTAGTTTGTTTTCCCAAACTTGTCCCTCTTGAGGATATTTCCTTATCCAGGAGATGCTGAGGAGCATTTCCTTGGCCAGGAGATGTTGGGGGGTGTTTCCTCATCCAGGAGGTTTTGGGGAACGTTTCCTTATCCAGATGTTGCTGGATATTTCCTCATGCAGGAGATGCTGGGGAATATTTCCTCATCCAGGAGATGCTGGGGAATATTTCCTTGGCCTGGAGGTGTTGGTGGATGTTTCATTTTCCAGGAGCTTGGGATAAATCAGGCCCTGCTCCTCATTTCCCAGGGGGAATATTCCTCCCGTTCAGGAAGGAGATTGATCCAACACCGTGTTCCCAAGGGCCCAATTCCATACTTGGCAGGTGGATACGGTGGATTTTGGATGCATCAGGAGCTCTGGGAAGGATTCATTAAAACCAGATGGGGAAGCACTGAGCAAAATCCTCCCCAGGACTCTCCTTGCACCTGGGATTTGGATTTGGGAGGATTTGGGAGCTCTTGGATTTCATTTTATTGCACCTGTCCCTTCCAAATCCCACCCGCTGCTTCTCCTCCCTCTAGAGCTGCTCTGAGCCTGAGGTTTGGATCCTTCTGGAGCATTCCCACGGGATGGAGCAGAGCCCAGGCAGGGCTGATCCCGGTTTTTCCTCCTCTCCCAGGTGATCTCCTGCCAGCGGACGGGATCCTGATCCAGGGCAATGACCTGAAGATAGACGAGAGCTCGCTGACCGGGGAGTCAGACCAGGTCAAGAAATCAATGGATAAAGACCCCATGCTGCTGTCAGGTGAGGGGTCTGGGATGAGTTTGGATTGGGATCAGGGTGGGTCCTGGTCTCAGGGAGGTGTCCAAGGCCAGGCTGGATGGAGCTTGGAGCAGTCTGGGATAGGGGAAGTTGTCCCTGCCCATGGCAGGGGGTGGATGGGGATGGGGTTGGGGGTCCCTTCCAAGCTGGGATTGTGTGGGATGGGAATTGGGGGTCTCACCACGACGTTCCTGCCGTGCCAGGTACCCACGTGATGGAGGGCTCGGGCAGGATGGTGGTGACTGCTGTGGGCATCAACTCCCAGACAGGGATCATCTTCACCCTCTTGGGAGCAGGAGAAGGCGACGAGGAGAAGAAAGTGAAGAAAGGTAACAAAATGCCCTGAACCTGCTTTTTCCCTCCTTTCTCCCGTTCCTGGGAAGCATCCACAGGCTCCCCCCACGTCGGGGTCAGCTCCCCTGGCCCAGGCAGGAACAGGGAGAGGTTGGGGGTCCCTCCCTGTCCCCTCCACCTGGTTCCCCCGTGCTCCCAGATCTCTTTGGGACCCTTCTCCTGCTCCCTCCTCTCCACCCTGGATTGTGGGGTGGGGGGATCAAGGATCCCACAGGAAGAGGGGCCGGTGGCGGTGCCTGTTGCCCACCCCAGGGTGGTGGGAAGGTGAGTCCAGGGTGCCCACAGGGTGTTTTTAACCCATCCAAACCCTGGAGAACTTGGCTGAGGTTCCCCTGTGTGTTTCCTGAGCTCCCTGGGGGAAAGGAGGGGATGGCAGGAGGCAGAGGAGGGGTGGGACAGCAGCCAGGCTGAGGTGTTCCCGTCAAGCTGTGATTTTCCCATCTCAGCTTTCACATCCAGCTGCTTATTCCCTGCTGGGGAAGCTCGGGAAGCTCCCCGTGTCCCTGATCCCCTGCTCAGCAGGTTTGGCCTCCCCGGGATCAGGCGCTGGCAGCAGCATCAGGCTGGCACCGCATCCCCGCGCCGGGGAGCCCTTCCCGGGAGGCGATGCCAGGGAGAGGCTTCCCGGGCTGTGCTGGCTGCCAGCTCCAGCTCTGTGCGGGGATCCTGGCTTCCCCAGCTCCGGGATCGCCGGGATTTGGGAGCTGCGGAGCTCCTGGGTTCGGCTGCCACCACGGAGGTGGCAGGACAAGGTGGCCTGGGAGTGGCACCAGGAATGGCACCGGGAATGGCACCGGGAATGGCACTGCCGTGGGTGCCACCAGTGCTTGGAGCTTTCCCAACCTTCAAGCTCAATGGATTTGGCAGCAGAGCAGGCCAGGGGGTGCCACCAGTTTGTCCCCACTGGAGCTGTGGGGTGACATAAAGCCCTTGTCACCTGAGGCTGGTTGAGGTGCAGCAGCCCTGGGCACCCTCGTGAGCCACCTGGACAGATTTTGGGGGGTCAGACCTCCCTGCTCTGGGCCTGGCACTGCCCACAGTGGGGGACAAGTCTGCGCTTCCCATACGGATCTATGGCAGCAGGAGGGAGGGACCTGAAGCTGCAGGAGGGTTTCTTCTCCCAAAAATCTGCCCTGTGGAGCTCCGTGATTTCTCCTCCTGAAAATCTGAGGCCACCTCCAGCACCCTTGAGGCACTGCTGGGGTTGTGGGGGTGATTTACAGGCAGGGAAAAGCAGAATCCTTGGGAATGGGGTGCCCAGGGCAGCCTGGGAGCTCTGGAGCCCGGTGGAGCAAGGCGTGGTGTCCAGAGGGTGCCCACTGGAGTGGCCCCTGGGAGTGTCCCAGCTGGATGGGGAAGGTGGCTCCGTGTGCTCAGCCCTCCCCCCTTTCTCTCTTTGAACAGGTAAAAAAAGCGGAGCCCCCGAAAACCGCAACAAAGGTAACGCCAGCCTCTCCATCCTTTGAACCAGCACCACACTAACTACCGAGCATTCCTCCTTCCTTCTTCCTTCCTTCTCCTCATCAGTCTGTGCTCTTTGCTGCTCCGGCGGGACTCTCGCCTCGTTTTTCTGGGACAGGGTGCAACGGTCCCGTGGCCGGTGGCCCTGGCGCGGCATCGTGGTGTCCCCAGAGCCCCAGCCCTGCTGGTGGCACCTTTTGGGGCTCCCTAAAAACAGAGTGAAGGGAATTAAAAGCAGTTCTATTTATTGAAGGGAATTAAAAGCATTTCTATTTGTTGAAGGGCCTCCGGGTAGATTTTGGGCAGGCAAAGCCCCTCCTGGGGGCTGCACCGAGAAATGGACCACGGGTTTTCACGTGGTCCATTTGGATGTTGGGGGTTAATCTTGATTACAGCTTCAGGTGATGAAGGAATTTACGCCAAGTTTGCGGCCCCCAGCTCACTTTTGTTTGTATTTCTCAGGCCTGAGGCAGTGAGGTGTCCTTGATTCCCAGGCCTGCAGAGGAATTGTTGTGTCTGCCCAAAATGGGAAAGCAGCAGCTGACACTGCACGTAAAATTTAGAGTTACACACTGAACACCTGCAGGACTGTAACTGTATGGAAAATAGAAAAGCTAAAATCCTAATCCATCACTGGGATGAGCCTTCCTGTGTTCCCTGCATGGGGAAAAGCCGTATTTCAGGGAGGACAGGGCTCTTCCAGCAGGACTTTTGGTGCAGCATCCCCTTCCTGGGATAACTCCACGAGTCGCAGCGGGGATTTGGTGGTTTAAAGCTCTCATGCCCGTGTCACGCTGTCCCTGCACGGGGTTGGTGCTCGGGGCAGAGCTGGAGGTGCCCTCCTGGCACTCCTGGGATGAGATCTCCCCCAGGGCTGGGCCCATGGGACGCTTGCACCCTGTCCTGCCATGGCCTCGACTCCGTGAGCGTCTCCTCGCCAGTGTTTCTCACACTGTTCTTTGCAGGCTGTGGAGGAAGCCCCATTTCTGCACCTCTCTCTCCACCCCTCTCTCTCTCTTCCTCTCTCTCTCTCTTTCTCTCTCCTCTCAGCAGTTTGAGTTGCCCTCCTTGCCGTCAGATGTGTCCGGGTGCTTTGTTGTGTCCGTGTCGGGTCTGTTGTCACCGTGGAGGTTCCTCTGAGAAGCTGCTCCGGGGTGGCCTCCAGCCCAGCAGGGGACAGGTCCCGGGGTGGCCCTGGGGCCGCTGCTGCTCCTCCAGCTCCAGCAGCTGAGGAGGAACCTCTGGGGGGGCTTCCCATCCCTCTCCAAAGCTCCCAGGGTTTCCCCAGGGCCTTCCAGCTGGATTAGCCCCATTTTAGGAACGGGAAGCCGGGCTGTCTCGGCTCCCAGAGGCGTGGTGGATGGCTCCGGGCTGGGATTCGAGGATTCCTGGCTCCCTGCTCTTCAGTCTCCATCCCAATTTCTAACCCTCCCCTCCATCTCGCCCCCTCGGTCGCTTCCCTGGCGAGCTCTTCCTGCTGGGCTGCCCACGGGGCGCTGCAGAGGTGGCACCGGGGACGCTCAGCGAGGCACTGGGGACACTGGAGCATCTCTGGGCTCACCCCACAGCGCTCCCAGTCCTCCGCAGGCTTGGAAGAGACCCCAAAATCTGGCCTAGAGGGTTTCTCGCAGAGGTGTGACCGGTTCCAGAGTCACCTCTGAGGATCCCTAATCCGTGGGCAGGGGGTAGATGACAGAAAGCCACCCCGGAGAGAGGTGGCAGGGCCCTGGGACACGGAGCTTCCATGTGCTCGGACGCGTGTGTGGTCGGGAGTGGTTCTTGTCCTGGGATTTCTCTCTCGCTCGCTCTCTGCCACCACCATCCTCCTCCTCAGTGGTGTCCTCCGGGCTTTCCCGGCTCTCTCTCCTATTCACACGTGGTGTCTTCTTTTGCCCCCCGGGCTGTAGCTAAAACTCAGGATGGTGTGGCCTTAGAGATCCAGCCCCTGAAGAGCCAGGAGGGGGTGGAAAACGAGGAGAAGGAGAAGAAGAAGGTGAAGGTGCCCAAGAAGGAGAAGTCGGTGCTGCAGGGGAAGCTCACGCGCCTGGCGGTGCAGATCGGGAAGGCAGGTGAGTGACAGTGACAGTGACCCCAGAGCAGCTGGGGCAGGGCTGTCCCTGTCCCCGTTGTCCCCTCACCTCATCCTCGTCCCCAGGGCTGATCATGTCGGCCATCACCGTCATCATCTTGGTGCTCTACTTCGTCATCGACACCTTCGGGGTGCAGAAGCGGCCCTGGCTGGCCGAGTGCACCCCCATCTACATCCAGTACTTCGTCAAGTTCTTCATCATCGGCGTCACCGTGCTGGTGGTGGCCGTGCCCGAGGGGCTCCCACTGGCCGTCACCATCTCGCTGGCCTACTCCGTCAAGGTGAGGCCTGGGCGCGGCGCGAGGGGGGCGAGGAGGGGAATCCTGCCGGGCCTGACCTCCTGGGTGCTTGCAGAAAATGATGAAGGACAACAACCTGGTGAGGCACCTGGACGCCTGCGAGACCATGGGCAACGCCACGGCCATCTGCTCGGACAAGACGGGCACGCTGACCATGAACCGCATGACCGTGGTGCAGGCCTACGTGGGGGACACGCACTACCGCCAGATCCCCGACCCCGAGGCCATCCTGCCCAAAATCCTGGACCTCATCGTGCACGGCGTGGCCATCAACTCCGCCTACACCTCCAAAATCCTGGTGAGCCGCGGCGCCGAGCCTGGTGGCCGTCCGTAGCTCCGCGGCCGGGCTCGGCATCGTGGCTTTTCCGTCCTTTCCGCAGCCGCCGGAGAAGGAAGGGGGGCTGCCCAGGCAGGTGGGCAACAAGACCGAGTGCGCCCTGCTGGGCTTCGTGCTGGACCTGAAGCAGGACTACCAGGCCGTGCGCAACGAGGTGCCCGAGGAGAAGCTCTACAAGGTCTACACCTTCAACTCCGTGCGCAAGTCCATGAGCACCGTGCTGAGGAGCAGCGGCGGCGGCTTCCGCATGTACAGCAAGGGCGCCTCCGAGATCATCCTGCGCAAGTAAATCCCGCTCCTGCTCCTCATCCTGCCGGATTGACGGGATCTGGCGAGGGTGGATGGTGGGAGGGTTTTTGGGTGGGTTTTTGGGGGAGCTGGAGGGGGTTGTGGGGAAGAGGATGTCCAGGTGGGGTGTCGGGAAGGTGCTGAGTGGTTTTTGGGTGGGTTTGGGAAGGCTGGAGGGGATTGTGGAAGGGGAATGTGCTCCTTTTGTAGAAAAAGTGCCAGGAATGTGCCAAGTGTTTTTTTGGGAAGGCTGGAGGGAGCTGTGGACGAGGGGACAGCCCCTTCCTGCAGAGGGGGTGCCAGGACTGTGACGCTGCCTCGCCTCCCCTCAGGTGCACCAAGATCCTGGACAAGAACGGCGAGCCACGGGTGTTCAAGGTGAAGGACAGGGACGAGATGGTGAAGAAGGTGATCGAGCCCATGGCCTGCCACGGGCTCAGGACCATCTGCCTGGCCTTCCGGGATTTCCCTGCGGACGCCGAGCCCGACTGGGACAGCGAGAACGAGATCCTGTCCGACCTGACCTGCATCGCCGTGGTGGGGATCGAGGATCCCGTGCGGCCTGAGGTACCAAATCCCACCTGTCCCCCCTGGCCTGTGCTATTCGCAGCCCTTTTCCTGCTGCTCAGGGCCGTGATCCCCTCAGGAATTCCCTGATGTGCCCCCAGCTCCCTGCTGCGGCATTCCTCTCCCGTTTTTGGACAGAACAACCCCGTGGCAGCATGTTCCCACCCAAAATTCCCGATCTGTGGGGTCTGTGCTGCTCCAGGCTGCACCGAAGGTGGATGGAAACAGCCAGGAAGAATCCCTGGGCTCCTGGAGCTGTTTTTTCCCTCTGAGCTGTCTGCTGGGCTAATGCAATAATCCCTCGTTCCTGCCCCTGGATTGCAGTTTGGAGCTCGCCCCCCCTGCTCTCCTGGTCCCTGATGAGATGTTCAGGGATCTGGCAATCTGGGAATTGCATTATGGATCCCCTGGCTGCAGCGGCTCTGGAGGCTCCTGATTGGATTTGCTCATTCCTCATCTAATTCCCTCTCTTCCCACACTGCTCCCTGATGGATAAACCCATTAGCGGGGCGGGAGAGGATGAAATTCCTGTTTTTATGGCTGGCCTCAGCGCCCAGGGGTTGACAGTGAAGCCCCTTCCCCTTGGGGTGGCAGACGCAGCTCCCTCACTCCTCCAGAGCCTTTTCCAGATCTTTTTGGGGACCTGGAGCTGCCTGGTCCAGCACCAACCCCGTCCCTGCCCGCAGGTGCCCGATGCCATCCTGAAGTGCCAGCGCGCCGGCATCACCGTCCGCATGGTGACAGGGGACAACATCAACACCGCCCGGGCCATCGCCACCAAGTGCGGCATCCTGCTGCCCGGGGAGGACTTCCTGTGCCTGGAGGGGAAGGAATTCAACCGGCTCATCCGCAACGAGAAGGGAGAGGTGGGAGAGCTCTGCCCTGCACGGGGGAGGGAGGCTTCTCCAGCGGCAAAAGGCACCAAATCCTGCTGGGCTTTCCAAATCCTGCTGGGCTTTCCAAATCCTGCTGGGCTTTCCAAATCCTAATGGGCTTTCCAAGTCCTGCTGGGTTTTCCAAATCCTGCTGGGTTTTCCAAGTCCTGATGGGCTTTCAGAATCCTGCTGGGTTTTCCAAATCCTGCTGGGTTTTCCAAATCCTGCTGTGTTTTCCAAGTCCTGCTGGGCTTTCCAAATCCTGCTGGGTTTTCCAAATCCTGCTGGGTTTTCCAAGTCCTGCTGGGCTTTCCAAATCCTGCTGGGTTTTCCAAATCCTGCTGGGTTTTCCAAATCCTGCTGGGCTTTCAGAATCCTGCAGGATTTTTTGAATCCTGCTGGGTTTTCCAAATCATGATGAGTTTTCTGAGTCCTGGGTTTCCCAGATCCTGCCCGGTTTCCCAGATCCTGCTGAGTTTCCCAAATGCTGCTGGGTTTTCCTCTTCTCCTTGGATACGGAAGCTGCTGGGATGCTCAGCAGTGTTTGGGGTGAAGCCACTGTCCTGTCCCGGTTGGGATTTGCTCTCTGGTGGGACAGAAGATTCCTGGGGGGAATTCACTTCCCTTTTTCCTGGTCCTGCAGGTGGAGCAGGAGCAGCTGGACAAGATCTGGCCCAAGCTGCGGGTGCTGGCGCGCTCCTCCCCCACGGACAAGCACACCCTGGTGAAAGGTGGGCACTGCCCCTCTCCAGGGGCTCATCCCTGGGGTTTTTCCAGCCTGATCCACGCTGGGAGCTTTCCCTTGGGGTTTAATCCCTCGTTTCCACCGCAGGAATCATCGACAGCACCGTGGGTGACCAGAGGCAGGTGGTGGCCGTGACAGGAGACGGGACCAACGATGGCCCAGCCCTGAAGAAAGCAGACGTTGGGTTTGCCATGGTAGGGCCAGCCTGGGGGTTCTCCTTCGCTCCACGGGGTTATTCCACTGGAATTGCTTCCAGACCGTGGAAACTATTTTCCAAATCTACGGCACGGCCTAAAAACCCAAAAAGGAATTTTTTAAGGGTGTTGGATTTGAGTCTGAGCTGCACAGGACTGTGAGCAAGGGATTGGGAATTCCATGGAGGTCCTGGTGTCTCTCCTGGATCCAGGAAAGCTGTGGGAGCCCCAGGATTTGGTTTTCCCTGCAGCTCTTCACCCCAGTTCCAGGCACAGTGCTGGATCAGGCTTTGGGAATTTATTTATGGTGGGAAACTCTGGTTTGATGCTTTTTATCCTGTGTGAAAGGAGCAGGGAGATAAACCTGTTGTTGTTAACAGGTTTAATGTGGATTAATTTTAGGGCCATGAGCAGGAGATGGATGGGGAGGATGCACAAGCAGTTTTGAGCAAATTAAAGAATTTTTGGGAAGTGTTTTTAGGAATGTGTTGAACATCCAAGTGCAGTTCCAGAGCCTTTAGGATGAGCAGGGAAGGCTGTTCCCCTAAACCTGCAACAGGCAGGGATTTCCTGTTTGTGCTGGGATTGGGATCCGGGCAATCCGGGAAAACGCCAGGGAATGGGCTCCTTTTGGAATTCCTGCATGGAATTCCTGTAGGGTGAGCGCCTCGCTGTGCCGGCGCCGGGAAGCACAGCCCGACCTGGTTCCCTGGAGATGCTGCTGGAGAAATTTGGGAAGCTGTGGGGCCGTTCTCACCTCGGGGATGGGGCAGAAACCTCTGGGCTGGGCTCTCCCTCCTTCGGGATCCCAGCAGAGCTGCCCAGCCCGGGATGGAGCCATTCCCTGGCTTGAGGAGGCAGCTGTTTTCCAGTTGTTTTCCAGTTGTTTTCCAGTTGTTTCCTGTCTGTTTTCCAGCCATTTCCCAGCTGTTTTCTGGCTTTTTTTTCTGGCTGTTTCACAGCTGTTTTCCAACTCTTTCCCCAGCTGTTTTCCAGCTGTTTCCTGTCTGTTTTCCAGTCTGTTTTCCAGTTGTTTTCCAGCTTTGTTCCAGCTGTTTCCCAGCTGTTTTCTGGCTGTTTCCTGTCTGTTTCCCAGCCCTTTCCCAGCTGTTTTCTGGCTGTTTTCCAGCTGCTTCCTGGCTTTCTTTCTGGCTGTTTCCCAGCTGTTTCCCAGCTTTTCTTCACCGTGGCTCTGTGTGGGATGTGCCCAGGGAAAGCTGGGCTGCCTCAGAGCCCGGCCTTGCCGAGCACGGATCAGCAGCGGCTCCGTGGGTTTTTCCTGCTGGGAACATTCCTGGGAAGCAGCAGAGCCAAGGCAGGCACCGTGACTCACCCCTGGCTCTGTCCCCCAGGGCATCGCGGGCACGGACGTGGCCAAGGAGGCCTCGGACATCATCCTGACCGACGACAACTTCACCAGCATCGTCAAGGCCGTCATGTGGGGCCGCAACGTCTACGACAGCATCTCCAAGTTCCTGCAGTTCCAGCTGACTGTCAACGTGGTGGCCGTCATCGTGGCCTTCACCGGCGCCTGCATCACCCAGGTGAGATCACCTGGCCAGGTGGGACACGGGGGGGAATCATCGTGGCCTTCACTGGTGCCTGCATCACCCAGGTGAGATCACCTGGCCAGGTGGGACATTGGGTCTTCACCACGGTGATCACCTCGTCGCTCAGAGAGGAGGGGGATGAATGAACGTGTTGGGTTTCAAAGGTTTAGTCTGGGGTGTTTTCCAGTGGAGCAGGAGGATAAATGTCTTAGTTTGAAGAGGTTTCCAGTGGATTCTTTTCCAGTGGAGCAGGAGAACAAACCTGTTGGATTTCACAGGTTTCCTCTGGGTTGTTTTTTCAGTGGAGCAGGAGATAAAACTGGTTGGATTTCACAGGTTTTCAGTGAGTTGGTCTTCACTGGAGAAGAAGAATAAATGGCTTGGTTTGAAGAGTTTTCCAATGGATTCTTTTCCAGTGGAGCAGGAGATTAAACTGGTTGGATTTTACAGGTTTTCAGTGAGTTGTTCTTCACTGGAGAAGGAGAATAAATCTGTTGGATTTCACAGGTTTTCAGTGGATTGTTTCTCGGTGGAGCAGGAGAATAAATGTCTTGATTTTTAACAGATTTCCAGTGGGTTGTTTTGTAGTGGAGCAGGAAAACAAGTTTCTTGGATTTAAGAGGTTTTCAGTGGATTGTTCTTCACTGGAGGAGGAGAATAAATCTGTTGGACTTCACAGGTTCTCAGTGAGTTGTTCTTCACTGGAGGAGGAGAATAAATGTCTTGGTTTGAACAGGTTTTCAGTGGATTCTTTTCCAGTGGAGCAGGAGAACAAACCTGTTGGATTTCACAGGTTTCCAGTGGGTTGTTCCTCACTGGAGCAGGAGAATACACAAACCCTTTGGATCTAGCAGGTTTCCCATGGATTGTTGGAGTTTAGGGATGTGACCAAGAGCCAGGGGGCTGGGAGATGAGCAAAGGAGAAATGTCTTGGGAGCGGTTTGGGAAGGTTTTAGAGATGCCAGAGCGATTCTGGGGTTGTTTTCACGAGGAGAGTGAAACAAAGAGGAGAAAAAAGGGTTTATTTAGTTGATGTGACATGTTCTCCCACGCTTTACCTGTAGGACTCTTACCCTGGGGAGCTCAGAGCAAAGGAGAAACATCTTGGGAATGTTTTAGGAAGGTGTTAAAGATCCCAGACCAATTCTGGAGCTGTTTTCACGAGGAGAACGAAACAAGGAAAGGAAGAAGAGTTGATTTTGGTGGCTTGGTGTGTCCTCCCCCTGCAGGACTCTCCCCTGAAGGCCGTGCAGGGAGCTCAGAGCAAAGGAGAAATGTTTGGGAATGTTTTAGGAAGGTGTTAAAGATCCCAGACCAATTCTGGAGCTGTTTTCACGAGGAGAACGAAACAAGGAAGGGAAGAAGGGTTGATTTTGGTGGCTTGGTGTGTCCTCCCCCTGCAGGACTCTCCCCTGAAGGCCGTGCAGATGCTGTGGGTGAACCTGATCATGGACACCTTCGCCTCGCTGGCGCTGGCCACGGAGCCGCCGTCGGAGTCGCTGCTGCTGCGCAAACCCTACGGCCGCAACAAGCCGCTCATCTCCCGCACCATGATGAAGAACATCCTGGGCCACGCCGTCTACCAGCTCACCATCATCTTCACACTGCTCTTCGCCGGTGAGCACACGGCCCTGGAAGGTGCTGGGGGAAAGGGGAGAAGGGGGGAAAAAAAGGGGAGGGAAAAATGGAAAAGGGGAGGGAAAGGAGAAAAGGAAAAGGAGTAAAGGAAAAGGGGAAAAAAGGAGAAGGAAGAAAAGGAAAAGGGAAGGGAAATGAGAAAAGGGAAAGGAGTAAAGGGAAGGAGAGAAGGAAAGGAGAGAAGGAAAAAAAGGAGAAGGAAGAAAAGGGGAAGGGAAGGGAAAGGAAAGGAGAAAAGGAAGGGGAGAAAAGGGAAAGGAGAAGAAGGAAGGGAAAGGAGAAAAGGAAAAGGAGAAAAGGAAAAAAAAGAGAAGAAAAAGGAGAAAAGGAAAATGAGAAAAGGGAAAAAAAGGAGAAGGAAAAGGAGAAAAGGGAAAGGAGAAAAAAGAAGGGAAAGGAGAAAAAAGAAGGGAAAGGAGAAAAGGGAAAATAGAAGGAAGAGGAAAAGGAAAAGGAGAAAAGGAAAAAAAAGAGAAGGAAAAGGAGAAAAGGGAAAGGAGAAAAGGAAAATGAGAAAAGGGAAAAAAAGAAGGAAAAGGAGAAAAGGGAAAGGAGAAAAAAGAAGAGAAAGAAGAAAAGGGAAAAATGAAGGAAGAGGAAAGGGAAAGGAGAAAAGAAAAAGGAGAAAAGGAAAAGGGAAGGGGCAGATTTTTCCTTCTCCAAATCCACTTTTTCCTTTTCAGGGGAGAGGTTTTTCGACATCGACAGCGGCCGGAACGCTCCCCTGCACTCTCCCCCCACCGAGCACTACACCATCGTCTTCAACACCTTCGTGATGATGCAGCTCTTCAACGAGATCAACGCCCGCAAGATCCACGGCGAGAGGAACGTCTTCGAGGGCATCTACCGCAACCCCATCTTCTGCGCCGTGGTGCTGGGCACCTTCGCCGCCCAGGTGAGGCCGCGGGGCTGCCGGGGGCTGTCACACCCAGGCTCGGCTCTGTCCCCCTGCAGCGTCTTGGTGGCACAGGAACCACCCTGGGTGTGCTCAAGGCTGGGGTGGGTGGAGATCAGAGTGACCTGAGCTTTTGGGAGGTGTTCCAGCACGTGGATCTGGGTGGGGTTTAAATCCCTTCCAGCCCAAAACATCCTGGGATTCCATGATTTGGGGTCTAGAGCGTGCTGGGAGGTGAATCTGGTGTTTCATAGAGTTCCTGGCCTGGGGGTGAAGTCCCTGCTCTTTTCTGGTGTTCCTCAGAATTTGCAATGTGGATATGAGGTCATTGCTCCTAAAATCCCCAGTCTGGATGTGAGGTCTCTGCTCCTTTCTGGTGTTCCTCAAAATCCCCAGCCTGGATGTGAGGTCCCTCCTCCTTTCTGGTGTTCCTCAAAATTCCCAGTCTGGATGTGAGGTCTCTGCTCCTTTCTGGTGTTCCTCAAAATCCCCAGCCTGGATGTGAGGTCCCTCCTCCTTTCTGGTGTTCCTCAAAATCCCCAGTCTGGATGTGAGGTCCCTCCTCCTTTCTGATTTCCCATGAATTTTCCAGTCTGGATGAGAAGTCTTTGCACCTCTCTGGTGTCCCAGAAAATTCCCAGCCTGGAATTGAGGGCCTTGCTCCTGCTGTAATCACAGGAAAGAGGGAAAAGTGTGGCCCAAGGGGAGCTTTCCGTGCCCTCGGAGCTGCCCAGGGTGTGACTCTTGTCTCCTGTGCCGCAGATCATCATCGTGGAGTTTGGTGGGAAGCCCTTCAGCTGCTCCGGGCTCACCCTGAGCCAGTGGTTCTGGTGCATTTTCATTGGAGTGGGAGAGCTCCTGTGGGGCCAGGTAAGGGCCAGTCCCAAAATCCTGCCTGGTTTTCCTCCAGGGGAGCTTTTTAGGAAAAAGAGAAAAGGAAAAAAAAAGAGAAGGAAAAGGAGAAAAGGGAAAGGAGAAAAAAGAAGGGAAAGGAGAAAATAAAAAGGAGAAAAGGAAAAGGGAAGGGGCAGATATTTAGGAGGGGGCTGATGTCCTGCCCCACCCTGCTGCAGAGGGACACACCCAGAGGTGACAGTGACATCCCCCCGCTGGCTCCCGCCACCTCCCCGGGGCTGGTGGCACTGCCATGACCTCAGTCTAACTATCAGTGTTATATTACATAAAAAATTATACATGAGTACCTAAATTATAAATTATATAAAATATAATACATATAAAATATGTATAATAATATATATAATATATAATATATAATATATAATATATAATATATAATATATAATATATAATTATAATATTATATAATATATAAAATATAATACATATAAAATATGTATAATAATATATAATATATAATATACTATATATAATTATATTATTATAATATATATAAAATATAATACTTATAAAATATAATACAATATATATAAATAATTATATATATGATATAATATATAAGTAATAAATATATAATAATAAAAATAATAAATTAAGTAAAAAATAAAAAATAAACAACAAATAATAATAAAATATATAAAAATAATTTTTATATGATATAAATAATAAATATATAATAATAAAGATATAATAATAAAATAAATAATAAATAAATGAATAAATAAATAAATAATAGACAATAATAAAATATATATATAAATAATGATATATATATGATATAATGATATATATATAATATAAGTGACACACAACAGTAACACCTGCTGCCGTGTCCCTGAATGTCCCCAGCTGATCTCCACCGTCCCGACGAGCCACCTGAAGTTCCTGAAGGAGGCCGGGCACGGCATCACCAAGGAGGAGATCCCCGAGGAGGAGCTGCCCGAGGACGTGGACGAGATCGACCACGCGGAGATGGAGCTGCGGCGGGGGCAGATCCTGTGGTTCCGGGGGCTCAACAGGATCCAGACCCAGGTACTGGGGGGCGGCGGGGCCGGGGGGGCTCTGCCTTCTCTGTCTCCTGTCTCTCCCTCTCCAGGATGCCATCGCCCCCCAGGCCAGGCTTCTGCTGCCTGTGCCTTCCCAGGGAACCTGGAAAACCTGGATTTTGGGATGGCTGGGGGTGTCCAGCAGGACAGCAGTCCAGCAGGAGGCTGGAGGTGCTGCTGATGGTCAGCTCACAGCACGGGGGGCTGTGCGGGGTCCATGGAGCCCCCCAGGCTCTGCCGTGCCCTTGGTGGCTGCTGGGACGCTGTTCCCAGTGGGAATGTGCCCAGCAGGGACCTGCCAGACCCTCCCTGCTGTCTCTCCTTGTGCCACCCCTCTGTGCCAGCTCCACACCCGGAGCTCTCAGCCCTGCGGCACAGGAGGGGAGAAAAACCTCTCAACCTTGTTACATCAGTTGGTTTTCTCTGATGTTTTTCCCTGCTGTTTCCCTTTCTCCTCACCCCAAAAAGGTGGTTTTTTTTTTGCTCCCACCAAGCAGGGAGAGCTTTGTGCCCCTCACTTTCCTTGGAGGCCAGGGCTGGGCTGTCCCACGGAGGGAGGTCCTGGTGTCCTCGGGCACGAAGAGCTGCTGTGTCACCTTTGTTCCTCCTCCTTTCTGTCCCTGTGACAAACAGCCCGGGCACAGGGGCTGGGGCAGATTCACTTTCCTTCTCCTCGGTGAGCTGTCCCCTCCACGGTGTCACCTCGGTGGCTTCGAGGTGAAGCTCAGCCTCATGAGCACTGAGGAGCAGCCGGGCTTCTTGTGGGGGTAACCAGTGTTTCACTCAGGTGAAAAACGTGCTGGGAGCTTCCAGGATCTTCTGGAAGTGGTCCAGATGTGCTGGAAATCCGGGAGCTCTGAAGGGCCGCAGTGCCAGAGGTGCCCCTGAGGCTGAGCCTGGAGCTTCCCAGGTGTTTCCCAGTGGTGGAGCTGAGATGAGCTCTCGCCATGGGAGGAATGCTCCTGGGTGCTGGCACCTCCTGGCGCCTCTTCAGGGTCCAACCTGAGCACTGGGGGGGCTCCTGTCCCCACTTGGGGTGTCTGAAAAGGGCACAGGGCTCTTCCCCCCAGGCCAGGGGAAAAGAGAGACAGCAGAGCAGGGCAGGAGCGAAGCCGTGTGTGAAACACCTCCAGAGCTGGGGCTGGAGGAGGTGTCCAAAAAGCACCACAAAGCGCCCAGGAAGCCACAGTGGCCCCCAGATGTTGCTCAGTTCCTCAAGCCTTGGGACACATCCACAGGGCAGCCACCAGGATGCTGCATCCCCAGGCCTGGGAGAGGGGCTGGAACACCTCCTGCTGCCACGGGAGCTGTGGGGAACCCACGGAACAGCTCCCACAGGGCTGAGGCACCAGCAGCCCTTTCCCACCGGCTGCCCACTCGCACCTCTGCCCACCCTCTCTGCCTCTTTCTGCTCCTCCTGCAGATTTTCGGGATAACCCCGGGTGTTTCCTCTGCTGCTGCCTCCCACCACAGCCTTTTTCCCGGTGGGGGGATCAACCCCGCTGCTCTCGCTGCCGTGGGAAGGGCAGAGCCGGGCGTTCTCTCTCTGCTCCCCCCCCCAGCGCCACCAGCAAAACCCCCCGTGGGTTTCGGGGAGCCTGGGGTGGGCTGGGGGGGTGCTCTCTCCTCCTTCCTCCTCCTCTTCCTCGCCTCTCCATCCTCCTCCTTCCTTGCTGTGTGTGTGTCTGCCCTCCCTGCTCCCACCCACCCCTTTCCCTGTCCCTGTCCCTTTCCCTGTCCCTGTCCCTGTCCCTGGCCGGGCGTTGCTATCTCACTCTCTGGTTCTTTGCAGATGGACGTAGTTTACACATTCCAGACCGGCGCCTCCTCTTTGCAGGGAGCCCTCAGGAGACAGCCTTCCATCGTGAGCCAGCACCACGATGTAAAAAATGTTTCTAGCCCAACCCATGTAGCTCTTTCCTCCGTCAATTCCACTCCCACCACTTCTGCTGTTGCTGCTGCTGCTGCATCTCCTCCTGCGGGCAGTGAGTGATGGTCTATTACAATGCATGACTTCTAATAACCACAGAGAGCACCTGCACCCACCTAACCCCGCCTGTTCTCTCTCCCTCTCAGCCTTGACTCGCACACTCAGTTCCTAACCTGAAGGATGGGGCGGGAAAACCGTTCAAAACCCCAGTTTTTACGCTGTTAACAAAGTTATGAACCTTTCTGGTCCTTTCCCACCCCGTTCCTTGTTGTTTTCCTCCGGTTTTACCTCTTCTCCTCCTTTGCAGGGCTGGTGTTTGAGTCCACCCTCCTGAGGGCGGGCAAAAATTGGCAGTTCTTGCTCAAAAAACCCTGAGTTCACGAGCATTGCTGGGAGAAGGGCAAGGCTGAGCCCAAATCCTGCTGGTTCTTTCCACTGCCCAGCCCTGGGACAGCCCAGGGATGGACAGAGGCGTTGCTTGAAATCTCTTTTGGAGGCAGAGTGGCCACTGGGACTGTCCCCAGGGCTGGCTGAGCCACGGGGAGGAGGGACAGGCAGGATTTGCTCCTGCCGTGGGTGCTGCCTGTGGAAAACCCTGCCTGTGGCTCAGCTGGTGACACCTCGGGGCTGCTGTCCCCCTCTCTGTCCCCACCTGGGGACTTGCATGGCCTGGGGACAGAGCTGAGCTATCCCTGTGCTGCCCTGGGGACATCCCTGGGCTCTGTGGGGACATCCCCGGGCTCTGTGGGGACATTCCTGGGGCTCTGCTGGTGCCCAGGGCAGCCAGAGGATCCTCGGTGCCCACCTTGCTCTGCACACTCTGGATCTTGGGGTGTGCAGACACCGCTCTGCATGGAGGCAGGCATGGAAAACAATTCCTGCTGGATCCCTGTGGGAATGCTGGGTGCTGGATCTGGGTTTCCAGACCCCAAAAAAAGCCCTCTCTGTGTGTGTTCATCATGGGCTGCTCTGCACATGCCGGGATCCCGGGGTGTGCAGACACACAACTGTGCATGGGAACGGGCATGGAAAACAATTCCTGCTGGGTATCAACGGGAATGCTGGATCCTGGCTCTCCAGACCCCCCAAAAACGGCCCTGTCTGATGTCAAACCCCTCTGTGTGTTGGTTGTTGGGGCTGGTGAGCACGTGGATTCTGTCTGCAGGCTGGGAGCAGGGAATGTGTCTCTGCTGGATAATTGGCTTTTTTATTGCACAGTCACTTATCCCTGTTCTCTGATTAGAGAAATACCCTCGGTGACTTTCTGGAGAGCTTTCAGGCTCCGCTGTTTATGCACTGTGGGGGAGGAGAGAGAATTTGGGATAATTTTGTTTTCTCTCTGTTTAGCTGACTCTGAGGCTGGCAGCTGATTGAGTTTAACCCCAGCGATTCTGGAGCAGCACAGCTGCCTCCTGCTCCCGCCTGCATCTGGGAAAACCTCCAGGATTTTCTAATGGAATCAAATCTGCTTAGAGCAGCCCAGAGCAGAGGGTTTGGTGGGGGGGATGAGACCAAAATGCAGCTTTTTTGCAGTCTGTGGATCCATATTTTTCCCCATTTTGCAGCGAGGGGTTAGAAAACTCGGATAGAGTCGTGCAAAACTTCTCCAGGAGCTAACCCAGGTCTCCAAATCTTCCCGCTGTTTTCTTGCCTGGATTTCTCTCGTTTCCCTCTGCTGCTTCCCTCTCTCCCAAAGCTCCTCTTCCCTCCACGCAGATCCGTGGTGCCCCCCCTCCCGTGGATGAGTTTTTCCAGGGCTGGATTTGCTGTGTCCCTCCTGGAATTGCTGGAGAGCTCTCGGGAAGGATGTTCAGGTTCTGCAGAGCCGAGCTGCTCCCACTGGGAATTCTGCCCTGGACTGATGGAGCTGGGCAGAGCCAGGGGATGTAATTCCCGTGGGGCACGTGGAGGTTTCACGGGAATGAATTCCAAGCCTGGAGGTTGCGTTTGAAGTTTCCAGGTGGAGAGGAGGCGGGAGCCGGCCGTGGGAGGGAGGGAGGGGCGGCTCCAGCCTGGAATTCAGCTTTGTTGGCACTGCCTGGCTCATTCAGAACACATTTCCTCACTGTTCCCTTCCCTTGACGAGGGAACAGCTGAATTCCTCTCGCAGCAGGCAATGGAGGAAGGAGGAAAATCTGAGGGAAGCTGCAGCAGGAGCTCCTTGAGGGGGCTGAGCAGGAGACTGAGCACAAATTCCCTGGAATTGCTCCAGGGAGCTTTCCCTGCTGCTCCCAGCAGTGCTGGACAAATCTCCAGTGCTCTGGAGGTGATTCCTTGGGAGAGGAGATCTGGTCCCACATGAGCTGTTAAATCTGAGTTTGTAGGTGCCACCACCTCGTGGCCCTGGCAGTCCCTGGGCTCTCCTTGGCCATCCCCTCGTGGCCCTGGCAGTCCCTGGGCTCTCCTTGGTTTGCTTGGATTTGTTGTCCTTGGCTCAGCTGGTTTTTTTGGGGGTCAGGACTTGCTGTTCTCGAGTCGTTGCTGATGTGACAGATCCTCGGTGGCCTCGGTGGTGTCCTGTGCATTCACCTGAATTGATCCCAGGGTTACCAGTGCACAAATCCAGCTCTGAATTGCTTCCCAGCTCCCTCCAATTCCTGTTTTTGAAGGCCAGCGGTGCTCCAGCACTGGGGATACCCAGCCCATGCCATCCCCTGTGCTCCAGCTCGGAGCTCCCTGTGCTCCTGGGGCTGCTTCCAGCTGGGATGAGCCGATCCCATGCCGGGAAATGCTTCCTGATCCTGAGCCAGGTGCAAAACGCACGTGGAAAGGTGTCCTTGGTGAGAGGGGGCAGGGAGAACTTCCAGGGTTCCAGGCACAAGGAAGGAATTCCCTGCTCTGGTTTTGTGGGATCAGAGATCCTCAGGAGGTTTTGGGCTGTGCTGGGGGGGGTGAATTCCCAGCTGGAGGAGTGCCACACACAGGGACAGTGTCAATAAAGGGAATTTAAATTAAAGGACAGTTTAAATAAATGGAGTTTAAACAAAGGGACAGTTTAGCCCAGCCCATCTCAGCAGGGTTTGGGGTGAGGTCTCTGCTCCCCCAGCACACCTGCAGCCCACAGAGGTGGCAGAACACCCACAGCTCCTCATTTCCCTCATCACCAAGGGGATTTTGGGATCCTTCCCCCTCCAGCTCCCTCAGCAGGGAGGATTCCCACAGGGAAGCTGCTCCCCTGACGTTTTTGTGGGATCTGGGGATCTCCTCCCTTTTGGGGCGCAGTTTGAGCCATGGGGACATCCTGGGATATGGCAGGGGATGTTCCTCAGGGGTGGGGAGCACTGGAGGCAGCTGAGGAAGAGCAGAGCTCCTTCCACAGGGCAGGAGATGGAGCACAACGACTGAAATTGAGCCTTTCCTGGTGCTTCCAGCACTGCTGGAAGATCTTCAGGGCTCTGGAGGTGATTCCATGGGAGAGCAGATCTGTCCCTCATGAGCTCTTCTGAGGCTTCTGTGGAGCTTCCCTAAAATCCCTGCTGGGATTGTCACCCACCTGATCCAAAATCCGTGAGCTGGAAGGGTTTGAGGCTGGAATTGCAGAGGATCAGGAGGGAGCAGGGAATCCACTGCCAGGCGTGTTCCCAGAGCTCTCCCTTCCAGTGCAGCCATTCCCTGCTGCTCCAAACCAGGCTCTGGATCTCCTGCTTGAGCCTGGATTTTGGTGGAGCTGCCCCAGGGGCCTCCCAGGATTGTGTGAGTGGCTGGAATTCCTTTAGAATATCCAACAGAATGTGAATTGGCTCCCAGCTCCATCAAATTCCCATTTTCCTGGGCCAGTGGAGCTGCCTTTGGAAACCACTGGGTCTCCTGCAGGTGCAGGGAAGGACCCAGAGCTCCAGCAGTGTGGGGAAACCCACAGAGACCTGGATCCAGTTCCCTCCTCATGGCACTCTTGTGCTTCCCACGGGCTCCCAAAAAGCTGGAGACGCCTTTGGGCAGCCCCATTCCTTTCCAGAGGTGTAGGACCGACCCCACCCAACCCCACTGACGGCTCCCACGGTAGAGTTTGCCCCGCTGTTTGCCTAACCCACCTCTTTTTGGAGCCGTAGTTGCCCCCACCTCGTTGTCCTCGTGTCTGTCCACCCCGAGGCGCGCACACACACACACCGACTTAACGAGCGACTAATTAACGCATTTTTGGCTTCCATCCATCCAGACCCGTGATGTTGGGGTGGTGGTTTTGAGTCGTCCCGTGTCTTTTCTTGCAGCTTCTGAGGCCGCCCCGTAGCCGGTGGGTTCCCACCACCCCCGTAGTGCCTGACTCTGCCCCCAGTTCACCGTAGATGTCTCATTTTTTGACCGAGCTGTCTGTTCAGTGGTGGTTTTGTTGCTGTGGTCGTGCTGTATTTTTGTTCGATGGTTGTCTCTCATCAGTTATTTTCACTTTCTCCCTCGAGCTCTGCCCTCTGGCAGCCCCACTGACCCCTGTTTTTTCCTCCCCACGCCGCCCAGATCAAAGTGGTGAATGCGTTCCGTAGCTCCCTGTACGAAGGCCTCGAGAAACCCGAATCCAGAAGCTCCATCCATAACTTCATGACTCACCCAGAGTTCATCCTGGAGGAAGACGAGCCTCGGACACCATTCCTTGACGGCACCGAAGACGAGCCCGAGCCTGACGGACTCCAAAAGCGAGGTGGGGGCAGCCCGGTGGGGTCGACGGCCCTGAACAGAAACAACAACGCTGTGGACAGCGAGTTCAGCTTCCCAGAGCCCGGGAGCCCCTTCCACAGCCTGGAGACATCCGTTTGACCTTAGAACTTGGAATTCCTCCTCCTCCTCCTCCTCCTCCTCCTCCTCATCCTCGTCCACCTCGGCCCTGTGTGATCCCGGCAGCAGTAACTGGTCACACGCTGCGGTCACTCCGTGTCAAACTGCTCATGCCTGTATCATCATCTGGGTTGGTTTATTTTTTTGGGGGTGGGGGAAATGATCTGTTTTTTTCTCTTTTTTGTTTTATTTTTGTTATTTTCTTTTTTTTTTTACCAGTCTTTAGCAGTGGGAACCAGAGTACCACCACGCTGGGTGTTGGGAGAGAGGCTAAGCCAAACAAAAAAAACCAAAAAAAACACAGAATTGTGCATCTCCATCCCTGATTTTTTGTGGTACTCACCCAGGGGAAGCTGCCAGCTTCTTTCCTCTTCAAGGGTTGGGCTCCAGGCACCTGGAGCCAGGGGGTTTTCACTTTGGATAAATGCATGTTCCAAGGAAATTCAAATTGTTGTAGTCTTACACGCCCTCAGCCCGAAGGCTGGGGGTGCACTTGTGACTTGATTTTATTTTTTATTATTTTGGTGGGGTTTGTTGGTTGTTTTTTTTTCTCCACTCATGGTTTTTAGAGGTTTTCTCTTCTAATGTTGGGGTTTGCTCTTTGCTTGTGGGGTTTGCCCCCTTACCCAGTGGGAAGTGGGATGGGGCAGTCACCGCTCCAGTGCGAAAATTAAGGAATAAACTAAAAAATCCTAGCCAGAGGAAGGTGTTTACTCCAAGGTTGAGAGATCCAGGGATGCCCACCAGTCTTCCACCTTTGAAAAATGGCACCTGGGTTTTTTTCCAGCTCCCCCTCTGTGTGTGCCCACACGTTTTTCTCTCTCTGTTTCCAAACTGGGAGATGAGAAATGAAGGTGGCTTGGCTCTAACCTTGCTGGAGGGGAGAGATTCAGATTTTCCTGCAAATGTGGAGGTGAAACTGCCAGGGAAAAGGTGGAGAGACCCCCCCAGTTGTGAGGGATGCAGTTCCTTCCTGAGGAATTTTAGGAGAGCTAAAATTCTCTCTGCTGCTCCTGGTCAGGGGGGAAACTCTTGGTGAGAGGGTTTTTGCAGCTCCCAGCTCCTGCCCTCCAGAGCAGAGGGATTTTTGCCCTTTTTTCTGTGCTGTCGGGGTCCAGCACCCCTCAGCCTCGCAGTGCCGGCTCCAGGGAAGCGCTGAGGGATCCAGGAGATGCCCAAAAGCCGAGGGAGGCTGAGTGGAGAACACTGAGGGCACAGCAGGTCCTGAATCCTGTGAGGGATCAATCCGGCTGATGATCCAGTGGAAGGCAGGGAGGCCCAAGGATGATCCCTGATTTTCCTGGAGGTTTGGCTTGGATGGCTGCAGCTCTTCCAGAGAAGGCGCTGCTGGAGGCTCGGCCTCATTTCGCTGCTTTATTTGGAGGCCATCTCCTCCCTTCCAGCCTCGCCTCCACCCCTGGGAACAATCCTGGGAGAATCCCTTTCCTTGGAGCTGGATTGTCCCTCTGGTGATCCCTGGAGCAGGCGGCGGGGTGGGGGCTTCTCCTTGTTGTGACCCCTGCCCTCCTCCATCCCCTCTGGCTCGCTTGGGGATGCGCTGGAAGCGCCTGTGCGAGGTCATTCCCATCCCTGGGAGTGCAGAGGATGTTTGTTTTCTTTGGGAAAGGCTGGCTCTGGCTGGGTTCTCCTCCCCTTTCCCGTCAGGAACGCACAGCGGAATCTCCCGTGCCTTGTCCGAGCACTGCCTGCAGCACCTCCTGCCACGCCAGGGCCCAGATCTTTGCCGAGATTTAAGTGTTCCTTAAACCACACCGCAAACCAAGTGTCTTGGCTTCGCCCCCCCGGCACCGCCTCGCCCTCCCCGTGGCGAAGGAAAGGTCCTTAAATCCCAAAAATCCCAAATATCCCCAGTGTCCCACCCTGGTGCTGGCGAGCTGGGCTTTGTTCACTGCCAACAGCGAGAAGGAATTGCCACCACTGCCCGTCCCCAGTGCAAATTCAGTGTCCACCCCATGCCCAGCTCCTCCTTCCCTCCCTCCCCCAAAAAAATAACCCAGGGGAGCGAGGGGATCTTGGGTTAAACACCAGGAAATACAAAACAAAACAAAAAAACCCAAATAAGGGGTGGTTGTGGGGTTTTGGTTCTGTGCTAAAGGTGACGTTGCTTAAAAAAAAAAAACAACAAAAAAAAAAAATCTCATTTTTTTCTATTTTAAATACATGCAAAAAAAACCAAAAAAAAAAATATATATATGGTGTTCTTACAAGCTTACATAAATATTTATTAAATACTTTTTGGGGAGGGATGCACCGATTTATTTTTTTTTTTTTTCTTTTGATATTTTTTTAATACCTCAGACCTGTTGAAAGAAATAAATAAATAAAAAAAAAAAAAATAATAAAAAAGAAAGACTCAAACCAACAACAACTTCAAGCCAACTTTGGAGGCTCTCAAAGTCACTCCCAGAAATCTGTGACTGGCAGGGTTTGCCACAAAGGGTCTGGTCGTTCCTTTAGTTTGCTCTATTTTTGTCGTTCTAGTTTCCATTTTAGGAGTGGGGGGAGGGAGAAATAATGCTATATAAATATTATGCAAAAAAAAAAAAAAAAAAGAAGAAAAAAAAAAGAAAAAGAAAAAAATTCTAGTTTTCTTTAGCTCAGAAACTGATATTTTTACGTCAGCCATATGTATTTTGTTTAAAGAAAAAAAGAAAATAAAGAAATCTCCAGTCCCGCCACTGTGTGAGGGCAGTTGCAAGGGACACTTTAATTAATTCCGTGGATTAATTAATTCAGCCATCGGATGCCAGTCAGCTTCCTTTTCTCTGAGCAGCCATCTTTCTACTAGATGTGAGTTGGATGACACAAATGGGGTTTTTTTATATAAATATCTATAAATTTTGTTGGTGTATGGCTGGTTGCTTCAAGTATAAATGTTTCTTGTGCAAATTTCCTGTAAAGTTACTCTTTTATTTTTATTTTTTTTGGGTTAAGTTTCAGTGATATCCTGGCAGCAGCTGACTCTTGGCTTAAGTTATTGAGGACATTACACAAAAAACAAAAAATGGAAAAAAAAAAAAGAGAGATTTGGGGGAGATTGGTGCTCCAAAAAAAACAAAAAGGCATGGTCAGCAGCGGCACGGACTTTTGGGGACTCTCTGCAACATGCCTTGACTAGGGGGAGATATAAATATATATATAAATATATATTATTATGAATATTTCTGGGTTTTTTTTTTTTTTTCCTGCTTTGTTTGAACTGCCACGAGTGCGTGCACGGAGCAGGGGAGGGACAAAGCGCCATGCCCGCCAGGAAGCAAAGCCACCCCCCCTCCCCTCCTCGTTGTGATCCATGTTCAACTTACCTTGGAATGCTTTGTTATTAAAACACTCTGAACATCCTTCTGCATCCGGTTCTTCATCCCAGCAGGGCCCCTCAGTGGATTTTCCGTGGATTTTCTGTGGAATTGGCGGATTGGTACCAAAGACATCCCTGGTTTGCTGGCCAGGCAGCTCTCGAGGCGTTTTCTCCTGCTGAGGTTTCTATGATTTGCACAGGGTGTGGGGAGGGAGGTTAATTTCAGGTTTTATTTCCTTTTTTTCCCCCCCAAAAGGTTTTTCCGTGCAATAAAGCTTCCGAGTGAAATTTCCCCACCGATCTCAAGAAGGAAATAAACTAAACCACATTTTAGCATGGGCGGCCTTCGCGGCTTTTCCCACCCGCCGGGCCTGGAGGGCTCAGCCCCTCTCTGAGGGTGACCTGAGGGGAAGGCTGGTAAAAAAAAAACCCATCCTAAATTCAGGGGGGCATCCCCGAGGTGCCAGCACAGCTCCTGTCACCCTCTGGGACCGCAGACCCCAAATCCCTGCAGGGTTTTTGTCCCTCTGTGGGGACACCTGGACCTGCATCGCTTCTTCTCCATCCCCAAGCCCTTGTGGAGCCCCCAAAACGCTCCTCTGCACCCCCAGATTTCCCCTTGGGGCACAGGGATGTGGAGGGAGCTTTTTCCTGCTCCTTTTCCACCCAAACTGGGGGATTTTGGCACCTCTTCCTCTCCAGCATTCCCCCTTCATCCCCAACTCTGCTCTGTCCCCCTCCCCAGATCCCTCAATTTTCATCCAGCAAAGCCCATGGCTAAAACTGCCTTTAGTTTCTTTCCTCCCCTTCAATAAATATATATATATATACAGTCTGAACTCAACATTTATGTGTGTGTATATATATTTATCCAATGCTCTCACAAAACAAAAAAACTTTCTTTTGAAGAGGGCACGTGGAGCTGAGTTTTTCTTTTTTTTTTTTTTTTCCAGTAACTCAGTATAATAAGCACTGGTATTTTTATATAAAAAAACGGGAGGAAAAAGAAAAAAAAACAACAAAATACAAAACAAAAGACTGAATATTATGTGGTATGCATGACATTAAAAAACAAAACAATGGTGGTTTCAAAGCAATATGTACCCTGGTGTGTTTGCCATATCCTAGAGTCCAGCTTAAAGTGCACCTGATCTGTATTGCATTTTGATATTAATCTCTATGTACAATGTTTTGCATGTAATTTATATGGATCTTGGGAGAAAAAAAAAAACCAAAATAATCTGAATGAATTGTCTGTTGGCTTCTTCCGAGAAAACAGACTCCAAGCAGAGATAATGATCCAAAGTGGAAGCAGCAGAGTGGTTGAGGGGTGGGAAAAAGTGGTGCAGTTAAAAAAAAAAATGGAGAAGGAGAAGGGGAACGGTTTGGAATCAATAAAGCTTTGGCTGTTGAGCAGAAACAATGCGAGTGCTCCAGAGAATAAAATGTGCCCACGTGTAACCGTGCCGTGCTCCGTGTGTCCGGCAGCTCGGGGAGTCTGTCCCAAACCATCCCCGAGGATCGGCTCCATCCCCGTGGGGTGGAAAGAGGGATGGGGATCCAACCCCAGCTCACCTCAGCGTGGGGTTTTTCTGTCGTTTGGTCGCTTCTTCTTCCACCACCTCCAAGTAAAATCCCCCAAATGCCACCAAAAAGGTGCTGCTGGGTCCTGAGGGGCCGCGCTGGGTCCGGGATTCTCCTTTCCCCATTCCCAGCTGGCCTTGGTGGAGTTGGGATTTCCTTCCAAACCCAGAGTCCTTTCCCTACAAAGAGGAATTTTTTTTTTGTCCAGAAAAGAAGAGAAATGGGAAATAAAAGCAACCAGCCCCTTAAATTCTCTCATTCCCAAGCATTGATTGCACTGGAGCTGTTTTTTTATGGAGAAGCAGCATCTTCTCCAAGTCTTCAATACCCCAGGGCTATGATGAGGAAATCCCAGTGGGCTGAAAGAAAATTTAAACCCAAACATCTCCAAATTGAACCTTGGAGGTGATTCTGAGGGACAGGAACTGGGTGTAAAAGCTTTGTTGTTCAATGTCACCTTTCTTCTCTTCCCTGCTTTCCCAGGGAGGCGTCCATGGCCACAGCTCTTAAATAAACATAACAGCCACAATGCTTTTTTTTCTTTTCCTTTTTTTTATCTTTTTGGTAACCATAATCCGGGCTCCATACAAAGGAAAAAAAAATCCTAAAAAAGGCCTGGGAACTCAAAATACCTTCCAGTTTGGAATTCTCATCCCTGAAGCGGTGTGAGGGAGAGGACAGCACAGCCGGGGCTGAGGGCAGGGGGGCTCTGGCAAGGACTGGGGACAATTCTCGGGACATCGGGAGGAATTTAATCATGGAAAGGGTGGCCAGGCTTTGGAAGAGGCTGCCCGGGGAGGTTTGGAGTCCTCCTCCATCCCTGCAGGTGACAAGGAAAGACTGGCCGTGGCACTGAGGGCTTTGGAGGACCGAGAAACAACTTGATCCTGCAGGGATTTCCCAACCTCAATTCTGAGGGCGCAGTGTAGGGTGAAGAACCGCGATCCTGTTCGTTTCACAAAGAAAAGCTTTGCCCCCATTTTTGATGCTTTTAGAAAGATTTTCGAAGCGCGGGGAAGCGAAAGCACAGCAAAACCCGCCCCCGCTCCGCCTCACGGCTCCGCCCGCCCTCTCCGTCGGGCGGATGAAGCCATTTCCGGCCGCCATCTTGGCAGAGGGCGCGTTGAGGCTGCGCGCGCGCCGGGCGCCATCTTTGAGCCGGGCACTGGGGACACGGCGGCGGCGGCGGCCCCGGCGGAGCTCGGCGACAGCGACACGGCGGCCCCCGGGGGCTCGGTAAAACTCCCCGATCGACCGTAAATAGAGCGCTTCGGAGCCCCGCGGCGGCTGGTGGGAGATGGGGGGACGCGGAATGGCGGCGGCGGTGGTGGTGGTGGTGGGGGGTGCTGGCCCAGCTCCGGCCCCGGCCCCTCCACAGGCCGCGCGTCCCCCGAGCTGTCCCCACAGCGTCGTGGGTGAGGTGGGATGAGGTGGAATTAGTGGGATTAGGAAGGAATAAAGCCGGGATAAGGTGGGTTTCCTGCCCCCGGGGGCTTTGGGGAGGGCTGCGTGCCCGGGGTAGGCCCGAGGCCTTTCCTTTCCACCCCCCCCCCCCCTCTTAAATTTGCGCTCCCAGTGCAGGTGCTTTATAAATCTCCTCAATTTCAGGTAAAACCTCGTTCCTTCCTGTTGTAGCAACGCGTCTAAAGGGCATTTCTGATGTAGTCACCTAATTACTCCTCATTCCCTAAAGGAACTTCAGGAGCTGAGTAACTCTGGATGCAGCCGGGCTGAATTCCTCCCGTAGGTTGTTAAAACAACGCAATTCGGTGAATTTTTAGGGGGCTTCTCTTGTTTTAAAGGTTGGAGCTGAGAGGTTTCTGCTTTCTGACGTCGAATTTTGTTATGGAAACGCCAAAAGGAGTTGGTTTTTGTTGTTGTTGCAGGGATCAGAGCCTCCAGGTTATTCCCAGAATTGCACTCAGGGTCACACTTGCTATGGAAAACCCGGCTTTATTTGGCTGTAAAAAAAAAAAATAAATAAGAGGAGATTTCTTGGGGAATAAAGGATTTTGGGGTTGAATTTGGGCACACCTGAAGCAGAGCAGGTGAGCTGGAGGTGTTGCTGGATGTGTCCAGGAGTTTTCCAGGTAAAACTTCCTGGTGTTGTCACTTCCTGGCTCCAACGACACTTTTCCAAGGTGAAATCCAGGGGAAATCGAGTCTTTCTTAGGATTTAATGATTTAATAAAATATTCCCGTGAGGGGGAGGAATTGTCACAGGAAATTGCTGCCAGACCTTGGGGTTGAGCTCAGAAATACAGGGGAGGAAAATAAGTTTATTTTCTTTAATTATTCCTGTTTTATTCAAGAGTGGATGGAGCATCAGGTTTGGGATTGATTCCTGAGGAGGGAAAGCTGGAGGACAGTGAAAAAAATGGCTAAAAAGGGAGTTAAAATATGGAATTCCTGGTGCTTTTCCTTCTTTGTCACCTGATAAACAGGAGGTGAATCATCAAATGGCCTTGTCAGGAATTCAAGGCACAAATGAAGCAGCAGGAGAGACTTTTCCAGGGAAATTTGGGGGCTTTAAATCCAAGAATTCCTCGCAGGGAGGTGCAGGAAAACTTATATCGGGTGTTTTTATTTATTTTCCTGTTAAAATTAAAAAGTTTGTGTTGTTTTGGCCCAGTTTTTGCTGACCCTCAGCTGCTGCATTTTTGATTTATTTGATTTTTTTACAAATGATTGGTTTAAAGATATTTTACTACAAAAATTTTAATGGAATTCTGGGCAAAAAAGAGTTTAAAATTCTCTTAAATTGATACAAGACCTGCTGAGTGCACCAGAGTTACTCATTTTTATTCAGATTTTTTTTTTTTTTAATTTTTTTTTTTGATTGCCACCTTGACACCAGTTTAAAATTAGAGAGAAAGAAACCATTTTTTAATGAACCTTTTAATAATTAAGTTACCTTAATGGAGTTTAGAACTTTGAGGGGTTTTGGAGGTGGGGGGGCTTTGGTTGATTTTTTTCTGTTGTTGTTTATTTTCAAGGTTTTATTCCCACTCTTTAAACAAGATTCACCCTCTGAACTGGAATATGGAAAAATATGGAAGGCAAACTGCTGATTTAGTTTAAAAAGGAATTAAATCTGAAGGGATTTTCTTTCCCCCCAGGGTGGTGGATGTAGGAATGTTGCATTTTTAGGTGTATCTGACTGCCTGAGGAAAGGAAATTTCACCTTCCAGCCTGGGGATTCCTCCTGATTTGGGTTGGAATTCCTGCTCCCAGCCAGGAATGACCCCTAATTCCCGAGGATTTCAGTGTTGGCTTGAGCAAACCGAAGAATTTGGGCTTGAAATTGAATTTTAACTCCCAAGAGCGTTGGGGAAAACACCTGGAAAAATGTTGAACTTCCACAAGAACGAGCTCCAGGAGTTTTTAGGAATAGATTCCCGGGAATCTCCATGACCCAAAATCTGATTTTGAAGGTCCAAAAGTGAATTTAACCCCGTGGAAATGGAAGAAGGGGAGGGAACCCTGCACTTAATTCCTGTTTTGTTCCCTTTGTCAAGCAGTCAAAAAAAAGAAAACAAACAGCAAACCCAATCACTAACATGAGAATCCAACTTTTCCGCTCTTCATTTTAGATTTGGGAAAATTTCCTGGCCAAAAAAAAAAAACCAAATCCTGGGAAAGTTCACTATAGTGTTTGTGTGAGTAAAAGGTTCCGACCATTTCTTCTTAAGCTGTAAAGAACAATTTCATTCGGTTTTGTCCTCCCCAAAGAGTCAGAAACCCTTTGCACAGGAATGTCAGAGGGGTAAAATTGACTTTTATTTGGATTTTAGCTGGTTTGGTTGCAGGTTGTATTGAAAAAGAACCCTAAAAATCTGATTTTTATGAGAATATCCAAAAGAAAAGTGGGATTCGCATGAAAAATAATATTGAATTAAATCAATTTTTGGTGTCACCAAAAACCCCAATCAGCTGCTGAATTGGATCCGAGGCAAGATAATGATGGATAAATGGATTAGGGACCAGCACAAATGGAAAAATTGTAATATTTGATGGAAAAACCGAGTAATTCCTGACCCAAATTCCCAATCCGTGCAGCCACGCCGCTCCCAAGGCAACCCCTGCTTCCCAAAGCTTTGCTGCTCCTGCTTTTCCTTGGACCAGGGATCGAGGGATGGATGGATGGGGATGGATGTGTTTGTCCCCTGGGCTGTCACCGTGTCCCCAAATCCCCTCTCACCGCCTTCACCTCATCCAAAATTCCAGAAATAATCTCATTTTCCCCCAGTGAGAGACTGACCTGCACTTCCATGTGGGAAATGGGGCAAAATTCCTGATTTTTTTATTTTTTTTTTTTTTGTCGGTTTTCTCCTTGTTTTGCTGTCCCTCCCTCTTTTGGGGTGTGTATAAACACGATGTTGGGTTTATACACACAAATTTGGGGTGGGGGAGGTTTTGCTGTACAGGTCATAAAGACGGGGGAAGGTTTTTGTGTTTTCTTAATAGGTGAAGAAATCTCAGAAGACCTGAAATTGCAACTTACTGAATTTAAATAATTTAAAAAAAAAAATAATTAAAAAAAAAAAATTAGAAATTTCCCCAGCTGTGGAAGATGGAGCCTCATTTTTGCAGCCACTTTGAATCCCGAGTTCATCTTTAAAACAAAAAAAAAAAAGGCGCTGGGGCATTTTTTTAAATTTTTTTGTTGTTTTTTTTATGGTTCTTTTTGGTTTTGTTTTTTTAATTTTTTTTTTTGGAAGAGCTAAAATATCCCTGGCTGTCTCCAGCGTGCCACTTTTGCCATGGACTCAATTCCTCCATTAGTTGTCAGATTGTTCTGAGAGCGCCTCAGAGTTTGGAATTGTTGGCTGAGAGGTTCCCTTGGAATTGTCAGGAGGAAAAAACAAAAAACACACAAAAAAAAAAAAGGAAAAAATTCTTTCTGCCCCTTTGTTATTCATTGACGGATCCCTTCGGCCTACAGGAGAGGGGAACCGCATGGCTGGGAAGATCAAAGCCTGTGCTCAGCCTGGCCAGGTGGGTGAGCTCCAAAATCCTCTGGGATGGGGGAAAAAAATCTGGGAATGCGGAGCTGGGATAGCGCCAGAATGCTCAATGTGATGAATCCAAATATTCCCAATTAACAGTGGAAATACTTTGGAAATATTCCAATGTATTGGAAATATTTTGGTAATATTCCAGTATTTTGGAAATATTCTGATATATTGCAAATATTCTGATATATTGGAAACATTTAAATAAAATCTTCTTTCAGCATCCAGTGTTAAGGTTTGATGTTGAGATATTGTAGAGGTGTGGTGTTGTTGTGTGATGATGTAATCATTATTCATATCTAATTATTAAAGTTGAATTCACCTTCAATAAGAAATAAGATATACTAATAATGTGGAATAATATATGTTCCATGTTTATATATTACATATGTGCTATTATAATAATATATATTATTGTATTGTATTCCATTATATTTATTATAATATACTTATTGTATTTATTATGTTTATTACATTGCACTACATTAAGTGCCTCTCTTTTGGGTCACACCTTAATTTTTCTCTACTTAAGACCCAGAACTGTTATTAAGGTCCCAAATTAGAATTTATGGTGACAAGATTCCTGCAGTTTTGGACAAATCTGCCTAAAAATTTGTCTGCATTTCCCCAACAACTCTCTTTTAAAATTGGAATTTTATACAAATTCAGCTTCATTTTTGTGCCCAGCTGATTTCAAGTCATTCCCCCCTCCAGAGAGAAATCAATTAACAGGAAGCCGCTCCAGAAATGACCATTTTTGTTGGGGATCCCTTTCTCTAGGGTTACTTTTAAAAAGAAGCTGTCACTGCTAAGCCAGGAGAAGCCTTTGGAGCGAAGCCAATTCTTGCCCAGGCTGGAGGAGAGCCCTGGCAGGGAGCAAACCCGGAGCTTTCCCAAGGATTCCTGCAGCATGTCCAACCAGGGAGACGACTGCTACTTCTACTTCTACTCCACCTGCAACAAGGTGAGCTCTGCCATTCCTTCATTCCCTTCGGAATTCCCAAGCCAAGAGCAGGGAGAGTGAGGAGACAAATTCCTCTTCACTCATTAATTGTGCAGCTCCCAGTTCTGAAAACTGGACTCTTTTAACCTGTGTGCTTTTCCCATTCCGATTTTTAACCTGTGTGCTTTTCCCATTCCGATTTTTAACCTCTGCTTTTCCCATCCCATTTTTTTGTTATTTTCCCATTCCAATTTTTAACCCCTCTGTTTTCCCATCCCATTATTTTTTTAACCTGTTTATTCTCCTTTCCAAACCTGTTTATATTTTGAAGCTGAATGTTTTTTCGTTTTTTTCCCTGTTTTTTGCTGATTTCCTGGGAATTTCAGGGAGATTCCTGTGCCTTCCGCCACTGCGAGGCCGCCCTGGGCAGCGAGACCGTGTGCACCCTGTGGCAGGAGGGACGGTGCTTCAGGAATGTCTGCAGGTTCAGGCACATGGAAATCGATGTGAGTGCTCCCTAAAAATCCTCCCAAATCCCAAAAAATCCCTGGCAGAGCTTCCCAGGGATGTAGGGGGGGATAAATGGCCTTTTCCAGCAGGGATTTTGAGAATTGGACAGGAAAAAATGAAATTCTTAAGTTGTTTCACAGGAGGAAGTGTTTGTATTAAATGCTGTTATTCCCAACGTTTTTGCCAGAGCACCCACTTGGATCCCACTCCTTAAAAGTGGTAGGAAACAGATTCCTGAGAGCTGGAATTTCTCTGGATTTCTGCCCCAAACTTCAAACCTGAGCTCTTGAAATTGTACAGGGTGGGGAGGAAAAACAAAAGATGAGAAAGAGCTAAAGCTCTGAAAGACAAAGTCAGGTGAATTTCACCAGCAATTGAAAGCTGAAAATTGAAATTTTTCCCTGTGAATAATCCCATTGTTTTGAATTCTGTATTCATTTAACTCAGTGCCCTGTCTTTTCCAGCTGAATGATAGGAAATAAATCCAGATAAATTCCATTTCCCCAGCCTCCCAAACCTTGTCTCTAAACCTTGAAATATTTTTAACTGCCCCTCGCCATGAACTTCGCCCTGTTGACAAACTGAGTCAGTTTGCAGATCCAGGGGGGAATTCTGAGCTTGGATTTGTGTTTTTTCCATCAGAAAAAGCGGAGTGAGATCGCCTGTTACTGGGAGAACCAACCTGGAGGCTGCCAGAAGCACAACTGCGCTTTCCACCACACCAAGGGGCGCTACGTGGACGGGCTCTTCCTTCCCCCCAGCAAAAGTGAGTTTTCCACCTCCTTTTTCCTCAAAATATCCAAGAATTCATGGTGAATCTTCCATAAAATTGAATGTGGAGGCTCAAGGATTTATTTTATGGCTGAAGGGCAGTTTGTAGTCAGGGGAATGGAGTGAAGTTCTGATTTTTGGAATTTTTTTCTTGCTCTCTCTTTGGTGATTTTTATTTTCAAGGTTCCTTTTCCCTTCTCCTTTAATCCCTTTATGGGAGGGGAATAAAGAACTGAACCCAGATGTGTTCTTTTATCAAATTTTCAGCTTCAGGGTCAAAGTTTGGAATATTTTTCCTTTTCCAGCCACTCTTCCAAGCCCCCCTGAGGCTGCAGAGGACGAGGTGAAAATGGTGCAGCTGCAGCAGAACAAACTCTCGGTCCAGTCCAACCCCTCCCCACAGCTCAGGGGGGTGATGAAGGTGGAAAACTCAGAGAATGTCCCCAGCCCCACCCATCCCCCAGTGGTCATCAACGCTGCAGATGATGATGAAGACGATGATGGTGAGAAATCTTGAATTTATTTCAGTTATTTCCACTTTAAATCAAGAACCAAATCACAAAATTGGTGAATTCAGCAGCGGTTTCAGCCTCAGAAAAGAGGCATAAATATTTTGATGGGTTGAGATATTAAACCACCTAAAAACAAAAGAAATTTGGTCTAAATCCCTACTCCATAAATGATTTAATTTTGGGTTTGATTTTCCTTTCCAGACCAGCTTTCTGAAGAAGGAGAAGAAACCAAAACCCCAGTCCAGGCACCACCCACAGAAAGCCACAACGGGCTGAGGGTGATTTCCACCAGGAAACCCAACCCCAGTGCAAAGCAAGGTATTCCAGGAGCTGTGGGAGGAGGAATTGGCAATTAAAACCAAAATATTCTTAAAATAAAATGGAACCCAGGGATGGTGAATGAAATCCAGGAGCTTGTTCCCACCTAATTGCATTCCCCAAGCAGAGAAGATCCTCCTGGTTTGGTTTTGTAGGACAAAATAGGGTTTAAATGGGATTTGAAAGAGTTTAGGTGGAGTTTAAAGAGTTTAAATAGCTGAAAACGTCCCTTCAGACATTGTGGAAATCCAGATCCGAGGAATACAGCAATCTTTAATCTCTCTCCATGAATTTGTGCTCCAAAAAGTGTGTGGATTTTCCTCTGGAGAGTGAAAAAAAGCTGCCACTTTTCCAAAACATCACCTGTTCTGGGGCTGGTTAATTCCTGGCAAGTGTTGACAGCTTTTATTCCCAATATTTTGGGAAGGATTTACCTCAATATCCTAAACTATTTTGTGCTTCCAGATGACAACTTAAATTTCGGGATAAAAACCTTGGAAGAGATCAAACTGAAGAAACTCAAGGAAAAAGCCAAAAAACAAGGTGGTGAGTTAATATCCCTCAAATCCCTCCTTCCTTATCCTTCACTGTTCATCCTTGGGTTTAATCCTGATTTTCCTTGGATAATTCACAAGGGAAGGAATTTTTTTTTACAACTTGAGAGATCCTGCAGGGACACTTCCATGTTTTTGGAGGGGCTGCTCTGGCATTGAGAGCTGTTTAGATTTCCAAGGAAAATTTGCTGAATATCCTGATTTTTCCATGCAGAAGGTCCTTCAGGAGTGGCTGTGGATCCCCTCCAAGCCCGGAGCATTCCCGTGCCAGAGAAGGAAAACGTCCGGACCGTGCTGAGAACTGTGACCCTCTCCTCCAAGGAAGGTAACCCCAAAATTCCCATTCCACAGCCCCTAAATCAAATTCTTTCTAATTAGGATAACTGAGATGTGCTGCTGCCTTTCCCGATTTGAATTTGTGTTGCAAAAGTTGGGAATTTGTTTGGAATTAAAGCTCAGGAAGTTTTTATCATCAAAATCATTTCTCCTCCCAGTCCTTCTTCAGTTCCTGTGTTTTGGCAGCCAGAAAATGTCATTTTTTGGGATGAGGGGATTGGGAATGCTTCTGGTGCACTGCAAAGATTATTCCTTGTTTTAGGGGAGGACCCCGTGATCCAGCTGAACATTCCTGACAGACTGGGAAAAAGGAAAACCCTCACAGGTGAGAGCTTTTTGGGGAGTATTTACATCAAAACCAGAAAATTCTGATAGCAACTAAAAAATTAAAACTTAAAAATTTCATTGAATACAAAAATTTCATTTAAAAATTAAATTAAAAATTCATCTGGAAGGATTTAGGTTCTTGGGGGATTGTTCTAAACCCTCCTGTAGGGGAATTTTCTGAAAGAATTCCTCATTTTGTGTCTTTTTGAAGCTGGGAAAACTTTCCTCCCCCTGAGGAGGAACGTTGCTGACAGGCTGGGGAGGAAGGCAGAGCTGCAGGGCAACGCTGACAAGGCCCCAAAGAGAGGCACAGGTACCAAAACCATGGAATTTCTGTTGGGAATTGGTGTTTGGGATTTTCTGTCCAGGTTTTTTTTTCTGTTGGGATTTCTGTCTGGGTTTCCTGTCCAGGTTTTCCCTTTGGATTTTCTGTTCCTCTTTTCTTCTCTTGCTGTTTTTGCCCGTTCATTGAGGGTTCGGGGTCGCTCTGAATCCCACTGAGGTTCTCTCCTGTCTCATTTCCCACCCAAAACTGGGCTTTTTTTGCCACTTGTTAACTTTTCCTCTTGTTTTTCAGTTCAAGTCCTGAAGTCTCTGAAGGAGAGGCTGGGGCTGCCCTCTGAGCAGAGCAGCACCGAGACAGGTAAAGATGAGATTTGAAATACCCCTCCTTTTTTTGTTTTCTTCCCAAGAACTCCCACACAGCCTTAAATTGGGAATTTCAAAGGATGACTGGCTCTGATGTTCCAAATCCAAGTGGTTTGAAGGAGGGAGGGAAGTTGGTTGTTCAGGGAATTGGGATTGCTCAGCCTGAAGAGGAGGAATTTTGGGATGATCTCACTGTGGCCTGAGGGGGAACCTGCAGGAGAGGTGGACAGGGAATATTCCCAGGGAATGGAGGGGCAGACTGATGGGGAGCAGGTTTAGATGGGATTTTGGGAAGGAATCCTTCCCTGGGAGGGGCTGGGATGGAATTCCCAGAGGAGCTGTGGCTGTTCCATCCCTGGGAATGTCCCAGGCCAGGCTGGAGCACTCTGGGATAGGGAAAGATATCCCTGGATCATCCTTAAAGTCCAAGGAGCACTGAGAGCCCTCAATCCCAAACTCCCTCGTTGCTGGGAGGAATTCTGGGAACGTTTCCCGCTCCTGGAGCTCTCCCTCATTTCCTGCCCACAGACAAAACTGCCAAGCCCATCGAGGAGATCCGGGTGAAAACCCTGGAGGAAATCCGGCTGGAAAAAGCCAACCAGAGGCGAGGGGAGCCCCCAGCCAAAATCCCTGGAGAAAGCAGGAAAACGGAAGATTCGGGAGCAAGACCCTCCCCAGCCACCCGCACCAAATCCCTGGTGGGAGCCCTGGTGGAAAAAAACCACAAAAGGTTGGGAGAGGAGAAGGAAAAACCCGAGGAATTCCCCGGCAGGGCCAAAGCTGAGGCCGGTCCCAGGAAACAGAACATTCCTGCTCCAGCAATGCCGGGCAGGGCGCAGGCGGCAGAGCCGGGAAGAGCCAAAGGAACCGGAGAGGTTCGGATCAAAACCTTGGAGGAGATCAAGAGGGAGAAGGCGCTGAGGATGCAGCAGGGTGGGGAGAACGGCCCGGCCCCTCCCAGCCAGCCCCAGGCAGCCCTGAGGGGCAGGAAGCTGCTCCGGGTCACCAAGCTCGTAGGTGAGCAGGAATTCTGCTTCCCCCACCCTGGGAATTCTGCTTCCCCCACCCTGGGAATTCTGCTTCCCCCACCCTGGGAATTCTGCTTTCCCCACCCTGGGAATTCTGCTTTCCCCACCCTGGGAATTCTGCTTCCCCCCAGGGAATGAATCCTGTCCTCTCAGGAACTGTTTGGATTTGTCCTTGTGGGTGCATTTGAAAAGGTTTCAGAGTTTTAAAAGGATCACAGAATTCTCCATGAATTCCATGATTTCCCACTGGAAGATTCATTTCTTGAGGTTCCAGACTTCAGAGTTAAAAGGATCGTGGGATTTTCCATGAATTCCATGATAGTTTCCTTGAGGAAAATTAATTTCTTCCAGAGTTAAAAGGATCACAGAATTCTCCATGAATTCCCTGATAGTTTCCTGTGTTTCCCACTGGAAAATTCATTCTTTAAAGAGCTTTCTGGTGTAAATTCCATCTTTTTTCTTCCCTGGGTTTGTGAGGTGGGATCTTCCCTGTGCTGGAATCCATCCCATTCCCCTTTGGAATATTATTTGGGAAGGATTTATCAGCACAAGGGCATTAAAAAATTTCATCATTGATTATTTAATCCACAATGGGACTGAAGAAGAGAGAAAATCCTGTAGGAATTGATTCTTGTCCATAAAAATAGGGAAATAACACCCCCAAGAAACCAAAAAAACAATTTTTGGATGTTTTTTTCCTGGATTAAAGCACCTGGAAGAGAAGAAAAAATGATCGTGGAGCTGAACAAACCTTCTCCCAAAGGGGTCTCTGCGCCTGCTGAGGTGAGTGAACAAATTCCTCATCAAAACTTGAATTTCAGAGCATTCTGGGCATAAAATAAGAAATTTTCCCAACAATTCTGGCATTTTTTGCTTTCTGCTCCCTGTTTTTTCCTCATTGGGGGATTGTGGTGAAACCTTAAATGCTCTCGGGAAAATTCCCAAGAAACAAATCCTCCCTTTAAATTAATTCATTACTTTTTTAAATTTTTTTTCCCCATTTTTAAAATCCTGAGCTGGATATTTCAATCCATAAAGTTGGAATTTTAAAGGAAATCAGGCTCCGTGGAGGAGCTTGGATTGTTTTATATTCCCTAGAAAGATTGGATAGGCTACAGGCAGAGTCTTCTGCTCCATGAAAACTTGGGGTTTTTTTTGGGAATTGCAGTTTTAAAAGTGCATTTACATAGGAGGGATCCTGGAGAAAAAAAAAAAAAGTGGATTTTAATCTTGTCACATGGAGCCATTTTGAAGGGATTGCTGCCCAAAATTCCTTAGTGAATCCATGGATTTTTATCCTAATAACCCTCTTGGGGTTGTTTATTCTTCTCAGAATTCAGGGAATTCCGGAATTCAGGTGAAGAGCCTGGAGGAAATCATGTGGGAGAAACGTCAGCTGAAACAACGCCAGGAGGAGAAACTCCAGAAAGGAGCCGGGGCAATTCCAGCTGAAAAACAGGAGAAAAACAAGGAGAAAACCCCGGGATCTGGGAGCCCCGAGCCTGCTGTGGGATCAGCTCATCAGCTGGGCAGGAGGAAAGTGGGGAAATCCCAGGAGGATGCAGCGGGAAGCCCGGAGAAAGATCCAGGGAAAAAGGGAGCTCAGCTGCCCGAGAGGAAAACCAGAAGTAGGTGTTGGGTGTTCCCTTTGGGAATGTTCTGGGAGCAGGGATTGATGGAAGAATTGCAGTGGGAGGCAGCTGGGGTTGTTCCCAGCTGGGAGATATCCGTGGGTTGTGTCCAGGGAATGTGGGAATTCCTGGTGGGAATGGTGGCCACAGGATGAAGAGGGTTGGGAATGTTTGCAGGGATTGGAGCTGTGGAGGTGGGAATGTTGGGAATGTTCACCTGGAGAAGGATCCAGGGAGAGCTCAGAGCTCCTTCCAGGAGAAAAAGGAGCTCCAGGAGAGTTTTGGGATAAAGAGCAGGGGGACAGGACACAGGGAATGGATTTAAAATGGGAAAAGGGAGGGATTTTGAGCAGGAATTCCTGCCTGTGAAGGTGCTGAGGGAATGGGATGGAATTCCCAGAGAATCCCTGGTTTCCCCATCCCTGGAAGTGCCCAAGGCCAGGCTGGATCACCCTGGGAGCATCCCTGGAGCACAGAGGGTGCCCCTGCCTGATCCTACCCCAACCCAGCCTGGAATTTGGGGCTTATCAGCAAAACCTGGGGCTTTCCTTTTCCCTCAAGCTGCATCATTCCACCTTTTCCCTGCATTCCAGCCAAATCCAAGGTGTGCCTGAAGCCTCTGGATGGCCCAGCCTCGGCCAAGCAGCCCCTGAAGAGGAAGAGCCCCGAGGGCCCAGCTGTGGTGGCCGTGAGGCCACTCGGTGCCACCAGCGCAGCCACCCCAGAGCCCTCAGCCCAGGTGAGCCCCAAAACCCACCCTGCTTCCCAAAAAAACCTGGAAAACTTCAGCCTCCTCCAGCTCTCCCATCCCTTTTCACCTCGGGAGCAGCACATTCCTGCTTTGGAAGCAGCTCAAGGATTCCCTGCTGGGATTTTAGGGGTTTTTTTAGGATTTTAGGTTTTTGTCCGTTCCGAGGTAAAAATTCCTTCAAGAAAAAGAAAATTCTTTATTTTGGGAATTCTCTGCTTCAGGTGAAGAAGAATCCTAAAATTTGGGGTTTTGATATCATAAAAATTGTTGTGCTCCTCATTCCCAGGTTGTTGTTTCCGCTTCTCCAGAGGACAGCCCGGGCTCCAAACCTCGGAGTGAGAATTCCCAGAAGAGGTAACCCCAAATCCCAGCTTTTCCTTCTCCTTCCTCATCCCAGGAATGGGATAGGGGTGGCCACGAGTGGGAAATTCCAGGTTTGAGGGAATCAAAATCCAGCAGAGGAAGCTGGAATGGAATTTTTGGAATTCCCGTATGCGCAGCAGAGCTGGTTTGGGTTTCCTTCAAACACTGCACTTGGACAAAGCTTCCCAGGGGCTTTTTGGGATTCCTTTCCAGTGACTTTTGGGGTTTCTTTTCAGTGATTTTTTTGGGGATTTCTTCCCAGTGGCTTTATAAGCTTTTATTGACTTTTTTGCGGTTTTTTTCCAGTGACTTTGGGGTTCCTTCTTTCCTCTTTCCCTCCACATTCCAGCTGTGTTTCTTCCTGGCTAAATCCCCAAACCCTGAATAGATCCCACTCATCCTGGACTCCCAAAACCGATCCAGGACTCCCTCAAAACCAATCCCAGCCTCCCAACCAATCCCAAAACTCCCGGAATCCCCACCCTTGTGTAAAACTCCAGCGTCCATCTCCACCTCAGTGACCTCCTATGCTGATTTTTCCCTTTTCCCTGTTTTCCCCAGCCCCGAGCTGCAGGCTGGAAACCAGGGGGAATCTCAGGCACAGTCAGAGGTGTCCGGATCTTCCTCCTCCTTCTCTTCTTCCTCGCTGGAGGTGCCGGTCAAGCTGCGGCGCCTCAGCTCTGCCGGCGCCGCCAAACCCTCTCTGTCCATGGAGGACGACTTCGAGAAGCTCATCTGGGAGATCTCCGGGGGAAAACTGGAAGCAGAAATCGACCTGGATCCAGGGAAGGATGAGGATGATCTCCTGCTGGAACTCTCGGAGATGATTGACAGCTGAGAGAGGGGGAATTTGTTTATTTGTTTGTTTTTTTTTTAAAAAAAAAAAGCGGAAAAAAACCGCGACACCAAAAAAAAATTCCTAAAAAAAAAAAGCAAAATTCCGCCCCCACCCTCGTCCCCTCATATCCTGTAAATATTGTTGGATCTGTGGAGGGGATCCTTTTTCCCAGCTGGAAGCACAGTTGGATTGTTAGGAATAGGCAGAGTCTGCACTCAGTTATCCCGAAATTCCGGGGAGTTTGTCCCGCACGGGACAGGACAAAGCACTTGGAATTCCCTCGGGGTCGGGGGGACACGGATCCCATCTCCAGAGCCATCCCAGCTCCCTCCTGGACAGTGAATCCCAAAAATGCTGGAGTTACTATGTCAACTCTGGAACTGCCGGATGGACGCTGCCTCTGGACTCAGAATTGGGGGAAATTCAGGAAAAACCACGAGAGGGAGCAGCCGGGTCGGGATTTTGGACCAAACCGCCAGGATGAGAGCCTGACTCGGAATGAGCCAGGGGGATTTTTTCCTGATGGCACCAGGATCCTGGGCTAGGCAGCCAAAATTCCTCCTGGCTGCCTGCAGGAATTTGGGAAAAGGAGGATTGCTTCAAGTGCCTCTCGCTTCTGAGGATCCCCCCCTGCCGAAGGACTGGAATGAGCCTCCCACACACGGCCGGGATCATTTTGGGAGGAAGGAAAAGCACCTGGAATGTTCCTCCTTTGGCTGCTTCCCTCTTTTCCAGCCTCTTGGAGATGGGATTGGGTGGAATCCCCGTGGTTTTTGGGGTTTTTGTTTTGTTTTTTTTTTCTCCCTGTAAATATTTTATTCTTCCATTTTATATTTGTATGATTCTATTTAAGGGATTAAAGGTAGGCTGCTCATTCTGGTGTCCCTGCAGAGCTCTCTGCTTTCCATGGTTTATTTAAGGAATGGGATCAAACAGGTTGGGATTTATGTTAATTAGAAATTAATGAGGCACAGTGGGTGGGGTTGTGGGATCATCCAGAGGAAGGGAAAAGGGCTGGAGAATCCTGAGGGAGCTGAGGAAGGCTCAGCCTGGAGAAAAGGAGGCTCAGGGGGAATTTGGGATCTTATCCCAGGGAACAGGGACAGGAGGACAATGCGGATGGGCGATATTTCAGTGATTTTGGCTTCTCACATTTTTTGTGACTTTCTGGGACAAATAAACAGCGAAATTTGCCTGTAAGAGCACAAAAAGCTGCTTGATTTTAAAGCCGGGCACCTGAAGGCACAGCTCTGCTGTAGCTCTGAGCCAGGGGAACATTTTAATTGATTTTTTTTTTCCTATTAATTGTTATTAAAAACAAAGAAAATAATACTTTAAATAATAGCGGGAAAAAAAAAATCAAACCTTTACTAACAGCATAAAAGAACAAACTAAATATGATAAAAAAAAAAAAATAGGAAAAGTCTGCCGCCATCCCACAGTGCACCGCGAGTTGCTCCCCTCACAGCGCCGCCATCCCACAGTGCACCGCGCGCTTCTTTCCCCTCACACCGCCGCTATCCCACAGTGCACTGCGCTCCGTTCCCTCACAGTGCACCGCGCGCTTCTTTCCCCTCACACCGCCGCCATCCCACAGTGCACCGCGCTCCGTTCCCTCACACCGCCGCCATCCCACAGTGCACCGCGCTCCGTTCCCTCACACCGCCGCTATCCCACAGTGCACCGCGCGCTTCTTTCCCCTCACACCGCCGCCATCCCACAGTGCACCGCGCTCCGTTCCCTCATACCGCCGCTATCCCACAGTGCACCGCGCTCTTCTTTCCCCTCACACCGCCGCTATCCCACAGTGCACCGCGCGCTTCTTTCCCCTCACACCGCCGCTATCCCACAGTGCACCGCGCGCTTCTTTCCCCTCACAGCGCCGCCATCCCACAGTGCACCGCGCGCTTTCCCCTCACGGCGTCGCCATCCCACCGTTCCCCGCTCTCCGTCCCCTCCCCTCACACCGCCGCCATCCCGCCGCGCCCCGCGGCCCCGCGCAGCCATGGCGTACCGCGGGCAGGGCCAGAAGGTGCAGAAGGTGATGGTGCAGCCCATCGTATCCTGCCGCCAGCCCCTCAGGGCGCCGGGGGAGCGCGGGGCGGGCGGGGAGGGTGCGGGACTCCCCGGAGGAGCGGTTCCGTGCAGGGGAATCGCGGCTTTCACCGCCGCGGGTTCCCCCTCAGCGGGGTCGGGTGCAGCTCTGGGGGGGCGCGGGTGGTGCCGGGGATGGCGGGTGCCGTGCCCGGGAGCTCCTGCCTGTGTTGTGTCCTTAACGCTCGGTTCCAGAACCTGATCTTCCGATACCTGCAGAACGTGAGTAGCGGCAGCGCGGCCCGGCTGCAGCGCGGGGTTCGGGAGCCCAAATCCCATCCAGTGCCACCATCCCACGGCCAGGGACACCTTCCCCATCCCAGCCTGGACTGGGACGCTCCCAGGGATGGAGCAGCCACAGATTCTCTGGGAATTCCATCCCAGCCCCTCCAGGGAAGGATTTATTCCCAATATCCCACCCAAACCAGCAGAGGGAATCCGGGAATGGTTTGGGTTGGAAGGGATCATCCAATCCCATGGGCAGGGACACCTCCCACTATCCCAGGCTTCCATTTTCTCCTTTTTATCAATTTTTTATCCACTTTATCCCTTTTACCCATTTTATCCCTTTTATCCCCTGTCCAACCTGGCCTTGGACACTTCCAGGGCTGGAGCAGCCACGGATCCTCTGGGAATTCCATTCCAGCCCCTCCCCACCCTCCCAGAGGAAGGTTATTCCTTCCCAATATCCAATTTCCATCCCATTACTTTCCATTTAAAATCATTTAAACAGGAGAGGAGTGCAAGATGCTCCTCCATGCTGCAATCCCATGGGACGTGGGGAGGGACCTTAAAACACTCGAGGACAGAGCAGAGACCCCCCCGAGCTGGGGGCAGCGAGGGAGCCAAACTCCTTGAGCCGTTCCCATCCCTGTTTTTCTCTCCCTTTCCACCATTTCCAGAGATCCAGGATCCAGGTGTGGCTCTACGAGCAGGTGAACATGAGGATAGAAGGCTGCATCATCGTGAGTGCCGCTGTCCCTTTGTCACCCCTCTGCTTTTTTCCCCGTTTCTTCCTCGTTTTCCATGAAAAAAAAGTGGTGTAGGGGTGGGAATCTTCCTGTTTCTCCCAGGAATTGCAGCTTTTGGGGGATTTGAGGTGCCTGGCTGAGGTTGGTGCTGCTCTTGCAGGGCTTTGACGAGTACATGAACCTGGTGCTGGACGATGCCGAGGAAATCCACTCCAAAACCAAGTCCAGGAAGCAGCTGGGTAGGTCAGGGGGGGTTAGGAGCCTGGAATCTGGGTGTGGGATGGGAAATTTGGGTGTGGGATCCTGGGATCCAGGTGTGGGATCCTGAAATCCAGCTGTGGGATCCTGGAACCTGGATGTGGGACCTTAAATCCAGATGTGAGCCTAAAACCCAGGTGTTGGAACATGGGATCCAGCTGTGGGATCCCAGAACTGGGATGTGGGATATGAAATCCATGTTTGGGATCTAAAATCCTGGTGTAACACCTGCAGTCCGGCTGTGGGACATGAAAACCCATGTGGGGAGCCCCAAAATCCAGATGTGGGACCTCAAATCCAGATGTTGGAGCTGAAAATGGAGGGTTGGGAGTGGAATCTGGCTGTGGGGAGGGCAGGGTCTGTCCCGAAGCATTAATTACCACATTCCCTGATCCTGTTGGATTCCAGGTCGGATCATGCTGAAGGGGGACAACATCACCCTCCTGCAGAGCGTCTCCAGTTAGGATGGAGCTGGAAAATCGGGATTGGGAGCTCTGGAAAACCGGGATGAGCCGGAGCTGGAACTCCCCGCGCTTTCTTTGGGAATTCTGTTTTGTAGTTCGGGGCTTTGGGAAATAAAAATGTTTTTTGACAAAATCTGGGGATGGGATTTCTGTCTCAAGGCTGGGGGGAAGTATTTTTCCAGAGGTTTTTCCTTGTGGGATTGGATCCTGGAGCTTCCAGGATTTCCCAAGACAAGCCCTTTATCCCAAAAGCAATCCCATGTTCCCCAAATCCATCCCTTCTTTCTAAAACCCATCCCTTCTTCCCAAAAAGAATCCTTTCTTTCCCAAAACAAATCCCTTTCTCCCAAAACATCCCTTTTTCCAAAACCAGTCCCATCTTCCCCAAAATCAAATCCATTTTTACCCCTTCCAGCATTCCCAGCTGGGATTCCTTTCCCGAGCCGCGGGAATTCTGCGGGAATTCTGCCTGGAGCATCCCAAATTCCTGCCAGAACGGGGAAAAAGCTTCCAGAGGGCTGCGGACAGAAGGGGGAGCTGCGGGCTCGGCTCTCCGCGATCCCAATCCCGGCAGGAATTCCCGGGATGAGGAGGAGGAGCAGGGCAGAGATTCCAAGGGGGCACCGCTTTTCCCAAACCCTTTTCCTTGGATTTTTCTGCTGACTTTGCTTTTGAGCTGAGCTCGGTCTGGGCCTCCCCAGGCTGGGTTTGTCCCCCAGGCTGGGTTTATCCCCCAGGCTGGGTTTGTCCCCGCGGGGCTCATCCCGGCTGGAATTCCTGCCTTTCCCGGCTGTTGGGAGCAGCACGGGCGTCCCTGGGCACAGCGGATCCTGCTCCTGCTCCATCCAGGAGCTGCGGAGGGGCTGGAATTCCACTCCTCTGATCCTGGAATCCCGCTCCTTCCCCGCTCCTGGAATTCCGCTCCTTCCCCCTCCCGCAGCCCTTGCCCGGCGCCTCGGTTGAATTTTCCCGAGGGAGCAGCCGCGGGAATCAGCCCCGGGATGCACCGGGAGCGCTCCGGCCCGGGCTGGCCCTTCCCGAGCGCTTCTGGCGGTGCCCGGGAGCTTTTCCTGGGCTCTGCAGGGGTCAAACCCCTGATTTGGGGCTGGGGGATCCGGGCGATGGAAAATCGGGATATTGCCAGCTGGATGCTCCTGCAGGCAGAAGCGGTTTCGTCTCCCACCAAAATCCCGGCTGGGTTTTGCGCCCTCACCCTGGAATCTGCAGGGATGGAGGGATGGAGGATGAATCCCCCCCGCTCTCAGCCCATCCCTGCGGGGTCTGGGGGTCTCTGGGTGCTCCCAGCCCCTCTGCCCGGGCCGGGCTGAGCCTTTCCAGGCAAAAAAAAAGGGGGTGGGGAAGGAAAAACATTCCTGCCTCGTTGTTCTCGAGCGTCCCACACACGGAGCCGGCCCTCGGGAAAGCTCCGTGCGCGGCCGGGATCTGCAGGGAGAGCAAACAATGGGATCCCCAGGGACAACAATGCCCCATTGTCCTTTGAAGCCCGAACAATGAGACAATGGCCCTCAGTCTGCTCCCTCCATTCCCAGGGAATTCATTCCACGCCCCCCCCGCGGCCCCGGGACCGGCTGGGGCCGGGGGCTCCCGCTGGCCCCGAGCAGCCACCGCGGTCGCCGCTCGCTGTCCCCTCGTCCCGCTCGGTCCCTCGCAGCCGGGGTGAGTCTCGGGGCTCTGTCCCGCTCGGGTGGGCTGTGCCCGGCACAGCAGCAGCAGCAGGAGGAGGTTTCTCTCCCATCCTCGGGGTTTCGGCGGCGGGGAGGGGATGGAAAAGTCCCGTCGGGTCACGCGGGCCGTGCCCGGAGAACAGCGGGGCTTTGTTGTCTCCGGGGGTGGCCGCTTGTCAGCTCGCCCTGAAGGATTCCCGGGGAATCCGAATCCCAATCCTCCTCCTCCTCCTCCTCCTCCTCGCGGCGCTGGGAGCGAGCCCGCCCTGCAGCGCTGCGGAGGAGGCAGCGCGGGGTGGGGGACAGAGGGTGCCCCCCATCCTGCGGGGCCTGGGGCACCCCGGCAGCCTCCGAGCCGCTCCCCAGATGTCCCCAGGCCACCTCCGGCCACCCCCGAGGATCCAGCCGCTCTCCCTGTGGTCCCCCGGAGGAGCCGGGGGGTGAATCCCACCCCGCTGTCCCGGCTGGGGGGCACCGGGGCGGGTGGTGCCCACCCTGCCGCCCCCAGGGTCCCTCTGGGAGGGCACAGCCGCCGAGCAGGAGGGGGAGAGGCCGTGGAATGCTCTCCCTGTGCCTCCACAGGCTCCCAAAACGCAGGGCTGGTGGAGATCCAGGGCTGTGGGGACTCGGGAACGCCAATTGCAGGGTCGGGGTTGCTCGGCTGGGCTCGGATCCGCTCTGGGGTCCCGGTGCCGCCCTGGTGGCACCGCGCCCGGGCACCTCTCCGGTGCCACCCCCGTGTCCCTGCAGCGCCCTCGGCCGCTCCTCTGGGGCCACCTGCGGTCTCATTTGTCCTTTTCCCGGTGTTTTTTGTCGCTGGGATGGGGGGCGCGGGAAGCTGGCTGTCCCCAAAGGCCACCAGCAGCCTCCAGCTCCCCTTGAGGGCTCCCAGGACCCCCCAAAATCCCGCATCCCCCCCAAATCCAGCTCCTGCCGGTACCTATGGGCAAACAGACGCACCTGAATAGGGAATGAATGGAGTGAGAAAAGAGCCGGGAGCACTTTGTGCTCGCTGCGAGCCGGGAACAATCGCTAAATACAAATCAGCGAGAGAAAAGGCAGAGAGAGAGAGAGAGAGAGAGAGAGACAAAAGCAAGAACGGCGCCACAAAGGAGAGGAATGAAATGGTAAAGTAAAGTCAAACAAAAAGGAGCCGGGCTGAGACAAAAGGAGGGAACAATATCCCCGAGGCAATAGGCTCCTGAACAATGGGGACAGTGACAGCGGCACAAAGACACACTGTTTGCAAGTAGACGTTATCTCACACAGCCACTGGCAGGCCTGGCCCTGGCGCTTCTATTTTCAGGGATGCTTTTGTGCTGCGCTGAACAATATTCCTTGCATGGCTGCAGATACAGAGATCAGGGTTTTTTTTTTTTTTCCTTTGGTTGGTTTTATATTTTTTTTTAAGCTTTCCCGGTGCCAGCTCTGCCATAAAAATAGGTTCAGCCCTTTGGAGGACGGGGCAGAGCTGAGGGTGATTTGGTGACAATGCCAGGGGAGCTGGTGGCATCAGCCGGTGTCACCAGGCCGGGCCACGGCGCAGCGGGAGCCGCCGGGATTTTAGGATGGACAATCCAGGCTTTATCAGACCCGAGTTTGCATTTGAACAGCCTCGCTCGCAGCCCGACCGGGACCGGGCAGACCTGCACGATGGGTTTTACCGGCTCCTTTTGTTGGGAGCGCTTTGGTTTTTAACCTCTGGAGGTGCTGGCTGGGCTGGGAGCCCTCGGCCACCGAAAAGTCACCCGGGCCCGGTGACACGAGGCGGTGGCACAGTTTGGAGGGGACAATGTGCAGCTCAGGGCTCTGAGGAGGGGTGAGGATGTCCCTGGGATGTCCCTGGGATGTTCCTGGGGATGTCCCGGCAGTACCGAGCTCGGTTTTGGCGCTCCTGAGGCCACGGGAAGGGCGGGAGGGCATCTCCCGTTTTTCCTTGTGGGATTGGGACCGGCAGGAACTGTTTGGGGCTGCTCTGTGCCCTCCTGCGTGTGCCCATTCCCTGGAATTCCTCAGCCTCGGGATGAGCCATGGGAGGAGGCTGCTCTCCCATGGAGAGCTCCGGCTGTGCCTGAGCTGATTTGTGGGATCGTGGGGGTCTCATCCTGCTGCTTCCCAAAAAACCCAACTCTGGAACCTTCCCAGCTGTCTCCCACTGCCTGGCTCATCCCAGGAATGTCGTGCTGCGGGTCACGGTTACCCCCCAGCACTTTTTGGGTGTGTTGGACACCTCTGGATCCACCCCGATCTCTTCTTTTGGACATCCCACAAACCAGCCATCCCTTCCCGCAGCTCCCGGAATCCTCCTGCCCCCCGAAATCCGCCCCTTCCTCCCACAGCAGCCCCTCCAAAACCCCGAGGACGTCACCGGGTCACCCAAAACGAGCGGGGACAGGAGAAATTGGGGTGTCGAGAAGCCGGGGCCGCCCCTATCGGGGGCCGATCTCCTGTTCGAGCAGCTGGGCTCAGCCCTGACTTGAAAAAGCGCCGCTTTCTGATATCGATCACCTTATCTGGGGGCACATCCTGTTGCTATTTCTGCCGCTTCCTCCCCTCAGCAGCTGGGGAACGGCACCAGCTGCTCGAAACCTGCGGGATGGAGGTTTTGGGGCGCCTGAGAAAGGGTCCTGAGCTCGCTTTGGGGGTGATGCGATACCTCAGCGGTGCCACCGTGCCCTTCCCTGCCCGCTGCCAGCAGAGCTTGAGGCCACGAGGGTTTTCAGGGGGGGGAGATTTGGGGCCCCGAAATCAAAGGGAAGCGTTCGGAGCCGTTCTGGGGGAAAACGGCTCCCGAATCCCGGTATCTGATCTTGCGGTGCGCCCCGGGCCGCTGCGAGCCTCGGGGACGGTTGTTCAGATCAAAGCTCTCGTCCCCCTCTGCGCCACCGCCGCGCTCCGTGTCCCCCTCCCCAGCTCCCCCATCCAAATTCCCACCCAATTCCCGCTATCCAAAGGGTTCCTCGGCCCTGCTGGGTGATGGGAACAGGGAAAAATCGCCGCCCCCGAGGCAGATGAAGCGTCTCCATCCTCCCCTGGCATCGGCTTTGCCCCTGGGCTGGCGCTGCCCTGGGTTCTGCCGTGCCACGGAGTCCCCGAAAGCGACATCGAACAGCCCTGAAGTGACGATTTTAGGGGTTTTTTGGGAGGAATGAACGCACTCCTTGCTCCCAGCAACCTTTTACCCTCTGGGGGCTGCTGTTTCTTATCCTCCCTGTCGGGAATTTCTCCCAGTTCTCCCCAAAAGCCCGGCTCTTCCCGCTGGAATTTTTTTTTTGCGGCGTCGGGAGCTCTTGGCTGCAATTAGCTGGTATTTAAACCCTCGCTAACCCTTAACACCCTAATGACAGCCGTAATGATGCTCCGCACATCCCGCAGCTAAAGATTACACTCGCTAATTAATTAAGCCCCGAACTCCCCCCCTCTCCTCTCCCCTCTTCCCTCGGCAGCCGGGAGAAGAAATCGCTGAGAGTCTCTTAAGAGAAAAAAAGGACATAAAGGCACCAAAATGCAGGCACCAAAACAAGACAAATGGGGGTTTGGAGACAATCCGGGCCGCGTCCGTGTGACCCGAGGAGTGGACAGGAGAAAGGAGAAAAATGCCAAGAGCGGAGCGGGCAGGAGAGGGGGGGAAAAAAAAATCAATAAAAAAACCCCAGAAAACCCAAGAGCCGGCTTAAAAAAAACCCCAAAAAACCAAAAAAAAAAAAAAATCCAAAAACGGGGAAAGAAAAGCACCAAGATGAAGGGAGCGACAAAGCATCAAAGGGAAGAGAAACCAAAGGCGTCGGAACAAAGGACGAGCTGGAACAAAGCACCAAAGAGGGGGGGAACAAAAGCACTAAATACAAAACAAAGGCGGGGGGACGAGAGAAACCCCTCGGAGGGGCTGAACCGGAGAGGCCCGGCCCGCTGGGCCGTGGGTGGCACCGGGTCCGCTGTGCCGGAGCCGGCCTGGCGGAGGGTGACAGCCCCGGGACAGCGCCAGTGTCGCCTTTGAAGCGACAGCGCCGGGCTCGGGCCCCCGGGGGAGGTCGGGGCTGGGCTCGGCCCCCGCTGCCCCCCGGCCGCGCCCCCCTCCGGGCCCGCTGGGTGGTCCGGCCGTCGCCTCTGTCCCTCCCGCTGTCCCTCTGTCCCTCTGTCCGTCTGTCCCGCTCCGGCTCGGCATCAGCCGCCGCTGCCCCGCGGGATGGGCACGGCCGTGGGGACAGTGCCAGGCTGGCCGGGTCCCCCCCGCAGTGGCTTCGGCTCGCGGGTGTGGCTGGGCTGGCCCCAGGGACACGGACAGGGACAGGGACAGGGACACGGACACGGACACGGACACGGACACGGACACGGACACGGACACGGACAGGGACAGGGACAGGGACAGGGACAGGGACAGGGACAGGGACAGGGACAGGGACAGGGACACGGACAGGGACAGGGACAGGGACAATCCGAACGGGCCTGGCTGAGAGCCAGCTCGGGAATGGAGTCCCAGTGGTGCCGCTTTGCCCTGCGGTCCCTGGCTGGAGCTGGATGTCCCCGGCAGGGCTGGCACAGGAGGGGTCACCCCCGGGGGGACCCCCAGGGATGGGGGAGCCAGGAGTGCGGCTGGAATTGGGGTGCTGGGAGATGAATTCGGGGTGCTGCTGGGTGACAGTGACCTCGTGGGCAGCGCCTTCACTGCATCATCCCGGGATTTTCATGGGGGGGACACAGGGCAGGATCATGGGAATGGCTGAGTGACACAGGAATGGAGAGAGGGACACAGGAATGGAGAGAGGGACACGGGAATGGCTGAGGGACACAGGAATGGCTGAGGGACACAGGAATTGGTAGAGGGACATGGGAATGGATACAGGGACACGGGAATGGATAGAGGGACACGGGAATGGAGAGAGGGGCACGGGAATGGAGAGAGGGGCACGGGAATGGCTGAGGGACACAGGAATGGCTGAGGGACACAGGAATGGCTGAGGGACACGGGAATGGAGAGAGGGACACGGGAATGGAGAGAGGGACACGAGAATGGCTGAGGGACACGGGAATGGCTGAGGGACACGGGAATGGAGAGAGGGACACGGGAATGGATACAGGGACACGGGAATGGCTGAGGGACACGGGAATGGAGAGAGGGACACAGGAATGGCTGAGGGACACAGGAATTGGTAGAGGGACATGGGAATGGCTGAGGGACATGGGAATGGATACAGGGACATGGGAATGGCTGAGGGACACGGGAATGGATAGAGGGACACAGGAATGGCTGGAAGAACACAGGCATGAAGTTCCCGTGAGGACACGGGTGAGGGCACACGGGATTGACCGTGGGGACACAGGAATGGCTGCGGGGACCCCTCTGAGGGTCCCTCTGTGCCGTTCCCAGGCCGCTGAGGAGCTCAGCCCGTGCCCATTCCCGAACAATGGCTCCGTTTCCGTGCAGGAAGCGAGGCCGGGTTTGTTCTCGCGGCTTTGCCCCCTCCGGCCGGTTCCGAAGGGGCCAGGCCATTGTCTGCAGCCTTTCCATGACTCAGTCCCGGGGATCCTGCGGCCCGGGGGCCTCCAGCCAGCACCGGGCTCAGCTCCGCTGGCTCCGAGGGCTCCGGGCAGGGTGGGGGGCTTGGGAAAAGGAAGGCGGGCGCTGGCCGTGCCTTTCCCCTGGGTGCCCCCTGCTCCGGCAGCGCCGGGATCGCTGCCCCTCCGGCCCTGCCGGCCCCTCCAGCCATTGTCCCGGCTTCCTGCTGCTGAGCCAGGCAGAAGGAAAGCTGGATGAGGGATGGGAAGCTGGGAGCGAATCCTGCTGCCTCGCCCAGGTGCAGCCAGGTGGGAGCAGGAGCTGAGCGGGTCCCGTGTGACCCCTGAAAGGACAGGGACAGCGTGTGTGACATCGTCTCTGTCCTGGCACCTCCTGCCCACCAGGTGCTGGGGGTGCTCAGCAGGTCCTGGGGATGTCCAGCAGGTCCTGGGGATGTCCAGCAGGTCCTCGTGATGTCCAGCAGGTCCTGGGGATGCCCAGCAGGTCCTTGTGATGTCCAGCAGGTCCTTGTGATGTCCAGCAGGTCCTGGGGATGCCCAGCAGGTCCTGGGGATGTCCAGCAGGTCCTGGGGATGTCCAGCAGGTCCTTGTGATGTCCAGCAGGTCCTGGAGATGTCCAGCAGGTCCTTGTGATGTCCAGCAGGTCCTGGGGATGTCCAGCAGGTCCTGGAAATGTCCAGCAGGTCCTTGTGATGTCCAGCAGGTCCTGGGGATGCCCAGCAGGTCCCCGAGGGGTCGCAGTGTGGGTGGCACCCGCCAGGCAGGGACGGCCACCAGGGCCGTGGCCACTGGGGCCGGCGAGGAAGGAAAGGAAAGTGAAAGTCCGCTCGGGCCCGGCTGTTGCCATGGCGACCCCAACAAAGCTCCGGCTCCCTCTTTTTTGGCTCCGCCGCGAGGGTCCCCGGCCCCTTTTGGGAATCGTGTCCCCGTCCAGTTTGGGGACGTCCCCTCCCGTCCCTGGAGTGGCTTCGGGGCCAGCACAGCCCGGGGGGACTCGGGGGTCGCTGGGTCCCCCATGAACCCCCCGCTCCTGCAGCCCCCGGGGTCTTCTCAGAGCCAGGGGTGGCACAGAGGGGCTTTGGGGACACTCGGGGCTGCCCGGGCGAGGGGTGACACTGGGACAAACTGGAGGAGCCGCCTGTGGGTCCTGCCCCGTCCTCGCTGGGCCTTGGATTCTCCAGCTGGGAATGGGAATATGGGAATGTTGCACCGAGTTTAATGGGAATGTTGCACTGAGTTTAATGGGAATGTTCCACTGAGTTTAATGGGAATATTCCTCTGACCCCCTTTGGGGTTGGTGGGTGCAGCCCTCTTCCCCTATTTGTGAAGATGGGAAGTTATCCCAGGTCACTGCTCTGCTCTTTCCCGTGGGATGGGGACAGGGAGAGGGCTGGGAGTGAGGTGTGGGTGCCCAAAATCCCTCCAGAACTCCCAGCTCAGCGCGTGGGATGGGCAAACCCCAAATCCCAGCGGCTCCATCCCTCCTCTCCTGCCCTTGGGTGAAAAAAAAAACCCCAAAAAACCCATTTGGGAATAAAAAAAAAAAATAAAATAAATTCCCAGGGAAGAAAATAACGGTGTGGGGGAGGAAAGAGCCCGGAGTCAATGGGAACTTTCCCGGCTGGTGAAACATAAACAGCCCTTCCGTGTTGACACAACATTTTAAAGGTTTCACGGCAGGAAAAAAAAGGCTCCTTGTCAACACTGGCCGGCCCAAGCCACCCCCTCTCCCTCTCCCTCTCCAGCTGCACCGCCTGGCTCCCGTGGAAAGGGGATTTTATTCCCTGGGGAAGGTGGGTGATGGAATTCCCGGGAGCTGCCGGAGGGATGAGGCACGGGGGGCGCGGGGTTTGGGGCGTGGGGAGACCCGGAGTGGCCCCAGGTGGGGAAAAACCTCGTGGATCCAGCTGAGCTCCCGGTTTTCCTTCTCAAGGAGTGTGGGGGATTGGTGTCTGTCTGTCCCTCTGTCCAGCTGGGTTCAGTGTCTGTCTGTCTGTCTGTCCAGTGGTTCCCCTCGTGCCAGCCTTGCCGTGGGACACAAAAATGGGGTGGGGGCAACAAACAAAATAAAAAACGGGTTTAGCAGCGTTTAAAACCTGGAGTATTTTAACATTTGAAATAAGGGTTCCGTGGGTTTCCCTAAAATTTATTAATTTTTATTATTATTATTATTTATTATATTATTATTTATGATTTAATTATGAAATACAGCCAATCCCTTCCGGGGCTGGAAAAAAGGAGGAAACCCTTTTGGGATTTGCAACAGGCAAAGGTTGCACCTGGAGGAGCCTGGAGATGTTTCGGGGGAGGTCGTAATCCACAAAATCCCTTGAAAATCCCAAACCTGAGAGCTCGGGAGCTGCGGGAGGCTCCCAAAAGGAGCTCAGAGGGCCTCACCTTCGAGGTGTTCCTGGGGCCGGGGGATGATTGATTTGGGGCATCAGGAAGTTTCCACGCTGGCCACAAGCCAAGCTGGCGAGCACGGGAGTGGGAAGAATTCCCGAAGTGCCGCCACAATGGGACCGTTCCACTCGGGCTGCGATGCACAATGGGGCCGGGCTGGGATCCAGGGAAAAGCTGGGCCAGGGCTGCCGGGGAGGATGGATCCCCCTTTGTTCCCCACCTGGCCTGCCCAGGTGAGGTTTCCGCTTGTGCTCCCACCTTTGCCCTCCCAGGTACGAGCAGGGAGCGCCTCACGGCCCCATCCAGGGGCTCCTCGCTCGAGGCTCCTCAGGAATTTCTGGGATGGGGGAATGGGCAGGAATTGGATGGTTGGGAATTCTGAGGGAAGGGGGAGGTGGGGGATGAACCAGCACAGCGAAGGAGCAAAACTCGGGGTGATCTGGGAAGTTGGAAGGCGGATTTTGGGGTCTGTCGCTGAGATTTTGGGACCATCCCCCCCAGGGAATGCGGGCTGGGCTCTCCAAAATCCAGGCGCGGCTCCACCCTCAGCTGGGAGCGAGGGGGGTCCGATCCCCGCTGGCCCCGGAGGGTCTCAGAGTGTCCCCGAGACCCCTCCGAGTCGCGGCCCAGCTTTTGGGGGGTCTCGGCCTCTCTCGGAGCTCCAGGGCAGAGCGTGGGAGCCGCCGGCGCTGTCACCCGCGGGTCCCCGGCGGGGTCTGGAGGGGAGGGGACGGGGCACAGGGGCCGCCCCGGAGCCGCTCGCTGGCTGGCTGGACCGGTGTCCCTCCTCCGCCTCCTCCTCCTCCTCCTCCTCCTCCTCCTCCTCCTCCTCCTCCTCCTCCTCCTCGTTCCCTCTCTCCGCCCGGCGCCGGGGCAGCTCCCACCGGAGGCGCTGGGGACATGGAGCGGACCTGAGGCGGAGCCCGCACCGGCACCGGCGGCAGCACCGACACCGGGCCGGGACCGCCAGCACCGGCACCGGGATCAGCACCGGCAGCACCGACACCGGGCCGGAACCGGCAGCACCGGGAGCGGGGCTCAGCGCAGCAGCGCAGCGGAGCCGTGAGTGCGACCGGGGGGCACCGGCACAGCCCCGCGGGGCCGAGCAGCGTGCGGGGCCGGGGGAACACCCTCGGGGGTCGGGGAACACCCTCGGGGGTCGAGGAACCTCCTCGGGGGTCGAGGAACCTCCTCGAGGGTCCGGGAACCTCCTCGAGGGTCGGGGAACCTCCTCGAGGGTCGGGGAACACCCCCGAGGGTCGGGGAACCTCCTCGAGGGTCCCGGCACCTCCTCGGGGGTCGCGGCTTTGGGAACCGACTGGGACAACCCCCCCAGAGCCCCTGGGCTTGAAGAGGAGAAAGGAAAAGGGGGAAAGGGGCGCAGGGTCCGGCCTCGCTCGGTCCCGGCCCCGCCGCGAAGTTCGGGGCTGCAAACTCCGCTCTGAGCCCCCCCTCGCAGCCCAGGGGAGCCCGGCAGGAGAAGAGTTAAACCGGCAGGAGAAGAGTTAATCCCGGCACCCCCTCCCCACGTCCCACAGCCCCACCGGGAGCCGCGGCTCCGGGCTCTGCCCGTCCCCCTGTGCCGGGCACGGAGCGCGGCCCTCGCTGGGTGCCTTGGGGACAGGGGGACAGGGGGACAGAGGGACAGGGGGACAGAGGGACAGGGGGACAGGGGGACAGAGGGACAGGGGGACAGGGGGACAGAGGGACAGGGGGACAGGGGCACAGCCCCCCCCGGCGCGGTCTGGGGGTGTCCCCACGGTGTGCAGGGACAGACGGACGCGCTGTGGTGGCACGGACAGAGCCTGGGGGCTGAGGGGGGGACACCCCGATGGGTGCGGGTCCCTCTTGTCGCCACCTCCTTCATCCCTGTCCCTCGTCCCTGTCCCTCGTCCGTGTCCCTCGTCCCCGACGCCCCACAGGTGACACTTTGGTGCACCCCCCAGCCCTTCCAGGTGGCTCGGCGGGGACAGGGGGACACCTGGCTGGGGACAGGGGGGGACACCTGGCTGGGGACAGGGGGACACCTGGCTGGGGACAGGGGGGGACACCTGGCTGGGGACAGGGGACACCTGGCTGGGGACAGGATGGCTCCGGCCACCCCTGCAGGGCCAGCCCCGGGCAGCAAAGCTCGTCCGGTGCCACACGCGGCTGTCGGAGAGGCACAAACACCGCGACACTGTCGCGACAGAGCACGGCCAGACGGGGGGGTTGGGAGTGGGGACAGCGCTAAACTCTGTCGCCTTTTTGGGGATCAAACCTCGTCCCCGAGTAGCGACATCCCCGGAGACCCCAGAGCGGAGCGCCCCAGGCAGCGGGGACGGTCCTGAAGGGGGCTGGGGGCGCAGATTTGGGGAGAATTTGGGGGTTTTTTTTCACCCCTCGAGAGCCGAAAAAGCTCAGCGAGTTAAACCCGGCAAAGTTTAGCGGCAAAGAGAAACTCGGGAGCCGCGTGGTCCTAAAGGAGAGGTTTTACGGATAAACAGAAATGTTTGCCGCTTTCCTCCTCTGATTAATGATTTCCAGGGAGTTGGTGCCAGGCAGGAATGATGCTGCCCAGCAAAAATCGCCGCCCGTCTTGTTGGAGTCTCGGTTTCATCTCTTGGAGCACCTCAGGCTCAGGAAAAACTCCCCAGGAAAAGCAGGAGTGATGGATTTGAGGAGTGAAAAAAGCAGAATTAGCTCGGTTAATGTGATTTTTCCCCCCGTAGCACAGAGCCGATAACGTCCCTCCCTCCCTCTCCCGTGAGCCGATAACTCCTGTTTGTAATTCATGCCATTTCCTCTCGCTTCAATTTAATTTGGTGCAGGATCCATTCCGGTGACACTGATACAGTACTTTTTTTTTTTTTTTTTTTCCTCTCTGTCTCTCTTTTTTCCCCTCTTTTCTTTTTGAAACCCAGCGATTTTCGGAGGCTTTTGTGCTGTTAAAAATAGCAGCTGGCCTTTGACAACCGCGGGCGGGCTCAGGACAGTTTTTCTTGACACATTTTCACCGCCATCATCTCCCTCCGTGCTGATTTCTGTCCCCACAGCAGAACCCTCCCCTCTCCCTTCCCAGCAGAGCAGAAATCCCAAATTTATTTATTTCATTTATTTTTTTTAAATCCTCTTTTTTCCTCTCTCGTTGATTTTTTTATTTCGCTTTCACCCAAACCCTCCCTGAATCTGTCTTGAAGCGAAGTTTATCCCAAGCCTGGGAGATGTCCTGAGGGGAATTTCTGGACTTTTTGTCTCCCTGACGAAATGTCCATTATTCCAGGGTGGGGGGAGATGGAGCAGCTCGTAAAGTTGTTATGTGCTGGAGGGGTTTAAATTTCATTTATATTTATATTTGTATTTAATTTATGGGCTGCAGGGGAAGGGTTTGTGTCCCTGGGAAGGGGGACACAGCACTCTGCCACTGGGATTATTTCTAATTTTGGGGCTTGCTGGCATCCCTGGGAAGGGGAACGCTTTAAAAGCACTTTTTCAGTGGGATTGGTTTGGATTTTGGAGTTTTCTGGGGTTCCCCAAAAAGAGGAGCGTGGTAAATCTGCTCTGTCAGTGGGATTATTTTTAATTTTGGGGTTTTCTGGTGTCCCCAGGAAGGGGAACATTTTATAGCTGGTGGAGGTGGAGGGAATATTTGGGAGAGAGGTGACAGGAATATTTGGGATACAGGTGACAGGAATCTTTGGGATACAGGTGACAGGAATATTTGGGAGAGAGGTGACAGGAATATTTGGGATACAGGTGACAGGAATATTTGGGATACAGGTAGACTGTGGAATCTGGGATACAGGTGAGATGTTTGGGATGAAGGTGATGGGAATCTTTGGGATGCACTGGGCTGTATGGAGGGAATATCTGGGATGCAGGTGGGATGTGTGGAGGGAATCTCCAGGATACAAATGGAGGGAATCTCTGGGATGCAGGTGATGTGAATATTTGGGATGCAGGTGGGATGTGTGCAGGGAATCTCCGGGATGCAGGAGACAGGAATCTCTGGGATACAGGAGACAGGAATCTCTGGGATGCAGGAGACAGGAATCTCTGGGATGCAGGAGACAGGAATCTCTGGGATGCAGGTGACAGGAATCTCTGGGATGCAGGAGACAGGAATCTCTGGGATGCAGTGATGGGAATCTCCGGGATGCAGTGATGGGAATCTCTGGGATGCAAGTGGGATGTGTGCAGGGAATCTCTGGGATGCAGTGATGGGAATCTCCGGGATGCAGTGATGGGAATCTCTGGGATGCAGGTGGGATATGCACAGGGAATCTCTGGGATACTCGGGGCTCTGGAAGCCGCTGCTGTCCCAACCCTCTGTGTGCTCGGCTCCGGGATCCCAACCCACGGACAGCAAACCCAAAGGAACTTTCAGGGCTGTTGGCACCACTTTTGGGGTCGCTCGGAGCTGAGCCCGTGGATTTGGGGGCTCGGGGATGTCACCCACACCCCCTCGGAGCACCCGGCTTTATCCAGAGCCCCTCTCCAGCTTTATCCCATTGTAAACACTCCCGGCTGGTTCGTGCCAGCCGCGCTTTGTGCCCGCACGTGGGATTGCAGAAATCCCAAAAAAAAAAAACCTCCCAAAAAAAGCTTTGACCACCCAGGGACCACCCCCAGCAGCCACAGCGCCGCTCCCGCTGTCCCACCCCGCGACTTCCCGGCCGTGCTGGGGAAACACCCGCTGCTCCTTTTCCTTCAAAATTCCATTTCTTTGGAGCAAAATAATCCCCGCACGGCGGGGCAGCCGCTGCCCCGAGCCCGCGGAGGAGCCGCTGCCCTCTTTTGTTCTCTGCTCCCAGGGAGCATCGCTGGGGGCCGGGGGTGAGGAATTCCCAGCGCACAAAATCCCGGCCTTGTTAAAGCTGGAAAAATCCTTTGGGATCGCGGAGCCCCCGAACCCGGCACTGCCCCGGCCAGCGCCTCCTGCTCCCCGGGAAAAGAGGGGGTCCCGAGCTTCTGGGGGGGCTGAGAGCGGCTGGGGGGCTCCGAGGGGGGCAGGGGGTGGCTGGGGGGGCTCAGGGCTGAGGATGGAGGAGTTTGGGGGGCTCAGGAGGAGCTGTGGGGCTCAGGGATGATTACGAAGGAGTTGTGGGGCTCAGGAGGAGCTGGGGGACTCTGAGCAAGTTTTGTGAAGCTCAAGAGGAGCTGTGGGGCTCAGAACAAATTCTGTGGGGCTCAGACCAAGCTCTGGGAGGCTCAGGAGAGCTGTGGGGCTCAGGGATGATTATAGAGAAGCTGTGGGGCTCAGAACACGCTGTGGGGCTCAGGGATGATTACAAAGGAGCTGTGGGGCTCAGGAGGAGCTGTGGGGCTCAAAACAAATTCTGTGGGACTCAGAACAATCTGTAGGGCTCAGAACAAGCTCTGGCAGGCTCAGGAGGAGCTGTGGGGCTCAGGGATGATTATGAAGGAGCTGTGGGGCTCAGAACAAATTCTGTGAGACTCAGACCAAGCTGTGGGGCTCAGACCAAGCTGTGGGGCTCAGGAGGAGCTGTGGGGCTCAGCAGGAGCCGAGCAGACCCCGCGGGGCCGGAGCAGCCGCGGTTTCGGCGCTGCTGGAGCGGCCGCGCTCGGCGGAGCCCCGGGAGCCGCTCAGCCCCGGGCCGGGCGCTCCCAGCCCGGGGGTCCCGCAGCCCCTCGCCCACCCCCGAGCAGCCCCGGCCGGGCTCTCCGGGGCTCCGCCGCGTTGTTTTCCGCAGGATTTTATGGAGGTTTGGGTTTCGTGGCGCTGCGGGGAGGGAGCTCCGGGCCGCGGAGAAGTTTTGTGCGATGCATCAGCGCATCCCCACCCCGTTTTAACCCAGTCGGGAACACGCAGAAGGGAAATAAATTAACGCAGCTTCTGACAGCTCTGCTGGAAAATAGCTCTGGGTTTTTACCCCATCCTGAGCCTTTCAGGGAGACTCTGCGGGGGTGGGGTCTGTGCGGCCCGGCCGTGCCCCGCGGAGCTCCTGCAGCTCGGGGAATTGCGGAGAATTCCAAATATCACAGCCCCATCTCTCCCGCTTTGGGTTCTGCGGCTGAAGGGACAGGAGCTTCCCTTCGGTGCAATCCTCACCGAGCAATTCTCCTTTTAAAAAGGATGGGTTTGAGTTAAAACATTCGGGGTGAAGTTGGCAGAGCTCCCCAGGTGGCAAATTTTGGACAATTTTTGGCTTCTTGGAAGCCCTTCTGCCCTCTCTCTTTCCTTCCCGCTCTGTGGAGCTGCTCCAACCCCCAAAACTGCTCTGCTCACCTTCACCCCAAACACCCCTTGCACCCCAAATGTTTCTGCCGGTGCTTTTAGCTCAAATCCATCATTTTTAACAGGAAAGCTCCTCCTGTGAGGATTGCACTGAGGGGAAGCTCCTGCCCCTTCAGCCAAAGGATCCAAACCGGGAGAGATGGGGATGAAATATTTGAAATTTTGCCTCTCCAGAATTTAATGCTCCGTTCCCAGCCAGGCCTGCTCGGGCCATGTGATGATTATAAAAGATGCAGGTGGTGGCTGCAGCCTCCTGCCACCTTTTCCCTGTCCCTTATCAGACAGGGACAAGATAAGAAGCCACCTGAGGACCCCCGAGAGCGCCCAGCCGAAATCTGTTATTGTTATTTTAATGCCGGTGCAGGCGGCTCGCGCTGCTCATTGTTGGGAGGAAAGAGGAGAGGAGATAAATTAAATATAATGAATGAAGGGAGCTGAAAGGCGGCATTTGATCCTCTTTGCTGTGGAAAAAGGGGATGGCAGGAGCTGGGGACTTCCGGGAGGAGCAGGAGAAGTTGGAAGGGAGGAATTCAGGATTTGGAAGGGAGGAATTTTTGGAAGGGAGAAGCTGGGAAGTGGCAGAACCAGGGAATGGCAGAGCTGGGAATGGCAGAGCTGGGAATGGCAGAGCAAGGAATGGCAGAACCAGGAATGGCAGAGCTGGGAATGGCAGAGCTGGGAATGGCAGAGCCGGGAATGGCAGAACCGGGAATGGCAGAGCCGGGAATGGCAGAACCGGGAATGGCAGAGCTGGGAATGGCAGAGCTGGGAATGGCAGAACCAGGGAATGGCAGAACCAGGGAATAGCAAAGACAGGGAATGGCAGAACCAGGGAATGGCAGAACCAGGGAATGGCAGAACTGGGAATGGCAGAGCCGGGAATGGCAGAACTGGGAATGGCAGAACCGGGAATGGCAGAGCTGGGAATGGCAGAGGTGGGAATGGCAGAACCGGGAATGGCAGAACCAGGGAATGGCAGAACCAGGGAACGGCAGAACCAGGAATGGCGGAACCAGGGAATAGCAAAGACAGGGAATGGCAGAACCAGGGAATGGCAGCTCCCGAGCAGGGCGGGCGCTGGGGAATGCCAGAGCCCGGCCTTATCTTTTGTCTGGAACAATGGAGGGCTCGGCCCCATTGTTCTCCTCCCCGGCCGGCGGTTCCCTGGGGCACGGGCTGCCTCTGGAGCGTGCCCGGATCCATGGGCAGGACGGGCGGGACGGGCGGGGGTGGCACGGACCCCTCGTGGCTGCTGCTCCAGCGAGTTCCCCGCAGGGAACCCCTTCCCGCTGGTTTTCCGTGTGGATTTTAGGAGCAGGGAAGGTCCCCTGGAAAGCCCAGCTGCAGGCTGGGCAGGGCGAAGCAGAATTTGCCGGTTTTTTAAAGGCTCTTTTAGGTTTTTGCGTTCTCGGGTCTCTGGGATCCCACGCCGGGTCCTTCTTGCTGTGTTTCTTCTGGTTTGTGGGTCCGTCCTGGGAATTTGGCTGGGGAAAACACATTTCTGGGTGTGGGATTTGTGTGTTTTCCCAAAAAAAACTTCATCATCCTGGGGGCTGGGCAAAGCTGGCACAGCCCAGGGAACAGGCAGAGGAGCCCAGGGCCCCACGGGCTGTGAGCACAACCCCAAAATCCACCCCAAATCCTTTCGTTTCTTCAGAGCCAGGGCCAAGCAGCTCATCCCAGCTTCCCAGGACCGGGCTGGGATGGGCACCTGGAGGCTGGAGCTGCCAATTCCCGCTGCTCAGGAGCCCAGGGAAAATCAGGATAGAGCAGGGGAGGTGACAGAGGTGCCACCAGCACCACGAGCCCCTGGTGTCCCAAAAAGGGAGGGCTGGCGGCTCCTGGTCTGTGCTGGGATTTTGCTGTGCAGTGAAAACCACCCCAAAAACCTCGTTCCCAAATCCCTCTGCTCCCCCAGAGGCGAGGAGCCCATCCAGGAGCTGAATCTGCTGGGTTTTGATTCCTGCAAATGCAGCAGGGAGAGAAGGGGTGAGGCCCAAATTGGGATTGTGGCGGTTTGGAGGTGGCTGCTCCCAAATCCCTTGGGATCCTGCAGCGGGATGGGAAGTGGGGTGTCTCAAACCCCAAAGCCCAGGACGTGGGGGTGCCTCTGAGCTGAAAGAGTGACCAAAAAATGACAAGATAGCCACAAAAACGGCTCTTGTGCTGTTCCTCGCACACCTGAGGCCTCCGGAAGCGCCGCCGGCGGATGCTCGGCGTCACCCAAGGTGGGCGATGAGCTGAGGAACCCAAATCCGCACCCCAAACCAGGGCAAACGTCACCAAAACAACCGCGACCGAGGGAGGAAATGGGGCCAAAAGTGTTTTGCATCCAACCCCATCCATGCCTGGTTCCTCGGCGGGAATGGGCTCAGGGCTGCCTTTGGAAGGGTTTTTGGGATGATTTTGGGGCAGGTGAGGAGCGGCCAGTGGCGCCTTCTCCTCCCGAGCGAGGTTCATGAAAGTCCTGACGGTTCCTGGGGCAGCTCCCAAAACACCAGGAAAAAAAAATATCCCATTGCTGGAATGTGAAGCAACCCCAACATCTGGAGCTCCGAATTTCCCCGAATCCCAAATTTGGGAAGTGTCTCCATGTCCCTCCGTGTCCCCTTTTGTCCCTCCATGTGACAATCTGGAGGTGAGGATCAATTTGCTGCAGCTCAGGACGCCGAGGGACCCCAAAGGTTTCCGGGGCGCCGCTGGCTGTGGCTGTGGGGCGGAAACGCGGCCCCATAAGATTTTGGGGTGCGATTTGGGGCTTGGGTGCTGTGGGTGATGGGCCCCAGGGCTGTCTCCGAGCACCCTCGGGTGCTCCTGGGTGTGCCCAGCAATCCTGGGAATCACCAGACGGGATTGGTGCCCTCAAACGGGAAAACCTGGAAAAATAAAGGATTAATGGAAGATAGAAAATGCCATAAAAGATCAAGGATGGGGGGTTGTTGACATGGGATGGACCCCCAAAACCTGGAAAAATTAGGGATTATTGGGAGGTGTGAAATTCCATGAGGAGCTCAGGGTTGAGGGGTTGTTGACATGGGATGGACCCCCCAAAACTGGGAAAAATAAAGGAAAGCATAAAATTCCATTAGAGATCAAGGGCTGAGGGTTATGGATATGGGTTTTGACATGGGATGGACACCCCAGACTCCTGGAAAAACAGGGAATTGTTGGAAATTTGTTTGAAAAAAAGTTTGAAATTCCATGAAAGCTCAAGGATGGAGGGTTATGGACTGGGGTGGACCCAAACCAGCACCGAGTTCTGCACATTCCCAACACCACCCATGGATTTCCCATGGAAAACGGGTTTGGGAAGAGCTTCCCTCCTGCTGGGAGGGGCAGGGCAGGTGGGCGAGCCCAGCTTTGGGGTTTTTATTCCAAAGGGACCAGGAAAAGGGTCGGATGTCTTGACCCTCTCTCCCTCAGGCGATGGGAAAATCTGGTTTAAATTCTGCTTTAAAGTCAGGTTTAAATTCTGCTTTAAAGTCAGGTTTAAAGTCAGGTTTAAAGCCTGGTTTAAAACCTCGTTTGCGCTCAACGCCCCTGCCGAGCCTCCCCCGGCCGTGCCTGGAAACTCTGAGTGACAGAAGTGACACAAAAACGCCACCGAGATCGGCCACCCCGATAAACCCCGCGGGCGCTTTGGGGCCGGGGCAGGGCAAGGAGGGCGAGCCGTGCCAGGCTCACCGTGCCAGGCTCTGGGTGAGTTATCCCCGACCCCATCCCCGATTTTCCTTTATTTCTCTGGGTTTCGTCGCTTTTTGAATTGAATTCCCGGCGGTGGCGGCTCGGCGCGATTCGGTTCGTTCGGGGAGTGGAGGGATGTGATGGAAGGGGTTTGGGAGCAGCTTCAGGGATTTCTGCTGGATCCCGAGGATCTGGATCACCCCTCTGTGGGTCATGGGGCTGTGCAACCCCGCTGGGTATTGGGATAAAGGCGGGTTTTGCACCCAAAGCATCTTTCGAAACTTTTTTTTTTTTGATGCAGATAAAATAAAAAATAAGGGTGAAAAGGGTAAATCCCCATTTTTCAGAGTGCCGGGATTCCCTCTGTTAGAAAGGGAATGTTTTGGGGTTTTGTAGGGTTTTAATGCAGAGGGGGTGGGAAGGGCAGAGGAAAAAGGGTGAAAAAAATGGGTTTTGCTTTTTTTCCTCGAGTTTCCTAGAGATCCTGTGCTTTTCTGGGAAGGGGACTTTGTGCTTTCAGACCTCTCCCCGCCCTTGATTTCCCTCTCCTGAGCATCCCCTTTCCCTAAAGATCCTTCCAGCCCCCTAAAATTCCCTGGGCACAAACCCTGCAGAGCCAGAGGTGCTGCGAGGAGCCTTTTCCTTGTGGATTCATCTCCTGGAGTGGAAGAACCATCCCAAACCTCCCGTCTGCTCCCGGGAACGGGAATGACCAGCGCCGGCCCCGGGGCCATCGCGTGGCTCGTCCTGGGATTGTTCCCGGGATGGGGAGGACTTAGCAGGGTTGGAAATCATTCCAGCGCCGCGGAGTTTCCTCCTCTTCCCTGATGAGATCATTCCCGGCTCATAAATCCCGCGGCCAGGAAGTTCCACCTGAGGTTCAGGCGGATTTTTTTTTTTTTCCCCTCCCCTCCTATTTCGAACCCTCCCCGCGGCAGAAGGAAAAATGTGTTTGGGTCGTGGCTGCGAGCGGGGTGGCCCCGGGCCAGGGGACGCCCAGGGAAGGATCCGGCTGCTTCCAGGGATTGGGATTTATTTGGATAATTATGGACCTCCTGGCTGGGTTTTGTCACACAGGCTGGCGGGAGGAAGAATCCCTGGATTTGGGGTTGGGAAGGAAGGTCCCAGCTGTTTTTGGGATCCTAAAGGATAAACCCCCTTGGAGCAGTGGGAAAGCAGAGGGAGATGGGAATTCTCCATCCAAAGGGACACTGGGATGTGTCCCAGAGCTCTGGGATGGATCCAACAGATCCCAGATCCCACAGGGAATGTGTGGGACATGGATCCTGATCCCAGATCCCACAGGGAATGTGTGGGACATGGATCCAATGGATCCCACAGGGAATGTGTGGACATGGATCCTGATCCCAGATCCCACAGGGAATGTGTGGACATGGATCCTGATCCCAGATCCCACAGGGAATGTGTGGGACATGGATCCAATGGATCCCAGATCCCACAGGGAATGTGTGGACATGGATCCTGATCCCAGAGCCCACAGGGAATGTGTGGGACATGGATCCTGATCCCGGATCCCACAGGGAACATGTGGGACATGGATCCTGATCCCGGATCCCACAGGGAATGTGTGGACATGGATCCTGATCCCAGATCCCACAGGGAATGTGTGGGGGTTGACTCATCCTTATCAGGCTTTTCTGGGGGCTTTTTTTTCCCATCCCCACCCACCTGGAGCATCCCACCGGGATCCTGCTGGACACAGGGAGGTGAAGCCCCAAGGGATAAGTTGGATTTGGCCAAGAGGGATAATCCCGTGGGAAAAGCGGGAGCAGAGCTGCTGAGGGCAGAGGCTGCAGTTTGGTCCTCATCCCCTTTTCTGGGACACCAGGGTCTCCTGGGATTTACAGGGGATGGAAAACATCCCTGCAGGAGAACATGGAGCACCCCATGAAACCTCCCAGATCCTCCTCTTCCCCTCGGCCCGGCCTAGGAACTCCTCTTTTCCTCCCTGCCCTGCATTTGAGAGAACTGGGGGATGAATCCCTGTTATTTTCCCTATTTCCTCAAGTTCTGGAGAGTGGGATTGATTGGGTTTGCCCCCAGAACTCTGCTGGAACTCATCGGGGAGATGTGCATCTCATTAACAACCCTGGATATGGCCTTTGGAAGGGGCAGGCTGGGTTTTTTTGGGATAGAATTGGTAAAAATCCTAACTTCTTTAGGATTTCGACTTCCATGGGCGCCCTGGAGACCTGGATTGCAGCTTTCCGTCTTAAAAGATGGAAAATCGATGCTCCCCCCAAAAAAAACCTCCCATAACGTGCCAAGAGAATTCTGGGGGTGAGGAGGGGACGTTCCTCCATGGGAACACCTGGATGGGGTCACACACCCCTGGAGAGGGGACCTGCTGGAAAGGGGACACAGGAGTGACCCCGACTCCTTCCTGCACCGGCCGTGCCCGGGAGTTTCCGTGATGCTGGTGCCGTCACCGCTGTGCCGTGACCCCGTGGGGACGTTTCCGGATGTTTCCAGAGGCCGTTTGTCCTTTGGGGAAGGAGAAATCGCCTTTGGGGAACTGAGGGCGGGTGGAGGATGGACAAATGCCCGGCTGGTTTGGGTGGGCAGAGGGAAATCCCAGCTCCTGCTCACCCCGAAGATCTTGCCAGGATGGAAAGGCACGTTTGGGGTCTGGGGGTTTCTTTGGGATGGGGATTTTCCATTGGGTGCCTCCGGGAAGGACATTCCAGGCAATTCCCATCCTGTCCCTGGCTGCCCCATCCTGCTGCCCCTGGGAGCATCCCCCTCCCCAAATCCCCGGTGCCCACCAAAACTCTTCCATCTCAGGGTGGATTTTGCAGCTTTTCCGGTGCCCCTGGGCAGGGGAGCTTTGGGTTTTTCTGCTGCTGATCTCAGGTGAGGTGATGAGAACGCGGAGGCGGCCGAGGATCGGGCTGAGCCCAAATTTGGAGCGTTTCTGCTGTGGCTTTGTGGGGCAGCAGGGTGGGGACACAGCCCTGGCAGGGGACACGTGCTGAGAGCAGTGACGCTCGGAGACGGTGGCATTTCCGAGTCTAAACCCCCTCACCCAGTTGCCTTTTGGGGTTAAAAAAGAACTTTTCGGCACCAGCGAACCCTTAAAAAATAATTTTTCGGCACCAGCGAACCCCGGGGTCTTGCATTTCCTCATCCATGTTTCTCCCGCCCCCATGGATGGACGGCACATTCCACCTCCCCCAGGGCCACCTGCCATTCCCAGGGAATGCCCATCCATCCCGGGATGCTCTGGATCCCCAGGGAAGGGACGGCAGCCCCGTGAACTTCCCCCAGCCAGGGCCATCGGCCACCCCTGGCCATCCCTGCCCGGGCACGGCCGAGCAAACATCCATTCTTTTCTCTTGGAAGACACCCGGGGCGGAAACGCTTGGAAGCGGCCCCGAAAGGACATTCCAAGTCTGGCAGGAAAGCGGCCCCGCTCGTCTGGCAGGAGATGGGCTATTGTCTGTCCCGGTGGCCGGCCGGGATTCCTCAGGTCCTGCCTGGAAGAGGAAAATCTCCGTGTGTGTCTTTATTTTTTCCTCTGCCCTCTCCCAGGGGTGTCGGGGCTGCTGCTCGTGCCGGCACTGGGGCCGTTATTGCTCCTCTGCTGTTTCCTCCTTGGATTTTTCCCTGTTTTGCCGGGCTGTGGTGGCGGGATGAGGTTTTCTTGGGATGATTGGGCACCACGTTGGGCTCCTGAAGGGAAGAGCTGGGAAGAGCCATGGACGGAGAGATTTGGGAGGGAGGAGAGCAAAACCTCCAAGAGCTGGGACAGCCTGATGGCCAGAAGAAGGCAGGGTCATCCCAAAAAATCTGGGCAGCCAACTGGCCAAGGGTGTCTTTGCTGTCCCTGGGGTGGGATTGTCCCCAAATTGAGCCCCAAATTGAGGGATGTGACACAGGGTGAGGGATCTTGGATCCCCAAGGTCCTGCAGAGCCAGGATCCCGGCATCTCTTGATCCCCACATCTCATGGACCCCCAGACTCCTGCAGCTCTGGAATCTCGTTGTCCCTTGAATTCCCAAACTCCTGCAGTGTCAGGATCTCGGTGTCTCTGGGATCCCAAACTCCTGCTCTGCTGGGATCTCAGCATCTCTTGGATCCAAAGGCTCCTGCACTGAAGGAATCTCAACATTTCTTGGATCCCTGAGATCTTGGTGTCTCTTGGATCTCCAAACTCCTGAAGTGCCAGGATCTCAACATCTCCTGGATCCCAAGCTCCCGCAGTTCTGGAATCTCAACATTTCTTGGACCCCAAGCCATTGGAGTGCCGGGATCTTGGAATACCTTGGATTCCCAAACTTCTGCAGTGCTGGGATCTTGACATTTCTAGGATTCCTGGGCTTTTCAGGATCTCCACATCTCCTGGATCCCAAGCTCCTGCTGTACCAGGATCTCGGATCTCCTGGATCCCAGGCTCCCACAGCATCGGGATTTTGTCATTTCTTGGATCTGGGCAGGGTGGGGGTTTTTCTGGCACCTCATCCCCTTTTCCCGGCCCCTGGAGCTGTTCTGCTCCACACAGACGGGGCCGATAGGATCAGGCCTGGCTGGCGGGCAGGAAGGGTGGCACGGCCAGCGGGAGAATTGCAGGACGTGCCGTTCACTGGTGCAAACCGGGGAGTAAAAGCTGCCACCATCCCAAAAATCTTGGAGTTGTGGGGCTGGGGTTGGGAGGAAAGGTGAAATATCGGAGTTTCAGGGCTTTGCTGCTTGTGGGATGAGCCCCCAAAACGCTGTGAGGGAAGGAAGCATCCCATGAGGATTCAGGATCTGTTTCCATCCTCTGAGCTGGCGTTTTCCATCCCAACCCCGTTCCCTCCCTTCCTCCCCACCCGGGATTGAATGGGCAGCGCTAAAAGCCGAGAAGATCCCTTGCAGTGCCCCAGGCAGCCCCGGACCCCGCACCTGGAAGGAGATAACGGCGCCTTTTCCCCTTTTTCCCTTTTTTTCCCGTTTCCTCGGCAGGGTGGGTGATGAGCCCTCAATGAGGCCTCTTTCAAACTCGGCCCTATTGAAGCGCTCGGCCCCATTTTAAGAGTAAACTTCCAGTGGCACCGGGAGGTGAAGCACAGCGGGAACGGGACCTGCGGGAGGGATGGGATGGGATTTTGTGCCTGTCTCAACCCAAAAACATCTCTCAGTGCCGCGGTGCTGCATTTGCAGCATCCCAAACCTACAAAAACTTGGATTTTTTGCGTGGAAAAAACACAAAAAAAAAGCCGGGAGGAAAGGGATTTTCACGCACACCTGAGGGGTGCTCTGCTCGTGCCTGCCTCAGTTTCCCCGCCTGTAACACATCCCCACAAGGCACAATCCTTGCTGGAGTGGCTTCCCACCGTGTCCGCTCCTTCCCGGCGATGGATTTTGGGGGCCGGGTGGCCCCGGCCAAGGTGAGCCGGGGCAGGAAGGGGCGCCGCAGGATGCGGCAGCCCCCGGGTGATGCGGGGCCGGGAGGAAACCCGGCGGGTTTGTTCGGTGGAGGGCGAGGGAACCGAGATTATAAAAAGGCCCGCTAAGATCAGAAAGGCTGGCGAGCACAGTGCCCTATTGTGGAGCTGTCACACTTCCCTTTACTTTATTGCTTTTGTCCAACACCCCATTGTTCCACTTCCTTTTGTCCCCTATTCACAGCCCTGGCTTTTCATTACCCAGCCGGCCTTGTTGTTTTCATTTCTTTTGTTTGAAGTTCCTGAGAGGAAGGTTTTATTTTCAGCCGTTTGATTAATTCGCAGCTTGAGCCGGGCTTTGTTTGTTATGTAATTGCTGCCCCCAAGCCGGGCGGCCCAGCTCAGCTCTCCCCACCCCACTTTGCACCCCCAAACTGGGTTTAGGGGCTCCTGACGGGGGTCTGGGAGGTGAGAGGGCGCTGGGTTTGGGGTGGCAGCCCCCAGGCAGGTGCTGTCCCCATGGCAGGGCAATCCCACAAGCCAGATCCCGATTCCCGGGTAAAGCCCTTCCTTCACAGCCTCCTTTTCCCATTATTCCCACCTGAAAGGCCAGGACAATGCTTGTTCCCGTTCTTGCTGTGTGGTGTGAGGGTTGGTGGCCCGGGGAAGGCAAATCCCCATGGACGCCGCCAATCCTGGCGCTGGCTCTTGGACACCGCGCCTGGCACCCGGAGCGAGGGGTGGGACACGTTTTTTGGGGACAAACCCCATGGAATGCCAGGGCTTGGGGTCCCCTTGGGGTGTTACAGCCCACTCCCCATAAAACTCATCGTCATTCCTGTGGGGCCCATCCGGCTGGGAAGGGGTTTGGCACCCATGGGGGTTTTGGTGGGATCAGGGAGAGCCATTCCCGGGGCCAGGCTTTGCCCTGGCAGGACCTCGGCTGGTGCCGTGCTGGGCATTCCCAGAGGAATGTTCTGGTGGCCAGTCCCAGGTCCATCCCGTGCTGGGCATTCCCAGAGGAATGTTCTGGTGGCCAGTCCCAGGTCCATCCCGTGCCGGGCATTCCCAACGAAATGTTCCGGTGGCCGGTCGGTGTCCCAAGTCCATCCCATGCCCGGGAGCTGTTCTGGTGGCCGGTCCCAGGTCTCTCCCATGCCCAGGATTCCCAGAGGAGCCGTTCTGGTGCCATCCCAGCCATGCATGGGTGGGCAGAGCCGGGATTTCCACTTCCCATCGGAGCGGGAATCCTGCCACGGCTCCGATGGCTTGCTAGGCACGGCTCCTGGACAGTGAGGGGGACCTGGGGACCCCAGGATGCTGGCACAGGTCCCTGTCACCCTGAGCCTGGGCTTGCTGGATGTGGCATGAAGGTCCCCCAAGTTGTCCTCAGTCCCAATCCTTTAGGAATTTACTCCTCCATTCCAAGACTTCCCTGAGGACCGAGCCCCAAAACACCTGGAAAACCGGGAACAAGAGCTCAGCTCTGCCCATGGCAAACCCCAGGGGCGTTGTGGGGTGCCCCGGTGTGGAGCCAGGCTGGGAGAGGGGTGCCCATGCCCAGGGGTGTCTGGTGGCCGTGGTGACGTCCCTGATGTCCACAGGATGTCCATGAGGAGCCCCGTGTCCCCACCCCCGGAGCTGGATGGAGCGGGCGCCATGGTGAACTGCGCCATCAAGACGGAGGAGAAGAAGGAGGGCGGCCCCGAGACCCCGCCGGGGGCTGCCCCCGGTGCCGAGCCCCGGCCCCACGAGCCCCCGGGACCACTGGCCAGGGATGGCACCGACCCCCAGGTGGGTGTGACAAAGGTGGTGCTGTCCCCATCCCTGCTCCAGACCCTCCCATCCCGTGGGAGAAGCAGTCGCTGCTCCCCCCGGGTGGTTTTTCCTCATCCCAAGGAATCAAAAGTGAAATCTGAGGCTCTCCCGAGGTTTTTTGGTGGCTCTGGGGTCATCCCTGGGGTTTGAGGGTGGTGTGGGGCCCCCCACTGCCCCTTCCAGGTGTTCCTCATCCCTTCAGGCTCCCTTTTCCATTGTCCTTGGGTTTTTTCTCCCTGACCTCTCCCTGCTCTGCCTTCAGAGGGGAAGGGAGCTCAGAGGACCCAGCCAGGATAAACGGGAGAAAATCCCAGCATTTCCAGCATGATGCTCTCCAGATGGGATTCAGGAGAACCTGCCTGCATCCCACCAGATGGGGATGTCCCACCCTGGGGGTGTCCCTGGCGGTGGCAGCAGTGCCCAGTGACATTCTGTGTCCCGCAGGAATCCTGCTCTCCCTCCAGGGACATTCCCGAGCCCCGGCGCTCCGCCTTCGAGCCGGCCGGCAGCGGCCAGGAGAAGCTGGACTTCAACAGGAACCTGAAGGAAGGTGGGGAACGTTCCCAAGGGGCCTCTTGGGACCCTTTCCCTGCCCTTCAGGATTTTCCCAAAGCTGTGGGATGGGCTGAGCCGTGGTGCAGAGCCTTGGGATGTGCTCACGTGGTTGTCCTCTTCTCCCTGTCCCTGTCCCTGTCCCTGTCCCTGTCCCTGTCCCTGTCCCTGTCCCTGTCCCTGTCCCCCAGTGATGCCAACCATCGAGAAGCTGCTGTCCAGTGACTGGAAGGAGCGGCTGCTGGGCCGGAACTCGGCTGAATCCAAGGAAGTGAAAGGTGGGACCCACCTCCACCAACCTCCCTCCTGCATCCCAGCTGGAAACACGGCCCTTCCCAGCAAGGCAGGAGGGGACATCTCCTCATTTCACAGAGATTTGTCCCTTTTTTAATTGTTTTTTTTTGGGGGTGAGCATCTCTGCTGCCTCTGACTGCGTGGGATGGTGGGGTGGGTTCAGCATGTGGGGATCTTTCCATTCCTCCCCAATCTGACATTCCCTGGTCACCCAGTGCTGCAGGACTTCTCCACTTGACATTCCCCACCCCAAAGACTTGGATCTCCCCAGGTCGAAGGAAACGGGAACCGAGCTCCTTAAATAAAATCACCACCGCCCCACCCTGTGCTGCTGCTGACCCTCTCCCCCCTTCCCAACCCTCTGACCCTCATCCAGGCGGGATTTTCCCTCCCCCAGGAACCCAGGAGAGCCTGGCAGAGAAGGAGCTGCAGCTGCTGGTGATGATCAACCAGCTGTCCACGCTGCGGGACCAGCTGCTGACGGCGCACTCGGAGCAGAAGAACATGGCCACCATGCTCTTCGAGAAGCAGCAGCAGCAGATGGAGCTGGCCCGGCAGCAGCAGGAGCAGGTGGGGACCGTCCCTCCCTCCGGGGATGCCTTTGGGGGTGGCTTTGAGGTCCCCTTTTCCCACCCCAAAACCTTCCTGGGAAAGGTTTCCCTTCCTCGGAGCTGGGAGGCCCAGGGGTGGATGGAGATGGGGATGGAGCTCTTTAATAGGAACAAACCAGCCCAGGTCCCTGCTGCCTGTGCTCACCTTGAACATCAATTTTTCCTCTCCTGAGGGCAGGGGTGACACTGCTGTCACAGCTGGGGTGAGGGTGGCAGCTCCCTCCCAGTTCTTGTGTCCCTCGAGGTGGCTCAAGGGCAGCTCAGCCCCTGCTCGTGCCCTCCCCACAGCCCTGGGGACGCCCTGCAGCTCCTTTTTGGTGCTTCTGGCCGGGTTCTGCCAGGTTGGAGGCCAGCCCGGAGCTGTCCTTGATGTCACCAACCGTCCCTGTCCCCTCCCCAGATCGCCAAGCAGCAGCAGCAGCTCATCCAGCAGCAGCACAAAATCAACCTCCTACAGCAGCAGATCCAGGTAAAGGCAGGGGACACCTCCCCTGGCCCCTTCCCCGTGTCCCCCTCCCCACGCTGGGTGACCGCAGCCTCCCCGTGTCCTGCTGTCCCCTGCCGGGGGTGACACTGCCGCGTGGCGCTGATCTGGTGTCCCTGTCCCCTCCAGCAGGTCAACATGCCCTACGTGATGATCCCCGCCTTCACCCCCGGCCACCAGCCCCTCCCGGTCACCCCCGAGTCCCAGCTGGCGCTGCCCATCCAGCCCATCCCCTGCAAACCAGGTGAGCTGGGTCCCCCTGGCACTGTCCCAGCCCTGCAGGGTGGCCTTGTCACCCTCAGCCGTGTCCCTGTTGTCCCCGACTGCTGTCCCTCTGTTCCTGCAGTGGATTACCCGGTGCAGCTCCTGCACAGCCCCCCTCCTCCCACGCTGAAGAGACCCGCGGGCCCGGGCCACCTCCAGATGCAGGTACAGCCCCCAAACCACCTCCCAACCCTGGTACAACCCCTAAACCCCCTCCAACCCCTGGTACAGCCCAAAAAAACCCCTCCAAACCCTGGTACTGCCCCCAAACCCCCTCCAAACCCTGGTACAGCCCCCAAACTCCCACCAAACCCCTGGTACAGCCCCCAAACTCTGGTACAGCCTCCAAACCCCTCCAAACCCCTGGTATTGCCCCCAAACTCTGGTACAACCCCTAAGCCCCCTCCAAAACCTGGTACAGCCCCCAAACCCCCTCCCAACCCCTGGTACAGCCCCCAAACTCTCCCCAAACCCTGGTACAGCCCCAAAAACCACCTTAAACCCTGGTACAACCCTCAAACCCCTTCCAAACCCTGGTACAGCCCAAAAAACCGCCTCCAAACCCTGGTACTGCCCCCAAACCCTTTTCAACCCCTGGCACAACCCCAAACCCCCTCCAAACCCTGGGCTGGGTGTTTGGGGACCGCTCCTCACCCCCCATCCCTCCCTCCTCCCCAGGAGACCTCGCAGCCGCTGAACCTGACGGCCAAACCCAAAGGCTCCGAGCTCCCCAGTGCCTCCAGTTCGCCCAGTTTGAAGATGAGCGGCTGCCAGTCGCTGCCGCCGGGCCACGGGGCCAGCAGGGAGCTGCAGAGCAGCCCGTCCAGCCTCCCTCTGGGTGCGTGCCCTGGCGCCCTTCTGGGGTTTTGGGGGGACACGTGACATCTCTGCTGCTCCCGGGTGCCGTGCCACCCCTCGGGGCACAGCTGTGGTGGTCAGGGTGGGGTCAGTGCTGGGAGTGGTCAGTGGGGTGACTGCTGGCACTGATGGGTGCCCATAGTGGTCAGTGCTAGGAGTGGTCAGTGGGGTGCCCATAGTGGTCAGTGCTGGGAATGGTCAGTGGAGTGCCCATAGTGATCAGTGCTGGGAATGGTCAGTGGGGTGACCACTGGCATTGACGGGTGCCCACAGGGGTCAGTGAAAGGAGTGGTCAGTGAGGTGCCCACAGGGGTCAGTGCTGGGAGTGGTCAGTGAGGTGCCCACAGGGGTCAGTGCTGGGAGTGGTCAGTGGGGTGACCGCTGGCACTGATGGATGCCCATAGTGGTCAATGCTAGGAGTGGTCAGTGGGGTGACCACTGGCACTGATGGGTGCCCATAGTGGTCAGTGCTGGGAATGGTCAGTGGGGTGACCGCTGGCACTGACGGGTGCCGTGTCCTGCCAGGATTCCTGGGAGAGGGCGATGCCATCACCAAAGCCATCCACGACGCGCGGCAGCTGCTGCACGGCCACGGCGCCGCCATGGAGGGGTCACTCAGCAGCCCCTACCGCAAGGTGAGGGTCACTCTGCGTGGTCACCGTCCCCTCTGCCGCCCCAGTGCCACCAGGCACAGCCGTCCCCAGGCTGGGGCTGCATCCTGACCCCGCTGTCCTGCAGGAGCACGTTGGGATCGATTCCTCCCCGGTGAAGGAGCGGATGGAGGAGACCCCCGGCCACCGGCTGGACGAGGCTCTGCTGAGCTGCGAGATGGACGGTGAGGGTGGCCGGGAGCGTGGTGGTGACCCCGGGTTTGCTCCATTCTCCGGCTCCTGCCCTCACCCCGGGTGTCCCTCGCAGGCTCCCGGCACTTCCCGGAGTCCAGGAACAACAACCACATCAAGCGGCCCATGAACGCCTTCATGGTGTGGGCCAAGGACGAGCGGAGGAAGATCCTGCAGGCCTTCCCAGACATGCACAACTCCAGCATCAGCAAGATCCTGGGTGAGATCCTGGGATGGGGAATCTCCTCTGCATCCCCTGGAGGGATGGGAATGAGATCCTGGGACAGGGAATCCCCTCTGCATCCCCTGGAGGGATGGGAATGAGGTCCTGGGATAGGGAATTTCCTCTGCATCCCCTGGAGGGATGGGAATGAGATCCTGGGACATCCCTGACCTGGGACAGGGAACCTGAGGGGATGAATCCATGGAGGGATGTTCAGGGAAGGAGGGGATGAGTCCCAGGAGGGAAGGTCAGAGAATGAATCCGTGGAGGTGCCTGGGGAAGGTCAGGGAAGCTGCTCCCGATATTCCGGTAGAACCGGCTGCGGCGCGTGGCTCCCCCCAGCACAGCCGTAAATCCAGGTGCCGATCCCACAAGGAATGACATTGACTAACAGCACTCATCCATCAATCAGCACCAATTAACCTCGGCGTTCCTCCCAGCCGCCCTATGTGAGCACGCTCTGCTCCTTCCCCACGCAGGATCCCGGTGGAAATCCATGTCCAACCAGGAGAAGCAGCCGTACTACGAGGAGCAGGCGCGGCTGAGCCGGCAGCACCTGGAGAAGTACCCGGATTACAAATACAAGCCGCGGCCCAAGCGCACCTGCATCGTGGAGGGCAAGCGGCTGCGCGTGGGCGAGTACAAGGCGCTGATGAGGAACCGGCGCCAGGACGCCAGGCAGGGATACCTGATAGGGTAATTGATAGGGGACAGCGCTGTGCCCCACCCTGAGGGGTGGCTGCCGGGGTGGGGCTCACCTGGTGACACAGGTGGGCCTCACCTGGTGCCCATGGGGTTGGTGTCCACCTGGTGCCCATGGGATTGGTTCCATGGGGTGAGGGCCCACCTGGTGCCCTTGGGGTTTGTGCCCACCTGGTGACATGGGTGGGGCTCACCTGGTCACCACAGGGTTGGTGCCCACCTGGCTTCATTGGACTAGGTGCTCACCTGGCACCAGCGGGGATTGTGCCCACCTGAGGTCGATGAGGTGGGTGCCCACCTGGTGCCCATGGGAATGGTTCCATGGGGTGAGGGCTCACCTTGGTGGGATCTCACCTGGTGACACTGGTGGGTGTTCCACTGGTGTCAATGGGACAGGTTCTCACCTGGTGCCCATGGGAATGGTTCCATGAGGTGAGGGCTCACCTGGCTCCATGGGGTGAGGGCTCACCTGGTTCCATGGGGTTGGTTCCCCGCTGCCCCCCACAGCACGTCCCCCACAGGTGTCCCCGTGACCCCTCGCTGCCCTCTCAGTGCCCGCCCCCCGTGTCCCACAGGCCGCAGGGCAGCCAGGTGCCCCCCAGCTCCTCGGACGTGCTGTACCCGCGGCCGGTGGGCGTCCAGCTGCCCCCGCCCCTCCTGGAGCATTACCTGCCCCGCGGCGTGGACCCCACCATGCCCGTCATCGTCAACACCCGCAGCCTCAAGGACGGTGACGCCGGGGACGACGGGCACTCGGTGGCCGAGGGGGACATGTACCGCTACAGCGAGGACGAGGACTCGGAGGGCGAGGACAAGAGTGACGGCGAGCTGGTGGTGCTGACGGACTGAGGGGGCACAGGGAGGGCGGAGGGGGTGGCAGGTGCCACCACCAGGAGGGCGCGGCGTGTCCTGGCGGGATGGGACTGAGCCACGGGAGAGCTGCCCGCCTGCACAGGGGGGTCCCACGAGGGTGGGCACCTGGAATTTTGGGTGGCAAGGACTGGCCTGGCCTTGCTTTGGTGGCGCGTGGAGCTGAGGCCACCGAGCCTAGAGATTTGGTGACGTGGCTGCTGCGCTGTCACCTCTGAGGGGATCTGGGGGGTCTCCCCAGAGCATCTCCCAGCCCTGCAGCACCTGAGTGTCCCAGAGAGCCTCACCTGTGCTGCTGGGCACGGGGTGGGGACACGGGGTGGGGACACGGGATGGGGACACGGGATGGGGACACGCTCATCCCTCCTCTGTCCTGGTGTGACCTCCCTGCCGCGCTTCCCGCTCCATCTTTGGAGCCTGCCAGTGAATTCCCACGGAGCCAATTTTAGCTCCAGCCTGGCCCCGGCTCCGGCCAAGGGCTCCTCAGGGCCCTTTGTGCTCCCGACAGCTCTGGCCCACTTTGGGAACAAAGCGGGGGCTGTTCCTGCCCTGCCAGCCCCCGCTCGGGGGGGACGTGCCCGGCTGTCCCCAGGCACCTGTCCCTGAAGCTCGGGCTCCACCTGAGCCCTGCAGGGTGAGAGAGAGGGAGGAATAATTTTGGGGGAAAAAATGGAATTCTTAGAAAAAAATGACCTTTTATCTAGAAAGGGTCAGAGCCCCTTCTGGGGGGCGGGGGTTGGAGTGAGGTGTGGCTGTGCATGAGGGGTGTCCAGGTGAGAGTTTGGGGTGTCCAGGTGAGAGTTTGGGGTGTCCAGGTGTGTGTGTGTGTGTGCAGTGTCCAGGTGTGTGTGTGTGCACTGTCCAGGGTGTGTATGGTGTCCAGGTGTGCATGTGGAATGTCCAGGTGTGCACACATGGTGTCCAGGTGTGCCCAGTGTCCAGCTGTGTGTGAGCAGTGTCCAGCTGTGTGTGTGTGTGCAGTGTCCAGCTGTGTGTGCAGTGTCCAGCTGTGTACCCAGTGTCCAGCTGTGTGTGAGCAGTGTCCAGCTGTGTGCACAGTGTCCAGCTGTGTGTGAGCAGTGTCCAGCTGTGTGTGTGTGTGCAGTGTCCAGCTGTGTGCCCAGTGTCCAGCTGTGTGTGTGCAGTGTCCAGCTGTGTGTGCGCAGTGTCCAGCTGTGTGGGTGCAGTGTCCAGCTGTGTGTGCAGTGTCCAGCTGTGTGTGAGCAGTGTCCAGCTGTGTGTGCCCAGTGTCCAGCTGTGTGTGCAGTGTCCAGCTGTGTGTGAGCAGTGTCCAGCTGTGTGTGAGCAGTGTCCAGCTGTGTGTGAGCAGTGTCCAGCTGTGTACCCAGTGTCCAGCTGTGCCCAGTGTCCAGCTGTGCACCTCTCGTGTCCCTCCATGCACGGGGCTCCGGCACCTCCCTGTGGCAGCAGCCAGGAACAGGCCCCGAGCCTGGGACACTGCAGGGACAGGGACAGGGTGGGGACACCGTGGGGACAGGGACAGAGTGGGGACACCGCGGGGACAGGGACAGAGTGGGGACACCATGGGGACAGGGACAATGTTGGGGACACCACGGGAGCCGCAGCCACCCGGGCTCCAGGCTGCACAAAGCGGGCAGCAGCCTCTGTCCCCCTGTCCCCAACCTGAGGGGAGATGTGAAACTCAGCAGCATCAGCACTGCGGTGTTGGGGACACTGCCATGGGGACATTGCTGGGGTCACTGCTCTGGGGACACTGCCATGGGGACATTGCTGTGGGGACACTGCTGGGGACACTGCTGGGGCCACTGTCATGGGGACACTGCCATGGGAACATTGCTGGGGACACTGCTGGGGACACTGCTGTGGGGACACTGCCATGGGGACACTGCTGGGGACACTGCTGGGGACACTGATGTGGGGACACTGCCATGGGGACACTGCTGTGGGGACACTGCTGGGGACCCTGCTGGGGACACTGATGTGGGGACACTGACATGGGAACACTGCTGGGGACACTGCCGTGGGGCCACTGCCATGGGGACACTGCTGGGGACACTGCTGGGGACACTGCTATGAGGACACTGATGTGGGGACACTGCTGGGGACACTGCCATGGGGACACTGCCATGGGGACACTGATGTGGGGACACTGCTGGGCACCCTGCTGTGGGGACACTGCCGTGGGGACACTGCCATGGGGACACTGCCATGGGGACACTGCCGTGGGGACATCCTTTACACCGGGGGCCATCCCCCCTCCCCTCCTGCCGCTGTCAGTGCTTTATTTATTCCACTCCACCTCCCTGTGCCGGGCTGGGCTCCCTGCGGCAGGAGCGGGGTCCCTGGGGAGGGGTCCCAGCCCCAGGGCTGGGCTGCAGAGGGACTGGAAGCAGAGGTGCCCCCTCCCCACAGCTCTTCCTCTCTCTCTTCCACTTATTTTTCTTTTTATTTTTTTTTGTCGTTGTTGTTTTGTTTTGTTTTTTAAAGATTGTAAATATAGATAGAGCTTTATTTTGTTAATAAGACAACGAGTAACTTAACCTGTATATTTCACATCCCTGTTTACAATCGTTCCTCCCCCTGTCCCTTGGCACAATAAAAGTGACTTTTTGGAGCAGAGAGCAGGGCCTGGACTTCACCAGATCAGGAGCGAGGCTTGGATGGGGACATCTCCAGGCACAGAAGGGACAGGAGCACCCCCAGACCTCAGCACGAGGTCCTCCAGCTCCACCACCCCCAAATTCCCACTACCAGCAGCTTTTATTTCGCACCAAAACAAACACGGACGCGCCAGCAGCCCTGGTTGTGGCTGGGGGAGGTCCCTGTGCCCAGAGAGGGGACAGTCACCTCGTCCCTGTGCCCAGAGAGGGGACAGTCACCTTGTCCCTGTGCCCAGAGAGGGGACAGTCACCTCGTCCCCGTGCCCAGAGAGGGGACAGTCACCTCGTCCCCACAGCCAGGGCTCCAAGGCACAGCCTCTGCCAGGAGCTGCCCGGGGCTCAGCAGGGCAGCGGCTGAAGCCGTGCCTGGTCCTGGAGCGGGGCAGCTCCGTGCCACCCCCTCCCGGGGATGGGGACACGGCCATGGGAGGAGGACAGGGGTGGGGACAGGCAGGACAGACCCCTCTGCACCTCCCGACCCCGGGGGAGAGGGCAAAGGCAGAACTGAGAAGCTGCTCGGGGAGCACAGGGGGGAAACCACCGAGCTAAGGGGGACAGTGGGGACAGGCAGGGACAGCGGTGGGGACAGGCAGGGACAGCGGTGGGGACAGGCAGGGACAGCTGGGGCTGGGCACAGCACGGGGGGCGGGCAGCCAGTGCCCACCCCACTGGTCCCAGACCCTCGTGGCATCTCCCACCCCTCGTGGCAAACGCTCCCGTGGCTGGGGCCAGCAGGGAGCCGGGACGGGGCTGGTTTGGGGGTGGCACCCTGGTGGCACCCAGCAGGGCAGGAGGGCACGGAGGGCACAGCAAAGAGGGGTGACCAAGGTGAGTGGGCGGCTCTGGGGGCTCCCGAGCAGACGGGGTGACCCCGTGTCCCTCCTTGGGGACAGCGGGCAGTGCCAGGCCCAGCAGTGCCAGCAGGGCACCGACCCGCCGGGCACCGGGGCCGAGCCGGGCTCAGCCTTAAGGCGATGGTGAAGCTTCCTCGCGTGGGCTGGGGCCTCGCCGGGGCCGTGGTCCTCTCCAGCGTCTCATGGTCCAGTCTCGGGGGTGTCCAGGCTCTCCTGGATGCGGTGGTGGCCGGGGCAGAGCTCCTCTTGTCCCCCGTGCCACCGGCAGGACCGGCCCTGGACCCCGGCTGGGCTGGGCAAGGGGCGAGGGGGGTGCGAGGACACGGCCAGGACAGAGCTCAGGGTGGTGGCACCTATTTGGGGACCTGCAGGGCTGTGACCACCGGCTTCATCTTGAAGTACTGTTTAAACCTTAGCTTTGCATATCTGCCGAGACAGAAGGGACAGCTCTGAGCCACTCGTGTCCCCAGGGACCACCAGGATCCTCCTCAGGGACCACTGGGATCTTCCCTGGGATCCTCCCCAGGCATCACTGGGATCTTCCCCAGGGATCACCAGGATCTTCTCCAGGATCCCCCCGGGGACCATTGGGATCCTCCCCAGGATCCTCCCTAGGGATCACTGGGATCTTCTCCAGGATCCTCCCAGAGACCACTGGGATCTTCCCTGGGATCCTCCCCAGGGACCATTGGGATCCTCACTGGGATCCTCCTCAGGGACCACTGGGATCCTCCCCAGGGACCATTGGGATCTTCCCCAGGATCCTCCAGGGATCATTGGGATCCTCCTCAGGGATCACTGGGAGCAGTGATTTCCTGCTCCACTCATTTCCCCCTGGGAGCAGCCGAGGTGGACTCACCTTAAGAAATTAAAGTCTATGGTCGAGTATTTATCCTGGATCAGGCCCCAGCAGGCCCAGAGGAAATGGGACGCCTGCAAGGGGCAGAACAAGGATCAGGGAACGGCCAGGAACACTCGAGCCTCTCCTGGCGGGGGTCTGGAATTCCCAGGGCCATGACAAGGACGGGACACAGAGTGGAGCTGGCCCACATTGGGATTTTTGTGCCCTCCAGAGGTTGGGACTGGCCCACATTTGGATTTCTGTGCCCTCCAGAGGTTGGGACTGGCCCACACTGCGATTTTTGTGCCCTCCAGAGGTTGGGACTGGCCCACATTGGGATTTTTGTGCCCTCCAGAGGCTGGGGCTGGCCCACACTGCGATTTCTGTGCCCTCCAGAGGCTGCTCCTGGCTGGAGCAAGGACGGCAGCAGGGAGGATGCTGAACGTGGGGTCCCACCCCCTGGGCTGCCCTCCCTGCAGCTCCAGCCAGGAAAAACAGAGGGTATTTCACCTGAAATTTCCAGAAATCCATCTGGGGCCGGCCCTGGCAGCTGGCAAAGAGGATTTCCTCACGCCAGGCCGCGGCTGAAGGGCTGCCCAAGGCCGCGGCTGTCGGACACGCGCTGTCCCCAGCGCTGCCCTGTGACCTTGCCCGGGGGCTCGGCCCCCCTGAGGCGCTGCCAGGCCCCTGGGACAGCCTGTCCCCGATGTCCCCGAGCCCCCAGGCTGGCACCAGCAGCCCCATCCTCGCCAGCTCACAGCTGGAAGCCCGAGAGCTCAAACTCATCCCCTGGGTCGTGTTTTCAGCCCCGGAGCCAGGCTGGCTCCTTCCACCTCCACCACTCACCAAGGAGAACTTGTTCACTTGCACGTAGAGAGTTTCCAGCTCCTCCTCGGACACCTGGGTGTCACCTGGGTGTCCCTGGGTGTCACCTGGGTGCCCCTGGGTGAGCTCCTTGTAGGCCTGCAGGTAGGAGCGCAGCCACTGCAGCTGCGTCTCCTTGCTGGGGTAGAGGCCATAATCCACCTCCTTCACACCTGGGGGGTCAGGGGGACACGGGGGGGACACGGAGGGGACACGGAGGGGACACGGAGGGGACACGGAGGGGTTGGAATCTCCATGGCAGAGCGAGGAGAGCACAACCCCAGCCAGGCACAAAGCCCAGCCAGCCTCGGAGCCAGGAACGGCAGCCCAGGTGCCCAAAGAGCGGCAGAGACCCCGCTCTGACCACGGGCAGCCCCATTTCCTGCTGGGATTTGGGGTGTGGGATGGGGAGACCCCAATTCCAATCATGGGATTGGGGATTCAACTCCCTCTTCCATCCTCAGGGATCAGGAGAACCCAGGACAGGGAATTTCCCATTTCCCACTCCGGAACTGGGGATAAAACACCCTCCTCCACTCCCAGCAAAGAAAAGACCCCATTTCCCACCCCAGGACTGGGGATTTAACTCACTCCTCCATCCCAGGGATGTGAAAACCCCATTTCCCACCCCAGGACTGGGGATAAAACTCCCTCCTCCACTCCCAGGGATGGGGACACCCCAAGACCACCTCATTTTCCACCATGGGACTGGAGATACAATTCCATCTTCCATCCCCAGGGTCAGCCCCATTTCCCACCTGCGACCAGGAATAAAACTCCACCCCAGGGGTAAAGAGACCCCATTTTCCACCCCGGGACTGGGAATGAAACTCCCTCCTCCACCCTCAGTAGCAGGGACACCCCATTTCCCACCACGGGACTGGGGATAAAACTCCCTCCTCCCAGGCCATGGATGGGGGGGCACTTTTGGCGTCTCCCAGCTCATCCCAACCTGCAAACTCATTGAAATGGTTCCCGATGTCGAAGGCCTGGTAGTTGTAGCCCGTGTACTCGTAGTCGATGAATCGAACGTGCTCTGCGCGGGCAAGAGCGGCGGCCGTGAGGGGAGGGGTGGGGGGACAGAGGTGACACCCCCCGGGGGGTGGCCCCAGGGACACCCCCGGGCTCACAGACCTCGTGTCCGGTCGTAGATGATGTTCTTGCACAGGAGGTCGTTGTGGCACAGCACCACGGGCGAGCCCAGCTGCGGCAGCGTCTCCTCCATCCAGGCCAGCTCCTGCTCCAGCGCCTCCGGGCTGGGCACGTCCTGCGGGAGGCTGCCCGAAGGGACAGCAGGGACAGGGTGGCATCGCTGCTGCTCTGGGGGAGCCTCCCTGGGGCTCGGGGGTGGCGTTTCCCTGGCTCACAGCGCTTTCCTGGAGGCTCAAGGGCAGAATTTTCCCAGCTTCCAGCACTTCCTTGGGGGCTCAGGGGCAGAATTTCCCCAGCTTCCAGCACTTCCCTGGGGCTCAGGGATAGAATTGAGCTTCCCTGGGGCTCAGGGGCAGAATTTCCCCAGCTTCCAGCACTTCTCTGGGGGCTCAGGGGCAGAATTGAGCTTCCCTGGGGGCTCAGGGGTAAAATTTCCCCAGCTTCCAGCACTTCCCTGGGGGCTCGGGGACAGCGTTTCCCTCTCATGCCCTACAAACGACCCCATTAATGACACAAAGCGGGGCTAGCGAGGCTGGTTTTTGGGGAGGGGGCCAGGTTTGGTACCCAGGCAGACACCACAGCTCGCCCTCAGCGCGTCCCTTGTCCCCAAAACCCACCCGGCCCACGCCCCAAATCCACCCGGCGAAGCCCCGGGGCCACGGGGGTGTTTTGGACTCAGGCGGGGCCTCCCGGTAAGCTCAGGAGTGCGGCTTCCAAGAAGAGAGCTCGTTAATGATTGTCTAATTGGCTGCGCTGAAGGCGCAGGGTGGGTAAAGTCTGCCCGCGGCTGAGGAAAGCCCGGCCGGCTCCTGGCGCGGGTTAATGATTGCCCTGCCTGCGGTTCGTTCACCTCCTCCGCCTCTTGGGGCTGCCCGAATCCTTCCCAGACACCCCAACACTCACCCGGCCACCCCAAAAAATGGTTGGGAGTGGGGACTGGGTGTTCCGATCTAGGCTGGGTTTCTAGGATTCATCGTCAGCTCAGCAGGGCTTGAGCTCGGGCTTATTCTGGGTTTAAATTCCCGGGAGGAGGAGGAGGAGGATTGTTACAGCAGTGGGAGGCTGTGGCTCTGGGTGGATCCTGCACAGACACATCCCAGAGCTCCAAAAGAGCCGAAATCCTCCCCAAAACTGGCGGCAGGAAGGGGCTGGAGCCGCTCCGGGGGCTGCGGGAGGGATCCAGCAGCGGATCCAGCCCCAAACCCGCAGAGGGAATCTGGGAATCTTTACCTGGGAACCTTTACCTGGGAACCAGGGCTCTGCTCCCGAGGCAGAGCCCGGCTCTGGGGGATCCCTCTGCCTTTACCTGGCGTTGGATACCTTTGGGCTGAGCTCCGTCTTCACCAGGCTGAGGTATTTGTGCAGCTTCTGCCACAGGATGGGCCTGGGGAGGCTCCCGTTGGCGTGGATGGCGTGGACTCGGGCCATCTCCCGGGCCACCAGCCTGGCACGGAGCGCAGGAGAGGGGTGAGAGGTGATCCCAGATCCTCAAAATCCCTCCTCCCTCCCCCCCAAAAAGAGCTTTGGGGTGTCTTCAGAGGGATTCCCTGAAAGTCCTGCAGGGTTGGCACAGCTGACCCCTCATTCTGCGTCAGGGATCTGAGGCATTTCAGAGTCCACATTTCCAGCGCAAATTCAGGCCAAAACTCAGCTTCCCGTGACATTCCAGCTTCCCAGAAAACCTTTATTCCAGCTTCCCAGGAAAGCTCTCTCCACCAGAACCTGACGCTTTAGAAATGCGCTCCTTTGACCCATTTATCCCCCACCACCCCCCAGGGCTGGGCACACCAGCGACCCCCACCCCAGGCAGTGAGGGCAGAGCTGGAAACACGGAGCAAACCCCCAGGAAACCGGGAATTTTCTCGAGCTGCTTTTCCCTGGAAAACCCCCAACTCCTCACCTGAAGATGTGAGGATCCCGCACGTGGTCGGGCCCCAGCGCGATTCCCGGCAGGAATTGGTAGCAGAGCCCGTTCTGGAAGGCGCAGTAGAGGTCGGGGGCGCAGCCGTGGGCGCGCAGCACCTGGAAATTCCTCAGCTCCGTCTCCCTGTCCACCAGCAGCTCCGTTTTCCTGCCGTACACGCGCACCAGCAGCGCGTCCGCCATGCCCTCGTCCGTGTAGCAGGCCACCAGCTTGTTGGTGATGCCGTCAGTGAAGAGCTGCGTGGGGACAAACACGGCGGAGGTGACACCGGGGGAACCCCCTGTCCTCTTCCCAGAGGTGGGAAAACCTCGTGGCGATGGTGAGAATGAGGAGAAGGAGCGAGGCAACGCTGGCGGGAGAGCTCCTGGGGGGGTTTGAAAGGGCTCGAGGTGGTGGTTTGGGTGGGAATCCTGCGGTTTTACACCTGGGAGCTCAGGAACAGCTCAGGGACAGCTCAGGAACAACTCAGGAACAGCTCAGGGATAGCTCAGGAATATCTCAGGGATATCTCAGGGATAACTCAGGAACATCTCAGGAATATCTCAGGAACAGCTCAGGGATAGCTCAGGAATATCTCAGGAATATCTCAGGGATAACTCAGGAATATCTCAGGAATATCTCAGGAATATCTCAGGGATAACTCAGGAACATCTCAGGAATATCTCAGGAATATCTCAGGGATAACTCAGGAATATCTCAGGAATATCTCAGGGATAACTCAGGAATATCTCAGGAATATCTCAGGAATATCTCAGGGATAACTCAGGAATATCTCAGGAACAGCTCACTTGGCACGGGAGCGGCACCGGGAATCGCTCCCGGGGGGGAAAAAAAAATGAAAAAAATTCAGGGTGAATTGGCACGAAAATTAAAAAAAAAAAGTAAATAATTAAAATAAATAAATAAACCGCCCAACGAAGCTTGAAAACAAACCCGGAGCAAACACCACCGCCCCATCCCCTCCTCCGACCCTCCCCGCGGGCCGGGGCGCTGATAGGCGGGGACGTCGCTGCTGGGGACATCTCGTGTCACCGCTCTGATGGCTCCTCGCAGATGGAAAGGGAGTTTTGTTCTCCCGGCTCTCCGCCTTGGCCGCCTGCCCGCGCACATGCCGGGGCTGCTGCCGCCCGCGCCGGGCCCCGCGCCCCATCCCGGGGCATCCAGGGGGTTTAGGGATGTGTCACCCCACGGGAAAGCCCTGTCGCGTTGTCCCTGCAGTGCTGCGGCTCCCCCCGGGAAGGGTTCCTTCATCCCGCCGGGATTTTGGGCACCTCCAGGGCGTTGAGGGGGTTTGGGGATGTGTCACCCCACAGAAAATCACCCTCCTTGTCCCCCGTGCCAGCTTCAAGCGGGGCTCTCCGGGGTGCTGCGGCTCCCCGTGGGAAGGATTCCTTCATCCCTGTGGGATCGGGGAGCCGGAGCAGGAGGGGGGAGAGGGGCTCCTGCTCCGGCAGCCGTGGAGCTCAGGGATGGGACGGATAATTTTAGACATCCCACTCAGCAACCCACGCTCCCCTATAGGGCTCCTATATATAGGGCTCCTGGAGCAGCCTCCCGAGGGAGACTCCAGGCACGGGAATGAGACCCCCCGAGTCAGACGGGGCTGACGCCCCCATTCCACAGCTGGATTTGGGGCGAGCAGCTGCCCCATCCTCGTGGCTGCAGCCCCTCAGCTGCGGCTGAACCTTCTCAAGCTGCTTTTCCCCGAGCTGATAATCTGGGTTTCACCACGGGGCTCGGCTCCCTCCTCCTCTTGTCCTGCCAGGCCCCAGAGGAAACTGAGGCAGCAGAGCTGTCACACCCCGTCCATGCAGGTGCCACCGTCGGCCACACACGGCTCGGCCGCAGGTGAGCGGCTCCACACGGAGCGAAATCCTGGTGTTCTGCCTTGTTTCGCTGCCCCGCAGCCCGGGCAGCCCTTTCCAGCAGGTTTAACGGGATTACTGAGCCTGATCCCCCCCTGAATTCCAGGCCGCCAACTTCGGAGACGCGCACGTGGCTGCTCGGTGGCCTGCAGGGACTCGCTGGGTTCGGGGGTGGCAGCTCCGCCGGCTCCCAAGGATCGGCTGCGGCTGCCTGAGGGATTCCCGGGGCTGTTCCCTGTGGATCCAGGCTGCAGTCACCCCAAATCCTTCCCTCCTGCAGCCGGGGGACAGAGGGAAGCAGTGACACTCCCCGAACTTTGCAGGGACTAAAGGCAAAGCGAGACCTGCGCCGAAGCGCTGGGGTGAAGCAGCAAAATCCAACTCCTGGTGCTGCACCTGCCGGGAGAATCCCTCAGCATTCCCAAAACGCCCCCGTGCTCGCTGCCTCGGCACCCCCGGCCCGCGGCTGGGCTCAGCCGGGCACCTTGGTGCCAAATCCGGGCTAAAAGCATCCAACCCAACATCGGCTCCGCTGCCGCTCTTATCTCCGGCTGAGCGGTGGATGGAGGAGTTTGAGCTTCCCCGGGAGCGTGGGTGGCTCCTCCGCACGGACATTCCTGGGGATGAGGAGCAGGAGCCCTGGGAATCGGGCACAACCTGGAGCGCAGGAGCAGCCAGACCCTTCTTGCGGTGCTCCTGAGCTCCGGGAGATTTTCCCGTGCCACCGGCACAGCCTGGTACAGCCCCCGCGGGGCGCTGGCACCGGGGCAGCGCTCCGGGACACCGGGCGAGGGAATGGGATCGTTAATGGGAACCAGCTCAGGCCCCCGGCCCGCTCCTTCCCATCCCCAGCCGCTCCTGCGAGGGGAAACGCGGGAGGAGGGAAAGCAGCCGAGGGAAACGCAACGGGAGGGTTTTCCCTCAACTCCTAAGTGGGTTTTTTTTTTTTTTCATTTTTTTTTTTTCATTTTAATTAAAAACACACGCACGCACACCCGAGCTGCTGTTGAACACTGACCCCTGCGGAGCCTGGATACCACAGAGCGGGGTCCCTGCACAAGCACCGAGCTCCGCGAGCAGAGCGAGACATTTCCTGCCCCTGCAAACTCCAACTCCCAGCTTCCTGCCCGTTGCCATCTGCCCTTTTCAGATGGCTTTTTCCTGCAGCTTCTTGTATTTCATTACGCTCGGCTATTAATACATTTTTAATGACGGGAAGCGTGTGCCCTCGGAGGGGACGCTCGCTCACGTGCAGGCGTTTAAGGGCACTCGGTGCCAGCCCCTCCGCGCTCCGGTGCCCGGCGCCAGGGCACGGCCGAGGGCACCGGCGCCACCAGCCTGTGTCACCCCAGAGCCGGCCGGAGGGGGAGAGGGATTCCCAAAGCCCTGGCAGCTCCGCACAGCCGAGCTCTGCCCCGTGCCCGGAGCCCGGAGCGGGTGCCCGGCTCCCACTGGGGCTCAGCCCGGGGAAGGTGGGAGGCGACAAATATCCCAAAGGAGAGCGGCCACCCCTGCGGGCACCTCGGCAGCCACCCTGGGGACACTTTGGTACCCACAGACACCGCCCGGTGACCACCCCAGGGGTCCCTAAACCTCATTGGTGGGTGTGCGATGGGGGGTCGCAGCTGATGGACCCTCGGTAACGCTCTGAGAGCGGAGGGGAGAGCCAGGGGTGGGGGGGTACAGAGTGCCACATCCTCTGGGGCAGGTCCTAGAGCCCCCCATGGTGAACCCCACAGCCCCCTAGGATGGAGCCCCCAAGCTGAGCCCCACAACTCCTCTGGGGCAGACCCCATAGCCCCCCAGGCTAAGCCCCACAGCCCCCCTTGAGCTCACCCCACACCCCACCGGGGTGAGCACCGCAGCCCCCACAGCCAGACCTGTAACCCCAAAACCCCACCCCAGCCGGGCTCCGCAGCCCCACCGGGCGATCCCCGCGGGGGAGCGGCTGCCGGTTCTCCCGGTGCCGCCGCGGGGTCCCCCCCGTACCTTGGTCTTCACCGTGGCCGGCTCCCAGGAGGGTCTCAGCTGCCGCACGATCCGCAGCGCCCCGGGCAGCACGTCCCCCTCGTCCACCGCAATGCCGAGGTGTGGCACGGCGGGGGTCCCGCCGCCGCCCCCCCGCTCCGGCCGCGGGCAGTCGGGGCAGCGGGCGGGCGGTGCGGCCATGGCCAGCTCCGCGCTGCCGGAGCCGCGGCCCATGTGCCGGGGGCTGCGCGGGGCCGGCGGCCGCGGGGAGGAGCCGCCGCCGTTGGGAAGCCATGAGTCACCGGCCCGCCTCCCGCCCGCCTCCCCGGCAGCGCCGGCAGCGCCCGCACCGGCACCGGGGGCAGGGACCCGCATCCCACCGGCACCGGGGCAGGGATCCGCATCCCACCGGCACCGGCACCGGGGGCAGGGACCCGCATCCCACCGGCACCGGCACCGGGGGCAGGGACCCGCATCCCACCGGCACCGGCACCGGGGGCAGGGACCCGCATCCCACCGGCACCGGGGCACGGACCCGCATCCCACCGGCACCGGGGGAAGGGACCCGCATCCCACCGGCACCGGGGCACGGACCCGCATCCCACCGGCACCGGGGGCAGGGACCCGCATCCCACCGGCACCGGCATCCCGGGGAAGGGAACCTACATCCTACCGGGACCGACCTCCCAGATCGGAGATCTGCATCCTACCGGGACCGGCACCGCGTGCAGGGGATCCGCATCCCACCGGGACCGGCATCGCTCTCAGGGCGGGACCCGCACCCCGCGCGCACCGAGACCCGCACCGGATCCGCACCGGTATCGGCGGACCCGCTCCCCGCCCGCACCGGGACCCCAGCCAGACCGGGATCGCATCCTGGGCAGTGGGTCCGCACCGGGATGGGACATCCCATCCACCCCCGACCCCCACCGGCATCCCGGGCAAGGGAGCCCCGCCCGACCGGCACCGGGACCCGGCTCTGCCGCACCGGCTGTCGGTGCCTCCCCCGCCCATTCCCGGAGCCCCTCAGCCACTCCCGAGCAGCCGCCCCGCACCGAGATCCCCCCTCCGCACCTGCTGCCGGTGCCTCCTGCCCGGATACCTTCCCCATCCATTCCTGGAAGCACAAAGCCATCCCAGAGGATCCGCACCGGGACCGGGAGCGCCCCCGCCGCACCTGCAGCTGGTGTCCTGTACCCCAGTGTCCGTCCGTCCATCCATCCATCCATCCATCCATCCATCCGTCCATCCATCCATCCATCCATCCATCCATCCATCCATCCATCCATCCATCCATCCATCATCCATCCATCCATCATCCATCCATTCCTCCATCCCCTGAGCCCCTCCGCCATCCCCGGGGGGCTCCTCGCAGCCCCCACTCCCTCCCTTTGGGCTTAGAAAAGACGAGGATGCCACGCACGGGATGAGCTCCAGCTCCCAGGGCTCCAGGCGGGATGGATCCCCCCGGGATAACTTCTCCCATCTCACCCTCCGGGCACCGGCTTCCATAGGGATTCACAGCTGGGTTGGGAAGAGGTTTCGGGGGTGAAGACAGAGCGGGATTTTCCCGCTGGCAGAGCCCCCGGAGGCGGCTTCATTATCAGAGGAAATTACAGCGTCACACGGCCGGCAGAGGAGAATGCCCCCTCCAAAGTTCCTGAAATCAGCCCAATGGACCATGGAGACCTGGGGAAAAATCATTTAAGGAAAGGGAGGCGGGGGGGACAAAAACCCCACCGGGCAGTTTCCCGTGTTTCTAAAAATAGCGCCAGCCCTGTCAGTGTTAATAGGAAGGGCATAATTGCTGCCGCGCTTTGCAGGGCTGAGCGTGGCCTAATTGCTCGGCCGGAACGATCTAATCCGGGCTAGCGGAGCCCCGCGGGCAGGGCCGCCGCATCCAGCGGGAAATTGCCCCTGGAGCAGGCGATTAGAGGTGTTAATAGGCCGGCTTAAGGGGCCTGGCAGCGGAACCGGGAGGTTTTTAACTCAGAATTGGAATAGAACCGGCCCCAGGAAAAAAACCATCCCGGTTTAGGCCAGGCTGAGCGTTTTCCAGCCGAGGGATGTGGCAGAAGGAGCGGTGGGGGCTGAAGTCACCTTGATGTTCATCGAGTCCTCCCCAGACCTGAGCCTTGGCTGTGGAGAACAGGGCAGAGGAGGGTCAGAAATTTCCAAGCGGGATTTCCCTCCGGTAGGAAGGGGAGACTCTCGCCGAGCATCTCAGCCCATCCAGGTTGTGGATGCAGCTTCAGCCCTGATTTCAGCAGATTCCCTCTTTCCTGATGATCCCATCCCTCCCTGCCGCTGCTTCCCGGCTCCCGGGGTTTCCTGTGCTGATGAGCGGCTCAGGAAATGCTGGATGAGGGGAGATATTCGTCCCTTCCCTCCACCCCTGGGCCCTGAAGAGCCACTGCCACCACCCCGGCGTCGGAGGTGACAGAAAAAGCCACGGCGCAGCCACAGGAGCCTGAATTTCCCCATCCTGGGAGCCCCCGGGGTCGGGCAGCCCAGCACGAGGAGCTTCAAACGCTCCACGGCTGCGGAGAAACTCCCAGGAGGGGACAAACATCCGCCCCAGCCGCATCCTCCCCGCTCTGGGGCTGCCGTGGGGCAGGGACGGGATGAGATCCGGGCTGGGATCCGGGCTGGGATGAGGATCCGGGCTGGGAACGGGGCTGGGATGAGGATCCGGGCTGGGATCCGGGCTGGGATGAGGATCCGGGCTGGGAGCAAGGCTGGGATGAGAATCCAGGCTGGGAACAGGACAGGGATGAGAATCCGGGCTGGGATGAGAATCCAGGCTGGGAACGGGGCTGGGATGAGGATCCGGGCTGGAAATGGGGCTGAGATGAGGATCCGGGCTGGGAACAGGGCTGGGATGAACAGCTGGGAGGGCGCTGCACCCTGATGGGCTGGAAGGACCCAAACCAAGAGGTGGCTCCTGGCCCAGGGACATTTGTGGCCCAGTTCCCTCAATAAAAGCGTCTGATCTCCCTCTCTGCAACTCCCCGCACTCAGCCTCCTGTTGCTTTAAATTGTTTAATATCAAATTCATAGAAAGGGGCGGGGCTAACACTATCATTAAACAGGAATTATTTCCCTCCGCGATTTAGGAACGGGCACGAACAGCCACGGACCATCCCTCAACCACCTTGTGCTGCTCCTGGCCTTTCACATCACCCTAAAAGCGCCCGGAGGGGCCGCTCCGGCCGCAGGATCCCGCTGGGATTCCCAGCCCCGCTCCAGGCTCAGCTCTCGGCAGCGGGAGAAGCTCCCGGGAAGCAGCGCGGGGGTTTGGGAGTGGGAGCGGGCGAGGTTTGGGAGCCGCTGCAGTGACAGAGAGGAGGTGGCAGAGCTGGGAGGGAGCTGCTGTTCCCTCGCTGCTTCCCGGGGCTCCGGCAGCTCCTCGGGGCTGGTTCTCCACCCCCGGATCCCGCCGGATCCCCCCGGATCCCCGCGGGTCCCCCCGGGCCCTCAGCGGGCGCTGGCGAAGCCGATGCGGTTGTGGCGCCGGTCGAATTTGGTGTAGTAGTGACCGATGAAGGTGGCGCCCAGGATCCAGAGGGGACCGGCCGGAGGGGGAATGTCCAGCCCGGAGAAAGCCACCACGCACACGTCCTCCCCGTACTGGGATTGCTGCCAGGAGAGCCGCGGGGTGATGGAGGAGGATCCCGGTGTCACCGGGCTCCAGCTCCACACCCGCCGCGTTCCTTCCTCGGGAATCACGGAATATCCCAAAGGAGGATCACTGGGACCGGCTCCTTTCCCTGCCCAGACCACCCCAAAAACCCCTCCCTGTTCCTGGGGGTGTTCTCCAAACCCTCTGTGAACTCTTGGCTGGCGCTGTCCCAGTGTCCACCCACCCTCGGGGTGCGAAGCTTTTCCCAATACCCAAATTCCAGCAAAAACCATCCCTGCCTGTCCCTGCTCACCCCAAATCCCCCCCAGACCACCCCAGGACGCAGGGACAGCTCGGCCTGCCTCACCTGGACACATCCAGGGTTTGAGGGGAAAACGAGGAGCATCATTTTGGGGCAGATTCTGGCTGATTTGGGGGATCCAGGACACTCACCCGCAGGACGTAGGCCGGGCCGCTGAGGCCATAAACCTTCCCTCCCAGGTGGAAGGAGATGTTGGGCAGCTGAGGCACCCGCTCGCAGTCCACCACGTACTGCAGGGGCAGGGGACAGCGCTGGGACGGGGCCAGGTGGCCCGTGGGGACACGGGGCGGGGCTGGCGGTCACTCACCTCTCCCTCGGCCACCTCGGTGGCCCCGATGGCTTTCATGAGCACGGACACGGGGCCGGCGGGGCCGGTGATGTAGGAGGCCCCCGTGTCCACGGCCACCGAGCAGCCTTCCCTGCAGAACAGGATCTCGGCTCCGACGGACACCCTGGAGCGGGAGGGAGGGTCCTGAGTGTCCCCTGGTGTCACCGGGAGTGTCACATCCATCCCAAGTGTCCCCTGGTGTCACCAGGAGTGTCACATCCATCCCAAGTGTCTCCTGGTGTCACCGGGAGTGTCACAACCATCTCAAGTGTCCCCTGTTGTCACCAGGAGTGTCACATCCATCCTAAGTGTCCCCTGGTGTCACCAAGGGTGTTCCTGGTAATGTCACATCCATCCCGAGTGTCCCCTGGTGTCACCGGGAGTGTCACAACCATCCCAAGTGTCCTCTGGTGTCACCAAGGGTGCTCCTGGTAATGTCACATCTATCCCAAGTGTCCCCTCGTGTCACCAGGAGTGTCACAACCATCCCAAGTGTCCCCTGGTGTCACCGGGAGTGTCACATCTATCCCAAGTGTCCCCTGGTGTCACCGGGAGTGTCACAACAATCCCAAGTGTCCCCTGGTGTCACCAGGAGTGTCACAACCATCCCAAGTGTCCCCTGGTGTCACCAAGGGTGTTCCCGGGAGTGTCACATCCATCCCGAGTGTCCCCTGGTGTCACCAGGAATGTCACATCCATCCCAAGTGTCCCCTGGTGTCACCAGGGGTGCCACATCCATCCCCAGCCGGGCGTGTGCTGCTCCCGGCTTTTCCAATGTGGGATTTAAGCTCCATCATGCGCAGGGTTTATTTTTTGGGGGATTTTTTTTGCGGTTAAACAAAGTGGGATTGTTCCAGCGCCTCCCGCGGGACTGACGGGGGTGAGACTCTTCCAACTGCAGCTCCCAAGTGGAAAATCAGCCCACGGTGCCACCCCCTCTGCATTCCCAGCTGCTCCTCGCTGAGCCGGGAGAAGCTGGAGGAGCCCACCCCGCTCCTCCCCAGATGGGGGCAAAGCATCCGGCAGCAACACCGAGGGAAAACATCCCTGAAAACATCCCTGAAAACATCCCTGAAAACATCCCTGAAACCCCTGAAACCCCTGAAATCCCTGAAATCCCTGAAACCCCTGAAATCCCTGAAACCCCTGAAATCCCTGAAATCCCTGAAACCCCTGAAATCCCTGAAACCCCTGAAACCCCTGAAATCCCTGAAATCCCTGAAACCCCTGAAACCCCTGAAATCCCTGAAACCCCTGAAATCCCTGAAACCCCTGAAATCCCTGAAATCCCTGAAACCCCTGAAACCCCTGAAACCCCTGAAATCCCTGAAACCCTTGAAACCCCTGAAATCCCTGAAACCCCTGAAATCCCTGAAACCCCTGAAACCCTTGAAACCCCTGAAATCCCTGAAACCCCTGAAATCCCTGAAATCCCTGAAACCCCTGAAACCCCTGAAACCCCTGAAATCCCTGAAACCCCTGAAATCCCTGAAACCCCTGAAATCCCTGAAATCCCACCCCCACAGAGCCGCGGGATGCAGCCAGCGCTGGGCTAATGTTGGGTTTGATGGCCCCAAAGGCTTTTCCCACCTAAATAAAGCCGTGGTTTGTAATTCCCATCCCCGGGCTCCCCCCGGCCTCACCCCTTCATGCTGATCTGCCAGAAGCCGCTCCTGCTGACGTTCAGGTAGTGGAAGTCGCCGGTGTAATAGGCGGGGTCGCTGCCTCCCAGGATGATTTCCCCGCCGGGTTTCAGGGGAGAATTCCTGGCGTGCCAAACACAGCGGGAGCGATTCCACTTTCCCCAAAAATCCCATCCAGACAGAATGATTCCCCTTTCCCCAAAATTCCCAACCCAGAGGGAAGCGATTCCCCTTTCCCCAAAATTCCCATCCAGACAGAATGATTCCCCTTTCCCCAAAATTCCCAACCCAGAGGGAAGCGATTCCCCTTTCCCCAAAATTCCCAGCCCCGGAGGGAGCAGCCCCAGCCACGAGGCTCCGCTGGCCCTGCGGGGACAGGAGGTGACATCTGCTCCAGGTGGGTGCGGTGGCTCCTGAGGGGGTCAGGAATGCCGGCAGGACCCGGGAAGGACATCCCGGGGCTGGCAGGGGGCTCAGGGGACCCGGGGGACACGGGGGGCTGGCAGCGGGTGGCCTCGAGGGCGCTCCTGCTTTGGATCTTCTTACTTGGAAGCGCTGCAAAGAGAGGGAGGCTCCGTGAGGATCCCAAACTCCCTCCCAGCCCACCTCCCCCAGGATCCCCCATTCCTCCTCTGCCTCCCCATCTCCCCCCGCCCCATCCCCATCTCCCCCCAACACCAACCCCCAAACCCGTCCCCGTCGAGGTTGTGACGCCCCAAACCCTGGCTCCTCACGGGTGTCCCCTGCTCCCCTCGCGTGTCCCCTGCTCCTCACGGGTGTCCCCTGCTCCCCACGGGTGTCCCCTGCTCCCCGCGGGTGTCCCAGGCTCCCCACATGTCCCCTGCTCCCCACGTGTCCCCTGATCCCCTCGGGTGTTCCCGGCTCCCCCAGGTGTCCCCAGTCCCCCTGGGTGTCCCCTGCTCCCCCTGCGTGTCCCCGGCCCCCGAAGGTGTCCCCGGCCCCCGAAGGTGTCCCCAGCACCCCTCGGGTGTCCCCGGCCCCCCGCAGCACCCACCGGCTGTAGTAGACGGAGAACGCGTCCTCCTGCAGGATCTGCTGTGCCAGGATGCGGTCGAACACGGGGGTGATGCCGTCGATGGCCTGCCCGGGGTAGCCCATGCCCAGCACGCCGTCGAACCTGGCGAAGATGAAGGGGAAGGCGGGCAGCGCCGTGGCCTCGGCGAACACCTGGATGATCGGGATGTCCGACACCTGCGGGGATCGCGGGGGGATTGGGGGGCGCTGGGAAGGGATGAACCCCACCCCATCCCCCCCAAAAAAACCCCTCAGATGTTTCCTGGCTGAGCCAGGCGTGTGGGGTTTGGTGGATTTCAGGTGTGGAATTGAGGGATTCTGTGGGTTCCAGGTGTGGATTTTGGGGATTCTGTTGGTTCCAGGTGTGGATTTTGGGGATTCTGTGGGTTCCAGGTGTGGATTTTGGGGATCCTGTGGATTCCAGGTGTGGATTTTGGGGATCCTGTGGGTTCCAGGTGTGGATTTTGGGGATCCTGTGGGTTCCAGGTGTGGATTTTGGGGATCCTGTGGGTGCCAGGGCTCACCGTGACGATGTCCTGGCTGAGGACGCCTTTGACGCTGCCGGTGCCGTAGCGGATGGCAAAGCCGGTGCCGTTGGCGATGTAGGTGCGCGACTTGGAGGAGTCGTAGCGGCTGTGGGACACTGGGGACAGGGAAAAGGGACATCCCAGAGGGGCACAGAGCATCTCTGTCCCCTCCAAAATCCCCCGCGGGGAGAAACGGACCCACCCCACCTCAATGTCAGGGGTCTGGACACCAACAGAGACCCCCCCAAACCTCCCTGAGCAGCCCAGGGGACTCGCTGAGGTTTTGGGGGGTCACCCCCAGCCCCGGCCGTGCCCCCCTTCTCACCACAGGCGCTGTAGAGAGGGGAGCACTTGTAGGATGGCACCCACAGGTTGGCCGAGCCCGTGTCGAAGACCACCTTGAAGGTCTGCGCGGGGGTCCCGATGCTGATCTCACCGAAATATTGGGTCTGGGGGGGACGGGGAGCATCCCTGGGGCACAGCTCGGGCGGGAAAGCGCCGGCACCGAGCCCAGCTGGGGCTGCCGGGTGACATCGGCGGTGACAAACCCCGCACTCACATCCAGGTAGTTGGTGAGGAGGGTGGGCGCTGTCCCGTTGCGGGGACCGTCCCCTCCTGCGCGTGTGCCCCGGCGCAGCTCCGGGAACACCTCCCGCACCTTCACCCCCATCTCCTGCAGCGTCTGCCGGATGGAGGGCATCCTCCGCAGGGCGATCCTGGGGGGGTTGCACAGAGCTGGGGATCCCCCCCCCCCGAGCCCCCCGGCAGCCTCCAGCGGCGTTCCCAGCCTCGGGAGCTCCAGCCGGGTGGCTCTAGATGGCAGCAGCTCCCCGCCGCTCCCCCGCGGGTCCCAGCCCGAGCCCACCCAGCGTGGGGAGCCCCAGGTGGGCGGGGGCGGCACCCGCAGACCCCGAGCCCGGCCCCAAACCCAGTTATTTGGGATTCCCGAATTGTTTCGGTCGGGAAAATCCCCCCCGGGCTGGTGGAGCAGCGCCGTGACCATGCGGTGCTCGAGGGAGAGGAGTGAGGAAGAGCAGGAGAGGAGGAGGAAGGGGATGAAGCAGCAAAGCCCCTCACCCTCCTCACCCGACCCCGGGAATAAAAGGGGGGGACAGCGCCGTGAGTGCCCCACGAGCTCGGGCTACCTCTGCAAAGCCTGGGCTGGCCAGGGGACAAAAGTGGCGCCCCAGGTGAGGGCCAGGAGCAGCAGGGACCGCTGCAGCCTCCGGCTGGCTCCCGCCGCCATCGCGTCCCCCGCTGTCACCGCCCGTGCCGGCAGCTCCGTCCCGTCCCGTCCCGGCGGGGAGGAAGCTTTTATAGCCCGGGATCCTCCATCCGGGCTGGATCCTCCTCCCCTGGCAGGGGCAGGGCTGGGAATGCCATGGATAACACCGGGAAGGTTGGGAATGCCATGGAGAGCACTGGGAAAGTTTGGAATGCCATGGAGAGCACTGAGGAGCTTGGGAATGCCATGGAGAACTCTGAGAGGGTTGGGAATGCCATGGATAACCCTGGCGAGGTTGGGAATGCCATGGAGAACTCTGGGAAGGTTGGGAATGCCATGGAGAACCGTGAGAGGGTTGGGAATGCGATGGAGAACTCTGGGAAGGTTGGGAATGCCATGGAGAACTCTGGGAAGGTTGGGAATGCCATGGATAGCCCTGGGAAGGTTGGGAATGCCATGGATAGCCCTGGGAAGGTTGGGAATGCTATGGATAACCCTGGGAAGATTGGGAATGCCATGGAGAACTCTGGGAAGGTTGGGAATGCCATGGAGAACTCTGGGAAGGTTGGGAATGCCATGGATAACACCGGGAAGGTTGGGAATGCCATGGATAGCCCTGGGGAGGTTGGGAATGCCATGGAGAACTCTGGGAAGGTTGGGAATGCCATGGAGAACACTGGGGAGGTTGGGAATGCTATGGAGAACACTGAGAAGGTTGGGAATGCCATGGATAGCCCTGGGAAGGTTGGGAATGCTATGGATAACCCTGGGAAGATTGGGAATGCCATGGAGAACTCTGGGAAGGTTGGGAATGCTATGGAGAACACTGAGAAGGTTGGGACAGTCCCCAGGGACAGTGGCACAGCCAGAACCCCCTCGCGTGCCCAGCGGGAATGGGACAAGGGGAGCTGCGGATATTTGGGAGATGGGACCCCACGTTCCTCGGAGCTGAGGAATCACTCCACGGAGTGTGAGGGACACGAGGCCCTGCTGGGTGCTGGCACAGCTCTGGGTGCCATCCTGGCCGAGGAGATGTCCCCAAACTCCACCGGCAGGGGAAGGACGGGATTCTCCCCAAGGGAATGGGAACGGCAGGGGACACTCGGCCCTGTTGGCCATGGAGACACCGAGCGAAGACCCCCCAGCCCCCTCTGCCCTCTGGGGAGCCCCCCCAGCCCCAGCTCTCTTAAACCAAGGCTGGTGCTTGGAGCAGAGAACGGCCAGACTCATCACGGCTGCTCCATTTGGGATCAGATCCTGGCTTTTGGGAAGGGAGACGCTGCTCGAATCCCTCAGGAGCCTCCAGCTGCGTCCCCGCCCCTCCCCAGGTCGCCGTGTCCCCCCGGCAGTGCCCAGCCCGGGGTGGGGGGTGCTGGATCAGCCCCGTGGCTCCCAGGGTCTCCTGACCTCGGGAATCTCGCTGGGAAGTGACTGCAAAGGCAATAAAAATGTTCTTGGACGAACCCCGAGGACACATTCACCCCCAGCCCCACAATCACCCTCACGCTCATGGGATTTGTCACCCCAGTCCAGGGGACACCCCATAAAACTCCGAACAACTTTCCCCTCAAAGCCGGGGCTTCAGCGCCTCACTCCCTGCGGGATTTCGCTGCCAGGGCACTGCTGACCCCGGCAGACCCCAGGGCTCAGCCCCACGGGGCTCTGCCCCCATCCCTGACGTCTTTTCCCACGCAGGACCCGTGTCCCTGCGTCACTCCGGGGAGCCTCGTGGCCCGGCGCAGGTTGCGGGGAGGGAGCGGGGTCAGGAGCCGCAGGGCCTGGCAGGGATCCCGCGGCCATAAATCCCTGCCCGGGCATCCCGCGGGCTCCGCCGGCCTTGCCAAGCTCCGCTCCCCGCTGGAAAAGCCGCGGGGGCGGCAGCACTTCAAAGGAAAAAAGGGTCCCGGGATGTGGGGCCGTGGGGATCCCACGTTTCCCATCCCTTCTGATCCAGAGCAGCCACATCTGCAGGATCCCTGAGGATTTAGGATGCTCTGGGCACGGCTTTGTCCCGTCGGGCACGGCTTTGTCCCTTCAGGCACGGCTGGACCCCTCTCCTGCGGGGAATCCAGAGGGGGATAAGCTGGGAAATGCTGTGGGATGGGGGACAACCCTTCCCTGCCACTGGGGTGGCCCCAAAACCCCCTTGGATGGGAAACGGGGAAAAGCGACTTCCCCGAATCCATCAGAGAGCCAAGGGCTGCTGCTTTGGGGTGGCCACTGGGGCGGCTGTCCCGGCTCCAGGAATCTGGGGACACCTTCCCAGTGCCGGGAAACCCCCAAAAGGAACTTTCCAGACTCCTCTGCCAACCTGGAGCCAAAGCTGCGATGGAAAAGGTTTAAGAAACCTGGAAAAGTGGTTTTGTGGGGGGTTAGAAGGACAGGGACACAGGAGAGAAGGGACAGGGACATCAGGCAGCTCTGGGACAACGCTGGGTTCATTCCCGACCTTTCAGATCCATAGGAAAGATCCTGAACTCTTCCCATGCAGCCCCAAAACATCCTTTAATTGTATTTTCCACCACAGAATATTCCAGGGCGTCAGGGGAAGGTAGAAGTGGATCCATGTGAGGAACCTGCTGCAGTTTTCCACAAAATCCCGGGGTTTTATCCGATTATGGAGCCCATCAAGAGCAGCTCCTCTGGAAATATCAGGGAATTGTTCCCCAGTCATTTTCCTGCCTGTTTTTCAGGGAGAATGGAAGGAAAACATTTCCCAGAGAGGAACAATCGCCTTCCCGATGGATAAATTCATTCCTCTCTCCTGTCAGGCTGAGTGGGTGCTTTCCTTAAAATAAAATCTGAATTTTTTAGCTCTTCCAGCTCCAAACAAAAATCACTGGGAAGTTTGGCTGAGCAGCTCGGATTTCTTGAGGGATTTTTTTTGGAGCAGCACAGAGAAAAGGAGGTGAATTTCTGCTCTTCCCCGGCATTTTCCAGCTTTCCTAATCCTGGTTTTTGCTGGCTGTGAAAACACAGGAGGCTCATGAGGATCCTCCGGGTGACCGAAAACCTCCGGGGTAAAAACAACTTTTGGGAAGGGCTTAGGAGAGGCTCTGGATGGCACCGGCACCAGGGGAATTCGGGGATTGACGTCGGAGCTTGTGCCTGAACCCAAAACCCTGCCAGAGAGAGGATTTACGGAGCCAGGGGGAAAACATTCCCAGCAAAAATCTTCTGGAGAGGAGCTCCGGCTGAGGGAGCTCCCAGCCATTCCCTGCGGATATTCCGAGCCTGGAAAAGCTGTGGCTGCTCCATGGAAGTGTCTGGGTGGGGTTTGGAGCAACCTGGGATAAGGGAAAGTGGCCCAAGTGGGATGGGATGGGCTTTAAGATCCCTAAAACCCCAAACCCTTCCATGGTTCCGTGATCCCTCAATGCCATCCAGGGAATCTCCTCATCCTTGGGTTGGTTTTCCCAGCAGGGAGAGGTGACGGCACCTCCCAGCACCTGGGGACATTTCCTGCTCCTCCACAGTGGATTCCACAGGGATGGGAGCCCTAAACCTCGGGAATCTCCTCATCCTGCACACGCTGCCTCTGGGAATCTTCCTCTTCCTCCTGGTGGAGGCCCCAGAATGAATCCTCACCAGGAAAAGTTGGGAATTTTCAGCTGGAGGAAAGCAACAGAGGAACGGAGGCACTGAGGAGACTCCAAGCCTCCAAATTCCTGCCAGGAATCTCATTTCCCCTTCCTGCTGCCATCAAAGCACACAAAAACTGGGATCCCCTTCCCGGAGCTGGGATTTGGGTGCCCAAATGAGCCCAGAGCTGCTCCCAGCCCTGGTTTCACGTGGAGCACAGCTGGGTGGTGACAACGGTCATGGCCAGGTGACAACGGGCACGACCGGGTGACAACAGGCATGGCCGGGTGACAACAGGCATGACCAGGTGACAATGAGCACAACCAGGTGACAACAGGCATGACCAGGTGACAACAGGCACAACCAGGTGACAATAGGCATGACCAGGTGACAATAGGCATGGCCGGGTGACAACAGGCACGGCCAGGTGACAACAGGCACAGCCAGGTGACAACGGGCACGGCCAGGTGACAACAGGCATGAGCAGGTGACAGTAGGCACGGTCAGGTGACAACAGGCATGGCCGGGTGACAACAGGCACAGCCAGGTGACAACAGGCATGGCCAGGTGACAATGAGCACAACCAGGTGACAACGGGGATGTCCAGGTGACAACAGGCACAGAGCCGCCATCTCCCGTCGGTCTCCGGAGGGACCAAGTTCAGCTCCAAGTCGTTAATTAATTCCTGCTCGTTAAGGAGGGCTCTCTGCGCAGGGAGCAGCTTTGATGTGATTGCTTTTGGGTTTAATTAAACTCCAGCCTCCCGAGCGCTGCTGGAAGCCTGGCTGGGATCCAGCGCAGCCCGGGGAGATGCCGAGGTACCCAACCGGCTCTCCCGGGGAGAGGAATTCCGGCAGCCGGGGAGGAAAAACTCCCTTAAATTCACCTGAGGTGGTGCTGGGGGAGCTCCTGCCCCGGGGATGTCTCCATGCCATCTCCAAACATGGGAATGTCCCCATGCCATTTCCAGCCATGAGAATGTCCCCGAGCCTTCTCCAGCCATGGAAGTGTCCCTGTGCCATTTCCAGCCATGAGAATGTCCCCGAGCCTTCTCCAGCCATGGGAATGTCCCCGTGCCATCTCCAGCCATGGAAGTGTCCCTGTGCCATCTCCCGACATGGGAATGTCCCTGTGCCATCTCCAGCCATGGAAGTGTCCCTGTGCCATTTCCAGCCATGAGAATGTCCCTGTGCCATCTCCCGACATGGGAATGTCCCTGTGCCATCTCCTGCCCCAGGAATGTCCCTGTGCCTTCTCCAGCCATGAGAGTGTCCCCGTGCCACCCTGTGCCACCTCCAGCCATGGCCACGATGCCTCCTGGTGACATCCTGGTGCTGGGACAAGCCCTAAGCCATGGGAAAGGAGCCGAGTCTGGGCTCGCTCTCACACCTTTTTTTTATTAAATTAAATCTTTCAGAGAAAAAAAGAAAAAATTAAATAACTGCAAGAATTCCAGAATCCAGCCTGGTACAGCCCTCAGACCTTGGAGCCTGGCTCAGGAGCTCCGTGGGACAGGGAGGGGACACTGTCCCTGCTGGGGGGTGGCTCTGGTCAGCTCTGAGGGTCTTGGGGACAAGAAAGTCACCAGCTCTTGGGGACAGCCCGGCCTGGGGCTCTCTCAGCCCGTCCCATCGCAGCCGCTCGGCCCAGGGCTGGCCAGGTCACACCATGGAGCCGCTGTCCCCCATTTTCTGCAGGAGCTGCGACAGGGACAGAGCAGGGTTAGCGGGAAAACCCACCCGAGCAGCTCTGGGGACACCACGGTGACATTTCCCGTGCAAATCCATGGGGATGGATCCCAGCCAGGGATTGAGGGTCCCGAGGGGTCCCCAGCCCCTTCTCACCTGGCTCAGCAGGGGGATGTTTGTCAGCGAGCCCAAGAACCCGAAAGCCACCGGGAAGAAGCTCCTGTGTGGACACAAAAGGCCCTGCTGAGCTCCGGGGAGCATCCTCCAAACCCAGGCTGCAGGATCCCATCCAAGGATCTCACCCCAGGGATCCCATCCTGAGGATCCCATCCAAGGATCCCATCCCGAGGATCTCATCCTGAGGATCCCATCCAAGGATCTCACCCCAGGGATCCCATCCTGAGGATCCTATCCAAGGATCCCATCCCAAGGATCCCATCCGAAGGATCCCATTCCAAGGATCTCATCCCAAGGATCCCATCCTGAGGATCCCATCCCGAGGATCCAATACTAAGGATATCATACTGAAGATGCCATCCCAAGGATTCCATCTCAAGGATCCCATCCCAAAGATCCCATCCCGAGGATCTCATCCAAGGATCCCATCCTGAGGATCCCATCCCAAAGATCCCATCCCAAGTTTCCCATCCCGAGGATCCCATCCTGCACCTGAAGAGGGAGATGAATCCGTAGGCCTCCAGCAGCATCCCCAGGATCGGCCACCGCATGAGGACCACGATGAGCCCCCCGAAGAAGAAGCTGGTGCCCTTCAGCTTGGACCGCTGGAAGAAGAAGGTGAAGGTCCTCCGGAAGCCGATGATGAAGACCAAGCCGGAGAGGAAGAGGAGCTGGGAGGAGGGAGGGGACAGGGTCAGCGCAGCTCCTTGTCCCGGCTGTGGGGACGCCCAGCCCGGCCCTACTCACGTTCCCAAAAGCCAGGAGCACCGAGTCAAAGTACAGGAGGATCCCGAAGAGGAGGAAGAAGAGGCCGAAGCCGACCAGGCCCACTCCGATCCCTGTGGAAAATGGGAGAGCAGGGGCAAAGGCTCGGCTCCACACCCCGGCTCCCAGCACCTCCCTATCCTGTTCCTTCCCAAAAAATACCCTTTGGATTTTTGCCCAGACCTCAGGAGCAGCCTTGGCACCCAGGCCAGGCCTGGAGGAGGCCCCAGAAACCCCCGAGGCCACTGGAAAAATCAGGAACCACGAAGGAAAGATCACCAGGAAAACCCCGTCCAGCCTTTCCCTTTTCCCTTTCCCTTTTCCCTTTCCCTCCAGGAAAGGCTGGAGATGATCCCTGGATGATCCTGGAAAACCTCCCCACCCCCAGCCCATCCCCTTCTCCATCCCACCCCTCCCTGCCCCAAACACCCCATCCAGATGGGACCGGGAGCTGCCAAACGTCCCCACGGAGCTCCCGGATCCCGCAGGACGGGAATTCCAGCCGGGACACGGCCACCCGGTGCCCGCTTACGCTGGAAGTCGCTCAGGGACACCATCTTGGCGGTGACAGGGCCGGGCAAGGGCCACTTCCAGAGTGACCCTTGGAAAAGCCCTTTAGTCCCCACGTCATCCTGGGAATGATTAACGGCCCCGGGAACGCCCACAGAGCCACCGCCGGGGGACACGGTGACTTCAGGGGACACACGGGGGCTTCAGGGGACACACGGTGGCTTCAGGGGACACACGGTGGCTTCAGGGGACGCACGGGGGCTTCAGGGGACACACGGTGGCTTCAGGGGACGCATGGTGACTTCAGGGGACACACGGTGGCTTCAGGGGACACACGGGGGCTTCAGGGGACGCATGGTGACTTCAGGGGACACACGGTGGCTTCAGGGGATGCACAGGGGCTTCAGGGGACACACGGTGGCTTCAGGGGACACATGGGGTCTTCAGGGGACACACGGGGGCTTCAGGGGACACATGGTGACTTCAGGGGACACACGGTGGCTTCAGGGGATGCACGGGGGCTTCAGGGGACACGGTGGCTTCAGGGGACACACGGGGGCTTCAGGGGACACATGGTGACTTCAGGGGACGCACGGGGGCTTCAGGGGACACATGGTGGCTTCAGGGGACACATGGGGGCTTCAGGGGACACATGGGGGCTTCAGGGGACGCACGGTGGCTTCAGGGGACACATGGTGACTTCAGGGGACACACGGTGGCTTCAGGGGACACATGGGGTCTTCAAGGGACATGGTGGCTTCAGGGGACACATGGGGGCTTCAGGGAACACACGGTGGCTTCAGGGGACACATGGGGGCTTCAGGGGACATGGTGGCTCCAAAAGGGACATGGTGGCTCTGGAGGGGACATTGTGGTTCCCGAGGGACATGGTGGCTCCAGGGAACACAGTGGCTCCAAAAGGGATGTGGTGGCTTCAGGGGACACATGGGGGCTTCAGGGGACACACGGGGGCTTCAGGGGACATGGTGGCTCCAAAAGGGACGCAGTGACTTCAGGGGGGACACGGTGGCTTCAGGGGGACACGGTGGCTCCAGGGGGGACACGGTGGCTCCAGGGGGACACGGTGGCTCATGGTGGAATGAGTTGCCTGGGATGGGAAGGGAAGGGATGGATCCCTAAAATAAGGAAAAACAGGGAGATTGTGGCTTCCTTGGGGTGGCCGAGTGGCACCGAGGGGACAGCAGAGGTCCCTGCAGTGTCCCCAGGAGTCCACGTGCGTTCCCATGGATCCCATGGATCCCAGGCTGCTCCATGGCAGAGTTTTGGGAATGCCGAGGTTGCTGGGATTTGCTGGGAGGTGTGGGAATACCGGCTCCTCCAAAGCCACCACAGGGTCCCTGTGTCACCTCTGTCACCCCAGAGCCACCCAAACCCAGCCATTCCCAAAATTCACCCCACAAACAGCCCCGGGATGGGAATTTTATCCCTTCACAAGCACCAAAACCAACCCTGGTGGGAAAACAAATCCCAAAAAATCAGGGAGAGGGAGGAGGCGCTGCCTCCGGAGCCCCAGCACCCCCTGCTTCTCCAACCCAACATTAAAATCCGTACCCAAACTCACCCCGGGAAAAGAAAACAGACAGGAAAACATCGTTTTTTCGTAGATATTTTTATTTCTCTACCGCTAGGAAAATATCCCAGAAAACCAAATCCCTCCCGTCCCACCCTCCCCGAATGCATAAATAGATTTATTTCCTCCCGATGCAAATCCTTCCCGGGTTAACAAGTCACTGCTTTATGAAGTGTTTATGAAAAAATAATAACCAAAATAAAATTAATTAATTAAGGTTTCCTTTATTATTATTATTATTATTATTTTATTATTATTATTTTTTAAAATAAAATAAAATCGCAGCCGGGTCACGCCCTGGGGACAGCAGCCCGTGGCTTTGGGAAGGGCGGGATGGGAGCTTTGGGATGCTCCTCATCCTCTCTGGATCCTGGAGATGGGAATTGCTGCCCCACAGCCACCCCGGGATGTCCCCAAGGTGTCCCCAGAGTAAGGGGAGGGGTCTGCCCCAGTGACCCGAGAAGGGGACACAGGGAAAATAAACTCATCCTCTCTTCAAACTTACAGTCTCTGTATATTTTATTTTAAATAAATTTGCTTTTAATAAAAGCAGAAAAAATAGATATATATATTTTAAATAGGTTTTTTTCCTTTTTTTTTTTCCTTCTTTTTTGTTTTTTTTTTATTTTTATTATTATTATTTCCTCCCCCCTCTGATAAATTGGCAAAGAATCTTTTTTTTATTTGTTGGCAGGGCTGGCGCCAACAAATCCTGCGGAGAAGAGAGAGCTCGGCACGAGCTTTTTTTCCCGGGAAAAGAAGAGGAAAACCAAATATAGATATATATTATAAATGTAGAATTTCCATCAAACATATATTAAGGCATGTAAATAGCAAAATAAAGGGCCAGCTTTATGAGCTAAAGGGGCTGAGGGAGGCTGAGGGGAGCGGGATTTAGGGCTCCAGGGATCCTACAAGTATTGCTAAATTGGGATTGGGATGCAGGGAGGTCCGGGGGGGGTTTGGGATCGGGCCAGGAGGGATGGATGGGATTTGGAATTTGGGATTTGGGATTTGGGATTTGGGATCCAGCTCCTGGCTCTGTCCTCCCTGCCACCCGCACATCCTTCCAGGGATTCTGCTTTTGTCCCACCCTCCAGGATGATAAAGAAAAGGGGAATTTGCTACAGGAGATCCGAACCGCTGGAAGGGGCTGGAGAGCCGCGGGAAGGGATTTTTGGAGGGTGACAGCGGGACGGGGGCAGCCCAGGTGACCCTGCTGTCCCCAAACCCCTCCTCAGCACCGTCCCCACCCTCCAGAGGGGGGTCCTTGTGGTCCCCACAGCTCCGTTATCCCACCTGGCGCCCCAATTCCCTGCTCTGCTCCCATCCAACGTCCCCATCCCTGCCCAGAGCTCCCACCCCGCGCTCGGAGAGCCCTTGGGGCGCCCTGGGCACCTCCGTGTCCCCCCGGAGCCACCTCCACCCCTCCTGTCCCCTTCTTCCTCCGGCTGAGCCACCGGTGGTGGCACAGACGGGTTCCAAAATCGGGATCAGAGCTCAGGGAAGGGAAAGGGCGCCCGAGGGGCCGAGGAGGAGCACCCAGGTCCGCTGGAAGGTGGGAGCACCACCCGTGGCGGGGACAGGCGGGTCCCCACGCCGAGAGCACCTCGGTGGGGCCGTGCCAGGAGTCCTGCGCTCGCCGCTGGGCCGGTGGTCGCTGTCACAGCTGTCCCGGTGTGTCCCTGTGGCCGCTGACAGCCCTGGGGGCTCCCTGGGGACAACCCCCAGCCCCCAGCCGTCTCCTTGGGGAGGGGGCTCCCGTCGGTGCCGCACCTCCCGGTGGTGTCGCCGCCGCAGGGAGGGAAGGGGGTCCGGGAGAGCCGAGGACGGTGGCGAGAGGTTCGGTGTCACCGCCGGAGGGGACTAAAAGGTGGCCCCGTGGAACTTGATGGCGCCGGCAGCAGCCAGGGCTTGAGCTGGGGTGGGGGGGACAGAGGGGCTGAGCTGGGGGGGCTCCACCCTGCGCCCACCCCCCCCCCGTGGAAACCGCGGCGGGGATTTCGGCCCAGGGAGGCTCTGACACCCCCACACCCCGCAATTTTCATGCTGGACCCCCCCCTTTTTCCACCCTTCACGGCCCCCTTGGCCTTGGGGACACTCGGTCCATGGAGGAGCCGGGGCTGACGTGGCAGCGAGGGGATGACGTCAGAGAGAAGAGGTGCTTACGTCACAGGCTCACACCCGCATGAGGTGGCTGCTGTCGGCGGCCCGGGGCGGCTCGGACGAGAGGGGGTTGGTCGGTGGAGTCGGGGAGGCTGGGGAGGTGGGAGGGCTGGGGGTAGCGCACTGAGCTGGAAAGGAGAAACGGGAGAGGGGCGTGAAGGACGCGGGGAGAGGGGAGAGGGGAGAGGGCAGCGGGGAGAGGGGAGAGGGCAGAGGGGAGAGGGCAGAGGGGAGAGGGCAGGGACAGGGAGAGAGAAAAGAGGGGAAGCAAGCGTGGGTAGGGCAGATTCACAGCTGGACGGAGGCACAGCTGGCAGGGCACAGGCACAGCTGGCAGGACAGAGCCACAGCTGGCAGGACAGAGCCACGGCTGGGTAGGACAGGCAGGCACAGCTGGGCAGGACAGAGGCACAGCTGGCAGGAAGGACAAAACCACAGCTGGCAGGACAGAGCCACAGCTGGGCAGGACAGGCAGGCACAGCTGGCAGGACAGAGCTACAGCTGGGCAGGACAGGCAGGCACAGCTGGCAGGGCACAGTCACAGCTGGCAGAAGGGCACAGTCACAGCTGGCAGGACAGGCAGCCTCAGCTGGCAGGACAAAGCCACAGCTGGCAGAAGGACAGAGCCACAGCTGGGCACAGCACGCACACGTGAGCTCCCGGCCGGGCTCCTCATGGACAAGGCACGGTGTGGCACACGATGTCACCGCGCGCCACCAGCATCCCCCCGCCCCAGCATCGCCATGCGCGGCCACCAGGTGCCAGCCCATGCCACCACAACCCCTCCGGCACGGGGTGACACCGCAATTCCCCGGCCATGGGGTGCCGCCACAACCTCCCTGCACGGGGTGACACCGTGCTTGCTCAGCCGCGCCGTGCCACCCGAAGCCATCGCATGCCACCTCCTGTCACCCCGCCAGGCGCTCCCACCCTCGCAAACGCTCCCGGCGAGGCGCTGGAAGCCGTGCCCGGCTGGAATTGCTGCTCCATCCCGGGATCTCGGGGAGGGCAGGAGCTGCCGGCGTCACCCAAGGCTGACCCCTCTCCTGCTCACTGACCCCTTGCCATGCTGCCAAACCCGCACCTGCCTTCCCCCTCCTGCCCCCTTGGCACCTCATTCTCCCGGGGATCTGCAGGATCCGCCCCTCCAAGCCCCCCATTCCTCACCCGAGAGCATCCGGCCGCGGCGCGAGGCCTCGGCAGCCAGGGCACACGAGATCTCGATCCTCTTCTCCTGCTCCTGCAGCTGCATCTCAGGGTCCTGGGGGGTGTCCACCTCCCCCTCGCCCAGGGGGATGACGTTCTGCAGGCTGGGAACGGCACCTGGGGTCAGCACCCCCGCCAGGACCCCCGGGATGGGATGGGTGGAGATGGGGGGTGCCCTGGGATGGGCGGGGAAGGGGCAGAGGTGGATGGGTGGTCTCGGAATGGCCAGGGAAGGGATGGAGGTGGGTGGTCAGTTCCCCCCAGGGTGCCCGGGGAAGGGATGGAGGTGGGTGGTCAGTTCCCCCGAGGGTGCCTGGGGAAGGGATGGAGGTGGGTGCTCTGTTCCCCTCAGGGTGTCCAGGGAAGGGATGGAGGTGGGTGGTCAGTTACCCTGAGGATGGCCGCTGGCACGGCCGGCGTGGGCGCTGCAGCCTCACCTGGATTTGGCAATGAGGGTCTTGATCCTTTCCACCTTCTTCTGCTTCTCCTTCATCTCCTCGGGGCTGAGGGGCGATTCGGGCTCCAGCTCCACGTAGCGCTCAGGGATCAGGACTTTGTCCGGCGTGGACAGCTGGGGACAGTGGGGCGAGCTGAGCAAGTGCCCTGTGCCACCCCCAAACCCCGCCTGGACACAGCTCCAGGATGCTGCCCGAGGCCGGAGGACGCTGTGACCGCGCTGAGGGACACTCGGGGACATCCCGTCCTCACCTCCTTGTTGATGTCCACGTCGTAGTGCTGCGGCTCCAGCTCCATCTTGCGCAGCCGGGCGATCTCCTCCTGCGGCGTCTCGTACACCTTGCCCGGCTCATCGGAGCGCAGCGCGGCCTCCAGGTCCGAGATGTCCACCTCGTGGATGCTGCGGTGCCGCCGGACCTGCGAGGGACCGCGCCCCGCTCAGCGTCCCCACGGAGCGGCAGGACGCGGTGTCCCCTGTGCCACCCCGCGGTGTCCCCTGTGCCACCCCGCAGTGTCCCCTGTGCCACCCCGCGGTGTCCCCGCCGCTCCCCCGGCCGCGCTCAGGGACTCACCACCTTGTAGGAAGCGGGGGTTTTGGTGCCGGGGGGGTCGGGCTGGGGGCCGGGGAGCTGCTGGGGGCCGGGGAGCTGCAGGCTGCGCCGCTTCTCCTTCATGGAGCCGCTCTGGTGCCGCCTCATGCGGTCGATCTGCTCCTCCACGCTCATCTTCACCTTGGTCTCGGTGGCGAACACGGCGCTCTTGGGTCTCTCCTGGGGATGAGTCCCAGCCCCACGGTGACCCACTGGTGGCCGGCCACATCCTCCCAGTGCCACTGGACAGCCGCTGAGCTGTCACTCCCAGGATGTCACTCCCGGGATGTCACTCCCAGGATGTCACTCCGGGGATGTCACTCCAGGATGTCACTCCCGGGAGCAGGGAATGTGCTGAATTCAGCCCGGGGGTCTCCAGGAGGTGGATGGTGACACACGGAGCCACACAGCCACAGGCTCCTGTCCCCAGGCTGCAGCAGAGCCCCCCTTAGCTCACCCAGACCCCCCAGCCGAGCCCCCGGCCCCTCCAGCCGAGCCCTACCCGGGAGCCCAGCCCGTTGGCCAGGCCGTTCCTCCTGGGCACCGCCTCGTCCTCCGCCGGAGACTTGGTCCTGGGGGGGACGATTCCCACTGCGGGGGAGACCACAATGCCGGGGTGAGCCGGGGCAGGGTCCCGGTGCCACCCCCGGGGTCCTGCGGGGTGTCCCCAGTGCCGTACCCTTGTTGAGAGCCGCTTGTTTGTCCCCGTCCTGCTCGGGCCGGCTCTGCGGGAGCGCCTCGGGCGCGGGGCCGGGGGGGCTCGGCCGGGGGGGCTCCTTCTTGCTCTGCTCGAAGCCTGGTTTGGGCTGTGGAGGGGGGAAAAGGTCCCCAGTGAGCCCCAGTCCTGCCGGGGGGACACGCTCTGCCTGGGGACACCCGCTGCTCTTGGGGTGACAGCATGGACACACGGACAGGGGACACCCGCTGCTCTTGGGGTGACAGCATGGACACACGGACAGGGGACACGCGCTGCTCTTGGGGTGACAGATCAAGGACACACGGACAGGGGACACCCGCTGCTCTTGGGGTGACAAACACACCATGGACACACGGACAGCAGCCAGGTGGGACCAAAGCACCCCGAAATTGTGGGGACAGGGGCTGAGGGGGCTCTGCTCTTGTCCCTGCTCTGTCCCATCCTGCCAGGGCTGGGCTGTCCCCACCGCTGTCCCCACAGGAGGGGACAAAGGTTCTTAGAGGGTGACAATCCCTCCACGGCCACCAGGAGCTGAGGGACAGGGACATCCTGGCTCTGTGCTGGGCTCCTGTGCCCATGGGGTCACACACGGACATGAGAGCCAGCAAAGGGACATTTTTGGGGTCCTCCCCCTCTTGCATCCCATGGGAACAGCCCAGGAACTGCTGAGGTGACAGAGGGCTGTGACAGCAGCCCCGTGTGTCCCCCTGCGTGCACATGACACCCCTGGATTCACACACAGCCACCGCTGTGCCACCCATGGCAGCTGGAAGTGTCACCCACAGTGGCTGAAGTGTCACCCACAGTGGCTGGAAGTGTCACCCATGGCAGCTGGAAGTGCCACCTGGCCTGGCACTGTGTCCCTTCCCAGCTTGGCACAGCCACTGCTTTTCCACAGTCACCCGTCCCGGCTGTGAGGACGCTCGTGTCACCCGTGTCCCCCCACACAGCCGAGGTGGCACCAGGAATTCCCAAATCCAGATTTGTCCCCGAGCTGGGGGCTCGCCGCCTGCCAGCACGACACGGAAGGACAGCGACAGAGGCGAGGGCAGAGCAAAGCAGAGGGGACAACCAGGGACAACCTCCCCGGGGGGAGGAGGAGGAGGAGGAGGGGACAATCCCTGTCCTGAGCCTGCACAGGCCGTGGTGACCTGCTGGGGACATCGGAGGGGTGGCAGGGCTGCAGCTCGCAGAGCTGTCCCCACGCCAAGCGCCACCTCCACGCCATCCTTGTGGATTTGGGGCGGGAAGCTCCGGCTCCTGCCTCATCCCAGCGCCTTCCGTGTCACGAGGAGGAGGAGGAGGAGGAGGAAGACCCCGCAGGGTTCGGTACCTGTCCCCGCTTGGCCTCTCCTTGGTGCCAGGAAGGGGAGGCGGGGTAGGGCCAGAGGCGGCTCTCGCTGGGGAGCGGAGGAACGGCCGGAGGAGACTCCAGGGGGACGTAGGACTTGGGGAGGGGAGGTCGAGGCGGGCCTGGTTCCTGGGGCGGGCAGGAGCGGGAGGCGTGAGAGCAGAGAAGGAACACAGAGTTAGAAAAGAGAGAATGAGGTGAAACACGGCGGGAGCGTCCTGGAGAAAGGGATGGAGGAGGGGGTGGCTCCGGGGTGTCCCCCTGGCTGTCCCACATCCTGCGGCTCGTCCCCAGGGCCAGGCAGGGCTTGGGGGCTGCCCAAGGGTTCTTGGCAGCTCTTGGGGGCACCTCTGGAGTCGGGGAATTCCCAAATTCTGCCCTAAATAGTTGTCCTGTGCGTGGAGGTGACAGCAGCCCTGGGTGAGGGCACTCAAAGCAGCTGTGGTGGCACCAGGAGCTGCTCCTGGAAAAAAACTGGAGCTGAGCAACTCCCGTCCCTTCAGACCCACAGCCCTGCAAGGAGCACGGAGCCCAAAGTCACCGGGTGACACCAGGGCCCATCCATGTCACCAAAACGGTGTCCCCGGCAGAGCCACGAGGGGACGCAGCTCCGTGCCCGGTGGCCAGCAGCCCCCAATCCCCTGCTGGTGGCCGAGAGGGGACAGCCAGGGTCACTGACCTCGCCAGGGCCGGGCTTGGTGGGCGATCCCTGGGAGCCGGAGATGAGGGAGAAGGGGCTCAGGGGGCTGGTGAGGCTGGCAGAGCTCAGGGGGCTGGCGGGGCTGTTGGAGCTGTAGGTGCCCGAGGGGCCCAGGGCCACTGTAGAGAAGAGCAGGAATGAGATAATGGTAAGATAATTAATTATAAGATAATTATAAGATAATGAGGGTCTTCACCTCCCGGAGCAGGAGCCCACCAGGGATGCCCCAGGCAGGGACAGCCCCCCCTCACCTCTGTGCTTGGCAGTGTCGGTGCCACGGGAGGGGTTGTTCTTCCTCAGCCCCTCCATCACGTCCTGGATCCGCCAGATCTCCTTCTGGATCTGCCGGTTGAGCACCTCGTTCTGGACGGGGGGAAAGGCAGCGCTCAGAGGGGTCCCAGGGACACCAGAGCCAACCCCAAACCAGGCTGGACCCCAAGCCCAAAGTGAGCTGTCAGAACTGGCTGAGGCTGAACCGTCACATCCAGGATTTTTATCCTGCTGGAAGCCCTGGATCTGCTCCCCAGGAACCCAGCTGGGCTGGGAGGAGCTGGGGGGACTCTGGGCTGCCCTCCTCCATGGCACCCAAGTGCCCAGGGTGGCCAAAGCTGGACACGAGGGCTGGGCATGGAGAACCCGCTGGTGGGGGGCAGAGAGGGGTGTCATCTCCATGGGGAGCCCGGGGATGGCAGGGGACCTGGATTCAGGGTCAGGGTGACAGGGGACACTGACATGGATTCAGGTTCAGGTGACAGGGGACACACACCTGGATGTCCAGGTTCAGGTGACAGGGGGACACTGACATGGATTCAGGTTCAGGGTGACAGGGGACACTCTCACCTGGATGTCCAGGTTCAGGTGACAGGGGGACACTGACATGGATTCAGGGTCAGGGTGATAGGGGGACACTCTCACCTGGATGTCCAGGTTCAGGTGACAGGGGGACACTCTCACCTGGATGTCCAGGTTCAGCTGCTCCCAGAGGTCATCGTGCAGGGTGGACACCTCGCTCTCCAGGCTCTCGTACTCGGCCGTGCTGTTTGCCAGGGCCTGAGGGGACAGTGGGGGGGATCAGGGGGTCTTTGGCACCCAGCACAACCCCCTGAGCTGGGGAGGGGGTGGCAGCAGTGGGGACAAGCTCTGAGGTGCAGAGCCAGAAGCAGGAGCTGAGGTGGCACCTGTGCCTGATTTGTTTTGTCCCCCGGGAAGGGACAAAAGGGACCCCAATTCCCCCAGTTACCGTGCTGGCCTGGGACAGCTCCACACGGATGTTGATCAGCTGGTTCTGGAGCGATTCCTTCTTGTGGAGCAGCTTCTCTGGGTAGGCAGGCTGGCTCCCGAACATCTCCAGCTCCTGGTGCGTCCCCATCAGGGCGCTCTCCAGGCTCTCCTGCAGGAACAGATGGAGCCACGAGGTCCTGGCTGCTCAATAACAAACCCGGAGTGCCACGGCCTCTCCCCCTGCTCAGAAATGTCCCCAGGCTGCGGCTGCCACATCCCTGGAAGTGTCCAAAGCCAGGTTGGAGAACCTGGGATGGTGGAGCAGGGGTGGAACGAGATGTTTCTAATGACCCTTCAACCCAGGGATGGCAGGGGACACTCTCACCTGGATGTCCAGGTTCAGGGTGACAGGGGACACACACCTGGATTCAGGTTCAGGGTGACAGGGGACACACACCTGGATTCAGGTTCAGGTGACAGGGGACACACACCTGGATTCAGGTTCAGGTGACAGGGGACACACACCTGGATTCAGGTTCAGGTGACAGGGGACACACACCTGGATTCAGGTTCAGATGACAGGGGACACACACACACCTGGATGTCCAGGTTCAGGTGACAGGGGACACACACCTGGATTCAGGTTCAGGTGACAGGGGACACACACACCTGGATTCAGGTTCAGGTGACAGGGGACACACACCTGGATTCAGGTTCAGGTGACAGGGGACACACACCTGGATTCAGGTTCACGGTGACAGGGGACACACACCTGGATTCAGGTTCAGGTGACAGGGGACACACACACCCGGCTGTCCAGGTTCAGGGTGACAGAGGACACTGACATGGATTCAGGTTCAGGTGACAGGGGACACACACACCTGGATTCAGGTTCAGGATGACAGGGGACACACACACCTGGATTCAGGTTCAGGTGACAGGGGACACACACCTGGATTCAGGTTCACGGTGACAGGGGACACACACCTGGATTCAGGTTCAGGATGACAGGGGACACACACCTGGATGTCCAGGTTCAGGTGACAGGGGACACTGACATGGATTCAGGTTCAGGTGACAGGGGACACACACCTGGATTCAGGTTCAGGTGACAGGGGACACACACACCTGGATTTAGGTTCAGGTGACAGGGGACACACACACCTGGATTCAGGTTCAGGTGACAGGGGACACACACCTGGATTCAGGTTCAGGTGACAGGGGACACACACCTGGATTCAGGTTCAGGTGACAGGGGACACACACCTGGATTCAGGTTCAGGTGACAGGGGACACACACCCGACTGTCCAGGTTCAACCCAAACCCTCCCCTGGTGACGTCACTTCCTCACCACGCAGGTGCCACCCCGTGGTCCCCCCGTGGCCACCTGAGGTGCCACCACGTACCTTCTCAGCGCGGAGCTGCTGCACCAGCCTCTCCTGCTCCCGCAGCACCTTGTTCTGCTCGCAGAGCTTCCCCAGCAGCTTCTGTGCCGGCCGGGAAGAGGAAGGGGGAGAGGAAGAGCAGGATGAGAATCCCACCGGGATGCAGCCAGGATTGATGGGATTTGTGGCCTGGGAGGGATGGGGACGGGGGTTCCAACCTCCTGCTGTCATTGCAGGGATTTCGGGGTGACAAACCGGGAAATGGGGCAAGATCTCAACTCAGGGGAAGATTTATCCCTGAGGAGCACAAAGCGACCGGCACAGCTCTGCCTGAGGGGACAGGGGACACGGAGAGGGGACAGAGGGGACAGGGTTGGCTCTTACATCGGTGTCCTGCTCGCTGATCTTGTAGGGGTGCAGGGTGTCCCTGTAGGGCTCCGGGAACGGCGTCACCTGCAAGCAGAGCGAGGGGTGAGCCCGGCCCTGCGGGGACGCCCAGGGAAGGGAAGGCAGCTCCCAGCCCCTCTCTCGATGCCTTAAGTTTTAATTTTCACGTTTTTCATATCCTGCCCTGCCCAGGTGTGGAGTTTTGAGCTTCATGTTCAGTGTCAGAGAGGTCTCTTCACAGAGCAGACACAACAATTCCTTTTCCAGCTTGATGCCAAGGACAATCGCTACGAGTTTCCGGCCCAAAAGCAGAAACAAGGATGAAGAGAGAAAACAAGGATGGGACTCCATAACCTGGAGCTGTAATTGGGCAATGAGCCCCGGTATGCAGATGGACCAAAACTGATAAAAATGTGATCGTGACCATTTGGTGACCATTTTTAGGTCCGTTTTGGGTGTAGCCCAAGGTGTGTCCTTTAAGGCCCTTCGATAAATCCCTGATTTATTCTGAGCTCTGTCCAGCCTCTGCTCCAGCTCAGCCGGGAACAGGAGACCGGAGCCGAGCTCCCCATCAGTCGGGATTCACTGGGATAAAGCCACAACCTCTCCCTGCCCATTCCCGACGGGAATGATCCAGCGGCGGCCTCTCCGCGGAGCTGAAGGAGCTCGTGAATCATTAACCGCCACATTTCCAGCGGCAGGGAAAACAAAGGCAGCGCGATTGAGCTGTAATTCCACCTCGGCGGAGTGGGAGCACCTATAAATCAGCAGCTGCTGCGGCAGCAGGGCCTGTTTACCCCCGCCCGGCTCCTCCGTGAGTCATTTTCCTTTCCTGGAAATCTCAATTACTAATGGGACCTTCAGCAATTAGCTGCCTCCCAGAGCTGGAGATGAAAGGCACGAGATAGGAAGGAGGGGATCATTATTGCTAGAAAGCAGAGAGGGTGCTTTGGAGCCATTTAAAACTCCGGGATGATGCAAATGGATCCGGATCTGGGAAATGCCCGCGGGGCTGGAAGCAGAGCCGGGTGGATCGGGATGAGGCGGGCTCCGGGCAGGGAGCCCGGCCAGCCGGAGCAGCATCCCGGGAGCTCCGGGTTCACCCTCCGGCGCTTCCCTGGCAGCCGCAGATGGAAACAGGAGCCGGGTTTTGTTGGAAAATCCCATCCAGAGAGCGCCCAAGGCGGCTCAACGCAGGGTGGGTGGCACTGGGGGGCTCGAGAGATGTGACATCGCAGGGATGTCCCAGTGTTGGGGACAGAAGGAGCCTCCGGGGGTGAGGGAAAGGCCATTCCCTGTCCCTGTTTCAGGAATTATCCCGTTGGTTTAAGAGCTGCATTCCTGTCACCCCACACCTCCTCCTTGAAAACAAGGACGAGACAAACCCCGCGCACCCGGGATCCCCGGGGTGGCTCCGTCCAAGGGTCCCCCGGGGGTGGCTCGGTCCCCGAGGGTCCCCCGGGGGTGGCTCGGTCCCCGAGGGTCCCCCAGGGGTGGCTCGGTCCCCACCTCGCGCTGCCAGCACGAGGATTTGCCGGCTTGGAATGGCTCATGGATGGGTTAGCAAAGCCTGGGATGAAGCAGCGCGTCCCCCGAGAGCGGGATGTGCCGGATGCCGCGGCTGCTGAGCGAGTGGCGATGGCAGGAGGTGACCCCGGGTGGCAGGAGGTGACCCCGGGTGGCACGAGCCATGCGGGGCCCGGTGGCCGGAGCCTTACTTGCATGTAGAGCTGGGCCCTAGGGGAGGAGGTCTCCACCATCCTGTTCACCATAGTGATGAGGGTCTCGCTCTCGCTCATCTGCGGCACACAGGGAAGGAAAGGGCACAGGTCAGCGGGGACACGCTCCTGTGACAGCGGTGACCGCTCCAGGAGCCCTCAGGATGCAAAATGCCACCTCCTGAGACGGCCCGGGCGCTCCAGCTGTGGCCCCGCGCTGCTGTGGCTGCTTGGTGTGGTTTATTTTGGGGGAAAACACGGATAAAACAGAGCCAGCTCGGAACAGACGGCACAGACAGACACGAGCCTGGACGGGGACGGCAGCAGCGTGGCCCGGCACACGGACGGACACACGGACAGCCCCACGGGGCTGGCACAGCCCTGCAAATCAACGCTGGGTGCTGGGGAGGTGACTGAAAGCTGGGCTTGGGGACAGCAGTGTCCCCTTCTCCAGGTGGCACCGGGAATGGCACGTCCCCGCTGCCAGGCACGGTTTGGGCAGGTCTGTGCCACTGCAAGGGGACAGGACTGTCCCCAGCCAGCTCTGCCAGGTGACAAAGCCACTCAAGCCACCAGCACCAGAGCCCCCAGGTCCAGCAGGACATTCCAGGGAAGCCCTGGAACAGCTGAAATCCAAAGGGCGACACTTTTGTCACCAAAGCAGCGCCCAAACTCGCAGCTGGGGGAGCCGTGGGCGAGGAAGGAGAGAGAAAACAGAGCAGGAGGATGTTTGAAAAGAGGCCCTTGACAGCGTCACTCTGAATTAACCTCTCCAGAGGCCGCTGGAAGAGGAGGAGGAGATGCCAAACCTTTTTAGGGAGCGTTTTAAAGAGGCGCGGAGAGGCCGCGGCGCTGCCGGCGGCTGCGAGACAGCGCGGGGAGCTTTTATTGCAGCGAGAGCTCCTGCCCAGGCCTGGCCCCGCTCCAAGGCGGACACAGATCCCGGAGATTTGCAGCCAAATGGGATCGTGCAGCTCCCTCCGTGCCAACCTGGCCGGGGCTGCAGCTCCTGTGCCCGGCTGCGGCTTCAGCCCCTGCCTGGACACGGCTGTGTCCCCCCTCCAAAACCCTCCTGGGATTTTTCCTCCAAAAATCGCTGGCAAAATCAGGGTTTTCCTCCAAAAACCCCACACAAAATCATGGTTTTTCTCCAAGGTTTTCCTCCAAAACCCTCTAGTAAACCCCTGGGTTTTGGTTTTCCTCCAAAAAACCACTGGAAAAATCAGGGTTTTCCTCCAAAAACCACTGGAAAAATCAGGGTTTTCCTCCAAAAACCACTGGAAAAATCAGGGTTTTCCTCCAAAAACCTCCAGCAAAAGCAGGGTTTTCTTTCCTAAAACTCGCTGGCAAAATCAGGGTTTTCCTCCAAAAACCCCATTCAAAATTAAGGTTTTCCTCCAAGGTTTTCCTCCAAAACCCCTGGCAAAGTCAAGGTTTTCCTCCAAAAACCTCATTCAAATTCAGGGTTTTCCTCCAAAGACCTCCAGCAAAATCAGGGTTTTTTTTCTAAAACTCACTGGCAAAATCAGGGTTTTCCTCCAAAAAACCCCATTCAAATTCAGGGTTTTCCTCCAAAAACCCATGGCAAAACCAAGATTTTCCTCCAAAAGCCCCCGAGTGCTGCTGGGTTTTGGGCACTTGGTGCCCACCTGCACCAAACCTTTCATCCCCGAGGTCCCCCCATGTCACCACGGTCCCCAGGGGTCACCTGCCACCCCTGGGCACAGGGGACACCCCGCAGGTGTCCAGCCCCAACCTGGGCTCTCCCAGACCCGCCGCACCCCCTGAGCACCAGGACAACTCCCAAAAATGTCGGAATCTGCCCCAAAACCCCCAAAACTCCCCCCAGAAATCCCCACCACACCACACAGAGGCCGGAGGTCGCGGTGGGGGGAGCTTTTCTGCCGAGCCACAAGCGGCCCTACGGATGCGGAGGATGGAAGAAGCCAAACCAAATAAAAAAGCTGGTGCTGCTGGGATGCTGCTGGGATGCCGGGAGGGGTGGGGATGGATGGCAGCAGGCGACAGGGACACGGCGGGGGTGGGACGAGAAGCAGCCGGCGAGGTGAGGCTGGCAGCCAGCTCCGCCTACCTGCTGGTCCAAATATTCTAGGTTTCTTTGCAACTGAAGGTCTAAAAGTTCATCCTACCAGGAGCCAGCAGGCAAGAAACGAGCAGCGAAACACATAAAAGAAGAAGCAAAGCGGTTAGGGGGGAGCCTATGGAATGGCCCCCGGGCCGGGAATGCTGCCGGGAATGCTGCCGGGAATGTGCCCCCGCACACCCTGGAGCAGCTGGTTCCTTGTTTATCTTTTGTTTCTCCTGGGGAGACCCTGCCTCCGGCTGCGGGGATGGATGGGCGGCATGGCTGGGGTGTGGTGAAATTCAGGCTTCTCCCTCCTCTGGCGGTCCTGTCCCAGGGTTTTGGGATCTGCGGGGACCTCCCGGTGTCACCCCCCAGCTCCGGGAGGGGACACGAGGCAGGAGAAGAAAGCAGCTGTGGCCAGATGTGAGGAAGCAGAGCGGGAGAGGTTTGGGGAGTGCCGGCCTCAGCCAGGGACCACCCTGGGGGTCCGAGGGTGTCCCATTGCTACAGAGGGGCCTTCCCACATGGATTTCCTTCGGGAATGGCCGGGAGGGAGCGGAGACACCAACGAAAGGCCCAGCTCTGACCCGCCAAGCTGCCCCTGGAGTGCACTGGCTCCTCCTTGGCAGCTGAGTGAGGACCCCCCAGTCTGCCCCACGTCCCCGGGGTGGGGTCTGTGCCCCCCGTCACAGGGTCACCCCAGGGGACAGCGGGTACGTACCATCTTGTCGTGGATGGTGGGGGACGCCGGGAAGTGGTAGGGGTACACCCCGGCTGGGACGGGCCGCCTGTCACCCAGGTAATCGTACTGTGGAGAGAGGGGACCCCCAGCCCGAAATCAGGAGGAGAAAACAAAGGAGAGGGCAGGAGAGGGAGAGAGGCATCAGTGCTCCCTGCTTGGGAGCACAACTTGGGGTGTCCCTGAGCACCACATCCCATCCCATCCCATCCCATCCCATCCCATCCCATCCCATCCCATCCCATCCCATCCCATTATCCCATCCCATCCCATTATCCCATCCCATCCCATCCCATCCCATCCCATCCCATCCCATCCCATCCCATCAGGGTGGCAGCGGGGATCCCAAACCCACCCTCTGCCACAAGCCACAGCCTTGGTGGCACTTTGTGACCAGCCGTGCACACAGAGGTGACACCCCCGGGGCGCGGCCACACCCCTGCCCCACCTCCCCGCCCGGACAGGTGCGCTGCCCACCTTGGGCGAGCTGATGGATCTGCGCATCACGAAGGTGGCGGGGTCGGCGTAAATCTCATCCCCGCGGGGCGGCAGCCGCTCGAAGCGGGCGCTGGGCGAGCGCACGGGCGAGTAAACCCTGGCGCGGCCGTAGGAGCCCTGGCTGGGCGAGCGCGGCACCGAGCGAGAGCGCGGCTGCAGCGACATCCTCCGCAGCGAGCCCGAGGCCGCGTCCACCTCGTCCAGGTAGCCGGGCGGCCTGGAGGGCGCCGGTAGCCACAGCGGGACGTCCTGGCGGCCGAAGGCGGGGTGGAAGGGACCCCCGTTGCGGAAGGAGTGGCGTTTGTCCTCCAGCGCCCAGGGCGGGCTGAGGCGGTCGAAGGCGGGCATGGAGCAGATGCTGTCGGGGCGCACGCCCGGCGGGTAGTACTGGTACTCCTCCGGGTACTGCGGCGAGTAGGGCGAGTAATAATCGGGCACCCGGCGGGACACGGGGTAAAACCTGGTGGGGCTGGAGAAGGGGAGAGGGAGGTGAGAGCCGGGTGGGCAAGGACAGCGCGAGAGGAGGAGGCTCGGACGGCGGGGATGCTGTCCCAGGAATGCACCAGGGATGGGTGGCTTTTGTCCTGCCAGGGATTCCGTGCTCATGGAATTCCTCCTGCCAGGGATTCCGTGCTCATGGAATTCCTCCTGCCAGGGGCTCTGTGGCAGTTCCCCTCGTGGGGTTGTATCTGCTGGGGATTTTCTGGGAATGTTCCCGGATGGAATTCCTCCTTTCTGGGATCTCACGGTGGCTTCTTCTGCTTGTGTCCCTTCTGCAGGGACACTGAGGTGGCTTCCTGTCCCGGTATCCCGCCTCCCAGGGACACCGTGGGAGATTCCCTTCATAGAATTCCTCTCTGGGATCTCATGGTGGCCTCCTCTCCTTGTATCCCTCCTTGAGGGACACCAAGGTGGCTTCCTGTCCTGTCATTCCTCCTCCCAGGGACACTGAGGGCCTCCCCTCCTGTTCTCTCTCATCCCAGGAGCTGCCCTTCATGGAATTCCTCCTCTCTGGGATCTGGTGGTGGCTTCCTCTCCTCACATCCCTCCTGCAGGGACACTGAGGTGGCTTCCCTCGTCGCAGAGATCCTCTGGTGGCTTCCCGTCCTTGTATCCCTCCTCCAAAGGACCCTGTGGTGGCTTCCCCATCCCGGACCCCTCTTCCCAGGGACCCCCCATTCCAACCCACCCTCCTTTGGGGATGTCCCACACCCAGCTCCGAGCTGGCACGGGGAGAGAAAGAAGAAAGGAGAGAAAAAAAATGAGAAGGGAAGGGGCAGAACATTCCCAGAGGGACCAAACCCGGAGCAAAGGAGCGTCCCGGCGCACCCCTCACCTGCGCAGCTCCTCGGGGGGCCCAGTGGCGCGGCGGGAGTTCACCCACTGCTGCAGCTGCGTCATGGAGCTCTTGCGCTGGGCCACCTTCTCAGGGTGGGACCTGGGGGTGACACCCCGGCGCTGGGCCCCGCTCTCGCCGTCACCCCCCGGGGGGAAGGCGGTGCTGCCGGGCCGGCTGGGCGAGGGGTACGGCCACCCGTTGGGCTGTGCCGGCCGCTCGGCGCTCGCCGGCCCTCGCGGCCCTTCGGGGTAGGGACTGCCCGGCTCCGAGGGCGGCTCCTGTCCGGCGAGGCCGTTGGCTTTGGCCAGAGGCTCCTTCCTGCCCTCCGCCCGCTCCGCCGGCTTCCTCTCCATCTTCTCCGAGCCGCGGCCGTCGCCCTCCCCGCGGGTCTTGGCGTCGGGCTCGGCCTTGGCGTGCTCGCGGAGGGCGGCGTTGCAGTGGTGGTGGTGGTGGTGGTGCTTGCTGGGCGGGATGTTCTCCGAGTCCGGCTTCTCGTGCCTGGGGGTGCCGAGACACCACAGAGGGGTCACCGGGGCCTGGCGGTGCCACCTGTCCCTCCCTGAGCTCTGTGGGGTCCCCCAGCTCCCTTCAGGGTGTCCCTCACTCCCCCAGACGTCCCCGGGTGTGGAGCCAGGACAGCACCGCGTCCCCAGGGGCGCTGACCTCTGTGTCGGGGGGATCTGGACGCGGGCGGCCTCGCCCATGGCCTGGATCCAGGATTCCTGCTCCTCCGTGTTCTCGGCGCTGAAGAAGTAGGTCCGGATGCCGGCGTGCTCGGCCTGGGGAGACAGGGACTGCCCGTTACGCGCCGGCAGCTCCTCCACCCAGCACACCGTCACCTGTGGGGGCACAGAACGGGGAGAGAGACACAGACACGGGGGTGAGAGCTCTGCTTCCAGCCCGGCACCCCACCCTGCCGCTCCAGGAGCGCTCCTTTCCCCCCGTGTGCTCTGCAGGCCCCTCGCAGCGGGGTTTTATCCCCCTTGGAGTCACCCCCAGGGATTCTTTGGGACCAGCGCTCCCCCCAAGAGGAGCAGCACCCCAATATTTGGGGTGGAAGAGGGTCCCAGCAAGAGCGGCAGCACCGGAGGAGCATCGTCCATGCAGGGTGAGGGGGAAGGTGGTTTCTCGGCCCAGGAAATATTTTGGGAGGAAAAGGTTTGGTTTTGATCCAAGATGTTGATGCCCGTTCTCTGCCCAGAACGTGCTGGAAGGAGCCTTTTATCTGAGGGCCTTTTTGAAGCTTCCACCTTCCCCCCCTCTGGAAAGAGGTGGGTGAAAGCGAGGAGGAAGAAAAGGGAGGAATCGGAGTTTTCCTCCTGAAAGAATTCCAGGGGTTCAAATCACTTGGAAAAAATAAAAAATAATAATAAAAAAATAACTAAAACAGAAAAATGAGGTCTGATTAAACCCCTCCCTTGAGCTTCCATCCTCCCCAGAGCATGCAGCCACCGTGCCCAGCTGGGGTCACCTCCTGAGCCCCCCCATGCACTTCTGGAAGCTCTGCAGGCAGAGGAAGAGGTGAAATCGAAGGGATGCATCCCCGGGATTAGCGGGAGCAGGGGAGCAGCGCGAGCCCGGGGGTCCCTCAGCCTCTGCATGCACCAGAAACACAAGAAGGTACTACCTAGGTGGTGGTGGCTGGGTGCTGGCGTGGTGGGCGGCACCGAGAAACCCCTCCTGTCCCGGCATCCTCGCCCGCCGAGGGAGGAGGAGGAGGAGGAGGAGGAGGAAACACAGGCACGGGGTCAGTGGGACTGCGGTGGGAACCTCTCTGCCCTTCCCCGGACAAAACCGTCCTCCCAAACCCAGCAGCTGCCGAGATCAGCGTGTGGGCAGCAGCTTTGCGAGGTTTTCCCCCAGCAGTGTCAGCAGGGATTTCACAGAATCGTGGAATTATTGAGGCTGGAAAATCCCTCTGGGATCAGCGAGTCCGAGCTGTGCCCGATGCCCACCCTGAGCCCTGAGTGCCACCTCCAGCTGCCACCTCCAGGGACAGCGACTCCAAACCTCCCTGGGCACTTCCAAGGCCTGGCCGCCCTTTCCATGAGGAAATTCCTGCTGCTGTCCAAGCTGAGCCTCCCCTGGCCCAGCCCGAGGCTGTCAAGCAGCTAAAACAGGGCTGGAGCTGGGGACAGCTCCGTGCCCGGCTCCGGGAGCAGCCGCTGGCAGAGGCCGGCGGGGGCAGCAGCCATGGAGAGGGGAAAGCAGGGCAGGGAGAGGGATGGCAGCACCCAGCAGGGCCCGGCAGAGGCGGGTGGTGACCTTGGGGACGCTACTGTGTCCCCGTTTCCCCGGCAGACGCGGCTCCGACCCACGGCGGTCACCCCAGCGAGCTCCATGCGCCGCCACCAAGAAAGCCACAAGAGCAGCAGGGACCCTGCCAGCATCACCAGCGCCACCCCAGCGCCACCCCAGCGCCACCCCAGCGCCACCCCAGCGCCACCCAGCTCCACGCTGTCCCCTGCCAGCCCTGGCAGAGGCACCGACCTTGAACGTGTGTTTCCTGCTGATGTTGTCCGAGGGCTGCACGGCGGCCACGCGGAAGCTGAGCAGGGGGATGCTGCCCAGGATGTTCTCCTCCTTCTCGTCTGGGGGGGACAAATCCTGCGGTTACACCCACGCGGAGACCCCCGGCACAGCCCCCTCATGCTCCGTCCCACCTGTGGGATCGGCTCCCTGCCTGTTGCTGCTCCCGCAGCTCTGCCTGGCTCACAAACAACCTCCTCAATTATTGATGCGAGCCCTGGAGCTGCCAGGGAGGCGGGGAAAACTCGGGATTAACCCCTCGGCGCGGCAAACACCGGGAAAAAAAACAGGGTGGAGACACGCGGAAAGAGCCTGGGACTTTGTGCCGGTGGCACCGGGGCACGCCGGGGGCGGCCGGGAGCTGCGGGGGCGCGGCCGTACCTTTGTAGTAGAAGAGGCAGCGATCCACCAGCACGAACCAGCGCTTGTTCCACTGCTTCACCCCCGAGCTGGCCTGCGAGAGAGGGGCAGTGAGAGCGGGGCTTGCCGGGGCTCTGCGGGGCCAGCCGGGGGTGGCACGGGGGGGTACCTGCTTGTAGAGCCACCCGCTCTTGGTGACGGCGGCGTTGGGGTTCCTCTTCATGGAGTTGGAGCGCTTCCCGAAGGCGATGCCCTTGCGGGAGGAGCGCGGAGCCTGCGAGGAGCGAGAGGAGATGCTCAGTGCCCGGGCTGGGGTGCCCGAATCCCTGAGCCGGTGCCAGCCCTGGGCTCGGCCCCGGGCACTCACCCGGCCTCCGGGGCGCTCCGGGGGCACCTCCGCCACCATGGCGTGGTTGGGGGGCTCGCTGGGGACGGTGGCCGGACGTTTGCTGCCCGCCTTGCTGGACATGTCCGAGCGCTGTCTGTGACACGGGAGAGCGGAATCAGCGGGTCTGTGCTTCTGCAGCCCCCCGGAGCCGTGCCCCCACCCTTCCCAGCCCTCCCTGCCTGGGGACTGGGAGCCAACCCACCTTGGCAAGTCAAGCCTGGAGGTGTCCTCGGGGAGCTGTCCCGTCACTGGGTGCAGGAAGGTGTTCCGCCTTTCATTGTGGCTGTGGGGACAGCGATGGCGTGGGTGTTAGGAGTCCCTGTGTCCCCCCACAGAGTCCCTGTGTCCCCCCACAGAGTCCCCGTGTCCCCCCACAGAGTCCCCGTGTCCCCCAGGGGGTCCCCTCTGTGCCACATTTGCTGCTCAGTTGGTCCCACACCAACACTGGGGTTTGGCACCGGGGCTGGCGTCCCCTGCCCCGAGCACCCCGTTAATCCCACGCTGAGGATCCTCCACAGAATGATGGAAATGTTCTGGTTGGGAAGCGCTCCAAGATGACCGAGCTCAGCCATTAACCCAGCACTGCCAGACCGTGTCCCCAAGTGTCACATTCACTGAACTTGGACACTCCCAGGGATGGAGAGCGGAGCCCGGCCCCTCCCTGGTTGCCCCCTCCTCTCATGGAGATCCAGGGGGTTCCCCCTGAGCCTCCTTTTCTCCAGGCTGAGCCCCCCCAGCTCCCTCAGCCACTCCAGCCCCTTCCCCACCTCCAGCTCCTTCCCTGGACACTCAGAGATTTCATTGGCATTTCCCAAAAAAAGTGCCCAGGGCTGTGGTGGCCGAGCCGCCCCTCCCTGCTGCTGTCACATCCCGCCTGTCACCACTGGCCACGCTCACAAGTCGCTGCAGCAGCAGCAGCAGCAGCCATGGCCCATCCAGGCCTGCGCCTGCAGCCGTGTCCCCAATGTCACCTCCTCCCCTGCCTGCTCTCCGAGCCATTCCCAAAGCACCTCGGGGCTTTGAGCGGGGTCACCTGGCCACGGGGGCTGGGAACCCCCAGACCCCAAACACCATCCCAGGACCCCAGACTCCAAACACCATCTCAGGACCATCCAGACCCCAAACACCATCCCAGGACCCCCAGACCCCAAACACCACCCCAGGGCTGTCCAGACCCCAAACACCATCCCAGGGCCAGCCAGACCCCAAACACCATCCCAGTACCCCAGACCCCAAACAGCATCCCAGGACCAGCCAGACCCCATAAACCACCCCAGGGTCATCCAGACCCTATAAACCATCCCTGGACCCCTCAGACCCCATAAACCCCCCCAGGGTCATCCAGACCCTATAAACCATCCCTGGACCCCTCAGACGCCAGAAACCACCCCAGGATTCCCACCACAAGCCGTTGTTGCCTCCCTGGCACTGGGTGCAGCTGAAGGGACCCCCGGCAGTGCCAGGAGTGTGTCACAGGCTGTCCCAGGCTCAGCTGGCACCTTGTGCCAGTCCCCTGCCATCCCACAGAGGTGGCACTGCTGGCCACCCCAGAACCCCCTCCCACGCCGCTTCCCGGGGTGCTCAGGGGGGAGAGGATGAGGTTCAGGGCTCCATCCCAGGAATTTTTCCATCCCCTCCTTCCCAAACCCGCCGGGCACCGGGGCACGGAGCCACCCCCGTGCCAGCAGCCCCGGCACGCCACCAGCTCCTGCTGCCCGTCAGCAAAACGGGGGAAGCTGGAGCAAGAAAACGCCGCTGCCAAGACCATCCCAACCCATCCCGAGCTTCATCCCAGCCTGGGCTCCTGCCAGGCTCTGGAGGCATTAACCACTGCCAGCCCAAAAAGTGCTGCTGCTGCTGAGCTGTCCCGCCCTGTCCCCTGCCAGGGATCTGATCCCCTCCAGCAGCGCTCGGGGGCTCCTTAAAAACCTGGGGGATTTTTTGTGGACCCCACAGCGGGGGGGGCTCGCTCTCCAAACCCCCCCAGTGCCCGCCTGGCCTGACCGGAGTCACCCCCAGTGCCCGGCCCACGCTCCAGCACAGCCGAGGGGGCTCTGCCCCAGGGCTGGAGCTGCTCCCGGAGCGTTTTGTGCCCTCGGAGGGGTTCAAATCCCGGGAATTGGGGCAGTTCCCATCCCCGCAGCCACGCTGACGCACGGGGAGGGCGCAGTGCTGAGAGAGCAGCACCCCGAGAGCGCCAGCTGTGGGAAGTGGGCGCTGCCAGCACCCACCAGCTGCTCTGGACCCCACGCCGGGGGTCCCCCCATCCCTGCCCGCCACCCCGAACCCCACGCTGGGTGTCCCCCCCATCCCTGCCCGCCGCAGGTCGCTGTCCCCGCAGGCTGGGGGCAGGACGCCCCCACTTCGCAGCCCCCTCGGCTCCTCCTGGCACCCCCCGCGCTGCCTCCCCCCACCCCCAAACCTGCCCGCAGCCCCCGGGAAGAGCCGGGAAGCTCCGGAAAGCAGCGCCCGGAGCCGCTGCCGGGGCTGACCCCGCTCCAGAGCCCGGCGAGTCCCCATCGCCTCGCAAGCACTGCAATGCAGCAGCCACTGCCCGGTGCCGAAGGTCCCGCACCGCCGGCTCCCCGCGGGGACCCCCGGGTCCCCCCAGACCCCTGGGCGCTCCTACCTCACCCTCCGGTCCGCCCGAAACTTCAGCATGGTCCCGGGGGCCCTCCCGGCTCAGCGCCCGCTCCCGGCTCCCGGCATGGCCACCGCGGCTGGCACGGCACTGCCAGGTGCCACCACCGCTGCCAGGTGCCACCAGCGCTTCCAGGTGCCACCAGCGCTGGCAGGGGACACCGCCGGGGCAGCCCCGCGCGGGCAGGGGGACACGGGCGGTGGGCGAGGGCTCTGCCGGTCGTGCCCGTCCCCCGCGCCCCGCGCCGGTGGCATCGGCGGTGCCGGAGCTCCGGGGGGACCCGGCGGGATCCGGGGGGATCCGGGGGGATCCGGGGGGATCCGGGGGCTCCGGCAGCGGCGGGGTTGGGCAGCCCCGGTGTGCGGCAGCCAGCGGGGAAGGCGACAGCGGGGACAAACAGCTCCCGCTCGCGTCCCCGCAGAGGAGAGGCGAAGGGCAGCGCGGCACAGCCGCCTCCCCCAGCCCAGGTGCGGAGCCGGGAAGCTGCTGGTGGCGGGGGAAAGGCGACACGGGGGGCTTGGGGGGATTTAGGGGGGCTCAGAAGGGCTCCCGGGTTGCCCCCAGCCCGGCAGGGCAGAGGGAAGGGCGGGTGTCACAGAGAGGGAAGCAGCCGCGCTGAGCTGAGCTCTGCCGCTGCCCTGGATTCAGCGGCTGCGTCCCTTCCCCCTGCTTGTGTCCCCAGACCATCCCTGGCTGTCCCCAGACCATCCCTGGCTGTCCCCAAATCGTCCCTGGGCGTGTCCCCCTCCTCCCCGCGGTTCTTCCTTCCCCAGGTGACACCGGGAGGAAATCCCGGGCACCGGGATGGGCACAAACGGGAGGGGACAGACCCCGCAGGGCATCAGCACCCCCAAAAAATCCCGGGGAGCCCTTCACAGGCTGGGAGCGGGGAGCAGCGGGGTTTGGGGTGAGCCGTGCTCCGCCTGGACTTTGAGAAGAGAATCCAAACCCTGCAGGGCGGGTTGGAAAATCCTTGGGAAGGAGGGAGGGAAGGAATCGGGCTGATATTTCCAAGAAAGCTCCAAAGAAGGAAGCGGAGCACGGGGAGGCCGCTGAGCTCCATCCCGCCACGGCCCTGCACCGGAAAAACTCGGGAACACCGTGGGACACTGCCCAGCATCGCATCATCCTCCCAAAAATCTGAATTGTCCCCGTTTGGGGTGAGATCGGCGCCAGTGAGCACCTCAGGGATGTCCCCGCTGCCCCATGGATGGCACCAGTGGTCCCAGCCCGTCCCAGAATGTGCCAATACCGTGGCACCAAGGAAACGGAATCCAAACCAAACTGAATCCGAATTAAACTGAATCCCAACTAAACTGAATCCAAACCAAACTGAATCCGAACTAAACTGAATACAAACTAAACTGAATCCAAACCAAACTGAATCCGAACTAAACCGAATCCAAACCAAACGAAATCCCAACTAAACTGAATCCAAACTAAACTGAATCCAAACTAAACTGAATCCAAACCAAACTGAATCCAAACCAAACTGAATCCAAATCAAACCGAATCCAAATCAAACTGAATCCGAACTAAACCAAATCCAAACTAAGCCGAATCCAAACTAAACTGAATCTAAACCAAACTAAATCCAAACCAAACTGAATCCAAACTAAATCGGGTCCATACCAAACCGAGTCCAAACCCAAATCCAAACCCAAACCCACCAAATCCACCTGTTTAAGGCACGGGGCACTCGAGGTGAGACACGTCCATGGACAAATCGCCACCACCCGTGGGCAGCCCTGGCCTCACGCCAGGCTCCAGAGCGGTGGCCAGCGCCCCGGTGCTGCCTGTCCCCCCATGTCCCCACGTCCCCAGGGCAGTGACTCACCCGCTCCTCCATCCCCACCAGCCGAGGATCCGGGATCAAGGTCCCCCAACGGCCGCGTGCCAGCTCTCCTTGGTGGCACTGCCAGTGCTCGCCCGGTGGCGCGGCCACCAAGGCGGGAAGGGACCTGCCAGGGGGGACCGCGGCCGCTTTTGGGGACGGCAATGTGGGGACACGAGCGGGGAAGGAGCCACAGGAGGCTCAGGTGTCACCCTCTGTCACCCCAGTGCGGTGCCACGGGGGCTGTGCCAGGCTCGGGGGCTTTTGAGCCGGGTTCAGGCCGGGTTTGCCAGCCCGGAGCAGGTGCAGGTTCTGGTGCCAGCTGGGCTCTGCCACGGTGTCCAGGGGTGGGCAGGGACACGGCACAGCCGTGGCTGATCCCTGATCTGTGTCCGATCCGTGGACACGCTCCAGGGGTGCCAAGAGCTGCCCCCGGACCTCCCGGGAGAGCTGAGGGGGAAAAGGCGCCGCTTCTCCTCGAGATAAACATCAGAGAAACCCCTCGGAAGCGCCTCCTGCTTTTCTGGACGGACACGGAGCAAGAGGGGGGAGTAAATGTGATAACCGTGGATGTGTCACACGGAGCCTGGACGTGTCACACGGAGCCTGGAAGTGTCACACAGCCAGGCCGTGGCACTCGTGGGCCATTGTCTGCCACCAGTGCCACCGCGGTGCCACCCCAGTGCCGCTGTCCCCAGGATGCGGACAGGGACCAGGGCGGAGCTGATGTTGTCTCCCACCCTCACCCGCGCTGGTGCCTCTGTGAAGCCACCCCAGAAGGGACAGTGCCAGTTCAAGGGCCACGTCCCCACTGCCACCTCAGCCCTGTGACAAGCTGCCCCCATCAGCCGCCACCTCTGGGCCCAGGCAGGGCCGAAATCGGGGCTGTGGTGGCCGAGCCGCCCCTCCCTGCTGCTGTCACATCCCGCCTGTCACCACTGGCCACGCTCACAAGTCGCTGCAGCAGCAGCAGCCATGGCCCATCCAGGCCTGCGCCTGCAGCCGTGTCCCCAATGTCACCTCCTCCCCTGGCTGCTCTCCGAGCCATTCCCAAAGCACCTCGGGGCTTTGAGCGGGGTCACCTGGCCACGGGGGCTGGGAACCCCCAGACCCCAAACACCATCCCAGGACCCCCAGACCCCAAACACCATCTCAGGACCATCCAGACCCCCAAACACCATCCCAGGGCTGTCCAGACCCCAAACACCATCCCAGGACCCCAGACCCCAAACACCATCCCAGGACCCCCAGACTCCAAACACCATCTCAGGACCATCCAGACCCCCAAACACCATCCCAGGGCCATGCAGACCCCATAAACCACCCCAGGACCCCCAGACCCCAAACACCATCCCAGGACCCCCAGACCCCAGGGTCACCCAGACCCCCAAACACCATCCCTGGGCCACCCAGACCCCAGGGCCACCCAGACCCCAACGCCATCCCAGGGTCACCCAGACCCCAACGCCATCCCAGGGCCACCTGGCCCTGCAGGACACGCTGGCCACCAGCCCCCCATCATCCCTGTGATTCCCGTGGGAGCCGCGCAGGGAGGGAAGGCGGAGGCGAAGGCTGAGCTGGATCCTTTGGGAAGCAGCCGGGCCGCGGAGCCGGCCCTGCCAAGCCGGACAAAATCCTCGGGAGGGGCGGCCGGCAGCTCCCACGAACCCACGGCCCACGAGCCACACCAGCAGCGTCACACGGGGACATCCCGGCTTTGGGGGACGCGGGGAGGGACAGCGGGACGAGCTCCCGATGGGATGGACGGCCGGGAGCTGAGGAAGGCCGGGGATTTCCAGAGAACAAAGCGGCTGCTGGCAGCCAGCGCGGCCGGCGGTGGCGGGGAGGGCGAGTCCCCCGCTGCCGCGCCAGCTGGGGTCGGGGAGAAGCACAAAAAGCACAAAAAAAGCACCGGGAGTTTGTGTTTTATCTCCCTGGAAACCCCGGCTCGGTCCCAGGCACGGCCCACGGGGGCTGCCGGCCAAAACGCGCTGCTGCTGCTGCTGCTGCTGCAGGGACATGGACATCGGGGACATCCTGACCCCATGGGGGGACATTTGGGACGGGTGACAGCTCTGCATCGGGACAGAGAGGGTGACAGTCCATGCCCTGGCAGCTCTGGTGTCACTCCATTGTCCCCTCGTGGGGGCAGAGCCCCGGTGCCTTGTGCATGGGATCACCGAGCTGCCAGGGCCACCATTCCCAGCCCAGGGCCACCATTCCCAGCCCAGGGCCACCATTCCCAGCCCGGGGCCACCATTCCCAGCCCAGGGCCACCATTCCCAGCCCGGGGCCACCATTCCCAGCCCGGGGCCACCATTCCAGCCAAGGGCCACCATCCCCACCCTGAGCCACCATTCCCAATGCAACCCCCAAGCCTCCAGCTGGACTCGCCCCTGGAGGGTTTGAATTCTCCCTGAGCTCTTTAGGAAGCCACTTCCAAGGCTGGAATGTCTGTCCCCAGCAATCCCTGGCATCAAAGGAGCGCGGCCCCAGCCCCTCCCCGGCCAGGTCAGGTCAGGGGATTACGGCAGCGGCGCTGGGAAAATCCTGCTGGGACAAATCCCCAGCACCTGCCCCGAGCTGTGGCGCTCGATTATCACACCCGGGTCCCCATGGGGTCCTGCCAGCCCTGCTCGTCACCACCCTCGGGGCACCGGCTGCTCGCGGTGGCACTGGTGACAGACAATGGCCCACGAGTGCCATGGGTTGGCTCTGTGTGCCACAGCCTGGCTGTGTGACATGTCCAGGTTCTGTGTGACACGGCCAGGCTCCGTATGACATGTCCAGGCTCCGTGTGTCACATCCAGGCTCCGTGTGACGCATCCAGGCTCCGTGTGACACGTCCAGGCCGTGTGACATGTCCAGGTTGTGTGTGACACGTCCAGGCCGTGTGACACGTCCAGGTTCCGTGTGACACGCCAGGCTCCGTGTGACACGTCCAGGTTCCGTGTGTCACATCCAGGCTCCGTGTGACACGTCCAGGCTCCGTGTGACACGTCCAGGCCGTGTGACACATCCAGGCTCCGTGTGACACGTCCAGGCTCCGTGTGACACGTCCAGGCTCCGTGTGACACATCCAGGCTCCGTGTGACACGCCAGGCTCCGTGTGACACGCCAGGCTCCGTGTGACACGTCCAGGCCGTGTGACAGCGCTGCACACACACACAAACACACGCACACACACTCACCGGTGTCACCGCGTGTCCCCTCCGTCTGCCGCGCCGCTCGCCAAGCCGGTGGCTCTCCCGCAGCCGGCCGGGGCGGATGATTTCCCTTCCAAGCCCATGGAGACCGTCCTTGGTATCAATCATTAACAGCCGCCTCAGCTGCCGCCAGCTTAACCCCCTCGGCTCCGGGCGGAGCGAGGAGCCATCCCCTGGCCCCGCTGGAAGCGCCTTTAATGGCACCGTGACACGGCCAAGTCCCCGCAGGACACCCGGCCGGGTTGGCAGAACCGCTCCCAAGGGGCTCCGCACCCGCTCGGAGCCGCAGCCGCTCCTGCGGTGTCCTGGCTGCGTGTCCCCCTCCCTGTGTCCCCGAGCTGCCCGAATTGTCCCATCCCGGCGGGAGCTGCTGAAATCCGGCTGGTGCCGAGGGGCTGAGCCCCGCCAGGAGCGGCGCAGAGGGGCCGGGGCTGCTCCCCCCAGCCCAGGATCGCAGCTCGGCGCTCTCGGAGCTCCCTCTCCCTCTTTTTTCCCCGCAGCTTTTCCAAGGAACATCGATGGCCGTAACTTTATCCCTCCGTGTTTACAACCCAGCTGCGGTTCTTGGCTTCCTCAGCCCTGCCGAGGGCCAGCCCGGCTCCCGCTCAGCCGCCACACGCTGCTGTCACAATGTCCCTGTCCCCACCACACCCCAATGCCGGGGGTCCCCACGGGATCCATCGGGACCAGCACCCGCATCCCCATGGAGAGGGGCTGCAGGAGGAGGAGGAGGAGGAGCGGGAGCGCTGTCCCTGCGCCTGAGCCCTGCCAGGCGGGTGGACAGATGTCCCTGTCGCCTCCCCCGCCCCCCGCCGCTCTGCTGGCGGCGTTACCCAACCTGCCGAGGGGTTGAATGATTAACCCCGGGCTGCGCCATCGCCGGCTGCCTGCGCTGTCACCCGCGGCGCGGTGGCACCTGGGGACCCTGCGCTCCTGTCGCCAAGCCCAGGCGCCACCAGCAGCTCCCAGGAGCATCCCAGGTTCCCTCAGCTTGTCCCTACAAACAGAGGGGCGCCATGCCTGTCTCTCACCCCTGTCCCCTGTCCCCTGTCCCCTGTCCCCTGTCCCCTGTCCCCTGTCCCCTGTCCCCTGTCCCCTGGCTCTGGAATTACTCACAGCACCGCCCAGCTCCCGCTTCCCGACGCGGCCACCCCGGGAATTTCGCCCTTGTCCAGCCCCAGCTGCAGCGCCGGGGGCGTCCGGGCTGGAATGATCACAAAGAGCCTTGGACAAACATCTGCACGGCACCACCCCCGGGCCGCAGCCAGGCCGGCCGAGGGATGGTTTCAATCACGCTCAAATCCCACCAAACGGCCCCAAAACCGCCCGGGGCAGCGAGCCAGGCACAGCAGCCGATAAGGCCCTGCAGATGTGGGGCTCGGTTTGGCTCCCCGTGTCCGTGAGATGCCCTGGAATGGGCACAGATTTGGGAATTCCCGTTCCCTACGCCTACCCGGGATGTAAGGCCACAAACTCGTGCCAACATCCCGAGTTGGGAGCACTCAGGGGGTTCAGGGAGGTGAAATGAAGCATCCCCCTGCTCCCAGCAGTGATTCCTGACGCTCCGCAGATCCAGGAGCTGCTATTCCCGCTCCAGTCCAGCGGGATGGGGCGCAGGGTGAGCCCCAGCCTGGGCTCCATCAGGTTGTGCCACTCCCCGTGGAGCCTTTGGGTGTTTTTTGGATAAATTCCCCAATTCTCCCACTCTCCAAAAAGCCACAAACGCGGCGTGTCAGGGCTGTGAGACGAGCACGGACAGCGGCAGCTTCCTCATCCCCGCTTCCTCCACGGGATCCCAATTTCCCGGCGGTGCTCGGAGGCTCTGGATCCGGGGCTTGGGCAGCGCTGGCTCTGCCCCAGCCCGGGAGCTGCAGCGCTGCCAGGCCCGCCGTGATTCATCCCAACCCCGCGCCCCGACCTCCCGCAGTCAAGCCCCGACACATTCGGCACATTCCTGGCATAGCCGGCCCCGCGGAGCCCCACACCTGCCGGAGCGGGAGGCTGGGAAGGTGCCAGCGGCACGATCCAGGCGCTGCCAGGAGATTTATGGATCCCAGGCGCTTTTCCCAAGGCCGGGATGGCAGGGCAGGAGCGGCTGCGCTCTGGTGACACAGCAAACTTGTCACCGTGGGCAGCTTGTCACCTCCCCAAGCGTCCCAGTTGCCTCGCTGGTGCGGTGCCACACGTCCCTCGCGTCGGGCTGGGTGTGAATGGGGAAACTCTCCTTTTTTAGATCTGATCCCGCACCCTGCCGGGGCTGGGAACAGCCTGTCACCGGCGGTGACACAACCGCGCTCGGGTTGTGCAAGGGCTCTGCGCCCAGCAGCTCCCAAGGACGGCATCAGCGCCGGTTCCTGGGTGGCCGCGGTGGCTCTCCGGCCCCAAATCTGCCTGTGGCACATCCCGCGGCCCCGGGAGCGGCCTGGCCTGGCGTGGGTGACAGGAAATGTGCGGAGAGGCCAAAAGCATTCCCGGGTGGCTGGGAACCGTGGAGCCAAAGCTGGCACTCATGGATGCCCCAGCCCAAAAAAATGGGCACGTGCCCACCTCACCAGTCCCCCCGCACAAAAGAACCAAAGGTCCCCTAAAAATCAGGTTTGTCTTCAGCAAAAAGATCTAAAAAATACACACTCGGGGCTCCCCAAATCCCAGGATCAGGCTCAGAATCTTTGCCAGGATTTCCTCTGGCTCTAAAGCGCTGCCATCCCTTGGGACACCCCGAGGGGAATCACAACCTTTCCCTCGCTGTCCTGGGGTGCGACAACCCTGATTTGTTGTCACCTCCTCCAGCCCACCACACCCTGCTGTGCCTGGGACGGCCGGGAACGGCTTTCCCGGTGAATCACAGCTCATTCCCGGCTTCCCAACCGCGTCCTCAGCAGCGCCCCAAGCCCGGAGCAGCCCCTGGGAGCAGCTGCCGGGGAAAAGGCAGGAATCTGCTGGGGGAAAAAACAGAAGGAGCCGAACCCACCCCCGCACACACCCAACCAAACCCTGGGAGTCTCCCGGGCGGCGCGGGGACAGGACACACCTCTGTGCCACCAAACAGCCCTGGCCGTGTCACTTGTCCCCCTCCCAGCGCCACCTCCGCAGCGCCACGGGCGGGTTGGGCTCTGCAGGGCGAGTTCTCGCCCTGAATGGAGTTTAGTCACCGTGGGACGCTTCCAGCTGGAAATCGGGACTGTTCCAGGCCGCCGCTTCCCAGAAATTTGCGCAGGAGCCCGGTGCCAGCTCCCCCCTTCCTTCTCCCCCAGAAATAAACGCGGGCCCGGCTCTCCCTCCGCCCCGCGGGGAGGAGCAGCCTCGGGATCCGGGGAGGGAAGCTGGAAGGACGGGATGGCTGAGCCGGGCTGGAGCCGGGCCAGTCCCAGCCTGGAGAGAGCCCTCGGCGGAGCCTTTGGCGGCGGTGGAGCAGCTCGGGATGAGCCCCTTGGGATGGACAGGGGATTCCCCTTTGGAATGCTCACAGGGCTCCTCCAAAAATGTCACAGGATCCCTCCAAGGGTGTCACAGGATCACCTCTTGGAAAGGCCACAGGATCCCTCCAAAAATGTCACAGGATCCCTCCAAAAATGTCACAGGATCCCTGCAAGGGTGTCACAGAATCACTTCTTGGAATGCCCACAGGATCCCCTCTTGGGATGCTCACTGGACCCAGGATCCCTCCAAAAAACATCACAGGATCCCCACCTTGGAATGGCCACAGGATCCCTCCAAAAATGTCACAGGATCCCTCCAAGGGTGTCACAGATCCCTGCAAGAGTGTCGCAGGAGCCGGGACCAGGGAACTGGAGCAGACCAAGGCACTGGAACTGGTTTTCTCGGCCCTGGGAAGAGCCCGAGGCTCATCCCGCATTTCCAGAGGGCACAGCTGGGATGAAGCGCGTGGGAAGAGCAGCCGGGCTCCGCAGGGATCGCTCCTGCGGGTGCCTGTGGCTCCGTGGCTCCTGTTTTCCGTGGGTTTGGGTCAGGGATGTTGTCAGGGATGTGATTTGGAATGCCCCAGCCCCGTCTGAGCCAGGAGCCACCGGGAATCGAGGGAATGCGATCCCAGACCTTCGGAAAGGAGGGAAAAGCCATCCATGCCTTTTCCCCTCTCATCATTTCCTGTGCCAGCAGGACGGAGCGAGCTCAAGGACAGACGGAGCAGGATGGAGCCGGGACGAGCTCAGCTCCAAACCCGCCCCTGCCAGTGCTGGAGAGTTCATTCCCAGCTCCCGGGCATCCCATGGATGGCTGGGAGCCACGGGATGGAAACCTCAGCCATCCCAAATCCCACAGCAGGGCAGGGAAATCCCACCACAGCAATCCCAAATCCCACAGCAGGGCAGGGATATCCCACCACAGCAATCCCAAATCCCACAGCAGGCCAGGGAAATCCCACCACAGCAATCCCAAATCCCACAGCAGGGCAGAGAAATCCCACCACAGCCATCCCAAATCCCACAGCAGGGCAGGGATATCCCACCACAGCAATCCCAAATCCCACAGCAGGGCAGGGATAACCCAGCACAGCAATCCCAAATCCCACAGCAGGGCAGGGAAATCCCACCACAGCAATCCCAAATCCCACAGCAGGGCAGGGATATCCCACCACAGCAATCCCAAATCCCACAGCAGGGCAGGGATATCCTACCACAGCAATCCCAAATCCCACAGCAGGCCGGGAATGATCCACCACAGCCATCCCACATCCCACACTGGCCAGGGGAACACCAGCACACCCACACGGTGCTGCCTAACAGGGGCTGGGGCACCTGACACTGGGATTTGGGGAGGACGGGGCTTTTCCAGGCTCCAGGAAAACGCTGGGAAGTGTGACAGAACCCACAGGGAAGGGTCACTCTAAAAGAGCCTTTCCTAAAACATCCCTTTAAAGAGAGCGAAGCAGGAGACACAGCGGGGTCTCTCCCAGGTGATTTGAAGCAGCTCTTCCAGGAGATTTTAGCTGGAATCTCCAGGAGAATCCCAGTCGGCTCCCTCAGGGCTGCTCCCCCAAGCTTCAGGGATGGCTTGTGGGAGAGGGGGAGCCCCTCCAGCCGGGCAGGATCCCCCGAGCCGGGCAGGATCCCCTGGGCCGGGCAGGATCTCCTGATCCGGGCAGGACCCCCCGAGCCGGGCAGGATCCCCTGGGCCGGGCAGGATCCCCTGGGCCGGGCAGGATCACCTGGGCCGGGCAGGATCCTCTCCCACATCCCGGCTGGAAGTGGAGCCCTGTGCAGTCACCAGCCCTTCCAGCCTCCTCCAGCTGCCACACCTTCCCTGGAGCTCCGGAATTAACCCCTGGCAGAGCTCGGCCGTGCCCGCCGCGCCACCTGCCCGTGCTGGAAAATCCTCTCCCCGTGTCACCTCCGGGGCTGCGTCCCCTCCCCTCGAGCTGCTCCAAACCCGGCCTTTGGCTCCCCCGGAGCAGCTCCATCCCTCGGAGTCTCCCTCCGTGCCGTTTTTAACCCCACCGGGGCCGGGCAGTGAGGACGGAGCACCCTCAGCCTCCCCAGTTACCTGCTCCAGGTGCTGCCGCGGGGAGGGCGGAGGGGCTGAGCCCCGGCGAGGAGCCCCGGGCTGGCGGGGAAGGGACGGGAAAAGCCTCGGTGGCCTCCGGGAGCCGCCACGTCCGAGCGCGGCGGGAACAGCCCGGCTGATAAGCGAGGGCTGAAATCTGAAGCTGCAGCTTGGCAGGTTCCTATATAAACACCGCGCACACCCCCGGCTGCGCTGCCTCTCACGCCACTCCCGCTGCTCCCGGCCACGCCAGGCGCTGCGACAGCGACAGCGACAGCGACAGCCGCGCTGCCCGAGCCCCTTGTCGCCAGTCCTGCCCTCCCCCGGGCTGGTGCCAGCCCCAGGTGGAGCCTCTCGCTGGTTTGGGGTGGTGCTTCAGGAGTGCTGGAGCTCCACGGAGCGCTCCGGGCGCTGCGAGCGGGGTTTGTGCTTTGGGAAGGGGACGGGACCCGCGTCCTCCCGGGCACGGGGGAATAACCGGGTGGGAGAAGAGAATAACGCGGGGTTCCGCCTCAAAACAAACAGCTGGGAGGGGCTCAGCTGATGGGACACCTGCGGCCATGGAAAATGTCCCCTTCCCCAGCGGTGACAGCGCGGGGGACAAGGGCAGAGCCTGCCCCACCCTGGGGGGACCCTCGGCTCGCTGGGGATGCGGTGGCTGATGGCCAGGACCGGCCACACCGTGCCACCACTGGACTTCCTTGTGCCACCTCTGGACTTCCTTGTGTGGAAGGACATCCCGCCCTTCCTGCAGCAGGACAAAACCCTCCCGAGGACAAAACCCTGCCCTGTTTTTCCCAGTTCTTCAGCCCCAAACTGGGACGGTCACATACCATGGGCGAGGCTGGGCTGGGAGCTGCTCCAGCCCATGGGGTGAGCGGGGCCAGGCGCCGTGTCCTGCTCAGGGACACGGGGATCATCCCGGGATTATCCGGGATAATCACACCTGAAGCGGTCCTGGCACAGGACAGGATTTTATTTACGCTGGGACCGTGGAAGGGGAGGATGAGCACGGCCAAGGAGCGGCGAAGGGATGGGAACACGGACAGGGGGAACCCCTGAGAGGGAGAGAGGCCCAGGACACACAGGGAGGTGTCGTGGGTGGGGTTTGAGGGGAAGGGGGTGCGAAGTGAGTGTGAGTGTGAGTGTGAGTGTGAGTGTGAGTGTGAGTGTGAGTGTGAGTGTGAGTGTGAGTGTGTGTGAGTGAGAGCGAGAGTGAGTGTGAGAGTGTGAGTGTGTGTGAGAGTGAGAATGAGAGTGAGAGTATGAGTGTGAGTGAGAGTGTGAGTGAAAGTGAGAGTGTGAATGTGAGTGAGTGTGAGTGTGAGTGTGAGTGTGAGAGTGAGAGTGAGAGTGTGAGTGTGAGAGTGAGAGTGAGAGTGAGAGTGAGAGTGAGAGTGAGTGTGAGAGTGTGAGTGTGAGTGTGAGTGTGTGTGAGAGCGAGAGTGAGTGTGAGTGTGAGTGTGAGAGTGAGAGTGAGTGTGAGAGTGTGAGTATGAGTGTGAGTGAGAGTGTGTGTGAGTGTGTGAGTGTGAGTGAGTGTGAGTGTGAGAGTGAGAATGAGAGTGAGTGTGAGTGTGAGTGTGAGCGTGAGTGCGTGAGAGTGTGAGTGTAAGCAAGTGTGTGAGTGTGAGTGTGAGTGAGAGTGTGAGTGTGAGAGTGAGAGTGAGAGTGAGAGTGAGAGTGAGAGTGAGAGTGAGAGTGAGTGTGAGAGTGTGAGTGTGAGTGTGAGTGTGAGTGTGAGTGTGAGTGTGTGTGAGAGCGAGAGTGAGAGTGAGTGTGTGTGAGAGTGAGAGTGAGTGTGAGCGTGTGTGAGTGTGAGTGTGTGTGTGAGAGTGAGAGTGAGTGTGAGTGAGAGTGAGTGTGAGTGAGTGTGAGAGTGTGAGAGTGAGAATGAGAGTGAGAGTGAGTATGAGTGTGAGTGAGAGTGTGAGAGTGTGAGCAAGTGTGGGAGTGTGAGTGTGAGTGTGAGTGTGAGTGTGAGAGTATGAGAGTGTGAGAGTGTGAGTGTGAGTGAGAGTGTGTGTGAGTGTGAGATTATGAGAGTGTGAGTGTGAGAGTGTGAGAGTGTGAGTGTGAGTGAGAGTGTGTGTGAGCGTGAGCGAGTGTGGGAGTGTAAGAGTGTGGGAGTGTGAGTGTGAGTGTGAGTGAGAGTGTGAGCATGAGTGAGCGTGTGTGTGAGCATGACCGTGAGCTTGAGCAGGAGCGTGAATGAGTGTGAGTGAATGTGAGCGTGAGCATGAGTGTGAGTGTGAGTGTGAGTGTGAGCGTGAGTGTGAGTGTGAGTGTGAGTGTGAGCGTGAGCGTGAGATGAGTGTGATCCAGTGAGTGTGAGTGTGAGCGAGTGTGAGTGTGAGTGTGAATGTGAGTGTGAGTGTGAGTGTGAGTGTGTGGGTGTGAGTGTGAGTGTGAGTGTGAGTGTGAGTGTGAGTGTGAGTGTGTGTGAGCATGTGAATGAGTGTGAGAGTGAGTGTGTGTGAGTGTGAGTGTGAGTGTGAGCATGTGAGAGTGTGAGTGTGAGTGTGAGTGTGAGTGTGAGTGTGAGTGTGAGTGTGCACATGAGTGAGACAGGGGCAGCTCACACATCTCCCAGTACCGCGTTTCCTGACTCCCGCCAGGGGCCGGCCGAGAATGGAGGGAAGCGACTGAGGTGGAGTGAGGGGACCCCCAGGGACCCCCGGGACCCCCAGGGACCCCCAGACTCCCGATTTAGAGACCCCATTTAGGGGATTTGTAGGGACACCTGACCTTACACCGCCCTCACTCACACGGGTTCCCCAAAATGAGGCTCACGAGGTGGGGTTGATCTTACCCAGAGCTCTCCAACCCCAAAAAAGGGGTTTGTAAGGGGAAATCCCCTCTGGAATAGGAACCCAAAAGGGGGGTTCGCAGGAGGGGACTGGGGGATCAAACTCCACTTGGGAGGGGCGTGATTCCCTGGAAACAAATCAAAGGGAGGATTTGCTGTCCAGGGAATTCAGACCCGAGATGGGAACCCCAAGGGGAGGGGGTTTGTAGGGGGCAAATCAGGTTGGTGGGGGTAACGAAGTCCACACCTCTCAGGGCGAGGAGACCTCAGGAAAAAGTGTCACCGGCTGTGAGGGGACACCGTGAGAGTCCCTAGGAGTAGGAGGAAGGGATCCATGGGAAATGGGAATGCCAGGAGCGCTCTGCCAGCGGCGGGTGAAGCCTCTCCGTGGGGACATCTCCATCTGTGACAACTCTGTGCAGGAAAACTGAATTTTGGGAAGGGGCAGCGCATATTCCCTGCGCTCCCAAAGCTGGATCCAGCCTGGAATTCTCCCGCCGGGGTGCGGGGAGCCCCGCGGAGCTCGGAGCCAGATCCCCGCCCCGGTTGCACAAGCGGCCCCGGGGCGCAGCAGCAATCCCGAGCTGTTTACGAGCAGCAGCCACCTGCAGCTTCCCGAGCTCCGATCCCGGCAGGAAGAGCTGCAGCTCCTGAGCCACCCTCTGCTGTCCGTCCCCGGATGGCTGGACAGGGCCACCAGCTGTCCCCAGAGCCACCAGGGACACGCCAGGGCGCGGGGACGCTCCCCAGGAGAGGTGGGTGCAGCGCCCTGAGCCTCAGCATCCACCAAAGACATTTTGGAAAAGCAGATTTGGAGAGGTTGGATGGACAGGGGTGAGGCTCGGGCGGGGATTTCCTCTCCAGGGCCACCCCACGGATTTTGGCCCGTGGGGACAGCACCTGCCATGCCCCAGGTATGAAAATCCCACCTCTGCAGCTTCCTCAACAGCTAAAATCACCTTCCAGCAGCCCCAAAATTGCTGGGGACGGAGCAGAGAACCTCCAGCACGGTCTGGAGCTCCTGCCAGCACAGAGAGAGATTTGGGGGAGATGGAGGAGAAATTGGGAGCCTCTCCTTGGGTGTTTTGAATTCACAATCGTCAAATTGGCCCCAAAAAGGAATTTTTTTCTCCATTTTTGTTTTGTTTAAAGAGAAGAAGGGACGGAGCCAAACCCCCCACGCCTTTCCCAGCCTCAATTCCTGCCCCATCCACGCAAGGAAAGGCGCAGCCTCCACTCGCCCGTTCTGTGACCCCAACCCCACACCGAGCTTTGGGGGGACCCCAAAACGGGGGTTCAGCCTCTCCAACACCTTCCTGCCACACCGAGCTTTGGGGGGACCCCAAAACGGGGGTTCAGCCTCTCCAACACCTCCCTGCCACACCGAGCTTTTGGGGGATCCCAAAACTGGGGGGGTTCAGCCTCTCCAACACCTTCCTATCGCACTGAGGTTTGGGGGATCCCAAAACCGGGGGTTCAGCCCTTCCAACACCTCCCTGCCTCACCGAGCTTTTTGGGGGACCCCAAAACCGGGGGTTCAGCTAAACCAACACCTCGGGGCCAAACCGAGCTTTTGGGGGATCCCAAAACGGGGGGTTCAGCCCCTCCAACACCTTCCTGTCGCACTGAGGATTTGGGGGATCCCAAAACGGGGGGGTTCAGCCCTTCAAACACTTCCCTGCCGCACCGAGCTTTTGGGGGACCCCAAAACTGGGGGTTCAGCCCCTCCAACACCTCCCTGCCTCTCACCCCCCCCAGCAGCGGGACGCGGAGCATCCCCCCCCTCCTCTGCTCCAGCAACCCGAGCCTGAACCCAAGGTCCCGCTTATCTGGAGCACAAGCATGTCTGCTGATAAGGCCGGGAGCGAGATAAGGCCGCGGCAGCCTCGGCGCTATCAGCAAGCCTTCCTCCAGCCCTGCGCCCCAAGGCTGAGGGGTTCAGCACCCCCAAAACATCTCCCCCATCAACCTCCGGCTTTGAAACTTCCATCCCGTTCCCCTCCGCTCGTTGTTTCCTGATCGGGCAAAGCGTTGATTCGGGGGAAAAGGGGGAAAAATTAAAGAGAATAAAAAGAAAACAAAACCCGGACCGAAACAGCCCGAGCAAATAAGAAATAAATCACAAAGCAGAGCAAATAATGTGTCAGGGTTCCCCCGAGAGCAGCGGGGGGGGCACGCCCAGCCCGGCCGCGTTAGGTGAGCCGCAAAAACTGGAATTGCAAATCATCGCTGCTCAGCCGAGCTGAAAGGAGAGCCGGGGAAAACAAACCCGCGGCAGAGAGCGGGGGGCACGCGGACCTCACCTGGGGCTGGCACACACCTCAGCCTTCCTCCTCCTCCTCCTCCTCCTCCTCCTCCTCCTCCTCCTCCTCACTGAGGCCACCACAGCCTGGGGGACAGGGGAAAGGGGACGGTGCCACAGGGGTGACACTGGCAACAGGGTGACACTGCCAGAGGGGTGACACTGGCAGAGGGGTGACACTGCCACACCGGGGTCACACTGGCACACTGGGGTGACACTGCCACAGTGGGGTGACACTGCTTAGAGGGGTGACACTGGCAGAGGAGTGACACGGCCAGAGGGGTGACACTGCCACACCGGGGTCACACTGCCACAGCGGGGTGACACTGGCAGAGGGGTGACACTGCCACACTGGGGTGACACTGCCACAGAGGAGTGACACTGGCAGAGGGGTGTGACGTTGCCAGGGGGTGAAACTGCCACACCGAGGTGACACTGCCGGAGTGGGGTGACACTGCTAGAGGGGTGACACTGCCACAGCGGGGTGACACTGGCAGAGGAGAGACACGGCCAGAGGGGTGTGACACTGCCAGGGGGTGACACTGCCACACCGAGGTGACACTGCCAGGGGTGTGACACTACCAGAGGGGTGACACTGGCAGAGGGGTGTGACATTGCCAGGGGGTGACACCACCACAGCAGGATGACACTGACAGAGTGGGGTGACACTGCTAGAGAGGTGACACTGCCACAGCGGGGTGACACTGCCAGGCGAGTGGCACGGCCAGAGGGGTGTGACACTGCCAGAGTGGTGACACCGCCACAGCGGGGTGGCACCGCCAGAGGGACAAGCGGAGCCGAGGCCGAGGATGTCCCCAGAGCGCCCCAAAGGACGCGGGCGGTGCCAGCGCCCAGAGCAGCCGGGGCGCGCTGCCAGGCTGGCACACGCCACCGCCGGTGTCCCCAGTGCCACCAAACCGCCCGGGTCTCCTGATATCCCAAAATCTCCTCGGGAGAGGCGCCAGGAGCCAGCGCAGCCCCCGCGACACCCGCGGGTGTCACCCCGGGGGCCCGGCCCGGGGCAGGGGAAGCGCTTTGGAGCGCGGGCCCGCCGCAGGACTGCTGCCTCATTAAAGAGCAATTATGGCTAATTACGTGGTGGCAACACTCGAACGCCATCGGGAAATGGGGCGGCTGGCTGCGGGCGGGTGCGCGCGTGCACGGGAGCACGCATCCCACCTTTCCCAAAAAAAACACCCAACAAAAGCTCGGGAGCTCCCTGGAGCAGGGACGGGACACGGCACGAGCCTCTAATTCCCGCTGGGTGGGCTCCGTGCCTCAGTTTCCCTGGTGAGGGGTGCGTATCCTGCTCTGAGCCTCGCCCCCGAGGCATCCGAAAGCCCCGGGGCCCCTCTCCCTGCACCCCAAAATCACCCGCGGTGCCTCTGCCTCGGTGGGCAGCCCCCCAGTCCCGCAGATCCCACCCTTGTCCAGCAGGGATGATCCCATGGGAATGGGGTTTGTGCTGTCCCTGCTGGGCCAGCGGGGTTTGGTGGCACCTGGGGGGGTGGCACTGCCACTGCAGCCCCGCTGGCGGCCACCCCCTGCTCCGGGAGGCTGCAGAGGGCAGGAGAACTTCAGCCCATAAATCACATTCCTGCTCATCTGGGGTGTGCCCGGAGCCGGAGGCCACCGAGGACACCGGAAAAGGGGACAGCCCGCCAGGAGTGGTCCCTCCAAACCCCCCTGAACCTCCAAAATCCTCTTGGGGATCCCTCCAAACCCTCTGGGGGGTCTCTCCAAACCCTCCCAGACCTCCAAAACCCTCCTGGGGGTCCCTCATGACCCTCCTGGGGTCCCTGCAGTCCCCCCGCTGCCCAGCCCGGGCTGTGGGTACGAGGCTGCTGTGGGGGCAGAGCCAGTGGGGTGGAATTTTCCAGCCGCTCCCCCCAGGCTGGGATGTTGCGACAGGGCTCTGCCATGGGCGCAGCCCCTCCCCATCCTCACCTGTCCCCTCCCCATCCTCACCTGTCCCCAGGTGTGGGGCAGCTCCGGGAAGCGCTGCCGAGCTCGGGGCTCGTCCCCGCGGGACCGGCCCGGCAGGGCTGGGAGGCGCCCGGGGCGGCCGGACCGGTCCCGGCTGTTCCACCGGAGCCCGACCCACGGCTCGGCATCTCCAGAGCTCCGCGACAGCCCCACGGAGCCACCCCTGCCCTCGGAGGCTGCTCGGTGCTGGCTGTCCCCAGCCCTGTCCCCATGGGTCACCGGCACCTCATCCCCCAGCTCAGCGCCCACCACGAGCGCTCCTGGAACTCCAAAATCCTCCCGGGGGTCTCTCCAAACCCTCCCAGACCTCCAAAACCCTCCTGGGGGTCCTTCCAAACCTTCCCAGACCTCCAAATCCTTCCTGGGGGTCTCTCCAAACCCTCCTGGACCCCCAAATCCCTCACAGCGCTGCTCCCATCCCGGCTGCGCGTGGAGAGGGATCTCCCGCCCTGTCCCAGGGAATTCCAGCAGCCGCATCCCTGGGTTTTTATCCACCTGGATGCGACGTCCAGGCCTCGGTGTGGCCGAGCTGCCGGAGCCTTCTGGAGAGCTCTGGGGAGGGGAAAACGGCGGCTCCGCGTTCCCGGAGCTGCAGCAGCAGCAGCAGGAGAGGAACGGCAGCAGCGGGAATCCGGGATGCGGCGGGAGGATGCGGGAAGCGGCGGGAGGATGCGGGATGTTCGCTCCGGCACCGCCAGGACAAGCCCCGGGTCCCCCCAGGAGCGGGGACAGGCCGGGATGGTCCGTGGGATGCGGGTCCTGTCCCCGCTCCGGGAACAAAGGGATGCTCCGAGAGGCTCCGCAGGGATTTGGGAGCAGCTGCGCGGCCACGGCGGGGCGGGAGCTGCGCCGGGATTGTGACAAATCCCAGAGGCTGGAGAGGCCGGGGAGATGGGCTGGGGGGAAACGGCGTGGGGGGATCGCGGAGACGGCGCGGGGATTATGGATACGGCACGGGAATTATGGATACGGCACGGGAATTGTGGAAACAGCGTGGGGAAATCATGGACACGGCCCGGGGATCATGGAAAAGTCGTTGGGGTTCTGGACACAGCCCAGGATCACGGAGACGGCACGAGAATGATGGATACAGCCCGGGAATGATGGACATGGCACGGGAATGATGGATACAGCACGGGAGTCGTGGATATGGCACGGAAATTATGGATACGGCATGGAAATTATGGATACAGCCCGGGAATGATGGACACAGCCCGGGAATGATGGACACGGAATGGGAATGATGGACACAGCCCGGGAATGATGGACACAGCACGGGAATGATGGACACGGAATGGGAATGATGGACACGGAATGGGAATGATGGACACAGCCCGGGATCACGGACACGGCCCGGGAATGATGGACACAGCACGGGAATGATGGACACAGCACGGGAATGATGGATACAGCACGGGAATGATGGACACAGCCCGGGAATGATGGACACGGAATGGGAATGATGGACACGGAATGGGAATGATGGACACGGAATGGGAATGATGGACACGGAATGGGAATGATGGACACAGCCCGGGATCACGGACACAGCCCGGGAATGATGGACACAGCACGGGAATGATGGACACAGCACGGGAATGATGGATACAGCACGGGAATGATGGACACAGCCCGGGAATGATGGACACGGAATGGGAATGATGGACACAGCCCGGGAATGATGGACACGGCCCGGGATCACGGACACAGCCCGGGAATGATGGATACAACCCGGGAATGATGGACACAGCACGGGAATGATGGACACAGCCCGGGAATGATGGACACAGCCCGGGAATGATGGACACAGCCCGGGAATTACGGGAGCAGCGTGGGGGGATCACGGACACGGCCCATCCCCGGCCCGCGGGGTGTTCAGAGCACGGCGTCTGTCGCCGGCCTGCCAAGCACATACAAAGGGCGTCTCATTATTCCCGTAATTAGTGCCTTGCCAGCTCCTGCAATTAACACCCGTGCAGGCGGCTGATGTTGAGGTAAACAGAGGGTTTGAAGCGCCCTGGAGAGCCGGGGGGTCCTGGCGGGGTGCGGACCACCCGTGGGCCGAGTCCAGAGGGTCCCGCTGAACTCCAGAGCCCCCCGGGAGAGCCGGGCAGGGAGCAGGGACACCTCCCGCTATCCCCGGCTGCTCCAAGCGCCGTGATCCCGGCCCTGGACACTTCCAGGGATGGGACAGCCGCTGCTTCTCTGGGAAAATCATACCAGGGCGTCCCCACCTTCACAGGGAGGAATTCCTTCCCAAAATCCCATCCAGCCCTGCCCTCTGGCAGCGGGAAGCCATTCCCTGTGTCGTGTCCCTGCATCCACGTCCATCTCCAGCTCTCCTGGAGCCCCTTCAGGCCTCTCTGAGCTTTCCCTGGCGTTTTCTCTCTCCTGGCCTGGCTCCAAGTAGAGATGCTCCAAGCCTTGGAGCACCTCCGTGACCTCTGGACTCGCTCCAGCAGCTCCGCTTTTCTCCCAAAACGAGCCCGTGAGTCAGGAGCAGCCAGGATTGGGCTCGGGGCTGCGGCTCCTGGCCCGGAGGGGTCCGAGCCGCCCGTCCTCCTGCACAGCCGGCTGCTCCTTCCCTGGAAACATCAAAGGAGGCACCCAGCTCTTAAATGGCCTTTCTCCGGCTGACCCAGAAACGCGGATCAAGAGCTGCCTCATCCCTTAATTGAGAAGTTGGTGACTTTGAGTCTTTATTAAAGAGCTTTAGTGAATTCGCAGATTAAGGGCACAACCGGCCGCTGCCTCCATCCAGCCTCATTCCCTGCCAGCATCCAACCCCATCCCGGCACGCCGGAGCCACCTCGCCCCGCAGCCGCTGCTCCGGAGCCTTTTCCCTGCTCCAGCCTGGAGCTCTGGAGCTCTGGAGCTCTGGACAGGCCCTGGAAGGGTTCCCTGTGCTGCTGCCGCTGAGGAGAAATCGAAATCAAACCCAATCCGAGCTGAAAATCAGCGCTGCCCGCACAGAACAACCCAATCCCGGGGGATTTTCCAGCTTGGGATGGTGGAAGGAGGAGGCAGGGCTGGAAGGGGGGGCTCCATACGTGCCCCCTCCCTCCTTCCCTCCCTCCCTCCGCCTGCAGGTTTCCATCTGCCCGTGCCCCGTGCTCCTCAGCGCTGCCAGGAAAAACAGGGATGTTTTGGATCATCGCCTGCCCGCGGGGCGGTGGGAAGGGGCTGCCGGCGGGGCAGGACTTCCCTGGGTGGGCGTAGAGCTGCGAGCTCCGGGGAGGAAGGAGGCTGGAGAGGAGGCAGCGCGCTCCTCAAGGCGCCGTTCCTGCCTGCTGCTGAGGATTAGCGTGTTTTCCAGGGAAAACAGGGCTGGGGATGCTACTACCGAATCCTGGGAGAGGCTGAGAGAGCAGGAGCTGCTCCCGCTTCCAGCCGAGCTTTGGGAGGAATCCTGATTCCCGGGGGGCACGGATGGAGCAGAAAATCACCCCTGGCCCTGCCTGCCTGGCTCAGGAGGCCTCGGGGGGATTAAAAACCCCTCGCTGGCCCAGCTGGGGTGGGTTTTGTGCCCGAGGCCGGGGCTGGCAGTGGCCCCACGACACGCTCACACACGCGTGGACACACCGGCGCACTCACGGTGACACACGGCCAGGGCCACGCTGCTGTCCCTTGTCCCTTCCCCAGCGGTCAGCGCTGCCCTCGTGGCGTCCCTGGCACCGCGGCCTCACCCAGGAGGTGCCAGCCGTGTCCTTCACCCTCCTGCCCGTCCCTCCTCTGCCTCATCCTCGCCAGCCCGGCGGCTGCTCCCGCCTGTTTCTATGGGAACTCGGCAGGAAAACGCGGCTGGCAGCGCCAGCCCGCTGGATGTCACCCTGTCACCCTGTCACCTGCCTCTGCGCACCTGGGGCCCCTCGCCACAGCCCTGGGGGATGTCCCTGGCAGCCAGCAGGGCACCGGTGGCCCGGAGCAGCACGATGGGTCCCCATGGTGATCTGGGGGCCCCCCGAAAACACCGGCTGCCCATAAAGGCCGGGTTTTGTGCTTCCCGCGGGATTTTTATCGCAGGGATTTTAATTCCTCTGCCACCCCCTCTGTGGGAGCCCTAATCCCGGCTCTGCGTCCCCAAGGGGGTGGCTCCAGGTGTCCCCGAGCCGCGGCTCTGCCAGGCCGAGGAGGGATGGAGCTGCCTTGGGAAGCGTTTCCCGGCCAAGGGAAGGGGACAAGAGGGACGGCTGCGGGTCCGAGAGGGACAGGAGCCTCAGAGCCGGACAGGAGCTCTCCTTTCCCCTGAGGAAACGCCAGCGGGACCCAGGGGAAGGATCTGGAGCAGCCACACGCGCACACCGAGCCCGGTGCGGGCAGGGCTGAGCGTCCCGGGACGAGCTCAGTGCCGGGGATGCAGAGTGGGATTCACGGAGGGATTCATGGAAAGATTCATGGAGAGATTCATGGAGGGATTCACTAAGGGATCATGGGGGGATTCATGGAGGGATTCACTGAGGGACCACAGTGGGATCATGGGGGGATTCATGGAAAGATTCATGGGGGGATCACGGCGAGATTCATGGTGGGATTCATGGAGAGATTTTTGGAGGGATCACAATGGGATCACGGTGGGATTCATGGGGGGATTCATGGAGGGATTGCAGAGGAATTAATGGAGGGATCACAGTGGGATCCATGGAGGGAACACAGCAGGATCATGGGGGGATTCATGGAGGGATTCATGGAGGGATTCACAGCAGGATCTCAGTGGGATTCATGGAGGGATCGCAGTGGGATCACAGTGGGATTCATGGAGGGATTCATGGAGGGATTCACAGCAGGATCTCGGTGGGATTCATGGGGGGATCACAGCAGGATCACAGTGGGATTCATGGGGGGATCACAGTGGGATCACAGTGGGATTCATGGAGGGAACACAGCAGGATCATGGGGGGATTCATGGAGGGATTCACAGCAGGATCTCAGTGGGATTCATGGAGGGATTCACAGCAGGATCTCAGTGGGATTCATGGGGAGATCACAGCAGGATCACGGTGGGATTCAGGGAGGGATTCACGGAGGGATCACAGCGGGATCGCGGCGGGCTGCAGGCTCCCCTGCAGACGCGCAGGAGTGGGAGCAGGCAGCGGGGTGCTGCCGATCCCCGGCTGCAGAGCCGCACGCAGCGCCGCAGCCAGCCTGGAGGGATGAATCCTGCAGCAAACGCCAGCCCCGGCTCGCTCCGTTCCCGGCCCTCCCCGCACCCCGCCGTGGCCACCGGCGCCCTCCCGCTGCCCTCCCCGCCGCGGGGATTAACGGAGCGGCTCCCGCGGCCATCTGGAGCGGGGGGCCGGCCCCCCTGCAGCCGAGGGACCGCGGCCGTGTCACCGGGGGGCGGCAGGGCCGGGTGGCGCGGAGCCCTCGGCGGCGGCCAAGAGCCCGCACGGAGGTGACGGAGTGAGCGGACCCCCCCTGCCCGCGGTCAGCCGTGGGGTCCCCGGCGAGCCCCGAGGGGCGGCCGGTCCGGCCCCTTCCGCTGGGGTTTAATAGACTCGTGGCGTATTAACATCCCCATCATGTGATGAATCTGAGGCTGTTTCCCTCCGAGCTGCGAGCGGCTCAACAAAGCTGCGATTGAGGGCTCGGGGCAGCGGCGGCTGCGGCTCGAGCGTCTCCGGCACCGCCAGAATCCCCCCGGTGCAGGGGGGGCCCGGAGCGGCGGCGCTGCCCTTCCTCCCGGCCCAGGAGGAGGAGGAGGAGGAGGAGGAGGAGGAGGAGGAGGATGGCTCTCCGCTCGCAGCAGGCAGCGAAAGGAGCCGCGGAGCCGAGGGAAGGTCTCGGCTTCCCTGGGAAGCGCCAGACGACATCTCCCAGCCCCATCCATCACAGCCCGGCCCCAGCGCAGCGCGGGGGCCAGCGCGGCTCGCGGCGCTGGGGGTCCGGCCCTTCCGAGCCCCCCTTTCACCAGGATGGGCTCTGGGGGGGCTGAGCCAGCGATTAACGGGGCTCCCCCAAAGCCCGGGCGCTGCTCTGCCCCCGAGAGCCGGGGCCAAGCCCGGGAGGTCCAAACCCGGGGGGTCCCGGCCCGCAGCGTTTGGGGTTTTGGGGACACAAAGCAGCCCACCGCCCGTAAACACACGGCGGGGACGGCTCGGGGGGGCTCACTCGTCACCCCGAGCTCGGCACGGGGGGCAGGGGGTGCAGGGGCAGCCCCTCGGGCAGCCGGGGGGTGCCGACCCCCACAGCGCGCCCTGCTCTGCCCATGGGGCCGGAGCGCAGCCCCCTCCTCTTCCCTAAAAGAGCCCCCCCAGCACCATGAGGGGATGCGCTGCCGCTCCGCGCCCCCCGCTCAGCGCCCGCGAGGAGGAGGAGGAGGAAGAGCGGAGGAGGAGGAGGAGGAGGAGGAAGGGAGCCGCGCCGGAGGCACTCACCGTGCGGGGCGGGCAGCGGCCGGTCCCCCCCGCGCTGCCTACGGGCGCAGCATCTTCCCGGCCATCCCCAGCCCGAGCCCGAGCCCGAGCCGGAGCGGGAGCCGCAGCCGGAGCTGGGCATGCTCGGGGGCCACCGAGCGGCACGTGACGCCGGGCTGGCACCGAGCGGGGCGGGGGGGCCGCGCCGCCCCCACCGCCCCCCACCTCCGCAGCCCCCGGGGGGACCGCCCCGACCCCCTCTGTGCCGCAGCGAGGGGACCCGAGAGCCGGCGAGGGGGCTGGAGAGCGCTGCCCACCCCGCACACACCCCCTGCATCCCGCGGGGAGCAGCCCGGATCGCGCTGCTCCCGCATCCCAGAGCTCGGGAACAGCCTGGATCCGCATCCCAGAGCCCGGGGACAGCCTGGATCCGCATCCCAGAGCCCGGGGACAGCCTGGATCCGCATCCCAGAGCTCGGGGACAGCCTGGATCCGCATCCCAGAGCTCGGGAACAGCCGGGATCCGCATCCCAGAGCCCGGGAACAGCCTGGATCCGCATCCCAGAGCTCGGGAACAGCCTGGATCCGCATCCCAGAGCTCCGGGACAGCCTGGATCCGCATCCCAGAGCTCCGGGACAGCTTGGACCCCCATTCCAGAACCCGGATCCGTATCCCAGAACACGGGGACAGCCTGGATCCCCATTCCAGAACCCGGATCCGCATCCCAGAGCCCGGGGACAGCCTGGACCCGCATCCCAGAGCTCTGGGACAGTTTGGACCCCCATTCCAGAACCCGGATCCGCATCCCAGAGCCCGGGGACAGCCTGGATCCGCATTCCAGCAGCAGGGACCTGCTTCCCTGCAGGAACCGAACTTCCCTGCGCATCCCCGTGTCGGGGGACAGAGGGGATCCCGCTCCCTTTCCTGCATCCCAGCCTCGGACGATGCTCCCCGGGCATGCCAGCGCTGGGATTGCGGATCTCCACAGCCGGGCCCGGTGCCACCCCTGGAGGACAACGGCCACCACTCGGTCCCCTGGGCCCCGGGTGGGGCTGGCAGGACCCTTCCCCAGCCCTGGCCTGGTGGCCACCGCCTTCCAAACCCATTCCCTGCTCCGCTGTGACATTCCAGTGGAGCTCAGGGAAGGTGGTTGCTGTCCCCGAGGTCACAGCTCCGACCCCACCACAGGCTCCTGGAGCAACACCGGCCCTTTCCCTGCTCCGCTGTGACATTCCCGGGTCCTGGCGGACACATGGAATGTGCTCCCCGACTCCAAGGACACAGCCCCGGCCCATTCCCTGGCATTCCCAGTCCTGGGACACGCAGAAAAGGCCCCAACCGAGGTCCCAACTCCAGCCGCACCCGGAGGCTCCCGGAGCAGCCCCAGCCCCACTCCCGGCCCCGTCTGGAGCTGCCTCAAGGACGCCTCGTCCGCGCTGCCCAGATTAGAGCGGCTGATCCCGGCGTTCTGCTCCAGCCCGCCGGGGGATCTTTGCTCTCCTTGCCGGGTTTTTATTGCCGTCTGGGCGCACAGGGAAAGCTCCGGGTGCCAGATAGGGACGGGCTCAAAGATCCCGTCTGGAACTGCCTCACCCGGCAGGACCCGGAGCCCCACGCGAGGCGAGGCACAGCCTGCAGCTCTCAGCCTGTCTAGACACCAAAATCGCCTCGCCACGGCCCCAGTCCCAGCACCGGAGGCAAGGAAGGGGCGAGAGGGAACGGGGAACAAGGCGCTGGGATGAACCGGGAGCAGCGCCTGGGGCTGGAGCCTCCCCGGGCCGCGCTCCTGCTGCCTCAGCCCGGCCAGCACAGCCAGCTCCGGGGCCCCGCAGCAATTCCCCGCTGGGCTCCGGGGGATATTTCCCTGCGGGATGACGCGGAGCAGGGGGTGGCTGGCTCGTCCACCCCAGCCCGGAGCTCCCCGGAGCCTCCCAGGAGAATTTTGCATCGGGAACGGGCGTTTGGCGCAGGAGCTGCAGGTGCCGAGCCCAGAGCTGGGGCCGGTCCTTCCCCATCCCAGGGAGCTGCAGCATCCCGGGATGCAAAAGCTTCTTCCCCCCGGGCCCTTTCCCACTTACTTGATGAAGTAGAGGCCCCCGTGCATCGTGGTGTCCACCTCCCAGCCTCGGGGCAGCCCTGCGGGGACACGCCAGGAGCGGGGTCACCTCCCTGTCCCCCCCGGGAGCACCCCCTGGAGAAGGGCAGGATGCTGCGGGCGGGGATTCAGGGCTGACGGCGACGCTTTGCGCTCAAACCGCATTTTTGGAGAGCTTCGAGGCCCCTCCTCATCAGAGACCACAGGAGGGAAGGGAAAATCCACCAGGAATCTCTCCAAAAATAAAAACCCCAACCCACGCTGGGGAGAGACAACATCACCTCGTACAACCCCCCCAGCCCTCCCCGGCAGCAGACAGTTCCTGCTGGCTCAGTTTTTGGGGGGTTTCCTTTGAATTCCCGGAGGATTTCAGTCCACATTTCCCATTTCCTGGCTTTCCCGAGCCTCACCTGCGCAGGAGAAGTGCCCGCTCTGGATGGAGTAGCCCGTGCCGGGGTGCACCCAGCTGGTGGATTTGGTGTCGTCGCTGTCAAGGACAAGGACAGAGGGGCTGTCAGCACCCCCGGGGGGGCTCAGCACCCCATTCCCACCTCTCGGCACCACGGGGGGACCTCTCCAGCCAAACCGGAAGAGTTTGGGCCAGAGGAGAACCGCGACAGCAGCGGCCGCAAGAAGGGAGAATCAGGAGGACAAGCAGGGCAGGAGGAAGCTCTGGTTTGCAGCCCAAAGCGAGCCCCCCGCCCTTTTTTGCAGCCCCCCAGGAGCGTACTCGATGAAGAAGATCCGCCCGTCCCCGCAGACGCCGTAGGTCCACCTGCCCGGCAGGTCCAGCCAGTCGATGTCATCCCCCATGGGGGTGGCACTGGGGGACACGGAGCAGCCCGGGCACGGAAGCCGGCCCGGGAAATGCCCCGCGAGTCCTCGGGAGCAAAGCTCAGCCCTTCCAGCCCTTCCAGCCCGGCTCTGCGCGCTGCCAATAACCCGCGAGGGAGGGAAAAGGAAAGAAAAAAAAAAAAAAATTCCCCGACCAAACCCATGGAGTTTAACCCCTTGGGAGCCGGCAGGGCACCCTCCCCGTGACTCTCCAGGGCCAGCCCATCGCTGCGCTTCCTCCAGTGCCTACTCGCTGTAATTACCATCAATTAACTGGAGGTGAGTAATTATGGAGTTGTTACTTCCCTCTCCTGTTCGTTTGGAACAATGTGGGATTCTTCTGGCCCCGTCTGATGTGGCGGCCAAGCCGTATTTAGGGCACCCTGATGATTATCTGCGGCACTCCTGGGGCTGCCCAGCGGGGATTTGCTCTCGCAGCCCTCAATTAAAAATGTCTTTTAAGGCCAAAGGTGGGGTCTGGGAGGCTCCTGGGCCGCTGATTGAAGGAGCCAATTCGCCCTCCCTGCCTCAGCGGCGCCTTCCCAAAGCTGCTCGTGGCACCGGCAGGGAGATGCTGGCTCGGGAGAAGCCTCGGAGGTGGAAAAGAAGGGAGTAAAAAACACCCCAAAATTTCCTGGTTCCCAAAAGAATCCCTGGTTGTCAAAGCAGGGATTTTAGGATTAAGGTTGGAAGAGATTTCCAAGATCAAGGTGAATATTTGACCCAGCACCGCCACTCTGAAGCATTTCAGGGCTTTTCCTGCTCAGTCCCCACATCAGAGCAGCTCCCCGCCGGGATTTGGGGAAACCAGTTCCCCGAAAGCTTTTCCAGGAGTTCTTTGAACCACTGGATGAGAAAAACACGTCTGGTTGGTCCCTTTGGGAGAGCAGCCGATGGCACCTGGAAAAGCTGCCACTGTCCTGGGCACGGCTTCACCTGGAAAAGCTCCCCCGTTCCCTGGGCATTGCTTTACCTGGAAAAGCCCCATTCCCTGGGCAGTTCCACCTGGAAAACCTCCATTCCCTGGGCATTGTTTTTCCTGGAAAAGCCCCATTCCCTGGACAGTTTTACCTGGAAAAGCCCCATTCCCTGGGCATTGTTTTACCTGGAAAAGCCCCATTCCCTGGACAGTTTTACCTGGAAAAGCCCCATTCCCTGGGCATTGTTTTTCCTGGAAAAGCTCCCCCATTCCCTGGGCAGTTCCACCTGGAAATCTCTGTTCATTCCATGGAGCCTGGGAATACCAGCAGGGGTTTTGGTTTCCACGGAATCCCAGACTGGTTGGGGTTGGGAGAGACCTTAAAGCTCATCCAGTGCCACAGGCAGGGACATTTTCCATATCCCAGATTAATCCAAGTCCTGTCCAGGCTGGCCCGGGACACTTCCAGGGATGGACATCCAGTGTTATCCACAGGGATCCATCCCCTCGGGTGACTCTGCCATGATTCCCAACACAAATCCCAAACTCCCACCCTCCCCATCCATCCGTGACTGAGCCCCAAATTCCTCATTTTTCCCCCAAAGGAGGAGCAAGACGGGGAAGTGGAGGGATCTGGGATTGAGGGAAATAAACCTGGAGCTCAGGCTGGAGCCGGTTCAGGGTTGTGGTGATTCCCAGGATGCCCAAATTCCATCCCCTGTCCAAGACAGGCGGATTCGCTGCCTTTTCCTGGGATAACAAAAGGAAGAGGACAGCAGGATGAGAGGGAATGATCCCACAGGAAGATCCTTGGACAGGGATGGCAGTTTGGGGACGAGGATTTTGCTCCCAACAAGAGGAATTTCCTTTCCCTTCCCTTCATTTTCTGGACTTTCCTTTCCTTGATTTTCCTGGATTTTCCTCCAACATCCCCAGGGAGAAGCCACCAGCTGCCACCTCCTCCTGCATCCAGAGGAGCCCGGCCGGGGATGTTTCCTGCGGGATCCCAGGGTGGCTCAGGCGCCAGGAATGTCACAGAACCGGGCGCGGCTGTGGCTCCCGGGGGTGGCACTTGGGGACAGCGGGTGGCGCTGCCTGCGAGTCCCGAGCGCTTCTGGCACCACCTCCTGGACAAAACATTCCCGGGAAAAGAAGGAAAGCGGGAATGGGGCTGAGAGCCAGGGATGTGTCCCCAGGGATGTCCCCTCCCTGACATTCCATGTTCCATTCCATGGGATGGGGATGGAGATCAGGATCATCCTCAGGGAAGGAAGGGACAATTTCCACCGTCCCCGTCCAACCTTGGACACTTCCAGGGATGGAGCAGCCACGGATTCTCTGGGAATTCTGTGCTGAGGTGTCCCTGGCACTCCTCCCCCTGCTCCAATCCAGCTGGATTCCAGGTTGGGAACACCACCGGCATTCCCAGCTGGAGCACAAAAACCGGGAATCACCGCAGGAGAACAGGAGGAAAAACCAGAATTCCTCCTGTTCTCTTTTCCTCTCCCTGGAATGCGGCAAAATTCCATCTTTGTGCCTTCTCCTGCTTCCCAGCCCCAGGAAAAACTGCAATTTTGGGATCAAAGGAGGAGTTTTTCTCCTCCAAGCGCAGCCTGGTGCTGATGGGATAAAGAATTCCCAGCGGGAATGAAGCAGGATGAAGCTTTCCCTGCGCCCCAGCTGTGCCACTTCCAGCTTTTTCCCGGCAGGGAGAAATCCCAATTTTTATTTTAAAGCCGATTTTAGAGGCAGTAAATTATTCTGAATTTTAAAACCCGCTTTTAAAACCACCCCACATTCCTCATATCCCGGTTTTTGTTTCTTTTTCAGGAATTCTGCAGGAAATTCCGTGTTTTTTCTTTATTCCAGCAGGGTTTTTTTTTCATCCTGATAATCAGGAAAATCAACCCTGGGGTGTTCTAGGGATGAACAAGGTGAAAAGGAAGAGGGGAAAACATGGATTGTGCTCCTAAGTGGGAATTCTGAGTTTATTCCTTTTTTTTTTTAAAAGGAATAGACCTCCAGGAACTTGGAATTTCTTCCCCAAACTCAGCATTCCAGAGATTCCCAGGGAATGACCACAAGTGGAGCAGAACCCTGGGGGCGACTGACTTTGGTTAAATCCCAAAAATCCTTCATCCCATTCCTTGGGAATCCCTGGAAAAATCCGGTTTGCTCCTCCTTCACCCCTAATTTTGGGATCATTTCCCAGCTCCTGCCAGGAATTCCAGCTTCACATTCCCTGGATGGAATTCCCAGCTCTCAAACCCACGGAATGACCAAAGCAGCTTCTCCCCACTGAGAAATCCTTGGATTTCACAGCATTTTTTTTTTCTCCCCAAATTCTCCCAGATTTATCCTGCAAATCTCTTTATTCCAACGCACGGATTAGTCCCGAACAGTTTCTTATGTACAGAAATAGAATTTTTTAGGTAGAAAAAAAACCCAACCAAGGGGCCACAAATCAAGGAAAAAATCCATAGAAAGCCAAATCCAAACCTCTCCCCAAATGATACAAAAATAAAAATCTGCGGGACGGCAGTTTTGATTTAAATCCCGAGTTTTGCTTCCCACTTATTTTCAAGGAATTTTCCCAGGGAAAAGGGGAGCTCTGAGGCGTTCAGGGGTTTGGTGTTAATTCCGTTTCCCCATGGGAATAACTGGGAAAAAGGAGGTTGGAGAAGTGGGAAAAGCTCATCCAAGCATTGGGAATGCTGAGGAAAAAATTCCTTTTTTTTTTTTTGGGTTTTTTCCCAAGGTTTTAACGTTTTTTTGGAAGCAGCTGGTCCTTATTTAATTCCCGTTTTTCCAAGCAGCTCTGGATTCCCAGCGTTGCCAAGCACCAAGAAATCCGAGTTGTCCGTGAAAAAATGAAGCACCACATTCCCAAAGATCCCAGGGATTGGGAGATCCGTGGGAAAAACCCACTGGGAGATCCATGGAAAAACGGGAGCAGCGTGTTTTCCTTGGGAAAAAAAAATCCAAACATTTTTTTTCCTCTTGGAATTCCATTTCTTCTGTTGTTTTTTTTGCCCCTGAATTCAAAAGCAGATCCAAATGTGAGCAAAATCTTCAAAAAAAAAAATAATATATATATATATATATATATTTTTTTTAGGGAAAAAAAATCCAATTTTTTGGGATGAAAAGCAGCTTGAATTCCAATTAACTCTAATTCAATGAATCCCCCGGATTTTCTAATTGCACCACCAAAAGGGGATTTTTTTTTTTTTCAACTCCAAGAATCCACTTCCTGCAATAAAAATAAAGGATAAATCCAAAAATTCTGGGATTTTTCAAGTCAGGATAAAAGGGGATTAAATAATTTTCTTCCAAATTCAAAACTGAAGGAATTGAGGATAAACTTAAAAGTTTTTTTTTCTTCCACAGAATGGAAAATATTCCGGCCAGCTGAACAAATAATTGATTTATTGACCCAACTTTGTGCAAACATTGGAATTTTTCCGTTTTTATTCCCTGCTTGGAAAATTCCCACACCAACCTCCAGCTCCAAACCCCTTTTTCCATTCCCCTCAATGATTTTGATTAAAATAATTTAATGTTTTAAATTAAAGAAAAATATAAATAAGAGTTTTGTCCTCTCACTGAAATGTTTTTGATGAGCCCAGTGCAGACACAAGGAGTTAATACTGATTTTTTGGGAAAGAAAACAGAGAATTTTTGCCTTTAGATTTCTTTAAATCCAAGATAATTTCCTTAAATCCAAGAAAATTATCAGGATAAGCAGATTGGATCTAAAAATTCACTTCAATCCCTCTCCCAAAGCAGAATTACAGCAAAGATTAATTAAATAATTAAGGAGTTTTCCTCCCTAAATTCAAGCATCATCCACAGCCTCATTAAGTTTTAATTATTAATTGGGATGAGGAATTTCCTTGCCATAAAAAACCAAGGAATTTGTTGGGACAAGCAGCCAAAAAAAATCTCTGGAACAATCCTGGAAAAGGGAATTATTTCAATCAATCAAACCAAAGCTTGGCTGGAATATTCAAAATTCAAAAAGCTCCAGAAACACTCAAAAGGTTTGGATGATTCCAGGAAAAAAAAGGGAAAAAAATTCCTTAAAGGAAGGGATTTTTAAAAATGAGGCTTTTGGAGAAGCTGGAAAAGATGGAAAAACATTAAAAAAAACCCCAAAACACACCAGCACATCCCTCAGGGAATTTGAAATCAAAACTGCAATTCCAAGGAATGAATCCCATAAATATTTCCTTCAAAATAGGTTTTTTTTTGTTATTTTTTTTTTGTTGGTTTTTTTTTTCCAAAGTGCAAAAAAATCCAACGGAACAGTCCCCACTTCCCAAAAAAAAAAGTGATTTTTGGGAATGGATGGAACCCCGAGCAGTCCAGTTGTGTCAAGTGCTAATTAACAGGAATGCAATTAGAGCACCCTCAGCATTCCAGGGAGCTCCAGGGATATTATCTGGATATGCAAATTAAATTATTCCATATTAAATCAGGGTGGAGGGGGTAAAAAAAAGGAAAAAATAAAAATCCCATTTTTTGTTCCCCGTTTCAGCACACTCAGCTGCCATTTCCGGGTGGGAATTCATTAATTTAAAGGGTGGGGGGAAAAATTCCCGAGAGTTTTAAGGTGCTAGAAGGGGTCAGTCCTTTGGGAATGGAATTGTTGGAGCCTGTGGAATACCCTCAGTCTGTGCTCTGTGCTCAGGCAGTATCCGATGGCTTCCTCGGTTTCCTGGATCCGCCTCTGGAATCTGCATCCATCCCGAGCCAGCTCCTCCCAGGGCCCTTTCCGGTCCTCCTCGCTGCTTATGTAATACTCTGTCACCTTTTCAAGGAATGTCACCTGGAAAAAATGAAGGATTTGCATCAGGAATTCTGGCTGAATGGATTTGATTTGTTATTGGTGATTTAATTGATTTAAATCCGTGGGGGTTTCTGGGGAAGTTTGGTTTAGAAGGGGTGAAAGGGGTCGGGGGTTTTTAGATGAGGGTGAGGTGGTGGGATGGAATTCCTGAGTGGGATGGGATTCCCAGAGGAGTTGGGGTTGTTTTGTACCTGAAGTGCTCGAGGTTAGGCTGGATAGTGGATAAAATATGGATAAAATATGGATAGAATATGGATAAAATATGGATTAAAACATGGATAAAATAAGGGTAAAAATAAAGGTAAAACAATGGATAAAAATAAGGATAAAAATATGGTTAAGAACATGGATAAGAACATGGATGAGAACATGGATGAGAACATGGATGAGAACATGGATGAGAACATGGATGAGAACATGGATGAGAACATGGATGAGAACATGGATGAGAACATGGATGAGAACATGAGAACATGGATGAGAACATGGATAAGAACATGGATAAGAACATGGATAAAATGCAGCCTGGGATAGTGGGAGGTGTCCCCACCCATGGGATTGGATGATCCCTTCCAACCCAAACCATTCCAGGATTCCCTGTGCTGGTTTGGTGGGATATTGGGAATAAATCCTTCCCTGGAGGGGCTGGGATGGAATTCCCAGAGAATCCGTGGCTGCTCCATCCCTGGGAACGTCCCAGGCCAGGCTGGAGCAGCCTGGGATGGGGAAATGTCCTTGCCCATGGTGGATTGAAGATCCTCTCAACCCAAAGCAGTCTGGAATTCCGTAACTCCATGATCTGCTCCTTAATCCTACCCAAAACATTTCACCTTCAGCTTTAAAAACCACCCAGCGCTGACTTGCCTGGCCCAAAATACTCCAGACTTACTCCAGAGTTACTCCAGAGGGCTCTGAGCTCATTCCCGGCGTTGTAACCGTGCCAGGCTGGGAATGTGCTCCAGGAAAAGGCCTGGGATTGTGGGAACAATCCCAAAAAAGCCAGACCAAAGCAGGCAGAAGGGTTTTGGTGAGTCAAGAGCCCCGTGAGTCACCACGGGGTGAGGAAGGAACGCGGAACACTCATCCCCACGTGAGCGGAACAATCCTTCCTGGAATTCCAGGGGGTGGAGTTCAGCTAAGGAAATTAAAAATATACACACAAAAACCGTCACTTTTTGGTACTTTTTAACAGCTATTCAGTTATTTTAAGTAAATAAAGGAATTTATAGGCTCGGGATCTGCACTTGGCAGTGTTTAGACTAAGATTAGAGTAAGGATTTAAGTCTGAGTTAAACCCAGCTTATTTTAGGCTCCTGCTGGAGCATTCGGCTATAAAAAGGCACCAACTGAACTGTCAGCACCTCCAAAAGCAGGACTGATTCCTCAAAACACTGGCATTCCAGCAAAAACCTGGAAATGGACCAAAAAACCCCCACGTGTTGCTCCTTTGCCAGGGTTTATCAGCACAAGGAGGAAGGTGTTTGAAACCAGGAAAATACGGAATTCCAGAAGGGTTTGGCTCATCCCATTCCGTCAGGAACGCCTCCTGCTATCCAAGGTGGGACGAGGAGAGGATGAAGAGGAAATTCCCAAAAATCAGCAGTTGAGGGTGCAGGAATTCCCTGATCCCAAAGATCCCTGGGAGCAGCAGGTGCCTCCTGCCCTCCCAGCACATCCACCCAAAACGCTGCCGGTTTTTAGGGCTTCAGGATTCCAAGGGGGAAGAATCCCAAGAATTCCTGGGAACAGCTCAGGAAGAGCTTTAGGAGCTGTTACATCAGCCCCACCTTGCAGCCTTTTTACATCAGTCGCAGCCAGCCCGGGCCGCAATTCCCGAGGCTCTGACGTCATTGGGGATATTGCAGCCAGCTCATCCCTTCTTTCAGCACGGCTCGGGATCACTGGGACAAAAATTCCCGCTGGAATCGCAGCCCTGAGACCTGGGAGTGCTCTTAATTAATTATGGATCTAAATGAAGGGAGAAAATCAATTGATCTGCTGGAAAAATATTGAAGAATTAGAAATATTTTCTATTTTCAGTGACTTGTTCAAGCATTGGATTGCCCAGGGATTTGGAGCTCAAGTTGTAAAATAATATAGATTAAGTTAATCAATTTATTAATTATTAATAATTAATTATTAATAAAGAATCATTAATAATTAATACAATACTTATATAGAATACATATTATATATAATTATATATAATAATTATATATTATATATAATTTATATATTATAATATTATATATAACATATAACATATGTAGTATATGCTTATATATTATATATAATTTATATATAATAATACAACTAATAATTATTAATAATTAAAATTAAACACATTATATTAAATAAATTAATTTAATTAATTAAATAATATTGACCAAAAAAAAAAAAAAGGATCAAAAATTGGACTTAAAAATTGGGTAGTCATTCCTCATCCAGATGTTTCAGGTATTCACCTTGAACATCTGCAGCACCACAAAATTTAGGATAAGTTCCTGTTCACCTGTATCTTAGCACGGGTATTATTATTATTATTATTATTAATACCCAAATTCGTCAGAAAAATCAAATTACTCTGCCTGTTTGGGCTCGAAAGTCCAGTTTTTGATTACAGCCCTTCTGTAATCAAAAAAATGTATGGATAAAAATATTCCTTCTATATAAATAGCTATTCTATAAATAACTACTCTATAAATAACTATAAATAGTTATGTTTACATACTTACATAACTATACCACTTATATAACTAGTATAACGTATATAATATGTAACTCTATTAGATATGGTTATAATATAAACATTATATTTATAAACAATATGATTTATTGTTGTAACACTTACTAATATCTTAAACGGAAATGAGAATATCGAGATAATTTATAGGGGAACTTTAGTTTACCCCAGAAGACTTAACAAGTCTTTTATTATGAAGAAAGAATTTAATGATTTATTAAAATAAGAATTTAATAAGAATTTCTTTAAAAAGAAAAAATTCTTTGGGTTTCAGGTCCTAACTAAATTCCTTTTAACAGAAACAAAAAGGGAAACTTCCAGGGAAACTCCTTAAAGCCCTGCAGTTTCTCAGGGTAAAATTTACACCCCAGCCTTGGAGTTTCTCTGCCGTGGAAACCACAACAAAAATCACAACTCAAAACGGAAACCCAGCTCGGAATCTCCAGAAGAAAATTCCTTTTTTGCTTCTCAGCGAGGCTCAGAATTTCCCATCACGTGGCTCGGATGAGGCGCAGCATTCCAGGGAAATTATCAGCACATATGGAAGCACGATCTGCAACGCTGACCTCACCCCTACTTGGCACGATGGTTGTTGTTTTTTAAACACAAAAATATCAATAAAACCTGTACCTTTTTCCGCTTGGCCTGGGCAGTTTTCTCCCCGTTTTGCCCCAAATCGGTGCTGCCCCCGTGGTTTTGTTTTTCCAGCTGAACCCTACACGCGGTGAAGCGCTCGGAGGTGCCGGAATTTGACTTTTCTGCCCCTTGGAAAACCGGCGTTCCTTTTTTCTCCACTGTCTGAAAGGCCGCCGTGAAATTTAAAGGGTTATAGGGATCGTCCGAGCTACAGAACGAGTTCCAAAGTTTCAAGTTTTCCGCCTCATCCGCACTCTCGCAGTCCCACTCGTCCTCCTCGGAACTGGGAGAGCCCTCGGAGGACTCTGCCCACGAATCTTCCTCCTCCTGCTCCTCCTCCTCCATGTCCGACGTTCCCTTTCCCGGCTCGCTGGAAGACGTCTGGATGGTGGCTGTGAAGTTCTGAGGGTTGTAGGGATCCAAGCTGTAGAAGGAATTCCACAGATGAAGCCTCTCCCCGTCCTGGCTGCCGGCGTCCGAGTCTGAGGGCAGCTCTTCGCTGTCAAACCCGTCATCATCTTCTTCATCATCATCATCATCATCATCCCAGTCTTCCTCATCCTCACTCTCCTCCCCACTGGATACTCCTCCGATGATATAATCGATTAATTTATTCGCGCAGACAGGTCTGGTGGAAATCGGGAAGTTTTGCTCAGTTTCCGAGTCCTCATCCTCCTCTTCAGCCAAGGCTTCCCCTTCCTCGGCCACATCCCGGAGCTGCTCCTGCTCCCGGGGAACACCTCCGGGCTGCTCTAAATCCCCGTTATTACCGCCCAGCTCCCCAATTTCGGGGCGGACACCCCTGTGCTGCTGCTGCTGCTCCTCCTCCAGGCTGTGGTAGCCGTGGTCGGGGTCGGGCACGGGCAGATGCCAGCGCTGGAGGAACGCCAGCCGCTTGCTGCGCAGGAACTCAACCTCGGGCAAGCCCTCGGCTCGCAGGGGCTGCGGCAGGTGGCTCTTGCCCTGCTCCATGCCCAGCACGTACCAATCCCCGGGAAGCACCCCCAGGCCGCTCCGCACCAGCCCGCTTCCCCACAGCCCCGCCAGGGGCTCCGGGCCGCCCTCCGATCGCTTCTCCGGGGGTTCCTCCTCGGCCCAGCCCAGCGAGGTGTCCGCCTTGGGCAGCAGCACCAGCGGCGGCGGTGCCTTGGCGGGGCACAGCGCGGAGCTGAGCGCGGCGCCGGGCAGCAGCCGCTGCAGGAGGCCGGGCAGCGGCGACAGCAGCTGCGACACCGCGCGCAGCCACGAGAAGGGCGGACTCGCCTGGGACGAGCCCCCGGCGGGCGCCGCGCTGGGCCCCGCCAGCTTCGGCCAGGCCGCGGCCAGGCCCAGTCGGGCCCATCCCAAGCCGGGACCGGCGCGTTCGCGTCCGCTGTGCTCCATGAGGCCGTTCAGCGCTGCCAGCGGTGCGGAGGGGCGTGTGGAGCGGCGCTCCGTGGCGGGGCGGTGAGTCGCAAGGCTCGGGGGACGGCGGGCAGCTCCGGCTCGGCTTCCGACTCCATCCTGATGCGGCTCCAGCAGAAAATGGCGGCACCGCCGCCGCCGCGGCGCTTCACGCCCCCAGAGGGAGGGGCGGGGCGTCACCCCCTCCTGCCCCGCCCACTTTGCATTTCCACCTCCCATTGGGCGGTGTCGGAGAGGCCACGCCCACTCCCCCTCTGTGGCCACGCCCCGCGGGGATTGCATCAGCCGGCGCGCGCCGCGCGGCAGCGCCCCCTGGCGGCGCGGCGGGGTTAGGGACGGGCGGGGGGACCCGGAACCCACCCGGGCTCGGTCACGGGACACTTTGGGGACACTTTGGGGACACTTTGGGGACACTTTGGGACACTTTGGGGACACTTTGTCAGCCCCAGGGACAGCGGTGGGTGAGGAGCGCACTGGGACAGGAGCTGGAGGATGCTGGGGGTTGAGGGAGGCAGACCCCAGACCCCCAGGGCTCGGCGTTCTGGAGGGTGCGGCGGGCAGATGTGTGCCCAGATGTGCAGGCAGAGGGGCAGATGTGCCAGATGTGCCACCCCGTGCCTTTCATCCCTTTTCGTAATCCCATTCCCGTGTTCCAGAGGCAGGAGATTCCCAACTTCCCCTGCGAAGCCACCCCGGCCACCGCCACGCCGCGACCGCCACCAAATCCAATATTTAAAACTTTTAATATAAAGGTTAAAGTTAATTATTCTCGATCCTGAGAAACATTTCGTCCGTTTACGGAGCTGTCGCTGTAAACAAAGCACCACAGGCACCAAGCCCGCACCCGGAGCCGGGTGGCAGGCGGGGAGGACACGGATGTCCCCAGGGCGAGGGGACAGCGAAGGTGGCCGGCAGCCACACGGGACGGGCACCCCGCCACGCCGCTCTCCTTTGGGAGCGAATTCCCCGCGGTGGGAATTGCCCGATTCCTGGGCTGGGGGGATCCACACACCCCCCAACCCCTCCCCACTCCCCTCCACCTCCGCCCCGGTGCTCACGCTACTCGTTATTAAAAAAAAATTAAAATACGGATATCCCAAAGGAAGAAATAACCCCCGAACCGCCCCACGCCCCTCCCTCCCCGCGTTGCTCCCTTGACACAAGGTAAACTTAAAAAAGAAGCCACCTGGGCAGCGCCCTTTTGGGGACACACCCGGGGGTCCCGGGGTGGGAGGGGGGGACTCAGAGGGTGCCGTGGCCGCGGGAGCCCAGGGCGAACCAGCCCATCTTCTCCTGGGCCAGGTCCAAGTCGCGGAGGCGAATTCCCACCTCCCCCAGCAGGATGTTCTCCCAAAATCCCTCCTCGCTCAGCACGCTCAGCCGCAGCTCCCGCTGCTCCAGGTCCCCCCGGGGGATCCCGTCGTACACCAGCTGTGGGACACAACGGGGGACAAACCCTCAGCCGCGGCCGCCAGCGGGGACGCCCCAAATCCGTCCCCGTCCCCCCCTTACCATCTCGTTGTAGGTGGGGTTGCAGGTTTTTCGGGCCACTTTGGTTTTCCTCTTGGTGGTTTTTTGGGGGTCGGGCAGCAGGTAGGTCTTGACGTAGGGGTCGGGGTCGTTGCCGTCCTGCAGGGGTGGCTGTGGGGCAGAGTGGGGACAGGCGGTGAGGGCAGGGAGGGGACAGCCCCCCGCCCCGTCCCCGTGCGTGCCGTGCTCCTTCCTACCAGCCCTCGGATGTGCATCACCATGATGAAGAGCTTGTTGTTCTTGTAGGAGATGGAGAGCTTCACCTCCCCGCCGACCTTGCCCAGGGAGCGAGCCCATGTGGCGTCTGGAGAGGGGGACAGGAGGGATGGGACAGCTTTGGTGTCACCTCCTGCCGTCACCCTCCAAAATCACCCCCCAAAATCACCCCTGCCCCACCTGCCGGCTTCGGGGTCGGGTTGGTTCCAGCCGCCTTCTCATCCCGGGGCAGGGGGTGGAAGAAGGTGTAGATGAGGTCACACTGCGGGGTCAGGAGGTGACATTAGCGGTGACAGCGGTGACAACATCCCCGCCACTCAAAACCGATGCTCTACGTGGGGCACACGCCGCTGCTCTAGGAGCTGCATTGTCCCCAAGCGTTTCCCTGGTGGCCCTGGCGCTGTCCCCAGCTCCCCGCAGCCCCCAGCCCGTGTCCCCACCTCTGCCACCTCGGGGGCGGCGTGGATCAGGTGCCAGATGTAGCCGTTGAGCTCCTCCTTGCGCCGCTCGGCCACCGCCTCGCCCCGCGGGCGCCCGATGACGAACCTGCTGGGGAAGCTGCGGGGGGACGGACACTCAGGGGGGTCCCGGGGGGTTCTGGGGAGCCCCTGGAGGTCCAGAGGGGCTTCAGGAGTACCTGGGCAGCAGCGAGGAGGGGAAGAGGAGGCGCAGTTTGTTGTGCAGCTCCTGGAACTCCTCGAAGGTGCGCTGAACGAAGGTCACCTCGCTCGGGTTGTCCCTCTGCACCTTCACCACGTAGGTCTGCAGAGAGGTGGGGCCGTGACGTGGGACGGGGCCCCGGGGCACCCCGAGCCCAGCCCGGGCCTGTCCCCAGCTGTCCCCACTCACGTAGCCCTTGCTGGGGTTGAAGACCCTCTCGTGGCGGCAGAGGAAGACGTCGCGGATCCGGCCGGACGTTTTGAGGGTGTGCGTGCGGGGGGCGAAGGACAGCGTGGGCCGGGCGTCCGAGGCCGTGAACTTCATCTGCGCCAGGTTGTGGATGAAGAAGTTGAGCTTGGTGGCCACGCTGCCCAGGCTGGACTCGATCAACCTGCAAGGAGGCCGTCGCGTGCTCAGTGCCACCGCCCGAGGGACCCTCCGGCCGCCGCTGGGTCACCCGCCCACGTCCCCTACCTGGTGAAGTAGGTGGTGGCATCGGCATCGGAGTCCTGCGGCCTCAGCGCGTCGTAGACGTACTTGAGGTCCTCCAGGTCGGAGAGCTCGGGGATGCCACAGGACAGCATCTGCCAAGGATGGGGACAGGGATGGGGACAGGGATGGGGACAGGGATGGGGACAGGGATGGGGACAGGGGACAAAGGGACCCCTGTGCCACGCTGAGGGGAATTTTGTGGCCTCCCGGCTCTCACCAGCCCCAGCAGGTTGAGGAAGAGGTGGGTGTGCTTGCGGATCAGGTTGTAGGCCTGGCAGCAGAGGTCCACGAAGTCGTGGAAGCGGCTGGAGGGCTTGTCCCCGCCGTTGATGACGTACGCCATGTCCGAGGTGAAGACGAACGGCGCCCGGTCCCTGTGGCAGGGGACAGGAGGGACAAAGTGAGCAGGGGTGGGGGTGGGATCAGGAGAGGGAGACGTCACCCACCACCAGGACAGGGAGAGGGAGAGGTCACCCACCACCAGGACATGGACAGGGAGAGGTCACCCAGCACCAGGACAGGGAGAGGGAGAGGTCACCCACCACCAGGACAGGGACAGGGAGAGGTCACCCACCACCAGGACATGGAGAAGGAGAGGTCACCCACCACCAGGACATGGAGAAGGAGAGGTCACCCAGCACCAGGACAGGGAGAGGGAGAGGTCACCCAGCACCAGGACAAGGTCAGGGAGCTTCTCCCTCTGCAGGGATGAGGGCAGGAGGTCCCAGGGGCCTCTCTCACCTCTTGATGTTGCCGAACATCTGGGCGTGGCCCAGGAACCTGCCGAAATCGATGTGGAACATGTGGCCCGTGGTCTTGAGCATGATGTTGTCATTGTGCCTGTCACAGATGCCCAGCACGTAGGTGGCCACGCAGCAGCCAGCGCAGGAGTAAATGAAGTTTTCCACGGCCTGTGAGGAAGGAGAAAGGATGGATACGATGGGAAGCAAGGCTGGTTCCTGGCATGGGGGACATGAGGAGCAGGGATTCCTCCTCACCTTCTCATACTCATCCTCTTTGGGGTTGTGTTTCTGCAGCCAGTCGGCCAGCGGCCGGTCCTTGAAGGAGCCGGTCACGCCGTGCTCCACCTGGATCTTCCGCAGGGTCTCGGCGTTGGGGATCATCTCCACCATGCCTGGTGGGTGGGAGAGTGGGGTGAGACCCTTCCAGCCCCAAGAACCGTGACCCCAACCCCTTTTGTCACCAACCCGAGCATTCCCCACCTGTCACCACTGCGTGACAGGGATGGGATGGTGGCATCACACCCCAGGATGGTGGCATCACACCCCAGGATGGTGGCATCACATCCCCAGCCCCACCCAGAGCCTGGTGACCTCTGGGGACACCCAAACTCCATCTCACCTCTCCCACGGCCGGTGGAGAAGCAGCGGAAGATGACCATGCGCATGTCCAGCCCTTCCTGCACCCAGATCTTGTTCATGATGCGGATCATCTGCAGCGTCAGCATGTCCTGCCGCAGGTCATCGCCACACTGCCGGGGGAGAGCCACCAGAACCATCAGAGCCAGGGAAGAACCACCAGAGCCAGGGAAGAACCACCAGAGCCACCAGAACCATCAGAGCCAGGGAAGAACCACCAGAGCCAGGGAGGAGCCACCAGAGCCAGGGAAGAGCCACCAGAGCCAGAGAGGAGCCACCAGAGCCAGGGAGGAGCCACCAGAGCCACGGAAGAGCCACCAGAGCCACCAGAGCCACCAGAGCCAGGGAAGAACCAGCAGGGCCAGAGGAAGAGCCACCAGAGCCCGGAGAATCTTGGAGGGCTGTGCCAGGATTTGGGCATTTCCAAAGGTGCCAGGCTCACCTTGAAGATGACGCGGATGTTCTCCCCGAGCGGATCCACGTTCTGGAAGGAGAGCTTCAACGGGACGGCGTTGGAGTTGAAGTAGGAGCAGTCCTGCCGCGGGAAGGAGGGAGCGGCAGCCGGTCAGGGCGAGCTGGGAGCGGGCAGGAGCCCCCCGAGCCCCCCGGGCCTGGCACTCACCCGGGGCACGATGCCCTTGACCAGCAGGCTGGGGCTGAGCGGCAGCCGGCACGAGCCGTGGGCCTTGAAGAACTGCGCCACGTCCTCCAGCCCCTCGCGCAGGATGCCCTGCGGGGCGGGAATGGGGCGGGATCCATGGGAATGGGATGGGATGGGATGGGATGGGATGGGATGGGATGGGATGGGATGGGATGGGATGGGATGGGATGGGATGGGATGGGATGGGATGGGATGGGATGGGATGGGATGGGATGGGATGGGATGGGATGGGATGGGGTGGGATGGGATGGGGATGGGGATGAGATAGGGTGGGGTAGAGTGACCATGGGATAGGGTGGGTATGGATGAGGTGGGGATGGGATGGGATGGGATGGAATGGAATGGAATGGAATGGAATGGAATGGAATGGAATGGAATGGAATGGAATGGAATGGAATGGAATGGAATGGAATGGAATGGAATGGAAAGGGGTGGAATGGAATGGAATGGAATGGAATGGAATGGAATGGAATGGAATGGAATGGAATGGAATGGAAAGGGGTGGAATGGAATGGAATGGAATGGAATGGAATGGAATGGAATGGAATGGAATGGAATGGAATGGAATGGAAAGGAATGGAATGGGATGGAAAGGGGTGGAATGGAATGGAACGGGGTGGAATGGGGTGGAATGGAATGGGGTGCACAAGGAACAGGGTGACCATGGGATAGAGAGGGGAGGGCATGGGAAGGGGTCAGCATGGGATGGAGTAGGCACGGAAAAAACCAGCATGGACATGGGATAGGGTAGGAATGTGACGGGACAAGGCCGGCATGGGACGAGGCGGGCATGGGATCGGCAGGATGAGTGTGGGACACGGGGCTGACACCCAGCACCCCCTGCCCCCCTCCCGGCACCCACCTGGCGGGCGGACGGGGCGGCGTCCCGGACCTGCTGCGCCAGCCTGGCCAGCGTGCTGACCAACAGGCACTGCCGGTCAAACTCCTCCCGCAGCCCCTTCCCGCAGCAGCACAGCAGCGCTGCCAGCAGGTACTGGTACCGGATGCTGAACTGCGAGTCCTTGAGGCCATCCTTCAGCAGCCTGCTGGGGACACGCGGGGGGTCAGAGCAGCCTCGGGGTGTCCCTCAGCTTGGGGACACACGGGGTCAGGCCAGGCTCAGGGTGTCCCTCAGCTTGGGGACACACGGGGTCAGGCCAGGCTCAGGGTGTCCCTCAGCTTGGGGACACACGGGGTCAGAGCAGCCTCAGGGTGCCCCTCAGCTTGGGGACACACGGGGTCAGGTGAGGGTCAGGGTCACACCCAGCTTGGGGACACGCAGGGTCAGGCCAGCCTCGGGGTGTCCCTCAGCTTGGGGACACACGGGGTCAGAGCAGCCTCAGGGTGCCCCAGCTTGGGGACACATGGGGTCAGGTGAGGGTCAGGGTACCCCAGGTTTGGGGACACAGAGGGTCAGGTGAGGGTCAGGATTCCCCTCAGCTTGGGGACACATGGGATCAGAGCAGCCTCAGGGTGCCCCTCAGCTTGGGGACACACGGGGTCAGGCCAGGCTCAGGGTCACACCCAGCTTGGGGACACACAGGGTCAGGTGAGGGTCAGGGTGCCCCCAGTTTGGGGACACACAGGGTCAGGTGAGGGTCAGGGTACCCCTGGTTTGGGGACACACAGGGTCAGGTGAGGGTCAGGGTGCTCCCAGTTTGGGGACACACAGGGTCAGGGTGCCCCCACCACTCCCAGAGCCCCCCAAACCCACCAGAAGAAGTAATGGGTGATCTTCAGGTCACAAATGGCTCTCTTCATGAGGAAGCGCACCAGGGGGCTGTCCAGGTAGCACTCGTACTTGAGGGCCTGCGCAGGGGACAGCGTCACGGCGGCACGGTGGCACCGGCGGGCACCCCGTGGCACATCCCGGTGCCACCACCCACCTGGACCAGCTGGGGCAGGTAATCCAGCAGCTCCGTGTCCGAGATGGAGTCAATCCACTGCACGGCCGTCCTCCTCACCTCCTGGTCCGGGAACCTGCAGCCAGGACACGTTCCCTGGGGTGACGGCGTCCTTCGGCCAGCGCCACGCGGGCCGGCGCGTCCCCACAGCCCCACGGGTGGCTTACGTGGCGTGCAGCAGCCCCAGGGCGTCCTGGTGGCTCATGGAGGTCCACTGGCTGAGCAGGGCGTAGATGTCGGGCAGGCAGCCCCAGTCCCAGCTGGGGGCACTGGCCAGCAGCATGGGCAGGGCGCCGGGGGACGCGTGGCAGTGGCAGCGCTTCTCCCACAGCCGCTGCCGGTCCGCGTCCGTCAGCCTGCGGGGACACGGGGACAGGGTCAGGGAGGGTGAGGAGGGCTGGGATGGGGGTGGGAGGGTGAGGAGGTGGCACCCCTGTGACCCCAAAACATAAGAAAGGTTTGGAGGTGGCACCACTGTGACCCCAAAACGTGGAAGGTTTGGAGGTGGCACCCCTGTGACCCCAAAACGTGGAAGGTTTGGAGGTGGCACCACTGTGACCCCAAAATATATGAAAGGTTTGGAGGTGGCATCCCTGTGACCCCAAAACACATGGAAGGTTTGGAGGTGGTGTCCCTGTGACCCCAAAACACGTGGAAGGTTTGGAGGTGGCGTCCCTGTGACCCCAAAACATATGAAAGGTTTGGAGGTGGCACCCCTGTGACCCCAAAACGTGGAAGGTTTGGAGGTGGCACCACTGTGACCCCAAAACACATGGAAGGTTTGGAGGTGGCGTCCCTGTGACCCCAAAACATATGAAAGGTTTGGAGGTGGCACCCCTGTGACCCTAAAACACGGCCCTGGAAGGTCGGGGAGGTGACATTCCTGTGCCCCACAGTGCATGGAGACAGCGGGGGTGGCACGATGTGGAGGTGGCATCCCTGTGCCCTCATCACACGTGGACAGAACGGGGCTGGCAGGACTGGCTGTGTGTCCCCTCTGTTCCCACCGTTTATTGGAACCCCAATAAACCCCCGAGCCCTCCCTGCATCCCCTACGCCTGGAGTGGAGGGGCTGATGGACAGCAGGACCCTGCTGGGGGACAGCCAGCACCCCAGGCCCCGTGCCCAGGGGGGACTGAGCTGTCCCTGGCTGTCCCCCTGCCCAGGGACCCCCGAGCCAGCCCCGCTGGCCGAGCACCCCCCGAGCTTTGGGCAGCTGCTGACACCTGATCCCCCCGGACAGCTCGGGCTGGCCGAGGGACCGCTCAGCTGTCCCCAAGGAGAGGGACAGCAGGGAGGGCCGAGCACGGGAGAGCCACCCAGCACCGGAAAACTCCAGCTCCAGTCCCAGAGGAAGGATCAGCCCCTTGGATGTGCCAGGGCAGCGCTGTGGGGGTGTCACCCGTGTCCCCCCAGCAGGGCAGTGCCATAAATACCGGTTTATTTACCAATAAAGTGATTTTTTCTGCATGGCCTCCCGCAGCTGGCGCTGGTCCTCCTCCCCCAGGCTGCCGAACTCGTACCTGGGGCTGAACTCGGCCGCGGGCGGGTTGGTGAACTTCACCTCGAAGGCTGAGGTGGGGAAGTCGATCTGGGGCAGAGGCAGAGGGTGAGGGGACCCCCAGGTGGAGCTCTGGAGGGGGATTTGTGTCCCTGGAACGCCAGGACGTACCTGCAGGATGACACTGTCGGGCTGGTTGAAGTTTGGGGCGCTCGACCTGGCCCTGGAGTTGTCCTGAGTCGCCGGCCACAAGCCCAGGAGCTTCCGCCCGCAGGTCAGGACCCTGGGAGGGGACAAAGGGTGGCACTGGGGGGGCACCCTGCCAGGGCTCGAGGGTGGCACTGCTGCTGGTGCTGAGCTGAGGCACTGGGGACCCCGACGTTCTGGGAACCCCGAGGTTTTGGGGACCCCACGGCACTGGGGACCCTCCTGTGCCCCCCAGGAACGCACACCCCACATACTGCCTGAAGTTGAAGAGGGGGGTGGTGACCCAGCCCAGGGCCTCGGGGACCCGCCGCTGCTTGTTGGCGTCGGAGGAGCCGCCCGGGGGTGGCACGGGCACGGCGAAGAGGGTGACACTGAGCAGGGTCTCCCGGGGCAGCCGGTTCACCTGCACCGGGAAGCAGATCCTGCAGGAGAAAGGATGGGAATGGGCTCGGGATGCCAGGGATGGGCTCAGGGTTCCAGGGATGGGCTCAGGGTTCCAGGGATGGGCTCAGGATTCAAGAATCGGGCTCAGGGTGCCGGGGACGGGCACTCCCAATCTCCTTGGCATGCCCCAGGAGAGCCTGGCCCTACAGACGCCTTTGCTGCTGGCACCGGGGTGTCCCTGGAAGTCCCTGGAAGTCCCTGGAAGTCCCTGGAAGGCCCTGGAAGTCAAGTCCCGGCCACCCCGCAGGTTTGGGGACAGCCAGCTGCTGCTGTCCCAGCCCCGGCTGTGCTCTCCGTGCCCCGAAGGTGACCGCACGGACAGAGCCCTCCACGCAGAGCCCCGTCGGGCACTGACCTTGCCCCACAAGCCGGGGGGACCCGCCTGGGACCCCGGGGCTGGGATTGCTCTCCGCCGCTCCCAGGGAGCTCGGGGTGGCAGCTACATCCCGCGGGAAAGGGGCTGGATCCCCGGGATCGCTGCGCTCGCCGCCGTCCCGCCGGGCACCTGTCCTTGGGGGCACCGGCGCCCTCTAAAATTATCCCGCCCCATCCCCACCTCCCCGGGCCGCTGTGGATGCCAGGCGTGGCGAGGGCTCAGCGCTATTTTGGGAGCAGATCCCCTTTCCCGGGGCGGGGCTGCTATTCCCGGCGAGTGACACAAAAACTTCCAACGCCCCAATAAAAAAAAAAAAAAATAAGAGGTGCGGAGAGGAGCAGGGGAGGAGATTGTGAGGATGATGAAGGCACCGGGACCCCCCGTGCCCGCCCCGGGGCCTTACTGCTGGTCCCAAATGATGAGGTGGAAGAGGTATTTGTAGACGTGGGCCTTCCTGGTGAGCAGGGGGCTGCACAGCTCCTTCCCGCCGTGGCTGAGGGAGCACGAGAGGTAGAAATCTTCATAACTGCGGGAAAAACACCAAGTGAACCGGGTGGGACCACCTGAGCCCCTAAATTCTGTCCCGAGGATGGGAAAGGGGGGGTTACCTGGGTCACCAGAACCCCTAAATCCTGTCCCGAGGTTTGAAAAGGGGTGGGGTTTACCTGGGCTACCAGAACCCCTAAATCCTGTCCCGAGGATGGGAAAGGTGAGGTTTAGCTGGGTCACCAGGACCCCTAAATCCTGTCCAGAGGTTTGGAAAGCGGTGGGGTTTACCCGGGTCACCAGGACCCCTAAATCCTGTCCCGAGGATGGGAAAGGTGAGGTTTACCCGGGTCACCAGGACCCCTAAATCCTGCCCCGAGGATGGGAAAGGGGGACAGAACGGGGACATTTCCCCCTCCCCCGATGTCCCCAGCACCATATGGCACGGCGCATTCCGGCACACGGGGGGGCCCTGCCATGTGGCAGGTGCCGAGCGACAATCCGGGCAGGGCTGCGACAATCCGGGCAGGGCTGCGACAATCCGGGCAGGGCTGCGGGGCGCGGGGGTCAGGGGCTGGCGGCATTTCCCAGGCTCGCCGCTTTGTTCGGAGCCACTCACCAAGGGGAATACATTAAGGACAAGGACAAAGGCGAGGGGTCCCCGGAGGGGCGGCTCTGCCGGCGCCGCTGTCGCCACCCCCCGGTCCCCTCCCGGTCCCCTCCCGGTCCCCTCCCGGTCCCCTCCCGGTCCCCCCCGCGCCGGGCACGGGCACGGAGGAGCGGAACAAAGGGGCTGGCGCGGGGCCGCCGCGTGGGGCCATCTGTCACCTCCCCCGGGTGGCGCGGTGGCCTCGGCAGGAGCCAGCCCGGCCCGGGCAGCGGCGACATCCCGCCCGGCCTGGCAGTGCCAGCGATCCGGGAATGTGCTGGGATTTTGGGGTGTCCCAGTGCCAGCATTCCCGGGAACGTGCTGGGATTTTGGGGTGTCCCAGTGCCAGCATTCCCAGGAATGTGCTGGGATTTTGGGGTGTCCCAGTGCCAGCATTCCCGGGAACGTGCTGGGATTTTGGGGTGTCCCAGTGCCAGCATTCCCGGGAATGTGCTGGGATTTTGGGGTGTCCCAGTGCCAGCATTCCTGGGAATGTGCTGGGATTTTGGGGTGTCCCAGTGTCCACGTTCCTAGGAACACAATGGGATTTTGGGGTGTCCTGGTACCATTGATTCCCAGGAACACGATGGGATTTTGGGGTGTCCTGGTACCATTGATTCCCAGGAACACGATGGGATTTTGGGGTGTCCCAGTGCCAGCGACCCCAGGAACACGATGGGATTTTGGGGTGTCCCAGTGCCAGCATTCCCGGGAATGTGCTGGGATTTTGGGGTGTCCCAGTGCCAGCATTCCCGGGAATGTGCTGGGATTTTGGGGTGTCCCAGTGCCAGCATTCCTGGGAATGTGCTGGGATTTTGGGGTGTCCCAGTGCCAGCATTCCCGGGAATGTGCTGGGATTTTGGGGTGTCCCAGTGCCAGCATTCCTGGGAATGTGCTGGGATTTTTGGGGTGTCCCAGTGTCCACGTTCCCAGGAACATGATGGGACTTTGGGGTGTCCCAGTGCCAGTGATCTCAGGAACACAATGGGATTTTGGGGTGTCCCAGTGCCAGCGACCCCAGGAACACGATGGGATTTTGGGGTGTCCCAGTGCCAGTGATCTCAGGAACACAATGGGATTTTGGGGTGTCCCAGTGTCCACATTCCCAGGAATGTGCTGGGATTTTGGGATGTCCCGGTACCATTGATTTCAGGAACACGATGGGATTTTGGGGTGTCCCACGCACAATGCAGGACTTTGCAACATCCCAGGAGCTGGAATTGCTGATCCCTCCCCTCCCCTCACATCCCACAATCCACAACCACTCCCTACCCCACCCTCAACCCCCAATATCCCCATTTCACCCCCACTCCCTCCCCGGGAGGACCCTCAGGCCGCCTCACCCCTTGTCCCCAACATTCCCGGGAATACCTGGGATACAAACAACGCCCGGAAAGGCGCGGGGTAGCGGGGAGCGGCTCACCTGGCGGCCCAGGTGATGGGGATGCGGTGGGTGGCGTAGACGGTGAAGGCCAGCGGGCAGGTGAGCAGCCTCGCCTCCTGCGCCGCGCCCAGCTCGCGGCTCCCGGGCGCGGCCGTCTGGAAATCCGCGTTGAAGGTGCTGCAGTAGAGCTCCACCAGGTTGAGGATGGCGGCCGTCAGGCTCTCCACGATCCTCTCTGCGGGAAAGGCGGATCTGGAGGTCCCCTCAGGGATCTGTGGATCCCTCGGGGATCTGGCGGTTCCTCAGGGAAACCCGGGCAGGGATCTGTGAATCCTTCAGGGATCGTTCAATCCCTCAGGGAAACATGGACAGGGATCCATCGATCCCTTGGGGAAACATGGACAGGGATTCATCAATCCCTCAGGAATCCATTGATTCCTTGGGAATCTATCAATCCCTCAAGGAAACATGGACAGGGATCCATCAGTCCCCCAGGGAAATATGGACAGGGATCCATCAATCCCTCAGGGATCCATCGATCCCTTGGGGAAACATGGACGGGGATTCATCAATCCCTCAGGAATCCATTGATTCCTTGGGAATCTATCAATCCCTCAAGGAAACATGGACAGGGATCCATCAGTCCCCCAGGGAAATATGGACAGGGATCCATCAATCCCTCAGGGATCCATCGATCCCTTGGGGAAACATGGACGGGGATTCATCAATCCCTCAGGAATCCATTGATTCCTTGGGAATCTATCAATCCCTCAAGGAAACATGGACAGGGATCCATCAGTCCCCCAGGGAAATATGGACAGGGATTCATTAATCCCTTGGGGATCCATTGATCCCTCAGGGATCCATCAATTCCTTGAGGAAACACGGGCAGGGATCCATCAATCCCTCAGGGATCCATCGATTCCTTGGGGATCCATAAATCCCTCAGGGAAACATGGACAGGGATCCATCAATCCCTTGGGGAAACACAGGCAGGAATCCATCGATCCCTCAAGGAAACATGGACAGGGATTCATCAATCCCTCAGGGATCCATTGATTCCTTGGGGAAACACGGACAGGGATCCATAGATCCCTCAGGGATCCTTCTGTCCCTCAGGGATCCATGAATTATTCAGGGAAACATGGAAAAAGATCCATAGATCCCTCAGGGATCCATCAATCCCTCGGGGATCCATCAATCCCTCGGGGATCCATCCCTCAAATCTGCATTTGGGACCCCCGCGCTGCTTCCCGCCCACCCAGGGATGAATTAATGACAGCGGGAATTCCAAACTTCCCGTTTGGAGGAAGGGGAATTCCAGGTTTCCCATTTGGAACGCACTAGGAGCGACAACACCCCCCAAAATCCTCCTTTTTTTTTTTTAACCAGACCGGTTTCCAACCCGTTTTTTGGCCCGGAGAGTTGAAGGAGGAGGAGGAGGAGGGGTTGGAGATGAAAAGCGCCACGAACTTGAGCCCAGAAAGGGGAGCAGGAGAAGAGAAAGAAGAAATACCTCGATTTTCCCTCTTGGCCAGAACATTTGGATCCTGTGGAGGGAAAGAAAAAAGAAAAAAAAAAACAAAACGAAACAAAACACACAAAAAAGTGAGAAACCACAAAAAATAAAAATAAAAAAAAAAAGAAAAAAATGGAGAAATCACATTAAAAAAAAGAAGAAACCACACAAAAAAATAAAAAAGAAAAAGGAGAAACCACAAGAAACCCCTGAGCTGCAGCCCGGAGCTGCCAAGGCGGATTTTACGTAACCACCGCGAGCTGCCAGACCCAGGCTGCTCGCGGCTATTCAGGGATTTTCCACGTGGTGGAAAGGAGGGAAAAGAGCCAGACGTGAGGAGTTTCTTTTTCTCTCCTCGCAGCTCCCGGCCCTGCAGGTGCCCCTGGCTCACCTTCTGGATTTTGGGCTGCATGCGGGACGGGCAGGGCGGCATCTGGTTGAGGGCGGCCGTGATTTCCTGGGATTCCACGGCCGCCAGGGCGCTGCAGATGGCCATGACCGACTGGATCACCCGCTCGGCTTTCAGCGGGAATTCTCCCTGCCAGGGGGAGAGGGGCTGCAATGGGATCTCCCCCCAACAGCCCGGGGGTCCGGCCCAGGAATGGAGCGATTTGTGCCTCAGTTTCCCTGTTTTCCCCATCTCTTTTGGGTGGATTTTAGGAAAATTGAATTCTCCCCCCTGGAGGGTGTTGGGTGTTGGAAAAGGCTCCCCAGGGATTGGGCAAGGCCAGAGCTCCAGGAGGGTTTGGAAAACGCTCCCAGGGGTGCCCAGGGTGGGATTTCGGGGTGTCTGTGCAGGGCCAGGAGTCGGGATTGATAATCCTCATGGATCCATTCCCACTCTGGATATTCCAGGATTCCTGGCCTTTCTCTGACACAGAATCCCACGAGGAGAAGGGGAAGGAACCCACAGGAAAGGAAAAGTGACCCCAAAACCCCCCAAACCCCCCAAAGCACCGCTGGCCTCACCTCGGCCGCCAGGAACGCGTCCACCTCGTTGTGGAAGGTGTCGAAGAGGAGGCTCAGGGCCTGCCTGGGGGACAGGGGACAGCGCTCAGCCCCAACCAGGGGACACCTGGGGACACCTGGGGACACCTGGGGACAGATCCGCCACCCAGGGGACACCTGGGGACAGTTCTGTGGTGTCCCCGGGATGGGTGTTGGGGACAGTGCCATGGTGTCCCTGGGATGGGGACAGTGCCGCGGTGTCCCCAGGGTGGGGACAGTGCCGCGGTGTCCCCGGGGTGGGGACAGTGCCGCGGTGTCCCCAGGGTGGGGACAGTGCCGCGGTGTCCCCGGGATGGGGACAGTGCTGCGGTGTCCCAGCCGTGTCACCAGTACCTGCTGATGGTCTGTTTGAGCGGCCGCTCCTGCAGGTGGATGTGGTGGTTGAGCGTGGAGGGGCTCTGGTCATCGCTGGCCTGGGGACACCAAGAGGCTGAGCGGGGGTGACACCGAGCCCCGGTGACCCAGGGAGGTGACAACCAACCCCTCAGTGTCCCAGGGAGGTGACACCAACCCCTCAGTGTCCCAGGGAGGTGACACCAACCCCCCCCCGGTGTCCCCACGCACCGTGCGGGCCAGCTCGCTGCGCGCTCCCTTCCTCCGCAGCAGCTGCAGCCGGATGTCGATGTCGAATTTCCTGCAGTGCTGGATGTGCTCGTGGCTGCCCAGCGTGTGTTTGCTGCGGGGACAGGGCCACACGCTCATCCCACATCCCAAAATCCCGCCTGGAGTGCCCCAAAATCCCACCTGGAGTGCCCCAGAATCCCAGCTGGAATGCCCCAAAATCCCACATGGAGTGCCCCAAAATCCCACCTGGAGTGCCCCAAAATCCCACCTGCAGTGCCCCATCCCAAAATCCCACATGGAGTGCCCCAAAATCCCGCCTGGAGTGCCCCAAAATCCCACCTGGAATGCCCCAAAATCCCGCCTGGAGGGCCCCAAAATCCCACCTGGAGTGCCCCAAATTCCCTCCTGGAACGTCCCATCCCAAAATCCTGCCTGGAGTGCCCCAAAATCCCACCTGGAGTGCTCCAGAATCCCACCTGGAGTGTTCCATCCCGAAATCCCACCTGGAGTGCCCCAAAATCCCTCCTGGAGTGCTCCAGAATCCCACCTGGAGTGTTCCATCCCAAAATCCCACCTGGAGTGTCCCAAAATCCCTCCTGGAGTGCTCCAGAGTCCCACCTGGAGTGTTCCATCCCAAAATCCCTCCTGGAGTGCCCCATCCCAAAATCCCAGCCAGGCCTTGGCTGGGCCCAGGGCGGCCCTGCCTGCACAGGGAATTTGTGGCAGCAGGAAACCCAGAGAATGAGGAATTGTTTTCCCTCCTTCCCCTCCGGAGCCGGGCCCGGCCTGCCAGGACCTGCCCAGGGATCCTCGGGAAGCAGAGCACGGATCCGAGCAGGGAGGGGGCTCTGAGAGCGGGATTGGGGTGAATCCTGGAGCTGGGAATGACAGGGAGAACCCTGGAGCTGGGAATGCCATCCTGATTCCCCCATCCAGACCCCCCTGGACCCCTCCGGCCGCGCGTCCCTCGCTGGCCTGGATCAATCCCACGGGAATGCCGTGCCAGCGGCTCGGGATGCCGGGCAGAGCTCCGGGGTTTTGGCACTTCCAGCATCTCCTCGGCCATGGGAAGATGTGGGAAGAAAAGATCGGCCACAAAAGGGGCTTTGTGCTCCCAGAGGAGCCGGGAAATGTCCTTTGGGGTCTGCTCCCTGCAGGAAAAGGGGAATCATTCCTTTGGGAATGGCTGGATGGATCCGGCCCGGCCAGCTCCGAGACCCCCAGGGCTGCTGCGGAGACCTGGGCACATCTGGGCACATCTGGACACACCTGGGCACTTCTGGACAGGGCTGTTTGGAGCCACAAGGGCTCGGCACCCAAGGAACAGCCCCTTTGGTGGCCTTAAATCCCCTTTAGTGGCCCCGAATCCCATTTGGTAGCCCTGAGTCCCCTTTCGTGGCCCTGAATCCCTTTTGGTGGCCTTAAATCCCCTTTGGTGGCCCTGAGTCCCCTTTGGTGGCCCCAAATCCCCTTTGGTGGCCCTGCAGCCCCTCGGGGCTCCCTCGGAGCCAGTCCTGGTCCCAAGCATTCCCAGCCGTCCCTTTAGATCCCAAACCGGCGGCTCCCGTGGCTCAGCTCCCACGGAATTCCCGTGGCCGGGGCATCTCTCCAGCAGCAGGAGCTGGCTCCAGCCCCGGGAAAGGCCGGGAATGCCGTGGCTGCTGCTTCTCCCTCTGCAGAGAGCTCTCCCAAACCCCCCAAACCCCCTGGAAAAACAGAATTCCTCCAGGAAAGGCAGTGAGGGAATGAGGGACGGCTCTTCCCTGCTATTCCTGAGCCCCCCAGATCCCTGTCCCACCTTCTCCCGGGATTTAGGGAGAAGCCAGGCTCCGCTCCCTGACATGGATTTTATGGAATTCTCCTCCAAAAAGCATTTTTGGCAGCTCCAGGCTTCCCAGCTGGTTTTCCAGGCGCCTGGGGGTCAGCCTGACGGATGCCACCGGGAACGACATTCCCAACATGCTGCTCTTGGCAGGAGCAGCTCCAGAGGCAGGAAAAGGAACGGAGAAGCTCCTGCTGTGCTCACCGCCATCAAACCTGGGTGTTCATTACACCCTGGAGCACCTGGGATGGATTTTCCCTGGTTTTTCCCAGTTTTTTCTCTGTTTTTCCTTTGATTTTTCTCTTTTTTCCCTGTTTTTCCATGTGTTTTTCCTTGTTTTTCCCATTTTACCCTGTGTTTTTCCCCCCATTTTTCCCTGTTTTCCCCCCATTTTCCCCTGTGTTTTTCCCTGTGTTTTTCCCTGTTCTGCCCTGCTTTTTCCCTGTTTTTCCCATTTTTTCCTTTTTCTTCCCCCTTTTTTCTGTTTTTTCCCTGTTTTTTCCCCATTTTTTCCCTGGTTTCCCCCCGTTTTCCCCGTTTTTATCCCGTTTTTTTCCCCACGGCCCCTCACTTCTGCAGGAATTCCTCCAGGCCGCAGATTTTGAGCAGGAAATCCTCGACGTCCACGGCGTGCAGCTCGTCGTGGGTGTAGCACAGGGCCTGGTAAATCAGCAGGTCCACGGTGGAGGAGCCTGCGGGGACAGGAATCCTGAATTCCCGAATTCCCGAATCCTCGGGAACGGCGGGAATGGGTGGAAGCGGTGGGAGTGCTGGGAATGGCGGGATTGGCGGAACAGCGGGAATGGCAGGAATGATGGGAATGCTGGGAATGGCGGGATTGGGGGAATAGCGGGAATGGCAGGAATGGTGGGAATGACGGGAATTCTGGGAATTGCGGGATTGGTGGGAACAGTGGGAATGGCAGGAATTGGCAGGAATGACGGGAATTCTGGGAATGGCAGGATTGGTGGGAAGTGGGAGTGGCGGGAATATGGGGAACGGCAGGAATGGGAGGAATGGTGGGAGCGGTAGGAATGGTGGGAATACTGGGAATACTGGGAATGCTGGGAACTTTGGGAATGGTGGGAACAGCAGGAGCAGTGGGAATGCTGGGAATGGCGGGAATGGCAGGAATGGTGGGATTGGTAGGAATGGTGGGAATACTGGGAATGCTGGGAATGCTGGGAATGCTGGGAACTGTGGGAATGGTGGGAACAGCAGGAGCAGTGGGAATGCTGGGAATGCTGGGAATGGTGGGAATGCTGGGAATGGTGGGAACAGCAGGAGCAGTGGGAATGGTGGGAGTGGTGGAAATGGTGGGAACAGCAGGAATGGTGGGAATGTAGGAATGGCAGCAATGCTGGGAACAGTGGGAATGGCGGGATTGGCGGGAATGGTGGGAACTGTGGAATTGGCGGGAAAAAGCAGGAATGGTGGGAACAGTGGGAATGGCAGAATTGGTGGGAACTAATTGTGGGATTGGTGGGAATGGCGGGAACAACAGGAATGGAGGGAACGGTGGGAATGGCGAGAACAGCAGGACTGGCGGGAATGAGGGAATTCCGGCTGTTCCCGAGGCTGGCGGCCCTCACAGTCGCAGGTGAAGGTCAGCGGCTCCCTCAGGCTGTCGCACACCACCGTCACCTTCAGGCTGACGCCGGCGCCCGGCTGCTCCGCGCTCAGGTTCACCGCGTTCCACACCAGCCCCGTCCCGGAATAATCCTTGGTGCCGGAGCTGGAGCGCAGCCTGGGGGAGCAGGGACGGCTCAGGGATCCTGATGGATTTGGGGGAGTCCCCTCGGCCCAAAAATCACCTGGGTGGCCTTGAACCCCCTTTTGGCACCACAAGGGCTCAGCACCCTTGGGAACAGCCCCTGTTCATGGCCCTGAAGCCACTTGGGGTGGCCCTGAAACCCCTTTTGGTAGCCCTGAATCCCCTTCTGGTGGCCCTACAGCCTCTTTTGGTGGCCCTGAGTCCCCTTTTGGTGGCCCTGCAGCCCGTTTGGTGGCCCTGCAGCCCGTTTGGTGGCCCTGCAGCCCGTTTGGTGGTCCTGCAGCCCCTTTTGGTGGCCCTGAGTCCCCTTTTGGTGGCCCTGCAGCCCCTTTTGGTGGCCCTGCAGCCCGTTTGGGTTGTCCTGCGGGTGTTTTTGGGTACTCACACATCCAGCATGTGACAGAACGCCGCCACCTCCTCGTCCCGCTCCTCGGACACCTCAAAGAGCTCGTAGCCGTTGGCCAAGGAGTGCGGCCGGGGGGCCACCTGTGGGGCAGGGCACGGGCCAGTCACCTGGGGGTCACCACCAGGGCCACACCCCTGTGGGGATCACCGGCCCCGCTGGAGCACCTGTGCCACGCCAGGGCCACCGCGGTGGGGACAGAGGTGGCCCTGCAGCCCTGCGGGGACCAGCACAGGGGGATTTGCTTTGCCCACAGCTGGGAGACCCTCAGAGCCCCCCAAAAGTGGCCGTTCCCAGGGATATCCCACAGGGAAGAGCGGCAGGATGGGCAGGGACTGTCCCCAGGGGCGGGGGGACACTGCCCACCGCTGTCCCCGCCAGGACAGGTGGCACCGCCGTGCCAGGAGGAACAAAGGCACCTCTGCCCCGGCAATTAACCCGGGAAGCAACTCTGGGAATCTGAGAGCTCTGAATTCCCAGCTCCATCCCCGCTCCAACTCCAGCTCCAGCAGCGGGAAGCCTCTCACCGGCTCCACGGAGATCCTGCGGTTCCTGTTGGGCGCCAGGTTCTTCCTGTTGCCCGCGCGGGGTCCGTAGGTGCGCGGGGGCACCTGGGGGGGCATGGTCTTGCTCCGTGCCACCGGCTTCCCGCTGGATTCCTTCTCCAGGATGCTCCTGCCCTCCTTCCAGCCCCGGGAAGCTTCCCTCAGCACCTCGGAGTCGTAGGTGGACTTGAGGTTGAGGCAGGTGATGGCGTCCACGCTGTAGGGATCCTCCTGGGAGATGCGGCGCCCCAAAAGCTTGTCCTGAGCCACCGAGAACATGTTGATGTCCCTGGGCTGGCCCTGGCCCTTGGGGGACAGCGGGGACGCCTTCCCCGAGCGCTGGCCGCCCTCGGGACAGCCCCACAGCGGGTGCCGCGGCGGCAGCGGCGGCGGGGAGAGCTTTTTGGGGGAACCGCCGCCGTTGTGGGGCTCGGAGCCGTTGAGGGGCTCCCCGAGGAAATCCCGCTGGGAGCCCTCGAAGATGAACAGGTAATCTCCGCTCAGGGGGCCCTTCCGCCACGGCTGCGGCTCCGGCCGGGCCGGGCCGGGCCCGGGTGGCGCTTGGGGACCCTCGGGGACAGCGGGGACGTTGTAGCTGAGCGTGGGGTCGGAGCCCGAGAGCCCCCGCGCCGCTTTGATGCCGGCGCAGCCGTTCCTGTCCACGGGGTCATCCCAGGAGATGAGGGAACGCTCCCGGAGCTGCTCCTTCCTGGCCCGGCTCTCCTCCTTGTCCTGGCGGAGCCGGGATAAGGCGTCGTATTCCATCTGCAGCGCCTCGGCCAGCGCCAGCTCCTTGCGGCTCAGCCCCACCGACTCCAGCGCCGGCCACTGCTCGCCGGGGCCGCGTGGGCCCGACATCCTGCCGGGATCGGGGTCAGGAGAACGGCATCCTGCTGCTCCGGCCTCCTGGGAACGGGAAAGGCAGGGGGTTAACGGATGGGCACCCGCGCTTGACTGGGAATGGGGGAAGTGAGGGATTAATGGATGGGTGCCCATGGAATCTGGGAATGGGGAAAGTGAGGGATTGATGGATGGGTGCCCATGGAATCTGGGAATGGGGGAAGTGAGGGATTAATGGATGGGCAGCCATGGAATCTGGGAATGGAGAATGTGAGGGATTAATGGATGGGTGCCAAAGGAATCTGGGAATGGGGAAAGACAGGGATTGATGGATGGGTGCCTATGGAATCTGGGAATGGGGAATTGGAAATGCTGCAGGGGTGGGATGGAATATCCCAAAGTCCTTTCCCACCCATCTGGAATCTCCCGGATAAGGAAGGCCGGGCTGGCGCTGCTGGCTCAGCCCTTCCTCTGTGCCTGGAAAAAGGGAAACGCGCGGGGGCCCAGCAGGGCCAGGGGTAAAAATAAAGATGTGGCTGCAGCTGCTGCTGCTTCCCCTTCCTCGGGAGCCCACGGACACCAGGCAGGGCAGGGGCTGAGCTGGAATCCCGAATTTTTTCCCCCAAGGATAGAATCAGCCCCGGATTTGGGGAGGGCAGCAGGATCAGCACCTGCAGCTGGGGCTGAGCCACCCCAAACCCCACGAGGCTGCCCCGGCACGGTGATTTTAGGAAAATTATCAATCATTTGAGGGAAAAAAAACCAGCCCCCGCCAGAAAATCCAGGGATTTTTAAGGCAGAATGGAAGAGATGGGAAAGGAAGGGATGAGGGGGGCAGCTCCAAGGTTTATTTCAGGAGAGGGAACCGGGAATGGCCTGGGACGGACGGGAAACTTCTGGATCTCACGGATATTCCCCAGCACCCACTCCAGGGACTGCTCAGCTCTAAAAATCACTTCCAGTTTTTGGGGTTTTGGGCAGGTTTGGACCACGGGAGCTCCCATTTTTGGGGTTCAGAGCAGGTCTGGCTCCGGTGCCCCCCCAGGCTCTCCTCTGCCCCACACAGGGCTCTGTTGATGCCCCAATTTAGGGTGAAAAAGGGGCCACTCCCCCTTCCCAGTAATGACAAATATTTTACTGGGAGCGCTGGGCACCACCGTGCCCATTTTGGGGGAAAGCAGGAAAATCCTAAATCCCAAAACATCCCAGGCAGGAGAGGCCTGGGACCTCCCCCAGCCCCACAAGTGGCCCCCACACCCCACCCCAGTGACCAGTGACCACCTCCCTCCATTCCAGGCCGGTCCTGGGGGGTTTTTGTCACCCCCTGGACACGTTTGGATGGGATATTGGGAATAAATCCCAATCCCAAGGGCCCCCCTGACCCCGAGCTCTGCAGGACCAGATGGTTCCTAACGAGCTCCACAATTCCCGCAGGATTTGTCCCTTCCCGAGTCCCTCTCGGCTCCCCCAGCACCAGCTCATCCAGGGATTTTGGTGCTTTCCAGCTGGAAAAACTGGCTCCAGGGGGTGTTGAGAGGTTGGGAATGTTCCCTTCCCTGGCATTTCAGGCCCTGCTGGCAGCTGCGGCTTTTTCCTGGAAAAGCAGAAATCCCAAAAGCTGGAAGCCGAACAGAGGAAAATCTGCTTTTAACCCAAAAGCAATAAACTCAATTTTGTGGCTGACGAAGCCACAGCTCAGTGCTGGTCTCCAAGACAAACATCTGCATCCCGCTGGAGCTCGGAGCCGCGTGTGGGGCTGGAATTGCCACGGGAATGGGGCAGGAATGGGGTGGGAATGGGTCTGGAATTGCCACGGAAATGGGGCAGGAATGAGGCGGGAATGGGGTGGGAATGGGGCAGGAATGGGGTTGGAAAGGGGTTCTACCCCATGGAGGAAAGCCTGGCTGAGGGGTCTGACAGCCACCAGGGGATGTCACCTGTGTTGGGGACACCGTGAGCCGGTGGCTCAGCCCCTTCCCGTCCCAGAAGGAGCAAGGATTTGGATAATCCCAAGGGAAAGCCCCAGAATTGCCCTCCAAGTGCCGGTCCAGGAGCAGGAAGCGATGCTGGGTCAGAGCCTCCCACTCCATGGGAATTCCAAGGGAATTTCCTGATCCCAGGAAACCTGGCAGGATCCCATGGGATCCCATGGCAGATCCCTGGCTCCCCCTGAGCTGGGACGGGATCCCAGTGGCTCCTGAAGCATCCCCATCCCTCCCTTCCCCTCCTCAGGATCCTACAGGATCCCATGGGAGATCCCTGGATCCCTCAAATCCAACCCTCTGGAAGCAAAAGGGGCCGGATTTCCCCCAGATCCCATCCCAGCAGCCTTTTCCAGGCATCTCCCTTCCCGTTCCCCACTCTGTGGACAAAAAGCCGAATCCCAGAATCCCGGGGGTTGCACTCCCAGCTTTCCAGAGGGGGTTTGGAGCTGGATCCCCACGCCAGGAGCTGCCAGCAGGATTTTCCAGGAGAGCAGCAGGAAAGGCCTGGATTTTATCCCAGTGATCCAGCCCCATTTCCGACCTGTTTTGGAGGATTTTCCTGCTCCTCCAGCTGATTTTTCTCTTATGGACAGCCCAGCCCAGCCCGGTCCCAGCTCTCCGGAGGAGGCAGGATGTGGAGCCGGACGGTGCCAAAGGTTTTTCCATCATTTTCCACGGATTTCCACCCTCAGGAGGAAATCCTGCCCTGGAAAGGTTTGGGATGAGAGAATCCCAAATCCCCCGAGCCAAAAAAAGAGGGAGAACCTGGAGGCACCGAGCGAGGGACAGCGGAGGGGACAGCAGGACCAGGCTGGGATTTGGGGTGGTGACAGATTCCCCCTTTTCCAAGAGAGCTGTGGCACCCCATGGTGTCCCCACGGTGTCCCCACGGTGTCCCCAGCCTGCCCCGAGCCCGGAGCCACCTCCTGTCCCTGTCCCCGTGTCACTCCCACGCCAGGACTTTCGGAATCTCTCAGCCTGTCCCCGGTGCCACCGGCCGTGTCCCCCGCGCTTCCTCCCCGCCACCCCAGGGAGGGGCGGCGGGGACAGCAGGGGTTGGAGCCCTAAAAACACCCTGAAAACACAGAAAAAACACCCCAAAACCACCAGGAAAAACATCCCAAAAACACCCCATAAAACACCTCAAAACTGCCCCAAAAACACCCCATAAAACACCCCATAGAAACCCCCATAAAACACCCCCAAAACAACCACAGAAAACACCCCCAAACCGCCCCCAAAACACCTCCAAAACGCCCCCAAAACACCCCAAAAACCACCTCAAAAACACCACATAAAACACCCCCAAAACCATCCACAAAATGACGCAAAAACACTCAAAAAATGCCCCCAAAACACCCCAAAAACCTCCTCAAAACCGCCCTCAAAAGCATCCTAAAAACCACCCCAAAACGCCTTAAACCCACCCCAAATCACCCTAAAATCAGCCCGAATCCTCCCCCGAGAGCTGCTCCACGCGGAGCACAGCTCGGGAAGCATCCCGGGATGCTGTGGGAAGCAGCAGCAGGATTTGGGATGGATGTGGGATCCCCCGCGCTGCCCATCCCTCATCCCGGCGCTCCAGGGCGGCCCCGGGGGATGGATCCCGCTGCTGTATCCATGGAAAACGCTCCAACCCCTTCCCTGTTGCCATGGGGCGCCTCTCCCGGAGCCAGCTGCTCCCACAGGCGAAGCGCCGGGATGCAGGGAGCACATGGATCATCCTGGGATTCAAGGGAAACTCAGAATTCCCGTCCCAGTTTGGAATTGGAAATCCCAAAAAAGGAGCCCGGTCTCGAAAATCATGGAATAAAATTAAACCACCCTGTGAGGGTTTCATTTCTGGAGCCACAAACGCATCCATCAACCTCAAATCCAGCAAATCCAAACCTCTGGAAGGAAAAAAAAGGATTCAAGGAGGACAGGGATCATCCCAGGGATGCAGGAAAAACTGGGATCATCATCCCGGGGATTCAGGAAGGATCAGGATCATCCCGAACCCTTTTAGGGCCCCATAATCCTCACCAGATCCATCCCAGCCTGGAATGGGAAGCAGCTCCTGGGGCTGCTCATCCTGCAGGATTCCCATGCCAAGGACACAGAAAACCGGGATGGGATTGGGAATGCTCCTGGAGGGATCCCTGAGCCTTTCCAGTCCCTGGCCTTGCACAGCCCTTCCCATCCCGGGCTATCCCTGTGCTCTGGCTGTCACATCCCGGTGAATCCCGGTGAATCCCGGTGAATCCCGGTGATTCCCGGTGAATCCCGGTGATTCCCGGTGAATCCCAGTGAATCCCGGTGAATCCCGGTGAATCCCGGCAACGCTCCCACACGGAGCACCTGCTCCCACTGCAGCAGGCAGGGAATGCCCGGCAGCAGGCTGGGAAGGGCCGATCCTCTGGATCCTCTGGATCCTCTGGATCCTCTCCCCAGCCTCCCTCTGGAATTTGGGAGGCCAGGAGGTGGGGCAGGTGCCTGGAGGTGGGGCGGTTATCCCGGGAAATCCGGGATAGGCAGGTTCCCCCAGCCCACAGCTCGCTGTTATTCCAATCCCTCCCGCTCTGGGAAGGAAGGGTTGATTTTCCTGGGAGATCCGGGCTCCAGGCAGGTTTCCCCATCCCACAGCTCGCTGTTATTCCAATCCCTCCCGCTCTGGGAAGGAAGGATTGATTTTCCTGGTCACGCTGGTGCTCGCTGAGCCGGGCCCGTATCCCGGGAACAATCCCAGCCGAGCTCGGCCTCGCACACACGGGCAGGGAATCCACGGAGCTCCCTCCCCCGAGGGGAGCAGCTCCCAAACCTCTGGAATTTGTTATCCAGGAGCGTTCCCGCAGGTTCGGGATCCGCGGGAGCGCAGGGATCCTCACAAGAGCCTCCTGCCCCTAAAACCGTGGGGTTTAGGGATGGGATGGAGCTGAACCTCACAGCACGGCTGGCCTGTCCCTGTCCCTGTCCCTGTCCCTGTCCCTGTCCCTGTCCCTGTCCCTGTCCCTGTCCCCAGCCCCGATCCCAAGGGTGCCATCCCTCCTCAGGCCAGGCGGGAGCAGAGGCTCCGAAACCAAAAACCAAGACCAGAACCATTCCAGGATCCCGTGATTCCCATCCCTTCCCTATTTCTATCCCCCCCCGTCCCCTTTGCCCAACTCCTCGGGCACCGTTTCATTGTTCCGCTCATCCAAACCCCCCAAATTCCCTCTGCCCGGGGACATTCCGAGCCCCCCTCCCCTGGCGAGGGCCAGCCCCGCATCCCCCCCGCCGCTTTTGGGGTTCCGGGAGCAGCACCAGGATGGAGCCGCAGCTTTCGGGAAGCCAGCGGGACCCTCATCTCCCCCCCGGGAGGGGAAATTACGGACAAACCAACCCACATTGGAATAGAAAATATCATTTTTCAGCCGGGCGAGCCGAGCGGAGCCCCTCGCTCCCTCCGCTCCCCGGCGCGGCCCTACCTGCTCCGAGCGGCGGCGGCGGCGGGGCCGGGGATGCGGGAGGAGCCGGAGGGATGCGGGAGGAGCCGGAGGGATGCGGGAGGAGCCGGAGGGATGCGGGAGGAGCCGGAGGGAGGCGGGAACATCGCGGCGGAGGCGGCGGACAATGGCGGGCGCAGCGCGGGGCGGTGCGGGGCCATCTCCCGGCCGCGCTCCGCATTGCACGGAGCCCCGGCCGGTGTCCCCCGGTGTCCCCCTGAATGTCCCCCGGTGTTCCCCTGAATGTCCCCGGGGTGTCCCGCATTGCGCAGAGCCCCGGCCGGTGTCCCCCGGTGTCCCCCTGAATGTCGCCGGGGTGTCCCCGGTCTCCCTCCGCATCGCACAGAGCCCGGGCTGATCCTCCTGCTGTGTCCCCCGGTGTCCCCACGTGTCCCCCGGTGTCCCCGGGCACGCTCCGGCTGCCCCACGGAACCCCCGGGGTGCTGCCCCCGCATTCCCGCATCCTCCTTCCCTATCCCCGCATCCCTCTCCTGTCCCCGGGCTGTCCCCGGCTCTCCCCATGGAATCCCCTCGTGTCCCCACATCTCCCCCGCGGGATGGCCTCGCCCTTGTCCCCATCCTCGGGGACATCCCTGCGATTCCCCGCTGGGGATGAGGGAATGTGGGAGCTCCTTTGGGACCGGGGTGCCGCTGCACAGATGATTCCCGCTTCTCCTCTTGCCCTTTGAACCCCCAGACTCTTCTCCGGCGCACCCCACTTTGCTAAAGGGAGAAGAGACGGGGGGACCCCCAGAGCCGGCAGTGGGGACCCCTCCCTGTTCTCCCAGCCCGTGGGGAGAGGAATGTGCGGGATCAGTGGAATGTGCGGGATGAGCCTGGCGCTGGAATCTTGGGATCCTCGGCCGTGGGGCTGGGGGCTGCGGGGGGCAGGCAGGGGGATCAATCAGGGGGATCAATCAGGGGGGATCAATCAGGGGGGATCAATCAGGGGGATCACTCAGTGGGTGCAGACAGCGGGGTGCAAACGGGGGTACAGGCAGAGAGGGTTCAGTCAGGGGCAGGCAGGGAAGGTGCAGACCCCAGAACTGTGGGGTTCAGGCGGAGGGGATCAATCAGGGGGTGCAGGAGGGGGTGCAGGCTCTGGGGTGCAGATTTGGGGTTCAGGTGGAGGGGTCACTTAAGGGGCGCAGATTTGGGTGCAGCCAGAAGAGCACAGCCCGGCACAGGGTGATACCCGGCAGCGCCGCCTCCTGCAGCAGAGCCCGGATAGCTCAGTCGGTAGAGCATCAGACTTTTAATCTGAGGGTCCAGGGTTCAAGTCCCTGTTCGGGCGACTCTCCTTTTTTCAATATTTCTTCTATTTTTAATGCCCAATTATTATTTTTTTCCCCCAAAATCCCTTTTCCACACGCGCGCCACTGCCGGCGCTGCCCGCCGGAGGGTCCCGGCTGCGCCTGCGGCGAGTCCTGGCAGGAAATAAAAAAAAAAAATACAACGAATACATGGAAAAAGGAGAGTCGCCCGAACAGGGACTTGAACCCTGGACCCTCAGATTAAAAGTCTGATGCTCTACCGACTGAGCTATCCGGGCTCTGGGCAAAGCCGCCCCTCAATGCTCTTATCAGCGCACAGCAGGACGATCACTCCTCTTTTTTTCCCAGGAATTCTGTTCCCTCCCCGCCGGGTCCAAACACATAATTAGATAAAATATTCTAATTATTTCTGCGGGAGCCGTGCAGTCGGCCACAAACCCAGAGCATCGCAGCGGGTTGTGCTGTTGGCACCCAGCGGTTCTGCTCCGGTCGCTTCCCAAGAGCTGCGCCCGCGCCGGGATTAGCTGGGAATTTTCCAAACGTGTGGATCCCAGCTTGGAAGGGAGCTCTGGAAAGAATTCAGTCCACCCCTGCTACAAGGCAGGGTGACCCGGAGCAATGACACGGGAAAGTGTGGGTTTTATAATGAATGTAGCTGGATATTCTAATATCCAGGTGGGAATTAAAATAAACATAGCTCAGCTCTAGGACACAGGGACCTTGAATATTTTGCCAACTAAGCGATGTCTACATAGACACACATCGATATTTTGATTTATTCCATCCTTCAGGCTGGATAATTCTAGGGTGTCCTTGAGTCACGGATGTTCGTGCTGCCTTTTCTGCTGATTTGACCCGAAAATATATAAAGATCTCGCATCCAAGAACATCCCGACTTGAGATAATATTTTATTTTTCCAGGCATTCCTTATTATTTTCATTCATATTTATCACCAATTATTATTATCGATTTTTATTTATTGCAATGCGTTATATTGCATAAAATATTATAGCAGACAAAATATTCATTACATATTATGTATTATGTATTATGTATTATGTATCATGTATTATGTATTATGTATTTATTATTTATGTCTTTATTATTCAGTATTATTTTATGTATTTACTGTTATTATTTTATATAATAATAATTTTAAATCATAATAATAATTTAGTAATTAAACTTTAAAATTAATTCCATTTTCCCGAGGCTGAGGGCGCGCCGCCGGGGTCCTCCAAGCCGCTGGGGGGCGCCACACACGCAGGGCGGCACCGCGTCCCTTCTAGCAGCACATCCCGCTCCCTCTCTATGGCCCCGCCGCCATGTTGGCCGTGAGGGGAAGCGGAGGCCCGGACCCCGCTAAAATGGAGGCGCGGAGCCTTCAGGGGGTGTAGGGGTTCCTTCCCCTCCCCGACCCCCGGCCCGGAGCCCATGGAGCGGCTGTAGGGTGAGCACGGAGCCGAGGGGAACGCGGGGGTCCCGGGGGGCGTAGGGCTGAGGGGGCGGTGAGGAGCAGGAGGGGGGGCAGGAGGCGGTGCCGGCGGGAGGGGCCTGGGGCGGCGGGAGCGAAGATTAATTTTTATCTCTTCCCAGGAATCTCTGGGACAATTGGGATTGTCCCGCCTGGAGAAGGGAAGCTTCGGGATGTTTTAATTGTGGCCTGGAGGGAGGCGGCGAGAAAGATGGATGGGGAATGTTTCCAAAGGCTGGGAGCGCCAGGCGGAGGGGGAAGGCTCCAGCCTCACACAAGGCAGGGATAGGTGGGAATTTGGGAATAAAATCCTTCCCTAGGAACGGGATGGATGGAATTCCCAGGGAATCCGTGGCTTCTGCATCCCTGGAAATGTCCCAGGCCAGCTCGAAGCACCGTGGGATTGTGGAAAACATCTCTGCCCGTGGAATTGGATGGATTTTAAGGCCTTTTCCAACCCAAACCTCTCTGTAATTCCAGGATTTCACCTCACAAACCCCATCCCACACAACGCCAGTTTTATTTATATAAGGCCAATTCTTTTTTCCTCTTCAAATAGAGATAAATCCAAATCGGCACCTTCAGGAAGTGTTTCCTTATCCCAAATTCCTGGAGGGATTTCGGGAAGATTTGCAGAGCAATTGGCTCTTTGTGACTTTCATTGAGCACTTTTGGTTTTCCTCCCCCTTTCACAACCAAAAGGAACACTTGCAAAACATTTTCGATTTGTTATCTTTTATTTAGCCAAGCTTTGGGTGGCATTTTGGGGGGAAAAACCCAAAATTCCTGTCAGATGCATCGTGCCAGCCGCAAAATTCATCTCGGGTACAAAATCTGAATTTTAAAAGTATTTTTTTTTTCATTTAAAAGGCTAAATTTGAGGCGTGAAACCCCTCTGATAAGGACAAACTTAATTATCAGTGGCTTCATGATCGCATCAGTGCCTGTTTAAAGGCTTCCCTTCAGAGTTGTTTTACCTCAAATTACCAAAAATCCCGATTTTATTTTCAATATTTTACTTTTTTTTTTTGAAAGCTGAAAAAATTATTCTCACCTGAACCCAACTCCAGCTGTGTTTCTACTTTAAACGGAATTAAAAAAGTTAATTTTAACTCGACTTCTCCACTTGAGATTTTTAGTTAAAAAAAAAACCCTGCGGTTTCAAGGGGGTTTTTGGTGGCTCCAAGAAGAATTTTTAGTCGTAAAAAAGAGGCAATTTTTGGTCATAAAAGTGGCAATTTTTAGTCATAAAAAGAGGCAAATTTCACTTCCCGTGGCGGGGGTGAAATTTTAGAGTGGAAAATTTGCTCAGTTCATGACTCGGGTGTGATTCACGATTTCCTCTGGAGATTTTCCTCTGCTCCAGGGACATTTTGAGCACATCAAATCCCCCCCGGAGTTCCATTCCAAGTTGGGAATTTGGAGGTGAAATTTAAGATTGGAAATATCCCAAATTTCTGGGCTGGCCGAGCACGAAATTCCCTTTTTTTTTTTTTTTTTACGGAATTTCCACCACGTGGGAGCTTTTCAGGTTGGTTATATCCTTAAATTTTATGATTATTTTTTATTTTTTTCCTGCCTGGAAATATGTTTAAAACTCGTGAACAAAACCTTAATTAACAGCGAGATGAATTTCTAATGGGATAGGAATATTAATGAGCGGCAAGCTGCCAGGAAAAAAAAAAATAATTTCTGTGGAAAACTCGGGAGATTTTGGGTGCTGAAAAGGTTAAAACTCTTCTACCTCAGCCCTGGGGCATCAAAATCCTTTTCCAGGAAAGGGGAGGGAGAGGAAATCCAAATTTTTTCTCCTTTTTAAAGCTGATTTTCACCCCAGCCCGGCCGTTATCGCTTTCGGTCCCTCCCTCCCTCGGGCGAGGTTTGAAAAAAGCGATTTTTAGCCAAACCTTCAGCATCCTCAGGACGTGGCAGAGGAATTATCCCAGGGCAAAATCCCGGGATAATAATCCCAGGATATTCCTGCCGGGCAGAGAAAGTCAAGGTCGGTAAATCCAGCTCATTTTAAGGGTGTTTGTGTTCAATATTTTGGTTTTTTTCCCAATCAAAAATCGGTTAAAATTTAAGGAAAAATTAACCGGGAAGGGATTAAAGTGTTGTAATTTGAATTATTTCAGGTTGATGTCGCTGCTCCTCACAAATATAAATATTTGATGTGCTCGTTTTGAGAGGTTTAAGGGCATTTCATGTTCAATATTTCGTTTTCTTCCATCAGAAATTGGTTAAAATTTAGGGAACTGTTATCTGGGAAGGGCTTGAAGCTGTTATAATTTGAATTATTATTTAGAAATTCGAATATTTTATGTTCTTGAGTCAACCCTTCCCAAATATTTAGGGATGCTGATTTTTTTCCCATGGAATTTCCATTTGATTCCATAGAAATGCTGTAAAACCCCTCAGAATTCTCTCCCAAAATCCCAAAAAATTCCTTTTAACAGCTGGGGCAGGGATTAAAGTTCCCAGAGCTCCAAATTGGTGCTGAAATTCTGATTTTTGTGATCTTTTGAACTTCCAGCTTGTTTTGTCTACAGCTGCATTCCTGGGGCAGGAATTTGATTATTGCCAAAATATTAATTTCAAACTCATCACGTGCCTGAAATTCCTGATAATTGCAGTGGGAATAAATCCATTTATCCGGGAAAATTCCCTGAAAAACAATTCCGATTTCACCTTTCAAATGGCGAGGCTTTGCATTTTCAAAAGTCATCTCTTTTATTTCTAATTAAATTCTTTTAAATGAAATAAAATTAAACTCATTTATCATTATAACCAAAATTCAACTAATCCACAAATTAAAAATCCCAGTGAAAACATCCCCAAAATTCCAGCTGCCACACAACTCCAGGAGTCAATTTTGGGAATTCTTTTCCTGCTTTAACCTAAATATTTTATTTTTGTATTTGGTTATAATTTAAAACCTAGTTTATAAATAATCCAGTTTATTTGCAGCCAGATCCTTACAAAAATTGAGATTTTAATCTCAATTTCTGCTCTGGACAGACACAAATTTTGCCACAAGGTCAAGACTTTGAGCCAATTAAAGTTGCTTTTTCCCCACTATTTAATTGACAAATAATTCCTGTTTTTTCCAACTTTTCCAGCCCTTTTTTAGGGAAGGATTTAAGTGGATTTGAGGGGTGATTGTTGAGATGAAGCTGATTTTTGTGGGCTGTGAAAAATTGCGATTTTTTCAGGATTTTCCCTGGTGGTTCTTCCAGGAAAGGCTCTGGCACCTGCTCATGCAGGAATGCCGTTAAAATTCATTTATTCCCTGAATCCAGGCGGGTTTTTTTGGGAATTTTGTAGGAAATCAGGGAGGTGCTGATTGTGGCTTCTCCTTTGGGAGTGAATGGGAGCTGCTGGAATGGGGGGAATTCCTTTGGGATGTGACTCAGCTTCTCCTTCCCCAGCTCTGAGTCAGGAATTTCACACTCTGGAATGTTTCCCTGATTGAATCATGGAGATTCCCTAAATTCCCTGCTGGAATTCCATGATCACCCAGCTCCACCTTTGTGTTCCAGGGACATTTCCCCATCCCAGGCTGCTCCCAGGGATGGAGCAGCCACGGATTCTCTGGGAATTCCATCCCAGCCCCTCCAGGGAAGGATTTATTCCCAATATCCCACCCAAACCAGCAGAGGGAATCCTGGAATGGTTTGGGTTGGAAGGGATCATCCAATCCCACCTCCTGCTATCCCAGGCTGCATTTTATCCACTTTTTATCCACTTTTTATCCATATTTTATCCATATTTTATCCATTATTTTATCCATATTTTATCCCTTTTCTCCACCATCCAGCCCAGCCTGCTTGGGAAGGACTTTTGGGGATCAGCAAATCCAACCCAGCTGGGAATCCTGGAATGTTTAGGGTTGGAAAAGATCTTTGGGATCAGCAAATCCAACCCCTGATTGGGACTCTTGGAATGTTTAGGGTTGGGAAAAACTTTTGGGATCAACAAATCCCACCCAGCCGTGTCCCCAGTGGGATTTTTGAGCCCATCCAGGGAATTTTGAGCCCACCCTGAGCAGCCCATCCCAGTTTTTTCCAGGATTATTTTTTCCCACTGTTTTTTCCAACCCCACCCCCAGAGGGGCCCGGACCGGGATTCCAAACGGGATTTTTCAGGTGGATTTTAATCCCAAATCCCATTTCCAGGTGGATTTTAATCCCAAATCCCATTTCCAGGTCGGTGCTTGAGCAGCTCCTCACTGCCAGGATGAGCTTCCTAAATCCCACCCAGAATCCAGGAGCTGGGAATTCCTGCAGGATCACCCTTGGACAAGCCAATCAGGTAATTGACAGCTAATTAGCAGCTAATTACCCCTCCTTGCCATCATTTCCTCCTCAGAGCAGCGATTTTTTTATGAAATCCGAAATATCTTTAAATCCGGGGAATTTATCCTAAAAAAGAATTGAGATTTATCCCAGTTTGTTCTCTTTCCATGATTTAGGGAATATTTTCAAGGGGGAAAAAAATTATTAAATTAATTTAATTGATTTAATTTTTAATTAAATTACAAAGGACATCAAACCATGGAATTTGGAGATTTTCTGCTGGATTTTTTTTTCTTGGAGCTTGATTCCAAATATTGGAGATTTTTCTATATATCAGAATTGAATTAAATTTATAATGTTTATAATTTTATTGAATTTGCTTTAGTAATTCATCCCCAGAGCTTTTTTTTGAGGTAGTTTAGGGAGTATTTGGACTCAGAATATTCCTGTTATCCAAAATTCCTGGAGTTTTCCTGGAATAAAAAGCCATCAAGAGCAGAAAAATTCACAAAGAATAAAAATCAGCTGGGAAAAAGAAATAAAAAAAAATCAGAAATTCCACCTCCCAAGAGCCAATTCCTTGGGTGAAAAAACATCTTTCCAATAGCAGGGAATGTGCTGGGAGTGGGAATAAATTTGGATTTTCCATTTGAGGAAAATTGAGGAGCTTGGAACTGGAGCCAAATCCAGAAAAAAAAAAAAAAAGGAATGAGTAAATAAATGAAATTTATTGTGCTCAATAAAAATGAATAAATAAATAAAGAAAAAAATTTAAATAAATAGAAATTAATAAATAAATCTGAGCAAAATAAATGCTCAAAACATCCAAACGGGGAGGGGTTAAATCCAAATTCCTCGGGATTTTTTTGGGATTATTCCAGGTTTGATTCCCGGAATTCCAACCGAACCTTGCTGTGTTTTTCCAGGTGATTCCCAAAGTTCCCCTCCTGAGGATTCTGCAGGCTGCGGGCGCCCAGGGCGACACCTTCACGCTCAAGGAGGTGGGGCCGCGTTCCCGGCGTTATCCCGGGGGTTTTTGGGATGTGCCGTGGGATTCCCACTGGGATTCCTGGTGTTTCAACCCCGCCTGGAAAATGTTCCCCTTTTACTGAAGGGACACCTTGGGGACACTTTGGGGACACTTCAGGATCAATTTGGGGTCAGTTTGGGGCACTTCAGGATCACTTTTTGGGAACATTTTCAGGGCACTTCAGGGTCACTTTTTGGGGTCACTTTTGGGGCACTTCAGGATCACTTTTTGGGGTCACTTTTGGGGCACTTCAGGGTCACTTTGGGGTCACTTTTTGGGGTCACTTTTGGGGCACTTCAGGGTCACTTTGGTGTCACTTTTTGGGGTCACTTTTTGGGTCACTTTGGGGTCACTTTGGGGCTCTTCAGCATCAATTTGTGGTCACTTTTTTGGGAACACTTTTGGGGCACTTCAGGATCACTTTTTGAGGACACTTTGGGGCACTTCAGCATCACTTTGGGGCCACTTTTTGGGAACATTTTTGGGTCAGTTTGGGATCACTTCGGAGTCACTTTTTGGGAACATTTTTGGGGCACTTCAGGTTCACTTTGGAGTCACTTTTTGTGGACTTTTTGTGGTCCCTTTGGTTCCCCTCCATCCCTGGCAATTCCCCTCCATCCCTGGCAATTCCCCTCCATCCCTGGCGGTTCTCCTCCATCCCAGGGCTCCATGCCAGGGAATTCCGGGGTCTGTGGGGCTGAGGGCAGGCGCTGTATCCCTGCAGGTGATGCATTTCCTGGGTCAGTACATCCTGAGCCGGCAGCCTCTACGACAAGAGGCAGCAGCACCTGGTTCACTGCGGGGGAGACCAGCTGGGAGAGCTGCTGGGCCTGCAGAGCTTCTCCCTGCGGGATCCCAGGTGAGGGGAAATTCCCCTTTTCCTCTGGGAAATCTCATTTTTGGTCAGGTGGCACCGGTGGGATGAAAGGGGGGTTCTGGGTCTTGGGTCTGGGGTTTGGGGTTCTAGGTCTCGGTTCTAGATTTGGGGGTTCTAGGTGTCGGTTCTAGGGTGTCGGTTCTAGGTGTCGGTTCTAGGTGTCGGTTCTAGATCTCGGTTCTAGGTGTCGGTTCTAGATCTCGGTTCTAGGTCTCGGTTTCTAGATCTCGGTTCTAGATTTGGGGGTTCTAGGTGTCGGTTCTAGATTTCGGGGTTCTAGGTGTCGGTTCTAGATCTCGGTTCTAGATTCGGGGTTCTAGGTGTCGGTTCTAGATTTGGGGGTCTAGGTCTTGGTTCTAGGTCTGGGTTCAGGGTTTTGTTTCTAGGTCTTGGTTCAGGGGTCTGGGTTCAGGGTTTTGTTTCTAGGTCTTGGTTCAGGGTTCTGGGTTTGGGGTTCATAGGTTTGGGTCTGGGTCTGGGGTTCTGGGTTTTCTCCAAGTCTGGGTGGTGAATTTCAGTTGGAATCGGAGTTGTGTGCTGAGGGTTGTGATGAGAAATGTAAAACAAAAAACCCAGAACCCCAAACGCAGAATGGAATGTAAAAAACATTAATTGGGGTTTTTGGGGTTTTTCTAGGGATAAATTCAGTGTGGGTTTTAGGATCTCTCAAGGGAAAAAAAATCCCTGTGATTTTTGGGATCTCTAGGAAAAAAACACCTCAGTGGTTTCTGGTAGAAAACCCCCGCTGGTTTTTGAGGTCTCTCCAGAGGAAAAACCTCCGTGATTTTTGGGATCTGTAGGAAAATGGATTCCCTGATCGTTTTTAGAGATAAATGTATAAAAAATCAGTGGGTTTGTGGTTCCTGGGCTCTCTCTGAAAGGGATCTTCCTGTTCCTCCCCAGCCCCGTGTACGAGATGCTGAAGAGGAACCTCAGCCCTGCTGCACTCCCAGGTAGGTTGGTCCCGTTCCATAAATGTTGCTCTGTGCTGGTAAGTACCCAAATCCAGGAAAATCCCAAATCCTGTGGCTGCAGGAGGAATAAAACTTCTCTCAGAAGCTTTTCCAAGCAAATCTCTCGGAGTTTGTGTCTTTTCTGTGTGCCAGGGGCTGTTTGAGTGATGCCAAAATCCCCCAAATTCGGGCCAAAGCTAAATCCAGGAATCCTAAAATCCAGATATCCTGAAATCCATCCTTGATTGAAACCAATCTTCCATCGATCAAAATCAATCTTCTATTAATTTCTCGATACTTTTTTCAGCTTTAGAGCTGCAAATTCTTGCTCTCACCTCATTTTATATTTTGATCAATATCAAAAATTCTAAGTTTTCAAAGCCTGAAAAGAAAAAAAACACCCCTCTCTAAATTCTCTCTAATTTCTTTCATAAAAGAAATAAATCTCTAATTTATTTTAATTATCTCTAAAGTAAAACTCCAAATCCTAAAAACCCTGCAAGGCTTTAATCTTGAACCTTGCAGCTGCGCCCAGCTCGTGGGAGAAATCAAATCCAACTCCGCCAGAAAAGGAAAATTTATCCTCAAATTCATCTGAGCTTGGGTGGCTTCTTTAAAACCGGTTCCTGTTGAAGGACTGGGAAAAATAAACTCCACTGGCAGAACTGTGGAATTTTGGGCTGCATTTCCCATTTTTTTTCAGGAGATAAAATGGATTTTAAACCTTTAGGAGGGCTCAGGCCCGTGTGGAGAAATTAAAAAATTCAATTAAAATTCAAAACTTGGCCCTCGAGGCTTCAGCGCTTTCTGCCCTGGATTTTTTTTTTCCGGAAGATTCTTTTCAAGGATATTTTGATTTCTTTTCTAGAAGAATCTTTGGAATTCTCTTTGGACTCTTTTTACCTGTAGGAAAATTGTGTGAGTGCCGTTCCCCGAGCAAAGCCGTGTGTGTGGAGCTGAGCATTCCCAGCCAATCTCCGGCCTTTTCCTTGGAATGCGGCGGTTCCTGAGCCAGCCCTGGCCTCCCTTTAGGCCTGGCTCAGGAAAGCCCTTCCTGGGGCACAGTTAGGCCTGGCTGTGTGTGAGTGTGGCCCAAACCAACCACGCTTGGCAGAGCAACCTTGGAGTACACAGGGATTGTTTCCTTCCCTTTCCATCCGTTCTCCTTCCCTTTTCCCTCCTTCTCCTTCCCTTTCCATCCGTTCTCCTTCCCTTTCCATCCATTTTCCTTCCCTTTCCATCCATTTTCCATCCCTTTTCCCTCCTCCTTCCCTTTCCATCCATTTTCCTTCCCCTTTCCATCCATTTTCCTTCCCTTTCCATCCATTTTCCTTCCCTTTCCATCCATTTTCCTTCCCTTTCCATCCATTTTCGTTCCCTTTCCCCCTCCTTCTCCTTCCTTTCCCATCCATTTTCCTTCCCTTTCCATCCATTTTCCTTCCCTTTCCATCCATTTTCCCTCCTTTTCTGGCTGTTTTCCTTCCTTTTCTGGCTTCTTTCCTTCCCTTTCCATCCATCTTCCTTCCCTTTTCCCTCCTTCTCCTTCCTTTTCCCTCCTCCTTCCTTTTTCATCCGTTCTCCTTCCTTTTCTGGACGTTTTCTTTCCTTTTCCATCCATTTTCCCTCCTTTTCTGGACGTTTTCTTTCCTTTTCTGGCTTCTTTCCTTCCCTTTCCATCCATTTTCTGTCCTTTTCCAATCCATTCTCCCTCCTTTTCCATCCATTTTCCTTTTCCATCCGTTTCCCTTCCTTTTCCAGCTCTTGGCTTTCCTTCAGCCCAGCACAGGAATGGCTGCATTTGGCTCCTGTTCCCTCCTTTCCTTGTTTCATTTCTCCCTTCCTTCCTAATTTCCCTCCTTGTCTCGTTTTCCCCCTTTCTTGTCGATTTTTTCCCCCTTTCTTGACTAATTTTCCCCCTTTTCTAATTTTCCCACGTCTTTATCCCTCTTGTCCAATTTCCCCTTTTCCTTGCCTAATTTTCCCCCATATTTTGTCTAATTTTTCCCCTTTCCTTGTCTGATTTTTCCCTTTTCTAATTTTTCCCCCCCTTTTCTTGTCTAATTCCCCCCTTTCCTTGGCCACTTTCCCCCTTCCTTTCCCACCTTTCCCAAGCCTGCCTCCCACAATTTAGGAATCCCTCACCTTCAGGCTGCTTTTTATGGAACATTCCAGCTCCAGAAAGGAACTTTCCAGCGCCTGGAGTATTTTCACTCCCTGAAAAATCAGATTTTTGGAAGGCTGAGTCTCCCAGCAGTGATGGATGAGCCTGGCTCCTGTTTTCCATCAGGGATTAAAATCCTGGAAGGTGATGGAAGCAGGAAAAAAACCCCAGGAATTGCTGATAGATCCCTGCCAATTTTGATCCTGGGATTTTTCTCCATTTAAAGGAATTTTCTGCCAGTTCTCAGATCTTCCCTATCCATGTGTGATTGATCCCTGCTGGGAATCAGCCTCATCCAGCAGGGAATTTTCCTGTTAAATTGAAAGGGAAGCCACTGGCCAGGAGGATTCCTGTTAATAGGATTCTCGTTAATTTAGCTCAGCCTTTTAATGAACTTTTGGGAGCAGCATCATCAGCTGGACCCAGCATTGTACATGGAATTTTCCTTCCTTTTCTCCTTATTCCTCATGCCCAAACCCTTCAGGAAAAGCAGGAATCCTCAGGAATCCCAAAAAAAAAAGTAGGATTCCCTCTGGAATTCTGGTTGAGGAATGGGTTTGCAGGCAAACCAAGCAGGGAACTGAACAAAAATGAGATTTTATTTTTTTTTTGTTGGTGGATCTGTCATATTTTGACATTTCTCCCAATGCAATTTTCCTGCTTTTCCACTTTTTCTTTGATATCAAAGAACCTCAGTTAGAAAAGGAGGGAAATTAGGGGGGAAAATGAGAATTTCCCAGCAGGGATGGGATTGGTGGAAATTCCATGGATGTACAAAAGAGCCTTGGCTGTGCCTTGGAAATTCCAGGGAAAATTCCACAAGGCCCTGGTGGCTTTTAGACAACCTCAGGAGCAATTCCCAATCCAGGAGTAACAGATCCATGGATATTCAGAGAACCAGGAATTCTTGTGGAAAAGGAGTGGCTGTTAGGAAAATGAATAGTTTTTCACTTTAGGAAGAATATTCTGAATTTGGGGTGATTGTAAGGAAAAGAATAATTTTTCCCTTTGGGAATATAAGACTCATTTTTCCTTTGGGGAAGAATATTCTGAATTTTGTAAGGAAAAATACAGGAAAAAAATACATGAAAAAAAATGAATTCTTCCATTTGGGATGGCTGTAAGGAAAAGAATCATTTTTCCCTTTGGGAATATAAGAATCATTTCTCCTTTTGAGAATATAAGACTAATTTTTTCCATTTGGGAAGGATATTCTGAATTCTGTAAGGAAAAATCATGAAAAAAATTCATTTTTCCATTTGGGATGGCTATAGGGGAATTAATAATTTTTCCTTTTGGAAATATAAGACTCATTTTCCTTTTGGGAATATAATAACCATTTTTCCTTTTGGGACTATAAGACTTATTTTTCCCTTTGGGAATATAAGAATAATTTTTCCTTTTGGGAATATAAGAACCATTTTTCCTTTTGGGACTATAAGACTTATTTTTCCCTTTGGGAATATAAGAATAATTTTTCCTTTTGGGAATATAAGAATCATTTTTCCTTTTGGGACTATAAGACTTATTTTTCCCTTTGGGAATATAAGAATAATTTTTCCTTTTGGGGAAGAATATTCTGAATTCTGTAAGGAAAAATACAGGAAAAAAAAATACATGAAAAAAAAAAATGAATTTTTCCATTTAAGATGACTGTAAGGCAAAACGCAGGAAAACCAGAGGAACAAGAATCATTTTCCCCTTTAACCCAAACACTCTGAGCTTTCACCCGGCTGCTTCTCCCCAAAACCCCTCCATCCCTCCACTGTGGGAGCTCTCCAGGGACTCCCCGAGCTCTGCCAAGCCTGGCTGGTGTCTGCAGGCTGGGGCTGTGTGCGGTGTGCGAGCGGGGATTCCCGGGAAGGATTTTCCTTGTGTTTTACCTGCCATCTGCAGATGCTGCACAGACTCTCCCAAAGGAGCAGAGCGTCGCTAAGCCCAGCCCAGACCAGCCGCAGGTAAACCCCACTGCCCGGTGGGTTCTTTTCTCGTACAGAGCCGCCCCTTCTCTGTACCCCTGCATGGTGGACTGCCAGAACTTGGTTTTCTCCTTGGTTGTGCTGCTCCTCACCTTCCTGAGAGAAAAATAAACCAAATTTCCCCTAAAACTGAGAAGTTCTCGGAGTCCACAGAGCAGGGACAGAGCCGCCCTTCTCTGTTCTCCTCGTGTCAGAGTGCCAGTCTCTGAGCGCGTTTTTCTGGGGTGCAGCACTTCCAGGCCTCAGCTTCTCCAGCCGTGTTTTCCTGCTTTTTTTTTCCCCCCCTCTTTTTATCCCATCTTTTTTTCCCAGTAGGAATTGCCAAATAATTCACTGTGCTTAGTTAGGATTTGTTTCCAGCGGCTTTGCAGGTAGAGGTGAAAAGCGAGGAAAAATCTTCCAAAGTTTTTTTCCAGGTGTGGTTTGGAGTGAGGGTTGGGAGTTGTCAGAGAGTCACAAAATCACTTGGACTGCAGGGATTTTTTGCCAAGCTTGAAGATTTTTCCTCGTTTTTTTTTGTACTGATTCCAGAGGCTTTAACGAGAAATAGTCGGTAGTTGTTTTTATTCTGAATTATTTCCTCTTCCTACCTGCTCGGTCCCGTCCTGCAGCTGGTGCCTGGGGATGGAAGTGCTGCATCCCCTTGTCCCTGCAAGCTCTGCTGGGCTAATTCCTGCTTTTTCCTTCCTGCAGCACAGCCAGGAGGAAGGATCTGACTCTGGGATCCTGGAGGGTGACAGCAAAACCTCTGCTCCGGCTACCTCAGAGCCCAAATGTGACACTTGTGAAGGTGAGGGACAGGTTTCTGCACCATCACAGCATTTCCAAACCTCCTGAGAGGGACACACGGCAGCAAATGCTGGAAGAGGGAGCTGGGAGACTCCAAAAAAAGCCCTGGGTTGGGATAGAATCCTTAAAAATCTTGGTGGTAAAGATTGAGAAGTTGCAAAGTTCACCACAGATTTTTTCTTATTTTCTATCTCATAAACAAATGCTCTGAATGCAGTGGCAGGCTAAGCCCTAAAATCCAATCTGTCACCGAGCAATGCCATGAAAAAAAATCCTCCAGACTTTGCTGGAAGGTGTTTTAAAAGCTGGAATTATCCTTGGATCCTTTCCCAAGGGAGGCTCCTGAGCACACGGAGCCCAGCCTGGGCTGGCTGCAGTCGTTCCCTGCAAACCAAGCAGGGAACTGAACAAAAATGAGGATTTTTTTCATGGATCTGTTGTATTTTAATGGGATTTTTTTGCTGGGTCACTCGTGGAGATGTCAGGAATAACTTTCATAGTTTTCCACTTTTTATTCTCTCGTGTGAGGGAAGCTCAGTGGTAGAAGCAGCTCCTTGTTTCCAGCTCAAATGGGAGAACTGGAAATTCCCTGGATTTACAGAGCCTTGGCTGTGCCTTGGGGAAACTCCCAGCACTGGAGGGAGGGAGATCCAAAGTGATCCCGGAATCCAGAGTGATGGGTTTGGGATGGATCCCCACTTCTTGGCAATTCAGGAGCTGCAAACTGAATTCCAATAATTTCTGCATTTAAAATCACTCAAGAAATCCTCTCAGGCTGGGGAATTGTTTGTGTTTCTGTGGTGAAACCTGAAATTAAACTCAACCTGTCCCAGTAAAAGAGCACTGGGAACACTGGGGTATTCCCTGGCTCGTGCAGGAATTTTTTCCACATGGGCTATCCAAACCCCAGAGCTCTCATCCTGATGCAAAAAGTAAAAAAAAATCCAGATTTGAGCCCGATTTTTCTCAGCTGGTCTCTTACCCAATGACTTGGACTCTGCTTGGCTCTTGTAGACAAAGACTTGATAGAAAACCTCTCCAAAAGCAAAAAGCCCAAGCTGGATCTGGTTTTTGAGGAATGGGATGTGGCCGGGCTGCCGTGGTGGTTTTTAGGGAATCTCAGAAGCAATTACAAATCCAGGAGTAACGGATCCACGGATATTCAGACTAACCAGGTGTGTAACCACTTGAAAGAGGAGCCTTTTGTCCTCTTCCTCCCCTCTTTTGGGTTCCAAAGAAATTAAATATTCCCTTTTTTTTTCTCTCTTTCCACTTCCCACTCCGCTTTTTCCCAGTGTGGGCCCGTCCAAGCCTTTCCCAAAAATTTTGGTGAATTTTAGTGGTTTTAAATCAACCAAACTCTTCCCTGAAGGGCCTCAGATGTGCCTGGAATTTGGGAATTGCCCTTTTTTATTGGGATGAACATTGGAGGGTGATGGGCGAGCTGGAAAGGGGAGCTGGAAGTTTGGAAAAAAGGGGAGACCATGAGGTGGAAATTGGGAAAAGGGGGATTTGTGAGGGGGAAATTGGAAAAGAAGTTGGGAAGAGGGGAACTGGTGAGGGTGAAATTGGAAAAAGAGGAGCCCATGAGGTGGAAATTGGGAAAAGGGGAATCTGTGAGGTGAAAATTTTAAAAAGGGGAGCCTGTGAGGTGGAAATTGGGAAAAACTGAGTCAGTGTGAGGGGAAATTGGGAAAAGAGGGAACTTGTGAGGTGGAAATTGGAAAAAAGGGAATCTCTGAGGTGAAAATTTTAAAAAGGGGAGCCTGTAAAGTGGAAATTGGGAAAAATGGAGTCGGTGAGGGGGGAAAATTGGGAAAAGAGGGAACTTCTGAGGTGGAAATTTGGAAAAAGGGGAACCTGTGAGGTAGAAACCGAGAAAAGAGGAACCTGTGAGGTAGAAATTTTCAGGAGCAGGTTCTGAGGGCGGTGAGGGTTTTGGAGGTTGGTGGAGATGAAAACTGGGCAGCACTGGATGTGGAGCTGCTCCTAAATGGATTTTCCTGGATTTTTTTCCCCCTCAGGACATCGACACTGCCGTAGTTTCAGACACCACGGATGACCTGTGGTTCCTCAACGAGTGTCCCCTGGAGCAGGGCGGTGCTGGGCTCAAGGTGGAGGTGTTGGACTGTGAGGATGTCCCAGAAGGTGACACCAAGGTACCTCTGCCATATTTTCCCTGTTTTAATTCACCCCACGCTGCCCTTGGAAAGGCTGGATCTGTTCACATCCAGAGGTTAAATCCTGGTTAGGAAAGGCTGTCGCCATTCCTCGTGTGTTTGATGGTTTTCCTGCGTGGGTTTTGGTTGAAATTCGTATTTTCAAGGCATAAAATTGTTTCAAAAAGGAATTAAAACTTCTTGCAGGAACTTGAGTGGGTTTCTAACCGATACCTGCAACAGTTGTAAGTCAAAAATTGTGGAATTAAGTTTGGAAAAGGCTTTTAATGATCGAGTCCAGCTAAAGACTCAAAGAGAAAAATCTGATCAGGGTAAACCAGCAAAAGTTACCAACATTCTGCAAAATAACCACTGCAAAAATGGCTTTTTATTCACTTTTAGAAGTGATTTAATGAGCAGGGTGATGATAGGATGCTTTAACTGGGGTGTGCAGCGCCAGGCAAGCGATAAATACAGAATATTCCAACATTCCCACCCTCTGATAATGCTTTCCTGGAATTCCAGGTGCCTGAGGACGTGTGCTTGGATGAGCTGGAGGATTCCCAGTGCCTGAGTGATGACACGGATACAGAGGCTGCTGCTGAGGTGGGAATTCCTTGGGATCAGCATTACCTGGGGCTGGAAGGACTCATCCCACATCTACTGCTGGTTTTGGGGTGGAAAAGCTGATTTTCATGTGGTTTTCCAAAAAAAAAACAGTGGCTGGATGACATTATATTGATACCTAGGCATGTTTTAATAAGGCTTGAATTATATTTTAATTCCATTTTGTCCTGTGGATGGAAATCTGGAGGATTAATCCTTGGAAGGGGCCTGGAAATTTCAAGTAGCACTTTAGAATCACTCAAAAAACCTCAGAATTTTAGTGGGTTTTAGCAGAATATTAATAATTCTAGCAGAATTTTACTGGTTTTAGCAGTATTTTAGTAATTTTAGCAGAATTTTAATAGTTTTAGCAGTATTTTAGTAATTTCAGCAGAATTTTAATGATTTTAACAGAATTTTCCAGCCTGGAATAAATGGGGATGTCCCTGGCTTTGGACAGCTGAGTCCTGGCTCTGCACTTGGGCAGCTCCTGCCCTTTATCTGTGAGATAATTAATTAATAAATCCATTAATTGTGCAGATTCAACAGCTGGTAAGTGATAGGTGAGCCTGAAAAACAAATTCCTGCCAAATCCCAGGAGCTCTCCCCTTGGATTTTGAGCAAAAGATTAAAAATTCTATTGAAATTAAATAAAAATAAACTGCCCCAGCTTGGATTCTTCCAGAGGGCTGGGAGAGAGGAAGGAGAGGAATTCATGAGGGACAGATTTGGGATAAATCAATCCCAAGCCACAAAATGTTGATTTGCCAGCTTATAAATCCCTCCTAAATACAAATTTTTTAACGAGGCTTCCTTGCTGCTTTTCCCACATGGCTAAAACGAGGAATACCCAAAAATAAATGGGATTTTTTAATTTTTTTCCTGGATTTTTTTTTTTTTTTTTTTTGCCTTAAATCCCTCAGGATTGCTGGCAATGCTCCAAGTGCAGGAAATTCAACTCTCCGGGGAAAAGGTACTGCTACCGCTGCTGGGCCCTGCGCAAGGACTGGTACCGGGACTGCCCCAAACTGCCCCATTCCCTGTCCCTTTCCAACATCAATTCCATGGAAAACCAGGAGCAGGATAGAGGGGTGGACGTCCCAGACTGTAGGAGGACGATTTCAGCCCCGGCTGGCCAAGCCAAGCACCTTTTCCTGGGGGAAAACAAACCCCGCGTGGATCCCGGCAGCTCCATCGAGTCCCTGGATTTGGCGCGGGATGGGAAAAACCGGGATTTCGCCAAGCTGAAAAAAGAGGAGGAGGTGGAATCTTTGGAGAGCATCAAAACCCTGCTGAGTCCCTGCTTCCTGTGCCAGCACAGGCCTCGGGATGGGAATATTGTCCATGGAAGGACTGCTCACCTGGTGGCCTGCTTCAGGTGTGCCAGGATGCTGAAGAAGAAGCGATCGCCGTGCCCGGTGTGCAGGAAGGAGATCAAGATGGTCATCAGGACCTTCATGGGCTAGCAGGATCTACTGCTCCTAAAAACACCCCCAAAATAGTTCTTTTTTTGCACTCAAATCCCAATTTCGGTGTGTGCAGGAAGGAGATCAGGATGGTCATCAGGACCTTCATGGGCTAGCAGGATCTTCTGCTCCTAAAATAACCCCCAAAATAAGGTTTTTTTGCACAGAAACCCCCAATTCCAGAGCTTGGTCGGCAGGCTCAAGATGGCCATCAGGATTTTTATGGGGTAGCAGGGCCCTTTGCTCCTAAAATAACCCCAAAATGAGGATTTTTTGCACTCAATTTTCCATTTCAGTGTGTGCAGGAAAGAGATCAGGGTGATCACCGGGATCTTTATGGGATAGCAGGACCTTCTGCCCCTAAAATAACCCCAAAATGAGGATTTTTGCACTCAAACCCCAATTCCAGAGCTCAGCCAGTGAAACCAAAGAAAACCAAGATTTAAATCGCACCAAGAATCCTCTGCAGGATCCACTTTTCCATGGAAATCACCTTGAGATCAAAACCCCAAAATTTTGGAAATTTTCCCAATTCCCCAACTTCAGCCTGATTTTATCCTTTGGGATTCTTTCTCCTGACCAAGAGCAGAAGATCTGGGAAAAATCGTGACTTTTGGGATGTTTTTTTTTTCCATAAATCCCAACTTGTGCAATTCCTTTGGAGCTGAGGGATAAAAATAGAAATAAATATTTATGGTGGGAGGGCAGGGGATTTGTTTTGGAGAGAAGAAAAAGAACTTTATTCCTGATTTTTTTTTTATTGTTTAAGGTCAGCAGGTTGAAGAATTCCTTGCTCCCAAATGGGAAATAAATCCAAGTTTTTAATCCACACCTCTCAGGTCACAAATCAGACGGAAAAAATAATAATAATGTTATATTTTGCTTTCTTTTTGGGCTTTTTAGTTTCTATTTCATCTTTTATTTTAAATATATTTAAATTTATTCTGCGTTGTCTCTGTCCAGCAGGATTCAATTCCAGCAGCCTTGGGATATTTTGGGATGTTCCATCGGCCCTCATTTACCATTTAGGATAAAAATTCCTCATTTTTGAGTGAAAAGTGGCTTTAAAAACAAAACACAAACTTTTGAGGAATAAAATAATTCCTTTAAAGCTCCATTTCCACCCTTTTCAGGCACAATTTCCCCCTTTTCTGGCAGATTTTTTTCCCTTTCCAGGCAAATTTTTTTCCCTTCCAATGTCTTCAAAATCCCCTGGGAATGGCAGCAGCAAAGCCTCTGGATTTGGACCTTTGTTCTCCAGCCCATTCCAAATCCCAATCCCATCTCCTCTGACGTTCCCGTGGGATCACCCTCCCCATCCCTGTGACAATTCCGAGCGGAATTTTCCTCCCTTTTCCAGCTGTTTTTTTGGGATCGGCACTGCTGGAGCTCACTAGAGGGCACCCACACCCAGCTCCTGCCGCTCTCCTTCCTTCCAGGATCCACATTCCCGGCTGGAAAATTGGACACAAATCCCAGGGCTGGGGATTTGGTTTTTTCTGATTTCCCAAACCCACAAATCCAAGTTTTCCCCCTCATTCCCAAATCCCAACGATGCCCCTTGGACCCCTTCAGGTGCATCCCAACATTCCCAGGTTTTTTTTCCTTGTTTTTTTTACACAAACCCGCAACTCCCTCCCCTCTTTTCTTCCTGTTATTTCCTCTTGTTTTTTTAGGTTTAAACCCCCCCAAAAAATAACCCCAAACCCCACACAGATCCCAAAGGAAAAAAAAAAAAATTATTTTTAGGGTTTTTTTTAGGTTTTTCTTGTATTTCCAAAGCAGGGACTGTCCAGCGAGGGAGGTGACACTGGGGGTGCTTTGTTTGATGATCCCAACGCTCCAAAAAACCCCAGAGAAGAAACCCCAGACCCCACACGGATCCCAAAGGAAGGAACTTCTTTGTTTTTAGGGTTTTTTTTAGGGTTTTTTTGTATTTCCAAAGCAGGGACTGTCCAGCGAGGGAGGTGACACCTCTGGGGTGTCCCTGGTGCCAGGGGGACGCAGGTTTGGGGTTCCTCTTTATGGCTCTTCACCCACTCGGGGCATCGTCCCCACGGCATTCCCGCTCCCCTCCCATCTTCCCAGCAGGGTTTATTTGGGATCCACGGCCAAATCCGGCCCCTCCACACGGATCCAGAGGCTCCTCAAGGTCATGTCCATGAAACCCCGTTTTATCCCACACCCGTCGTGTTTTGGTAAAAAAACCCTTTCCCCCCTTCCCCACCCACCCCGAAATCCCGCTGAATCCCCCGAAATCCGTCCTCCCTCAGCACTCCAGGGGCGCCGCCTGCACCTCCACAGCCAGGAGCTGTCCCCGGGGCCGCACGGGATAAACCACGCGCACGGCCCCGGCGCCGTGGAGCGATTCCCGCCGGGATCCGGCGCGCGCCGCCATCCCCAGGAGCAGCAGGCACAGCAGCAGCGCCGTCACCAGCGTCCCCTGTCCCCACGGCATCCCCTGGCTGGCCTCTTTAGTCCTGGCGGTCACACACGCCACCCTGACCGGCGACGCCACCAAGGTGACGCGCAGACACGCCCGGTACTCGGTGTCGGGGCGCAGCCGGGTGACGTTGAAGCTGTGGGTGCCCGCCGGGATCCGCGCCGCGCCCAGCCGGGAGCCCGGCGCCGAGCTGGCCCAGGTGAGGTTGGAGGAGACGGCGTTGAGGCGCGGCCGCCAGGCCAGCAGGACGTGGTAGGGTTGGACGTCCACCACCAGCAGCTCCAGCTCGGCCCTGCCCAGCGGGAAGGAGCGGTTGACCAGCACGCGGACGCCGCGGGTGTCGGCGCCCAGCAGGTTGTGAGCCACGCACGTGTAGAGCCCGGCCTCGCGCGCCGCGATCCCGCGGATCTCCAGCGTCCCCTCGGAGTGCACCTTGAACTTTCCATCGTCCCCGAACGGCAGCAGCTTCACCCCGGCCGGCGTCACCCAGTAAATCTCCGGCTCCGGCTCCGCCAGCGCCCGGCAGTGCAGGGCCACGTTGTCGCCCGCCTCGGCCTCCAGGCGCGCCGGGATGCTGCGGGCGGAGATGAGCGGCAGGCACTGCTCCGTCATCTCCTGGAAGGGGACGTCGCGGATGTGGCGGCGCTGGAGGTCGGGGGGCTCGGCGCAGAGCGTGGACTGGGGCTCGATGAAGCGCACGCGGGGCCGGGTGCTGTTGACCCAGCGGATGACGCAGTCGCAGCGCAGGGGGTTGCCGTGGATGCTGATCTCCTGCAGGTTGGGCAGCGACTCCACCGTCTGCCGGTGCAAGGCACTTAGGGCGTTGTTGTTGAGCATCAGCGTCTCCAGCTGCGGAAGGTGCTGGAAGGCCTTGGGGTGGATGAAGGACAGCTTGGGGTTGTTGGTGACGTCCAGCTTGGTCAGCTCGGGGAGGTTGATGAGGGCGAACTGGTCGATGGACACCAGCTCGTCCATGTTGTTGAGGCCCAGCTCCTTGAGGTGCAGCATGTTGGTGAAGTCGCTCTGCTTGACCCTCTGCAGCGGGTTCTTGTTCAGATCCAGGAATTTCAGGCCGGGCACCTGCTGCAGAGCCCTCTTGGGGACATCTGCCAGCTTGTTGTCGTAGAAGGAGAGGCTCTCCAGGCTCCTCAACCCCTCCAGGGCGTAATCCGAGATCTCCCGCAGCTGCATCCCGGCCAGCACCAAACTCCGCAGGTTGCTCAGGGGCCGGAAATTCATGTCCAGGATGGCGTCCACCTTGTTCCCCCCGACCATGAGGATCTCCAGGCTGGGCAGCATCTGGAACCAGCGGCTGTCCAGCGTCCTCAGCAGGTTGGAGTTGAGGTGGAGCCGCAGGAGGCTGCCCAGGCCGGCGAAGGCGCGGGGGGCGATGCGGCGGAGCCGGTTGTGGTTCAGGTAGAGCTCCTGAAGGTTCCCCAAGCCCGGGAAGCTGCCGTCGGGCAGCTCGGAGAGCTGGTTCTCCTCCAGGTGCAGGCTGAGCAGCTGGGGCATGTTCCTGAGCCCGAAATCCCAGACGTCGGAGAAGCTGTTCTGCGACAGATCCAGCTCCGACAGGTTCCGCAGGTAGCCCAGCTCGCCCTGCTCCAGCCTGGCGATGTTGTTGCTCTGCAGCAGCAGGGTCTGGGTGCCCTCGGGCAGCTCTGGCGGCACCGAGGTGATGAAGAGGTCGTTGCAATCCACCGTGGCCGCCTCGCGGTAGGCGGAGCGGGGCGTGTACCAGGGCCGGATCTGGCAGACGCAGCGCGGGGGACACGCCACCCGCCAGGGCACCGTGGGCATGGCGCCGGCGGCCACCACGCACAGCAGGAGGCAGCTGGCCTGGAGGCCTCTCATTTTGGGCTGGAGAAGGTCACAGGGAGCATCCAGAGCTGGCCACGGGGTGACGGCGAGGTGGGGACGGCGCCCACGGGGGGAGATGCTCCATGCGAGCCCCTGGAAGCGTCGGCCCCTGCCCGGCGCCCCCGAAATGGGAGCTCAAAGCACTGGGGGCGCCTCACTCAGAGCTGGGACTCTTCTTCCTCCCCAAAGGAGTCGTTGCCGGGCTCGGCTGCATCTTCTGGGCTCCTCCTCGAGGTCATTCCTGGAGAAACAGCAAAGTTGGGTGAGAGGAGCTGCTGGGGAACGAGGGGCAGGGACAAGGAACAGGTTGGAGAGGTAAAAACCTGAGCACGGCACCCCCAGGACCCTGCCCGGGACCCCCAGTGCCCTCAAAACTGCCCAGCAAATCCATGAATTCCATTTTTTTATCCATGGCATTCACTGTGCCCTCGTATCCCAGAGAATCTGGGTGGAATTATCCCATGGAATCTGCCCAGGACCCCCAAGACCCTCAGAACAAATCCATGAATTCCACTTTACATCCATGATTTAACTGTGTCCTCCTGTCCCACGGGATCTGGGTGGAATTATCCCGTGGAATCTGCCAAGGAACCTCAGAACAAATCCATGAATTCCATTTTATATCCATGGCATTTTCTCTTCCCTCTCATCCCAGAAAATCCAGGTGGAATTATCCCATGGAATTATCCCATGGAATCTGCCCGGGACCCGCAGCAGCCCCTGGATCTGTGGCTGAGCAGAGCCAGAGCTGAGGGTGTTGGGAATAATTATCCATGGGGGATAATTATCCATGGGGATAATTAATCATCCTGCGGGCTCTGCTCCCTGCTCCTCATCCTCCCCAGCTCCAAATTCCCCCAGCGGGGAGCTCCAGCCCCATTTGCAGCCCTCCAGTGGGAAATTCCTTAGGGAAAAACCTCCCCCAAACACCGGCAATGCTCAGGCTGGGACGGGTTTGACCCCCCTGGCACCTCCTGCCCCTCTCCCAGTCCAGCCAGAGCGGGAATGGAATTTGATTCCAAGATTTCCTCCGGCTCTCCTGCCCCACGCTGACCCAAATCCAACCTTTTCTTCCCTTAAAAGCCTCTCACCCAGCAGGGAAAAAAAAAAAAACCCCAAACATTAAAAAAGTGGGAAAAAGCAAAGTTTCTGTTTTATCCCCTGGAAAGCGCTCCCGAGCCGCGTTTATTCCACATCGACTCCTCCCGAATCAATCCCGCTCTTTCCCTCCTTTCCCGCTGCTTTTAAAGCTGCTCCCGGAGAACCAGCATGAAAGGAAAGGATGGATCTATCGATTCCCGCTTCCCTCTGATGGATCCACAACTTTCCTTTTAAGTGCTCCGGCATTTTCGGGTCTATAAAAGTCTCCAGCTGTTCAAATATCTCGGGAATTTTTTCTCCTTAAATAAAATATATTATGGAGGGATTTGGGGGGGTTTATTTGTTTTCTTCAAGCTGTGGAGGAAAGTCTGGAAAAGGCACCTGGTTCCAACCCTGGTTTTCCAGGGAAAAGCCCCCCCAGCTCTGCTGGTTTTGGATTGGATCCATATTTTGGATTTTATCCCGATTTTCCCAGCACAGGGCAGGGTTGCTGCATGGATAGCTGGGAGAATTCCTGGATACGGGATAATCCAGGGCTTTGTGTGAGTCACAGGATGGGAACTTGTGGAAATATGATGGATTTGGGAAAACTTGTGACTAAAATCCATGGAAAGGAGCAGACTGGGAGGAAAGGAAGAGCTTTGGCAGTGAGGGGTCCCTGCTGAGGGGGAAAAATCCCGGGAAATGATGGGGCTGATCCCGCTGTGCCTGGGAAGCAGCTCCCGGAATTCCTGCTGGGGACAGGGTGGCCCTGCCCGCTGTCCCTGCCGGTCCCGCGGCTCCGCTCCCAGTGCGACATTCCCGAGGGATGGCGGCTCCCGGGGAAAACCTTGGAGCGAGCTGAGCTCGGGGCTGCTCTCCGACTTCTCCAGCTTTCCTGGCTTCTCCAGGTTCTCCATCTTCTCTGGATTCCCCATCTTCTTCATCTTCTCCATCTTTTCCAGCTTCTCCAGCTCCTCTGGATCCAGCACACACCAGGCATTGGGCAGATGGGAAGTGGCCCTTGGGTGCTGTGGGAAAATCCTTCCCTCACCCATTCCTGGTTTTCCATCTCCATCCAGCCCCTGGGGAAAGTTGGGATGCTGGGAGCGGGATCCTGCCTGGGGCAGGAGGGATTTCTCATGGAATGATGGAATCCTGGAATGGAATCCTCCAATCCCATCCAGTGCCATGGGCAGGGACATTCCCACTATCCCAGAGTGCTCCAGCCTGGCCTGGGACACTTCCAGGGATGGGGCAGCCACGGATTCTCTGGGAATTTCCAATCTGGGAATGAGTCAGGATTCCTGAAACTGGAATTTTTTATAGGATTGTGGAATGGTTTGGGTTGGAGGATCTTAAAGGATCATCCTGCCATGGGCAGGAGCTTCCAACGTCCCAGGATGCTCCAACCTGTCCTGGAACACTTCCAGGGCTGGGGCAGCCATGGATTCTCTGGGAATTCCATCCCAGCTCCTCCCAGGGAGGGATTTCATCCCCAAAATCCCCCCTAACCCCACCCTCGCCAGGAAACAGGGACCCTCCAGCATCTCCCAACTCCGAGAAAACCCCGGCGCCTCTTCGGGAGCGAATCTCCCGGCTCAGCCGGGAAAACGAACGGAGAAAAGACGGGACAAAGGAGGGAGAAATAAAGGGAAAAAGGAGAAAAAGAGGGAAAAAGGAGGAAGAAATAAAGGGACAAAGGGCCCCGAATGTCGCCGGCACCGTGGCAACCGCCCCCCCTCGCCGCTCATCTGTATTCCCGGGCTGAGCCCCGCGGCCGCCGCAGCTTCCATGGAAACCTCGAGCTCCGGGAACGCGGCGCTGGAGACGGGAGATGGGATCCAGGAGCCGCCACAGGGAAAACTTTGTGTCTTCGAGGGCGTTCTCAGAAATCCCGGCGGGTTTTGGTGCTCGGAAGTCGGGCGGGTGGGTGTTCCCCAGGTGGATGTGGCCAGGATGGGATTTCCTGGGATACGAGGATGGTCCTGGGATGGGAGAGTTTTCCTGGGATATGAGGCTTTTCCTGGGATATGAGGCTTTTCCTGGGATATGAGGCTTTTCCTGGGATACGAGGCCGTTCCCACCCCAATTTCCTTCACCCCCCAAAGGCAGCAGCACCCCGAGGGTGACAGCGATGTCCCCACACGTGTCCCCATGTGCCACCCCCTGTCCCTCACAGCAGCCTCCAGCTGCCATTTCGGGATGTTATTCCCTAAAAATGAACATTTCCACGGGGAAACCTGGCAAAGTCCCTGCCGAGGTTTGAGCCGGGATTTTTTGATCGAAAAACCGGCTTTGGGAGCGTTTGCTTGGAGCTATTCCCGGCGGGAAGAGGGTGGGTTTAGACGGGATTTTGGGAAGAAATCGGCACCGCTTTTCCCACCCCTGGAGGTGTCCAAAGCCAGGCTGGAGCCACCAGGATCGGGAGAATCCTCTCCAAACCCTCCAGCACCGCGATGCTGCTTTTCCAGCGATTTCTCCCCTCCCTCAATCCTTGTTTTGTGCACAGGGATGCGATTTTTAATTTTTTTTAAATTTTAAATTCCCGTATTTCCCCATCCTCCTGCATCTCCGTGGGCAGGGAGGGCGATAACGTGATTCCCGTTATTCCTGTTTGTCTGGGAAGCAGCCAGGAGCTAAAATCGCAGCCGGGGGTAGCAGCGAGCTCGGCTCGGGCGCCCGGGGGCTGCAGCCGCCTCTTCTCTCTTATCTCGGTGCTTCTCTGCCTCTCTCTCCGGCTGGATTTTAATGAGGAGGGCTGGGAAATCAGCCTGCTGTGCTCATCCTGCCGCTTCCAGGCCCTGGAATCGCTGTCTCGGCGTTGGAATTGTTGTTTTGCCTCTGGAATTGTTGTTTTGCCTCTGGGATCGTTGTTTTGCTTGTGGTTTTCCCCCCCTTCAAAACGCTCCCACGTGGTTCCTGTGGTTTCCCTGATCCAGGCTCAGCCTCCAGCCTGGAAAAAAGGTGGAATTTGGTCCTCTTGGCAGCAAACTGCATATTCCAGATCCAAATTCCGTTTGGATCCCGCGGTCATTCCCTGGGGATCGCACATCCCATCCCGCGGGAGCGCCGGAGGTTGAGGAGATGCTCCGGTGTCTGGATCCCACCTCCAAAACTCAGCCCAGCGCCTCCCGTGGGGTTCTGAATGTTCATTCCTGTCGGGATAAATCCCCAGGGATCTTCCCGGCCTTTCTCCCTCCTCCACTTGGAAAAATCGGGAGCGAGAGCTCAGCGGGGAGCGGGGCTGGGGAGAGCGGGACGCTCCCGGGGACAGCGACAGCTCCTGGGGTGGCTTCCAGGGACATCCCGGACCATGGCCAGGATCAGGAGGGGATTCAGGACTCAAATCCAGGCTGTGGGAAGCCTCAAATCCATCATTTTTATCCAGGAAGTCTCAAATCCATCATTTTTATCCAGGAAGTCCCAAATCCGTCATTTTTATCCAGGAAGTCTCAAATCCATCATTTTTATCCAGGAAGTCCCAAATCCATCATTTTTATCCAGGAAGTCTCAAATCCATCATTTTTAGCCTCGGGGCCGTCTCGTTTTATCCCCGAGCCTCAGGGCACGGCGTTAACCGGAACATTTGGAATTGTCCAAATTCCATGGGGGAAAAACCTGGCTGAGCTCTGCCCCTGGAGAAATCCGGGAGCGGGGAGATGGAATTTCGGCTGGATTGTCCTTCCCTCTGGAAAATCCAGGTTTTTAACCCCCCCGAGCTGCGCTGGGCTGCAGCTCTCTGCATTTTTGGGAGCAGCTCCAGCGCCTGGCAGCGGCTCCGGGCTGCAGCAGGAGCTGAACTCCGGCTGTTCCCAAATCCCACGTTTCCAACGGCAAATCCAGAACATTCCTGGCAGAAAGGGGATGGGGAAGGAGGAAAAAGCTGATTTTGGGGTATTTATCTCCCTGACACCTCTTTCTGTTGTGATTTGCAGAGCCTTGGCCGTGATTCCCTGGAATTTCCCAATCCAGTCCTTTCCCACCCAGGCAGGAGAGGTCGGAGGTGCATTCCCAGAATATCCCGAATATTCCCCTCCTGCCACACGCCCTTCCCGCCTGTGGCTGCCGAGTTTTTCCAGAGCCATCCCCAGGATCTCAGGGATCATTTAGAGCCCTTCCTACCCCTGAGGATTCCTGGGAATGCGCAGGATCCACATCCCGCTGGAAAATCCCTCTCCGGGAGCCCAGGGAAGGGCTCAACCCGCCAGAATTCCATGGAATGTTCTGCTCCGTTCAGGGCACTCCAGGGACGCCGCTGTGTCATTCCCAGCGCCCTTCCCGGCGGGAATGATCGATAATTAATTCCTCATTAACATTTGCAGAGCAGCTCCCCCCAAACCTCCCCCTCTTCCCCTTCTCCAAGGGCAGCGGGATGGGGACGGGGCGCTCCCGGGAATGTCAAAGGATTCGAGCTCCCAAATCCACCTGGTTTTCCATGAATTTGTGGCATCCAAAGGCCACGGAGGCCTGCGGAGCGCATCCCAACCAATCCGCTCCCACTGGAAACGCTGGAGGAGGCGGCTCCCGGCATCCCAGGATCCTGGATTGGGTGGGAAAACCTCCCAGCCCTCAAATCCAAAGGTTGGGAATGGCCGGGGGCTGCTCCGGCGCGGCCCCTCGGGGTATTTTGGGAAGGAATATTCCTCCAGAGCCGCGTTGGTGTGGGATTCCCTCCGGAGGGATAAATCCAGGCTCCATAAACCTCCCCCAGGCAGGGAGGGAGGGGAAATCCAGGTTATACAAAGTGGGGAAAAAAAAACCGGGAATGATTCCCCGGCTGTGATTAAAACCGAACCCGTGGTGGGAGCGCTCCTGTTCCTTCTCCAGAGGTTCCTGTGGCTGGGAAAAATATTCCTGTGGTTGGGAAAAATATTCCCAACCTCAGGGCTATTGCTGCAAGCGGGAATGCTGCACAGGGAGGCTGGAGAGGGCTGGAGAACCGGGAATCTCACTGGAGAACCGGGAATCTCACTGGAGAACCGGGAATTTCACTGGAGAACCGGGAATCTCACTGGAGAACCGGGAATCTCGCTGGAGAACCGGGAATCTCACTGGAGAACCGGGAATTTCGCTGGAGAACCGGGAATTTCACTGGAGAACCGGGAATTTCGCTCTGGTGTGGATGCCCCACCGGGCTCTTCCCACTTCCAGCTTTTTTGTCTCTCCATCCATGGATGAAACTGCTCCTCCCGGAGGAAAGGGAGGCAGGGATGGGGCAGAGATTCCAGGGAATTCCAGGCTCGGGAATGGGCGCTGGGATGGGGTCAGAAGGAGCGGGGAGACCCCCAGGGCTGTTCCCAGGGAATTCCAGCTCAGGATGGCACCTGTGGAAGCGCCGTGGGATCAGAGCCATTCCCAATCCCAGGAAAGCCTCTCCCTGTTTTTCCCTGGAGCTTTCCAACCTCTGGGGATGGGATTGGGAATGACCAAAGCCATCCCGACCCCATGGAATCACATCCCAGCCGCATCCACCGATCCCGCCCTGTGGATCCCCGGATCCCGCAGCTGCCGCTCCATGGCCGGGAATGCCTCTGGAATTCCACAAGGAATTCCCGGCAGGGCCCGGCTCCCAATTCCTGACAAATTCCAAGTCTGGAATCTCTGGCCGCAGGTCAGGGTGAAAAGGAAGGACGCTCCAACAATAAAAAATAAAAAAAAGCCGGGAAAAGATCAAATCCAGGTTTTCCAAGCGGATCCAGCCCCGCCTAGGAAGGGAAACAACCTCCAGCATCCCAAAAAAAGCCGTGGATCGACGCGGATGCCAAGGAATCATTAGGAATCCTAAGGAAAATGTACGGTTGCCATGGCAACTGCCAGGCAGGGCTCTGGGGCTGCCTCGCCCCCTCCCCGGGCACGGAGCGGATCCGTGGGATGGAGAAAAATCCCTCTGGAAGCGCCGGGAAAGGCTCGGGGAGTTGGGGTTTCTCTGGAATTTTGGGGGTTGAGCCTCTCCCGGCGCTCCCAGAGTGGGATTTTCCAGCGGGATGTGGATCTTGCGCATCCTCCCCTCTGCTCCACCGGCTGGAAAAACCCTCCCTGATTCCCGGTAAATTCCACTTCCAGCCCCTCTGGAATCGAATCATCCCACTGAGCTCTGGGAGAGGAGGGAAAAGGGAATTAATCCATGGAGGAAAAACTGGGATGAGCCAGGGTGAGCTGGCCACGGGCAGCGCTGGGAATGGCCCTGGGGCAGGAAGGAAAAGCTTCAGAGATCCAAGGAATATCCCAGCTGCTCATCCCCCTCATTCCCATGGAAAAATCCCTGCGCTTCCAGGGATTCTGCAACAGGAAAACCTGGAAAATGCAGCAGGAAAAGCTGATCCCTGTCCCCATAGACCTTGAGGGCTCCTGATGGATCCAAATCCATTTCCCAAATCCGTTTCCCAATCCCACCACGAGTGTGGACACAGCAGGAGAAATTCCTGCTTTCCCATCTTTTCAGCATCTTGGCAATTCAGGAAAACTGAGAAAATCCTGGGCCAAGCCAAAGGAAGCAGCACTTCCCAAGAGGATTTTACTGGGAAAAAGGGAGCCAAGGAATTATTAAAGAGCCATAAAAACAGCTGGAAAATGTCCCTGAAATCCCCTTTTTTTTAACAAGAATTCCATGAAAAGGGAATTTCAGCGTGGATGGAAATTCAGGGACTTGGAATTCTGAAGGACCGACCCAGATCCTGCCCCTCGCTGCTTCCAAAGGGATGAATCCCGCCGAACTCCGGGAATTCGGGAATGCGGGAGCTTCCCAGAGCCAGGATCGGGACAGCCCATCCCTGGAGCTCGTGGGAGTTGCGAAAAGTGACTCAGAAATGGGACCGAGCTCAGAATTTTCCATGGGAATCCAAACATTCCTGGGAAAAGTGCGGCTCCGCAGCAATTTGCAAATTGCCGTCGCACTTTTTCCTTTTTTTTCCTTGGGTTTTTTTTGGGAATTTCAAGGCGAGGGAGAGGTTTTGATGAGGCGTCAAACGCCGCTTGGAGCGGACAAAATATTCCTTGGAATTTAAGGATCGTCCTGGAAAGGGCGACAACCGCACGATGGAAAAGCTTTGGAAAAGCTTCTCCTGGTACAGACGGAATTGGCGCATTTTTAATGGATCATAAATAGGAAAAATCCCTTTTTTTTCCTCTTTTCCAGGTAGCCAGGATTTGTATTTTTAATCCTTTTTTTCCCCCTTCTTTATTCCCAAAGGTCCTGCTGGGAATCAGGGAAGCAAAGCTGCTTTTTTCCCTTCCTAAAAAAAGATCTGGAGCCGGCTCCTCTGATCCTTCGGGAAAAGCTGGTTAAGATGCAAAACCCCTTTTCCTGCTGATTCCAAATTCCTCATTTAAAATTCCTTAATAAAGCCTTTCTCTTCCCAAAAAAAACCCCAATTCCATTCCCAGCCTGGATTCTCCTCGTTTTGTCCACTGGGAATGAAAAAGTCCCAAATTCACCTGGGATTGATTATTTATTTTTTTAGGATCATTCCAAATTCCATTAGAAAAGGGATTTTAACAGAGATTTGGGGATTCTGGAGCCTGGAGAGGGTCAGGAAGATCCAGGATCATTCCTGGAGGGAAAACCGGCCCTCAATTCCAAGCGGCGCTGGTGAATAATTTATCCCAAATCATTTATCCCGAATAATTTATCCCGGATAATTTACCCCGAATAATTTATGGATCAAGTCTGGGTGAGAAGAGCCCCAGACTTCATTCCCAATTAAGGCCTTTGTGAATTGTCTGGGAACGGATCCCAATTTTTCCCATATTTATTTGTTCTCTGGGATCGCGCTCCAAACAGAGCCGCCACGTAATTCCTGCTTTTCCCGAGTGTTTGCAAACAGCTCCCACTGCCAGGATTTGGAGCAGGGCCGGGGTTTTCCAGCTCCTATCCCACCTTGGAATCTCTGGGAATTTTCCATGGAAAAATCCTGGCTGGATGGAGAAGGGACAGCAAAGAATCCGGGGTGGTTTTCCAAAAAAAATCCTAAAACTGAGCCGCTGGATCCACTTTTTCCAAAGCTTTCCATAAATAAATGGGTGTCCTGGAATGCCAGTGGGCATTCCAGAGGCTGCCTGGGTTCTGGATTAATGGATGCTGGAAGCAGCCAGGTTTATCCAGGTTTATCCAGGTTTATCCCCTGACTCTGGAGCAGCGATCCTGATCCCAAAGTTCCACCCCAAAATCCCAGTGCGGGGCTTTTCCGCAGGGAACGCCCCCAAATTTCAGGAGTTTTAAACTCATCCCATTTTCCTGCTTATCCTCGGGAATAATCCCATAAAACCAAACGAGGGAGAGAGATCCCAGCCCTCATTCCAGGGGCTGGAACCTTGGGATTGGGAACTGCGGGAACAGCTCCTTCCCGTCCTGGAAAAGGGATTTGGGAGCAGAAGGGGGACGGGGGCGAATTTCTGTGTCCTGGACTGGCTCTTTGGGAAAATCGGGAATTTTATCCCATGGAATCTTCCAGGGAAGGGAAGAGGCGTTAATGACCAGGGTGATCCAGGAGAAAATCTGGGAATAAAGGGGCAGAGCTGCGTGTTTGGGATTCACCGCGACAGGCGGCATTCCCAACTTTTCCCATGCCAGCTCTGGACATTCCCGGCATCCCCCCAATCCCTGTCCCAGCCCGGAAATCCAGGATCACGTCCCGAAGCGGCAGGGAAGTGTTTTTCCAGCTAAAAGCAGGAGCAGGGATGATCCCTGGGCTGCCTCTGGAATCGGAATTCCATGGGAATCCGAGCTTCCATGGGAATGGGAGCAGCTCCTCTGAACCCTCCAGGGGGCAATTCCAGCTCAACGCCCGCGGTTTTGGGAAAAGCGGAATTCCTGCATCGCTGAGGCAGGATGGGGTCGGGATGGGCTTGGATCGGGGTCCCGCAGAATTCCCGGCCCTTTTCCCTGTGCCAGAGGGATCCGCAGGCTCTGCAGGGCTCCGCTCCCGGTTTTCCGCTGCGGATGGGAAGAGAGATCCCAAGGAAAGGGAAGGGTTGGGAATGGAGACGGAGGATCCCAGAAAAAGAGAAAGGTTGGGAATGGGAAGAGAGATCCCAAGGAAAGGGAAGGGTTGGGAATGGGAAGGGAGATCCCGGCCAAGGGGAAGGGTTGGGAATGGCCGAGGAGCGGAGGCCGAGCCCGCTCAGATCCCGATCCCGCTCTGCCACTTCCAGCGGTGGCAGCAGGTGACAGAGCCGCTCCCACCGCCCGCAGAGGGGACACAGAGAGCCGGGAACGCCAGGAAAAGCCTCAGCAGGGCAGGATCGGGATCCTCTGGCACAGGGAGACAGGGCTGGAGCCGGGACACGCTGCCCCATGTCCCCTGCGCCACCCGAGGGACATCCCAGGACAATCCCAGGACAGGGAATCTTGTCCTGAGGCAGCTCCCGCCACCGCAGGCTCGGGATGAGCGGGCCGGGGATGAGCCATTCCCACCGCGGCTTTTCCAGGAGCTCTGCCGCCATCCAGGCTGCGGGATCGGGGCTCCAGGGAGGGCAGGGCTGGCTCCTGGCTCGGCACCAGCGCCGCGTCCCGAGGAGGGGACAGGGAGGGGACACAGGAGGGGACACAGAGGGGACACAGAGGGGACACAGAGGGGACACAGGAGGGGACAGAGGTGGCTCCGAAGCTGCCGGCACATCCAGCCTGGAGGAAGCGGATCCCGGTGCCCAGGAGCGATGGCAGCACCCACCTGCAGCTCCCAGCCAGCATCCCTGGAAACGCCGCTCCAAGGGGCTTTTCCCCGCGCCCAGCGCACCCCGCTGCCCTCCGGGCTCTCACCGGGACCAGCCCTGCGCCTCCAGAGGCTTCTCCCGCTCCTCCTGGCTGCCTCCAATCCTTTTTCCCAGGCGCTGGAAGAAGCCAGGGGAGGCGGGCAGGGCCGGGTTGAGCACCGGGAGAGGCGAGGGCAGCGCTCGGGGTCCCTGCCAGCCCCGAGCCCGTTCCGGGAGCGGCTCCGGGGATGATCCCGGCGCTCTCCCCGGCCGGCAGGGCGCAGCCCCGGGCAGGGCTGGGCGCTGGCACGGGGAGCCGGGCACTGCGGGCGGGTGCAGCCGCGGCGGGGAGGGGCAGCGGGGGGAGGTAAACACGGCACCGGCCCAGAAAGCAGGAAAATGACATTAAAATGACACCGAAATGACAGCGCAGCTGCTCCCGACGTGTCCTTTGCCATCACCTTTGCTGTCCCCCCCTCCTCTGCTGGCTGTCCCCTCCCTGGGGTGGCCGAGCGGGTGAAGGAGGGCTGGGCAGGAGCCCCAAGGACCGCGATGTTTATGAATTCCACACCGAATGTCCCTCCCGTCACATTTTCCGCGTCGCTCGGGCACCGAGGGGTTAATGGCCGGGAAGCGCCGCTCCCGCCTGGATCGCATCCTGCCAGCATCCCTGGATTCCGGCCCCGCCGGCGGCTCCGTGACCAGCGCATCCCCCCCCGGCTCCGCCGCCCGCACCCCCCATTCCCACCCGAGCCGGGCTGAGGATCCGCTGGATCCCAGAGGAGTTTCCAGGAGCGGGAATGCGGCTCCCCGCACCTGGGAACCATCCCTGGCTGCCTCCCGAAGCCTTCACCCCCTCCCGGAGCACCGCTCGCTGTCCATTCCCTATTTTTTTTTTCCCACCCCTTTTATTTCCAAAGGCACCATTTCTCCCCAAATCCACCGCTGAGCAGGGAAAGCCAAGCTCTGGAATTGGGAAAAAACCAAACCCCTGCAGAGCACAGGAGCCCCCCCAAAGTCACCCCCCGGCCGAAACCCCAAACCACGGCGGTGGCCCCCGACTCACCCTCGCAGTCTGTCCCCGTCCCCCGGCGCCGCTGTCACCGCCTGCCACCCCCCCGCCACAGCTGCCCGCACATCTGGCTGGGCTGGCAGACAAAAGGCCGGGTGGGCTCGGGGGCTGTCACCGCTGGCGGGGCCCGTCCTTGTCGCCCAGGACGGGGACAGGGCCAGCAGGAGCCTCCGGCCACGCTGACCCTCGGGGCTGGAGGCGGCGGGGAGAGCCCTTCACCCTTCGCTCGCCCGGCGCCTTTGCAGCCGCTCAGTCCCCGCTCCCCTCCTCCTCCTCCTCCTCCTCCTCCTCCTCCTCCTTCTCCTCCTCCTCCTTCTCCTCCTCCTCCTCCCTCCCCAATCCTCCTCCCCAATCCTCCTCCTCCTCCTCACTCCAGCCTTGTCTCCACGACGTGCCACCCACCCGAGGCAGCTCCTGCCGGCTGCGCCTTAACCCCTGCGGCTCCGGCAGCAGCAGCCGCGGCCTCTCCCGGGGGATGTTCCCGAGGGATGAAGCCGCTCCCGGGGATGCTGAGCCGGCCCTGGGGATCCGCAGTGCTCCCGCTGCGCCACCGCCGTCCCCTCCCCGCAGGCGGGGGTCGCCGAGCCCGGGGGGCTGCGGGGGGTGGCTGGGAAGGGAGCGGGACGCTCGGCGGATTTGGGATTTGTGTCCCGATTTGTTTCCTTCTGCCCACCGGGATTTCTTGGCATTTCCAGAGATCCGGCCGAGCGTGGTCCCTCCCTCCCCGAGGGGACAGCGCAGACACCCCGCGGGGCTCCCAGCTTGCTCCCCAAGCAGGACGCGCTGCCAGCGGCTGGTTTGCCCCCAAAAATGAATGTTCAGGGACTCTTAACCTCGGGAAAAGACTGGAAGAATCTGCTCAGGAGAGAGCTGGGGTGGCAGCTGCGTCACCCGGGGCGCTGTGGAGACCCCCAGCCACGGTGACACCCAGCGTGACATGGGGACAGGGACCTGTCAGCCGCAGCTGCGGGGCTCGGACAAGGGCAGGGTTTGGGGTGGGGGCAGCAGAGCACCCCCAGCTTTGTTTTGCACCCCAGAAAAGCCTTTCCCAGCGGCGGGGAGTGCCAGAGGGCCCCGGCGAGGGGAGCGGTGACAGCGGCCATCGGGTCCCCATCTCGCACTCGGCTTGGCGAGCGGAGCCGGGGGCTTGGCTCCTTCCCAGAGCCACCGCCCGGCTGGGGCTGGAGAGGGGCTGATCAGGGCTGGAGCGGGGCTGGAGCTCGGGGCTGGAATGGGGCTGGAGCGGGACTGGGGTTGGAACGGACCGGAACGGGGCTGGAGAGGGGCTGATCAGGGCTGGAGTGGGCCTGGGGCTGGAGAGGGGACTGGAGCTGGAGCTGGAGAGGGGCTGGAATGGGGATGGAGCGGGGCTGGAACGGGACTGGAACGGGACTGGAGTGGGGCTGGAGTGGGGCTGGAGCTGGAATGGGGCTGGAATGGGGCTTGGGATGACTGGAGCTGGGCTTTAGCGGGACTGGATCGGGGCTAGAATGGGGCTGGAGCGGGGCTGGAGCGGGGCTGGAGCTCAGGGCTGATCAGGGCTGGAGCGGGGCCGCGCACACGCCAAGGAGAGCTCGGAGCTGGATGTCGGAGTGACCTGATTTAATTGGCAGCACTTCAATGGCACCGCGTCCCTGCCCCCTCAGCAGAGCGCTCCTGCAGGCACCGAGCGGCGGCCGGGCCCGGCTCAGCGGCACTGCCGGGCTTGGCAGCGCCTCCCCGGGCTCGGGGGGGCTCAGCTGCTCCGGCCCCTCCGGGATCTTCCAACAGCAAAAGGAAAAATGGGAGGTTTCAGCCAGCATTGGGTCATACAAGAAAATAACCATTTAATTTTCCTCAAATCACAACAAATTCCCCAAAGCCCTGGGAAAGCCCTTCCAGGTGGATTTGGTGCCCGTGCCCCGCTGCCCGGGCTGGGTTTGCAGCCCCCCCGATCTGTGGGGCCAGCAGGGAGAACCCCTGGCACCTCCCTTCTCTGATCCCGTCCCCACAGAGCATTCCATGCCCATTCCCGCTGCTTCCCGTGGAGCGGGAGGCGGCTCCTTCCCATTCCCGAGGGGATCTCTCATCACTCGGAGCCCTCTGCCCCAAAGTTCATCCTCATGGCACAGCGGCGTGCCAGGGATGGCACAGGGACAGGGACAGGGACAGGGACAGGGACAGGGACAGGGACAGATTTTCCTGCTGGATGCTCCCGCTCCTGGCTGGAGCTGTCGGGGGCTGTTTTTGGGGCTCCCATGGCCCCCTAAAGGTGCCCCGCAGGCTCTGGGGTGGCAGCAGCTCCGTCCCGGCTTCCCGCCGTCCCCAGCAGGGTGGGGACAGCGCTGTCACCCCCCTGCTCCAGACGTTCCTTGGGAGAAGGAAGGAGCTGGAATCTGGCATTCCCCGCTGCCCCCAACATCCCCTGGGAGAAGGAAGGAGTTGGAATCCAGCATTCCCCAGTGCCCCCAAACATCCCCTGGGAGAAGGAAGGAGCTGGAATCCGGCATTCCCGCTGCCCCAAACATTCCCTGGGGGATGGAAGAGCCGCTCCCAGGTGTCCCTGAGCCCTGTCCATGTCTCGCTCCTGGCTGAGTAATTTCCGCGGCTCCCGAGATGCTCCTCAGGCAGCCGAGTACATCCCGATCCAGGTTTTAATTGCGTGGGATTGCAGCCGAGATGGCTCTGATTTATCCTCCCTGCTGCGCCAGCACTTCTTCCCGGCCAGGATCCACCTGGATTCCCTGGGAAAGGGTTAAAAATTTCCCCTGGAAAAAGGAATTAAAATAAACCCCAACCCTGGAGCCTGGAGTGGGTTTTTCCCCTCTCGCACTTGTGGGGTTTTGAGGAGATTCCCGGTTTTTTTTATCCCTTAGGACACGAGGCCATCTCCTCCGGGAGCTGCCCTGAGGAATTTTCCCGGAGAACTGGGGGGTTGGAGGGTTAAGCCGGGCTCAGCCAAGCTCAGCTCTACCAGACCTGGATGAACAAAGGCTCCAGCTCCTTTCATTCCCTTCTGGATCAGGAAAACCTCATGGATGGAGGAACGCTGCAGCCATCCCAAATCCCATTTTTATCTCCGCTCCCCCCTCCCAAATTAAAGCAAATTCCCATAAATTTGGGGTGAGCCAAGGTCTCTCCTGTGGCAGGGATGGGAATGGAATTCCGCTCCCTTTCCCAAATTCCCAAATCCAGAATCTGTCCCTCCCCCTTCCCACAATCCAAGAATTCCCCACCTTTTCACCCCTTCAAGGTGGGATTCCCAAATCCCATCTTCAACCCCGATCCCAAATCACAGCAGCCTCCCCAAATTCCCATGGAATCCTCCGGAATCCTCCGGAGAGCCTTTCCCAAGATCCAGGGGTGGGAAATATTCCTCGGCTTCCTTTATTCCCTGCCTTGGGGCTGCTTTACGGCCCGCCATAAAATCTTCCCATAAATCAGGGCTGATCCCATAAAAACCAGGAATAACCGGAATTAGAGCCCAAATGGGACCGGCTCCCTCCACCGGCGCCGGGAATGCACCGGGATTTATCCTTTCCTCATTCCCAGATATCTTCACAGCCACCTTGGGAAGCAATTCCAGGGGTGAACGCACCTGGTGGAGTCTCCCTGTTTATGGAGATTTTATGGATAATGTGGGATTTTTTGATGGGTAACAAGGGGATTTTTTTATGGATAACGTGGGGTTTTTTGTGGATAACATTGGGATTTTTTTATGGATAATGTGGGGTTTTTTATGAGATACCATTGGGATTTTTTTATGGATAATGTGGGGGTTCTTTATGGATAACATGGGATTTTTTTATGGATAATGTGGGGTTTTTTTATGGATAATGTGGGGTATTTTATGGATAACGTTGGGATTTTTTAATGGATAATGTGGGGGTTCTTTATGGATAACATGGGGATTTTTTTATGGATAATGTGGGGTTTTTTTATGGATAACATTGGATTTTTTAATGGATAACGAGGGGGTTCTTTATGGATAACATGGGGGTTTTATGGATAATGTGGGGATTTTTGTGGATAACACATTTTTTTTATGGATAACAAGTATTTTTTGTGGATAACTTGTATTATGTTGGACTTTTATGGATAACTTGGGGTTTTTTTATGGATAACTTGGGGTTTTTTTATGGATAACATGGGTTTTTTATGGATAATAAAGGGTGTTTTCTATGGATAATAAGGTTTTTTTTTATGGATAACATGGGGCTTTTTATGGATACCTTGGGTTTTTTATGGATAGTGTGGGGGAATTTTTAATGGTAACATGGATTATTTTTAACGGATCATGTGGAGCGTCACTGTCACTGCTCTTGGAGTTCTTCCCGTGCTGCTGTTCCCAGCTCCTGGGAGGGTCCCTGCAGCCGTGACAGGAGCTGTGTTCCCTGGCAGCTTTCCACGGCTCCTTTAGAGGGAAAATAAACCAGGAGCCCTTTGTAATCACTGGGAATGACTCATCCATGAGCAGCCCTCGTCCTCATCCTCGTCCTTGTCTTCATCCTCATCTTCATCCTCGTCCTCATCCTAGTCCTTGTCTTCATCCTTGTCCTCGTCCTCATCCTCGTCCTTGTCCTTGTCTTCGTCATCATCCTCGTCCTTGTCTTCACCCTCATCCTCATCTTCATCCTCGTCCTTGTCTTCATCCTCATCCTTGTCTTTGTCTTCATCCTCATCTTCATCCTTGTCCTTGTCTTCATCTTCATCCTCATCTTCATCCTCATCCTTGTCTTCATCCTCATCTTCATCCTCGTCCTTGTCTTCATCCTCATCCTCATCTTCATCCTCATCCTTGTCTTCATCCTCATCCTCATCCTTGTCTTCATCCTCATCCTCGTCCTTGTCTTCATCCTCATCTTCATCCTCGTCCTTGTCCTCATCCTCATCTTCATCCTCGTCCTCATCCTCATCCTTGTCTTCATCCTCATCCTCATCCTCATCCTCATCCTCATCCTCATCCTCATCCTCATCCTCATCCTCATCCTCATCCTCATCCTCATCCTCATCCTCATCCTCATCCTCATCTCATCCTCATCCTCATCCTCATCCTCATCCTCATCCTTGTCTTCATCCTCATCCTCAACCTCATCCTCATCCTCATCCTCATCCTCATCCTCATCCTCATCCTCATCCTCATCCTCATCATCTTCATCCTCATCTTCATCCTTGTCCTTTTTCCTTGCTCCTCATCCTCATCCTCTCCCTCCTCCTCCTCCTCCTCATCCCCATCCTCGTTCCTCGTCCTTGTCCCGCGTTAGTTCCATGCCGAGGGACCGTGTCCCCCCCGGCCCCCGGCAATGGGATTTCCATCACTTGCAGAGGTTTTGGAGCAGCTTTTCCCGCTGGGAATGACGCCACAGCGGGCTCGGCCCCTCCTGATCCTGCTCCAGCTCCTCCTGGGATCATTCCCTCCCCCTGGATGGTTTTGAGCTCAATTCCCACAAACCCAGTGGATTTTCCAGGGCTCCAATCCCGGTCCCTGCCCGCGGGATCAGCCTGCAGTGCTGAGAGGCAAAGCCCACTGGGATGGAGAGGATGGAGCAGGGAGAATAATCCACAGGAACTGGAAAAATGGGAGAAAAACCCCTGGAATCTTTTTGGGGGGGCCCTGAAACGTTTTCCTGGCGGGGAATTTGCTCCCAGTTTGTTCCAATTCCTGGCAATGGAGCCCTGGAAAGGCGGTGGGAGATAGGGAATGCTCCCGGCTGGAGGAGGAGGAGGAAGAGGAGGAGGAGGAGGCCTGCAGGGTTGCCATGGCGATGGAGCATCTCCAAATCCTCGGATTATTTATCCCCGGGTTTGTTTAGGCTGAGGGAAAGCCTTGAGGGTGGGAAGAGGGTTGGGATATGAGGAAGCAGAGTGTGGGAGCCCAGGAATTCTGATCCTAGAGGAGAAATCCTAAAATTGGAGCTCTGGGGCTTGGCCCCGCCTTTGGGGGAGTTTGGGATGGTTTATGGGGAATTTGTCCTCTCAGGGATCCTGTGATCCCAAACCTGCCCCCCGATTTCCAGGGTGGGATCTGGCCCATGGAATCCAGGCTTAATTGGGATTAATTTGGGTGTCTGGATGGATTTGGATCAGGCTCTGCGCTGCCTGTGCAGCCAGCTGGATGCTGGGAATGCTTCCAAAGCCATTTCCCAAATTCCAGAGGAGCTTGACTGAGCCATCCTCCGATTTCTGGGATTAAACACCACCTCCCTCCGTCCCTTCCTGGAGCACTGGAGCATCCCATGTGCTTCCAGGCATTTCCAAATTCCCTCGGGAGGAACCGCCCCGTGTTCCCTCCTTGGGGCTCAGCCCCCTGTGCCGGGTCAGCGACACTCCAGGAATTCTTCCAGGAATTCAAGATGCTCCTCCCAGCTGTATCCCTACACATCTGCTGCCACTCCCCAGGAAAACCGGGATACCTGGGCATGTTTGGAGCTGGAATTTATGGATAAAACAGAACGAGCGGCACCGAGAGCGCCGGGAACTCCCCGGTGTTTGCCACGTTCCCCCTTCCCGCTCCCTCTTTTCCATGGGATCTGTAATTGCTCCTAAACCTCATTTCCAATTCCTTTTGATGCCTCCAGTGTCCCCATTATGTAAATCCCAGCGTGGGAATGCCGTGGATTTTATGGATGCGGAGTTTGCACAGCTGAGGGGACACCTTGGATTGTCACATCAAAGAACGAGGAAAATAAAACTCCGGGAAATCGGGAGCCCTGTGGATAAATCGATTCCGTTTGATTTTGCCAACAAAGGTCAGCGGGAAGTGTGGAGGAGGCTGGAATTGTGGAAAGAAATCCCATTATTCTGGGAATATTTTCAGAGGAGGAAGGGAGGGAAAAGGGAAAAGGGAAAAGGGAAAAGGGAACAAAAGGGGGAAAAAAGGGGAAAAAATGGGGGAGAAAATGGAAAAAAAATGGGGAAAATGGGAAAAGGGGAAAATGGGAAAAGGGAAAAAGGGAAGAGAAGGAAATCCCTTTCCCAGCCCTTGGACAATGGATTCTCCTGCTTCCACCTCCTTTCCAGAGGGTTTTCTTGGCTTCCTTTATTTCTTGGAGTGGGTTTTGTTTTCCCTGGGCATTCCCAGGCTCCAGGTGGTGCCGGGCTCAGCCATTCCAGGCCCTCAGCTCCCGCTGTCCCCGGATCCAGCTGGGATCGGAGCCCGCCGTCTGCCCGGGGCCCCTTCGGAGTTTTCCGCAGCTTTCCCGCAGCTCTGACTGGGAATTTTTTGGAGAAACTCGACACGAAGGAATAAACGGAGCTGATGATCCCCATTCCCTTCCCAATGGATTTCTGGGAAGGCCAAGGAGCATCTCCAGGGAATGAGGGTCCCACCGGAGCTGTTGCCCATGGGTGCGGGGAGGAATGAGGATTTTTCCTGGCTGTGGATGCTGAAGGAGCCTTGGACAAAGAAAATCTTCCCAAAATCATGGAATGGTTTGGAAGGGAGGGCATTGAGTCCCTGAGCAAGGACATCTCCCCCTAAATCTTATCCCAGAGCCAGCAGGATGATATTCCATGGAAAACATCACGGCCAACGCTCCCACAGCTCAAAAAATCCAGGAAAAAAAACAGAATTTGGCAAAAAAAACCCCGGGAGAAGCGAACAACCTTTCTTGGGAAGGGGAGGAGAAAGCTGGGAATGTTTTCCAACACCCTCTGCTCCAGCACGGGGAGGACAATGACAAACGAGGTGAACTCAGAGGCTGCGGAGAAAATCTTGGCAGCGGGCGGAAAAGGCGCTGCCAGATTCCGGGGAATTTTAACTGGCATTTAATTAGCGGCACTCAGGTGGTCACAGGAGCGGTGGCAGTGCCGCAGTTCCTGGCATTTGTTAATTAAAGCTGCTCCTGACAGGGATTAACGAGTTTTTAATGAATCTGTTGTCTTAATGTCTTCTTAAGTTTTGACTTTCCCCCTCCCCCCTGCCTCCGGTTTTCCCGGGAAAAGCAGAATCCAAAGGGATGGGAGGTGTGAGGGGCAGAGGGGTGGCACAGCTCCTTCCAGACTCCCAAAAAATTGGGAATGTGTGGATTGAGGTGGGGGAACAGGGAGAGGAGGTGGTGTGGCCACAGAGCCGAAATTTTGGGAAGTGCTGCTGCTGGAGGAAAACGGGAATCAGGGATTGGTGTGGGAGATCCTGGCCTTGCCGATGGGAAAAAATGGGAATCTGGGATGGGTGTGGGAGATTCCGGTCCTGCTCCTGGAGGACATCAGGAATCAGGGATGGAGAATCAGCCCTGCTGCTGGAGCTCCAGCTGAACGTCTCCAGGAGGACTTGGAAAACGGCTCTGGAAATGGGGAGCAGGGAATGAGGAGAGCAAGGAATTCTGCCAGTCTGGGACCCCAGAAATGGAGGAAAACGGATCCATGGTGGATCTGGAGCACTGGGTGGATCCTGCCCATCCCATCCCATCCCATCCCATCCCATCCCATCCCATCCCATCCCATCCCATCCCATCCCATCCCATCCCATCCCGAGGTGCTTTTGGACACAGCGTCAGAACCGGGCACGGAGCAGGATTTTCCCCAAAGATCCAGCGGGATCCTCATTCCATCCCTTTCCCGGGCATTGCCGCATTCCCACATTCCCAGGAACTCCTGCTGGGAGCCCACGGAATGCGAGGCTGGCGCTGCTCCGCCAGTCCCCGGTGTTGACATTCCCGGGAAGAGCGGGAGGCAGAATCCGTCGCGGGGAGAGCACGAATCCCCCAAAATAGATCCCATTGCTCCGTCTAAATTTAGCATTCCATGTTCTCCTCGGAATGGACTCGGCTCCGGCAATTAACTAATGATGAGGATGATTAAGGATTGCTCCCGCGCTTTGCATTTCGAGCCTCTCTCCCACTCCTTCCCTGAATAATAATTCCGTGCTTTTGCAACACCGGCACAGCATTCCCAGGAAAGCCGGAGGTGAACGGGAGATGAGGGAAATGAGCCGTTAAATCGATCAGGGAGAGGGATGAATCCCGTTTGCTTATCCCAAATCTGGGATGGGGTTGGGATCCTGGCTGGGATCGTCCTGAGGTCTCAGGGGAGAGGGAACAGCTCTGGAATGGGAGATGGGAATGTTGCTGCTGGAACTGGGATGTATCCCGGCTCCGTTCCTGGCTGGAATGGCATTATCCTGGGATGGGTTGGGCAGGAAGGATCCCAAAAACTCCTCCTATTCCACCCCCAACACCTCCCACTGTCCCAGATTGCTCCAAGCCCTGTCCAGCCTGGCCATGGACATTTCCAGGGATCCAGGGGCAGCCACACTCCTCAGGGAACTCCATCGAGCCCCTCCCCACCCTCACAGCCGGGAATTCTTTCCCAATATCCCATCCATCCCTGCCCTGTGGCAGTGGGAAGCCATTCCCTGTGTCCTGGCGCTCCAGCTCCTGGTGAAGATTCCCATTCCAGCTTCCAGGAATTCTCCTGGCAGGTGACCACAGCGGGACCATCCCGGATCCATCTCACTCCGCTTCCCACGGGATTTTCCCGTGCCTGTCCTTGCCCAGTATTCCCAACACTGCAGCAGATCCGTGGCCTCCAGAGACTCATTCCCGCTGATCCATGTCCTGTCCGTGCCTGAGCAGATGCTAATTTATTAATTAACTGCTGTGGTTAATGACAGGGTGAGGATTAATGAGGGCAAATCCCGCAGAGCATTCCTTGGGAAGAGACAGCTCCATACATCCAACGCTGCCCTGGGGATTTTGGGAAGCTCAGGACTCACGGAAAGTCCTTGGAGATGCTTCAGGCCAGTCTCAAACCATTCAGGATGGAATTATTCCCATGGAATTATCCTGGGCAGGAACATCGGGAGCTCGGATTCACTGGGTCAAGGCTGTAATGGAGAGAATTCCTCCCAGAAAATAATTCCGTGGACAAATTTGGCCGGGAAAACTTCCTTGTGAGCAACTTTGGATTTTCCTGGTCAGATAAAAATAAATTCCGGAATGACTCCTGTGGCAGCTGCACGGGAGGAGATTTTTGGGATGAACTCCAAGCTCTGGCTCCGTTTTCCTTCCATCCTTTCCTCTTCCCAGTGGGATGGCTCCGGGATTGCTGGGGACGGGCAGCTCTGGATGCTCCTTCTGGAAAGCTCTTTCCAAAAGTTCCTTTGGATTCAGCTGTTGGCTCCAGCAAGAAATCCATCAGCAAAATATTAATGGAAAAACCCGGAGTCTGAGGAGCTCACGGAGGAGAAATTTGGCTCCTTCAGTTGGGGTTGGTGACTCAAAACTGGGAAATGTTGGGAATTCAGGCACTGGGAACTGGGAAGTATTGGGAATTCAGACTCTGGAGACTGGGAAATGTTGGGAATTCAGACATTGGGAAATGTTGGGAGACAGAGGGTCCCCCCTGAGCCTCCTTTTCTCCAGGCTGAGCCTTCCCAGCTCCCTCAGGATTCTCCAAACCCTTCCCAGCTCCCTCAGGATTCTCCAAACCCTTCCCAGCTCCCTCAGGATTCTCCAAACCCTTCCCAGCTCCCTCAGGATTCTCCAAACCCTTCCCAGCTCCCTCAGGATTCTCCAAACCCTTCCCAGCTCTTCTCCCTTCCCCAGAAATGCTCCAGCCCCAAAATGTCCTCCCAAAACTGAGGGAAAAACGGATCCACCCCTTTCCTTAGGATCAACTCCATGGATCAGTGGGAATTAAATAATTTGGGGTTGGAACAAGATCTTTAAGGCCCCTCCCAACCCAACGCCCATTGTAATTCCATGGATAATGAATTATTCCCTGGATAATGAAGTTTAGGCGGCTGCCATGGTGCAGGAATTCCTGGGAATCATTCTGAGAGGAGAAATCCAAGGATTGCAGCAGCTCCCACCTCACTTCATCTAAAATTAACTCCGGTCTCGAGCTGCACTTAAGCAAAACCAGTTGCCATGGCCACGCCAGGGGCTCCTGGATGCAGGAAACCAGGAATTCCGGGATAATGAAAGGCTCTGGAATATCCTTGGGAAGTTCATCCATCCATCTGTTAAACCTGGGGAACTGGGGATGGAAATTCCCCCTCTCTTCCCATGGCTGCGATTTGGGATCAGGTCGGGCAAGCTGGAGGAAAAATGTGGGATGAAAAAAGGTGGATAATGGGAAGCCAGGAGGGATCCAAGGGGTTTGTTGGGAATGTGCAGATCCCAAGGTTTTGCTGGAACGGGAGAGGGACGCTGATATTTATAGCACCTGATTAATCCTTGATTTGCTGCTGCTCAAATTCCAGTTGGGAATCAAACCTGCACTCCAGGCCTGCTGGGGACTCTGGGAAAAGCAGGAAAAGAGCCCTGATCCTACAGGAGAAGCAGGAAAACAACCCCAATCCTACAGGAAATGCAGGAAAAGAGCCCAAATCCTACAGGAAATGCAGGAAAAGAGCCCCAATCCTACAGGAAAGGCAGAAGAGAGCCCTGATCCTATGGGAGAGGCATTTCCAGGGTGAATTTGGATCCTATAAACTCCAGCTTTTGGTACCTGGAGGAGGAGGAGGAGGAGGAGGAGGGAAGGAGGGAGAGGAAGGATTTATCTGCCACTCCTCTCTGGCAGTTCGAATTCCCTGGAATGCTGAGCTCCAGATGGGAATCAGGAATACCGGGAATTCTTCCCGGAGCTGTCGGTTCCCAGCTCCCTGCTGAGCACAACCTCAGCTCTGTTTTCATCCAGACCTTTTCTCTCCAAGCCTTTTGAATTCCCATTTTTCCCAATCCCTCCCCCCTCTGCTCCGTCTCTTCTTTCGCCTCTCCTTCATTTCCCTTCCCTTTGGAGCATCCCGCTAATTAGGGCTGCTAATTAGCGCTGCTAATGAGTTCGTGTTTGTGCATCCAGCAAAGGAACGTGCCGGGGCGCCGAGGGTTAGGGTGGGATGGTGGGGCTGGAATCCTTGGGAATGGGGGTGGGAAAAGGGTGGGGATGGCTGGGAATGCAAGGGAAGGAGCGGGAATGGCTGGGAAGGGACGGGAATAGGGGTGGGAATGGATGGGAATGGATGGGAATGAGTGGGAATGAGTGGGGAGGAATGGGAATGAGTGGGAATGAGTGGGAATGAGTGGGGATGAGTGGGAATGAGTGGGAATGGATGGGAATAAGTGGGGATGGATGGGAATGAGTGGGAATGAGTGGGAATGAGTGGGAATGAGTGGGAATGGATGGGAATGAGTGGGAATGAGTGGGAATGAGTGGGAATGAGTGGGAATGAGTGGGAATGGATGGGAATGAGTGGGAATGGATGGGAAGGAGCAGAATGGGCATGAAGGAATGGGAATAGATGGGGAAAAGTGGGAATGAGTGGGAATGGGTGGGAATAGCAGTGGGAATGCAAGGGAAAGAGTGGGAATAGGCAGGAAAGAATGAGAATAGGTGGGGAAAAGTGAGAATGAGTGGGAATGGGTGGGAATGGGTGGGAATGGCAGTGGAAATGCAAGGGAAGGAGCAGAACGGAGGGAAAGGAATGGAAATGGGTGGGAAGGAATGGGAATGGACAGGAAGGAATGGGAATGGGTGGGAATAGTGGTGGGAATGTGTTGGAAGGAGTGGGAAGGAGGGACGTGGAAGTGCTGGATGGATCCTCTGGGGATGAGCCGGGCAGCCTCAGAGCCCTGACACTTTCTAAATCCTATTCCTTAAAATATTCCCATCTTTGGGAGCAACATCCCAAAAAATCCCGGTTTGGAAGGGGAGGAGAAGCTCCAATAAAAGGCAAATTTGAGGGAGAAGTGTCCAAACCGTCCCCAAACGCCCCAGGGGACTCCAAGGCCACTTCCAGGGAAATATTTCAACAAATTCCTTTAATTTCTTCATCCGTCTTGTTTTTTTAAGGAGATGGAACAACTCCATGCTGATCCGGAGGTTCCCGGATTAATTCCAGTGGGAACAATTCCTGCTGCTGAGTTTGGGCTTGATTTGTTGAAGAGAGGGAGGGAAAAATAAAGATCAAAAGGAAATTTTTTGCAGGAAAAGTGGCAAAAAAAGGCTGGGAATTGTGGAGGGGAAAAGCTATTTTGGGATTCAAAGGAATCAGCTTGAAAACTGACGGAGTTTGGGATGGATCCGCGGGGATTTGGGATGTGGGAATGAGGAGGCTGCAGCTCCAGAGCTGCTCCTGAGGCTCTCCTCAGCTTCCCACACTGAAAAAATATTCCCTGGAGACCCCCGGAGAATTCATGGAACTCTTTGTTCCCCCCTCGCCCCTTCCCACGTGATTCCCACATCAAAGCATCCAAGGATTCCTTGGAGCTCCGCTGGCTGCGGAGTTGTTTCCATCCAAACACAAATCCGGGCAGATTTTCTCCTCTTCCCTGGAAAATCCGGGATTTCTGACCCTTTGGCAGGGAGAGCTGGAGCTCAGCCCCTCGGAATTCCAGGAGCAGAAATTCCTGGAATGCCATCCTGCCCGGAACCCCCATCCCTGGAGGTGTCCAGGGAATTCCTGGAAGTGGCTCTGGGTGACAAGGATTGGACTCGGTGACCTTGGAAGTCTTTTCCAGCTTCAAAAATCCTGGGATTTCTTTCCCTAATCATTCCTGCTCTGTTTCTTTTCTGATTTTCCTGGAAAACTTGGAACAATTCCTTTTTCCAGGACTTTTTCCCACCTGTGGATGGGACCTGAGCCCTCCTGCAGCACTTTAGAGTTGGGAAGTTCCCAATTTTGGGACAAATCCCTGATCCTGGGCACAAACAGAGAAGGAAAAAGGAAATATTCCCTAAAAAACGAAGTTAAAGTGGTTGCTACCCAGATGTGCCAAAGGGATGGGAATATTTGGGACAAAAAAAATGACCTTGGGCATGGAAAAGACCCTGGAATTCCCTTCCTTGTGTTCCTTTTCCATAGAAAGGACTTTGGAATTCCCCTCCTCCCTGTGAGGGCTGAATCCCTAAAAACCCCGTGGATTTATTCCCTGGATCTCCACGGAATTCAGCAGGAATTCTGGGACAGCATTCCAGGGATTTGGAGTGGGACGATCCCACGGATGTGCCAATGGAAGGTGACATTTAACCCCCCCCAGAGCCACATCCCGAACGTTTTCCGTGCTTTTCTTCCATGTTTTTTTAACTCCCAGCTTTTCCACCCCCATCCATCCTCCCCTGGCAGCCAGCGGGATGAATTCCCGTGATAAATTCCCGCTGTTTTGTTGTTTGAGGGATCGGGACAGGCCGGGAGCTTCAGGGAGATTAATTTTTGATTTATGGCCGGCTCCCAGGATTTATTCCCATTTTTCTCCGGAGGGAAAGGCGGTGCTGGAAATGTTTGAAATTCCGGGGGCTCTGCTGGAAAGGGGGTTGGGATCAATTGGAATCACGGCGGCTTTTCCACGGGATTGCTCCAAATATCTCCTTGGGAAGGAGGAAAAGGGAATCAAATCCCGATATTTGAAATGTTGATTTTATTAACTGGGATTTCTCTGCTTCCTGATGGGAATAAACGGAATTTTGGAGCTGGATACGACTCCCTGTTGAGGCATAGATGGGATTAATGGGATCTGGGAAAAATATCCCGAAAAAAAAACCCACAGGAGAAGGATTCTGGAGCCATTTGGATTTCCTGGGTTTGTGGCCTCCAAATCCCACAAATTCCAAGGAGAGGGCTCAGAATTCCCAAAGGAATTCTCTTGCTCCATCCAGAGTTGGGATTTTGGGAATTCCGACGCCCATTCCAGGGTGGGCGGAGCTGTGACCCCACAGAATCCAGGATGTGGGAGAGGGTTTGGAATGGGACGAGGCCCTTTAAGGTCCCTCCCAACCCCAAGCATTCCATGATTCCATGTAAGGATTCCATGAAAGCATCAACTCCCAAATCTTTCCCAGATATCCGAAAACTCCTCGGGATGGGAGCTGTAGGACCATGGAATATCCTGAGCTGGAAGGAATCACCGATCCATCTCCAGGCCCTGCAAACCATCCCAAAATCCCACCCTGGGTATCCCTGGGAGCGCTGTCCAAACATTCCTGGAGCTCTGGAAGCCTTGGGAATGTGCTCTTTCCCTTTTCCAGCGCCCCATCAGCTTCTGGAAAACTCTGGACTCTGCCCGTGGCATTTTTTCGCCATCCCAGCGCCCGGGAATTCCCGCGGGTTGGATTCATCCCACGGGCAGGAATGTTCTGGGCCCTGTCCTTCTTTCCGCACCATTTCCCACCTGGATTTTTGCTCCAGTGATTCCAAAATATTCCAGCGGTTCCTTTTCCATGCCCGCGAATGTGCTGGCATCGGAAATTTGGGGATGTGCTGCGATCTAGTGGTGAAGGAGGATCCTGGAATTCGCTCCAGGCTGGATTCAGCCTTTCCCAAGCAGGATTTTCCAGGCTGTTTTCCTGGGAAGAGAATTCCTGATTCCTGCAGGATCCGAGAGATCCTGGGCTGCCAATTCCTCCATCAAATCCCGCTCAGATCCCTCCCGAAACGCTCCGGACACATCCCAGGAAACAAATCCAAGCGGGAATTTTGCCTGGAATGCTCCATGGGATGGGCACGGAGCTCTGGATCATCCCTCTGCCCGAGCGGGGAATATCCTTAATTAGAGACGGATTTTTAATTAACAACCGCGCTCGTCTTTGCTGCTTTTCCCTCTTTTCCTGCATTTCCTGCCCTTGCCCTGCTGGAATTCTTTTCCTTTTTCCTTTCCCCGAATCCTGCTCAGCTCCAGCCCCATCCCAGCCTCTGCTCCCTGGGAATTTTCCTTTGGAAATCCCACGCTGCCGGGGATGGAATCCAGGAGCTGTGTGGCCTCCAGCTGTGCAGAATTCCCGAATTCCTGAGGCTGGAAAAATCCCTCCAGGATCATCAACCTGGCACCCCATCCCCACCTGAGAGCCGAATCCAAGAATTCCTTGGATACCTCCGGGAATGCGGGAATTCCGACGCTCCCTGGGCAGCTCCTTCCAAAGCCTGGCCGCCTTTTCCAGGAGGAAATTCCTGCTGCTCTCCCAGCGGGATGAAGGCAACATTTTTGGGATTCCCCACTCGGTCACCGGTTTTTCCAGGTGCCGATTTTCCCATCCAGCTGCCTTGCCCCACCCAAACACGGGAATGTTTGGGAATGGCCGGGAATTCCCAGGGAATGTTTGGGAATGGCTGGGAATTCCCAGGGCCGCAGCTCCGGGATTTGTGGCTCGGGATTTGGGAAGGAAAAATCCCTGGAGCGGGGACAGGCGGGGACAGCAGGTGGCACTCCCCGACCGCGGACAGCCCCAAACCGCAGCTTTTTGGGGATTTTTGGGAATATCAGGTGGGATTTTCCATCCTTCAGTGCTGGGGAATCTCTGGGATTGGGAATTCCGACAGATCCGCGGTTGGATGCTCCCGAAAGGAGCGATCCCTTCTCCTTTAATTTCGATAATTTCCCTCCCAAGGGAATCCGCTTTGGAATTTTGTGCTCTTTTTCCCGTTGGTGCTGGAATAACAAATTTGGGATGAGTTTATTGAAATCCCAATCCAGGTTTTAATTCCTGGATTAACGGGGAATAAACAGGGAATGAGGCCAAACCCTTCTGCCCGTGCTGCTGGGGATTTCCTGGAAAAGCTCCGTGTCCCAGGATTTCCTGGATGGGATGATCCATGTCCTGGGGCAGGAGAAGCTGCTGCTCCACAAAAAAACGAGTTCCTGGGATGTGCATCCAAATAAACAGAATTCCTGGGATGTGCATCCATAAGAAGTGAGATTCTGGGATGTGTGTCAAAAAAACCCGAGTTCCTGGGATTCACATCCATAAAACCCGAGTTTCTGGGATTTGCATCCATGAAAATTGGGATCCTGGGATGCGCATCCATCACCAGCTTGTCCCTAAAGCCTCCCCACACATCCATCATTCCAAAGGCTTTCAGGCCGATCAATATTTTCCCAAAGAGATTGGACGAACTCATTTTCCCGCTTTTCCATCCCGTGATGAACGGGGATAATGGAATTGCTGGGAATCTCCAGGGAGAAACCAAGGGAAGGGACTTTCCACAGGGTTGGGAGCGAGGATGAAGATCCAGGGTGGATTTGGGAAGGGATTTCCCTGCTGGGAAATGCCCAAATTCCAGCTGATCCCAGCACTCCCCTGTCCCAAACAGATCCTGGAATTTTGGGATGCATTTTCCATCCTATTGATGTGATTTTTTCTTTTTTTTGGGAGTTTCCAACTCTTTATTTTATTTTATTTTTTTTGAATTTTGATCATTTTTACACCGGATTTGGTTGTTCCCATAGGACCAGGAGACACATCCCAGTTTTCTTTCCTCCATGAGCAAATTCCAAGCTTCTCCTCCTGCTCTCCCCCTCTTCCAGAACCTCTTCCAGAGGTATCCACATGGAAGAAATTAGGGAATTCTTAGGGAGCAGCTCCCTGTGTGGTGGAAATGAGATTTCCTGAGGGGTGGGAAGGCCGTGGCCTCTTCCAGGGGGGATTTTCCATGGAAACTTCCCAAAAAAAGGGGAGATTTCTGTTCCTTCCCAACCATTTGTGGCCATGAACGGGAGAGAAGGGAAAAACCCTTGCAGGAAATGGGGAAAAAGGGAGGAAAATGGGGAAAAAAGGGGGGAAAAAGGGGAAAAAAGAGAAAAAAAAGGGGAAAAACTTTTCAAGGTGCTGAGCATCTCCAGAAGTGCAGCGTGCCCTTGGATCCCTCCGGAATTCTCCGGGATCAGCATCTTGGAGGAGCAGTCAGCACTGCTGGAGAGGCAGCTCCGGAGTGAAATTCCCTTCTCCCACCCGAAATCCCGCAGGATCCGGGCAGAAAAGGCAAAGCCCGGTGAAATCTGATGTTCCCAAAGCTGCGGCGTCAGGGAGAAGATCCCTGACTTCGGTGACATCCATGGAAAAAACGTCCCTGAATTGAACTCCTGGATTTTTTTTGTCCTTTGTTGCTGTTCCTTGAGGATGATTTGGTTTTTTTTTCTCCCGGTTTTTCCCTGTGGCTTTTTCCTGTTTTTCCCCAGCTTCCAGCAGCTGGGGATGGGGTCTGGAATTCTGCTCTATCCCAGAATATTCCTGATTTGATTTATCTCCCTCCTTTCCCAGCAGCTGCTCCCTGGGTCTGTTATTCCAGAGGGAAATTGGGATTTCCAAGCCTCGGGTTTCCAGCTGTGTCCTCGTATCCCCCCAAGGAAGTTTTTCCCCCTCTGGCGATCCAGGAAAGGCGGGATCCCTGTGGAATTTCTGCCACCGGAATTCTTCCCTCGTTTCCATGGGATGGTGACACCTGGAAATGGATTTTTGGGATAAACAGGGAATGGAGCAGGAGGGGGGAGGTCACCGGTGCTATCAGTGCCACAGTGTCACCAATGTCACCAATGTCACCAATGTCACCAATGTCACCGATGTCACCAGTGCTATCAGTGCCACAGTGCCACCAATGTCACCGATGTCACCGATATCACCGGTGCTACCGGTGCCACAGTGCCAACAATGTCACCAGGGCTATCAGTGCCACAGTGCCACCAATGTCACCAATGTCACCAATGTCACCAATGTCACCGGTGCTATCAGTGCCACAGTGCCACCAATGTCACCAATGTCACCAGTGTCACTGGTGCTATCAGTGCCACACTGCCAGCAGTGTCCCTGTGCCATCAGTGCCACAGTGCCAGCAGTGTCACCAGTGTCACCAATGTCACCGGTGACACAGTGCCACCAGTACCACAGCACCACAGTGCCACAGTGTCCCTGTCCCAGCAGTGCCAGCAGTGCCAGCAGTGCTATCAGTGCCATCAGGACCATCAGGGCCATCAGTGCTATCAGTGTCACCAATGTCACTGGTGCCATCAGTGTCACCAATGTCATCAGTGCCATCAGTGCCACAGTGCCACCAATGCCACGAGTGCCATCAGTGTCACCAATGTCATCAGTGCTATCAATGCCACCAGTGCCACCAGTGCCATCTGTGCCATCAGTGCCACCACTGCCACAGTGCCACCTGTGCCATCAGTGTCACCAACGTCATCAGTGCCACCAGAGCCATCAGTGCATTCAGTGCCACCTGTGCTATCAGTGTCACCAATGTCACTGGTGCCATCAGTGTCACCAACGTCATCAGTGCTATCAATGCCACCAGTGCCATCATTGCCATCAGTGCCACAGTGCCATCAGTGCCACCAGTGCCACCAGTGCCACCAGTGCCATCAGTGCCACCAGTGCCACCAGTGCCATCAGTGCCACCAGTGCCACCAGTGCCACAGTGACGTCGCAGCCCGAGCCGCTCTGTGCCCTTCGCGCTCCTCTCCAGCAGCACCGGGGGCCGCTCCCCGCCCTTGGGGGGCCCCGGAGCCCCCCGGGGCGACCCCAGCGCGTCCCTCCCTGGCCCAGCCCCTCGCTGCTCATTAAGGGCGCCGCTAATGAGCTCCTCCCCCTGCTCAGCCCCCTCCCCTCCAGCCCGTGCCTTCCTCCCTCCCTCCCCTGCCTCCTCCTCCTCCTCCTGCTGCTGCCTCTGCCGGGGCGCGCTCTCTCTCCGCCCGCTCGGGAGCGCGCAGTGCGGCGCGGCCGCGCCCGGGAGCGCGCAGTGCGGCGCACCGAGCCCGCCCCGAGCCCGCACCGAGCCCCGGCTGCGGCCAGCTCAGCTCCAGCGGGTAAGGACAGCCCGGGATCGGGACGCACCGGGATGCGGGAAGCTCTGGGGGCCGCGCACGGGGGGAAGCGGGGGGGTCCGCGCATCCTCAGCGCGGATTCGGGGTCCTAAACCTACCCGGTGACCCCCAAAATCTCCCGGGTTTTGCTGTCAGGACTCCGGGAGGGGGGAGCTGGGGCATGTGATGGGATTTTGGCTCTTACGTCACGGCTTCGTGTCCCTGCGTGTGACAAAATCCCGCGGTGGCGGTGCGGGGGCACGGGGAGCGCAGCCCGGGTGGGGACCTTGGGGTGACAGCGCAACTTTGGGGCGCCGAAAGCCGGCGGGGAGCGGCGATCGCTCTGCGGGGAACGCGCCTCGCTCCTGCCCTGTCGCCTTCCCTCCGGAAGAACATCCCGGGCCGGAAAAAAAAATCCATCGGGAGAACGCACCTGGCTTGGGATGCGGCGCCGGGAAGCGCCGGGCCCCGGCGGAGAGCGGTGAGTGGCGGGTGCGGGATCCGCATCCTCCCGCAGCCGCTCCCCGGGATCGATCTCCCTCCGGGAACAGGGGGGAAAGTGCTGAATCATTGGGATCCCGGCTCCACGGATGCTCCCGCTGCTCCCATGGCCGCGAAAAGCTCGGGAATGAGGCTGAGGAGGGAGAGGAGGCCGTGGGAGCGCTGGGGCCTGGGAGGGAGGGATTGTTGGGATGGAGCCGGGATGGAGCCGGGATGGAGCCGGGATGGAGCGGGGTCCTCCCTTTTCCATGGCCTCAGGTGCTCCTTGCAGGACTGGGAGCCGGGAAGACGCGCATTCCATCCCGGGGAGGCCTCTGGGAATGGCACCGAGAGGAGTTTTGGGTGGGAAAACGGTGGTTTTGGCAGGAAAATCCCACCCCTGCCAAAAGTGGGAATGGCCGGCGCATCCTGCTTGGGTGGGTTTTGATTTTCCCTTTTGGAATGCTGCCTGTGGGTTCCTTCCTCAAGGTCAGGTCCTTGGGATGGCTCTGGAGCGTTCCCCAAAGTCACCCCGGGGTGTTCCCGGCTGGGTCCTGGCAGAGGGGCAGAGCCGAGGGCCCGGGGGATTCGGGAATTGCGGGAAAAGCTGGAATTCTGACGTGCCCAGCAGAGGCCCGGCTGCTTTAAGATGGATCCTGTGGCGCTGTGGTGTTTCCGGGGTGCTCCTGGCAGCTGCCGAGGACAAAAGCAGGAATCCTGTGACTTTTCCAGGGATGCTGACTCCTTTCTTTCCGCCCGTGCTCCTGGAAAACCTCCCCCTCTTTGGCAGCCACCGAGGGGCTGCTTTGTTCCAAGAAAACTTTGCTTTCTCTCCTGAAAGAAACCCCAAATTTAGCGTTTTCTGCGTGATTTCTATTTTTAATTTTGCCATTTCCCAGATCCGGGCTGGGCCTTCTCTGCTTTTCCCAGTTTTTATTTTATTTTAATTTTTATTTTTTTTCCCGGCGTGGTTGTAATGCGAATCCAACATAAATAATGCATGGAAAAGCGCTCAGCTGACAGGGAGAAGTTGTTCGGTTGGAAAAGCGACTTTGTTTACAAGAGTTGGGACCTGGGCCTGGCTTTGTGTTAATTCTGGGTTTAACAAAGCTCCATCCTCATCCTCATCCTCATCTTCATCCTCACCCTCATCCTCATCCCGAGGGATTTGACTCAAACCCAATCCAATCATCCCCTCTCCCATCCGATGATTAAACAGGGAACATCCCAACATCCCAATTAATTCCCAATTAATTGATAAGGATTTGTTTCCCCCTCATTCTCTCCGGGGTTTTTTTGGGGGATAAAATCCCCCAAAATCCGCTGGGAAAACTCCACCATGAAAGGTCCCAAAAATGAGTGAAAATATTGAATAACGACGGGAAAAATGAGGAATTTTTTCCCCATTTTTTCTCCTGGCAGGTGGTTGGGATACTCCGAGTAGGATACTCATGGGATACTCCTGGGTGTAGAGGGGTTGTACCCTCAGATCTCAGGGATGAGCAGGGAAGGAGTTGGGATCAGCCACAGAGGGAGTCCGGATCTCCCTGGGAATGGGAATAAGTTGGGAATGTCATCCCAGGAAGCTCCTGGTGATTCCCAAGATTCTGAGGAAAGGGATGGACATGGGCAGGAGGAAAAGGGGGAATAAATGGATTTAAGGAAGTTTCACTTCTTAATCCCAGTGCTCCACCCCAGGTGGTGTGACCTTGGGAAAAGGAATCATCCGTAGGGATCATGGCCCTGGTTTGGATCCTCCCTCCGTCCCTGCCGCCTGCTCAGCCCCGCTGAGAAAAATTGGGAAGTTCTGGGGTTCTCCAAGGAAATATTCCCTGGATAAAGTCCAGTTTTATCCAGGAATACAGAAATTGTCAGGAATGTGGTGGTTATGGGACGCTCCAGGGAAATATTCCCTGGATAAAGACCGGTTTTATCCAGAAATACAGAAATTAGCAGGAATGGAGAAGTTCTGGGATTCTCCAAGGAAATATTCCCTGGATAGAGATTAGTTTTATCCAGGAATGGGGAAATTAGAAGGAATGGGGCAGTTCTGGAGTGTTCCAAGGAAATATTCCCTGGATACAGACCAGTGGAGCTCACCTGGGTGGGTGGAGCTTGAAAAGGGAACTGGAAGCTTTGGAATTTGTTGGTTCTGTCTGGAGCTTTGGAATTTTTTGGCTCCATCCCGCCCTTGCTCAGGGAAGGAGGAGCTTCCAAGGGAAAAGTCTGGGATTTGTTTGAGAAATCTGGGAAAATGGAGCAGCCACATTCCCAGGACGTTCCCGAGGCTCTGATTTTATCTGGGAGCGCTCAGCAGGAATTTCTGGATTTGTTTTCCATGTGGGAGTGGATTTTCTGTGGAGCCGTAATTTACCCGTCTGGGCAGCACCAACCTCCCAAATCCCATCAGAAATTCATTTACAGGGAGAAAAACCTGGAACTTCAGGCATGATTCCTTCATTTCTTTGTTATCTGGGAGCTGTGGAATTCCCTGTTTTCCACACATTTTAGGTGGAATAAACGCAGCTGAATTGTGAGGATTCAAACCCGGTGAGAAAAATCACATTTTCAGAAAAAAACCCGCAGATTTTATTTGAATTTAAACAGCAAAACCTGCGAGGAGACTGCTAAAAAACCAAGATAAAAACCTCTGGCACTTCCATTTATTCCTCGGGTTTCGTTTGCCCTTCCCAAAGCATTCCTAAAACCTGCCAGGATCCATCCAGGGCTTGGATTCCCTTACAATTTTGTCAGATCTTGTCAGGGAGGTCTGGATTCCTTCCTGCCCCGGAGGGAATTCCTTTCCAACCTCATTTCCCTCATTTTCCGTGTTGCTGGATGACTTCTGCTCCGGCTTTTCCATCTCCCCCCCTCTTCCTCAAGCCCCTTCATTCTTTTCCAGGCTATCCAGGATAATTATTGTGTAATTCCAGGGATTCCGGCTCGGAATGAACTTGCTGGAAGTTTAAATGTTCCGTAATCCTCTGCCCCCTCCCTTTTTCCTTTTTCCTTTAATCCCGAGCTGAAAGAAACCGGGCTGGGTTATTACGGATTAAAAAAGAGGAGGATTTATCCCTCGGCTTATCGGGATCACCATTCCCACTTAATGAGATCGGAGGAGCAGGATTATCCACGGGAAAAAACAGGGATGAGTTCAGGTGGCCAGAAATTCCCGACAGTGCCTCCTTAGGTTCCTTCGGATCTCATCCCGGAATTTTGAGATCCAGCTCTGTTTTCCTCAGGGATGCAGCTGGGAGGGAGCATCCAAAGGGCACGGGAGAAAAGGAAAAAAAGGAAAATTTAGGAATTTTTTTCCTGGAATTCTTCTGCCAGAAGAATTGGTCGGCACATTCCCAGTTTGCCAGAGGAGCATCCAAAGGGAAGAGGGAGTTTTTGCACAATCCAGAGCTGATAAATCCCTGTCCTGGATTCCGGGATGCTCCTTCCCCACCTCTGGAAGCAAACCTGGATCCTCACAGGGAGTGGGGAAGCAGGAGCACAACCCCCGGGGTTGGTGCAAGGTGAAGCCGGAGGTTCATTGGAATTCCTGGCAGGTTTTCCGCCACTTTCAGCCTCCTTGGCAGCGGAATTTTGCTCCTTTTCCCAGGGACAGTCGGAATCTGATCCCGCGGCTCTGTCAGCCTGAATCCCAAATTCCTCCTGAAATCTCCTGGCATGGATAGGCCGGGCTGGCAGCTCCAGAGGGAGCTGGGAGGGCGGGAAGGAGCTCCTTGGATCTGTGGAAAAATGCACCAAAATTCCCTTTTCCCCTCGGAACTGTTCCCTTTTCCTGTTTATCCCAAGGATCCCCGAGTTCCCAGAGCTGCAGAACCATGGAATAATTTAGGCTGGAAAATTAAAGCTCATCCCATTCCACGGGCGGGGACAACTTCCCCTATCCCAGGCTGCTCCAAGCTGGCCTTGGACACTTCCAGGGATGGAGCAGCCACAAATTCTCTGGAAAAACCTGGGAATGCCGAGGCTGGGAATGTCCGTGGGTGGGAGGAAGATCCTCTTGGATCCGGCCGCTCTCCAGGGTGCTGAAGCCCCTCCTGGGGATTTGGGAACTCCACGTTATTCCCTGAGTTCCCGTCTCCCTATTCCCACTCGGATCCAGGATAAAAAGGAAAAACAGGGACACATTGGAGCAGCGGAATGCAGGGAATGTGGGAATTCCCCCTTTTCCATCTCCAGAGTGGTTTTTAAGCTGGAGTTTGGATGCCGGGTGGTCTCCACAATTCAGGAGAGATTTTAAACCCCACCTGGGCAAAGCCTGGCTCAGCTGGGCTGAGTTTTATTGGATATTCCCGGCAGTTTTTATTGGATATTCCCAGCATTTTTTTGTGGATATCCAGAGCACTTTTTTTTGGTTATTCACAGTGGTTTTATTGGATATTCCCAACTGGTTTTGGTGGGAATTCAGAGCAGGTTTTGTTGGATATGCGGAGCAGTTTTTTTGGATATTCCCAACAAGTTTATTTTTTGTTATTCCTGGCAGGTTTTATTTGATATTCCCAGCAGGTTTTATTTGATATTCCCCCAACCTGTGGGCAGGGAAATAATTCCAGCCTTCCCTTTTCCCCCAGGTGAAGATCAGTCATTCCCACAGGCTCTTCCCAATCCCACAGGCTCTTCCCTTGGGTTTTGTTTGCCCTTCCCAAAATATTCCCTTGGATTTTAAACCCCGCAGGATCCACCCAGGGGTTGGATTCCCTTACAAACTTCATCAGATCTTGTCAGGGAGGTCTGGATTTCCTCCTGCCCCTGAGGGAATTCCTTTCCAGCCTCATTTCCCTCATTTCCTGTGTTGCTGGATGACTTCTGCTCCAGCTTTTCCACCTTCCCCCCATTGCCCCTTTCCTTCGGCAATCCGGGATGGTGACACCGCCAGCCACTCCAGATTTCCAGACACAGCCGCATTTGTGGGGGCCGGGATCGCTCCCGATCCCGCTCCGTGCGGGATAAAGGCTCCTCTGTGAGCCCGGCCGGGCGCCGATGGAGTGCGGAGCCCAGGAGCAGCTCCCGTCCCTGCTGGCACCTCGGTGCTGTCACATTCCTGAAATCTGGCTTTGACATTCCCGGCAGACCCGGCCACAAAGGCTCCTTGTTGGGATCTCCTTTGGGATGGGCTTGAGGCAATCCCAGCTGGGAGCGGGAGGAGGGGAGGGACAGGACGGGGCTTTGTGCCACCCGCACGTGCCAGGACACGCAGGGACCTCCTCTGGTGGCACTTCTGGTGGGCTGAGGACGTTGGGAATGGTCAGCCTGGGGAAGGGAATGGGGTGCGGGGATATCGGGATTTGGTTTCTATGGGAATACCGGGATTTGATTTGTGTGGAGACCTCAGGATTCAAATTGTGTGAAAACCTCTGGATTTGATTTGTGTGGAGACCTCAGGATTCAATTTGTGTGGAGACCTCGGGATTCAATTTGTGTGGAAACCTCGGGATGTGAAGGGGTTACAAAGAAGGAAAACAGAATCTGCAGCAGGAATTGGGGTGATGAGACACAGGGATCGGTTCAGGCTGAAAAAAGGGAGATTTGGGTGGGATATTGGGAAGGAATTTTTTACCTGCGAAGGTGGGGAGACCTTGGGAAGGAATTCCCAGAGAATCCATGGCTGCCCCATCGCTGGAAGTGGTGATATCAGGATTTGATTTATGTGGAGACTGCAGGATTTGATTTGTATGGAAACCTCGGGATTTGATTTGTGTGGAGACTTCAGGATTTGATTTGTGTGGAGACTTTGGGATCTGAAGGAGTTACAAGGAAGGAAAAGGGAATCTGCAGCAGGAACTGGGATGACAAACAAGGGGAGGGCTGCAGGCCGAAAAAGGGGAAAATTGGGTGGGAGACTGGGAAGAATTCTCCCCTGTGAGGGTGTGGAGGCCCTGGGATGGAATTCCCAGAGAATCCATGGCTGGATCCCACCCTTGGAAGTGTCCCAGGCCAGGCTGGAGCCACCTGGGATAATGGAAGGTGTCCCTGTGGTGCCACCAGGGATCTTTAATCTCCCTCCCAACCCAAACATTCCACGATTCCGCGATTCCACCTCAAATCCACTCAACAAATCGATAATCCCAATTCCTTCTTCCCCTATATCTGGAAAATTCCAATTCTAACATAAAACCTCTTAACCCCAAACTTCCTGTCAAAACTCAGCGCTCCCCCTCCACTCCCAGAAAAGCTGGAATTCAGCTGAACTCACCCGTGTATTTTTTCACATCCAACACCAGAACCGCGCGTTTCAGAGCGTGGATTTTCCCCGAATGTCCTTCAAAATCTGATTTTGCGCATCCCGGGCTGCCATTTCCTGCTGACGGCTCCGGGATCCAGCTGCCAGCTCTCCCCGGGGATTTATTCCTGGCCATCCCAGCAGCTGGGACCAGCCTGGGGATTTTTGGTTGACCTCGTCTGAATCGCGCTGGCCCCGGTGACAGCTGCGAGGCTGAGCTGGCCCCAGCCCAGGACAGCAGGCTGCTCCCAAATGTTTGATTCCAGGGATTCCGACTCCTTTGTCTCCCTTTTCCAGCCTTTGTGGACAGGCCTGGGCTTGGGATGGGGGTGGGAATTATTCCTGGCTGAGCTGGGGGGAATTTGGGGCTTTCTAAGTGTTCCTGGTAGGATTTTGACTCGAATCCCAGATTTGGGATGAAGGTAGGAACAGAAACCTCCTGGGAATTCCCACCCATGGATGGTTCTCAGAATTCCTCTTCCAAACCAAGAGCAAGGAGGAAAACAGGGATATCCTGGAGCGTCCAGGGATGAAACCCCCCAGGAAGCGAAACAAAACCCTCTTTCCCGAGGGAAAAGCAGTTCCTGCCCTATTGTCCGGTGAAAAGGGGGTTGGAATGGCTGGGATTGATCCCAAACAGCTGCTGGGACGTGGGAGGGCAGATGGCGCAATTATATCCAGAATGGGATGGGCAGCGTGGGCTTTGGGATGCTTTTCCCGGGAAACCTGAGCTGGGAGAGGCTGTGAAAGGGATTTGGGAAGTTCTGGGATCCCCTTTCCACTAAAGGAGGGGCTCTAGGAGATTTTGGGATCATTTTTCCACTAAATCTGAGCCAGGAGAAGCCATAAAGGGGTTTTGTGAGATTTTATGATCTTTTTCCCACTAAACTGGATCCAGGGGAAGCTGCGGAGGGACTTTGGGAAGCTTTGGGATCCCTTTCCCACTAAGGGAGGGGCTTTGGGAATTTTAGGATCCCATTCCCACCAACCTGAGCCGGGAGATGCTTTGGAGGGGCCATTCCCAGGAGATCCCCCAGCTCTGACCCTGTGCAGGTGGAAGTGCCAATTCCGGATGTGCCAATTTGGGATGTGCTGATCCCAAATTATTCCAATTCAGGATGTGCTCATCCCAAATTATTCCAATTCAGGTTGTGCCCATCCCAAACTGTTCCAATTCAGGATGTGTCCATCCCAAACTGTTCCAATTCAGGATGTGCCCATCCCAAATTGTGCCACCTCGGAACGATCCGTGCCACCCTCCTGCTATTTCTGCTCCCGATCTGTGCCACAGCCAGAGTTGTCCTCAGGATCAGGCTCCAGAGGCCATAAAAAAACCCCCAGGATTTGGGATTTGAGCTGTTCAGGGATAATTTTAGCCCCGTGCTCCACTGGAGGAGAGGGAACAGTGGGAATGGTGCCCTGGGATGGAGCTGAGCCCTCGGATCCAGAGGTGTGGGATTTATCCAGCGGTTCCAGCCACATCCTCGGAATCTCATCCCGAATCCTCATCTCAGGGGGAAAGGATCCAGCCCTGGGAGCCAGGGGAGGGGTGTGGGAGGTGGTTTTAGGCTGGGAAAGATGAAATGGGAATGCTGGAAGAAGAGGAGCGAAAAGTTCAAGGTGCACCGAAGTGATAATTGGGATTTCCGAAGTGTTAATTGGGATTTCCGGAGGGTTTTTGGGATTCAGCCTCGAGTGCTCATCAGGATGAATCTTCCCTTTATCCCTCTTTGTTCTTCCCTTTATTTCCCTTCATTCTTCCCTTTATTCCCCCCAGGAGAAATTCCTGGGAACATCTCCAGGGCCAGGAGGAATTTCTGGGGACATTTCCACTCTCCAGAGTCGGGGAAGTCTTGGGAGTGTCTCCAGAATCAGGGAAAATCCTTGGGATATCTCCAGTCTCCAGGATCTGGAGGAATTCCTGAGGGTCAGGGGAAATTCCTGGGGGGAATATCTGCTCTCCAGGGAAGATCCTGGAGACACCAGCAGGAGATGTCACCAGGCCACCACAGCTGGGTTCCCAAACCTGGGAAATCGGGGAGCTGAGGCTTCTCCAGGCAGGATTTCCTGGCTCTGGGCATGGAAAATCCCCAAATCCTTGTGAAGGAACAGTTCAGCACTGGGCAGAGTGACCTGGGGGGGCTGGGAGGTGCCACCATGGCCACCCTTGGGAATTCTGCTGCTCCTTCCTCCTCCTCCTCTCCCTCAGAAATCATGGAATGGCCGGAACCCCCAAGGCAGGAGCAGATCCTTCCCAACATCCCATTTTTCCGTCGATATTCCCATGGAACATCCCAGGAGCTGCTTCAGGGAACAGAATTAAAACTCACTCGGCCTCGCTCAGATCCTGTCTCGCTTTCATGTTCCCTCTCCAAGAGGCTGGAGCGGCTTTTAATTCCAGCGGATCCAGGGAAAACCGGGAGCAGGAACAAATCCACTGGCAGGGATGGGGTTTGATGGTTTCAAATCCCGAGTTTTGCTCCCCTCGCTGTCCCACCCTTCTCCTTCCCGGCCCCATTCCAATTTTCCAGCCGTTGGAAATCTCTCTCTGCCCTGCCCGGCGGGCATCTCCCAATCCCAGAAAATCCGGGATCAGCCAAGCTGGAATTATCCTGGCAGTTCCCGAGGGTTTAATGAGGCTCAGAGTGGAACCGAAAGGGGTTTGTGGCGGGGGAGGGAGGATTTGAGAGGTCCTGGAGATGGGATGGGATTCAGGGAAGCGCCAAAACCTTGGGAGTCACTCCTGGAATCTCCAAGTCCTCAGAATCTCCCCTAAAGAGGGAATTTTGGTGGTGGAGATAAGAACACCCCCCTTGGCACGACGTTAATTCCATATTGGGATGCGAGAGCTGGAAAACAGGGAACTGTGTTCGCTCCCAAATATCAGGGTTTGGATCCGCGGGAGCCGGGAAAAAGGTGAATCCTGGGAGGGCACCCTGGGAAGCAGAAAAACGGGAATTCTTGCTCCAAAAGGTGTCCCCAGGGCTCAGAGCCGTCACCGGGGCGCCTCCTCCTCCCAGCCTTCCCCACTCCCAACCGTTTAGTCAGGAAAATGGGAATTGCATATTAATGAGATGCTAATGAAGCCGTGGATGGGATCGGGCGATTCCTCATTTAAAGCTGCAAAGCCGAGCTTTGTTTTAAGTCGGGTTTATCGCTGCTGGGCCCGCCTGATTAGTCCTAATCTCCCGCTGCCCTTCACAGGGAAATTCCCGCTTTTATTCTCTGGGAATTCTTTCCCGAAGTTCCTGCACCACCCTCCAGGGAAATCCCGGCCACCTTTATTCCAGTCAACACCTTCCAGCAATTATCCCAACAAAGATTCCTCTCCTCGCTCCCTCCTTCCCCCATCTGATCCCTGATTTCCTCTGGAGCCGGGATACGCAGCCGGGCCTCGTCTGGATTTTTAATTTTTTAGTTTTAATTTTTGATTTAAATTTAATTTTTAATTCTTATTTTTTAAATTTTATTTTCAGTTAAATTCCCTCTTTTCCCTGCCTGGGGTTGGCTCTTTCCCGGCTGGAAAATGCCAGGATGAGGGATGGGAGTGCGGGAGGTCGGGAAATGAGGATCCCTGTGACTCCCCCCCAGCCGAATTCCTCTGGAATTTTCTTGCCGTGAAACGGAACCGCCGCTCTCGGCGAAAAACCCAACAATTCCAAGCTGGAATACGGGTGGGAGAGTCAGAAATTCCTGGCGGGGATGTCTCTGCTCTGCTTTTCCACAGGATGGGGAACAAAAGGAAGCTGCATCTGGGGACAAAACGGCGTCACCCCCTCCGTGCTGGGGACACGGGGACAGGCCCAGGCTGGCACAGAGCGGGCAGTGTCCGGAGCCACCGCTCCATTGTTCCCACGGGAAAAAGCAGGGAAAGGGAGAAGGGAAGGACGGAGAAAGTCGGAATTATGGATCGGGGCTGTGGAGCCTCGGCGCTTCTCCGGGATGGAGGGGTTGGGACATCCCGGCTGTCTGTGGGGAGGACAGGGAGAGGGAAAGGCGGATTGTTTGGGATGCGGGAGGATGTGGAAAATCTTAGGGGGAAATGGGGATTTTTTGGGATGTGAGGAGCTCAGGGATGTGGAAAATCTTAGGGGGAAATGAGGATTTTTTGGGATGTGAGGAGCTCAGGGATGTGGAAAATCTTCGGGGGAAATGGGGATTTTTTGGGATGTGAGGAGCTCAGGGTGTCCTTCCCGGGATGTGGAAAATCTTGGAGTTTGGGATAGAGAGAGGGAGAAGCTCAGCCTGAGCTTTGGAGAGGGGGAAAAAATGGGAGAGGGAAAGGGAGGTGTTTCCCTGCCCTTGGAAAAATGTGTCAGGAGGAGGCAGATTTTCCGTAAATCCCTGGATTTGAGACACTTTTTATTTGGGATCCAGGGAGGGAGAACCCCGACCTGAGCTTTGGAGGGGAAAACAGCCTGATGTGGGAGAGGGAAATGGAAGTGGCTCCCTGGCCTCGGAATAACCTGTGAGGAGGTGGAGATTTCCTGTAAATCCTTGGATTTGAGACACTTTGAGCTCGGGATCGAGAGAGGGAGGATCTCAGCCTGAGCTCTGGAGAGGGAAAACTGCCGGACACGGTAGAAGGAAAGGGAGGAGACTCCCTGCCCTTGGAGTAGGAGGTGGTGGAATAAGTCAAATCCTTGGAGATTGTGGGATCTGCCTTGGCGTGGGACGGGGTCATTCCAGAGCAGCGGGAAGAGCACGGGAGGAGGTTTGGAGCTCCCTGCAGCCTCCAGGAATTTGGAATGGGATTTTTGGGCTGGGGGTAATTCCAGAGCAGCCGGGGATGGGATGGAGCAGCGGGAAGGAGGAGGTTTGGAAATCCCCGCAGCCTCCGGGAATTCGGAGCTGGAGCTGATGGTGCAGAATTCCCTCGGGAGCAGGGAATTAGCACCGTCCTCCTCCTGGGAAAGTGACAATTCCATTAAAATTCCATGTTTAAAGCCTGGCTTTGCAGCTCCCCTTTCCCAAACCCCGACCCCAGAGACTCTGGAAAAGCTGAGCCAGCGGGAAAAGCGATGGGAGCAGGGATGGGATCACCAAGGAATCCTCCAGGAAGATTTTCCTCCTAATTAAACTCAACAACAACAAAAAAGGGAATATTTCCCCTTTTCAATAATAAATCAGGAACGTTTTCCCGGTGGGAATGCCAAGGAAGGGACTTTTCCATCCTGATCCGGGCAGGAGCAGCTTCCAGAGGGTCAGCTCCGAGCTCTCCCTCGTTCCTCATGAATAATATTCCAGATTCCTCCCCTTTCCCGCACGGATTGGCGTTGCCATGGCCACCAGCAGGGGATGGGATCCCGAGGGATGCGGGAGAGTGGCAGGAAAAGGATCGGGAAAATGGGGAAATCCCAAAAAGGGGTCTGGCATCCTACAGGGATGCTCCAGATCATCCCGCTCCAAGCTTTTTGTGGGATTCCCTGACATCCCAACGGGGTTTTGTGCCTGCACCTTGTGGGATTCATCCCCCCCACATGGAAATTCCATTTTTTCCATGCTCTGAGCACTTGTTCTGTCTTGAGCTTGGAAAAAAGGGAAAGAAATCCTTCCCAAAGCCACGTGAGGGAGATTCCCAATTTTCCACATCACCTCAGCCAAGGTGGGACATGCTCCTCATTCCCACATTATCCTGGGAAAGCCAGGGAAAAACTTGGGATGTGTTTTTGGGACAGGGTGTGCCCAGATCCAGCGGTTGAGTTGTGCCTTCCTCCTCTCCTGAATTTTTCATGGAAATCCTTCTCTGTCTTTTACCAAATTTGGATTCCAGCTCCAATTCCAACGTGCAGAATTCAAGGAATTTGCTGGTCCAAGCCTCATTCCCAATCCCTGCCCTTTGTTTCCCTCAGCTCCAGGGTTTTAATGGATTTTCACGCTTTTTCCATTGAATATTCCCAGCAGAAAACTCTGGTGGATTGGAGATGAGGTGGAAAGAGTTAAATGTTGAAATTTCCTTTTTCTTTGTTTTTTCCTGGACTTTAAACTCTGCAATTTTCCTGTGGATTTTCCCTCCCACTTCCAGCGGTGTCAGCAAGGGGAAATTTGTGTTTCCAAGGGTTTGCAGGACACGGATTCCACCTTTTCCAGGGATTTTTGGAAAGTTTTGGCAGATAAAAATCCTCATTCCATTCATCCCTGGCTCAATCCATCCCCCCATCCTTCGACCTTTTCCAAGGAAACCCTAAATTCCAACCTGGCCTTTCAATTCCCCGAAATCCCTTTTATTTTCATGGAATTTTTAACCACGGCATCGCCAGGCTCCCTCCTGAGCTGGGCTCTTGCCAGCTTCATTATCCCAGAGCCAAAAGCTTCTCCCAATTAATTTATTCCCATTCCGGAGGCAGATGGAGAGGTGGTGACACCGGGATTTGACGACTGAGTGACAAAGGGTGACAATTCCAAGGAGAGCGGGAAAAGTTGTGAGAAATGCCAGGGAATGGTGAGAAAAAGCAGGGAATGGTGGGAAATGGCAGGGAAGGCTGTTGCCCTCCTCGTTCCCAGCTCCGGGGAATGAATAAATTTGGGATTTCGTCGCATTCTTGTGGAAAATGTCCTCAAGGGCTGTCACAATTGTCACAAATGAAAAGAAGTGGGAATGGGATCGCCAAACCCTGCCAGGAATGATGGGACACACTTGGAGCATCAGCTTTGGGTCACCAGCTGGGATTTCTTGGGAATGAACTTCCAGGGAAGTGTCCAAGGCCAGGTCAACTCCCAATGGGATCAGTTCCCAGTGGGATAAATCAGTTCCCAGTGGGATAAATCAATTCCCACTGCGATAAATCAATTCCTACTGGGATAAATCAGTTCTTACTGGGATAAATCAGTTCTTACTGGGATAAATCAGTTCTTACTGGGATAAATCAATTCCTACTGGGATAAATCAGTTCTCACTGGGATAAATCAGTTCTTACTGGGAAAAATCAGTTCTTGCTGGGATAAATCAGTTCTTACTGGGATAAATCAGTTCTTACTGGGATAAATCAATTCCCACTGGGATAAATCAGTTCTTACTGGGATAAATCAGTTCTTACTGGGATAAATCAGTTCTTACTGGGATAAATCAATTCCCACTGGGATAAATCAGTTCCCAGGGGGATAAATCAGTTCTTGCTGGGATAAATCAGTTCTTGCTGGGATAAATCAGTTCCCACTGGGATAAATCAATTCCCACTGGGATAAATCAGTTCTCACTGGGATAAATCAGTTCTTACTGGGAAAAATCAGTTCTTGCTGGGATAAATCAGTTCTTACTGGGATAAATCAGTTCTTACTGGGATAAATCAATTCCCACTGGGATAAATCAGTTCTTACTGGGATAAATCAGTTCTTACTGGGATAAATCAGTTCTTACTGGGATAAATCAATTCCCACTGGGATAAATCAGTTCCCAGTGGGATCAACCAGTTCCCACTGGGATCAGCCATGTCTGATGCCCTTGGCAGGAGGGAGAGCTGGGTCTGGGATCCAAGGGTGGGATCAGGATCTGCTCTTCCCATGTCCGAGGGTTCCTCTCACACAGGAGAGGATTTCCAAGTGTCCCGACTTCCCAGGGTGGATTTTCCCATGGGAACAGACATCCCTGGCACGGACAGCTGTGGGTCGTGTCCAGCAGGGAAGGGAATTCCAGCCAAACCCTTTCCCAGCTCCGTGGGACTGGAGGAATGTGGATGCTTCCTCTCTCTGAGTGTTGCATCCATCCTTTTATTCCCAAAATCATGGAATATCCTGAGTGGGAAGGGACTCCCGGGGACCCCAAAAATCCCACAGTTTGTCCAAACGTCCCCATCCCTGGAGAGGCTCCAAGCCCAGTTCCAGAATCCCCTCTGGGGCTGTGCCCGGCAGCAGGAGCGGAGGTGGGAGCCGGGAAGCTTTTCCAGAGGCTCTGGATCCATCCCAGGGTTATTTTTCCACCTGATTAACCCTTGGCTGATCCCAGGGCCAGATGTCACCAGGGAGGGGTGGCCTGGGGACACTCCGGGTGCCGCTCGTGTCCCCCTGTGCCACCAGCTCCGTGGGTTTTCTGGGAGCAGCGTGGGATGGATGGCCCTGCAAAGGAGGTGACATCGGCACAGCGTCACCTCCACCTGTCCTGAGCTGGATTTACTGGGATGGGATTTGCTGCTCCATCGGGAATGGGACAAGGAATGTCCCCGAGTCGCCAGCCCACAGATTCTTTGGGATTTTTTTCTCCCGATTCCTGGAAAAATGTTGCCGGAGCAGTCCCAGTGTCCCCCAGTGGAGGGACACAGGGAGGGTCCTGGCTGGCACCAAATTTTTCCCTTTCCCACCTGGATTTTCCCATTTCAACCTCAATTTTTCCCCTCACTTCCTTTCCTTCTTCCTCCCAAACCAATCTGATCCAAATTAATCCATGTCCTGGCTGGTGCCGGAGCGGGATCTCCCTGGGAATTTCTGCAGGACGAGCAGCTGTTTCCATGGATTGTCAATTTCAGATCAGGAGGGAGAAAAGAAGGAATTCCATGGAATTCTGAGGAGCAGAGCAGGGCTCTGGTGATGAACCAACCCCAACCACCCTTTCCCCTCTCCGTCCCTCCCTTTGGGATGCAGGGATGAGGCTGAAGGATTTTTCCTCCTTTTTGGGCCGGTGTCAGATCCTTTCTATGCAGGAAAAAAGCTGGAAAAATGCTGATTTTTGGGAAAAGCTTCTCCCCTGGCCATTCCTTCATCTCCAGCACCCCCAGCTTGGAATGTCCCTGTGATCCTTGTGGCAGCTCCAGCCTCTGTGCCGGGAGAATTCCCGGGAGCAGCCGGGACAATGCTGGGTTGTGTTCTCCAGGACCCACCTACACGCCCAGGAATTGTTCCCAGGGATTGTTCCCAGGGATTGTTCCCACTGCCCACATCTGCTCCGGACAAAGGCGCCCTGGAGGAGCCTGGAGGAGCCTGGAGGAGCCTGGCATTTCCCAGGGGGATGAATTCCCTGTGTGGTTTTCCTTGCTCCCGGCCAGCGCCGCTCCGTGCAATCCTATGGATCACCCAGCCGGGGCGTTCCCGCAGGATTCTGCCCATGGGTTCAGGCCAGAGATTCTGTGTCATTTTTGCAGCTCAAAAATTGCCTGGAATTTCATTTCTTCCTGAATTCCTGGATTTTTGCAGCCCTGTTGTAATGGGACTTACGAGGATTTGTAGGGAGAAGCTGCCCTTGGATCCCTGGAAGTGCCCAATGCTGGGTTGGAGCAACCTGGGGTAGGGGAAGGTGTCCCTGCCCTTGGGATGAGCTTTAAATTCCCTTCCCAACCCAAACCATTCCAGAATTCCGTGATTTTCCATCAGAGCTTGGGCTCAGCCCTTTTCTATTCCTATATTTACAAATATTCCCCAGGAATCTGTGCCAGGAAATTCCTCCTTTCCCTCTCAGCCATTACCCACTCCCAAATCCAAGGAAAATAGGAAATTCCTCACTTTTTAGGCCCAAACTGTTCCTATTCGGACGTTTTTTAACCCAAACTGCCTCCATCCCTTTAAATATCCCTGTTTTTTATGGATTTAAAGCTTTTCGTTGTCCTTTTGGGATCTGCATTTGTTGCCAGAGGGATAAAATGTGTCTGGGTGGAAAACGGGATCCTGGGAGCTTGGATGGGATCTGGCAGCAGTGAGGGGAACATCAGGCTCCTGCTTGGGAATGGGATTGTTTGGAGAGCACTTGGGAAAAATCCCAATCCTAGAATTCTGCTGGATCAATCCCAGGATTTTTGGGACAACAGCGGGGGGCTCCAGACCCCTGAGCTCATCCCGATGCCCTGAGGGATTGGATATTACTCAATAGCTTTTATGCGTAAAATACAATCATTATTATTTTTTAAACAGTAAATCCACCTTTTTTTTCCATCCCACGGGCTCCATTTGGATCCCACTGCTCCCAGGAGTTTTCTCTTGGTCCCTGGGCGCTCCCTCCAGGGCTGGAGCCCAAACAACTCCATAAATCCTTCCAGCAGGACAACCCTGGGCTTAGGAGAGCTGTTCCCACATGTTCCCCAAATCCTGGACACCATTCCTGGCTCCATTCCCACCATTTTTTTTTGGGCGGAAACACCGCGTTCCCGAAGTTTCCAAAGGGAAAGCGCCAGGATTGGCTCAGGGATGTGACTTTGGGGTTGTTTTATTCCAGCTGAGGACCCCTCCGCAGGTGCCACCCCAGGGGACACCCCAGAGTCACCCCAAGGGACATCCCAAGGTCCTGAGGCCACCTGGAGAAGCTCCAAGATGATCCCGAGGAGAGCCCAGGTCACCTGCGCCGGAATTGCCTTCGCCCTCTGCCTCCAGCACCTCGTCAGCGCCATCGAGGTCCCCCTGGACTGTGAGTTTGGGATTTATCCTCTCCACTTCCTTCCCAAAAATTCCTCGCTGGGATGGGGAGGAGGTGGGATGAAGGTGGGAACATCCTGGGTGGATTTTCTCCTCCACAGCTGAGCTTTCCCCTCCACATTTGGATTTTCTTCTCCACATTCAGATTTTCTCCTCCATGTTTGGGATTTCTTCTCCAAATTTGGATTTTCTCCTCCACATTCAGATTTTCTCCTCCATGTTTGGGGTTTTCTTCTCCAAATTTGGATTTGCTCCTCCACGGTTGGATTTTCTCCTCCACATTTGGAAGGAAAAGGGTTTTTTTGTGTAGGGTTTCCAAGGCCTGCAAGAACTCCCTGGATTTGTTTTCTGGCTGTGCCGGGAATGGGGTTGCTCCTGAATTAACCTCCTGTCTTTTTCCCTCTATGCTTTCCCTTTGGGAATAACAGCAAATATCCAGAGTGAATGTAAGTGTTCCCTCCCCTGGGGGTGGCTGTGTCCTTGTCCCCAAAACTGCACGAGGGCTGGTGGTGGCACAAGGGGGACTTTGAGTCACTTTTCCCCCACATCCCAGGGCATGGAGAGGCTGGAGCCGCTTGGGAAGAGCTCCCAGCTCTCTGTTTTTCCCGGAGCAGGAGTCGGGCTGTGTTTGCCAGGGAACAGGGAAAAGTTGTTCCTGCTGGGTTTGGAGAAAGGCAGGAATTCCCTCCTGGCACCTGTGCCAGGCTCAACCCCGCATCCTGATGAGTTGGGAGCATCCCTGGGTCTCAGGGGATGAGGAAACAGCCTTGGATCTTCACCCCAGGAGATGGGATCTGCAGTTCGGAGATCAGGGCCGGACATGGGGTTCCCGTTTCCATCCCTGCCCTCCTAAATTCCAGGTCTGAGCTCATCCTGGGGGGGTTGGAGCCTCTTCCTCACACCAGGAATGTCTCAGGATCCCTGGCCCAGCCCCTTTGGAGCTGCAGACCCAGGATGAATTCCCATTGGATTCACCCTGCAGGAACAGGAGGCTGGGACTGGGACATTCCCAAATGAGAGCAAGATATGGAGAGGGAATTGAGGTTTTTTGGTACCTGAAGGGAGTCCGGACACTGTGGTGCTCTGAGAGGTGATGGATTCAGGGAATTCACCGGAATTTCCTCAGGATTCCACCTCCAGATCACCCACCCAGCAGGGGGAAGGAGCTGAGATCCCGGCAGGAATTGCTGCGGGAGGGCGCCGAGGGAGCTCCATCGGTTCCTCACGGATTTCCCTCTCCCTGCAGTGCCGCAGCCCCCCACGATCACCAAGCAATCCATCAAGGATTACATCGTGGATCCCAGGGATAACATCTTCATCGAATGCGAAGCCAAAGGCAACCCCGTTCCCATGTGAGTGCATTCCCAGCCCTCATCCCGCTGTCCCTCAGCGCTCCGGAGCCGCTCCGGCTGCTCCACCCTCCCTCACCAGCCCATCCCGCTCTTGGCGCAGCACAGGTAAGGACCTCACCGGGGGAAACGGTTCCAAACCCAGCTTTTCCTTGCCATTCCAGCTTCTCCTGGACGCGGAACGGGAAGTTCTTCAACGTGGCCAAGGATCCCAAGGTGTCCATGAGGAGGAGATCGGGAACTTTGGTCATCGACTTCCACAGCGGGGGCCGGCCCGACGACTACGAGGGCGAGTACCAGTGTTTCGCCAAGAACGACTACGGAACGGCCCTTTCCAGCAAAATCCACCTCCAGGTGTCCAGTGAGTGATTCCCGGGAAGTGGAACAGGGCCATGGGAGGTTTGGAGGGGAATATCCAGAGTTCAAACAGCTCCGGGTGTGTCCAGGAGACAGGGAAGGAGTGGGGTTGTGGCTGGAGCTGATGGGGAATCGCTCGGGATGAAGGTTTGAGGGATGGATTTGGTGGGGTGGAATTGAGGATGTGAATTTAAGGATACGGATTTGAGGGTGTGGAATTGAGGGGATGGAACTGAGGATATGAATTTAAGGGTGTGGATTTGAGGGATGGGTTTGAGGGATGGATTTAAGGGGATGGGTTTGAGGGATGGATTTGGGGGCGTGGAATTGAGAGCGTGGAACTGAGGATATGAATTTAAGGGTGTGGATTTCAGGGATGGATTTGGGGGATGAATTTAAGGGGATGGATTTTAATATGGACTTGAGGACATGGATTTGAGAGGATGGAACTGAGGGGATGGAACTGAGGATATGAATTTAAGGGTGTGGATTCCAGGGATGGATTTCAAGGGCTGAATTCCTGAGAGTTTTACACACACCCAGACAAATTTCGCGCTGAAACCAGGCCGGATCCAGCAAGAAGCTCCCAGAATCCTTCCCTTCTTTCCTCACTTTCCTTTGCTTCCCGCGGCAGAGTCTCCGCTGTGGCCCAAGGAAAAGGTGGATGTGATCGAGGTGGATGAGGGGGCCCCGCTGAGCCTGCAGTGCAATCCCCCGCCCGGCCTCCCCGAGCCCGTCATCTTCTGGATGAGCAGCTGTGAGTGGGGAGCGCCTTTCCCACCGGGAATTCCGGGAACGGCGGCTCCGTCACCTCTGGGGCTCAAAATAACCCTGGGTGGGGTTGTTGCTGATAGGTTGGGGTTGGTTCTGTCAGCTTGGGGTGGTTTCTGTTAGTTTAGGGTTGGTCCTGATAGTTGTTCCTGTTAGTTTGGGGTCATTTCTATCAGTTTAAGGCACTTTCTGCTAGTTTAGGGTAATTTCTGCTAGTTTAGGGTTATTTCTGCTAGTTTAGGGTCATGGCTGCTAACTTAGGGTCATTACTGGTCATTTAGGGTGATTACTGCTAATTTTGGGCACTTTCTCCTAGTTTAGAGTAATTTTTAATAGTTTAGGGTCGTTACTGGCAGTTTAGGGCTTTTTTCTGCTCACTCAGGGCACTTTCTGCTAGTTTAGGGTTATAACCACCAATTTTGGGCACTTTCTGCTAGTTTAGAGTAATTTTTAATAGTTTAGGGTCGTTACTGGCAGTTTAGGTTTTTTTTTCTACTCACTCAGGGCATTTTCTGTTAGTTTAGGCTCATAACCACCAATTTTGGGCACTTTCTGCTAATTTAGGCTCGTTTCTGTTAGTTTAGGGCCCTCCCTCTTCCTTTGGGCTCACCACCCCTCATGCCCCCCGATCCCCCCGCCATTCCCCGCCTCCATAAATCCCGAATTCCCGCAGCCATGGAGCCGATCCCGCAGGACAAGCGCGTGTCCCAGGGCCACAACGGGGACCTCTACTTCTCCAACGTGCTGGCGCAGGACGCGCTGACCGACTACAGCTGCAACGCCCGCTTCCACTTCACCCACACCATCCAGCAGAAGAACCCCTTCACCCTCAAGGTCAAAACCAGTAAGTGGCTCACTGGGAGACCGGTTTGGCCTCCATCCCATGGGATTTTCCCGTCAGGAATCCAGGAAAGGGAAGAGCGGCTCACATGCTTCGGTTGGGGTGGGGTAAGGACGGGTTTGGGTGAGGAGTGGTGGTTTTTGGGGTGGGAGGGGTTGTGGATTCCTGGTTTTAGGGTTCTGGAGGTGGTTTGGTGTAGGGGTTGCCGATTCCGTGTGTTTGGGGTAAAACTGGGAGCGTTTCGCGGATGGGGCGTTCCCGCCATCTCCAGGGAAATGCCGATTCCGTGTGCTTGGGATAAAGCTGGGAATGTTTTGACAGAGGCGTGGCATTGCCGCTGTCTCTGGGGATGTGTAAAATATCCAGAGGAAACTTGAGGCAGGAATCACCAAATCCCAGTGTTGGGATAAAACTGGGGGAGTTTCCAGGCAGTTGGGGCATTCCCACCATCCCCAGGAAAATGCAGGAATCACCAATTCCGCATGTTTGGAATAAACCGGAGAGTGTTTCCACATCAGGGAAATTCATCTCCAGGGAAGAGTAAAATACCCAGAGGTAACTTGGACCAGGAATCACAAATTCCACGTCTTTGGGACAAAACTGGGAGTGTTTCCACATTCCCACCACCTTCAGGGAAATGTAAAACATCCAGGGATCATTCCCTGCTTTGGGAAGCTGGAATTGGCCGTGGTTTGCTCCGGGGGATTGGATGTGGAAAAAAGGGGTGTGGAATGTGGCTGTGGATATTCCTGGGTCTCCTGTGCTCCGGGAGGTGTCTCCAGGAGGGTGGGAGCCTCTGGAATCCACTGGGAGCCTCTGGAATCCACTGGGAGCCTCTGGAATCCACTGGGAGCCTCTGGAATCCGGTGGGACCCTCGGGACGGGCGTCCCCAGGTGTCCCCACCGAGCATCGATGAGGGGACATGAGGGGCTCTCTCCAGAGCCTTTCCCTTGGCTCCAGCCTCTTCCAGGGCAGATTTTCCTCCAGGAATGAGAATTCCTGAAGGAAAAGGAATTCCTGGTGCTCTGGGGTGGCTCTGGAAGAGGGAATGGGGTCGGTTTGAGGGACACGAGGACCCTGAGCTGTCACAAGGGCTCGAGGTGACAAAACCCTCATTGAACATCCACCATCACCAGGCAGGAGCTTCCACCCATTCCCAACATTCCCAGGAAAATCCAGGAAAATCCAATGGGAGGTGCTGGCTGTTTTTTGGGAAGCACCAGGCGCTCCTGAATGCTGGTGGGAGGAATTTAATTGGAATTCCCGGCAGCCTGAATGAGCAGGAACGTGATGAAAGGGATCTGGGAGTGACGAGTTTTCCGCCTCGGAGTAGCAGCTCCTCCTTGGTGCAAAGCTGGAGTAGGGAAGAAGTGATTTAAATAATTCCAAGGGATTCCTTCCCGGTGCTGGGAATGCAGCTCGTTCATTCCGGATATCCTTTATAATTCCGGATATTATTTGTGGATTCCGAATATTTGTCTGTTTGCAGAGCTGGGCAAAGAAAATCCCAGTGATTCTTTTTTGGGAAAAATCCCGGCAAACAAAGATCCGTGGGGTTTGGAACCTCCAAGCGCTCCATCCTGACGTATTTGTCCAACTCTGGAAGCAAACTGGATGGAATCCTGGTGGATTTTCATGGATTTGAGTTTCCCCTCTGCCGCTCCCCTCACTTCTCTCACACCCCTTCGTTCCCAAACCTTGGAAAATAAAATCCTTCTCCTCCAGTTTCCCTTGGGAAACAACTTCTGTAGGATCAGAGGCAAATTCCACCCCAGGAGCCTCCCATTTTCCTTAAAAAATTTGGAACTGAGGCTTTAATTTCCCATATGAATAATTCTTTATCCATAAAATGTTGGAAGGGGACGAGGTTGGATTTGTCCCAAGCTCTTGGATCATCTCAGTCTTAATCCCCGAGTTTGGCTCCTTCAAAAAGTCTTCCCCAGCTCCTCAAAAATCATGGAATGGGATGCAGGAGGAAAATGGGAAGGTTCCAGGGAATTCCTGAGGGAATTTGTGGCGTTTCTCCAGGTTTGGGGAGCTCTCCCCATTTCCCAGAGAAAAAGGGATTCACTTCATTATTCATGGGAATTAGGGGTCAATAAACACCTCAGTGAGGAACTGGACACAATCTCCATGAATTAAATTGGAATTAAGAAGGATTTTACAGCAGGCTGTGCTCGAAAATTATTATTATTATTATTATTATTATTATTATTATTATTATTATTATTATTATTATTATTATTATTATTATTATTATTAATTTATTTTTCATCTCCTCCTTGCCTTCTTACATCATTGTCCAGCTGTGTCCATCCCATGGGAAAAAGCAGCTGGAAAATGGAATTTCTGTAGGCAAAAAAAAACAGAAGGGAAAAAAAACAAAACCCAAAACAGTTCCCCCTCCAAATTTCTCCAATTTTTTGGGTTTTCTCAGAGATTCCAAAGAGGAAAACATTCCAAGGAATTATTTACTCTACAATTCCCACACTTTTAGCTCTTCCCACCCCTTGGAGAAGGAAACCAGCCCCTTTTCCCGCTGTTCCTGGCTGTGTTTGTCCTGGAAGGTGCCGCGCTCCGAGTGCTTTTGGATCCCTGCTCCCACCTGTCCTGTCCTCGCTGTTTTTTGGGAATTCCCAGTGTTCCCCACCCTGTCCCACCCTTGCTGGCTTTTGGAAATTCTCATACCCCCCACCCTGTCCCGTCTTTGCTGGTTTTTGGGAATTCCTTGTGTCCCATCCTGGCTGTTTTTTGGGATGTCCCCATGACCCCCACCCTGTCCTATCCTTGGTGTTTTTCTGGGGAATTCCCAGTGTTCCCCACCCAGGATGTTTTTTGGGAATTCCCTGTGTCCCCCATCCTGACTGTTTTTTTTGGGAATTCCCCCTGTCCCAAATCCTGGCTGTTTTTTTTGGGAATTCCCCCTGTCCCAAATCCTGGTTGTTTTTTGGGAATTCTCGTGCCTCCCCACCCTGTCCCCTCCTTGTTTTTTGGAAATTCCCTATATCCCCCACCCTCTTCTGTCCTTCCTATTTTTTAGGAATTCCCTGCCCCCTGTCCTTGCCGATTTTTGGGATGTCCTGGCTGGTTTTTTTTGGGAATTTCCGTGTCCCCCTCCCACGCTGTCCCCGCCTCCCCCGGCTCTGCTCACGGTGTTTTGTTTAATTGCAGAGAAGTCCCATAACGAAACGTCTTTAGGAAATTCCCCTGCCATGTACCGCGGTGAGTCCACGCTGGCTTTGGGAATCCCGGCTTAACCCAGTCCCGCCTAACCCCACTGACCCCATCCCCTGCCCGCTTCCCCTCCGCTGCCGCCGTGCCCCCGTCGCGGCCGCAGCTTCGCCAAACTTTATCGGAGTAAATCCATCCCACAAAACCCCACAAAGTTCCCCCCTTTCCGGGTTTGAGCGAGTTAAGCCCGGCTTTGGGGGTTTTGGGGTTTGTAGGATCTGCCCCGCGTGGCTGAGCTGAGTTTGGTCCCTCAGGATTTAAACATCAGATCCTCGTCCCTCTTTTCTATGTCTCCAGGAGAAGCATTTCCAGAGGGAACGTTCCTGGTATTTCCAGCTGGACTCGGGCAGGGATAACAAGAGGGGATAAAAAGAGGAATATTTGGGTTTTCCTGAGGTCTGGGTGATTTCTGTGCAGAGAGGTCGGGCTTGTGCTGGGTGCTTCCACAGGGTCCCGCCCTTTGTCGGGACAGGAAATTCCCTTCGGATTCAGCCCCTGCAGGGAGAATCCCATCCCCAAATCCTAAATCCGGGCAGGGAATTCCCTTTGGATTCTGTGCCTGCTGGGAAAAGCCCATCCCAAACTCCCGAATTTGTCTGGGCAGGGAATTCCATCCGGATTCTGCCACTTCTGGGAGAAGCCCTTCCCAAAATCCCGAAGGATGGTTCAGGCACAAAAACCCCAGGATGTCTGCACCGGGAATGGGCTGGAATTGTCGGGGATGTGTTGGGATAACAAGAGCAGCAGGGAGGGATTTTGGGGAGAGGGAGATGGGGCTGGTTTGGGAGCACTGGGAATCCTGGGAATGTCACCACCTCTCCAAAGCCACCAGGGATTCCAGCTGCTCCCAGACCCGGAGCTGTCCCAGACAGGATTCCTGCCCTTCCTGCTGCTTTTGGGGCCGGGGTTGTGTGGGGTCAGCTCCGGGAATGTCCCTTGCTGTCCCCACTGTGTCCTGGAGGGAAATCCCTGCCAGAGCCAGGGCCTGGCACAGCCCAGGGCACAATTCCCACCCCACGGGGACTTCTGGGGACAAGGAAGGCGCTGCCAGCTGGGAGCAGGGAGAGCTGGAACGCGGGAAGAGCGGGATGTGCCAGGCCAGGGCACGGCCAAGGGGATTGGGATTGGGAACAGGAGGGTTTGGAGGAAGCTGAGGAGCTGGGAAAGGCTCTGCAGTGGAATCAGCCTGGGAGGAAGAGCTGGAATGGCCTGGACAGTCTGGAAATACTTGGAAAAACGGATTTTCAACAAAATCAGCTTCGGTGGGAGCAGCATCAACCACCTGGAAGGGAGGGGGCAAGAGATGGGATAGGAACAAAGGGAATTCCAGTGGAGAGTTTTCCTGGGCTTCCGGATTTCCCTGGATATCTTTGTCCAGGGAAAAGGAAAATCAGGGAAAAGGGGATTTTATGTGCACAATCCCATTCTGTCCCGCTATTTCATGGGTGCGCTGGAGAAACTTCCTGCTGTTCGTGTTGTAACTTTTCCTGGAAAGGTTCCTGACTCCAGAGGATTCAGATCCCCCTCTCCCACCCCTGTGCAGACCTGGACTCCAACTCAGGCCTTAATTAACTCAATAATTAATGAGCTGGGGATAAAAATTCTTACCCTCGCCCCTTTTCCTTGTTGCTGCCCAGCGTTCCTGGAATGACCTGGCTGGGAATGCTGGAGGCTTTGGGATGTGGAGAGGGATGTGAATCCCAAGGATTGGAGGTGCTGGGGGGGATTTGGGGCTCTTGGCTGTTCTTCCTTGGGGTGCTGCTCCCCACGATCCTGGCTCAGCTCCAGAGGCAGCTGGAAAAGGGGTCTGGAAGGCTGTGAATCCCATTCCCAGGATTTTCCTGAGCTTGGGAATGTGGGATCTGCTGGTAGGGATGTGGAGCACAGGAGATTTGTGGGACACTTGTCCCAGATTCCTCTCCAGGGCTGGGAGAACCACAGGAAGTGTCACCCACCCCTTGTTCCCAGGTCCTGGAGTGATGATTCCCAGAATTCTGCGGACAAACCGGCTGCAGTTATCAGGGGAAAACAACCCAAAAGGATAAGTGGAATATTTCATTAGCAGAATTTCCCAGGTTTTTTTCCTTTTAATGGAATTAAAACCCAGTTTTGACCCTTTTCCTCTCTTTTTTTTTGGCAAACCTGAGGCTGTTCGAGCCTGGCTCTGCCGGGGCTGAGCAGCTGGGATGCGCCAGGATGGGCACATCCCTGGAAAACAGCTGACAGAGGAATTTTAGCTGGGAAAGGGGCAGTTGGCAGCTCTGGGATAAGAATTGGGTATTTCTGGGATGATCCCAGTTCACAGCAAAGCTTGGGAGCAGAGTCGATTTTTAAGCCGAAATAAAGAGCCCTTGGATTTATTTTTCCAGCTCAGATCCATCCAGAGGGATGAGGGAAACCTTGACACTTCCAGCTGGAACTTCCACATGCTCAGAGCCTCTGGTTCTCAGGGAACTTCTGGCTGCTCCCTGTTAGAAACAACAAAATATTTATTATTTATTGATTTATGTTTATTATTTATTAATTATTATTTATGAATGGCACTGTGCTGAGGCAAAAATCTTTTTTTTTTCCTCCACGCTGTCCTTAGGTTCATTAAAGCCAGGAGGGTACTAATTAATCTCCCTGATTTTTAATTGCCATCATTAATACAGGCTTGTAAAATCCGGCTTGCTCTGCTTGGCTCTTCCAGTTATCCCACGGGACCTGGAGTGGGAATAAATCCTGATCAAAGCCAGTCTTGGCTGGTAAAAGAATTAATTCCCACTTTTCTGATTGTGGTGGAGGTTTGGGAGCTCTGCCCTGGGATGGGTTGAGCTGGTTTAACCGGGAATGAAACTTTCTCCGGGAGCAGGGATGCAAACAGACCCGGAGAACTCCGGATAAAACTGAGATTTTCCTGCCTTGGGAATCCATTAATCCATAACTGACTAAACTGGGAGCGCATGAGTTTGTGGGAGCCGCGGGATGTGGGTGCGGAACCAATTCCAAGGATTCCATGGATGAATCCTGGGCTTGGGTTTTCCTTCCCTAAGGTGGGAATTCCAGGATGAATTCCTCTCCTCACTCCCCTCCTCTTTCCCCTGCCGCAGCTCTGGAAGTTTCTCAAAATTCCCAAAATCCTGGTTGCCTCCCACTCACGGAGTCAAGGAAATTTTGGGGCATCCCAAATCATGCTCCAGCACCGGGATGGTCTCTCCCCATGGATTTTTTGTTGTCCCTGTTCCCATCCCATCCCTTTCCTAATCCCATCACTCCCATCCCTGCTACTGCTGCTTTCCCGCCCATCTCATCCTGTTCTGTCCTCACTGATCTCGATCTAGGTCAATCATTCCACTTCTTAATGGAATTTTTTCCATGAATAATTAATTTTTTCGCCCTGCAAAGAGGCCTTCACTGTGTGTGGATCCGTAGGGAATTGTCTCGTGTCTTCCCTTCGTTTTTTTCCCGTTAAACTTCCCTGTCCAGCTCTAAATGGGTCATTCTGGTGGCTGAGCTGTCCCTTTCCAAGGGGAACCGTCCTTCCAGGCCTCCAGGAAAGCTGGAAAACCTCCTTGGTGCTGCTGGAGCCCCGGGCTTGCTCCATATCCTGGAGATTTCCGTGGAAAAGCAGCTCCGGGTCTGAATAAACCCTTCCCATGCCCATTTTTCCTGTTGTCCTTTGTTGTGTGTTACATCCATCAATATTTCCCAATTCCATCTGATTCCAGCCCACTTTCCAGAGGCAGGGAGGGCAGGAAAAGCGGGAACTGATGGGATGGGGACCTTCTCCAGCTCTCAGCTCCCCCTGCCGCTCCTTCTCCTCCCTGCCGGCAAAACTTCCCCTCTCTCTCTCTCCCCTTCTTCTTTTTTTAAATCCCAAATTCTTTTGGAGCCCTCCCTTCCTTTCCAGGCGCATTCCCGGGTGAGTTCAGAATCCCGGGATGGCCGGGGAGGTGACGCTTTCCATGATTTCCGGGAGACTTTTAAAAGACCCGTGTTTTGTTTTCTTTGTTTTTTGGTTTTTTTTTTTTTTTTCGTTTTGTTTTGGTTCGTTTTTCCTTCTCTCCCACTGATTCCAGCCCGAGGGATCACGGAAACCACTCCCAGCTTCATGTATCCCTACGGAACTTCCAGCAGCCAGATGGTGCTCCGAGGGGTGGATCTCCTGCTGGAATGCATCGCCTCCGGAGTGTACGTACCACGGAGAGGGTGATCCTCAGCCATTCCCAGCGGGATCGGGGCATGGAATCACCCCTGGACTGGGAAAAAGGGATCATTCCCTCCTTTTTAGTTGTTAACAGTGGTCCCACAACCTGCTCAGCACACGGAGCTGAGGATTCCAGGTGTTTTCAGATCCTTATCCAAGGATAATTCCCCACTGGCTTATCCTGAAGTTTGGGAATGTCCTGGGAGCTTCTCACCACACTGGGTGGGAGGACATTCGTGTCCCTCAGAGGCGTCCTGGGCTCGTGGTCCTGCCCAAACCATCAGAGCATGGTCAGGGATGAGCTTTGAGGTCCCTTCCACCCCAAACCATTCCAGAATTCCATGATCCTGCATTCCCAGGGGGATCAGGATTCCGCTGTTCCCGGAATGCTCCAGGCTGTGGTTTAGGGGTGGTGGTGGGAAGGAGGGTGATGGGAATAAAGGTGGATCAGAGCTTCCCTCTGGGTTTTAGTGGTTCCCAGGATGGGAATTTTACTGTTATTTCGGAATAACAATTCCTTACTTGAGAATCATTCCCTTGCCTTTGGAAAAGCTCTGATCCGCTCCCCTCTCCTCAGACCAGCACCGGACATCATGTGGTTCAAGAAAGGTGGGGAGCTCCCGGTGGGCAAAACCAAGCTGGAGAACTTCAACAAGGCCCTGCGCATCTCCAACGTGTCCGAGGAGGACTCCGGGGAATATTTCTGCCTGGCCTCCAACAAGATGGGCAGCATCCGCCACACGATCTCGGTGAGAGTGAAGGGTACGTCGCCTTTACCTTCCCTCTTTCGGTCCTGGCCGCCTGCAGCAGGGAGGGGACGTTCATGGAATGCTGGGAAGGGACAGTGGGGCCTTTCCCTGAGCCCGTGTCCTTCAGGGATTCATGGAAGGGGTTGGGTTGGAAGGACTTTAAAGATCACCCGCTTCCACCCCCTGGGAATTCCACACATTCCGTGTTGCTCCAAGCAGCATCCAACCCGGCCTTGGACACTTCCAGGAACGGAACAGCCACAGGTTCTCTGGGAATTCCATCCCAGACCCTCCCCATCCTCTCAAGGAATGATTCCATCCCAATATCCCGTCTAAACCTTCCCTTTCTCAAATTAAATCTTGTCCAAACAGCCCCAAAAGCAGCGGGAGATGGGATCCCACTGACGGAAATGGTGGTGGGTTTGTGTGGCCAAGGAGAGGGAAAGGGGGTCTCCTCCTTCACCAAATCCCGGGAAAACCAGGATTTCCATCTCCTTCCTCCCCCAGGGAGCGTTGGAGGGGGGATTTTGGGGGTGGTGCCACTGTCCCTGTGTCATCGGGGCGGGGCTGTTTTCCAGCTGCTCCCTACTGGCTGGATGAGCCGGAGAACCTGATCCTGGCCCCCGGCGAGGACGGCAGGCTCGTGTGCCGGGCCAACGGGAACCCCAAACCGTCCATCCAGTGGCTGGTGAACGGAGAGCCCATCGAAGGTGAGGGAGGGAGAGACTGGGCCTCCTTCTCCAAAATCCCAGCCCAAATCCTGACCAATGATATCCTGGCTGAGCATGAGCTAGAGTTACTTCCTCCTCCAAAATCTCAGCCAAAATCCCACCAAATTCCCAGCCTAGGATCTTGTGCCTGAGCACGAGCCAGAGTTGCTTTGTCCTCCCAAATCCCAGCCCAAATCCCAGCCCAAGTCCCATCACTGATCCCATGGCTGAGCACAGGCCAGAGCTGCTGCTGGGCTCCAGCTCCCACATGGGCTCCACGTGAAGCCCCAGCTTGTCTGGGATGGGCCCAGTTCACCCCGCGGCTCCCAGCTGTGGCTCTGGAGCTCACACACCATCACCGGCTTTGAACCGAGCTGGGAAGGCGCTCCATGGTGTTGTGGGGTGGATTTCCATCCGGAATCGAGTCGAAGGAGTTGTCCTTGCTTTGAAGCATCTCCCCCCAACCCGAGCCGGGAGGTGGCCGGGGACACCATCGTGTTCCGGGACACGCAGATCGGCAGCAGCGCCGTGTACCAGTGCAACGCCTCCAACGAGCACGGCTACCTGCTGGCCAACGCCTTCGTCAGCGTGCTGGGTGAGTCTGCGGGAATGGGAGCATCCAAACCTCAAATTTCCACAGAATTGGGTTGGAAAGAACCTTAAAGCCCAGCTCAAAGCTCACCTTAAAAGGGTGGATGTGGTACTCAGTGCCAAGGTGGTGTTGGGTTGTAGATTGGACTTGAGGTCTTTTTTTCTTAAAGGTCTTTTCCAACCTTGCTGGAAATCTTTTCCAAACTTTTTCCAAGCAGTTGGTTCTGGGATTCATCTAAAATTCCGTTCTCTTGCCTTGCATGGGAGATGGAACCTTCCACTATCCCAGGGTGCTCCAGCCTGGCCTCGGAAACTTCCAGGGATCCAGGGGCAGCCACGGATTCTCTGGGAATTCCACCCCAGCCAGGAATTTCTTCCCAATATCCCACCTAAACTCCCCTATTTTAGTTTCAAATCGTTCCCCTTTATCCTATTACCACATTCCCGTGTAAAAGTCGCTCTCTTGGTTCTTCCAAGTCCCCTTTTCCCTGCAAAAGTTTTCCATGAGTTTTTCCCTTCGCTGCTCTGAGGGAAGGCACAAAGGGACACAGCCTTTGGAGCAGGAATCCGTTGTCATGGATTCAAACCAGGCAAAGGCTGGGCAAATCCAGGGATATGAGTCACAAAACCAGGCTGGAAGGAGAGGGAAGGGGAGGTGAGCGGGAATGGAGAAGCTCTACTGGGTTTTGAAAGTGCCAGTAGGAAAAGTGAACAAAAAAAAAAACAAAACAGGGAAAAGTCTGGAAAAGAGCAGCAGAATCAGTTTTTTTTCCTTCTCCATGGCTGGAATTTTGGCTGTTGGCAGATGTTCCCCCCCGGATCCTGGGGCCCCGGAACCAGCTGATCAAGGTGATCCAGAACAACAGGACCCGCCTGGATTGTCCCTTTTTCGGGTCTCCCATCCCCACCCTACGCTGGTAAGAACCAGATCCCGCCCCGCTCCATCCCGAGGGGTGGGAAAGGAGGGGTTTCCTGCTTTTCCTTCCCTTCCAACAGCACTTTGTGGTGTTGGGAGGTTTAAGAACGGCCAGGGGAATATGCTGGACGGAGGCAACTACAAAGCCCACGAGAATGGGAGCTTGGAGATGTTCATGGCTCGGAAGGAGGACCAGGGAATCTACACCTGCGTGGCCACCAACATCCTGGGGAAAGCTGAGGCCCAGGTCCGCCTGGAGGTCAAAGGTAGGGGCACTGAGGCACCAAAACCTTGGATCTGCTGGAAATTGCTGCAGAAATAGTTGAGGTCAAAATCTTGGATCTGCTGGAAGTAGTTGAGGTCAATGTCTTGGATTTTCTGGAAGCTGCATCAGGAATAATCCTTGAGGTGAAGAGGGTTGGTTGTGGCTGATCTGATCTTCCAGCGGGTCAGAGCTGGTAGCCTTAAAACGGTGGAGATTCCATTTTAATGTTGGGAAAAGCGAGGCTGGGGTTTGGTGGAAGGGCTTGGGTTGGGTCTCGGGCTGGGAGATTCCATCAGCAAGGCCAACACTGACCCCAAGTGTTCCTCAGGGTCGTCTGAGGACAGTGAAACATTTCTGGAATTGTTTTTACCCCACTCAGCATATCTGGCTGCTGACTTAAAAAAAAAATAAGTCTTTTTTTTTAAAGGCTCAGCACAAATTCATGATTCATAAAATTAATTTATTTCTTCAAAGCTGGACAAACACCCCAAGTGTGCTTGTCCTTCCCAAGTAACACCGCTCTCCGTTGAGTCCCTAATCCAAGGGATCCAGGGTGTTGGGACATGACCCTTTGTGACCTCCTGCTGACCCCACCAGGACCATGAGGGGTCCCAAGGAATTTGGGACATAACCCCTGACCCCATGCTGACCCCACCAGGACCATGAGGGGTCCCGAGGAATTTGGGACATAACCCCTGACCCCATGCTGACCCCACCAGGACCATGAGGGGTCCTGAGGAGCGTGGAACGTGACCCTTTGCTTTTGACCCCCTCCAGACCCCACCAGGATCGTGAGGGGCCCCGAGGACCAGGTGGTCAAGAGGGGCACCATGCCCCGGCTCCACTGCCGCGTCAAGCACGACCCCACGCTCCGGCTCATGGTCACCTGGCTCAAGGACGATGCCCCTCTGCACCTGGGGAACAGGTCTGTGCCCAAAAATCCCACGGATTTCTCTCCCAGAATTGTTGGATTTTTTAGCAGAACATTCCAGGAGTCCCCAGGGATAAATATTCAATTCCCACCTAAGCAACATTTGATGTTTTTTGACACTTTTAATCTCATTGGCTCCCTCCAGCAATTCCAGCTGATTTATCAGCAAATCCAGACTTTGCTGCAGGTTTTATTCCTGGATATCTTGGGACATCTTCATAAAACCTGGGAATTCATTACGAGCCGCTCCAAAATTAATGTTTCTCTGCTGTGGCTGGCACAGCTTTAATTTCCTTTCTGTACCTGACTCCCTTTCTTGTGAGGCAAGATCTGATCCCAGGGCCCGAGCCCGGGGTTGGCTGTTGTCCTAAAAATGTGATTATTCCCCAGATACACCGCAGGGCGCGTGATTCCTTAGGAAATGAGCTTTCCCAGAATAACCCAGCACATCCTTAGCTGATAAAACCTCCAGACCGGAGATGTTCTCCTGCTCTGCTTGGGTTTCCCAGCTGGATTCTGTCAGGGAACATCCAGCCTTCAACTAAATACGTTGGGGCAGAATTTTTGGGATGCTGTTTCCTTGAAGGATGAAGAAGGAGGAGGATGGTCTGACGATCTACGGCGTGACTGAGAAGGACCAGGGCGATTACACGTGCGTGGCCAGCACGGAGCTGGACAAGGACTTGGCCAAGGCCTATCTCACCGTGCTGGGTAAAGCCCTCCTGACCCCACAGCTGAGTGCTTGGCTTTGAGAGGGACACCCCCACCTCCAGATCAGGCTGGAAGTGGGGTCTGAGCTCCAGGATTGTCCCCTGGATGCTCAGGGAGATGCTGGCAGAGCAGGGGTTCCATTCTTGCAGGATTCGCTGCCTCGTCTCAGATGATGGCACCGAAATGGTGCAAAAAAATCTTGGAATTTGAGGGCAAAAAATTAAACAAGAATGGTTGCACACAGCCCAAAGTATCCCCAGGTGGATGTTGAAGATCCATGAGAAAAGTCCTAAATTTGGGGGTGAATTCAGTGGGGTGTTGGGGTGCTGAGTGGGATTGGGGCCGAGCCAGCTCCTCCTGGGCCTGTGTCCCCTTTGTGTGTCCCCTCTGCAGCACAGCAGGGACAAACTTCATTCCCCTTTTGTGCCACTGCAAGCTCTGCTTGGCAAGCAGGGATTTATCATCCCCCGGCCACCTCAGATTCCCGGGAATGCCACAACCTGCCAGTGCCCCTCCACAGCTGGAACAGGAATCCCAAATCCCAAATAATTCCCCTGGGCTTGATTTATTTCCCCTCCTTTCCCCTAATGGCTCATTAACCCCACATCAGGCTGATATTTCCCTTTTTGCTGTCAGCTACAAGTATGGGTAAAGCATGGAGGTCTCTGGGGGAAGGATATTCCTGCTCTGCTTCCCAAACTGGATTAATTCCCGCTGAAATCTGGAACTTTATGTTTGCCAGGTTCTCCTTTGGCCACCCAAGCTTAAACTAACCCGGTTAACAAGCACTGTCTTACCTTGCAGCCGTCCCCGCTAATCGGTTGAGAGATTTACCCAAAGGTAATCGTCACTAATTCCTCGCCTTCCTTTTATTTTCCCACCTTGGTTTTGGTTTTTTTCCTCACCAGCCATTCCAAGAGAAAAGGGGGGCAGCTGGAAAAACCGGGGGATGATGGTTCCAAGTTGTCCTTGAAGGAGCTGGAGCTCCAAATCCTCTCCAAGTTGTCCTCAAAGGAGCTGATTTTTCCAAGTGCTGTCTAAATTGTCAACAATTTGGGATTGAAAACCCATCCATGGGTAGAAAGCTCCTGTTCCGCCACATTTTGTGTGCCACGGTGGCAGTTCCCGAGTGCAGCAATCGCTTGAACTGTACTTGAAAATCCTGATGGGAAACAAAAACAACAACCTGCGTGGAATCCCTTCATTTTTACCTGGAATTTATTCCCGTTATTGCACGAGCTGGTCCCTGTGACCAGATTTATAAAAAACAGGGAATTTCTATCAAATTCATGTTTCCACTGAGGTTTTGTGTCCTTTCCCTGCTGTTCATTTGTATTTCTCTGTGTAAGGTCACAAATCCCCCTAAACCAGCACCTGGTGCTTCCCCCACCACTTTTTTTTGGGAAAGGTTAGATTTTTCCTGGAAAGGCAGGATTTTTCCTGGGAAAGGCAGGATTTCCAGGCAAGACACAGTCAGAAATTACCACATTTGTATTTTAAAATCACTCTGGTCCCCTAAAGAGCTGCAGGACGTGGATTGTGCCCTGGAGCATGTCCTGCCCACAGGGCTGGGAGAGGTGATGGGAACTGGGACTTGCTCCTGGGACAATTCCAGCCTCATTTATCCCATTCCAACAGAACGACCTGACCGGCCCCGGGACTTGGAGCTGTCGGATCTGGCCGAGAGGAGCGTGCGGCTGACGTGGATCCCTGGCGACGACAACAACAGCCCCATCACAGGTCTGTCCCCAAAATCCCCGTCCCCCTCCCTCTTCCCAGCGACGGAAAATCCCTTCCCATCCAAACCCTTCACCCACCCCTTCCCGCTCTTCCCAGACTACATTGTCCAGTTTGAGGAGGACCGCTTCCAGCCGGGAGTGTGGCACAACCACTCCCGGTATCCCGGGAGCGTCAACACGGCCCTGCTGAGCCTGTCCCCGTACGTCAATTACCAGTTCCGGGTGATCGCCGTCAACGACGTGGGCAGCAGCGTGCCCAGCCTGCCCTCCGAGCGCTACCAGACCAACGGGGCACGTGAGTTCTTCCCAGAGCTTTTGTCCTTGGGATCCACCACTCTCCATGGAGGCTCTTCCCTCCAGCCCAGGAATAGGCTGGCAAGGGCAGCGGTGGAATTTTCTCTATGGAATTCTCAAGCCTGTCTTCCCCTTCCCTTCAGGGAGGCAGATTTATGTAGAAGTCACTCGTTTATTATAAAAAAACCTGGTTTTCCTTCTTTTCCTTAAAGGGAAGAATCCTAAAGGAATTCTTCCAGTCCTTTCAGACTACAGGAAGCTCGGAAATCTGTAGGAAAATCAGATTCAAGTGCAAATATTGTTAATTATTGGCTGCTGTTGAAGATGGTGGATGCTGTGGGGGTGGCGAGGCCCTGGCACAGATTATCCAGAAAAAATGTGGCTGCCCCATCCCTGGAAGTGTCCAAGGCCAGGCTTGATGGAGCTTGGAGCAGCCTGGAATAAGGAAAGGTGTCCCTGCCTGAGGCAGGGGGTGGAATTGGGTGATTTTAAGATCCCTTCCCACCCAAATTCCGTGACAAAAGAGCCAAACAAGCTCCGAGCCACAACCAAGACTTGAGTTTGTCTGCCCAGTGCTTTGTAGGAGAATATTTGGGAAAATTCCAGGCGAGGAATTCACAGGAATGGCAGCAGCTCTGCTGCATTTCTTCCTTTACCCGTTCCGGGGAGATTTTTTTGGAGGATCTGCTGGCATCTAGTGTTGGCTCCCAACAGTGCCCGCCGTGTTTCAGGCTCAAAGTGACAAAACTCTGCTCCCTCCACAATGGTTTCCTTTCAAAGATTTAGGACATTTAGGGAACAAAAAAGAGCCTCCTAAATAAATGGCCTGGTTTTCCAGAGGACTGAGAGTCTCGTGTCCCATTAACCTGAATGGGATCTTCTGGAAAAATCAGGCCATTAACTTGGGTCTTGGAAGGACTTTCGGCTTGCAGGGTTTTAACCGCTCAGTGGTTGTTTTTTTGACATTGAAAAATTCATTGCTTTGGTTTTTAATGTGAATTTCAGGTCCCGAAGTAAATCCAACGGGAGTTCAAGGGGCAGGGACCCAAAAAAACAACATGGAGATAACGTGGACCGTGAGTTCTTCTTGGATGCCTTTTGGGATGGAGTTGCAGGATGAGGGGGAACGGGTTCAGAGTGCCAGAGGGCAGGGATAGACGGGATGTTGGGAATAAATCCTTCCCTGGGAGGGTGGGGAGGGGCTGGGATGGAATTCCCAGAAAACCCATGGCTGCCCCATCCCTGGGAGTGTCCAAAGCCAGGTTGAAGCAACCTGGGGTCATGGAAGGTGTCCCTGCTCATGGGGGTGGAATGGAATGGGATTTCAGGTCCCCTCCAACCCAACCCATTCCAGGATTCCATGAAATACAAAGCAGAAGGTACAGGAAAGGCCGCTTTTAGTTCTGTGATAAAAAGAATAATTAAAAAAATTCAAAATCAAGTAAGTCAAAGACGTGACACCCAAGATGCCGAATTCCAGACTCTGCTTCCCGAGCATGCCCCGAAGACAAATCTTCGAGCAGCTCAGGGGATTTCTGGAGCCGCTCCTGCTTTGCTCCCTGCACCAGCAGGTGTCAGCCACAAATCAGGGATGAGCTGTGAGGAGGGTTGGAATGGCAGCGGGAATAGAGGCTGGAATACGGGGAAAGTAGATTATGGGATATTTAGTGTATAATTCTATATTATGCACATCTTTGATTTATTTTATATAATATATAGATAAGGAATCTGGGCTCTAGTGGAAGTGTCCTTGCCCATGGAAGGAGCTTGGAATTTAAATCCCTTTCAAGCCAAATCATTCCAGGAATAAAGTCCAGGGTTTTGTGAATAAAATTGTCCTCTCTGGAGGACAAGAACTCTCCATGGGGACAAAACCTTGCCCTCCTTTGGGATTTGCTGATGGAGCCTGGAATAAGACCCCACTGCTGAGCAGAACCTCTGGATCTCCTTGGCGGAGAAATCCAATTGTTCTTTTTCGGGGCTTTTTTTTTTTTCCCTCCTTCTCACTTTCCCCTTCTCTGTTTCGCTCCACTGAAGCCTCTGAATGCAACTCAGGCTTATGGGCCCAACCTCAGGTACATCGTGAGGTGGCGGCGGCGGGACCCCCGCGGGAGCTGGTACAACGAGACCGTGCGGAGCGCGCGGCACGTGGTGTGGAACACCCCCATCTACGTCCCCTACGAGATCAAGGTGCAGGCCGAGAACGACTTCGGCAGAGCCCCGGAGCCCGACACCTACATCGGATACTCCGGGGAGGATTGTGAGTGTTCCGTCAGCTGCAGGTGGGGTTTTGGGGGTGATCCCATCCAAGGGAAAGGAGCGCCCGGGATGTGGGCGGGGCACTGCGGGATTTGGGACAAAAATCCACTTTGAGTTTGGACAAGCAACGGAGATCCTGGGCAGTGGAAGGTGTCCCTGTCCATGGCCACCAGGGCTATGGGAGGTGTCCCTGTCTGTGGCCACCAGGGCTGTGGGAGATACTGCCATCCATGGCCACCAGGGCTGTGGAAGTTGTCGCCATCCATGGCCACCAGGGCTATGGGAGATGCTCCTGTCCATGGCCACCAGGGCTGTGGGAGGATCTGGATGAGCTTCCAAGTCTTTGTGTTGTGTGGAGGCAAAGCAGGGAGATCAGGGTTCCTCCTGCCTCTGTTTGAGGGGTGGGACGTGTTAAAAATCCCCCAAATCCACAAAAACTGTCCCAAAAATAGTCAGATCTGAGCTGCTTCGCTCCAGGTTTCTCCACAGAGCAGAAGCTGTAGAAAGGAGGAGAAGTCCTTTACCTAAAACTGGATCAAAAGCAAATTGATCAAATTCCAATTTAAAATATGGAAATGAGGTTTTTTTCGGAACTTTGAGGTCCAGCTTTGGGACAGGTGAGGCAGGAAAGGGTTGGATGTGCTGGGATCCCTCACCTGGAGAGGGAGGTGAGCCAGACCCTTCCCTGCAGCAGGAATTTCTGCTTTTAGCTGGATCAGGAATGTTCTCCTGATGGCTGGAGGAGCGAAATCACATTTTCTTTCCATGGAAGAGGGTGGACACATCGTGGGGCTGCTGCTCATGGGATTTGGGAAAAGCACAGCAGGGGGTGTCCGGCTGTCCGAGCTCCAGGGTCATCCCAGGTTCCTAACAGCCACTCCGCTTTATCCCTGCCCGCCCAGATCCCAAGGCTGCGCCCACGGATGTCAGGATCAGAGTCTTAAACAGCACTGCCATAGCTCTGACCTGGACCCGGGTGCACCTGGACACCATCCAGGGACAGCTCAAGGAGTACCGAGTGAGCAAATCCCGAATTCCCCAAATCCCCGCCCAGCACTGACCGTTAACACAGCTAAACCTCCCAAAATTCCCAGCTGGATGTGGGGATGACAGAAAACTTCCTCTGCTCACCAGGAGCCGTTGGCTTTGGGGCAGCACCGAGGATTTGCTCTATGGGGTGCTGGGGTGAGCTTGGGGACATCTCCTGTTGCTTCCCCTGGGCTTGGCTGCAGGATTTGGGACGCCCCAAGAAAACCGGGAGGGATTGGGATGGTCCTGACCACCAAGGAAAGGGGCTCTGAGAGAGTGACCCCAACCAGGACAGGTTTTGTGTCATCCCCAAAATACTGACAGCATTTTTTACTGATCAACAACCCCTGCAAAGCTTAAACCCGCAGTCAGGACTAACTGGGCGCTAAACCAGCGTGGTTCCCTGTTTTTCCGGGTCTTTCCAGGTTTATGTTTCATTTTTATCTGTCTTTCTGGATTTATATCTAATATTTAATACTTGCTGCTGATGCACAGAGGATGGAGCCGCTCAAACCAAGCCAAACCCTGAGCAGGGCCCTTCCCCAGGCATTAAAACATTCCCAAAACCTCATGTCCGGCAAAGAATCCCAACATTCCCAAGCCGATCATCTGCTGGCTCTGCTTCCCCTGATTCTGGGGGATTTTCTGAACGGATTCTTGCTTCTGCATGAAATAGGATTTACACTCAGGAGCTCGAATGGGAGATTTCCCAAATTCTGGCTTTTATTTGTGCCTGGGTGTGTCCCACCTTTCCTTGTCCGCCACTGCTCCGAGTGGAAAGGGAGAATCACTCGGATTTTAATCCTTGGGAATTAGGAACAGCTTTAGTCTGAGCCCAGTGGTTTTACTCTGTGTTTTGAGAAGCTCTTAACCCCCTGCTCAGCCTCTTCCTCAGGTAACACCCCCAATTTTCCTCATGGAGCTTCACTAATTCCTTTAAAAACTTCCACAACCTCGAGCCGCCCTTAAAGGCAAAATTCTGCTTTTTAACATCTAAAAACACAAAAAAACCCGTGATTAAATGGGAAAAAGCTTCACCTGGCCTGCCTGTTTCTTGAAGGCCTATTTCTGGAGAGAGAGCAGCTTGCTGAAGAACCTTTGGGTCTCCAGAAAACGGCAGTTTGTGAGTTTTCCTGGAGACCGCAACCGGGGCACCGTGTCCCGGCTGTTCCCCTACAGCAACTACAAGCTGGAGATGGTGGTCACCAACGGCCGAGGGGACGGGCCCCGCAGCGAGCTGAAGGAATTCCCCACCCCTGAAGGAGGTATGTTCCCACTGGGAATTTTTTCCCACTGGGAGAGGTTTGGGTGGAGCCGAGACGCAGCTGAGGAGGGATTTTAGCTGAGCGTCACCCGGGTGCTGTCGCTGTCGGTGATGCCGCTGAAGGCACAGCTGGATTTGGCTCCTGACCCCTTCAGCATTCCCAAAAATCCCTGTCGGGTGCTCTGGACATCTCAGCCAAGAAGATTTTGGGCTGAAGGAGAGAAATATTTGCAAAACCCTTTCCTAACGCACAGCTCCGTGCCCTTGATTTGCTGCCTGAGCTCTAAATGTCCCTGAGCCACGGTTTGGGGACGTGGCAGCTCTTTGATCCATCCCGGAAAGGGCAGGAAAACCTTCCCAGGACCTTCAGGAATCACCAATTCCTCTGCCAGGCTTTTAAGGCAAGAGCACCTCGTTCTTGTGTCAAGGATGAACTCAAGGGTTTAATTTTGTCGCTGGCACAGCAGCTATTTATAGACACGCCGATAATTCTGAGTTGGAGCCGCAATTCCAACAGCTGGAAGTGACTTTTCCTACAGCGCAGGAGGGAACTCAGGCACAGAAGGTCACAAAAACGCAGGAAAAGATTTGCAAGTCTTGTCTCAAAATATTTCGGGGTCTCCCCTTTTCTCTTCCTCCCCATCCCACCCCGACGTCTTTCAGTGCTGCCTGTTCCTTCACAATTCCTTGGAAAAATCCCTGTTTTAAAGGATTTTCTGTGGACAATTGAGGTTGTTTCAGAGGAGAGGGTTCAATTCCTGCAGGTTTTGCAGGCAGGGGCATTGTGACCCTATTTCTGGGGGATTTATGCTGGCTTTGGACATTTGGGGTGATGATAAGGACATGTGGGTAGCGTTAATTAATAATTACAGTGGATTTTGCTCTTATCATTGGGAAAATGTGGGTTTTAATTTTTCCTACGCCACCGAGCCCTTTTATCGACTCAAACTGACATTGAGGAGGCTGAAGGATATCCTGAACAACTAAAAATAAACCCCTGAGCTCTCCCATCTCTCTTCCCCCAATTAAGACAGCGCAATTAGGAGGAAATCAGGAGAATAATTTAACTCCAGGCTGGATAACTCTTTCCTTCCTTCAGTAGTCAGAGCAGCGATAATCCCAAACATTCCTTAGGGCAAGGAGCAGTGGGCAGCAACTCCTTGGGGGGAGATCTCTGGAATTCCATTTCCCAGTGATTTTTTGGGATAAGAGAAGCCACTTTTAGGGGTTCAAAGAGAGGAATCTTCGAGATGAAAACCTTGGGATGGGAGCTGGGTGTAAGGAAGGTCAGGAAATTTGGGTCCAACGGAAGAAGGGTTGGAGTTAAGAGAAACTTTTGGGATATTTTGTGTTTCTAAGGGAGAAATTTTGGGGATGAAAACCTTGGGATGGGCAGGGCGTGTAAGGAAGGCCAGGAAGTTTGGGTCCAACAGGAGAGGCGGAGCTGGAGCTGCATTCCAGCTTCTGTGGCCTCGCTGGAGGATCCCACAGGATTTGGATCACGCTCTGCTTTTCCTCCCTGCTGAAAACCCCGCCTGGCTCAGGGTTTTTGGGATAAATCCTGGCGTGATCCATTCCGGGTGTTCCTGTGTGGGAATTTTGGGGTCTCCAGGGCGTGGCCCAGCCCGTGGCGGGTGCAGCAGTGCGAGGTTCGTTACCCCGTGTGTGTTTTCTCCTCCCTCCCCTCTCCTCCCCGCTCCCCTCCAAGTGCCCAGCTCCCCCAGGTACCTGCGGATCCGACAGCCCAACCTGGAACTCATCAACCTGGAGTGGGATCACCCCGAGCATCCCAACGGGATCATCACGGGATACACCCTCCGATACCAGCCCTGTACGTCCCACGTCTTCTTCCCGGTGATAAATCAGGAAATCCTTCCCTTCCCGCTTTTTGCCAGGGCAGAGAGATCCGTGAGGAGCCAGAGACTTCCACGGTGGGGAAAACTGGTGTTGGGAAGGGTCCTGGACACCTGGAGGGTGCTCAGCAGCTCCTCAGACTCAGCTTTGGAGGAAAAATCAGCTGGATCTTTAATTTGGGAAGATTTTGGGTGCAGCCAGAGTAGTTTTTGTGCTCATCCAAGCTCAAGATTTAGGAAGTGATACCCCAGGGTGTGGGGCAGTCGAGAGCACCCAAAGGTCCCCCCCAGCAGGTCCCCAAGCCAGGGTGTCACCAAGTGCCCCAGCTGTGTTGAAGAGCAGCAGAGCTCTGAGCCTCACAGTGACCCCACGGTGACCCCACAGTGACCTCACAGACCCTCCAGGGGGTGAGGGATGAGCTGGACACCCCAGGAATTCCTGGCCCAGCCTGCCCTGCCTTGCCTCTGCAGTTAACGGGACCCGGAAGGGCCAGACGGTGGTGGAGAACCTGTCCCCCAACCAGACGAGGTTCACCCTGCAGAGGTCAGACCCCATCTCCCGCTATCGCTTCGTGCTCCGCGCCCGCACCCAGGTGGGAGAGGGAGAGGCCCTGGCAGAGGAGTCGCCGGCGCTGCTGGATGAAGGTAAGGGCAGCACACGGCTCTGCCGAGGGGATGGAGGGGGACAGGATGTGTCAAACCCAAAAAATGGCATGGTGGCAGGCCATGGAACAGCCCAAAAATTACATTGTCACAGGCCATGACAAATCTCAAAAATGTCGTCGTGACAGGCCCTGGAACAGCCCAAAAATGACATCGTGACAGGATGTGGCAACCCGAAAAAGGCTGTGGCAAATCCGAAAATGGCATCGTGAGGGGCCAGGGAACAGCCCAAAAATGGAACCAGGGAATCCAAAAACCAGGAGTGCAACAGCCACTGAGATGGAGGTGGCCAAAGGTGGCAATAAAAACCCAGCTGAGGTGACCTGGGGGCTCTCCTGTGCTCCTGGGAAGCCCCTGGCTGTCCCCCAGGGTGGGACATTCCTCGTGTGCCCTGGAGCAGGAGGATATTTGCTGAATTTATGTTTCATGCCAAGAGAGGGCAGAGTGAGATGGGATTCCGGAAGGAATTCCTCGCTCGGAGGGTTTGGAAGCACGGGCACGGAGAGGTTGTGGATGCTGCTGCATCCCTGGAAGTGTCCAAGGTCAGCTTGGAGCCACCTGGGATGGTGGAATTGTCCCTGGGTGGGACTGGATGAGATTTCAGGTCCTTTCCAACCCGAACCAATCCGTGATTTTGGGATCTCGCCCTCTTTGTGCCAAGGCTGAAGCTCTGATTTGTCCCTCTGTTTCTGTGTGAGCTCAACAGGGGCAGCTTTGGGGGATTTTGGGGTGTAGGGACCTCGGTGTCGCCTCCCTGTCACCCCAGGGGTGTCACCTGACCCTAAAAGCTTCCAGAGCCCCAATTTCAGCCCCATAATCAGATAAAACTCCTGGTGCCACCTCCCTGTCACCTCATGGGCATCACCCGACCCTAAAAGCCTCCAGAGCCCCAATCTTGGCCCCAATAATCAGATAAAACTCCCCTCGTGGAACATCCATCAAATTTAAGTGGAAGTTCTGGAGCCCCGAGGGAACCAAGGGCGGCTCTTTCCCCTTCTTAAGCTCGGCTGCCAGAGCTGGGATTGGGTTAGAGCTGGAATTTAATGGGTTTTCTCTCCTTCCCTCATCCCAGCTAATGGCTCTGAGTGGGGAAAGCGATTCCTGCCCGGATCCAGTGGGAATAAAACCATTCCCAACACCCCTGGGGTGGGATCCAGCAAAATTTATTGGATGTGGGGGAGAAAAAACAGCCAAGGAAAACACAAGAGAGGCCTGGAATTGCTTTAAAAGGAATTTTGAGAACTCAGGGATTGGATTGAAAACTGAATATTTTTAGCTGGTTCACACCCAAATTTTGGAGACTGATAATAGCGAGATAACAGTCGTGGTGTATAAATTTTAATTGATTTGGATCAGTTTTATGTACTGGAACCATCAGGTGGTGCCCAAACCTGCTGGACAAGATAAGGAATCCTCTCTGCGGGGTTTGAGGTGAGGGTGTGGCACCGGGTGCCACCAAAAAGATGAAGTTTGGCCATCAAAAATAAAAAAATTATCAAATTTGTGTAATTTACTCCCATGTAGCAGAAACTCGCCCCCTGAACAGGGGGTGCAACAGGAAATAGGTGAGTTTTGCTCGCTCTGATGTGACTTCCTGCCAAGCTGAGGGGAAGACGAGGCTGGAATTTAAGGAAAAGAAGCAGATTAAGGAAATTCAACCCATTAACGTGCTCCGAGGAGGTTTTCTGCTCCCCGTGCAGAGTTTAAATCAGGTGGGACGAGCAAGGAAAAACCCAGGTGAAATTTGGTGTCAAAACCGGTTTTTGTTGGGATTAGACCTAAATACCCGCTTAAGTCCTCGGCTTGACGGCACCATTGTCACCTCGATGCCACCGCTGTCACCTCAGTGCCACCCCTGGCTCCTCTTGGGTGTTTAACCTGGATCCAGGTGTGGTTTATCCCAGACTCTGGTGTGGTTTATCCCAGGCTCTGGTGTGGTTTATCCCAGACTCTGGTGTGGTTTATCCCAGACTCTGGTGTGGTTTATCCCAGACTCTGGTGTGGTTTATCCCAGACTCTGGTGTGGTTTATCCCTGATTCCTGGTTTATCCCGGATTCCTGGATTCCAGAGGCTGTCCCAGGTTGGATTTAACCACATTTCTCCCCTCCCTCTCCGCTCTCCGATGACTCCGAGTGTCCTGGCGGCGCGTTGGGGTTGTTTGATAAATTCCTGTGTTTTTCTCTTTCCTCTTTCTCTCTGTTTTCCTGTTTTTCCCTCTCTCTCTCTCTCTCTTTCCCTGGTGCTGCCTCCGAAGCCACACCAAGCCCAGGTACCGTACCCAGAGGTAACCGGCATGGGGGCAACGGAGCTTGCCAATTAAGCTGCCAATTAAGCCGAAAAGTTCATTAAAACCCTTCCAATGGCCACGCCAATTGGGCACTTCAATCATTCCAGGCACAAAGGGGACCAGGGCGGCTCCACAGCGGGGCAGGCAAAGATTAAAAGGTCTCTAAGCCAGGCTTAAAAGCCTCTCAAAATCTCATGAAAACCAAACCGCGGTGGCCACGGGCTGGGCGAGCCCAAAGGAGAGTCGAGTTCCCATTAAAATGTGTTTTTTCCCTGTTAAAGACATTTTTTTTTCCCTATTAAAGAGGGTTCCTTTCCCTATTAAAAAGGGTTTCTTTTCCCCTATTAAAAAGGCATTTTTTTCCTGTTAAAAAGGGTTTATTTTCCCTATTAAAAAGGGATCTTTTTTTCCCCATTAAAGAGGGCTTTCCCCTGACAAACAGATTTTTTTTTTTCCTATTAAACATTCTTTTCAATATTAAAATGGATTTTTTTCCCTGTTAAAGAGGGTTATTTTTCCTCTTTTAACAGTTTTTTCCCCCTATTTTAGCAAGGATATTTCCCCCTATTATAGAAATTTTCCCCATTAAAGTGGGTTTTCCCCCTATTTTACAGGGGTTGTTTTCCCATACTAAAGAGGGGGGATTTTGCCTATTCTAGATTTTTTTTTTCAATATTAAAGCGGGTTCTTTCCCTATTAAAGGGGGGGTTTCCCCTATTATAGAGGCTTTTTTCCCTAATAAATAATTTTTCCCCCTATTAAACAGTTTTTTTTTCCCCTCTTAATGAGGTTTTTTTCTCCTATTTTAGAGGGGGCTTTTTACCCAGTTGAGAGGTAATTTTTTTTCCCAAATGAAAGAGGATTTTTCCCCATTAAAGACTTTGTTTCCCTCTATTAAAGACATTTTTCCCTCATAAAAGAAAAGGGTTTTTCCCCTGTTAAATATTAAAGAATACTTTTCCCCCTATTTTAGAGGGGTTTTTTTCCCTATTAAGGAGGGAGTTTTCCCTATTAAAGAATTTTTTCCCTATTAAAGAGCTTTTTCCCCTCTCACAGAGGATTTTTAAGCCCAGCTCTGCACAAACCCCTCTCTCTTTTTAACCCTCGCCTTCCCTACCCCGCAAAACATTTCTGGCTCCGTGGGGAGCACCTGTGGGATGGCAGCTGGAGATTTGGGATTTTTTTGGGGATTGCCCGCAGCTCTCCCAGGGCTTCGATCCAGGAGATTCCTCCCATTCCCGGTGTCCATTGGAAGGGTTGAGCGGGAATTCGAGCTGTGCATGTTCTGCATGGAGCCTTCTGCTGGCTTTGCCCTCCTCGCTATTCCCAAAAGGTGGGAGCAGGGAGAGACCTTTTCCAGCACCAGGGACAGCTCCTCCTCCTCCCGCTTCCATGGAAAACCCGATCCCGGTTATCCCAGCGCCGCCCTGCATCGCCCCAGCACAACTCCAGGTCACCCAGGGAAGGATTCCCGCCTCTCACAGACTTGGAAAATTCTGGTTTTCCTACATCTAACCCGCATTTCCCACATTCCGAGCAGCGCGAGAGCCTTTTCCCAGCTTGGGAATGCGGGAATGGCCGATCAGGGGTGCAGCCAGCCCCAAACACATCCCAAAAAAAAAAGCTTTTTGGGAGCAGCAGCAGCTCCTGAATCTCCACACTGAGGGCTCTCAACAGGTCCTGCTTTGTCTCTGCACATACCAAGCAGGAACAGCTTCCCCGGGAAGGTTTTCCCGAGGGATCCAAGTGCAGGATTCACTTTCCTGCCTCGTGGATGTTCCTTTTCCTTGGATTTTGTTGCAGCGATGTCTCTTCCTGATGTTATTTTGCTTTTTTCCCCGCTTTCCTGAAGAAGTGCCAATCTTTCTCCTTCCTGTCTTTTTCTCTTCCTCCACCTTCCCAAACAAAGATAAAAATGAAGAGGAACAGATTGGTCAGGTTTAGGTGGTGGGGACCTGAAAATGCACTTAAAAATCCTGGAAATGCACATAGAAATGCTGAGAATTAACATAAAATCCCTGGAAATGAATATATAATCCCTGAAAATGCACATAAAAATCCTCAGGATTGAGACCACCCTCTCCTCCAGCTCCTTCTCCATCCAGGGTTTGGCTCATCCACCAGAATCCCGATTTTCTTTGTGGATCAGGATCACCTCAAGTTCTTTTTCTGCTTCCAGAGGGTCTTCCTGAACTCTGGAATCAGCCTGACCTTTTCATCCTCCCAGCACTGAATCATTCCCAGCACCTCCTTCTCTTCTCTGATTTCTTCTCTTTCCTCATCGGATTTTCAGCACTTCACGGCCAAGGATTCCCAATTCCATTCTGTTGGTAAAAACCAGGAGAATTAAAACTAAATCTCTGCCAATATCCTCGGCCCAATCATCAAAAATCATGAAAAATTCATCCCAATTTTTCCAAGCCTCATTATTTTGTAGACACACCCCAGGGAAAGCTGTTGCCACAGCCCAACAACACATTAAAAGCACCTTTAAATAATTAAAAAGCAGCAGAGATTGGGATTGTTCCCTGGATTTTGAAACAAAACCAAAAAAACCCACTTTTTACTGAATTACTGAATTATCCCAGCAGGATTTGTGAATTTTCCTTAGAGCTTCCCTTAAAAAAAATCCCGTTTTTCCTTTTAGGATTCTTTCTCTGTTTGGGATTTTTCCCCCCCGTAATCTGAGCTTCAAAAAGGTTTTTGTAGAAGGTTTGGACCCTTTTTTTACTGCTCCACTCCTGGCTGGGGAGGCAGCGAAGAGCTCAGCATCTCTCATTAGTGAAATTATTAATTGCTGCATCCTCAATCCATCATCTTGCCCCCATCCTTCCCTGAGAGGGAATAATGGATCTTGGAGACGGAAAAAGCCTTGAAAGGGAGGCAATTAAAGAGCTGAGTGCTCGTTTGGCTCTTTCCAGGAAGATGGGCCCGGATAAAATTGAATTGCTGCTGGTGGTTTTTAGTCCTAATTTCCCGGGTGATTTCTTCCCGCTTGGAGCAATTCCCGGGTGTTTTCCCACCCTGGGGTGGGGGAAGTGGCTGCTCTCTTTTGGAAAAGGGGGATTTTCACCCCATCCCACAAATCCCAGGTGTTCTGTTCTGTATCCAAACTTTCTGTCCGAGCCCTGGGAATGCAGGAAAACAACTCCAGCTCCTCCCCAAAGCTCGGGAATGGCGCGGCTGGAGCATCGCGGCCGCTTTTAGGAGGATGGGTGGGATTTCCAGGCTTTCCAAAGGTCTGGGAATGCCAGCCTGGGTCTCCTAACTCCCTCTGGGATCTTTGTCACTCCTGCTGGCAGCGAGAGGGACCCTGGAAATGGACTCTGGGATCCTTGAGATCCCATTTTTTCCCAGAGGATATTGGATCCTTGAGATCTCTGAAATTCCATTTGATCCCTGAGATTCCTGAGATCCCTCTGATCCCTAAAATCTCTTTTCTTCAGGGGATATCAGATCCCTGAAATCCCTGAAATTCCGCTTGATCCCTGGGATACCTGAGATTCCTGTGATCCTTTTGATCCCTGAGATCCCTCTGATCCCCGAGATCCCTTTTCTTCAGGGGATATCGGATCCCTGAGTTCCGTGTGATCTCTGCAATCCCTTTTCTTCAGGGGATATCGGATCCCTGAGATCCCTGAAATTCCACGTGATCCATGTGCTCCTTTTGATCCCCAAATCCCTTTTCTTCAGGGGATATCGGATCCCTGAGATCCCTGAAATTCCACGTGATCCATGTGCTCCTTTTGATCCCCAAATCCCTTTTCTTCAGGGGATATCAGATCCCTGGGATCCCTGCGATCCCCACCATCCCTCATTAGGGGATGGATTTCACAGCCCAGCGAACACCCCCGATCTCCCCCACCCCAAATCTCCCAGCTGAGCTCTCCTCCCGCCCCCACTTCGGCCTGAAACCCAAACGAGGCCGCAGCTCCGCATCCCGGGGCTGTTCAGGATCAAATCCCAGCCCTCCCTCTCCCTGGGAGCCGCATTCCCACCCTCCCCTCCCCGAGTTTTCCAGCTCACCCCATCCCACTCTTCACCCGGCCCTGCTCCTGCCAGGATGATTTCCATCCCCGCCATCCCCTCCTGGATCCCGCTCGGGAGCCAGCCCGAGTTATCCTGATGGGAAGTGACGGCTCCGCTCCCGGGGATCGCTTCCCCCAGAGCCGGGGAAGTGGGGCAGGGAGGACAAATCCCGCCGGGAATGGCTGGCAGCTCATCCCGCTGCTCCAGGCGGGGCAGAAATCCCGGAGGATTTGGGTGCGCGAGGGATGCTCAGAGATCCCGCACCAGGAACAGCGAGGCTGGGATTTATCCCGGATAATCTCTTCCCCGTCTGAACTCGGCAAGAGAATTAAAGCCGAATTTCTGCCGCTCCCGGGAGGCGCTGGGAGAGCCCCGGTGGAAGCTGGAAAGCCGTGCCAGGTTTTCCGCCGGCTCCCGCCTTCCCCAAAGTCACTTTGTGCCTTTTGAGGTCTCGTTTTCCTCCGAGGGGAGCCGGGAATTCCCATGGGAATGCCGAGCCCGCATTAGCTGCTCACTGCTCCCCGCCTCCGGCGCGGCTCCATCCCGTTAATGGGGACATTAACCCGGCGACACCAATCTCTTAACCCCAAAAAGCCGCCAGCAATCGGCGGGGATGGATGGGGACAAATCCCAGCGCAGGAAAAGCTTTTAGCGCCCTCGGGACCCCGAAAAGTCCTTGAGGAACAAACCCAGAAGGGCAAAACGTGAAAAAAATCCCTTTTTTTTTCGTTGTTGTTGGCTCCCCACGAAGACGCGAGGGCAAAGCCGAGCCTTTGGATGTGTCCCCTCCCTGTCACCTCCCCCTGCCCGGGCTGGACCCCCGGGCTGGGGCAGGGACGGGCTGCGGATCGGGATGCATGAGATCGGGATGTGTGGGGTCAGCGCGGGCAGGACCGAGAGGGGTTTTGGGGTGATTGTGCCTGCTCTCGGTGGCTGGGCTGGGATTTTTTGGGGTGATTTTGGCTGCTCTCGGTGGCTGGGCTGGGTTTTTGGGGTGACTGTGCCTGCTCTCGGTGGCTGGGCTGGGATTTTTTGGGGTGATTTTGGCTGCTCTCAGTGGCTGGGCTGGGGTTTTTTGGGGTGATTTTGGCTGCTCTCGGTGGCTGGGCTGGGTTTTTGGGGTGATTGTGCCTGCTCTCGGTGGCTGGGCTGGGATTTTGGGGTGACTGTGCCTGCTCTCGGTGGCTGGGCTGGTTTTTTGGGGTGACTGTGCCTGCTCTCGGTGGCTGGGCTGGGGTTTTTTGGGGTGATTTTGGCTGCTCTCGGTGGCTGGGCTGGGGTTTTGGGGTGACTGTGCCTGCTCTGTGGCTGGGTTGGGGTTTTTGGGGTGATTGTGCCTGCTCTCGGTGGCTGGGCTGGGATTTTTTGGGGTGACTGTGCCTGCTCTCGGTGGCTGGGCTGGGATATTTTGGGGTGACTGTGCCTGCTCTCGGTGGCTGGGTTGGGGTTTTTGGGGTGATTGTGCCTGCTCTCGGTGGCTGGGCTGGGATTTTTTGGGGTGACTGTGCCTGCTCTCGGAGGCTGGGTTGGGATATTTTGGGGTGACTGTGCCTGCTCTCGGTGGCTGGGCTGGGATTTTTTGGGGTGACTGTGCCTGCTCTCGGTGGCTGGGCTGGTGCTTTTCAGGAGCTGGGACCGCTCTGGGGGCACCTCTGGGTATGGATGAGGTTTTGGGGTAACTCTGGCGGCTCCTGGGGCACTTCTGAGGAGCCAGGAGTGCTCTGGGGGTGTCCCTGAGGCTGGCCTGGAGTTTTGGGGTGACTGTGGCTGCTCCGGGGACACATCTGGGGCTGCGATTGGAGTTTTGGGGGAACTGTGGCTGCTCTTGGGGGCACTTTGAGGAGCTGGGAGTGCTCTTGGGGCACCCCTGGGGCTGGGCTGGAATTTTTGAGTACCTTGGGGTGGTCTGGGCGCACCCCTGTCCTGGGCTGGTGCTTTCAGTTGTGCTTCAACTCTAATTTTGGATCTCAGACGGTCTGAGCGAGCTCCTGCCCCTCTCTGCCTTTCGATGCTGAGTTTCAGTGCTTGGAACTCCTTGGGAATGGGCGGGGTGGGAAAGGAAAGCCTGGCTTGGTCCTAGGACTGGTTTTAAAGTGCTTCCCTAGAGCTGGTGTGGTTTGGGGACAGTGTTTATAAAATCTGCCTTCCTTCGCCCATCAGAGGGATTTGGAATCCCGTGACCCGCAGGAATAATGGTGATAAATGTAATTTAACCTGAGCGTCCCGGGGTGAGTCCCCTCGGAGTCACCTTTGGTATTTGGAGCAGGATTCCGGCTGCGTTTTCTGCTGGAAGGTTCCAGCTCCAGCCACCCCCCGCCCCTCCCTCCCTGTGGGACCCTCACCGCACTCGGGGTGCGTTAAAGGACACATTTCCCCCTTTCCTTGGAGCGCGTTCCCGTTTTTCCTTGGCATCACAGCCCAAGTGAGGCAATTCACAAACAATTCGCTCCCGATTATCCCCCTGGACAGCTCCGGGTGCTCCAATCCCTCACTGAAATGGAAATGGAGAGGGGCGGCGCTGCCCCAGCCCCATCCCTCCCTCCCCGGCGAGTTAAACCCCCTCAAAGCTGCTCCTTTGAAAAAAAGGAAAAAGCTGGGAAGTTGCAGGCTGAGCTGGCAGCTCCAAAACCGCTGGAGGTGTGGTCCAGGGGCAGCTGGATTAATGGAATTGCGGCTCGCCCGACAAATGGGATTAGCGCTTTTTCCTGGAGCTAAATCTCATTTCCTGGAAGGCGGCGGGACAATGGGATGAGGACAAACCTGCGCCTCCCCTCAGCTGCGTTTTTCCAGGCTCTCCGTGCTGGTTTATCCCAGAGGAGTGGTGGGCAGGGAGAAGGCAGAGGACAAGCAGCTCTTTGGGACTGGGATGGAACTGGGGGAGCAGGAGCAGCCCCAGAGCCTCTCCCAGCCCCTGGGATGGGCTCAGGGGATCAGGGGTGGGAAAAGGGGCTCAGCCTGGCAAATTCCCAGTGGGATTTGCTCCTGCGCCTCTCCCAGCTCCTGGGATCAACCCAGGTCATCCCTGCATGGGGACAGGGACGGGAAAAAGGGCTTCAGCCGTGTGTTCCCGATGGGATTTGCTCCTGCACCTCTCCCAACCCCTGGGATGGGCTCAGGGTGCCCTTGCATGGGGATAGGGGTGGGAAAAGGAGCTCAGCCTGACAAATTCCCAGTGGGATTTGTTCCTGCACCTCTCCCAGCTCCTGGGATCAGCCCAGGCCATCCCTGCATGGGGCCAGGGGCAGGAAAAGGGGTCCAGCCGTGCATTCCTACGGGATTTGCTCCGTGCCGTGCCGCTCCGGGGCCGGCAGTGCCCGGGGGACGCCACCTCAGGTACAAAGCCGGTGTTTCCCTCTCCCAGAGGCAACTGGGCCACCTCCAACCGCAGTGGAGGAAACCAGTCCTGAAACCAGTCCTGAAACCAGTCCTGAAACCAGTCCTACAATCAGCCCTACAACCAGCCCTACAACCAGCCCTACAACCACCCCAACCACCACCGACACCACAACCACCACCACCACCACCACAACCACCGTCAGCACCGCCGCCAGCACCGCCGCCAGCACCAGCGCCGCTGCCGAGAGGGCTCCGGCAGCCACCACCAGGCACGAGTTGGGTACTGAGCTTTCCTTTTCCTCTAACCCCTCTCTAACCCTACTGGGACCCTTCCCCACCTCGATTCTTTGGGATATCAGGGGAAATCGGAGCCGTCCCACGCTCCAGGATGGGAATCTGGGTGTGCAAGTGGGAATCTGGAGGGTTCTGTGCCACCGGGGAGTCACCCAGCCCTGCTGGGGTTGTGGTGATGCCGGACGCGGTTTGGGAAGAGAAGGAAAACCGGACAAATTCCCCTCAAAGTGTTCTGTGGTGTTTAGAGCTGTTAAAAACGGGCTCTGGTGCTCCTGCAGGAGATGTCAGCTCGGATTTAGCACCTCAGCTGTTAGCAAGGAGACCTGTCAGGATTTATCCGCTCCTCGCGTTTATCCTGCTGCTCCCTGCGCTGCCGGAGCCCCCGGGAATGCTGGGGAAGGGTGGGAGCTCCAGCACCACCCCTGTGCTGGGCGCTCCCCAGGTCAGGAGAAACTTCTCGTGCCATCAAGAGAATCAAACTCGGCTCTGGCAGGGAAATCTTCCCTCCTGGATGTGTTTGAGGGATAAATCTGGAAGGATTTATCCGGGTTTGGAACACCAGGAATTTATGGCTTATAAATAACTAGGATTGTTCAAAATTAAATAGAGGAAAAAAGGGAATGAAATCAGGATTAAAAACATGGATAGGGTTTGGAGCAGCCTGGGATAGTGGAAAATGTGGATTTGGGTGGGGAATGAGATGAGTTTTTGGGTCCTTTCCCACTCAAACCAGTCTGGGATGATTCCATGTCTGAGTTCAAAGCCATTTCTCTATATTTTTGCATAAAATCAATTGAAAATGCTTTAAAGCCACCAAAACTCTCTGCAGGGGGGATCTGCCCCCACCCGACACCCCAGGGCTGGTGACAAAACAAGATCATCCCCACACCAGTCATTAATCATGGAAAAATGTTAATTAGAAATAGGGAATTAAGCGTGAGGCACAGAGCAGGGAAAGGGAACGAGGAACCTCCGGTGTCCCCACCCAGCCCAGGCTGGGATTTAAGGGATTTCAGTGCACCCCACAGCGCCAGGTCCTTGCAGTGCCCTAAAAACCCCAAAACTGGCTTTTTCCAAGGGGTTGTGATGGTCAGTCCCAGATTTTGTGGCATCAAAACATTGAAACACCTCAAGGAAAAATGATAATAAAACCCCAAGGTGTCACATCTCTGCTGTCCCTTAAAACCCCACTAAAGAGCGGGATTGGCTCCCACTTGTGTAGGAATGGGACTCATCCCAAGGCACGTCGAGATCCCTTAACTTCAGCCTCACACACGAGTGACCCCATTGTCCCACCGGGGCCACAGCGAAGTGACAATTCCCCGCCACTCCCGACATTGGATCCGTGCTCATCCATGCAGGAATTCCAGGATAAGCTTTCCCCGCTGGCCCAGATCCTCAGGGATGTGCCCCGGAAGAATTCCAGGATGAGCCGAGTGCCGTTGGATTGAAACACCGCCAAAATCCCCTGAATGTGTTTGGGAATCTTGGAAAGAATCGATCCAGCCTCAGGCTGAGACCAAAGTGTTCGCTCCAGGTTTTTGTAATGATTTTGTAAGGTGTTTGTGAGGATTTTGTGAGGATTTTGTGGGGTTTCTGTGAGGATTTTGTGAAGATTTTGTAAAGTTTTAGGAAGTTTTTTAAGGTTTCTTTAAGTTTTTTGTCAGGAATTTGTAAGGGTTTTGTGAGGCTTTTGTAAGGTTTTTTTTAAGGTTTTTATGAAGTTTTTAGGTTGCTTCTGTGTTTTTATGAGGTTTTACAATGTTTGTGTAAGGTCTTTTTTAAGGACTTTGTAAGGATTTGTGAGGTTTTTGTAAGGATTTTGAGATACGTTTGTAAGGTGTTTGTAAGGTTTTGATGAGGTTTTCATGAGAGTCATGCGCTTTTATGAGGTCTTATAAGGTTTTTTTAAGGGGTTTTTAACATTTTGGTGGTTTTTTTTGAGGTTTTCTAAGATTTTTGTGAAGTTTTTTAGTGTTTCTGCCTGGGATTTTTTTGAGATTTCCGCCAGCTTTGAGCTCTGAGCCGGGCCTAACCCCACTAAGCACTAACTCGTGTTCTAACCTGTCCCCCAGCCGCCAATGGATCGTCCATATGGGACATCAGAGCCATGGCAAACAGTAACTGGGCAAACATCACCTGGAGCCACAATTTCTCGGCAGGAACTGACTTTGTGGTTAAGTATATCACCAGTAAGCATCAGATCGCGTGGGGACTCTACGGGGTGGCGCTGCCCTTAGAGATCCTGCCAGCTCCCGCCCTTTCCTTGGATTTAATTCCATGGTTCCAGCTGGAAAAACGGGAGGGGAAAACACGGTGGTTGTGGCTGATTGGAGGTGGCTCTCGAGGGGTTCCCTCTCCGTGCGCCGACGGCCGTGGGGTTTGGCGACCTTTGGGAATGTCGAGCTGTGGGCGACGGAAAGAGGTAGAAAACAGAGAGGAAAACGAAATTGATGGGAATTGGAAGACGGGATTCCTGAACCTGGAGTTGGCAGAATCCTCTAAGATCCCAAACCTCCTCCTCGGTGTTTCTTAGCGTTGTACGGCTCCGTCCTGGGCTGGAAGCAGAGCAGGGATCTCTGGGTTTGGTGCCGGTTCAGGGAGAGGTTGTTGTGTTGTTGGTTGGTTTGGGGTTTCTGGAGAGGCGGTGCCGGCTGCTGCTCGTCCCTGAGTTTATTTCCCAGCCCTCGCGTCCGCTGCTGTGCTGGTCTGGAATCCCAGAAATCGTAATTCCCCACAGGAAACCTCTCCTGGCCATTCCAGCTTCCCTCAGGAGATGACCTTGAATTGTCTTTGAAACAATTCCCTGAGCAAAACCAGTGCCTGGTCTCCAAAATTCCCTTATTTCAGGATATATATGAGCTAGCCGGGCCCTAAATCCCAAATTTCCCAGCTCCCAACCTTCTCCTATTTTTTCCCAGTCACTGGGAAGCACAAGGAACAAGCCCAGGTGCTGAATCCATGCAGCAGCATCAATCCCTTGGGATTCCCTCTCCAGGATCTGCCTGACGGAGGAAATCTTGGAGATTTCAGGCCTTCCTGGACAGCCGTGGTTGTCCACCCCCTTTTTGGTGGCATTTGAAGGAACAAAACCTCAAAGCCATAATTCTCAGTGGGTAACGACCCCAGCACCTCCTTGTCCCTGGGGTAGGGACCCAAAACCAGCAGCTCCTTGGCTTGGTACCAATCCCAAACCCACAATCCTTGGGTTGGTACTGACCCCAAATCAGCAGCTCCTTGGTTCAGGAGAAGATCCTAAACCAGCAGCTCCTTGTCCCCGGAGTGACAACCCCAAATCAGCAGCTCCTCAGCTCAGGAAATGACCCCAAACCATCAGCTCCTTGGCTCAGGAGAAGATCCCAAACCATCAGCTCCTTGGCTCAGGAGAAGATCCCAAACCAGCAGCTCCTTGGCTCAGGAGAAGATCCCAAACCAGCAGCTCCTTGGTTTAGGAGAAGATCCCAAACCAGCAGCTCCTTGTTCCAGGAGTAACAACCCCAAATCAGCAGCTCCTTGGCTCAGGAGAAGATCCCAAACCAGCAGCTCCTTGGCTCAGAACCGACCCCAAACCAGCAGCTCCCTGCCCCGGGAGCCGCGTCATTCCCGGCCAGCCCGCAGGGCCAGCCCCGCGCCGGGGCTGTGGTGTCCCCGGTGTCCCCGCAGGGTGTCCGGGCGGGGTTTGATGTGCGGTTTCTGTTCCCCAGGTAACAAGACAGAGAAATCAATCCCCGTTAAGGCTCAGGGCCCGTCCTCGGTGCAGCTGGCGGATCTGACGCCGGGGATGATGTACAAGCTGTGGGTGTTCCCCATATGGTCCCACCCCAGCGAGCACTCGTACATTACCTTTACCACCAGCTCAGGTGAGACAGGCGTCGGCCGCGTGTCCCCAGAGTGTCCCCAGCATGGCCCCGGCATGGCCCAACCATCTCCACAGTGCTTTGGCCATGGCTGCATGGAAACCCCTCATCCCACCGCCCCCCACTCCCGGCGTTTCCCAACCCAGGCGTTGCACGGAGGAGGAGAATCCCAGGAAGGGATGGGGATCCCTTGGGATGGGGATTCCTCGTGATGAGGATCCCTGGTGATGAGGATCCCTTGGGATGGGGATCCCTGGTGATGAGGATCTCTTGGGATGGGGATCCATTGGGATGGGGATCCCTCGTGATGAGGATCCCTGGTGATGGGGATCCCTCAGGATGGGGATCCCTTGGAATGAAGGAAAGGGAGGAGAACGCGTTTGTGTTGTCACAGCCTCTGCTTGCGGCCCCTCGGTGCGCGTTGGGACTCCGGGGGACAACGAGATGTCACTGACGGGATGCCGGATTGGGAGTGGGAATGTGGTGTTGGCACAAGTGTATCCTTAGGGATTTCCGTACTCCTGGGACGTTTCCTCTGGCATTTTGTGTGGAATTTTCCAGGCTTTGTATCCGTGTGGTTTCCACATCTTCCTCGTTGTGGATTCCCCCATTTCCCACCCGGCTCCAGACGCTCCTTTCTTTTCCCACAGGAGCTTTATACATTTATAAAACTCCGCCGTTCCCTCCTGACGATTCCCAGTAAATCCAAACAGCCCTAAATCCCTTCCTATCCACCCGGGGCTTTTCCATAGGGATCTGTGCACAGCTCCTGACAATTCCACTCTGCTGGAATTCCACGGAGCAGGAAACACTGGAGCAGCCTCCCCGACCATGTTGTGGGCAGAGTTGGGGATTTCCAAGGAATTTAAATGGTTTTGCTCAGCTCCAGCTGTGGGATGGGAAGCTCTAGCGGTTTCCAGGCTCTGCTGGGAATGGGAAAAGCAAAATGGGAATCCCAGGGAGAGGCAGCTGTGGGAATTGGGGAGCAGAGCTCCCCACACTCCCCGTGCGCATCCGAAATCGTCAGAAAATCTGGGATATCACCAGGTAATTCCATGGCAGGGACAGATGGCGGCTGTTCCATGGAATTAACACTGGAAAAACCTCTGCCATCATCGAGTCCCGCTGTTCCCTGGCACTGACAAAGCCACCGTGTCCCCAGGTGCCACATCCAGGTGGTTCTGGAGTGTCCAACCCCCCAGCTCGGGCTGCCCTCGGCTCCGTCCCCAAACTGCTCCAGGAATCCATGGCACAGCAGCCCCTGGAATATTCTGATCCCACTGGAGGTGATTTTGGACCCAGACCCCTCGCAGCACAGCTCCAGTGTTGGGTTAAATCCCCAGTTCTGTTTGTTTCCGGATCTTTCCCTGAGGCCGAAATCTCCGTCAGCTCCCACCCCACCATGGGAGTTATCCCTATGGATAACGATTTTACCCCTCTGAATAACCACTTTATCCCTCTGGAAAACCATTCCCAACCTGGACCCGCCTCGTTTCCTTCCTCCCCTGCTTTCCCCCCACTTCGGGATCCGTGGGGTGATGGAGGGGACAGCAAGGAGCCGGGAATCATTAAAAAAACCCAACAAACCAGGGAAAAAAAGCACAATATCCTTGGCTGATCCCTGCTGGGAAGACTCTGCATATATTTTCCATAATTGAGAGGTTCCTACTGATATTTTCATGGAGAATAAGGCATGGAGCCACCTTTATCCCCGGGATGGAGGCTGGTGCTGACCTGAGCCCTGTGGGATGCACGGAGCTGTCGCCTTCCCTGCAGGAATAAATGCTCCACATCCATTTCTCTCCTGGCTGGATGCTGCTGACACAAGTGCCGGGCCCCCGCTGACAATCCTATGGCATCGGGAATGCTTTGGATAAAAAGGAACCGAGCAGTTTTGGGGGTTTTGGGGTTGTTTGGGTTTTTTTTTATGTATCTTGTAAATCGTTGTTCTAAAGGTTTCTTCAGGCTGGGGGCAGATAAATAAGAAATATTCCCCTGCAGGAGGCCGAGTTCTGATTTTGCTCCTGATTAACTGGCAGCTCATTAAGCTGACAAAATTCCTCCCAGGAGCAAAGGGCACTTGGAAATGACAAAAATAGCGGAGTAGAAGGAGGGCTGCTATGTTTTAAATAAATAAATGGGTTTCTCAACTTCTCCAAACACTGGGAAGAGTGCCCAGGAAAAAGAATGGAGGTGGGGAAGGGTTTGGAGAGTCCACAGTTTGATCCCTGAAATTTTGGGGGTTAGGAATTTTTGCCAATCCAAGCCTTTTTTTCCATTTCCTGCCGCTCTCCCAAGATCCTTTCTCTCCAAACACATTGAGGGCTGTTCCCTGCCTTCTTCATCCATCTTTTTTCCCACCGGATTTTCAGGATGCTCCCAGCTCTCTCCTGCCCGTCTCCAGTCCCAATCTCATCCCAATCACTTTTGTTCTCCCACATTCCCACCGGGAACGCCTCAATTTTCCCTCAGCTTGGATAAATCCAGCGCCCACACTGTGCTGAAGGTTATTTTCTCCTCTGCCTCGCTGAATTCCAAGGAAAAGCTGGAAAAGGCAGCCTTGGAGCTATTTTTAGGCCATGGATTTGTCTGTCTGACCGTGCGAACCGGGAGTCAGGGAAGGCGTTGGAAGCAGGAATTTACTCCAGGAGAAAACACTTGGAGCTATCAGAGCTCTCTACACTCCAGTTCATCCCAGTTCATCCCAGTTCATCCCAGTTCATCCCAGTTCATCCCAGTTCATCCCAGTTCAAGGCTTCCAATGAGCCCTCAGAACTCAGCAATTCCCTGCTCCAGCGGTGCTGCCCAAAATCCCTGGACAGCGGGACTTGGGAATGTTTCTCTTGGATCTCCCCACACCCAGAGCAGCTTTCGGATGCAGAAAATTCCATCAAATTCCTTCCCCAGCTTCCCGTGCCTTTATTTGCAATTCCCTTTTCCCAGATTTTCCTTTCTGTCGGGCCCCTTCGCTGTTTGTTCCTGATAAAACTGATTTTGTTTTTCACTATAAAAGGAAAAAACACAAAAATACAAACAAAAAAAACCAAACCAAAACAAACAAAAAGAAAGCAACAAAAAAAACCAAGAAGAAACCACCAAAACCCCACTAAAAAACCACCAAGAAACACCAAAAACCCACCAAAAACCCACCAAAAATTACCAAAAAAAACCATGGAAAAAAACCACCAAAAAACACTAAAAACACCAAGAAAACACAAAAAAACTCCACAAAAAATCCAAAGAAACACCAAGAAAATGCCAAAAAACCCCAAAAAACCACAAATCCCCGAGCTACAACCTCAACCACGCACCCAGACGCACCCAAACAAAAGAAAATTCCCAAACCAGCTTCCTGAATTCCTCTTCCTCCGTTCCCTCCACGGTTTGCTCTGTTCTTCAGGAATATTTTCCCCGTTTTTCCGCAGCCTACACCAAGAACCAGGTGGACATCGCCACGCAGGGCTGGTTCATCGGCCTCATGTGCGCCATCGCCCTCCTCGTGCTCATCCTGCTCATCGTCTGCTTCATCAAGAGGAGCCGCGGCGGGAAGTATCCAGGTGAGAACGGGAATGGGCATTCCCGAAATTTCCACAGGGATTCTCGGGGGTCATCCAGTGGTGGGGAATGCCCCGGTGAGAGGTGGGAATGGGCGTTCCCAAAATTTAAGCGGGATTCTTGGGGTTAATGCGGTGGTGGGGGAATATCCAGGTGAGAGTGGGAATGGGCGTTCGCAAGGGTTGAACAGGTTCAGGATCCTCGGGGATCATCCAGTTCTGAGAAATATCCAGGTGAGAGGCGGGAATGACCATTCCCAAAAGTTAAATAGATCCAGGAATCTTGGGAATTATTCAGTCCTGGGAAATATCCAGGTGAGAATGGGAATGGCCATTCCCAAAAGTTAAATAGATCCAGGAATCTTGGGAATTATTCAATCCTGAGAAATATCCAGGTGAGAGGTGGGAATGGCCGTCCCCAAGGGTTAAACAGGTTCAGGATCCTCAGGGATCATCCAGTCCTGAGAAATATCCAGGTGAGAGGTGGGAATGGCCATTCCCAAAAGTTAAATAGGTCCAGGATGATCCACTGGTGAGAAATATCCAGGTGAGAGTGGGAATGGGCATTCCCAAAAGTTAAACAGGTCCAGGAATCTTGGGAATTATTCAGTCCTAGGAAATATCCAGGTGAGAGCTGGGAATGGCCGTTTCCAAAAGTTAAACAGGTCCAGGACAATCCGGTGATGGGAAATATCCAGGTGAGAGCTGGGAATGGCCAATCCCAGGGGTTAAACTATCCAGGGATATTCCAGTGGTGAGGGAATATCCAGAGAGAAGCAAGGAATGGGCAATCCCAGGGTTTAAATAGGCCCAGGATTCTGGGGGTTAATCCAGGTGTTGGAGAATTGGGATTGTGATGGGTTTATCCCTCTGTAGTGGGAATTTAGGGTCGTGAATTTGTGGCTATATCATTTCTCTATTTATAAATTTATAAATAGATTCTTACTTAAATCTAAATTCATACTTTCACACAGTTTTATATATAAATTCTAGATAAATTTACAAGAAGCCTCATTTAATTTATTATTTGTTATTATTTCCACATGATTCTTTACTAATAAAATGCATTAATATTTCATTTACAACATCATTATTGATTTCTCATTTGCGATCTGTTTATCGTTTATCATTTCAAGAAATAATTAAAAATCATTTCTTCAAATTAAGAAAAGTCTACAATTAAGACATCCCCTCAGAGTGCCACCACAGCAGAGTCCTTTGCAAACCCTTTGCAAACCCTTTGTAAACCCTTTGTAAACCCATTGTAAACCCTTCAGGAACCCTTTTCAAACTCTTTCATTTTACAAACCCTTTTTAAACTCTTTGTAACCCCATTGCAACCCCTTTGCAACCCCATTGAAAACCCCTTTGCAACCCTTTTGCCAACCCTTTGTAAACCCTTTGCAAACCCTCTGTAAGCCCTTTGTAACCCCTTTGCAACCCTTTTGCAAACCCTTCTCAAACCCTTCGCAATCCCTTTGTAAACCCTTTTTAAACCCCTCACAAACCCTTTTCAAACCCTTTTTCCTTTTACAAACCCTTTGTAAGCCCTTTGTAACCCCTTTGTAACCCCTCCCCAGTGCAGTTTTTACCTGCCCGAGCTCCTCCCCCTCAGGGACACCCCAGGACCCTCCCCCAGCCCCTCCCCATTTCCAAACCCTTCCATCCTTACTGGTTTAACTGGGAGGGGGCTCTGCTCCTTCGCAGTGCGGGACAACAAGGACGAGCACCTCAACCCCGAGGACAAGAACGTGGAGGACGGATCCTTCGACTACAGGTAGGACCCCATGGAATGTCCGACCCCTCCCCCACCATCACAGCCCCCTCCCCCACCCCGTGGTGCCACAAATCCCCCCCCCCGGAACGATCCCTGTCCCCCCTTTTCCTCCTCCTGCCGCCTTCCCGCTGTGAGTAATTCCCGAAGGAAACGGCTCCTAAAACGCTGCCGGAGTCGCCAGGTTGTGGGGTTCCGCTTCCTTTTCCCGGGATTCTGGAATCGGCAACCTTGGACAGCTCCCAGCAGGAGTAAACCAACCTTAATGGAACTTCTGGCACGTAAAACCCCGAAAAACACCCCAAAAGCCCAAACTCTGTAGCAGCCCGAGGGTATTTCTGGAGTATCCTAAAGGAGAAATGCCCAGAATTCTGTTGGGGATGGGATTTGTGGATCAGCTCACCAGAACAGCTCCCACCAGGAGCAGAGTGACCTTAAAGGAGCTCCTAACACATAAAATACCAAAAATCACCCCAAAAACCCCAAACTTTGTAGCAGCCTGAGGATATTTCTGAAGCATCCTAAAGAGGATCCCCTTATCCATGGGAGAAATGCCCAAAATTCTGTTGGGATCAGCCCTGGAATCAGGAAAGGGGAATTATTTGGGGTCTGTCTGTGCTCCAGCCCCACAGAATCCCACCAAAACCCCCATGAGGGCTCCAGCAGGGATTCATCTGGAACATCTCCGACTTCCCCGGCTCCATCCCTCTCTTTGCACGCAAATGTCACCCTTAAAGAGCAGCAGAGCCTTTTTCCCTCCAGGAAAAACTCCTGGGATGTGTCAGAAAGGGACAGGAGCTTCCCAAGCATTCCCAGCTCTCCGTGATTCCCCAGGAGCAAGAGCAGGTCCCACTCTCAGGACTCACCTGGCTGCCGAGGGGATTTGGGATATTTTAATTTGATTTCCTTAAGGAATTAAAATTCCCTTTCCCACCTGAGCTGAGGTCAAAACCTGGTGGGAATTTTTCCTCCTGATTTAAACCAGTGATTCACTGAACCCCGTGTCATTCCCAGCATGGGAAGAATTGATTTGGGATTCAGGAAGGGATGGAATAAGAAGGGATTCTGCCAGAGGATTTAGGGGAAACAAAATGAATCAGAAACAGAAATGGAACAGAACCAGGGATCTTATCTCATCATCTTATTTCATCAGAGGCAGAGAAATTCCGTTTCAGACAGATATTTTTATTCCAGAGGATTCCACGAAGCTCCCCAGACTCCGAGAAAAACATGGAATACAAACACATCCCAGCAGGATGTTGTAGGGAAACGCTGGAATTCCTTAATGTCCCACACAACACCCAGGGCCAGCAATTCCTCCCCTCCCTGCTGCTCAGCGCTTCCAGGGGTGGCCAAAAATTCCACCTGTGAATTTTTGGGATGCTCCCTTCGGATCCCATGCTGGGACAGGGAGAACAGCAGAGGAGGAATGAGCCCAGCCCGGTCCTGCTGCAGGTTTTGGGGTCAGAGCCATCCCTTCCCAGGGAAGGATTTTATGGGATGCTCCTGGCATGGGAATGAGGCAGAACCAGGACACAGCCCAGCCCTGAACCATGATTCCAGTCAGGATAGGGAGCCTCGTGCTTCCCAAATTTATGGGATGGTCTGTGGGAAGCCTGAACCGCCCCCCTATTCCCACAGGGATTCCCACAGGGATTCCCACAGGCTGAATTTCCACATTGCATCTGGCAGCAATCCCAGATTTCTCATCTCTGCTTCTCCAGAGCCCACTCAGGAGGCCCAGCCACCCCCTCCAGGCCCCATCCACCATTCCCGAGGAAAATCCATGGCCAGGCACCCCCTGCCTCCCTCCAGAGGGAATCCAAGCTCTTGGAATGGCTGGCAGAAATTCCCCGGCACCATCCAAGGGGTGTTTCCTTCCAGGCAAAGGGAAGGATCGGGGTGAATCCTTCATCCTTCTGCTCAGCTGGAGCTCTGACTTCTATGGACAGCCCTAAAATTTCCAGGGGAAAGGCAGGAGTCAGTGGGAGGACAATAAAACTCTGGGATGGAATCCATGGAGTTCGATGGACTAAATAAAAGGGGGGAAAATCCCCAATCTAATAAGGACAAACAATAAAAAGCCAACAACTCATGAACCCACAGACTTTGCCAGGGGCTGCTGGCAATCCTGAGGAACACCAGGATTCCTGGGAGAATTCCAGGAGGTTTCCCTGTGGGAGGCAGGAGGGAAGGTGAAGCCGGAGGCTGGAGCTGTTGGCTGATCGAGCTCGGGGCTGATTGTGGGGCCGGGCTCCGGGAGCGGCGGCATTCAGGATTTCAGGGAAGGGCAGGAATTGAGCCCATCCCGGCTCCCGTCCCCTCCTCCCCGTGGCATGGCTGCTGTGCCCTCGTCACCCTCACGTCCCCGGTGCCCCGTGCATGCCACTCTCCGAGCTCCTCATCCCGAGATCCCGCCACATCTCTCCGCTCCGATCCCGGGATAATGGCGTTCCCAAGCAGGGAATCTCCTTCCCAAGGCAGGACCATTATCCATGGACAACGTTCCCTGCCAGTGCCGGTGCCTCATTATACCAAATGTTCCGTGCTGCCCGCGGAGAGGCGGCTGGAAACTCCGGATGCCGGGAAGGGGAAACCGAGTGGATTTAGGGTCCAGATTCCCGGGATATCCAGGATAAGGGCACAGGTGACACAGAGCAGGCAGTGCCACTTGCCAGGAGGGGACATCTCAGCAGGCAGTGAGAGGGGAGGACACACAACTGTCCTGGGAGCCTCGCGAGGGAGGAAAGCCCTGGAAAACTCTGGGAAGGTGCAGGTTTATCCATAGGGAGGGAATCCAAGGAATCCCAGCAGGACGCTGGGGTGAACCCAGCCACCCGTGTCCAGCTGCGGGTCCCCAGAGCCACCACTGTCCCCTGGACATCACCCCCAGCCCTTCTTGGATGGCTTTTCCATGCTGGGATGGCTTCCTGGGGGCACCCAAGGAGGCTGATCCCACCTGGAACGGCTCTCCCGGCTCATTTGGTATAACGAGGCGATGATGATTCCCGTTTTTTTTTTTATTTTTTTGGTCGTAGCACTGCCCCTGTGAATGCAGAACCTCCTCATTTCTCTCTCTGATCAGGCTCTTTCTGCTTCTCTCTGTTTTATTCCCATTCCTTCTCCTCCTTTTCACCTGGTCTATCCACATGGACCGTGAAGGTCTCTTGAAAGGTAGGACCTCATGCCGCCAGAAGTCCGGCACACTCCGCTTTTTGGGAATTTTGTTTTCCTTCCTTCCTTCCTTCCTCCCGTTGATTTCTTCACGGCCAAAACTTCCCCATCCCCGTTCCCACGTTCCTGCCTAACACATTAAACAAATCCCTCTAATTCCCGCTGCCGTTGCGGCTTCCGGAGAGTCAGATCCCTCTTGGAATTGCTCCGTGGGCTGGGTGTGCCCCCCAAATCCAGCCAGGCCCCCCCAGCTCCAGCTGCTGCTCCCTCCTGGTGGAGCAGGACTGAACTTGGGAATGCATGTGGGTTTTTTCAAGAAAAAAAAGTGGATTTTCCAGGGAAAACTGGGATTTTTTTTTTCAAGGAAAAACTAGTTTTCCAAGAAAAAGTGCTTCCCAGGGAATGGGGACAAGGGACATGAGCCAAAACCGCTGGATCCTGACCAATCTGCCCACTCTGAGTCCTGAAAATCCTCCCTCTGGCTCCAGCCTCCTCCTCTTCCTGATGATTTATGGGATTCAGGAGAGCATTTCCCATGAGATTCCCATCTGGGCACTCCGGTTCCCTAATTCCCGGCTCAGCCGCGCTCCCAGAAATCCATTTTAACAGGGTTAGATCCCATCAGGAGCTGCTCCCTCCTAACACACTGACAGGATAAACGGCCCTGGAGAGAGGTAAAACCAGCGGGAATTCTCCGGGAACGCATTCCCGGCAGGAATTTGGTGCCACAAACCCATCCGTTAAAGATGATCCGGCTCTGGATTTGGCTCGAGCTGCCCCCCAAAGTTTGGGAAGGGGCGTTGGGAATTGAGGATCTGAATTTTGCCGCTCTCTACTCAGCGTTTTTGGGCCTTTCTAACCAGTCCTGCTTCCACACTGAATTATTCCTCCTTTTTCCCAAAAAAAACCAAAAACCAAAGCTGCTTCCAGAGCTAACAAATTAATTTTTTGGTTGTGATGCCAAGTTAACCGGAAATCTCAAATATTGGGGGTGTGTTATTGAATTTCCAAAGCGCTGATCCAAGGAAACCCGCGGTGGGATCCCGAATTCCTCTCCCACTTCAGGGAGCTGATGAATCCCATGGAATGAGGGAGAAATGATCCCATGGAATGAGGGAAAATTAATGTCTTGCCCTGCTCAAGATCCCAAGCAAAGTGGGGGGAAAGAAAAAAAAAAAAATCCCAAAATTTTCACCAATTTTAAGGGAAATAAAGGAATGCAGTGGAGTCTGGCAAATCCCAAGCTAAAAAAAAAAAAAAACAACTGGAAAAAGACAGGAATGGAGGTGGGAGGAGAAATATTTCAGGGATATCTCCAGGAATATGACAGAATTTGCATGAACTATGGAATAGTTGATATAAAAATTGATTTTTATATCAATTTAGAGCGATCCACTCTCATCCTTCCAAAAATAGCTCAATTTATGGGATACCAATCCCTGCCCTTCAAGGAAAAACAGCATTTCCCTGGTCAGATTTTGGTTAAAAAGAAACCTTTAAATGGATTTTTTTCCCCTTTTGGGTCGAACTTTTCATTTTTTAGTGACTTTTAGTGAAAAGGAGAAAAACCCAAACTGAACAAGGGAAAAAGCCCAGAAATAAATTGGGAAAGGTAAATTCCCAGGAGTTTTGGAAGCTGCACAAAACTTGGCATCCTAAAAGTGTTCCCTCACAATGCTCCCCTATGCATGCGGTTTTTTTCAAGGAAAAACTGTGATTTCTAAGAAAAAACTGCATTTTTCCAAGGAAAAACTGCATTTTTTTCAAGGAAAAACACTGTTTTCCAAGGAAAAAAATGTGGTTTTTCAAGGAGAATTGTGTTTTTTCAAGGAAAAAACACATTTTTTCAAGGGAAAAAAAATGTTTTCCCAGAAAAAAATGTGGTTTTTTTAAAGGAAAAACTGTTTTCTCAAGGAAATCTGTGAACAAACCACTTAACCAGGTTACCAAGGGGGGCTAAAACACTGAGAGAAAGAATCCAAACAATTCCAAAGGAAAATTATTCCTGCTGTTCATCCAGCTGGATTGATCCAAGTTTTGGGTGGAATATTGAGGTTAAGAAATCGAGGGCAAGAAGCTGAGGTTAAAAAAATCCAGATTGAGAAATGAAGATTTAGAAATCGAGAGTAAGAAACTGAGGTGAGTGAATTGAGGTTAAAAAATTGAGATTTACAAATTGAGAGTAAGAAATGAAAGTTAAGAAAACGAGGGAAAGAAACTAAGGGAAAGAAACTGAGAGTAAAAAACCAAGAGGGAAAGAATGAGATTAAGAAATCAAGGTTAATAAACAGAGTAAAAAAAATGAGATTAAGAAATTGAGGTTAATAAACTGGGAGTTACAGATTGTGATCGAGGAATTGAGGTAAAGGAATTGAGACGGGGAAATCAAGGTTTAATAAATTTGAGATGAGGAAACCAAGGTTAAGAAATGTATTTAATAAGTAAATAATATATTAATTAATTAATTAATTAATCATGAATTGAGCTGAAAAATGAGCTGAAAAATGAGCTGAAAAATGGTAAAATTGGGTGTTCAGAGATCCCACCTCCCACCCTCCCCACAACCCTCCACCCACACCCGGACTAGCCCCCAATATTTAGGGCTCTGCTGAGCCGTACTCCCGCTGCGGATCGATTTAGGATCTCCATCCCTAGGGGGAAGGTTTTCAGCCCCGTTTCTCAACCCTTGCCGTGTCTGTCTGTCTTCTGCTGCCAGCGATGAAGACAACAAACCTCTTCCCAACAGCCAGACCTCGCTGGACGGGACGATAAAGCAGCAGGAGAGCGACGACAGCTTGGTGGACTACGGAGAAGGGGGCGAGGGCCAGTTCAACGAGGACGGCTCCTTCATCGGCCAGTACACGGTCAAGAAGGACAAAGAGGAGACCGAGGGCAACGAGAGCTCCGAGGCCACGTCCCCCGTCAATGCCATTTATTCCTTGGCATAGCAAAAACGCCGGGAAAAACACCCACAGCCCAAGGGGTTCGGAGCGGCCGGGGGTTCCGCCGGCAGCCGCCGCCACCGCTGCCTCCGACAGGAAAGGGAATCAAGCGTGGACTTAAAAAAAAAAAAAAAAAAATGAAACAAACAAGCAAAAAATAGAGGGGAAAAAAAAAAAAGATTAAAAATAGCAAAAAAAATACCAAAAAAAAAAGAAAAGTTCAAAAAAAAAAAAGTAAAAAATTCCAAGCAACCAGGCAGCCCAGGCGGCTGCCGATGCCATTTATCCTTAGCAAAAGAGCCAACGGCAAAGGACGCGCGGGGCGGGAGCCGGAGTGGGAATCGGGGCTGAGCCAGAGCAGCTGGAGCGGGGGAAGATGCTCGAGCTGCTCTCCAGTTTGGAGCTGCTTCCCAGTTTGGGATTGGTCCCCCGTTTTGGGGTTGCTCCTCATTTTGGGGTTGCTTCCCAGTTTGGGATTGCTCCCCTGATTTGGGGGTGCTCCCCCGTTTTGGGGTTGCTCCCCGGTTTGGGGCTGCCTCAGGGCCAGTCCGGAGGGGCCCCGTGTAGGGCTCGGCTCCCTGAGGCTTTTTTTGTTCTTTTAGGAGGGAGCTCCAACTTTTTGGGTTTAATTTTTCCAGGAAGGTTCTGGATCAGAGGGGAGGGGGGAAAGAAATCAAAGAATTTTGGGGAGGGAAAAGGGGTGAGAGGGGCCTGGGCAGAGCAAAGGCGTGGAAGGAGGAGAGGGGTGGATTTTGGGATGAAAACGCCGCATTATTGAGCTGTCCATCCTCACGGCAGCACCTTGCCCATAACCTCTCCCAAAAAAACCCCTCCCTCCTGAAAAAAACCTATGCAGGGAAGAGCAGGTCCCCACCACCTCCCTGAGCACCGGGATTTGTCCTTCCTGAGGCTGGGAAAACCCACAGGGAGCTCATGCCCCGTTCCCACTGAGCTCCGGAGCATCCCAGGAGGAGAAGAGGTTGTGGAGGAACTTTTGGGATTTGTGGAAGGACAGGCAGGAGCCTCTCCCCTGCCAAGCCCGGGGAAACAGCACTGCAGAAAAACCTTTTTGGGTTGAAATTCGCTTTGTAGGGATTTTGGGGGGAGCCGACCCCCACCTGCTTTCTTTTCAAGGCAACTCCATAAATCCTATGTAGCAAAGAGGGCCTGGAAGCAGGAGCGGGATCAGAATAGGATGAGGAGACCAGAATGATTAGCAAAACAATAATCCGAGCGAGCTGGTGAGGATGGAAAAACCCCCTGGGATCAGGTGGAGGATTCCCTGAAGGCTTCAGGGCCACACCACGGGGAAGGAACACCGGACTGGAATCCACACCTCCGCAGGCGCCGGGATGAGCCGGAGGGGAGCTGTTTTTCCCACTAAACCCCCTCCTCCTTTCTGACAGTGGCCTTTCCCCCCTCCAGCACTCAGCCAAGCCACCGTGGGATCCCCATCCCGCCTGGAGACTCCCAGGATTTCAGCGAACCCCCCCTGAGCGCTCCCTCACATGCCTTACACAGCTTGGGACTTCCCGGGGAGTCACTCCAAGGATGCTCTTCCCACTCCGCTCCAACGCCCCTGACGGCCTCGGATCCGCCCGAGCAGTAGGAACGGGATATCTGGGAGCATTCCCAGCTCTCCCAGCACGGATCAGGGTAGAAGGCAGGGATTCCTGACGGACTGCGTCCCGTGAATCCTCCCACTTCCTGCACTTTTGAAACCAAAGGTACCTTCGCGGAGAGCAAGAGAGAGAGAGATCGGTTTTCTTTTGGAAAAGATGGATTTTTTGGATGGATTTTCCTTTCATTTTCTTTTTTATTTTCTGAGGAGGATGGAGGGTTTTTTTTGGATGGAATGCAACGGGATTCGCGCAGTTATTCTTTCTGCTCTGGAGACACGTCGGTGACAGGGATACTCCCACTGCTATGGATGGTGGAGAGGGACTTTGCCACATCCCGATGGATCCCGGGAAGAGCCCGGACCGGGCCGACAGGAGAGATGGATGCAAATTAATCCAATGCAAATGCCTTCCTTAAAATAATAATTATCATTTATCTTGGTCGTCTTCTCTGATAGGTCAAACATGGGGTGAAGATGGAGCTCGTGGGGTTGGATTTGGTGACCTCAAAAGGTCCCTTCCCACCCAAATTGTTCCATGAACCAACGGCAGAGGAATTCCAAGGTTTAGGTTGGGGTCAAGAGGCAGAGCTGGGGGAGCTGTCCCAGGGATGTCCCTCGTCCGTCACCCCCTGCCAGGACCCTCCAGCCGTGTCCCCTGGCAGGGACAGTCCTGTTGTGACCTTCAGTGTGGACACAGCCATGCCCCGATCCCACTCCTGCCACCCATCCCGTTCTGGACAGCAGCTCCAGGAATTCCATCCAGCTTTTAGGCAAACACCCCCCAGGCCAAAGGTGACACCACCCCCAGGCATGGGGACAATCCCATTTCCAAAGGTGAAACTGCCTCTGGGATGGGGACAATCCCATTTCCAAAGGTGACACCACCCCTGGGCATGGGGACAATCCCATTCCCAACCCATTCCCAACTCTCAGGTGAGTTTGGGCAACTCCCTGCCCAGGCACCACTGGGAAAGACAAACAAATCCAGCCTCTGGATCTGGGATTTTCCCAGCACTCTCAATCCTCGCTGCTGACAGGGACCACAAAAGACCTCCAAACCTCCGGAAATTAGGCCAGGATTGCTGGAAGCAGGTCCGTGTTGGGTATCCACAATGCGCCATTCCCATTAAAACCCCGTATTCCTGAATCACCTCATCCCTGAGGGAATCTCTTGGCATCCCTTTGGAAAAGGAATGGGAAGGAGCTGGACTCTGCCCAATCTTATCCCAAGTTTCCTCATAAAATTCCCAATCCTACCCCCAGGTTACCTTGAGTAATAAGAGGGAGGAGATGGAGAGGTGAAAAAACAACTCGATGTAAGTTACTCACAGCCCTGTCTCAGCTTGGTGTAAAAATTACTCCTCATCTTTAAGATTCAGCAAAAATTCTGACAATTTTTCAGAATTTCTCCCCTGGAGTTTTGGAGCTCAAAGAAAATTCAGGTTCAAAACTCATCCTGAACTTCTCATCTTTTACTCCTTTGAGTAAAGTTCAAGGTTTGCATGGGGGGAAAAGCCCTGACCCCAAACCTTCCACAGCACTCACAGGGTGACCCCACAGATCCCAAAAATCCAGACAGGGCTGGGATGAACCCACTCCATGTCCTGGGAGCATCCTTGGAGTAAGAGATGGATGGATGGATGGATGGATGGATGGATGGATGGATGGATGGATGGATGGATGGATGATGGATGGATGGATGGATGGATGGATGGATGGATGGATGATGGATGGATGGATGGATGATGGATGGATGGATGATGGATGGATGATGGATGGATGATGGATGATGGATGGATGGATGGATGATGGATGGATGATGGATGGATGGATGGATGATGGATGGATGATGGATGGATGGATGATGGATGGATGATGGATGATGGATGGATGATGGATGGATGATGGATGGATGATGGATGGATGATGGATGATGGATGATGGATGATGGATGGATGGATGGATGGATGGATGGATGGATGGATGATGGATGGATGATGGATGGATGATGGATGGATGATGGATGGATGATGGATGGATGGATGATGGATGGATGATGGATGGATGATGGATGGATGATGGATGGATGATGGATGGATGGATGGATGGATGGATGGATGGATGGATGGATGGATGGAGGGATGGATGATGGATGGATGGATGGATGGATGGATGATGGATGGATGATGGATGATGGATGGATGGATGGATGATGGATGGATGGATGGATGGATGGATGATGGATGGATGGATGGATGGATGGATGGATGGATGGATGGATGGATGGATGGATGGAGGGATGGATGATGGATGGATGGATGGAGAATCCACACAAGGATTTGTAGCTATGGGGTGTTCCCCACCCCGATCCTGATCCCATTCCCTGGGAGCTGCTCTGGTGCTCCATCTCCTCCCCAAAGGGGACATCCCAGTCACCTCCTGTCCTGATTCCTGTGGGGACACCCAGGGCTGGCAGGGATGCTCCCATTCCCATCACAGGGACGACGATCCTTCCCTGGGATCTGCACAACCTCTCTGGGGCAGGGAACGCTTCCAGTTCTCCAGAAGAAAGAACCCTTCCTTCATCAAGGCTTTCAATTAGGAGTCAGCTTCTCAATCATAAATATGAAGGGAAGAGCCAGACCTAAAACTCCAGCACCAGACCCCAAATTCCAGCACCAGAACCACAATTCCAGCACCAAACCCCAAATTCCAGCACTCTCAGGAGCCGAGCTCAACCCCAAATGTGTAGATTTGTCCTGTTCCTACAACGTTCTGAGCCAACTCCACATCCATGTCCTGGAGACGAATCCAGGCTCCATCTCAATTCCAGGGACCTCCCTGGCACCCAGCCTTGGGACAGGAACACCAGGAATTTGGGACATGAGGACACCGCTTCCCTGATCCAGAGGCTGCTCCCGTTCTCCCTGAGGTGACACCACAGCTGGAGGCACAAAACCAGTGGGAAAAACTGGAATTTTGGTCAAAACCCCAAAATCCTGCTCGGAGAAACCCAACCGCACACCAGGACACGCTGTCCCTGCTGCCAGCATTGCCTGCCTGGAGGTGACAGACCCCAAATCCAGGTGTCACCGACGATCCAGGAGATCCAGCGGGAGCTGGGGGAGAGCAGGAGGGAGAAGGGAAGAGCTGGGAAGTGTCACCCAGGGCCACCACAGCGCTCGCTCTGGCCACGCCACCAACTTTTCCCGGCATATCCCAACACCGCCAACTTTTCCCGGCACATCCCAACGCCACCAACTTTTCCTGGCGCATCCCAAAGCCACCAAATTTCCTGGCACATCCCAAACCCTCTCCTCATCGCGCGCGTCCCAGCAGAGCTGCGAGCGCCACCCACGACGTCACCTCCTCAGCCCGGGCTTTCCGTGTACCTTCAGCAACCAAGATTTCAGTTAAGCAATAAAAAATAAAATAAAAATAAATAAAAAAAAAACTTATCGAGGGAAAAAAACAAAAAAAGACAAAAAAAAAAGAGAGACACCTCCGATTTCTTGCACTAAAAGCTGTTTTATTAACGAGAATAACGATGCTTTTCTGGTCCTCACAACGCCACCCACGGCATCAGTAGCGCCTCTCGCCCGTGTCTCCGTGTCCTCGCATTGGGCATCAAGGTTTGGTTGTTCAGCACTGTTGAAACCTCGTGTCAGACCCCCAAAATTCTGTGTCAAACCCTGGAATTTGTGTCAAACCCCAAAATTCTATGTCAGACCTCCAAAATTCCATGCCAGACCCACAAATTCTGTGTCAAAACCCCAAAATTCTGTGTTAACCGGCCAAAATTCTGTCAGACCCCCCAAACTTCTGTGTCAACCCTTCAAAAATCCATGTCAACTCCAAAAATCCTGTGTCAACCCTCGAAATTCCATGTCAGACTCCCAGAATCCCATGTCAACCACCCAAAATGCTGTGTCAACCCCAAAATTCCATGTCAACCCCTCAAAATTCCATGTCAACCCCTCAAAATTCCATGTCAACCCCTCAAAATTCCATGTCAACCCCTCAAAATTCCACGTCAGACCCCCAAAATCCCGTGTCAGACCCCCAGACCAGAGTTGTCCCTCCACGGTATCATTTGAAATGTCTGTTCCTCCCCCTCACATCTGACAGAAAGCACCGGATGTCGTTTTGTTTTAATTTAATTTGTAAATATCTCGCAGTCCGTCCGTCCTCTCCGTCCAACCTCCCGGCTGGTCTCAAGTATCCTGTGTATTTATTTGCCTTTTTTTTTTTAAAGCAAAAAAAAAAAAAAAGAAAAAGAAAAAAAGAGAACAAAGAGGAAGAAAAAAAACCACCACCTTTGCATTAACCCCACCCGTTCCAGTGAGAAATGTAAAGCTGAGGCTGTAAAAATTCAGTTTCCAGCGAGATTTATGGACTGGAAGGGGAAAACAAAATTAAAAGGGTTTAATTTAAGGACTTCTAAAGCAACTGCATGAGAGATGAGAGAAGGCCAAACTACTCAGATATAATTTTTTTTTGAATCACTGTAAAAAAAAAAAAGACTGGATTTTTTTGTATAGAGAAAACACTAAACATATAATAAAACATGGTTCAAAACTCGTCCTGAGGCCGAGAGTTATTCCCTTCGAATTCCAAGAGGGAAAAGCAGCAGAGTCTGGTGGTTGACATTCCCAAAATTCCCGACCTGAGCAAGAAAGGAGGATATTCAGAGAGCGGTGCTGGATCAGCTCTGGATCCTCTCCAGAACCAGAGCCTGGAGACAGAAATCCTCACCATTCCCAAAATCCCCTCCCTGTCCAGGAACGGAGGATGCTCAGGAGCAGCTCTGGATCCTCTCCAGCTCCGTTTTCAGCCCCCAAACCTTCGGGAAGCGCAGGGGGAGAAGCTCCCGCTGCTCAGAAAATGCGGGATTGACCCCAGCCCCCCATTCCCGGCAGCCAAGCGCGGCTCCCGCCGGGATCCATCCCTTTCTCCCAGCCCTTCCTGCCCCGAGGCTCCCGAGTGCTCCTGGCAGAGGCTCCCCGGGGCGGAGAAGGGGCTGGAAGGAGGGGGAGCGGCGAGCTCATTTGGTTAATTGAGATGTAATTGCGGCGGGCCCGGTTAAGAGGATGAAGGCTTGAGTGCTTCCTGCTGCCGCGGGGGCTTCTCCCGCCCCCTTCCCAGCATTTCCAGGAACAGCAGAGAGGGGGAAAAGCGCTTTTTTGCCCAGTGGAGACATTCCCAGCCACGCTCTGCCCCGAGGAAGGATGGAATTGTGGAATTGCGCTCAGCTCCCGGTGCAGAAATTCCGGCTGCCCTCATTCCGGGGACCCCTCCAATCCCCCAATCCCCCCTTCCCGCTGCCCGCAGCCTCTGGGAGCACCAAGCCCAAGCTCTGAGCCTCTCCATGGGCTTCTTCCAGCATTCCCCTCGGGATTTTATCCCTCCCGGAGCGGATCCTGGGGATGGATCCGGGCCAGACGCGCTGGTTTGGCGCTTTTGGTGGCCGGGGGTGACACCCGCATGGCCCCCGAGCTCCGGGGGCAGGACCGGATCCATGCCGGGTTCCCTCCTCCTCCTCCTGGAGGCCGCTCCAGCCTGTTGACCATTCCCATGGCTGAGTTTTCCCTGTTGGAGCTGGGAATATCCAAGGGATTCCTCGCAGAGGCTCCCGGTGTCCTTGTCACCTGCAGGGCGACCCTGGCAGAGCTGCTGCCGGCGGAGGCGCAGACGGGAGGGGACAGAGGGACAGAGGGACAGAGGGACAAAGGGCAGGTCCTCCTCCCTCCTCCGGGACAGGACTCTTCTCCTCCCCTGGATTTCTCTCCATCCTTTCCCTGCGGGCCTGGCTCCCTCGCTCTTCTTCCTTCCTCACCCCAAAACCGGCAGCGGGGAGCCCGAACTGGGACAAACTGGGCGAGGGGAGGCGACACGGGAGCCTCGGGTCCCCTCCTGCCCTGGGGCCGCGGGAGCTTTGCCAATCAATAGAGACACTAAAGCCTTAATTACTTTTCTCTAATTGCAGCCCATTAACCTGCGGCCAGCCCCGGTGCCCGCTGATCTCCCGACGTCAGGAGCAGCTCTGGGCTGGAGCTGGGAAGGGACGGAGGTTCCCTGGCACATTCCCAATCCACATTCCCAATCCACATTCCCAATCCACGTTCCAAATCCACATTCCCAATCCACATTCCCAATCCACATTCCCAATCCACATTCCCAATCCACATTCCAAATCCACATTCCCACAACCTGGCAGCGACCGCCAAAGCCCCCCCAGCACGGGCACCTTTCCCACCTGGGGACCTGCCGGGGGTCCCGGGGTGTCCCTGTCACACCCCCGAGAGTCCCTCCAGGCGCACGGACCTCCCCCGGCAGCCGGAGAAGAGCCGGGAGCTGCCGATATTCCCGGGAAAGGCGCCGGGTGCAGCCCCCTGGGGCAAACCCTGACAGCCAAAAGTGGCTTTGGGCGCACCCAAAACCCCAAAGGTGACACGAAGGTGACCCAAAGGTGACACAAAGGTGACACAATGGTGACGGCGCTGCCGCCCGCGCTCTCTCGCTGGGAGGAATCCCCGTCCACGCCTCGCGGAGGGTCGGGGACCACCCACGCCAGCCGGAACATCCCAAAAATGTGGCCCCGCAGCGATTTCCTGGGCGCGTACCCCATCCCTGGGTGCCTACAGCCTCAGGAATCCATGGATAGACGTTGATATCCCGACAATCACGGATCGATTGTGTAATCCGGGATTTATTTAGGCTCACACAGGGGTGGGGGGCGCTGGGGCTGCTCCCACCCCACAGCGAGGGGCTCAGACCCCTCCAGCCCCACACCTGCTCCGGCCCCAGGGACGGCGGCAGCCGAGGGGACTCTGCAGGCGGGAGAGGCTGCGGGATGAATTATGCATGATGATGATGATGATGATGAGGAGGATGATGATGATGATGCCCGAGCCGCTCTGCCCGCCCGCCTGCTCCTCGCGGCTGTGGCAAGCGAGGTAAAAGCAGGGCGGGCGAGAGGAGGGAGGGGGGAGGGGGAAAAAAAAAAAAAAATTAAAAAAAAAAAAAAATAAAATAAATAATTCGGCGTCTCCAGGGAGCGGCGTGGTGGTTGGCAGCGAGCGAGGGAGCGCGCACGCAAGGAGGGAGGAGAGGGAGGAGCACATCCTAATGCAGAGATGCTGCAGTGGCTTTGGGCACACACATCCACACTCGGCCAGCCACCAGCCGAGCGCTGCCTCCAGCCCAGCCCCCGGCAGCCGCCAGGCCCCGCCGGCCCCCGGCTGATGCCCACGCTGCCCTCCCGGCCCAGGTAAGCGCTTCGTGCCGCTCTGCTGCAGCCCGGAGGGCTCCCGGAGGGCTCGGGGCAGCGTTCCCGACTCGCGCTGGGTGCGCTCCGGCCGGGGGGGACTCCGTGGGGTCCGCAGGGATGGGGTCAGGAGCTGGGGGTGCTTTGGGCATCCCCGAGAGGAGCCGGGGGTGGAGTTGGGAGCGGGGGGGCCGCGCTGGTGGCACTTGTGGCAGCGCTGCGCGGCCGAGCTCAGGGCGGCTGGCAGCTGAAATGTCTCATAAGGGGAAAAAAAAAATAAAAAAATCGGGGAATATTTCGGTTCTCAGCGATTGTCGCGAGGTTTTTCCCGGCGCGCTCCGGCCCGAGGCGCTTCGGGAGCGCGCTGGTGGGGTCGGGCACCTCCGGCGTGCCGGGGGGATCCACAGGGGGTTCTGCTGCCCGAAACTCCTTCAGCACCCCCGGAATGAGCTGGCAGAGCCCTGAGCGGCCCCAGGGTCTCCTCTCCAGGGAAGGGGCTCCAGGAAGGCCGTGGTGTCCCAGTTCACCTTCCCGAGGGCAGATCCCAGGGGAGGGGGGGGATTTGGGGGTGCTCCGGGGGGATTTGGGGGTCTGGGGCTGTGCCAGGCGCACTCGGGGATCCAGTGCAAAGCCACGGATCCATTCCCACCCCATTCCCCGAGGGCACGGGGGGCACCCACAGTCCCTCTGTTCCCATTCCCAGAGGGATGGACCCTGGGATGGGGAAGCAGCCGGGGGCAGGGAAAGCTGAGGGGGCTTCCTGGGGCTCCTTTTCGTGTCTTCAAAGTGCCCGAGCTCCCTCCTCACCCCACCCTCGCTGACCCCAAAAGTCCCCCGGGCTGGCCCCAACTCCCACCAGCCCCCAGCGTTATTCCCAGGGCTGGAGCGGGGCGTTTTCCAGGGAGATCGCGTCTCTCCCGGGAAACACCGGTTGCTGTGAGGATGGGAGGCAGCAGCCTCTGCATCCCGGAGCTGGGAGAAATCCCAAGGCTTCCCCAAAGCTCGGCCCTGCTCTTCCCAGGCAGATCCACGAGGAATTATGAGGGCGCAAATCTGGAGCAAGGGGACTCACAGGAGATTTAGGATCAAAAAATGAACCTCTCCAGGCTGGATATTTGGGATTTAGCACAGGAACCTCTTGCTTTGCTCAGCAGCGGATCCCAAACTTTCCAGAAATAACTGAGCTTTCCACGGGGTGGCTCAGAATTCCCAAAAACTCCAGAAAATGGGAGCTGGGGGGGTCCTGTCCAGCCCAGCTGCACGAGGGGCTCAGGTAGAGTGAGACAAAGGATTCCAAACGCTCCCTCCATCCCCTGATTTATTCCTACAAAACACAGCGGTCACTTTTATCCCTTTGGAATATCTGCAGAGGATCTGACGGGCTGGCTTAGGATTTTCTCGTCGGATCTGCCACAAATAAATGGCAGAAACCCCGAGCCGAGCCGTTAGGATTCCCCCCACACTCATCCCACCTGCTCCCAGCCCACGGAAATGGGAATCCACGTGGAGCTGAGCCCACGTTAAAGCTGCTCAGCCACGCCGGCTGCGCTGGAAACGCTCAAAATCCAAATTATCCGTGAGATATTTGAGGAGAGGCTGAGCCCTGCAGGGGTTTCTCTCCCCGCACCTGCCGGCAGCTCCCGGCGGCTCCGCCGAGCGCGGCCGCGCATTCCCGGGGCCGGGGATGGATCCCACAGCCCGGCCCGGAGCTCGGGATGGAGGTTTCAGGGAGCTCGGGATGGGTTTTTCAGGGAGCTCGGGTTTTCAGGGAGTTCGGGATGGGGTTTCAAGGAGTTCGGGATGGATTTTCAGGGAGTTTGGGATGGGGTTTTCAGAGAGATCGGGGTGAGGTTTTCAAGGAGATGGGGTTGAGCTTTTAAGGGAGTTTGGAATGAGGTTTTGGGGAGTTTGGGATGGGGTTTTCAGGGAATTTGGGATGGGGATTTCAGGAAGTTCAGGATGGAGTTTTCAAGGAGTTTAGGATGGGGTTTCAAGGAGTTTGGGATGGATTTTCAGGGAGTTTAGGATGGGGTTTCAGGGAGTTTAGGATGGGGTTTTCAGTGAGCTTGCAATGGGGATTTCCCCATCTCCCACGGGTTTGCTCAGAGCAGCTCTCCAGCTGCACAAAATCCCTTCCTCTAAACCCAAAATCTTTTCTCTTCCATGACAAACACCCTGGTGTTTCCCTGCTGGAAAATCCAGGATCCCACTGGGCTGATCCAAGGTTCATTCCCACCCGGAGCCGGCTGTGGATCCCAACCCCAGCCCCAGCAATCCTGATCCCAAATTAGGACATTCATTATTTACTGGAGAGCCGTAAGAACCAGGGTGGGACAGGAAAATCTGTTCAGCGCTGTCCCTGCTAAGGCTGGGAATGTTTGGAGCCCAAATCCCAAACCCGAGGGCAGGAGAGGAGGTTGGACACGGGGTTGGAGCATCCCAAGGAGCAAAACAAACCCGGCACCACCTCAGGGATCACCTGAGGGGCGATTTTAACCCCAGGGTCCCCCCGGGGCTGCTGTCCCTCCCCAGTATGACCAGTACCAGCACCCAGCGGTGCACTGGGAGGGCTGAGGAGCTCCGTGAGGCTGAGGAAGATCCCCGGAGCCAGACAGGGATCCCCAAACCCCAAACCCTCGGGAAGGTTCTCGCCGCTGGATCAGAGCTTCCCCTCCCAAACCCTTCTCCCGGAGGTTTCCCGAGCTCTCCGCTTGTTTTTCCCGACTCCCAGGAGCGCTTCCAGCGGCGGGGAGGGGCTGGAGCAGGTAGGAGCTATTTATACCTGAGGCACAGCAAGGCTCTGACGCCACCGGGAGCGCGAGTGGGAGGCGGGAGGAGCCCGGGATAGTCCCGGCTTTAGGCCGAGCTTCCCGGAGCTGATCCAGGCCTGGAGGGGGCAGAGGGAAACGGGAATGGGGAGGTTTGTTCTGGGGAGCTCAGCTCCATCCTGGCTGCCTGAAATCCCACCCTGGATCAGCGCCTCTTCCCGGGCCATCCCGCTGGAACAGCCGGAATTTCCCGGGAAAGGGAATATTTCCCGAGAAAAGGGAATATTTCCCGGGAAAAGGGAATATTTCCCTGGAAAAGGGAATATTTCCCTGGAAAAGGGAACATTTCCCGTGCTCGGCAGCGCCCGGAGCGGGGTTGGCAGCACCGGGAATGTGCCCTGTGGGATGTCTGTGGCTTTATCAGCCACCACCGGGATCTGGGGCCGACATCGCCTCCCGAATTCCCGCTGGAATCACTCCGGGGTGGATTTCCAGACTTCCAGCCTCATTCCCGCTGCTCTGGGCTGAGCTTTCCCTTGGAACTCGAGTCTGGAGGGGGAGTTTAGAGCTGCAGAGATCCAAACCCACCTGGGCAGCGCAGAGGGACGTGGGACCCTCCGGAAGTGTTTTGGGGACACATCTTGTGGCTGGGGACCCAACATCGCGTCCTGACCCCCACCAGAGCAGGGACCCCCAAACTGCAGTTTGGGGTCTGGTTTTGGGGTGTTTTGGTCCTCGTTTGGAAGTTTCCTTGCTCAGGACGGGTTTGAAGTGGCCCGGAATTCCTGCAGGACCTGCAGCCACTGACAGATCTGGGAAGGGCTGAATCCAAAGTTTTCCTCTCAATCCATCCCTGATTTCCAGGAGGACGAACCCGTGACAATGAACCCGTTTGTTCCTCCTGTGCCGGGACGGACACGATGTCCCCAACCTTGGGAAGGTTCTGAGAGTCAGAATCCAGGGAACATCACACGCCTGCCCTTTCCAGCTTTAGCCACGATCCCGAATAAAAGAGGCACAGGAGGAATTCCAGCCCGGCCCCCCCTCCGGAGCGATCCTTCCCTGGGGGATGCTGCGGCAGAAGGAGCTGCCCCACTTAATCCCAAATGCTCCTCTGGTGGCTGAGCGCAGGAGATGGAATTACACTGATTTATCCCGGTAATGGATAGCGCAGGACATCTCCTGCCAAAATCCACCCCCGACCTCCCCAAAATCCCGCTGGAATCATCCTCCAGAGGATGCAGTGGGTGCTGTCCCAGGCAGTTCCTCCTCTCCCAGCACCCCTCAGAATCTCCCCGAGCTCCCTGACTCTGCTCCCCGCTAATGGATCGCTCCCAGATCCCGAGGCTCCGGAGGGAAGGGATAATGTGGAGGTTTCCATCCCGCCTGGCTCCCGGAGGTATCGGTGACAGCCTCCATTAGCGGCGGTGACAGATCCCCTTTCAGGACAGCAGCGAGCTCTCGAGGGGCTGTCAAAACACCCCGGCAAGAGAGAAAAAACTGCTCCCTGTGGCCATTCCCTGACCAGGGAGGAGAGCAGGGCTCAATATCCAGTGCAGAGTGTTCCTGAGGAGCTCGGGGTCGGATCCGGGATCAGGAGCTGGGGATCAGATCCTGGATCAGGAGTTGGGGATCAGATCCCGGATCAGGAGTTGGGGATCAGATCCAGGATCAGGAGCTGGGGATCAGATCCAGGATCAGGAGTTTGGGATCAGATCCAGGATCAGGATCTGGGGATCAGATCCAGGATCAGGAGTTCGGGATCAGATCCCGGATCAGGAGTTGGGGATCAGATCCAGGATCAGGAGCTGGGGATCAGATCCAGGATCAGGAGCTGGGGATCATGGCTCTGGAGATGGCTGCCCCATCCCTGGTCCAAGGTCAGGTTGGAGCCAGCTGGGGTAGTGGAAGCTGTCCCTGTCCATGGCAGGGGCTGGAATAAGATGGGATATAAAGTCCCTTCCCACCCAAACCAGCTCCGGATTCCATAAAAAATAACAAAATTCATCTTTCCCGCTCTCATTCCTGTTTGTTCTCGAAGTGTGAGGAAAGGGAACAAAGGAGGCAAAGCCCAGGCGGCTCCGGGGGCTCAGCAGAGAATTCTGAGCAAAAACTCCGAGTTTATCTTGCGGCCGCCGGTGCAGGAGCGGCTCCGCCGCTGCCGCCTCCCCCGAACCCCGGAGCGAGGGAACTGCAGAGATTTGGAAAAGTCAACTCATTAATTAGCGCGGGGCTGGCATCTCCTGCAAGCCCCCAGCGCGCCCGGCTCAAAGCTGCCCCTTGTCCCCAGGGCGGAGGGCCAGGCCGGGGGAACAAAGGGACAGTGTTGGCCGCAGGGCCGTGGGCTCGGGACGCTCTTTGGGGCAGGATTCTCGGTGACATCAAGTGACTCCATGTGACCGAGCCACCCCAGGGCTCCTGGAGCCAGCGGCTTCTGCGTGGGAGCGTCTCCTGCCCCGCTGCGCTCCGTCCCCAAATTCCCTGTCCCTGTCACAGCTCGTGCCTCTCCCACCAGGAGCTGCCGCCTCCCTCTGGCCGCGGTTCCTCTGTCCCGGCCAGGCGCGATAATGAAGCTCCAGATTTATTTTGGGGCCTGTCAGGGAACAAAATCCCAGCAGGGCTGAGGGCGGCTGTCACCTCTCTGTCCCCTCCTGTCAGTCCCTTCTCTGTCCCCTCCTGTCTGTCCCCTCTCTGTCCGCTTCTGTCAGTCCCCTCTGTCCCTTCCCTCTGTCCTCTTCTGTCCATCCCCTCCCTCTGTCCCCTCCTGTCAGTCCCCTCTGACCCCTCCTGTCTGTCCTCTCTCTGTCCCTTCCCTCTGTCCCCTCTCTGTCCTCTCTGACCCCTCTGTCCCTTCTGTCCCCTCCTGCCTGACCCCTCTGTCCCACTTCTGTCCCCTCTCTGTCTTCTCCCTTTTCCCCTTTCTGTCCCTTCTCTGTCCCCTCTGTCCTCTTCTGTCCGTCCCCTCCCTCTGTCCCCTCCTGTCTGTCCCCTCTGTCCCCTTTCTGTCCCCACTCTGTCCCCTCCTGTCTGTCCCTTCCCTGTCCCCTCCCTGTGTCCCCTCCCCGGCTCTCAGGAGCGCTGGGATCCAGCCCTCGCACCCAGGCGAGGTAAAATCTCGGGATTTTGGGATGCTGGGAGCAGAATCTCCTCTGTGGGTGAGGACACAAAGGGGCTCGGGTGTTTTCTGCAGCCGCAGGGGCTCGGGGAGCCGAGCTGGGCTCGGGCTGTTTGCTCAGGTGCGGTCGGTAATGAGGAGGGCTTGGAAAGGGGCAGAGAATCCCACGGGATGGGTTAATCCCTGCTCGGAGGGCTCGGGAAGGGACAGATGGGCAGGGACGGGAGTGGAAGCGGCACCAGCTGGAGCAGGGGGGATGAGCAGCAGGAGCGGCCCGGGAGCTGCTGGCAGCATCTTCAGCTCCTCACCGGGGTGCTGTGGGGAAATGAGGCCCTGCCGGGCTGGGGGAACGCTGCTGCCAAAGGGTTTGGTAACAAAGAGGGATAAACCAGCCCAAAATCGCGGCTGGAGATCCGCGGGAAGAGGTGCGGGAGGTGGAGCTGCTCCCGCGGAGGGCTCGGGGAGCAGCACAAAGAGCTCAGGGTTTGATTTTTGGGAATCTTTTGGGATCACAGGAGGCTGTGGAGGAGACTGGGAAGGCCATCAGGAAGTGGCCTTGCACTTCGAGAGTTTCAAGTAAAGATTCTTTTCTCAAAGAATCCCCAAATCCTCGAGTGATTTGGGTTTGGAGGGACCTTAAAGCCCATCCAGTGTCACCCCTGCCATAGGCAGGGACACCTTCCATAATCCCGGGGTGCTCCAAGCCCTGTCCAAGCTGGCTTGGGACACTCCCAAGGATGGAAAATCCCATTGCAGGGCATCCCAACCCTCACCAGCCAAGAATTCCTTCCCAGTATCTTCTTTATTTTCACAAAAATCCAAATTATTCCTCCCTCCTCACCCCCGCCAACATCCCGTGTGCTTCCAACTCGGAGTTTTCCATCAAAAACTCCTGGAAAGGAGAATTTATGGAGGAGCGGAGGAGAACGGGAAACAACAAAGGAGGAGGGACAACAATTCCCGTCGTGATTTGTCCCATCGGGGACAAAAACAGCTCCTTCAGCCGCTCCCGCTCCTCCGGGCACCGCTGGAATTCTGCCCTGGAGTGACTCTCGCTCGGGCTGGCGGCCAGCGGGGAGGCACAGCTGGAGCCTGGAGCCTCTGGAACAGCAGCTCCATGGGATTTCTGCGGCTGGAAAGGTCCGGCTGACCCCAGAATCCAGAGCCTCTGGAACAGCAGCTCCATGGGATTTCTGGGGCTGGAAAGGTCCGGCTGACCCCAGAATCCAGAGCCTCTGGAATAGCAGCTCCATGGGATTTCTGGGTTTGGAAAGGTCCGGCTGACCCCAGAATCCAGAGCCTGTGGAATAGCAGCTCCATGGGATTTCTGGGGCTGGAAAGGTCCGGCTGACCCCAGAATCCAGAGCCTCTGGAATAGCAGCTCCATGGGATTTCTGGGGCTGGCAGGGCCCCGCTGACCCCGCCGTGTCCCCCCCGCCAGGGTCGCTGTCCCCACGCGCCCGTAGAGGCTCCGCAGGACCCGGCGCAGGATGGGAGGCGCCGCTGGATTCATCCAGGCTTCCCTGGCCGTCGGCACCTTCCTGGGTAAGAGATTCCCGTGGGAGCGGCGGGAGGGGCTGGAGCGGGCGGGACATCACCCGGGATCCACCGGGAATGCGGCGGTGCCCGATCCCAAATCCCGGGATGGGCTGTTCCCGATATCCCCTCGGGCCAGGAATGTTTGACACAATTTCTCCTTTCTAACCCCAGATTTCGGGAGGTGCAGGAGGAGTTTCCTCCTGCCAGCGGGATCCATCCCACTCCCCCATCCCACTTTTTCCAGGGATTCCTTGCTGGCCAAGCCCTGCAAAGATCCCCCTGCTCCTTAGGGAGCATTTCTGGATGTCAGGGAGGATTTCTGGATCTCGGGGAGAAATTCTGGATTTCAGGGATGATTTCCAGATCTCAGAGACCATTTCTGGATCTCAGGGATTAATTCCAGATCCCAGGGATCATTTCTGGATGCTCAGGGAGCACCTCTGAATTTTGGGAACCATTTCCAGACCCCAGAGAAGGAGGAATTGAGGAGTTCTGGATCTCAAGGACCATTCCTGGATTTTGGGGACAATTTCTGGATTTTGGGGACCATTTCCAGACCCCAGGGAAGGAGAATTAAGGGGTTCTGGATCTCAAGGACCACTCCTGGATTTTGGGGCTGATTTCTGGATTTTGGGGACCATTTCCAGACCCCAGGGAAGGAGGAATTGAGGAGTTCTGGATCTCAAGGACCATTCCTGAATTTTGGGGACAATTTCTGGATTTTGGGGACCATTTCCAGACCCCATCCCTGGATCTCGGGGAGGCTCAGGCCGCTCCCTGCAGGTCCCTTTTCCGCAGGGAGACATTTCCTCTCCAGCTGGGTCCGGATAATGTCCTCCAGCCAATCCATCACGCCGGGCAGGCTGCAGGCCCATCCTCATAAATATCTAATTACCTTTTAATGTTCTCTGCATCCCCGAGGAGGCCCAGGCAGGGGGGGCTGCCCTGGATCCGGAGGCAATTATCCCGCTTGGAAATCGTCCTGACCCCCACGGAGCCGGAGTTGGGGTCTCCAATCAAACACCTGAGTTCAGGCAAACCCCCCAAAAATCCGGGGGTGTCTGGGAGGGTGATTTTCACTGAGCTCCGGAGGGACAGGGAGAAATCCTGGGAATACAAGGAGGGATCGGGACAAAAGGATGGGAGCGATGGGTGAGGCTCAGGGAAACCTTCTGGAGTGGGAAAAGAGCCAAAACCTCCAGGTCTGGAGCGAGATTTAAATATTTAAAGCTTCTGAAGCGCACAGAGACTGCTCTAAAATCCCCAAACCTCCCTGGCCTTTGTTCATTTGGGAAAACCTCTGGAAAATATGGGAATCCAAGCCCTGACCTTTTGTTCCTCAGAAAGGTGCTCGTTAAAAACAACCCAAAATAAAACTCCGGTTCCTCAGAGAGCTGGTCTTCAAAAAAAAAAAAAAAAAGCCCAAATCCAGCAGGATTCTGGGCATAAATTTCCTGCAAAACCAATTTATTGCCCAGCTCCCTCCTGTGATCCAGAGGCTGTGGATGTTCTCAGAAAAAGGAATTCAGCTTGGAAAACATTCCACCGAGGAAATTCATCATTTCCTGGGCTCAGCACAAAGTGCAGCCTCCTGCACACCTGGGCTTTCCAGGCCTGGCTCTCAGCAAATTCCTAAAAATATCCCCAAAATAACCCAAAAGGGAACCTTTGGAGTCACCTCCCTGCAGCTGCTTCTCCAAATCTTCATTTTCAACCCGTTTCCCATTATTTTGGTGCTAATTATCATTTTCCCTAATACTGAAGGTCATTCCAGGGGCGTGGTGAGGTTTTTCCTGTCGTTCCAGCTCTCCCAGCTGGACAGAACATGGAAAATTCCCAACAGGTCGCTCCTCTCCTGTGAAATTTGGCTTAAAAACCTTTATTTTGTGCCTGTCTTCTCCCTGTTCTCCGAACACCAGAGCTCCAGGACAGATCCTGCATTGGCAACGTTAAAAATTGGGAATTCTGGGGTGGCAGATCAGTCTCAGAACTTCTGGGATTGATCAGTTCTTCATTTTAACCTTATCCCCACCCTCGTAACAGTTTAATTACTGCTTTAATCAACCCCTGATTTGTTTAATGAGTGAAATCCAAGTGTTTCACCCCCAGCACCTTGGAATTGTGGATTAAAACTCACCTGAAGTCCTGGCATCGATTCCAAGTGGGAAAATCGATGCCTGGCACTGGCATCACCTTGGCAGGGACAAAGGGACAGCAGAGGACAGCAAGGGGACACAGGCTCCAGGTGGGGTCAGGAGGGAGGACGAGCCTGATTTGGCTCTATTGGAATAAAAAAATCCCACGGGAAAGGGCAGAGATGGGAGTGGTACCAATAGATATTTTATTTGTTAAATAAATAGAAATTCTTTACCTTATGCTCTCTAATTAATCTCAAAATTAAAGCTGTTCAGCCTCGGTCCTGTCACTGCCATCTATCAGAGCACAATTAACTCATCTATCAGCACACAATTAAATCTTTTCTCGTTAATTCCCCATTAACTCAATATTGTTTTCCCCCCCTGATCAGCAGAGTTTATTCCAGCCGGGGCTCCCTCAGCACTGACCCAAACAGGAGAAGATTTTCAGTTTTCCCTTTAGGAACGGGACCATCCTAGAAGGGAAACCACCCCAAACCCGCTGCTTTTCCTTAATCCCAAAGAATCCCAGCTCGGCGCCTCTCCCTGTGTGAGGGGAGCATCCCACGAGCCGATCCTGGCGGAGCCGGGATAATTGCCCGGAGCAGGGACACGGGGAGCAGCTGCTCCCAGCCCGGAGCCAATTACCAGAGCCCCTCTTCCATCCCATCCCATCCCATCCCATCCCATCCCATCCCATCCCATCCCATCCCATCCCATCCCATCCCATCCCATCCCATCCCAAGGATCCCATCCCATCCCATCCCATCCCATCCCATCCCATCCCATCCCATCCCATCCCATCCCATCCCATCCCATCCCATGGATCCCATCCCATCCCATCCCATCCCATGGATCCCATCCCATGGATCCCATCCCATCCCATCCCATCCCATCCCATCCCATCCCATCCCATCCCATGGATCCCATCCCATGGATCCCATCCCATCCCATCCCATCCCATCCCATCCCATCCCATCCCATCCCATCCCATCCCATCCCATCCCATCCCATCCCATCCCATCCCATCCCATCCCATCCCATCCCAGCCTCCTCCCGGAGCAGCCGGAGCGCGAGGCCAACCCTGGGAGCTGCTCCCGCTGATCCCAGGCCGTTCCCGGCTGGAAGTGACTCTTCCATAAAACATCCCGCTCCCGGGAGTCGCCTCATTTAGGAGCGGCCCCGCTGAGCAGGGGGGGAAGGAGACAGATTGGCGTTGGCACAGCGGGTTGGAGACGCTCATTAATTCAATTACAGAGCAGGGAAGGATCCCGGAGCCGGGGCAGCAGCTCGGAGCTTATCAGTGCTGGTGGCTCCTTCCCTGATAAGGGCCAGGCGTCTCCAGGGGGACAGGGACAAGGAGGACAGACGTGCTGGCAATTATCCCACCGGCTGTTCCTGCGAGGAGGAGATTTCCAGGCGGATTCTGCCTGGCTCTCGCTCCCGGTGTCCCTTCCAGTGACCACCCCGGGCTGTGGGAGCTGCCCCAGCCCACGGCAGGGGTGGAACGGGATGAGCTTGAGGGATTTTCCCACCCAAAGCAGGCTGGGGTTCAGGGATTCTCCTGCGTGGAAGGGGATCTGCTGGAATTTGCTGTTTATCTGGGACAGGAAGGCCGCTGGAACTTGCCAGTGGCACTTTGTCCCCAAAGGGTGGCCCAGGCACGGTGTGGATCGGGCAGGGGGGGCTTTGTCCCTCTTGTTCCTCCTCCTTCTCAAAACCAGCGTCAAACCCGTGTCTGAACACCCCAAAAGTGGCCTCAGGCTCATCCCAGCCACGGAACAGAATGGTTTGCACTGGTTTGTACTGGTTTGTACTGGTTTGCATTGGTCTGCTCTGGTTTTCACTGGTTTGCACTGGTCTGCTCTGGTTTGTACTGGTTTTCACTGGTTTCCACACCAGTAACCAACTGGTTTGAGGTGTCAGGAGCCGGGGGAGCTGCAGGGACAGAGGGGACCTGCCAGGTGTGTCCAGAGCCGTGAAGATCCCGGTTCTCCCCTCTCCTCCCTGGAGAGGATTTTGGAAGAACGCACCAGGCAAGGTCTGTGCAGGCAGAGGAGGAACCTCGGGGACAAGGGGACATTCCCAGCTCCAGCTGTGGTGCTCCAGGAGGTCCCTGGTCCTTCCTCCCCGTGTCTCCAGGGATGCTGGTCCCTCTGGAAGGGCGGGAATGGCGCGGGATGCTCGGTGGGAAGGGCAGGTTGTGTTCCCACAGCCAGGGCCGGGCTGTGCTGACAGATGGGGTGGGGTTGTCACATCGCTCCCTCTCTCCTCCTCCTCGCTGCTGGGGACACCCTACAAAACTGAAAAGGAGGATTTTTTTTAGGAAAATCCGAGCGGAGCTGAGCAGGTTTTCCCCTCTCCCGCAGTTTGGTGCCAAGCCCAGAGCGGCACGCGGAACTACGGGCCGGTGTTCGAGGAGCAGCCGTCCCACACCCTCTTCCCTGAGGGCTCTGCAGAAGAAAAGGTCACCCTGTCCTGCCGAGCTCGGGCCAATCCTCCCGCTACCTACAGGTGAGCTCTGGGCTCCATCTGCGCCTGGAACCGGATAAAAACATCCAGGATTCTGCTTTCTTCTCTCTGCTTTTATGTATGGAGAATTACTGACTTGGGAATGAGATTCCTTGTCCTGTGAGGAGCTCAGGGAGCTGGGGAAGGGTTTGGAGAATCCTGAGGGAGCTGGGAAGGGTTTGGAGAATCCTGAGGGAGCTGGGAAGGGTTTGGAGAATCCTGAGGGAGCTGGGAAGGGTTTGGAGAATCCTGAGGGAGCTGGGAAGGGTTTGGAGAATCCTGAGGGAGCTGGGGAAGGGTTTGGAGAATCCTGAGGGAGCTGGGAAGGGTTTGGAGAATCCTGAGGGAGCTGGGAAGGCTCAGCCTGGAGAAAAGGAGGCTCAGGGGGAATTCCTGGCTCTGCACAAGTCCCTGGCAGGAGGGGACAGCCGGGGGGGATTTGGGATGTTATCCCAGGGAACAGAGACAGGAGGAGAGGGAACGGCCTCAGGCTGGGCCAGGGGAGGCTCAGCTTGGACAGCAGCAGGAATTTCCTCATGGAAAGGGCGGCCAGGCCTTGGAAGTGCCCAGGGAGGTTTGGAGTCGCCGTCCCTGGAGGTGGCAGCTGGAGGTGGCACTCAGGGCTCAGGGTGGGCATCGGGCACAGCTCGGACTCGCTGATCCCAGAGGGATTTTCCAGCCTCAACGATCCCACAATTCTGAGATATTCCAGTCCCCTCCCAGGTCACAGCTCAGATCCAAATCCACCAAACCCAGGAAAACCACCAGGCCCAGCCCCACGGGGATTCATCCCTGCTCCCATTTCTTCCGGCAGGTGGAAGATGAACGGCACGGAGCTCAAGCTGGAGCCGGATTCCCGCTACAGGCTGGTGGCCGGGGATTTGGTGATCAGCAACCCCGTGAAAGCCAAGGATTCCGGCTCCTACCAGTGCGTGGCATCCAATTCCAGGGGCACCGTGGTGAGCAGGGAGGCCTCGCTCCGCTTTGGCTGTAAGTCTGGCACCCCCAGGTGAATTAAACACAATCACAGTTAGGCCGGGCTTAAACTGAGCCTGCCTGGAAAAAGGCTTGGAGAGAATCTCTCCAACGCATCATCCCATGGAGAAATCCCCTGGCAATTCCATAGAAATCTGGAGAATTTGGAGTATTACGGAGAAAGGCAGTGATAATTTTGGATCTCCCTCTGCACAGACCCAGCTGAGGAGGGGCAGAGGAAGCGCAGAGGTTCCTCCAGCTGTTTTTCCTCTCCGGGTTTCACTCTGCCTGTTCAGTTTTGCAGGAATTCTCGGCGGAAGAGCGGGACCCCGTGAAGATCACCGAGGGCTGGGGGGTGATGTTCACCTGCAGCCCCCCGCCCCACTACCCAGGTAAGGGGGACACAGCAGAGCACGGGGCTCCCGAATTTTCTGGGAATTCCAGGGAAGGAAATTTGGGGTTAACTCAGAGTTTGTAACACAACAAAGCAGAGGCAGGACTTGGTGTGTCCATGCAAGGGCCAATTCCAGCTGGGAATCCCACTGGATCCATCCACCCCAGCCTGGAATCCCACTGGATCCGTCCCACTTGGGAGGACAAACCCCTCCAGTTTATTCCTTTCCTTTTTCCCCCAGGTTTATCCTACCGGTGGCTCCTGAACGAATTCCCCAATTTTATCCCGGCCGACGGGAGACGTTTCATCTCCCAGACCACGGGCAACCTCTACATTGCCAAGACGGAGGCCTCGGACCTGGGCAACTACTCCTGCTTTGCCACCAGCCACATCGACTTCATCACCAAGAGCGTCTTCAGCAAGTTCTCCCGCCTCAGCCTGGCTGCAGAGGGTCAGTGCTCTGGGATTGCCCCAAAAATGCCAATTCTTATGGGAAAAGTCCCAATTAACAAATCCCTCCACAGCGCCCAAATCGCTCTCCAGCCTCCCTTAAGAGCTTCAAAAATACAGATGGGCTGGGGTGGGAGGGGAGCAGCTCTCTCTCTTCAAGATTCCATTTCCACTCCATCCATGGGGATTCTCTATTTTTAAAGGATAATTCTGGGAAAAGGGAATTAAATGGAGGAAGGCCTGGATGGACACGGATTGGAGCCAACTGGGATAGTGGAAATTCCATGGCACGGGTGGGATGGGCTTTAAGGACCCTCCCAACCCAAGCCATCCCAGGATTCCGTGATTCTCAGGAATTACAGAGCCCTGAGATGTTCCCAAGAGATTTTCAGGGAGCTCAGCAAGAGCTGTCTGAAGAAGAAAACGAAACCTCTGTCCCCCCACCCCAACACACAAAAGGGTTGGGAAGTCACCTCAGGTGTCCCTCTGCCCTTTGAGACCCCCTGGGTGGCATTTCGGTGCCACCCAGGTGCCCTGAGCGGTGTTTTCCCCGTGGCAGATGCCAGGCAGTTCCCACCCAGCATCAAGGCCAGGTTCCCCACGGACACCTACGCTCTGACCGGGCAGCTGGTGACCCTGGAGTGCTTCGCCTTTGGAAAGTGAGTGCTGGGATCGGGATGGGGATTGGGATGGGGATCGGGATGGGGATCGGGATGGGGATCGGGATGGGGATTGGGATGGGGACTGGGATGGGGATCGGGATGGGGATCGGGATGGGGATCGGGATGGGGATTGGGATTGGCAGAACTTCCACACCTCCTCTCTCCGATGGAGGACCAGAGATGGAGGGAAATGGGAGAAGGGAGGCGCTGGCCAAAGCCAAGGCCCGGTGGGACAGGACAGGGGTGGTCACGCGGGGAATGAGCTCAGCCCGGGTTCACCGGCTCGGCTTTCCTGCAGCCCCGTGCCCCGGATCAAGTGGAGGAAGCTGGATGGGCCGCAGTCCTCCAAGTGGATCGGCAGCGAGCCCCTGCTGCAGATCCAGCACGCTGGATTTGAGGATGAGGGGACGTACGAGTGTGAGGCGGAAAACGCCAAAGGGAGGGACACCCACCAGGGCCGCATCATCATCCATGGTAACGCACCCAAACACATCCCTTGTCCACGGGGACGCACCCAAAAATGTGTCCCTCATCCAAGGGGACACAAACACGTGTCCAAGGGACACATTAAACACACGTCCTTCACCCAGGGAAGTGTCCTCCACCCAAGGGACACATTAAACACGTGTCCTTCATCAAAAGGGACACATTAAACACGTGTCCTTCACCCAGGGAACACATTTTAACTTCCCAGAGCGCGCCAAGGTGCCCCAGGTGATGCTCTGAGGGTTTGGGATGAAAACCGCGCGCTCCAATCCTGCCTCTTACCAGCCTTAATTAAATCATTGCCAAGCCCCAACCAAGACCTGCAGGGATCAGGGAAACCTTTCCCCAGTGGGCAAATTTGGGCCATGGTGAGGAGAGAGAGCTCTGAACGGGCTCTAAAATCATCACAGCAAACATCAGGGAAGGAAGGAGAGTGACAAAAATCCAATTTGGCTCGTGCTCAAGATCCTCTCCAAGCCTGAGGACCTTCCACCGGGGTTAATGCTCCGAGCTGTTAACCAGATCTAGTCAAGCTAAAAAACTTCCCGTGGTTACCTTGGCTTGATCCCAGTTTTTCCTGAAGCTCAGGAAGAGCCTGGAGCTGAGAGAGGGAAGGTTTAGAGGAGATACCAGGAAGAAATTCCTTAGTGCAAGAGTGGTGAGGCCCTGGCACAGGGTGGATAGCCATGGTGGCACAGGGGCTGAGGTTTCCTCATCCCTGGAAGTGTTCCAGGCCAGGCTGGACGGGACTTGGAGCAGCCTGGGATGGTGGGAGATGTCCCTGCCCATGGCAGAAGGTGGCACTGGGGGGACCTTTAAGTTCCTTTCCAAACCAAACCATTCCATGATTCGATGATTCAGGAACAGCTGAACCTCACAAAGAGAAACCAATTCCTCAGCCCTGGATTCTGCCCTGACCTTGCGCAGCCGGAGCCCAGCAGGACCCGGCCGCGCCTCTCCCTGCACAAACGGCCGGGGCTGTTCCCGTGGCAGGTCCCGCTGTGCCAACGACTGTGCCGGCGGCGCTGGCACAGGGACATCCTTCTGCCAGCCTGGCACTGCCACCGCTCAGCTGAGCTCCTTGGCTCTGCCCCCTCTCTCTTGTCCCCTGCAGCCCAGCCCGACTGGCTGGACGTCATCTCGGACACGGAGGCCGACATCGGGTCCGACCTGCGCTGGAGCTGCGTGGCCTCCGGCAAACCGCGGCCCACGGTGCGGTGGCTGCGGGATGGGCAGCCCCTGACGTCCCAGGTACCCCCCAGCCAGCTCTGATCCCGCTCCTCCAGCCCCAGCCCCTCCTCCTGCCTCGCTCCTGCATCCCCGCCCCGGTTCTCACCCCGCCTCCCTCCTCCATGTGCCCCCATCGGGCTGCGAAGCCACGGCACCATCCCCAAATCCCCTCTCCTGGCGCTGCCATCCCAGCCATCGCTTCGTGCAGCTGCAGGGACTCACAGCCGGCCAGCAGGGAGGACAAACAGCCCCTCGTGCCTGTCCTGGTGTCACCTGCACCTTGCTGCTCAGGTGTCTCGGCAAGCACAGCACGGCAACGTGGCAGAGCGGCTTCACAGACATAAAAACAAATCCTGCGTTTTCCCGCACGGAAAACCAGGCTGGCCTCGAGGAGTCTGTGATGAAACTCAACCCTGACCCAGCCGAGGACTGAGCTCCATATTTTATTTTTTTTTTTTGTTTTCTCATCTAATGGGTTCACCCTCTTGTTTGCACAGAACCGCATCGAAGTGAGCGGTGGAGAGCTGAGATTTTCCAAGCTAGTCCTGGAGGACTCTGGCATGTATCAGTGTGTGGCTGAGAACAAGCATGGCACAGTTTATGCAAGTGCTGAATTAACAGTGCAAGGTAATTCCTCTCTCCCAGAGCTCTGGGTTCCAATGGGACACTGAAAAAAAAAATCTCTTCCCAATATCCTGGTGTGATCCTGACATTGTGACGTCGCAGTGAGATAAGAGCAGGCAAAAAACTGCTTCGCTCACCACTGAAATGGTTGTTGCTTCAACAAGACACTGTGCAAGCCCTTAAATTTTAAATCTTGTGTAAATTCTGTGTGAAAGTGAACAAAAAGAAATCAGTTTGCCCACGGGAAGTGGACAGGACATCCAGCAGCAGCACTACAACCTCTCTCCCACTACAAATTCTTCCTTTTTGGAGGAAAGAGGTCCAAAAACAAAAAGTTCAGTCTCCATTTTGCCTGCTTTGATGGATGCTGAGTGGAGCTGAACTGCTGCCAAACTTGTTCCATTATGTTATTTCAAAAGTTTATCTCCTCATGGAGAGGCCAAAGATAAATCAAAGGCCTTGAGCACCAACTGCTCAACACCAACACACCGAGGCCAACAGGTAAATCCCAATTCCATCTGCAATTCCAGGAGGAGTTTCAGGCAAGCTGGATGTCTGTGTTGGTCAGGATATTGAAGAGATTATCCTCGACATGTTCCAAAGCAGCTGTTGTTGTGTCTCTCAAAGACCTTGCACTTGTTAGGGTCATTCCCATCGCTCCGTCCCACTCGTGTGCCACATAATTCCTGCCTGGCAGGCATCAGGATCCACCCGGCAGCCGAGGAATTCCTCCCTGATTCCGCTCTCCAGACTCTGCCTCGCTTCTCTTACCGAGCCATCCAACAACAAATCAATTCCCGCTCGCACGGCGCTGAAATTCCCCCCAGGGCAGCGTTTCTAATCGTGCCTTAATCCTCTTTTTTTATCCCTGTAGCTTTAGCTCCAGATTTTAGACTAAACCCGGTGAAGCGCCTGATCCCGGCAGCCCGGAGTGGGAAGGTCATCATCCCGTGCCAACCACGAGCAGCACCAAAAGCCACCGTGCTCTGGACCAAAGGGACAGAACTCCTGGTCAACAGCAGCAGGTAGCAGCACAGAGTCAGCTCCCACCTAGAAAATGCAGCTAAAATCGTTTTATTTTTTATCAGAAGACTGGACTCGATGATCCAAATGTGCTGCTGCATCCCTGGTTTTTTTTAGTCCTCTAATTTCCTCTTTAGCAAACTCCCACGCAATGTTTTTCTGCCTGATTTTGTCGCCAGTTTCTCTAAAAATCGGTGGAGATTCCCGAATCTCCAGCACGAGCGGATCTTTTAACTTTCCTTTGTGTGGCTGCTCTTCCTTTGCAGGGTGACGATTACGGCGGACGGGACCTTGATCCTGCAGAACATCAGCAAATCCGACGAGGGGAAATACACCTGCTTTGCCGAGAACTTCATGGGCAAAGCCAACAGCACTGGAATCCTCTCTGTCCGAGGTAGGGACGTTCATCTGGGGTCAATCGAGCAAGAAACGGCTAAGAATGAATGATGTGATCTTTCTCCCCTCCTTATACTCCCAAAAAACAGAATAATCGGGGAATCAAAGTGATTTCAGGTGGAGCAGCAAAACTTCTGCCTGAGCCACCAACAAACGGCCCTTAAGAAAAGCGTTTCCATTTCCTAATCCCTCCTCTTCCTCCTGTGAAGCTCCAGCTGCTGGAAGGGTTTGGATAACGGGACGGGGACATTGTGGCTCACGGCCCTTCCCGCTCCTTCCCTGCAGATGCCACCAAGATCACGCTGGCACCATCGAGCGCCGACATCAACGTGGGCGAGAACCTCACCCTGCAGTGCCACGCGTCCCACGACCCCACCATGGACCTCACCTTCACCTGGTCCCTGGATGATTTCCCCATCGACTTCGACAAGTCCGAGGGGCACTACCGGCGAGCCAGCGCGGTGAGTCCGGAGGGAATTCCGGACCATCCAGAGGGATGGAAAATCGATTCCACGCTCGTTATTTGCGTGTTTGCGCCCACCAAAGCTGCTCCATCACTTTGCCCAGAGAGGTTGTGAATTCCGTATCCCTGGAAGTGTCCAAGGCCAGGTTGGACACGGCTTGGAGCAGCCTGGGATAGCGGAATGGGGTGGAATGGGACGGGCTTTAAGATCCTTCCCAATTCAACCATTCCATGATTCCATGATCACTCCCTTCCTAAACCGGAGGAGAAAGGGAAAGACCTGTGGATAACGGCAGGCAGAGATCACTCAGTGATCAATCAATGATTGATCAGTGACCACTCACTGATCACTCAATAACCACTCACTGATCAATCAGTGATCAATCAGTGATCAATCAATGACTGAGCAATGACCACTCACTGATCACTCAATAACCACTCACTGATCAATCAGTGATCATTCAATAACCACTCACTGATCAATCAGTGATCACTCAATAACCACTCACTGATCAATCAGAGATCACTCAGTGATCACTCAATGGTCACTCATTGATCACTCAACCATCACTCATTGATTACTCATTGATCACTCAATGATCACTCACTGATCACTCAATAACCACTCACTGATCAATCAGTGATCAATCAGTGATCACTCAATGGTCACTCATTGATCACTCACCATCACTCATTGATTACTCATTGATCACGCAATGATCACTCATTGATCAATCAGTGATCAATCAGTGATCACTCAAGAACCATTCAATGATCAATCAGTGATCAGTGATTACTCAATGACCACTCAGATCACTCAACCATCACTCATTGATCACTCATTGATCACTCATTGATCACCATCCCAAGCCAAACAGAGCCAGCACAGGCTCAGCCTTGGCCATCACTGGATCCATCTCGGATCCATCCAGCTCCATCACCCATGGGGGAATCTTTTCCCCATCTCCCTCTTCTCCACCTTCACCACAACCCAACCACCCAAACCCAAACCACTCTGAGCTCTGGGCTGTGAGCGGGCGCCTCCTGATGCTGTCCCGCCGTGTTCTCCCGTTGCCCTGCAGAAGGAGGCCATCGGGGACCTCAGCATCTCCAACGCGCAGCTGCGGCACTCGGGCCGTTACACCTGCACGGCCCAGACCGTGGTGGACAGCGCGTCCGAGTCAGCCACGCTCACCGTCAGAGGTAATTCCCTGTGGGAACATTCCCTGCTCCTGACACGTAACCTGTGCCCTCAGCTGCTCCTTCCTCGTAACCGCCTCACACCCAGGAATTCTGTCACATGGCCTAGTGGGTTTTATTTTCACCCAAAACTTGGGTTTGATCATCTTGGAGGTCTTTTCCAACCTTTCCAACCAGGCTTAGGAGCTTTTCCAGAGCCTAAAGCTGGCGGGGAGGCTTCCCAGCTTCCAGAAAAGGCCGGATATGAATTTAGGACTTGCAGAATGCACAGAGGGAAAAACCTCCAGATCTTCCATGTCAGTGACACATTTCCCACCCCCCCAGGACCTCCAGGCCCGCCCGGGGGGGTGGTGGTGAGGGACATCGGTGACACCAGCGTCCAGCTGAGCTGGAGCCGCGGCTTCGACAACCACAGCCCCATCGCCAGGTACCTCATCGAGGCCCGGACCCTCCTGTCCAGCCAATGGAAGCAGATGCGCACCAGTGAGTGTCCCCACGGTGGCACCGGTGACAAACCGAGGCCACCGGCCAGCGGCCAGTCCTGGCTCCGTGCTGCTCCTCGCTCTATTCCTTCCCCTCTGCTGTCACTGGATTTTACAGATCCCGTAAACATCGAGGGCAACGCGGAGACAGCGCAGGTGGTGAACCTCATCCCGTGGATGGATTACGAGTTCCGGGTCTTGGCCAGCAACATCCTGGGGATTGGGGAGCCCAGTCTGCCCTCCAGCAAAATCCGGACCAAGGAAGCAGGTGGGTGTGGAGACAACCGCAGGTCCCTGTCCCCGCCCGGGATGGTCCCAAGGGATGAATCATCTCCTGGAGAGTTCTTGGAGCTGTGGCCACCACAGGATTTTCCACCTTTTTGCTCATTTCTGTGTCGAAGATGAGCAGGGTTAGATCTGCACTTCCCAGCACTACATCCAGCTGGGAATGTTCATTCCGTGTCCAGCTGCTTGGACAGGAGGGATGGGAGAACAGCAGGAGAACTGCACCCAATCCACCAAATGCAAACCAACTTCTTCCAAATAAAACTCCCCTCCACATCCCTGCTTTTGAGTTCCATCCTTGTCCTCTCCGAAACCAAATCCTTGTCCCGTGCCCCTAAATAACCTGGTCAGGCACAAGCTGGAATTCCAGCCAGGACTTTCATGGTTGAAAACAGAGCCCAGACCTTTCCCAGGATCTGTCCCATCCTGTGTTACCGGTGTCACGCCGCGTTTGTGCTCCTCCGTCACTCCCACCCCCTTAACCCAGACTCTGCTTTCCTTTGGGGACCTCACAGCACCGACGGTGGCCCCGTCCGGGCTTGGCGGCGGCGGAGGGGCTCCCAACGAGCTCATCATCACCTGGACGGTGAGTTGGGAGCAGGGAAAGCACCACGGGGGGACCACGTGGCATTTTCTGAGGGGGGAAATCAGCGCTGCCACCCCAGTTTGGACGCGGGGATGAGCCCAGGGCCGGTTTGGACGGACCCAGCGCGCGTTTCCTTCGGGAAATCAGCACCACCATTCCAATTCGGGTGAACCAAGGGCTGGTTTGGACGGAACAAGGCTCCCTTTCTCTTCCCAGCCCACGCTGCGGGACTACCAGAACGGGGATGGCTTTGGGTACATCGTGTCCTTCCGGAGGAAGGGCAGCCAGGCCTGGATGAGGGCGCGGGTGCCGCACGCGGAGTCGCTGCACTTCGTGTACCGCAACGAGAGCATCGCGCCCTACACCCCCTTCGAGGTGAAGATCAAGGCCTACAACAGGAAAGGGGAGGGCCCCGAGAGCCTCACGGCCATCGTGTACTCGGCAGAGGAAGGTAAAGAGCAGGGGGAGAGCTGGGGATGTCCAGCATGGAGAGAAGAAGGCTCCAGAAAGAGCTCAGAGCCCTTCCCAGGGCCTGAAGGGGCTCCAGGAGAGCTGGAGAGGGGACAAGGGATGGAGGGACAGGACACAGGGAATGGCTCCCACTGCCAGAGGGCAGGGCTGGATGGGATCTTGGGGTGGAATTGTTCCCTGTGAGGGTGGCCAGGATGGAATTCCCAGAGCGGCTGTGGCTGCCCCTGGATCCCTGGCAGTGCCCAAGGCCAGGCTGGACAGGGCTTGGAGCAGCCTGGGACGGTGGGAGGTGTCCCTGCCATGGCAGAGGGTGGCACCAGATGAGCTTTAAGGTCCCACCCAAACCATCCCACGACTGCACAGACTCAGAATTCCCAGCTTTGTCCAACCCACCACCTTTCCTCAGCCAGACCCCTGCAGATCCATGTCCATCCAGGAGCTCCCAGAATTCCAGCACAACATTCCTCTACTCCTCCAAAGATGCAGAGCGACGATTCCCTGAGCCCAGCCCCGACCGCCCCAGAGCCTCGGGGCAGACACAGATCCCAGAGCTCACAGCTGTGGCCCTGCTCGTCCTCCTAAATCCCTAAATCCCTTCCCCTCGCTCCGTAACACAACACCAGCTGTCTGCCCGCGGGATGACGCCGCGGGAAAACCTTTTGTTCCCGACAGGGCCCAAAGTCAGGAAAAGGATTTTGTTCCTGTCTTTCAGAACCCAAAGGGGCTCCTTACAGGGTCATCGCCAAGTCTGTGCTGTCCTCGGAGATGGATGTGTCCTGGGAGCCCGTGGAGCCGGGAGAAGTGACCGGAGTGCTTTTGGGATACGAGGTAGGAGATTCCAACGGGAACGGGAGACCCTGAGAGCCCAGCAAGGGAAACTGCCCCGGGGTTATGTGAGGTGAAAGGAAACAGCTGTGATTCCAGAGGTGGGGATAATTCACACCACGTGGTTCTAACAGCACTGCTCTCTCAGGAGAGATTAAAGGGATTCATCCCGTTTTTCCTGCCTGCCTTTCCCAGGAGGCCGTGGCCTCATTCCTGGGCACACACAAAGCAAAATACACGGACACAAACACCCAAAGGCCCTTCAGCACGGGCTGACTCGGGATTTGCAGATCTCCTTCCTAAACCCATCCTGTCCTTTTCCGTGCAGATCCGCTACTGGAAGGACGGGGACAAGGAGGAGGCGGCTGACAGAGTGAGGACGGCGGGGCTGGTGACATCGGCTCATGTCACCGGCCTGAACCCCAACACCAACTACCACGTGTCCGTGCGAGCCTACAACCGGGCAGGGACCGGCCCCCCCAGCCCCTCCACCAACGTCACCACCACGAGACCTCGTGAGTGAGCCCTGACCCCTCCACTTTCCACAGGATCCCCCAAAATCACCCAAACTTTGATCTCACTGCTCTTGTTTGACGTCCTTTGAACACCCCATAGTGCTGACAGCCCTGCTGAGGCTCAAGGGATGACAGGACCAGCACAGCCTTCTCCTCACTCCCTCATTTACCCAATCCCTGTCTGCTTTTACATCCCTCAGCACCAAAAAGGCCACCTGGGAACATCTCCTGGACATTTTCCGGCTCCACAGTCAGCATCAAGTGGGACCCCGTGGTGGCCAAGGCAGACGAGTCGGCAGTGACGGGGTACAAGGTACGGCCAGCGCGGCTGGGATTCTCCTGGAGGAGATCCAAGGAAATCACAGGAACTCAGCGTTCCCTCTTCCCACAGATGCTCTACAGGCAGGATTCCCACTCGGCCCCCACCCTGTACCTGGCCAGCAAGAGCCAGATCGACATCCCCATCCCCGAGGATTTCACCCACGCCTTTGTCCAGATCCGGGTGACCGGACCCGGCGGGGATGGGACGCCGGCAGAAGTTCACATCCTTCGGAACAGCGGTACCTGTGCTCCTCCTGCCACGCCCACCCCACTGACCACGCCCAACTGACCACACCCACCCCCTGACCACACCCACCCCTGACCACACCCACCCAATGACCACACCCACCGACCACACCCACCCCACTGACCACGCCTATCAACTGACCACACCCACCCAATATGACCACACCCACCCCACTGACCACGCCTATCAACTGACCACACCCACCCCCTGACCACACCCACCCCTGACCATGCCTATCAACTGACCACACCCACCCAATATGACCACACCCACCCCATTGACCACACCCATCAACTGACCACGCCCACCAACATGCTCCTCTGGCCACGCCCATCCATGTGATTCCATTCCATTCCCTCTCCATGCCCGAATTCCCCTTCCCAAGGTTCTCCCCAGGCTCTGGAGCTCCGAGACAGGAGCTCAGCCACAGGAAGGACTCAGTCCGCCCCTCCCCTCCTGGCCACAGCACAATCCCAATAAATTGTGCTTTAAAATCCCTCTCTCCCATCCAGGGCCATGGGAGAACATCCTCCCGCAGTGGTTTAGGTTGAGACTCTGGAATTGGGCTTTTCTGGAATTGTTTTTTCCTGGAATCAGCCTTTGGTTTCCTTGTGCTGTTCACTCATAGGAATTCCTGACTCTTCCCAAACTCAGTCCAGCCTCACCCAGCTTTAGGATTTGCAGCCTTGAGACCCCACAACACCCAACTTCCCAAGAGTTAAGAACTAAAAACCATCTAAGTTTTCCACTGAGAGTGAAATCCCAGCTCCGTGGGGTCGCAGCTCCAGCAAATTCCCTAAATTCAGGGCTGAATTCTCAGCGCCCACCCCCAAATTCCTGCTCCCAGCATTCCCAGGAGTTTTATCAGTGCCAAACACACAAAAAACCCCCACAAAACCCCACTTCCCCCAAGCTCCCCGCAGTGTCCGCGCCACCCCACAGCCGCCCTTTCCCTTTTCCCGTTTTTTCCAGGGACGAGCATGATGGTGGAGGACTCGGGGACGAGGCCGGCGCCACACGTCGTGGTCATCACCACCAACTCCCTGCTGATGGTGGCCCTGATCAGCTCCCTGGAGCTCTGACCGCGCCCCGGACGCGGCTCCGGACACGATTCCTCCCGATCCCGCGGGAACGAGGCGGCGTTCGGCAAATCCCACTTGGGAGCGGGGCGGCACCGCGGGGAGAGGATTGGACCACGTGGTTGGAAGGGAGGAAGAAATTAAAAACAGCTTTTTTTTTTTTTGTCTTTTTGGTTTGGAGGAACGGAAGCTTTCATACAAGACAGGGGTCTTTAACCGATTAAATGTTTTTTAAGGAAAATGAGGAAAACGAAGAATTCTCCGGGAATTCTGCAGCCAACTGCCCCACTCCCCCTCACTGTATCCGTAGGTTTTCTGCCTTATTGAAGCCATGTATGAGATAACCAGACTGCTAAATTTGACTTTTTTTTTAAACTCTGTACAGTGAATTCCATGTGGGGACGGGGACTGAGGAGTTCAGGGACACCCATCCCACCACAGCCAGCTCGGAGCATCTGTGGGACGGGATTGATCCTTTCTTCCACAAAAAAAATCGCCAAATCCTGCAGGAACCAACCCAAGGAGACAAATCCTTGGGAGGATCAAGCTCTGCCCCAGCCTGAAAAGCTTTTTTTACAACTCTGGTGTTCACTTGCCGCACCAGCCTGGTGCTTGTCTCAGCTGTGAGGTGCAAATTCCGTGTTTTCCCATATCCCACCTGCTTTGGGGGTGGATTTGCCACCCTGTTTGCCTCTTTCCTTTCTGTCTGGGGAGAAGAACCCCTAATTCGGGCAGCTCTGCCTAAAAATGGAGGTGTCAATAAATCCGATTTCAGAGGAGCTGAGAGAAGGACTTTTAAAAAAAGACAAAATGAAAAGAGGAATGGGAGACTCCAGGAAGCCACTACTGGAACAACGAGGAAGATTTGGACTCGGATTCATCGCCCTGCACTGAGAATTCACCCAGCCAGAATTCCAGGCTGGGATTGGGACTGCAAAGGCTGAGATCCAGCCAGGAAGCGGCTCCGGATTCCAGCTCCGATGGCTGCCGGGCATCCCAGGGAAGCACTGGGATGCTGAGGAGCCCCCTCCACTCCAGAGGCTGGGAAAAGCAGGAATGCTGAGCTGAGCTCCCACAGGACTGGGTGGGAATTGATGTTGCCTGTTGAAATCTCTGTCTCCCAGTAAAGCAGTTGACCAAAGTTAACGAGAATTGATTGGTGTTGCCGCTGGTTCCATCCCAAGGGTGGTTTTAGGGACTTTCCCCCGGCTCTGATTCCTCAATCCCGGAGAGAACAGCGCCAGCCTGGGCAATCCCAATCCCAGAATTTCCTGGCTGAGCCCTGACGAGCAGTTTTCCCTTTAAACGCCAATTCCTCGTTCTTTTTAGCCCAGGTGGTGGCAGGGAAATCCCTCTCCAGACAGGGCAGCTCAGGCTTTGCTAAGCCCTGTTTTGGGCAGTCCCTTCTGCCATTCCGTTGATCCAGGGTTGGGAGAGCCACGGGGAAGGATCTGCACCTGCAAATCCGGCATTCAGACCTCGGGAAACGACAAAAATCTACGTTTAAAGCCCAGCCAGAGCCAGCAACGGGAGGAAAAGGCTTGGGATCCTCCTTAAAACCTCTCGGAGCTTCCCAAAATACAGCCCAGGGGTTAAAGGTGTGCAGAGACAGGGAGAGAACTGGAATTCCTGGGATTTGGAGGGAAGGATGGAGAGAGGGAAGGATGGAGAGAGGGAAGGATGGAGAGAGGGAAGGATGGAGAGAGGGAAGGATGGAGAAAGGGAAGGATGGAGAGGAAAGGAGCTCTTCCCAGCTCCAGCCTCTGGTGATCCCAAAGATCCTGGAGCTCCAGGCTCAGCTGAGCTGGGACAACTCCTGCCTTGTCCCCGGGAGCTGCAGGGTCAGCACTGGTCACTCTGAAGGGTCAGCACTGGTCACTCTGTAGGGACAGCCCTGGTCATTGTGCAGGGACATCAGCAGTGAGAGGGAGAGGTGGGAACAGGAATTCTGTCCCAGCAGATGAAGGAAGGGGATGACAGCTCCAGGAGCAGAGGATGGAGGAGCCAGAAAGCCCCAAAATCAATTCACGGGGTTTTTTCTGCCATCCAATGACACCGACGTTACTCGGCTGAGGGAAGCCTGAGGAGATCCCAGGGATTTCTTCCCAATCCCTCTGCTCCCAGCTCCTCCTGGATCTGCCCTGATGCTTCCTAAAGCTCGGGACCATGGAAATTCCTCCAGCTGGGAATGGGGAGCACAAAGAATTCCCAGAAAGTCCAGGGTTTCCATGGAGTTCAGAGTTCCCAGGGTTTCCATGGAGTCCAGGGTTTCCATGGAGCCTGTGCCATCGTTGTCTCCAGGTGAAAAATTGGGAAAAAGGAGTTCTGCCACCAATTCAGAGCGGAGAAACACTTTTTTCCTAAATTCTTGCCATTTATGGTGGGAATTCAGGGGCAGTGATTAAGAAAAGATGATTTTGCAGGGAGAGATGGAAAAAAAGGAGGGATGGGGATGCTCTTCCAAGGGTTTTTACTTCTCTGCTTGCTCTGAGCTCCAACCTCTGCTATTCCCTTTTCCTGCCTTCTCCTTTCCTTCCTTCCCCTGTTAAGATGAAGATCCCTCAATCCTTAAAATCCCTTCAGAAATCAAAGAGCACCCCCCAAAAAAAATCCCATTAAAGGCCCTTTGTGACAGCTGGACCCCAGTGGCCATCCCAGCCCTCGGTCTTCAAATAAAAACTCCAATTACGGATTCGTTTTCCCTGCTCTGGGCACCTGCCTCCCCTCAGAAATTAAAAAAAAACCCCGCAATCCAAAGATGAAGGAGATTTTTGGCTCCTGCTCTGACTCCCCCAGCAGAGCTGGATTGTGCCGGAGCTTTCATCCCGCTGGATTTGGGAATCCCAGCTGGGCCCAAGACACTGAAATTTCCATGACAAAGAGCAGAGAGGGTCCTGCAGATGGGGCAGCTCTGGACCATTAACTCCCAGCCCGCTGTGATGGGTCATTCCCAATTTTTCCACGTCCAGGAGGTGAAAAAAAAGCCCTCTGGGAATCAGCTCTGGAAAGTGCCTGGTTTGGTTTTCATTCAAATAAATAAAATTAATTTCCCTCCGTGCCCGTATTATTCAACATCAAAGCATTTTTGCGTCATTCTGGTAAAAGGAAAAAGTTGGGAATTTTCGATTTTTAATGCTGGAGCTGTGCTGTGGTTTTCCCTGCATTTGGGTGTCCCTGTAGCTCACAGGAAAAAGGGAACAAACAGCAAATAAGGAAGAAAATAGAAAAAAAATGAGGTATTTTATAAGTCCCTCCATGGACATTCCACTCCCTGCAGAATTCCTGGTTTATCCTCATCAATCACCGGGAAAAATTAAAGATCCCAACCCCACTGAGGAATCCCGTAAGGGTTTTAGGGATGAGCTCAGCTCTGACCTCATCTCCTGCTTCCCGGTGCTCCCTGCCCTGCACAAACCCAGCAATATCCCAGAAAATGCTTTTTCCAGGAATATCCCAGAAAACGCTTTTTCCAGGATCTCCTGGAAGGGAATAAAACTTCCAGAGGGAAGTGGGGCATTCCCTCACCTCCAGAGCTGGGAGCAGAGCTTGGATCAGAGGGAAACGACGCCGGCTCAAAAATCACCTCATTCCTCATCCCTGACCCGGGGCAGCTCCATCCCCCCAAAATTCTTGGAAAAGCGGGAGAAAGGGAAGGAAATCTGACAGGAATAAGGATGGGAAGTTAAATTTAAAACCCCCAAACACCTCGAGGTAAAGCACAGCCCCTTCAGAGGAGCTGGGAGCTCCCTGCTGTGGCTCAGGGTGATCCAAAGCCTGGCTGGATCATTCCAGAATTCCACTGGAATCATCTCCAGCCCTGTCCTGACTTTCCATGCTCCAAAGTGGCCAAAAATATTCATTAATAAACCTCAACTGTTGAAAAGAAATGATAAATATTCCTTTAAATTCCATGGGATCCATGGAACGCCCCGAGTTGGAAGTTGGAAAATCCAAAATGTAGATGACTCCCAAGAATCCCATCCTGAATTCCTAATCCAGGCTCCAAACTGGCCGAAAATATTCAATAATGAGCTGCGTCTGTTGAAAATAAATGGTAAATATCCCATTAAATAGTTATGGGATCCATGGAATGCCCCGAGTTGGAAGGATCACCAAAATCCAGCAGCAGACAATCCCAAGAATCCCATCCTAAATTCCTGAATTCCTAATCCAGCCTCTAAAGTGGCCCAAAATATGAATTTACCAATCTGCTGCAAACAAAAAAATCCCATTAAACAGTTACGGGATCCATGGAATGCCCCGAATTGGAAGGGAAGGATCATCAAAATCCAACAGCGGACGATCCCGAGAATCCCAGCCTGAATTCCTGATCCTAATAAAGAGCGGAAGTCAGGGAATTGCGTCAAAGTCTGTTCATTTCCCGCGCCGCTCTGTTCCTGCACACCCTGCCCAGGCAGCAGAACCCGAGGCTGAAGAGGATCCCCAGGATCACCCCGCTCCCGACACCCAGCACCGCCTCGTGAATCCACTGCTTCTCCCACGGATCCCGCCGGCGCTCCGGCTCCGCGCCGCCGCTGCCGTTCCCCGGCGGCTCCTCCCCGTTGGCCGCCAGCTGCTGCTCCCAGGTCAGGGATTTCTGGAAGTCGAGATCCACCAGATCCCTGGGGATCACCCTGAGGCCGAAGTAGATCCTCTTGACGAGCTGGAAGGCGCTCAGCACCTGCACGTCGCAGCGGTAGGTCCCGGAATGCGACTCCAGAGCCGGCGAGAAGCTCAGGGAAGGGCTGGGATTGCGGAAAGGATGGAACAGGAGGTCGTTGGTGGTGATGAGCCCGCGGGCGAACCTCCAGGTGTAGCCGAAATTTTGTCCCTCCAGGCTGGCGGCGTCCGGGGAGAGGCAGGTGAGGCGGATGGGATTTCCCTCGGGAACGCTGAGGTGCCGGAGGCCGCAGATCCAATGGCTGAGGCAGCGGGAACGCACCAGGGAGCAATTCCGGCGCTCCCCGGCCGGGCTGACCTCGCACAGCCGCTCCTCCTTCACGCCCAGCCCGCAGGTGACGCTGCAGGGCGTGGAGTTCACCACCACCATGGCCTTCAGCCCCAGCGGGATGGGCTCCGATCCCGCGGGAAGCTCCGAGCCCGATCCCGATCCCGCGGGAGGCTCCGGCTCCGAGGGAAGCGCCGCTGGAATGCACAGGGCGCACAGCAGGATCACCGCCATGGGGCTCTGCTCCATCTCTCCGCGTGGATTTGTGTCTGGGTTCAGCGCTCCAAACCCTCCGGAATCATTCCATAAATCTGCCGGATCCTTCGGGATGTCTCTGACATCCCGCCAGATCTAATCCTTCCACCTGGGAAAATCCTCCCCAATGTGGAGCTGGAGGCACAACTAAAAAAAGACACGGCAAGGAGTTACTGGATCCAGCAGGGCGGGAATTCCAGGAATTCCATTGGGAATGTTCTTTGAACAGGACAGGATGTTCTGATCCATTGGATCCAATCCAACTCTGCCCAAATTCCATCAGTTTTGGGTGTGTTGGGCAATTTAAGAGTGGAATTCTCCCCTCTCCCTAAGACTTCCCACATGATTTTCGATGGATTTTATTTCAGACGGATTTCCACTGGAAAAGGAGCGGCTCCAGTTTCGTTTCCCCACCAAACTCCAAACTTCCAGCGGGAATTCCTGCCGGAATCTCCCAAATAACGCTGCGGAGCGTGAGGAAACCCCAAACTCCCAATTCCTCGTGGTCCAATCCCGACTGACACAAACACATCCCAGAGCCTGGAGCACTCCCAATCCCAACATTCCAACCTCTATTCGGGCTGATCCATGGGAACCCGGGCTGGGAGCTGCGGTGGCTCCGGTCACTCCGTGTCCACACCGGGCCCTGGAGCTGTTCCCATGGGAGCAGCTCTGACGTCACAGCCGGGGCACAACGGCCCCAAACATTCCAAGGAAGAACCCCCAGGGAAGGCCGAGAAAATCCCGGGAGCTGAGGGCTCCCAAGGATTTCTGGAAGCTCCAGGTGAGGCTCTGGATAAAATTCCCAGCCTTGGGAAGAGACACAGGAGTTGGGAGAGCTCCCAGAGCCCTCATTCCCAAGGGATCCGACCCCAAACTTCCAGTGATGGATCCACAGGAATCATTCCCACGCTGCCATCCCAGGAAAACGCTCGGAGAGGAGATTCCGGCGGGATCCGTGCGGTGCTCAAGCATCCCAAAATAATCACGCAGTGCCAAAGTGGTGTTCCCTGGAAAATCCAGGTTTTTTGGTGGAGGAATCTCCCCCAGCTCTATGGAATCACGTTCTCCATAGGTTTTGACGGCAATTTTATGGAAAAGGCATCCCATAATCTCCTGCTGGGAATCCCTGGATTCCCACAGGGATTTGGGTTTGCCGAGTTCTTCCGCAGGTAACGAACACCCGGATCTTTCCCTTCCTGACATTCCTTAAACTGAAGAATTCCCGAAGCTCCAGGAGGATTTTCCAGCCCCTCCCAGCTCCGTGTCCAGCTCCCCTTTCCCAGCCTGGCTCCCAGGGCACTCAGGGATCAGGGAATTCCCGACTGGTTTGGGTGGGAAAGGACCTCAAATCCCACCATTCCACAATCCCAGGGTGCTCCAAACCCCGTCCAGCCTGGCCTGGGACACTTCCAGGGATGGGACAGCCACGGATTCTCCGGGAATTCCATTCTCTGAGCGGCCAGGGTTTGGTTTTACTCCGGATTTCCTCCTCTCCCTTCAATAAAACCAACAAAAAAAATACTCTGAAAACCCCAAACACGGGGAATTCCCAAATTCCCCAACTTTTCCATGGAAAAGCCAAGATTTACCCGTGGATTTTAGGAAATGGAAGGTACCTCTTTATTTACAAACACAGAGCCATCACCACTGCCGAAGCTGATCCGATATTGTACAAAACCAGGGAATAAAATAAGGACGGGAATAACTCGGGAAAGAGAATAAGGATGGGAATAAAAAGGAAATAAAATAAGGATGGGAATAAGGCGGGAAATACAATAAAGATGGGAACAAAGTGAGAAATAAAATAAGGATGGGGATAACCAGGACAGAAAATAAGGATGGAATAAAGTGGGAAATAAAATAAGGATGGAAACAAACCGGGAAATAAAATAAGGATGGGAATAACAAGGAAATAAAATAAAGATGGGAACAGACCAGGAAATATGGATGGGAATAAAGCAGGAAATACAAAGATGGGAATAAAGCAGGAAAGAAGGATGGAAACAAACCAGGAAATAAAACAAGGACGGGAATAAACCGGGAAATAAAACAAAGATGGGAACAAACTAGGAAAGAAAATAAAGATGGGAACAAAGTGAGAACTAAAATAAAGATGGGAATAAAACAGGGAAGAAAATAAAGATGGGAATAACCAGGACAGAAAATAAGGATGGGGAATGAAGCGGGAAATAAAATAAGGATGGGAATAAAACAGGAAATAAAATAAGGATGGGAATAAAACGGGAAATAAAGATGGGAATAAAGCAGGAAATGAAGGAAGGGCTTTAAGCCAAGCTGCAGGAGCTCGGCCTCTGCCGCAGGAATTGGGGTCAGGCCCAGCCAGGGCGGGTTTGGCACGGCAGAGTCGCCCCAGAAGCAAAAAAGAACAAAAATTCCAATGGGAATTTTACACTCGTGGTCAGAAATGTCCCAAAATGAACCCAAACGTCCCCAAAGCCCGGAGCGGAAACGTCGAGTTCTGAAGAATTGCGAAAGCTCTGATTTCCAAATGTTTTCTCTCTCCTGGATTTTGTATCTGCACGGTTCTGGCTGCAAACTCATCCCTTCCCAATTCCCCTCCTGCCTTGTCCCGCAGGACACCCAGGAAATTCAAATACCTCCTGATAATCCCAAAAATTCCACCTGGGGGGAAACACCGAGAGCAACGAAACGCCAAAGTCTGGGGGGAAAAAAGGGGGATTTAGGGGTGAAATTTCCTTTTTTTTGGGATGCTGGTGTGGGTGCTGGACAGGGAAAGTGCTATTCCCATTCCTACAGGGAATCCTGAAGGAATAAAAGGTTGGGAATGAGCTGGCAGCTTCCATTTTTAACCCACGAGTGGGAAAAATAGAAACCCCTTTGGAAAAGTTCTGTTTCAGTTCCGAGAAAAAAAAAAAAACTGGGTTTAATTTATCTCCTGGTGAGGGAGGAGCTTGGATATTCCTGGGGCATTTCCCAGGGAAGAGAAGGAACAAAACCACTGGAAAGGACGGGAGGGAGCTGCAGCAGAGCTTTGGGAATCACAGGCTGGGATAAAAACCATTGGAAAATTAGGTTTTTTTATCTAAAGCTGCCCCTTCTGCCACCGGCAGAGTGGGAGAAATAAACACCAAAGCAAGGCAGATTCCAGAGGGGCCGCAGCTCCTCACATCCCACCGGAAATTCCTGAAAATCTGGGCTGGGATCAGCGGCTCTGCCCTGATCCTGTCACCCAGGGAAAAGCTGGGCAGGAATGGGCTCAGCGAGACGGGAATTCCCAGCTGGAAAAGGGAGGCTTTGCAGGATCCAGCCAGGAATCCAAATCCACTCTTTGGGGTGTTCTTCCATCCGGGAATGATGCGAGATTTTGGGAGATAAAGGTGGAGAGGCTCTGGAGTGGCGGGGAAGGGGCTCAGGTCACTTTGGGACAGGGATTTGTCCCCGGAATTCCCAACCGGAGCTCGGTCCGAGCCTTCTCCGCGCCAGCTGTGCCTGATCCACGGAGAGGCAGCAGGAGGGCGGAGGCTGCTCCCTCTTCCAGAGTCATTCCTGCCCCAAATCACTCCCTGAATCCATGGAATTCAGTCTGTGCCAGTCCTGACTGAGAATTCCAGCGTTTCCACGCTGGGGAGCCAAGAGAGGAAAGGAGACGGGGAGAGAAGGAAGAGTCTTCATAGCAACTCTGAGATTGCACCACCTGCTAGAGAGAGCAGAGATGGAAAAATGAGTGGCCGGCCCCATCCAGAGGCTCCCAGAAAACCAGAGAGCCCCAAACGGAGCAGGAAAAAATGGGAAATGCAGGAAAAAAACTGGGAAATGCAGGAAAAAAACTGGGAAATGCAGGGGGGGAAAAAAACAAACTGGGAGAGGGCGAGATTTTTGTAGCTAAAACCCGAAATTTCAGCACCGGGAGGCAGCTCTGGGATTGATTTGAGATTCTGGGAGCGCAGCACGGCTCAGGAATTCTTCATTCCCAAACTTACCTGGTGGCAAACCATTTCTAATTCCCAAATTTTCCGAGCAAAACCCAAGGAAATCGAGGCCCACCCTCAGCGTGGGTGAAACCAGAGCGGAGGATTTCATCCTCAGCTGTGAAATGATGGGATTGCTCTGGGTTTTTTAAGCCGAGTTTAACACAAAAAATCGGATTTTAACGTTTGCTGCCAGCACGGAGAAATGAATCCCAGTCCCAGCCATGCGGCTCCCACGTGGAAATCCCAAAGATTTTCCAGGAAAACTCTCCCTGTGCAGCTGCTCCAGCCCTGAGTTAGTTCCTGCAGCAGAATTCCCGGAATTCCCACTCTGTGCAGGGAAAGGGAGCCTGGATCCAAATTCCTTGGGAATTTGGGATGTGCTGGAACCCCAGGAAAAGCTGGCAGCCCAAAATTTTGGGAATTTCAGGTACAAGGCGTAAAGAGAACAAAGGAAAGAGCGAATTCCACGGAATTCCGTGGGTTTGGGAAGAGCCAAGGGATGGATTCTTTCCTCTCCCAGTGTGGCTCCCACAGAGTCCAGCACTGGGATCCACTGGGAATCTGCTGGATCCTCCCAGGCCAGGAATTCCATGGAAATATGGATTTTCATGGAATGCCAGGGTTTGGATGGGAAAGGGCCTTAAATCCCATTCCATGGGCAGGGACAGCTCCCACTGTCCCAGGATGCTCCAACCTCAATCCTTGGACATTCCCAGGGATTCCTCTGGGAACACCTCACCATTCCAGGCAGGAATTTTTTCCCTATTTCCCTTCATCCCAAACCTGCATGGAAAACACCTCCAAGCCAGCACAGGCAGCAAAGCCTCAAAGCAGATTTCAGGGAGCTCTGCCAAATCCAGCTGAAAAACTGGAAAACCGAGCGGAATTCGAGTCTAAACCCATTTTTGAGGAAAACAAATTCCCAGGTTGGCTCAGGAATCTCATCCCAACCCAAAAGCAGGGAAATAAATCCCGGGGTTTCCTGCACCAACAGCAAATCCACACCAAAATCCATCCAAACAGGGCTGGGAAAGGAGGGGGAAAAGCAGAAAAGTCGGGAAAGGAATTTGGCTGCTGCACCGGGAACGTTCCAGAGGGATCGGGATGGGATTTCCCAGCGAGGAAGGAATTCCCAGCTCCACAGAAAACAAGGAATTAGGAAGAGCAGCTGAGTACAAAGTTGAGAGTCAGCAGCCCCTGGCAGCGCAGAGCAAAAATGGGAATTAAAGATGAAACGGGAATTAAAAATTAAATGGGAATGAAAGATTAAACGGGAATTAAAAATTAAAGCGTTTTTCTGAGAGCGGCCCCTGCTCATCCAGCCCCTCCAACACGGAAAATCCAAGGATCCAGCACAGTTTGGAAGCCCAGGATTGGGATTCTCCTCGGAAATCCCAATCTTCAGGCTCCAGGCCATGATCCTTCCTCGTTTCTCTCGTTAATTTTATTAATTAGGAGCGATGGAAGCAATAATTAACATGAAATTAATGATCTCCAAACCAGCCCTGTGAGGATCCAGGTGATCCCTGCCATACTTGGAAACACCCGAAAACCTTGGAAAATCCCCCCAAAAATTCCCTCCCCAAGGCAAATCCCACCCAAGGATGCTCCAATCCCGGATTTTTCCAGGTGGAAACATTCCCAGAGAACACCCCCGAGGTTTTTCCATAAAAAAATTCCCATTCCTGGAAGTAACAGAGATCAGGACGAGCAACAGCGAGGAGCTGAGCAGGAAGGAGAGGGAAAGAGGGAATAAATCACTCCTGGAAAGCCTAAAATCCACGGCAGCAGCTGCTGGAGTCAAGGAAATGCAAAATTTGATCCATCAGATCCGAATTTGGAGCTGGTTTCTATCCCAGCTCCGAGCTCTGGGTTAAAATCTGGTTTAAAAATCATCACTGCAGCTGAAATTGTGCTCTCTGTGCTGGGCCTGGAGGAGCTTTCCCAAAAAAAAGAAGGAAATTGGATAATGGGAAAGGTTTGGGACTCAACAGAGGTAAAATATGGCCAAAAAAAAAGGGGAATCCAAATTTTTCCCTATTTGCTGCAGTTGTGAAGGAGGAAAATCCCAAATTTCTCCTGCTGTGCAGCCACTGCAGCTTAAAGAGGAATTAAAGTGGAATTTAAACTGGAATTTAACTGGAATTTAAACTGGGATTAAACTGGAATTTAACTGGAATTAAACTGGTATTAAAGTGGAATTTAAATTGTAATTTAACTGGAATTTAAACTGGAATTTAAACTGGAATTAAACTGGAAATTAACTGGAATTTAACCGGAATTTAAACTGGAATTTAAACTGGGATTCAACTGCAGCTCCTGGATTTTATCCCAGGGTTTTTTATCAACAAATCATTTTTGATGCCCCTTTTTCCCCTGTTCTGTCAACGCTGGCACAAAAAACCTGCGGAATCCTTCCCTATTCCCTCAAAAATCAACCCCAAACTTGGATATTTTCTTAAGAAATTAATGAAAACAACTAAAATAATTATAAATTATAATTATATGTATTATTATAGTATATAATTTATGTATTATATATGTGTATATAATATATATTACATAATATATAATATATAATTATGTTATATATTATATTAATAATATTTAATAATATAATAATGATATTACAGAAAATATATATATTATATATTACATAGACATTATATTATATATATTATAATCATATTATATTATATTATATATATTATATATATTATATATCTACATAATATATATTATATAGATATAATATATTATATATTATATTATATATAATATATTATATATTATAGATTTGTTATATTATTATATACACAAATATATATTTTATACATATCATATATATAATTGTATGTATATTATTATAAATAATTATAAAATTATTATCATTTATATATTATATACATGATATATATAATTTATTAACTCAGTCATAATTATATAAATACAATTTACATATAATTATAATTATATAAAATAAATCTAATTATAATATAATTAATGATTATATAATTAATATAAAATTATATATTATAATTGTATGTTATTATTATATATAATTATATAATATTATTATACATTATAATTAGATATTATAATTAGATATTATAATTACATATAATTATAATAATATATAATATAATTATATTAATATAATTAATATATAATATTAATATATAATTATTATATAATTATAATAATATATAATATATATATAATTATATATAATTATAATATATAATTATATATTATAATTAAAATATAATATATAATTATATATAATAATTATAACGAATATATAATTATATAATCATATATAATAAATATTAATGATAAATACATAAATTATATACATAATAATTATAATAATAAATATATCTAAAATAATTATCACTCCCACCCCAGCTCAGCACCCGCCAAACCCCAGCACCTCCCTCCATCCCTTCAACTCCAGCTCCCTACCCTAAAAACACACAAAAACCTCCAAAAAAAAACCCCAATTTTGCCTCTCCTTGCCAGCAGCTGAGCGGGGCGGGAGGATTTCTGGGAATTTCGGGAATTTTGGGGAATTTTGGGAATCTAGCGAGGCCTCTAAGGAACGAGGGGTGACAAAGCAAGGCCACCGAGGGGGTGGCAGCGGTTCCTTACCTGTCAGGGGCTGGCCCAGCTCCGCCTGCACCTTCCCCTTGGCCGCTCCTTCCAGAGGTAAAGAACCTCTGTCCCCTTTGTAGAGTTTCGGTTTAAATGGAGAATCTTTGTCTTTACCTTTTGATCCTTTGGGCCTGCCTGCTTGCTTCTTCTTGGATTTACCGTCGCCCTTGACGCCCAGCAGCGGGTGAACCTCTGGGGAAAAATATCGGGATTTGGGGTGGGGGATAACGGGGTTGGGGTGAGGGGTGATGGAAGCGGGGCTGCGGTGGAGTTGTGGGTGAGTTATGGTTTAAAATGTGGGGAGAATTAAATTATGGGTCAGTTATCCCTTAAAATGTGGGGGGAATTAAATTATGGGTCAGTTATCCCTTAAAATGTGGGGGGAATTAAATTATGGGTCAGTTATCCCTTAAAATGTGGGGGGAATTAAATTATGGGTCAGTTATTCCTTAAAATCTGGGCAAAATGGAGATTTGGGGTGAGTTGTGATTTAAAATGTGGGGGAAATCGAGATTTGGGGTGAATCATCCCTTAAAATGTGGGGGGAATTAAATTATGGGTCAGTTATCCCTTAAAATGTGGGCAAAATGGAGATTTGGGGTGAGTTGTGATTTAAAATGTGGGGGGAATGGGGATTTGGGGTCAGTTACCCCTTAAAATGTGGGGGAATGGAGATTTGGGGTGAATCATCCCTTAAAATATGGGGGAATGGGAATTCAGGGTGAGTTAACTCTTAAAATGTAGGGGAAATTAAATTATGGGTCAGTTATCCCTTAAAATGTGGGCAAAATGGAGATTTGGGGTGAGTTGTGATTTAAAATGTGGGGTGAATGGGGATTTGGGGTGAGTTATCCCTTAAAATGTAGGGGAAATTAAATTATGGGTCAGTTATCCCTTTTAAAATATGGGGGAATGAGGAATTGGGGCGAATCATCCCTTAAAGTGTTGTGGGAATTGGGATTTGGGGTGAGTTATCCCTTAAAATGTGGGGGAAATGGAGATTTGGGGTGAGTTGTGATTTAAAATGTGGGGGAATGGGGATTTGGGGAGAGTTATGCCTTAAAATGTGTCCACAAGAAAATTCTGTGTGAGATAATCCCACAAAATGTGGGATCAGATCCCTCCCAACACCCTCCAGCCCTGGAATCTTCTCACTGGATCCCTCCTGATGCCCTAAAACCCTCAAATCTTGGGATCAGGTTCCTCCCAACGCCCTAAACCCTGAAATCCTGCAGAGCCTGCCCAAGGCCTCAAAACCCTTGGGATCACATCTCTCCCAAATCCCAAAACCCCTGGGATTGGATCTCTCACAAACCCCAAACCCTTTGGAATTAGATCTTTCACAAACCCCAAAAACCTTGAGACTGGATCTCTCCCACATCCCAAAACTGTTGGAATTGGATCCCTCTCAAACCCCAAAACCCTTGGGATCGGATCCCTCCCAAATCCCTTGGGACGGGATCTCTCCCAACATCCCAAAACCCTTGGGGATGGAATCTCTCCCAAACCCCAAAACCCTTGGGATAAGATCTTTCCCTTGGGATCTTTCCCAAACCCCAAAACCCTTGGGACTGGATCTCTCCCAATTCCCAAATCCCTTGGGACTGGATCTTTCCCAAACCCCAAAACCCTTGGGATTGGATCCCTCCCAATTCCCAAATCCCTTGGGACTGGATCTTTCCCAAACCCCAAAACCCTTGGGATTGGATCCCTCCCAATTCCCAAATCCCTTGGGACTGGATCTTTCCCAGACCCCAAAACCCTTGGGATTGGATCCCTCCCAATTCCCAAATCCCTTGGGGATGGGATCACTCCCAAACCCCAAAACCCTTGGGATTGGATCCCTCCCAAAACCCATGGGACGGGCTCCGCAGGCCCCCGAATCCCGGGAATCCGCCCCCGAATCCCGGGAATCCGCCACCCACCGTCGTTGGGGACTCCCTGGAGCTCGATGTTGGTGGTTTTGGGTTTTTTCTTGGGGTTCTGGGGCCCGTCCGAGGAGCTGGGGCGCTTCTTCTCGGGGCCCAGCCCCTCGTCGGGCAGCGCGCTGGGCAGCGCGTCCGGGGGCGGCCCGTAGGGATTCTCCTCGGGATCCTCCACCTCCGGAGCGATGGGAAGGTAGAGCAGCGCCCGGGAATCCTCCAGCTCCTCATCGCTGCGCCCGGAGAAACGACGGGAATGTCGGGAAATCGGCGTTGGTGGGGTTGGGAATGGGGTTTGGAATGGGTGGTGGGGTTTGGAATAGGGGTGGTGGGGGTTTGGAATGGGAATTTTGGGGTTTGGAGTGGGAATTTTGGGGTTTGGAATGGGAATTTTGGGGTTATAAAGGGAATTTTGGGGTTTGAAATGAGAATTTTGGGGTTGTAAAGGGAATTTTGGGGTTTATAAAGGGAATTTTGGGGTTTGAAATGGGTGGTGGGGGTTTGGAATGGGAATTTTGGGGTTTGGAATGGGAATTTTGGGGTTATAAAGGGAATTTTGGGGTTTGAAATGGGTGGTGGGGGGTTGGAATGGGAATTTTGGGGTTTGGAATGGGAATTTTGGGGTTTGGAATGGGAATTTTGGGGTTTAGAAAGGGAATTTTGGAGTTTGGAATGGGTGGTGGGGTTGAGAAAGGGAATTTTGGGGTTTGGAATGGGAATTTTGGGGTTTAGAAAGGGAATTTTGGAGTTTGGAATGGGTGGTGGGGTTGAGAAAGGGCATTTTGGGGTTTAGAAAGGGAATTTTGGGTCTATAAATGGAATTTTGGGGCTTGGAATGGGGATGTTGGGGTTTGGAATGGGTGGTGGGGTTTGGAATGGGAATTTTGGGGTTTATAAAGGGAATTTTAGGGTTTGGAATGGGAATGTTGCATTTGGAATGGGAATTTTGGGGTTATAAAGGGAATTTTGGGGTTTGGAATGGGAATGTTGCATTTGGAATGGGAATTTTGGGGTTATAAAGGGAATTTTGGGGTACGTAAAGGGAATTTTGGGGTTTGGAATGGGGATGTTGTGGTTTATAAAGGAAATTTTGGGGTTCATAAAGGGAATTTTGAAGTTATAAATGGAATGTTTAATTTGGAATGGGGATGTTTGGTTTGTAAAGTGAATTTTGGGGATATAAGCGGAATTTTGGGGTCATAAAGGGAATTTTGTGGCTATCAAGGGAATTCTGGGTTTTGCAACGGGAATATTTAAGGGCAATGCTGGGAATGTTCCACAGAGGTTAATTAATTCCCGTTAATGAGGTTTTTGGCCCAGGGCTCCACACCTGCTGCAGAAGGCAGCGATGGGATCCACGCTGGTCACGTCCACCTCCTCATCCTCTGCAGCATCGGCACCTGGGGCCCGGAAAAACGGGAATTAAAGGCAGGAAAACCTCCTGGAGCGGTTCCTGCCACAGCAGAAAATAACCTGGGGTAATTGTTATTGCAGCAGGAAAAAAACCACTGAAATATTTCCACTTAAAGGACAAAACGAGCCTGAAATAATTTGTATTATAGCATAAAATAAACTTAAATATTTCCTGTTAAAGCAAAAAAAAATTAAAATAATTTGTATTAAAGCATAAAACAAGTCTAAAATATTTCCTATTAAAGCAAAAAAACCCCTGAAATTATTTGTATTAAAGCATGAAACAAATATTTCCTATTAAAGCAGAAAAAAATAATTAAAATTATTTGTATTAAAGGATGAAACAAATCTACAATATTTCCTATTAAAGCAAAAAAAAACCCTGAAATAATTTGTATTAAAGCATAAAACAAATCTAAAATATTTCCTATTAAAGTAGAATGGGAATTTTAATTAAAATTTTATTTCTATTTTATTTAGAAATATAGTATATCCCATTAAAGCAAAATAAAAAATTTAATATTTCTCATAAAAAAAAAACCCTAAAATAATTCCTATTAAAATAGAAAATCCAATTTAATTTAATTTGCTAAAATCCAATTAATTAAATTCTGGGAAGCACTAAAGTCTGCAAAAAGGAGAGCCAGGAAAAATCCTCATTCCCATCATTTTTCACTTCCCAGGATTTTTCTTTTTCCCTTGTTTTTGGGCACCACCACGTGGCCAGGAGGGCTCCAGAGGATCCCAGGGAAAGCTGGGAATTCCCTGGGAATTCCCTGGGAATGGTTTGGGCAGCACCTGTCTGCTCTGGCTCGCTCTTATCCTCGTCCTCGATGTCGAATTCCGATTCCCGCTCCTCGTATTCCACGTTCTCATCCAGCTCCTTGAAATCGGGGGCAAAAGCGCTCCAGTTTTCCTGGGAAAAACGGCAAAAAAAAAGCAGTTTTGGTTTAAACAGCAGCGGATTCCTCGGATCCCGCGAATTCCAGGGAATTAAATATCCTGGAGGGGGTTTAAAAAATGGATCTGGCATTTGGGGATAAGGGAGAGAGCTGGGAATGGCTGGAATTGGTTGAGTTGGGAATTCCTGGAATTGGTGAGTTGGGAATAACTGGAATTGGTGAGTTGGGAGGGTTTTTCCAATAAAAAGTGATGAAATCCCATAAAAGCACCAAAAATCAAGGAAAAATCCCATGAATGCATGGAAAACCCAACCTCCTTTAGGTCCACGGAAAATAAGAGGCTGGATAAATGAATTCCAATGAAAATCCAGCATCAAAATATTCCTTAAATAGTGCACTCCCAGGGATGGGGCAGCCACGGATTCTCTGGGAATTTGCAAGCCGGGAATGAGTCAGGAATGCTGAAACTGGGAGTTTTTATGGAATCGTGGAATGGTTTGGGTTGGAAGATCTTAAGGATCATCCCATTCCCACCCCTGCCATGGGCTGGGACACTTTCCATGATCCCAGGCTGTTCCAAGCCCCATCCAACCTCGGGGACTCGCAGGGATGGGGCAGCCACGGATTCCCAGTCCCTGGGAAGGATTTATTCCCAATATCCCACCCAAAGCAGCGCCAGGAATCCTGGAATGCTTCGGGGGCTGGAAGGAATCATCAGCCCCACACTTCTCCCTATCCCAGGTCGCTCCAACACGGAACAACTCCAGGGATGGGGCAACCAAAATCCCTCAGGGCAGGCGCCACTCCCGAGGGAACGATCCCAAATCCTCACTCACCACCTGGTTCTGAGCCCATATGGAAACCACCCCGCTGGAAATGGAGGCGATGATGGGCCGCACCGGATGCCACTGCAAACCAACCAGAGGACACAAAAACCCCTCAAAATGAGCCAAACTCATTCCCAAATCCCGAGGAGAGCCGGGGGGGTTTCCGTACTGCCACGTCCAGCAGGAGCTCGCCTCGCGTTCCGTGCAGGATTTTCACCAGGTTGCCGATGCTCTTTTCCCAGATGTAGAGCGCGTGCTGCCGCGCCGAGCCCGCCACGATGTACTCACCGTCCCCCGAGAAGCAGCACTTCTTCCAGGGGGTCCTGCAGCCAGGGGAAATCGTGGATCAGGGAATTGGTTTGGGATCAGGGAGATGAGGTTTTTCTCTCCCTCCCACTCTGTGTTTAGAGTTGAAGCTGTTCCAAATCGCGGATGAGGATTTGCATCCTTAGCCTGTCCCTGTTCCCCAAATCCTGCAGACATCCCTGTGCCTGTCCCTGTTCCCCAAATCCTGCAGACATCCCTGTGCCTGTCCCTGTTCCCCAAATCCTGCAGACATCCCTGTGCCTGTCCCTGTTCCCCAAATCCTGCAGACATCCCTGTGCCTGTCCCTGTTCCCCAAATCCTTCAGCCATCCCTGTCCCTGTCCCTGAAATCCCTCGCCTGCCCTCACGTGTTCCCTAAATCCATTCCTGGTCCCAAACCCCTCCCTGTTCCTTTCCTGATCCCAAACCCTGCTACTGTTCCCTCCCTGATCCCAAACCCCAATCTGATCCCAAACCCTGTTCCTGTTCCCTCCCTGATCCCAAACCCTCCCTGATCCCAAACCCTCCCTGATCCCAAACCCTGCTCCTGTTCCCTCCCTGATCCCAAACCCCTCTCTGATCCCAAACCCTGCTCCTGTTCCCTCCCTGATCCCAAACCCCTCTCTGATCCCACTCCCTCCCTGATCCCAAACCCTGCTCCTGTTCCCTCCCCGATCCCAAACCCCAATCTGATCCCAAACCCTCCCTGATCCCAAACCCTGTTCCTGTTCCCTCCCTGATCCCAAACCCCTCTCTGATCCCAAACCCTGCTCCTGTTCCTTCCCTGATCCCAAACCCCTCCCTGATCCCAAACCCTGTTCCTGTTCCCTCCCTGATTCCACTCCCTCCCTGATCCCAAACCCCAATCTGATCCCAAACCCCTCCCTGATCCCAAACCCCTCCCTGATCCCAAACTCTTCCCTGATCCCAAACCCCTCCCTGATTCCACTCCCTCCCCGTTCCCTCACCTGTTGACCAGGTCCTGCAGTTTCTGCATGGGCTCGGGCTCGCCGTCGCGCCCGCAGGTGAGGATCTCCCGCCCGTCGTACACGCGGATGATCCGGTCGGCCGTGTTGATCAGGAAGCAGCTGCAGGAAAACGGGGATGAATCCATGAAAAGCCCTTAAAGATCCTGTCCCAGGGAGGAGCCGGGGGCTGCGAGCAGCTCCCTGCGGGTTTGGGATCGGCCCCGGAGGCGCTCACCTCCCTTTGCGGGCGAACTCGATGGATTTAATGGCCGTGGTGTTGCTGGTCCCTGTGGTCACTCTGAAGGAAGCAACAAGATCCTGAGTGTCTGTTTTTAAGACCAAGATCTGAAGATTGAGCAGACAGAGAACAATCAGTGGCTTCACCTGAAACAGAGCCCTGGGAGCCCACATGGGGACACTGCGGGAGCTGCTGAGACACAAACGCCAGGAAAACATCCCAAAATCGCGTCAAAAACAGAGTCAGACAAAGATCCCAGAATCCCTGAGGGTGGAAAACCCCTCCAGGATCATCAAGAAATCCCTCACCTGTTCCCCAAACCCTGCAGCCACCTCTGCACCTGTCCCTGTTCCCCATCCCTGTGCCTGTCCCTGTTCCCAAATCCAGCCCTGTGCCCCTCACCTCTTCCCAAACCCATCCCTGCACCCTCACCTGTTCCCTAAATCCATTCCTGCTCCCCAAACCTATCCCTGGTCCCAAACCCATTCCTGTGTCCCTCTCCTCTTCCCTAAATCCATTTCTGCTCCCAAATCCCATCGCTGTGACCCTCACCTCTTGCCTAAATCTATTCCTGTTCCCCAAATCCATCCCTGTGCCCCTCTCCTCTTCCCAAACCCATCTCTGTGTCCCTCTCCTCTTCCCAAACCCATCTCTGTGTCCCTCTCCTCTTCCCTAAATCCATTCCTGTTCCCTAAATCCATCCGTGTGCCCCCTCCTCTTCCCAAACACATCCCTGCACCCTTACCTGTTCCCTAAACCCATTCCTGCTCCCAAATCCCATTCCTGTGCCCCTGATCTCTTGCCTAAATCCATCCCTGTGCCCCTCTCCTCTTCCCAAGCCCATTCCTGTGCCCCTGACCTCTTCCCTAAATCCATTCCTGTTCCCCAAACCCCTCCCTGTGCCCCTGACCCATCAATCCCCACCCGGAGCACCGAGCGCCCCCAGGAATTCCTCGGACACCCCAAACCTCCCTGATCACTCCCACAGCCTGAGCCCCTCCCCTTTTCCAGAGGGAAATTCCCGTTGGTGCCGGCCAGGCCCGGGGAGCGGGGCTGACCTTGCCCTTGGCGTTGCCGGTGTAGATGTATTCCCCTCTCCGGTCAAACGACGCCACCACGTTGAGGTCGGAGTCGTCGTCCACGGGCAGCACCACGTGCTTGGAGTCGGAGAGCGTCAGCATCACCGGGGCCGACTTCATGGGACACACCAGCACCCTGTTCCTGCCAAACACGGGAAACTGGGAATGGCTTCCTCTGGAAAGGGAGCTCCACGTGCAGAGCGACAAAAACAGCGTCCAGGAGTTCAGGGTATCCGGGATTTCCAGCATAAAAACATTCAGCTGGACCAAGGAATTCAGGGTATCCAGGATTTCCAGCATAAAAACATTCAGCTGGACCAAGGAATTCAGGGTATCCAGGATTTCCAGCATAAAAACATTCAGCTGGAGTGAGGAGTTCAGGGTATCCAGGATTTCCAGCATAAAAACATTCAGCTGGAGTGAGGAGTTCAGGGTATCCAGGATTTCCAGCATAAAAACATTCAGCTGGAGTGAGGAGTTCAGGGTATCCAGGATTTCCAGCATAAAAACATTCAGCTGGAGTGAGGAGTTCAGGGTATCCAGGATTTCCAGCATAAAAAACATCCAGCTGGAGTGAGGAGTTCAGGGTATCCAGGATTTCCAGCATAAAAACATCCAGCTGGACCGAGGAATTCAGGGTATCCAGGATTTCCAGCATAAAAAACATCCAGCTGGAGTGAGGAGTTCAGGATATGTTGGAAAGGATTTCCAGCAAAAAGACACTGGGCTAGAGCGAGGAATTCAGGGTATCCTGGAAAAGGGTTTCCAAAAAAAAAATAATCCAGCTGGACTGAGGAATTCAAGGTATCTTGGAAAAGGATTTCCAGCATAAAAAACACTGAGGTGGATTGAGGAATTCAGGATATGTTGGAAAAGGATTTCCAGAAATGAAAGTATTGAACTGGGTTGAGGAATTCAGGATATCCTGGAAAAGGATTTCCAGCATCCAGCTGGATTGAGGAGCTCAGGATATCTCAGAAAATGATTTCCAGCATAAAAAACACTGAGCTGGATCGAGGAATTCGGGATATTCCTGTTTTTGCTGCCTCATTTTCGGTACTCGGGCATCAAAACGAATTTCAGCCGGATTTTAACCTCCCTCCCTCCTCTGAGTTCACACAGGGATTTTACACCCAGGGAGACATTCCCACACCGATTCCCAGGAGTTTCCTGCCATCCCAGAAACCCAGGGAGGAGCGGGAGGCACTTACTGGTCGCGGGGGTGGTACTGCACTTTGAGGATGGGCGAGGGGAAGCGGAAGCGCTGGTCGCAGTCCCCGGACAGCACATCCCACTGAGACACGATGTTATCGGTGGAGGCACTCACCAGCTTGTGCCCGTCCCGGCTCCAGCTGCGGCACAGGGAGGGAATTCCCGGGAAGTTATTCCTTGGAAGGGGTAAATGGGGCTGGGGGGGAAAGGAGCTTGGGAATTCCTAATAGTTACTCCTTAAAGGGGGAAAGGAGCTCGGGAATTCCCAGTAGTTATTCCTTAAAGGGGGAAAGGAACTTGGTAATTCCCGGGAAGTTATTCCTTGGAAGGGTTAAATGGGGCTGGCGGGGAAAGGAGCTTGGGAATTCCCAATAGTTATTCCTTAAAGGGGGAAAGGAGCTTGGGAATTCCCAGGGAAGTTATTCCTTGGAAGGGGTAAATGGGGCTGGGGGGGAAAGGAGCTTGGGAATTCCCAGTAGTTATTCCTTAAAGGGGGAAAGGAGCTTGGGAATTCCCAGGGAAGTTATTCCTTGGAAGGGTTAAATGGGGCTCAGGGAATTCCCAATAAAGTCATTAAAGGTCAAGGGTAAAAGGAGCTCAAGGAATTCCCAATAGTTATTCCTTAAAAGGGAAAAGGAGCTCGGGAATTCCCAGGGGACTCCCTGGAGATTCCCTGGCTGGAATTCCCTGGAATTCCCGTCTCACCACAGGGAGCAGACAGGGTGGATGTGGGCGCTGATGATCTTGGCGATGCCGCGGGTCAGGAAGTCCCAGATGACGATCCTGCCGTCGTTGCAGCCCACGGCCAGCAGCGTGCCCCAGCGGTTGAAGGTGCACGTCAGGGCCATGCTGATGCAGTCCAGGGTCCCGTCAGCCTCCTGCCGGGACAGCGGGGACCGGACACGGCCGTGAGAACCGGACACGGCCGTGAGAACCGGACACAGCCATGAGAACCGGCCAGAGCCAGCTGGACCAGGGGGGGACCCGGTGGGACCCAGCCAGACCCTCTCAGACCCCTCAGACCCAGTGAGAACCACTCAGACCTGGTGGGACCCTCTGAGACCCAGCCAGATCTGGGGGAACCGGCTCAGACCCCGTGACACCTGCTCAGACCCAGCCAGACCCGCTCAGACCCGGTGGAATCCGCTCAGACCCAGCCAGACCCATTGGGACCCGCTCGAAGCCGCTCAGGCCGCCCGGGGAGGGCTCGGGGGCGGCTGCGGGCCGGGAGCGCCGTTACCTCGGGGTAGTTCTGGCCGAAGGACTCTGCAGAGGAAAGGGAAGGCGGCGGCTGAGCGAGAGGCGGCCCCGGTACTGAACCTCCCCCGGTACCGAACCCGCCCCGGTACCGGCCGCGCCCGGCTCGGCCCAGCCCCGCTCCCTGCTCATTCCCATTCCCATTCCCAGCCGCGCCTCCTCCGCTTCCCGTTCCCACCGCACCCCGTTCGCACCGAGCAGCTCCAGGCTCGCCCCCGCCGCCCCCGTTCCCAACTCCCCATCCCCATTCCCATTCCCATTCCCGCCACCTGCCGGTCCCGCAGCGCCGCCCTCGCACCCCGATCCCGCTCCCATTCCCGCTCCACTCCCGCCCCCATTCCTAATCCCATTCCCGTTCCCATTCCCGCTCCACTCCCGCCCCCATTCCCAGTCCCATTGCCGTTCCCATTCCCAGTCCCATTCCCGCTCCACTCCCCCCCCATTCCCGGTCCCATTCCCGTTCCCACTCCCAGTCCCATTCCCGCTCCACTCCCCCCCCCATTCCCGGTCCCATTCCCGTTCCCGCCCCCATTCCCGGTGCTATTCCCGGCCCCATTCCCGTTCCCGCTCGCACCGAGCAGCTCCAGGTTCATCGCGCCGCCGATCCCGCTCGCTCCGCTCCCGTCGCCGAAGGACCCCGCGGGGCCCTTCCCGGGGCCGCCCGGCGCCGTTCGCCTGACCAACCGCCGCTCCCTTCCTCCGCCCCCGCCGCGCCTCCCGGCGCCTCCCAGGCCGGCTCCACCCGCCGTTCCCAGCGGGCTCGGGCAGCGGCGCCGCTCGCTCCCGGGGCGGCGGCGGGAACGGGAACGGGAAGGGGAACGGGCGGCGCGGATCAGGCAGCGCGGCGGGCAGCCCCAGCGCGGTGCGCGGAAGGGGCCGGGTGGGCCCCGCGGCAGCGCAGAAAGGTTCCGGGTACGGGGAGCGACCCGCAGGGGGCGGTAATAAAGGAGCACTAATAATTAAAATAATTCTTATTATTCTAATAATTAGCTAAAATAGCAAGGGGAATCTGGGCCCTTGCGGGTATTGCCTGGATTTCTACTGGATAGAACTGGCTGCTTTTGGATAAAAAGGGGAAAAGAAATAAATGATAAAAGAAAAATAAAAGAAAAAATTTAAAATAAAATAATAAAAGTATAAAATAAAATATTAAAAATAAAGAAAAATAAAGATAAAAATAGAAAAAAATAAAATGCTTTTAAAATAAAATAATAAAAATGTAAAGTTAAATATTAAAAATAAAGAAAAAAATAAAAATAAAATAAACCGTGATTTTAGGGATAAAAAGCTCTGGAATCTCCCAACACCGACTCCAGGCTGGCAGAGAAAATAAACTTGGGATACCCTGGAGACTCCCACATTCCACCCCAAAATTCCCCCCGAAAGATTCCACAGGGAAATTCCCAAAGAAACCCCTCAGGGAATTGTGTGGGATGGGGCCAGAGGAAAAGCTCGGGAATTGCAGACACAGAGCTTGGCCTTTATTCCACTTTATTATTTCCACACCTCCCTGCGCCATCCCGAGGGCCATTCCCGCTTTTCCAGAGGTTTTCCAGAGGTTTTTTTTCCCCTCCTGGGGTCGGTGCTGCCTGAGGGACGGGGCTTTGGAAAAGGGTTGGGAATTCTTGGCACGAGCAGCTGGATTGGGATGGGACAGAGGATGGATCCATAAAAAGAAAAAAAACCAACAAAACCCAGTTTTGGAATGCCAGGAGAAAAGATGGATCCATAAAAAAAGTACCCTGGAATGGCAGATGGAGTTTGGATCCATAAAAAACCCGCTTGGGAATGGCAGGAAAGGTCGGATCCGTGCCCATCCCGCCGGGAATGCCCGGGAAGGAACAAAACAAAGCCGACTTTTGTTGGTCTTTTCCTCCATAAAAAAACTCCTGAATCCATTTATTGCACAAAGAAAGGGGAAAAAAGAAAAATAAATCCCACCAAACCCATCCTCAGCCACGGGCAGCTGGAATTTCAGCCGAGGAATTCCACCTTCCCTGGGAATTCCAGGGAGAATTCCCAACTCCCAGGTTCCTCATGGAGCCAGCAAGGGGCGTTTCCTGCTCCAGATCAGCCCAATTCCACCCCAAAAATGCAGGAAGCAAACTGGGATTGCCAGGAATTTGGGAAAGACAAATCCCCCTCTTCCCCTATCCCCACTTTTTTTTTATTCTTTCCCATCCAATTCCAGCTCTGGAGTGAAATTGAGGAGAAGAAGGAAGGATTTTTCTTCCCTCCAACTTGGAAAAAAAAGCTGGAAAATCCCCATTTTTTAAAATATTCCTGTGCAGACTCATCCCCAATTTAAAACTGCCACGACATTCCCATGAATTCCAAGCCCCAGATCCTGCTTTAAAAGGAATTTTGGCACTTTCCCTGGGAGGAAAAAAAAAAGAAAATAAATTGGATAATTTTAAGGACTTTTTTGTGCTGCTCCAAAGCGGAACCTCTGAGGAACGGAGCGTGGAAACAAGGGAAGGTTTCTCCAGCCATTCCAAGGAATTTAAGGAAGCAAAGGAGAGGGGGGAAAAAAAAAAAAGAGGAGGAAAAGGTGGGATTAGGGATCAATAGCTTATCCAGGTGGGGTTTTCCAAATCCCCGTAGAAAAAACACGGAAGCTTTGCTCCTGTCCATGTAAACATTTCCAGCTCCTTGGAGCTTCCCAACACTTCCTCATCCTAAAGTTTTGTGCCTTTTCCTTCCTCTCCCAGCGCTCTGGAATTGCTGCCAATGGCTGAGGGAGGAGCGGGATCGTTATCCCAGAGTTTTGGGAAGGGATTTTCCCATCCCATGGATCGCCCACGAGGCTTGGGATGGGATTGGTGAAGCCTCCAGCGAGTCCCAAGGGTTTGGATTTTCCATGCCTTGGCCGAGCAATTCCAATGGGATTTTCCATGCCTTGGCCACGCAATTCCAATGGGATACAGGGCTGGGATTGGGATGGAGCCTTCACCCCCCTGAGCCTCCTCCGAGCTCCTCCCTGTCCCCCTCGGGGCTGGCTCGGAGCTCCACGGCCGAGGCGGGGCTGGAATTCCCAAATCCCGCCGCGATTCCCGAATCCTGCCGCGCTTCCCGCTCAGGTGGAGTCGTCCAGGCCTTTGTTGGGATGCTGGGAGCCGGTCTGGCAGAGCCTGTCCATGATTCCCTGGAGCATGGGCTGCACGATTCCCAGGAGAGGCCGCTGGGAGGAATCCCCGGCCCAGCAGGCTTCCATCAGCTGCCAGCATTCCTCGTCAAACACCGGGAGCCGCTCCGGCCGCACCCCTGGAAACACAGCGGGATCAGCGGGAATGCCAGGATCCTCCAGGGAGAGCCCAGCCCGCTGCTGACATCCAAGGGAAAAGGGCAGAGGGGTGGGAGATCCTGGGAAAGGGGAGCGTTCCAGCCAGGGCGCTTCCAGAGGGTGGCCAAATCCAGGGAATCGGGGCTTTAAACCCATCCCATTCCATAGGCACCTATTTTTCCCTTTCACCTCCCCAGCACCAGAATAAAACTGGATTTTCCCAGCAGCTGAGGGGCTTCAGAGCTGAGCCAAGCCCAGGTACCTCTCCTGACGTTGTTCCACAGGTGATCTTTGCTCGCACACCTCTCAAAAGCCTCGGGTAACTTCACGTGGCCTGAGCACAGGTACCAGAACAGGATCCCAAAGGCATAAACATCCACGGAATTGTCGTATTTCCCTGGGAAAAAAAACCACATGGGATCAGCAGGGAAAAACCCCTGGGAGCTGGGCAGGCTGAGAGGTGATTCCAGGCTTGCATTTCCCCAAATTTAAACCTCAGTTTCATGGCAGGAAGGTAAAATTTGTGTGAAATCCAGGAAGGCAGCAGGAGCTGGGATCAAGGTTAAGCTTTTCCAGTTCCCAGGATTTATAAATTGAAGTTCTACCAGGAATTCCCAAACTGAGCTCATTCCTCATCCAAGCAGGAGCAGCTCTGGCAGACCAAAAGGATTTCGGTAGGTTTGGGTAAATTTGGGATTTCAACTTCCAAGTGGTTCCAAAACTCAGGAAAAGCCCTCTGAGCAGCTGTCAGAATTCCCAGCAAATCCAAACTCACTCCAAGTTAGTAACAGCTTGGAAATTCCTTACAGGGAACCCTTCCTGGAGTATTTCCCTGTGAAAACCAAGGATTTCCAGCTTCCTACTAATGACAATTTACCTTTCTAATTGCAAGGGTGTTAATTAATTCAGCGGAGCTGATCAATCCCATTATCCTCTGTCAAGAGTGGACTTAAAATACAGGAAAAATCCACAGCATGCATTGAAAACAGGGAATTTTCTGGTGCTGGAACGATCTTGGGAGCAACTGAGGGATGAATTCCAAGGAATTGCCTTCAGAATTCCAGGCAGAGCTGTGGATTCAGGGGGATCCTACCTGTGAAGAGCTCGGGAGCCATGTGGATGGGGGTGCCCACGATGCTGCCAGACATCATCGCCTCGGGTTTGCAGAAGCCCAAATCCGTGATTTTGGCCCGATTCTTTTTGTCCAGCTGGGGAAAAAGCCACAGCCAGGCGGGTGAGAAGCCCGTTTATCCCATAAAATATTGATTTTTGATATGGAATCCCACTGGGAGGGCTGGGCAGCTGGTTTTAACTCGGTTTCTCTGATTTCCTGGCTGCTCTTGGGCCTTCCCCTGGGAGGCATCGCTTGTCTCCCACACCAGGGGTGTGGCTGGGATTTCAGGGAAGCAGGAACTGGAAATCCTACTCATGGATTCAACTGTCTGCACTCCAAAGGAATCATTCCCTGCTCCCTTTGCCCCAGGCTTCCAGCCAGGAAAGGAGGCAGTGAAACCTCCCTGTGGCTGACACCAGCACAGCTTAAAATACCCCGTGTGGAGAAAGTTATTCCCTCATTTAAATCTTTTTTTCCCCACTAAAAAGGCTCTGGGATGAGGCAGAGGCAGGGATTTTCCTTACCAGGACGTTTTTGAGTTTGATATCCCTGTGCACCAAGCCCTGGCTGTGCAAGTACCGGATCCCTTCCACCACATCCAAGGCAATCTGCAACCGTGGCTCCAACTCCAGCCCAGCCTGAGGGGAAAAATGTGCATTTTACTCCTAAAAGTTGCTTTGGCCTGCTCTTCTTTACCAAAATGTCGAAAATCAAGGAATTCTACCTTTGTTTTATGGATTAATGGGGATTGTTTTAAATTAGGGAGATTAAAACTCATCCCATAAGCAGGACCGCTTCTCACTAAACCAGTTTTAGTCTGAGGGAAAAAACACAGATTTCATGCCTAAAAGTTACTTTGGCCTGCTCTTCTTTACCAAAACACTGAAAATTGAGCAATTCCAGCTTTGTTTTATGGATTAATGTGGACAGTTTTAATTAGAGAATCAGTTTTGGGTTGGGAGGGAGATTAAAGCTCATCCCATGGGCAGGGCCACTTCTCACTAAACCAGTTTTAGTCTGAGGGAAAAAACACAGATTTCATGCCTAAAAGTTACTTTGGCCTGCTCTTCTTTACCAAAACACTGAAAATTGAGCAATTCCAGCTTTGTTTTATGGATTAATGTGGACAGTTTTAATTAGAGAATCAGTTTTGGGTTGGGAGGGAGATTAAAGCTCATCCCATGGGCAGGGCCACTTCTCACTAAACCAGTTTTAGTCTGAGGGAAAAAACACAGATTTCATGCCTAAAAGTTACTTTGGCCTGCTCTTCTTTACCAAAACACTGAAAATTGAGCAATTCCAGCTTTGTTTTATGGATTAATGTGGACAGTTTTAATTAGAGAATCAGTTTTGGGTTGGGAGGGTGATTAAAGCTCATCCCATGGGCAGGGCCACTTCTCACTAAACCAGGTTTAGTCTGAGGGAAAAAACACAGATTTCATGCCTAAAAGTTATTTTGTCCTGCTCTTCTTTACCAAAATGCTGAAAATTGAGCAATTTCAGCTTTGTTTTATGGATTAATATGGACAGTTTTAAATTAGGGAGATTAAAACTCATCCCATGGGCAGGGCCACTTCCCACTAAACCAGGTTTAGTCTGAGGGAAAAAACACAGATTTCATGCCTAAAAGTTATTTTGTCCTGCTCTTCTTTACCAAAATGCTGAAAATTGAGCAATTCCAGCTTTGTTTTATGGATTATTGGGGATTTTTTTTAAATTAGTGTTTAAATTAGGGAGATTAAAGCTCATCCCACGGGCAGGGCCCACTTCCCACTCAAACCAGGTTGCTCCAAGCTCTCTCCCAGCACTTCCAGGGATAAAATAAATATAAAATAAATATTCAGCAGGAGGATTTGGTACCTTCAGCCCGGTGTAGAGGTCCCTGTGCAGCCTCTCCATGATCAGCAGCACAGCAATGCTGGAGCCTCCTCCGTAGCCGTAATCGATGACGGAGCCGTGCAGGTGCACCAGCCTCTCGTGGGACTGCAGGGACCTGCAGAGAAAATTTGGGGTGATTTTTGGCCCCTGAATCCCCTTTAGGGACCTGCAGAATGTCCAGCAGAGAAAATTTGGGGTGATTTTTGACCCCTGAGTCCCTTTAGGGACCTGCAGAATGTCCAGCAGGGAAAATCTGGGGTGATTTTTGACCCCTGAGTCTATGCAGGGATCTGCAGAATGTCCAGCAGGGAAAATTTGGGGTGATTTTTGGCCCCTGAGTCCTTTTAGGGACCTGCAGAAGGTTCAGCACACAAAATTGGGGTGATTTTTGGCCCCTGAGTCCTTTTAGGGACCTGCAGAATATCCAGCACACAAAACTGGGATGATTTTTAGCCCTGTCCTCCAGCCCAGGCCAAGGGAAGAAGCCCCAGAGCTGCAGATTTAGCAAGAATCCTCAGCTCAGCTCAGAGCAGCACAATCCTCAGCTGTCTGAGCCAATTAAACTCAAAAAAAAAGAAAAAAAAAAAACTTTTTAAAGGTTAGAGTCACAAAAAAAAAACCATTCTTCTCTCAGCTGGCTGTGCCTGCAGCTGTTTCCAGCAAAGCAGCTGCTCCCTGCACTGCAGAGCCACCCCTGGCTTTTTTGGGATTCAGGCAGGAAAAAGGGTGGGAAAAGAGGATTCACCACCAGGAATCAGGGGAGGAGAATTGCTGGTTTTTAGGGTCCGTAAATTTGGATTTATTCTGAATTTGGACAGCACAGGGAACAGAGAATCCAATGAAGGCAGGAAGGAGCATTCCAGGCTGAGCATTCCAGGAGCTGCAATCCCAGATTCCTGCAGCAAACCTGGATGTGGCACTCAGAGCTCTGTGACAAAGGGGACATCAGCCACAGCTTGGAGGTTTTTCCAGCTTGAATAAAGCTGGGAAATGCATCAGATCCCTGTGGAATTGAGGAAGCAGTCAGGACACAGACCTCATGTAGTGGAATTCCAGCGCCAGGTCGTTCCAGTGCTTCTCATCCGGAGGGACGACGGATTTGAGGGCGCAGGGGAAGTGTCCCCCCCAGCTGTCACACAGGTACACCACCCCGTACTGGCCTCGGCCCAGCTCCCTGCCCAGCCTGGGCTTCCCTGCAAGGCACAAATCCCGGGAAATCATCCCCCAGATCCGCGCTCCCGGCCCATGCTGGAAAATCCAACGGAAATCCAAACTCCTCTGGAGCCCTGGGGAGGAGGGAGGAGATTCCCTGCTCACCGTGCAGCAGCACATCCTGCAGGGATCTGCTCTCCAGGGAGAGGCGGGCCAGGCGTGGAGCGTGCTCCTTCCTCACCTTCAGCCACAGGTCCTCGGTCCTCTCCAGGCGGCCCGAGTGGCCGTCCTCCAGCTGCGGGGAACAGCTCAGCTGCTGGGCACTTCTTCCATTCAAATTCCACATTCCCAGCCCCAACCTGAGCTCCTGGGCACTTCTTCCATTCAAATTCCACATTCCCAGCCCCAACCTGAGCTCCTGGGCACTTCTTCCATTCAAATTCCACATTCCCAGCCCCAACCCAAGCTCCTGGGCACTTTTTCCATTCCAATTCCACATTCCCAACCCCAACCTGAGCTCCTGGGCACTTTTTCCATTCAAATTCCACATTCCCAGTCCTAAATCCGAGCTCCTGGGCACTTTTTCAGTTTAAATTCCACATTCCCAACCCCAACTCGAGCTCCTGAGCACTTTTTCCATTCAAACTCTTCATTCCCAGCCCAAATCCAAGCTCCTGGGCACTTTTTCCATTCCAATTCCACATTCCCAACCCCAACCTGAGCTCCTGTGAACTTTTCTCCCTTCCAGTACCACATTCCCAGCCCCAGTCGGGTTCCAGTGCACTTTTCTCCATCCCAACCCCACATTCCCAGCCCCAGTCGGGTTCCAGTGCACTTTTCTCCGTTCCAGCCCACATTCCCAGCCCCAGTCGGGTTCCAGTGCACTTTTCTCCGTTCCCAGCCCCATCCCCATTCCCAGGGCCCCAGGTTTTCCCGTACCTGGCGCAGGGAGGAGGCGAAGGCCTCGTGGGAGCTGTTGAGGCGCGTGCGGAACTGGCTGCAGATGCTCTTGGCCAGTTTGGAGGCGCTGAGGCTCTCGATGGCGTCCTGGGCCACCTTCCTCTTCCACTCGCTGCTGATGGCCGGGGGGCTCACCCATGTCAGCCGCTGGATTATCTGGGAAAAGCCAGCGCAGCTCAGCAGGAGAATCGCCTTAATTAGCTCGTTAATTATTTAATTTGGTGGTTATTTATTGGCAGGGAGGCTCTGGGAATCTGTGGATCCCAAGGATTGAGCTCGGAGCAGACTGGGGTTGTCCAGGGGATGGGATGAGCTTCGAGTCCTTCCCAAACCAATCCAGCCTGGAATTCTCCAGTATTTAATTGAGCCATGTTAAATATGTGATTAAATACAATTAATGTGTAAATAATTAATAATTAATGTGTAAATAATTAATAATTGATGTGTAAATAATATGTGATTAAATATAATATTTAATTATATTTATTATTTTACTTAATTATATGTATTAAATATTTGATTAAATGATATTTATTAAATATTTTATTTCATGATATTAAATTATATTTATATGACTTTATATAATTTATATAATTTATAGAAATTAGAATTTATTAATTTATATAATTTACATATTTTATATAATTTATATAATAATTAATGATATTAACTATTATATTCATTCATAATATTTATTAACTAATTAATTTGGCAATGTTTATTAAATATTTGTGTTTATTAAATATCTGATAACGATATGTATTAAATATTTGATTTAATGATATTTATTATATCTTTAATAATGTTTATTAAATAATTATTTTGATAATATTTATTAAATATTTTATTTGTGTTTACTCAATCTTTAATATTTATTACATTTTTAATGTAATAATATTTACTAAATACTTGATTCAATAATATTTATTTAGTATTTAATGGCATTTATTACCTTTTTAATTTAATGATATTTATTACATATTTAACTTAATGATATTTATAACATATTTAATTTAATGATATTTTAATTTAATAATATTTATTAACTGTTTAATTTAATTGTATTTCTTATACATTTATTTGAAAGCAAATACCTCTTGAAGGGGTTCTTTGTGTCCCAGAGGAGTAAAGAAACAATTTGGAGCATTTGGGAATTCCTGTTTTTTTGGGAAATGAGGTTTATTTGGCTTTGTGAGGTTTGGTTTGCTGTGGGATTTTGATTTAGGACAATTCACTCTTCTCCCCTCAGATTTGCTCTGGTTTGGTTTCAATTTCTGGCTGTTAAAGCTTTCATTTCCAAAAAATTTAATTTCCAAAAAAAATTTAATTTCCAAAAAAAAATTTAATTTCCAAAAAAAATTTCATTTCCAAAAAATTTCATTTCCAAAAAATTTCATTTCCAAAAAAAATTTAATTTCCAAAAAATTTAATTTCCAAAAAATTTAATTTCCAAAAAATTTAATTTCCAAACAATTTCAAAATTTAATTTCAGGAATTTCTTCTGGAAATTCCTGCTCTGAGCAGCTGGGACTTTATTCCCCCCTCGGATGGATGAGCAAGAACTCAACTTTTCCTCAAATAAATCCCAGTTCCAAGTGGAAACAAAGCACAGATTCCTCCTCCTTTCCAAGATCTGGGATCCACTGGGAATTCCATGCTGGCTAACAAAGGTTGAGGCACAGCAATTTAATTAATATAATTAATTTAATTAACATAATTACCCCAAGTGCTGCGCCCAACACCTGGAATTCCCACACCTCAGCCCAGGAAAAATCTGCTTTCCTGGGAATTCCACCCATTTGGGAACACCTCTCCCTGATTTTTCCACTGGAAAATCCCCTCAATCCCCTCTGGATGAGAATCCCACAATCCCAGAGAGATTTGGATCGGGAATTTTATCCCATTCCACCACCCCAAAATCGCTCCCATCTCCATCCAACCCGGCCTCGGGCACTTCCAGGCATGGAAATCTCCGGGAATAAACTCCAGGAATAAAAATCCCCAGGAATAAAAATAAAAGAGTGAATTCAGGGAGCAGCTGAGAGGATTTTTTTTTCCCTCTGAAATTCCCTTTTCTGAGCTTTCCCACCTGTTTGATCTGCTCCCAAAGCATCCTGGTCACCGTCGAGCCCGAGTGGAACGTGACCTCCACGTGGTAGGCTGCGTTCAGGATCTGGAAAAGCAGGGAAAAGGGGAAAAAATGGGAATTCTGACAGCTAGGAACTTGAATAGAGCCTGGGAAAATGGAAAAAAATGGGGATATCCCAATGATCGCTTGGTAAATTGATTTATTGCGTTATTTTATGGGTGGTTCTAGGCTGTAATTTTATTATAATCAATTTATTGCGTTATTTTATGGGTGGTTTTAAGCTGTAATTTGATTATAATTAATTTATTGTTATTTTATGGGTGGTTCTAGGCCGTAATTTGATTATAATTGATTAATTGTGCTATTTCATGTGTGTTTCTAGGCTGTAACTTGATTATTTTATACAGATTTAAGAGATAATTAGATTATTTTATACATATTTAGAAAATCATTAATTTCTTGTATTATCTCAGGTGTTTTTAGGCCATAATTTGATTCTAATTGATTTCTTGTGTTATTTCATGCCTGTTTTTAGGCCGTAATTTGACTATAATTGATTTCTTGTGTTATTCCATAGTGGTTTTTAGCCCATAATTTGATTATTTCATACAGGTTTTGGAAAATCTCTGTTTCACCATCCCAAACTCCCCTGATTTCCTCGCCTGGAGCCCCCCAGACCTGTTTGAGATAGTTGCTGGTGATGTGCACGGAGCCACCCCTGGCCATAATTTGATTAAAATTGATTTCCTATGTTATTTTATGGGTGTTTTTAGGCTGTAATTTGATTATTTCACACAGATTTTCAACAATCCATCTTTCACCACCCCAAACCCCCCTGATTTCCTCGCCTGGAGCCCCCCAGACCTGTTTGAGATAGTTGCTGGTGATGTGCACAGAGCCATCCCTGGCCATAATTTGATTACAATTGACTTCCTATGTTATTTTATGGGTGTTTTTAGGCTGTAATTCCACTATTTCACACAGATTTTCGAAAATCTCTGTTTCACCACCCCAAACTCCCTGATTTCCTCGCCTGGAGCCCCCCAGACCTGTTTGAGATAGTTGCTGGTGATGTGCACGGAGCCATCCCTGGCCATAACTTGATTAAAATTGATTTCCTATGTTATTTCACACCTGTTTTTAGTCTGTAATTCCATGATTTTCAACAATCACTCTTTCACCACCCCAAACCCCCCTGATTTCCTTGCCTGGAGCCCCCCAGACCTGTTTGAGATAGTTACTGGTGATGTGCACGGAGCCATCCCTGGCCATAATTTCATTAAAATTGATTTATTGTGTTATTTTGTGGCCGTTTTTAGGCTGTACTTCCATTATTTCACACAGATTTTCAACAATCACTCTTTCACCACCCCAAACCCCCCTGATTTCCTCGCCTGGAGTCCCCCAGACCTGTTTGAGATAGTTGCTGGTGATGTGCACGGAGCCATCCCTGCCCATAATTTCATTAAAATTGATTTCTTCTGTTATTTTATGGGTGTTTTTAGGCTGTAATTCCACTATTTCACACAGATTTTCGAAAATCTCTGTTTCACCACCCCAAACTCCCTGATTTCCTCGCCTGGAGCCCCCCAGACCTGTTTGAGATAGTTGCTGGTGATGTGCACGGAGCCATCCCTGGCCATAATTTCATTAAAATTGATTTCTTCTGTTATTTTATGAGTGTTTTTAGGCCATAATTTGATTATTTCATACAAATTTTTGTAAATCTCTGTTTCACCACCCCAAACCCCCCTGATTTCCTCGCCTGGAGCCCCCCAGACCTGTTTGAGATAGTTGCTGGTGATGTGCACGGAGCCATCCCTGCTTTTCTCCGCCGCCCTGCTGGGATGCGCCGCGCCCTCCCAGGACTCCTCCAGGCTCCGGAGGCAGCGCTCCAGCGTCCCCACGAAGCTCTCCCGCAGGTAATCCACCGAGCTGATGAGTTTGTTGGCCACGGCCTGGTTGAGGCGGGAGATGATCAGCTCCTGGATCTGCTGGATGCAGCGTTTGATGTCCCGGGAGCTGACGGGATCGCCGCTCTCGGGGATGATGATGTCTGCGCGGGAAAGGGAAACAGGGGTTTGGTGTCGGTGGGAGAACGGGAGGTTGAGGAGGGTGAAATGGTCTGGATGGTGGGTTAAAAATAAGGTTCTACGTCTGTGAGCGTAGAAATGAGGTGGTTTTGTTTTATCCCAGATTATGGTAATTTTATTCAAGATTTATTAGTAATTTTATCCAAGATTATGATATTTTTATCCAAGATTATGATAATTTTATCCAAGATTATGATAATTTTATCCAAGATTTATTAATTGTTCTATCCAAGATTTGTTAATTTTATCCAAGATTAGGATGATTATTTTACCAAGATTATTATGATAATTTTATTCAAGATTTATTAATTAGTTTATCCAAGATTTATTAATTAGTTTATCCAAGATTTATTAATTACTTTATCCAAGATTATGATAATTATTTTATCTGAGGTTAATTAATTATTTTATCCAAAATTATTATAATTTTATATAAGATTATTATCATTTTATACAAGATTATGATGATTATTTTATCCAAGATTATGATGATTATTTTATCCACTGTTATCATTATTTTATCATCATTATTATTATTTTAGCATTATCAATTATGACCATTTTACCCACGATTATTTTACCCCATATTATTAATTGTTTTATCCACAATTATTTTACCCAAGATCACTATTTTATCCAATATTACCCCTATTTTATCCACAATTATCACCATTTTACCCACGATTATTCAATTAATTAATAACCAAACCCAATATCCATTCATCCAAACCCAGAATCCCTTCATCCAAACTCAAAATTCCTCCATCCAATCCCAATATCCCTTCATCCAAATTTAATATCCCTTCATCCAAATTTAATATCCCTTCATCCAAGCCCAAAATCCCTCCATCCAAGCCCAAAATCCCTTCATCCCCCACCAAAACATTTTCCCCCCCCACCAACACCTCCCACATCCACCCCAAAACCCACCCCAAACCCTCCAGGCGCGGGACCCACCTCGGAATTCCATGCTGGCAGCGTCCTCCAGCAGCTCCTCCTTCATACTCGCCAAGGTCTCCACGATCATCTCCTTCATCTCCTCCTGCTTGCGGTTGGCGATGCCCATCAGCGACTCGTAGAGCTCGTTCTCCTTCCTGCGCGTGTACTCCAGCCGCTTGGGCGTGATCTGCAGGTCCCGCGCCATGTCGAAGGCCTGGTTGATGAAGATGTTGAGGCAGCGCCCGTGCACCTCGCTCAGCCTCGTGGCCAACCCCAGCAGGTGTTGCTGCAGCACCTGCCTGGCGAAGGCGCTCAGCAGCCGCAGCTTCTCCGGCTGCTCCGCCAGCACCGAGGAGCCGGCAGCGCCGCAGGAGCCCGAGGGGTTCAGGTATCCCAGATCCAGCAGCTGGCGGTGGAGCGGGGATTTCTCCTTGGTGGGTTTTTTGGGAGAGCTCGGCTCGCTGCCGGGCTCGGGGATTCGGAGGAAGAAGATGGGGAGGGAGAATTTTTCCTTGATTTCCAAAAGTTCTGCCCGGTCCGATGGGGACAGCTGGGGCTCGCCGATGGCGAAGGTGACAACGGGCAGCACCTGGTTGATAAACTCGGCCAGGGTGGCCTCAGCTGACTGGAAGCCACGGCATGGAGCCACCACGATGTCCACTTCCTGGGAAAAACATAAAAAGGAGAAGGTTTGGAGAGGTTTTTCTGTGGGATTCATTCACACAGCAAAAAAACCCAGAATTCCTCAAAGCAAATCTGGAGTCTCACCTGCAAGGCTGATCTCAAACTGCAAATTCCTTACTTTGGATCAAATCCTTGGAGTTTTAGCCCAGATTAGGACAAGGCTGATCCCCTAACTCCAAATTCCTTATTTTGGACCAAATCCTTGGAATATTAGGACAAAACTTAGAAGTTCCCAGGAAAGAGCCAGATTGGGAATTTATTGATCAGGGCTGTGGAAAGCTCCCCACAGACCAGAGCAGGGACAAGTGTGGAATTGGGAATTCATTGAACAGGGCTGGAAATGTCACATCCCAACTTCCCTATGGACCAGGGCAGGGACAATTTGGGAATTTATTGATCAGGGCTGTGGCAGTGCCACCCCAAGCTCCCCAGGGACCAGGGCAGGGTTAGTAGCAGTGCCACCCTCACCTTGAGCAGCGCGTGGGGCAGCACCACCTCCAGCTCTGCCACCCTCTGCGCGGGATCCTCGGCGTCGCCGGGCACCTGCAGGTCCTGCTCGGGGATGGTGTCCCAGTGCCCGCTGTGCCCTGCCAGCACCTGCACCAGCTCGTACTGCCCGGGCAGCGCCAGGCTCAGCCGCGTCCGCGCCCCGTGCGTGAAGCGAACGCGGCGGCGCCGGCAGCGCTCCTCAGTGCCAGTCCCGGGGCTGGGCAGCAGCTCAGGAGTGTCAGGGGTGGGGAGCAGCTCCTCAGTGTCAGCACCGGGGATGGGCAGCAGCTCCTCGGTGTCTGGGCTGGGCAGCAGCTCCTCGGTGTCAGCCCCAGGGACAGCCCCAGAGATGGGCAGCAGTCCCTCGGTGTCAGGGGTGGGCAGCAGCTCATCCGTGCCAGCCCCAGAGATGGGCAGCAGTCCCTCGGTGTCAGGGGTGGGCAGCAGCCCCTCAGTGCCAGCCCCAGGGACGGGCAGCAGTCCCTCGGTGTCCGGGGTGGGCAGCAGTCCCTCGGTGTCAGCCCCAGGGCTGGGCAGCAGCCCCTCGGTGTCCGGGGTGGGCAGCAGCCCCTCAGTGGCAGCCCCAGGGGTGGGCAGCAGTCCCTCGGTGTCAGGGGTGGGCAGCAGCCCCTCAGTGGCAGCCCCAGGGGTGGGCAGCAGCCCCTCGGTGGCAGCCCCAGGGACGGGCAGCAGCTCCTGGCCCAGCAGCAGGTTCAGCAGGCGGCACTTGGCGCGGCAGCTCTGGCCCAGGATCAGCAGGCACGGCCGCCAGCTCACCGAGCGCTGCAGCTGCTCCTCCTCGTGCGGCGGGAACGAGACCGGGCCGTGGCCTGCAACGGGGACAGCGGTTAGGGCTTCATCCCTGAGGGGAAAAATTGGATATTGCAGCCCTACAAATGTCCCTCAGAGCCCACAAATGTCCCTCAGAGCCCACAGGCTTCCCTCAGACCAAACAAACTTCCCTCAGAGCCCACAAACACCCCTTAGACTCCACAGATTTCCCTCAGAGCCCACAGACTTCCTTCGGATACCATAAATGTCCCTCAGAGCTCATAAATATCCCTCAGAGCTCATAAATGTCCCTCAGACCCCACAGATGTCCCTCAGATGTCCCTCAGACCCCTCAGATGTTCCTCAGACCCCACAGATGTCCCTCAGACCCCACAGACGCCCCTCAGACCCCACAGACGTCCCTCAGACCCCACAGATGTCCCTCAGACCCCTCATATGTTCCTCAGACCCCACAGACTCCCCGCAGATGTCCCTCAGACCCCACAGATGTCCCTCAGATGTCCCTCAGACACCCCTCAGTCCCCACAGACTCCCCTCAGACCCCACAGACGCCCCTCAGACCCCACAGATGTCCCTCAGACCCCACAGATGTCCCTCAGATGTCCCTCAGACCCCACAGATGTCCCTCAGACCCCACAGACGTCCCTCAGACCCCACAGATGTCCCTCAAACCCCACAGATGTTCCTCAGACCCCACAGATGTCCCTCAGACCCCACAGACGTCCCTCAGACCCCTCAGATGTTCCTCAAACCCCACAGATGTCCCTCAGACCCCACAGATGTCCCTCAGACCCCACAGATGTCCCTCAGATGTTCCTCAGACCCCACAGATGTCCCTCAGACCCCACAAATGTCCCTCCCTTGCTGCTCCAGCAATAAACAAACACCTTCCCCGAGCTGGCACCGTTTGCCAGGGGTGGCTTTGGAGGGGAGAAAAGGGAATTACTCAATATCTGCATCTCTTCCAGAGCTCGCTGTCATCACCCTCCTTACTCATCCTCCCTCTGCAGCATCACGGGTGAAGAATTCCATGGATGGAATTCAGTGGGATGGAACAACTCCCTGCCCTCACCTGGCTGCGCTAATTCAGGCTCAGGGCTGAGTTTAGCTCCTGTTTTGTTTGAAACAAGTCCTAAATCCAGCTTTGGTAAGATCTAAATTCAGTGTTACCCTCGTGGCGCAGCGGCAGAATGACTCTGACAGCCCCAAAATCACGGACACAAACAAATCCCTCATCTGCTGCGCTTCAGGAATACAAAAATTCCAGGGCACGCGGCCCAGGAATGAAGTTAAATGGGAAATGGAGCTGCCAGTCCCTAAAAATGCCCAATTTGAGAGCTCCAAAGCACGAGGATTGCTCTGACACTGGAAGGAACAGCAGGAATTTTACAGGGAAGGTGCTGTTAAAATTCTTTTTTTCATGAGTCATGTTCTGGCAGCCAAAATTGTCGGGAAAACAAGATCCTCCCCTCCACCAGGATCCTCCTCACTCTCCAAATCCGATTAAAGAGATCCTACAGCTTCATCACTCCAGTTTAATTAAAATCAGCCAAATTTGGAGCACTTGGCCTAGTCTTAGACTGGTTTAAAGCTTCTTTAATGCCCTGCCCAAGGTTTGACTTCCCTTTAAATCTTCTGGCTGGAAATAGGATTTTGGAGGAGTTTTTCCACCCCAAAACTGAGGAAAAACTCTCTTTGTGGCTCAGCACTGAACCTCTGCCCCACAGAACCCCAATTCTGAGCCCCAAACCCCGAGTCTGGGAACGGTTTAAGGGAGGAATCTCTCCTTGGAATGTGATTTTCGGAATTGTTTTCCAAAACAGCCTTTCAAGAGCCGCATCAAGTGACCAAAGAGCTGGAAGCTGACCAGGAGCTCACAAAAGATAAGGATCTGGAAAAATCCCACAAATGGCACATTTGAGCTATGGATGAAGGATGGCTTTGATCTGGGAACATTCCTTGGAGCTTCTCCTGGGATTCAGGCTCCGGAGCATGAAAAAAGCAATTCAGGGAGGGCTGCACAGGCAGAGCCTTTTCTCTGCTGAGGCTTCTGAAGGGAAAAGAGGCAGCAGAGCTCCCTCTCCTCGCTCCAGGCAGGAATTTGTGGATCCTTAAGTCCAGCAAAAATATCCCTGAAAAATCGCTGAGACACAACAGCTCAATGGGAATTATTTTTCAATGGGAAGGATTTTTTTTTTATATGGATGGAGAAGCAGAATCCTGGGATGGTTTGGGTTGGACCTTAAAGCTCATCCTGTTCCTCTGCCACTCAGGGACACCTTCACTATCCCAAGGTGTTCCAACCTGGCTTTGGACACTCCCAGGATTCCCTGGGAATTCCACCAAGGTGTCCCCACCCTTGCAGAGAGGAATTCCTGCCTATATCCCATCAAAACCTTCCCTCCTTCAACTTGAGGCCTTTATTCCCTTTATCCATGTGAAAATTCCCTTTCCAGCCTTCTTGGAGCTCCTTTGGCTACTGGGAAACTGCCCCAAAATCCTCCCGAATCCATCTTTTCTCCAGGGTTTGTGGTTAAAACACCTTTCCTTTCCCCAGGTCTTCCCAAATCCATAATTTCTCCAGGATTTCTGGTTAAAACACCTTTCCTTTCCCCAGGTCTTCCCAAATCCATCTTTTCTCTAGGATTTCTGATTAAAACACCTCCCCCGTGATTCCACACCCCGTGACCAGCACGGACGCGGATCCAGGGTGGGAGGGACTCGACAAAAAGTGGGATCAGGAATTCCCAAAGGGACTCAGCGACATTCCCGTGCCCACAGGAGCAGTGCCAGGGGCTGGAGCCGGAGCTCCATCCCGAATCCATCCCAAATCCATCCCGAATCCATCCCAAATCCATCCCAAATCCATCCCGAATCCATCCCAAATCCATCCCGGATCCATCCCGGATCCATCCCATGCGAGGAACACTTCAAGCCCCGGGGCGCGCGCATCCCATGAATTCCCCGGGATGAAAGGAAGCCTGTCCAGGGAACAAGGGCGGCTCTCAGCAGGATTCCTCTCCAAACCCTGGGCGGAACAAGCTCAGCTGGGATTTATGGAATCTCTAAAGCTCCAAGCATTGGCTCATCCCTTTTCCTACACTTTGATGGTCTCGCTCGTCGTTATCCCGTTTTCCAGGCTCTGTTTTTGAGGGTTTTCCAAGGATTCCGGCCATTCCCGAGCTGCTGGCTGTGCATTCCAGCAGGCTTTGACCGCCACAAGATTTAATCTCAACGCATTTGTGTCAACTGAGGTGTCCAAAAGCTGCTTGGAGCAACCTGGAATGTGTGAGCCTGGATGGGGTTTAAGGTCCTTTCCAACCCAAAGTAGACTGGAATTCTGAATAAACCCACTTTTAGCTCCATAGTAGCACAGAGGTGTTGATTCCAAGAGAAAAAAAAAAATAATTAATCCAAATTTCAGCTGCTCCAGGGTTAATTCCATGAGAAAAAAAAAAAAAAATCCAATTAATTCTGATTTCAGCAGCTCCAAAGGCTGCAGAGCCAAATTCCATCCTCTGGAGCTCCTTGGGAAATCCTCCTTTCAACAGCCTGAGGAGTTATTACACAAATTCCACCTCTCCACTGCTCTTAAATCTAAGTTTTTACCCCCGAAAGGAGCGCTGATCTTTAGGGGAATACGGTGATCTCAGCAGAGCTCACACTTGAACAGGATAAACCCCTCAATCAGCACAAAAACACCTCCAAACCCTCTGGATAACTCCCTTAAAAAATCCATTTATTGCAGGAAGCTGAGCCCCAGCACACACCATCAAGGGAAGCCCCAACTGCTGCCCAAAACTCCGGGGATTTTCCCAAAAATTCCTAAAATAAGGCAAAAGAAACCTCCAAAGCCTCAGGTTTTAATTGTCCCAATTATTACAGGCACAGCACAAAGTAAACAACCCCGAGGAGCAGCAAATAATTTGATTTTTCTTTTATATTTTCACCTATTTCATGCTGCAAGTCCCTAACTCAGGATTTGTTTTTACAGCTCCCCAAGAACCCAAAAGCGTCAGGATTGGAGGAAAACATTCCCAAAAGGCAATTCCTGGAACACCATCCCAGGATTCTATCTGTTCATCCAAAGAAATAATCCAATAATAATAATAATAATAATAATAATAATAATAATAATAATAATAATAATAATAATAATAAAGAAATAATCCTTCAGGAACTCCAGTGCAGCTGCTGCACCTCAGTGATTTTTGGGGGGGATTTTTTTGGCTGGAATGAAATGATCCATAAATTCCCAGCCTGCCTGGGATGAGGAAAAGGAGGTGCAGGTGCCTCAAAAGCAAAACCTCCCCATCTCTTTGGCTTCCAGCACATCCACGTTTCTTTTCCAGGTTTATTTTCCCATGGGAATTGTGCCCTGTCCACTCCTCTCCACGTCCCAGCTCCCTCTGTGCTGCACAAAACTGACCCTGCACAAGTCCTTGGAGAAAATTCCTCCACTCTGGTTCCACCTGAAGGGAAGATTTGGGGGAAAAGTCAAGGAAAACTGCGCTGCTGAAACTTCCTGACACCTAAAAACCTCCCCAGGGGAAAAGGATGATTTCCACCATCCTGCTTTGATCCCAGCCACGTCCAGCTTGGCTCTGGGGACTTCTGGCACTCCATCCCTTGGAAATATTCCGTCTTTTCTCGCCAGCTCCTTCAGGTCACCCCAAATCCTTGTCTTCTCCAAGCAGAACAATCCCAAATTCCAAACATCACAGGCTCACCTGTCCTGGCTCTGCCCCTTCCCAAAATCCCATTCCCTATCCTGCCTGCTGAGAGGGGCAGCAACCACATCCCAAAATCCTGATGTGCTCCCAAAAACCTTTCCACAAGGGGAGAATGAACCCCAAACCAGCCCAAAACCAATTTAATTTTTTTTAATACACAGACAGAAAAACCCAACGCTTCGAACGTGAAATCAGGACTTGGAGTGCAAGACAAGAACCCTGGACAAAAGAGATGGACAGGAGCCATTTGGGGATGAATGAAGATCTTTAGGGACGTTTCACGTTTGTCAACAGCAGCAGATGCTCAGAGAGCCCCTGAGCGAGGCCGTTATTCCCACAGAACTCCAGGATAACCCGGGAATGCCATCATCCCCTCATCCCACCCTGTTCCAAATCCCCCTCCCTGTGGGGCTGGAGCCGCAGGTCAGGGAGAGAGGGAGAGGATCCCCATCAGTAAATCCCACAGGGATCATGGATCCAGCTGGAGATGCAGCTCAGGGAGAGGGGGAGAGGATCCCCATCAGTAAATCCCACAGGGATCATGGATCCAGCTGGAGCCGCAGCTCAGGGAGAGGGGGAGAGGATCCCCATCAGTAAATCCCACAGGGATCATGGATCCAGCTGGAGCTGCAGCTCAGGGAGAAGGGGAGAGGATCCCCATCAGTAAATCCCACAGGGATCATGGATCCAGCTGCTGACACCCCAACAATCCCACCCTGTGCTGCCCGGACACTCCCGCAGATCAGCGCTCAATTCCTCGGGGAGCCTGCTCAGTGCCCCAAAACGCCCCGGAGAAGAATCTTTTCCTCACACGCATCCTAAGTCCCCCCTAAATCACGCCCTGCCCTCCTCCCTTCACCCCACAAAGCCTCTCACACCCTCCAGGCACCCCCAGCCCTGGAACCCCCATTACAGGCCCCCCAAGTTGGACGCTTCACTCCTCACCGCAAGCCTCCCAAACCCCCCAGAGACCCCTCACCCACAGAGATTTCCCCTTTTTCCCCCCACAGACCCCTCAATCTCACACCTCCCGCCCCAGCGCGGCCTCCCCGGGCCCGCCCGCCCCGGCCTCTCTCACCGCCGTCCCCGGGACCCCCATCCCCGGCGGAGGGGGGACCGTCACCGGCAGGCGCCGAGGCAAAGGGGTGTCCCTGGGAGAACTTGACATCGCGGAAGAACCTCTTGGTCTCTCGCAGGTTGTGCTGCAGCCGCGCCAGGTGCCGGTTGTAGTGGCAGAAAGAGCGGCACAGCTCCCGCACGGCCCCGCCGGGACCCCGCCATGACGGGGCCCCCTCGGCCTCCATGTCCTCCGGGTCCGCCCCGCTATCCCCTCCCCACCGCGGGCCGCACTCGGGCCCTGCCAGGCTGCCGCCGCTCAGGGAGGAACCTCCCTGAGGATTTCCTCGCCTCCCGACCCCCCCACCCCCCGCCCCTCCCGCCTCCCCGACCCCCGCGGCCGCCGCCTTCTCCCGAGGGGAAGCGCCTCCACCAGCCGCGCTGCGTGTGCGCGGAACGTTTGTCGGCGCGCCGCAGGGCAAAGGGGGAGGAGGCCGGGCGCACCCCGCGCGCGAGGCACTCGGGGAGATGTAGTTTATTTACTTTTAACTGTAGTTTATTATCCCGGCCCGCGGGGGGACGCCGGGAGTTGTAGTCTGTTGTGCCACAAAGCCTCATGGAAATTGTAGTCTCTGGAAGCGCGGCCGCCGACCTCTGTCCGAGGCCTCTGCGCACACCCGCGGGGGACGAGAAAAAACACTCCAAAAACAGAGAACGACCATAAAATGACGTATTTCAAAAGGGGAAGCAAAAGGGGAAGGTGAAACGTCGCCCGCTGCTCCCCCATCCCGCGCTGCGCGGAGCGGCTCGGCAGGAGGCGGCGCGCCCGTCTCCAGCTCCGCTCCGCCTCCGCGAATCACCAGCGCCGGCCCCGCCCTCCGCGCGTCTCCATTGGTGAATTCCCCCCGCCAGCACCGCCCCCCGAGCGCCCTCCGCCAATCACCGCGCGCTCCCCCCTCCTCTCTCGCGCCGCCATTGGCCGGCGGCGCTGTCCGTCAGGCGCGGCGGCGGCGGCGATGCCGGTGCCGGCGGCGGGCGCGGAGCCGCCGCGGCGCGGAGCCGCCGCCCGGCCCGGGCTCGGCGGGGCGGGCGGGCCGGGGCCGCGCAGCCCGCGGGCCCCCGCTGCGGCCGCCGGGGCGCCGCCCGCCGCCGCCGCCGCGGCCGTAGGCGCCCCCCGCCAGCCGCGGGCACGGCGCTCCCGGGATGAAGCGGTGCCGCTCGGACGAGCTGCAGCAGCCCGAGGAGGATCCCGGCGCCGCGGGGGAGTCGCCCGGTCACGGCGTGATGGAGGGCAAGGCCGGCGAAGCGGCGGCGGCCCCTGAGGCGGGCGCTGTCCCGGCGCCGCCGCGCTCCAAGCCCCCCGACCTGAAGGTGAGCGGCGGGAGCGTCCCGGTGGGAAACGGGAAAATCCCATGGGATCGTCCCAGGGTTCCCGGTGGTGCTGACCGGTGTGGGGAGATCCCGGTGGGGTCACCGGAGCGATGGAGCTCGGGGGGTGCCACCATCCCCAACCCCCCCCGGTCCTACAGGTGTGACCTTGGAGGATGCGGGATGGCTCCTGGATAGGGGCGCTCCGGGATCGGGATAATCCTGGGAATGGCGTGATCCTGGATGGGGGCAGCGCTGGGAATGGCGTGCTCCTGGATTGGGATGCTCCTGGGATGGGGGTGGTCCCATGAACAGAGATCCTACTGGGATGAGGATGCTCCTGAGATGGGGACGGTCCTGTGGTGGGGATCCTCCTGGATGAGGATGCTCCAGGGATGGAGGCGCTCCAGGGATGAGGATGCTCCTGGGATGAGGATGTTCCTGGGATGAGGATGTTCCTGGGATGAGGATGCTCCAGGGATGGAGACGCTCCTGGGATGGAGACGCTCCTGGAATGAGGATGCTCCAGGGTTGAGGATGCTCCAGGGATGAGGATGTTCCTGGGATGAGGATGCTCCAGGGGTCGGGATGGGGCTAGTCCTGCAGTGAGGACACTCCTGGGATAGGGATTCTCCTGGGATGAAGAAATCCCGGGGTTTTGGGGGCTGCCCCATTGCAGAGGGGCCGCGCAGATCCCGGGAAATCCCTGCCGGGAGTCGGGGGGATGTTCCGGGAGCATCCGGGAGGATCCGGGGCTGCGGCAGCGGGGAGTGACGGTGTGGAAATGGCCCCGAGGCTGCTCCTGGGGGCCGGAGGATGAGCAAAACAAATCCCGCGGCACTGCAGCGCTGCGGGAGGGACAGAGCCCGCCCCGGAGCGGGGATCCGGCCTGAAATCGGCAACACAATTCCCCTGCCACCGGGGAAGAAGCAGCTCCGACCCCCGGCCGTTCAACAGGGTTTTATCCCGCGGGGATGAATTCCCAGCGTGGAACTTGGGGCGTGGGAATGCCGTGGGCAGAGTGGGACGGGCGGGATGCTCCCACTCCTGGCTTCCCAAAAAACCTGGGAAAAGTGGGAAATGTCGCTGCTGAGCCGCGGGATCCCGGAGGGAGCCCCTGGCTGTGGCAGCCCAGGTGGCCCTGAAGGTGTCACCGGCACGGCCAAGGTCACCAGGACCGCCAGTGCCGGCAGCCATCCCTCCCAGACAGGCAGCCGGGAGAGAAAATCCCTGTTCCCGGAGGAAAACTCGGCTGCTCGGAGCACCGGGAGCCCCGTGACTGCAGGAGCTGCTGGAGGTGACACGTGGGGCCTTCCCTCCGTGTCCCTGAGGCTGCTTGGGCTGCTGCTGCCCCAAAAACAGCCCGAGGGGCCAGGCACAGCCGTGGGCTGGGAGGGTGGCACAGGCTATCCCAGAGAAATCCCTGTGCCTGCCCCTGGATCCCTGGAAGTGTCCAAGACCAGGCTTGGAGCAGCCTGGGATGGTGGGAGGTGTCCCTGCCCACCCAAACAGGGTGAGTTTTACCCAAACTAGATCAGTTTTAAGGTCCCTTCCCAGCCAAACCATTCCATGATTTTCTGATGCTGTAGCTCCACAATCCGTGAGGATGTGAAGCTCAGGACTGCGCTTGGCTCGGTGGCTTGGGACATCCTGGCTTGGCCAAGGTGTTGTTTCATCTTTCCTCCATCCCACCTGGGCCACGGAGGCTCGGGAAGGGGTGGGAATGTCGGGAAAAAGGAGCTGCAGCTCCCCATGGCTGCACCCACCACCCTAAACATTCCAGGCCCGGCACATCCCAGCTCCAGCGGCTCCGCAGCCTCCTCCAGCAGCAGCATCCGAGGCCAAATAAATCCCCATTGATTTTATCGAGCTGGCTGTGCCACCCTCCCGCAGGTTTGCTGCCAGTGCTCACCTTTAATGCGTTTGGAGCTCGGCAATTCATTAAAATAAATCCTCCAAGCGGGCAGAGCTGGGGCTGGGCACCGTGCCACCGCCACCCCGATTCGGAAATCGGAGTTTTCCTGCCCCAAACCCCCTCTGGAGCTGCTGCTGGTTCAAGCTGGTCCTGTCCCTGCTCCAGATCCAGATTCCTGTCCCTGTGGATGGGAAAGGATCAGAGATTTCTGTTCCCATGGATGGGGAAGGATCAGAGATTCCTGTCCAAGGATCAGAGATTCCTGTCCCTGTGGTTGGGGAAGGATCAGAGATTTCTGTCCAAGGATCAGAGATTTCTGTCCAAGGATCAGAGATAGATTCCTGTTCCCATGGATGGGGAAGGATCAGAGATTCCTGTCCAAGGATCAGAGATTCCTGTCCCTGTGGTTGGGGAAGGATCGGAGATTCCTGTTCCTGTGATTGAGGAATTATCAGAGATTCCTGTTCCCATGGATGGGGAAGGATCAGAGATTCCTGTTCCCATGGATGGGGAAGGATCAGAGTGAACTCTTTGCTGCCAGATGCTGGGGATGGATTTGAGGTGTCCCCCTGGGGAGAACAGGCTGCCTGCTGTCACCTCCATCCCTGAATTCCAGCAGATCCATGGCTCTGGATCTCCATCCCCGGCTCTGCTGGGGAGAGGGATGGGAAGGAAGGAAGGAACAAGTCCTGGCAAGGAGCAGAGCTGGGGTGTGACAGCTCTGCTCAGGAATCCCTCGGTGGCGGCGACTTCTGCAGGAGTGATGGGATCCATCCAAAACCCTGCATCCAAAACTGACACTTTTCCTGAGCCAAGGTTTTCCTTGCATTTCTGTTTTCCCTGGCTCTCTGTTTTCCCTGTCTCTGTTTCCCCTGGCTCTCTCTTTCCCCTGGCTCTCTTTTTTCCCCTGGCTCTCTTTTTTCCCCTGGCTCTCTCTTTCCCCTGGATCTCTCTTTTCCCTGGATCTCTTTTCCCTGGATCTCTCTTTTCCTGATCTTACATTTTTACATACTTTTATTTTGAATTTGGATTTTTTAATGGGAATTTGGGCATGGAAGGGGCTGCCCAGGGAATCATTCCCAGGGAATGGCTCTTCCCAAATCCCCAGGGACACAGAGCAGCATTCCAGGCTGGAATTTATTCCCTGGAGTTTGTGCCAGGCACGGCAGAGCGGTGATCTTCGGCATTCCCAGATCCCAGTGTGGGACGTTCAGCATTCCCAGATCCCAGTGTGGGATGTTAATCATTCCCAGATCCCAGTGTGGGATGTTCAGCATTCCCAAATCCCAGTGTGGGATGTTAATCATTCCCAGATCCCAGTGTGGGGCGTTCAGCATTCCCAGGATCCGAGGATGGAATTCTCGCCTTCCCGGGATCCACACGGTTCATCCCAGCAGGGACAGGCTCTGGGAGTGTGGGCTGCTCCCTGCCTGTGATCCATCCTCGGGATCCCCACTCTGGGCAGTGCATTCCATTATTCCAGAGCATTCCATTATTCCCAGAGCATTCCATTATTCCCAGAGCATTCATTATTCCCAGTGCATTCTGCTATTCCCAGAGCATTCCCACACTGGTCAGTGCATTCCCTGTTATTCCCAGAGCATTCCCTGCTATTCCCAGAGCATTCCCTGTTATTCACAGTGTATTCCATAATTCCCAGAGCATTCCATTATTCTCAGAACATTCCATTATTCCCAGAGCATTCCCACACCGGGCAGTGCATTCCCTGTTATTCCCAGAGCGTTCCCCTGTTATTCCCAGTGCATTCCCTGCTGTTCCCAGTGCATTCCCTGTTATTGCCCAGAGCATTCCCTGCTGTTCCCAGTGCATTCCCTGCTGTTCCCAGTGCATTCCCTGCTGTTCCCAGTGCATTCCTGCTATTCCCAGAGCATTCCCACTCTGGGCAGTGCATTCCCTGTTATTCCCAGTGCATTTCCTGCTATTCCTGGAACATTCCCACACTGGGCAGTGCATTCCCTGCTATTCCCAGAGCATTCCCTGCTATTCCCAGAGCATTCCCTGTTATTCACAGTGCATTCCATTATTCCCAGAGCATTCCCTGTTATTCCCAGAGCATTTCCCTGTTATTCCCAGAGCATTCCCACTCTGGCAGTGCATTCCCTGCTATTCCCAGAGCATTCCCTGTTATTCCCAGAGCATTCCCTGCTATTCCCAGAGCATTCCCTGTTATTCCCAGTGCATTCCCTGCTATTCCCAGTGCATTCCCTGCTATTCCCGGAGCATTCCCTGTTATTCCCAGAGCATTCCCTGTTATTCCCAGAGCATTCCCTGTTATTCCCAGAGCATTCCCTGCTATTCCCAGTGCATTCCCTGCTATTCCCGGAGCATTCCCTGTTATTCCCAGAGCATTCCCTGTTATTCCCGGAGCATTCCCTGCTATTCCCAGAGCATTCCCTGTTATTCCCAGAGCATTCCCTGTTATTCCCGGCGCGTTCCCGAGCCGCGCTGCCGTGCCACCGTGAGTCACGTTTGTCACATGCCGCTGTCCCCGGAGCAGCAGCGGGTGTGGGGGAGTGCTGGCTGTGCCCACTTGGGAACATCCAGACTTTTTCCTCGGCGTTTGTGGCAGCGGGAGCCAGCGGGAATTCGGGATGCTGCTGGAGGAGGGGCTGGCTGAGCCTGTCCCCAGCCTGGCTGGAGGGCGCTGGGTGCTGCCAGGAGCCTTCCTGAGGTTCCTGAGGTTTTTCCAGAGGAGAATCAGCTGGAAAAGCAGCAGCAGGACTGGGGAGTGCACACGGGATGAGCAGGATCTGCCGGGATCCTGATGCTGTTTGGGGGCTGTGCCTTCCCCCTGTGCCCTAAAATATGGAATGGAAGGGTGAGACTTCACCCTGTCCCCTAAATTATGGAATGGGATGGGGTGGGAAGGGGTGAGACTTCCCCATTCCCTAAACATGGAATGGGAGGGATGAGAGTTCCCCCAGTGCCTTAAAATATGGGATGGGAGGGATGAGAATTCCCCCATGCCCTAAAATATTGGATGAGAGGGGTGAGAATTCCCCCATGCCCTAAAATGTGGGATGGGAAGGGGTGAGACTTCCCCGAGTGCCTTAAAAGATGGGATGGGATGGGGTGGGAAGGGGTGAGACTTCCCCATTCCCTAAAATATTTAATGGGAAGGGATGAGACTTCGTGCTGTGCCCTGAAACATGGAATAGGAGGGGTGGAAGGGGTGAGACTTCCCCCTGTCCCCTAAAATATGATATGGGATGGGGTGGGAAGGGATTAAGAGTTCCCCCATCCCCTAAAATATGGGATGGGATGGGGTGAGACTTCCCCCCCGTGTTTGTGCAAACGCTCCAAGGAGCTGCAGAGCCTTGGCTGGGGGTTAATTAACTAATTAATAATCCTAATAATCAGCAGGATTGCAGGGCTTGGGGCTGTGCTGGAAGGTGGTGGCAGATCCTCTGCGGGTCTGAAATCCCAGGAAAGGTTTTGGGTGTCTGGGAATCCTTCAGAGAGGAGCCTGGGGAAGTTCCAGGCAGGAAAACCACCCTGGAGAGCCTGGCACGACTCATTGCCAAAGAATCCAAGACAAAACCAGCGTGCAAATCCCAGTTTTCCTGCAAGATATCCTGGTTTGGGTTAAAATGGGATTTTTTTCCAGCTCTTCTCGGTGCAGTGGGACCTGGAGCAAGGCTTTGAAGTCCATAAAAACAAGTCCCCTGCGCCAAGCAGGAGAGCCTGGCTGTGCTGATGCAAAATTCCAAAGAAATAAAGATATTTTTGGATTCACCTCGGTGTTTTACAGCTGAGAAATTAAATCTGTGCCCATTGCCATGGCTGCTCCAAAATAACCTCTGCTCTGAGCCACCAGCGCTTCCGTGCCAGGAAAGCTTTGGAAGTTCAGGAATATCCTGGGAAAACACGAGGGAACGGAGCTCCCACGGCAGCAGAGGATTTGTTTGTGGCCACCACTCAGGGCTCTTTAAAAAAGCTGGAATTCACCGGGTTCCAGCCTGGAGAAGCAGAACTGGGATCTCTCCTTGCTTCCCTCGTTTTTATCCGTGCAGATCCCGCTCCTGCCGAGCCCATGAAAGCCTCTTTCAGGAAAACTTGGAAAGAGCCTGAGGGGAGTTTGTTTGAAAAGGTGAATTTTGCTCAGTTGGAGCTGTCAAAGAAACCCTTGAGGGCATCTGTTCCCAAAATCTCCCCTCCTTTCCTGCCAGCTCCGCTTTTAGTTTGTTTTCCCTCTCCCTCGGGGAAGGGAGTTGGTTGTTTCTTTTCTCCTGGACCTTGTGGAGCTCTGGCCGTGCCCTGGATGGGAGGAATCTGGGGGTTTGGAGTTCTTACCTCTCCAACGCTGCCTCCGTTTCCATAGAGACTCTATAAATAGAGGAAAATTTCCATCCTTATTTCCTCCAGAAGCCGCTCAGCGCGGAGATTTGTTCTGGATTTCCTAGGAAGAAGCTCAGAGGAGGGAGATTCGCCTGGTGGATGGCTCAGGGGGAGGAGGAAAGGCTTTGCCTGAGGAGTTTGGGGATGCAGGATCCCAACTCCTTGTCAATATTCCAGGTGTGGTGGGAGGGAGGGATTTGGAGCTTCCTTAGGGATTTGGAGCCCGTTCTGAGGATCCCAACTCCTTGTCAATATTCCAGGTGTGGTGGGAGGGAGGGATTTGGAGCTTCCTTAGGATTTTTAGGGGAAGGAGCCCGTTCTGAGGATCCCAACTCCTTGTCAATATTCCAGGTGTGGTGGGAGGGAGGGATTTGGAGCTTCCCTGGGATTTTTAGGGGGGAAGGAGCCCGTTCTGTGTGGCTGTGAGATCCTCCTCTGCCTGGAGCTCTTGGAGATCCCACCTGGAACATCACAGCTTTCCCAAAATCCCAACTGTGAGCTGCTGGAGCTCTGAGGAGCTCCTTATTCCCGAAGCTTTGGAACAGGAATTTCACGGAGCAGCATCCCTGGGGACAACCCAGCAGAGCTGGGTCCTCACAGGGCAAAACCAGGCCAGCTTTGCTCCTTGTGACCTGCCAGGTCCTGCCACAGCCCGCTCCAGGAGGGAGAGGATTCTTTTCCTTATCCCAAATCATTTCTTGGCTGCCTGGGAGCGGTGCTGGAGCAGGATCTGGGATTTGGGATGCTCTGAACACTTTGGGAATGTTGGAAGGTGCTGCCCCACCCCCTGATCCACCTCTCACAGGGGATTGTGGAGAGCACAGGGAAAAATCTCCTGGGAGGCAAATCTGGTGTTCCAGGGGAAAATCTGGGTGTTCCAGGGGAAATCTGGGTGTTCCAAGGGAATTCTGGATTTCTGGTGGCAAATCTGGGTGTTCCAGTGGCAAATCTGTGTGTTCCAGGGGAAAATCTGGGTGTTCCAAGGGAATTCTGGATTTCTGGTGGCAAATCTGGGTGTTCCAGGGGAAAATCTGGGTGTTCCAGGGGAAAATCTGGGTGTTCCAAGGGAATTCTGGATTTCTGGTGGCAAATCTGGGTGTTCCAGTGGTAAATCTGGGTGTTCCAGGGGAATCTTGGGTGTTCCAGGGGAATTCTGGATTTCCAGTGGTAAATCTGGGTGTTCCAGGGGAATTCTGGATTTCTGGTGGCAAATCTGGGTGTTCCAGTGGCAAATCTGGGTGTTCCAGGGGAATTCTGGATTTCTGGTGGCAAATCTGGGTGTTCCAGTGGAACTCTGGATTTCCAGCGGCTGCAGGGAACCCTGGCCAGGCTGCCCTGGCCGCAATCGGGAGCGGGATTTGTTCCACCATCCATATTCATGACTTCCCCAGGGCCCTGATTCCCAGGACGCTGTTTCCTGGGAATGTGGGATGCAGCCCCTGGGAAAGGGAGGCCTGGGAATCCTCGGGGCAGAGCCGTGTGTGGTTCATCCCCAGGAGCTGGAAAATGCCACGGGAAAAACTTCCTGATCCTCACTGGAGCTCGTGTGTGGCTCTTGGTCCATGGCTGGGGCCACCAGTACTCAGCAATTCCAGTATTTCCAGTAAAATTTCGTATTTCCAAATACTGATATTTAGTATTTCCAATAGTTCCATTAATATTTAGTATTTCCAAATAGTAATACTTAGTATTTCCAGCATTTTCACTAAAATTTAATATACTATATTAATACTATATACTATATTAATATATTAATATATTAATATATTAATATATTGTGTATTATATTATATTATATTATATTATATTATATTATATTATATTATATTATATTATATTATATTATATTATATTATACTATATTATATTATTGTTATACTATATTATATTTTAAATATGTATTATAATATATATTTTTATATATATTTATACATTACATATTATTTATATATTCTTTTATTATCACATAATGTATATATTTTATATGCACTATGTATTATCATTAATATACTATTATAAACTATAATATATATTATATATATTACAATATCTATAGCATACTAGATATATACTATAAATTTAAAATACTATAGTATTTCTAATATTTCCACTAATATTTCCTATTTCCAAGTACTAATATTTAACACTTCTAATATTTCCACTAGTATTTCCTATTTCCAAGTACCAATATTTCCTATTTCCAAGTACTAATATTTCCAATATTTCCACTAGTATTTCCTAATTCCAAGTACTAATATTTCCTATTTCCAAGTACTAATACTTCCTATTTCCAATATTTCCACTAATATTTCCTATTTCCAAGTACTAATACTTCCTATTTCCAATATTTCCACTATTTCCTATTTCCAAGTACTAATACTTCCTATTTCCAATATTTCCACTAATATTTCCCATTTCCAATATTTCCACTAATATTTCCACTAATATTTCCTATTTCCAAGTACTGATATTTCATATTTCTAATATTTCCACTAATATTTCCCATTTCCAATATTTCCACTAATATTTCCACTAATATTTCCTATTTCCAAGTACTAATATTTCCTATTTCCACTAATATTTCCACTAATATTTCCACTAATATTTCCTATTTCCAATATTTCCACTAATATTTCCTATTTCCAAGTACTAATATTTCCTATTTCCACTAATATTTCCACTAATATTTCCACTAATATTTCCACTAATATTTCCTATTTCCAAGTACTAATAATTAACACTTCCAATACAAACATTCCCATCTCCCAATAAATTCTGCCATCAGGGCCTTGATCCCTCCAGAGGGTCCCCGGAACCTTCCGGAATCTCTCCGGAGCTTTGATTTGTGCTCGGAGCTCTCCCGTCCGCCGTCCCCGGGGCGATCCCGGTGACCCCAGCAGCCTTTCCCTCCCTTTTCCCCGCAGAAAATCCAGCAGCTCTCCGAGGGCTCCATGTTCGGCCACGGCCTCAAGCACCTGTTCCACAGCCGCCGGCGCTCGCGGGAGCGGGAGCAGCAGAGCTCGCAGGACGCGGCTCCGCACGGCGCCTCCGACCACGACTCCCCGGACGAGAAGGAGCGCTCCCCGGAGATGCACCGCGTCTCCTACGCCGTGTCCCTGCACGACCTCCCCGCCCGGCCCACCGCCTTCAACCGCGTGCTGCAGCAGATCCGCTCGCGCCCTTCCATCAAGCGCGGCACCAGCCTGCACAGCGGCGGCCGCCGCGCCAAGAGCGGCTCGCTGGAGCCCCAGAAGGGCAGCCCCCACCTCGGCCGCAGAGCCCCCCAGGACAGCGGGCTCACGGCCATCCTGCACCAGCACCAGGGCAGGCCCAGGTCGTCCTCCACCACGGACACGGCCATCCTGCTGGCCGAGAGCGGGGCTGTCTACCTGCTGGCCGAGGATGGAGAGGGGCTGGCGGATAAGGTAGGGGTGGAGGGGGTGAGGGAGGTGGGAAGGAGGATCTGGATGGGTTTTGTGGCTCTGAACAGCTCCCCGACGGGAGATGAGGAGGGGTCGGGCTCTGCTCCCGCAGACATCGCCTTCATCTGTACCTCCAGAGGTTTAGGTTGGACAGCAGCGGGAATTTCTTCCTCTGAGTGGTGAGGAAGGGGCTGTCCAGGGGGGTTTGGGGTTCCTGGAGGTGTCACCTGGAGCTGGCACTCAGAGCTCCAGGTGGGGATCGGGCACAGCTTGCACTCGATGATCCCAGAGGGATTTTCCAGCCTCGGTGATCCTGGGATTCTGTGGCTGCACCTGGGTTGGGGAGCACGAGAAGAGAGAAGGGAGCCAGGGCAGGGCTGGGTGCAGAGCACCCCACAATTCCCTTGGGATGAGGTTTTCCCTCGCTGGCACCGGACAGAGGTGGCAGCTCTTGGGAACCGCTCAGATCCAGAGGCTCCTCTCGTGAGGAACTGAAGGCAGGGACACAATTCCCAGGGTGGGATTTGAGGGATTAAACCCCTCAAAGATTTGGCCCTGGATTGACCCTGTTCCCATGGGATGGGGGGATCCAAAGGCACCTCCGGGCTCAGCCGGGCAGCTGCGATTTGGTCCCATCCCGAGTGATTTTGAAACCAGTCCGATGGGCAGGATGGTGTTTCCATCTAGTGTTTAGTGGCATTAATTATGCACCAGCCCAATTAGCACACGCTGAGCTCGAGGGACAGGCACTGAGAGGTGCTCCAGGAGCCGGGGGGATTTTCCCTCTCGGCTTTTCCCCTTTGGGAAAATTACTTTTGGGAGCCTGGGGGGTGCTGCACACCCTGAAGCTGCTCTCAGGGAAATGGAAATCCTTCTTTTTGTGTTTATAATTCACCTGAGAGTAGCAGCAGGGAATTGGGAAAGCCTGGGATGGGGAGATGGCCAGGCAGGCTCCGGCAGGGACGTGGGAATGTGATCCCAGAGGATAAAAGTGTCACTCTTATCAGCAGCTTCCCAAGGAGCTGCCCAGAATCTCCCCAAATCAGGGCTCCCCAACCCTTCCCTGCTGGAATATCCCAGCAGGACCAAGCGATGCAGGAGCGTCAGGTCGTTCATCTCAGCATCTGCAGCCAAAATTTCTCCTCTGGGGCTTGTCCTTGGGAGGATCCCAATCCCTCTGGGATTATGGCCAAAGCCTCCATCCCGCTGGAAACATCCGGAGCAGATCCGTGTCCGCTCCCGGAGCAGCGCAGACAGGGGATGAATAATTAACTGCATATGACACAAAGAGTAATCAGAAGAGAGGCAACACCTTTGTGAGGCAGTGGAAAAATAACTTATTTAGAGAAACACGAGCCAGGCGATATTCCCGAGCCGGATTGTTTTTCCAGGAGCCCTCAGGAAGCCCTCAGCCTCCTGCCTGCAGCAAATCAGCTCCTTTTCCTCAGGGGTGGGCTCCAGAGGGGGGGTTTGGCATCATCCCTGCCTTGTCCCCAGGGATCTGGCACCTCCTCCGTGTTTCCTGTCCCTTTAGAAGCCCGAGGGATGCACGGGGCTCCTGGGAAGGAGCCGTTCCCACCCCACACACAAATTTCATGCTGAATTTTCCACCCCTTCCACGAGGAGCTGGATGGGTCCCTCGTGGCACCTCTCAGCAAGTGTTTTTTGAGCAGTTATTGGTGGTATTTAGGGTTTTTTTTACCTTTTTTTCCCCCTTTTTTTGAATTAATTAATTTTCTGCAGTTCTGCCTTCCCTTTTTCCTGCGCTAGTTCCTCACCAAAGGCTGTCACACCAAATTCCTCCCCCCTGCACCCCCTGATTCCCCCCAGGAGCAGCCTGTGGTGGCAGGGGACACCCGGAGGGGCTCCAGGGGGACAGTGGGACCATGGAACACTCTGGGAATTCCGTGCTGGGAGCCACTTCTGCCTGGGGTTTGTGCTTTGGGGTCACCCCCGCCTGGGCCGCCCACACTGGGGACAAACCTTCCTCTGCAGCTCGGGTGTTCGCGGTTTTCCCTCTCCCCGGCCTTCCACGCCCTCCCTGTTCCCACCTTGTGCGTGCCGGGAGCTGCGGGTGAGTTTGGGATGAGCCGGGAATGCCCCGCTGGCAGCTCGGGAACCTCGGGGTTTGCTGGCCCGCTCTGCTCCAAGGGTCGCCAGGAGCTGCCTCTGCTTTGCGGGCACAAAGGAAGAGCTCCTTCCCTGGGGGCACGGGTTCCGACAGCCGGGAGCATCCCTGAATCCCAAAAATCCGCTCCCGTGTGTCCCACGGAGCTCTGAGCGCCTTCCCTGTGTGTCGGGAGCATCCCTGCATGCCAAAAATCCCTCTCCCGTGTGTTCCACGGAGCTCCGAGCTCCTTCCATGAGGACTGGGAGCATCCCTGAATCCTAAAAATCCACTCCCGTGTGTCCCACGGAGCTCCGAGCTGGCAGAGCTCCTTCCCCAGGGCCGGGAGCATCCCTGCATCCCAAAACTCCCTCCCCTGCATCCCAAAGATCGGCTCTGCCCTGTGTCCCACGGAGCTCCTGGCTGGAGGAGCTCCTTCCCCAGGCTCGGGAGCATCCCTGCATCCCAAATATCTCCTGTCCTGTGTGTCCCACGGAGCTCCGAGCTCCTTTCCCAGGGCTGGGAGCATCCCTACATCCCAAAACTCCGCTCTCCCGTGTGTCCCGCGGAGCTCCGAGCTCCTTCCCCGGCAGCCGGGAGCATCCCAGCGCCGCCCGGAGCGCGGCTCCCGTTTACCCCGGGGCTTTTCCGTTCGGGGCGTACCGGCCGTGCCCGGAGCCGGTTCCGCCGCTGCCCACGAGGCCGGGCCGGCGGCCCGCGTGCCGGTGCCGCTGTGGGTGCCGGGGGAGGCGGCGGCAGCAGGGAGGGCGCACGGCACCGGGAGCGTGCCGGGGAGCTTTCTCCTGATCTCCCTAATCTCCTGCTGGTGACCCGCCAGGCAGGGGCGGGCACACGGGAATTAGCGGCTGCAGCTCCCGCCGAGGCCCCGGCGCGGGCGGCAGCGCCCCGGGGGTGTCCCCGCAGCCCCCCCGGTGGCCGCGTTCGGGGCTCGCTCGGTGCTGGAGCATCCCCGGGGGGCCGCGCTCCCCGGCGGGGACGGCCGGAGCTGGAGCGGGGCGGGCGCGGGGTGCTGTGCCTGGTGCTGCCGGGGAGCTGCACGGACTGCGGGGACTGCGGCATGGTGCATGTGCAGGTGAGCCCCGGGGACAGCGGGACCCCGCGGGGGCACGGCCGGGGGGCGAGCCCGGGGGGTGGGGGGGGGGCACCGCCGGCCGTTAGAGGGCGGCGTTAACGCGGTGGGGCCGGTCGGGCCTCTGTCTGTCCGTCTGTCTGTCCCTCCCTCTGTCCGTCTGTCTGTCTGTCCCTCCCTCTGTCCGTCCCTCAGTCTGTCCGGCTGTCTGCCCCTCTGTCCGTCCCTCTTTCTGGCCGTCTGTCTGTCTGTCTGTCCCTCCCTCTTTCTGTCTGTCCGTCTATCTGTCTGTCCTTCCCTCTGTCCGTCCCTCTGTCTGTCTGTCCGGCCGTCTGTCCGTCCGTCCGTCCCTCTGTGTGACTGTTTGTCCGTCCCTCTGTCCGTCTGCCCTTCTGTCTCTCCGGCCGTCTGGCCGTCCCTCTGTGTGACCGTCTGTCCGTCCCTCTGTCTGTCCGTCCTTCTGTCTGTCCATCCCTCTGTCGGTCTGTCCGTCCGGCCGTGCCGCCTCCTCCCCGCGCCCCACCGAGGTCTGGCGGTGTCACCGGTGTCACCGGTGCCCAGCCCGGTCCGGACCCGCCGGGTGTCCCCCTCCCCTCACCCCGCGGGCGGTCAAGGGGCCGGAGCCGCTCGGGCTCGCTGCCCTCGGTGTCCCTCGGCGAGTGACAGCGCCAGCTGCCACCGCGGGCCGTGTCCCCCTCTCCGTGCCCCTCCCGGAGCAAATGCTTCTCCTGCGAGGCGCTGGGGGCACGGGGGGAGCTGCGAGCCCCCCGTTTTTTTATGGAATCACGGCCCAAAAGCGCCGTTCCCCTGCTCCAAACTCCTCTCTCCGTGCCCGTGTCCCTGTCCCGGCCCTCGGGGGTGTCCTGGGTGGGGGGGACGTGTCCCTGCAGCCCCAGCCCGGTTGTTGTGCTGCCCCAAGGGCAGCGGCTCTGGGGACACAGGGCGGGATTCATCCCGCTAAATTTAGCTTTTCCCCGGCTCAGCGGCTGTGTCAGAGCCCGAGGGATTACAGGGAGAAACCCGGAGTTCCCCACCCCGGGCTGGCCTGTGGGGACACAGGGGTGGCCGGGAGGCTGTGGGGTGGCTCGGGGGTGTCAGGGAGAGCCGCTGCTGTCCCCGGGCTCTGCTCCCTGCCTGGGGCACGTCCAGCCCGGCTCTCCTGGCATCCAGCCCCGTGGTTCCAGCGGGAGGATGTGGTTTCTCCCTCCCACAGCTCCTGGGACAGGGACTCTGTCAGGATTGTCCCCACATCTAACCCCGGGCTCAATTTCCCCAGGCGGGAGTTGTGCCTCGCTTCCTGCCTCAGTTTCCCCAGCTGGAATCCAGAGCTAACCCATCCATGAGTTGGGTGGAGTGTCTTGGATCTCCTCGGGAGGATCTTCTGGCGTATCCTCCCCTCCCACCCAAACTCCCAAAACCCCAAAAATCCCGGGGGAGGACGTGAAACGGGCAAAGGGAGCGGTGCAAAGCCGCCCTCCCTGCACCCCCCTGGCACCTCCCTTTGGCTGAGCCGGGCTGTGGGGACCCTACAAATGCCAGGGGTTCTGGGGGGATGTCCCAACCTGGATTTGGAGGTGGGAGAGTCCAGGTGAGCTCCCACTCCCCACCTCCATCTCCTCACACGTGGCAGGGGAACGAGTCTGTGAGCCAGGGCTGGTGCTGGGAGCTCGTTCCCGCACTCCCGTTGGGATGAGCAGATAATAGCTGGAAAGACAAAGACACCCGAGATTGCTGCTTAATTAATTCAGGAGGAGAAGAAGAATATCAGACTCTGCTACTGATTCACCCCTCGTGAAGACATCGTGTTCCTCAGCCTCGGTGACATATGGCTGTTGATTGCAGCCCACCAGCAGCTCCCGCTCCCGGCAGGCAGCGCCGCGATCCCGGGGGATTTGGGGGTGGATGCCCAGGGTGCAGGGCAGGATTTGGGGTGCAGGGTTTGTGTCCCTGCCCTGATCTCTCCAGCTCGTCCTGCTGCTTTGGGCTTGGAGCAGGATTTGGCTCCGGAGGCTGGATGAGGATCCTGTTGACCTGGCCAAGGCTGTGGCTCGGTTCTCTCCCTGCTTCCCCCTGAAATCTTCCCCAAAATCTCCCCTGGCTGCACAAACTCTGCTGGAGGTGCTGAATTGTCCCTCCAGAGCTGTCCCTTGCCCAGCCCAGGGCACAGGGGACAGTCCCAGCTTGGAGGATGTGGCGTGGAGTTAGGAAACACCGGGTTCCACACACATGGACATGCACAGAGACCCAGGAACTTCCCAAGGGAGAATCCCGGGGTTTTTCCATCCCCTTCACGAGTGCCCCGAGCCCCGTGGGATGGTGGCACCATCCCAGCCCCGATGGGGACCGGGAACAGTGGTGGCTGTTTGTTGGGAACCGGCCGGGCCCGGCAGCGCTTGGCGGTGCCGTTTGTTCTCCCGGAGATTTGGGATCAGCCCCGTGGCACCCGGCCTGTTCCTGCTCCCCTGGGCTCCCCCCCAGCCTCTGCTGCTCCTTCTTGGCTGCCGTGGAGCCTCCTCTGCCAATCCTCTGCCCCTGGAGCTCCCTGGCCATGAGGGAGGGAGAGGATCCAGCCCCAGGATCCCCAGGATCCGGCCCCAGGATCCCCACGCCCTGCAGGAGCCGCCCTCCCAAACCCTGCCCTGGGAAAAGGATCCTAAACTCTGCTGGGTGTCTTTGTGAATATCCCCTGGCCCTGCTCTCCCTTCCAGGCAGGGATTTGGGATGTGCAGGGATGAGGGTGAGGAGCAGGGTGGGACCTGCCCAGAACCTGTCCAGACACCAAATCCTCTCGGGAATGGGATGCTGAGGAGCGCTGGATTTGGCAGATTTCCACCTGCATCAGCATCCCAATGATCCACAGGAAGTTTTCCCAGTCAAGGAAGGTTTTCCTGCTGCTTTTATTCCTGCTCCTCTGTGCTAAGCCCAGCCCCAGGCAAAGCAAAACCCCAAACCTGCCCCGAATTTGTGTGGCAGCACAAGGGGACCCAGCTGGTGCCCAGACCAAGGCTTTGGAGCTGTTTCCTGCCCAGCACCAGCACACACCAAATCTGCCAGGATTTTCTGGAAAATCCAGGGTTTTTCTTTGCATGGGAGCTGGTGTTTGCTTCTAAATTTACCTCGTGTGGTCAGGCCTGAAAAACAGCTGCCAGGGGGGGAGGAGGATGGGTGACACCAACCTCTGGGGTAATTCCCTTGCAGAATTCCCCGTTTTTCCCATGCCAGGAGGGGTTTTGCATCCTGTGGAAGGGAGTCTGTGCCCTTGGGGCAGGAGATGCTGCTCCACTGCTCAGCCTGGCTGGGCTGGGGCGTTCATCAGCGATGCTCTTTGTTGTTTGCAATGATTTTTTGACCTTTCCCTGCTGCTGGGGAGCTGGGAGCAGGTGTTTTCCTGGGAATCCAGCACCTGAGGTCCTCAGTAAGGCACAGAAATGCTCTCCAGGGCTCGCTGCAGCAGCCTGCCTGCACTGGCTCCTCCTGAACGTCCCAACCTTTATCAGCTCGGCCTTTATCAAGTCCTCACTCCATCAGCCTCCTCGGGGAAATTCCTGCTCCTCCACCTTTTCCCAAGGCCAGGAACAGGGTTTGTGGGGGCTCTGAGCTGCCAGGGGTGAACCTTAGGATGGGTGGAGCACTCCCAGCCCCAAAAACCACAGGGGGAAGCAGAAGGGCTCTAGGGCCGGCCCCAGCGCCTTCAAGAGGGAACTGGTGAGCAGGAAGGAGCTTTTCTTCCTTCTCCTGCCTGCTGAGACAGCACAAGAAATGGGAAGTGACCTCTGCCTGCTGTGCTGGAAGCAGAAGTGATGCTGTGGCAGACATAGAACCAGCCCTGGTCACTGCCCTGTGTCAATCCAGAGGCATCCGGGGCTGCTGCGACCACCCCTGACATCCAGGGATGGACCAGGAGCACCAGGGATGGACCAGGAGCACCAGGGATGGGCCAGGAACACTCAGGGATGAACCAGGAGCACCAGGGATGGGCCAGGAACACTCAGGGATGAACCAGGAGCACCAGGGATGGGCCAGGAACACTCAGGGATGAACCAGGAACATCCAGGGATGGGCCAGGAGCACCCAGGGATGGACCAGGAGCACCCAGGGATGGGTCAGGAGTACCAGGGATGGGCCAGGAGCACCCAGGAATGAGCCAGGAGCACCAGGGATGGACCAGCAGCATCCAGGGATGGGCCAGGAGTATCCAGGGATGGGCCAGGAGCATCCAGGGATGGGCCAGGACCACCAGGGATGGGCCAGGAGCACCCAGGGATGGGCCAGGAGTATCCAGGGATGGGCCAGGAGTATCCAGGGATGAACCAGGAGCACCAGGGATGGACCAGGAGCACCCAGGGATGGGCCAGGAGCAACACCTGCCCACCAGGGAGGAGAGGAGCTGGTGCCACCCCTGGGGACAGCTCTGGGGTGTCACCACCAGTCCCTGGGTGGCACCAGCAGGAAGCTCTGCCCCATCCTGATCACCTCATGGCAGGCACGGCCGGGTTCTGGGGCAGAATTCCCGGGAATCCGCGTTTCCCTGTGCCTGTGGGCACGGCCGGGATCGGGTGGGAGCCGGGGCTGGAAGGGGATGAGGATTTTGGTGTTTGGCAGCGCGGATGGGGCCGGTGCTGCCGGGCTTGCCGTGGCTCCGGGGGCTGTGCCAGGAGGTGCCAGGCTCTGGGGACAGCCCAGGGGTCCATAACAGTGCCAGGCGGTGCCAGGTTGTGCCAAGCTCTGCCAGGCTGTTCCAGGCTGTGCCGAGCTGTGCCAGGCTGTGCCAGGCAGTGCCAGGTTGTGCCAGGCTGTGCCAGGCTCTGGGGACAGCCCGGGGGGACCATGGCAGCGCCAGGCTGTGCCAGGCTGTGCCAGGCAGCGCCAGGCTGTGCCAAGCTGTTCCAGGCTGTGCCGAGCTGTGCCAGGCTGTGCCAAGCTGTGCCGAGCTGTTCCAGGCTATTCCAGGCAGTGCCAGGCTCAGTGTGGGAGCAGCACAGGCTGCCCCAGCAGCCGCTCGTGCCTCCCAAGGCTCCTGCAAACCCATCCCGAGCTGCTGCCCGGGTGTTTGAGGCGTAACCAGAGCGGTGGCTCTGCCACCCTGCTCTCCGTGCCCGCGCTGGCTCGGAGCTTTCAGGAGCTTTCAGCCGCCGGGAGGGATCTGCCGAGGCTCAGCAGAGGCTCTGGGTTTCCATTCCGCTTCCCCGAACTCCTCGGAGCCCCTTTGGGCTGGCTCAGGTGCTCCAGCTCAGGTGTCCTCGGTGCCTCCCGGCTCCCCTGGGCCCGCTCAGGTCCGTCCCTCCTCTGTCCGTCTGTCCTGCTGGGAGTCTCCATCGGTGTCTGGGCAGGGGCTGGATGTGTTCTCTGTGCCGGGTGTGTTCTCCCTGGCAGAATGGGGTCAGTGCCACCCCCACTCTCCCGGGGTGACAGGGACAGCTCCAGGTCCTGCTCCAAGACCCCTCCTGCTGCTGGCACCAGTGGCTCATTCCCTGTTTTTAACTCCCTCGGGCCGCCCAGCTCCTTGCTCGATGACTGGGTTTGTTTTTTTTTCCTGTTTTCCACTCTGGTTTTTCCTTTCTGGATGCCTCCCCCTGCCTCTCCCAGGCTTTTTTGTCCCGCTGTGTGACACAGCAGATGACAAGAGCCCGTCCCGACCTCCTGCGTCAGGGCACAGGCAGCGTATGGGGCTGGAGGCGTGTGAATATCCCGGCACGGGGACGAGGGGGGTTTTGCATTACAGCCCTGAAAGCTCGGCTGGCTGGGAGCTGTAAACAGCTCGGGCAGATTTCCTGAGTCGGCAATCCCGCCGGAGCCTCGCCTCCATCCCTGCGCGCCGGGATCGCTCCGGGAGCGCTCCGGGATCGCTCCGGGAACGCTCCGGGATCGCTCCGGGAACGCTCCGGGAGCGCTCTTGGGATGCGGGGCCAGCCCTGACGGGGTCTGCAGGAGGTTTCTCCCCCTCGTCCCTCCCTGCTGCTCCCCCCAAAACTTCCCTGCCATCCATCACCGCCTTCCCGAGGCGGGAGCTGTGCCATGGCAGCTGGCAGTGCCCGGGCAGCGCTGCCAGCCCTGGGGACACGGCGGGGACACGGCCGGGCAGCCCACACCGAATAGCCCCGGGGCACCCCAGCCCTGCCCGCCATGGAGGTAGGTCCTGGCAGCTTTTGGGGTACGGGGAAGCTGGTGGGGAGGATGGTGATGGGCAGAGAGAGCCACTGGGGAGGTTTTCGGTGCTTCTGTTCCTCGGGGAATGAAAGCAGGGAGTGAAACCCCCCAGCGCCAGCCGCGCCGGGTGGGAAACTCGGCTGCAGCTGGAAGCCTGAACGTTAATCCCTGCATTATGTAAGGAAAAATCGCTGTCAGGCTGGGAATGAGTGCGGGGAGCTGCTGCCAGCCCCTTGTGCCCGTCCAGGGGTGGCACAGAGGGGGACACGGCGCCGCCGGCCCCGGGCGCTGCTGCGGGCTCGGAGGGAGGCTGGGAATTGTGAGTCAGGGCTCCTGCTGCTATTTTCAACACCTGGGCTGGGTCTGGTGGCACTGAGAGCTCAGCTCGGGGAGGAACAGGGCTGGGAGCCCGTGTGGGGACAGGGACAGGACACTCGGGGTGTCCCCAGTGACACCGGGCTGTCACCGGCTCAGGGGATGCTGTGCTGGGAAAGCGCTCCGAGGAACGGGGGCCACATTCCACGAAATCAAATCCATGGAATAACCGCCCCAAAATCCCCCTCCCCACGTCCACCACACACCTGGATTTCTGTGCCGGCCGTGGCCCCTCCCTGCTGGCATCCCACGGCCACCAAGTGCCGCTTGTGCCGCGGAGGTGACGGGTCAGGGCTCCCTGGATCTGCCCTGCATTTGGCACCGGTGGCGCTCGTTCTTGTTTTTGCCGTGCTGGAAGGTGCACATGGTCCTGTTTTGTCCCGCTGATGGATTCCAGGCAGGAATCACAGCTCCTCGCGTGGGGTGGGAGCCAGGGCTCGTCCCCTGCGCTCCCCACGGGGCTGTAGGGCACGGAAAGCAGAACGGTCCAGGGGGTGATGCCAAGATTTGTTCTGAACTTTGCGATAATTGTGCGATTTCTTAAGAACGGGGTTAAATCCAGGCGTGGATGTGCTGGGACAGGCACGGCCCCGAGCTGGGCACACGGACCTGAGCTGGGCACATGGACCCGAGGTGGGGGGACATCCCCAAAGTGAGGGGACATCCCCAATTTGGGGGGGACACGTCCCCAAGGTGGGGGGACATCCCTGAGCTGGGGGGACACAGCCCCAAGGTGGGGGTCATCCCCAAGGTGGGGGGACATCCCCAAAGTGGGGGGACACAGCCCCAAGGAGAGGGGACATCCCCAAGCTGGGGACACATCTCCAAGGTGGGGACACAACCCCAAGGTGAGGGGACATCCCCAAGGTGGGGGACACATCCCCGAGCTGGGGGGACATCCCCAAGATGGGGGGACATCCCCAAGGTGGGGGCACATCCTCAAGGAGAGGACACATCCCCAAGCTGGGAGGACATCCCCAAGATGGGGGGACATCCCCAAGGTGGGGGGACATCCCCAAGGTGGGGGGACATCCCCAAGGTGGGGGACACATCCTCAAGGAGAGGACACATCCCCAAGCTGGGAGGACATCCCCAAGACGGGGGGACATCCCCAAGGTTGGAGGACACATCCCCAACTTGAGGGGACATCCCCAAGGTGAGGGGACATCCCTGAGCTGGGGACACAACCCCAAGGTGAGGGGACATCCCCGAGGTGCCACCTGGGCTCAGCTCCATCCCACCTGCATCCCCCAATAAGCCAGCATTGCATAATTGTGCCCGGCCGTGGCCCTCTAAGCGCTGTTTGCTCAGCTCATTAGCTCCAGCCTTTTGCAGATCTCAGCTCTCCTGGGCTCGGCTCTGTTGATAAGAAATAATTTCCCTCCCCTCGTCCTGCATTCCTCCCGCATCCCACATGGGCTCTGCCCTCCCAGCCTGCCTGGAAAACAAGCTCTGGGAAGCAGGGACGAGCTTTTTGTTTCAGCCGGTGCCTCCCCGCGGGTTTGCTGCATGTAGGGAAAGTGTGGCTTTTCCTAATCCCCCCGTTAAATCCCCGGCACAGTCGTTGAGGCTCGCTGGGATTTAGCAGGCAGGGTCTGTTAATGCTCCAGGGATCCACATTGTGGGGTTTTTTTTGGGGGGTTGTTTTCCAAGCGAGGACCTGCTGTGCCTTCCCCAGCGCGGCAGCGAGCGGGGGGCGAGGATTTCAGCCCAGCGCTGGGTGTCTGCTGTTCCCTGCCCGTCCCAGATGTAATCCCCTGGATAAATCACGGAATTATGGAATGGTTTGGGTTAGGAGGGACCATAAAACCCATCCAGTTCCACCCCTGCCACAGGCAGGGACACACCCTTCACCATCCCAGCTTGCTCCAACCCAGCCTTGGACACTTCCAGGGATGGGACAGCCATTTCTGATCATTTCTGATCATTTCTGATCACTTCTGATCCCATTCTCTGGGAATTCCACCTCAACACCCTCACAGCCAGGAATTCCTTCCCAAAATCCCATTTTAAACTCCTCCTCTTTTCCAATCCAAAAGATTGGCTTTACAGAGGGCAGCTCCCTCTTTGGGAACGAAGTTTGAGCAACTTTTCCCCTCGGCTCCCCAGCGGGTGTTTCCCTTTTGGGCCTCTCCAGAGCTGCCTTTCCCTTTGCCACGGTCACTTTTTCCCTTTTCTGTCCAGAGAATTGCACATCTGGGCAAAAAGTCCATTTCCTGCTGTTTCTAATTTCTGCCTCGTGATAAGAAACCAAAGCAAAACCCTCCGTGGAGGGCCCAGCCTAAAAATATCCTGGAAGTGGGGTCTGAAAGCCACAAGTTTGTTATGACTTCATTTTTATTTTTAAAAAAACAAAAAACTGCCACTCCAAACAGTGAATCCAGCCTTTTGCTCTGGTCCTCCTGCCCTTGCTCCATGGCAGCATCACAGGAAATCAAATCCCAACACCCCCAGACTTCCAGCAGGACACAAAAAAACAGGGAAAAGAGGAGATGGATGGGAATAACAGGAGGGCCCTGGCTTTTCCAAGCCCCTGCTCCAGATGGGAGCGTTCCCAAGCAGCATCTTGAGAGAACATTCCTCCCTCTTCCCCCCTGCATTTCCTGGTGATAGCACAGCAGTGATCCCGCAGCTTTATCCCTATTAAAGGGTCATTCGGGGAAAGTGGGATGGAAATGAGAAATTATTCAGGTCTGCCAAGAGTATTTAACTTTCAAGCAGCTCTTAATTAGAAGCCAGGAGCCATTTACACAACCAGGGGAGGTTTTGCATAAGAATCTGAATATAAAACCCAGCAACTGGGAAGATTTAGGGATTTTTTATATTTTTTTGGTATTTTTCCCAACTGGCCAAGCAGCGTGTCCAGGTTGGAGAGCACGAGGCAGGGCCTGGGTTGCAGTCCAGACTCAAATGTGGCTTCAGGCGAGTGATTTCCTCCCCCGGAGCTCCAGTTTTTGCCATCTGTAAAATGGAATTTTGGCGTTTGTCCCAATTTCCTGCGGTGGCAGCTGGTGTTTGCACGAGGAGTTTGGCGCTGCCAGGTGAGGGAGCTTGGAAAAGCAGAGGAGTCCCTGCACCTGCAGCTCCGGGAGCAGGAGCTGCTCCCTGCCCTCCCAAAAACTGGGACTGGGGCAGTTCCTCTTGGGCTGGACAATTTTGGGGTGTACCCAGGCTGAAATACCTCTGGGTTGCTCAATCCTTGTGCTCTCTGCTGGTTTGGGGAGAGGTTTGATGGTGAATCCTGGTTTTCCCCGCTCCTTTTTTCCTGGCTGGCTGGAGAAATCCCAGTTCCCATCCGTGCACGAGGTGAGGCTGGAAAGGCAGAGCCAGTGGCTGCTCCTCGCCGAATTCCAGTGGGAAAATCCAGCCCTGAACCCCAGCTGGCTGCTGTGCTCTTTTACTGGTGAATTCCCGGGATCAACCGGTGTTTTCCTGGGATTCCAGCAGCGCTGGCGTGGCTGGGAAACCTCCAACCAACCGGAAAACTCCCCAACTTCCCCGGTTAATTATTCTCCTGCTGAGTTCTCACCTCCTCCTTCCATCCCAAGCCCGGTTCCCTCCCGTCCCCTCCCACTCCTGGGGTTTTTCCTCCCTCCCCTGAGCATCCCCCTCCTTTTCCTTCACCTCCAGCTGGACAAGGGCGACGTGAGCACCCTGAACCTTCCCCCGGGCGCCGGGCACGGCGACGCCGACGGCCCCGTGTGCCTGGACGTGCCCGATGGCACCCCCGACCCTCACCGCACCAAAGCCGCCATCGAGCACCTGCACCAGAAGATCCTCAAGATCACGGAGCAGATCAAGATCGAGCAGGAGGCGCGGGATGACAACGTGGCCGAGTACCTGAAGCTGGCCAACAACGCCGACAAGCAGCAGGCGTCGCGCATCAAGCAGGTGTTCGAGAAGAAGAACCAGAAGTCGGCGCAGACCATCGCGCAGCTGCACAAGAAGTTGGAGCACTACCACAAAAAGCTGAAGGAGATCGAGCAGAACGGCCCCTCCCGCCAGCCCAAGGATGTTTTCCGGGACATGCAGCAAGGGCTGAAGGACGTGGGCGCCAACGTCCGCTCCAGCATCAGCGGCTTCAGCGGGGGCGTGGTGGAAGGGGTCAAGGGGGGGCTCTCGGGGCTGTCCCAGGCCACGCACACGGCCGTGGTGTCCAAGCCGCGGGAGTTCGCCAGCCTGATCCGCAACAAGTTCGGCAGCGCCGACAACATCGCCCACCTGAAGGACACGCTGGACGACGGGCACCCCGAGGAGGCCTCGCGGGCGCTGAGCGGCAGCGCCACGCTGGTGTCCAGCCCCAAGTACGGCAGCGACGACGAGTGCTCCAGCGCCACCTCGGGCTCCGCCGCCGGCAGCAACTCCGGGGCTGGGCCCGGCGGCCTGGGGAGCCCCAAGTCCAACACGCTGGACAGCCACCACAACAACTTTGACACCATCCTGGAGGAGCTGAGGGAGATCAAGGACAGCCAGTCCCACCTGGAGGACTCCATGGAGGACCTCAAGGCCCAGCTGCAGCGGGATTACACCTACATGACCCAGTGCTTGCAGGAGGAGCGCTACAGGTAGGGACGGGCGGGTGACACCCGGGGTGGCTCTTTGGGGACCCTGAGCCGCCCTCCTGGGCTTGTCCAGCCAAGAGACGCGAGGAGCCGCGGCTCTCCTCACTGCCAGAGCTCCACGCAGGATCTTGAGGTGTTTTCCCACGACCAGGAGAGGGTGGGAGAGGCTGGGTGGTGTCCCCAGTGCCAGGGGGGGTCTCGGGGAGAGGTCCCAGCCCGGCTGCCCCGCGCAGGTACGAGCGCCTGGAGGAGCAGCTGAACGACCTGACGGAGCTGCACCAGAACGAGATGACCAACCTGAAGCAGGAGCTGGCCAGCATGGAGGAGAAGGTGGCCTACCAGTCCTACGAGAGGGCACGGGACATCCAGGTAGGGCTGTGGGAGGGCTCAGCCCCTCTCTGCCCCCTCCAGCCACGCGGTGAGGGACGGAGCTGGGCTGGGAAGGAGGGTGGGGCAGTGGGATCCCTTCTCCCAGCGCCCTCCAGGTGAGGTTTCCCTGTGGTGCTGTCACTGCAAGAGGCAGGTGACTAAACCCTGTCCCCAAAACCAGGGAATCCCGGATCGGTGTGGGTTGGGACTTCAAAAAGTGGGCAGGGACACCTTCCACCATCCCAGGCTGCTCCAACCTGGTCTGGGACACTTCCAGAGATGGGGCAGCCATGGATTCCATCCCAGGGAGGAATTCCATCCCAATATCCCTGCCCTCCCTTCCCCCTTGTGCTGCCACGAGCCACGTGTGGGCCAGCACAGTCCCCACATCCACCAGCCATCCCCAGGCGGCACAAAACCCCCCGGAGAACCCCTGGGGGGGCCACCCCTGTCCCCGCTGCCACCGCTGTCCCCCGGCAGGAGGCCGTGGAGTCGTGCCTGACGCGGGTGACCAAGCTGGAGCTGCAGCAGCAGCAGCAGCAGGTGGTGCAGCTGGAGGGGGTGGAGAACGCCAACGCCCGGGCGCTGCTGGGCAAGTTCATCAACGTCATCCTGGCCCTCATGGCCGTGCTGCTCGTCTTCGTCTCCACCATCGCCAACTTCATCACGCCGCTCATGAAGACCCGCATGCGCATCCTCAGCACCGCCCTGCTCGTCCTCTTCCTCCTCTTCCTCTGGAAGCACTGGGACTCCATCAGCTACTTCCTGGAGCACGTTCTGCTCCCCAGCTGATCCGCCGGCCCGGCCGCTGCCGTTTTCCCCACGAGGAGAGGGACGGGGGGGATGAGGGTCCAAAGCCTTCCCCGCACGCTCGGTTCGGCTGCTTTCCCGGCCCTCCGCGGATCTGGGATCCCTCTGGGATGTTTGGGAAGGGTGGGATGGGGAGCGAGGAGTTTTTTTGGAAGGCGCCGGTGATTTTTGGCTTTTTTCTAAGGGGTTTTGGGTGGTTTTTGAAAGGTCATCCTGAAGTCCCCTGGGAAGGAAATCTTCTCCAGGGGGAGTTCTTCATTTGGTGGGAAGGATTGAGCTGGACCAAACCTGGCTCTGGGAGAACTTCCAGCACGGAGAGGAGAGGGGTTCATTGGGGCAGGATTTTCCCTTTCGGCCTTGACAAACCCAGGTGGCAAAAAAACAAAACAAAACCCTGGGACGGAGCGAAAGCAAAGCAGGTGGAGATGGAGGAAGCAGGGCCAAGACAAACACAGCAGGACACACACGTCCCCAGCAGCCTCTGCCACAGCCCAGCCAGGACACAGCGGGGTTGGGACAGTCCCCACAGGGGCTGGGCACAGCCAGGGCACTCAGCACCGGCACAAGCAGCACCCCCTGCGCTGCTTTCATTCCCTGACTCCCCAACTCTTCGGCTTTCAGTTGATCCGATCTCTTCAGGGACGCCTGGACTCGTCCAGCCTCTGCCCCGTGTCGTGTGTGTGCGCGTGTGTGCGGTTTTTAATTTAATTCCAGACTCTTTTGTTTCCATTTGTGAATCCAAGGCGGTGGGGCCGGGGGAGGAGGGGCAGCAGCTGCCCCCCAGCCCCACCCCAGAGCACAGCATGCTGTCTCGGATGGTTCTTAAATTATTTCATACCTATATATTTATGTAATATATCTATACACACACATATATATATAAATATATATATAAAATATCTGCACACTCAGGGCCTCCTCTGGTGCAAACAGCAGCTGCTCCACTCACTCTGAAACCCTCAACCACGTGGCCTCAGGTGAGAATTCGGCCCTGAACATTTTCAGTGGTGATTCCAGGATTTTTTTGGGGAGGGTTGAGGGTCCCTCTGTCGCCTCCTCCGTGATGCCAGGGCCAAGCCAAGCCCTGCTGTGGCCTCACATCGATCCCTGCTTCCCCTCGGGCATCAGAGCTGGGAGGTGAAGAAGGTTTGGAGTCAAGGGGGGATGCCCAGCTGGGATGCACAGGTGAGATGCTCAGGGGGGATGCCCAGGTGAGATGCACAGGAGGGATGCCCAGGTGAGATGCTCAGGCAGGGTGCACAGGTGAGATGCCCAGGTGAGATGCCCAGGTATGTACAGGACAGAGCTTTGTCGAAGCTCCCGTTGCTCCTTGCAGAGAGGGAATGGTCAGGAATGGTCACCTGGGCATGGGGGGCTTGCCCAGAGCTGGGGAATCTGTCCCACCCTCAGGCCCAGCAGAATTCCCTCCCCTGCCCCTTCCCAGGTGCCTCCTGACACCACGAGAGGCGCAAAACCGTGAGCAATTAAATCCCGAAATTGCCTGAACTCGGCTCCGTGCCCTGCGGGAGCCCCCAGCCCTGCGAGCCCGGAGATGGGGGAAACAAAACCTCTGTCCTGGTGGCTACCGGAGCCCGGCTGGGCACGGAATGCTGCCAGGAGAGGGAGTGCGGGGAAGGGAATGCTGCGGGAAAGGGATTCGGAGGGAAGGGAAGGCTCCGGGAAGGGGGTTTGGAGGGAAGGGGAGGCTCCGGGAAGGCTCCAGGAAGGGGATTTGGAGGGAAGGGGAGGCTCCGGGAGGGGGATGCTCCGGGAAGGCTCCGGGGATGCTCCGGGAAGGGGATTCTGAGGGAAGGGGAGGTTCCGGGGATACTCCGGGAAGGGAATGCTCCGGGAATGCTCTGGGAAGGGGATGCTCCGGGAAGGGGATGCGGCGCCGCGGCCGCAGGAGGGCCCCCGGTCCCCGCCGCAGATCCCGGAGCCGCTCCGGAGCCTCTTCCCGTAAGGCCGGGCAGGGGAGGGGCCCAGGGCGGGGTCACGCCCCCCAATTAGCGCATTAACCCCTTCCTGCCCGCAGAAATGGTGACTTCACGGGATGGTTTGGGTTGGAAGGGACCTTAAAGCCACCTAAAGCGCCATCCCCTACCATGGGCAGGGACACCTCCCGCTGCTCCCGTTGGTTTTGACGTGCTGTCACACAATCGCCGGGAAGCGGAGGGAGTTTGGGGGCAGGAGCCCCCCAGGAGTGAGCCCTGCCACCCCTCCCCGCCGCCTGTGACACTCGGGGACATTCACATCATGGCCCGGCACTGCCCGCTCCCCGTGACCTCGCTGGCAGCAGCCGGAGGAGGCCCCAGCGCCGGGGAGCTCCTCCAGCCGGGGCGATCCCATCCCAGCGGGAATTTCGGGATCGCGGCCCTGCCTGTCCCCGCGTCCCCGTGTCCAGCCAGGAGTGACCCCCCTGTCCCTCCAGCACCTCCCGCTGCCCAGGCGGGCACGGGCCCGGCCCCCTCTCATGGGCGAGCGTCTGGCCCGGGGGGGCCACCGGCACCGGCCCGCGGGCAGCGCGGGGCAGCGGCTGCTGACACCGGGGACAATTCGGGGGTGGCACCGGGGACAATTCGGGGATGGCACTGGGGACAATTCGGGGATGGCACCGGGGACAATTCGGGAGAAGCTGCTGGCACCGGGGACAATTCGGGGATGGCAGCGGGGACAATTCGGGAATGGCTGCTGGCACCGGGGACAATTCGGGGATGGCACCGGGGACAATTCGGGGAGCATCTGCTGGCACTGGGGACAATTCGGGAGAAGCTGCTGTCAGCAGGGACAATTCGGGGATGGCAGCGGGGACAATTCGGGCATGGCTGCTGGCACAGGGGACAGTTCCCGCATGGCATGCGCGGGGCTCCCTGAGGACTCGCCTTGTCCCGGCGGGGTCAGGGGGGCTCACAAGGGCCCCCTTTGTGCGGGAGAGGTGAAGCTTTGACGTCAGCCCGGCAGGAATTCCTTAATTCCATTCAGGCCTCCCTGCCCGCCGCTAATTGCGTTTTATGTAAGAGCCGCAGCTGCGCTCCCGGCCGGCAGCGGGATAAGCGGGGGGCACCGGGAATGTCCCTGCGGGACCGGGCTGGTGCCACCGGGCACCGGGAGCCTCGTGCGGCCGCCGCTCGGGCCCCTCCGGGGGGTGGGACATGGGGGAGATGGGGGCACTCAGCGGGGACACGGCTGGGTGGGGACACAGCTCAGTGGGGACACAGCGCATTGGGGACACAGCTCAGTGGGGACACAGCTCAGTGGGGACACAGCTTGGTGGGGACACAGCTCGCTGGGGACACAGCGCACTGGGGACACAGCTCAGTGGGGACACAGCTCGCTGGGGACACAGCGCACTGGGGACACAGCGCATTGGGGACACCCCGGAGGGCTGTGGGGGTGAGGCTGACACAGCAGGATGTCCCTCTGTCCCCAGTTTGAGGCTGGTTTGTCGCATCCCACGGGTGCCCCGGGGTGCCCGTGTCCTGCAGGGCGGGGCCAGCGCTGTCCCCGTGTCACCGCAGCCAGCCCGGCTGGGGTGACAATGACAAACAGGGTCGGGCTCTCGGGGTGATGGCTGCAGAGCCGGGCGCTGGTTGATCTCCCGCATTTGCGTTCCCAATTTCCAGCCATGATAAAATGAGGTCCTCGCCACCCTCTGCTCTGCTGCGGGGACCCCCAGAATGTCCCCGTGCTGTCCCCAGGGGATGTCCCTGCCTGCCCAGGAGCGACACGGACCCAGAGGGGTCACGGAGACCCGAGCCAGGCGCAGCGCTGGGGAGTTTTCCCAAGGAAAAGGAGGAGGAGGAAGGGATTGCGGAGCGGGAATGTTGGCAGCCATCAGTGGGGACACGGCGGTCCCCGCTGTCCCCTCCCCCCGGCGGCGTGGCCGGGCTTAGGCCGTAAGAAGGGAGCGCTGGTACCGAGGGGAACATGCCGCGCATTCCTGCGCTGTCTCCGGGGGAATTTCGGCTGTTCCACATGAAAAATCCTCCCTGCCCTGCGGGGCAGAGTCTGCGGGAGACATTTCCCTGCAGAAACGCTCAAAGCTGCCAGGGGCACGGCCCGGGCACTGCGGCTCACCTGGCGTGGCCAGGGCCACCAGGGCCACCAGGGCAGGTGCCACCGTGGGTTATCCCCATGTCACTGTGAGCGGTGCCAATGTCACCACGGCAGGTGCAAATGTCCCTATTGGCAAGTGCCAGTGTCACCACAGCCAGTGCCACCAGTGCCACCGTGACCAGTGCCAGTGCCACCACAGCCAGTGCCACCAGTGCCACCGTGACCAGTGCCACCACAGCCAGTGCCACCAGTGCCACCGTGATCAGTGCCAGTGCCACCGCAGCCAGTGCCAATGCCAACATGATTTGTGCCTGTGCCACCGTAGTCATGTGCCACCCTCCCCATGTTCCTGTGGCCAGTGCCACCACAGTCAGTGCCACTGTGGCCAGTGCCACTGTGGCCAGTGCCACTGTGGCCAGTGCCAGTGTCACTGTGGCCAGTGCCACCATGAATTGTGCCCGTGCCACGTGGCCAGTGCTTCTGCTACTGTGACCAGTGCCAGTGCCACCGTGGCCTGTGCCACCACAGCCAGTGCCACCGTGGCCTGTGCCACCACAGCCAGTGCCAGTGCCACCGTGAGCCATCCCCATGGCACTGTGGCCACCAGGACTGGTGCCAATGCCCAGTGCCACAATGACAAGTGCCAGTGCCACCATGGCCATCACCTGTGCCACCGTGGGCTATCCCAATGCCACTGTGCCCAGTGCCACCATGGCCACTGTGCCCAGTGCCACCATGGCCACTGTGCCCAGTGCCAGCACCACAGGGTGTCCAGCACCCCCTTGAGCTCCGTGTGGCCCCGGCCGTGCCCCGCTCGTGGCCGCTGCCATCATTTAATTGCGTTTGTTTAAAAACAAATCCTCCCCTGGGCTTGTGGCGGGGGGGGCGAGAAGCCCGTGGAGGAAAATGAAGAGGAATTTAATTAAGGGCAGTGCCGGGAATGTCTCTCCCACAATAAAGATAAGGAGGATCAATTGCTGCTTCCCGGGATCAAAGCCGAGGCTGGAGGGGAAGCGGGGCTGGCTGCGAGGGGAGGGCGCACAAGGGAAAGCGGCGGAGAGACAGAGAGATAAGATTAGAGAGATCATTGATCGCGGGGCTCCCCGAGGGCTGGAGGGACCCGCGGGACCACGGCGGCTGCCAAAATCCCGCCCTGTGCATCCCTGAGAGAAGCTAAAATATCCAAATTTCCCCACTCCTCCCCAGGAACGCGAATACCGGAGTTGAGGTGCTGGTATTGGAGACACCAGGATAAAAAATGAGAGATCCTGGGATATCCTGAGCTGGAAGAACCCACCGGGATCACTGGTCCAGCTCTCAGCCCTGCTCAGAACAATCCCAAAATCCCGCCCTGTGTATCCCTGAGAGGAGCTAAAACACACAAATTTCCCCACTCCTCCTCAGGAACGCGAATACCGGAGTTAAAGTGCTGGTATTGGAGACGCCAAGATAAAAAATAAGAGATCCTGGGATCACTGATCCAGCTCTCAGCCCTGCACAGAACAATCCCAAAATCCCACCCTGCGCGCATCCCTGAGAGCGTTTTCCAAACATTCCTGGAGCTCTGGGAGGTTTGGAACAGCGACCGTTCCCTGGGGAGCCTCTCCAGTTCGGGAAGAACCTCCTTAAAATCCAACCTACCCCTCCCTGGCCCAGCTCCAGCCCTTCCCTGGCTCCTGCCACTGTCACAGCGAGCAGGGATCGCGTCCGTGCCCACCTGAGCGCCCTGCCCTGCGCATCCCGCCCCTCCCCGAGCCCCGGGAATGCCCGCTGGCATCGCACTTCCATGGGAATAACGCCCCGCTCCCTTCCCAAGCGCTTCCCACGCGTGCAAAGCAGGCACGGGAGGCTGCCGGGGCTGGCACACCCAGATGCTGTCGCGGTGCCAGGCTGCCAGCCCGCTCCTCCCCGCCGGAGCCGGCACAACCGCTTCCCCCGCCTGCTTCTCGCAGGAGCAGCTCGGGCCCGAGCCCAGCCCGGCAATTCCCAGCGGGATCCAAACCCTCTCCTGCCTCGGCAGCGCTGTCCCAGCCCCGCTGGGATCCGGGAAAAGCCATTCCCCGTTTTCCAGCCGCACTCCCGAGGCCGCTCCGGTGCCCGGAGAGGTTTCACAGCATGATCGGGACACCCAGGAGGGCTTGGCTGGGCACCAGCGTCCCGAATTCTGGATCCGCCAGGCCCGGCCCTTTCCAAAAACCTGTCTGGCTGCTGCTTTGCATTCCCAGGCTGCCGGATCCGCTGGGAAAATCGGGAAAATCGGCCTCGCCCGCAGCTGCCGGCGGTGCCGCGCTCCCTCCCGGTGCGGGGCGCGGGGTGAGCGCTGCCACGGGCGCGGAGCATCCCCGGGGAGGCAGAAACGGAGCTGGGCAGAGGCTGCTGGAGCCTCCTGCTCGCCCCGGGCGGGCTGGCAGCAGCCCCGTGCCCACCCCCGGTGGCGGGGCTGGGGGTCCCTGGGGCACGGAGCCCTGGCGGGGGTGACAGGAGGGGACCCGAGTCACCCCAGACGCTGCCCCAGGGTGAGAACTCGGGGATTTTGCGAGCCCGGAGTGTCCCGGGAGCGGCAGAAGGGTCGGGATGAGGGGCTGTGCTCAGGAGTTGAACTCCGTGATCCTTGTGGATCCTTCCAGCTCAGGATATTCCATGATTTTACGTTCTGTGGCTCCCTCATGGCAGGCACGATCCTGCAAGGCACGGGGACAGGAGATATCCTGATGGTCCCACAGCCACAAATTTTGCTCCAGCAGCGCTGGATCCCTTCTGTCCCATTCCACATCCCAGAGTTTGTGGCACGGGATGGGCAGAGCTGTCCTGCTTGGAGAAATCTTCCAGCAGAGACCCAGCACCCCAAAAAAAAACATTCCAAGGCTCCAGGAGGGCACAGGAGCTTCAGAGCTTCACCAGTGCTCGGCCAGCCGGGCCCCCAGTGGGGTCTGGGGCCGCATTTTTGGCTCAGGTGTGACCCAACCATTCCCTGTGCTCCAGAAAAAAAATCAAAGATTTTTTTTGGGGATCAAAGTTTCCGGGAGCCGCTTTCTTCCTCCTTTTTTTTCGGGGGCAGCTCCAGGCTGCCATTGGAGACGGGAGAACTTTCATGTGGGGATTTCTCTCCTTCAGATCTTCAAAGAAATCCAGCAATCAAACAGGAGGCTGTGGAGGCACCTTTAAAAGAAAAAATACCAAAAAAAAATCTACAAAAGAAAAAAAAAATCTAAAAAAAAAAAAAAAAAACTACAGAAAAAAACTGCAGAAAAAAAAAACCACTTTGAAAGAATCAGAGGCAAAGGAACACCTCGACTTTGTTGTGTTAATTGTTCCGGCGCTCAAAGTTCTGACAAAATGCCTCAGAAATATCCCTGGCTCCGCGCCCACGATGTGTCAGACACACAAAAAAGGGAAAACCGACAACGGGAGATTCCGACAGGAAGGAACAATCCCAAGGTTCCAAAGAAGGACAGAGGGGAGGTGACACCCAAATTCCAGAGCTCCAGGGGCATCCCTGAGCCAGCAGTTAATGAGATCTGCCTGGGCCCCTCATCCATCCCATTCCCGGTGGGATCCAGCCCCATCCCCGCATTCCCGGCACTGGGGGTGGCTTTGGCCGCTGGATGTCCCCAGGGTCACCCCCGTGTCCCCCCGAGCCTGCTCCTCCCACATCCCAAATGATGATCCCAAATGATGATCCCAAATGATGATCCCAAATAATGATCCCAAATAATTATCCCAAATAATGATCCCAAATAATGATCCCAAATGATGATCCCAAATAACCATCCCAAATGATGATCCCAAATGATGATCCCGAATGATGATCCCGAATAATTATCCCAAATGATGATCCCAAATAATGATCCCAAATAATGATCCCAAATGATGATCCTAAATAATTATCCCAAATGATGATCCCAAATGATGATCCCAAATAATGATCCCAAATAATGATCCCAAACGGTGATCCCAAATGGTGATCCTGAATAATGATCCCGAATAATGATCCCAAATAATGATCCCAAATGATGATCCCGAATGATGATCCCAATCCGGGCTCGGTGGATCCGGGATTCCCGGCACAGCCCGGGCAGGAGCCGGGGGTGACTCAGGGTCCCCCGGATCTGTCGGGAAACCCTCCCGGGACCTGCTGGGGGTGGTGCTGGAGCTGCTCCGACCCCAAAATTCCCTTTTTCCCCCTTTTCCAGGGCGCTGCCGCTGCTTCGGGGGGATCCAAGCCTGGGGTGACCCAGAGAGGCGCAGACACCACCCACCCCAGCATTCCCATTAAAACCCTTTGGGAATACCCAATTCCCGAGGCTGAAAGTCCCTACACCTGTCCTTTGGCCACGGTTGCGGTCCCAAATCCCGGGATGCAGCAGTGGGAAGCACCAATTTCCCCCAGGAACAGCAGGAGAAGGGTCCAGGCCGTTTAATCCCTTGGGATAATGACCAGGGAAGCTCGGATCAGTGGATATAAACCTACAGGTGCTCCGAGCCCTCGGGCATCCCCTCATCCTCCAGGAAAATTCATCTCCCGGTGCTTTTCCCGGTTTTCCTGTCCCCACACCCTGCTGGGCAGCAACCGCAGCGGTCAGGGCTGAAGTCACCCCCAAAAAATGGCATTTTCTCAGCAAAAAGCGGCTGAGGTCATTTCCAGCCGGGCAGGGCTGCGGGAATTGCCAATGCCCGGGATGAAAGGGCCGCAGGGATAAAAGCGAATAATGGTGGGGGGCTGAGAGGGAGGCTCAGAGGCGGCGGAAATCGAGGCTGGGATGAAAGGAGCGTTTCCAGGGGCTGGCGAGGGAATTCCGGGAGCGCTGGGATGGGGGGGTGGGCACCGGGGTGTCCTCGGGCTGCCTCTGCCTCATCCAAGGGCATTCCCCACCCTTCCCATGGCCCCGGAGATGTCGGGAAGGGACTCGGAGCAGATGTCACAGCTCAGGGTTGGGCTGAGCTGATCGCGACATCGGGACAAGCTCCTCACACCCAGCGGGGCCACCCAGAGCTCCGGAGCGGCCACCCAGGTCCCCAGCGGAGTCTGGGGTGGCATTTTGGGCTCAGGTGTGACCCTTGTGCTCCCACAAGGAATTGTGTCACCCCAAATTCCCATTAAAATATCTTTGGGAATGCCGTGCCTGGGGGTTTCTCCAGCCGTCCTTTAGCGGTCGGAGCTGCCACGGCTCCAAACCAGAGCGTGGGGAGGTTTTCCTTCAAATCCCGGATAAAACAGGGCCACGGCATCCCGGGATGCTCCAGCAGCAAACCCAGGAAGGAGCCTCTGCTCCGTGCCCGGCTCATCCCAATCCCATCCCATGGATCCCGTCCTATCCCAGCCTGGCAGCACCGGGACTTTGCCCAGGCTCAGCCGGGCGCTCTCAGAGCTGCTTTAAGCGCTCCAGAGTTTCCCAAAGGCTCGGGAAGCACGCGGGGAATGCGCGGAGGGGGGGCCGGGCGCGGTGACCCCCCCCTGTCACCGGCCGGTGGGACAAGGGGTGGCATTCCGGGCATGGCCCTGCCACCGAACGGCTCCGGTGAACCCCGCTGGAAACCGGGAATGGTCACCGAGAAAACACTTCTGGATTTCCGAGCCAGGAGGGCAAAGGGTGGAGAGGCGGCTCCTGCCACCAAAACCCGGGGAAATCCCCCAAATTCAGGTTCAGGGATGTGAGAGGGGTTTGGGAGCGGGGCTGGGACGGGGGGGCTGCCCACAGTGGGGAGGGGAGAAGGGGCTCCTCATCACAACTTCCCCTAAATTTTGGGCTGTGTTTGTCCAGCCTTAAAATCCCGATTTCCCGCTCGGGGGACGCCGAGCCCCCACATCAGGAACGAGCCCCAGTTCAGCACCACAGAGCGCTGGGGAGGCACCAGTTAAACCCAGTTTGAGGAGGGGCTGAGCGCACTGAGCTGTTCCACCCTGCAGGACCCGGCTGAGCTCGCCCACGGCCCCATCCCAGCAGGAAAAACACAGGGACAGGGACAGGGACAAGGACAGGGACACCAGCCCGGCCCAGGCACCTCCCTCACCCCCAGCAATCAAGGTGACAACTCGGCTTTACCGTTCGCTTTTAATTTAATGTTTTTCCCGTGCTGTGGGAAGGAGGGAGAACACAGCACCCCCCTGGCAGCGAGCACACGCGGCAATAGTGCAAGGGAGCCGTGTGACACAGGGACAGCTCCCCAAAAACACCCCTGGAGGCTCTGTGGAGCCGGACACACCCGTGCTGCTGCCCTCCAGCCTGGACAAAGGCAATAATAAATAAACACTCGGTGCCTCACCAAAGGCACCTTTTTTTTTGCTTTTTTTTTTTGTTTTCGATGTTACAATGAGAGATGTCGGCATCACAGCATTTCCTTTTGGCCACATCCAGTTTCTCAGCGCTCAGGAGAGGGCAGAGCCGTGGCCTGGGCACCCCCAGCACCTCCCAAAGCCCAGAGCCCACGGGCAGCACCTTTGAGCCCTCGCCAGCACCCTGCTACATCTGCAGCTTGTTTGAGGTATATCACCCGCCCCCTCCGTTACCTTGTGCAGCCACAAAAAACAGTGCAAAGAAAACAAAAATCCCCCCCAAAACCCTTTGCTTTCACCCCCGTGATGAGATGAGCCTGTTGGAGAGGGGAGGACGGCAGCGAGGAGCCCCCGGAAGCCCCCAGCCCCTCCTCGGGAGTCACTCTGGGGGGTTTTAAATGTCCATTAAATGTCCATTAAATGTCCATTAAATGTCCTGGCCCTGGGGCATCCCCCGGCCGCTGCCCCGCCCCGAGGCTGCCAAATAAATCCGTGGGATGTGGATCAGCAGCACCGGCAGCCCCGGGGGAGGGAGGGAGGGATGGAGGGAGGCTCAGCCCCCTCCCCAAAACGCAGCAGCCCCGGGGGAGGGGAGGGGAGGTGGGCTCAGCTCAGCTTCACCCCCACGGCCAGAGCGCTCCGGTAGAGCTCGGTGCCGCCGTCCCCGCCCGCCAGGGACGCGCTGCTCTCCGCCAAGGGGCTGCGGCAGTGGGTGACGGTCCAGCGGCGCCCCCGCCGCCCTTCCTCCCGCTCCTCCTCCTCCTCCAGCCGCAGGAGGCTCTCGGCGGACACGCAGCCCCGCATGGCCCCGGGGCCGGGCGGGCCGCGGGCGGGCAGGTCCAGCTGCTCGAAGGACTCTGTGGACAGGATGCTGTCCTCGCTGACGGCGCTGCCCGGCCGCCCGCGGGGGCCCTGGGGCAGGGACACCTCGCTGAACCCCCCGAAGCCCCTCCCGGTGGGGTTCCCCGGCTCGGAGCCCCCCGAGGAGAATTTGCCGTTGTGTTTGAGGATTCCTTTCCTGCGGGGAGGGGAGGGCGGCTCGGCGAACACACTCCCGTCCAGGTCCAAGCTCGCCGCGTCCAGCACGTCCCCGGACTCGGAGCATTCCAGGGACGAGTAATACCCCGATTCCCTGGCCGAGGGCTTCTTCAGGATTCCCTTCTTGGGCACGGCCGCGGGCGCCGCTCCCGCTGTTCCCGAGGGCAGGATCCTGGAGAAGCCCGCGGGGATCCCCTCCTCATCCTCCCCCGGCGGCGGGCAGGGGCTGGGCACCTTCTGCTCGCAAGAGCTCCTCTTCTTCAGGATGCCCTTGGGCCGCTTGAGGATGGACTTGGAGGGGTTCTCGGGGCCCGCGGGCACCTCCTGAAGGGCGTGCGAGATGTCGTTCTCCTTCTTGGACTTCTTGAGGGAGCGCTGCCGCTCCAGGGCCACGCCGGGGATGTGCTGCTTCAGGAAGCAGCGCACCTTGGAGCCGTTCTCCAGCAGGGGCCGGGAGGAGCGGCGCAGCCACTCGGCCACCGTGGCCAGCGGCGATTCGCTCTCCCGCAGCAGCTCCTGCTCGCCCAGCGGCATTTTGTAGCCCCAGTTGACCCACCAGTGCGTGGCGATGTCCTCGATGGTGGCCCGGCGCTCGGGGTTCACCATCAGCATCCAGCGGATCAGCCCGCAGGCGTCTGCGGAAGGGACGGGTCAGGCACGGGAGGGGACGCGGGGAGGGGGACACGGGGCGGGGACGGGGCTGTCCCTACCTGAGAGCTTCGTGGGCTCCCGGTAGTCCCCGCTCGTGATCTGCTTGACCAGAGTCTTGTAGTCGTGGCCGTCGAAGGGCATCGTGCCGTGGACCAGGATGTAGAGGAGGACACCCAGGGACCAGCTGTCCACCTGTGAAAGGGACACAGGAGCCTGCAGGGGACAGCAGGACCCCACCCCACCAGGATGGGGACAGAGCGTGGGGCAGGACCCCAGCGCTGCCAGCAGCCCCGCAGTGCCCGGGCTCAGGGCACCCCAAAATGGGCTGGGAAATGCCCAGAGCGGTTCCCACAGCCCGGAGGGAGGCACAACCCACCTCGGGGCCCTTGTAGGGCCGCCCGTTGATGATCTCGGGGGACGCGTACAGGGGGCTGCCACAGTAGGTCTGCAGGAGCTTGTCCTGCTGGAAAACGTTGGACAGCCCGAAATCTGCGATCTGGGGGGGCAAACACAGCTGTCATCCAGCGGCAGAGTCCCCAGAGTCCCCTTTCCCCAGAGTCCCCTTTCCCCAAGTCCCCTTTCCTCAGAGTCCCCTTTCCCAAGGCTGATAGCTCCCCTGGAGCTCTCCAGGGATGAACCTGGTCCAAACCAGGGCTGCCCTTAGTTCTGAGTCCCCTCAGGGGTCACCACCAGCCTGGTTTGTCACCCCCGAGGTCGCTCCTGCTGCTCTCTGCCTCCCCAAAACCTCATGCCAGGCACGGCAGCAGCTCCCTGGCAGCGGGAGCGGAGTGGAAAGGTGAGGTCGGGAGGACTTCCAGGCTTTCCTCCAGCTCATTCCCAGCCACCCCAGGCTGCAGCGGTCCCTGTCAGCTCCAGCTGCCACAGGCGCTCATTATCCTCATTACAGCATCACCTCGCTCCCAGCAGGAGCTTCCGTGGCTGCCCCCGAGCTCCCCATTGCAAAATGATCCCCGGCGGAGACAAAGCCGCCCTCGGTGACCGCGGGGATCCCTGGCTGAGGCCAGGCCTGGTGGAAAGCATCGCTCAGGGCCCGCGGGGGAGCTGGGGTTTCCTGGCTGGCACACACAGGAACCAGGAAAAGATCCCTTCTCGTCGGGCCAGCCTTGATCTGGGCGCTCAGACTTTGCCCCCTTATCAGCAGGCTGTTATCAGTTATGGCTCTACCAGATCTGCCAGATGCTGCCAGCTTTTCCTGGGCAAACAGCGTTCCTGGTGCTCTGGGAAGCCCTGGGGGGACTGAGGTGTCACCCCCTGTCCCTCCAGGCTGGGCAGCTCCCCCGGGTGACGCCCCGGGCCGTGCCAGCCCCTCACCTTGATGTTCCCGTTGGCATCCAGCAGGATGTTCTCCAGCTTCAGGTCCCGGTGGACGATCCCGTTCTGCGGGAAGAGCCGGGGTGAATTCGTGGAGGTTTAGAGGGAGGGGAAGAGCCCGGCGCTCCCGGAGGTCACTGCCGGGCACGGGCGCAGCGGAGGAGCCGCACGGGTGTGGCCCCGGGGATGGGTGGCACTGCCCGGGTGGCACCGGCTCGGCAGCGGGAGCAGGGAGGTGCCCGCAGCAGGTGCCACCCTGGGCTCCTCCATTGTCCCCAGGCACGGCAACTCGTGGTGCCAGCCCTGGCAGGGCACGGCTCCTGCTCGGCCAGGGCCTGCTGTGCCCAGCTCGGCGAGTCCCGGGTCCGGTGTGGGGTCAGGAGCTGCTCTGCCACCCCCCGATCCCAGCGAGGGCTGCGGCACAGCCTGGGAGACCCCCGGGCTGCGGGGAGACCCCCGGGCTGCGGGGAGACCCCCGGGCTGCGGGGGAGACCCCCGGGCTGCGGGGGAGACCCCCGGGCTGCAGGGAGACCCCCGGGCTGCAGGGGAGACCCCCGGGCTGCAGGGGAGACCCCCGGGCTGCGGGGGAGACCCCCGGGCTGCAGGGGAGACCCCCGGGCTGCGGGGGAGACCCCCGGGCTGCAGGGGAGACCCCCGGGCTGCGGGGTCCTGCCAGGAAAAGCCTTGGGTTGCAGGGTCCTGCCAGGGAATCATCCCAGAGCCCCGGGGAGGGTCCTGCAGGACATCCCAGAGCCCCGGGGAGGGTCCTGCAGCTCCACATTCCCGTCAGGAACAGGACAGGTGACCCAGGGCTTGGCTTCCAGCCCCGCGGGCAGCCCTGGGCGTCTCCGTCTGGCCGGGTGGGAGGGGAGGTGGCAACTCCCAGGCCGGGTTAGTCACCCCCACACGGCAGCAGCCGAGGCCAGGACCTCCCAAAAGCTGCCGGGGCACTGCCACACCCTTCAGACCAAAGGCAGGATCAAAAAAACCCAAATTCCTTCTGCTGGGAAAAGGCGGAGAGCCACGAGCTCCCCTCACCTTGCGTGGGGCTGCATCGCTCCCAAACCATTCCGCTGCAGGGCGGAGCACCCCGGAGCCCATCGAGCCGGGAAATCATCAGGAGGAGCATCCCGGAGCCCATCCAGCCCCTCTCCCACCGGGAAATCACCGGGAAGAGAACCCCAGAGCTCATCCAGCCAGGAAATCACTGGAAGGAGCATCCTGGAGCCCATCCAGCCCCTCTCCCACCGGGAAATCCTCGGTAGGAGCACACAGATCCCATCCAGCCTCTCTCCAGCTGGGAAATCCTCGGGAAGAGCAACCCAGAGCCCATCCAGCCAGGAAATCATCGGGAAGGGCACCCCAGAGCCTATCCAGCTGGAAAATCCTCAGGAGGAGCACCCTGGAGCCCATCCAGCCCCTCTCGAACCGGGAAATCCTTGGGAAGAGAACCCTGGAGCTCATCCAGCCAGGAAATCACTGGAAGGAGCATCCCGGAACCTATCCAGCCCCTCTCCAGCCAGGAAATCATCGTGAGGAGCACCCCGGAGCTCATCCAGCCGGGAAATCACTGGAAGGAGCACCCCAGCCCCTCTCCAGCCGGGAAATGCCCGGGAAGCCCCCGGGCAGGGCGGTGCCAGCTCACCTTGTGGCAGTAGTAGACGGCGGACACGACCTGGCGGAAGAAGTGTCGCGCCTCCTGCTCCGAGAGCCGCTGCCGCTCGCTGATGTACTCGAACAGGTCGCCCTTGCTGGCGTATTCCATCACGATGACGATCTTGGCGCTGTTCTCGAACACTGCGGGGCACCGCAAAGGGTTAAAAGGGATCCTCGGAATTGCGGGAATTCTCGTTAGGAAGCTCCTGTTAATGAGCCTCGATTGATCCGAACCTGCCCGTCCCAATCCCGGTGTCACTCCTGGGCTAAGCAGGGCGGGAGGGTCCCCAGAGGTGTCACCAAGCCCCCTGCAAAGTGCCACCAGGGCTGCTGGCCTCCAGCTGTGCCACCTCCGGGGCTGTGTCACCACCGGGGCTGTGCCACCACCGGGGCTGTGCCACCACCGGCTCTGCCACCACCAGGGCTGTGCCACCATTGAGGCTGTGCCACCTCCAGGGTTGTGTCACCTCCAGGGCTGTGCCACCTCCAGGGCTGTGCCACCACCGGGGCTGTGCCACCACCGGCTCTGCCACCACCAGGGCTGTGCCACCATTGAGGCTGTGCCACCTCCAGGGTTGTGTCACCTCCAGGGCTGTGCCACCTCCAGGGCTGTGCAACCACCGGGGCTGTGCCACCACCGGGGCTGTGCCACCACCGGCTCTGCCACCACCAGGGCTGTGCCACCATTGAGGCTGTGTCACCTCCAGGGCTGTGTCACCACCGGGGCTGTGCCATCACCGGGGCTGTGCCACCACCAGGGCTGTGCCACCATTGAGGCTGTGCCACCTCCGGGGCTGTGCCACCACCGGGGCTGTGTCACCTCCGGGGCTGTGCCACCTCCAGGGCTGTGCCACCACCAGGGCTGTGCCACCACCGGGGCTGTGCCACCACCGGGGCTGTGCCACCATTGAGGCTGTGCCACCACCAGGGCTGTGCCACCATTGAGGCTGTGCCACCTCCAGGGCTGTGTCACCTCCAGGGCTGTGCCACCTCCAGGGCTGTGCCACCACCGGGGTTGTGCCACCATTGAGGCTGTGCCACCACCGTCTCTGCCATCACTGGGGCTGTGCCACCACCGGGGCTGTGCCACCACCGTCTCTGCCATCACTGGGGCTGTGCCATCACCGGGGTTGTGTCACCATTGAGGCTGTGCCACCACTGGCTCTGCCACCACCGGCTCTGCCACCACCGAGGTGACTCAGGCGTGCGGCTCCTGGCTGGAACCCCCGCCAAGGGGAAGGTGACAGCGCTGGGGACCTTCCTGCCTGTCCCCATTGCTCCCAAAAAAGTCCCCGTCTGGAGCCAAGAGCCGGAGCGTTTTCTTCCTGTTTGCGCTCGGTATTTGTGAATTCCAGCGGCCGCTGTGAGTCAGCCCTCGCAAACAGCGCGGAGGAGCTGCCAGCCCGCTCGCCTTTGTTTGGAGGACAAAAGCGCTCCGGATCCCTCCCAAGCGCCGGGAGAAGCGGCAGAGCCAGCCCGAGGAGGGGCACGGAAGCCTCCGGGACTCGGTGGCCGCTGAGCCTGAGCCGCCTGCGGGTTTGGGCTGAGTCTGGTTCTGCTCGGAGCTGGAGAAATTTCTCCTGGGTTATCCCAAAGCCCCGGCGGCGAAGCCCAGCCCTGGCCATAAAACCAAGCCCGGCAGCACCAGGAACTCTCCCGGCGCGCTGTGCTTTGCTTTTCCAAAGTGGTTTTCCAGTGCCCCGGGGGAGGGAACGAGGAGGACTCCAGGACTGAGATTAAATCCCGCCTCGGGCTCAGAGCGGATCCACAGAGATCCCAAATTCCCTGGGATGAGCGTCACCCTCAGCCCCTGCTCCCCTCCACAGCCCCACCGAGGCTGCCACAAAATCCACATTTGGAGCTGGAATCCGCTCTGGGAGGGAAGGAAAGGGACAGGAAAGGCTTTTTCTGGAGCAGGGAAAACACAGCCCAGGATCTGCATTCCCTGTGAGTGACCAGGACCCGGAGCCAGGTCCTGGAAGGGAGGAGAGGACCGGGTCAAACCCACCCCAAGAGCCCCCCAAAGCCCATTCCAAAGGCTCCCATGGTGGATGCAGCTGGAAAAGGGAAGGGAAAGGAGGCCTCACCTTCGTGCACAGCGATGATGTGCGGGTGGTTGAGGGAGGACATGATCTCAATCTCCCTCCGGATGTGGACAAGGTCCTGCTCATCCTTGATTTTGTCCTTGCGGATGGATTTGATGGCCACCTGTGGGTGAGCACAGAGGGGACCGTGAATTCCCAAAGGAAGAAATTCCTCCCTCCCTTATTTTGTGAAGGGATTCACAAACGAGATCCCCGCGAGCCGAGCAGCTCCATGGAAACAGCTCCCAGAAAAGCGGATTTGATCCATTTGGGGTTTATTCCTCCCCAAGTGCTGCTGCTGCACGCCAGGGAGACGCTCCCCCCGAGGGAAATCTGTGACATCTCCTCATTTTTGGGGTTCCCGAGGCTCCTCCAAGGTGGCACAGCCCTGCTCCCGATTTTTGGGCTCTGCAGGGATCGTGTCCAGCCGCAGGAATGCCACACAACAACAGCCGCGTCCTGGGGTCAGGAAAAGGAAAAAAAACCCCAAACCTCGGGGGCTGTTTGCCTCTAAAACATTTTATTTCTAGGAGCAAGAGAAAGTTTGGATGGAAAAGCAGATCCCTGAGTGAGACACCCGGAGTTTTCCAGGCTTTCCTTTGGGGAATTTCAAGTTTTCCTCTGCAAGGAGACTGAAAAGGGAGGAGAAAGAGGAGTAAGAATAGACTCCTTCTAATCCCCTTTCAAAGGGGCTGCGGGCACACAATGCGCTCCCAGGGCTGAATTTACAACTGAATCCAGCAGAATCTTTTATTTTTATTTTTTTTTTTTTCCCTCCTCCTTCTTTTCCCCTCCCAGACAAGAATGCGGAACAGTTTTAATCCCCTCAAGGGACCCTCGCAGGAGTCTCCCAGCAACGGGGGGAGAGGGAGAGGGGCCAGGGACCCCCGGCGGAGCTGCCCAGGGCTGCGAGGGATGCTCGGCCCCGTGGCCTCGGAATTTCGGAGCTCCCCAAAGCCTCGCTCAACAAAGCCCAGCCCAACAGGCAGCAAAGTTTAGCCAAGCCAGGTCTGAGGCAGCCGAACCGGCGAGATCTCAGCCTCTGCAAAGGGGCTCAGGTGGGCACCTGAAGTCCCTTTTTGGCCCCAAACCCCATCTTTGTGGCCCCAAATCTCATTTTTGTAGCCCCAAACCCGCATTTTTGTGGCCTTAAAGCCCATTTTTGTAGCCCCAAATCCCATTTTTTGTGGCCCCAAATCCCACTTTTTGTGGCCCCAAACCACATCTTTGTGGCCCAAACCCCATTTTTCTGGCTCCAAACCCCAATTTTCTGGCCCCAAAGCCCATTTTTCTGGCTCCAAACCCCATTTCTCATGGCACAGAATCACCTCAGGCAGCACCAGCCAGGCTGGGAATTGCTCCTGGAGGATCCAGCAGGTCTGGGAGCGAAAGGACTCTGGCCAGGGGAAGTTCAATAACCCAAGTTTCTGGAGACAGCAATACTGAAAGTGTTTAACACTTCTGGGAAACCCAGCCAGCTTTTCTTTCTCCTGACCTTTGTTTAACAGGTTAAATTTTAAACAATTTCTTTCTGCTGCTGCCACGGTTACCTGAGCCTCCTGCAGCCAAGCCAGCCTCCCAAATTCCTGCTGCCTCCCTCCATCCCTGCCCCCTGCAAAGCCTCAGCATTTTGGGGCCAAAAATCCGCAGCGTTTTTGAGTTTTTTTGTTCTTTCCCAGAGGTTCACACCCCCAAAATTGTGAGGCACAATCCATAAAAGGACGAGGCAGCTCCAGGAGATGCCCCTGGCTGTATCCAGCAGCGCTGGATCCTCACGGTGATCCCAAAATTCGTGACCTCCAGGCAGGTGGAGCCACCCAGGGGTGCCAAGAGGAGCTTTGTTCCCGAACTTTCCCTGCCCAAGAGGGATGGGAGCAGAGGAGATGGGAAAGGCCACCCTGGAGCTGGGGACAGGCAGTGCCACATCCCAGCCAGGAGAATCCCCTGCAGTGAAACATCCAGGAAATCCCTCCGGGAGCCCAGGGAGCTCGGGAGTGCTTTACAAGTCAAAAAAAAAGGCTTTTAATTACAATTTTTTTGGGTAGAACCGGTATTTTCAGCAGCTGCTGAAAGATGTATGAAGCTACAACCCCAGGCAGCGCTTCAGAAGCTGCTCCAGACTCGGTGCTCCGTGAAATGTGGATTTAAATCCACCCAGGAGCAGAGCAGGAATAATAATAATAATAAAAAAAAGAGGTTCTGGAATATTCCAGGTGCTGCTTTCTGCCGGCACAAGGCGGGCCCCAAATCGCGCCGGTGACACCGAGGAGAATCCCACGGGAGCTCCCCCTTGGCTGCGGGCCAGGGAGACGGAGCCAGGCTGGGAAAAATTCCAGGCTGGGAGGAAAAGAAGGAGCCCTGAGGCTGCCCTGAAAACAGGTGGGGAAAAAAGGGGGGAAAAAAAGGGAAAGGGGGAAAAAAAATAGAAAGGGAAGGGGGGAAAAATCAGAAAAGGAAGGGGGGAAAATAGAAAGTGGAAGGGGGGAAAATTACAGGGAAATGGGGGAAAAAATAGAAAGGGAAGGGGGGAAAAATAGAAAGGGAAGGGGGGAAAAATAGAAAGGGAAGGGGGGAAAAATAGAAAGGGAAGGGGGGAAAAATAGAAAGGGAAGGGGGGAAAAAGAAGGGGACAATATCCAGCAGCTCCTGATATTTCTGGGATTTTTGTATGGATTTGGAAAGGCACTCAGCAGGAGCATCACTTCAGATAAAGAAATAATTTATAATTAATAATAATATTTGTAATAAATTAATAGTAGAATTTCTAATAAGAAAAAAAAAAAAGGGATTTTTTCCCAGACAAATAATTCATGGAAGTCCCCAACCAGCTGCGGGAGCCTGGAATTTCCTGTCACCTTCCAAGCGAATCGGCCTGCTCTGAGTGCAGGTATTTTAAAATTCAGAGAGGAACCAGAAATCCGGGCGGTAAAACGAGATGGTTCAACAGCCCAGCGCCTCTGTCAGAGGCAATTCCCGATTCGCCAGAGGCAAAAAATCCCTGTGGATGGAGCAGCTCCAGCTTTTCAGCCCGAGCCGGTGCCGTGGGATCCCCACGAGGGGTGGCCGGTGGCTTTGGGAAGTGAAAACCACTTAGGGAGGGAGCAAACAAGAGCCGAGCTGGGGATAAAGGTCCGGATTAAACAGCCCCGGAAAAGCTGAGCGCTCCCAGAAAGAATTTGTGGGAAGAGAAGAGATTTGTGGGTTTGAGTCTCCTGTTCCCGGGGAGGTGCTGCTGAGCAGAGCCTTTGATTTTCTGCCGCGTCCATTGAGGGCTCCGTGGGTTGAATTTGCATGAAAATAAAGCGGTGCCCGAGCCCGTCCTGAGGGGATTCCACAGAGTTTTGGGGTAGAAAATTGAGATTTCGGAGCTGCAGGTGCGGGCAGGGAAAGGGGAATTTTCTCTGCCGTGCCGAGGGGAGGAATCCTCGCAGCTCTGGGGGTGGGAGCTGCATGGCCAGGCCCTGATCGTGCAGCAAAGCAGCGGCTCGGACGGGCTGGTGGCAAGGACAGAGCTGCCCTGGGATCTGATTTCACCCAGATTACACCAGGGAACCTCGCGGATCCGCGGTTTCTCCCCCCGCCGTGTCCCCGTGGGTGTCGCGGATCCCACGCCCTGCTCAGCCCCTGGCAGGGCCAGTCCTGCCACTCGCGGGTCAAACCCTGCTCAGGTCGGGCTCAGAGGGGATTTTTGTGTCCCTGCCACCCCTCGAGGCTGCGAATTCACGTCTAAGGTTGAATCCTTGCAGATTCCCACAGGACAGAGCAGCACGGGGGGGTTTAATCCCCTTTTCCCTGAGCGGAGCCGGGCTGGGCTGAGCCAGAGCCACTTTCCCCCGCGGGCTGGGGTGAGTCAGGATTTTGGAAAGCTCGGCTGCGCCCTGGGTGCCCCACACCGTGTGAAAAGCAGGGTGAGAGGAAGGGAAAAACCCTTCAGACTCAAGTGCGGTGTTTGCTTTGGCGGCCGCGTCCCTGCCCGCTCCTTCCCGCAGGAAGCGCCACCGCGGTCAAGTGGGCGAGAGGAGCTGCGGCCCCCCGGGAGGAGGGGGCGAGACCCCCCCGGGCTGCCCCCGGCCCCGCTGAGCCCGGAGCGGGCAGAGCCGCAGCTTCCTGCACGCTGAGGGGGGAGCGGGGACCGGCCGGGGCTGCGGAGAACCGGGGGAGGCACCGGGAGCCGGCCCGGGGGGAGGCACCGGGAGCCGGCCCGGGGGGAGGCACCGGGAGCCGGCCCGGGGGGAGGCACCGGGGGAACGAGATGCTCGGAGCGGGGGTACTCGGGGGTCCGTGAGGATGCGCTGGACACGGGTTGGAAGGGGGAGCACCGGAGGGGGAAGCACCGGGACCGGGCTGCGGGAAGCGGGGGCGGCTCAGGGCCGGCGGGGATGCAGCGGGGCCGGGGAGGGACGCGCCGCACCGGGGGGATGCAGCGGGGACGGACGCACCGGGGACAGGAGGATGCTCGGAGACCCCACACGGTGACCATGCTCCTCCATGGGGATCCTTACCAGCTTCCCGGAGCGCTCCCGGGCTTTCTTCACCTTCCCGTAGGTGCCTTTGCCCAGCGTTTCCAGGAACTCGTAGCGGTGCTTGAGGTTGTGCTTGTGGTGGTGCCGCTTCACCGCCTGCTTCTTCATCAGCGGCCGCGGCGATTTGATCAGCCCCTCGGCCAGCGAGGCGGCCAGCGCAGAACCGGTGCCGGTTCCGGGCCCTGCCGCCCGCTCCATCCCGATCCCGGCTCCTGCTCCGCCGCCGCCCGGCACGGCCCGGCCCGGCCCGGCCGATAAATGCGGCGGCCCCGGCGGCCGCGCCCCCCCGCGCCCATTGGCGGCTGCCGGGGCCCCGCCCGGGGCCGGGAACGGGGCCGGGAGCGGGGATGGGGATGGGGATGGGGAGAGGGGATGGGAGCAGGGATGGGAGAGGGGATGGGAGCGGGGATGGGGATGGGGAGAGGGGATGGGGATGGGAGCAGGGATGGGAGCAGGGATGGGAGCGGGGATGGGGGGGCCGGGAGAGGGGAGACCCCACGGGCAGCGCTGGGAGCAAAAAACCCACCCGGAGGAAATGGGGGGAGAGATCCAGGGAGCAGCGGGCTGGAGCACCCAAAAATTTGGGTAAGGGAGGGGGTGTGGGGAGTGAGAGCAGAGGGAATTCAGGGATAAGGGAGAGAGGTGCGGGACAAAGGGGGGAACGCGGGTGGTTCCAGGCTGGAGGGAGATGGGAATTTCCCAGTGAAGAGTGAGATTCTCACCCAAAGTTTGGAAGAGACGCAGGCCCGGAGCGCTGGGAGGGCCAGAGGGGCTTTGGAGAAGAGCCTGGAGTGCCGGGACAAGGGGGAATGGCTCCACAGTGCCAGAGGGCAGGGCTGGATGGGATATTGGGATGAAATTCCTCCTCTGGAAATGTCCAAGGCCAGGCTGGACAGGGCTTGGAGCAGCCTGCGATAGGGAAAGCTGGCCCTGCCCATCCAGAGGTGGCTCTGGGTGATGTTTGAGGTTCCTTCCAAGCCATTCTATAATTCCATAATGTGGAGAAAATTCCAGAGTCAGGGGTGATTTACTGTCCTAATGCACCCAAAGCCAGGAAAAAACCGGCATTTCGGGCAAAATCAGGGAGAGGAGAGGCCTGGAGAGTGCAGCCTGTCCACGCTCTGCACAGAGCCACCCTTGGCCCTCCCGGACACAGCCTGGGAGGGAGGAACGGGAATATTCTCCAGGCCTGGAGCCGGGGTGGGGAACCTGCCGAGGCTCCAGACGGCCATTCCCGGCTCCCTCAGCAGCACTTTCTCCCCGTGTGGTCTCCCTGCGGGAAATCTCCCTTGGGTGATATTAAAAGAATGCGATTATTTCCCAGAACAGCCCAAACAAAGGCGCTTGCCCGGCTGGGGCGGGTGTGAGGACAGCCGGGCTGGATGGCAGAGGGAGATAACTGCGGGATTGCTCATCCACACCTGGAATTTCCCACCGCAGAGCGGGGGGGTCCCAAACCCCTGCCAGGGATGATTTAACCCAGCGCCGGCTCCTCTCGGCGGGCCGCGAGGTGACACGGAGGTGACACGGGGGTGACACGGGGGTGACACGGGGGTGACACGGGGGTGACACGGGGTGACACTGGGGTGACACGGAGGTGACACGGGGGTGACACGGGGTGACACGGGGTGACACGGGGGTGACACTGGGGTGACACGGGGGTGACACGGGGTGACACTGAGGTGACACTGGGGTGACACGGAGGTGACACGGGACGGAGCTCGCTGCACCTCGGTGCCAGGACAGACCCAGCTGGGTGGCACCGTCCCCTGGCTGGTTTTGTCACCGGGGTGAGCTCGGATGTCCCTCAGGGAAGGTGAATCCACAAGTCACGGGCACAGCCTCGCACCAAAGCGCTCCCCACGCTCCCAGCGCGGTCCCACACTCATTAAATGTCATTTTTATATAATTAAGACACCCAGCTCTCCTCTCTTGCCGCTGTCACTGATTTTTATGGCCACGCGGCGCCTCCGCTCTTCACAGCAGCTCCAGGCTGCTCCTTCCCACCTCCAACCTCTCCCCGAGCTCAACAAACCAGGGACAAACCTCTCTCCTCGTTTTAAAATCAGCCCGGGACATCCGAGGCCGATCCTGGGCTGCAGCAATTGCGATAATGAATTGTGATAATGGACTGCGATCGAGCAGGGCGATAATGAGCGGCGATAATGAATTGCGGCAATGAATTATTTACTGAGCGCTTTCCGCGGGGAGGATAAGGAGGGAGGAGAGGAGCCGAGCTGAACCGAACCGCAGCAATTTCGGAATCAAAACCAGGATCCTGTCCGGGCACGGCCCGGGGATTGCGGCAGAGCCGGGCAGGGGAGGCTCCAACCTCCAGGGCTGCGGTGAACAAAGGGACCGCACTGAGGGAAAGTGCCGCTGTCGCTGTCGCTGTCGCTGTCGCTGTCGCTGTCCTTGACATCCCTGTGGATTTCTCGGATGCTTCTCCCCAGGATTCCCCCGCCAGGAAAGGCCGCGCGGAGCTTCCCCTTCTGTCGGTGCCGGATAAATTCCTGTCCCCGGCGATGTTTGTTCCAGACGGGCTCAGGAAACCTTTCCCATTCTCATGGAAATGCCAAGGGGCGCGGAGCGGAGCCCGCTGGAATCCGCTGATAAGGATCCTCCATTGTGGCAGCACCCACGGCTTTCTCCGCTGGGGAAATCCACGGAAATTCCCCCGCCAGCTTCAAAATCCCAAACGGGGCTTGTCCCGGTGCGTGTCCGCTAAACCCAGCCTGAAATCCAGCCGGGAATTTGGCTCCAGGTCAGGGAACGTCGGTGCTTGGTCACAGCCGGAGCTCTGTCTGCTCGCGGGCTCCGAAATTTGTGTTAATCAATTTATTACGTTAAAATAAATTCCACAGGGTTATCCCCGCGCTGAAAACATCCTCGTCCCGGGAAAAGCCGTGGCTCTGCCTCGGTGGCCACGGGCTCTGTTTGTGGATTGGGGAAGGAATAAACATCAGCAAAGGGATTTTCTTGCAGCAGGGAGACCTCCCACAGGGAAAGGAAGAGCTCCCGGAGTCATTAAAATGCCAGAGACAACAAAAAGTTTAATGCTCGCCCCTCGTTTGGGGCCCTGCAGCCCCAGAGTTCCTCACCTGCTGCCGGGGGTGCTCAGGCAGATGTGAATCCCATTTTTCTTCGGAAAAATCCCAGCCGCGATTGCTCTGATCCTCCCCATCCATCAGGGAATGGGAAAACCATCAGCGCCAATGGGAGCCTTTGGAAAAGTCATTTATGGCCTTTCACAGATGATGGGAACAGCAGAGGCCACCCCGCACCCCAGGAGTGCAGCTGGGGCTTCCATCTGTCTGTCTGTCCATCCATGGATTCCACCCATCATCCGTCCATGGATTTCATCCATCATCCATCCATCCATCCATCCATCATCCATCCATCCATCCATCCATCCATCATCCATCCATCCATCCATCCATCCATCCATCATCCATCCATCCATCCATCCATCCATCATCCATCCATCCATCCATCCATCCATCCATCCATCCATCATCCATCCATCCATCCATCCATCCATCCATCCATCCATCCATCCATCATCCATCCATCCATCCATCCATCCATCATCCATCATCCATCCATCCATCATCCATCCATCCATCCATCCATCCATCCATCCATCCATCCATCATCCATCATCCATCCATCCATCCATCCATCATCCATCATCCATCATCCATCCATCATCCATCCATCCATCCATCATCCATCATCCATCCATCATCCATCATCCATCATCCATCATCCATCCATCATCCATCATCCATCCATCCATCCATCCATCCATCCATCCATCCATCCATCCATCCATCCATCATCCATCCATCATCCATCCATCCATCATCCATCCATCCATCCATCCATCATCCATCCATCCATCATCCATCCATCCATCCATCCATCCATCCATCCATCCATTGTCCATCATCCATCCATCATCCATCCATCATCCATCCATCCATCCATCCATCCATCCATCCATCCATCATCCATCATCCATCCATCATCCATCCATCCATCCATCCATTGTCCATCATCCATCCATCATCCATCCATCATCCATCTATCCATCATCCATCCATCCATCATCCATCCATCATCCATCATCCATCCATCCATCCATCCATCCTCCATCCACCCAGGTGTTCCTGTCACCCTCCCAGGCACGTGGGGCTGCAGAAACCCTGATGTGTTCAGAGGCAAAACAAGCAAAATTCCCCTCAAAAAAATATTTTAAAAATAATTAAAAAACCCCAAAAACTGTCCCAAACAGCCAGGGCCAGCCCAGCTGCGTGTCCTGGGCCCACGGCGAGGTGCAGGAATCATTTCTGCTCCACCACCGGATCCTTTGGAAGCTGTTCCTTCAGGAAGTTTCCTGTTTGTGCAGACAAAGCCTGCTCGGGGCCGATAACCGATGATTTTTGGCAGCAGGGCCAGCCCAGCCCTCTGTGTCGGAGCAGCCACCGGGGCTGAAAAGCCTCTCAGTAAACTCCGAGCGTGGGGAGTTCAGGCAAGGACACGGCCGGGGCCGCTCCGGGATCTTTTTGTGCCTGGAAAACTCCGAGCGCTCGGCTGGGTTGGGATAAAGGAGCGCAGGAGGGTCCCGGGGGCTGCCTGGGACACAGGGACCGGCCCAGGGCTTCCTGCAGCCCCCAGGGGCGGGGGGAGGTTTGTGACAAACCCAACATTTATCCAGGGAAAGGAGCTCTGCGGGTCTCTCATCCCACGGCATCGACTGCAGAGCTCGGGGAGCTGCACCAGACACAGCCCCGGAGATTTTTCCCGGACTGGGGCTGGGCAGCAGCATCAGGGACTCTTTGGACCCAAATCCAGCTCTGTCCCAGCCCCTGGGAGGTGTCTGGGCTCCACGGGGATGTCTTTCCATGGGAGAAAAACCCCTGAGGAGAAGCGCAGCATTCTTTGTTGGACCTTGCACCACCTGGAATGGGATTTTGGAGCTGCCCCCGCCAGGGCAGCCCAGGACAGCGGGAGGGGCTGCGGAGCTGCAGCCGCAGCTCAGCCCAGGGATGCCATCTGCTGTTCACAGCTCTGGGAAGAGACCTGGGGCTCTCCCAGTGCTGCTCAGCCCGAAACAAACACCCCAAAACACCCCAAAAGCGCCCTGCGGGCACGGCCGGGAGCGCCTGGCACAGCCGAACCTCGGCTCAGGTCACATCTCTGTCACCTGCACAGCCCGGCTGTGTCCCGCAGGAGCCCAGCTCCCAGCAGGAGCATCCCAGGGAAGGGCAGGGATGAGGTGCAGCCCTGGGAAGGGTCAGGGGAGGGAGGTGAATGCCGCCCTCACCCTCTGCATGGATGGAAAATCCCCCCCGAGCCAGGGGAGCCGGCACTCGGCAGCTCCAGGGATGTCCCAGGGATCCTGTTGGGTGTTGGGAGCTTGGGATTCATCCAGAGGAGAGATCTGGAGCTGCTTTTGTCCCCACGAGGGCTCAGAGCTGCTCCTTTGCCCCTCTCTGAAATCTCGGGACACTCCCGGCTCTGATTCCGTCCCCTCCAGTCGCTGTCACCTCTCCGATCAATCCTGCAGCGGGTTCATTCCCAGGAACGAGAGCTCGGCCCGGCTCCCCAGGATTTCTGGAGGCAGAAAGGGAAGGTTCAGGCTCCGGCTGAACAAAGGATCCCTCCTCCCCCTGCTCCAGCCGAACAAAGCAGCGAGCCCGGAGCCGCGGCCACGGCGCTGAGCAGGGCCTGGGAATCAGGAGGGAAAAAAAAGCTGGGAAAGGTTCCTTAAGGACAAAGGAAAATTCCTCGTTCCCAGCCAGGCTCGGCGCAGAGGCGGCTCCAGGGGAGATTTGCTGTGGTGGGGATTGGGATGGAGGGGAAATCTCCTCTTTCCATTCATTTCCCGTTTCCTGTTCCCCTCCTGCCTTTCCCCTGACATTCCAGCGTTGGGATATCGGGATCCCACCTGGAACGACAGGGAGAAGGAGCCGGATCCCGGCCGCGGCTCCCTCTGTCCCCGCCGTGTCCGCGGCGGCCGCACGAGGTCCTCGGAGCTCCGAACGGCGACCTCGGAGCTCCGAACGGTGTTCTCAGAGCTCCAAACGGCGACGTCGGAGCTCCAAACGGCGACCTCGGAGCTCCGAACGGTGACCTCGGAGCTCCGAACGGCGTTCTCAGAGCTCCGAACGGCGACCTTGGAGCTCCGAATGGTGACTTCAGAGCTCCAAATGGTGTTCTCAGGGCTCCGAACGGTGTCCTTGGAGCTCCAAATAGCAACCTCGGAGCTCCGAACGGCATCCCAGGAGCTCCGAACGGTGTCCTTGGAGCTCCAAACAGTGACCTCAGAGCTCCAAACAGTGACCTCAGAGCTCTGAATGGGATCCTTGGAGCTCCGTGGTGACAGCAGCAGCCCCAGACAGCGCGGGGACACCGTGGGGACACGGTGGGGACAGCGGGCCCCCCTCCCCGCAGCCCCGGGAGCGCATTAAAGCAGGGATGCGACGCCGTGGGAGTGAAGCACCCATGGGGTCACATCCCTGGAAGTGTCCGAGGCGGGGCTGGACGGGGCTTGGAGCAGCCTGGGATAGGGGAAGGTGTCCCTGCCCAAACCCTGGCAGGGGTTTGGATCTTTCTGGTCCCTTCCAACCCAAACCATTCCATGATTCCATGATTCCATGATTCCATGATTGATTCCATGATCCCAGCCTGCCCTGATCCATGTCTCCCACATTTGCACACCATCACCCCTCCAGCACAGCCCGGCTCCCTCCGAGGGCTTTCCCATGGACAACTTTTAATGGGAAAACTGCTCCAAGCTGGAATTGCATCCCCACAGTTCGGACAGCGCTCCCAAAAAGTGCCTGAGGCGAACGGAACCGAGAGGAGGCAGCGGCCGCGGTCACTTGTGCACCACCAAAGCCATCCCTGGATTGCTCCTTTTTCCCAGTGAAGATCCCAAATCACCAAAGCAGCTAAAAAACGTTGGAAAACTCGAGGCTGAGGCCACCTGACACCCGGCAAAGGCAGCGGCTGTGCCAGTCCTGTGCCACCCGTGAGGAGCCAGAGCGATTCCTTGGGAATTCATCCTCTGGGAGCAGCCCCGGGCTCCAGCTCCTGCCGGAATCCCAGGGAAGAGCCACGGGATTGCAGGAAAAGCTGTGAAGGCAGAGAGTGATCCCCGGATCCGGCTGCAGGTTTGGAGTTTCCTTTTGGGGGAAAATCTGTGGGAAGCACTGGCAGATCCCAGGATGGAGGAGGACACCACCACTGTCCCCCCTGGGGAAGCACTGACCCCTCTGGAGAGTCCCAACGCCTCCCACGCTGTCACCTCGGCCGGGATGGCTGCAGGGACACGATTGCCACGCAGGGAACTCCGGAGTCCTTCCCACAGGAGCTGTGGAGAGCCAGGCCAGCTCCAGATGTCCCCATGGAGATGTGAAGAGCCAGGCCAGCTCCAGATGTCCCCATGGAGCTGAGAGCCAGACCAGCTCCAGATGTCCCCATGGAGATGTGGGAGCCACACCAGCTCCAGATGTCCCCATGGAGCTGTGGAGAGCCAGGCCAGCTCCAGATGTCCCCATGGAGATGTGGAGAGCCAGGCCAGCTCCAGATGTCCCCATGGAGATGTGACAGTGACGGGAGGGGACTCCTGGCCCGTGTGGGGGCTCCTCATGGGGTACAACAGCGGTGCCAGGCAGGGAGGCACCAGAATCCCTGGATGAGGTTCTGGAGGAGCTGCCAGCGGTGGGATGGGGCTGTCCCAGTCCCTGGAGCTGTCAGCACTGTCCCAGTGCCACTGCCAGGGACAGCGAGGGACAGGGATCTGTTCCAGCTGGGATCAGGAATGGCACAGGAGCTGTTCCAGCTGGGATCAGGAGTCGGACAGGCACAGGGCCTCCACGGCCGTGCTGAGCCCCTGGCTGACGCCGCCCACGGCCAGCAGGCAGTCCCGCAGAGCGATGCTGGAGCAGGCGCAGCGCGGGGTGGGCATGGGGGGGAGGCTCTCCCACTTGTTCTTCTCCGGGTGGAAAGCCTCCGCCGACTCCAGCACCGTCGGCTGATTCCCTGGAAGCACAAAAGGAGGCGCTGGATGATGTGGGAAGCACCATCGAGCGTCTCCTGGCTGCTCTGTAGCCCATCCCCTTATGGGGTTTGTGTGCCCTGCTCCATCCCACTGGCCAGGATGTCTCCCTTTCCCGGGATGTCTCCCTTTCCCGGGATGTCTCCGTTTCCCGGGATGTCTCCCTTTCCCAGGATGTCTCCCTTTCCCAGGATGTCTCCCTTTCCCAGGATGTCTCCCTTTCCCGGGATGTCTCCCTTTCCCGGGATGACAATTCCCACAGGTTTTTGAAGGGTTCCCGCAGTTCCAGAGGCTCACCCAGGCCACCAGCCACGACAACTCTGCCTCGCAGGTAGCCGGCCACGAAGTCTGCTCGCCTTTTCTTCAGGTAGCAGGAGCGCTCCATCTTCATCCACCCACCTGGGAAGGACGGGACACGCTGGGGTTTGTGGGATCACCCACTCCTGGAGAAGCATCCGCCTCTCCCAGGCCCTGGCTCCTGGAAGGGCAGTTTGGCTGCTGCACCTTGGGGTGATAAAACCCCATGGAATGGGTTGGGTTTGTCCGAGGTTTTCCCATTCCGGTTGTTAATCCCAGCTGGAAATCGTCCTCTAAACTGAGCTCAAGGCAGCAGCAGATGGGAGATCTGTGCTCTGCAAGGAGGGCAGAGCCCCAAACCCCAAACTGATCCCTGTGTCCCCAACGTGATCCCTGTGTCCTCAGACTGATCCCTGTGTCCCCAAAGTGATTCCTGTGTCCCCAAACTGATCACTGTGTCCCCAAACCCAGCCCTGTGTCCCCAAACCAATCCCTGTGTCCCCAAAGTGATCCCTGTGTCCCCAAAGTTATTCCTGTGTCCCCAGACTGATCACTGTATCCCCAAAGTGATCACTGTGTCCCCAAACCAATCCCTGTGTCCCCAAACTGATCACTGTGTCCCCAAAGTGATCCCGGTGTCCCCAAAGTGATTCCTGTGTCCCCAGACCGATCCCTGTGTCCCCGAGCCCCCAAGCTCCCACCTTGCTCGAGGTCGAACACGTCCACGGTCCTCATGAACTTGGGCTGCCGGTAGAGCCGGCCCTGGCGCAGCCCCCCGAGGCTGAAGAGCTTTTCCTCGGTGGCCACGAAGCTGGAGAAGGCCCTTTTGTTGGGAATGCTGGGGAATTTGGTCCACGACCGGGTGTCCGTGTCGAAGACCTCGAAGGCGTTGACGGCGTACTTGGATTGCCTTCCCCCTGGGAAAGGAGAGGGAATTCCCAGCTCAGGGAACGGAGCAGCCTCGGCTCTCCAGCTCCCTGAGTGAAATGGGATTTTTCACCTCTCTGCACTCCTTTTCTCAGGAAAAAGCTGAATTTTCCAACCTCTCCCCGCTCCTGGCGGTGATGGCACGGGGAAGGGTTTAAGTTGAACTGGTTTAATCCAGACAAACTCAGAGCAGAGCCGGGACCAGGCTCGGGAAGATGAGAGGAATTCCCATGAGCTCGGATCCAGCGAGCCCTGGCCTGGCTGCCGAGCCCCTGAGGGCAGGAGAGCTGGAGCTGCTGCTCCAGTGCCAGGGATCCCAGTTATCCCAGTTATCCCAGTTATCCCAGTTATCTCAGGGATCCCAATTATCCCAGGGATCCCAGTTATCCCAGTGATCCCAGGGATCCCAGTGATCCCAGTTATCCCAGTGCCAGGGATCCAAATTATTCCAATGCCAGGGATCCAATTTATTCCAGGCACAGAGGAAGAGGAAGAGGAGAAGGAAGAAAAAAGAAGGAGAAGGAAGAGAAAGGAACGAAAATGAAGAAGGAAGAAAAATGAAGAAAAATGAAGAAAAATGAAGAAAAATGAAGAAAAATGAAGAAAAACGAAGAAAAATGAAGAAAAATGAAGAGAAATGATGGCAAAGGAAGAAAAAGGAAGAGATTGAAGAGGAAAGAGGAGAAGAAAAAAGGAGAAAGAAGAGAGGAGGGGAGAGAAGGAAAAGCCGAGGAGGAGGAGGAGGAGGAGGAGGAGGACGAGGACGAGGACGAGGACGAGGACGAGGAGGAGGACGAGGAGGAGGAGGAAGGGCTGGTCCTCACCCAGCACGTAGATCTTGGTGCCCCTCAGGACGGAGGTGGCCGCGTAGCGGGGCGTGGGCATGGCAGCCAGGGACACCCAGATGTCCTTGAGCACGTCATAGTGCTGCAGGAAATTGTGGGGCCGCAGGTCCGAGCCCATCCCGCCCGCGGCGTACACCCTGTAATCTGCACGGGGCAAAGAAACCCCCAAATCCCGTTAAATTATCATTGGAAGCTACCAGAAACTTGTCCTTCCCTGGAAAAATATCCCAATAAATTGTTATAGGAAAGCATAAAAAAATCCATCCCCATCCTACAAAATTATCCCACTAAATTATTGTAGGAAAGTGCCGGAAATCCATCCCGACTCTGCAAAATTATCCCACAAAATTATTATAGAAAGTACCAGAAAATCCACCACGACTGCAAAATTATCCCACAAAATTATTATAGGAAAGTACCAGAAATCTCCCTCCCCTGCATAAATACCCCACTAAATTATTACAGAAAGTACCAGAAAATCCACCACAACTCTGCAAAAGCATCCCACAAAATTATTATAGAAAGTACCAGAAATCTCCCTCCCCTGCAAAAATATCCCACAAAATTATTATAGAAAAGCACAAAAATTCCATCTCCAACCTGCAAAATTATCCCACTAAATTATTATAGAAAGTATCAGAAATTCATCCTCCTCCTGCAAAAATATCCCACAAAATTATTATAGGAAATCACAAAAAATCCATCCCCAACCTGCAAAATTATCCCACAAAATTATTATAGGAAATCACAAAAAATCCATCCCCAACCTGCAAAATTATCCCACTAAATTATTGTAGGAAAGAACCAGAAAATCCATCCCGACTCCCCAAAAACATCCCACAAAACTTCTACGGGAAAGCACCAGAAATCTCCTTCCCCTGTAAAAAATCCATCCCCTCCTTGCAAAAAGATCCATTCAAGGAGCAGAATTTGCTGTAAAACCCAGGAGAAATTTGGATCCGAGCCCCTGGAGCTCGGAGCCGTCCAGAACCGCCACCGGCAGCAGCGGAGCCGCCGCCCCCGCGGCTCCAGGGCTGGTGACAACCCCGGGGTGGCTCTGGCTCTGCTCCCAACCTCCTGTGGAGCCTCCCAGCGGGGTGGGAGGTGCCAAACGCACGAGGCCCAACTTCTGGAAGAAGTTTTGGAAGATGTTTGGAAGAGGAGACGTTTTGGAGACGAGCAGATCAAGCCTGGATCGTGGCCCGGAGACGTTTTTCCACGCAAAGCTGAGAAAAAAACCCTCCAAGCAAGCAGATCCCCAAATCCCAGAGCCCTCTGGAGGTTTCTCCTTGCCTTTGGCCGTCACCGAGATGCCCATGGCCGCCTCTCGCAGCGAGCTGCGCTTCCTCCAGCGCCCTTCATCCGTGTTGTACATCTCCACCACCTTCAGCGGCAGCTGGTCGGCGCCCACGCCGCCGATCACCATGATCCTCTTGCCCAGCACGGTGACGGCCACGCCGGCCCTGGCCGTGGGCATGGCGGGCAGCGGTGCCCACCGGTCGGCCTCGGGGGAATAAACCTCGAAGGAATCCACGGGGACGCCGTTGTCGTCGCAGCCGCCCACGGCGAAGACCTGCCCGCCCGCCTCCACCAGCGTGGAGTACACCCGGCGGCTCGGCAGCGGAGCCAGGCGCTTCCAGTGGAAGTCTTTGGTGCTGGGCAGCTCCATGGTGGATGGTGGGAAGGGGAAATGCTGGAAAATGGGGTTATGGAGTGGTTAAGGGTGGAGCCTGGCAAGGATGGGCTGAGCTGCGCCCGATCGGTGCCCTGAGAGGGGAGTGACACGTCCAGGAAATCCTTGGGTGCCTCCAAACCTCCCTGGGGAACCCCTTCCAACCTTTTCCATGAGGAAATTCCTGCTGCTGTCCAAGCTGAGCCTCCCCTGGCCCAGCCTGAGGCCGTTCCCTCTCCTCCTGTCCCTGTTCCCTGGGATAACATCCCAAATCCCCCCCAGCTGTCCCCTCCTGCCAGGGACTTGTGCAGAGCCAGGAATTCCCCCTGAGCCTCCTTTTCTCCAGGCTGAGCCTTCCCAGCTCCCTCAGGATTCTCCAAACCCTTCCCCAGCTCCCTCAGGATTCTCCAAACCCTTCCCAGCTCCCTCAGGATTCTCCAAACCCTTCCCATCTCCCTCAGGATTCCCCAAACCCTTCCCAACTCCCTCAGGATTCTCCAAACCCTTCCCAGATCCCTCAGGATTCTCCAAACCCTTCCCCAGCTCCCTCAGGATTCTCCAAAACCTTTCCCAGACACGTTCCAGCCCCAAAATGTCCTCCCTGGATTTAGGGATAATCCCAGAGAGCGGAGCTGTCCTGGCAGTGCCACCTGTCCCCTGTGTCCCCTGTGCCACCCCCCGAGCATCACCCCTGGTACCTCTCAGTTCCTCTCCATCAATCCTGCGGCTCCAGAGCCGCCTCAGCAGCTCAGGCAGAGACCGAGCCTAAAAATAAAACAGAACAAAAAGAGGCGGGAAAATAAAATAAATTAAATAAAAAGGAAAATAAAAATAAATCCAGGCGAGAAGGTCGGAGCTGCTCCAGGTGACATCCAGAGCTGGAGTCTGCTCTGCTCTCCTGCCTGCAGGGGAACTTCTCCTGCTCGGATCCACTGGATTCCTCCTCCTGATCCCGCTCATTCCTGAGGAATTTGAGCCCCCAGCTCCCCTTTCCTTTGCTCCATCTCCCCACACGTCATTAGGCGCCATGCAGATGAGCTTAATTAGCGCGGGAGGACGGGGAGAGGGACAAAAGTAGGAAATCCCTTCCCATCCAACCCCGAGCAGCCATAAAATCTGATTAATCCGAGCAGGGCTGTTTGTTCAGATTTATCTTCCCAAATCCATTTCCAGGAGGGCACTAAACAACGTTTATGTCATGAGGAACAAAAAATAAATGAATTATAAATATTATTTAATGTCATTTAATAAAGAAAATAAATTTATTTTCATAAATAATAAATAAACCGGGGTTAATCAATAAACTGATAAATCCTGCCTGGGCCAGGATCTGCCTTGGGTTCATTCCCGGTGCAATTCCCAGAAATTCCCGGCTCCAGGGGGGCCTCAGGACAAAGGGACACAAAGCCACGGTGAAAAGCAGCAGCAGCACATCCAGCCACGCTTCCCACCCTCCCAGAATCCAAGGAAAAAGGGGCGAGCACTCGCCCAGCTCTCAGCAGCATCCCCGGAGCAGCTCCGGGATTTGCAGGATCCCGGGATTCTGCTCCCACCAACCATTTATTCCCTTTCCTGGTGAATTTTCACGGACAAATCCAGCCTGGGCTGGCTGATTCCCAAAGCTCCTGTTTCCAGGAGCTCGATGGATTCGCATCCAGGCATTCCCGACCTCAAATCCTTCAAATCCGAAGTGCTGGGATGAGACACGAGCAGCAGAACCTGGGCTGGGCCGGGCAATTCCTCCGCCCAAAGCTCAGGAATAATTGCCTAAAAACGGCCTAAAAATTAATTTTCACCACCCCAGCAGGCAGGGAGGGATTGGAGAGGGATGAGGATGGATTCTCCGTGGGAACAACGGAGCAAAAAAAGCTGGGAATTGGGCTGGAATGTAAAGCTCTGCCTGAATTCCGCTGCCTTGGCACACAAAGAATCTGCTCCTCTTCCCTCCCGTGGAGGGAATCAAGGTCGGGCTCACACGCTGAATTCCTGGATTCCAAAAATCACCTGGATTTCACCGGGAAGCGACAGCAGCTCCCGGGCTCAGGGAATTAGCGCTTCATCAGCCCGCACTAACTGACATCTGAAATCCGAGGGAAGGGAAATTGCTTTTCTGGGTCCGAGCCCACTCCAGTCCTTATCCCTGCTGGATAAAATTCCTTGATTTTGATCCAGGGTCTTTTCCGAGTGGATTTGGAGCACGGATGGGCAGGGGAGAGGGGTCAGGGCTCCAGGGGTACAGTGGGATCTCTCCTGGATATTCCCTCCAAGGAAAACCCATCCCTCGCTTCGGAGGATTTGTGGAATTCGTGGAACTGCAATAATTTGGGATTTGCCAGAGCCAGGCGGGTGAAATTCCAAGGGATTCATGGGATGAACAGGGGGAGATGTCAGAGCTCGGCAGCTCCTTTCCCATCTCTCTTCTCTTCCATGGTTTGGAAGTTTTGCTTCTCCAGGCTCGAAATTCCAAAGGCCAGCACACGAGTGAGCTGGAATCCAAATCTCCTCCCATTTGGGAATGGGAGAGACTCAGGATGATCCTCACAGCCCCAAAAATCCCATCCCAAACCAGGAGCATCCCAAAAATCCCATCCCCACCAGGAACATCCCAAAGATTCCATCTGCCAGCAGGAGCATCCCAAAGATCCTATCCCCACCAGGAATATTCAAAAAATCCCATCCCCACCAGGAATATTCCAGAGATTCCATCCCCACCAGGAACATCCCAAAGATCCTATCCCCAGCAGGAGCATCCCAAAGATCCTATCCCCAGCAGGAGCATCCCGAAGATTCCATCTGCCAGCAGGAGCATCCCAAAGATCCCATCCCCACCAGGAATATTCCAAAAATCCCATCCCCAGCAGGAGCATCCCAAAGATCCCATCCCCACCAGGAGCATCCCAAAGATCCCATCCCCAGCAGGAGCATCCCAAAAATCCCATCCCCAGCAGGAGCAGACCCTCGGTGGGACACAGGACCCCACGCAGGAGATTTCGGGGAGAGGCTCCATCCTCTCCCCCATGTCCCGAGGGGAAAGGGGCTGGGATCAGCCCTCTCCCGGTTCCTTCTCTCCAGGGCAGTTGGAGTGGAAGGAACAGGCTGGGAATTGTCAGCCGGGCATTCCTGACCTCGCCATAGTAACAACCACCCGGAAAAGAACAACAACAACAAAACCCCGCCGCTTCCCTGCCTCCGCCTGGAAAAAAACCCGCAAAAAGAGGGAAAACCGTGGGAATTGGAGGAGATTTCATCGCGCCGAGCAGAGGAAAAGCAGCGGCGATCGCGGCTCGTTTTGTGCCCCCCGCGATCCCGAGCATCCTTTGGGATAACGGGAGCGGTGGGAGCCTCCCCCCGCCTCATCCCTTCCCCCATCCCGCTCCCTCGGGATCTTTTCCAGCTCCTCCTGCCAGCTGCGACTTCCTGCAGCTGCTGATGGGAGGGAGAGGGGTTGGGAAGGAAATATTCCCCAGCAGGAGATGGCAGGGGTGTCACAGCGCCGGGACAGGGACAAAAGCTGCTTCGTTATTTGTTTTGAAAGAGAGGAAAGAACCCAAATCAACCTTTTATTTTTATTTTATTTTTATTTTATTTTTATTATTTTTATATTTTTATTATTTTTATTTTATTTTATTTTATTTTATTTTATTTTATTTTTTATTTTTATTTTGATTTATTTCTATTTCTATTTCTATTTCTATTTCTATTTCTATTTCTATTTCTATTTCTATTTCTATTTCTATTTCTATTTCTATTTCTATTTCTATTTCTATTTCTATTTCTATTTCTATTATTATTATTTTATTTTATTTCATTTTTATTTTTATTTTTTATATTTTTATTATTTTATTTTTCTTTTTATTTTTTTCTTTTTAGTTTTTTAAATCCTGAATAGCAAATCAGCAGAGCAAGGTGAGGTTCGCTCACGTCACAGCTTACCTCAGGATTTTTAATTTAATTTAATATAATTCAATTTAATTTAATTCAATTTATTAAATTTAATTTAATAGCAAGGACCCACCTGCAAGAGCAAAGGGTCACCCTTCCCCAGCTCCCAGCAGGATCCTGAATCCCTCCCCTCATCCAGCAGCTCTTCCTGCACCCGTCAGACACAGAAAGGCTTTTCCAAACCCTCGGGTTGGGTTTCCAGAGCTCCTTTCCCTCTTTTTTTCGGCCTCCGAGGGAACGGGAGGAGCTCGGGGCAGATCGCGCCCGGGGGAGGTCACAGCAACCCCGTCCCTGCCGGGCCTGCTCCGGGAAAACCGCTGGAAAAACGGGATTGGGGATGCTGGGAGGGGGAAAAGCTGAAAAAACGGGATTTGGGAGAGGGGGGTGTGGAAGTACAGGAAATTCCCTTCCTTTTTCACAAAAAAGGGGAAAAAATCCTCTTTCTCCACCCAGTTCAGGAAGGGAAACGCAAACTCCAAGCTTTGTTTGTGGCTGGTCCCAAAAAACCTCGGGATCCCAAAGCATCCCCCTCCAAACGACCAAATTCCAAGCGAGGAATTCCTTCCTTTTTCCCAGGATTTCTCGGGAATACTCACAGCTCCGCCGCGCCAGCTGCAGCATGGCTGGAAATGCTCCGGATTTTCCCAAATCCTCCGAGCATCCTCTTCCTCCTCCCACTCCCCGCCGGGCTGCGAGCGGCGCCGGGAGCAGCCGGGGCTGGGAATTCGCTGCGTGGGAAGAGGGAAAAGGGGAGGGAAAAAAAATCCGTGTAAATCCAGCGGGGCTGGCGTTTTCCCTCTGGAAGATGTAGGACACTCAGGGCAGGGAGGGTTTCCCCCGGCTGGGCTCCTCCTCGGGGCTGTGCGTGCGAATTCCCGGCGTTCCCGATCCATCCCGGAGCCTTTTATGGATCCCCGGGCTCGCACTGGATGTTCGGGAGCGGCGGCGCTGCTGCCCGCCCCAAAGAGGGGAAAATTCCCCGGGAAAGGGAGGAAAAAACCGGGAAAGGAGGAGATGAGAGGAGGGAGAGACTCTGTGGGATGAAGGGATGGGGATGGGGGATCCCAGGGATCAGCGAGGGGAGAGCTGATCCCATGGAGGTCACCCCGAAATGGGAAAAACGGGAATGGCAAGGGCGGCAGAATCCCAAAATTCCGCTCCTGTGTCCCACAGGGAGCTCGGAGCAGCGGGATCTTGGAGCAAATTCCCAAAATTCCTGTCCTGTGTCCCACAGGGAGCTCGGAGCAGCGGGATCTTGGATCCAGTTCCCAAAATTCCTGTGTCCCACAGGGAGCTCGGAGCAGCGGGATCTTGGAGCAAATTCCCAAAATTCCTGTCCTGTGTCCCACAGGGAGCTCGGAGCAGCGGGATCTTGGAGCAAATTCCCAAAATTCCGCTCCTGTATCCCACACAGAGCTCAGAGCAGTGGGATTTTGGACCTGATTCCCAAAATTCGTCTCCTCCATCCTACACAGAGCTCGGAGCAGTGGGATCTTGGAGCCTTTGGAGCCAATTCCCAAAATTCCGCTCATCCCAGGGTTTTGCTGCCTTGACCTGGTTCTTTCAAAAGGTGTTAAAAGTTTCTTTTTTCTCCTCAAAACGTTGCGGAAGAACTTCATGGAAAATTCCTCCCAGGAGAACTTCCCAGCCAGGGATCCTCAGGGATGCATTGGATGCTCCCAGGCCTTTGGGAATACCCTGGAGAGGTTCTGGAGCTCTGGGAATCCTCGGCATTCCCAGGGAATTCTGCTCCTGCAGATTTTCCTTCATCAGCACCGAACTCGGGGCTGGGCCCACAGGAGCATCCTTGGATCCTTCCCAAGCTGGAAAAATCCCATTCCCGAGCTGGAAAAATCCCATTTCTGAGCTGGAAAAATCCCATTCCAAAGCTGGAAAAAATCCCATTCCCAAACTGGATTATAATAAATATAAATATAAATATATATATTTATAATAAATAAATAAATAAATAAATAAATAAATAAATAAATAAATAAATAAATAAATAAATAAATAAATAAAAAATATAAAAATATATAATATAAATATAAAATACATTATTATATATAATAATTAAAATATAAATTAAATAATATTTGAGTATTTAATTTAAATTTATATTAAGTATATTTAGTATTTAATATAAAAACTATAATATGAAAATATGATCTATAAATAAATTATTATATATAGTAATTTAAAATAGAAATTTAATATTATTTATTTAATTAAGTATATTTATATCAAGTGTATTTACTATTTAATATAAAATTATAATATAAAATATGTAATAGATAAATACATAAAATAAATTATATATAATATATATGATATAAATATGAATATATAAATATATAAATATATAAACATATGTTATTATACATAATAATTAAAAATATAAATTCAATAATATTTAAGTATTTAATTAAGTAAATTAATATTAAGTATTTAATTAAGATTAAAACAACAACAACAAAAATAAATCCCAACAAAACCATTTTCCTGCCGACCAAAATTCATGGATGAACACCTGAGAGAAAGGAGGAAAAATGGGATAAAACAGGGAAAAAACGGGGAATTTTAACAAGACAGGAACGGCTCAGCCACAAATCCCAGATGTCTGGGAATGACGAATTCCCAATTTTTTTGGTGCCTGAAAAAAGCGGATTTTTTATTTACCCCAACCTCGGGAATGAAGGAAAATGTCGCTGTTAAAAGGGAAAAAGAATTCAAAATATTCCCCAAAATCCATAAAATCCCTGTAATTCCACATCTGTTTCCATGGGAACAGCAGGGGAGGAGCGGGAATTCCTGAGGAGATTCAAATTCCTGCTTTGAATTCCCTTTTTCTCACCTGCTCAGAATTCCTGGGATGGGAAATGGGGGGAAAGAGCTGCAGGAGGAAGGAAAAAATGGGAATAAAATGGGAATAATCAGCTCGGGAAATGCGGGAAAAGGGGTTTTATTTAATAATGAGGAGGTTGTGGGTAAAGAGGGAAAATGGAATTTTTTTTTGGTGGATAAAGAAGGAAAATATGGAAATTTTTTTGTGGATAAAGAGGGAAAATATGGAAATTTTTTTTGGTGGATAAAGAAGGACAACAGGGATAATTTTTGTGGATAAAGAGGGAAAAGAGGGATTTTTTTTTATGGACAAAGAGGGAAAATAAGGAATTTTTTAGTGAATAAAGATGTAAAGGAGGGATTTTTTTATGGATAAAGAGGGAAAATAGGGAAATTTTTTGGGTGAATAAAGAGTGAAAAGAGGAATTTATTGGAATTGAAATCCATCGCTGCTCGGGGAAATGTTGGAGCATTTCCTGGAAATCCCTGGAAGCTCTTGGGAAGAGCTGGCTCATGGCTGGAGGAACACGGAGATTCCCAGGAGGAGCACGAAGGAGCTGAGACCCCAAAATCCCGGAATTGAGGCTGGAAAATCCCTCTGGGATCAGCGAGTCCGAGCTGTGCCCGATGCCCACCCTGAGCCCTGAGTGCCACCTCCAGCTGCCACCTCCAGGGACGGCGACTCCAAACCTCCCTGGGCACTTCCAAGGCCTGGCCACCCTTTCCATGAGGAAATTCCTGCTGCTGTCCAAGCTGAGCCTCCCCTGGCCCAGCCTGAGGCCGTTCCCTCTCCTCCTGTCCCTGTTCCCTGGGATAACATCCCAAATCCCCCCCGGCTGTCCCCTCCTGCCAGGGACTTGTGCAGAGCCAGGAATTCCCCCTGAGCCTCCTTTTCTCCAGGCTGAGCCTTCCCAGTTCCCTCAGGATTCTCCAAACCCTTCCCCAGATCCCTCAGGATTCTCCAAACCCTTCCCAGCTCCCTCAGGATTCTCCAAACCCTTCCCCAGATCCCTCAGGATTCTCCAAACCCTTCCCAGCTCCCTCAGGATTCTCCAAACCCTTCCCAGCTCCCTCAGGATTCTCCAAACCCTTCCCAGCTCCTTCAGGATTCTCCAAACCCTTCCCAGCTCCCTCAGGATTCTCCAAACCCTTCCCCAGCTCCTTCAGGATTCTCCAAACCCTTCCCAGATCCCTCAGGATTCTCCAAATCCTTCCCAGATCCCTCAGAATTCTCCAAACCCTTCCCAGATCCCTCAGGATTCTCCAAACCCTTCCCCAGCTCCCTCAGGACTTTCCCAACCCCACCAATCCTCGTTTTTCCCACTCTCCAGCCCCATTTTGGGATGGTTTTTGGGAACAGGGCCGTGTCCCAGCTGCTCCTCAGCTCCCACCTCCCCGTCACTGCTGTCCCCGCCTGTGCCAAGCTCTGCTCTTGGCTGACAGCTCTGGAATTTCACTGCCTAAAATTAGGGATGCGGAGGAGGCAGATTCCCGAATTTCCCCAGGCCGGGATGTCCCAGTTCTCCCAAGATTTGGAGCAGACTCGGATGTTTTTGGTGCGAGGCTGGAGGAGGAGGAGGGTGAGAACGGGATGTGGATCCCACAGAAATCCCAGCCACAACTCCCAGGGGGAAAAGAGGGAAAACCACGGAAGGAGCAGCCCTGAAAAGAGGAAAGGGAAAAACGGGAAAGAGTGAGGGAGAAAAGAGGGAAAACACCTATATTTTTATTTTTATGTATAGATATATATATGACACAGTATTAATAACATTTTTAATTTGGATATGTTTATAAATATTCCCAAGGGAGCCTCAGGAGCAGCCCAGGGAGGGCTGGCGGGTGATCCCATAAATATTCCCATGGAATTTCTCAGCGTTTCCTCATGGAATTCCCAGGAGCAGCCACGGGAAAAGGGGCAGGAGCAGCCTTCTCCATCGATCCCCCAAAATCCGGGAGGAATTTGGGGATCCAGGAGATCCCTTCACAATCCCTATTGACCCCCAATACTTTTTAATATTAAATATTCAACGCTCCGGAAGAATTTCCTCCAACGCTCTTTCAGATGGGGCAAAAAAACGAGACGCGAGGAGAAGCCACAGCACGAGGGGAGCTCCTCTCACCCCAAAATCTGCGGGATCCGCAGCCGGGATCACCCCAAAAATCCCGGGGGGCTCTGAAAAAGGGAGCCCCGAAGGGCACCGTGACCCCGACGTGATTCGAACACGCAGCCTTCTGATCTGGAGTCAGACGCGCTACCGTTGCGCCACGAGGTCCCGGCAGCGCCACCTCCGCCCCTGCTGCAAAACCCTCAGCGCCAACTTCCGCTGCTCATCCCCGCCCCGGCGGGAGCGCCCCGCCCACCGGGGAGTTCCCGCACACCGGGAAGCTCCCGGACACCGGGAAGAAATTCCAGTTTTTCCCGGGATCGTCCCGCAGCAGCGGCCGCGCCTTTCCCGCCCCGCCCTCAGGGGGTTCCGAGCCCGCCCCGCCGCGCTGGCCACGCCCCCTCCCCACAGCCACACACCGGGCTGTACCACCGCCCGCGGGGGGGTGGCGCGGCCATGGCGGCTGCGCGCTGCGGGGGAGAGGAGGAGGAATCCCCCCCCCGTCCCGGCCCGCGGTGGGCTGTGCCGCCCCGGAGGATTTAAAGGGGCCGCGCACGGGGAGGGGCGTGCGGTGAGTTGGGGGCGCTCCCAGCCCAGCCCGTGGCGTGGGGGGCGGGAAAATCGCCTTTCCCGCCTTTTCCCAACATTTCCCGACTTTTCCCGCCTTTTCACACCTTTTCCGATCCATCAGCTGAGAGTTCCTGACCCCTTCCCTGATGTTCCTGGATCCCTCCCCAGTTTTGGATCCCTCCCTGATGTTCCTGGATCCCTCTCTGCTATTCCTGAATCCCTCTCTGGTTCTCCTGGATCCCTCCCTGATGCTCCTGGATCCCTCCCCAGTCCTGGATCCCTCTCTGCTTCTCCTGGATCCTTCCCTGATGCTCCTAGATCCCTCCCTGTTATTCCTGGATCCCTCCCGGGTTCTCCTGGATCCCTCCCTGATGCTCCTGGATCCCTGCTTGGTGTTCCTGGATCCCTCCCCAGTCCTGGATCCCTCCCTGTTATTCCTGGATCCCTTCCTGATGCTCCTGGATCCCTCCCTGATGTTCCTGGATCCCTCCCCGGTTCTCCTGGATCCCTCCCTGATGCTCCTGGATCCCTCCCTGATGTTCCTGGATCCCTCCTTGGTGTTCCTGGATCCCTCCCTGATGTTCCTGGATCCCTCTCTGCTATTCCTGAATCCCTCTCTGGTTCTCCTGGATCCCTCCCTGTTATTCCTGGATCCCTCCCTGTTATTCCTGGATCCCTCCCTGATGTTCCTGGATCCCTCCCCGGTTCTCCTGGATCCCTCCCTGTTATTCCTGGATCCCTTCCCGGTTCTCCTGGATCCCTCCCCAAGGAGAGCCGGGAGATTCCCCAGATCCTTCTGGGAAGGGGGAACACGCCAGGAGTCGATGGATCTCAGGAGAAACCCCCAGGAGAGCGATAAACCCCGGCCAGCGCTGCTCATTAGTGGGGAGCCCAATAATTACTCTAATAAACCCTGCTGGGGTTTTTCCCCCGTCTGACTTCCAAAACCTTCCCTGGGAGTTTTCCCGACATCCCAGGAATTGCTGTGGGGTCGCTTTGTGCTTTAACAACCCCCGTGCCCTTCCCCACAGCCAATCCCATTCCCAAACACCGGGAATTTCCATTTCAGGGCCCTTTTGGAAAGGTGCCTTTTTGGGGGTGTTTTGAAGAACCAGCCGAGAAAAAGAGGGAGCAAAACCATAAAACCCCCACCATAAAAAACCCCCACTCCAAAAATTATCATAAATATTTGATTTATTTGCTTGAGTTATTATTTATTAATCTATTTATTAATTCATTTATTTATTCATTTATTTATTCATTTATTCATTCATTTATTCGTTTGTTTATTCATTTATTAATTTATCCATTAATTTATTTATCCATTAATTTATTTACCCAGTAATTTATTCCTCTGGAATGGGAATTCCTATAGGAATTGCTCTGCTCTGTTCCTGTGTTTATTTACAAATTGTGTTTACAATTTATTTACAAACTGTGTTTATTTACAAATGCCACTTTTATTTCCCCCTCCCCAAAAACAAAAACCCCCCAAAAAATAAATGTACAGTAGGAATTCCTATGAGACTCCCGAGGAACATCTTGGGAATCCTTTCCCGAAGAAATCCGGGCAGCAGGGATAAAAAAAAAAGGACAATAAAAAGAGATTTAATGCTTTGATCCGTGTCAGGAGGGGCTGCACGGAGGGTTCTGCGCCTTCCCCTCTTTCCCAGGGATCGATCCAGGCTGGAATCAGCAAAATCCCAAAGCCAAGCTTTAGGTTTAAGCGGGGCTTTGTTGAGTCAGGACCTGCTGCTGAGCCTGGCTTTGTTTTTGCTGGTTTTTGTGTGTTTTTGCATAGGAAAAACCTGGAGAAACAGGAGAAATCGGAGGGATGGGAGTCGATCCAAGCTTCTCTCGCTAGAATTAATATTTTTTTACGTATCTCGGTGTCAGAGTGTCCCTCTGGATTTATCCTGGAATAAAACAAGGCTGGAATTCCACCTTTATCTTCACACTCGTGCAGGGATTAATCCCAACTTGTTTAAATCCCTCTCGCGGCCACCACCAATCCTTGTGCAAAAATGAAAGTTACATTCAGGAAATTCCCTTGGAATTCCCAGGAAATTCCCGACTTCCGTGGATTTTTTTGTTTTTGGTTCGGAGCTGATCCCAAAGGTCCTCGCCAAAGGTGGAACTGGGGAAATTCAGGAAATTCCCTTGGAGTTCCACCAATTTCCTTGGATTTTTTGGTCCAGAGCTGATCCCGAAGGTCCTTGCCAGAGGTGGAACTGAGGAGACTGAGGTGCAAAAATGGGAAATGAAATGGAAATTCAGCATTTTCCCAAATCAACTGATCTGGAATTGCTTCGTCCTCTGGAAAACATTCGGAAAAACGCCGAGTTTTGGGACAGCCACGAATTAATTTTGTCCTGTGGGAAGACTGGGAATACCTGGAAGAGAATCCTCCCCTCGGCAGGGAGAAGGGACAGCTTCCACCAGGTGAATTCTGAGGGGGGAAAAATATTTAAAATGGGGTTTTTTTGGTTTGATTTTTTGAGTCTTGGACGCAGGAATTGCCCTGCCTGGAGGGTTCCCAGCCCAAATTCCCGGTGGGAATGTGAGCAGGGCAGCTGGATCCTTCCCCTGGTGCACGGGATTATTGCTGGTGGGAATAAATTCCTCTTTGGAGAGCGCGGCTCTGCTTTCCTGAGGAGCTGGAGGCTCTTCCCGGGAACCCTGGGAATCCGCAGGGATTTGCAGGAATTCCAGGCGGATCCGGGATGGGGAGGACGAGCTGCGCCTCGCACATTCCTGCATCCCTTCCCAAAGGAAATCCGGGAGCAGCCGGGACACGGCTCCAGCTGCGGCTTCACCGCTCTCCTCCCGCTCCAGAGAACGGAAAATCCTTGGAATTTTCCTTGGATAGACGCCGCATTCCCACTGCCATCAGCGGGATTTATCTGCTCCAGCAGCGCTCAGGTCCGGGTGCTTCTGGAGGGGAGAAGAGGAAGATCCGAAGGAATTCCCGGAGCGCATCCCGGAGTTTCTGGAAACGCCCAGGATTGTGGCAGGGAGAGGGAAGGAGACAGGGACGGAGCTGACAGTGCCAGAGGCGCTGCCCAGCTCTGGATTCCGGCAAGGACAAGGCTTGGCCCGGATTTTGGAGCTTTTCCCGGTTCCTCTGCTGGGAATTGCTGGAGCAGGGAGGGAATTCTCGCTCCCAGCGGGACGGGCAGGGACATCGCGGGCAGGGACACTTCGGCTCTTCCCCGGCCTTCCTGGGGACAGGGAGGGACGGGAAATGAGGAGAGAATCCACGGGATGGGAGAGAATCTGCGGGATAAATGGAGAACCTGTGCGATAAATGGAGAATTTGCAGGATAAATGGAGAATCTGTGGGATAAATGAAGAATTTGCAGGATAAATGGAGAATCTTTGGGATGCATGGAGAATCTGTGGGATAAATGAAGAATCTGCAGGATAAATGGAGAATCTGCAGGATAAATGGAGAATCTGCTGGATAAATGGAGAATCTGTGGGATGAAAGAATCTGTGGGATAAATGAAGAATTTGCGGGATAAATGGAGAATCTTTGGGATAAATGAGCAGATGGAGCAGCTCCCCCCGTGCTCCCCCAGCACTCCCCTTCCCTGCCAAGCCTGGACACTTTGGCTCAGCCCCCGGAGCCCCCCGGGGCCCCCTGAGCCCCCCGAGCCCCCCGAGCCCCCCGGGCAGAGGCAGCGGCGGCTCCTGCAGAGCAGAGAGGGGGGAGGCACCCGAAGCCCCCCGGCAGTCCCGGCGTACCGAGGGGACAGGAGGGGTCCCGGGCGGGGGCTGATCCTCACACGGCCGTCTCCTGCCCCCCGCTGGCCTGGTCCTTCTTCCTCTTCATCTTGCAGAAGCCGTGGAGGCCACAGAAGCAGGCGAAGGTGAACTGGGGCATCACCCGGAGCAGGAGAGGATCGGGAGCGACTCCGACCTGGAGGGGGACAGAGAAAGGAGTCAGGGCAGGAGGAGGGTGAGGAGCAGAGCCCCAAAATCCCAAAATTGGGGCGTCACCCTGGACCAGGACACACCTCATCCATCCATCCTTCCTTCCCTCCTTCCCCTTTTTTCTTTCTTCTTCCATTTTTCCTTCTTCCTTTCTCCTTTCCTTTTTCCTTTCTCCTTTCCTTTTTCCTTTCCTTTTTCCTTTCCTTTCCTTTTTCCTTTCCTTTCCTTTTTCCTTTCCTTTCCTTTCCTTTCCCCCTTTTCCTTTCCCCCTTTTCCTTTCCCCCTTTTCCTTTCCCCCTTTTCCTTTCCCCCTTTTCCTTTCCCCCTTTTCCTTTCCCCCTTTTCCTTTCCCCCTTTTCCTTTCCCCCTTTTCCTTTCCCCCTTTTCCTTTCCCCCTTTTCCTTTCCCCCTTTTCCTTTCCCCCTTTTCCTTTCCCCTTTTCCCGTCTCTGGCACTCAGGGAACAGCGGGATCGCGGCTCCCGGTGCCCGTGGAGCCGAGGATCGCCGGGATTTCCCCGGCCCGGGGGCAGCGCTGGCACAAAGAGGCTCAGCTGGGCCCCAATTCCCTCTCCGTGTCCATTTTTTAACAAATAATGCCCCAAAGCCCAGCCCACGCCACGGCCCAACAGCTGCAAAATGAAATTCAAAATGTAATTATGCAAATGCAAGGCTGGGGGGGTTTTAAATAAATAACAAATCCTCCCAGAAATGCTTTGACAGGAGAGCTTCGTTCTCTCCCTGCTCCAGTTTCGAGCTTTCCATCAAATCCCAGGATCCCGGGGTGGTTTGGGGTGGGAGGGACCAGCCTTGGTCACCTCCAGGGCTGGAAGCTCCCCTGGATAAAACCTCCTGCACCGATTTCGGATGATTTTACCCCAGAAGGGGCAGGGCTGGTGCTCAGGGCGAGCCTGGATCGGATCCCAGTGGTGAAATGGGTTTTGGGGCACCGTCACCTCCTCAGGCTGGGGGGAACCCGCCCTTCCCCATCCCCAGTTCCAAATCCCACAGGAGGAGTTGGGAGCAGCCCAAATTCCCAGCAGGAAACGGAGCAGGTGGAGCCGCATCGGTGACAGAGTCCGGGGGGCGATGCCACATCCCCGCCTTCCCCTTTTCCCTCTTCTTTTCCCTCTTTTTTCCCCTTTTTCCTCCTTTCCAAGGGGCGCAGCTGCAGCACAAGGGCCGAAACATCGCCTTGAATTCCCTCCTGCCGTCCTCGGCCATCTGGGAACCTGTCTGGGGGGCTCCCAAATTTTATCGGGTCACTTCTGGAGCTCCCAAATTCTATCGGGCCACTTCTGGGGGGCTCCCAAATTCAATCGGGCAGAGCCTCTGGAGCTCCCAAATTCAACCGGGCCCCCTCTGCAGCTCCCAAATTCAACCGGGCAGAGCCTCTGGAGCTCCCAAATTCAACCCGACCACCTCTGGAGCTCCCAAATTCAATCGGGCAGAACCTCTGGAGCTCCTGAATTCAACCGAGCCACCTCTGCAGCTCAAAAACTCAATCCAGCCACCTCTGGAGCCCCCAGATTCAATCGGGCCACCTCTGGAGCTCCCAAATTCAACCCGGCCGCCTCTGCAGCTCCCAAATTACCGGGGCAGAGCCTCTAATGAGCGCCCGGCTCTGAAAGGCTGCGGCGGGTCCCGCTTTGTGCGGCCGCTTTTTGTGCTCGCCAGCCCCGCCATGGGAATTGCGAGGCTGCCGCTGGTGCCGAGGGGCCCGCGGGGACCTCGGGGGGACCGCAGGGGACAGAGGGGGACAAGGAGGGGGTCCCGTTCACCTCCCAACCCCGCGGCCTCCCGGGGATGGAGCGGGGAAGGGAAGGGGAGGTGGGAGCAGGGAGAAGTGTGGGGGATGCTCCAGCGCTGCCCAAACCGCGTTTGGCCCATCCTGTGCTCGCTCCGGGGTGTTTAATAACCGAATTAAATAACCGAATTAAATAAATAACCGGATTAAATAATTCTGTCCATAAAACCCCCAGAAAAAGCCACCCCCAGACCTCCCAGGCAGGTCCCCAGCAGTGCCCTGCGCCACCCCACGTCTCCATCCCCCCTCTCCCGGCTTTTGCAGACACAAAACCACCCCCAGAGCCTGGGGGGTCTGGCTGGGACCCCATTAGGGACCTATTGAGATATTTTAGAGGGGTTTGTAGCGCTCGGGCTTTTCAGGCTGACCCTCTGCCTCCCATTCAGGCAGGGGACAATGATGAATGAGCCCCGGAGAATGGAGGCAGCCCCAGCTGAGCCTGACGCTCCTGTTCCCCTTCAAAAGGTGCAAAAAGAGATGCTGGAGGAGCAAGGAATAATTAAAAAAATTGCAATGAACTGGCTCGGGCAGCGCTGACAGAAGCCCCGGCTGATTTGCAAGGGCCGGGCAGGATCCCCAGCCCCGCGCTGCCCTTTCCATTCAAGGCAGAAGATCCTCGGGATAAAAAAACTCGGCTGCGGCAGAGAAAATGCGGCGAGAATTAAAGATGTAAAGCTGGAGAATTCTCTTTAGTCGACTGCATCACCCCGGGCCGTGTTTGTCACTGTCACGGTGATGAATTGGGGGCTGTCTGCCATCAGCATGCTCACTTTAATAATGTCATTTTGCCTGGAAAATGATGTCTTTCTGGAGCAGCTGGACCCGGATTGTTCCTTAATCCAGCAATTCCCATTTCCCTGGGATTTTTCGGGCATCCGGGAAGCTCCTGGCAGCAGGGATGGGCTCAGCTCTGGTGACACTCCCAGGTGACACCGGTGGCCGCCAGCCCCAGGGATGCTCAGGCTCCAGGATCTTTCATTCCAGCTGATTTTCCTCCCTCTTCCTTTTCTATTTCTGGGAGACACCCTGGAATTAACTTTTTAGCGAATCTGTTGGGAAAAAAACCGAGTTTTGCGTGTGAACCCCCGGATTTCGGAGCTGTTTTTGCTGCCAGCGTGCCGGGATTTTTCCTTGGGAAAGGAAATCATTTGCAATGGAAATCGGGGCTGGGATTTGTTTTTTTGCAGGGAGCCGAATGGAATTAAATTATTTGTGATGAAACCGAGGTGAAAAAAAATTCCTTTAATTTGTTTTTCACGGTAACCTCTCCATCCATCCCCACATTCACAGCCAAGGATTTTAGGAGGGGAGTGATGGTTTTGGGATCATCAGCTCGGGTTTTAAAATCCACGGAGGAAAATCCCCTGGGGAAGAGTCACAGCTGGGCCTTGCAGGGGTTCATTCCCCAATCCTGCACTTTTCGGGGTGCTGGGGATGCTCCACGCACAAAGTTTTCCCTGGGATTTTTTGTTCCTTTGATTTCGAAGCATCCAAAGTTCAAGTTCCTGCATCCCAGAACTCTCTGCTCTGGGATGTGCGGACACAACCCCTTTCCCCCACACTCCTCCTCCCAAAATCCAGCCAATTTTACATTTTTCCAGCCAAATTTTCAAACCCATTATTTCCCAACCAATTTGGATTTATTTTTATTTCCCCCTCTCCCCAAAAACTCGGAAATTTCGCTGCTTACAACCAACCCCGAGCCAAACCCCGCTTAAAAACCTCTTCCTAATGAGCAGCCGAGCATTAAAAAAAAAATCCCAACAACAGAGGAGAGAGAGAGGAGGGGATAAAAACCGACCTGAAAAGCAGCAGCAGCCCTTTAAGGGGAGATAATGAAGGAGAAGATGTTGCCTGGCGGTGTTTGCAGAGAATCGCTAATTAAAACATCGCTTTCTGTAAAGTCTGCTGATCCCATTGATTCTTCCCCCCACACAGTTAATTTGCTGCTAGGGAAGGCAAAGTCGCCAGGGTCCTCATTATAAAAATTTCACTGGCTGCAGCTAATGGTTGTAATTAATAGGTGCAATAAATTTCAAATGGGCAGCCGGGGTGTTCATTAGCTCGGGGCTGACTCAGCACCGGTGGCCTCACCAGTTCCTAAATAATCCATTCCCAGGCAGCCGGGAGGAGGAGGAAGCTCTAATTCCTCACCCAGGGCAGAGCTGGATAAATAATTCCAGGATTTGTGTCTCTTTTTTTTTTTTTTTTGTCTCTTTATTTTTTTGTCCCGCCGCTGAATTTTCAGTGCAAACCTTCCCCAGCTTTTCCCAAAAACCCGGATTTGGGGTGGGAGGAGCGCTCGAGGAACTGAACCCTCAGAAGTAAAATATCCAAACATCTCACATCCAGGCGTGGATCAAACCCAGGCGTGCCTTGGGTGGAGGATTTGGGATTTAATGTGGATTTTCATTTCCTGATTCTTCTCCGAGCGTGCCTGCACATCCCGGAGCCAAAATTCGGGCTGAATTTAGGAGCTGCCACCTCTGAGCCTGGAAATTCCAAATTTTGGGCTGAATTTGGGAGCTGCCACCCCTGTGGCTGCACATTCCAAATTTTGGGTTGAATTTGGGAGCTGCTGCCCCTGAGCCCGAACATTCCTGAACCAAAATTTGGGAGCTGCCGCCCCGAGCCTGGAAATTCCAAATTTTGGGCTGAATTTGGGAGCTGCCACCCCTGAGCCTGCAAATTCCAGAATTTGGGCTGAATTTGGGAGTTGTTGCTCTCGAGCCTGCACATTCCAAATTTTGGGCTGAATTTGGGAGCTGCTGCCCCAGAGCCCGAATGTTCCTGAGCCAAAATTTGGGAGCTGCCGCCCCTGAGCCTGGAAATTCCAAATTTTGGGCTGAATTTGGGAGCTGCCACCCTTGTGCATGCACATCCCTGGGCCAAAATTTGGGCTGAATTTCGGAGTTCTTTCCCCTGTGTCTGCACATTCCAAATTTTGGGCTGAATTTGGGAGCTGCCACCCTTGTGCCTGCACATCCCTGAGCCAAAATTCGGGATCTGGTGCCCCCAGGGATGCCCAGGGGCTGCTGTGGCTCCGTGTCGGGACAATTCCCACTCCTGGCAGGACAAGCCCGAGCCTCTCCCGGTGTTTGGGATGCTCCAAGCCCCGATCCCGGGCTGGGGGTGCCTCCCTGGCTCACGGCGCTCATTAGCTGTAATTAACGCTCTCCTGGGAGCTCAGGAAGGACCTGGCAGTGCTGGACGGCTCCGGCTGCTCCACAATTTGCCTTTTCCGGGTGTTTTTGGGGACAGAACAATCCGGGAATGCCTTGGAGCCGCTCCAGCTCCTTCCAGCCCGGCTCTGGGATGCACTGGAATTCCCACGGCCGCCTTTTCCAAAACCGGCAGAATTCCCCAAAACGCTTTGAAAATTCCCACTCGATCCCGCTTTTTCGGGCCTGCCAGGAATGTTTTATCCCTGGAGCAGCCGCTGAGCCAGCGGAGGGTGCCCGGGGGTGATGCCAGAGCGGGCTGGGAGCTTTTCCAAGGGGCACTGCCAAGGAATTCTGCTCCGGGGGGCTTTGGTGGGGGAGTTTGTGGGGACACATCAGTGGGAATGGGGTTTTTGGGTGGGAATGGGGTTTTTGGGTGGGAATGGGGTTTTTGGGTGGGAATGGGGTTTTTGGGTGGGAATGGGGTCGGTGGGGTGGGAATGGGGTCTGTGTGGATGGGATCTGCAGGAATGGGGTCTGTGGGGTGGGATCTGTGGGAACGGGGTCTGCGTAAATGGGGTCTTTGGGATGGGATCTGCAGGAATGGGGTCAGTGGGGTGGGAATGGGGTCAGTGGGGTGGGAATGGGGTCAGTGGGGTGGGGTCTGCAGGAATGGGGTCTTCAGGAATGGGATATGTGGGATTGGGGTTTGTGTGGATGGGATCTGCAGGTCTGCAGTAATGGGGTCAGTGGGGTGGGATGGGATCAGGAATGGGATCTGTGGGAATGGGGTGGTGGGGTGGGATCAGCAGGAATGGGGTCTGTGGGAATGGGGTCTGTGGGAATGGGGTCTGTGGGAATGGGGTCTGGGGGATGGGATCTGCAGGAATGGGATCTGTGGGATGGGATCTGCAGGAATGGGATCTGCAGGTCTGCAGTAATGGGGTCTGTGGGGTGGGATGGGATGAGCAGGAATGGGATTTGTGGGATGGGGTCTGTGGGAATGGGGACAGTGGGGTGGGATCAGCAGGAATGGGGTTTGTGGGAATGGGGTCTGTGGGAATGGGGTCTGTGGGGTGGGATCTGCGGGAATGGGATCTGCGGGAATGGGATCTGCAGGTCTGCAGTAATGGGGTCTGTGGGGTGGGATGGGATGAGCAGGAATGGGATCTGTGGGATGGGGTCTGTGGGAATGGGGACAGTGGGGTGGGATCTTCAGGAATGGGATCTGTGGGATGGCATCTGCAGGAATGGGATCTGTGGGATGGGTCCATGGGATGGGGCTCCTGGGAGCTGAAAACCCCGGGTCAAATCTCTCTAAATCTCTCTGTAGAAGCCCTGGGGGCGATGGGGCTGGCAAACACCACCGGGAGATTTGGCACAAAGTCTCCAGACCGGGCTGCTGAGCACCAGTCACCCCCACCAGTGCTCCCAGTCCGCTTCTTCCCTGCTCCCTCCATTCCCCGCCTCATTCCTGCCTTGCTAAAGGAAAAGTCAATCCCATAAAAGCCATTCCCAGGGCTGGGGATCACCGATATTCCAGTTTGGAGCTGTTTTGCCCCAAAAAAGACACCAAAATATCAGCAGGGGCCCATGTTTGGGGCTGCCCCATCCCTGGAAGTTAAAGGAAAAATCAATCCCATAAAAACCATTCCCAGGGCTGGGGATCACCGATATTCCAGTCTGGAGCTGTTTTGCCCCAAAAAAGGCACCAAAATATCAGCAGGGGCCGATGTTTGGGGCTGCCCCATCCCTGGAAATGTCCGGGGCGGGATTGGAGAGGGCTTGGAGCGATCTGGGATAGGGGAAAGAACTGGATGAGCTTTAAATCATCCCAGGAATCCTCGTGGTGACAGCAGGAACCATCCAGAGAGGATTTTCCTTCCCCAGCGCCACGTTTTGGGTTGGAAATGGCCAAACCGGGGCTGTTTTGAGTTCCTTGGCCCCGCTCTCATCCCAGGCTCATTCCAGGCTCATTCCAGGCTCCCATTCCCGGTTTGGAGGAGCCCCAGGGCGGGGGTGGAAGGACCAAGCCAAGCGTGTCCCCCTGCCCGGCCTGAATGGCTCGGGGCAGGCCTTGTCACGGGTGAATTTTCTGAATGAGCAAATCCTCATTAAAAAATAATTAAAACAGCCCGGCGAGATTGGCTTAATTCCTTTCATTTTGACGGATGGTGTTTGGTTTTGATGATTTATGTGCCAGCTCTCCTGCTTTCATTGTTGGAACTCATGGGATTTCATGATTTTCTTCCTTCCACACCTCCTTGAGTCATGGGATTTCAGCTGAACCTCGGCTTTTTTCCCCCCTTTTTTTTTTTTTCTCTCTCCAGGGACTATTATTTTTAAAGATGCATTCCAGGCTGGTGAAATAAACTTGAAAGCCTGACACCCAAATGAGTCAAAGCTCAGGAAGTGAGAAAAGAAAAAGCAGAGAAGAGAGAAATTGCTCGTTTCCTGCTTGGGGAGGGGGAGGTGGAACCCCGCAAGGTTTTTGGGGTGGGTGTGGGGGCGGTGGGGGATGCAGGGATGGGGCCTGTGGGGTGGGGTTTGTGAAAATGGGGTTTGTGGGGTGGGGTTTGTGAAAATGGGGTTTGTGGGGTGGGGTTTGTGAAAATGGGGTCTGTGGGGTGGGGTTTGTAGAAATGGGGTTTGTGGGGTGGGGTTTGTGAAAATGGAGTTTGTGAAAATGGAATTTGTGGGGTGGGATCTGCAGGAATGGGATCTGTGGGAATGGGGTCAGTGGGGTGGGGGCTGCAGGAATAGGGTCTGTGGGGTGGGGTTTGTGAAAATGGAGTTTGTGGGGTGGGATCTGCGGGGATGGGGTTTGTGTAAATGGGGTCCATGGGGTGGGATCTGTGGAAATGGGTTTGTGAAAATGGGGTCTGCAGGAATGGGATCTGTAGGGTGGGATCTATGGGAATGGGGTTTGTGGGGTGGGGTTTGTGTAAATGTGGTCCATGGGGTGGGATCTGTGGGAATGGGGTTTGTGGGAATGGGGTCCATGGGGTGGGATCTGTGGGAATGGAGTCTGTGGGAATGGGGTCCATGGGGTGGGATCTGTGGGAATGGAGTCTGTGGGATGGGATCTCCAGGAATAGGGTCTGTGGGAATGGGGGTTTGTGTAAATGGGGTCTGTGGGGTGAGATCTGTGGGATCTGCAGGAATGGGATCTCTGGGATTGGGATCTGTGGGACCTGCAGGGATGGGTTCTGTAGGATCTCCAGGAATGGGGTCAGTGGGATCTGCATGAATGGGGTCAGTGGCAGTGGGGTCTCCAGCACCCCCCTCTCCTCTCCCCCCTCACAGACCCCGCCGACTTTTTGCACATTTAAAAACTCCCCATTTGCCAAGCCCTGCCCTGTAACTCAACCCTTCCTCCTCTCCCGCTCCTGGCCACCACCTCCCCTCACCCTCCTCGTGGAGCCGCGGCCTCCTGGGGTCACCCCTGCCCGGCACAAACCTGCGGTGGGAGACGGGGCTGGACCCCCCAAACAAACCCGGACCCCCTCCTCCCCCTGCTGCCATCACCCGGGCAGCGGCTGCGACCCTCGGAAATACCCTCAGAAATACCCTCAGAAACACCCCCGGCCTCTTCCCGGTGCTTTTGTTCGGGGGGATGCAGGTGCGGGGAAAAAAAAAGCTCCAAAACGCCAAAGAAAAGCCGCTCCCGGTGCTGAATGGGGACGGCCCCGCCACCCCCGGGCGCCTTTTGTGTCCCCACCCCTCCGGGAGGGCCCTGCAAAGCTTCAGTGCCCCCTTTCACTCCTTGTTCGAGCCCCAAATAAATGCGGGGGGCTCGGAGGTGCCTGGAAGGTGCAGCCCCTCCCCTGTGTAGCCCATGGCTTTTCGCCCTACATGAGTTCGGGAAAGCAATCACATAGGAATAAAAAGCCATAGACCACAGCAGAGGGCTTAGCCAGGATAAGGCGGCAGACTTTGGGAAAAGGGAAAGGAGAACGGGGGGGGGAAATGACTCTTTGGGGTAAGCTGTGCTCCCTGCCCGTGACCTGCTGGGAGCACGACCCCAAAATCAGGGCGGGTTTTCACCCCAAAATCAGGGCGGGTTTCTACCCCAAAATCAGGGCGGGTTTCTACCCCAAAATCAGGGCGGGTTTCTACCCCCAAAATCAGGGCGGGTTTCTACCCCCAAAATCAGGGCGGGTTTCTACCCCAAAATCAGGGCGGGTTCCTACCCCAAAATCAGGGCGGGTTCCTACCCCAAAATCAGGGCGGGTTTCTACCCCAAAATCAGGGCGGGTTTTCACCCCAAAATCAGGGCGGGTTTCTACCCCCAAACCAGGAGGGTTCCCACCTCAAAATCAGGGTGGGATCCCATCCCAAAACCAGGGTGGGTTTTCACCCCAAAACCAGGGCGGGATCCTATCCCAAAATCAAGGTGGATTTCTACCCCAAAACCAGAGTGGGTTTCCACCCCAAAACCAGAGTGGGATCCCATCCCAAAACCAGAGCGGGTTCCCATCCCAAAATCAAGGTGGATTTCTACCCCAAAACCAGGATGGGATCCCACCCCAAAACCAGGAGTGTTTCCACCCCAGCTCCCCCTCAGCACCACGGGGTGGCTTCTCCTGTGTTTTCCACTGCTCAGAGGGAGCGATCCCAGCCTGGAATGTTCCGTGTCCCAGCAGGGAGCTGACCCGGGCAGGAGGACCCCGTGTCCTGTGAGGAGCTGGGATGGCCGGAATTAATTGGAGCAGCCATGGAATTGTTGATTTTCCCCTCTCCCGGTGTCCTGGCCACGGCCCCAGCTCATCCCTGGCAGCACCTGGCATCCTTTCCTGTTCCCAGAATCCCAAAAAACCCGAGAAACTCGGAGCTACAACCCAGGCTGCACAAATGGAGCCGCACAAATTCCCACCTGCACATCCCCGCGTCCCTCTCCGAGGAGGAGCGGCTGGATAAATCCCATTTTTTTGGGAGAAACACTCACCTCGGGCTGCAGCCTCACCCTGCCCCGCAGCTGCTCTGAAAATCTGACTTTTAGGGCCAGCAGGGGACTCGCCCAGGGAGGCTGAGCAGGAGCTGCAGCCCCGCTGCCCCCACAGCTCACCTGGCTGCAGGTGGGTGCTCGGCCAGCTTCATCCAACAGAGCCGCCTTTGTGGGCTCAGACAAAGGCCCAAAGAAAAGTTTGGCTTCCAACCCTCCTCCCGCTCTCTTCCTCCCCCCCTCGGGCCTTTTCGGGGGAGTTTCCATCTCTGGAGCCACCAAAAGAGGCGCTGGGGACAAGGTGACGCGTCCCCCGGTTCCTCAGGAAAAGCCTGGAGAAGCTCCTTGGGTGGCACCAGAAGTGTCCAGGCTGTCCCTGGGAACGCTCCGGCCTCTGCTGCCTCACCCCGCTCGTTTATTAGCGCCTGTTAATTGCCAGGAGCTGATGAGGTCAGGGTGGGGGAGTCCCCTCCTCACCCTCCCCAGGATCCCTGGGAAATGCAGGTTTTCCAGCCGCGGGGATGGGAGGCAGGGAGGGATTTTGCTGCGGTTTGCAGTAGCGGAGAGCACGGCTTTGACCTCCCCAGCGAGCTCCTGGAGCGCGGGGCAGCTCGGAGCTGGCGTTTTCCCAAGGTTTTCCCTCTTTTATCTCCCGTGGGTGGCGAGGGGGAAGAGCCACGGTCCCCTCCGGGTGTCCCGAAACACGGAGCACCCCTCGGTCCCAAAACTCCATCCCTGGGAGCAGGTGCTGCACTGGGAGGATCTTTTGGGGGGCACACCCGGACCCCCACACGGCTCCCCCTGCCCTGAGTGTCCTGCACCCACCCACCCCCAAATCCCTCGGGAACAGCCCCAACCCCTACAGATCACCCCCAAATCCCTCGGGAACAACTCCAATTCCTATGGATCAACCCAAATCCCTCGGGAACAACCCCAACTCCTAAAGATCAACCCAAATCCCTTGGGAACAACCCCAATTCCTATGGATCACCCCAAATCCCTACGGATCAACCCAAATTCCTATGGATCACCCCAAATCCCTCGGGAACAACCCCAAATCCCTCCGGAACAACTCCAATTCCTAAGGATCACCCCCAGATCCCTCGGGATCAACCCAAATCCCTCGGGAACCACCTCAACTCCTAAGGATCAACCCCAATCCCTACGGATCAGCCCGGATTCCATCGCGGAGAGACACAAACCCATCACTTTGTCCCTCCTGCCTCTCCGGGACGTGGCCCTGCGGTGGCACCTGGCAGGGCACGGGCTGCTGTCCCCAGCACGAGGACACGTGTCCCTGCCGGTGCCACCGTGCCCTGTCCAAGCCTCAGGGACCCCAGGGGTGGCCGGAGGCTCCGGCCGAGCGCGCTGAGCTCACCTTTGGCAGCGCGGCGCGGTCTCCGCGGGAAGGGCCCGGTGCCAGCGGGGACAGGGCTGGAGCGGCAGCGCCTTCACCGTCACCATCCTCATCCTCTCCTCCCCAAACCCCGGGGCAGGGGGTGCCCAGCGCTGCTCGGGGGGGGTCACCCCGCTGCTCCCAGCCCGACAGAGGGGGGGGTCTTTGGGACCCCCCAACCTTTCTGGTGCTGCTCTCGTGGCTGAGCTGGTTGTGCTGCGAGGGGCTGGGAGCGGAGGGAGGGAGGGAGGGAAGGAGGGAGGGAGCGGGGTCAGGTATTTCTCCATCCCCGGCTCGGCAGGGCCGGTAACAAAGGCGCTATTGAACTGCAGCCGCTCTGGTCTGTGAAGCAGAAACCTCTTGTATCTCCTCGGGTGCCTTTGATCTGCCTCCCCCGGTGGGATGGGGATTACTCATGTCCTGCTGCTCGGGCACCGCTGCCAGCGCGGTCCGGGGAGGGGGACAAACCCCCCGCGGGGGTCTCGGGGAATGTCACAGCCAGCTCTGCCCTTCCCCTGCACCCCCGAACCTCGCAGCTCCCAAACTTTCGGGGAGCCACGAGGCGCTGGGCCGGGAGGAGCCGCGCTCTGCGCCTCGCATTCCTCTCCTGTAATTAAAGCCGGTGCGCCGGGCGGAGGGGGAATTTCCCAAAGGGTTTTACTGGCGTCTGGACAAGGGTCAGACAATGAGAACATTTGACAGGGTGCCCAAATCCGCTGTATCTTGGATACGCTCAAAGCCTCCCCCGTGCTCCTCGTCCCAGGCGCTGCTTTGGGGGAGGTTTGGGCAGGTGGGGACGCGCGGGGGGAGCTTGGGGACTCTCACGAAACCCCCGCAGCCCTCAAGGCAGCCAGGCTGCCCCAAAAATTCCAACGCTTGAACATCACAAACCCTGGAAGAGCATTCCCGGCGGGATTCGCCCGGAAATCCCGGGCAGAGGCACCGAGCGCACCTTGGAGACTCTCAGCGCTCGGATCGATGCTTTAAAAAGCGCTTTGCTGCCTTCAGCAGGTCCCTGCCTCCCTCCCTGGGGATCCAGGGGCACCGGGGGCTTATCCTGGTTTTTCCAGTCCCGGGGGATGTTTGGGATGCTCTGACAGCCATCCCGGAAACCATCCCGGCTTTCCAAAAACATTCGAGCGCCTTTGGAAACCTCAGCCCCTCCTGCCGCTCCTGTTCCCCCCTGCAGAAATCCCTCAGCACCCGGAGAGGCTCCGGGAGGAGCAGGGGGGCCCCTAAATGAGACCACCCGAAATTAGGGCTCAGGAGGATCCTCCACGGAGCCGAGGGCTCCCCAGCAGCGTTCCCGAGGCTCATTCCCGCTTTTCCCAGCTCCCTGCCCGCTCCCCAGGCGTGCGGGGAGCCCGGGACGCCTGCGGGAGGCTGCCCCGAAATGAGAGACGGACGCAAATAAAACTCCCGGGAGAGAACCGGGACGGACGGACGGACAAACAGACGGACGGACACTCCAGAGCAGAGCCTGGAACACCTCGTCTTCCACAGAGATCCGCACCAGTCGCATCCCAAGGAGGTGGAATCAGCCTCTGCTTTGGGGGAATCGGCTGCAGCTCCCCCAGACCCAGCCTGGCTCGGGCCCCATCAGGCCCCAAATTCCTGGTGGATTTTTAAACTTTAAAGTTCAGATTTTGGGGAGCAGCTCGAGGCAGAGTTTGGGCAAGAATCCATTTTTGAGCTGTCTTTGACAAGTGGCTCCAGCCCGGACAGATTAAATCCCCTAATCACATTTCCGAGGCGCCCGGGATCACGAATTGGGGATTTAGGGAATATTTGTCATTGTAATAATGTCATTTCCCAGCCTTTCCCTGCTCCTCCAAGTCCTTGTGCCTGAACTTTTTGGCTTCGTGGGAACATCTCCCATGGGAAAAGGGAGGCTCCGGAACATTTGCGGTGCAGCTGGAGGTGCAGCCAGCGGTTGTTGTTTGCACATCCCCTGGATGGGGCGATTCCGGGGTTATTTATGGATTTTAATCAGCTTTCTCATCACCACCTGATTTCCCACTGAGAGCTGCCTGAATCTTTGCAGAATTCCTGATAAATCTTCCAGGAATAAAAAGGGGGAAGCTGAGGAACCCCTCAGATCCTGCAAAACTCAGGAGAGCAGAGTTCCCCCTGCTTCCCTGCGGAGCTGAGGGTGAGAGCGCGGCGTCTCCAACACCTTTATGGGAGAATTCCAGGGAAATGCGCTCCATAAATCCCCGTTTTCAGCCATGGCAGCATCGCAGGCAGGGCCCAGCTCCCTTCCCCGGGATGCAGCCACGGAAAATCCGCTTTGGGAAGGGCCAAACCTCTCCTGATTTCCCAGGTGCGCACAAAACCTGGCTCCTTGCAGAGCACGGAAGCTGCTCTGGTTTGTTTGGAGGAGGGAAAAGAAATCTTTCATTCCTGCACCTCATTCCCACCGGGATGTTCCTGCCCGCCTCCCTCCAGGAGCTCAGACGCTGCTCCCTCCAGCCCAGGAGGTGTTTTCCTTCTCCAGAGGGAATTCCAGGCTTTCCCTGCAGCAGGAATTTGCTGAGGGGGACAGCGCTGTCCCCACACCAGGCAGCCCCACGGGAGCGGCTTTTCCACGGGGTCTGAGGTTGCAGAAATGTTCCCCCGGGACAAGTTTGAGCCAGCAGGGACATTCCACATCTCCAGTTCGTTTGTCCCACTCAGCTTCAGGCACAAAACCAGTTTCAACCTCTCCTTCCCACTTTTCCATCTGGAGCAGCTCGCCACTCACAGCCGTCCTTCCCTCTTCCCCACAGGACTTATTTTAGGTGAAAAGGTTTTTGAGAAGAGAGAAAAAAAATCTCCTCCAGCCCTAAACGATCTCATTTCTCATCTTGCTGGGAAAGCTCGGGATAAATTCATTTCTGTTCGCTCTGCAAACCAATAAATCCATCCTTGAGCAGGGAAGTGACCTGGGATCCCAAAATCATGACTTGTGAATCCCAGGTCACAGCCCAAATCCCAAATCCTTCTGCTCAGCCTCACTGCCCTTTGCAGAGCCCCAGCTCCCCCGGATTTATTTCCATGGGAAATAAATGATGGGAGAAGCAGAGAGAGAAGGGAGGAGATAACGACCCAAGTCTGTTCTTGCTCACTCCATCCATTTTTCCACGGAGCCCATTAGGAGAGGGCGGCAGCAGCTCGGGAATCCAGGGAAGGATAACTCACTAACAAGATCCTCCCGGGCCTTTTAGCACATTCCCGGTCACAGATAGCTCAGCTCCCGCTGGAATTAAATCTGGGCTGCGAGGCAGGAGAAGCCGCAGGAGCCGGGGGGGAATTGGTCTCGATTTGCCAGAGCAGCTGCAGGGCCGGTGAGGGATGGTTTGGACTGGGAAGGGGTGGGGATCAATGGTCTGGATCAGGCAGGGATGGGGGAATTGATGGTTTGGATCAGGCAGGGATGGGGATCAATGGTCTGGATCAGGATCAATGGTCTGGATCAGGCAGGGATGGGGATCAATGGTCTGGATCGGGCAGGGATGGGGATCAATGGTCTGGATCAGGATCAATGGTCTGGATCAGGCAGGGATGGGGATCAATGGTCTGGATTTGGATCTGGATGAGGCTCAGTGGTCTGGATCAGGCAGGGATCAGGGGTCAATGTTCTGGATCACTCAGGGATGGGGGATTGATGGTCTGGTCCTGGCAGGGGTCAGGGGGCTGGTCCTGGCAGGGATCAGGGGTCAGTGGGCTGGTCCTGGCAGGGATCAGGGGTCAGTGGGCTGGTCCTGGCAGGGATGTGGAGCTGCAGCTGAGCCGCCCTGGGCAGTGCAGGAGCTGGATCCTGGTGAGGAGTCCCTGCTCCCCTCAGAACTGCAGGAGCTCCAGTTGGGACAGGAGGGAGAGGGGCTGAAGGGGCCGGTTCAGCGGCCAGGAGTGACCAGAGGAACAAAGAGATGGAGGAATGAGATGGGGAAGGTGAGGAAAGAGCCCCTTGGGGTTATGGGGACGCTTTGTCCAGGGGTGAAAGGAGAAGGGAGGGTAAAACCATCAGCTCCAGGGACCACTTCAGCTCCCTCAGGGTCCTTCCATGGGCTCAGCCCATCTCAGGTGAGCCCAGGAACTCCAGGGACATCACCCCGGGCTCAAACTTAGGGAGAAAATATCTCAACCCTTCTCCCACATCACCCCTCAGGGCTGAGTCCTCCAGGGCAGGCCTGGGGGGCACTTCCTGGGGATTTAATTTGTCATTGTACCAATGTCACTCCCCAGCCTTTCCCTCCTTCTCCAAGTCACCATTCTCAGACTTTTTGGTTTTACAGCAACATTTCCCATGGAAAAAAAGAGGCTACAGAACATTTCTTGGACAGCTGGAGGGGCTCAGCCTCACTCAGCCTCTCCCAGGGTTTGGGAATCCCTGTCAGGGCACCGAGGGGCAAAGTTTGCTCTGGGTTTGGGGTTTCAGGGCCACGCTGAGCCCAGGGAAGGACCTGACAGCCAGGTCCTCACCCCAGGACCATCCCTGGTACATCAGGCAGGGGCTGCGTGTAGGAAATGTGGGACTGGAATGAGAGGCAGGGCACGGATCAGCCCCGGGAGAGGGAGCAGGAGCAGCCCAGAGCAGCTGCAGTGCCGGGGGCATCCTCGGAGCCAGGTCTGAGGGGAGGCAGATGTGGGATATTGGCACTGCCAGCCCTGAAATTCCCTGAAATTCCCTGAAATTCCCTAAAATTCCCGGAATGGCACCTCCAGCAGCAGCAGGGATCACCCAGAGCCAGCCCGGAGCTGTCCCCTGCCAAGGGACAGCCACCCCCGCAGGGGTCCCAGCCCCACGGGGACACCCAGAGTGTCCCAAACCTGTCCCCGAGCCTGCTCCCCCTGCCTGGAGCCAGCCCTGCTCACACACATCGCTGCTGCCGCTCTGCCACCACTCCCTGGGGACACACAGACCCCCCAGGGGACACACAGACCCCACAGGGGACACACAGACCCCGGGAGGGGACACACAGACCCCGGGAGGGGACACACAGACCCCCCAGGGGACACAGAAATCCCGGGAGGGGACACACAAACCATAGGGAGGGGACACACAGACCTCGGAGGGGACACACAGACCGGGGAGGGGACACACAGACCGGGGAGGGGACACACAGACCCGGGAGGGGACACACAGACTCGGGAGGGGACACACAGACCCGGTAGGGGACACACAGACCCGGTAGGGGACACACAGACCGGGGAGGGGACACGGTTTGAGCCCCTCTGGGCACCCCCAGCCCGCTCAGCGGAGCGGGGCCCAGGGCTGGGCTCGCCCTCCCCTCTCCTCAGTGGCACTGAAGCTTCTGGCAGGGAAAAATCCTCATTTTCCCGACTCCAGACACGTGAAAACACCGCAGCACACACAGAACCTCCAGAGTATCCCCCAAATCCCGGCGGGAGCCACCGGGACCCATCCGGGCTGCCCGGACCCCCCTCGGGACCCTCGAGCCGGTACCAGAACACACCTGAATTAACCGCGGCGAGCAGGTGACGCCAAAATCGCTGCGATTCCTCTCTCCGAACCCTTAATCTGCTTTTCCCCGGCTGACATCAGCGCTCAGGTCGGTACACGCACCGCTTCCCTTATCTTTCTTTGGGATTACCTCATCGGAGAGGACCTGGAGAGCCTCCCTCTCCCTCTTCCTCCCTCTCCCTCCTCTTCCTCTCGGGGTTTGGAGCCGCAAGTTTGCAGCCGGAGGAGGGAATGGCTGGGATGAGGCTCCAGCAGCACCCCCAGCCCTGCCGGCCGCATCCTTCCAGGCTCCAGGGAGATCCAGGGAGATCCAGGGAGATCCAGGGAGCTCCAGGGAGATCCAGGGAGCTCCAGGATGATCCAGGGAGCTCCAGGATGATCCAGGGAGATCCAGGGAGATCCAGGGAGCTCCAGGGAGATCCAGGCAGCTCCAGGGAGATCCAGGGAGCTCCAGGCAGCTCCAGGGAGCTCCAGGCAGCTCCAGGGAGATCCAGGCAGCTCCAGGGAGATCCAGGATGATCCAGGGAGCTCCAGGATGATCCAGGGAGCTCCAGGATGATCCAGGGAGATCCAGGGAGATCCAGGGAGATCCAGGCAGCTCCAGATCCTCTCCGTGCCCTTCAGAAACCCAAACGCTCCTCCCGCACCAGGCGGAGGCTCCGTGGGGTTGATTCCCCCTGCAAACAATGCCCGAGTGTTTGCACACACACAGAGCCCCCGCTTCGCTTGGGGGACACAAAAAAAACTTCAATTCGTCCACAGGAACACCCGTTCCAAGCCTGGAATCCAACAGTTAACGAGCCGCCGTGTAATTAGCTGATAACTGCCTTAGCATGTGTTGCATGTAATTCTCTGTCAACATAAATAATGGGAATGTAACACGAATATACCCGCGCAACTCAGAAATATCCATACGGAGATGAATTTCGGCCAATTCAGGATTATTTTCACCCAAAACAAAGCCAATTTCATTTTTTTTTTTTTTTTTCCCAAGCTCACCAGCTAGCTCCACAAGAACAGAACCACAGCAAGCCACAGCCACCCTTCAGCCAGGAGAATTAAATCCATAAATCCCCACATTTTCATGCTTTGGGATGCTCCGGGCTGGAATTCCCGGGGATGCTGCCCAGGTGAGGCAGCCGGGAGCGGATTCAGGTGCTCCAGCTCCGATCCCACCGCGGGCTGAGCGTTCCCCCGGTGCCCCCTCACGCTCTCAACTCCTGCAGGCAAAGCTCCAGACAAAGAAAGCGAGAGAAAAACGCCGTCTTACTTTTTTTTTTTCTCCTCCTTTTCTTTTTTTTTCATCCTTTTTTTTCCTCCTTTTTTTTTTTCTCCTTTTTTTTTTTCCTCATTTTTTTTTTCCTCATTTTTTTTTCCTCATTTTTTTTCCTCGTTTTTTTTTTCCCCTCATTATTTTTTTTTTCCTCCTTTCCCGCTCCTCTTTCCCCCTCCTCCGTCTCACCCGCGGGACTCCAGCGATTCTTCGGGGAGTTGCTGGGGGGGTGAATCCTGCAAAGCAACTTCAGGAGGCTCCGGAGCCCATCGGAGGCAGCGGGGAGGGCTCGGCCGGCGGAGCAGAGACGGAACAAAAGCCCGAGCGCTGCCGAATTAGGTGCCTTTCCTAATTGTAAAGGAGGATTGTGAGGCTGTGTGTGGCTGCGGGGCGGGAGGGGGCGGGTGAAGGGGCGATGGGGAGAGGCCTTCATCCCTCCCTCCCACCCGGCTGGGCCCGCAACCCCGAGCCGAGCTGCTGCATAAATTATCTCCTGCTTAAATTATCTCCTGCTTAAATGATCTCCTCTTCTCCATCCCTGCCTCCCCAGCCGCGCATCCCCCGCACGGAGGATGCGGTACCCGGGGCAGGGTCCCCGCTGCCCCCCGCCCTGCCCCATCCCCGGGAATTGCAGCCCGGAGCATCCCAAAGCAATCCCGAGCTGAAAATGTGCGGATTTATGGGTTTAATTCTCCTGGCTGAAGGGTGGCTGTGGCTTTCTGTGGTTCTCTTCTTGTGGAGGTAGCTGGTGAGCTTGGGAAAAAAAAATGAAATTGGCTTTGTTTTGGGTGAAAATAATCCTGAATTGGCCAAAATTCAAGAGCCTCTCCGTGGCTCTTCCCGGCCTTTCCAGCCTCTCCCAGCTCTTCCCCGCTCGCCTCTCTCCTGCTTCCCCCGTTCCTGCTTTGTCTCCGGCCCCGAGCAGACACAAAAGAGCCTCTGACCTGGGAGGAGAAATCTCCTTTTCCAGGGAAAGAGAAAAAAATCCCATGCGAGGTCTCCGGTGCGCGCTCTGAGCAGGCAGGGGGATTAAAAATAGCTGGGATCGGAAAGGGAGGCAGCATTGCTCCCCTAAAGAGTGTAATTAGCGGGGTGAGGATGGAAGCGGCTTTCCCTGCGGCTTTCCCTGGCTGCCCGCGCTCTTCCATTGGGTTTTTTTGGGGGAAAAAACGGCTTTTTGCCACTTCCAGGAGCCGCTGGGGCAGGAGCTGGCCCGGGGTGCAGCTCTCGGTGCCTGCATCACCTCGGTCTCCAAGCAGCGAGGTTCAGGCAGAATTAAATCCCAAACGCCCATCCCGAGTTCTCCGGGGTTTGGCAAAGCCAAGTCGGATTTGGGACCTTTTTTTTTTTGTTGTTGTTGTTGTTTTTTTGTTCCTTTCCGCGGCTCCTTGCTGTCCCTCCACCTCAGCTCTCCCAAATCCCGGGGGACACGGCCCTGGAGGGGGACAAGGACCCTCCGTGCTCTCTGCCCTCTGAATGACCCCAAAAATCCAAATTTTAGCCGCAAATCTAGGCTGCGGGGATGTGGAGGAGGCGCGGGATGGGCTGAGGATGGAGCAGGGTCCATCCTGCGCATCCTTCCCCTAAATGAGGGTGGGACAAGCGATGCTGGGGCAGCTCATTAACTGCTGAGCCTAATGAGCTGCCCCAAGGAGCCTGGGATGAGGGGACAACGCTGGATCTGGGCACGGGATTGCCGGGGCAGGAGGTCCAGGAAGGGCTGAGCCATCTCCCAGCATCTTCTCCTCTCTGACATTGTGCTCACTTGGGTTTTTTTTTTTATTATTATTATTATTTTTATTTAATTGTCTTGCTGTCCCTCATTTGCATAATCCCCCATAATGCAGCGCAGCAGGACTTTTGCTCTGAGCTAATAAATAGAGGACAAAAATAAACGTGTCATGTAAGATTTGCTTCCATTCCTTGCCTCTGTGAGGGAGCTTTCACCGAGGGATGACGCTGCCGGCCTTGATCTCACAGGAGCACGAGCAGCGAATTTCCCCGAGCCCCTGGTGCTCAACTTTTGCCAGATGTTTCCAGCGAACAGCAGGAAAAGGTGGCTGTGGAACACCGGGATGCGCCTCAGGCAGCAAAAAGAGCTCCCAAAGCTCTTCCCCCAAATCACCCCACCCCAAAAACGTCCCCCAGCCCACCAAAAAGTTCTTCTCTGTTATTTTTTTGCCGTGATGGGCAGGCAGGTGCTTGAGGCGCTTTGTTTTTGGAGTGTTTAATTCAGAATTTAGGAGCGCTGGGATTTCCTCGCCTCCCCGGAGCCTTGCCCGGCTCTGCTCTCACCGTGGTGTTGAATTACTGATGAAATTCTCTCCCTGAGCTGAGGAAAGGGAGAAATCGCTGTGCCAGGAGTGGGATCACGAAAAGCACAAGGTGTGTTTGCTGCGGGGGGATTTCCCCCTTGGCTGGATGAGAATTTATCTGTCCCCTTCCAAGAAATGGGCTGGATGGAGCTCGGGATGGGAAGAGCAGAGATCCCGCCCCAAAAACAGCCTCAGCAGGCTCCGAGTGTCCGAACACGACTCTAGAATGAATTTGCTGGGTGTTCTCCCAGGATGGAGCTGATCTGGAGCTGCTGGAGAGTCCCTGGAATCCAGAGGATCCCTGGAATGCCGGGTCTGGGAGGACATTTGGTCCTCCTCAGATTCCCGGAGGTGTAAAAGGGATGGTTCCTTTGAAATTCCTGGGGATTTCACACCTCCTGCATTCCAGCATTTGGGTTTTCCCTCTTTTTTCCCCCCCAGCCTTGCAATCCTGGAGGATCCTCAGCTCCGACCTAAGAACGCTTCAGCATTTCCCTCTGTTTGCTGCGAAAAGCCTGAAAACACCAATCCTAAAGGGTAAAATCTACAAGAGAAATAAAAACCTGATAATAGGCGAGGCTGCTTGTTTATCTTTCAAACCCTGACCCATTTTACCTCATTTTTACGGCTGACTCTGGAGTGGGAGAGCTTTCCACCGCGAGAAAAAAAAACCCACCCGCAACAAATCCTCTCCCAGCTCACCCCAGCAGCGAAATCTTCACCCCCACGGTCCGGAGCAGCCTCTGAGCACCAGATCCATGAGCTGGGATGAGGGAATGGAGCTCTGGGAGCCGGGAAAGCAGAGATCCGTGAGGATGGGAAGGGAAAAGCAGCGGGAACGAGGCACGGATGGCTCTGGAGTCTCCCTCCAGGATGCAGCAAATAATTTCCCTTTTCCCCACAGCGCCGGGGCGAGAGGATGGGATCATCCGTCTTCATTACACGGCTGGAATAGGCTCTGTCAGGTTCTGCTGGAAAACCAATCCATATTCCCTGGGCCTGGCTGCTCCTCAGCACCAGGACATGCCAGGCACCAGCGCAGGTCCCCACGGGGCTGGGGGGACACAAACACCTCCAATTATTGCCCCTCACATTCTGGTTTTTAAAGGAGTTCACGCTTTTCCTCCCGAGGATCTCCGGGGGTTTCCCTTCGAAGGGAGCAGAACAAATCTCAGGCCACGAAAGGGAAGGGGTTGTTCAGGGAGGGGAAATCACCCTGGAAAGTTTTCTTTGCCCGGCTGCAATCGCAGAAGGGCGCTCAGATGGCAAAGAAATCAGAGCTCCCACCCTCCAGGGATCAGCAGCTGGAAATGGGCTCAGCAGCGTTCCCGCTGCTCCTGAGGAACACCAGACCCTGCCATGGGGTCAGGGCACACAGGTCCCATCCACCACGCCTTTGGATGTGGAATTTGGATTTTGGGTCTTTACCAGGAGTTGTTGGAAGCAGCAGCTGCGGGTCCCTGGTCGGGGCAAACACCCAGGAGCCCCCAAAGTGACCTCAGGCCTGGTGTGACCCCTCCGTGCCCACCCTCCAGGGGTCTGCTGATGCCCCCTGTCCCGGGAAGCTCCTCCACGGCCCTTCCCACCCCTCGTGCCCCTGCTCCTGCTGCAGCAGAAGGCTCCCAGCAGGCGAGACAAGCCCCATCCATCTCACTCCCAGCGCGGCCACGCAACTAAAAATAAACCAATAAAGGAGCAATGGCCTCGAGAGCTGCAGCAGCTGCAGCAGCAGTGCAGTTACAGCAGAGAGAACTGCAGCAGCGATGCAGTTACAGCAGAGAGAGCTGCAGCGGTGCAGTTACAACAGAGAGAACTGCAGCAGTGGTGCAGTTACAGCAGAGAGAGCTGCAGCGATGCAGTTACAGCAGAAAAAGCTGCAGCAGCTGCACCCGGCTCTGTGGCAGGGCAGGACCCCCAGAGCCCCCCTGCCCCTCTGTGCCAGCGGCTGCTGCAGCCCCACAGCCCCAGCTCTGCCCCACTGAGCTTCCCCCAGCTCCCCGGACAGAGAGGAGGTTTAGGTGGGATTTTGGGCAGGAGTTGTTCCCTGGGAGGGTGTCCAGGGTGTCCAGAGGAGCTGTGGCTGCTCCTGGATTCCTGGAAGTGCCCAAGGCCAGGTTGGATGGGGTTTGGAGCAGCCTGGGACAGCGGGAGGTGGAACTGGGTGGGCTTTGAGGTCCCTTCACAGCCGAACCAGTCTGGGGTTCCACGGTTATTGCAGGGTTTGGAGTGATCAAACAGCAAATGAACCCCCCAACCCTGTGTGAGGATCAACTTCTGTGGGGTGAAAACCCCGGTTTGGGACAACACCCCCAGCCCTCCTTTCTGTCACTTTTAATGAAGGATCTGTCAAGTTCTGCTCCTCTCCACTGTCCCAGCAGCTGAATGTGACTCCAGGGACCCTGAGCCTGGTGGTGCCCTGTCCCTGTCCCCTGTCCCTGGCCCTGTCCCTGTCCCTGTCCCTGTCCCTGTCCCTGTCCCTGTCCCCTGTCCCAGGGCAGCTCCAGCCTGCCGGGACACTCTGGTCGTTTTCCCCCGTTGCTCATGGAGCTGTCCCGGGATTTTTGTAAAGGGGAGATGAATTTCGGGGATCTCTGGGCTCCAGTTTCCCCTGGCCATGGCTCTGCCGGGCTCGCATCCTCCCGCTGCTGCTGCTGGAATTCTGATTCCACTCTGCCAAATCTGCGGGGCTGCGAACGCCTTCCCGCTCCTGATTAATGTGAGTAATTTCTGCTTGAAAGGAGGTTTGAAATGAGCAGCCGAGGGGAAGCGAGCGGGGAGGGTTCCCCCCAGTCTCCCCCTCCCCCGGCGCTCGCTGCTGTTTGCATTTCCCAGCTCGGGGATGGGCGAGCAGCTGAACAGACTCGCTGGCCCCGATTCAGCGCGGCAGAAGGTGCGGGAGGCGGGGGGGGCTGCGGGGATGGGTGGGGGGACAAGCCAGGGGACCCCCGGAGCCCGGGACAGGAGAGAAAAGAACCCCCGGAGCCCGGGACAGGAGAGAAAAGGATCTCCGGGCCCGGGACAGGCAGGGAAGGGACCCCCGGAGCCCGGGACAGGAGAGGAAAGAACCCCTGGAGCCCGGGACAGGCAGGGAAAGGACCCCAGGACCCGGGACAGATGGAGAAGGGACCCCCGGAGCCCGGGACAGGCAGGGAAGGGACCCCCAGGCCCGAGGAGCCCGGCCCCGCTCGGCCACACCGGGGGAAAAGGAAACACGGGGGGACATCGGAGGGACACGGGGGGACACTGAGAGGACACTGAAGGGACACTGGGGGGACACTGAGGGGACAAGGGGTATAGGGAGGGGACACTGGAGGATTCACAGGGAGGACACGCGGGTTACACGGGGGAACACGAGGGGGACACGGAGGGACAGGGAGGGGACACAGAAGGGACACGAAGGGTCACGAACAGGACACAGAGAGGACACGGGTGGACACAGAGGGACACAGAGGGGACACGGAGGGACACGAGGACACAGAGGGGACACAGAAGGGACACGAGGGGGCTGCTCCGGGGGTTGGCGGGCACGAGGGGGCTGCACATTTGCGGCCGCTGAGTCCAAAGCGAAGGGAAAAGGGGGGTCCCGCCTGGGGGTGCCCCTGCAGCCGGGTCGGGGGTGTCGTGTCCCTTCGTGAGGCTCAGCCCTTCTGTCCCCAACTTGGGGCGACTCTCCCAGTGTCCCCCCCGTCCTTGTCCTTCCGCCCCACCCGGGTGTCTCCACGGCTCCTGCGGGACTCCCCATTTCCCTGGCGGGGATCCCCAGGGATTCGCCAGCCTGGGACTCGTTCAGCCCCATCCCCGTGCGAGCCCCGAGGTGCCCGCCCGGCTCTCTGGGGGCTCCCCGAGAGGCAGAAGCGGTTGCCCCAGGCCAGCACGGGGAGCACCCCCTGCCACAGCACCCCTGCCCCACAGAAAAGCCGCTCCACGTTTTATAGGACGCGTTGTAGCCCCAGGAATCACGGGAGCCTCCCCCCGTCCCCACCGGCGTCTCCCTGAGGAGCAGCGGTGGCTTCGAGTCTCCTTTTCAATTTATTTTTATAAGGAAGCAGAAAGAGAGAGGAGAGAGAGAGAGGAGAGAGAGAGAGGGAGTCACATCCTAATCTGGCAAAATGTCAGGGAGTGATTCAGAGAAGAGGCGAGCGGCAGGGAGAGGCAGCCCACACAGGAGACTTGTTTCTGATTTCCAAATGTCAGCATGTCCTTTAATTAAATGCTGATTAACAGGGGACGTGCTCCCCTGCGCCGGGGCTGCTGCAAAGCCCGGCTCCACAGAGAGCCCGGGTTCCTCCGGGATGAGCTCCGGGAACACCGGGAGAGCCGAGCCAGGCCAAGCCCAAATCCCCGGGCTCCTCCGGGATGAGCTCCGGGAACACCGGGGAGGGGAGAGCCGAGCCAGGCCAGGCACAAATCCCCGGGCTCCTCTGGGATGAGCTCCGGGCAAACCAGGGAGAGCCGAGCCAGGTCGGGACCAAATCCCCGCTCCTCGTCCTGCCCGGAGCCGGGAGCAGCCCGGGATTTCTGTCCCCGGTGTCTCGGGTGAGACACCCCGAGGTGTTTTTTGATTTCGTTTGAGCAGCTCGTTCCATCCCCAGCATCCCAAATGTTGTTGGATTTGGGATCTCCGGGAAGGGCTCGTGTTTCCCTCGGCATCATCAGCTCCAGGGCTGCTCTTTGTCCCCTCTCGGGTGGTCCTTGAGGGACGGAGGGGCCTGGGCCGTGTCCTGGGGGTGACAAAACTCTGGGAGTGGGGAGCAGCTCCCTACGGACACAGCCAGGCTGGAAAGGGGCCGTAATTAAAATCAGAATTTCGGTGCCAAAATGGAGAGAAAAAAACTTTCCATGCTCGTCCTGCCAGGTCTGCCTGCTCCGCACATCCCTCCCAGCGCCACCAAAAGTCCTTCTGGATGTGTGAGGTGGGGTGACCAGGGGCTCTGGGTGTTCCCTGTGTCACAGAATCCCTGGGTGTCACCATTCCTGTGGCACAGGATCTCTGGGTGTCCCCTGTCCCTATTCCTGTGTCACAGGATCTCTGGGTGTCCCCTGTCTCTGTGTCACAGGATCTCTGGCTGTCCCCTGCCCCTATTCCTGTGTCACAGGGGCTCTGGCTGTCCCCTGTCTCTGTGTCACAGGATCTCTGGCTGTCCCCTGCCCCTATTCCTGTGTCACAGGGGCTCTGGCTGTCCCCTGTCCCCTGTCCCTGTGTCACAGGATCTCTGGGTGTCCCCATTCCTGTGTCACAGGATCTCTGGCTGTCCCCTGTCCCCATTGCTGTGTCACAGGATCTCTGGGTGTCCCCATGGCTGTGTCACAGGGGCTCTGGGTGTCCCCTGTCCCCGTTCCGGTGCCATTTGCAGCCCACAGCAACAAGTGCTCCCTCTCCAAACTCCCGCGGTGCCGCTCCCTGTTCCCAAGCGCCACCTGATGGCATCAGCTCCGGGAAGGATTTGTTGGAGAACATTTCCCCAGCCACAGACACGGGAATCACCCGAGGCTGGGAATGGGAAATGGGGAGGCCGAGAGCAGCGTCCAGGGAATTCCCAGCTCCAGGGAATGAACAGGGAAAGGCTCCTCCCGTCTGCCCAGCACCACAAAAGTTCTTCCCAGGATCCCTGTTTGTTCCCTGATCAGCTCCCCTGTTTTTAATTCCCCTTTCCAGGCCTGAGAGAACACAGGGAGAGCAAACGACACACGGAGATCCCGGGAGCAGCAAGATTCCGACACGGGGAAATGCAGAGCAGCCGCTGCCCTGTGCCTCCAGACGAGGCGTTCCCACAGCAGCCTCACCCCGGGGCTCCCAGCTCCAAGGAGGAGTTTGGATATCTCCAGCCGGAGGAGAGGGTGGTCCCCAGGGCCGGGGACACGGGTGACATCAACCCTCGCTGCCCCGGGGTCCTCTTTGAGTGTAAAAGCCGTGGAGAGGGGAGCTGAGCTCGGCCGTGCCCCCATTTCATCGCTCCCCTTCCCCGGGGAGTGCCGGGCCAGACACTCATCAAGGGGAGCCTCCCGTTTGGGAGAGCCCCTGGATCCTCCCGGGAGCTGAGCAGGGCTCTCCAGGGATGGATTTACCCTCCGGGATCCCTGGAATGAGCCAGTCTCTCCGTGCCGGGCTCTCCAGGGATGGATTTACCCTCCGGGATCCCTGGAATGAGCCAGCCTGGCCGTTCCGGGATCTCCAAGGATGGATTTACCCTCCGGGATCCTTGGAATGAGCCAGCCTGGCCATGTCGGGATCTCCAAGGATAGATTTACCCTCTGGGATCCCTGGAATGAGCCAGCCTGGCCGTTCCGGGATCTCCAAGGATGGATTTACCCTCTGGGATCCCTGGATCCGGGTGCCCCGGCTCCGGAGCCCACCCAGCCCGCGGGGAGCACCGTGTCCTGCCGCTCTCCCCTCTCCGGATTTTGCCACGCTCAGGGAGCACCAAAACCCCCCAAAACGAATTCGCCCAGACGGAGACACAGCAGCGAAGTGTCGGGGAGAGCCCGCAGAGAGAGGGGAGGTGGCGGCGCTGGGGAAAGCGGAGGGGATAAATCATTCCGAGGGAGCCAAATTCCCACATTCCCCCTGGTGGAAAATTCAAGCGAGCTCCGAGTTCTCATCCCGGATGGGATTGCTGTGGGCTCCCTGCCTCGGAGGGCGCGTACCTGTGTCAGCAGCCGGGCCTGGCGGGCTCGGGGTCCATGCTGGCTCCCTGGCAGAGCGCTCTGCCTTCTGTTCCCGCTGAGCAGCAGCTCCGCTCTGCACAGCGAGGGGCTTCGAGCCGCGACTTGAGGGCTCCAGGGGCGGGGGGTGGAGGTGGACGCTCTCGCTGAGCATGAAAAGCGGCCATTGGCTCTGCCTCGCCGGCTGCTCTGCCGCTGGGCTGGGCTGAACGTGTGGCATCCTCACCCCCGGCTCCCCACGGCTCCCCCCGGCTCCCCTTGGCTCCCCCCGGTTTCCCCTTGATTCCCCCCGGGCTCTCCCCGGCTCCCCCCGGGCTCCCCGGGAGAAGGAGGGGTGGGGTTGAAGGGGTTAAATCCTCGCATTGTTGAGGGGGACAGCCCTGGGAAAGGTGGGAATAACCCTTGGGAAGGAGTGGCGTTATTGGGGGTGCATAACCCTGGGGAAGGTTATCCTATAAAGGATTCCCTTTATCCGGGTGGGATAAACCATGGGATGGATTCCCTTTATCCCGGGATAACTCATTCCCCTTATCCCGGTGGGATAAACCATTCCCTTTATCCCAGGATAACTCACGGGAAGGATTCCCTTTACCCCGGGATAACCCATTCCCGTTATCCCAGTGGGATAACTCATTCCCTTTATCCCGGTGGGATAACTCACGGGAGGGATTCCCTTTATCCCGGTGGATAAACCATTCCCTTTATCCCGCTGGGATAACCCATTCCCTTTATCCCGGGATAACTCACGGGAAGGATTCCCATTATCCCGCTGGGATAACCCATTCCCGTTATCCCGCTGGGATAACCCATTCCCATTATCCCGGGATAACCCATTCCCATTATCCCGCTGGGATAACCCATTCCCATTATCCCGGGATAACCCATTCCCGTTATCCCGCTGGGATAACCCATTCCCATTATCCCGGGATAACCCATTCCCGTTATCCCGCTGGGATAACCCATTCCCAATATCCCGGGATAACCCATTCCCGTTATCCCGCTGGGATAACCCATTCCCATTATCCCGCTGGGATAACCCATTCCCGTTGTCCCGGCTGTGGCCCCTCCCCAGCTCGGAGCGCAGCTGTCCCGGGCAGATGCGGACGCGGCTCCCGACGCTCCGCCGCCTCCCGGGGACGGGCAGCATATGGTGCCTGAGTTCTCATTTCCTCGGCTCGGCTCGGCCGGCAGGTTCCTCTGATTAACCCCCGCAAGGTCCTGGCGAGCCGAGCGTCCGGATGGGCCCAACAAATCCCATCCCAAATCCCGGCCTCCTGCTCATTAACGGGGAGCGCTTGGATTGAGCCCCGGCCAGGAGAGCGGCAGCTGAGTCCTGCCCGCCTGTAACGCCGCCTCTCCCAGCGCTGTGGCGGCTGAAATCCCGGGAAAAGGAGCCTGGTTATCCCTCTTTTCAAACCCTGTTGTAGTTTCAAACCCTGGATTTGCCACGTGAAATGTTCCAAGCAGCAGAATCCAGGATTTCCGCAGGGATTCCACCCCCAGAACACGAGTGGAGCTGCCGAGTTTCACTGGGACAGCTTCCACTGCAGCCAGATTTGATTTAGTTTGAGCAGCTCGTTCCATCCCCAGCATCCCAAATGTTGTTGGATTTGGGATTCCTGCGGAATTTGGGATCCTTTATTCCGTGAGAAATTAGCGCGCCCCTCTGACGGCTCCTGCGTGATTCCGAGGAGCTCAGGGCTGCTCATTGCCTTAATTCCCGATTCCAGGGTGGCACTGGATGATCCCTTCCATCCCAAAGCGCCCTGGGATTCCGGGATCCCATGAAACCTCAGCATCCTGAGCTCCGCCAGCCCTCGTGTGCTGGGAGCACTGGGAGGAATGGGTTTGGACTGGGAGGACTGGGAAGATTTGGGACTGAGGGGACTGGGAGGGCTGGGGGGAATTGGGATGACTCGGGACTGGGAGGAATGGGCTTGGACTGGGTTTGGGCTGGGTTTGGACTGGGTTTGGACTGGGTTTGGACTGGGTTTGGATTTGGTTTGGACTGGATTTGGACTGGGTTTGGACTGGGAGGACTGGGTTTGGACTGGATTTGGACTGGGTTTGGACTGGGAGGACTGGGTTTGGACTGGGTTTGGACTGGGTTTGGACTGGTTTTGGACTGGGTTTGGGCTGACCAGGGGCTCCTCCAGCTCCTCCTCAGCCCCGGGCCCGCCGGTGTTTGTCGGGAGCAGCAGCGGGCAGAGCCCGGGGCTGTGATTTGCCAGCCCGGGGCGGGCGCAGAGGGCGGCACGGTCGGGCCGGGGCTCTCCGGGTGTTTCTCCAGAGATCCACGAGGTGGAAGCATTTTCCAAAAACCGGGAACAAGCGGAGCGCGCCTGGAGCGGGGCCGGGGCGGGCGGGGAGCTGAGGGGTGGAGAAAAGAGCTGGGGAGGGGTCGAGGAGGGACCCGGGGGAAAAACTCCCCCAGGGAGAGGCCGCTGCAACTCGGCGTGATGTGAACTGCCCCATATCCAGGGAAAAGTGTCCTGTGTCTGTGTCCTTGTGTCCCTCTGTCCCTGTGTCCCTGTGTCCCTGTGTCCTGTGTCTGTGTCCTGTGTCCCTCTGTCCTTGTGTCCCTGTGTTCTGTGTCTGTGTCTGTGTCCTGTGTCTGTGTGTCTGTGTCCCTGTGTCCCTGTGTCCCTGTGTCCTGTGTCACTCTGTCCTTGTGTCTGTCCTGTGTCCCTCTGTCCTTGTGTCCCTGTGTCCTTGTGTCCCTGTCCCTGTGTCTGTGTCCCTGTGTCTTGTCTCTGTCCCTGTGTCATGTCCGTGTGTCCTGTCCGTGCATCCCTGTCCCTGTCCGTATGTCCCTGTACCTGTGTCCTGTCCCTGTGTCCTTCTGTCCTTGTGTCCTGTCCCTGTGTCCTTCTGCCCTTGTGTCCTGTCCCTGTGTCCTTCTGTCCTTGTGTCCCTGTGTCCTGTCTCTGTCCCCGTGTCCTGTGTCCCTGTCGCAGGGATGAGTCTCCCGAGGCTCGCAAACCATCGGGAGCTGAGGAAGAGGAGCCGCGAGGTCCCTGCGGTGCTTTGTGCACCCCGTTTGATTCCTGGGGTGTTTTGGGGCCGCTCCTGCTGCACCCCCCGGTTCCCGGAGCTGCCACTCCCCGAGGGAAGGAGATTTTCCCTCTTCCCGACCAACTCCGCCGCCATCTGCTCCAGTTCCCCGCTGATCCCGGCGGAGCTGGGGGATGTCAGACGGGATGGGAGGCGTGGGGAGGGGAGCAGCAGCTCCAGCAGCCTCGGCAGCTCCGTGGGGGCTGCAGGAGCTCACAGAAACCTCAGCGAGGGTGGGACAGAGCTCCCAGCTCAGCCCAGCGCCTCTCCCGGCTCCATCCCATCCATTCCTGCCCTGCCAGGGATTTTCCCTCGCTGCTCCACATTTCCCAGCCCTCATCCCGAGCCCTCTTTTTTTGGAAACGCTCTCACATCCATCATCCCTCTAATGAAGGGATGAAGTTTATGCCTGCACCGATGTTTTGGGAAGGCAGAGCCGGGCTGGATTCCTCGTTTGGGCTGAAAATAGCGGAGCAGGCTGGGAGTGAAGCAGCAAACGCTGGCTGAGCATCCCGAGGCTGTGAGGGAGTCCCTGGTGCCACCCAAGCTGTTCCTGCCACAGCTCCTCCCTGCAGCCAAAGGCTTGGGAAAGTCCTCATTATCCTCCAGCCAGACCTTCTCCAGCCCAGCACGGCCTCCTGCTCACAGGGAGCTGTTTTTGGGCTGCAAATCCTCGGTTTGTGTCCTGTTCCCAACCCCTGGGTGCTGCTGGTCCCGGTCCGAGCAGGGATTCCCGGTTTGTGCCGGCAGGAAAGCGCCGGGCCCGTTCCCGCTGTGTTTTGGGAGCAGGATCTGCTGGATTTTCTCAGACGCGTTTCCTTACGGGACTTTGGCCTCGTTGCTCCCACGAGGGAGCAGCGGGGAGCTCTGGGTGTGCTCCCCCAGCCCTGCCCTGGATCACGGAGCTTTCAGGAGCCTCCAGCTCAGCCCTGAGCCGCCCGGGGAGGGGAAGCTGGCGGTGACTCAGTGGCAGAGGTGGATCATTCCCTGGAAAAAAACCAGTTTATCTCCTCCAGGCTGGGGTCAGAGGACAAGGTTCGCTGGCAGGAGCGAACTCTGCTGCTTCTCAAACGGCTCAGGTGGTTTAACCCCTGCGGAACAGCTCTGAAAAACAGCCGGGGACACTCGGGGACAGCAAATCCTGCGGGTCCTGGGGCTGGGTGACAGTCAGAGATCTGGGGGGGACAATCAGAGCTCTGGGGGGACAATCAGAGCTCTGGGGGGACAATCAGAGATCTCAGGGGTGACAATCAGAGCTCTGGGGGGACAATCAGAGCTCTGGGGGGACAATCAGAGCTCAGGGGGGACAATCAGAGCTCTGGGGGGACAATCAGAGATCTCAGGGGTGACATCTCAGCTTCTGTGTGCTCTGATATTTCCCTCTTTGGGAGGGGAACCACGCAGAGAAACCCCAAAACCAGAGGCCAACCCCTCCAGCGGCACCACAAGCAGGGCAGGAGAAGCTTTGGAACCCTCTGGGGCAGAACTTTTTGGGATCTGTGGTGCTCTGTGCACCTCCCCGACTGTGCCCACTGCAGCTCTGCCCTCCCACAGCAGCACCGTGGAGGAAAGACATTGTACAGATATTTTTTTTTATTTATTTTGTATTTTTTTTTTAACTTTGTTTTGCGATTTGGCAGCTCCTGGTTGCTAAGGGCCTGGATCTCTGGTGTGGATTGGTGGAGCTGTTGTTATGGTGATGCTCCATGGGCAAAATTGAGAGGAGATGCTGCTGGATTCCGTGGTTTGCTGTCGGCCTCGTGGTTGCCATGGTCAGCACCTTGAGGATGGGGATTTTGTGTCCCACGGCACTGAGAATTTCGATTTAGTGATTTCCAGTGGTTTCAGGGCAATTTGGGGTTCGGAGAGAGCAAATTCCAGCGTGGGACAAGAACAGCCTGCAGTGATCTGGGATTGGAGATGTGCAGGGAGACCCTGAGGAGCTTCCTGAGCTCTGGGGCTGGCCCAGGGACATCCAAACTCATCCCCATTCCTCCTGTTCCTCGGTTCACCCCTTGTAAAACAGCAGGAATAACAATATTCCTTCTGTCCTGCCCGTTCTGGGAGAGACAGCACAAGGGGGAAACGGGTTCTGACTGAAAGAGAGGAAATTTCGTTTGGATGGATGGAAAAATCCCTTCCTGGGAGGGTGGGGAGGTCCTGGCAGGGGTTGCCCCATCCCTGGAAGCTTCCAAGGCCAGGCTGGACGGGGCTTGGAGCACCCTGGGATGGTGGCAGGTGGAATTTTACACCTTTAAGCTTCTCTCCAACCCAAACCATTTTATGACACATTTCCTGAGCGTGACCCCACCAGAGGCGTGACTGGGGAGGGGGATTATTGTTAAATCAGGGTGTCCCACCCCTCCCGAGCACCGTGCACAGCCCCAGCCCCGAGCTGGGGATCCACACGCGGCTCATTCCCCTTCTCCAGCGAGCTGTGGCAGGCTGGGCACCGGAGCACGGCCCCATTTCCCAGTTTCCCTGGATTTAGCAGCCAGTTTTCACCCCAGCCCTGCTGAAACGCAGCTCTGCTCTCCAGGCAATGATTTCCACATGCCTGCCTGCGCGTCGGGGGCAGCGGCCAGGCCAGCAGCAGCAGCAGCAGGAGGAGGAGGAGGCATTGAACACATTTTCCTTTCCATGACTCGCTGCCCACGCTCCTATCGAGTGGCAGGGCAGCGGGGAAGGGACGCAGTGACTGTGAAATGTTCCCTGCGGAGCCCCGGAGCCGCCGGCTCTCCTCGGGAGCCGAACACATGCGAGGCCATGTGAGCTGAGCTCTGGGGAGAAACGGGAGCTGCTGAGGGCTCTGCATCCTCAGAGATGAGATAAAAACAGGAAAACAGGTGAATGGGAACCCCCCCGGAGCTGACCTGCAGGAGTCAGGCACGTTCCTGCTGCTGTTTCTCCGCAGCTTCGGTCTGAGCTGTCAGGTTTAATCGACTTTCTGCATTTCCTGGAAATTGCCAGGGCTTTTCTGGGCTGTGGGAGCTCTGGAGCTCTCCCCGGGGACAGCGGGGTGCCCGCTGGGTACAGCTCGGATCTTTCTCGGCCGGTTCTTTCCGGGCCTGCTGTGTCAGCTCTGGGTGGGTTTGATCTTCCCCGCAGCCTGGCTGAGCTCCTGCCCCTCTGTCTGTGCCTTTTCCAGGGGGACCAGCAGCTGACAGCCAAAATTGAGTGTTCTTACACCAGAAATTGGGTGTTTTTTCAGCAAAGGATGCCTGGCAGGGCTGCTGTGACACATTTGGGCACCGCTGTCACCTCTGCTCAGCCTGAGCTGCTCCTCTCTGCTCCTCAGGCTGTCCCTGCTCCCCGGGCTGCTCCGGGCTCTGTCCCCTCTGTCCCAAAGCCAGCACCCGGCGGTGGCTGCAGTGTCCCCAGCGGGAGGATTTGATGTGCCTCGAGGGAGCCTGGGGCGGGCAGAGCCCGGGCTCCAGCTCCATCCCGCTCGCAATTCCCAAATCCCGTTCCTTGGGAACGAGGGGAGCGCAGAGATGCGAGGCCAGGGCTGGGTCCTCACCTTCCCTTCGTCCCTCTCGTGTCCCCGCAGTGGCGTTTGCTGCCAGGGAAGGTTCTGGAGAGGGGAAAGCTCAGGGCTGTGACTGGAATGCTGCTCAGGATGCTGCAGCGTTCCCTGGTGCTCCTGGCGGCTTCTCCTGCGGAGCGCGGGAGCCGCTTTTCCCTGGATTTGGGAAGGGGCGGCTCCTGGTGGGTGTCTGGGGGCGATTTTTGGCTGTGGAGAAGAAACGGGAGCGCTCCTGCCAGGAGGGAATGGCAGGGAATGCCCGGAGCTGGCACTCAGGGTCCTGTACATCCCGTTCCTGCCGGGATACAGCTCCCTCAGGGTCCTGTGCATCCCATTCCTGCAGGGATAGAGCTCCAGCCGGGTCCTGTGCATCCCATTCCTGCTGGGATACAGCTCCAGCCGGGTCCTGCACATCCCATTCCTGCCGGGATACAGCTCCAGCAGGATCCTGTACATCCATTCCTGCCGGGATACAGCTCCAGCAGGATCCTGTGCATCCAATCCCTGCAGGGATACAGCTCCAGCCGGGTGCTTCCCCTCTCCACATCCTCCTCCGCCGCTGTCAGGCTCTCGCAGCAATCCCTGGCACGCTGCTGGCTGGAATTTGTGTTTGTCAGGAATGTTCTGCACCAGCGAGCAGCTGCTGTGACACAAATGCTCACGGTCCCCCATTGCGGGAACCTCCCTGCCCTCGCTGCCTTCTCCTCGCGGCTTCTCTGAAGCTCCAGTTTGGGGCTTTCACCTTCATTTGATGGAAGTTTTTGAGGGAATCTCTTTTCCTTTCAGTTTCAGGTTGGATTGAGAGCGCCGCGTGCTCTGGGAGCTGTGGCAGGGGAGGTGTGGCAGCAGCGCTGGGCTGGGAGTGACACAGGAATGCTTGAGGGTGACATCTGTCCTCTCAGCACCGAGATGGGTGAATATGGAAGGCAGAGCCACGCCAGAACCTGGGATTTGGGGAAAGAACAGCAAAATGTCCCATTTCTGCAGGCAGCAGCAGGGGGAGGGCGATGGCACTGACAGGGAGCTGAGGGAGGGCAGGGCCACAGGAGCCAGGAGCCAGCTGGGGTGTCACAGCCCTGGGTGTCACACACAGATCTGGGTGTCACACACACACCTGGGTGTCACACACACACCTGGGTGTCACCCCCTGCACACCACAGCACCTCTGTTCTCCCTTTTCTCCTCCTCCTGAGCTCTGCAGAGCCGAGGATTTAAATCCCTTCAGACGCAGGTGACAAACGAGGTGACAAACCAGCTTCTCGCCCCGTGTCACCATGGGTGGCACCGTCCTGCAGAGCCACCCTGTCCCTTCTGTGTCTCTGTCTTGAACCCCCCACCTGCCCCAGCTCAGAGCCCGCTGCTTCAGCTCCTGCTCTCCCCGAAGAGCCCCTGTTAAAGGTTTTACCCCTCACCCAGGGCACTCAAACATCGCTGAGGGCCCCAGGGGGGTTGTCCTTGGACGGGCTAAAATGACCAGAGGAGATGGATCCTTCTAGAACATCCCTTCCTTCCACGGGACTCGGATTTGACGCTCCTCAGGAAGCATTTCCCCACTCCTCGAGGCGTCTCCCAGCCAGCCTGGCGGTTCTGAGATAAGAAATGAGAGTCAGCAAGGAAAGGAAAAAGGGAAAAAGGAGTTCTGGCAGCAGCAGAACCGAAGAAGCCCAAATTCGGGTCTCCTGGGCAGATTCTTTGTGGAATATCACGTCTGGAAAGGAGACCCTAAATGTTTCCTGCAGGAAGATTTTCCCCCACAGAACCAGGTTTCCCCTGCCCTTCCCCACCACCTTAAACCTCCCTCACATCCCCCAGATTTCGGCACCAATTACAAAAACTCTGCTGGCAGACAGGGCTGTGTGTGAAGGAAAGGCAAGGATTAATATAGCCGAGGATATAAGAAATTAATTACTTTCAGGCAGACAACGTTGGCACCTCCAGTCAGCCTGATTTATTTCCACGGCTGCTCTATTTTTGGCCAACCCAGAATGTTTGACTAAATATAAGACAACAAGGAGCCGGAATGGGTGGTGGAGCCGCTGCTAAATCCACGACCCGGAGGGGTTGAAAGCCCGGGGCTGCGGGTGGCGGGCGGTCCCGGCTCTCAGGCATCCTCCAGGAGCCGAGGAAGAGCAGGAGGAGCCGCAGGAGGGAGCTGCCCCGGTTCGTGTGCGCGGCCGGGATCGCTGGGTGCTTGTTTGTGTGTGTTTGTGCTCTCTCCGTGCGCGGCTCCTGCCCGGGCCGGCGGGGCCGAGCGGGCTCCTTATCCGGGGCTGCGGCGGGGAGGAGCCAGCGCCGCACGGAACCGAGCGCCGGCAGCGCTCCCGCACCGCGCCGGGACCCGCAGCGCCCGCGGCTGCGCTGGGAGCGCTCTGCTCCGGTACCGGAACCGGCACCGGCACCGCTCTGCTCCGGTACCGGCACCGCTCGGACCGCACTGCTCCGGTACCGGCACCGCTCGGACCGCTCTGCTCCGGTACTGGAACCGCTCCGACTGCTCTGCTCCGGTACCGGCACCGGCTGGGTTCGGACCGCTCTGCTCCGGTACCGGCACCGCTACGACTGCTCTGCTCCGGTACCGGCACCGTTCGGACCGCTCTGCTCCGGTACTGGAACCGCTCTGACTGCTCTGCTCCGGTACCGGCACCGGCTGGGTTCGGACCGCTCTGCTCCGGTACCGGCACCGGCACCGGCACCGACACCGCTCGGACCGCTCTGCTCCGGTACTGGCACCTCTCCGACTGCTCTGCTCTGATACCGGCACCGCTCGGGACCGCTCTGCTCCTGTACCGGCACCGTCTGCGCTCCTATTCCCCCGGTACCGGCACCGGCACCGCTCCGACCGCTCTGCTCCGGTACCGGCACCTCTACGACTGCTCTGCTCCGGTACCGGTACTGGCACCGGCTCTGCTCCAATTCTTCCTGCTCCGGTACCGGCACCGGCTCAGCTACAATTCCCCCGGCACCGGCACCACTCCAACCCTTTTCCTGCTCCAGCACCGGCACCGGCACCGCTCCAGCTCTCCCGTGCTCCAGCCACTCTCCGGTACCGGTCCCGCTCCAGCCCCGCTCCGGTCCCGGTCCCGCTCCAGCCCCGCTCCGCTCGCAGCCCGGCCCCGCTCCCGGAGCGGCTCCCGCAGCACCGCCCCCGCCGTGCCCCGCAGGAAGGAGGAAGGGACACGGCACAAGGACCGGAGACCTGCTCGGTACCGGTGAGTGCCGGGGTGACCCCGCGGGGCCCCGGGAACCCTGCCCGCCGCCCCAGCCCCCCCGGCCGCCGCCTTTGGGACCGGCGGGGCACAAAGTGCGAGGGGAGGGCTGAAGTTGGAGGTACGGGGAGGGCTCAGCTCCGTTTGTACCTTGGTGCTCCCCGGTGCGGGAGATTCCTGCGCGTGTTTTGGCCCTAAACCTGTTTTAGGGAGCCCGGATCGAGCCCAGTAGCGGGCTTTGAGGGGCACCCCGGGGTGGGTCCTGCTGTGAGGGGCCCGAGGGGTCCCTTCCAGCGTGGAATTGCCCGGAGGTGACAGCCAGGCTGTGTCCGGTGGCTCGGGGGAGGGGGGAGCCCGGCATTCCCCTGGCGCTGCAGTTTTTGGTGCCTGTCACAATCAGCCGCATCTCTCCAGCGCTGCCTGTTGCTGTGACAAGTTCCCGGGGGTGCGCCCCAAAATGTGCCCCCCTCCTTGTCCCCAGACAGCCCCTTGAGAGCCCGAAAAGCTTCAAAAGCCTCGTTTTCTCCCTGAAAACAAGCCGGGCAGAGCTTTGCTGGCACCATGGTGGCATCGGCTGTGAGAGGAGGAGAGAATCAGGGTCAGGCCTGGGGCTGCTGGCGCTGGGTTTTGTGCAGCGCATCAAGGAAACGAGCGGCTCAATGTGATGTGTGATGCTTGTGCCGGCCCCGGAGAAGGTGCCTGAAGGGGGAAAAGCTTTGAAGAAGCATCAGGCAGAAAGTTGGAGCCTCTGGGTGAGGTCTGTGAAAGGGCAGGAGCCGTCAGACAGGGCCTTGAGAGGAATCGGGATTAATGAATTCCCTCCCCGGCGGTGCGGGGCGGGTTTGGGGCGGGGATGTGGGATGTGCCAACACACGGGGCTGAAATGCGGTGGATGCAAGCAGAGTCCTGCTCTCCAGGCCCTGCCAGCACCTGTGGGTCAGGGGAGAGGTCGGGAAAAGCAGTTCCCATGATCCTGAAGAGATTCCCTGCAGGAATCTGGCCAGGTAATGGACATGGGGTGAGATCTCAGTGTGGTGTGGAGCATCCTCCCCTCCCCAGGAAAAGGTGGGAGGTGATGTCCAAGAGTGCCAGAAGGAAGAGGCAGGAATGGGAGAGCACCTGGCTCACCCCATCCATGGAATTTCCTCGGTGTGTGTGAGGCACCCAGCTCAGGGTTTGCTGATTTTCTGATCTTCTGTGTCTCACCAGAAGATTTCTGAGCGAGCTTTGGTGTCCGTGCTCCAGGCAGGGCTTGCAGATTTGTTCCCAGGTTCCCAGGCTTACTCACTCTGGAAAATACTGGTACCACATCCAAATGGGAGCAGTTAATAAATGAGTAGTGGAACAACCTCGCCAGCAATCCTGGGAGTTCCTCCTCTCTCATCCTGCTGGGATGGAGAGAAAGAGAGAAAAAAATTACAACTAATCAGGGCTCTGGAGATCTCCCCCTGTCCATGGCCTTGCCACGGATTCTGCCTGGCCTTGGCCACGTCACCGCCGTGTCCCCACGTCTGAGTTCCCCCATCTGTTAACTCCTGACCTTGCTTTGTTCTCAGGGCTTCGCTGCCCGAGCTCTGCAGAGCTCTGGGGATGCTGGCAGGGACGGGAAACACTGAAATCCTCATCTCCGTGCCCCTGTCACTGAAGCAGCTCTTTGTGGAGCCCTGAATGGGCCCTTCAGAGCGGCTGCGCTGGGGACACAGGGACACAGGGAAGTGCTGGTGTCACACGTTCCTGGTCACAGGTGGCTCGAGTGCAGTTGGCTGCTTTTTATCGCCTTCCAGACGAGCTGCTTTAAGTCTGGAGCTGCCGCCTCTCTGTGCATTCCTTGCCAGCGTCACTTGTCCCCTGGGGACAGGCTGGGGCACAGAGGCTGCTGCAGGGGACAGTGTTTGCCTTCCCTCGCTGGCGCTGGCCCCAGAGCAGGCAGATGAGAGCATTTTGCACAGGGTAAAATGAGAGGCAAAACAGCTCAGGGAGCAGAGCTGAGCTTTGATCCCCCAGATCCGTGAGGGATCTGTTCTCCCTGTCCCGGCTCAGGCAGAGCCCTGGGTATCCCCTCACACCTGCATTAAAATATCCATAAAATATCAGTTTCTACTGAGAGCATCGGCCCCTTGGCCCGGCCTTCTGGAGAGAAGTGAATGTTTGGTCAATCCCTGTAAACCCTGGGACATTCCTCTGGCTTCCACAGAGCTGAGGTTTGGGCCGAGAATCTCCAGAGAAGCCGGGATCTGAGTGTTTGGAGCCAAGAAGAGTAAGAGTTTCCAAAAGGGCTCAGTAGGAGCCTCCCAGATCCTCCTGCCATCCTCAGGGAAATTGAGGCAGCTTCTTCAGGCAGCAGGAGGGGGGGGCTTGGCTCAGCTCGGCTCAGCTCAGCTCAGCTCAGCTCAGCTCAGCTCAGCTCAGCTCAGCTCAGCTCAGAGGCCATCCCAGGGCTGGAGCAGGTTCTGCTCTGTGTAATCTCTGTGTGACAGCCCAAAGCTCAGCTCAGCTGGGCCGGGCTTGCCGTGTGCAGGCAGGAGAGCGATGAGCGGGCTCTGTTTGAGCAGGATGAACCCTGGCCAGGCAGAGCTCTGCTCTGCTGCCTCTGCTCTCCCCTAAAGCCACGGGCTCCTCTGTTTATCCAGGGAAAGCTGACGGCAGGAAGCAGAATGTTGATGGATGTGGCCCAGATCCCAATCTGGTGAACAATTAACTTTGCAGAGCAGCTCTGTAATCAGCCCAGCATCTTTTGCCCTCTCCTCCCTCTCCCGATCCCCAGCCCAGGGCTCTCTCCAGGGCAGCGTTCTGCCCTCAGCCAGGGCTGCTCATCCGCTGCTTCTTTGCTCTGTCTCTCCCAATTATTATTATTATTATTATTATTACTATTATTATTATTAGTAGTATTAGTATTAGTATTAGTATTAGTATTAGTATTAGTATTATTATATCAATATCAATATCAATATCAATATCAATATCAATATCAATATCAATATCAATATCAATATCAATATCAATATCAATATCAATATCAATATCATCATTATCATTATCATTATCATTTATTTTAATTTTTAATATTATTATTATCATTATTATCATTATTATCATATCATCATTATAATTATCATCATCACCATTATTATTGTTATTATTATCATCATCATCACCATTATTATCATTATTATCATTATTATAATCATTATTATCATTATTACCAATATTATTATTAATATTACCTGTGCTGCTGCCCCCTCTCATCTGCCTGCTCATCCTTCGCCTCCCTCCTTCCCCGCAGCTCATCCCAGTCCCGCATTCCCTCCCCTCCCGCTCTCCCTGATGTTTTTAGGGATGAGCTCCACCGGGAATCGCCCTCGTCTCTTCCTTCCCTCTGGGCAATCCCTGCTGGGAATCCGGGAATTCCTTCCCGCTGGGATCTTGTTGGAGCTCGGAGCAGGTGGAGGCAGGAGCGGCGGGAATGTTCGGGATGCAGGAGGATGCTCCAGGTGGAGGGAGGAGCAGCAGGAATGTTCGGGATGCAGGAGGATGCTCCAGGTGAAGGGAGGAGCGGTGGGAACGTTCGGGATGCAGGAGGATGCTCCAGGTGGAAGCAGGAGCGGTGGGAATGTTCGGGATGCAGGAGGATGCTCCAGGTGGAGGGAGGAGCGGTGGGAATGTTCGGGATGCAGGAGGATGCTCCAGGTGGAAGCAGGAGCGGTGGGAACGTTCGGGATGCAGGAGGATGCTCCAGGTGGAGGGAAGAGGGGTGGGAATGTTCGGGATGCAGGAGGATGCTCCAGGTGGAGGCAGGAGCGGTGGGAATGTTCGGGATGCAGGAGGATGCTCCAGGTGGAGGGAGGAGCGGTGGGAATGTGGTTCGGGATGCAGGAGGATGCTCCAGGTGAAGGGAGGAGCAGCGGGAATGTTCGGGATGCAGGAGGATGCTCCAGGTGAAGGGAGGAGCGGTGGGAATGTTCGGGAAGCAGGAGGATGCTCCAGGTGGAGGCAGGAGCGGCGGGAATGTTCGGGATGCAGGAGGATGCTCCAGGTGGAGGGAAGAGGGGTGGGAATGTTCGGGATGCAGGAGGATGCTCCAGGTGGAAGCAGGAGCGGTGGGAATGTTCGGGATGCAGGAGGATGCTCCAGGTGAAGGGAGGAGCGGTGGGAATGTTCGGGATGCAGGAGGATGCTCCAGGTGGAGGCAGGAGCAGTGGGAATGTGGCTCGGGAATCAGGAGGATGCTCCAGGTGAAGGGAGGAGCAGCGGGAATGTTCGGGAAGCAGGAGGATGCTCCAGGTGAAGGGAGGAGCAGCGGGAATGTTCGGGGTGCAGGAGGATGCTCCAGGTGGAGGCAGGAGCGGTGGGAATGTTCGGGATGCAGGAGGATGCTCCAGGTGAAGGGAGGAGCAGCGGGAATGTTCGGGATGCAGGAGGATGCTCCAGGTGGAAGCAGGAGCAGCGGGAATGTGGCTCGGGAATCAGGAGGATGCTCCAGGTGAAGGGAGGAGCAGTGGGAATGTTCGGGATGCAGGAGGATGCGCCAGGTGAAGGGAGGAGCAGCGGGAATGTTCGGGATGCAGGAGGATGCTCCAGGTGAAGGCAGGAGCGGCGGGAATGTGGCTCGGGAATCAGGAGGATGCTCCAGGTGAAGGGAGGAGCAGCGGGAATGTTCGGGATGCAGGAGGATGCTCCAGGTGGAGGGAGGAGCAGCGGGAATGTTCGGGATGCAGGAGGATGCTCCAGGTGAAGGGAGGAGCGGGAATGTGGCTCGGGAATCAGGAGGATGCTCCAGGTGGAGGCAGGAGCGGTGGGAATGTGGCTCGGGAATCAGGAGGATGCTCCAGGTGGGGCAGTGGCTCCAGCCATTGGATCCTGCTCCAGGAATTCCAGAGCTCGTGGCTTTTCCTCCCGGTTTTTGGTGGCTTTTCCTCCCGGTTTTTGGTGGCTTTTCCTCCCGGTTTTTGGTGGCTTTTCCTCCCCGTTTTTGGTGGCTTTTCCTCCCGGTTTTTGGTGGCTTTTCCTCCCGGTTTTTGGTGACTCTGCCACCCCCGAAGTGCTGGGGACAGAAACAACTCGGGGAGCGTTCACGGGGAGATGTTTGAGCTGCTGCTGCTTTGGGGGATCCAGGAGCAGCTCGGATGGGACATTTTGGGGTTCTCAGTTCCCTTTCCTCCCCCTGGCTGGGTTTAAACCAGAGATTTAAAATTCCTCCTTTCTCACCTCGACCCCTCCGCCCCTGGGCCCTGCAGGCCCCACCACAACAAAAAACCATCAATTAATGATTGGTCATTCAAAATTCCCAATTATTCATTCAAAATTCCCAATTATTCATTCAAAATTCCCAATTATTCATTCAAAATTTCCAATTATTCATTCAAAATTCCTAATCCAGAGCTGTCACCTCTGCTGGGACACCTGGATCACCTGGGCTGAATCACCTGCAGAGAGGGGGAAAAAATGGGTTGGAATCACTTCCCTTTCCTGAGCAGGGAAGGGAGAGCTCCTGTGGCCACCTGGAAGGTCACTGCTAATGGAGACGCTCCAATTTGTGGCATTTTCAGTTAATTATTTTGTTAGTTTTTAATTTTTTAATATTTTTTTCCCTTTATTAATTTTATTGATGACACCCAAACGTTCCAGCCTTGCTCTGCCCTCATCTTTGTTTATCAGCTGGGAAACTGAGGCACAGAATTTATTTATTTTATTTATTTATTCCTGGCATTAGGAAAATCCCACATTTCTGACAGCTCTGGATCTCAAACCTGAGGCCCAAAACTCTCTCCAGGATGTGCTGATTTGAACCAAACAGCTCCTGTCTCGCTGTGCTCTGCATTTTATGAATTTAATTCATCTTCTGGGCACCTTTTCAGTGTTTTTATTGCTGAACCCTCTCCCTCTCATTCTTCCCCAATCCCTGAAATCCTCAGCCATTTCCTTGAAAACAACCCAAATTTTCCCAGCTGGAGTGGGGCAGGGCACTGGCTCTGACCAGTTTTTTGTGGTGATTTTGCCTTCAATTGCCCCATTTAAAAGGAGAGGCTGCTGAAGCCGACAGTAAACACCGAAACCTCCGAAGAAATCAAAATGTGCCTTTTTTGGGAAGCAGGGAAACATTCCCAGAGTTCCATTTATTTCTGCTCTTTCTCCATTTTGATTTTAATGTTGTTTTTTTTTTTTTCTATTTAATTACTCAGGCAGCATTAACGTGCTGGTCACTCAGGGGTTGGGATTCCTGATCCTGGGGAGGGATTTATCCTCAAAACCCCCCAGCTTTTCCCTCTCTCCTGTTGCTCCCAGCACTTCCCACTCCCGGAGCCGTGGCTTTTTTTAGTTGCTCAATCTGACGAGGTTTGCGAGCAGTTCTGCACTCGGGAACACGCACAGGAATATAAATTCAGCACTTTGGGGGATTTATTTTTCCCCCTGCATGGAGCATCACCTGGAGCTTGGATTTGTGCTGTTCTGTGGCTGGAATTTCTGGGTGGAATTTGAGGTTGGAGGTTCATGGGCCAAGGCTGTGGTGGAGGAAATGTGGATAAAGAGGAGATCTCAGGAACTGAGGATTCGGTCCTGATCCAGTAGATCCGTGATCCATAAACAGCAGAACCAAGGGGATGGTCCTGGTGTGCCTGGGGATGAGGAGGAGGACTCTGAGGACTCTGAGGAGGAGGAGGAGGCAGAACTGAGGTTTTTGTTGTGGTCAGACCCTGGTTTGTGTCTCTAAAATGCAGGGAGGGGCTCTGTGTGCCCAAAGCGCTCCTTGAATTCCACAAATCACCCAACACCCCCCTCACAGCCTCCCTCGCACCTCCTGCCCGAGCTGGGACTCCTGAAAGCCCTGGGAGCAGCAGGAGCTGTCCCCTCATTGTCCCCTCATTGTCCCATCATTGTCCCATCATTGTCCCTTCATTGTCCCCTCATTGTCCCCTCATTGTCCCCTCATTGTCCCATCATTGTCCCCTCATTGTCCCATCATTGTCCCCTCATTGTCCCATCATTGTCCCATCATTGACCCCTCATTGTCCCATCATTGTCCCATCATTGTCCTGTCATTGTCCCATCTCTGTCTCATTATTGTCCCATCATTGTCCCCTCATTGTCCCCTCATTGTCCTGTCACTGCCCCCTCATTGTCCCATCATTGTCCCCTCATTGTCCCATCCTCATCCCATCCCTGTCCCATCATTGTCTTGTCATTGTCCCATCCCTGTTCCGTCATTGTCCCCTCATTGTCCCATCCCTGTCCCATCATTTTCCCATCATTGTCCCTGTCCTGTCATTGTCCCATTCCTGTCCTCTCATTGTCCCCTCATTGTCCCATCATTGTCCCTGTCCTGTCATTGTCCCATCCTCATCCCATCCCTGTCCCATCCCCATCCCGTCATGGTCCCATCCCTTCCTGTCATTGTCCCATCATTGTCCTGTCATTGTCCTGTCATTGTCCCATCCCATCCCATGGATCCCATGGATCCCATCCCATCCCATCCCATGGATCCCATCCCATCCCATGGATCCCATGGATCCCATGGATCCCATCCCATCCCATCCCATGGATCCCATCCCATCCCATCCCATCCCATCCCATCCCATCCCACGGATCCCATCCCATGGATCCCATGGATCCCATCCCATCCCCATCCCATCCCCATCCCATCTCATCCCATGGATCCCATCCCATCCCATCCCATCCCATCCCATGGATCCCATCCCATCCCATGGATCCCATGGATCCCATCCCATCCCATCCCATCCCATGGATCCCATCCCATCCCATGGATCCCATGGATCCCATCCCATCCCATCCCATGGATCCCATCCCATCCCATGGATCCCATCCCATCTCTCCATGGCTGTCCTGTCCCCTGTCTGTGCCGCTCTGGTTTCCCCCAGATCCCACACAGGGACGGGCAGAGCCTCTTCCCCACAGAATCTTCCAGAAAATCCCCAGCGGGGACATTTTAATTCCAGCAGAGCATCCCGGGGGGAAGGAGCATTTTCATAAATCACCACCAGCAGCACGTGTGCCGTGTAAACCCTTAATCCCTCCCAATCCCCCCCGATTAACGATTAATTGCGCCGCTAATTGCGCTATCATAGCGCGGCAGGCCCAGCCGCCGCACCAGTGCCGAGCCACGCCGCAACTGGGAGCACTGGGAGGCCGGCACAGCTCATCCCAAATCCCTCGGGGATTATAACCCTGCCTTATCCTCGCGTTCCCTTATCAGCCGTGGGGCAGGAGAGGAGGATTGGAGGCGCCTGGAGCGGCTCTGCTCGGTGTTGTCCCGTTTTTAGGGTGGTTTTCTCCCCATTTCTGTAAAAACCACATGGAAATTCCTCTCTGTTTCGATTTGGGGTGGGGGAAAAGGACAATATTTGAATTTATTATTGTTATTTTACATTTTTGGCGCCTCTCTCTCTCTCTGAGCCCATCCAGAGCCCAGCCAGGAGTTTTCCTGGGGGAGATCCCTGTTTCCCTCTCTTTATCTCGCTCTGGGCTCTGTTATCTCTCCAAGGCTTGTGCAGGAACCAGCCTGGCTCGTCAAGGACACCGGGGCTGCTTCCAAAGCACTGAGAAAAGTGAAAAAAACAAACCAAAAAAAAATTAAAATATCCTAGAAAAGGTTTAATTAATGATTTTCCAAGCCCACCAATTAATTTATTCTGCCTGCCAGCGTGACACCGCGGCTTTGAGGACACGGGGCTGGCCTTGGCTGGGTGGCACAAATGACATTTACAGTTTAACGAGGAGCAAGGTTTATCCAAACACTCCCCGCTCGCTTCCCAGACCGGCCTGAAACGTTTCCCCTCCAGGGAAGGGAGCAGAGCTTGGCAGGAAAAATCTGTTTATTGGATCTCTCTCCCTATCCTGGTGCCTTTTTCTTAATTTGGGAATGAAATCGGAGATAATTCTAATGAGGAGGAGACGTAAAAGTGGATTTTTAGTCGAAGGTTTTCAGGGGTGGTTGTGGAAAGATTTTTAGAGAAGTTTATTTTAGGGGTATTTTTTACAGGTTTTACGAAATTAATCTAATTGATTAAAAGCACTAATTAAGAGGAAAAGTGGTGATGTAATTTTTTTTTTTAAGTTAAGGGGATTTTTTTTGTGAGTCTCTTTTTTGGTGTTAAATGGATTTTGTCTATGAAAATGTATTTTGAAATGTTCTCGATTTTGGTAGTTTGGAATAATTAAGATAGCATGGGATATATATTTATATATATATATAGAATATAACTTTTTTTATATATATAGAATTTTAAAGTTTAATAGAAAGACAAATAGGAGATAAAAATAATGTAAAATACACAGATCTGGCATTCAGCAAAGAGAGAACACCTTCTTAATGTGAAAAACGAGGTTCACATGTTTTTTTATATATAGAATTTTAGAAGTTTAATAGAAAGACAATTAGGATATAAAAATAAAATATACAGATATGGCCTGGTGTCTCTGCACTCACCTCACTAACAAAGGATTGTCCCTTAAAAACAGAACCCTGCTCCATATCTATAAATTCTCATACATATTCAGACATTCTTCTTTGATTTTTTGATGTTCTTTTGTTTCGTTTTTACCTTGCCCCCCTTCAAGATCAATCTTGTCTTTACTGAGTTTTATATCATTTGATAAGGATGTAGTAAATTCTTCTCTTGGAGGACAAGATAATCTTAATTATGCAAGGGGGGTCTCTGATTAACTTTTCAATCTTTGGGTTATATAAACAAAAAGTAATTTGTGCTTTAATATCATGTATAATATCATGTATATCATGTTTAATATCATGTATAATATCATGGCTAATATATATTTATATTATACTACTATTTTTAAAGTTTTTATCAACAACAGAAATGAAATAAACTATATTAATTAAATTACATTAATTTAAAACACAACAAAGTTTTCTAACCTTATAACACCGGTTATAATATTTGCAAAAGGCCAATAATATAATATAAAAGCCAGATATTTTAATCTGCATCCTGGGAATTGAGGCTGGGGATGCTGGAGGGAGCAGGGAAGCGCTGGCAGGGCAGGGACGATTTGAGCCCTGAGCTCCCTGGGGTGGCCACAGTGGCCAGCAGTGGCCCCGCTGCTGTTGCAGCTGAAGGCTGGAGGCTTCTCCCAGCTTTGGGAATAAATTCCCAGTGTTCTGAGCCGCTGGAATAAAAGCTGGGATTGCTGTGCCTTGCTCAGAGCTGCCCTGAGCTCACCAGGAGCAGAGAAAAGCGAAATATTCCCGGGGCAGAACAAAGATCCTTTGTGCGCTCCCGTTACTGGGCTCCTTGTCAGCTCCAAAGAGGGTGGGAAATGTTCATCCCGCTGCCCTTCCTCCCATCCCTGCTCCCAGAACAGGTTGGAATCTCATCCCTGGAAGTGTCCAAGGGCAGCTTGGAGCAGCCTGGGATGGTGGGAGGTGTTCCCATGCCCATGGGAATGGGGTGAGCCCCTAAAATCGCTCCAAATCCATTCCGTGCTCGCTGTGAAGGAGTTTTCCATGGATCCGCCTTCCCCAGGCTGTCCCCGTGTTCTCCTGGCTCTCGGAAGGTGCCTTTGCCTGTGCTGGTGTCTCCTCAGAAGGAATTCCCGGGTGGAATTCTGCAGAGGAAGGGTGGGAGCGCGGCTGTGCCGGCTGCTGGACGCGCCCAGCCAGGGTCGCACATCCCGAGGGAATTCAAACCCAGACAGAGGGAGGAGGATGCGATGCGTTCCTGATTTATCCCTGGGGCATTCCGAGGGGTGGGAGCCGGCCTCAGGCATTTCCTGGGAGATCATTTGTCCTCCTGAGCCTCCTCCCGAAGTCCAAAGGGAGGACAGAGGTGTCCTCATCACATTTCTGCGTTTGCTGTGACCGTGGAAGGCAGGAACAGGAATTGCAGCGTGAGGATGGATTGGGGATCCCAGGCTCTCTTCCCAATCATTCCCAGGATGATGGGAACGCTGGAGATGGATGGTGCTCCCTTCCCTGCGGGATCTTGGCCGGGAAGGGGCGATGTCAGGCCCTGAGGTGAATGTGGAGGGGGGAGAGGTGGCCTTGCTGTGTCCCCTCAGCCCTCGGGAAGGGAAATTCCTGCTCTGGGAATTCTTCCTGAGAGGATTCTGCAGCTCCTCACTGCAGGATGGATCCTCCTGGGCTGTGCTCCACTGCATCCTCCTGGGGAGGAGGTTAGTGACCCCAGGGAGGATTTATCCAAATCTATCCCAATTTATCCCAATTATTTATCCCAATTTATCCCAATTATTTATCCCAATTTATCCCAATTTATCCCAATTTATCCCAATTTATCCCAATTATTTATCCCAATTTATCCCAACTTATCCTTTGGTGGTCAGGGTTGGTCCCTGGCAGAATTCCCAGCTGCCACAGAAAATTCAGCCTCACCCCCGCTGTGATTTTTGACCAATTTCCCTCCCAGTCCCCAGAGCAGCCTGGAATCTCTCCCCAATCCCCTCCAGACATTCCCGAGGATCTCAGGGTGATCCCACAAAGGAAATCCGGAGCAGAGGAGGAATCCGGGGGGTGCTGAGCTCCTGTTTGCCCAGGGAGAGGTTGGAATCTCTCCCATCTCAGGCAGCTTTTCCCTGCTCCCTCTCCCTGGGGAGAACCTCAGGGGTCCCTGGGGCTGTGCTGGGGATTTTCTGCTGCCTCTGGCTCGGTGTCCAGGCCCTGGGAGGAGGAACACGTATTCCATTTTCCCTGGAGCCCCTCGCAGGGTTGCCGTGTTTGCTGAGCAAATAAAAGCTCCACGAGGAGCAGAATTCCCCCGTTTCTCCCGGCCTGGCAGCAGGGAATCGATGCCACCCAATAGGCAGGAGAGTGAAGTGCTGAATTGGGCTGTTCAGTTTGCCTTGTAAACACAACTGCTGATCTCTCTGGGGATTAATAAAAAACACAAAACAAGCGGGTTAAAAGAAAGAAACTTTTCCCTCCGAGCCTTCCTCTCTTTCGGCTGGGAAATGGGGGCAGGAGTCGGGTGAAATGTTAAGGAAAAAATGGGAATTTATCGTTTTTGAGAGGCAATAATTAATGCTGGGGGGTTCTGCTTCCAAACCCTGCTGGAGGAGGGAGGGGATAGTTCCGTACTCTGCTGATGCCCAGAACACCTGCCTCGGGAATTCCAGAGCAGGAAAGATCTAGGAAAGCAGGAAAAATCCATTCCCAGCCGGAATTCCTGCAGGAACAATTCCCGAGGAACGGTGAAGGTGATTTCCAGACCCAGCCTCGAAGGCAGTGTTTAAATGATGGATCCTTGTCTGGATTCTGGATTCTGGAGGAGTTTTCCTGCTGGGATTCAGCTCTGGGGCTCTCTGAAGTGTTTTAGCCGGGTATTTACTCTCCTGCCCTGTTCCAGTAAACCCTGCTGCCTTTAATCCTGGCCTTTGGCCGTGTTCCAAGCCGGGTGATTTCATTTTTGCCTGAATTCCTCACTGCCGTGTGAAACTGCTCCTTCCCTTCGTGTTCCTGCCTGCTGTTAATTACCCATGGCCGGGAGAGCTGGGATGGAGCTGGGATTGCTGCTGCTCCTGCCAGGCTGGAAAACCAAAAGTGATGTCACCGCTTTCCTTAAACAAGTGTCACTTTCTCCCCCAGAGTCAAAAAATGCCATCGCTTCCTTTAGGACACTGGGGGAAAAAAAAACCCAAAAAAAATCCCAAAATCCCACAAAAAAAACCAAAAAGTGGTCGCCAGGAATTCTTCCTTTGAGATCCGTGCCCGGGGAAAGCAGCTGTAAAAAGAAATGTCTTTCTCCCGCAAGGAATGCGGCTGGAGGGTGGGAGAGGCTCCTGGAAGCCCGGGGTGATGTGGGGCACCCCACATTACCCAGCCCGACCCTACATTTCCCCCTGGAACCCCACATTTCCTGCCCCTACACTCCTGGAACCCCACATTTCCTGACCCTACACTCTCCCCGGAACCCCACATTTCCTGCCCCTACACTCCTGGAACCCCACATTTCCTGCCCCTACACTCCCCCTGGAATGTTGTGGGTGATTTGCTTCCAGGAACGCAGCAAATCCCAGTTTTGGGCTGGGATCCATACGGGACAGGGCGAATTCCTGCCGGGGAAGGAGAATTCCTCTCTGGAGGAGCCGAGGATAAGGACAATCCCATAAATCCCAGCTGATCAAGGCTTTAACGTCAACCCCCAGCAGCAGATCCCGAGCAGGTCCAGGTGTAGCTGGAAAAATGAGCCCAGGGATGTGGGAGCAGGAGCAGGGAGCAGCTCGGGCGTGGCACGGGAGGCTGCAGCCATCCCGGGGATATTTTTACCCCTATCCCAGTTCCTCTCCTCTCCCGGGTTTATATTTAGCAGCCTGGAGCTGCTGGCATTCCTGTAGGAAGCGAGAGGTGGGGGAAGGACTGGGATTTGTGGAGCTGTTGATTCCCTGTGAAGCATCCTCAGCTTTTTGGGGTGGGGAAGGGAGATGGAGAGAGCACCTCTCATTTTCCTCATTCATCTTTCCCGTTCCCTGCATCTTTCCTGATCCAGAATCGATCCTGATCATGGATCGGCTGGCTGGGGGGGTTGGCAGAGCGGGAATTGCTCAGCCCAGCGATCCCAGCGGGATTGCTTCCCTTCCAGTCCTGATTATCCCATTCCAGTCCCTGCCAGGCTGGGACTCTGTCACCAGAGCAGGACCAGGAATTCTATCCTTCCATCCAGCCATCCTTAAATCTCCTTCGGAGCCCAGAGCATCCCCGGTGCCACCTCTTTATTGCATCCAAGCACGTTCCTGCAGTGCTGGGAAAACATTCCAGCGTCTGAGGCTGGAGTGGAGGTGTCTAAACCCTCCCTCCTCCCTCCCCACCCCCGGCAAAGCCCCCCAGCCCTGCCTCCTTCAGCCTCGGCCATCCGCGGGTGGAAGGTGAGCTCTGGGCGGGGGAGTTCCCGGGATTGAGGTGAATTCCCGGGATTTTCAGGCGATCCAGCCGCTGCAGGGTGCCGGGGCCTGGCAGGAGCCCAAGCGGAGTTTTTTCCGCCGCTGACGGATAATCTGCTGAGCTTTCAGATGCAGGGAGCCGCCGTTGTCCTGGAGACGGGAATGCCGCATCAGTCTGGAATGCTGCCGTCACCCTTGGGTGGTGCTGATGGGTCTGGGGGGCTCTGGGGACACCCCAGGAAGGGGCTGAGCTGCCCCAGGGGTCCGGGATGTGCGGGAAAGAGCCGCTCCCTGTGGGATGAAACATCCCCGGGAAGTTCTGGGACCTGTTGGGTACCAAGGGGTGACTGCGCTCCTCGGATGGGCTTGGGGAGGTGAGGGCAGCGTTAAAACCAGGGCTGTTCATGGAAAATCCCCTGGCGGGGAGCTGGGAGTGCCAAATCCATCCCAGAGGATGAGGGATGCGGGAGGAGCATCTCCACATTGCTGGGATTGGGAAGAGGAGAGGGACAGACCCAAAGTGCCTCAGGCCTGGGGCTGGAAGGGCAGAGCTGTGGCTGGACTGGGGAGGGACGATGATGTCCCATCCCTGGAAGTGTCCATGTCCAGCTCAGACAGGGCCTGGAGCAACCTGGGAGAGTGGAAGGTGTCCCTGCCTGGGATGAGATGATTCCCAAGGTCCCTCCAACCCAAACCGGGCTGGGATTCTGGGATTTCCGTGTCTGTAAATCCAGGGAGCGCTGGATCCGTGCTGGATCCATGCGGGGCAGGAGGAATTTCAGCAGGGCTGGAACCCAAACCCTGCACAGGCAGCGCTTCCAGCCTTGATCCCATCAAGCCTTGATGCCATCATCCCAGATCCTGGGAAGAGCCAGAGCAGGAAGGTGAAGCTGCATCCAGGGAGAGCTCCCATGGCTCAGCCCCAGCCCGCTCACCCCGTGCCCCTGGGGCGTTTTCTTCCTTTCAGGGTTTTATTGCTTTAATCAGATCTTTAATCACATCTAATCTCAGTTAAGGCGATTCTGACGCCCAGCAGGACGAGCCAGAGGGAACTGGGATGGAGCTGTGATGGATTTGGGAGCTGGGATGGAGCTGGGATGGAAGTGGGATGGAACTGGGAGCTTGAAGCATCTCCTGGGGCTGGAATTTGGGGGGATCCCCCTGCCCCGGGTCCCCACTCTGCACTTCGCTGCTGCCTCGGGAAGTCTTTGTTTGGCTCAGGATGGTGCCAACCCCAAAGAGCAGCAGCTGTGGGGTGGAAATTTGGCTCAGGACATTGTTAACCCCAAAGAGCTGGAGCTGTGGGGTGGAAATCTGGGTCAGGACATTGTCAACCCCAATGAGCTGGATCTGTGGGGCTGGGGGCCCATCCCGGTGCTGCCCAGCCCTCTGAGCCCTCTGGCCCTTTCCCCGCAGGGCTCTGCCACCCCTGGCAGCGCGAGGGAAGATGAACAAGATGAAAAACTTCAAGAGGAGGTTCTCGCTCTCGGTGCCGCGCACGGAGACCATCGAGGAGTCGCTGACGGAGTTCACCGAGCAGTTCAACCAGCTCAACAACCAGAGGAACGAAGGTGAGGAGCCCCTGGGTCCCTGTGGTGGCTCAGGACCATCTGGGGTGGGTGAAAACCTCTCCCCAGCCCTTCTCGGGGTGTGTGGAAAGCGTCTGTTCCTTGTTGTGTGTTGTTTTCCCCGTTCTCTGCCCGTGGGGGTGGATAACACCTCCTCATTAAAGCCGAGGAGAGATTTATCCTCGCCCGAGGAAAGCCTGACGGGAGGGGAAGGAATTTGCACAAAAACGGGAGCTGTGGTTAAGGTGGAGAGGGGGAAGGTGTGGGATCCCCTCCTTCCTCCCCAAAAGAGGGGGGTGACCCCTCGGGGGGCTCCAGGACGTTCCCCCAAGCCAGAGGGGCTCTTCTCTGTCCCAGACCAGCCTTTGCTCCTCTCTGCCGGTTGGTTTTCAGCATCCCAGGGAGATTGAGGGTTAAAGGCCTCCCTGAGCCCCCGGAGCAGGTTGGGGCAGCTCCGGGCTGGGAGCAGCTCAGCCGAGCCGGCCGTGCTCGGGCAAGCCGGGCTGGGTCGGGCTGGGCTCATCCCGGGGTGAACCGCGGCCAGCCCGCGGTGCCTCCTGCTGGAGCCTGAGACACAGAGTGTGCTCTGATTTACACACTCACACCCTTGTTCCTGCTCCTGAGCTCTGATTTACACACTCACACCCCTGCTCCTGCTCCTGAGCTCTGATTTACACACTCACACCCTTGTTCCTTCTCCTGGGCTCTGATTTACACACTCACACCCTTGTTCCTTCTCCTGGGCTCTGATTTACACACTCACACCCCTGCTCCTGCTCCTGAGCTCTGATTTACACACTCACACCCTTGTTCCTGCTCCTGGGCTCTGATTTACACACTCACACCCCTGCTCCTGCTGCTGGGCTCTGATTTACACACTCACACCCTTGTTCCTGCTCCTGGGCTCTGATTTACACACTCACACCCCTGCTCCTGCTGCTGAGCTCTGATTTACACACTCACACCCTTGTTCCTGGAGCTGGGCTCTGATTTACACACTCACACCCCTGCTCCTGTGGCTGAGCTCTGATTTACACACTCACACCCCTGCTCCTGGAGCTGGGCTCTGATTTACACACTCACACCCTTGTTCCTGGAGCTGGGCTCTGATTTACACACTCACACCCTTGTTCCTGGAGCTGGGCTCTGATTTACACACTCACACCCCTGCTCCTGGAGCTGAGCTCTGATTTACACACTCACACCCCTGCTCCTGCTCCTGGGCTCTGGGATCCAGGAGAACACTGAATTCCACACAACATGAAATCCGTGAGCGTGTTCTCACGGTGATCCATGAAAACAATGTTACAGTCAGATAGAAAAGCTAAAAGTGTGAGTGTGTAAATTAGAGAGTTTTCTTAAGTCTCTGGATGAAAAAGTCAAAGTTTAGAGTTTAAAATAGTTTGGAAAACTGGAGACAAGATGGAGGATTTAGAATGTTGTTTCTTTTTCTTTTTCTTCATGTTCTCCTAGAGGTTTTTGGGTAGTAGTGAGTGATTGGACAGAAAATGCCACAGTGCAGCACACAGGTGATGGGTCACTGGGTCATTAAAATATAATTTACATGTCTATTGTTAATTGGGTAAGAATAAGTATAAAGATAAAAGAACTGCGTAGTTCAGGGCCATTTTGTGCTTTCAAAAATGAGCCGCAAGGCCGTGTGGTACCATCAGAACGAAATGAGCCAGGTTGCAGTGATTTAAACTTGTGCAGAAAGTCTGGAGAGACCTGCCAAGCTTTGTGATCACATCTTAATAAACACGAGAAACGAGATTCTAACGAGCTCAGGAGTTTTCTTCAAACCCAGAGAACTGAGACAAGCGAGACTCCCCACGAGGGAGGATCCCAAAGGAGCTGAGCTCAGAGGAGACTGAGAAACCCAGGGGGAGAAAGAAAACTCGGAAGAAGCGCAGCAGAATCAGAGAAAGAGGAAAAGAAAATAATTTTTAGAGAAAAGTCCCACCTCCTGCCAGCTGTGCCGCAGCCTGGCCCCTTCAATCCTGCCATGGGTGGAGCTGGGCTGGGGCTGGCACCGCCTGGCAGCGGCGGGGAGAGCCCGGCAGTGCCAGCCCAGCTGCTCCGGGGATGCTGTGACCTCACCCCGAGCCACCTTCCCTCCCTCCCGCAGCTCCCCGGGCTCCTCTTCATCCCGAGGAGCATCCCCGGGGGGATCCAGCCCCTCTCCCGCACACCCGAACCCCTGTAATTAGCGCTGAGCCCTTAATTAGCCGTGCAGGGACCGGGGTGAGGCTGAGGGTGCTGCTCCTGCTGTTGCCTTGCTCTGGGATGTGGGATCCGGGCTCTCATCTCCTCCCCGTGACCCCCAGAGGTGATTTCCATCCTGCTCTGCTTTGCTGAGACGTCTCTCACGGTTTTTCCTTTGGCAAAAAGGGCGAGCAGGGTCCTCCAGCCCCCCCTGGGCTCCGGGGTTTGGTGCTGAGGTAGCCAGGAGAGAGCAGGAGCAGAGCCCGTGGCCAGGATGGCTCCGTGCCTCGAGGTGTGTCCCAGGTTGAGGGTCTGTGCTCGGTTTGGAGCCGAGTTTGGGATCTCTCCGAGGGTTGATCCCCATTTTCCAGCTGGAGAACCCAAGTTTGGAGGGGAAAAGCGACTTTGCTCCAGCTGAGGGGAGCAGAGCTGAGCCTGCAGCCACGGCCCCATAAAACATAAACCAGCTTTGCTGCAGGTTTTCCCTCCTTGTCGGGATCTCTGGGGCTGTCCCTGGGCTCTCCGTGTGCTCCAGAGCCCATCCTGGATCAGCAGGGATCGACACCTCGGCTCCTTTCCTCTCCTCAGGAATTTCCTCAGGGAATTTCCTGGAGCTGCTTTTCCCTCCAGCCTCAGAAATCCCTTTTCACAGCATTCCCAGGCTGCAAATCCCACATTTTGCTGGCTGTGAGTGCCTGGGCCCATCCTCGGGGAGCAGGAGGAGGCCAGGCCCCCTCAAGGATCACAAAATCAGGGAATGGTTTGGGTTGGGAGAGATCCCAGAGCTCTTCCCATTCCAGCCCAGCCCTGGGCAGGGACTCTTCCCCCAGCCCAGGCTGCTCCAGAGCTGGGAGGGGACAAGAAAGGGACAAACCTGTCCCATCTGTGGTGTTTTTGTGAGAAATCCTCAGCTCCGTCCTCCCCATCCCGTCATTCTCATGACTCCCGTCATTCTCATGACCTCACCCCCACAGATGCTGATAAAAGGAGGAAAAATAGCCTTTTTTTTGTTTTGTTTTCCTTTTTTGTGGAAAATCAAACAGCTTTCCAGCCTGGACACATCCTGTCACCAGCAATGTCACCTTGGTGGAACCTGGGTCCCTTTTTTCAGAGGGATCAGGGTTTGGTGGCCCTGATAAAAGCTGAGCCCCAAACACCTCCAGCCTGCTCTGCCCTCCCAGGCCAGACAAAATTCAGTGTCTGGGGCTGGAAAGGGATAAAACAGAGCCAGCTCTGACCTTGGGAGCAGCAGGCCCTGAAGAAATGATGATGAGTGGGAGGAAGGAGGATGAAAAAGCCGAGCTCTGAGCGGCGCAGAGCCTGGAGAGGAGATCTCACACTCAGCAAAGTAATTAAAAGTTCCAAGTCAGGCAGGCAGAGGAGACTCCTGGCCCCTTTCCTTGGGAGATCAAAGCTTGTTTTGGCAGAGTTTAAATATATTTATAAAGAGGCCTGCCTGTGTCTGCAGCCTGGCTTTTGGGAGCTTTGATATCGCAGCAGCCTCGTTCTTCCCAAGTGTCGGAGCTCCCCGGAATTCACATGGAATGGATTCCCTGCCGGTCCACAGCTCCACACTGAGCCCCCAGCCAGCTCCTGCTGGTTTATCCTCTTTTCCCATCCTTTTTGGATCCACTGCAGTGCCCAGCTTGTCGATTTACCTCTGATTTCATGTCTGATGTGACAAAGACATCAACTCTCTTGGACTGGAGCAGAGCTGCTGGTTTGGAGCTCTCTTTTCCCCAGCTTTGGGTTGGTTTCACCTGTGGGAACCGGCACAAATTCACCCAAAATATCATTTCCAGGGCTCCATTCAGTCAGACCTTAAATGGCCTTTGGTTTCCTCGCCTGGGAAATGAGGAAGTTGAAAAGATTTGGTCCGGTTGAATTAATCCACGTTCTTTTCATACCTGTGGTTAACTCAGGGGACGTTTCCTGATCGCTGCTGTAAAAACAGATGGAGGGAAAGGGACAGGGAGCAGAGGAGGGGTTTTGCCTGTGTGCCCAAAACCTCTGGCACCGTTTCAGCCCCTCTCAATCCCCCTGGCACGGGCTGAGCCCCCCGTCAGGCGCGGGCTGGGCACCGGGAGCTCTCGGCTCCGCTCTCCCGGTGCCCCTGGCACCAACCCAGAGCCTTTGCCAGGTCACTTGCCTGCCACCTCTCATCCGTCAGCCGAGCAAAACACAGCCAGGTCCCGGCCCTGCTCGGCACCCCGTGAAAATCCAGCCCTCCCTCCCTCCGCTCCTCAGCCATGAGATCATCCCTGGATCCGGGATTGTCGCTGCGAGCCCCGGGGACAGGGCAGGGACAGGGCAGGGACAGGGGAGGGACAGAGCAGGGACAGGGCAGGGACAGGGGAGGGACAGAGCAGGGCTCAGCCTGGGCCGGTTCGCTGCTCCCCTTCGCTCTGGGGGTGTCTGCGGGGAGGTTTTGAGGGATTTGGGGCTTTTTTGGGGGGGATTTTGGAGCGGAGAGGTCACTGGGGAGGGACAGGCTGGTCCTACTTGACCTTTTCACGTCCAGCTCATCATCCTCGCTCCCAGCGCGCCCAGTTTGGTGCTGCCTCCTTGTGAGCAGCCGCTGGAATCAGAATCCGTGGATTCCCCAGGGGAATCCTCGTCCGCAGAGAGCTGCGGCTGCTGGCTGAGAGTGCGGGGATGTCCCCGGAGTGCGGGGATGTCCCCGGGGTGCCGGGATGTCCCCAGAGTGCCGGGATGTGCCGGGATGTGCCGGGATGTCGCCTAAAACCTTTGGGAAGACAAAGATGGGAAGGCAAATCCTCATCCCTGCGAAATCCCGTGCAGGGGGCAGAGCTCTGGGGCGGGATTTGGGATTTCTGCCCCCCCTGCCCACCCCTGGTGGCTTTGGCAGCTCTGAGGGCGGAGACGCAGCAGGAATCTGGAGCGAAACGATGTGGATATGTGAATTCCCTGTGGATATTGAGACGGAAAAAGAGATTCCCATGTCCCCAGAGCATCCCTTCCCCTCCCTCACCCCTGCTCGCTGCTGCCCCGCTCCAGCAGCTCGCTCTGCTTTCCTTTCGTCCCCAGATGTGGCTCAGGGGCAGCTGCAGCTGGCACCGCTGGGCAGGGACGGGGCAGCGGGCGGGAGCCCCGCGTCCCCCCCGGAGGGGCAGCGCCGCTCCCCGGTGCCCGCCGTGCGCTACCGCAACCACGGCCAGCGCCGCTTCTCCATGGAGGCAAGTGCCGGGGGGCTCCGGGGGGGGCTGGGGACCTCTGGCTGTCACCTCCCCGTGCGCTGGGACCCGCTCTGGTGACACTCCCCGAGTGCCAGCACCCCCTTCCCTCTCCCTGTGAGCCAGACCTGGCGCTGTCCGTGCCAGCTCGGACAGAGGGACAGAGGGACAGAGGGACAGAGCTCTCCCCTGTCACCTCCCTGTGCTCTGTCCCCTCGCTGCAGGACGTCAGCAAGCGCCTCTCGCTGCCCATGGACATCCGGCTGCCCCCCGAGTTCCTGCAGAAGCTGCAGATGGAGAGCCTGGAGCTCCCCAAGCCCCTGAGCAGGATGTCCCGCCGCGCCTCCCTCGTAAGTGGCAGCGAGCGGAGGGGACAGTGCCACCACCCCCCGGGGTCCCCACCCGGCTGTCACCGGGGTCCCCTCACATCCCTGCCCATCCCCAGCCCCTCCTGCCCAGCCCCAGCGGCACCCAGGGAGGAGCTCAGGGAGCTGGGAAGGGTTTGGAGAATCCTGAGGGATCTGGGGAAGGGTTTGGAGAATCCTGAGGGAGCTGGGAAGGGTTTGGAGAATCCTGAAGGAGCTGGGAAGGGTTTGGAGAATCCTGAGGGAGCTGGGAAGGGTTTGGAGAATCCTGAGGGAGCTGGGAAGGCTCAGGCTGGAGAAAAGGAGGCTCAGGGGGAATTCCTGGCTCTGCACAAGTCCCTGGCAGGAGGGGACAGCCGGGGGGGATTTGGGATGTTATCCCAGGGAACAGGGACAGGAGGAGAGGGAACGGCCTCAGGCTGGGCCAGGGGAGGCTCAGCTTGGACAGCAGCAGGAATTTCCTCATGGAAAGGGCGGCCAGGCCTTGGAAGTGCCCAGGGAGGTTTGGAGTCGCCGTCCCTGGAGGTGGCAGCTGGAGGTGGCACTCAGGGCTCAGGGTGGGCATCGGGCACAGCTCGGACTCGCTGATCCCAGAGGGATTTTCCAGCCTCAGCCATCCTGGGGTTCTGAGCTCCACATCCCTTCCCCATCTGCACCTTCTGTGCCATTCCCACCTCCCCTGGCTGCCCCTCGGCCTGGCTCCTTCCCAAAGGGAGGAGAGGGAAACCCTCCTGCAGCTCAGCCGGTGGAAATGCAAATGTGGGTAAATAATGAATCAGCGCCCGCATTTCGCTTTCCTTGCTGCAGAGCAGCAGCAGAAATAGGAGCAGAAACTCCGTGTGCAGACCCCAGGTACCACGGGCAGGGCTCAGGAGGAATTTTGGGATCCGAGGTGCCCGTCCAGGAGGAGGGAGAAGGGAAGGAGAGCTGGAATTTACCTGCCCGAGCTGTCTGATCAATAAAACAATTAATATTCATGATCCCCTCATGAATAAGGAACGTGGCTCTGGGGGTTCCAGCACCTTCGCTGCCCTGCTCAGGACATGGCTGATTTTCCCAGGATACAGTAAATGGAGTCAAAATCCCAATTGTGGATTTCCCAATTTCCCAGTGTCCCTGGAAACCCTTCAGGAGGTGAAGCCATCCCTGGCTGAGCTTCCCTCCTGCCCACTGATGTTCTCCTTTCTGTCTCACAGTCGGATATTGGCTTTGGGAAGCTGGAAACCTACATCAAACTGGACAAACTGGGAGAGGTGAGTACCCTGAGACACCCCTGTAGGGAATTGAACAAAATCCAAAGGGGCGGCTCAAAGGGCAAAAAAATCTTCAATATCCAGGAATTTTCAGGCCAAGTCCTTCTTGTGGACTTCAGACCTGGCGCTGTCACCTCAAATGGTCCTTCCCCCAAATGTTCTGGGGACACCGGTGCTGTGCCAGCCTGGGAAATGTCCCCTGTCCCCTGTCCCCTGCCAGGGCACCTACGCCACCGTGTTCAAGGGCCGCAGCAAACTGACAGAAAACCTGGTGGCGCTGAAGGAAATCCGCCTGGAGCACGAGGAGGGGGCTCCTTGCACGGCCATCCGGGAAGGTGAGGCTGGAGAGGCTTTTCTGGGGGTCCCAGGAGGATTTGGGATGGGAAAGTGAGGCTGGAGAGGCTTTCCCAGGGTGATTTAGGATGAGAAGGTGACATTGGAGAGGCTTTCCCTGGATCCCAGAAGGATTTGGGATGGGGAGGATTTGGGATGGGAAGGTGAGGCTGGAGGGGCTTTCCCGGGGGTCCCAGGGGGATTTGGGATGGGAAAGTGAAGCTGGAGAGGCTTTCCCAGGGGTCCCTGGAGGATTTGGGATGGGAAGGGGAGGCTGGAGAGGCTTTCCCGGGGGTCCCTGGAGGATTTGGGATGGGAAGGTGAGGCTGGAGAGGCTTTCCCGGGGGTCCCTGGAGGATTTGGGATGGGAAGGGGAGGCTGGAGAGGCTTTCCCGGGGGTCCCTGGAGGATTTGGGATGGGAAGGATTTGGGACGGGAAGGGGAGGCTGGAGACGCTTTCCCGGGGCTCCCAGGAGGATTTGGGATGGGAAGGTGGGGCTGGAGAGGCTTTCCTGGGATCCCAGGGGGATTTGGGATGGCTGTGCCCGTGCTCAGCCCCGCTGTCCCCGCAGTGTCGCTGCTGAAGAACCTCAAACACGCCAACATCGTCACCCTGCACGACATCATCCACACCGAGCGCTCCCTCACCCTCGTCTTCGAGTACCTGGTGGGTCTGGGGGCTCCTCTGGGGGCTGGGGGGACAAGGGAAGGACAGACTGACGTCTCCTCCCCGCTGCAGGACAACGACCTGAAGCAGTACCTGGAGAACTGCGGGAACCTGATGAGTGTGCACAATGTGAAGGTGAGGGGGGTGCCCGGGACCCCTCCCCTACCCCTCCCCTACTCCCCTCCCGGTGCCTGCAGGTGTTTTGGGGCTGCAGACCCCTTCACCCTTCAGTTCTTGCTGCCTTCCCTGGGCTCCCCCAGCGTTTCCCCGGTCGCTGCCGCCCTCAGCAAAATCCCTGCCCGTGTGCACTTGGCTCATCCCTTTTTGGGATGCTTTCCCACCCCAGCACAGCTCCGAGGGATCCATCGGGATTCCTCGGGGCAGGATGATTTTTGGTCCTGAATGCAACTCCTTCCTCCTCTTCTTCCTCCTCCTCCTCCTCCTCCTCCTCCTCCTCCTCCTCCTCCTCCTCCCTGCAGATCTTCATGTTCCAGCTGCTCCGTGGCCTGGCTTATTGCCACGGCAGGAAAATCCTGCACCGAGACCTCAAACCCCAGAACCTGCTCATCAACGAGCGAGGGGAGCTCAAGCTGGCTGATTTTGGTGGGTGAAGCCCTGCAGGATGCAGGAATTGGGGCTGGGGAGAAAAAAGGAGCAGCTCCTTGATGAGCCTCCCTTCCTCCCTCAGGACTGGCCAGAGCCAAGTCGGTGCCCACAAAAACCTATTCCAACGAGGTGGTGACGCTCTGGTACCGGCCCCCCGATGTCCTGCTGGGATCCACCGAGTATTCCACGCCCATCGACATGTGGTGAGGCACGGAGCTGCCCCGGAGCTTCACCGGGAGATGCCCTAGATCTGCCCCAGATCTGCCCCGGAGCTTCACCGGGAGATGCCCCGGAGCTGCCCCAGATCTGCCCCGGAGCTTCACCGGGAGATGCCCCAGATCTGCCCCAGAACTGCCCCGGAGCTGCTCCGGAGCTTCCCGGGCTCTCCAGGACAGGATCGGGCATTTCCATCCTCATCCTCACGGTGCTGGGTACACCAGAGAATTTGGGGCTCTCCCAGAGCATTTTCCATGTCCCCAGGGCTCTTCCAATCCAGGTTCCCTGTCCCCAGGGCTCCCCCAGTGCAGTTTCCCTGTCTCCAGGGCATTTTCTCTGTCCCCAGAGCTTTCCCAGTCCAGGTTCCCAGTCCCCAGAGCTTTCCCAGAGCATTTTCCCTGTCCTCAGAGCATTCTCCCAGTCCCCAGAGCTTTCCCAGAGCATTTTCCCTGTCCTCAGAGCATTCTCCCAGTCCCCAGAGCTTTCCCAGAACATTTTCCCAGTCCCCAGGGACTCGGGGGTTATCGGGTCCGTGCCATCCCCATCCCGGTGGGATCTGATCCATCTCCCGGAGCCGATTCCCGTCCCCGGGCGCTGCGGGGGCCCCGGGGGTTTGTCCCCCGCTGATCCCGGGGTGTCCCCTCTGATCCCGGGGGTTTGTCCCCCTCTGATCCCGGGGTGTCCCCGCTGATCCCGGGGTGTCCCCTCTGATCCCGGGGTGTCCCCCTCTGATCCCGGGGTGTCCCCGCTGATCCCGGGGTGTTCCCTCTGATCCCGAGGTGTCCCCCTCTGATCCCGGGGTATCCCCGCTGATCCCGGGGTGTCCCCGCTGATCCCGGGGTGTTCCCTCTGATCCCGGGGTGTCCCCTCTGATCCCGGGGGTTTGTCCCCCTCTGATCCCGGGGTGTCCCCTCTGATCCCGGGGTGTCCCCGCTGATCCCGGGGTGTCCCCCGCTGATCCCGGGGTGTCCCCCTCTGATCCCGGGGGTTTGTCCCCCTCTGATCCCGGGGTGTCCCCTCTGATCCCGGGGTGTCCCCGCTGATCCCGGGGTGTCCCCCGCTGATCCCGGGGGTTTGTCCCCCTCTGATCCCGGGGTGTCCCCGCTGATCCCGGGGTGTCCCCCGCTGACCCCGGGGTGTCCCTCGCTGATCCCGGGGTGTCCCCGCTGATCCCGGGGTGTCCCCCTCTGATCCCGGGGTGTCCCCGCTGATCCCGGGGTGTCCCCCGCTGATCCCGGGGTGTCCCCTGCGCTCCAGGGGGGTCGGCTGCATCCACTACGAGATGGTGACGGGCCGGCCGATGTTCCCCGGCTCCACGGTGAAGGAGGAGCTGCACCTCATCTTCCGCCTGCTGGGTGAGCGCTGCGCTGAGCCCGCGGCCCCGCGCGAGGGCACTGCCTGCCCGCGGGAACCGGGACGGGAACGGGGAAACGGGAGGGGAACCGGGGGGAACCGGGAGGGAACGGGGAAACGGGAGGGGAAACGCGATGGAACCGGGAGGGAACGGGGACGGAACGGGGACGGAACGGGGGGAACCGGGACGGGAACCGGGGGGAAACGGGAGGGGATCGGGGGGGGATCAGGGGGGGAACCGGGATGGGAACGGGGGGGGACCGGATTGGGACCAGGAGGGAACGGGGGGGAACCGGGAGGGGAACCGGGAGGGGAACGGGGGGAAACGGGAGGAGAAACGGGAGGGGAACCGGGATGGGAACGGGGGGGAACCGGGAGGGGAAACAGGAGGGGATCAGCGGGGAACCGGGAGGGAACCGGGAGGGAAAACGCGATGGAACCGGGAGGGGAACGGGAGGTAACCAGGAGGGGATCAGGCGGGGAACCGGGAGGGGACCGGGAGGGAACGGGGGAGAAACGGGAGAGGAACCGGGAGGGGAACGGGAGGGGACCAGGAGGGGATCAGGGGGGGAACCGGGAGGGGAACCCGGAGGGAACCGGGAGGAGAAACACGATGGAAAACGGGATGGGACGGGGATGGAACCGGGAGGGGAAACGGGAGGGGAAACGAGTTGGGAACCGGGACTGGATCGGTGGGTGGGATGGGTGGATAGGAATGAACAGGGATGGGATGGGATGGGATGGGATGGGATGGGATGGGATGGGATGGGATGGGATGGGATGGGATGGGATGGGATGGGATGGGATGGGATGGGATGGGATGGGATGGGATGGGATGGGATGGGATGGGATGGGATGAGGTGGAAAGGAGGGAACAGGGCTGGAGTAAGATGGGATGAACAGGGATGGGGTGGGATGGGGTGGGCAGGGGTCAGCTGGTGTGGACAGAAGCTGCCTGCAGCCCCCTCCAGGCTGGCACAGGAGTGAGGAGGAGGAGGAGGAGGAGGAGGAGGAGGAGGAGGAGGAGGAGGAGGAGGAGGAGGAGGAGGAGGAGGAGGAGGATGAGGAGGATGAGGAGGAGGCGGCTCCTTGCTGGCACTGCCAGCCCCCCGGGGACATGGTGCCCTCTCTCGGGGACAGGGCCCCTCTCTCCTGCAGTTTTCCCATCACACCAAGGACCCCTGGCCGGTTTCCCTGTGTCCCCTCGCAGGAACCCCCACAGAGGACACCTGGCCCGGGATAACGTCCAACGAGGAGTTCAAGGCTTACAACTTCAGCCAGTACCGAGCCCAGCCCTTGATAAATCACGCCCCGAGGTACCCCCGGAGCAGGGACACTGCAGGATCGGGGGGGCTGAGGGGTGTGAAGGGATTCATTTCCTCCTCGTGGTGCCACACCGGGGTTATTGCAGCAAAAACGGTGCAGTTTTGGCTTTGTTTCCCCTCTCTCCCAGGCTGGACTCAGAAGGCATCGACCTGCTGGCAAATCTCCTCCTGGTGAGTGCTGGGGGAGCCCAGGGGGTGGAGAAGGGGATTTGAGGCAGGGGAGGAGCAGCTGGAGCAGGGCAGAGCCACCCGCCCCGCTCGTGGAGCTGCTGCGATGGGCAGGGGGCCCCGAGGTGGGGTGTGAACGTCATGGAGTGCCCAGATGTGCTCAGGGGTGCCCAGATGTGCACAGGGGTGCTCAGATGTGCACTGTCAATGTGCTGAGGCGCCCAGATGTGCACAGGGGTGCCCAGAGGTGTGATGTAAACATCATGGGGTGCCCAGAGGTGTGATGTAAACATCATGGGGTGCCCAGAGGTGTTCAGGGGTGCCCAGATGTGCTCAGGGGTGCCCAGATGTGCGCTGTCAATGTGCTGAGGTCCCCGGCTGCGCTCAGGGGTGCCCAGCTGCGCTCAGGGGTGCCCAGATGTGTTCAGGGGTGCCCAGATGTGTTCAGGGGCGCCCAGCTGTGCCCAGCTGTGCCCAGCTGTGCCCTGCCCATGGGCATTCACGGTTTCTCCCGGCTCCCTGTGCAGTTCAGCGCCAAGGGCCGGATCTCAGCCGAGGCAGCCCTGCAGCACCCCTACTTCAGCAGCCTGGGAGAGCGCGTTCACCTCCTGCCCGACAGTGAGTGCTGCCCCCGCCCCCCTGAAACCGGCACAAAAGGCGCCCTCGGGCTCCTCTCTGCTCCCTCAGAGGCGCTCCTGCAGCAGGGCGGGGCTGTGGGAGGGAGGAATAATAATAATAACATTAATAATTAATATTAATTGGGGTGGGATGAGATGGGGTGGGAGGGGGAGAGGGAAGAGCCCCTCGGGCAGGACTGAGCCGTCTCTCTTCCCTCTCTGCCCAGACGCCTCCATCTTCTCCCTGAAGGAGATCCAGCTCCAGAGGGACCCCGGGCACCGAGGCTCGGCCTTCCAGCACTCAGGTAGGGCCGGGCAAAAGCCGGGATCTCTCCCAGCTGCTGCCGGGGTGGTGCTGGAGCTGGGCAGGGAGGAGCCAGAGCTGCTGCCTGGCACCTCTGCAGTCCACAAATCACCCCCGGGCATCTTTGGTGTCACCTCCCGCTCACATCTGGGCGTCCTGAGGTGCCAGATGGGAATCTCCTCCCCCAGAGCCCCCCTGTGACCCCCCTGAGCCCTCTCTCCGTGTCCCTTCCCCAGCCCGAGGCAAGAACAGGAGGCAGAGTATATTTTAAACTCGGATCTCGCGTTCCCCTCGTCGCCATGGAGATGGAAGCGCTGAGCAAGGAGAGGCTCCCAGCCGACCCTCCGCAGAATTCCCGGCTCCAGCAGGACGAGGATTCGGCTGTCCCCAAACCCCTGGGAGCTGCCCTCCATGGACCTGTGGCCTTGTCCCCCCCTGGTTTTGGTGTTGTCCCCACGGCGAGGTGCTCCAGGGAGGAGCCTGCGCTGCCCCGGGAGGGTTTGGGGGGCACAGGGCGGGGATTTGTGGGGTTTGGCCTGGGCAGGAGGTGCTGAAAATGCACCTTTGCTCAGCCAAGCTGCTCTGAACCCCCTGGGTTTTGGGGTTAGAGCTGCCGGACACGGCCCAGCCTGGCACTGGGAGCGCCTGGGGCACATCTGGGGCACACCTGGGCACACCTGGGGCACACCTGGGGCACACCTGGGGCACACCTGGGCACACCTGGGGCACCCTGGGGCACCCTGGGGCACACCTGGGGCACCCTGGGGCACACCTGGGGCACACCTGGGCACACCTGAGGCACCCTGGGGCACACCTGGGGCACAGGAATCCCCATCCCTGTCCCGATCCCGATCCCGATCCTGGAGCGCTGCTCACGCCCGCCCGGGCGCGTTTGTGCCCAGAGGGAAGGAAAGGGGAGAGGTGCCAAAGGTCCCGGGAAAGCACCGGGAACAGCCCCGGGCGGCAGCTCAGCCCCCTCCAACCCCTCCAACCCCTCCAACCCTTCCAACCCCTCAAACCCCTCAAACCCCTCTCCCACCCGGATCAGGGCCCACCGAGCTCTGCTGCTGGCCCAGGGCTGATCCAGAGGGGTTTTCCCTCCCCAGACACTTCGGGAACAGATCCATCCCTGCTGCTCCTGCCAGGATCGGGACTGGCACCGGGGATGGGGACTGGGATTTGGGATGGGGACTGGGATTTGGGATGGGGACGGGCTCCTGGGACTGGCTCCTGGGATCAGGACTGGCATTTGGGATCGGGACTGGCCCCTGGGATGGGGACTGAGATTTAGGATGGGGACTGGCTCCTGGGACTGGCACTTGGGATCAGGACTGGCATTTGGGAATGGCTTCTGGGATGGGAACTCTGACATTTGGGATTGGGACTGGCTCCTGGGATCAGGATTGGCATTTGGGACTGGCTTCTGGGATGGGGACTGACACTTGGGATCAGGACTGGGGACTGGAATGGGGACTGGCATTTGGGATCAGGACTGGCTCCTGGGATCAGGACTGGCTCCTGGGATCAGGACTGGGGACTGGGATGGGGACTGACACTTGGGATCAAGACTGGCACCTGGGATTGGGACTGGCATTTGGGACTGGCTCCTGGGATCAGGACTGGCCCTTTGCTCCGGGATCCAGCTCTCCGTGGGGCTGTTCCCTCCTGGAGCAGGGAGTCATTCCTTCACCAATCCTTGGGAAATGCGCAGTGGGAGGAACAAAGATCCCCTGGAGCTCCCCGGGCGGCTCCTCCCGGTGCCACCAGAGCTGTGTCCCAGCCCAGGCCCCAGACGTCTGCATTGTTTGAGGTTTGCCCATCCCTGCTCCGTTCCCTTCCCGCTATTTCCAGCCCAGAGCCGCCGGAATTGTTCCCTAATTGATTCCAGTGGATGGGGAAGAGCAGGAACAGCCCCCAGTGACGCGTTTGGGGCCGTGTTTTCCTCATCCCCATCCCTGGATCCTGCTGAACTCTCCCCCTGCCGTCTTTTCTCCCACAAAGGAATTTCCTTGGGATCAGGAATTGGCAGGACATGGACACGGCTCCTGGGGCGAGGAATTCTGGTGGATCCAGGGCAGCAGAGCCTGGATCAGGCCAGGAACCCTCCGTGCCCCATCCAGGATATCCCTGAGCTGTCTTTGTGCAGTTTTCCTGCTCTTTTTTCCCCATTCCCACGCTCTGAGAGTGGGAATAAACCTCCCGAGGGCACTGGGTGTCCAGCTGAGCCATCCCACATTCCCACTGGGCCACCAGATCCCACATTCCTGCTGAAGGTCGAGGCAAACTGGGAGAATTCCATGGAGCCAGGACAGCATTCCCAGGATCTGGGAAAGGCCCCGGTGGCTCCTGTTTATCCTCTCACAGCTTTTCCCTTTTTCCCTACAAATCCCCCCAAAAGGGACGGATTCCCTCTCTCATGAGAGAATTCCCAACCTTTGGCAACACCCAAAACCCCGGAAAAAACAGGAATTTCTTCCCTCCTAAACTTTTTTATGGAGCGGGGCATTCCTTTCTTTAGAATTCCAGCTTTTCCAAGGAATTTTTGCCAGATTTTCCAGGATTTTTTCCCTCCAGAATCACCCCCGGAACCCCCAACTTCCCATCAACGGAATTCCAGAGAATTCCAAAGGGTTCCAGCCCCCCTGAAATCCATCAGCCCCAATTCCAGATATTATCCAAGTTTTATCCCAGGGATTTGGTGGATATTTGGAGTGTAAATATTTGGTGCCGCGCTCCGATCTCCACAGCTGGGAAAAAAAAACGGAGCAGGGAATAAATCCTGGAGTGAAATCCCTCTTTTCCCACCTCTGGGATAAAATTCCAGCCCTTTTAGGCTGGGTTTGGTGGGAGAGAAACCTCCTGGATGCCCCATCCATAAAAAAACCTCCCGAGCAGAGCAGAGCCCCCGCTCCTGCCTCATCCCTGGGCAGGAATTCCCAGGTTTTGGAGCCCCTGATTGGAATTTCCATGAAAATGTTGGGAATTTCCGTGGCTTTCCAGCATTTTTTTCCCAACATTTCATGGATTCTCCCATGGAGGAGCAGCAGGGAGGGGAGCTGTGGCAAAAGGAAGCGGTTGCTTTGTCTTCCATGGAATTTCTTGGAATTTTTCCCTATTTTTTTTAAGCAAAAAACAGGATTTTTGGCTGGAAAATCCATATTCCTGATATTCTTTTGTCTCCCCAGCCCATGGTTGGGTAAAGAAATAGAAATAAATCCATGAGTGAGGTCAGGGTTTGGGAAAACAACAACAACAACAACATTTGGAGGCAGAGCTGTTCCATCCCATCCCTCCATTCCCACATGGATCCACCTTTCCTGGCCCAAATCCACGTGGAGAATTTAAACAGCAAAAATTCCCTTGGATTTTGGAGATTCAGGATTTAAAAAAGTGCATTTTATTTCCTTCTTCCTCGTACAAAAAAAAATGAAAAAAAATGGAATTAAAGGGAATTTTTCCCCGAGGTTTTCCAGTGTTTTGTTTGGGGTTTTCCAGCTGCTCCAGCTGTGCTGCACATCTGTCCACTCAAATTGTGTAAAATTGGATTTGGGGTGTCCCCGTGAGCACAAATAATGAGAAAAATCCACATTTCCTCATTGCCTTCCTCCATCCTCAGCATCCTGCTCGTCCTCCAGCGGGAAAAAAACCCAGGATGGATCCCCCAAACTGTGAATGTTCTCTGGGGGGATTCGGTGGCAGAAAACCGATAAGAAATGTATTTAAATAGTGCTGTACAAATGAAATGTGCATTTTAAAATAAATGATTTTGAAGATTTATTCTGAAAGAAGTCATGATATTTTTTTTTTTTTAATATATATAGGAAGAGAAAGTTTTTCTGGGATAAATGGAAAGGTATGAACAAAAAATAAAATAATAAAGGATTTTATCCATCTGTCAGCCTGTCTGTCTATATTTTTTATAGGAATATTTTTATATATAAATATATTTTATATATAAATATTTTATATATAAACATTTTATATATAAACATTTTATATATAAATATTCATAAATATTTCTATATTTTTTAGGAATATTTCAATTTTTCTATTTCAGATGTCACCTGGATGATTTTGTGCTCCTTTTTTCTCTCCTTAAACACAAAGGGGGGGAAAAAAAGGGAATTAAAAAGATTTTTCTCAAGGTTCTCCAGTGTTTTGTTTGGGTTTTTCCATCTGATCTGTTGGATTGTGAATTCTCCAAAGAGCAGACAATAAAATTTATGGAATATGGGGTGGGTTTGTAAATATAAATATTAATATAAATATATAAAAATATACATATAAAAATATATATAAATATATAAATATATATAAATATAATTATAAATAGAAATATAGAAATATAGAAATATAAATATATAAATATATAAATATAAATATAAATATAAATATAAATATAAATATTATTAATAATATATAAAATATATAAATATATATAAAATATAAATATAAATATAAATATAATTAATACTATATAAAATATAAAAATATAAAAATATATATAAATATATAAATATAAATATAAATATAAATATAAATATAAATATAAATATAAATATAAATATAAATATAAATATAAATATAAATATAAATATAAATATAAATATAAATATAAATATAAATATAAATATAAATATAAATATAAATATAAATATAAATATAATTTTTTTCTCTGTTTTAATTTTGACAGGAGAAGGATCTGGGGTTTTTTTGGAGTGGAAGGAAGGTGGGAAAAGCATCTGGGTCATTCCACCTCCACCCTCCATCCCCACATCTGCTTTCCCTGCAGCTCCAGGACCTTTTCCCCGCTGGAATTTTGACCTTCCCAAGGAGAGGAGCTTTGCAGGAGCCGGGACCGCCCCAGGAAAACGTCCCCGGTGTCCCTTGCAGGGATCCCAAATATTGATACAAATATTGAACAAATATTGGCACAACCCAAGCGGGCAAATAAAAGCCGGAGCTGCCGGGCCCAGCCCAGGCTGGGGAAGGGACGGGGGAGCCTTTCCACAAATCCAGCGGCTCCAATCCCCCGGGATCGCCGATCTGGGGGTCCCCTCGGGATATTCCTGCAGGGAACCCGCGGCTCCTGGCGGTGTGGGGAGCTGGGAACAGCTGGAGCGGCTCTGGAGGATCTCTGGGATTTTTGGAGCTGGGATTTGGGAAGAGGATGGATCCCTTCATCCCCGCCCAGCCTGAGTCACCTCCCGGCCCAGGGCAGCTCCAGGCAGGGCCTGTTCTCCAAACCTGTTCCTCCGTGCGCCACCCTCATTCCTGCACCGCCGGCTCTGGGGAATGTCACCCGGTGTCCCCTCCCGCCTTCCAGATGTTCCCAAATATCCCCAGCAGCCCCAGATCCAGGGAATGTCACCCGGTGTCCCCTCCCGCCTTCCAGATGTTCCCAAATATCCCCAGCAGCCCCGGATCCAGGGAATGTCACCCGGTGTCCCCTCCCGCCTTCCAGATGTTCCCAAATGTCCCCAGCAGCCCCGGGTCTGGGGAATGTCACCCGGTGTCCCCTCCCGCCTTCCAGATGTTCCCAAATGTCCCCAGCAACCCCAGATCCAGGGAATGTCACCCGGTGTCCCCTCCCGTCTTCCAGATGTTCCCAAATGTCCCCAGCAACCCCAGATCCAGGGAATGTCACCCGGTGTCCCCTCCCGCCTTCCAGATGTTCCCAAATGTCCCCAGCAGCCCCCTGGGGATGCTCCAGGGTCCCCTGGGGTGGCACCTGCTGCCCCCAGAGCGATGATTTGGGTGTCCCTCTGTCCCATTGTCCCATCCTGGCACGGATTTAGGGCTGGTGAGGAGGAAGCTCCAGGGGAGAGGGTGTGGAGTCATTTCAGCTGGGAGGGGACCCAGGAGGGCAGAACTTCCTCCTTCCAGACGAGCCTGGCCAGCTCTGCCACAACTGGGCCGAGACTCCGGGCTCGTGCTTGACCTAGAAATGGAGCCAAGCTCCCCAAAGCAGCTCCCCCAGCCCGTTTGGGAACTCCTGACCCCAAAACACACGAGGTGAACTCCCCTTCCTCTCTCTCTGCACTGCTGAGCACCTTTCCCGCAGCCAGGAGCAATCTCACCCCTCACACACGGAGCTTTCCCAGCATTTTCTCCTCCAGGTTCAGAGTTATTCCCTTATCAGCTCAAGCTTTGGGTGCTGTTGTGGTTTTTGGCCGATCCCATCTCACACAGAGCTCCTGGTCCCATCACATGTGGCTGCTGGGGGAACTCTTGGGGTTTTTGGGGTCTCTCAGCCTCAATTTGCCCTAAAGGGGGACAGGGAAAACTTTACCAATATCTGAGCTCTGAGTCCTTGGCCAAGCTGCCAACCCAAACATTGGGGAAAGCCTTGGAGGAGCTCCAGGAATCTGCTGTCCTGTGGGGCCTCAGGTGGTTCCACCCCAAGGAAACCCTTGGAAAATTTATATTTAGAGCTGGATTTCCCCGCTGTGCTGAGCCTGGGCTGGGAGAGGAGATTCCAACAGCACAACAAATCGGGGTTGGAGCCCTGCAGTCGCTGCAAGCAGGACCCAGCACGATAAAAAATTGCTCCTCTGGTTGGAAAGATTACTTTCTATACATAAAAAAAATCCTTTCTGCCCCAGGAATGTGCCAGGACATGGAAAAACGAAAGGAAAGTTGATTCCCAAAGGCCACCTGGACCCTTTGGAGCTCTCCAGGGACGCGGTGGCTGCAGCTCTGCCCTCCCCTCATTCATGGTTTCACTCCGCAGCCTGCAGCAAGTGCAGGACTGGGGGTGTTTTAATTCAGCTCAAGCACAACATTGACTGGAGTTTGGAAAACAGCCTGGAAGTGCCTCCTCGTGGAGCTAATTCGGGGCTTGCATCTCCTCGGAGCCCTGGGGCTCGCATTTTGATGAGCTCCCTCCGGGGAGAGGAGCTGCATTTGTGTGGAAGCAGGAGGGATCTGTGCGTTCCTGGGCTGACTAAACCCACCCACGCCTCGGGGCTTATTTGCAAGCAGATCCTGCATGGTTTGTGTCGGTCCTGATGGAAGGGACTGATATTCCCGGGAGATGGCATCCCGATATTCCTGCGAGCATCCAGGTCATTCTCGGTGTGGCTGTGGGGTTAATTTTTGTCACCTTGGTGTCTGCAGAGGTGGGGAGGGCATTGCTGAGCCGTTTTAGGGGTGGGAATCGGAGCCCTGGAGAGCTGGAGATGGGGATGGAGCGGTGAGTTCAGGTCTCCCAGCTCCCTGGATTTCCTTGATCTCCAGATAAAGATCTGGAATGTGGCCCAGGAAAAGCTTTGTCAGTGGTTTTTTTTTTGGGGGGGCAGAGCCCCTGGAGCGAGGGAGATGAGGATCAGCTCCTCCATCAGCTCCAGGCACAGGGAGATGGATGGAAAAGGGAGCGGGGACATCGCAGGACCATGGAATTGTTTGGGTTGGAACAGAGCTGTGGAGATCACACAGCCAGGAGCAGGTGACACAGGAACAGGAACATGTCCAGGTGCTCCTGTCTGCCTTTCCCAGCAGTTTTGGGATGGAAAAGCTTTGTTATCCCCATCCTTTCTCCCCCACCCTCCGCCTGAGGACGGGGAAGGGAAGCAGAGGCTGCTGCAGCAGCGCGGCCTCAAATGGAGATTTTTCCCTGGCAGGGAGAGCCCGGGGCTGTGGCTCAGCAGCCCCATCCAGGCCGGTCTGGGAGGTGTTTATGAAAAATGATAAATGACAGATGATAAATCCCGATTTCCTCCCGTGCCTTTGACTCATTCCCTGTCCAGGAGCCTCATTCCAGCCCGGCCCTCGCTGTGGGATGAGGACACCGCTCCCGGCCCTCCAGGAGCACCTCTTTAATTCTTTAATAACTTCACGTTCCCGGCAACCTCAGAAACCCCGAATTTGGGGCAATTTGGGGTGGTTTGTGTGCGATTATCACGCGTCAGAGCCCCTTTGTGCCCCGCGGTGGCTGCAGGGGCGGTGATGGCGATCTGCGGGCAGTGATGGCACGGCGGAACAAGGGCTGGGATAAATTCGGGCTTGGCTAAACATTAATCTGTGGCCGGCTGGGAATGAGCATTCCAGAGGCACGGGTCACAGGATGGGTGAGCACCTGCAGCCAGCTCCGCCGGCTCTGCTCTGCCTGGAAAGAGCGTTCTAAAAATTGCCAGCCTTCCCCCAGCTAAAGTAGGTGAAATATTTATAAACCCATCCTCTAGAGAAGACCTTTTTGCGTAAGCATCAACCGCTCCGGCTTTAAAACCCGCGCCCTCCCCCCGCCCCGAGGCGGCTTGTGCTGCTCATCCGGGGAAGGGGCAATTTTAATTGCGTTTGTCGGGCACGGTGACACCTTTTCGGTGCCACGGGAACCGCGGGCAGGGCTGGCAGCAGGGAGGAAAGGAAAAAAAAATGGGATTTCTGGATTTGCTGCCTCTGTTCCATCGGGTGTAGCCGGGTTTTAATGCGGGGAGGGGGCGCGGATCGCGAACAGGGGTCACCCCGCTTTTGGGAGGATGATGAGACCCCCGCGGGGGGCAGCTGGGAGGGGAGAGGAGGAGGATGAGGGTGAGGAGGATGAGGATGAGGGTGAGGATGAGGATGAGGATGAGGATGAGGATGAGGATGAGGATGAGGATGCGGACGAGGACGAGGATGAGGATGAAGATGAGGATGAGGATGAGGATGAGGATGAGGATGAGGATGAGGATGAGGATGAGGATGAGGATGAGGATGAGGATGAGGATGAGGATGAGGATGAGGATGAGGATGAGGATGAGGAGGACGAGGATGAGGATGAGGATGAGGAGGATGAGGATGAGGAGGATGAGGAGGATGAGGATGAGGATGAGGAGGATGAGGATGAGGATGAGGATGAGGATGGGGATGAGGAGGAGGAGGAGGATGAGGAGGATGAGGATGAAGATGAGGGTGAAGATGAGGATGAGGATGAGCAGGGACACACGACGCTGCTCCCAGCGCCCGAGGGATGCTCCCATCTCCGGCGGGGCGGCTCCGGGGGCGGCGGGGATGGAGCGGGGCCCCGCTCCGCCCGGCCCCGGAGGCGGAGCCAGCTCCCGGCGCGGCGGGATCGGGAGCCACATCCCGCAAAGGAGGAGCGGGGCCGGGCACGGCAGCGGGGCGGCGGCGGGGCCGGAGCCCAGCGCCGGAGCTCCAGCAGCGGGGCCGCCCCGCGCCGCCGCCAGCACCGCGCACCATGTGGTGGGACGAGCGGGTGTCGGCGCGGTTCCGGAGGAACCTGCAGCCCACCCTCACCTACTGGAGCGTCTTCTTCAGCTTCGGCCTCTGCATCGCCTTCCTGGGGCCCACGCTGCTGGACCTGCGCTGCCAGACCCAGAGCTCGCTCTCGCAGATCACCTGGGTCTTCTTCTCGCAGCAGTTCTGCCTCCTGCTCGGCAGCTGCCTCGGAGGGGTCTTCAAGAGGACGTAAGAGCCTGGCAAACTCTGAGCTTCCCCCAGACCCCCCTCCCTGAGCCCGGCCGCCCCTTCCCGGGGGCTGCGGGGCCGAGCCGGGGATGCCGCGGGGGGAAAAAGCCATTCCCGAGTGGAATGGAGCTCGGGGGGCGTCGCGGAGGGTCCGCAGCTCTCTCGGCCTGGGAGGGGAGGGGTCTCCGCTCCCCCCGGCAGCCGCGGCTCCGCTCCCGGTGCGGCTCCATCCCCTTGGAGAGGAATCTCCGCTCCCTGGAGCCCCGCGACAGCCTCAGCGTGAAGTTCCAGCCAGAACTTCCCGAGAGGGTTTTTTTTTTTATCATTATTATTATTATTTTATTTATTTTTTTTCCCTTAACCTTGGTTGTTTATCGCCAAAAAAAAAATTATTTTTGGAAGCGTGTTTTAATAACCTCGGCGTCGGAAATGGTGGCAGCGCCGCGTTTTCCAGGAGTTTGGGAGAACACGTGGAGGGATGCGAGTGGTCCTCGTGGTCCGGCTGAGGTGGGGGGACACCGGGCCAGGGGCTGGGGGGGTCAGCAGGGACCTTGAGGAGCCGCCGAGAGCCCCGAGCAGGGATTCTCAGCCAGCCCCGTGTCCAGGATGTGTTGTTAATAAATAATCCACGCTGGCTGGAGGCTGAAGATTGCCAGGGAGGCGTTTGATTTGGGGCTGGGTGACAGCTCCGGGGATCAGCTGATTATTTACGGGGCGGTGATGTAACGTGTCAGCTCCGTGTGTGTGAGAGAGATCCACGCACCGCGAGTGGGGCTGGGCTGGGGACGGCAAAACTCCCCAGGAATCCTTGAAAATCCTCTTTAAACCCGCTCGGTGTTGAATATTTGCGAGCCCTGGAGAAGGTGTTGAGTCTCCAGCGGGGGACGTGGAGCTGTGGCCGGGGAGGAGGGGGCGAGAGGGGCTCGGGGGGATTGGGGACAGCTCGGGGGGATTGGGGACAGCTCGGGGGGATTGGGGACAGCTCGTGGGGTTGGGGACAGCTCGTGGGGTTGGGGACAGCTCGTGGGGTTGGGGACAGCTCGTGGGGACATCGCTGCGGCTCTGCCACCTCTCCGCCAGTGCTGGCTCAGCAGCAGAGCCTCTGCCAGCCCCCGGGCTGCCTCGCATATGTTTGGAGGAGCGGGGAAGGAAAATGCAGAATTCCTGCTGTCGGCTCCTTCCCAAAGCTCCGCCAAATCCATCGGGGGGTTTTTGTGCTTGGAGGTTCCCGAACTTTTAACTCTGAGCTTTGAAAGGGGGGAAAAGCCGTGCTGGTTGTGATGCCAGGGTTTGGGATTTTGGAGGAAAAGGGATTTGTGGAGTGCCTGTGAGCCCCACTGGGGACTGACAGCCCTGCCAGGCAGGCAGGAGGGAATATTTGGGATATTTGGAGCCTCTGAGTGTTGTGGGGGTGTTACTCAGAGCCTTGCAGCCTCCAAACGTGTGGGAATAATAATTGTTCAGGCTCCAGGAGCTCCGGTACAATCCCTTCTTCAGGGATGGATGGATTGAGCTGTCCTGCCAAGGCTTTATAAATCAAATTACGCCGCCCTCGGGGCCTCGGTGCCAGGCAGGGAGGAGCAGTGGCCAGGTCATCTTTTCCAGTTAGGAGATGGAAAGCTGCCGTGGAGCATCCCTGGAGCCTGGCTGAGGGCTGGGTGGGATTCCTGGCGCCTCGAGGGACGCAGATTTTGCTGCTTCCTTTGGATTAAATCGGTCTGGGTGACTCGTGAGGGGTCAGGAATGGGTGGTGGCACCTAAATCCAGGTTCTCCTGTCCCCCAGGTGCTGCTCCCTGCTCCTGGAGCACTGTGAGGAGGGATTTTAGTGCTGGTCTGTCCCTTCAGCTCCAAAATTCCCTCTTGTGCGGGATTTGAAGGAAAGAGGAAGTTTGATCCTGCCAGGCTCTCCGGGGGATGGAGGAACGGATCTGCTGCTCTGCCCTGGGATTGCTGTGGGTCCCTTCCCTGGGTTTTTGGGGGCTCAGAGCCAGGGCTGGGGGTGCAGCCCCCCAGGAAATGTGGTTTGAGGTTGGCCTCAGGCTGCTGCTCCCCGGTGACGCTCCCTGGGTGACATTTCCCAGGAAATGCAGCTTTTCCAGGGGGGTTTTGCATCTCTGGGCTCGGGGTTTGAGCCCCCCTGAGCCCCTGGTGCTGCTGGGGGGGCTCCAGGAGCACAGCGAGCCCTGAGGACTCCTCTTGCCTGGAATCACCTGGAAAATATTCCCAGGATCTCCCGATGGGATGGGAGTGCTGGGAGGACCAGCCTGGGCTCGGATACGTGAAGGGAAGGTGAAATTTCGGGGAAATTCCCACTCCTGGCACTGCCAGCTCCAGCGGGGAGCTCTGTCCCCCTGCATTTCACTTTCCTTCCCCATTTTGCTGCATTTCAGGCTGGAATTGTGAAATTAACGTCCTGCACACGCCGGTGACAGAAGCACCAGAGTGCCCCAGATTGGTGTTGGGATTTTTGAATTCAGAAACGGCATTTTTGTGTCTTTTTGAAAACTTGCTTCTGCTGGCAGGGTTTGGGGCTGATGCCAGGGGTGCGGGCAGAGATGAGGAGGGCACTGGGCAAACTGGAGCTGTGCTGGGCAGGCTCCTCCCAGCGTGATCCACCCCATTCCTGCAGGGCTGAGGAGATGCGAGCCTTTTATCCTCCTGTCACCAGCTCCCAGGGACGGCCCTGTTCTGTCCCTGCCCCCAAATTCCCGGCTCCTGGAGCTTTCTGGAGCTCTCAGGACACTTCACCTGTCACTGCCGCCTCTTGTTGCTCAGAGAGCAGCGCAGGATGAGCTCCTCGGGGACACAAAGCTCCTGCTCCCTGCAGGAGACGAGGGGATCTGGAGGTTCCTGTGGGATAATCCTCTCCTCCTCCACGTCCTCACCTTGTCCCCTCGGGCCTTTGGGTTTTTAATGATCAGTTTTGCAAGTCTGACTTGGCCTGATTATCATTTTCCTCCTTGATGTGAGAGATTTGGGAAAACGCTCCCTGAGGTGGGGGAAAAAAAATACAAACCTGTGCTGGGAGCTGAAGAAATCCTGCTGCAACCTCGGGAACACCGAGCTGGGGGCTCCTGAATCCCTGTGCGAGGGAGAGGGGAAGCTTTGCTGGCTGGGATGGGCTGTGGAATTGCCCTTCCTGACCCTATGGATCAGCCCAAACCTCTCACGGGGTCAGGAAATGCTTTGGGTGCTCCCAAAATGAAATTTGGGGCGTTGTGAGACTCGTTTCACACCCTGCTGGAGCAGAGCCTGCCCTGGGCTGTGCCAGAGCTGTGCTGGGGACACACAGAGCGGGCTGTGACATCAGGGCTGCTTCTCCAGCCCTTTGGAGGGGTCTGGCACAGTCAGGACACGCTGAATTCACGGGGTGCCTCATTTTGGGAGCTTTGCCAAGGGTTTTATGTCTCAGGAAATCATTCAGGGCCCCCCAACCCCACCTGGGGCCTGGCACTGGCAGCAGCAATTCCTCGGTCCCCGCTGGTGGCAGGGCCAGCAGGGCTGGTGCCACCCCGGGCTGGTGGCATCTCCAGGGGGTACAACCGTGTCATTAACCCACGGCTGGAGGCAGGAATTGTTATCCGGGGTGACATTTTTAGTGCTCATTAAACACATAACATCCCCCCCAAGCCGTGTTTGGCTGTGGTGATGAAGCTGCTGCCCAGCCAGGCGGGGAGTTGTGCAGAGGAGGCGTTTTGGGAGCGCTCCCTGAGGTTTTCCCATCGCTCCCGGCCTCGCATTCAGCAGCTGCTGGTGCCTCTGCCTCTCTCCCCACCCTGGAGGGAGCAGCCTCGGCTCTCCCGGCTCGGAGCTGCTCCTCTCTCATTTGCCAGGCGCTTTTCCTGCCGTGACTGTGCACATCTCGCCCGGCTCCCTCCCTCCTTCCCTCCCCCAGAAATCCCACGGCTCTGCTGTCAGAGGACCATCGGGAGTCACCGCTCTGCAAAATATTGTCTGCTCCTGCCCTGCCCTGCCCTGGGCACCGCGGGGCCCTGGCACGGCCAGGAGGACAGAGGGGTGCAGGAGAGGTGCAGGAGGGATGCAGGAAGGGGTGCAGGGGATGCAGGAAGGGGTGCAGGGGATGCAGCAGGGATGCAGAAGGGGTGCAGGGGATGCAGAAGGGGTGCAGGGGATGCAGGAAGGGGTGCAGGGGATGCAGGAGGGATGCAGGGGATACAGGAGAGGTGCAGGAGAGGCGCCCTTGGTCTCTTTGCTCCAGTGGGTGCAGCAAGCAGGACATGGAGGGCCCACAGTCACCTGTGGGGCTGCAGGTGGCTGAGGGCAGTGACAGAGCCAGGGGCAGGGACAGGGCCATGTCCAGGCTGTCTTGCACCCTCCTCCTCCTCCTCCTCCTCCTCCTCCTCAGTGCTTTCTCCAGTCTGGCTGGGGCAGTGGGGCAGGGATCCTTTTCCTGGCTGGGGATGTTCCCTTTCCCTTTCCCTTTCCCTTTCCCTTTCCCTTTCCCTTTCCCTTTCCCTTTCCCTTTCCCTTTCCCTTTCCCTTTCCCTTTCCCTTTCCCTTTCCCTTTCCCTTTCCCTTTCCCTTTCCCTTTCCCTTTCCCTTTCCCTTTCCCTTTCCCTTTCCCTTTCCCTTTCCCTTTCCCTTTCCCTTTCCCTTTCCCTTTCCCTTTCCCTTTCCCTTTCCCTTTCCCTTTCCCTTTCCCTTTCCCTTTTCTTCCACCTTCCCTCTTGGCATCCCTGGGGCTGTGTGGTGCCAGCCCTGGGAGGGGACACATCCCAACCCTCCCAGGGGACACATCCCAGCTCTTTTTGGGGACACATCCCAGCTCTTTTTGGGGACACATCCCAGCCCTCCCAGGGGACACATCCCAGCCCCCAGGCTTCTCCCAGGGAGCAGGGATGGTGCTGCCAGGGGCTCAGAGCACGGAGAGGGAGGTGCAGAGACTTCCCTGGGAGCAGGTCAGCAGCTCCAGGCAGCTCTGGGATTGCCAGCAGCTCTGCTGTGAGCAGGAGAAACGCCCTGGAGCTGCTCAAAAATTGGGACGTGGCCTCACCTGCACAGCCCCACGTCCCTTTCTGTGCCCCCACAGAAAGGCCAGGTTGTTATTCCGCCTCCAACACAGGTCTGGAGGGATGGTTGTGCTTCTCCTCAAGAGCTGGGTGGGAAATCTCTTGGAGGCATCACCCTCCAGGCAGGAGGAGCAGGGTGACACCGAGCTGCGGGGTGTGGAGCATCTCCCTCAGCGGAGAAACCGCGGCTGCCGGAGCTGGAGCTGCAATTCCCGGGGTTGGGAACGGGAGGTGAGGGTGGTGTGGCCGCTCCTCTGCTGGTGACGCTGATTCTGTGCTGCCTTTCCCCTCCCCAGGCTGGCCCAGTCCCTGCTGGCCCTGTTTGCCTCGTCCCTGGCCATCTCGCTGGTGTTTGCCATCATCCCGCTGTGCCACAACGTGGTGGTGCTGGCCGTGGTCATGGCGGTGGCCGGGCTGGCCATGGGCTGCATCGACACCATCTCCAACATGCAGCTGGTCAAGATCTACCAGAAGGACTCTGCCATCTTCCTGCAGGTGAGAGCGGGGCCCTCATCCCCCTGGGCAGGTTTAGGATGGATTTTAGGAGGAATTTCCATCCAGGAATAGTGGGTGGGCATTGGGATGGTGGAGGCCCCATCCCTGGAGGTATCTGGGGAAAGCCTGGCTGTGGCACTGTGGGGCCCTCATCCCCCAGGAAGGTTTAGGATGGATTTTAGGAGGAATTTCTTCCCAGGAATGGTGGTTGGGCATTAGAATGGTGGAGGCCCCATCCCTGGAGGTGTCTGAGGACAGTGACACTCAGGTCCGGTGACAAGATTGCACTCAGTGACCTCAAAACTCTTTTGGGACTGAATTAATTCTGCGATTCCGAGGAGGAGCCGGCGGCTCTGCCACCCTCCCTCTCCACCGCGTCACCTCTTGCAGGCCCTGCACTTCTTCGTGGGCTTCGGGGCTCTGCTGAGCCCCCTGATCGCCGACCCCTTCCTGTCGGACACCAACTGCATCCTGTCCAACGGCACGGCCAACGCCTCCAGCAACCTCCCGCACATCCGCAAGTCCCTGCTGCCGCACCACCCGGGCAACCTGTCCCACTTCGACCTGCCCATGAAGGGCCTGGTGGTGACACGGGTGTCCTACGCCTTCTGGATCATGGCCCTCATCAACGTAAGCGCCGCAGCCGGGAATGTCCCGCCGGGAACATCCCCGCTCCGCGGTTTGGGGGGTTCTGGGAATGGCAGGAGCGCAGGGATGGCTGTGCTGGCTCATGGAACACGTGAAAGGTTTATTTGGTGCCAAATCCTGATTTTATCACTGCTGGGAGGGATTCTGGGGTTTGTCCGAGCTCTCTGGGAGAGGTTTGGTGCCTCCAGCACCTCCTGGGCTGGAGCTGGAGCAGCAAACCCCGCTCAGATCCAGGGATTTTCCTTCATGCTCAGCTGGGGAGGCGCAGGGATGGCCACGCAGAGGGGATTCGCAGGGATATTCCCAGGAAAGAAGTGATCCAGGCCTCTCCCCATTTATTATTTTCCCTGGAGGTCCCAGCAAGATGTAAAAGTCCTTCCTCTGAGGGGGAGATGAGGGATCTGGTGTTCCTTTTGCCCACCTGAGGGGCTCCTCAGGGTGATCCTGCAGATCCAGAGGATTCCTTCCCTCTGGAATTCAGCTCTCAGAGCTGGAGAATGTGATCGTTGCCCTGTTCCTGTCCCTGGCCACCAAAGCAGCCCCAGGTTTGCCACCAGCACCAAGCAAAGGGAGCTGTGGTTCCTTTTCCTGGGCTCTCCTTATTTTTATTTTTATTTTTATTTTTATTTTTATTTTTATTTTTATTTTTATTTTTATTTTTATTTTTATTTTTATTTTTATTTTTATTTTTATTTTTATTTTTATGATGATTATGATGATTATGATGATTATGATGATGATGATGATGATTATGATTATGATTATTATTATTATTATTATTATTATTATTATTATTATTATTATTATTATTATTATTATTATTATTATTATTATTATTATTATTATTATTATTATTATTATTATTATTATTATTATTTTCCCCCATCCAGGGGTTTTCAGGCCCTCCCAGCCCCCTGTGGGAGGAGCTCAGGCAGGTGCTGGGATGAGTTTCTGGGCAGAGTTACCCAAAAAAGGCCCAGCCTGGGAGGAGAGGCAGCTTTAATTACCTCCAGCTCTGCCTGTGCCACGGGAAATGTGCTTTTAATTACTCCAGAGCCAGCGGATCCTGAGCAAACCGATTTCGTTTGGAAGCAGAGTTTAACACCTGCTCTGAACCCGATGTTGTGCCTGATTTTGGGAGCTCCAATGGGAATTTCCAGCCCCGTCTCTGCCCCCAGCAGAGTCCTGTGGGTATTTTTGGGGCAGGCTGTGGGTTTGAGCTGGGTTTCTGCATCAGGACGCGCTCAAGTGCTGCATGCACGGGAGGGTGGGTGGAATACAGAATTCCCAGGCTGTGGAGGAACACCAGGAATGTGGAAAGGAGGCTGGGAGACTGGTTTTGGGATAAGGGTTAAATAACAGAGTGGGGAGTTGGATGTGCTCAGCTCCCGAGCCAAGCTGTGATTGCCTTTCCCAAATCCTTGATTTTATTCCATGTTCAAACCACCCCAGCCCACTGGAGATGCTCAGCTCCAAACTGCTGACCCTCCTCAAGGTGGGAACAGCCGAGGAAAGATGATGGGAAGGGGTTTTTAAACCTCCAGGGGATGTGGATGAGAAGAGTTAACAACAGAAATGGAAACCAGGAGCAGCAGCTCGGTTATAAAATGGCCAAATCCCACATTTCCATCCCGCTTTTTGTGTGGATTCTGACAAGGCACGAGCTGAAATGATTCATTTCGAGCTCTTGCTTTTGTTTAGAGTGGAAATGTCTCAATCTGACTCTGGCACAAGTGCTCTGTGCAGAGCTGACAGCGGAGTTGTGCCGATGTTTTTGAAGTAAAATGGGTTTGCTTTGGGAAAATGAAGCAGCTCAGCATAATCAAAACAAAGCGCTTGGATCGCTCCCAGCCAAAATCTTTCACTCAAAGAGAAAAATTTTTTGCCTTTTCATCCCGATTTTGGAACGAAACCCCCATATTTTAAATTTCAGTTCACCCACAGAGCGGAAATTTCATCACCCAGCCCGTTGCAAGGGGTTAGAAATTAGGGAAGCGTTCCTTGGAGAGGGATGTGTTTGTCCGGAAGGTGCTTTCCCAGGGGAGGTGTGGGACATCCATTGTGCTCTGAAGCAGCCTGGGATACAATGGCAGGGAATAATCCCGGATTCCTGGGGGGAACGGACTGAAATAGCAGCGGGAGGGAAGGAAGGAGCTGGAATATCCCCACGCTGAGCTGGGGGATGCAGCGACTTGTTGAGTTTTTGAGGATGGATAAAAGCTGCCAGGAGAGGGGAGGGAGCAGCTCTGGGAATTTGGGAAGTGGAGCTGGAGCACTGGGTGAAGGGAATTGGGGGCTCCTGGTGGGGGATGATGCTCTGGTTCTCTTTTTGCCCTTGGGGAAAGAAAATCTTCCTGCCAAAAAAGACCCCAGAAACCCCAAAAAAGCAGAAAAAAATATCCTGAGAAGGAATTCTGGGAGAAAATGGTTGTGGCACCAAAATCTGGTCCAGGAGGGTTGGTCAGGGGTGGGATGGGGGATCCAGCCATGGGTGGGACCTGCTGGAAGTGTCCCAGCCTGGTGTGGAGAGCAGGGATAACCCAGAGTGGGACTGGGAATTGGGGAATCCCAAACTGGGGCCCAGGGATAACCCAGAGTGGGACTGGGAATTGGGGAATCCCAAACTGGGGCCCAGGGATAACCCAGAATGGGACTGGGGAATCCCAAACTGGGAACCAGGGATAACCCAGAGTGGGACTGGAAATTGGGGAAGCCCAAACTGGGAACCAGGGATAACCCAGAGTGGAACTGGGAATTTGGGAATCCCAAACTGGGGCCCAGGGATAGCCCACAGTGGAATTGGGAATTTGGGAATCCCAAACTGGGGCCCAGGGATAACCCAGAGTGGGACTGGGAATTGGGGAATCCCAAACTGGGAACCAGGGATAACCCAGAGTGGGACTGGGAATTGGGGAATCCCAAACTGGGAACCAGGGATAACCCAGAGTGGGACTGGGAATTGGGGAATCCCAAACTGGGGCCCAGGGATAACCCAGAGTGGGACTGGGAATTGGGGAATCCCAAACTGGGGCCCAGGAATAACCCACAGTGGGACTGGGGAATCCCAAACTGGGGCCCAGGGATAACCCAGAGTGGGACTGGGAATTGGGGAATCCCAAACTGGGGCCCAGGAATAACCCACAGTGGGACTGGGGAATCCCAAACTGGGGCCCAGGGATAACCCAGAGTGGGACTGGGAATTGGGGAATCCCAAACTGGAGCCTTGTCCTCGAGGCTGGGAGTGTCCAGGGCCGTTATCTGCACAGCCAGGCCCTCTGGGGGTGGAATATTTTTGCTAAATCTGCAATTCAGAAGAATGAAATCTGCTCCTGACCTCCGGAAGGATCAGAACTATCAAGCAAATGCGTTTTTCTTCCATGGGACCGAACTCACTGTTCCTATTCCCATTGTTCCCAGAACAATGCAGACCTCATAAACGAATTCAGGCACGAGGGGCGGGGTGTGAGGGAGGAGGGGGGAGTTCTCCATACATTTAAATCGTGCCACGAGCCAACAAAAGGCAGGAAATTTGGAGCTGGAGCTCACACTTGCTCCCAGACATGTAGAAAACAAGGGAATGAGCTGTCACTTAGGATTTCCTGGCTTTCTCCCCCGGTTGGTTGCAGTGTAAACACCGCTGGGTTGTGCTGGGAGGAGACGGGAGGGCTTCGTTCGCTTCCCTCTGTTTCCTCGCCGGGGAAAGAAAAAGCAATTCCCTGTGGAACTGGAGGCACCACGGAGTCGTGGGTGTGAGCTGGGAGCCGCTCATCCCATGGGATCAGCTGCCCCATGGATCCGGGATGGGGATGTGGGGTGGGACTGTGGGAATTGTGGTGAGATCGTGCTGGAGCATCCCTGGATGCTGTGGCTGGACTCTGCTCTGCTCAGGCTGTCCCTGTTGGCCTGGGAACCACGGGTTCCTCTCAGGAGATGCTGAGCAACCCCTGGGGATGGGGCTGGGAGCAGCTCCCTCTTCCTTCCCGCAGAATTCCGGCCCCAGCTCCAAGCGCTCCCGCTGGGGTTTCGTTCTTTGAAGGTTTGGGGTTTGCAGGGCTGGTGTGGCCCTTTGGGAGCTTTGTCCTGAGGTCTCTGTGCCCATCTCCAGGTGAATGCTGGAACCTGGTACAGGCTGGGGGTGCCCCAGCACATCAGGAGATTTTTCTCCCGGTTTTCTCCCATTTTTTCCCCCCCACTCTCTCCCATCCCACCTCAGCATCCCCTCGCCCCATCTCTCCTTGCTCTCGGGATTCCCTTCAGGCGCCTCCCCTGCGGATCCCAGCGCCTGGAAACAGCGCAGGGGAGCTGGGCTGTGGTTTTGGGATGTCCAGGAGCTCACCCAGCTCTCTGTCCCCTCCCCAGCTGCCCGTGCCCATCGCTGTGTTCTTCCTGCTCTACAAGGAGAGGATGGTGCCCTGCTTCAACGGCAGCAGCCACCCGCTGCTGTCCGCCGACGAGCTGGCCCTGGAGACACGGCCTGGGGACAAGGACGAGCTCTCCACCGCTGCCCAGAGACCCCACACAGCCACAGGTGAGCTGGAGGTGCCTCTCTCATGGATTTTGGGGGGGAAAAGCCAAATTTGGTGTGTCTGGGTATAAGAAAAGAGGCAGCGCTGAGGTCTGAGGAGGAAACGTCGCCAAGTGTGCGCAGGGATCTAATCCAGGAATACCCAAACAATCCATTTGGTGCCCAATTGCCCTCAAATTAGATGGAATCTTGTACAGAGATTGGTCTCCCAGTCCTAATGAGGTCTCCAGGCCGTGTTTCTCCGTTCCATATTTCTCTGAGCCATCCTAAAGCCAACCCTGGGCCCCCCAACCCTTCAGGGACACGTGGCAGTTGTGCCCCTTCATCCCCTCCTGGTTTGGGGTCACATTTTTACTGATTTTTCAGTTTAAAAGCGGTCATTGCGCTGCAGACAGTGATTTTTATAGGAAAGGAATAAGAAAGAATTAATTTCCCCTGCCTCTTATGAGGGGAAAAGTGAAATCCAGCAATAGTTTGCTCTCCAGCTCATGGCTGCACCCTGGCTTGGGGACAATGGTGACATTGTTCTTTGCCACCCAGGAGAGACGTGTCAGAGTCAATTCTTTGGGTAAACAGTGAATCTCAGAAGTAAATAGGGTTTGGGACCGTGGGGAGTGTTCCGTGTTATTCCTGGAAAGATGGATTTGCCCCTGGGCAATAAAAGGGGATTTCAGGGGACTCCTGAAGGTGAGGGGGAGTTGAGGTGTGGGAGGGCTCAGGGGTGATGCCCAGCTCTGTGTGAGTGTGTCCCCCTTTCCCAGGGGTGGAAATACCCATTATCCGAGGAATGGGAGCTCTCCTGGGCACGGCTCTCCCGTGGGGCAGCTCCAGGGATGAGGGAATTCAGGCCAGGGGTGCCACGGTCCAGTTTTTATTGGCAGAGCAGGGCCAGAAATGTGGAGCCATGAAATGGGAAATGGAGCACGAGCAGCTGCAGTAAGAGAAGTGGCAGGAGAGCCCAGGGGTTTGGGGTGTGAGGAACCAGGATTTTGGGGTGTGAGGAATCAGGATTTTGGGCTGTGGAGATCCAGGATTTTGGGGTGTAGAGATCCAGGATTTTGCGGAGTGGAGAGCCAGGATTTCGGGGTGTGGAGATCCAGGATTTTGGGATGTGGAGAGCACAGGATTTTGGGGTGTGGAGAGACCAGGATTTTGGGGTGTGGAAAGCTGGGATCCTGGGGAGAGCCCTGGATCCTGGGATGTGGAGATCCAGGATTTCAGGGTGTGGAGATCCAGGATTTTGGGCTGTGGAGATCCAGGATTTTGGGATGTGAAGAACACAGGATTTTGGGGTGTGGAGAGACCAGGATTTTGGGGTGTGAAAAGCCAGGATTTTGGGCTGTGGAGATCCAGGATCCCAGTCTGTGGGCAGATCCCATACCCATTCCCATTTCCTTCTGGAAGCACAGAGGAAGGTGAAGGTGAGGTGGAGGCCCCCAAACTCAGCAGTGCCAGGCGTTCAGGGTCCTGGATATGGCTTTGTGGACAGGTTTGTGGGTCTGTCCTGCAGCTGTCCCACAAACCAAACCCCACTGAGGGCTGGCAGCCACCCAGCCCCAGGGGGACGTTCTGCTCAAGTTTGCTTTGCATTGTTCTCCACCAGGTCACGAGGATTTGTTCAGCTGCTGCCAAAGCAAAAACTTCCGAGGGGCTTCCTTCACCTATTTCGCCGTGCACATCACCGGGGCTCTGGTTCTCTTCATGACTGACGGGATTGTGGTGAGTTCAGTGGCCCAAATCTCTGGATTTTTTGCCTTCCAAACCCCTGTGACACCACCAGGGGCTGAGGGGTTAATGGTGAGAGGGGTTACACAGGTATGGGGATATCCCAGGCTCTCCATCTCCAAGGATAAACAACCCTGAGCTCTAAAAGCGATGTCTGGGGAGTGTGGAACTCTGTTTGGGGAGTGTGGAACTCTGTTTGGGGAGTGTGGAACTCTGTTTGGGGAGTGTGGAACTCCCTTTGAGGAGTGTGGAACTCCCTTTGAGGAGTGTGGAACTCCTTTTGGGGAGTGTGGAACTCTGGGGAATGTGGAACTCTGTTTGGGGAATGTGGAACTCTGTTTGGGGAATGTGGAACTCCATTTGGGGAGTGTGGAACTCTGGGGAGTGTGAAACTCTCTTTGGGGAGTGTGGAACTCCCTTTGAGGAGTGTGGAACTCCCTTTGAGGAGTGTGGAACTCTGTTTGGGGAGTGTAGAACTCTGTTTGGGGAGTGTGGAACTCCATTTGGGGAATGTGGAACTCTCTTTGGGGAGTGTGGAACTCCATTTGGGGAATGTGGAACTCTCTTTGGGGAGTGTGGAACTCTGTTTGGGGAGTGTGGAACTGTTTGGGGAGTGTGGAACTCTGGGGAGTGTGGAACTCTGGGGAGTGTGGAACTCCATTTGGGGAGTGTGGAACTCTCTTTGGGGATCTTTGGGGGATTCTCCCGAGAAGGAGGGAGGATCTCTGGGCTTTTCCCTGGAACACCTGTGGAGCTTTGCCCTTTTAGGACAGACCAAACCCCACATCCTGCTGCTGGTGGATCTGCAAACCCTCAGGGGCTGTTCCAGCACGAGAAACAGAGGGACAGAGGAGGCTGGAGTCCCCACAGGGATGTCACAGGGAGGTTTTTCCTGCAGGGAGAGTACTCGGGCTTCGTGTACAGCTACGCCGTGGAGGAGCCGCTGGCCGTGGTGCACAAGGTGGCCGGGTACCTGCCCAGCCTCTTCTGGGGCTTCATCACCCTGGGCAGGCTCATCTCCATCCCCGTGTCCTACAGGATGAAGCCAGCCACCATGGTCTTCATCAATGTGGTGAGGATGGGGTTAACCCCTTGCATCCCTCTTTCCGTGGGTGGGTTTGGAGCTGCAGCTCCTCTCACACCTTGGTGGGACTGGCACAGGCGGGGTGGACAAGGTGCCCTCCAGATTTAAATCTTCATTTCCTGAGCCTGCTCCTCAGTGGATCCCGTGGGAGGGCTGGGAAAGCAACCAGCAAGGTTGGCACTAAAAAAAACACCAATTTTATTTACCTTGCACCGTGCCTCCTTCATCCATGGGAAATGAATTCCTGGGACAGCCACGGGAAAGGGAAGGCAGGAATCGCTGTAAATCCGCTGCTTAGGCAGGAAAAAAGTTGCTGAGGTTAATAAAACCCCTGGGGAAAGGGGCAGGAATCCTTTGGGGATGTGTAAGGAAGATCTGTGTAAGGATGTGCAGAAAACAGGGAGGGGATGATCCCAATCCCTCCTTAGAGAGAGGAAAAGCACGAGCAGGCAGCCAGCTCCCAATTTCCTTGGAACCAGGAGTGATTCTGGTGGCTGGATTTTGGTAATAAAACACATTATACACATCTAACAGGGTGGGGAGAAGATTTTGGGATGCTCTGAGTAAAAATCCACCTGACCCTGAGCAGTGCTGGGAGCTGTTGTAGGATCCAGCAGCTCCTGGAGTCATTGCAGCCTCATCATAACAAATTCCAGCTCGAACTGGGCTCCTTTAGCATCCAAATTTCCCCTGAAATTCAGCATTTGCGCAATCAGGGCCCGAGCAATTAAAACAAAAGCAGCTGGAATATCAGAGCTCCCTCTGCTGACTCTGCCCTGGATCACTCGGGCATTTCCCAGAGCTTTTGGTTATTTCCCATTGAGGGAAATTTGATTTAAATGCAGTTGCCTCTTCGGCTTTAATTCTGTGGCTGCTTCTGAGCAATTATTGAGAGTTAATTCTGTAATTATTGGGAGTGACTTCAGCCTTACTCAGCAGAATAAAGAATTGTTAGCGATTAACACATGTGAATATTGTGGAAGGTACTATTGTATTTTAAAGTATATTTTTCAGATAAAACTCTAACTTTCTACATAATGAAATTGAGACTTAATTACTAAAATTAGCAAATTTTTTAAAGCCAGATGGATTTTCTTTGGCCTTTCTGTTTCTCAAACATTGATTTATTTTTTTTTTTCCCCCAGCATATTTTCTCTTACAGACTATATCCTATTAAAAACAAACATATTTTTCTCTTCCAGACTATATCCTCTTTAAAATTATATTTGGAATTATTTAAATTAAATAATAGGATTAATAAATTATTTTTTAAATTATTTTTATATTTATTTATAGGATAATAAATTATACAATATTTAAATTATTATTTTAATATTAATGTTAATTATTAAATTATTATTTTAATATTAATGTTAATTATTAAATTATTATTATTTTAATATTAATGTTGTTATTATTATTATTGTTATTATTGTTATTATTGTTATTATTGTTATTATTGTTGTTATTGTTATATGATTTTATTCCTATTAAAAACAAACTCTAGACTGTCGCTCTCAGCATTTTTCTGACTGATTTTTGTGGGTGCTGCTCACAGGTCGGGGTCCTCATCACTTTCCTGCTGCTCCTGATTTTCTCCTCCAGCGTGGTTTTCCTGTTTGTGGGCACAGCATCCCTGGGGCTGTTCCTCAGCAGCACCTTCCCCAGCATGCTGGCCTACACCGAGGACATCCTGCAGTACAAAGGTGAGATGCCATGAGCATTTTTGGATCCCATCCCCTTTTTTCAGCTCTTTCCCTCCTCCCTCAGGAAGTCTGGAAGTTCAGGTTTGCTTCTCGAGGCAGATTTGTTGTAGAAAAATGTCAAATTCTCTGTTTTGCTGGTGAGTAATGATGCCAGGCAGGGATGCAGCTTCGGTTCCTGGTTTGGGGAGCTCAGGGAGAGGCAGGAGCGCTGCTTTGAAGGGAAATAGATCTAAAACATCACCAGATTACCTGAGCTGGAAACCCCAGAGCCTCCAGGATCCCTCTGTCTCCAGGGAAATGAGACACAAAACCAAAAACCTTTCCAGCAAGAGCCAACATCAGCTCTGCCAGCACACACAGGTGACAGGAGATTGATTTTTTTGACTCTTTCACCTTTCTGCACTACTTCAGAGGCATTTCCAACACAAAGTGGGAATATTCATTGGGTATTTGTGACTTTTGTGGGGTGGAAAAGCTTTAAAGTAGCACAGGGTGGCCCTGCTGGCTGTGTCACCTCTGCTGCCACCATCCTGTTTCCCTTGCAGGCTGTGCCACAACCGTGCTGGTGACCGGAGCTGGCATTGGAGAGATGGTGCTGCAGCTGCTGGTGGGCTCGGTGAGTAGCCAAAAATATAAAAACCCCAAATAAACTTGGGATTTACAAGTCAAAACCTCAGTTCTGGGCACTGCCTGAGCTTTATCCACCAGCAAAGCCCTCCCTGATGATCCAGGAGGAATCTGAGTGATGTTTGATCCCTTTATTTCCCATCTGTGAAAAACGAGGTTCACATGATTTTTATAGAATTTAAAAATTTAATAAAAAAAAAAAACAATTAGGAGAAAAAATAAAGTATACAAATACAGCCAGGTGTGTTTGCATTCACCTTGCTAACAAAGGATTGTCCCTTAAAAACAGAACCCTGCTACATATCCATAAATTCTCATACATATTCAGACATTCTTCTTAGGATCTTTGGTGTTCTTCTGTTTAGTTTTCTCTTGCCCCCTTCCCAATAGATCAATCCTCTTGGTTCCATCGAGATTTACATTCTCTGATACCAGAAATGCAATAAATTCCTCCCCCCAGAGTTCTGGTCACTGCTGTCTTCATCTGGATAAGATATTTACAAATGCAGGAGTTCTCCAGCTATTTTTTTTTCCCTCAGTCTTTGGTTTATACAAACAAAAGCAGTTTTTATTTTAATACTACGCCATAGCCTAACATAGATGTATTATACCACTATTTCTAAATTTCATCAATAACTGAAATAAAGAAGAATATATTAATACAACAAAAAATTCTCATTCTTACACACATAACATTCATTTCAATACATGTGAAAATCCAACAATATAAAATGTGTCTATAACACCATCCCAGATTATCCATGATCGGGGCAGCTACAGTTTCCTGGTGTGTGGGATGATCTTTGGATGCTTGGCCTTCACCTTCTACGCCCTGCTGGTGTTTTTCCACAGGATGTACCCCAAGCCCTCCCCAGGTAAGGGAGCCCCAGCCCTGACGCTGCTTTGGGTTGGGAACGAGGGCAGCACAAACCTCACTCCAGAGCGTTCCAGCAGAATGCAAGGAAATGTTTATTTTACTGCTGCTTCCTCTCTCCTTTTCCTGCTTTGTCTTGCCCACAAAGCCTTGGCAGCCGCAGCTCGGGGTTTGCTTTCTTTTCTGCTGGAGAAGGAAGGGGAAAAAGCAGGAATCACAGACAGCACCAGCTTCCCTGGGCTGTTCCCTGGCTGAAATCCAGGGAATGAGTAGGGCTGCCATCCAAGGGCAGCTGTCAGGCTCTTGGAAAAAGCCTGACTGATAAAGGATTTTTTAGTTCTCACCTCAGTCTGGAGCTGCTGGTTGTTTTTAAACAAAAGGAGCGGAGTGAGACAGGGAAAAAAAAACAAATCCAGGTCTGGCTTGGGCTGCTCTGGGCACTGGGGGGGGTCAAAACTCAGGGCTGGGTCCGGTTCTGGAGCCCCAGTTTGAGGGGTGGGAAGGGTTTGGAGAATCCTGAGGGAGCTGGGAAGGGTTTGGAGAATCCTGAGGGAGCTGGGAAGGGTTTGGAGAATCCTGAGGGAGCTGGGGAAGGGTTTGGAGAATCCTGAGGGAGCTGGGGAAGGGTTTGGGGAATCCTGAGGGAGCTGGGAAGGGTTTGGGGAATCCTGAGGGATCTGAGAAGGGTTTGGAGAATCCTGAGGGAGCTGGGAAAGGTTTGGAGAATCCTGAGGGAGCTGGGAAGGGTTTGGAGAATCCTGAGGGAGCTGGGAAGGGTTTGGAGAATCCTGAGGGAGCTGGGAAGGGTTTGGAGAATCCTGAGGGAGCTGGGAAGGGTTTGGAGAATTCCTGAGGGAGCTGGGAAGGCTCAGGCTGGAGAAAAGGAGGCTCAGGGGGAATTCCTGGCTCTGCACAAGTCCCTGGCAGGAGGGGACAGCCGGGGGGGATTTGGGATGTTATCCCAGGGAACAGGGACAGGAGGAGAGGGAACGGCCTCAGGCTGGGCCAGGGGAGGCTCAGCTTGGACAGCAGCAGGAATTTCCTCATGGAAAGGGCTGTTAAACATTGGAAATTCTCTGGAATTTGGAGCTCCCATCCCAGGGAAGGCCTGGACATGGCGCTGAGGGCTGATGAGGAGGGGATGTGAGGGGGGGGGATGAAATAACAACATTCCTGAGGGGAAAAACCTCACACCAAACCCCTTTAATCTCAATTAAAGTTCCCATTGAGGTGAAATATCAAATTAAGCTGAAATATTGAATGAATCTTTTGCAGAGCTGGACGAGGCCTCCCCTGACAAAGCAGCAGTGCCCGAGGACACGGGGCAGTACCAGCGCTGAGGGAGGGCCCAGCTCTGCACAAGCAATAAACCCACCCCTAATTAAGCATTAACTCCCAAGGGTGATTTCACATTTAATGAACTGAATCATGCAAGTTCTCTGCAATCAAAAGCACAGCAGGTGGGGTAAGGCAGAATCGAGGAAATCAAGCCCAAAACGTCGAGCTGAGCACGGGGTTGTGCCAAAAAATCCTGGGAAATTCCAGGACTAAAAGCAGGGACGTTTGCACAGCAGTTCCTCCTACAAATGAACTTTATTTTTTACCTGCTCAGGACAGAGGGTGGGAAGGAAAAGCTGCTCTCTGCTCCTCATCCAAGACTGAATGTCTCCTGGCTTGGTCACTGCATTGAATAGATTTTATTTCTGGCCTGTGCTGCACAGGACCCCCCTCGAATTTACAGCACAATTCTGGGTTTTAATTAATTTTTGTGACTCAAGTCAGTGTCGCCTCCCTTGATCCTTCCAAAGTGGGGGAAGTTCCAGAGACAGAGCCCCTCCAGGTGCACACAGGTAGCAGGGCCTGTCTTTATTTGCACACTTAATTTCTGTATATTCCACACTCTAAACAGTGTCTTACTCAGCATGCTCAGGCCTCTTAAATGATTTAAGTAATCATTTACTTTTCTATTTTTTTTTTTTCAGGGCAGGGGGGTGGTTTCTCTTATTTTTTTTGAAGTCAAGAATGAGCTGTGCTGGTTTGTTTTGCTTTAAGTCACTCCTCGAGCTGCTCCAGCTGCGGTGTCTTTTATATTTTTTTTCCCAGCCAAGCTCCAAGAGAGAAAGGATTTATTTTTGTTTTGGGAGCCAGGCTCCAGCTGCTTCACCTGTGCAATCTCCTCATCCAGGTGCCTTGTGTAAGGTACTCCCACAGCCCACGCATGTCCCAGCCCCCAGGAAAGGACTGGATTTTTCAGGAATGTCCAGGCTCCATCCAGCTCCTCCTGCCGGGAGTGGCTGTGGATTTAACTCCTCGCTTCAACTGCTGTATGTGATGTACATATGTACGTGTGTATATAAAGCAGTGTTTAATTAAAGGTGATTGATTGCTAATTGATTGATTGCTGGCTGGACTCATTCCGACACCCTCCATTTCTCAGGTGTTTTAAACTCAGGCTGAATCTAATTTTTTTTTTTAAATCAATTTTTTTTAAATCAATTTTTTTTTTAATTAATTATTTTTTATTTTTATTTTTTTTTATTAAACTGGTTTGGGCATTTGAAGAATTATGGAATGGTTTGGGTTGAAAGGGACTTTAAATCCCATCCTGCCATGGCCAGGGACACCTCCCACTGCCCCAGGTTTCTCCAGCCTGGCCTTGGACACTTCCAGGGATGGGACAGCCATGGATTCTCTGGGAAATTTCCTGTTTTTCCAAGCAGCAGCTCTTCCCTGCCATAAAATATCCCCACAAACTCCTGTAGAAAAGAGCCTGGAGCTGTTGAATTGCCGTTTTCCTCCCTTAAGGTGAGTTTGGATCACGTCAAGGCAGCTGAATTCCGGATTTAGCTCATCCATGGATTTCAGGGATGTCCTCCTGCCCCAAATCCCACAGTTGGAATCTATTCTGTGATCCTACAATGAAACTAAACCGAATTCCAGGCCAGGCTGGAGCACCCTGGGGCAGGGGGAGGTTTTTAAGCTCCTGCCACCCCAAACCTTTCTGGGATTTGATTCCAAGCCCAGCAGAGATCCCAGTTCTGTTCCAATCCTGGCTGTAATTCTCCTCCAGCTCCACAGGATGCCACTCTTCCTCTCCTGGCCCTGCCTGCAATAAATCACCCGGAATAAAACAGGGAATGCAAAAAAAAACCCCTCAATCTGTGCTTCCTCCAGCCCCTCCCACCATGAGAACATCTCTGGGCCCTGCTCGGAGGAAATGAGCACCAAACACTTCCAGGAGGGAGCAGATTTGGGAAGAAATCTCCTCAATTTGTGTCACAGCAGGGCTGGCAGCTTTTAAACCATCTCTCCTTCTGGCCTGGCAGGTTTGGTTAAAACAGAGCTCAACTGATTCTCAGTTAAAATCCACCATATCACAGTTCTTGGGTTTGGTAATTCCAATCTCCATTTTGGCTGCTTGGAAAAAAAAAAAAATCCTATTTTAAGGAAATTTTCACCAGAATAGCACCTGATTTAGTAAAAAAAAAAAACTTTAAAATACAATTTACCTCAAGGTCCTAAGAATTCCCTCCTTATCACATTCCCTGCAGCTGTAACTTTCTATTTTCTCTACTGAAAGAAAAAAAGACTCAGTCAAATAAGCAGAAACTTTGTTAAAAATATTTATTTAAAAAAATACAATTGTTTTGCATGTCTGGTTGCACATAACTATTAACATATGATTGACTTGAATAATTTGCTACAATGCTTTTTTTTTTTTAAAGCCAGCTTGCATTATACAAAGCAAAATCCCTCTGTCAGTTCTTACATAAAATAGTTTTCTTTAACTATTCCCACCCCAGTTTTTTTTAATAAAAAAAAAAAAGATTGCAATACATTGATTTTTATTTTTATTTCTTTTTTTTTTTTTTCTTTTCTTTTTTTTTGCACAAAAAATCGAAGCAATAGAAAAAAGTCACCTGATTTCTCAGGAAAGACCTTCATGATGTTTGAATAACAATTCCCAAAGAGCCACTGCCAAAGCAGCATTTGTCACTTTGAAGTGTCAGGACAGTGCAAAGGAAGTTTTGCATCTTAAAAACTTTACCTCCCAATCGTATTCAAACCTGAAATGTGCTCCAAAAACTCCATCCCTGCCCTAATCCAGTTGCTCAGACTTTGAATTTTCAGGATGATTTACACACTGAAGGTCTTCCTAAAATGTTATCTCGGAAGGTTAAATAAAAGCAAAATTTATTAACACTGAACAATTACTGAAAACTTTGGCTATTTATGTACTTGCATTACATACCAGCATTTTTTTTTTTATTATTTTTAATTTTTATTTTTTTTAAACACAATGGCATTAAGATAACTCTAATAAGGTATTTAAAAATAAAAAGTCAGACTGAGAAGCAATTCTGTCCCAGGCAGGGTCACCCAGCTGGAACAAGGGGTGACTTTTACAGTTGTCTTGTCCAGAAAAGTCTCCAGTGTAGGAAGTTTCAGACACTCACTACAACAAAACTTTGCCTCTTGAATTTGTACTATATATATATATGTATATATATATATATTTATAGAGAAAAGAAAAAATGCAACTCTGTTCTGGAAAGAGCCACTGGAAATGTTCCCCCTTTTTTTGCTGCTTTCAGGGGAGTTTTCACCACTGATTGTTCTGAAAACCCCGAGGGAGGGAAAACCAGGAAGGTAAAACTCCAGCCCAGAGTTCCAGAGGGAGGGATCACCTCCCAAAAAAAAGAAAAACCTGCCAAGAACCCAGCTCAGCCTGAAAATTCCAGCGAGGAATCCACCCCCAAATCACCTTCCCAAATCAGGTGTGCACTCCAGGAATGAACAGGACAACACAAGCACGCGGCACCAGGGCTGCATGGGGAGCTGGAGTGGCTAAAAATTGATTTAAATTGATTTAAATCCCTCCCAAGACACAAAAATCTGCCCAGCCCAGGGGAAGCTGGAGCAGCTGGATGTGTGCTGATTCCCAGGATTCACCCCCAGATGAATTCCAGCTGCCCTGATCTCCTTTAGGGGACACGACCTCTGTGTTTCCCTAGAATTTTTCCCTTTTTTTCTTTGATTTGTTATTCCAAATCAACTTCTCAGCTCTAAAAACAGAGGGGAATAAGCATTAAATGTGCTACTGTACCCATCACAAAGCACTGTGACGTACATAAGGCCATCTGGTAACACTGCAACAGGCTACAAAACAAGTTGGAAAAGGGAATTTTAGGATCTTTTTCAAAGCTACAAAGGATAAATCTCAACCCTGTTCACAGAGAATGAAACGTTCCGAAAGTATATTTTATATAGGAAAAAAAACAACAATTCTGTGCAACTGAACAACAGCAGAACAACAACAACAAACAAAAAAAGAAATCAATACAATTCTAGGAAGCGGTTTCAAAGCTTGGAGGGGTTAGGACATGCTAGGGAAAAATAAAAAATAAAAAATAAAAAATAAACAATCCCAAAATTCATCCCAAAAGAAGAAAAGAGAGCAAAGCCAGGGATTGGAATATCAGAACCCCCCACCCCAGCACACAGCACACTCCAGGAACCATGCACAGACCACCCTCAGAGCCTCCCCTTGTTCCAAAAAACACAGAAAAATAACCCAAAAGGAAAGAAAAAAATAAAATAAAATGAAAATAAACAACAACAGCTTCCAGTTATTGGTACAGCACTGCTGAAATGGGCTCTGGAATCAAGCCCAGCCTCTCTCCACTGCCTCCACTCACATCCCTGTTTTCCAAAGGGTCAGGATTCCCCTAGCCCTGCTTTGAGATGAAAACCTCCTGCAACACAACCTCAGCAGAGAAATCTTTTAAAATCAAGCCCAAACTTTTGTTCCATGCACACAAAACTACTCAAAAACACATTTAAGATGCTTTTTTTTCCCAGGAGATGCAGCATCCAACAGCATCATAAAAATAACCTTTGGCAACTCACGGGTCCAAGCAGGGACAGGATTGATTTGAGTGCTAAAAGAGAAGAAAAAGCCCCAAAAAAACCTCCAAAAGGAGTGCAAAATATTTCAAAGTGGCGACTGCAGAGTGCAGAATCTGCTCAGAGAGGGAGGATGGGGATATTTATGTGGATTTTTGGGAGCACATCCTGCCAGGCGTGATCCACGTGTGCTCTCTGGGCAGAGCTGTTCCAGCCACGCTTAAACACTGAGGAATCTAAAAATAAAAAATAAAAAAAAAAAAAAATCACAATTTTTCAGCTCTGACTGTGCCTCTCATTAGGGCCTGGAAGAGCTCCACGAGCAAAATCTGCTGCTTTCTTTGGGAAGGGGAATGAAAATTCAATTCTAGCCAGTTTTAGGGTGGTTTTGTTCCAAAATAATTTATAGGAAGCAGATATCTAGCTGTTCCAACGGGGAAATATTGGAATATCCAGGGAGAAACAGGGCCCTGCCCACCTGTGATCCGACAGAAAAACAAATTCTCCTGATTCCTGCTCGTTCCTGGCACAAAGGCAGGAATAAAATCCCAAAACTCCCAAAGTTTTTAAATACCTGTGGATTTTAACAACATTCCCTGACCTGCTGCTGAGGTTGATTTCCATGAGAGGCCTCTGGATACAACACTGAGATGGACTGGAGACAAACCTGCCTTAAAAATGGGAGAGGTGAAACTGCAGAGCACATCAAAAACTGCCACAAAACAGGAGCAAAAATAGGTAATTACAGGATAAATGAGTAAAGCATGGGAGCTGCATCTCAGCTGCAGGAAAAGCCCCAGGAGGGGATGAGGGCACTTCCATCCCATCCCAGCTGGAATTCCCAGGGAATCCCCCAGGGATGCAGCTCCCTGGGCTGGGGGAAGCTGGAGAAGGGAGATTTGCACCTCAGCAGCTTCACTGCCCTTAAAATGAACGTCAGAAACCCAAAATAATCTATTTGTGGGATGGCTGAGGCTTGAAAATGCATCAGAGGGAGAAATTATCCCAAGGAAAGCCTTTCTGTTCTCCCATTATCCCAAAGATTGCACGGATTCTGAAGCCTTGGGATGCTCCAAGTGAAAACAAGGAATTGTCCAACTCCAGGAATTTTATCCCTTCCTGACCTATCGCAAAACAAAGTTTGAATGTGCCAAAATCAGGGCACAGGAATTGCATCCCCTGCTGAGGACAGCTCTGAAACAAAGCTCTAAACCTAAAGCTGCTGCTAAAAACCACCAAAATTCCTCTTTTTCCCAGGATCACCTTCCCAGGAAAAGCAGAACGGCTCCACAACCAGGGACCGTTCCTCCGCTTCCACGGGCAGCTGAAAATCCGGGATCCAAAAGAGATCCCAGACTCCCCATGGAAAATAAACAAAACCAAACCCTAAATCCTGCCAGTGCCTTGGGTTCCATGGAAATACAGACAGCAGGGATTCAATTCCCATCTCCAGAACCTGGAGAGGACGCTGGGTTCTTGTTTTTGTCTTCTGCCAAACCCTTTTTGTTCTGCACAAAATGCTTTGACCTTCCTTGGCACCCAAGGAACGAGCTGATCAAAAATTGCCAAGCATTCCACAAAACCAGCAAGAGGAACCTCAGGGAAAAAAAAAAGTTTCTGTAATGCTGCATTATTTTTTTTATTATTATTTTTTTTATATATATATTTTTTTTATTTAAATCACCACGGTACGGAAATAAAACGGAATCTACTCTAACCTCACCTGGCTTAGGCTAAATTAAAAATAAATTGTGAGGAGCTGCACAGAAAGGGCTCCTGAAGTGACCTAAAGATCCAGCATGATCCATGAACCCCGGGGAGGCTCCGGCAGGAATGTGATCCCAGGAAAAGCTGGAGGTTCCCTGTCAGTGAATGTGAGGCAGCACACAAGGAAATATTCCCTTAAGTGACCTGAAAATTGCAGTGGAGAAAAGGCAGCAAAAGCTGCTCCTCTCCCAGTTCCTCTCCCTTTTCCATGAGCTTCCCCAGCTGCTTCCTGAGTTTATCATCCTACGTGGACTTGGATTTTTTTTTCCCTTAAGAAGCCAAAGCCATCCCGTTCCTGCTCTGCCTGCTGGATTTCACAGGGTGGAAACCACCCCAATCCAGGCTGCATTCCACAGGAACTCGGCATTCCCAAAGGAAAACCTGGATTTCTGTGGCAGAGCCATCTTGGGAAGCTTCCTGAAGAGGAGCAGGAGCTGAGAAATAGCATTTTTTGGGCCTGACCCTCTGCCCAAAGCGATAAAAGTTCACAAAGGATTAAGTGCACAAATTTTCAACAGCTAAACTTGGCTTTTCTCCACAGGGGAACAAGGGGGGGAAGGGAAGCAATTAAATTGCAAGTTTTTTAGTGCTCATTCATGAATTTTCAATTCCAATGCCAGCCTGAAAACGTCGCTGTCTCAAAAAAGACCACGGATTTTGGTAGGCATAAAATTGGCTGACCTGAACCAACCAAAGTGCTGCTATTTATACATAGCTATAGAAATTTCCCAGAGCAGGCTCCAAACATGCAAACCAAAAATAAAAAAAAAAAATAATAATTCCAGATGCTTGCTCTTCATGATCACCTGCAGCTCCCTCTTCTGCATTTCAAAAAAATAAAATTACAAAAAAAAAATAAAAAATAAGGTCAATATTGCACATTTTAAGAGCTGCTGGCGCAGGAATTTCCTCCTGCATCTGCTGATGTCTAAAAGTGAAGCAATTTTTTGCCTCTGACAGGAGCCAACAGGAAGACAGGTCACTCCATGAGCTCACTCCCTGCTTCTCCACCTGAAAAAGGAATAATTTTTCTTCTCCCACTTTTCCCCTGGGCAGGTGAACAATGCCCGAAAAAAAAGCGACTCTGTTCCACCCACCTGTCCCAGGTGTCACGTCAGGAACACAAACACACAAAAAAAAAAAATAAAAGTGGTTTTTCTGTATCATAGAAAAGGGAACATCACCGCAGGAAAAGAAAAGTCTTGGGTGTTGTGGCTTTAAAGGGAATTCTCCAAGCCTGCAAAAAGGAATAAAACAAAACCTCTGGAAAAGCTCGAGTTCACCACGGATCCATGGAATAGGTGCAGTATTTACAGCAAACACTGTCAGCTCCTCGTGCTGGAGAGGGAAAAATCTTCCTCTGCTCGTGGCAGCTGTGAGGATGCTGAAGGAAAGAGATGTCTCCATCTGTTTTCGGGGAATATTTTAAGGAGAAGATCCTCTGACACCCCCAACTCAAACCCAGAAGTTGCTGCCTGGCTTCAGATGCCCAAATTGGTGGGACACAGACCCAGAGCCCAACCCACCCCGAGTGAGGGGCTGAGAGAGGAGAATCTCTCGTTTTTTCACCCCTCAGTTTTCTTAAAAGGCCTCCTGAGGTGTAAAAATCCACCTAGAAATCCCATCTCATCTCCAGTGGCTCTGGAAAACAATCCTGCATTATTAATCCAGCACACCAAGGAGGTGAAAGCAGATTTACCACGAGGCTGAATCCCGTGGAATCCCCCTGGACCTGCTCTGGGGTCAGCCCCCAAAAAACAAAAACCAACAGCTCCACTGACAAATTTGGGGTAAGAGCTGGCAAAAGAGGAGCTTTTCCACGTGGGGAAAAGCAGGAAGCTTTTCCAGAACTGTGGGGAAAGAGGAGCAACATTAATGCTGGGATGTTGCTGTTCTCACCCCACTGGGGATTCCAGCTCAGGCAGCAACCTCCCCCAAAAACCACAGGGAAAATCCCCCAAAAACCCAGGAAAATCCCCCAAAAACCCAGGAAAATCCCCCAAAAAAAGCAGGGAAAATTCCCCCCATCCTGCTCATCCAGCAGGGAGCTCCCAGGCTCTGGGACAGGTCTCTGGCACAAGAAATGTTTGGACTCCAGCATTCAAACTCTGTGAGAAGTGAAGGGAGCTCATCCAACCGTCCATGAAAAGGGAAGAAGGGCAGGGAAGCATCCAAAATCCAGCCCCATCTCTTCTCCCAAGGGGCTGTTGGGCCACACCACCCCTCCACAGAAATGTCCTGGTCACAAACTTGGAATAAATCCTTGAATAAAAATTTCTATCTGCAAAAAAAACAACAACAACAACAAAAAAAAAACAAACCAACAACAAGAAAAGACAAGGCCAGCAGAAAAGCCCCGGCTGCTTTTGTTGCTGCAGAGTTCTGGTGCACTCAGGGCAGAGCTGAGAGCACACACCCCATTCCCAAGCATTTCCTGGAATGCCAGCTTCCATCAGGATTCAGGGTTCTCCTTGCCCAGCCACAGGAAGCAGAAGAACAGAGGGGTTTTTGTTTTTTTTTTTTGTTTGTTTTTCCAAGAGTCACAGAGAAAATCCTCCTCTGGTGCTGTTTGCTGCAGTCAGTGCAAGAATCAGTTGCTGCAACACCACCCAAAATTCCTTTTGGACAAGGGGGGAAAAATCTTCCAAACTGAGGAGGAGAAGAAATTGGAGCTGCAGCTCCTATTAAGGCGTTTGCATATACATTCCCAACCTGGGTTCTTCCAAAAAAGAAAAAAAAAATGGGAATTTTTTGCCAAAAAAAAAAAGAAAAAAAGGCATTTTTAATTTTTTTTCATTGGGGAATGGCAACAACTACGACCGTTGAGAATCTCTGTGGAATTACAAACTGCTCAGTTTTTTTAAAATAAAAAGAAAGGTGGTTGAAGAGAAGTGTCCTATCTTTGCCTTGCTTGTCCTTTTCCAGGAATTCCATGTGCTATGTCTTCTGGAGATCCGGGGAAAAAGGGCCAGGGGTGGAGGGTCCATCCAGTCCAGACAGCGTAAATGGGCCGTGACTGTTCAGCACTGATGGAAACTAAGAGGTAAAACAAGAATCATTAAAAAAACCAGTGTTTAATTCATTGTTCCTGCCATATCTGTGCACAAAACATGGAAAAAAAGACCCCCAAACGCAACAAAATAAAGCAAAACCACCCCAGACTTCAAAGAATCCTCTTGGCTTCTCGCTTTTAATTTATTTTTTAATGCCAAGAGGTGTCAGAGTGAGCCCTGAAGTGAGCACTGCCCCATATCCTCATTAAAATGTGACTTTAATCCAGGTTTTGGGGAAAACGGGGTCTAAATTGCCCCTCAGTTAATTATCAATAATTAAATTTAATTTTTCCAGGGTGAAAAATCCAGTGTCATTTCAGTCCTCCTTGTTTTATTCCCTATCCTCATGGTACTGATGAGGAATTTCCTTCATCTCCATGGAGATGACAGATCCCAGCCCAGAAGATTTAATTCAATTCTTTCATTTCAATGAAATTAAATAAAAATTCGTTAAAATTGGTTAAATTCTACCCCTTCCCTCAGCAAATTCAGGCAGCAAATGTGGAAATTCCAGTGCCAGAGTGGAAGTGTGAGGGAAAAACATGAGAATTATAAATAAAGGAGGGTTTTTTCCTTAAATAAAGTGGATTTTTTTTCTTCTACAGTAAAGAAAATCCTGGCTTTGGGCACTTCCAGGGATCCAGGAGCAGCCACAGCTTCCCTGGGCAACTGTGCCAGGGCCTCCCCACCCTCCCAAGGGTGAATTTTATGGATTTCTTCCATAAAAATCATCAAAATCTGTGCCACACATCATCACAGAGATCAAACACATGCTCTTTCGCCTCATTAGTTGTCAGATTAATTAATACTTCTCAACGGGAATGATTGGAATAATCAAAAGATCAATATTCTCAATAGAGAATGATCAATAGAAAATTGCAAAATTCAGGAAAATCCCAACTGAAAAAAAGTTACAGGGAGGAAATTTTTACAGAACTAAAAAATAAAATTAATCTCTCTCTAAAGCAGCCTGTGCTGCAGTTAACATCAAACATTCAAAACACCAAAAATTTACAACATCCTGAAATAAAACCGGGTAAAAACTAAAATTAACTCCCTCAAAAAGCCACCACAGGGGGTAGGAAACAACAACTCCTATTTTATTTGTGCTGCAAATATTGGGAATAACCGGAGGAATAAAGGTGGGACTCACCTGGAAGAGGGTGTTAGCACCTTGCAACCTGGCAGGGCTGAGAGGAGCCACCGGGCTCAGGGTGCTCCAGAAGTGGATGCTGGAGAGCAGAGGGCTGGGAGTCAGCAGGATGGGAGTCTGAAAATTCAGGAAAAAAACCAGCTGTGAGATCCTTTCCCTCTGGAATTCCAGCCACAACAACCCCCTCAGCTGCCAGGGATTTCAGGAACTCCCATCCCCTCCTTCCTCCTGCTCCTCCTCCTCCCTGCCAGCCCCATCCCTGAAGGATCCAACCCTTTTATTCCCAAATCCTGCTGGAAGCCAGAGCAGAGCAGCTCCTCCTCCAAGCCAGCACCTGCACTCTGGGAAAGAGGGATTCTGGATTTAAAAATGGAAATTATCTGGATTTAAAAAGGAAATTATCTGGATTTAAAAAGGAAAAAACAGCGGGCACACCCCCCTCTCCTGGTGCCACAACAAGAGGAATTTCCATCCTGCTCCTGAATATTCCAGCTTCACCAGCCAAGCACTTCCCAGGCTGCCACAAGAGCAACTCCACTTGGATTTTGTTATTTTCTTTTTTCCCCCCATCTTCAGCCATTTCGGTTTTCAACCAGCAGCTTCCCCACGGTTTCACTCTTAATTCCAATTTATTGCAGGGGAGAGATTCTACAGATCCAGAATGATTTAACAGCCCTGCTGGATTCAGTTCTCTTCCAAGTTTTCCATGAGACGTGAAAGCTTTCCTTTCCCACACAAAGATAACAACCAAATTAAGCAGCTGCTCTTATTGCTGCTCGCTCACAAGACTTTGGCTTTAACTAAATGTTACTAAATGAGTAAAAAAAGCTGAGCAGACACCTCTGTTTTTGAAGGATTTTCAGGCCCAGCTGGAGGGTTTAGGAATAATTCAGTATCCCCCTGGCAAGGTTTACAAAGATCCTGCTGGAGCTGCTTTGGGTTTTGTTTCCCTGTGTGAGTGCCCAGCACCTGGGCACACTTTGGGGTGAATTAACAGCAATTGTGAAATCAAACTGGTGTTTGATTGAAAAACAAAGCTAAACTAAACTAAACAAGCTGGGAGTGACATCCTGAGTTTCAAATCTCTGCGTACAATGAGTTATTCATTTTCCACTTGGCTGTTTTGGAGCATAACGTCATCATTGCTATTGTTAGTTAAAAAAATAATAAAAAATAATTAAAAAATAATAATAAAAAATCATTAAAAAATCATTTAAAATCATAAATCATAAAAAAATCATAAAAATTCATAAAAATCCATTAAAAATAAAAATAATAAAAAATTTAAAAAATCATAAAACATAATTGAAAATCATTAAAAAATAATAAAAAAATTAAAAAATTAAAAATCATAAAGAATCATTAAATAATAATAAAATAAATATTATTTATTAATATTATATTATATAATATTATATATATTATATTATATATAATATTAATATTATTTATAAATATATAATAAATATATATTAGTTATATGTTATATATAAGTAAATATAAATAAAAAAATAAATATAAATAAATATAAAAATAAATATATAAATAAATATAAAAAATAAAAATATAATAAAAATATAATAAAAATATAATAAAATAAATATTAAAATAAATATAAAATAAATATAAATAAATATAAATAAATAATAAAATAAAGATAAAATAAATATAAATAAATATAAATAAATAAATAATAAAATAAAGATAAAATAAATCTAAAAATAAAAATAATTCAGGAAAGGAATTTGGTCACCTGAGAGAAAAGTGCTGGAGTAAGAGAAGCAGTTGGGAGAGAAGGACTCAGGATGCCCAGAGGACTCGGATCGCTGCCTGTGATCACCAGAGTGGGAGCCAACTCCAGCCCTTTGGGTTTTTTCGACCTGGAGAGGTGATTGGCAAATTCCTTCTCCAGCACAGCTGAATCCTGCTGCTCTTTGGGCTCTGGGGATTGGTGCTGGAGGCTCTGGGCCTGCTCCAGCTGCTGGGAAGCCACAGATTCGATGTCCGTGTCAATGTCCAGGTCGGGGTTGGAGCTCAGGGGCGGCGAGGGGGGCGTGGAGGGCACCTGCAGGCCGGGAGAAACCGAGGATATCGGCGGGGTCGGGGTGAAGCTGCTGCTCAAGTTTGGCAAAGGTGCTGGAGGAGCCTCGGGGACGCTCAGCTTGGGCAGGACCAGCGTCTCCAGGGTCTGCAGAGTCTCCTCAGAGCCCAGGGGAAGCGAGGAGGACACGGCGGGGGTGGCAGAAGCCGTGGACGTGACGGCCACCGCCGAAGCGCTGGAGACCAGGGGGGCAGAGGGAGGAGGCTTTTTGGAGGGCATGGTGACAAACTTGATGACAGAGGGGGTGGCATCCTGAGGTTTCTTCTCCGTCAGCTTCTCGGCCGGGTTCTCGATCTTGATGGACCTGAAGAGCTTCACGCTGGAGGAGTTGAGGGAGTTGAGGGTGAAGGAGGAGTACAGGCCTGAGTGGATGTAGTCGTTCCGGCTGGAGGATTTAGCACAGGACTGGGATTTCTCCTTCCCACAGTTTTCCACGTCCTTGGGAGCGCTGGCCACCTCCCCAAAGCCGGGCATTTCAGGGTCCCCCTCCATCCGGCCCACCACGAGAGGATCCATGTTCAGGATCTCCGGGTACGACACGAATTTGTACACAAACTTCTTCCCGTTCACCTTCTTAATGATATTCTGTGGGGAAGAACACAAAGTATATTTAGACCTTTCTGCAGATTAATTTTCTTCCTACAAACACTGCCTAAAATAGGCAGAGGAATTAAAGTCTGTAATCTTTCAGCCAAAAAAAAACCAAAAACCTGAATGTTTCTTTTTTTCCTGTTTTAAAAACACCCTTGCGTGTTCCAGTTCTGCTCCTGGAGCTGGCAGACAAAACACTGCAACAGGTGAGCTTAACCTGACATGAAACACACTAAAAACAACCTAAAAACTGCCAAGAAATCCTCTTTAACATCTTCAATTATACAAAAAAATGCCCATCATCCCCATCAAGGATCACTATGGGTAATTTAATAGTAGAACTTGCTAAAGGGTTTCTCCAGGACTGCAGAATTGAGAGCTTGTACTACAGATCAAACCACCTTTATTCTTAATAAGATGATAATAAAGGAAAATAAGCAGCTGAACTCGTCAGCAGAATGCAGGCTAATCAGTTATTTCAATACCACACAACAGCATCTGCCAAACTTGTTTTGCTCCTTGGAGAAATGCCACACACACTTTGGATTTGGGATTATCCTTATTTATCATTCTGTGATTGCTGCTGAGATCTCTCAGTACCGAGGCAGATTTGGTGCCACCCAGTAATGGACACCAGCAACCTCCCACCTGCTCCAGGCTGAGGCTCCTCAGAAAATGGGGGATATTTTTATCTGCTCCACTCACACACGTGGGATAAAGGGAAAACAAAGGTGAGCCTCGAAGATGTTGGATAAACAAAAGCTTCTTACTCTGCTGGGCTGAAACCAGTGGTCAAAATAAAGGGGAAATTCTGAGTGCACAGAGAAAACAAAAATATTTTGGGGTGAAAAATGTTTGTTTTGAAAGAAATAAACATAAAGCTGCGAAAAGATCTGAAAGCGGTGCAATGTTCATGCTCTCCATCGTCATCCTCTCCCGGTGCTTTACCTGGAGTGATGAAGGTTTTAACCCTTGCAAGGGTGTGTATTTTTGGAAAGGGGATTAGGATCCAAAGTCAAGACTGTATTAGCAAAAACACCGAGCCAACGCTTCGCACAAAGCCACCAGAACCTCCCAAAAAACAACCAACGAGGAGGAAACAGCGCAACCATAAATGAAATTAAAAACCAAACCAACACCTTTAAACAAAGCAGCCCGGCTTCCTTCAAGCTGGCAGAGCCACAGCAGTGCCACCCCTCCCCTGGAGGAGGGAAGGCAGGAGGAAACAAAGCTCCTTAGCTAAGAGGGATAAGGCTTGGAGCAGGATTTCCACCCTACCTTCACGTAGTAGTAGCGCAGCGCCCGGCTGAGTTTATCATAGTTCATGCTGGGCTTGTTCTTGCGGATCCCCCAGAGCCTGGCCACCTCCTCTGCCTGCAGCAGCTTGAATTCCCCGTCGTTGGAGGTCCAGCAGATGATATTCTTGTTCTGGGGCTCTTGGAGCAGCTGGAGGAGGAACTGCCACAGGGTGATGGCACTGTCCATAGCAGAGAGCTGCAATTCACAAAGGCAGGTTAAGCCCAAAGCATTTCCCTCCTCTCTCCCTACAAGGAGGGGGTGGGGGGGAAAAAATGGAGCAGGGATTGTTATTTCCAAAGCCAGCAAGAGTAAAAAATTATTAGTCACCAGTCGTGAAAGATGTTCCCTGCAGAACTGAGGGGCTGAGTGCCAACTCTGGCGTCTCCTCCCACATGTCAGTACTTTTCACATGGGTTATATTTAGCCTCATTTAACTAAATCAGGTCACTTTGGGTAAGTTGCAGTGAGTCACTACCCCCAAAAAAAATGTTTCCAAGTTGTTCCATGTTCACCCACTCTGGCTTGTGCTGCTTTGTGAGAAACAGCTCAGGTACACCCAGGTAGGGATGAAACCACCCCCTCACCTCCTCCTTTCCGCACCTGCTCCCACCTCGGAGAGAACAACGAGGAACTGCAAAGCTCCAGCAAGGTGCCAGAGCAAAAACAACTCAATTTTCCCTCAGTTTCTATTCCTGCCTCTTCACCAGCAGCCCTCTCAATCACCCTATTCTTCCCTTCAAATATTTCTTTTCCAGGTATCACCTCTGGTTTGTTTTTTTTTGACAAGAGTAAACACAAAACTAAATTAAAATTATTCCAAACACTGCCTTTGCTCAACTCTTAATTCCTGCCATGCCTTACCCACGTCAATGATTTAGGCTGGGACTTTCTAGGACTGATATCTGCCAGCTGATTCCTGCTCTAAAGTTGGTGATGCATAAATTCATCAAGGACAGACCAGGCAGAGAAATCACGTTTTACCTTGACCAGATCTGACTACACCAAACAGTATTTCCACAAACATTTTTAAGCAGAACACTCATCATTCTGGATATGATACAGTGTGAAATAAACCAGACAAAATAATAATTGAGCATCTCCTATAGATTCTCTTAGTCCAGAACTTTAATTAACGCAGCTTCAACTTTTTCCTGTGAAATAAAAACAGAGGAAAAAAGCTCTGGGATAGTGAGTAATGCTAAAAATGTCTGGATATACATAACCACAATATTCTTCCCACTAAAATAAAGGGGGTCCAGGGGTTCCATCTGGTTGAATTTGATATTGAAATGCTATTCCCAAGCTCCAAACCAAAGGCATCGAGGCCAGGCTGGTGTTGGTGACAGTCCCTGGGTACACAGGGCTGGCTCTGAGATCCAGCCAGCTCATCTTTGCTCCCAAAGCCTTTTATTCCAATCTCATTAGTGCCCAGCACTTATCCAGCCCTATATAAGGAAGGGAAGCGAGTCCAGGGGAGAGGCTGAGCACTCAGGGAGCCCTGGGACAGGATTAGAGCTGACACTTCACACAGGGCTCTCGGGGAAATGAGGTGCCCCAGGGCAGGTGCATTTTTTGGGCTCAGCCCTTGGCATTTCAGCCCTTCTGCAGAATCCCTGCCTCATGGCACACAGGCTGATGTGACATTGATCCAGCCAGGTAAATTGCTGCAATTAAATGGAACGATCTCAAAGTGAAGGACACCCACACCCCCTCGTTAGGCTGGCCTGAGGTGCTTTCCCTGTTAATTACTGCACACGTACAACTCCCTGCTTGCCCAAATTAATTGCTCGGCACTCGAAGAAATTGGAGGCTGCGCTTCCAGACTCTTCCCACACTGCTCTGTGCCGTGCCAGATGATCCATACAGGATTTAGGGACCGGGCAAACACCTTCAAACCCTTCCAGGACCGCCTGGTGTTGCCATTTATCCCCAACATCCCAGATTTGGAACGCCAGGCCCGCGCCTCGTTATCCACGGGGATGATGCAGCCACACGTGGTGGCGTGGAGAGCACGAGGACTCGGTTCTGCCACCCAGCAGAGCTGTCAGGAGCAGTGAGATGTGCTAAGAGAGAGCAGGGAAACGAAGCTGAGTGATTATTCCCACGCTGCGTTTATCTCCAGCACTCTGGGAGCACTGCACCAAACGGCGCTGACTGATGCAACGTGGAAATCAGATTAGCAACAGCATTTCACTGTGGAAAGGTTTTTTTTGTTTTTTGGGGTTTTTTTTCCCCCCACTGCTTAAAAATCCACCCCAGAATTGAACTGGTGTTATTTCATGAGGCTGCTTCCCTTTAGGAAGTCCCACCTTGCTGTTAATTCCAAGCTGACCCAAGCCAAGCGCTGCTGCCCGGCTCTGGAATCCAGCTGGAGATGCACAAAACAGCCCAAACTTCTGTAAAACAGCACATACAGAGCGGCCAAAATGATGGAAAGTACTAGATATTAAAAACCAAACCGCAAAAAAAAAACAAAACACCTTTCCCAGAGATGAGCTAAGTCCTTCTGAGGAGCGTTTCCCAAAGTTAAGAGTTCACACTGCTCAAAGCCTGCAGTTTTCCAGCTGGAAGGATCCTCAGCCAGAGTCACAGACTGTACTGGAGTGAAGTTTTCATGAAGTTCCTCCTGATGTTTCTGGCACTTGCAGCTTCAGGCGTGTCACGATTCTGTCCATCACTCTGAGGACACACAGAGCATCCCCAGCTTGGAAAAGTCTTGTCTAGGAAACATTCAAAGGGTGGAGAGGCCTCACTGATTCCCTGGCTGTCACAAAACAGGAGCAGAGAGTACTCTGGAATTGTTCATGGATGGGTTTTACTGCATAAAACAGAACGAATATTCCTCTTTGTTAAATATTCACTGCGTTCATCTCCAGGGAATGATGGAGACCCTGCAGCAAAACCTCAAAGAAATGGAGAATGTGGAGTTTCCCTGGAGGTTATATCCAAAGGGGAGGCCAGAAAACAACTTTGGTCAAAGCAATGGGATCACAGGTGGATTTTGCCCTTTCAGAGACCAGGAGAGAGCTGTTACCTGGCAAAGTGCAAGGTGTATCAGGAGACAATGTTGTGTGTCATGGAACTCTCACCTAACTTTAGCACCCAAGTTGCTCAGCAGAAGGATACACAAAAAACCTCTTGTTTCCCCAGGAAAAAGCAGAATATTAGAAAAACCCATCACACAAGATGTAAAATTAAAACCAGCACAGGTGAGCTGAGCACTTCTCTTTGTCTGAGCACCACCAAACTTGGTGAAAAGGTTTTTCCTTCTCCAGCAGCGGGGGCAGGAGCAGCTGAAGCCTTTCCTGAGCCTTTCCCTTGGCACCAAAAGGGATGAGAAGTGGCTCAAGAACCCCCTGTCCCTCTCCTACCCTACATGACTGAGGGTGAAATGGTCTCTCAGTTCGTAAACAGCATTTCAACTTCTTAAATTTCCTCAAAAGGCCCCACTCTCCTCCTCTCACAGCTCTCCACCAGCACAAAAACCCTCCCAAGCCCAACTGCTTTTCCTCCAGGATGAACACATCAATGATTACAAACACAGCGCTGCAAAACATCCTTTTGTGGAGGTTCTTCTCCCTCCTAAGAGCCCGTGGAGAAAGGAAAAGGCCTCACTGGAAAAGGGAATGAGGTGGAGAGGCAACAGCCTTTCCCCTCCTGCACCATGTGAGCAGGAAGAAAAAATAGTTGCTAGAGGCAGAGGGCAGCTCTGCTTTGTAATGAGGGAGCAAAAATAGAGAACTATTATTGTCTTGAGATCTTCTCCGACGCCTACGGGTGACCCTCGGAGCTCAGGAGCTGCCAGGGTTTGGCTGCACAGCTCCCAGCAAACCTGAGCCTCCTGCTGCTGCTGCAGGCTGGGCTTTGCAAAGCCTTCAGCTTATCCATAAAAGCCGGGATTTGGGATTTCTCCGGTGATTTCTCCTCCCTGTGATCCGTGGGATTGCAGGGCCCGCGGGCTTGGCTTTTCCTGGGAATGTGAGGGTGCGATCAGGGCTGGCACGGAGGAGTTTAGGAAGTGGCACAATCGGCCCCGTGGGCAGCAGCTAGGCTGCCTGTGGCACAAGAAATCCAAATATTCACCCTCTGTGCTCCAAAAGGATCCCTCTGCACGCCCTGGGAAGGGAGCAAAGGCGGGATTAAGGGGGTTAGGCCTGTCCTAACCCCCTCCTTCGAGGTCTTCTGGCAGATTTCCTGTGCTTTGACTCAACACCAAATAATCTCCAATAATCTTTTGCCTCCATTTGTTGCAGCAGCCTCTGGTAAAGCATCTGCAGCCTGATGACTTCTGCAGATGGGCTGAATAAAAAAAAAAACCTTGTCAGGCCCCCACGCAGGAACAAAGGCCCAGAGGAAAGGAAGGATGTCACAGCCACACAGCAAAACCATCCTGAACTGGCACGGTGACAGCAGCCCCGGTGTCACACGGAGGGGACAGCCCCAAAAAGTGCCTTGGGAAGCAGCACCGAGCAGAGGAAACTCGGGGAGACACAAAAACAGCTCCCAGCCCCAAAATAAAAATGGAAATAAAGGCAGCAGCAGGTCTGGGGAAAGCTCATGGTGCAGGTGAGCAAATCATGGCTTCAATTCCAGGAAATTCCAGGAGATTCCAGGAGGGCAGAGCTCACCAGCACTTCCCAGAGCCATTCCCAGGGATTTTTTTTAAGCACTTTGGGAAGGCTCACGGTGTGTGAGCAGGAGGAATTCTGCAGACAATAACTCCTGCTCTGTTGTGCAATATATTGCTGTGGACACAAGGCCTTGGTGGCTGTTCCAGGAAAACAAACAGAGTTGGGTGAAGGAGACTTTTGGAGGTCACGGGCCCAAGTCCACACTGAAAACCTCAAAATCTGAGCAGGATTTTTCCCCCCACTCTTTGTCCAATTAAATAAATGAATAAATAAATGGCTGCCCCATCGCTGTTTATTGTGGTGGCAGGTGTGACACAGCTGATGAAGTATCTAATTAAGTGGTTATCAAAATAAAACCAAGCAACAATTTCATCAGCAATATCCCATTCCTAATAAACCTTTTCTAAAAGCTTTTCCAGCTCCTGGGGCTGTGACTCACCTGAACCAGTACTTTAAGGATTTTATCAATTTTAATTAATTTTAGAAAGGGCCTACTATTAAAAAAAAAAAAACAAAAAATCCAGAAATCTGCTGCCCAAAACCTGACTTGGAAGCACAGCAGGGAGCTGAGCACACACAGGTGAAATGCCAGGTAAATGCCTCTTACATGTGTAAAATAAAGGAATTAAACAAGGAATTCAAACTAGAAATGCAGAATTCTACACCTCCCCTAAAAAAACCTCCAACTCCTGGCAGCTTTCCATGTAGTAATCAAAGTATCTCTTCTTTAATAACTACCTAAAATCAGGTAAAAACACAGGAAAAAGCACCCCAAACAGCAATAAATTCTTGTTTTCCCCTTGCCTCTGGCATTCTCTGCACCGTTGTTCCCAATCCAGGCAGGAAAATCAGATTGTTGTGAAGGAGAAGCCGTGGTTATCAAGGCAGGAAGTTCTTTGGAAGGAAATGCTGAAGGATGTCCTCATGATAAGAGCTGCTCCAGAGTTTTCATTGCCTAATCCCACTCCAAGCCTCTCTTTTTATTTTTTTTTTTTAAACTCAAAGCAAATGTTGCAATAAATTTTGCCTCCCTGGCTCAAAAATTAAGCCGCTTGAGACGAAATTAAGGTGTTTAATCAAATATTTGGGCGGGTTAGGAACCAACTGTTTCAGCTTTTAAGTTCTGAGAAAGAAGTATTGCTTTTTCTTTGGATTTTCCAGTTTTTCCTCCGTGTTTTCTGGCCTTCCCTGCCTTTCTGAATTAGCCAAGATCAGGAACAAACCATGAAGGACAACAATGACATCAGGATTTCCATGGGACTACGGCTGCAGCCTCAGGTTGGCAGCAGATGAGCCAAGCAGCTTTTTGGGGATATTTTAACCCTGACACAGAGACAAAGGGGCCCCCTTTTGTTATCAAATATGATTTTGATTATCTTAAACTTTTAATGTTTAACCTGACGGAAAATAGGGGGGGGGGAAAGGGGATTTTTAAGCCCACTCCATGTAATTCCTGCAGTTGCTTCAATCACTCTGCTTCTCCATCCCTGCCTGGGGGTGACTGACATCCCAACTCTTTTTAGGACAGACCTAATTTCCCTGATTTTCCACATCTGGATGAGCATTATTCCTTCCCTATCTCGTTTTTTTTTAAGATATGAGAGCCTAGAGAAGGTTTAGGACACGCAGAGGGGATGGGAAACTTCAAAACCAAGAGGCCTTTGATGGGTTTGTGCCCCTGCTGGGATTGTTGCCATAAAAACTCTGATTTCCTGGAAGCTCCTAAGGAGATTAAACTGGCTTCCTCCTCATCTGGGCTCAGGGCAGTGTTTACCAACAGCAGATTAAATTGGCTTGCAGGGGCACCATCCCTCTGCTGGAAGGAAAAGCATCCCCAGCTCAGAGCAGGAATAACCCCAAATCCCAGGTTAAAATTCATCCCATCCATCCCAAGCGGATGGTGAAAAGGGAAATCTGATTTAAGCTGGAAAAGCTCCCCTGGAACAATGTTTATGGTACACTCAGCCCCGTTGCCATGACGATGGAACAACTATTCCCTGCAAACAGGAGCGGAGACCCTAAAAATAAACAGCCCGACCGAAATCACGCACCGGGAACGCGTTTGGTGGGAATGGGATGAGGAAAGAAATGTTTAATTAATAATCACTGGAGCCTCCAAAGCAAATCCTTCCTCAGGAGCTGCTCCTTAAAATCCTGGCTGTTGTCCAGCCCTGCTGGCACGGGGGGGTTGTTGGGGCTGGAGGTGGCACACAGGTAATGTGTGTGTGTGTAAGACTCAACAGCAAAGAAAAAGCAGGATTTGCAGGATTTGCATACTTTCCCCTCCGCCTCCCCTATTGATGTGGGCAGGAATCCACCCAGTTCAGACAGGGGAGTGCGGGAGGATGAAAAAAATATCGTAATAGTGGTGAAGAATTAAAAAAAAAACAACAAAAAACGGCAGCCATTGGATGCAAGCAGCCCTTGGAGCTAAATAAGCAAAGCCTGGATCCAAACAACTGCTGGGCTCAACCAACAAAGCTCTGCACCCAAAAATCTCCTGGATCTCACCAAGTATCCAGAATTCCCTGCATCTCACCAAGTAACCCCTGGATCTAAACAACCTCCTGGACCCAAAAATCTCCTGGATCTCACCAGGCAATCCCTGGATCCAGAATTCCCTGCATCCCACCAAGTAACCCCTGGATCCAAATAACCTTCTGGACCGAAAAATCCCCTGGATCCAAACAATCCTTGGACCCAAACAACCAAACCCCGGACCCAAAAAATCTCCAGGATTCCACCAAGCAATCCTTGGATCCAAACAACTCCTGGACCCGAAAATTCCCTGAATCCCACCAACCAACCTGTGACTCCAAACAAGCTCAGGACCCAAACAAGCAATTCCTGGACTCAAAAAAACCCTCCCAGATCCCACCAAGCAATCCCTGGATCCAACCAATCCCCGGAGCCAAAAATCCCCGGGATCCCAGCGGGCACCCCCAGCTCTGACACAACCGAGCGACCGAAGCCTGTGTCCAAAGCAGCCCCGGAGGGAGCGAGCGCAGCCGGGGCCCGGCCTCCGTCCGTGCCCGGTGCCGGCACCAAGGGGCGGCCGGGGCGCTGCTGGGGGCACCGCCCGCACCCCGGCCCGCCGCTTCCCCCCCACCCCTCCGCCCCCGCTCACCGAGGAGGAGCCCCGCCGGTGCCCGGGTGCCGTCGGGTGCCGGTGCTGGGCGCGGCCCCCCCGCCGTCCCTCATGCCCGGCCCGGCCGCCGGGGCCGCATCCCGGGGCGGGCAGCGCGGGGCGGCCGCGTTCGACACGGCCGGGGGCGCGCGCGCGCGGGGACCCTCCGCGGCCGCCGTAGCGCCGCTTCCGCCCACGGGCCCGCGGAGCTCGCGGGGGGCGACCAATCGGAGCGCGGCACCGGGAGGGAACGGACCAATGGGAGGGCGCGCTGTGAGGCAGGGGGCGGGGCCAGGGCCGCGGGAGGACGCGCGGTCCCGGTGCCCGGGCCGGGCCATGTGCGCGGGCCCGGCCCCGGAGCGGAGCCCGGCAGCCCGGGCAGGGCAACCCCCGCCTCACCCACAGCTCCCGGATCCCCGGCAGCCCGGGCAGGGTAACCCCCGCCTCACCCACAGCTCCCGGATCTCCGGCAGCCCGGGCAGGGCAACCCCCGCCTCACCCACAGCTCCCGGATCGCCGCCCGTCGCTGCGGGGGCTCTGGGGACAGCGGGGATGAGCTTTCCGCCTCCCTCCGTCCCGCCGGGATGCTGAGGGAGGACGGGGAGCAGCGCGTCAAAACGGTTCAAAATGTCAAAAAGTCCTGTATTTTCCAAATAAATCCAAGGAGAAGCGATTCAGACGCGCGGAGGTCGCCGGTGAAGCGAGGCGAGGGGAGCAGGGGACTCGCTTTTCCCTCTGCTGCCTCTCCCTGGGATTGGGACTCCCAGTTTTTCCCAGTTTTATCCCAGTTTTGAGAAAACCGGATTTAAATTTCATTTTCCCAACGCTCGTGCTCTGCCTGGAGAACGCGGGGGCACCAGAACATTCCAGAGCCCACCTGGGTGGGTGCCCCAGGGCAGGCTGAGGCACAGCCAGGGCTGATGTTGGGTATTCCCAGGTTTTTTCCCGGTGTTTTTTTTTTCCCCCAGGTTTTTTCCCGATGTTTTTTTCCCCTGCCGGGCTCTCCCAGGGGATTCAGCGGGAGCTGCAGCTCATTAAAGCCGGGAAGCTGCTCCTGGGACACTTCCAGAGGATGGGAATTCCATCCCAGCTCCTCTCAGCCAGGAAATTCCTTCCCAAAAAATCCCATTTATTCCATTCCCTGTGTCCCGGCGCTCCAGGCCCTTGTCCAAAGCTCCTCTCCAGCTCTCCTTCATCAGAACTTTCTGTACAAAAATAAAATAAAGTAAATAAAAAAGCAGGAGGGAGATAAAAACAAGGAAAGCCACAGAGTTTAGGATTTGAGGAAAGACAGGGGCTCCAAAGCCCAGAGAGAGGGGAAGTTTTCAGCCAGGCTGACCATTATTTATTCATTTACAGGAGCTCATTTTCTTTTAAAATGCAGCAGTTAAGAGAATTTTTTTTGTGTTTTTCCCAGCTCTTCTTTTAAATAAAAAACAAAAACAGCAAAAAGGACCAGGCACGGAGGAGAAGGAAAGGAAGAAAAGAAACAAAAAATCCTCCAGAATCAATTCCCTCAGCTTTCAAAACAAATAAACCCCTCTGAAGTGAAAGCGTGGACGTTTTCCCTTTTCCTTTTTCCCGTGGAAAGCATCAGGCAGTATTTCCACATTGTCACAGCTGCTTTTCCCTGGGGAATGCCCAAGCCAGGAATATCTGGAGCTCTGGGGGTTCCTCCTCACCCCCTCTGTCCCTTTTTCCCTTCCAAACCCCAGAAGAAAAAGGGAAATAAAGCAAAAACCCTCCCAGACTCTTCCTGTCGAGTCACAGGTGGGAGCTTTGCCAGCATCTCCAGCCGAGCTCAATCCCATTTTTTGGGACAGCTCCAGCACCTGGCTGTGCTCAACTCGCTCCCAAATCCTGCTTCCTCCAGGAGCTCCTTTGGGGATGGAAAAATCTCTTTTGGGGATGGAAAAATCTCATTTGGGGATGGAAAAATCTCTTTTGGGGATGAAAAAATCACCTTTGGGGATGGAAAAATCTCATTTCGGGATGGAAAAGTCTTTTGGGGATGGACAGGTCTCCTTTGGGGATGAAAAAATTTCTTTTGGGGATGAAAAAATCACCTTTGGGGATGGAAAAATCTCATTTGGGGATGGAAAAGACTCCTTAGGGATGGAAAAGTCTCCTTTGGGGATGGAAAATTTCTTTTGGGGATGAAAAAATCTCCTTTGGGGATGGAAAAATCACCTTTGGGGATGGAAAAGTCCTTTGGGGATGGGAAAATCTCCTTTGGGGATGCAAAGGGCACAGCTCCACCACTCCACATCCTCCCCTGCCTTTGTCTCCGCTCCCCACTGGCAAAATCCGCCGGCACCCCCCAAAATTTTGGCACTCGGGGGAAAAATTGCAGGAGCTGAATCCAAAAAAAACCAAAAAAAAAAACCAACACAGAGAGGGGCAGCACCCAAAAATCAACCCCAAAGCTCCTAAAGCTGCATCACGGGGGTGGCTCCAGTGACAATCAACTTCTTTTTCATTTTTTTTTAGGGGATAAGAAATTTCCTACTTCGTGCAACTCCCATTTTGTTCTGCTCCCACTGCCGGGTGTTTGCAATTCAACGTGGGCTTGTTCCTATCTTAGACAGCATCAGCCAGGGGAAAAAAAATATAGGACAGACAAAGGGATGGAATAAAAATCAAGCAGGGTTTGGGAGGGAAAAAAAAAATAAGGATAAAAGCTCATGTGGAAAGAGGTTTTAGGAAAGCAGCTCCCGTGTAAACAGCTCCTGTTTTAACGGGGAAGAAGCAGCAGAAAAGGGGGAAATAAACATATTTAATTGGAGATTTCTGGTGAATGTTAATCGAGGTGGAAAATGGATTTTGTGAGAGTCATGGAGGGGTACAGAGCCGCCAGGAAAACTCAGGGCAGGCAGAGAATTCCAAAAGTTATCCAAAGCCTTCCCCAGGGCTCTGCCTGGTGGATGGAGAGGAAGTCAGGAGGGAATGGGGAGCACAGGGAAAAGCCAGGACGTGATGCAGCAGCTGATCAGAGCCTGCCCAGCACTGGAGGTTTTATTTTAATCCTGCTCCAAGCACTGGGGAATCCAAAATCCACGGAATGAACGGAGATTTTGTGCCCCTGGGGCAGGAAAAGCCTTTGGGTCAGGGGAAGGGTTTGGTTGGTTTGGGGAATTTCATGAGGAAAAGCCGCTGGTTGCTGCTCTCTCAGGGATTTTCATATTCCAAGGATTCAGCTCCAGGCCAGGATAAACCCACATTTTGTTGTGTTTTACGCTCAGTGATGGCTCCAGGAGAGCTTGGGACTTCTCCTGGGGTGTGTGTGACCCAAAAAGGGGCTCCTGTCCCTTTTCCTTCCCATTTCAAAGCTTCTCCAGGTGTTGCCCACCACCAGCTCCCACCTTTCGTCACTCAGGGCCAGGAGCTCTCTGAGTTTTGTCCCTCTCTGATTTTCACATCCCATTCCCACAGAGACCCTTCCCTGCTCTTCTAGGAAAACCCAATCTCCCTAAAAAACCCTAATTTTCTCCCCACCTCGAGCCAAATTCTGCTGCTGAACCCCTCCAAGAACTGCATTTCCCCCCAATAAAACTCAAACCTGGAAGGGAGAATCATTAATAAAAATCCGGTTCTGACTTTATTAGGGGAAAAAAAAGAAAAGGAAAGGAAGGATGGAAGGAAGAAACCTCTAATGCTGTGATCCATCTTAGGGCTGTATTTGCACAGGGGTTTTAAGGCAGGATTTGCAGCGGCCCTGCAGGATGAGCAGCCAGCACGAGCTGCACGTGGGCAGCCCGGGGATGTCACTGCTGTCACTGCGAGGGCTCTGCTGCTCCTGCTTTCCCCAGCTGCAAAATTTAGCAACAGCGCCTGAGCTTCTCTTTGTGCTCTCCCACGTCCTGCCCTGCCACAACTCCCGGCTGCCTGCGTGCGGTTCTTCAAAAGCTCTGCTTAGCAACCTGGCAGCCTGCGGGCTGCAGAGCCGGGAGCCGCCTCCTGGCAGTCCCCTCCTGCCATTCCAGTCCCCTCCTGCCATCCCTGCTCCTGCCATCCCTGCTCCTGCCATCCCTGCTCCTTCCATCCCTGCTCCTGCCATCCCTGCTCCTTCCATCCCTGCTCCTAGCAGTCATTCCATTCCCCTCCTTCCATTCCTGCTCCTGCCATCCCTGCTCCTGCCATCCCCGCTCCTTCCATCCCTGCTCCTGCCATCCCTGCTCCTGCCATCCCTGCTCCTTCCATCCCCGCTCCTGTCATTCCCCTCCTGCCATCCCTGCTCCTTCCATCCCTGCTCCTTCCATCCCTATTCCTGACATTCCATCCTCACTCCTTCTGTCCCTGCTCCTGTCATTCCCCTCCTGCCATCCCTGTTCCTGCCATTCCATTCCCTTCCTGTCATTCATTTCACCTCCGGCCACTCCACCCTCATTCCCGCTATTCCCACTCCTCTCATTCCCTCTCCTCTCATTCCCACTCCTGCCATTCCCTCTCCTCTCATTCCCTCTCCTCTCATTCCCTCTCCTCTCATTCCCTCTCCTCTCATTCCCACTCCTGCCATTCCCTCTCCTCTCATTCCCTCTCCTCTCATTCCCTCTCCTCTCATTCCCTCTCCTCTCATTCCCACTCCTCTCATTCCCTCTCCTCTCATTCCCACTCCTGCCATTCCCTCTCCTCTCATTCCCTCTCCTCTCATTCCCTCTCCTCTCATTCCCACTCCTCTCATTCCCACTCCTCTCATTCCCTCTCCTCTCATTCCCTCTCCTCTCATTCCCACTCCTCTCATTCCCTCTCCTCTCATTCCCACTCCTCTCATTCCCACTCCTCTCATTCCCACTCCTCTCATTCCCACTCCTGCCATTCCCACTCCTCTCATTCCCACTCCTCTCATTCCCACTCCTGCCATTCCCACTCCTCCAGCAGGGAGCCCACGGCCAGCCCAGGGCCCGGTGACCACAGTGACACTTGTGTCACCTCCCAGCAGCCCCGGAGCCGTGGGAGCCCCATCCCTGCTGCTGCCCCGGGAATATTCCTGTGGAGCAGATCCAGGAGCAGAGGAGAGGTAATTTCAGAGCCCTCAGCAAACCTCCTAAGGCATCCCCAGAGGGAAGCAGGTGAGACTCCAGCAGGCATCACACGAGAGATACGGATCTAGCGTGGTTTATTTTATAAAAATATCTCCTCTCCCTTTGTGGAAGGGACAGCAAAACAAACCAGGGGAGCTCCGAGTCCCTTCTCCCAGCGCTCCCAGCCCCGTCTTCCACAGCAGAGCCACCCCAGGAGCAGCAGGGACCCTCTGGAGAACTGAGACTGATTGGATTGAGGACAGGACCCGAATCTTCTCACTCCAAAATCTGGAAACTCTTCCAGCTCCCCTTTGCCTGCGGCTGGGAGCAGAGGGAGGCAGGACAGGGCAGGCCCAGGGCGAGCAGGGAGGGCTGGGAGAGTCTGGGGCGAGGGAGAGGAGCGCAGGGGGACAGGTAAAAGCACGAGACGGGCGTGAGTCAGGCTGGCACGGGGCCTGTGAGCAGAGCCCCGCGGCAAAGGGGGCACGGAGCCGAGCCCAGGCAGGAGAAAAGGCACTGGAACAAAAGGCAGCCCCAAAATGGGCTGGGACAGACCTGGCTGCTCCTCCTGCAGCGTCACCCCGAGCTGGGCTGTGCTCCTGGCTGGCAGCTGGGCACACCTGGGCACATCTGAACACATTTGGGTACAGCTGGGCACACCTGGGCACAGCTGGATACACCTGGGCACATCTGAACACATTTGGGTACAGCTGGGCACATCTGGATACACCTGGGTACATCTGGGGCACACTTGGGGCACACCTGGACACACCTGGGCACACTTGGACACACCTGGGCACACCTGGGGCACACCTGGACACACCTGGATACACCCCAGGCTGGATTGGGGCCCCTGCAGTGACAGACTGCAGGAGAATCCAGGACATGACGGGATGGTGACGCCTCAGCGCAGCCTCAGAGGTGGGCAGGGCCCTGCCCCGTCCATCTCCAGCTCCCCCAGGGGCTGCCTGAGCCTCCCCAAATATTTCAGAATAAAAATCTTTAATGAATAAATGATTTTCAGCTGCCTGCTCGTCTTCCCCTGCAGCCACGCTGCTGGGACACCAACACCAACATCTCCAGCTCCATCCCAAGGATCCCTTCCCAGCCAGGACTTTGGTGTCCCACCCGGAGCTGCTTCTCCCCACCCTTGGAGCACCTCCAAGCTTGTCCCTTGTCCCAACAGGGCTGCAGGGAACAACCCCTGCCCTCCAGAGAAGGGCTGGGTCCATCTCCCTGACCTGTTCTGGGTACAACTCTTCACCACAGCAGCTCAAGGGCAGCTCCTTGGGGCAGCAGAGCAGAGCCCAGAGCCTGCAGGCACCAAAATCCAGAGGCAGGCTGGCACAGCCCCGTGGAAATCAGCTCCTGACGCCCATCCCGTGTTTGTACAAGCACCTCGTTCCCTCCCAGATGTTTGCAGAAGCTCGGGGAGCTGGCACCGAGGCGAGGAGCTGGCCTTTAATTAACCAAAAGGCAAATAGGAGGAGGAGGAGGACGTCAGCAGCCTGCTCTGCTCCCCTGGCAGGAGCTCTCAGCTCCTCTGGGCTCCTCATGCACCCGTCTCTCCTTGGGAATGTCCTTCTGTGCTGGAAAGGGCTCTGCTGGCGCTGCTTTCTGTTCTCCTGCTCCCTTTGGGGCTCCACAAAATCCATCTCCTGTCCCTCTCAAGCACGCAGAGGATGCCACGGAGGGAGGCAGCCAGCTGGGAGAGCCCCAGCAGCAAAATGAAGCAGATTTAGGGACAAAACAACCACACTGGAAAGTTTCAATATCTGCTCCAGCCCCCACGGACCCCCATCCGTCCCTGTTCCATCAGGGATGCAGGGACAGCACGCAGGGAATGGTTCCCCCTGCCAGAAGGCAGGGTTGGATGGGATATTGGGAATAAATCCCTCCCTGTGAGGGTCAGGAGGGGCTGGGATGGAATTCCCAGAAAATCCATGGCTGCCCCATCCCTGGAAGTGTCCAAGGCCGAGCTGGAGCAGCCTGGGATGGTGGGAGGTGTCCCTGCCCATGGGATGAGCTCTGAGGTCCCTCCCAAGCCAAACCACACTGGGATTCTGGGATTCTGAAACGCCTGATCCCAGTTTTCCAGCGTGACTTCCCCACACACAGCCCAAATCCAGGCCGATTTCCATCACTTGTATTTCAAAGAGGGCCAGAAACAACTCGGGAATTTCATCACCGGTGAAAGGAGGGACAACCAAATCTCCTGTCCTTTGTTCAGGGGTCACTTCCCCTTCCTCCCTGCCGAGGCTCCGGCACCTCCCGGCCTCGCTGGCAGGGATGAGCGGCAGGAATTAACTCCTGCTCCCCCCTGGAAGCGTCCGTGGGCTGCAGGGCTGGCCCCGGTGGATCTTCAGGTGCTTGGCCAAGTGGTCACTGCGGGCAAACTTCTTCTCACAGGCTGTGCACTGGTAGGGCTTGAGGCCGGAGTGGGAGCGCTTGTGGCGGGAGAGCTCATCGGAGCGGGAGAACCTGCGGGAAAAGTGGGAATGCTGGATCCAGTGACCCCGGCACAGCCCCTGCTCTGTCCCTGCCGCAGCCTCCTGGGTCACTTCCAGAGCTCCCGAGATCGACCCCTCCAAGGATTTGGAAATGGGAAAGAATTCACCCACTGAGACCTGAATTTCTTTCCCTTGCTCTCAAAGGACGCTGTCCACCTACTTCCTCCATTTGTTTTCCCTTGCTGGAACCTTCCGGCCCAGGGGCTGGAATTGGTTTTTTGGGAAAAGAGCTCAGGCTGGCAGTGGCCAGGGGCCAGGAGCCTGGCTGGGAATGCTTTCCTGGAGCTCCACATCCAGCCCAGAGCAGGGGAGGAAAGGCTCGTTTTCCTTGGGGCTGTGGATTCCCCCTGGAGATTCCACCCTGGGGGACCCTCGCTCACCTCCAGCCGCAGTCGGGCCAGCCGCAGGTGTAGGGTTTCTCCCCCGTGTGCCGGCGGAAATGAGCCTTCAGGTGGGAGCTCTTGGAATAAACCTTCCCGCAGCCCGGGTGGGAGCAGCGGTGGATGCGGAGCAGGGATGGGGGGCCCTGCTGGCACCCGGGGGCTGCCTCGGCCTCCTGAGCGTCCCCCGGCCCCGTGGCCACCGGCAGAGGGGCGATTCGGACGTATTTTTGGTCCAGGATGGTGCCGGGGGGCTGGAGCTGAGGGAGGAGGGGAGGGTTTGGGGTCTGCAGGCTGATCAGGAGCTGGGCCACCCTGACACCCCCAGGGGTGACACTGTCCGTCGGGAGAGGCTGGAGCTGCAGGATAACGGGAACTGCCTGGTCACCAGCAGCTGTCCCCGCAGCGTTTGGGACCTGTCCTCCTCCTCCTCCTCCTCCTCCTCCTCCTCCTTCTCCTCCTCCTCCTCCTCCTCCTCCTCCTCCTCCTCCTCCTCCTCCTTCGTGTGCCCCAGAGCCGAGCTCAGCTTCGCTCTCCACATTCCACCCCTCTCCTGCTTCATCCCTGGGGAGCTCTGCCTTCTCCCTGAGGAACTCCTCGATCTCCTCCAGCGTGGGGATGAAGCTCTGGGAGAGGCAGAAGTCGGGCAGCCTGAGCTGAGCCTCGCTGAGCTGGGCTTTGGGGGGCTCGGCCTTGGCAGCCCCGGTGCTGCTTGCCAGGACGTGGCCAGAGCCCTGTGGGTCACCGCCGTGTCCTGGCAGAAGGGACGGTGGCATCCTGCACTGCAGGGAAGGGCTGCTCAGGGAGGGCAGCAGGTCCTGGCAGCTCACAGAGACCATTTGGTGCCTCCCCACAGGCAGCTCCTGGCTCGGGAGAGCTCAGCTGGGGGATTCTTCCTTCATCTGCAAGGGAACGGCACACCAAGGTTATTTCCAAACACCCAAACCTCAACCTTTTAACAAAAAAGAAAACAGCAGAACCATGCAGCGGCTTTGTTTTTAAAGAGAAAAAACACGGGCTGGCCGTTTTCCTCAGATTCCCCCCAAAAAGCCAATTTCTCTGGGGAGTTTATGGAAGTAAAAACACACCCAGAGAAACCCTTCATCCCTCCCTGTGCCGGAGGGCAGCTCTGCGCTGCTGGGTGGCGCAGGGGATGAGTCCTGGTTAGCCAGGGGCTCGCTGTGATCCGGGAGAGGATTCTGTGGCTTCTCCACGCTGTGAATTTGGGCAGGCCCTGGCACAGCCACGGCGCTGGGTTGAAGCTCCTCACCTGCACAGGTAAGAAGGAGCCAGCTCCCAGGTGCTGCTGCCCCGCTGGGGATGCTCAGCGGCGCCGGGAGCCCCAACACGCCCCGGTTCTGTCCGGGCAGGTCTGGCCCAGCCTCAGCCACAGCTCAGAGAGCCTGGCCAGGGTCAGCTCCGGGGCTCCTGAGGACACAAACGGCGTTTGCAGACGGCTGGGACAGAGCACGGCGTGTCCAGGAGGAGCTGGGTGCGCTCGGGGGTCTCTGGTCGCTGTCACAGAGCCCCCAGGCCCTGCTGGGGCTCAGGGGGTGGCAGGGAGGTGCCCAAGGACCCCCAGAGCAGCCACAAAATGTCCCTGTCCCCATCCTGCTCTGCACCCGTGGTGCAGGGATCTGTTTGTATTTAATGCAGAAATGGAGTTTCCAGAGGAAAGAAAACCTTTGTCAAAGCCCCTTAAGAGCCTTTTCCATCAGATTTCTGTGGAGCTGCAAACCAGTCGGGCCAGTCGTTGTTATCAGAGCTCCCCAGGGTCCCGAGAGCTGCCAGAGGGAATTTTTGAGCACTCTGGATGCCATATAAATGCTCTTCTCCTTAGGAAATGGCCCCCAAAGCTGCCAGGAACAAGCTGCAGGGGCTCTCCCGGTGAGTGCAGCCCAGCGAGTCACGGTGAGCAGGGACTGTCACTGCTCACACCAGAGGTGAAGAGGTGTTCAGGCCAATCTCAGCCTCCAGGCTTGGAATTTTCATCACAGCCCAAATCTGTGCTCTGAACAACCCCTTCCAGGCAGTTCCACACCTTCTTTCACATCAATTTTAGGATATTTTGTCTTTTCTTCTGCATCTCCTCTTTCTGCGGGGAAAGCCTCCCCGCTCTGGCTACCAAAGGCTCCTGTTTACCTCTCCCAGCGTGTCCTTAAACCTGATTTTCCAAGCAGCTCCTGCAGAGCAGCTCGGGGATCTCCATCCCCATTCAGGAGAGCTGAATCAAGCTCTTCACTCCTCAGGGAGCACAGCCCTGCTGCCGGGCTGAGAGCAGGAATAAAAGCACGGCCAGAGGGCAGGAAGATGCAGAGATGGAGCTGCTGCCTCAGCACCGAGGAGATCTGAGCAGGGCAGCCTTGGGGAAGTTCTTGGAGCGCTCTGCTCCTCAGTTTCCCTGATTTGGGGCAGTGGTGATGCCCCAGCTGGCAGAGCAGCGCTGTGGGGCAAGACTGGTGCCACTGCCCTGTCAACCCAGTTTAGCGCAAATGCCACCAGCGCTGTCACCCCAGAGTCACCGCAGGGAAACGGAGCCCTGGCTCTGTCCCTCACTGCCGGGGCAGCGTCCTTCCCGAGCCTCGCTTGGCATTTCTGCTCCTCCGGTTTTCCCCGGGAGCCGCGGCCGGCTGCAGGAGAGCAGCACATGTGCAGCCCGAGCACATGGAGAGCCAGAGCGGCCCAAGGTCAGCCAACAGGAGCTGGGAACGGAGCCGAGGGTCACGGCTCCCCTCCGGTGACCGAGTGAACCTCCTGGAACCTCCCGGAGCCGGGGCTCGCACGGCGGCCGTGCAGAACCGGGGCTCGCCGCTTTCGGGGCGAACCGGCCGGTGCCGATGTCCCGGAGCAAAGCGATGCCCAAGGACGAGCGGAGGCTCCGGCTCCACCGCAGCCCCCCAGCCCCGGCGGGGCTCGGAGCGGAGCCGGTGACACCGAGCCCGGTGCTGCCGGTGGCCAATCCCCCCCTCCCCCGTGCCCCGGGGAGCGCTGCCGGCGGGACCCCCGAGCCCCCCAGCGCCCCTTACCCCGCTCCGCTGCCCGCGGGTCCCGCGGCTCCGCCGGGGGCGGCTCCCGGCCCGCCCCGCCCCGCCGAGGGCTCGGCCGCCGCCGCCGATCCCATTGGAACACCGAGCCGGGAGGGGCACCGGGAGGGACACCGGGAGAGACACCGGGAGAGACACCGGGAGAGACACCGGGAGGGACACCGGGAGGGACACCGGGAGAGACACCGGGAGGGACACCGGGAGAGACACCGGGAGAGACACCGGGAGAGACACCGGGAGGGACACCGGGAGAGACACCGGGAGGGACACCGGGAGAGACACCGGGAGAGACACCGGGAGAAACACCGGGAGAGACACCGGGAGGGACACCGGGAGAGACACCGGGAGAAACACCGGGAGAGACACCGGGAGGGGCACCGGGAGAGACACCGGGAGGGACACCGGGAGGGACACCGGGAGGGACACCGGGAGAGACACCGGGATGTCCCGGCTCCGTCCCTGCGAGGCTCTGGAGCAGCTCCCGCGGCCCCGCCGCTGTTCCCTCCCGCTGCTCGATTACACTGGAAGCGCTCCTCCGGCGTTTCGGGAAAAGGAGGCGAGTCCCTGCAGGTCTCGGGTGGATCCAGGGGGATCCAGGGGGAATCCAGGGGGATCCCGGTGGATCCAGGGGGCTCCAGGTGTGCGGGAGGTTTTGGGCAGCGCTCGGATGCTGCTGATGGGGCCAGGAGCGAGCTCTGTCCTTGTCGTGGCTTTGGGGTCCCTGGGGGTGGCTTTGAGCCCCAGCAAACCTCACCGAGTTCCTCCGCTCGGGGAGAAAAGCGAGATTTGGGGCCAGAACAAAACACCCGGGCCCGGGGGAAGGTTTCAAATGTATAAAAACCAAAGCGAAATGAAAAATAGAGAGCGCAGCGCTGAAGGTGCGCGGAGAGGGCGGCCCGGGGCTGTTCCCCGAGTGTCACCGTGTGTCACCCACCCCTGTCACAGCCTCGCAGTGCTGAGCGTCGCTGCCGAGAACGAACATCAGAGAAGTATCGATAATAATTAATAATAATTATTTATGGCCTTGGAGGGGTTGTGGAGGTCTCAGCTCCTCCGAATCCTCAGGCAGCGATGGTTCAATCACACCTTGATTTACATAAAATTCCCGGGATTTTCCCGGGGTGTTTTTCCCGGGATTTTTTTCTTGCTCGGGGTTTGTACCGAACCCGCTGGGGCGAGCGGGACCGGAGCTTTTTTGGGGGAAAAACGGAGCTGTGCTGTGCGGGGAAGAGCCCGTCCCTTGCCCCGGGGACACCGGTGGCACTCGGAGCGGGGACATCGCGCCCAGGAACGCCCCTGGCTGTGCCCACTGTGCCATAAAAACACCGACCCCGCCCCTGCCCCGTGGTCACGCCCATGTCCCCTCCCTGTCACTGACCCCACCTTTGCCACGCCCCAATCCCCGCCCCATTGACCCCTCCCCTCTCAAAGCCCCCCCCTCCACCCCGCTCATGCCCCGCCCCCGATGTCCCCACCCCAAAAGTGACACCCAGGCCACGCCCCTCGGCCACGCCCACGCGCTCAACCCCACCCCCCATCCATTCACCACCCCCTGGCCACGTCCGTCATTCCCTGGCCACGCCCCGAACCTCATTTCTCATTAATTGGCCACGTCCGTCATTCCCTGGCCACGCCCCGAACCTCATTTCTCATTAATTGGCCACGTCCGTCATTCCCTGGCCACGCCCCGAACCTCATTTCTCATTAATTGGCCACGTCCGTCATTCCTTGGCCACGCCCCAATCCACACCCCTGATAAATGACCCCGCCCCTGCACATCAGTCTTTAATTGGCCATGCTCCGAATCTCATTTGTCATTAATTAGCCACATCAGTGATTTTCTGACCCCGCACATGCACGTCAGTCATTCATTGGCCAAACCCCAAATCTCATTTGTCATTAATTAGCCACGTCCCTGCCACGTCCGTCATTTTCTGGCCACGCCCCCTTCACGTCAGTCATCCATTGGCCACGCCCCCTGCACGTCAGTCATTCCCTGACCACGCCCCCTTCACGTCAGTCATTCATTGGCCACGCCCCCTTCACGCCAGCCATTCCTTGGCCACGCCCCCTTTACGTCAGTCACTCACTGACCACGCCCCTTTCACGTCAGTCATTCCCTGACCGCGCCCCCTTCACGTCAGTCATTCCCTGGCCACGCCCCCTTCACGTCAGTCATTCCCTGGCCACGCCCCCTTCATGTCAGTCATTCCCTGGCCACGCCCCCTTCACGTCAGTTATTCCCTGGCCACGCCCCTCGCCGTGGTGGCGCCCCCTCGTGGCCGGCTCAGGCGTTTTTCCCTTTTTCTGCATCTTTTTATTTCCCCCCATATTTTTCCATAAAAATTTATCATAAAAGCTTTCCTCTGGCGCTGTATACAAAATATTCACTCTACCCAATAAATAAAACACGAACGTCTGGCGGGCAGGATGCGACCTCAGAAAGGAAAAGCAGCATCCATCCATGGATCCAGCATCCATCCATCATCCATGGATCCATCATCCATCCATCATCCATCCATCCATCCATCCATCCATGGATTCCATCCATCCATTCCAGCCCTTCCCCATCCCAGGGATCCACAACAGGGAATTCACACAGCAGCTCTCCCTCCTCGCCATTCCAAACTCCTCAAAGGAAAGGTGGGGCAGGATTCACCTGTGAGGAAGAGAATCCACCTCATACCTGGAAGAGAAAAGCCCTGAGGAGCTCCTACCCAAAGCTGTGGCCAGGCAGGAGCAAATCCTAGAGGAATTCTGTGGTCACACAGGAAATATCAGTAACAGCAGGGATGCTTTTACCCAGACTACAACACCCATTGCTGCTCTTTCACGTGATGCTGATGCAGAAATTTTCTTAGAAGAAGCCAAAAAAAGCCAATTTTGTGAAGATTTCCTCGTCCTCCTGCTCCCTCATCTCCTGGTTTAATCCCCAGCTCTGCGCCCCTCTGACCCTGGGGTTTGAAAAGAACAATTTAAGGCCTTTCCCACCAAACCCCATCCCCTGAAGCTCAGTGTGGAAGCACTTTAGGCACTTAAATGATCAAAAGCACTTGAGCATCAGAGCAGCCTCTGTGCAGGGGAAGTTCCTCACATTTACATAAGAAATATTAAAAATAAAGGGGTTTCCAGCCTTGGGTCAAGGAATTTATTCAGGGAATTTATTATCCCAACTCTGGCAATGGGATTTTGTCTCAGATCCTTCCTGCTGCAGCCTGCACTGGACAGACCAGGGTAGGACAGACCCCAAAACTGTTTCTGGAAGTGGTTTAAGCACTGCCAAATCCGTCCCCAGAACAGCTGCGTGTCAGCACGCAGCCCTTGCTGTGGGAAAGGGAGGCTGGCAGGCTATAATTTGAGAAGAACTAAAACAAAAACAGTGACCCCTGATGGGAAAGGGACGATTCCAAACCTTTGAGAGCCCGGCTCAGACAGCAGGGGAGTCACCCGGCCTCCCCGCCAAGGAACAGGCTGACAAAACTCTGCCAAAATAGCAACATTTCACCCTCCAGCCCAACCTCACAAGTGCCTCTGGCTGCCCACACACCTCAAAAAATAAAAATTAGTCACAAACGTTGGTTTTTTGCCTGGTTCAGCCCAGGCAGAGCCGAGGATCGCTGGGGTTTGTGTGCTCACAGCACCAATCTCAGCTTTTACTCCGTATTTTGGATCATTCCTGATTCCTGAGCTTCTCCTCGGAGTGTGGGGAGCTCCTGGAGGAATCTGCCAGCAGCAGAATTGTCCCAGCTGGGTCACTGGGGACAGGGAATGGTTCTGGGCAGGGGGAATCGGGCTCTGCTGCCAGCGGGAAGTGACTCAGAGCTGGTGGCCAAAACAACCTGGACATCCCTGGAGGGTTTGGGCCCTGGGTGAGGGCGGCAGGAGGGGCTTTCCCTCAGTGAGAACAGCAACTCCTGACTGGAAATAAAATACATTTTAAGAAAGCCCAAACAGCCACGGGACCAGCTGCAGGTCTGAGTTTAACCCAACCCTAGGCCTTCCAGGAGAGCTTTTCCTGCTCTGCTTCACTGCCACAGCACTGAAAACCCCTCTGGGAGCGGATTTCCCTCTGGAAATCTGGGAATGGCAGCATCTTCCAGGAGCTGTGCGTGGAAGGAAGAGGCAGAACAGTCTGGATCCATGAGGGGAGAGAGAAAATGCAGGCCCAGGCACTGAGGTGAGGAGTGAGAGGTCAGAGTGACTGCGAACCATGTGAAGAAAGGTAAAAACAATCATTAAAATAAAATAAAATAAATAAAAGCTCAGAAGTTCTCCCTATCTGATGCAAGCCTGTACGCAGGTAAAGGTTAAGTCACCTTTTGGAACCGGTCCCAATGGGATGTTCCTTGTTTTTCCCAAAACAAGGCACGCTAAGTTTTCTCCTGGATGGTTTTGGATCGAGGAGGGGAAGGAGAGGAGGGCAGAAATGTGGGTGAACACCTGGGCACCCCTTCGGCCCCACAGCCAAACCTCGGCCTCCCCGCTGCTTTTTTTCCCCAGGAAATCTCCTCCCAGCGTCCCATTTGCTGAATTATTGCTCAAGGAGTTGGGTAAAACTACAAGAAGCAGGGGGAGAGGAGTCAGCTGGAGGTGGAGGAGAGCCAGGGTTGGATCCCCTCGCTGTGCAGCTCCTGCTCAGGAGCACGACCCGTTACCGGGGGGAACCCAATTCCCTTTTCCCCCTGGAGAAGCCCTTTGGTGCTGCTGTGCCGTGCTTCCCTCTGCTGAAGGCACCTCTGGAAAGCACTTCTGGCCCTGAGGACACCGCCCCAAAGCCTCTTATTTACACCTGAGATTAACCCCGTGCTGCCCCCAGCCCCACAGCCACCCCCGGGGTGACAGCAGTGGCTGGGGACACACATGGCCAGTGACACACCCTGGGGACACACATGGCCAGTGACATCCCTGGGGACACACATGGCTGGTGACATCCCTGGGGACACACATGGCCAGTGACACACCCTGGGGACACACACGGCTGGTGACATCCCTGGGGACACACATGGCCAGTGACATCCCTGGGGACACACACGGCCAGTGCCAGGCCCTGGGGACACACATGGCCAGTGACATCCCTGGGGACACACATGGCCAGTGACATCCCTGGGGACACACATGGCTGGTGACATCCCTGGGGACACACACGGCCAGTGCCAGGCCCTGGGGACACACATGGCCAGTGACATCCCTGGGGACACACATGGCCAGTGACATCCCTGGGGACACACATGGCTGGTGACATCCCTGGGGACACACACGGCCAGTGCCAGGCCCTGGGGACACACATGGCCAGTGACACACCCTGGGGACACACATGGCCAGTGCCAGACCCTGGGGACACACATGGCTGGTGACATCCCTGGGGACACACATGGCCAGTGCCAGCCCCTGGGGACACACATGGCCAGTGACATCCCTGGGGACACACACAGCCCCTGGGGACACACATGGCCAATGCCAGGCCCTGGGGACACACATGGCCAGTGCCAGGCCCTGGGGACACATATGGCCAGTGACATCCCTGGGGACACACACGGCCCCTGGGGACACACATGGCCAGTGCCAGGCCCTGGGGACACACATGGCCAGTGACATCCCTGTGGACACACATGGCCAGTGACACACCCTGGGGACACACATGGCCAGTGACACACCCTGGGGACACACACAGCCCCTGGGGACACACATGGCCAGAGCCAGACCCTGGGGACACACATGGCCAGTGACATCCCTGGGGACACACATGGCCAGTGACACACCCTGGGGACACACACAGCCCCTGGGGACACACATGGCCAGAGCCAGACCCTGGGGACACACATGGCCAGTGACATCCCTGGGGACACACACAGCCAGTGACATCCCTGGGGACACACACGGCCAGTGACATCCCTGGGGACACACATGGCCGGTGACATCCCTGGGGACACACATGGCCAGTGACATCCCTGGGGACACACATGGCCAGTGACATCCCTGGTGACACACACAGCCCACTCTGCCACCTGCTGCCACCCCCGGTGTCACACCGAGCACTTGGCCATGTCACCCTTGTCAAAGACGACTTTGGTTGCGAAGTAGATGGCGACCAGCCCGAAGCCAGCAGCAGACACCATGTAGGCGGTGACCGACTGCGTGAACTGCACGATGGAGCCCATGAAGAGCGAGGGCACCACCTGGGACAGGAGGAAGGCGCTGTCCAGGATGGCCAGGTCCAGGCAGATCCCCCGGCCGGGAGCCCCCGGCTCCGGCTCTCCCACCACCATCCGCAGGGAGACGTCGCAGGAGGAGCTGACGCACAGAGCGGAGCTGGACACGGCAGGAGGGGAGGAGGAGGAAGAGGAGGAGGAAGAGGAGGACAAGGAGGAGAAGAGGTTCCCAGTGTGGCCATTCTGGTAAGGCAGCTTCTGGCTGGAGAGCAGCCCCTTGGAGAAAGCTGATTTTTTGTCCAGCAGAGCGGCATCTTCCTCCTCTTTCCTCTTGTATTTATGCAGAAATACCTGTGGGAAGGAGGGAGGAGCGTGAGGAAGGAGCTGGGACTCTGAGGGGGCCTTGTTTTTGTGCAGGAGAGCAAAACCAGAGCTTTGTGTGCGTTCAGGGGAGTGCCAGCCTGAGCCTGGCCCACGTGAGGTGGCTTCCAGGAGCCAGGCTGGCTCTTCCCGACTGGCACGGGATCCAAAGCAGCCCTGACTCACCGGGGGAGCCCAGCCAAGCGGGGCCTGGGCCGTGCTCTGGGGCTCAACAGCCCAAAGCCAGCCTGGGGACATCTCGTGCTTTTGTCACCTCCTCACTGGAGGAGGAAGCTGAGCCCAGGCTGAGATCAGCTGAGCAGGGCAGGAGTGAAGAGCCGGGGTGTGCTGTGGGGTATCAGACACCCAGGGCACTGCCAGCAGCAGGGTTTGGGGATTGTGGGGTGGGGGACTGGGAACCCAAGCCCAGAGCCCGGGATGAGCAGCCACTTCTTCTCATCTGGGATGCTTAAAAGTGCCACCAGCTGGGACACAACAGTCCTGGGAACTCAGGGAAGGGCTCTTTTCTCAGCTCTGCAACAAACCTCAGCCAAGCCGCCTCATCTGCCTGCCCAGATCCTCCTCGCTCCAGCCAGGAGAAGGGGAGCAGAGGGAAGCCAAATCTTTCCCTTCTCACTCTCTTTTGCCTCGCTCTGCTCACGCTGTGAGGTCTCTGGAGCATTCCCACAGAGCATTTGTTAACACCAACACACCACGGGCAGGAGAGACCAAAGCCAGCTGTGCCCTCCCTCTCTGCACTCCCAGCCTTTGGCAGAGCCCTGGGAATGCGGCCTTCCCCTTCCCAGCCCGTGGAGTTTGGGTTTCATTCCATTGATAAAACATCCACGGGGAGATCCCAGCCAAGCTGCAGCTCCTGCCAAGCTGAACATTCCCTCACCCCCTACCCCGACAGGATTCCTGGTGCCAGCTGGGCTGGGCTGTTCTGGAAGGTTCCTTCAATGGGAACATCTGGATGCCTGCGGTAACAGCTCCCACTCACTGCACGGCACAGCCAACCGCTGCCCTCGGGATGAAAGAGCTGCTCTCAAACCACAAATTAATTCTGCATTTGCAGCACAAGAGAAACTCCCATTAATCCAGCGTGCAGCTCAGGAACCTCCTAGGACTTCTCCACAAGGATAACATCTGTGGGACAGCGTTACGAGCTTTGGTGCTGCTGTCACAAGCTGCACAAGGTTTATTTTTCTTGGAGCTGAGGGAATAGGATGAGCTTTGCTTTTCATTTTATTGATCGTGGTGCTGTGGATGAAAACTGGAAAGCAGCACCTGTGAGGGCTGAAAATCCTTGAGTTTTGCAGCACCTCAGGCTGGCAGAGTTGAAGAATTCACACGGGGATAACTAAACCAGACCAGTTTCCCTAAAACATGGGAAAAACATAAAAACCTGCAAGGCCTGGCTGCCCTGGAGCAGATCCCCACCTGTTTGTCGTGGTGGTAGAGGGATGCCAGCGTGTAGGGCAGGATCTGGAGGGCGGAGAAGGTGAACCCAGTCAGGGCAGCGGAGATGGTGACCACGGTGACACTGTGGGACAGGCACATGACAGAGGCGGCCCCGGGGAAGAACACCACGCTGGCCAGGTACACTGCCCGCGTCCCAAAGCGCTTCACCAGCCTGTCCATGATTGTCGAGAAGAAGATGGAGGTGATGCACTGCAGGAAGAGGCCCAAGCTGCCCATCCGGACACCTGTGGGTGGAGAGGGGTGATGGACGCTGCCCTGGCTGCCCCCCGGGTGAACACGGCCAAGCATCCTGCCCTTGGTCCCAAACCCCAAAAACATCCTGCTCTTCATCCCAAATCCCCAAATATCCTTCCCTCTCTGTCAGTCCCACACCCCAAAAACATCCCTGTCAGTCCCTAACCCCTAAAAATCCTTCCCTCTCTGTCAGTCCCTAACCCCAAGAACATCCCTGTCAGTCCCTAACCCCAAAATATCCTTCCCTCAGTCCCAAACCCAAAAAAAATCCTTCCCTCTCTGTCAGTCCCTAACCCCATAAAATTCTTCCCTCTCCATCAGGCCTTCACCTCAAAAATATCCTTCCTTGTCAATCCCTAACCCCAAAAACATCCTTCTCTTAGTCCCAAATCCCCAAATATTCTTCCCTCTCTGTCAATCCCTAACCCCAAAATATCCTTCCCTCAGTTCCAAATCCCCAAATATCCTTCCCTCTCTGTCAGTCCCTAACCCCAAAAACATCCCTGTCAGTCCCTAACCCCAAAACATCCTCTGTTAGTGCCTAACTCAAAAAATATCCTTCCCTGTCAATCCTAACCCCAAAAAGATCCCTGTCAGTGCCTAACCCCAAAAAGATCCCTGTCAGTGCCTAACCCCAAAAAGATCCCTGTCAGTCCCAAACCCTAAAAAGATCCCTCTCAGTCCCTAACCCCATAACATCCTTCCCCCTGCTTCAGTCCCAAGCAGAGACTGAGGCACTGCCAGCCCTGCCAGGGCTCAGGAAGCAGAGCAGCATCACCCAACAAATTCCAGGATTGCAGCAGCCACCCCCCCGTGGGAGATGGGAAATGGCACCCCTGGAAGTCACCGCTCTGGCCCCAGGACCTGTCACCTGCTGCTGAACCAGGACCTGTCGTTATCTGATGCCAAAGGCAGCAGCAGCAGAACAAAGGCAGCGGGGAATTGTGCTGGGGCCAAGGTAAAGTACAGAACATGCTCTGAACTGCGTATCCGGCAGCGATCCGGACCTTACCCCTTCCCAAAGATCGCTCAGATTTCAGGGAATTAAAGCCATTAACTCTTTGGAGCGGGGATCATTACTCAACACATGTTTCTATGGCAGGCGGCACAATGGAGGGCTGACCTGCCGGCAGCTAAACAGTGCAAGTGTTAAATAATAATTAAGCTGCCTCGAAGTTAAACAGACACCCAGCACAAAGGGGCAGTGTGCTGCAGGGCCCTCCGAGTGGAAAACTGCAGGAGGAGGGCCAGGAAGGTGCCTCCAGGATAAAGGATATGGATTAGGGAGAGGGAAAGGGTGCTTAGGCAAGGAGGTGAGGCTCTGGCACAAGGCAGCAGCCAAAATGGGGCTGCAGGTAACACCTGTGAGCAGGTGAAGGGCTGCTGGGGCAGATGTGGCAGTGGAGAGGGGGCTGAGAGCTGGGAAAGCTGCTGGAGAGCTCCCAGGACCAGCAAATCCCACCTCACCCGGTTCTGCTCCCCACCATCTGCACCCCGAGGATGGGGAGCACCCTCAGCCCTCGCTGGGAAAGGAGGGGAGAGCAGAGCCAGGAGTGTCAGAGCCAGCTCCATCCTGCTGCTGTTGCTTCTGCCACCCAACAGCCCAGCCCCAGGCCAGGCTGCCCTGCCAGATCCGTGCTGGCAAGAACCACGAGGTGTTTCCCAACCTGTGCCACGCTTTGGGAGCCACAGGAAAAAGTCCTTTCCCGGCCCATCCACAGAAAGCCAAGCTTGCTGCAGCTTTTTTTTCATTGTTTTTTGCATTACCAAGAGAGCTGAGCCCCATCCCGAGCTCCCAGTAAATGTTTCCATCCCTGGCAACACCCGGCTCGCTTCTCACCTTCATCGTAGCGGCGCCTGGCCTCCGTGCCCGGCTTGGCCCTGGGCACGCCGTGGTACAGCCCTTCCCCGACAAAATCCGTGTAGAACAGCATGAAAGTCATGAGAGCCATCCAGCTGCAGAGCTCGGCCACGAAGAGGCGGCGGATGACCCTGGGGATGCGGCAGCAGAGGCCGTGCAGCCGCGGCAGCAGCGCGCACACGTTCCTGGCGGCCCGCAGCACCTGCCTGCCCTGCAGCAGCCACGACCCCCGCGCCAGCCCGCAGCACCAGCACGGCAGGGACACCTTGGGGGACGCGTCCTTGAGCGCTGGCCCCTCTGGGACGTCCCCCTGGGCCGCCTCCTCCACCACAAACAGCGTGGCCAGCACACAGGCGAGGAAGATGAGGGCCAGCAGGCTGAAGAGGCAGCTCTGCTGCCCTCCCAGGTAGGGCGCCAGGAAGGCCCAGTCGATGGCGGGCAGCAGGTAGCCGATGCAGCCCCCCAGGCTGATCATGAAGGCGTACACGGAGAAGGCCTGGCGGCAGTTGTCCGGCTCCTGGAAGAGGTCGGAGAGCAGGGCCTCCAGCGGGGTGAAGCACACCTGGCCGCAGAAATCCAGCAGCCCGATGCCCAGGATGAGGAAGGCGATCTCCAGAGGCCGGGGGTTGAGGGCACACAGGCTGGCCAGGCTGCTGGCGTGGGGGATGAGGAAGAGGCTGAGCAGCACCCCCAGGCACAGCAGCCAGATGAAAGGTCTCCTCCGGCCGTAGCTGCTGCGCCAGTGGTCGCTGGCCGAGCCGATCAGAGGCACAAAAACCAGCCCGAGGACAGGGCCTATCCCTGGGAAAGAGACAGGGGGGTGTCACAGGGACACGGCTGGTCTGCCTGTACCCCAAAAATGGGATGTTTCGGGAATTTGGGAGTTTTCGGTGGGTCCCCTGCAGGGAGCAGCTCTCCCCGCCCTTCCTCACCCCCACCCTCCAAGACCACAAGGTTTGGAATAAAAAAAAAAAACCCACAAACACCTCAGAGAGGTGACCAAAGCTGCCTACCCAAAACCATGGTCATGAACTTCTCCTCCACGCCCACCTCCAGCAGCAGCGGGGGCACGTAGGTGATGCCGGCGGCCAGGCACACCTCCAGCCCGAAGGTCAGCGAGTTGACCAGCAGCAGCTGGCTCCGGCGGCTCTGCAAGGACATGCTGTCCCCAGCCACGCTGTCCCCACCCCTCAGTGGCACAGGGCCGTGTCCTGCCAGCTGCTCAGATCCCAGGGATGCCCCCCAGGCAAGGATTGGAGCTTCCCTTCCCGGGCTGCTGGCGAGATGCTGCTTCCCATTTTATCAACGGCGAAGGAACCGTCTTTTCCTCTTCCTCTTCTGGTGGGATGTGGGGAGCCCAGGCAGGGATCCTGCTGCAGGCCTCCCCTGCTGCTCACAGGCTGTGGGGAGAGAGCGTTAAACACAGTGAGGAACGGGGGAAATCCAGGGGCCACAGGGATGTGTCACTGCTGGAAGGGACAGTCCCCGTCCCAACGGGCTCTGGGAGAGGGGCAGGTTAAAGGGTGAAAGCTCTGTCTGTGCCAGGTTTGTCTTCACAAGAGTTTGTGACAGGGTTTGGGAAAAGCCAGTCCTGCCCTGGAGGGTTGATGACCTCTCCATCCTGCCCAGCCACCTCTCCCAGATGGCAGAAAGGATTTGGGGTCTCCTCTCCCAGGGAAATCATTTCAGAGCCCCCTGTGAGGATCAGGGGAGCGCCTGCAGCCACACGGGGCCATCCCCAGAGCCCACCACGGCCCTGCCTGATGAGCAGGACACCCCAGTGCTGCTCCCCAGGCTCCCAGGGAAGCAATTCCACCCAAATCCCACCCCCAGCCCCCGGGATGGGGCACAGGGAGCAGATGGTGCCTCCGTGGAGTTTCACAAACAAACCTGACCCACTTTAGCCTCATCTACCAGCGAATGGCAATTACCTTACTCATTAGACTGACTCATTTATTTGCCCTGCTCCCTTCTCTCCGGCTTCTCCGGAGGGGAGAGGCCAGGGGATGGGGCAGGGGCTGAGGCAGGAGGGAGCAGGAGCTCGGGGGTCCCCGGCAGCCAGCCCAGCAGGATCTGCTCCCAGCTCCTGGGGCAGTGGCCTGGTGACACCCCGAGCCCCCCTCGCTGCCCAGGTGTGTGCTGGCAGGTACAGACCGGACGGTTTTGTCACTTTTCTCTCTCTCCCCGTGTCACCATCAGCTGATAACCCACCAGGGGGTGGCTGGGGGAGGCTGGCAGGGTGGGGATGAGGCTCAGCCATCTCTCCCTGCCTTTTGCTGCTGTGGAGAAATGCCACTCCTGAGCTGGGGAGCTGCCAGTGCTGCTCAATAAATACCAATTATTCCCCTTTTGGGACCCTTCACCTCACAGGAGATCCCTCTTTTCAACATTTAAACGCCTTGCTCAAGGTCAAACAGCAAACAGAGGGGGAACAGCAACGATTTTGCTTCAAGCACCAGAGGCTTTGAAGTTTCAGCAGCCACAGGAGGGCTGAGCATCCCTCCAGAGCATCCCTCCACCTTGCTCAGATGTGGCTCACACACAGATGTGTCAGCCTGGCTCGGTTAGGAGGGTGCCCAGCTGCATCCCAGCCCTGGGAGGAGGAATTCCAGCCCCAGCAGCACAAACCCAGAGTCACAAAATGAACCGAGCCACCACAGCCCAGAGCCGGCCCTCGGAGGGGGATGCAGTGTCCGCTGTAAGAGAGGGGGAGTTATCCCCAAATAAACCCCAAAAGTTGCTTCACAAAGATAAAAAATTGGTTTTTTTCCCTTTTAGTGCTGTGCCAGAGCACCGGGGAGGCAGCAGGGATCTGTCCACCTGCCTGAGGATTCCAGCGTGGAGGCAGAGCTGGATTTCTTGTCTGCAGGTAGGAGCAGACCTCTCCTCCCTCTCCACACCCTCAGAGGGCTTTAATGAGAAAATAAATCCCTGGAGCAATAATCACAAACAGCCAGAGAAATCTCAACTGCCATAAAGCTGCAGCTAAAATTGCAGCAGATCATGAACTTTATCCCAATACCCATTAATTACTGTAAATTTTTCCCACAGAAGAGCGACGCAGAAAAGTGCTGGGCAGGAAAATCACCTGAACTGCTGATTTGTGAGGACAGAGGGGCTGGGAAAGGGAGGTTTGGGAGGCTCAGGGAGCCAGGACTCACCTGGTTCCTGGCAGGTGCACTCAGCTGAGTGTTTGCAGGGCAGCAGAGGTGGAACCCAGCGCAGGTTTGGTTTCAGGGCCCTCCCTTTTTGCTGATAACAGCGGCGTTATTGACACCACACGCCCGGGCCCCTCGCTCAGGGCTGAGCAAACGCTGCTGGCACCCCCTCAAAGGGTTCTGCACTGAGGAAACCCCAGCTCTGGGCTCACACCTGACTTCTGCCCCCCCCAAAAACCCCTGATATTCGTATTTATCACCCTCCCTCGCTGGGCTGTGCTGCAGATTCAGGACGAGGGGTTGGTGTTTTCTTTTTAAACCAACACCAGGTCCCTGCAGCTTTGCAGGTGACAGGCTGGCCCTGAGTGACAGCCCCAGCCCCAGCAGCAAGGTCAAACAGCCTTTCCTCAAACCCCAAATCCAACCTTTCCCAGGGGGATTTATCCCCTGGACTCTGCTTGGCTCTGGAAGGAGTCAGGAAAATCCATCCCCAGCTGGGAGATTCCAGCAGCACCCTGCTCATCCCAGAGGGATTTTTGGAGATGTTCCACAGCCCCACGGGGACAGCTGGTCCAGGTGACCCTGGCACTTCTCCCCCTCCAGCCTCAGTTTCCCCAAATTCCCACATCAGGAACAGAATTTGTCCTTTCCTGCTCAAGGAGCACCTTGACAAAGACAACAGCAGCCCCCAAAAAAAGGGATTTTTGGATGTTTCCTGCACTTGGGAGCAGAAGGGAGCCACATGTGGGGCTTTTCCTGGAGCTGGCGTGCCACGGGACATCAGCTGCTCTTCCTTCTCCCTCCCTGGGGAAAACCAAACCATCTCCACGGCCTCCTGGGTTGTTTTTAAAGCTCACAGACACAACTTTTCCTCCCCTTTCCCTGCAGAGAAACAGGAGATCAACTCCTGGAGGCTGCCTCACCTGGCAGCCAGGTGGGAGGGCGGGTCCAGGGCAGGAGCAGAGCGGTGCTGGACAAAGGCAGAGGAGAGGATGAAACCAGGGAAGATTTTAGGAAAAAACCGACCCCAAAACACCTGGAAAAGGTGCAGGGCATTGATGGACACACACAAAGAGGATTCTCCTCCTCCCAGTCTCCTAAATCTTCCCAGCACAGGGTCCTAGAGGAAATCACATCTCAGCAGTGTTTAGAGTGAAGAGTGAGGGCTGGCTATTTCAAAATTAAAATGTGGGTGTACTTGCATGGCAGAGAAAAAACTGATTTATTCCTGGAGGAATCCATGTCCTGCTACTCCCTAATCCCTGGCACCGGTGCAGAGGGAGCAAGAGATGACGTTAAATGTGGTTGTAGGCTTTGATTTGTAGTGGTTGTGCACCTCCTCCACAGCTCAACAAACAGCAGTGACCAGCCAGCAGAGAATTTGATTCAGGGTGAGGATGCTGAGGCACTGGAATGGGTTTTCCAGAGAAAATTTGGCTACCCTCACCCCTGGAAGTGCCCAAGCCCAGGCTGGAATATCCTGGATGGTGGAAGGTGGTCGTGCATGTGGCATGGGAGTGGAACAAAATGAGATTTTAACCTCTTCCGACCCAAACCGCTTGATGGTTTTATTATTAAATATTTCTGACCTGTCAGGGCTGCCTCTTTCCCTTAGGAAAGGAAATCCCTTGGCTCGGGTGGGGCTGCTCCAACCCAGCCACCCCCAGGACTGATCCTCACCTTCCCTGCCCACGCCAGGTTTGGCACCCAGAGAGAGGGGAAAGGCAAAATCTTGCCACTCACAACCCCAAACATTCCATCCCCAACCTTCCCAGGGGCTCTTTGTGAATTCCCTGGGAGCCCTCTGGAAGAAGGGGTGGGAGAGAGCTCGAGGGGAGCGAGCTGGGGGAGCTTTCACAGCTCTCAGCGCCCATTCAGCGGCGCTGAATAGGAAATGCAGCATGGAGAATAGCTCTGGCAGGCTCCTCGGGATGCGAGGGAAAACCCACCTGACCTCTCCTGACCCCCTCCCCTCCCAAATCTCCTTGACCCCATTCACGGGGAGAGGGAGGGGAGAGGGGTGAGTTATTTGGGCTCTCTGAATTAACTCCGCGTTTCCTTTGAGCCCTGGGGCTCCATCCTTAGGGAAAGAGCAGCAGCCACTGGAGATCCCCTCCGGGGAGAGCAGACCCCAGTGGGTTTGGGATTCCCTCCCTTGGCTTTGGGATTCCCTCCCTCGGGTTTGGGATTCCCTCCCTTGGCTTTGGGATTCCTTCCCTTGGCTTTGGGATTCCTTCCCTTGGTTTTGGGATTCCCTCCCTTGGCTTTGGGATTCCCTCCCTTGGTTTTGGGATTCCTTCCCTTGGTTTTGGGATTCTCTCCCTTGGCTTTGGGATTCTCTCCCTTGGCTTTGGGATTCCCTCCCTTGGCTTTGGGATTCCCTCCCTTGGCTTTGGGATTCCCTCCCTCGGGTTTGGGATTCCCTCCCTCAGGTTTGGGATTCCCTCCCTTGGCTTTGGGATTCCCTCCCTGGTGGCCCAGGGCAGCCAGGATCTGTCAATCCATGGAGATGCTGCAGGAGCTCCCAGAGCCACGGGAAGGGCCGTTCCCGATGGCAACTCCAAATTCCACACTGGGAAACCTTGGATTTGCTGTGGGGGGCAGCTCTCTCCTGCCTCGCACCTCCAAGGGGATCCTGCTGCTCCCAGGGCTAAAATCCCGAGCTCTCCGGGCCCTTCTGAGGCACGGAGGGATCCCTGGCACAGACAGCCGAGAGCAATTCCATTTGGGAATGTTTGCCAGGGTGGAGGAAGCTCTGTGCTGCCTGCCCTTCACCCAGGTACCTCACACTGCTTTGGGGAGCCGAGCCAACAACTCCAGGGATGCTTTAACCTCATTCCAGGGAACATCACACACAGCACAGCTCTGCCCCACAGCCTGCACCCTCCTCTGGCCAAGAGCTGCTCCTGCCAGAGCCTTCCTCCCACATCCAGCCAGGCCTCCTCCTCCTCCTCCTCCGGTCCCAAACGGGGACCGAGCACTCCCTGGCTCAGCAGAGGCTGCAGTGACACCCGTGGAGCTCTGAGGGACAGACGGGAGCCCAGGGCCACGGCAGAGCTTCCCTGGGCTTCCCCCGCAGCTGCCCGGGCCAGCTGGGAGCACAGCTGGAGCTGGGAACAGCTGGAGCTGGGAACAGCTGGAGCTGGGAGCACAGCTGGGAACAGCTGGAGCTGGGGGGCACACCTGGAACTGGACACCCCGAGTCCAGCAGTGGCCAGGGCTGGTTGGGGTGACCCCCAGTTCCTCAGGGGCACCCCACAGACGAGCTCAGCTCGGCGCTGCTGGGCCTTGAGCCGCAGTGAAGCCCAGCTCAGCTGCAGAGGGACCCCCCAGCCCGGGCTGGATCAATCCTGATCACCCCAGCCTGGGCTGGATCAATCCTGATCACCCCAGACCAGGCTGGATCAATCCTGATCACCCCAGACCAGGCTGGATCAATCCTGATCACCCCAGCCCATGCTGGATCACTCCTGATCACCCCAGCCCAGGCTGGAGGAGCCACTCTGGGGTTTGTGCTGCTGCACTGCAGGGTCTGGCAGCGCTTCACCCGCTCAGGACTCACCAAACTTCACCCATCAAAACCTCCCCAGCTCCTCAGCATAACCAGACCAACCCACACACCCAAAAGCAGCAGCTCTGCAGACCCAAGAGCCTCAGCCCTGCCGGTCACGCTCCCCTGCGCCGGTGTCAGCTCTGCTGCAGGCAGCTCCAGAGCTCCAGACAAGCTTGGCTGGCTCCAGGGCAGAGCCCCAGCTTTGTTTTGCTGCTGCACGACCCAAGCTCTTGCTTTTATTCATGAGAGGAGCCCCCGTTCCGGAGCGGGAGGGGAAATGAGATGATCTGCTTCTGCTTTTCACTCATTGCTGCTGTTTCGAGACTGTGCCCATCACCCCTGGCACTTGATCCAAATCAACCTCTCCCCCGGCCTTTCTTCTCCACTTATTATAATTTTTATTTTTTTTTCTTAGCAGAAGAATCAAAATGTAAATTGAACTGGAAAGGGGGAATAAAACCAGCCCCCTCCAGGTGCCCCCTTCTCCCCGGCGTGGGGACGGGCACAGATTATATCCGGCACCACATGACCAGAGCCTGTATTTATGTGTCAGAGTGTAAAACCCACCCTGCTGAGCTGCCTTTTCTCTGCCTGGGGCTGGGGGCTTCTGCTCAGCGTCTCCTCAAACAGCCCCACAAAGGGGGATTAAGGAGAGCCCCTCAGCCCTGCAGAGTAATCCATCAAATTATCCCTTGTTGGCGTTGCTGTCCTCTTCAGGGGAAAAAAAAAAGGGGAAAAAAAAGCAAAAAAAAAAAAGCCCTCCAAAAGCTTTTAAAGGCACTGAAATTACACTTGAGCCTGAAACACTCCACCCAGCTGCTGGAGCCCGCAGCACAATGGGCTGGTTGTAAAGGGAATCCCGGGAAGTGAGGAGCAAGGAAAAAGAGACGGACACTTAAAAAGGGCAGCGGCCTCCCCAGGGCTGGAGCCCAACAGGTGGCTCAGAGCCCCCCTTTCCCCAGAGCCTGCAGAGATCCGGCCCAGCCAGGCTGGCTGAGCATCCCAGTTACCCCCTGAGAGGGAATTTGGGGCTCTGGGATGGGTTTGCCGTGCCCTGGTGGCCCCATGGATGCATCCTCAGCTGAGGTGAGGCTTGTGAAGGTTTGCACCTGTAGGGGAGCATCCCAAGGGTTCCTGCAGGGAATGCAGCTGGATTCCACCGTCCCCAAATCCCCAGCACAAACAGCAGCACTGCTCAGGGCATCTCCACAGCAAAGCGGAGCCAAAACCCTCATTAAAACCCTCAGAAACCCTCACCAAAACCCTCACCACCCTCATCAAAACCCTCAGAAAACCCTCACCGAAACCCTCAGAAAACCCTCACCAAAACCTTCACCAAAACCCTCAGAAAACCCTCACCGAAACCCTCACCAAACCCTCACCAAAACCCTCAGAAAACCCTCACCGAAACCCTCAGAAAACCCTCACCAATACCTTCACCAAAACCCTCAGAAAATCCTCACCAAAACCCTCACCAAAACCTTCACCAAAACCCTCAGAAAACCCTCACCGAAACCCTCAGAAAACCCTCACCAAAACCTTCACCAAACCCTCACCAAAACCCTCGTCAAAACCCTCAGAAAACCCTCACCGAAACCCTCAGAAAACCCTCACCAAAACCTTCACCAAACCCTCACCAAAACCCTCGTCAAAACCCTCAGAAAACCCTCACCGAAACCCTCAGAAAACCCTCACCAAAACCTTCACCAAAACCCTCAGAAAACCCTCACCGAAACCCTCACCAATACCTTCACCAAAACCCTCAGAAAATCCTCACCAAAACCCTCACCAAAACCTTCACCAAAACCCTCAGAAAACCCTCACCAAAACCTTCACCAAACCCTCACCAAAACCTTCACCAAAACCCTCAGAAAACCCTCACCAAAACCTTCACCAAACCCTCACCAAAACCCTCAGAAAACCCTCACCAAAACCTTCACCAAACCCTCACCAAAACCCTCAGAAAACCCTCAGAAAACGCTCACCAAAACCTTCACCAAAACCTTCACCAAACCCTCACCAAAACCCCGGGAACACTCGGAATCTGCTTTTCCTCCCACTGCAGCTCCCTAAATTGCTCCATCAGCACCCTGCTTTGAGGGCTGAACCCTCCCTCTCCTGAGCAGGGATTTCCTGCGCTCCCACTGCTGGGAATTTTGGGGAGAAATCCCAAAAAATCCCTCAGTGGAGCCGGGATCACAAATGCTGATCACAAAGCTCACCCCAACAAAGCAGGGCTGGGAAAGAGAGGAGCAAACCCAAACCCTGACACAGAATTTCTGAGTTAGAAGCAGGTTTTCCCCTTCTGTCACAGGGAGCCAGCAGCCCCTGGAAAATGGGAAGAGAAAACTGGAAGTTGTGGTTTGCTGAGTGAGGGGACTCCAGGAGCTCTGTCCCACCGTTCCTGTGACAGCCACGGGGCCAGAGGAGTCCCAGGATTTGGGGTGGGAAGGACAATTTTGGTGTCTGAGCAAAAATCAGGGCCCCAGAGCAAAGGCCGAGGCTGGGCACCAGGCCGCAGATCCAAACCCTGGGCCGTGGAGCAGGGCAGGAACAAATCGTGGGGTTTGAGGAGGGATGAGGGGTGTCCCTGACCCCAAAGTGTGCCCAGGAGGGATGAGGGGTGTCCCTGACCCCAAACTGTGCCAGGAGGGATGAGGGGGTGTCCCTGACCCCAAACTGTGCCCAGGAGGGATGAAGGGTGTCCCTGACCCCCAAACTGTGCCCAGGAGGGATGAGGGGTGTCCCTGACCCCAAACTGTGCCCAGGAGGGATGAGGGGTGTCCCTGAGGGTGTCCCTGTCCCCAAACTGTGCCCAGGAGGGATGAGGGGTGTCCCCTGACCCCAAACTGTGCCCAGGAGGGATGAGGGGTGTCCCTGACCCCCAAACTGTGCCCACAGCAGACAAATTTCACCCCAGCACCCACCACTGAACCCCAACCGTGAGCCTTTTCCTCAGGGAAAAAGGGAACAAACCAAACTCCTCACATCCTCAGGGAGCAGCACACTTCCAGAACCCCCTCTGGCTGCAAATTTTAGGAGCCTGACCTCGAGTTCTTCCTCAAAGGAGACCTTTGGAGCCCTGGACACGCACACAGAGCCACCGGGTCCCCACGGTCCTCGGGCCATCTCTCCACGGCAATTTTGTGCTCCACAATCCCGGTTATTTTGGAGAAGCTGGATGCTGACAGATCTCTGAGCCGGGCCCCTCTGACCTCCCCTGCAGGTTGGGGGTTTCTCCCTGCTGTTTTCTGTCTGTAAAATGAGGTCACGGCTTTGAAGGAGACAAAAGAGCCTTTGCAGGGTGAGGAATAGCCCGGGACAGCTGCGAGAGCTGAGCCCCCATCACTCACAGCCAGGGCTCCCCACACTCCCCCTGCTGTCCTTGGCACTGGGAACGGGCCAAAAAAAAAACAGGGAATGAAACAAAAAATGTAAAAATTTAAAAACCTAAAAAGATCTAAATATCTAAAGGTTTTTAAACTGGGAGTTGCTCTCAGATCTCCTTGTCCCCCCACCCCCGTTTTCACCCTCCCAGTTGCCCCCTGGCAATGGAGGGGGGTTTATTCCCAAATTTCTGAGGGATTTTCTGTCACATCAGCACCCTCTGGCAGAGGGGGAGGTGTGCAGGGAATAATGTGAATTTTCTGCCTTGTTTTAAGGGCCAAATCCACAGATCAGAGCTGTAAAAAAAAAGCAGTTTTCTGTGCTGGGGTAGCAAAATCTGCCCAGGCTCTGCCCTGCAGCACATCAACCCCTCGGGGTTAATGGGAGCTCTCAGATCACTGCTGGAGCACAGGGAGACTTCTCCTTATCGTGGCAGAACAGCCACAAGGCCTGGGCCTGAAAACAGGAGATTCCACGATTTTATTTCTGCCTGATAATTGTGAAGATAAGGAGCAATCCAATTTTTATTTCCTAAATAAATGGCTTCCTTTCGCTGGAAGGTCTTGACTGAGAACTTCAGAAGTTTTGTTGGTTTTATTTTCCTTTCCACCTTCTCACTATCAGCTGAATGCATTAGGGGCTCACAACAGGCAGGGATTTAACATTCACCAAAAAAAAAAAAAAATAGAGAAGTGAGGAATATCTGGAAGAGAAATTTTCCACTTTTTTTTTAAATAAAAAAAAAACCCAAAACCACGAGGCTCAAAGCTGCCATTTCTACAGGAGCAAGACATTTTTACCACCCCCTCACTCCCACCCAAACAGGAACCTCACTTCTATTTTGAGCCCTGGAAAGAACATCAGCCCTAAATTATCAGCTTTTCACTAATTAGGCACGGGGGTCAAGTTCAAAGCTGGCTGGATTTTGCAGAGCTGCTGAGGGGTTTTGTGGCACAGGGCACCAGAGGGATGGGAGCTGTGAGAGCTGAAATTAAAAAGCAGGGATTTGTGTGTCAGGGATTGAGCAGGGGCAGGATTTCCTCTTGCCATTATTTGCTGGGGTAAGTCCCAGAGGGACACAAAGGAAGCAGAGAGGGCTCTGATATTCGTGTTCCAGGGCACCTGGCCCGGGCTGTGCACCTTCCAGAACCTTCCAGAACCTTCCCAGGGCCCTCCAGAGGGGCACCAGCACTGCCCCAAAGGCTCATCCTCTCCATGAGCAGGATCCAGCACAAGCACAGCCTGTTCCCAGAAATCCCAGCTGGAAAAGGCCCTGTGGAATCATCTGCTCATCCTCCAGCCTGGATGGAGGCACCCTCGAGCACTGAGGCTGCAGGAATTCCCCCCAGAACAATATCCTAGGTGGATTTAATAGCTGGGAAGTGTCCGTCCGTCCTTCCCTCCCTCCCTCCAGCCATCCCCCGTGTCATTCCTGTTGATTTTCCGGCTCCAGCCTCTCTCCAGCCCGGCTCCAGTCAATCCCCAGAACAGCCACCCTTCCAGGCCCATTAACTGCTCAGTGGGCCTTGGCTGGGGCACAGCAGCCTTTTGTTCCAGCGCCGCTCCAGCTGCTCCTGCTGCCCCAGCACACAGGAATGGCTTGTTCCCAATATTCCCAAAGGTTCCAAACATTCCCAAAGGTTCCAAACATTCCCAAAGGCACAGGAATGGTCACCAACATTCCCAAAGGCACAGGAATGGTTCCAAACATTCCCAAAGGCACAGGAATGGTCCCAAACATTCCCAAAGGCACAGGAATGGTTCCAAACATTCCCAAAGGCACAGGAATGGTCCCCAGCATTCCCAAAGGCACAGGAATCACTTGTCACCAACATTCCCAAAGGCACAGGAATGGTCCCCAGCATCCCAAAGGCACAGGAATGGTCCCAAACATTCCCACAGGCACAGGAATGGTCACCAGCATTCCCCAAAGGCACAGGAATGGTTTTTCCCCAGGAACTGTTTGTTCCCAACATTCCCAAAGGCTCAGGAATGGTTTTTCCCCAGGAATGTTTTTCCCCAGCATTCCCAAAGGCAAAAGAATGGTCCCAAGCATTCCCAAAGGCACAGGAATGGTTTGTCACCAGGAATTGTTTGTCCCCAACATTCCCAAAGGCACAGGAAAGGTTTGTCACCAGGAACTATTTGTCCCCAGCATTCCCAAAGGGCACAGGAATGGTCCCAAACATTCCCAAAGGCACAGGAATGGTCCCAAACATCCCCAAAGGCACAGGAATGTTTTTTTCCCCAGGAAAAACAGGCAGCTCTGGAGCAGAGGCCACACAAAGCCGTCCCCTATCACACCCCCAGGCTGGTACCTGGCACCACGGCCACTGCCACTGTCCCCTCCTGGTCCCTTTGTGCTCTCAGGATTTCTGAGCCGCTGCAGAGCTCCAGGGAAGCGCTGGCCCCGTGACCACAACAATCCTTTATTCTCTTTGCCGGCTCCAGAGGGGGAATTTGGGAATTGGTGCCAGGCTGCGGAGCGAGGTAGCGCAGGGACAGCGCTGGCAGGACGCTCCTCAGGGCCTGCAGGTGACCAAAAACCACTCTGGATTCTCCTCTCCAGACTGAAGTGACCCCACAGCCCTGCAGAGGGGAAGGACAGGAAAACACCCTGGAGCAGTGGCAGCTCCTTCTCCAATCCGACATTCCCAGACTGATGGGAAAGGCACCAAATCACCAGCGGGGATAAAAACACCCACAAGGTCCAGTTAAGGTGGACCTTGGTCACATCCCCCTCAAATCCCACCCAAGAGCCAGCTCTGCTCATTAATCCTAAATTAAAAACAGGGAATTGAGATTCAGAGGTCTGATCCTCAGCTTCTTCATGCAGATCCCAGCAGGATTCACTCCTAATGTTTGGGAAGGAAAATGGGGATCCAGGGATTCACTCCTAATCTTTGGGAAGGAAAATGGGATCCAGGGATTTTCTGGCCCCATTTCACCCAAAGTCTCAAGCCATAAATCCAAAGCAGGATTTCCATGCTGCCCCCACAACTCTGTGCACGTTTTTCCCAGGAAAAGAGAACATGAACATCTCCCGAGTTCTGACACCTGCACGGATTTGAGTCACTGCACTCATTATATTTCTGCTTCTCCTGAAGTCCCAGCTCCTGCAAGACAAACCACCACGGAGAACTTCAGCTCCCAACAAAACAAAGGTGGGGAAAAAAAAAATTCCTCAGAGCAGCTCCCTCGAATGAAGGGAAAAACTTCACACCTCACAAAGCAAACCCAGCACCTGGCATTGTTTTAAGTTGCTGTTTTCAAATAAACCTCATGGCTTTGCCAGAGGCCATCCTGAATTCCAGCCCTGGCACCATCAGAATTCCTCTGCAAGTCACCAAAAGCTGGATCTGAAATCCCCAGACCAACAACCCCCAAGGTTTCCCTGGATGAAGGACGGGGCCAGTCCTTGGGATGTGGACCAAGAGCATTTTCTTTTCGCTCAGAGAGGAGGAAAAAGCATTCAGAGCTGCAGAGCAGGCACCTGCTCCTTGCTGTGTGTGTTCCAGCCCCCCAGACAAAGGCGCCTTTGGGACCAAATTCCTCCTTATTTTGCCAGACAATATTCACAGGGGTCTGTTTCTCCTCTTCTGCAGGCTGGCAAAAACGTTAAGCAAATATTTGGGAACGGCGAGAGGAACTGACATTTCAGGGTATGAAAACAAGGAGGAAAGGGCACAAATGAGGGGGAACCTCCGAGGAACACCAGGAGGACAAACAGGAATGGAATGGTGGCCTCAGAGCTCCACTGGGCTTTGTTTTCTGAGCAAGCAACTCCACAGCTCAGAGGGTTGGGCACACCAGCAGCTTGTGCAGCTCCACGAGACGGGATCAGCTCCTTCCAGCACGCGAGGAGCACAAGGAACAGGACAGGTTTCACATCACCACCCTCAGATAACCCAGAGCTGGGGCACAAAACTCTGAAAAAACTCTGCATTTTACCATTTCCCCGTTCTTTATAGTGAGATCGTGCAGATCCACATTTGACTACCTTTAAAACTTCCCTCTGCTTCTTTAAAGCCAGGATTGCTCCCTGAGGGTCTCCATCCCCTGTTCTCACATGGATATTGATATTCTCTGATATTGAACAATCAGAAATGGAGAAATCAGCCCTGAGGAGAGCTGAGAGCTGCTCACGAGCTCCTCATGACTCCCGTGCTCCACACTCAGCTTTAATCACGGCTTCAGCAGGGCTGGGGGGTCACAAGACTTGCCAGGGTTTTAGCTGGCTTTGGGATGGGTTTGGGCTGATTTTTGGGCTGGGTTTTAGCTGATTTTTTGGGCTGGGTTTTAGCTGATTTTTGGGCTGGGTTTTAGCTGGTTTAGGGGTTGGGTTTTAGCTGGGTTTGGGGGTTGGGTTTTAGCTGGTTTTGAGCTGGGCTTTAGCTCAGCCCATGTCCTAGGCCATGAGCCACCATCACCTGATGGGATTTTTTCCCAAAGAGAGGAAAATCCAGCCCCTTTGGGGTTTCTGTGTCTCCCTGCTCCTTCAATTCCCTGCTCACCCCAAGCACCACCTCCCACCCCTCTGTATCCTTTCCCTCCTGGCTCCTCAGAGCCCCAAACCCATCAAAAACTGCCCCAAATCCATAAAAAACCGCCCCAAATCCATAAAAAACTGTCCCAAATCCATCCAAAACCACCCCAAATTTCACCCCAGCGGGTGAAGCTTTGCTTTGATGTTGCCTCAGCCAGGACGAGGGGGCAGCAGGACATTCAAGATCACCTAAAGCAGCCCCTCCTGGGGTCTGGACACAAACCCAGAGCTCCTCAGCCACCCCCACCGTGCCAAAAGCACTGAAATGAGTAAATCAGAGGAGGAAAACAGACCCTGAGCACATCACTGAGGTGATTTTTTTAAATTATTTCGAAGAGTCTGTGCTCCCAACGCCATCAGCAGCCACCAGAGCCCAGCCACCACCCCGAGCTGAGGCTTTGGCTGGAGAGAAAAGAGATGGAACTCGGGGAAAAAAAACCCAAATCAGCCCTCCTCCCCTCCCCAGCACTGCCACTTGAGTGCTGCAGCGAAATAAACAGTTTGGGGGAAAGGTTACCAAGAGTTTATGCTAAACATCATTTCCGAGGGACTCTGGAGGAGATGAAGTAGAGCCAGGGCTGTGTTTTAAACTCAGGGATCAGCCCAGTGATTCCAGCCTCTCCCACCGTGGATGCAGCATGGAGATGAACAAAAATCTGCCGATTAAAAGTGGTTTTAGCTCCTTAAAAACGCTGGTGGGATTTGTCTGGAGGCGCCTACAACAGCTTTACTCCGGGGATGATGAGGGGTGGAACTCACAGTGCTGGTTCTGCACATTCCAGCAGCCTCCTGGTGCTGGGGGACACCTGAGCCTTCACTGGGACCCTCGTGGAGAGGACACAGCACCCACAGAAGTCCCCGTTTGTAGGGGAACATCCCCAAAGCAGCCACAACAAGGAGAACTCCCCTAAACCCCAAAATCGGTTTATACCCCGAGATACAGGGATTTCTATCCCCTGTAAAGCTCTCATTTAATTTGCTGTTAATTCTGGAGATTCTTGTTATCCATTTCAAATTTTTAATCCTTTTTTTTTTCCTCTCCCCCAATCCCAAATCTCATAATCCAAGCGCTCTTGGCTTCCACGGAGCTCTGTGGCAACAAAATCCAGAGTTTTAGGCACAGCCTGGAATGCCAGGGCTGGCTCCAGCACCACTCCCCACGAGAGGAAACAGCTCTGGGTGATGCCAGAAAATCCAGGTAGCATCACATATTTAAAAACAAAACAAAACAAAAGAGACAAAACGAAAATTGCAGGTGGGGCGAATAATAGAAAAGGTTTGGAGGCTGGTACATGTTTTTCAGGAGTGTCTGCATGACTTCAGTGCCCAGGTCATTTGGGTACTTTTGAAGTTCTTACTCATGTTCTATTTCTATAAGTTTGGAGATATTCTCATGTTACACACGTAAAGGCTTCTCTCCTGAGCCACATCCAGAACAGAAATGCCAAAAAAATGGGGTTTGGAGCCTGGCCACTTTCGCTGTGACAAAAGCAGGTCCAGGTGAGCACCAGGAGAGCTGTTCCTGATGTGTTTCCCTTGTAATTTTGTGTTTGTTTGAAACATTAAAAATGGAAATGGAGCATCTTGCCAGCTCTGGCCATCTCCAGCATAAGATTAATAAGTTTATTTTATTGCTCTTCCCTTCCTCCTAAAGCTGTCATCGGCGGGAAGACAAATGAGTCTGGTAGTTTATGTTTATCATAAACAACTCCAGAGTTTTACCAGCAAAATCTCGAGTCCTGCCGAAGCCAGGAATCCCTGGAATTATCCCCATTTCGGGACGGCTCTTGAGGAGCCAAACCCAAGCAGAACCTACAGCCAGGTAAAGAAAACTCCCCTTTCCTTGCGTCCTAAGGGTCACTGACCTGCAATCCTTCAGGATTTCTCGGGGTCCATCCCGCTCCCCAAACTCTCCGCCCGTTCGGGAATCTCCGGAGCAGCGCGGTCACCGCGGGTGTCCCTGCGAGAACGGGAAATTTGGGAAATTTGGGAAATTGAGCTCCGGGCTCCGTCCTGGGGAGCTCGGGGAGGGCAGGACCCCCTCCCACAGCCCCACCTGCTCCCTCTCCGCTTCCCGACATGCGGGTTTTCGCTTTATTTTTGGTTTATTTTTGTTGTTTCCCCGCGGCAGCTCCAGCGTAGGAGCATCAGACCCGGAGCGCCTCCTCCTCCTCCTCCTCCTCCTCCTCCTCCTCCTCCTCCTCCTCCTCCTCCTCCTCCTCCGGGCAGCGCTCGGTGCCGGCTGCGCCTGGGACCCCCTAAAGCCCCCCCGATGTCCCCGGAACCCCCCGGGGAAGGCGGCGGGAGCCGCATCCCGGCACGACCGGCGGGGCAGCCGCGCCCAAGCATCGCCCCCGGCCCGGTGCCGGTGCCCGGTGCCCGGTGCCGGTTCCAGGGGCTCGGTGCCGGTTCCCGGTGCCCGTGCCCGGCCGTACCTGTGCGGCAGCCGGGGCTGAGCCCGGCCCGCGCCTCGGCCGCAGTTTAAAAGGGCAGGTTGTGCCGGCAGGGAGCATGCGCTGCCGCGGGCGGAGCCCCCCCGGCCGCCCCTCCCGCCCCGCCGGGCTCCGCCGGACGAGCATCCCCGGTACCCGCGGGGACAGGAACACCGGGACCGAAATCCTGGCTGGGAGAGCATCCCCGGTACCGCCGGGGACAGGAACACCGGGACCGCGATCCTGGCTGGGAGAGGAGCCCCGGTACCCGCGGGGACACGGGCACCGGGACCGCGATCCTGGCTGGGAGAGCATCCCCGGTACCGCCGGGGACAGCGGCACCGGGACCGAAATCCTGGCTGGGAGAGGAGCCCCGGTACCGCCGGGGACAGCGGCACCGGGACCGCGGTCCTGGCTGGGAGAGGAGCCCCGGTACCGCCGGGGACAGCGGCACCGGGACCGCGATCCTGGCTGGGAGAGCATCCCCGGTACCGGCGGGGACAGCGGCACCGGGACCTCGATCCTGGCTGGGAGAGCATCCCCGGTACCGCACCCCGATCCCCGGTCCCCGCTGGGAGAACAGCTCCATCTCCGCACTCCCGATCCCCGCAGGGACAACGGCCCCGGGACCTCAATCCTCGCCGGGAGAACGGCGCCGGTCCCGCATTCCCGATCCCGAAACCCCGATCCCCGCAGGGACAGGGACACGGCCCCGCATTCCCGAGCTCCGCATCCCCGCCTGGAGAACAGCCCCGGTTCCGCGTTCCCGATCCCGCAGGGAAAACAGCTCCGGTCCCCCGGCCCCATCCCCGCAATCCCGATCCCGCAATCCCGATCCCGCAGGGAAAACAGCTCCGGTTCCACAGCCCCCTCCCCGCAATCCCGGTCCCTCAATCCCGATCCCACAGGGAAAACAGCTCCGGTCCCCCAGCCCCATCCCCGCAATCCCGGTCCCTCAATCCCGATCCCTCAATCCCGGTCCCTCAATCCCGGTCCCTCAATCCCGGTCCCTCAATCCCGGTCCCTCAATCCCGGTCCCGCAATCCCGGTCCCTCAATCCCGGTCCCTCAATCCCGGTCCCTCAATCCCGGTCCCTCAATCCCGGTCCCGCATCCCTGAGGCCAAACCCCTCCGGCACAGCAGCCCCATCCCCGCATCCTCAGCCCCCCGCAGCCCCATTCCCGAGCCCCCAGCACTGCCATCAGCCCCATCAGCCGCTCCCAAATACCCACAAATACCCCAAATATCCCCAAATATCCCCAAATATCCCCAAATATCCGGCCTTTCTTTTTTTTTTTTAAAAAAAAAATCCCCTTTTTCTCTCATCCCTTTTCTCTCTCCCCGTTTCCGCCCGAGCAGGGCCCGCAGCAGGAGCAGTTTCTGGGTTTGTTTGGGGTTTCTGAGCTGGTGATTCCCTGCAATGGCCTGGATTGGACGTCAATAGGGCCCCTGCTATGGGAAGTTTGTGACCTGGCCCTGGACATTATTCATGGTGGGTGAGTGTTTAAACCCACATGGTGTGCGAGGGAGAGCGACACAAAATACATCCATTTATACAGAGAGAGATCTGGACATTGTATCAGCACCTAACTCCAGAAACAGGAGCTAAACTGAACCCTAAACTGAAGAAAAATCAACGTTCTGTTCATCCACAGAGCCTTTGGGATGAGAACCCTCCGACAGAGCAGCCTCCCCTAAACATCTGCAGCAACAAGAATTTTATTTTGTGTGTGCGTGAACAAAACGAGAGGAAAAATGAGACAAGAATGCAGTGGAGAAAGCCAGCTGTTCCTAAACGAATATTTGAGAGTGCTGGGGCGAGATCTACAGCAGAAGACTTCGAAAAATCATCAAAAGCCCTTTTTTTTTTGGTGCTATTTAAAGCTTTGGCCCTTTGTTTTGTGATGGATGAATTCACGCAGCCCTGTGAGCTACAGAAGCATCACGGAGATCAGTTATTTTTAATCTTCACAGGGTCCCTCCTTTGGAGCAACTTTGGAGCTCCCAAGGTCAAAAAAAAATCCCATTTCCACGTCACATTTCAGCTTGGGTCAGCAGGATGGTGGATTTTTCACTGGAAACAGCTGTTCCCTCCCGAAGTTTGCTGGAAGGACTCGCCAAATGCAGAAAAAAGCAGAGGAGCACCTGCATTTGTTGTCACTTGAGCTGATGAGAGCTCTCTGGGGTGGCTGAGGAGGAGAAAGGACACTGCTGTTTCCTGGTGAGGGGGGAAAAAAAGGCATTTTTGGCAGTCCAGATGCAGATAGGAGGAACTCAGTAATAAAAAAACCCCCAAACCTAACCAAAAAAAAAAACAACTCTGGAGAGCTGGGTTATGACTTCAGCTGGGAAAGGGCCAGAATCCAAATTTGGGTGGGGAGATCTGCCCCTGTTTTTTAGTCAGAGAAGTTCACAAGCAATTAAACAGCTATTAGTGCTGGTTTGAGTTTTTATTTTTTTTATTTTTTTTCCTTCTGTTTTTCCTCCCTCTTCAGCACTGGAGCAAATGACTGTGCCAAGGTGGATTCCCAAATGTGCCCACACGGAGCCGGGCACTGCAGGGCTCAGCAGGCAGAGTGAATTCCAGTTTCCAGTCTTCTATTCCGGGCTCTGAGTCACTGGGTGATGGTGGTTGAGGCAGTCTGGAAGCAGAAATTACAGCCTGTGCTGGGGCTGGGCGCTCCTGGATGTCCCTGAGAGGGAGTGACAGCTCCAGGGTCATCTCCACCAGCAGCAGGACGTGGGGAGGGAGGTCACACAAAACCTCGTTTCTCTCAGAAATCACGAGATAAATGAACATTTATGGGTTTGTACCGGTAGAGGAGACTGAAATCTCTTACAGTGGATTTGTCACAGAATTATTTAGGTGGGGAAATCCCTCTGTGACCAAATTTTAGCTGTGCCCAATCCCCAGCCCAGAGGGCTCGGTGCCACCTCCAGGAATTCCCTGCACACCCAGGGCTGGGCACTCCAAACCCCCCTGGGCAGCTCCAAGGCCAGGCCACCCTTTCCATGAGGAAATTCCAACCTCTGAGGCTGTTTCCCTTTGTCCTGTCCCTTTTTCCTGGGAGCAGAACCTTCCCAGCCCTGATTTCATTTTCCCTGTGATGCTGACCCAAACTCTGGGGGGAACTTGTTGATAAAGGAATCTTTATCAGGGAAAATTCCCCTGAAATTCCAGCCAGGAACTCCATCCCTCCACAGAAATCAGCCGTGGGTGGGAGCTGCAGCTCTGTTCTCCCTCTCCAGAGATGAATTTTCACTCTTAGACCTTTATCTCCTCTGTTCTGCTGTGCAGGGTTGGCTCCATGAGGAACTCTGAGTGCAGGGAGCCTAAATTTGGCCACCCAAACAAGAGCCTGGCCTCATTTCCACTGATTGTTTAACCAAATCCAGTCCTGGGCTTAAAAATGGATCAATTTTGTGCAGCAGGGCCAGGACTGAGCCATCATGGGACTCTGCAAAGCAGAATTATTTATCAAGCAGAGGAAACACAGAGGCCTCAGCTGCTCCTGCCTGATTAGATCCCAGCAGAGATCCCTGCTCTTATCTAAATCAGGGATCTCTGTTCTTATCTAAATCAGGGATCTCTGTTCTTATCTGAATCAGGGATCTCTGTTCTTATCTAAATCAGGGATCTCTGTTCTTATCTAAATCAGGGATCTCTGTTCTTATCTGAATCAGGGATCTCTGTTCTTATCTAAATCAGGGATCTCTGTTCTTATCTAAATCAGGGATCTCTGTTCTTATCTAAATCAGGGATCTCTGTTCTTATCTAAATCAGGTGGATCCAGCCCAGCCAGGCTCATGGCATGCACCAGAATATTTCCAGGGCTCGGGCAGCCTCACATGTGGAGGAGAAATCGAGGATCCAGGAGGATCCTCGGCTTCACCCCGGGCACAGGATGAGCTGTGGCAGCTCAGATTCCCCTGCTGCAGCTCCACACTGCGATTTTGGGGGGCTCTGGTTCGTTCTGGGTGTCTGAGGTGTCTCTAAACCCATTTTGTGCCGGGTTACAGAGAGTGCAAGCCCTGACCTTGGCTGCCCAAACCTTTCTGCAGGCAGAGAGCACCAGCCCGACCTCAGCACCCCACCCAGGGAGGCTGCAGGGAGCATTTACCAAACTTTCACATCCCAAGGTGGAAAAGTGGCAGAGAAAAGCAAAACAAAACAATTTTGGGGGGTGTCCTGAGCTGCTGCCCTGGGTACAAAGGTGGGAATTCCCACTGGGGCTTCTGGAAGGATCTGCCCTGATGAGCTGGTGGCTAAAAAACCTTTGTGGCAGTCAGGAGTGATGCTGGGCTTTGTTTAATTGTGCCTGAAGCAGCTTTAGAAGGAGGGAGAAGGCGGTGGAAGGAGCTCCAGCAGCTCCCAGCAGTGCAGGCTGTTTGTAGCCCCAGCACTTCAGGGCTGATTTCACTCTCTGTCTAAACAGGAAATGTATTTTTGTCTCAGCGCTGCAGGAGAAGCCACCAGGCTCCACCGCTCAGAGCCCGGGGTGCCAAAAACCAGCGGCTGAGCAGAGAGGAGGTGCTGGGGATCCAGGGAGGAACCTCCCAGGGAAAACTGGGATGGGATGGGATGGGAGCGATGGGAGCAGCTCCTGTGCAGGATAAAGAGCCTCAGCCGGAGAACCCAGGGCAGGAGCTGCATTTTCAGGGGGGGAAAGGGGTGGAACTGGGTGAGCTTCCAGATCCTTCCCCACCCAAACCATCCTGGGCTTCCACAATTCCCATGGAAGCCGCTGGCTCCTGAAGGCTCCAAGGATGTTTTTGCTGCCTCTCCAAAGCTGGAACATCCCTCAGCTCCAGTGCCTCCTTCCTCATCATCACCCTAATTGCTAAAGCTAATTGCTTTTCCCTGGATGGGGCTGCAGTGGATCTGTGCTTGCAGAATTTTTAACTCCACCACTTTTTTAAAGTTTCACAATATTTGAGTTTCCAGCACTTGGAGTCGTGGGTTCAACGAGGGTTTTCTCCTTCCTTTAAACTTTATTTTTCTTTTTTAAAAATGTCGGTGTTTTGGTTGTGGAGGAAAGCTTTGGAACCAAGACTGGCCATAAAACTGCCAAACCCAGGGAGCAATTTGTTTGTTTGTTTATTTATTATCAACTGGGAGCCTCAAGACTTCAACAACCTGAGGATTCTGAGATTTTGCAAAGCTTTTTTTTCTTGTTTGGTGGGGTCACTCACTGGACTCCCAAGGCCTCTGCAAACCAAGCAAACAAAGCTGCAAAATCCTCATTGATCCTGGCCTGGCTCTGTGTCCAGCACCTGCAGAGAGGAGCGAGCTCTGGGTGCTGAAACCAGCCCTGAAATCTGGGAATTTCTGCTCTATTTGCAGAGAGCAGGACAAACAAAACAAACAAAATCTCAGCGTCCCCCTCTGCTCCTCTGCCTGTCCCCAGCACAGCCCCCCCTGCTCTGCTGCCACCGGGCTCTGGGGAGGTGTCCCGGGATCTCAGGTGTCCCCAAACTGTGGTGTCCCCAAAGCTGTGGCTGTTCCAGGGATCTGAGGTGTCCCCAAAACTGTGCTGTCCCCAAAGCTGTGGCTGTCCCTAAACCATGGCTGTCCCACAGTTCTGAGGTGTCCCCAAAACTGTGGCTGTCCCCAGAGCCATGGTGTCCCCAAAACCATGGCTGTCCCCAAACCTGTGGCTGTCCCAAAACTGTGGCAGTCCCACAGTTCTGAGGTGTCCCCAAAACTGTGGCTGTCCCAAAACTGTGGCTGTCCCAAAGCTCTGAGGTGTCCCCAAAGCTGTGGCTGTCCCAAGGATTTGAGGTGTCCCCAATGTTGTGGCTGTCCCACAGTTCTGAGGTGTCCCCAAAGCCGTGGTGTCCCCAAAACCGTGGCTGTCCCAAAGCTCTGAGGTGTCCCCAAACCTGTGGCTGTCCCAAAACTGTGGCTGTCCCAAAGCTCTGAGGTGTCCCCAAAACTGTGGCTGTCCCAAAACCATGGCTGTCCCACAGTTCTGAGGTGTCCCCAAAACCGTGGCTGTCCCAAAGCTCTGAGGTGTCCCCAAAGCTGTGGCTGTCCCAAAACCGTGGCTGTCCCACAGTTCTGAGGTGTCCCCAAACCTGTGGCTGTCCCAAAACCGTGGCTGTCCCACAGTTCTGAGGTGTCTCCAAAACCATGGCTGTCCCAAAGCCGTGGCTGTCCCAGGGACCTGAGGTGTCCCCAAAGCCATCCCAAGGTCCTGGGTGAAGCAGGAAACCCAGACCAGCAAAGAACAATAAAACATTTACAGAAACCACCCCAGTCCCATCTGCTGGAAAAGGCATTTCTGGTCAAACCAGTCGATCAGGAACAATTCTCTGTGAAACTCCAGAGGATTAAAATGGTTCCTTTTCTCCTTTCCTGCCTGTTTTATTCTGCCAGGGCGATATTTGCTGCAGGTAAACAGCACAGCCCTGTTTATGGGCCACAGAGCAAACATTTCCCAGCGTGTTTATTCTGCAGAACTTGTTCTCTGCAGGCAGGAAGCGACAGCTGAATAAGGACACCCCAGCCCTGCTCCTTTCCAGAGCTTTGGAATTTGGAATTTGCAGAGCTGTTGGATAAAATCTGTATTTTTTTTTTGGAGGATAAATCTGAAGTGTTGGAGGTGGAGGAGGATGAGGACATCCACCTGTCTGCCCCGAAAGGGATCCTTTAGGACAGGGAGAACCTTAATTCTATTTTATTAATTAAAAGAAAAGGTCAGCAAAAGTGTAATGAGAGAGTTTCCCATTAAATCTCACAGTGACAGGACGGGGCAAAAGCGATTTTATGATTTTATCTCATTTGATCATCGCCATCCCCAGGTTTCTGTGTCTTCCCTTCTCTGCCTTTCACCTCCCTAAAAGTTATTTTCCTTCCTGTCACACTCCTTTGGAATTTCTGTTGTAATTCCAGCAGATGTCTTAGAACCATCTCCTCTGCTCCTGCCATTCCCAAATCCAAAATATCCCCGGCAGGGATGCGCTGGTAACTTTGTGATTAATTTGATTAATTTGATTAATTTGATTAATTTGATTAATTTGATTAATTCTCCTCATCAGCCCAATCTCAAACCCCAGGGGTGACTTTTAACCCCTCAGGTGAGATGAACCCTCCCAGATATTCCCACTGCCAGTTCCATGGCAGCTCTGGGGATTTCTGGGGAAATAAACAAATTTCCAGCAGGAAATCAAATCCCTGAGATTTGAGCCAAAATAACAAAATTTCATAATCTGCCTTTGCCAGGCTGATCCAGGCCCTTTAGGAACATTCCAAAATTTAACTCACTTGGGAAAATCCAATATCAGAGCTTGTTCAGCTCCCCAACTTGGTCTTTTTTAGGGATTTAAGGATTTAAAATCCCTTGGTGGTGTGGGGAAAAATGAGATTCAAGAGTGAGAACGAGGATTTGCACTCGAGATTTTCTTTTTTTTTTCCTTCTGGCACCTTGCTGCCCAAAAGAAGGAAATGGGGAAAATGTTTCCAAGTCATTTAAGTGGTTTTGTTTAAAGGTGTAAAACCAGTTTAATGAGAATAAAAGAACTTTCTTCCAAATGTGAGACCTGCTCTGCCTCTGAGAAATGTGTTACTTATTTAAAATTAATAAATTTACGCTGTTTGTGGGAACAGAAGTTGCTTCAAACCCAGTGTCACAGTCAGCAGTGAAATTTTAAAAATAAAAAAAAATAAAATAGGGTTTAGGGAAAAAGAAATGACAGATCTGTGTGGTAAATTGGATTAATTATAGGATTATTATAATTATATAATATATATATATAATTATAGGAAGGATAAATTATTCCTTCACTCATTTCTCAGGAAGCGAAGCAGAAACACCACAATAATTTCACCTTCAGAAAATACTCAGAAAATCATTTAGGATAAGAAAAAAAAACACCAAAAAACCCCAGAATTCTGAGCAGAGACTTTAAAAAAAAAACAAAAAAATATCAGTAGTGGTTTGATGTCACCAGAGGAGGAAAACAGAATTTCTCAGGCTTAAACCACAGCAATTAATCAAATTTATCTGAAAAGGGTTGTAACGAGCAAAACCACCAGAGCCCTGTGGTCAGGGGAGGCACATTTTGTTTTTTGATAACAAAAAAACCTCAAAATCTTCACCCAAAATCTTCTCCCAGGGCCAAGAGCCGAGCTGGAAACGCAGGAGGAAGGAGAGGGTGAGACAGGAAATGTGACCTGAAAAGATTTCAAACCTGAAAGAAAATAATTCAATTGAAATAATTCAATAATTCCAATTAAATCCCAACTCCTCATCGAGATTCACGAGTTTCCAGTGAATAAAAGGAACTGTTGGGTAGAAAGGAAAATTGAGTTTTGGAGGGTAAATGAGGAGGAGGAGATGGGGCTGGACAGGGATTTTTTCCCTCACACAGAACTGCAAAGAGAATTTTGGGGTTAATTGAGTTAAAACTGAGCTAAATTGAGTTAAAAATGGAGCTGAATCGCTCATTCCAGAGGGTCACAAGGATGTTTTTCCATCCCAAACCCTTTGGGAAATATCCCCATCCCATCCTAGGAGCGGCTCCAGCCTAATTCCAGAGGAACAAACAATTCCAGGTGTCCAAAAAGCGCCGTTTTTGGGTGGAATTCAGAGGAATTTGGGAATTTTTCATCCCTCGGGGAGCGGGATGAGGGCGCCCCCTGCTGCCTCCAAAATGAGCCCAAATCGGGAAAATCCCGGCTGGGAAAATGATGGAATCTGATCCAAGGGATTGGTTCAAATTCCCGGAGTTTTAAATGAAACCAAAATTCCCGGAGCGTCTGGGACCCGGCCACTCCCTGCCCGCGGTTACCGTGACAACGGCCAAGGATGATTCTATCCCAAATTCCCGATTAATTCCATCCCAAATTCCCGATGAATTCTATCCCAAATTCACGATAAATTCTATCCCAAATTCCTGATTAATTCTATCCCAAATTCCCCATTTTTATCCCAAGTTCACGATGAATTCTATCCCAAATTCCTGACAAATTTTATCCCAAATTCCCAATGAATTCTATCCCAAATTCCCCATTTTTATCCCAAATTCCCGATTAATTCTATCCCAAATTCCCGATGAATTCTATCCCAAATTCCCCATGAATTTTATCCCAAATTCCCGATGAATTGTCCCAAATTCCCGATTAATTCTATCCCAAATTCCTGATTAACTCTATCCCAAATTCCCGATTAATTCTATCCCAAATTCCCGATTAATTCTATCCCAAATTCCCCATGAATTTTATGCCAAATTCCCGATGAACTCTACCCCAAGTTCCTGATTAATTCTATCCCAAATTCCCGATTAATTTTGTTCCAAATTCCTGAGGAATTTTATCCCAAATTCCCAATGAATTCTATCCCAAAATCCCAATGAATTTTACCCCAAATTCCCGATTATTTTTATCCCAAATTCCCAATTAATTCTAACCCAAATTCCCAATTAATTTTACCCCAAATTCCCGATGAATTTTACCCCAAGTTCCCGATTAATTCTATCCCAAATTCCCGATTAATTTTATCCCAAATTCCCGATGAATTTTTCCCTGGATCTGCTGGCACAGCCGGGACACACCAAGGGAAGCTCCTGGAGGAGAAAGTGACATTCCAAGGGTTTTGTCCCTCCTCTCATCTCTCCCTCAAATTGCTTTTGAGGTTTAAAATCTCAATTTTCAGCTCCAGGAAGAGGCTGGGGAAAGCAAAATTCTCTGAATTGTTGAATTCTCCCACTCAGGTGATGATGGGAAAGTCACACCCGGCCCAAAGCTCTTCCCTCTCCTCCGAGAATTCCAAGGAATTCACCCCAAAACTCTCAGAGATGCTGGAAGATGAACAAATTTCACATTTGTGATTAATTTGATTAATTTGATTCATTCTCTTCATCATCAATCCCCTCAGAGCAGCAGAAAAACGACACAAGTCGTGTTCATGGGTTATAAAAGCCCTTTTATAAAGCCATTTTTAAACAAAACCAAAAAGTTTACAAAAGAAAATAAAAGATACAGAAGAATGAGTTGCTTAATATATTCCAAAAAAGGAGAAAAATAAAAGAGGGGGGACACAATTCCAACATGCTGAACAATAAAGGTATTTTTTTTTTTTCCTCGTGGTTCTTTTTTTTAATACAAAATACAAGCGAAGGATACACATATTTAAAACAGAGCTCAGGAGCAGGTATGCAATCCCAGGAACCCTTTTTCAATCAAAGCAAAGCAGGGTTTTTGTTATTTTTATTATTATTAATTTTTTTTTGTTTGTTTTTTTTGTTTTTTTTTCTCTTTCTTTGCAGGTACATACAGAGATTGGGAATATGTCAAATTAATTAGCACAAAAGACCATCACACAATTCTACCGATGAATGTTTGCATCTAGAAATTCACGAACATGGTCAACGGTCATGTTCACTTCAACCCCTTAAAAAAAAAAACAACAAAAAACAAAAAAGTGTTTTGTTTTTAATTTTAAATAAAGCATTAATGTTACATTCAGACTTAACTCCTAGTACCATGCTAGATCTCAGTGTTGTCCAGAGTTCCCAACCCCACGTTTTGACTGTTTGCAGCTGCCCCTTTTTTCTGCTTTTGAAATTAAAAATAATAAAAAAAACCCCAATAATAATAATAAAAATTAAAAAGGACAGGGAGGGGAACTGCAAAGAGCTTGATTTTAATTTTTTGTTTAATATTTTATTTTTTAACTCCAAAAGCTCAGCAGGGGATTGCAGATACTCGAGACAAAATATTCATTGCATACCAGAAAATGCTGCCAGTCTCCTCCTCCACCTTCACACTCCTCACTCAGGGTTTGCTGTGACACGATGGCAAACAACAACAACAACAAAAAAAATTACGTAGCTCTTATTTACAATTCTTTTTTTTTTGTAACAATTGCTTCTGCAGGAAGGGGAGAGGGGGAAGGAGGAGGGAAAAAAAAAAAAGAAGAAAAAAGAAAATAAAACCTCACAAATGCCGAGAACACAAAAGGGAATGGGATGTCAGACGCTCCCGCACTCACACACTGAAATTTCGGGGGCTTTTACACACATTTAAGTCTGGCTTAAGCTGATTTCAGGATCTCCACCCTCCCTCCCCTCCCTCCCTCCCCCCAATCCCAAAATATATATATAAAAAACCCTGGCCCCACTGTACAAAGCGCTCTGCAGTCACACTGAGCATGCTGGCCACGACCAGCAGGGAATATCCCTGCTTTGACAGCAAGAGTTCCACCAAAACACATTCAGCTACTCAGTCTGGGATTTGATTTCCAGCTAGGCTGGGCTTGGGGAGCTCTCTGAAGGGCAATGTCGGCTCTCCCTGCTCTGATGGGCTCAAAAAGCCCCAAAAATCCTCCTGGACAGCCAGAATTAAGGGTTAGTGTTGCTTCTGTTCCATCAGCACTTGGGTTTAAGCCTCCTAAAACTGCAGGGAAACACTCAAAGCTGAGGGGAAATGCTCTGTTTGGTCAAATACACACAGAATTTATAATTTTCACACACAGATGTGACAGCAACCCCCCCAAAATTCGCACATCTTAAATGCCACCAACTACTCCGTGACAATTTCCCTTCAAAACTGCTCCGTTTCCTCCCCCCCCCTCCAACAGATTAATTAAATACTAAATTTTTAATCAAATATTAAACTCCTGGATCTGTTTTGTAGCTTTTAGGAACCGTGTGTTCAACGCTAGGATCTGTTAGAAAAGAATAAAACACCTCACAAAGGACAGAAAAGCAAAGCACCGGTTTTGTACAGCTCCAAAAAAGCTTCCAGCATGGTTCAGATTCCTTCCCTCCCTCCCTCACCTGGCTCTTGGACCTTTGTGACCTCAGTGGAGGGAATATTAAAGGAAAAAAAGGGGGAAAAAAGGGAAAAAAAGGGGAAAAAACCAGGAATTCCGGATTTGTGCCACTGCCCCGGTGGTGCTGCTTCAGCTCTCCCCTGGCTCTCTCTGAATTGAAGAAATTAAAATTGATTAAAAACTCCTCAGCTGATGTTTTTAAACCCCTCCTGACCCCCCTGGAACTGAACCAAACCATCTTTAGCACAAAACTCCAGCTGAAATTGCAGATTTTGACTGATTTTGACTGATTTTGACAAGTTCAAGGCGGGATCTTGGCACAAACCAGGGCTGGATGTGGCGCTGTGGATTCAAGGACAGGATGAAAACTCTAAGCTGGAATTTTAAGAGCAAGCCCAGGGCTGGAGACTGAGTGAATTTTGGAATAAATCCATTTTACCTCTCTGCAAAGGCTCTAGAAATACAGCTGTGGGACACAGAATCTTTTCAAAGCCTCCTCCTGTGAATAAAACTTTCTGCTCCACCAAAATCTCTTTGTGCTGCTAAAGAAAGGCATTTTCCCAGCTTTCCTTCCAGAATGTTTAATACAAATTAATTCCTATGTGCATTTAAAGAGGTGAAAAGTCTGCTGCTGCTGCTGAAAAATGTTAAAATAAAAAGATTTAAAATAATAAAAATCTTCACCTTGACCATTTTTTCCTGTCTGTAAAAATGTGAAATTGCTGTATTTTTTAACAGAGGGCTTAGTGTTTGCATCCACCAGCAAAACAGGGTTAGAAAAAGTTACAAAATCCTCAAAATCTGGGATTTTTATGGCATTTGGGTTGTGAGACACTCAGAAAGCATCAGGCAGCCTCCAACACATCAGGAATAAAGGTGTGAGAAAGCCGAACAGTTCTGTAAAATAAAGGGCCAAACTTGCCAGGACAAAACAATCCAAAAGCTGAACTGAAACAACAGAAAAAGGATATTTCACAGCCTTTTCTTAACTGTGTTAGGAAAAATAAACCAACCAAAAATATATTTTAGCTGAGATTCATAAAATACACTTCAGAAAACATCTGGTGAAGAACCAGATCACCTGGAATTCTCATTGTACATTTGAATTTCAAAAAAAAAAACCCCAAGAAGCCAGTGGAGAGTGGCTTGAGACAGCCTGGACTGCAGGGGAACAGCTCTGGGAACCAGAGATTTGCAGAAGTGTTTGCTACCCTCAAAATGGTTTTTATTTTTAAAATGTGGCTGTTTTATTTTCCCAGAATTACCCAAGAAATTGAGGGAATTTCTGCTCTCCCAGAAATGCAGCAGGTGGGAAGAGGTGTGGGAGAGGAGAAGGGGGTTACATTTTCTTTTTCAAGACTGAAATTTCCCTGCAGCATGAAGCTGTTCTGGAAAAAAAAAATAAAAATAAAAATAAAATAATCAAACCACTTTAAAAAATAAAATTGGATTTACAATGAAACAACATCATCTTTATTGTAACTGCAACAGTAGTTCCATGAGAGTCATGAACGTTAGAGAACTTCAATTTTTATAAGGTAAAGGGATTTACCAGCCTCAATAAAATCCAGGCTTTAGGGAATCACCCAGGACAATATTCCATTCCCCACCTGTGCTCAGCATCTTCAGCTCCCTACGGATTCAGGGTCCTTCCTGATCGTGTTTAGTGTATCACAACATCTGAGAACTCTCCAAAATCCCAAACAGGATTCAAGATCTGCACCAGAAATCCCAACTTATTCATTAGCTGCCTTATGTCACCTTCTGGCTGGTTACAAAATGGGGAGTTCTGTGATAAAAAAAATAAAATAAAAAGCAAAAATAGGAGAAGGATGCAAAGCTGGTCAGCTGGAAGAGAATGTCAGCAACAGACACAAGCACAGAGGGTTTAAAGGAACAAAAAAAACAAAAATAAAAATGGCAGGTCCAGTTTTTAATGTTTCCACCAACAAACGTGGCAGAAAACTCTGTCTGAGGGTGTGAAAACCAAGGTTTGGAGAGTTTAATGAAGTTTAGGAAATAAAAAAAAAGGAAGAAAGGATATGGCTGCTTGGATAAAAGCACATTAAAATGCCAGCACACACCTCGAGTGTCCTGCTCTGACAGGGAAATCCCAACTCCAGCCACAGTGCCCCACACTGCACACCCAGCTCGGGGGGCAGAGGAAGGATGGGAGCTGATCCCACAGAATCCAGAGGAAGGATGGGAGCTGATCCCACAGATCCCAGAAGGATGGGAGCTGATCCCACAGAATCCAGAGGAAGGATGGGGAGGAGCTGATCCCACAGATCCCAGAGGAAGAATGGGAGCTGATCCCACAGATCCCACAGGCAGGAGGGGAACTGATCCCACAGATCCCAGAGGAAGGAGGGGAGGAGCTGATCTCAAAGGAAGGATGGGGAGCAGCTGATCCCACAGATCCCACACACAGGAAGGGAGGAGCTGATCCCACTGATCCCAGAGGAAGGATGGCGAGGAGCTGATCCCACAGATCCCAAAGATCCCACAGGCAGGATGGGGAGCTGATCCCAAAGATCCCACAGGCAGGAGGGGAACTGATTCCACAGATCCCAAAGGAAGGATGGGGAGGAGCTGATCCCAAAGGCAGGATGGGGAGGAGCTGATCCCACAGATCCTAGAGGAAGGATGGGGAGCTGATCCCACAGATCCCAAAGATCCCACAGGCAGGATGGGAACTGATCCCACAGAATCCAGAGGAAGGCTGGGGAGGAGCTGATCCCAAAGGCAGGATGGGGAGGAGCTGATCCCACAGATCCCACAGATCCCAGAGGAAGGCTGGGGAGGAGCTGATCCCACAGATCCCACAGGCAAGAGGGGAACTGATCCCACAGATCCCACAATTCCCAGAGGAAGGCTGGGGAGGAGCTGATCCCAAAGGAAGGCTGGGGAGGAGCTGATCCCACAGATCCCAAGTGGGGACAGGGATGAGGCCCCGGAGCTGCCCCGTGCCCGCTGTGCCCCCTCTGCCAGGGATCCCTGGAGCTCTGCTGAGGACAGGGGGAGGGAACAGAAACACTCCAGGCTGACCCATGGGATCTCAAGTGACCAGAGCACCACAGGAATCCTTTCCTCACAGCCACAAAAGGACATCCCTCGCTCCAGAAGCTGAAGAATTTAATTTCCCATTATTCATTGATTTGGGTTTTTTTTTTTTTTTTTGCCTTGGAAAAATCTGTAATAAAAACAGTTTCCACCATACCCAAAGGAAAGCAGTTTTAAAAATGATTTTGCAATTTCTCTTCCCTGTTCTGCCCCTCTACAGAAGGAATAAAATAAGGGTGAATGGACATGGGAAGGCTGTAGGTTTAATATGTGAATTTATCTGGAATGGGCTGAAATTTGCCTACAGCAGAACAGTTTTCTATCCAGCAGAGACAAAAGATCTCCCATCCTGACTGGAGGGTCTTTTGTAAATCAAAGACACTGGAGCATCTCTTGATTGCTTTCCATGAAAAATGTGCCTGAATCCAAGAAACACAGGATTCCTCCCCGTGTTCCATCCTCCTCCACTGGAATTAGATCAACTACATTTTTGCTGTGAGTGAACTCATCTCAAAGTCTATTAAAGCAGAGGTTCGTTATTTTTTTTTTTCCATATATTCCAAATACAGGATAATAGTTTTAAACAGCTCTTACCAGCACTGGGAAAATCTATTCTACTTAAGGATTTGTAAGTATGGTTTCCACAGATCAGTCTCAAACCTTATTGCTTCACAACTGCAGTATCCCTTGAAAAAAAAAATGAAATATTGAATGGTCTGTTAAATTTGTCTCAAATGGCTTTTCAGATTTGGCAGGGGAGGGAGAACGGAATGGCCAACAGAGAACATTGACTTCAAAATATTACTGTAGAAGGGTTTCCTCTTATTAAAAAAGGACACACTGTATTAAACAGCTGAAAGTAAAGACAGCATTCAAAGCCCATGAGTCAAGCCACAGCCAAAACCGTGTTCTACCCCTAAGTATTGTTTTCTTTTCCTTTTTCTTTTTTTTTTTTTCCTCTTTTTTTTTCTAAACAAAGATTTTCCTCAACTGCCATTTTTAATCTTCACCAGAGGGTGCTTCATCTTCAGATCCCTCATCCCCTGACTTTTCTGGTGGAGGGCTGGCTGATTTTTTCTTTTCTGGGGGACTTTCAGGCTCTTCATCCTCTTCTTTGGGGGATGGGGTCTTTTCTTTTGTTGCCTTGGAAGCTGTGGGGCGACCTGCCTTCCCTTTGCCTTTCACTGGGCTGGGGGTCACTGGAAAAAGAAAAACCTTGTAAAACTCAGCAGCAGCAGCAAAAGCAGGAAAAAAAATCACAGTAAATGGGATTTGAAGTCATTCAGCAGCAGTTTGACCATACCCACGGTGTTTTTAGCACTCCCAATTAGCAAAGCTGAGGTGAAGAGCAAACTAATGAGATTTAAAAGCTGTTTAATTACAAGTCCTGGCTAATTGCTGGATGTGACATCATAAATGGACACAGCCCTTGTCAAGGCAGAACTCACACTGCTGTTATCATTTGGAACTCCCTGCAGAAATGCATCCAGCTCACCTTTGGTTCACGTTTCCCCACCCTGACAACATCACAAAGTCCCAAACAAAGCCAAAAATTGTTATTATTTGGTTGTGAGACACAAAGTTAGAATGCAGCACCTCAGCAGGGAAGGTTTTCAATACTATGATTTTACCAAATCAACCCCTAAAGGAATAATTAAATCCAGCTCATTATTCCATACTGCTGCTTTAAATTGTGCCATTTTGGCCCTTCAACATTCTTGTGGATGTCTGTGACCCCCAAGATTTTTACCAAGCCTTCTGCAGCAAAAAGAAAACCTGGATTTTAAACTGAGAAACTTTCACTGCACAGACTCACCTGTAGCCTTTAGCCTGGGCTTGGGCATTTTCTTTTCTTTCCTCTCTGGCTTGGATTTCTTGGAGACCTTCTTATTTTTCTTTTTTGAACTGCCATAGTCACTGTCATCATCATCTTCCATGAGGAAGTCTTCATCGCTTCCTGAATCTGCTGGAAGGAAATTCCAATTTTTTTGGGGGGGAAAAAAGAAGAAAAAAGGAAGGAAAAGCTGAGATCTGCCAGTTAAATTTGGGACACAGACTCTGAGACCTTGTGGGCTTCCATTTATCTGCTGTGGTACAAAATCTGACTGGGTTTTCTTAAATCAGCAATGCCACAGGGACAGCAAGAAGCAGCAAAAAAAAAGCATTGAGAACTTTGTAATTATCTTTTAGGGCTGCTTACAAAGAAAATAGATCTTTGGGAAACACAGACACACATCTTTGGGAAACACACAGACACTTTGGGAAGCAGATTTTGGGAAAAAAGAATTCTTCATCTGCAAGGAAAAGGCACCAAGATGAAGTTTCTTGTCTCATTCTGGGTAAAAACTGCAGGAATCAGATCAACAGATCCATCCACTTGTAAAGACAAATTCTGTAGACACACACAAACCTTTGCTGCAAACTTGGAACACAAATTCTAGCTGTGAAAACCCAACTTGGACAGATAAACAGTAAAAATGAAGTTACTGAGGAGCACAATTTATGTTCTGATTGTCCCAGCCAAAAATCAAACTGTGTTCCCTTTTTCCCAATCCCGTTTACTCACTCTCCTGGAACTGTGCCTCATCATCCTCTTGCTCTTCCTCCTCACTCCCCACATCATCCATGAGCATCTCCCGTTGTTTGGAGGCTGCTTTGGACGCCGCCTGCCGCTGCTGACGGACGTTTTTGTGATCTTCCTTCTCATCCTCGCTGTCCTCTGCAGCAAAATGTCCCAAAGTGTGGTGAGGACAGAGCTCCTGCCTCGAGGCAAGGCTTAAAACATGAGGGGCTTCAAACACTCACTGAGTTACTGTGACAACAATTCAACTCCTTCCCTACTCACCCAACAAAGCTCCTCTGTTGGATTTTTCACTGCAAAATAACCACTTTTTTTTTTTCTCTCTCTTTATTTTTTTACCTGCAGGCCTTTTCCTGGATTTGGAGGCTGCTCTCTTGTTCTTGTCTGGTTTAGCCTTCTTGCCTTTTTTGCTTTTTTGAGAGCTCTCGTAGTCGCTGTCGGCTTTGCCATCGTCAGCTCCTACGTCATCGTCCTCGCTGCCAAAATCTTCATCTGCAAGGAAAAGGCACCAAGATGAAGTTTCTCATCTCATTTTCAATAAAAGCTGCAGGGATCACCAGATCTATCCACTTGTGAAGACAAATTTGATAGGACCATCACATTACACAAAAAAAAAAACATTATCCCAAGCCAGGGTGGGAAGTAACAGCAGCAGAGGCAGAAACTGACTCAAAATAAATCAGAATTATTTCTTTTCTGTCTCCAATTCTACTCCTGCAACTCTCACAGGTGTGAGGAGACACAGTTTAAAGATACACAGTGGGTACAATGCTATCAGTTACCTGCTGAGTGTGAATCATCTTTCTTAGTCTTCACATCTTTGTCTTCTGAATCCTCACTGCAAATGAGAGAGAAAGTCTGAGTGCTCGTCTCAACTTTGATTTCAGTCACTCTCGTGTAGAAATTAACAGTTTTTAAAGAGCAAACTGATGTCTAGGCTGAGAATTTTCACTTTTCCTGGATGTACTTTCAGGATTACTCAGCTGTCTGTGGAGTTATCATGGTTGGGAAGATAATGTTCAAAACTCTGAATCACAGCTGAACTGAAACCAGGCAGGAAATCATCAGATTGAGGTGAACCAACCCACAGTCCACACAGCTTCCATTTTAGTTACAATTCTGATGGTTTACATGCAGTCTATAAATTAAATAAAGGTAGATTTTTAGACAGCACTTGTCTTTATGTCATTGTTTAGATTCCATTCTGTGCATGCTGCTCTTAACTGGCACATCCCTGGCCTAAGCTTTCCCAAATGATCTGATAATTTGATTGATTTGGAAAATAAAAGACATTTTGGGGTGATAGAACAAGAACCAGCTGGCAGAACCTCCATCCCCGAAGCCAAAATCTGTCATGAAAATAAAATAAATTATTTCCAAGGTCTCAGGGCAATCATTTGGGGACTGCAAAATGGAAAATTTTCCTTTTCAGTAGGGCAGCACTGAGGCTGCTGGAGCAGCTCAGCTCCCAAACCAAGTTCTGTGTTTATGGATTACCCAGAAGGAGGAACAAAGAGCCACAGAACTCCCTGCAGCACAGGGGACAGGAGCTGCAGCTCGCCCTGCCTCACCTGAGCACGCAGCAGTTGCCAATCCTCCTGCCTGGATCACATTCCCTGCCATTCCAGCTGCCTCTGGAGCTGCTGGAATGATGGAGCACTCCTGACAAGTGTTTCACTCCTGATTTCTCTGTCTATTCCCATCAGGAAGAAGAAAGCACCTCAGTGTCTCAGCCCATGCTCGCTGGGATTCCAGCTGCAGTTGGAAAATGCTGCTCCCCACACACAGGACAAGGCTGTGAGAAATGTTCCAAAGAGGTGAAAAGCTGATTTTACCTGTCCTCCTGAGAATTCTTCCCAGATCTCCTCTTGTTTTTAGCCTCTCGGGGAGACGAACGGATTTTCTTGGATGGGGGACCTGAATCTCTTCCATAATCGTCATCTGGACGGGACAAAATGGGATTGAATCAAACTCATTCCCAGCAAATCTCTCTCCTCAGCTACACCTCAAACTGATCATTTCACCCACACCAAAGAGAAAAACATCACAGAACTTAAAAAAAACTTTGGTGGAAGCCAAGTCCTGGTTTAAACCACTGATTTTGCCTTTTTTTCTGCCATCAGCCCCATGAAAATGCTCTGTACATCACCCAGGGAAACACAAAAAACCTCACAAGAGGACACAGGATCTCATTTTACATTTAAATATTATATAAACCTATTAAAAATTCACATCCATATGGATTTCTGCATGATTCTAACAGCACACACTATTTACTGTCCTGTGATGGGATAAAGGATGTCAGTAAATAGTTTACAGAACTCCTTACAACTCTTAGACACCACCTTATTTAATGAATAAAAGAATTCTAATTAAGAATTATTCATATTTGTCTCATTTTAATTAACCCTAGCATTGAGTTAATCTTCTAACTCAAAACACATTCCAGAAATTTTCTGTTAATTCACACAGATTATATTTGTTTTAGAAATGTTCTGTTAATTCAGAGATTACATTTTCTCTAAAAGTGATCCACCAATATTTTGTTAATTCACACTGATTATGTTTTTTTTTTTTAACTGCAATCCCCTCCAAATGCCTGATAATGTGGGCTCAACTGGAGCCATAAAACAAATGGAAAACATCTTTTCCTGTGGAAAAAAGTGGCATCAAGGAGCCTCTGCCCAAGAAAATAACACAGAGCAAGGAAGGAATTGCTGCCAACAGCCTCCAGGCACTACAACAATACCAGCATTAAATAATAAGATTTCTATCACCATTGTTTGTTTAATACAAAACATATGAGAATCATTATATTTTCAAATACTTATTAACAGTTCAGGCTGTGAAGAACAGAAACTCCTTAGAATTGAAGATGTGATTAGAAGCAGAAAAATTAATATGCATGGCAATAATGAGCTGCTCCTGCCCAAGGAGAGTAAGGAAAAAAAAATCATTTACCAGCATCATCTGATTCCTGAAACTGGGAGTAATCGACCACCTTCCTGTTCCTGTTAAAAAGAAGAAAAAAATTAGGAATTCATCATTTCAGAGCTACCAAAGCTTCAAGGAATAAGAGGAGCCACGTCCTTGCTTCCAGTGCTGGATTTGTAGCTCAAAAACATCCCAGGAAAACTTTGATAATTCAAAGGCTGAATTAATTCATAATTCAGCCACCTCCACCTCTGCAGTCAGTATATATATCAGTGTATTAAAGCATAAACAGCATTTTCCTGAGGAGGTTTTACAACAATCTGGATTACACTCTCAGAATCTGAATGTTATTTTTGATAAATACACAAAGATTATGAATCAAATGTTTCTGAACTGCTCCTTTTGGAATTTCTGCTTCTCACAGCTCACCTTCTCCTCCAATTTTTATTTTCCTGTATGATCCCTGTTTTTAAAGCATTTAAAATTTTCACTGGGGTTTCCAGGAGCTTTCTGAATGAGTTACACTCATCTGGAAGTCAACAAAATCAAATTTGCTTCTCTAACTTACTGAAACCTCCAAAATGGAATTGTTGGTTATTTTATCAGCATCCTGTCAATCAAATCCCAACTGTTTTATTGACAAATTAACTTCCCTGTAAAACAGCAACCAGAGGGAATCAGGACAGCCAATAATTCAATTAAATTTCAGCTGATAATGCCTCAAACTCAAACTCCAAACACCTCCTGGAAGGACTGACAGGGGCTGGGAGGAGCTGGAATTCGAGATATTCCCACAGAACCTTTTTTTTCCAATCTTTTTGGCCCAAAGCCACAGATAAATCTGATTTTGAGCTCAGTTCCACAGCTGGAAAACTCCACCCAGCACATGGATCCTTCCTTCTCCTCCTTCCCCTCTCCTGCTCTCAGCACAATTCACACTGAGCGCCCCAAAATGAGCTGTATTTGCTGTCAATTAATTAATTATCACTAATTAATTGCTGATAAACCTGGTCAGTTCAAAGACACCCCAAAGCCATCACTGCTGATCCATCTGAAATCAAATTTAAGTTGCTCTCCTGTACAAGCACCTCTAATTCATGGCTTACAGAAGAATGCAAAATTGTTTTATTTAACCCAAATCTCTACAAGAAATTAAAAAAAAACCCAAAAATGAAACCAAACCCTCAAAAACCACCCCAAAAAGGCAAATGAAAGTTAAGATTTGTACAGGTTGAATCCCAGCCAAGCTTTGGAGCACATGTGAGTGGAACAAAGTACAACAGGACCTTGCACTGGTCACTCCCTCCCAGTCTGAGTGGGGTAAAAATACCAGTTCAGGGACACAATTATTGGCAAATTTGGATTTACATTCCTATTCCAACAAGGAGCTTTCCTGAAGGTTGCATCCTGACCCATCTCATGATTGAAAATCTGGATTTTATTCTGATAAGCATCAGAAGAACAATTAAGTTATTAAATAAATCTGATTTCATGTGTCAAGTATTGGGTTTTTTCCTGTGAAAGCATAAACAGGGTGAAAAAAAATAGAATTTCCACATATAAACAACACTTTTAGACTTCACTGAGCTACCAAACAAGATGGAAATGGCAGTTTTTCCACCTTGCTTCCTTCAGAGACAGGTAAAATCAGGTTCTGCAAATGTGGCAGTGGCAGCTGCAGCATTAATAAAAACATTAACAAAAAAAATTAGCAAAAAAAAAAATTAACAAAAAAACACCCAAAAAATAACAAAAAACAAAAAACAAAAAAAAAAAAAACAAAAAATAACAAAAAATTAACAAAAAAAAATTAACAAAAAAATTAACAACAAAAATCCTTTAACAAAAATATCATTCTTATGGCAAACATTTTTTCCCCAAGCACCAATCTCTGGCTTTTCAGCCAGGGACTAAACCCTGCTCAGTTTTCCTCACATGGTGAACAGAAAGTGCCATTTATATTTAAAAATAATAACTTAAAAAATCATTGTTTCAGAAGAAACCAAAAGCAAAGCTGTTTCCTTGCATTTTCTTATCTGGCAGGGCAAGAAGGGCGGAGTAAAGAAGGAATCTCTGCCCTGAGATCACCCAAGATAAAAAATCTGATAAAAATCTTTAACAGCACCAGAGAAGCTCAGAGGGTCAGGAAAAACCAACCTGCTGCTGACACCTGCCCTTCCCCTCACTCCAAACTCATGGTTCACCTCTTTTAGCCCAGCCAAGTTTTATTTTTAGAGCTTTTATTTAGAAGTTTAGTCAGCAGCAATGAGAACTGCGGGTGTGCAGAGAGAGCCCGCGGTGTTTACTACACCAAGGTGATAAAAACACTCTCTGCGAGATCACTGGAGTTAAGAGCCAGGAAAAAGGAGCTGGTGGTGGCAGTGAAGAGCTTCTCTTTGCTGGGAGATGTTAAGGCAAGATATAAAAATAAACTCTCTGGTAAATCCACTTAGGCTGAGTGTAAAAAGACAGGCACGGGATAGGCTGGGATGGGAATCGTTCAGCCTGGTTTAAATTATAAACTGAAATTTGAATGTAACTTCCTTGCTAATTCAGATTAACACCAAGTGTGCATGGTAAAAGTTCAGAGAGAGAGGTTGAACAGCACAAGATTTTAATAACAGCTGTCAGTCCAATATTTTTGGAATAAACATTAACTCACTGACATTTTAGGATGGAAGCACTCAGCAAAGGAATTCTCCAGTAATTTAACTACAGCTCAGAAATTGCAACTTGATGCCTGCCAAAGTGCAATTTTGGAGTTATGAAAAGCAACATCAACATGTCAAAGGATCACTAAATGCCTATAAAACTGAGAAAGGATTTCATACTTCATCTTCAATTTAGTCCCTAAACCCTCAGCCTTTAAACCAATATCAGCACAGCCCTACAGTCAGGGAGAGAAGTTTTGGGTTTGTTTTTTTTTAAAAAAAAGAATGTACAGGTTCTCAGATATTTGTACAAGCATTAAAAAACACTGATAAAATCCACATTAAAAAAAAAAAAACCAACAAAAAAACCATGACACATAATCCTGAAAAGCAATGCTAAAAGAAGCCTTCAAAAAATCCAGGCACTGAAAAGGAATGTTTAGGTCAAATGACAATCACCCATCCTCAATCCAATAGAACAAAGGCAAGGAGGTTAAATGGTTATTGAGATTTCTGGATGTTTTTTTCAGCACCACCCTCAGCCCCTCCCTGACCCTCAGGGCTGGCTCAGAACTCGGGTTTCACTTTCAGGTAAAGGTGTCCCCTTTGAGACCAATATTATCAACAAATATTGCCATTAAAAGCACTTTTTGTTGCCTTTTTTATACACAGAAAATACAAATTCCAGCCAGAAGTGTTTCCTGCAGGGATTTTCAGAGCAGTGCAAAGCAAATGTGCAGTGCTGGATTTGGGCTTTCTATGAGCACTGATTTAAAACCACCACCAGAAGGTGGCACAGGGCACCTGGTGACACTCAGGGAACTAAACCTGAGGTTTTGGGGTTAATCTGGGGAAAAACTGGGCTCAGGACTCACCACTGAGAGGGTCACTCAGAGTCAGGCTCTGCTCATGACACCTGCAGGATTTTCAGGGATCCACACCACTTGGAACTCCATCAAACAATTAAAGGATTTCTGCAGCAATAATTAAATCAGTTTTGTGCTCCTTCTCTATTTGACTCTAATTGAGATGTTACCACAGAAATGATGCAGGGCAGGAGGGGAACCAAACCCAAACACCCAGCTCGCTCCCTCACCTTGATATTTTCAATTTTCTTGTACCTCCACCTCTTTTAATTCATCCATCTCTGAACCACACAGCACCAACCACTCAATTTTATTAAGTGCCAATCCCCAAGGAACTGTTGCTCTCCTGCAATCCCACGGAAGCTTTTCCACAATCACAATATTCCTATTTTACACTGCCCATTACAACACTGGCAACAAGTTATATTTAAGAGATACCTTTTTTCCTGCAAGTAAAATTTCACCCTTACACTGTAGTGCCAACACCAGGCTGGGATTCAAATCCAGAAAAAGGATGGGAAGCCTTGAAGCCCTGAGATAAATTAATAACTGGTTTTAAGCTTAAAATGAATGACCAAAAAAACCTGTCCACAAAATCTCCATCTGCAAAGCCTGCAGGAGAGGACCAGCAAGTGACCAGTGAGAAAAAGCAGCTGAAAGGCTGCACCAGAAGTCAAAATTCTGACTTAAAACACATTAATTGATGCTATATTTATACATATCTATAAAAATATAATATGTATATTGTGTATATATATATATAATATTTTTAAAAATATATATATATTATATTTTTAAAAAAATAGTGGCTCAAAGTATTTTATTTTATCCCACAAGCAGCCCCAGCTTTTTCTGCAGAACTTCAGGAGAGTTTTGCAAGAGATGCAGAAGTTCAGTAATTTCAAGTTCCTTTAGTTTTTACTGCTTGCCTTTTTCTAACAACACTGAAAACCCCATCATTATCCACCCAGGAGCAATGGAATCGTGCAGGAAGTACCTGGCTCTCAGTGCCAGCACATGAAGCCTGTAAATACCAGGGTTTTATTACTACTGAATTTTAAATAACTGATTTCAACAGCCAGACTCAGCCTTAGGTCAATTTTCTCAACAAGTGGCATAAAAACTTGGGATATAGGATGGATTTTATGAAGTTCACTGCTTTAGGTGCACACATATTCACCAGAAACCAGCAGACATCACCAGTTAATTCCAAGAACACTGACTAGAGGGAAACTCTCCCACCACTAAACCTCAATCTGATGAAGAACCTTTCACCAGGCTTCCATTTTACCAAAAAACAAGTAAGACAGGCAGCAAAAACTTCATTCCAGCATTAATTTATTAATGGATTTAAATCCATTGGCAGAGCTCTCTAGTTAGCAGAGCAATACAATATAGCAACCATTGAATATTTACCTTTTTTCCCCTGGAAGGGCTATTAAATAATAGAGATAAGAGACTGCTGCATCTATCCTGCCACATGGCAGGAGGTTTTGTGCTCCTAACAACCTGCTGGACTTTGGTGCTTCAGTTTTCCTGCAGAGCAGAGCCTGCCAGCTGAGCCTGAGACCAGGCAGGCCTCTCACAACACTACAGGACTACACAGAGGTGTTTTATTTGAAGTATTTTTGTAAAAATACTTAGTTGCAGCAAGCCCAAAGGCTCTGCTTTTAAAGACAGCACCCTTTCCTTACCTGGAGCAAATCTCCAGAGCTGAATGACCAACACTGAAGCGTCCTCTCAAGCAGCAGAGTCACATCACCAATAATTTGGGCAGCTCACCCATCACTGAGCCACTCCCCTGCTTAGCAAAGCAGTCCTGGGTTGCATTTAGATTTTTTAAATTCTGCAGATGAGAGGTATTACTTAAATACCAACGCTGCCATCTCTAAACGTATAGATGCATCAGAGTCACAATTAATTTGTATTTAATACAGGCTCACTGGGAATAAAACTACAACCAGTTACTTGAGAACGAAGAAATTCCAGAGCATCAGAAGAACACCGTGGGAAACCTCACACCTTTGCTATAAAGACAAATCACGAGTTCACTCTTTTGCCACCTCCTTGGTAAAGCTTTGAGACACAAGGCACTCGCTGAATATCCTGAGCTGGGAAGGACTCACAAGGATCATCCAGTCCAGCTCCTGGCCTTGCACAGACACCCCAAAATCCCACCCTGGGCATCCCTGGAGCGCTGTCCAAACGCTCCTGGAGCTCTGGCAGCCTCGGGGCCGTGCTCATTCCCCGGCAATGCCCCGGCACCCTCTGGGGTAAAACCTTTCCCAAACATCCACCCTTGACACAGCTCCAGCCCTTCCCTCGGGCATCACTTCCCTGCGCCGCCCATCCCCAAAGCCACCCAGCGCTCCAACACCGCTCAACCCAATCCACCGAGCCCAGACCCACCTCCGGGCCCGCCGGCCACGCACAACCCTCCTGCCAAACAGCCGGGAAGGGAAAGGAAGGGGTGGAAAAGAGGAGGAGGAGGAAGGCGAGCCCGGAGCGCGCAGCCCGCGGCCGGCCGGGCGGGCGGAGCAGGGCGTGTGGCAGCGGCGCTCGCACCGAGGGGGCGGCTCCTGCCGGCTCCTCCCCTACGCGTGGTTCCCCATGCACAGCCCCCGTGCCCCGGACCCTCGCCGGATGGCACCGCGTCCCCTCCCCCGGCAGCGTGCTGGGCTCGGCCCCGCCGCCCGGAGCGGGCCCGGGGGGCGCCGCGGATCGCGGCCAGAGCAGCGCCCGCCCTGCGCCAAGTGGGTCACGGCGGCGGCGAAAAATTTTTCGCTTTTCCCCGTTACAAAATGTGGGACAGCGCCCGCAGGGCCGCCCCGCCGCGGCCCCCGGGCCCGGGCGAGCGGCGCAGTGTGAAATGCGGTGTTTATTGCGGTGGCCGTGCCAAGTTAGCAGGGGGGAAACAAGGGGAAATAGAGGAGAAATCGGCTCGGCCTGAGCGCGGCCTGCCCTGCGCGGGGCCGGCCCGGCAGCAGCGGCGGGAGCGGCGCCGCCGGGACTCACCTGACGGGCCGCGACATCTTCCCGGCGGTTCGGGCCGCCCGGGGCTGGGCGCGGAGCGAACGGGGACGCTGAGGCCGCCGGGGCCGCTGAGGCCGCCCGGAGCGAGCGGGAGCGCTGGGCCCAGCGCCTCAGGCCGCGCCTGCGGAGCCGCCGCTCCCCCGTCAGGCGCCGCCGCCGCCCCCGGTGCCGCTCCCCGATCCCGATCCCGGCGCCGATCCCGGTGTCGCTCCCTGATCCCGGTGCCGGTGTCGGTGCCGGTCCCGCTGCCGCCGCTCCCCCCCGCAAAATGGTCGCGCTCGCCCCGCCGAGAGGATGCGAGCGGGGGGGCGGTGCCGCCGACCCCGCTGGCCACGCCCCCATCGCCCGCCGATTGGTCAGAGGCCGCGAGAGCCCGCGTCCCATTGGCTCGTTCGAACCATCACGGCGCGCAGGGCCCGCCCACTGTCCCCGCGGGGAGGGCGGGCAGCGCGGCCCGCACGCGGCGGAGCTCGGGCCGCAGATTCGCCACGGGCTCCCGGTGCCGCCGCGGCTCCTCCGCGCCCCGTCCCGGCCCTCCCGCCGCTCCCGCCGCCTCCCTCCCTCACCGGCGCCACGCTGCAATTTTTCCCCGTCTCTCCGGGAGCCTTTCGGGGCGCTGCGAGGCCTCAAGGCCCGAGCCGCAGATTCGCCGCGCGGGCCCGGCGCGGTTTTGGAGGGAAAACGCGGCCCCGGGCGCGGGTTCAGTGTCATTAATTTTTATTATGAAGAAATGTCAAAAATTGGTGTCAGCGGCAGATTTTGACACCAGCACTGATGTCACCACCCCCACTTCTCCCTCTGCTAGTCAGCAGTTAAGGACATACACGATTTGTACAAAGTCCAATGAAGATTTTAGATTTTTTTCCGCTTTAAATTGCCCAGAGATGTCAAAATGATTCATTTGGGTTAGAAAAGGGGATGCTTTAACCATAGAAAAATTAAAAGTATTCCACAGTCATTAAAATGGCAGCTTCTGCCACAGCAACTCACTTTTGCTGTGCACTTGGGTCTTTGGAGGTTCATCCCTCCATTTTAGCAAAAAACAGCACTTAAATCTGATTTTTATACATTGGCTTCACTATGGAGACTGATTTGACGATACAAATACGGTCAGATTTATAGAAATAATTACAATTTTAGGATAATTTGGGTTCATATCATGCCCTGCTTGATCTTCATTGGAATTCCTTTGGAATTCTGCTCCATCCCTGTCCCTGGTGCAAATCAATCCTCAGGAAAATCCGGCTGATCTTGGTAAAAAAGAAGCCCTTGGAGCATCTGCCAGTCCCAAAATAAACTGAATTAAGGAGCCCCGAGGAGGAAGGTGCAGAAACCACATCAAGGAATTCTTTCTTGGGAATATTGGATTAAACCCCACTGGGGCTGACTCAGAAATACACAAGTTTTGCATGTTTATGTCCCGCCTGTAGCCCAATAAAAACGCAACAATTGAGGATATTTCAGCGAGTTAATTTGGTTTTTTCTTTGGGTTTTGAGGGTTTTTTATAGTTTAGTTTATCTGAAGGATTTTATTTGGGGTTTTTGGGGTGTGCATTTGGGATTTATTTTTATTTTTATTGCATTTAAATTTTTTGTGTGTTTTATTTGGCTTGGGGTTTTTTTGGGGGGGTGTTTATTTGAGATTTTTTTTTGCTTTTTATTGGTTTTTGGGGAGTTTTTTGGGGGTTTTTTTGTGGGTTTCTTTTCCCTTTTGTGGATTTGTTTTTCTTCTTCTTTTGTTTGTTTTCCCCGTGTTTTGTCCCCTCCCTGTCGCGCCTATCGCGACTTAGGCAGCCGAGGTTAGGGCAGGGCAGTGCCAGCCTGGGGCCATTCCAGCCCTGCTGTCCCTTTGTCATGGAATTGTCATTGTCATTCCCCCAGGAATCCACACCGGGTCGGGATCAAACACAGAATTCCAGAGGATTTCCCCCTTATTCCCTCCTGTACCCCCAAATCAGGCTGGATTTTGTCAATAAATTAAATTATTAATAAATCCCCATAATTTCTTATCCTCACCACTCATCACTGTGGGGTTTTTTATCAGCCCTGGTATCATTGAATTAATTTTTTTTTATTAATTTTATCATTTCCCAAGCAGATTATTCTGGATTCACCAGCACCACTTTCCCGGTGCTAATCAGGACAATTCATGCAAAGCTCACTGAAGATATTTTACACTTTAAATTCCCTCTAAACCCCCAAAATTTGGTTAGAAAAGGAGCTTCTTTAACCGTGGAAAAATTAAAAGTATTCCACAGTCATTAAAATGGCAGCTTCTCACTTTTGCTTTACATTTTGGTCTTTGAAGCTTCATCCCTCCATTTTAGCAAAAAACAGCACTTAAATCCTATTTTTATACATTTGGGAACTGTGAGAAGATGGTTTGATGATATAAATATGGTCAGATTTATAGGAATAATTACAATTTTAGGATAATTTGGGTTCATTTCATGCCCTGCTTGGAATTCCTTTGGAATTCTCCTGCTCCATCCCTGTCCCTCAATCAATCCTCATGAAAATCTGGAATCTTGGAATAAAGAGGCCCAAAATTTACTGAATTAAGGAGCCCTGAGGAAGAAGGTGCAGAAACCACATCAAGGAATTCTTTGTTGGGAATATTGGATTAAATCCCACTGGGGCTGAGATGCACAAGTTTTTTGGAGCCCAATAAAAACACAATAATTGAGGATATTTCAGGGGAATTTCTTTTGCTGGCAATCCAGGGCAGCTCACACCGCGTGTTTTGGACATTTTTGTTGTTTTTATTCCTAATTTCAATTTGTAAACTCATTTCTTGGGACTGTTGAGACAGGAAAACAACAACTACCAGCCAAGAAATGTCAAATTTTTATTTCAAACCTCTGCAATGCTGCACCAGTGACTGATTGATGTGGATTAAAATCCCGTTTTTCCTCTCTACACAACCATAATACTGAATTTTACAATGGTCAGGACCCTGCCTTTAAAATCCTTCTGCATAACAGCAAGGAATTAAAAATAAAAAAGCCAAATTTTGATATTGTTGACTTACTGAGGCTGCAGTAAAACTCTCCAGCTGTGTGGTCCCACAGAGTGCAGCCACCAATTCACAAAACACACCTTGAAATTCGTGTGGTTTTTGAGTCCCAGGGCCACAAATTGAAGTTCCAGGAAGGAGAAATGAAAAGGAAATGGGAACAGTTGGCCCAGAGTCACACAGAGGGCACAGAGTGAAATCAGAGAAAAATAAATTCCTTCATTTCCCCCAAGTTGCTCACTCCTAATCAGACCACAAATAAATCAGAATAAAGACAATTTCCGATTCCTATTCTAAAATTTCAAGTTTTTACCCACTGACATCAACAAAACTTAAGATATTTCTTGGCTTTCCCCTTGTAGTTGTTTTAAAAAACAGAATTATTTCACCCCGTTCCTCCCACGCTGCCCCTGGATGGGGCTTTGGGACCTGCTTTAATCACAGAGCAGTTTTTTTGGGGTTTGTTTGGCTTTTTTTAAGCAAAACACTCACAAACACTCACAGCTGCCCAGGGAAATCCTTTTCCTGTCTGCTCGGGTTTTTACACCCAGCTCAAGTAACGACTCTTCCTTTTGTGCAGCTTGTGGGGGGTTTTATTTGACATTTTTTCCAGATGTTAACCGACAGTAAATGTGGGGGGGGAAAAACTCCCCGAGGCACACACAGCGGGGCTGGAAATCAAGAAATGCTGTGAAAGAGATTTTTACCAAAAATTCCTCTGGATTTTTGGTTGATTCTTCGAGGCACTTCTGGAGGAAGAGGCACAGGGTGAGAGGTGCAGGCACCAAAGAGGCACTGGGAGGCATCAAAGCGATGATGGAAGAAGTTTTCCTGCAAAATTCCCAAGAATTCCTTGTGAGGAGGCCCTGGCACAGATTATCCAAAGAAATGGGGCTGCCCCTGGATCCCTGGAAGTGTCCAAGGCCAGGCTGGAGCAGCCTGGGACAGTGGAAATGTCCCTGCTCATGGCAGGGGTGGCACTGGGGGATCTTTAAAGTCCTTCCCACCCAAACCACTCCATGATTCTATAATAGGATGGAGCAGGAATTGGGAATTTTCCGCTGCTCTGAGCAGGGAGTGGGGCCTGGGCAGGATTTTCCAGCTCTAAGGAGAGCTCTTTGCTGAAACACTTTAAGGTGCAAGTACAAAAATCAATAAATAACACCTGAATCTTAAGGGGTTTCGTGACAGCTCCTTTAAAAAATTAGGTACTTCTCTCATCTTCTACAAAGAACTAGAAATATTTATAGGATTAAATATTTATAGGATTAAAAGCCATTTTTTTTCTTTTTTTTTTTCTTTAAGACAATGAAGTAAAATTCAGCAAGGCACTTCAATTTTGTTCCTAACCTGTTCTCCCTGTTTCTAAAACCAAGGGTGCAGAAAAGGATATTTTTAAGCACCTCTAACCCCAAATTTGGCAGTATTTGCATGGGAGAACTCTAGCCCAGGTATTTCAGCTTTTCATTAAAACAGTGGAGCAACAGTAATTAAAAATTTCTCAACCTTCACTGTTTAGTTTTAAATTCTTTTCAGCTCCAGAGAATGAAAACTCAGATTTTTTAGTGAAGGTGGTGAGTGCCTGTTTTACCAGCTCCCCCCTCTAAATAAGACAGGCAGGAGGAATAATTTGCCAGAGCAAAGCAGTCCTAATTCACCAGGAACCAGGACACAGCAATTTCCAGTTAAACCACCCAAGGAGGTAAAAAAACCCCAATTACTGAAGGTCTTTTGCTGAAATCCAAACCCAAAACAGGAGCAGGGTGATTCTGTACCATCAGAGAATCATGGAATAGCAAATCCAGAATTAAACACACAGAACTCCAGCCCTGAAGTGTGAGTTTCCTATAAATTCTCCTCAATTTGTACCAATTTTTTGTCCACAACTGCCCTCCACCACGAACACCTGGGATGTGTGGGGGGAAAGTGCCACCAAAGGGAATTGGGGAGTGGTTCCTTCCTTTCCTTTTATCCCACAAAGTCTCTTCCTCCTCCTCCTCCTCTTCCCCAGCCCCACTAAAACAGCAGGGGGGTTTTTCAGGGAGCTGTTTCCTACCCCAAATTCCCCTCCTGGCTGCAGGGGAATGGTGGGAATTCAGCAATGCTGCAATTCAGCAGCAGTTGCCAAAAGCAGTTTGGGGTGAGGGGTGGAGGCTGTCCCAAAAGTGCAAAGGGCCCTTGTGGGGCCACACAAAGGGGGTTTACAGCCCCCTCCTCACCCCCTGCCCCAATAAAGGGGGAGAAAGGGGCTGTGTCCCACACAGGGGGTGAGGAGGAATTCCTGACCCAGTTTTGGGGTCTCTGCTCCACAAGGGAGTGAGGGTTGTGCTGCTCCAGCTCCCCAATTCACCCCCAGAATTTCCCACTGCGGATCCAGCTCCGCGTCCTCGGGACGTTTGGTGGCACTGATGGGATGTGCTGGTCCCTCCAGGACATGGATCCATCACTCCTCAGCAGGGAGGGAGGGGTTTGCTGTAATCCCACAGCTGGGAACCCACAGGCACCACCAGGGCTCGGGGTGTGTCCCCAAAGGTTTTGGTGGGGAGGGGGAAAAGGTGCAGAAAGTTAAAAAATTCCCTCTGACAGCCCAGGCTGGGACAGGCCAGTGCTGCCAGAGGAGGAAGTGCTCAAAATTTAAAAAAAAAATCAATATAATCCAAGCCACTGCTTGGACATGGATTGTGCTGCATCAGAGCAGCAGAGCTCCCACTGGGAAAAAGAGGAATCTTCCCACTCCTCTTCCTTCCATTCCTCACTCCAAGTCACTGCAGCAGCGCTCTGCTGGGGAAAGAGTCACTGAACAGGAGGCAAGCTCAAAATCATAGTGGGAAAAACCCCAAACCAGTGAGAGTTTAGGGAAAGGTGATGATGATGATGATGGTGATGGTGATGAGAAGCCCGTCAGAGCTGGAGCTGAGGGGATGGAGTGTCAGTGGCTTTAGCAGCAGGCCCAGCCTGGAGGGGAGGTCTCCTTGATGTTGATGTAATCCCCACTCCCAGCAGAGGAGGAGCTTCCATCTCCCGTGGATGAGGACATCATCTTCTCAATCAGAACCCTGGGAGAAAAACATTCCTGAGTTTGCTTTGTGGGTTGGTTTTTTGGGTTTTTTTAATAACCAGCAGTGTTGAGCAGAGCAGAAAAGAAGTGAAAAATAACAAGCAAAGCTCAGAAGGACATAAACTGCAGGAAATGACTAAAAATTCAGGTTAAGGAATGTGACAGCACTGGCAGCTGGACTTGGGCAGGGACACCTTCCTCTATCCCAGGTTGCTCCAAGCCCTGTCCAGCCTGGCCTTGGACACTTCAGGGATGCAGGGACAGCTCTGGGCAGGGAATTAACTCTTGGACACATCACCAGGCTCTGCTCCTACCTCATGGACTCATTGATGTTCTTGTTTTCCTTCACAGACGTCTCCACCCATCCTGAAAATCCATTTTCTTTGCTGAACCGATCGATTTCTTCCCTGGTCACTGCCCACGGGGAAAGGTCACACTGCAAAGCAGGAATGAGGCATTTCAGAGTCACACAATCCCAGAACGGTTTTGGTTGGAGGGGACCTTAAAATCGTCCAGTTCCACCCCTGCCATGAGCAGGGACATTTCCACTGTTCCAGGCTGCTCCAGCCTGGCCTGGGACACTTCCAGAGATCCAGGGGCAGCCCCATTTCTTTGGATAATCTGTGCCAGGGCCTCCCCACCCTCACAGGGAGGAATTTCTCCCTAATTTGGAAGCTGGAAGGGCCATTCAGTGGCTGTGTGAGGCAGCTCAGCCCTCACAGCTCCCAGATCTTGGGGCAAGGCTCTCACCGGGATGTTGCAAGCAGCAACTTCTTCATCTGATATCTCAGTTACTGACACACCTCAGTCAAGCACGTCTGGAATGGAGATTCCAATGTTGTCCCTCATCCCAAATCTGCCCCGGCTCTCAGGGGAAAGGTGGCACAGGTGTGGTGGCACTGATGCCAACAGGATGGACACAGAGGCAGAGAGGGAGCCTGGCCCAGAGCTCGTGGGTGCAGCCACCCAGGCTCCCTGATCCTGGCAAAGCTGTTGCCTCAAAACACAACCCCAGGATGGCTGAGGCTGGAAAATCCCTCTGGGAGCAGCGAGTCCGAGCTGTGCCCGATGCCCACCCTGAGCCCTGAGTGCCACCTCCAGCTGCCACCTCCAGGGACGGCGACTCCAAACCTCCCTGGGCACTTCCAAGGCCTGGCCGCCCTTTCCATGAGGAAATTCCTGCTGCTGTCCAAGCTGAGCCTCCCCTGGCCCAGCCTGAGGCCGTTCCCTCTCCTCCTGTCCCTGTTCCCTGGGATAACATCCCAAATCCCCCCCTGGCTGCTCCCTGCTATCAGGGAGTTTATTGTTTATCTCCTATCAGGGATTATTGAAGTGCAATTTGTGGAGAAGTGGATAAGAAAAGCCACTCTCCTGCCCACCCACCCCATTTTTGAGTCATCTGCAGTTTTAGGCTCTCCCAAAGCAGGCAAGTCTCAAACTGAATTTGGAAAGGGCTCCTGAGCCAGCGCTGGCACAGGGAGAACAAAAAGGAGGTTTGGAAATGAAGGGAAAATACATCATTAAGAGGCAGAAACCAACGCAGAGAGTGAAACCTGGCGCTGGATCCACATGGAAAGCAGAGATTTTCACAGGAGCTGTGCCTCAGGGTGACACTGAGGTGACACAGCCTGCCCAGGGGACAGGGATAGGAGGGGAGGAAATGGCCCCAGGTTGCACCAGAGGGGGTTTGTGTTGGATTTTAGGAGGAATTTCTTCAAGGGCTATGGAGAAGAATCCTTGGGAGAGGTGGAAAATTCCAGGAGGGGTCTGGAAAGGTTTAAAGGTGACAGGCTGTGGGATAACTCCAGGCAAGGGTGAGTGCTGAAGGTGTTCCCTGCTGTGCACACAGAGAAAAATGCAGAAATAAACAGAAACACCCAGAGAAACACAAACACAGTGAAATACACCCAAAGAGAAAAACACAGAAATACACACAAAACCCACACAGCAACACACAAAACCCACACAGAAACACACAAATCTCACACAGAAACACACACAAACCCCATACAAAAACACACAACCCCACACAGAAGCCCACACAAACCCCACACAAAAACTCACAACCCCACACAAACCCCACACACAAACCCACACAAACCTCACACAAAAACACACAACCCCACACAGATCCCACAGAGAAACACACACAGAAATACACACAAATCCCCCACAAAAATCCACACAAACCCCACACACAAACCCCACACACAAACCCACAGAAACCCCACACAGAAATCCAGACAAACCCCACACAAACCCCATACAATCCCCACATATAAATCCCACAGAGAAACACACAAACCCCACAGAAACCCCACACACAAACCCACACAAACTCCACAGAGAAACACATTCAGAAATACACACAAATCCCACACAAAAATCCACACAAACCCCACACACAAACCCACACAAACCCCACAGAGAAACACACAAACCCCACAGAAACCCCCCAAAAAACTCCACATAAAAACCCACACAAACCCACACACAAACCCCACATAAAACCCCACACAAACACACACAGAAACCCACACAAATCCCACATACAAACCCACACAAACCCCACACACAAACCCACACAAACCCACACAAACCCCACATACAAACCCACACAAACCCCACTCAAAAACCCACACAAACCCACACACAAACCCCACATAAACCCCACAAAAACACACACAGAAACCCACACAAATCCCCCACACAAACCCCACTCAAAAACCCACACAAACCCCACACACAAACCCACACAAACCCCACATACAGACCCACACAAACCCCACATAGACCCACACAAACCTCACACAGAAACCCACACAAACCCCACACAAACCCCACATAAAACCCCACAAAAACCCACAAAACCCCCCGACAGGCCTGCCCACCTTGTTGGCCAGCAGCAGGCAGGGCACAGGGCTCCCGTCTGGCAGCAGCAATTTGCTGTCCAAGTCCTGCTTCCACTTCTGGCTGTTGCTGAAGGTGCTGGTGTTGGTGACATCGAACATGATCACACAGGCCGAGGCCTCCCTGTAGTACAGCCGGGTCATGGACGTGAAGCGTTCCTGCCCTGAGGAGTCCAAACCATAAAAAAACACCTCCCCAGTTGCTGTTTTGGGGTTTGTTCGTGTAAATGATGTGTTTATGTGTTAATTTCGCAGCTGGCGCTAATGAGGCCTGGTTAATTGATGTGGGAGTTCAGGGACTGGATGTGTTCTGGTTTGGGTGTCTCTGTGATGGGTAGGTGTGAGGTCATGGAATGGTGAAATTCTGGGTTTGTTTGGGGTAAAAGGGAGCAAAGATCACTCAGTGCCATGGGCAGGGACACCTTCCCCGATCCCAGGGTGCTCCAAGTGGTCTGGGATGCTTCCAGGGATGGGGCAGGCCCAATATTTGCATTATTCCCAGTCCCCTGCAGCCACCCTGGGTGCCACAAGGCCACAGTGCCAGCGTGGCCCCTCTGCTCCCCAAACTCAAACTCCTTTTTGGGGCCGAAACTGAAATCAGCTTCTTGCAGCATTGCTCACTCCGCCAGCTTCTCCTTCCTGTTGCCTCTTTAAGGATTCCAGGCACCCGAGCAGCAAAACCAGAGGAAACCACAGCCCTGTTTTTCCTCCCTGCTCCACACCCAGAGGTGCCATTTTAGAGATGCTGCTGCCCCAGGCCTCTCCCGGTGCCAGGGAATTTGGGAAATTCATTTCTCTGCCCCTCTCCAAGGAGCAGGAGCTCCTCATTCCACTCCAGATCGCCTAATTCTGTCCCTCAGAGTGCGTCTCATGCCAGAAATTTGGATTTTAACACGAGATTTGGAGTTGAGCAGCCTCATATCCAGCCAGTTCCACATTCCCTCTGCTCTGGCTCCAGAACAGAAAGGAGAGGCTTGGCAGGAATTACTGTGGGCATTCCTTGCAGGTGGATTTTTAATTAAATATTTAAATTAACTATCACAGGCTTGAGGCAGCAAAGCAGAGCAGTCCTGCCCCTGGAATCCACTGGCTCCTGGGATTTATTCTGGGAGGAGAAGGAAAAGGAAGAAAAAGGAGGAGCAAAGGGGAAGGGAAGGGAAGGGAAGGGAAGGGAAGGGAAGGGAAGGGAAGGGAAGGGAAGGGAAGGGAAGGGAAGGGAAGGGAAGGGAAGGGAAGGGAAGGGAAGGGAAGGGAAGGGAAGGGAAGGGAAGGGAAGGGAAGGGAAGGGAAGGGAAGGGAAGGGAAGGGAAGGGAAGGGAAGGGAAGGGAAGGGAAGGGAAGGGAAGGGAAGGGAAGGGAAGGGAAGGGAAGGGAAGGGAAGGGAAGGGAAGCAGAGGAAGAGGAAGGCAAAAAAAGGCCAAAACATTGAGAACTTTAAAAAAAACCCTTCAAAATACCTGCAATGTCCCAGAGCTGCAGCCGAACCGTCTCTGACTCCGACCACTGAACCACCTTCAGCGCAAAATCCACTGGAGAATTCCCAAAAAAGCAGAAAGGAAACCTGACCAGGGCCATTCTGCACCACGGGGCTCATTCCTCCACAGCCTCTCCCCATCTCCCAGAGCACCAACCCAGCCCCAACCTTTCAGAATCCTGGATCAGGGTCATCACCCCGTGCACAATTCCAGGCTGAACAGGGCTTGGAGCAACCTGGGATAGGGAAAGGTGTCCCAGCCCATGGGGTGAGAGGAGATGTGAGGTCCCTTCCAACCTGAATCACCCCATATTTGCCATAAGCAGGCTGGTGAGTCAAAAGGGGAAGCCCTGTGTTGTTCTCAGATGTGTCAGGATTTCACTGCAGGGCAAAACCTGCCCTGCTCTACTGGCAGCCAGACCCAGCCAGGCTGGGACTGACCAAAACCAGGAACAAAGTACAGAAAAAAGTACCAGAAACCAGCCTGCAGCATTTCCTGCTGCGAGAGACCACGGGCACAGCCCACAGCTCCGTGGCTCCCCAGCGTTTCCCACCTCTAATCCATCCCCTCTCAGGTCAGGAAAAAGGAGATTTAAACAACTGTGCTCAAGCCCCACGATTTTGGGTCCTTGGGGAGATTTCTTGGGTAAACCCTTGGCAGCTCCTGCTCCTCCCAGGTTATTCATTTACACAAAGAACCAAAATCCTGCTCAGCCTCATTCCCAGCCTCCCCTTCACAGATGTTCCCAAGCACTGCTGACCCCTCAGCAGCGAGTCCAGGCTGTTCAATTAATGCCAAACCAGCGCTGCTGCTGGTTTTACTGGGATGAGCTGAGTCTGTACCCTCAGACTACGCAGTTTACAGCTCCTGGGGGGGTTATTCCAAGGATGGGGCACCCCAAATGAGCCGGGAAGAGCCACAGAAGCTCCTGGGGGCTCAGGGCTGCTCAATTAATGCCAAACCAGCGCTGCTGCCAGTTTTACTGGGATGAGCTGAACCTACAACCCCAGTCTGTCCATCTCACAGTTATTCCAAAGGGTGGGAGAAGGATGGGGCACCCCAAACGAGCCACAGAATCCCCCGGGGGCTCAGGGATGAAGGTCTGGGACTTGATACCCCATAAACCACGGATGATGCGCGGCTGTTCCTACCCCAAATCCCCAACCCCACAGCCAGGGGAGGACGGGGGGAGAGAGGGGCGAGTTCCCCCGGGAGCTGGGGCGAGTTGGGGTCGCTCCGGGCAGGGCGAGGCTCGGGATGCGCACCGGGATGGGCGCGGTGCCGCACCCCAGGAAACCCCCAGGAAACCCGCAGGAAACCCCCCGAGAACCCCCCGGGAACTCAGGGACCCCCAGGGCTCACCTCCCACGGTGGATTTGTAGTGCCGGTTGAAGCTGTCGTTGGCGTAGCGCTGCACCAGCGAGGTTTTGCCCACCGTGGCGTCCCCCACCACCAGCACCTTGAACATCCGATCGCGCTGCCCCATCCCGGCCCGGCCCGGCCCCGCTCGGTCATGTGCGGGTCAGCTGGGACAGCGGCGGAGCCTCCCGGGGCTGCCGGGATCTGTAGTTCACTGCCTTCCGCCGGAGCCCAGCCCCGGGCATCGCCTGATCCTGCTCTGTGCATCTTGTGTGTCAGCAGATCCTGCTCTGTGCACCTCAAATCCTGCTCTGTGCACCCCCAGATCCTGCTCTGTGCACCTCAAATCCTGCTCTGTGCATCTTGTGTGTCAGCAGATCCTGCTCTGTGCACCCCGGATCCTGCTCTGTGCACCTCAAATCCTGCTCTGTGCATCTTGTGTGTCAGCAGATCCTGCTCTGTGCACCTCAAATCCTGCTCTGTGCACCCCCAGATCCTGCTCTGTGCACCCCAAATCCTGCTCTGTGCACCCCCAGATCCTGCTCTGTGCACCCCCAGATCCTGCTCTGTGCACCCCCAGATCCTGCTCTGTGCATCTTGTGTGTCAGCAGATCCTGCTCTGTGCACCCCAGATCCTGCTCTGTGCACCCCAGACCCTGCTCTGTGCACCCCCAGATCCTGCTCTGTGCATCTTGTGTGTCAGCAGATCCTGCTCTGTGCACCCCCAAATCCTGCTCTGTGCACCTCAAATCCTACTCTGTGCACCCCAGATCCTGCTCTGTGCACCCCCAGACCCTGTTCTGTGCACCCCCCCATCCAGCCCCATGTACCCCCTGTCCTGCACATCCCCTGTGACCCCCAATCCTGTCCCCTTGCACCCCTGGATCCAGCCCTGCACATCCCCTGCACCCCCAGATCCAGGCCCCTGTACCCTCGGCCCCATATATCCCTGAATCCAGCCCCATATATCCCTGTATCCAGCCCCATATATCCCTGTATCCAGCCCCATATATCCCTGGATCCAGCCCCATATATCCCTGGATCCAGCCCCATATATCCCTGGATCCAGCCCCATATATCTCTGGATCCAGCCCCATATATCCCTGAATCCAGCCCCACATATCCCTGGATCCAGCCCCATATATCCCTGGATCCAGCCCCATATATCCCTGAATCCAGCCCCATATATCCCTGGATCCAGCCCCATATATCCCTGGATCCAGCCCCATATATCCCTGGATCCAGCCCCACAACATGCACAGACACCTCTCCCAATCAATTTTCATTTTCAAACAAGGCTCCCCTGTTGCTGGGACTCCTCCAAGGTCCTCCTGCACCTCCTGCTCCTTCTCCCAACAAAGAAATTCCAACAGAACCCTCCCAGCCCCAAGGAGAGCTGGATATGGCCCCTCCCATGCCCCAGCACCCCAATGTTCACCCCAAGGTGTGAAGCCAGCAGGGTCTGGGGGGATCTGTTTTGGGATTTGTTTTGGGATCCTGCACCAAGACCCTGCTGTGGGCGAGCTGGAGGCACAGCCCTGCAGGGAAACACCAATTCCTGCAAACCCAGGGGCTTTTCTGCATCCCAGGAGGCGCAGAACCCTTTTGTTCCATGAAATCAGCAGAAACAGGCAGAGGCCACGTGTCAGCAGGGCCTGGATTCTGCATCCAGGGAGGGCCAGAACAAACACCTGGATTCCTGCTGGGAGCCCCCAGGAGCTGCCAGGACCTGACCAAGGCCACGGCCGAGGTCACCTGGCACTCACAGTAATCCCAGTTTGCTTCGTGCCCAGCAATTTATTTGATTTTCGTAACTCTCCTATCAAAAGAACTTCAGCCTGAGCTCAAATAAGCTCCAAAACCTGAGAGGGGCCTTCAACCTGAAGGAAAAAAAAACCACCACAGTCCACATAAATAAATGTCATCTTTATTTAATCAAATATAATTTATCCATTAGGTCGACATCTGTCAGTTATAGGAACTATAAATAATTAAGACAGTCTTTTTCCTTTAATAAAAGAGTAAACCAGGATCTGCAGGCAGCTGTAGAGTAGGCATGCATTGGAGTGCAACCAGTGGGAAGAGGTGGTTTGTTTGGTTTTTTTTCCATCAATATTCCTCAGATTTAAATGAGATTCTTCCCTGACTATTCCCCAAGCACACCTTTGACCATATTTAATGTACAGACCCCCCCAGCCCCACCACCCCTGACCAGGAGAGGCAGATTCCTCCTGTAGGGAATCTTTTCCTGGGGGATTAAGTGGTGATGTGACACCAGGAAAGGCCAGCAGAGTTTCTCTCTATATCCATAAAAGCTGAAGTGTTAATGGAAGAAAGTCTTGCATTTATTCCTCATCATCAGGCAGAGGAATCAGGTGAGCAGCTGAGAATATTCCAGAAAATATTCCAGAAGTCCCTGGGCTGAGGGCACAGCAGGGACAGGGTTTGTTTTGTGGTTGGGTTTCCCACTTTGAGCACAGCTTTGGCCCAAGGAGATCTGTGAAATGTCACCAGAGTGGAGAGAGGAGGAGCAGAGCTGCTCCCACACCGGAGCAACGTGGAGCAGGGGCAGCGAGCCTGATGTTGGATTAGCAAGGGGAAAAAAGGGGGAAATCATCTCAAAAATACAACACCTGCTCTTCTGAGGGGCTGAGCAGGAGCAGCCTGGAGCCCACCTCAGCCTCCTGCACACCCCCAGCAGCAGGGAATGGTTTCCACAGCTCCAAGAGCCCTGGTTTGGCTCCACCTGCTCCCGTGGATTTCCAGAGCTCCTAAATCCTGACCCTCTTTTCCAGCAGCTCCTCTGGAGCGAGGCCCAGCTCTGCACCCAGATCCTGGGCTGGGACAATGAGCCTGGACTAACTTTGGTCTTGAATTGCCCATCTGGGTGCACTCCCTCTGGTTTTTTGCTGCCCTCCCAGCACGGCCTAACGGGAAGAGGAGGAATTCCAGCCAGGGCTGACCTGAACAGCACAGAAAGCAGGAGGGGAAGCAGCAGAGGAGGAACCCTGCACTGGCAGCACTCAGCCAGGGCTGAACCCCAATCCCAGGGTTCCTGAGCTGCACCAAGAGCCAGGGCTCCAGCGATCCAGCTGTGCCTGCATTTCCAGCTGTTTTCCAGCTGGCACCTACGCAGAGCGAGAAACCCCCTGGATCCCATGGACATCCTTTCCTAGCAGAGCAAAACGCTCCTCCCCAGCTCAGAACCCCCCACCCAGTTCATTCAGTACACTTTTGGCACTCAGCAACCCAAAGGAAACCTGGACACAAAATCCAGGAGCTGTTTGTCCACCCACCCCTCTGGGAAAGTCAGCTGCACTGAGCAGAGCCATGAAAAAGGAGCAGCACAAGGGGACAGCGTCCAGGAGGGCTCCAGTGGATGCTGAAGAGGATTTCTGGCAGGTGGAAGGGGAGATGATGGGTGGGGAGAGCTCCCAGCCCCTCTGGGGAAGCTCAGAGCAGCTGAACTCGGCTCACCGAGGCAGAAGCAGGAGCTGCAGCCTGGGCTGGGCGGCAAAAGGGAGCCCAAAGCTGCCAGCAGAGCCCAGCCAGGGGCTGGGGCTCTCAGAGCAGCTCACCCACATTCCTGGGGTGAACACAGGAGCCTTCCTCGCCATCCTCCTCATCCCCCCTCGCAGACACTCCCCAGTTTTGGATGTGGGCCCAGGCTGGAGCTCCGGGGAGCCAAGGCACCCCCTGCCCTCAGCCATGAACCCGGCTGGAAGGTGCCAGCAAAACAAACCTGAGCTCGACCTGCAGGGTTTAAAACGCTTATGAAGCGAAAAAAGCAGCCCTTCACCTCGAGGGGGTGGGCAGGGGGGGCTCCCTGCATCATCTGACCGAGCAGGAACTTCACTGGAACCTTGGTTCAGACATAACTGCCAGGAAAATTGCACTTAGTGATTGTCTCGTTACGCTTTTGTTTGTTTGTTTGTTTGTCCTCCCTAAAACTAGATAAGATTTTCTGTACAAACTCGGCTCGAAATATAAACCACGTAAAATTCCCATTGAAAATAATGAGAATCCAGTATCAAAGATGAAGTCTCGAGGGGGTGGGAGGAGGAGGAGGAGGAAGCAAAGGAACAGCAGATGGAAGGAGAGCTGTGGGAAGGGAGGGGCAGAGTTAATCCCCAACATCGGAGTCCCGGTCACCGATGAGCCAGAGCACGTGGAAGCTCAGGGCCAGGAGCCCCGTCCCAATCAGGTCCCCCAGAGCTGTCAGGTAGGGGATGGAGAAGTTGTCGGGGTCCAGGTGCCTGCCCCACATCCAGTGCACCATCCAGTCAGCGATGTAGAGCAAGATCAGCACCTGGGGAGAGCCACAAGCGCTGAGCCCCGCAGCCCCAGCTCGGCTCTGCACAACCACATCCCAAAACACAGCTCAGAGAGGAGATGGAGAGCATCCCTGAGCATCCCAAATCCTCTGTGTCCTTCACAGCCTCTGCCTGACCTCCTTCAGCTTCCTCTCACCACCCAGTTTGGGCTCAAACTGGCGCCTCACCACCAAAAAGTCTCAGTTGTGCACCTGAATTTTCAGCTCTAACCAGGGGACTGCTCAGGCAGGGCCAGCAACACCCGGCTTCCAGAAATAAAAGAGAAACTTTTGGTTTTTCAGGGGAATTTAAACAAGTTTTCTAAAGGAAAAACTTTCCTAAAGGAATAACTAACTTTTCTAAATAATAACTTCTAAAAGAGTAACTTTTCTAAAGGAATAACTAATTTTTCTAAAGAAAAAACTAGCTTTTCTAAAGAAATAACTTTTCTAAATGAGTAACTAACTTTTCTAAAGAATAACTAGATTTTCTAAAGGAATAACTAACTTTTCTAAAGGAATAACTAGCTTTTCTAAAGGAATAACTAACTTTTCTAAAGGAATAACTAGCTTTTCTAAAGGAATAACTAACTTCCCTAAAGGAATAACTAGCTTTTCTAAAGGAATAACTAATTTTTCTAAAGGAATAACTAGCTTTTCTAAATTAATAATTAGTTTTTCTAAAGAATAACTAACTTTCCTAAAGGAAGAACTAGCTTTTCTAAAGGAATAACTAGATTTTCTAAAGTAATAACTAGGTTTTCTAAAGGAATAACTAGATTTTCTAAAGGAATAATTAGATTTTCTAAAGTAATAACTAACATTTCTAAAGGAATAACTTTTCAGCCCAGCTGGCACTGCCACAGTGGGATTTTCTCCTCCATCTGCTCCAGTGCAGTGAGAAGCTCATGTTGGTATTTAGAGACAGACAAAACCTGCAGTGGATCCTCTCAGGGTTTTGGTTTTGTGTGTCCCCCACAAGAGTCACCCCAGGAAATTCCAGGGGAAAGGGAAGCACAGGGCACAAATTCCCTGCAAATTCCACACCCTCTTTTCCTCCCCAGGCCTTTTCAAATCACCCCAGGACGGGCTGGCAGGGGAATATTTTGGCTACCAAAAGGACCTAAAAGAGACAAAAGGCCAGCAAGAATGGCAGGATGGAGAAATGGTGTGCCCAGGGAGGAGTTACTGAATTCCAGCTGGGATCCCCCTGGATCCCAGAATGTCCTGGGCAGGTCCCCAGTGCAGGTGACACCCGTGTCCCCAGAGCCAGCCCCAGCTCACCTGGAGCAGCGCTGCGGTCATGTAGAAGACGATGAAGATGAGGGTGAGCGTGGTGTGTCCCCCCTGCATGGAGTGGATGGTGTAGAGGAAAACCAGGTGTCCTGGCACCACCAGGAGGAAGAGCACGCGGGCAGAGCGGGAATTCACGTCTGCAAAGGGAACATCAGCCACATTTACACCCTGAAAGTGTCCAAGGGCAGGTTGGGCAGAGCCTGGGAGCAGCCTGGGGTTCCTGGAGGGCGTCCCTGCCCATGAGATGTCCCTTCCTGTGATCCCACCACCCAAACCTGAGTGCTGGCAGGGATTTTGGGGTGTCTGTGAAGGGCCTGGAGCTGCACTGGATGATCCAGAACATTCCACACCCACATTTCCCCACATTTACACCCTGCAGGTGTCCAAGGGCAGGTTGGGCAGAGCCTGGGAGCAGCCTGGGGCTCCTGGAGGGTGTCCCTGCCCATGAGATGTCCCTTCCTGTGATCCCACCACCCAAACCTGCGTGCTGGCAGGGATTTTAGGGTGTCTGAGCAGGGCCTGGAGCTGCACTGGATGATCCAGAACATTCCACACCCACATTTACACCCTGCAAGTGTCCAAGGGCAGGTTGGGCAGAGCTTGGCAGCAGCCTGGGGTTCCTGGAGGGTGTCCCTGCCCATGAGATGTCCCTTCCTGTGATCCCACCACCCAAACCTGCGTGCTGGCAGGGATTTTAGGATTTTAGGGTGTCTGAACAGGGCCTGGAGCTGCACTGGATGATCCAGAACATTCCACACCCACATTTCCCCAGCCAGCAGAGCCCTGACCATCTGCAGAGCACACGAAAGCAGCAGCCCCACACCAGAGCCACCCTGAGCCCCCTGTGCTGTGCCAGGCACCAAACCCTGCACCCCAGGGCTCTACCTGGGCTGAAGAAGGTGCTGCAGGGGCTGGGGCACCTCCGAGGGGCCGTGCCGGGGCTGTCTCCGGGCTCCCCGCTCATGTGCAGGTAGGTGGAGATGCGGCTGGCCTGCACTGCCACCAGGTTGCCACCCACACCTGCAGGGCACAAACAGCACTCAGGGCACAAACAGCACTCAGGACACAAACAAACAGCACTCAGGGCACAAACAGCACTCAGGGCACGTCCCAGACGCTTCCAGGAGCTCCCCTCAGCAGCCAGCAGAACTGGGATTATGTAGCACAGTCTTATTTTTGATCCCAAGTCGATTTTTACAGGATGTGAAGAGCTGGGGCAAAGCTTTCCCCGAGTAAAGCTGAAGCAGTTCTGTCACTGCAGCTCAGGGTGGAAGAAATAAGTGAAACAAAAGCGATGATTTGAGCACCAAAACAGACACAGGAAGTTCAAAATGATTATTTTTCACAGGAAGCTGTGAAAGCCACCAGCACGAGATGCACTGGCTCAGAGTTAACTTCACCTATTGCAAAAAGCAATTAAAAAATGAGTTTTCCTGGTTCATCAGGCAGAAATGAGGTGAAAACTTTACACCAGAACCAATCAGATTTCCTGACTCCAAGGTGTAAATACAAATCTTTGTGTTGCCACAAGGCAAGTATTTTGGAAGATGGGGGTGTCCCACCAGAAAGGAGGAATAAGGAAATTAAGAAGTCCCCAGAAATGTGGATTTTTAGGGAATAGCCTCCCAGGCCTTTCACCTGAACACCACCTGTGGTACCCCAGAAGAGGATTTTTGTCCTGCAGCTGCAGTTTGGCCGGGCTGGGGCAGGACTCACCGTTGATGACCGGAGTGAACACGGCCATCCCAGCAAAGTTGGGATCCGACACCGTCCGGTCCAGGATCAGGCCCCCGACGCTGCAGGGGGACACAGGGGGGGTCAGGGCTGGAATAAACCCAGCAGGGAGGCTGTGGGGACAGGGACAGGGGACAGGGGACAGGACAGGATCAGGGACAGGGGACAGGATCAGGGACAGGATCAGGGACAAGGACGGGGACAGGGACAGGGCCAGGACAGGGCCAGGACAGGACAGGATCAGGGACAGGGGACAGGACAGGGGCAGGGACAGGATCAGGGACAGGATCAGGGACAGGATCAGGGACAAGGACCGGGACAGGGCCAGGGCCAGGGATAGGGCCAGGACAGGGCCAGGACAGGATCAGGGACAGGGGACAGGGACAGGATCAGGGCCAGGGACAGGACAGGGGACAGGATCAGGGATAGGGGACAGGGACAGGACAGGGGCAGGGACAGGATCAGGGCCAGGGAACAGGGACAGGATCAGGGACAGGATCAGGGACAGGGACAGGGACAGGGGACAGGCCCAGGCCCACCTGCTGATGGCCATGGCGATGATGACGGGCTCCCAGCCCGAGTACAGCACCTCCCTCGTGGCAGAATTCCTCTTGGCAATGATGATCCAGATGGGCAGCAGGGAGATGAAGAAGGCGCACACCAAGGGGTTCACGTAGGCTTTGCTCTCTGGGCAGGGCAGGGAGGAGGAGGAAGAAGCAGAGAAATCAAGGCCAGGCCCCTCAGGAGCTCCAGGAAGGGCAGGGAAAATCCAGCCTGGACTCTGCAGGACGTGGTGGCTCCTTGTCACAGGGGTGAGCTGTGAACACTGGGATCTGTTTTTACACAAACACTGGGATCTGTTTTACTGGGATCTGTTTTACTGGGATTTGTTTTACTGGGATCTGTTTTACACAGCCAAACAAACACTGGGATCTTTTTTACTGGGATCTGTTTTATACAAACACCGGGATCTGTTTTACACCAGCACTGGGATGTCTTTTACACAGCCAAAGACTGGAATCTGTTTTACGGAAACACTGGGATCTGTTTTACTGGGATCTATTTTACTGGGATCTGTTTAGCAGCAGATCTGAGTGAAATCTCCTCAATTCCAGCTGCTCATCCCCACCTCCCACTCCTGGGCAGGATCTCCCCAGTGCTGCTTCCTTCACCCCTGGGTGAACCTGGCTGAGTCACAGCCCCGAGTGCCAGGGAAGGAAGGAGGAGGAGGAGGAGGAGGAAGGAGGAGGAGGAAATTTGGAGTCTCCAGCTGCAGCCCTGCCCTGAGGATCCCCAGCTGGAGCTGACAGCTCAGCAGATGGAATCCAAATCTCCCTTCTCCCACTGCTCCAGCCCCAGCCAAGCACCTGGAAGGGGCCAACCTGTCCCTGAGCCCTGGAGAGGAGGAGGAGGAGGAGCACAAGGCAGGGAGAGGCTCCATTCCCTCCCCTAACCTGGGCTAGGCCTCGCTGAGGGAGCTCCAGAGCAGGAACCCCACACACCCCAGGAAGAGACAGGGCACAGGAAGGGGCTGAAACGAGAGGGAGACACAAAAAGCCTTTTGTTGCTCCTCACCCAGCTCCTTGTACAAGCCCCAGCTGATCCCTGACAGCAGGGCCAGCGTGATGAGGTCCCCCAGGCTGGCAGCGATCGGCGTGGCCACGTTGTCAGGATTGATCCCCATCTTCCTGGAGCCGATGATCACCCCAATCATAATCATTCCTGCAGCCAGAAAGAGGGGGAAAAACCAGGGTAAGGCCGAGGGGAGGTTGATATTTCAGGAGGAGGGGGCCAGAGGGGGTGACTCTCACCCAGGACGAGGGAAGCGATGAAGGCAGTGGCCACGCTGCTGGCACACAGCAGGACAGCGTGGGCCAGGCTGAAGTGCCCGTCTGGGATCCACCCAAACACCACGGCTGCAATCGAGGCCAGGAAGCCAACCACGGTGGCCTGGACCTGGGGATGGAAAGCAGAGGGTGACCAAGACACCAAAACAGCACCAAGTGTGGGCAGAGCCCAGGGAAGCTGTGGCTGCCTCATCCCTGGGATAGGGGAAGGTGTCCCTGCCCATGGGAAATGGATGAGCTTTAAGGGCCCTGCCAAGCCAAACCATTCCATGATTTTATTCCATGATTCTGAGAGGGAAACCCCACCCAGGGGGATCAGAATCCAGCATGGAAACACCCAGTCCAACCTGCAGGGCCACAAAGGCACCACTTGCCTCCCTTCAGACACAGAACATTGACAGCAACCAGCAAAACCCGGGCATTTAAACCTGCCACACTTGCCAAAACTGGGTATAAATATTCCCCTTCCCTCTCTCCTTACCTGTATCAGAGCCATGTTCCCTGTGATCATCTTCCAGAGCTCTTTGGGTGTATCCATTTGGCCAATATTAGCCTGTAAGAGCAAACAGATTAAAGCCTGACAGCCCTTCCCACCCGCTGAGAGCCAAATTCCTGCGTGCCAGGAGCAGGAGAGCACCTCAAACCCTCAGCTCCTACAGGAGAATAACTCAGCAGAAAAGGGAGAGTGGAGGGGAATCGACATCCACCAAAAATCTGGCAGGGAAGTGGCGAGAGCAGCGATGTCCCCGCGGCCCCACGCTGCATTTCCCTCGCTCCACACTGACCCAGCCATGCCTGGCTGGAGCCCAGAGGGTCAAGCTGCCCCTCAGGCCAGGCTGCAGAGCCTGGGGGCAGCAGCACGTGGGGCAGAGCAAACCCTCCTGCTCCTGCTGGGAGCTGAGCAAACACACAGCCCTGGCACGGGGAAGGAGGAGATGGAAATGGCTTTAATTCCTGGGGCACCCTGCAAAATAACCCGGAGGAATCGAGCTCTGCTCCTCCCTGCCACCTCCAGGGTGTTTATAGGAAGAATGGGGAGGTTTAGATCCATTTTGCATCATTAGAAGCTGATGAGTTCAGGAAACAAGGGAGAGGCTCAAACACTGGAATTGCACATTGGAGGTGCTGCCTGACAGCACCAAACTGGGGCACAACAGCACAGCAGCCATTTCCTCCTCCCAGGTGGAAAAGAAAACAAGAAAGGCAGAAATCATTGATTAATTAATCCCCCTGCTCTCCTTGCTGGACGTGCTTGAGAGCTGCCAGCTCGTTTTACTGAGATTCCCCCATCTCTGGGGCAAATCATTCTGGGCAGAGAGGAGGGAAAACAAAAAGCTGACAGGAGCAGCACATCCAGCACAGGAATTTGAGCTCCATATGAAGCCTGACCTTCAAATTCCAGCCACATGGCAATTAGGCTGGGATTAACATAACCTCGCTGTAGTCACGGGCAACTGGATTTTAATCCTTTAACTAATGGGAGAGTTTTGCCTCTTAATTGTGAAAGGAATTTCTGAGGTGCCTTAAAGCAGCACTAATTAGAAACCCAAAGTCTGAGAAAGAACTCCAGGCTCTGCTTCCCTGTGGAGAGAGCTCGGGATCCACCCCGGGGAGCTCCCTGCACAGGCCTGGGAGCAGATCCTATCCCTGATCCTCCAAGAGCACAGGGATGGATCCTGGGTGATCCTGGAGATGTTCTGCAGCCTTAATGATCCCATGGTTTTAAGGAGGGACAGGAGGGAGAGGCCAAAGCCTGGCTGGAGCCAGCCCAGGATCGGAGCTGCTGTCCCTGTCACCCTCCTGCAGCCACAGCCTGGGCAAAGTTCTGCATTCCTGACCTTGCCCAGCCTCCTTCCCCTGCCAAAGCTGCCCCAAAGCTGCTCCTGCCAGCCCCAGGAGGGGACACACAAGTGCCAGCGCTGCCTTTGTCCCCCTGAGCAGCCCGGGAGGAGAGGCTGGGACAGCAAGGATCCTGTCCTGGTCCCAACAATGCAGAGGGACTCAAACAAAGGGATTTGTTTCCCAGAGCCAGGGGGCAAACAAAGCTCAGGCTCTGTCCCTCAGGCTGTCCCACAGAGCCTGGGCAGAGGAGCCACAGCACCATCTCCACAGGACAGGAGAGGATCCAGGGAGGAACCTGTGCAGCTCTGCTGTGCCTTCTCCTTCAAGGACAGGGCTGGGAGGGAGGGAACGAGCCAAGCTGAATTTGTTCTCCATCCCTCCACCCCACTGAGGGCTTCCCAAGCAGCTCCTCAGGCCGAGGAACCTCAGCACTGCCAGGGCCAGGCCCAGGCTGCCTCCTGCCAGGGCTCCCCTTGGGAATTCCCATCCCAGGGGAGTTGGTAGCAGGCAGAGAACCCCTGGCAGGGGGAAGATCCCAAGCTCCCAGCATGGGGACACGGGGACATCAGAGATGCTTTACAGAGGGAGGGAGTGTCCTGTTGCTATATTTTATATATTAGTAAAGGCCTGTATGCACAAACCAGCCTTTGAAATAAGTCGTGATATTAAGGGCTAAAGTCCTTGAAACCTTCATGCAGAAGAGAAAGTAAAGCAAAACAATATCCCTGTGTGTAAGAGAAAAAATGTAAACTGTGTGTGTTAGCCAATAGTAGCTTGCTCTGCCTGCAGACCCTGTAGAACCCTATAAAAGGTGTGCTAAAGATAGAAATAAACGGCGTTCACGATTACTTCTGTGAAGACTGGTGAATTGCTCGGGGGTCTTTCAACATCTGGCGCCCGACCAGGGACACCCCTGCGGGCAGAGGGGCCTTGGAGTCAGCGGAGTGGATCTGGCCGTTAGACGTCGTGGGCTTGGATCGGCACCGGATCGGCAGCCTGAGCACGGTGAGACGCGGTGCGGTAGGACGTGGAAATTCAGGCTGCTGGGGGGGGCCCAAAGGCAAGTGCGTGTGAGAGGGATCGCGACCTTCCGCCTTGCGGGTTGCCGTCAGCACGGTGGATTTGCGGCGGCAGATAAACTGCTTCTCTGCATCCTCGTTAAACGAGGCGAAGCAGCCCAGGAAAAGGACCTGGATATGCTCATTATATGGGCTAATTGTCATGGGCATTTGCAGTGCTCACACTGCTTTTTGCGGTGCAAGAACGGACTGATATATCGGCTCTGATATGGGAAACGGCAATTACGGAAAAGAGCAAGGACACTGTGTCTGTAGGTCGAACTTGGCAGATTGTAATTAATACCTTAAAAACCAGAAAAGTGAGATATGCTGAAGCTGTGAGCCCCGTAATTCTACCTGCGTCACAGCGGCAGGTGCCTTTACCTCCCACTGCTGGGCAAGCTCTCCTATCTATGCTGCCCATGGAGAGAGGGAGGGAGAGTCAAAGAGAAGAAAATAATGAGAAAAAAAAAGTTCCACAGCGAACGCTGAAACAACGAACAGAATCTGTTCAGTTATGGCAGGATGTGATACATCCGGAACTATTTGCTTCATTTTTGGAGTCACTTTTAACATTACAATCTTATTTAAGTTCCATCTTTACCACCCTGGAAGAAAAGAAGCCAAATTTTCACTGGTTTCCACCCGAACCAGGGGGACATGGGGGAGCGGTTCTAGAGCGGTTCTAGAGCAGGGAACGGTTCTGGAGCGGTTCTAGAGCGGGGAACGGTTCTAGAGCGGTTCTAGAGCGGTTCTAGAGCGGTTCTAGAGCGGTTCTAGATCGGTTCTAGAGCGGTTCTAGAGCGGTTCTAGAGCGGTTCTAGATCGGTTCTAGAGCGGGGAACGGTTCTAGAGCGGTTCTAGAGCGGGGAACGGTTCTGGAGCGGTTCTAGAGTGGTTCCAGTGAACAGAGATGTCATCACACAGCCGTGGTACTCCAGACATGGATCAGAAGTGGACCTGTCAGGACACAGTTGTGTCTGAACACTATACAGACAGCTTACCAACAGAACTTTTATGTTGTTATTATGATGTTGTGTCTCTACCAATTTTTCAGGTATCCTTTGTTTTAAGATTTAGAAGGATCTGAAGAACAACTTGAACATCAAAGCCCTCAGTCACTGACCAGCTGCCAGCTGACATCACGGGAGCAGTGAATGTTCCGGGACTAAATCGTGCTGGAGAAATTCTGTAGAAGATCTAAGAAGTGTAGAGACTCCATCTAACTGTATATAAGCAAATTGTAGTTGCGTGTTTACCCTTTCAGCAAATTGCTTTCACGCTTAGACTACATATATACCAGAGCACGTGTGTTAAAGGTAGTTAGATGATAGTTTAAGATAAAGTGTTTAGCCTGTGTAGTAATTGCTATGTTAGTATAAAGTATAAGTATTCTCCCTTCAAGAGCTAGTGTAAGCATCTTTGAAAGTTCATTTAACGATTGAAGCTTTAGCTGTGAGTTTGCAAATATGGTGTCATTTACATGGTAAACTGCTTATGGTAATTGTGATGTGTATAGTCGTGACCAACTGTCTGCTAACTAACATCCAAAAGTGACAGAACATATGGGTCACTCTGGCACATTGAACTGGCCAAAGGTCAATGTGTCTGAGCTTAGCCACACCTGGAGATCTTTTCGCACCTGTCTCATGGGAGTCCCAAATGGGATCCTCCAGCATTTAAAGGTTTGATCAGTGATGAGACTCAACTGAATTGATTGGCAATGTTGCAAGAGTGCAATCGCACTGTTGGCTTCACATTAAGACAACTTGAAGCCTGTTGGCAAGCAAAATTACCAAAGTTCTCAATGTTACAACCCTCAGAAGAATTAGATTTGTTAAGTTCCACCAATACCTCAGGTGGATGGATAATGTTTGAACCCCCGACAAAAGCCATTCCAACAAAGTAATGTAGCACTGAGCTGCAGTCAGCCCTACAGCTGATCTCGTTACTACCATTGAAAGTAAAGCCTTTATTTGTGGTGCAGTCTCACAGGACGATTACCAAAGCGATTACCTAGTTCCATATTCCTAATCTGTGGGGATAGAGCATGGAATTAGATTCCTGCTAATCCACATAGAAGACCCTGTTATCTTGGGAAACTCACTTTGTTCCACCCAAGCTTGCACCAATTGTTGAATGTAGCTAGCAAAATGAAGAACATCAAACAGGCAAAGCAAAGCCTGAATGAATTAAGGCCTAGCCACTCTAAAAAGGCTTGCTTGTTAGACTAAGGAAGAATTGAACTTAACATGCACAATGTTAAGTGAGCTTTCAGCCGATGTGAGTAGTGTACATCATACAGTATTATGAAATTAAGTTGCAATTGACCTTTTGCTCTTAGCACAAGGACATGGTTGTGAGGAGTTTGAAGGCATGTGCTGCTTGGATCTTACTGATCATTCAGCTTCCATCCATGAGCAGCTACATCAGCTACAGGATGGGTTACATGCCCTGAAAGAAGAGTGACCCCATTAGAAGTTGGTTCACCAGCTGAGGCATCACTGGATGGTTGAGGTCTCTTGTGCTAGAAGGGGGACAGACTTTACTTATAGTGTTAATGGGATGACAGTCTAAGTTGTGTGTTATCTTATCCAAAGCCTGGTTTGTGCAAAAAGAGAAAGGGGGAATTGTTGCTATATTTTATATATTAGTAAAGGCCTGTATGCACAAACCAGCCTTTGAAATAAGTCGTGATATTAAGGGCTAAAGTCCTTGAAACCTTCATGCAGAAGAGAAAGTAAAGCAAAACAATATCCCTGTGTGTAAGAGAAAAAATGTAAACTGTGTGTGTTAGCCAATAGTAGCTTGCTCTGCCTGCAGACCCTGTAGAACCCTATAAAAGGTGTGCTAAAGATAGAAATAAACGGCGTTCACGATTACTTCTGTGAAGACTGGTGAACAGCTCGGGGGTCTTTCAACAGTGTCCTTGTCCCCATCCTTGTCCCTGTCCCTGCCACGTGAGGGTTTGGGTCCCTCTGCAGCCCTGCTCAGCTCCAGGAGAGAACACAGAGCAATTCATGGGCTCACACAGGGCTCTGAGGAGCTGCCAGAGCCTTCCCTGGGGCTCAGGGATGCTCAGGGATGTTCAGGACATTCAGGGACGTTCAGGGATGCTCAGAGATGCTCAGGGATGCTCAGGGATGCTCAGGGATGCTCAGGGATGCCCAGGGATGTTCAGAGATGCTCAGAGATGCTCAGGGATGCTCAGGGATGCTCAGGGATGCTCAGAGATGCTCAGGGATATTCAGGGATGCTCAGGGATGCTCAGAGATGCTCAGGGATGTTCAGGGATGTTCAGGGATGCTCAGGGAACAGGGACCAGAGTGAATTCCAGCCAGACAAACGCCCAGCTGTGATCTCCATCCCTTGGGGAGCCTGTCAGTCCCCCTGTGAGCTCTCTCCCCTCTGTTTCCCAGCTGTCCCCAGGCCCCCTCCTCCCCTGGCTCCTGCCAGCCTGCTCTGGTGACATTCCTGCACCCAGTTCCTGGTGGAAAAGCTGGATCCCAGCCAGCTGCCAGCCTGAGCCCCCAGCAGCCAGCAGGAGGAAGTGAGCTGTCAGCAAAGCTTAAGGAGCATTAATCCTTCAAATCCCATCAGCCCAGCGGGGTGAAAACACCTCCCCAGCTGAACCCCAGGCTCTGCTGCCTGCTGTCCTTCCCACAGGGAATTTTGGGAATTCCAGCTGCCCACACAGCCCCTCCCAGATCAGGTATCCCGCTCCCTCCTCTGCTCCCTGGGCACTCACAGCTGTGGACAGGCGGGATGCCAGGGTCATCTCCAGGTTCCCCTTCAGGCCCAGCAAAGCAGGAACCAAGATAAACACCTCAGTCACGTATTTGAAGACGTCCCAGTGCTGCAAAATTAAATAAAACCATTAAATACAACCGTGGCTGACACCAAGCTCTGCTCTGGGCTCAGTGTCACCCGCTCATCGTCACCTCTGCCACCTGAGCTGGCACCCGGTGCCCTCCCTGCTGCCACACCTGGGGTTCTGCAGGGCTTTTCCCACTCCTGACATTTGTAGCAGTGACCACATGATCCTGCTGGGCTGAAAAAACCACTCTGAGCCAGCAACTTTCAGTGCAAAAATCCCCCAAAGAGTCACCAGTGACAAAATGTTTACACACCCAGAGGCCAAGTCAGGGAAAGATGGAGAGGCTTTGCCCAATCCTTGCAGTTTTTGGCAGATTTGAGTGCTGAAGTTTGGTCAGTCTCGGCCCAGAGCCTTTCCTATGTGTGTGTCTTGCAAATATAAATATATATATTTAATTTTTGGTCCAAAACCCAGCCCACTGAGGCCTCCTTTCCCTGCTACCTGTGTTAACTCAGGCATTTCTTAACTCCCCTGCCCCTCCAGCTGCCCTGGGGTGAGGGACAAAGGCAGCCACGGTTATTTAGGAAAAAAAACAAAGAGTAATTGCAGGGTAAGCAGCTGAAAACACAAAACCACTGCAGAAACCCTCAGAGCCACATTTAAAATCACCCCTGTGAGCTACCCAAACCTCACAGCCCCACTTTTATGGCCAGTGCCCAAAACCTCTCCCATTTCCCACCCTGCAGGGCAGTGAGAGCTCAGGAATCCCAGCTGGGGACGTGCTGGACGTCACTCTGCAGCTTCTGCCTGCAAATGTCACCTGCAAATGTCACCTGCAAACGTCACCTGGGCGAGGCTCCAGCCCTGACAGAGCTGTCCTTGGCCCTGCCACCCTGCCAGGCTCACCAGGGACACGGATTTCTCTCCAGGACAAGGAAAATAGTAAATATCAATCAGTAAATATCAATCTACCTGCCTGCCTAAGAGCTTCCTGCCAGGAAGGACTTGGATTATTTTGTGTTTGTTTTTCCACCCTTCACCTCTGAGCCAACAAGCTGCAGTTTCCTGGCGCTTTGCAAGACCAAATTTGAGATGCTCTTGAAAAAATCATTGGAGACAAACAAACAAAAAAAAAGGGGGAGGCAAACTCGAGCTGGATGGACTGGGGTGGTTTTTCCTCAGAGGGAAAAGGTGTTTTCCAGCCATAAAAACCCCCTGGTGTTTCTGACAGCTTGGTGAGGGCAAGGTGAGGATGGGGAGGCCCTGGCACAGGTTTCCCTGAGAGGTTTTGGGCTCCCCATCCCTGGGAGTGCCCAAGGCCAGGCTGGACTGAGCTTGGAGCACCCTGGGATGGGGAAAGGTGCCTCTGCCGTGGCAGGGGATGAGATTCAAGGTCCTTTTAACCCAAACCCTCTGGGATTTTCTGCCCAGCTGACTCTCAGGGACTCAGGTAAGGTCTCTCAGCTATTTCACAACCGTCTCTCTGCAGGATGAGGCTGCTGAGGTTACCCAGGGATATTTGGGGTCCCCATCCCTGCAGGCGCCCCAGGACGTGGCACTCTGGGCTGGGACAAGGTGGGGATGGGGCACAGCTCGGACTCGACAATCCTGGAAGGATTTTCCAGCCTAAATTCTGGGATTCTGTGTGATTTGAGCTCAGTGCTCACTGCTGAGAGAAGAACCTGCAGTTCCTCACCCAGCTCAGGCTGTGCCTCCTTTAAGGCACCTCCAGGAGCAGCTGAGCTCGGCTCTCCCAGTCTATTTTTAGGAGACTCTGGGGTGGTTTTGCTGCGTTTGCAGAGGGTCAATCCCTCACTCCAGCTCCCCTTGTCAGGAGCCAGGGCTCCAGCAGCGAGCACCACGCTGCCACTGCCCCCAGGACGAGCTGGGTGTCACCAGAGCCACCCAACAATTGTCATTATTGGCCGTGCACAACTCTCCTGGCTCCAGAGCTTCCAGAGCTCCCAGGGGCAGGATCAGGCAGCAGCTCAAGCTCTCCATCACCTTGTGCCAAGCCTGGCTTTGTAAATGAAGCTTTAGGAGAGGCTCCTCTGCAGGCTGGAGCTGCAGCAGCTCCCTGAGCAGGACAGGGCTGCTCCTGGGGAAAGGAAGAAAAGCCATCTTTGGGGAGGGAAAACAAGGAGATTTCTGCAGAGCTCAGCAGCTGCAAAGAGCAGGACCCGTGGGCTCCTGCCAGCTTTCTTAATATAAAATGTTATACAACACTGGGAGTCTGTGGGGCTCCAAGGCCGTGGTGGCTCCTGCAGGGAACAAAGCTCCCTGTGCAGAGGAGTGCCCACAGTGGCTCCACGAGGACAACCACAGCCAGGCTGCTGGGGGAAAAAAAACCAGAAAACCCAGACTAAAAAAAGGCCAAAAAAAAAAAGGAAAGAGAAGAGGAAATAAGAATTTTGGTTCAGGATATGGAGCTGTTAAAATCCCTGCAACAGCCCCTCTGAGAAGCACAGAAATACAGAAATAAGCTGTTTTTAGGGAGGCAAACACAGCAGACAGGATCTGCCCAGGATCCCAGTGTCTCCCATGCAGCACTGGAGGGGTGAACTGGACCTGGGTCTGCTGGAGGTTCTGGAAGAATTCCCCACCCTGTGGCATTTCCATGGCTCATTAATCCCAAGGCTAAAGGGAGTTGGAGCTGTTGGCAGCACAGCCACTCGCTGAGCTGCTGTGGGACACAGGAATTACAAAGTTTTACTCCTAAAGGCCATAAAAATCAAGGCAGGGGAACACAAGGCTGAGCCACTTTCTCCCAGCCCTGCCTGGCCACAAGTGCCTGCTCCAGGAAAAACTTTAGGTTGGGTTCAAATCACTTTGGAGAACTTCCAGAAGAGCCAGGCACGAGCTTGCAGGGACCTCACGAAGGGAAAACATGCTTGAAACGTCCTTATTTTTCAGAAAACCATTCCAGTAAATCTCTCCCGGATTAATTTACCCCGTCCAGCCTTTCCTGTTTGGAGTCACTTCCCAGCTCTCCCGGCAGGTTCCACCAAGAGCGGCCACAGGGATGACCAGAGCGCAAAGGCACGCAGGGAAATCGCTGCTGTGGGCAGGACAGCACGAGGAGTGTCTGCCTGACCACCCACAAATCCCAAAAAAAACCCCTCTGGCTTCCCAGCCCTGAGCTGATCCCAGCTGCCAGCAGCACACGGGGCTGGTGCTGGAGCCTCTCTCTGCCCACAGCAGCAGGGTTTGTTTGCCTCAGCCCAGCAGCTCCAGAGCATTTCTGGCTGCCCACAGCTCCCTGCTCATCCCAGGAGAGCCACAAAGCTACGGATGAGCCCGGTTTTGTGCCCCAGGGACGGGAGGCTCTGCCCAGCCTGGTGTTCAGGGCACAGGAGGAGCTGCTCTGCTGCCAGGCACGCTTGGGAAATGTGGTGGAGACAGCACAGGAGCCTCAGTTTGCAAAGGCAGCATTCCCACATGGAAACACAACCGGGCTGGCACGTTCCCACGGCGTCACCTGCCACGGGGAACACCTTGGTTTTCATCCAGAGCCAACTGCCAGCTCCCTGCTGGCTTTTCCTAAAAGTCACCTCCCCAGCCCTCTCAGGAGGGACAATCCATCCGCCCTGTCAGCCCTGGAGGCCTCCAGAGCACGAGGAAGCGGCGCAGGAAGCTCTGGAATGATCCACACGGTCTGGCACACACTGAGACAAACATTAACCTGGCTGGCACGAGCCTGGACCAGCACAGCGAGCACCCAGCTGGGGAAGGGACACCGAGCTGGGGCTGGGATGGCAGCAGGGAGGGGATTTATCTCCAGCTGTGATGCACAGAGTGCTCACACCTTCTGCTCCGAGCCACGGTGCCTTCTCCTTCCTTCATTCCATCCCTCCCATCTCCTGCAATTAACTGAGCTTCATTTCCAGAGCCAGGGTTGGGATGAGGCCATGGGGGCTCCCCATGTCCCCAGCACACCGGGATCTGGTTTTCCTCCCCTCCCTGCTGCCAAACCTTGGCATTCCATTATTCCAGGATCCAGAGCCCAGCGCCAGGGAGCACCAATCCTACCTGCACAATGTCCAGCACCATTCCAGCAGCGACCGTGCCAAAGCCTGCCAGCAGGAAGGGGAAGAGGACCTGCAGCCCGATGGAAAACGAGGTTTCCTTGAGGGGTGAGGCAGGCTCAGGACCCCGGTCCGTGCTGGTGTCATCGCTCTCATTGCTCTGGCTGCCGTTTTCCAGCAGGGCATCCTCCTCCCTCACCCCTTTGGCGTTGGCACGGGACTCCAGCACCACCACCTCCACGGCGGAGCCATCGGGCCCCAGGAAATCCGAGGGCTCCGGGCTGGCCAGGCTGTCCCCGGGCACACCGGGCAGCGCGGCCCCGTTGGCCTGGGGGGTCTCCTTCTGCTCCAGCTTGGAAGTCATGCTGCAGGACAGCCTCTCCTGACCCTTGGCTCGGTGGGCCTACAGCCAGCAGCTGCTCCAGAAGGGATCTTCTGCCAGCAGTTTATCCACACGGCCTTTCCAGCATCTAGGGGTGAGCTGTGCCAGCCCTGCGCGCCCGGCCCGGAGTGCAGAGCCTGCTCCTGCAGCAGAGATCCCCATCAAGCAGCGCCCAGGGGACACGGAGCAGGGCAGGGGACACGGCAGGAGCTGGGGATGGCAGCGATTCCCTGCGGCTCTGCTCCTCTCCAGCGCTGTGTGCCCCAGCAGCCACCGAGCCAAGCCTTCCTCCCTTGATGTGGGATGCCTTAGCGCATCCTTTCCCAGTTTTTTTCCAGCAGATGTGACGGGGCAGAGGGAAAACCAGATGAAGTGAAGGACCCAGAAGCTTAAAGGAACACCAGAGGAGAGGACTGGCTTTTAGAGATGATCCCACTCAGGCTCTTCTTGCCACCAGGGCTTTGCCACTTCCTCCGGTGGCACTGTCCCCCTGCAGAACTCCAGTCTGGAGGCTCCTGCCGGCTCTCTGCCACAACAGCCAGCGATTCCAGCAGGCTTCGAGTGTCACCGCCGTCCTCCTCCTCCTCGCCCAGAAGGATTTCTCACCCAGCAGCACGAGGCGAGCGCAGCTCTCGCTCAGAGCAACAGCGGGTCCCCGGTGAAGGTTACTCACGGGGCTGGGCAGGCTGCCGGGTGGGGGCTGGCATTTGGAGAGCCTGGGATTTAACGTGGTTATCCAAGAACTCGTCTTTCACCTGAAACACATGGGAGGAAAGCCGATATTCGCCGGGGTCCCGCGGCGGCGGCTCGATCCGTTTCCTCCAACCTTCGCCCGGCCGCCCTTCGGCTGCTCTCCCGCAAGCCCGGGGACCCTCAGGGGCTGGGCCGGGGGATGCGGGGGCAGAGCCGCCCTCTGCAAGGGGCACCCGGCTCGGAGCCGCAGGGCGATCCCCGCGGCCGGGGCTCCTCCCGCCTCCCGCTGCCGCAGCGCCGGAGCTGCCGCAGAGCCCCGCGAGCCGCCACCTCCAGAGCGGATCTCCCCGCGGGGATGTGCGGAGCGGAGCCGGACCCGCTGCGAGCGGCCGTGTCCCCGCGGTGCCGCTGCCGTGTCCCCGCGGTGTCCCCGCGGTGTCCCCGCGGTGCCGGTACCGCCCGGTGCCGCCCGGTGCCGCCCGGTGCCGCTCGCTCCGCGCCCGCTGCGCGCCCGCGGCTGCTCCGCGCTCTGCCCCGCCGGGCCCCGCCCCGCGCCGCCCTGACATCACCGCCGGCCAATGGCGGCCGCGCCTGCCCCGCCGCGCCGCGCTCCCATTGGCCCGGCGCGCGTGGCGTCACGTCTGGCCCCGCCCCCGGCGCGGAGCGAGCCCCCGGGGCAGCGAGGCCACGCCCCTTTGGCGGCGCGGGGGGCGGGGCCTGAGGTCACGTGCGGCTGAGCCGGCACCGGGCGGGAGCGATCAGTCTGTCCGTCCATCCCTCCGTCTGTCCGTCCATCCCTCCGTCTGTCCATCCATCCCTCCGTCCATCCCTCCATCTGTCCGTCCATCCCTCCGTCTGTCCGTCCATCCCTCCGTCTGTCCATCCATCCCTCCGTCCATCCCTCCATCTGTCCATCCTGCCATCCATGTGTCCGTCCATCCATCCATCCATCTGTCCTGCCTGCCGCCCATCCCTCCATCTGTCCATCGTGCCGTGCCATCCATCTGTCCGTCCATCCCTTCATCATCCATCTGTCCTGCTGTCCATCCATCTGTCCATCCTGCCGTCTCTTGATTCCGTCCATCCATCCATCCATCATCCATCATCCATCATCCATCCATCATCCATCCATCCATCCATCCATCATCCATCCATCATCCATCCATCATCCATCCATCCCTCCATCCATCCATCATCCATCCATCCATCCATCATCCATCCATCATCCATCATCCATCCATCATCCATCCATCCATCATCCATCATCCATCCATCATCCATCCATCCATCATCCATCCATCATCCATCCATCATCCATCCATCCATCCATCATCCATCATCCATCCATCCATCCATCCATCCATCCATCGTCCATCATCCATCATCCATCCATCCACCATCCATCCATCCATCCATCCATCCATCATCCATCCCCCCATGGCTTTACCTGCTCTCACCTGGGCCGTGCAGGGATCCCTCTCTGGGGCAGCCTGGCTGTTCCCCGCTCCCAGGGGGCTCCCAGGGGTGCTCCCACAGACCCCCCTGATCCAGGGAAACCCGGCTGGATCCAGGGAAGGAGCACCCACGTGCTCAGCGGTGCCCACTGGATCTCAGGCCCCTGCCAGGCTCGCAACAAAAGGTCACGAATCTTGTCACGTACCCTACCTCTGTTTATGCCAAACTGTCCCACAGCAAATAAATAAAGAGCACAAAAAACTCCTGCTGCAGAGGTCAGCTCCTGGCTGCTGTGTAGAATTCTGTGTTCCTGAATGAACCAGCTCCTCTGATTCACGCTTTCCTTTTATTTATGCTTTTTTTTTTTTTTTTTTCTTGTCATGAGTGGAAATTTTGAGCAGTTGTTTTTCCTTCCTGCCTTTCCTTTCCTCCCAGGAAACAGTCAGCAGCGAGTTATTACTCAGGGTGATGATGTGAGCCCAGCTCCAGGCCTTGGAGACACGTTCTGGGCCAATAAGGGTGGCTGGGACACGGGAATGTGGGGGGAAAAGGGGAGGGCAGCACAGGAGCCCCGTTCCCACATGGATACAGGACTCAGGCGTGCCTGGAGCTGCTGACTTCATCCCTGAAGGAAACACAAGCAGCTGTGGGCAGGGATCCATTGTGGCCAGTGCTGTGGGCTCTGCTGCTTCAGTGCTGCCTGCTCCCATCAGGAGCTGGGCACAGCGAGGTGTTTTCCTGGGAGATTTGGTGCTTCTGGAGAAGAGGATGACTGGAACATGTGGAGCAGAACAGGAGAGACGAGATTAGAGAGAGATCAGAGAAAGCCGCACTGATAAGGGAGTGCCAGGACAAGGGACAACGGCTTTAAACTGGCAGAGGGCAGGGCTGGATGGGATATTGGGAAGAAATTCCTCCCTGGGAGGGTGGGGAGGCCCTGGCACAGGTGCCCAGAGCAGCTGTGGCTACCCCTGGATCCCTGGAAGTGCCCAAGGCCAGGCTGGACAGGGCTGGGAGCAGCAGTGGAAGGTGTCCCTGCCCATGGTAGGGGTGGAATAGACGAGTTTCAAGTCCCTTCCGAACCCAAACCATCTTGGGATTCTGGGGTTTCAAGGGATGAGGAACCTTTGGGGTCATTTCACTCATTCTCAGGACCTCTACCAGCAAAGAAACCTCCTGGAAAACTTGAGACATCCAGAGACACATCTCAACTCCAGCCACAGCCAACTCCCAATTTCCAGCTGGGACTGGAGCTCCAAACCCTGCCTCCATTCTCCTTTGTCCACACAAACCTGGCTGCAAGGCTCTACTTCCACCTTCATCTTTCCTTCCTGACTCGGAAAACCCATCCCTCCCCCGGGATGGAGCCTTCATTCTTCCCTCACCTCCCCAAAAACAACGTGCACCCCAATGTGACCTCACTGCTGCCCAGCTGCAGGCTCAGGAAGTGGAAGTGTGGGGACAAAAGCTGCCTGAGACAAGAAAACAGAAATAGATAAAAACCCCCACCAACCAGCGAGGCTGAGATCAAAAAAAGCAGAGGATGAAAGGGCAGGAAATTGGGTTTCCAATTGCAGGGAGCAGGTAGCAAGAGCAACAAAAATGTTTGGAAAGGAAGGAGTTGAGCACTGAGCTGTGCTGGATCCTGGAATGTCGTGCCCATGTGTTTTACAGCAGCCACGTGATCCTGGCACTACTGAGCTGCCCAGCCCTGGGCCAGCACTCAGGAATAGCCTCAAGGGGCCCTTTCACAGGAGAATCCAGCAGAATGAAAAGGTTTGGCCAAAGTCACTCAAAAAGTCCTGATACAGAAATGTCAGTGCCCTGAGAGGTGCCTTTGCTCCCCGTCCTGGCTCCACCACTGCCTGTCACAGATCTCAGTGGAGCCCCAGCTGCTTCTGAGCCAGGATCCTGAAGGAACAGGGTTCTTCATTCCTCACAAGCAGGAATCTCAGCAGGAAAACAACCCTGAGCAGGTTATGGAGCAGGATTTGTGCCTTCAGATGTCACTGCAGGGCACAGGCGGCTCACGAGGGCAGGACACAACGCCAGCAGCTGGCCCTGAGCTGTGGAGAAATGCAGATCAGGAAGTTCTGTTTTGCCAGCCTGGAAGCAAACAAACCCATCCCCATCCTTTTTTTCCAAGGTCCCAGCTGTGTTCCTGTGTCCCCCACGTGCTGGGCCTGCTGTGACAAACACGGGGCAGCTCCTGGCAGGTCCCTCCCACCTGGGCCTGGCTTTCCTGTGTTCCACAAGGGCAGCGGATCCGGTGGGACAGCAGGGACAGGGACACCTGTCATGGTGCCACCGGGGATGTGCCTCACATGTCAGCTTTGCTCCAGTTATAGGCTGTCAGGGAATTCATTTACATTAACAATTAGGCTGAAGAAAACACTGATACCACAAGGCTGGCCAGACCAGAGAGTGATGATAAAAAAAATACATGATAATCTCTTAATTCTCCCCTATTTCCTGCTCCATGAAGACCCTCTCACCTCCCAAAATCCCAAAGAGGATTTTGGATTAACATGTTTGCATACAACAAGGCAGTCCTGCGGTACCAACATCTAAAAATCCAAGTGGAAGGATATCAGATCCAGAATATCTGACCCAGGCCCACAGGAGCATCAAGGCCAGGCACAGCCTTCAAGTGATCTGAGTATTTACAGGGCTGCAATAAACCACACCATTGTGCTGGGTTAAAAATATTAATTAAAAGAGGCATGACAAGCCCCCTGGGAAAAGCTGCATGATTTGAATGTGGCTTGTAAGACCCCCCCTGCCCCAGGGCACATCCCTGAGTGCCAAACAGCATTTTCCCTTTGTCCCCTACCCCCTGCTCTAACCAGCCTTCCATGTGGTCATTTTCCTTCCTGCTGAGAAGTGACTGCAGCTTCCTCTGGGCCCCCCACCACAGCTCTGAGATCAGCTCTGCAATCAGCAGAGGGATCTGCAGGGAGCAGGGCCCTCCCTTCCCCACCACGCTGAGCCCTTTATCTCAGCCTCCCGCTGCCCCGGGAAGCTGTGGGAGCGGAAAGCCGAGCCAAGCCCCTGCTCCAGCGTCACACAGCCCTCCCCGAGCTGCTCAGCCAGGAAAATCATCCCCTGGGCAGCATTTCTGCCCCACTGCAGGCCCTGGGATGGTGGCACAGAGCTGCCAACGCTGCGCAGACCTCACAGCAGCACATCTCTAAATGGTTGATTCAAGAGCCTGAGTTTGGAACTGAAGGGACAAAAATTCTGTGAAACTTCCAGAGCACCAGCAAGGACTGAATAGATTGGGAAGAATTTGTGCAGGGTTCAAGTAGCAGGGTGAAGAGAACTGAAAAGCAGAGAGTTCAGGGTTAGAGGCTGAGCTGCAGGTGAGGAATGCTCCTCTCTAACAGCAAAGGGCACCACTGAGGCTCAGCAGCCTCCAGATTCTCAGTGGATGTCTCACTCCACAGCACTGATCCAGGGAAATTTTCACAGCACCTGCTGGAGAAAATGGATTTCAGCAGCTCCGTGGAATATCAAACGGAACAGCACAAGAGGAGCCAAGAATCCAAGTGTCAAATGCAAAGCTGGAGGAAACAACTCTGTAAACACCTTGTTCCTCCAGCTCCGAGCCTGAACTCCCCACGGCCACTTGGGGCTGAAAATAAACCAAGCTCTATTAAAGAGAGCCCAGCAACAGAGCTTTCTTTAGAAAATGCAGGTGTGGGATGTGACCTTTTCTCCAGGCTGCAGCAGGCCCAGCTCAGCTGGCCCACAGCAGCCTGACAACTGCAACACCTCCCCTTGAGTCACTGCTGGCACAAAAACATCAGCACTGCAGACTTGGGGAAAAGCAGGGGAAAAAGGAAGTCGCTGTGGATGTAACACACACTGGAACTGGGTTAACACAGTGCTCAAATGTAGCTGTCAATATGACTGAGTTACCTGAATTCAGAGCAGAAAATCAGGCTCTTCCTTCCTTCTGTGAGTCAGAGGTAATTGCTCTCCCTGCTCGAGGCACGGTGACTCACTACAACACAAAAAGAATAGCCCTGGAGTCGTTAATCTGTGTTTTCATCATGTGCTTGGCATTCTCCAGTAGCTGCTCACACCATGCAAGGCTGGAGGTGATCTTAACAGAAAAGGCATCATTCATATTATTCTTATTATTTATGTGAATTTTACACCCCGCTTGGGAAAAGTGACATCCTCAGGAACATCTGGGACAGTGAAATGGGGTTGGAAGAGACTTGTCCTGGCAGGAGGTGTGTGCACACACCAAACACTGAGGGGCTCCCTGGAATTGTGTCAAACGATTTGGCAGCAAATGTGATAAAATGAAGAGGCTTAAGAACACGAAGGCAAAGCTGCCCCATGGAAAAAGAACAGATAATCAGAAGTGACTGGGAAAACGCATTTTAGTGGCCTCTGAGGTTGCAGCAAAGCTCTGCTGAGCACGTCCCCAGTGCAGAGGCACTGCGAGATCCCAGCCCTGGCTGATGAGCAGCACTTAATGAGCTCTGCAAGGAGCTGCCCCAGCCAAATCTCATGGCACACATTGACTCAGGAGCTGCCAAACCCAGCCCTGCCTTCCCAGCACCCTCTGCCCTTCACTTTTCCTTCAGCAGCAAAATTAATCTTCTTCCTGTAAAGAAACAATCCTCACCACAACAGAAGTGAGGGGGTTTTTGCTTGGGGGAAGATTACAGAATATAAAGGATGCTTTATGTCTTTAGGACACATTTGCTGGTACAACAGGCAACAGATCCCTCCTTCCACACCACAACAGCGTGATCCAGGTCAGGATTTCCATTACCTGTGCTCTCTCATGAGATTTTTCCCATTTTTTCCTTGTTTTCCCATTTTTCCAGTCCCTCTGACTGGCAGCACAACCATCAGCTGTTAAACAACATTGACCCCATACAGCCACAGCCAAAGCAAAGGCTTTAAATTCACTTTTACAGAGATTTGCCAGAGAAAAAGCAACAACAACAACCCCTTCTCTGCACCTCCCACTGCCAGGGCTGGGCTCCATTCAGTGCTGTGCCCACACATCACTTTTGCTGTGCCTGCACACAGGAGCTCACAGGAGCAGTGACACCTCCACAAAAGAGCCACAGACACGTGGCTGAACAAATCACAAAGTGCAGCAAACCAGAAAAGATGCAAACTATTTACTGCCCAACAATGCCTGGCCAGGGTGAGCTGATTTTTGTGCAGAAAAGGGAGCGAAGATTAAAGCTGGCTGGGAAATAGGTGGGTTTGTTTTGATGGAAACTTTATGGATTGCTCAGGTGTGGGAATGACTTCACTGCAATTACACAGCTACATAAAAAGACTAAATAATCATCAGAAAAGAATTCACATTCCTCATTTTATTAGATGAAACTGTCAGTTTTGTTTCAATTATTCAGTGGCTGATATAGTTGGAGCCCTCTGGCCACAGTGATAAGATCAGACTACAAATAAATAAGAGAACGGTGAACGGAAAGAATTGGAATCACAGTTCCATCAGTGTTTTTCAGGATACATTTCAGGGTATTTCCTGTACATTCCAGCAGATTTCACAGTATGAATTTAGAGCAGAACATCCACCCATTCCAGTGCATAATTTAAGTTCTGAACAACAGATACATCTGTGCAGCAGGTCCCTGCAGCACTGTCACACAGCAGCTTTCAGGCTTTTCTTTGGCTAACACCACATTGTTAACTATTCACTGATAGAATTAATTTAATTAACAGATTAAATAAATTACTTGTCTAATTAATACTGGTAACCCCAGCTGTTAAGGTCAAAAGAACACTGAACACTTTAGTGCTGTCACAGGTAGGCAAGAAGTGCAAGATGAAGCAGAGTCAACATCCATGGCCTGCCTATCCCAGGATTCCCAAAAAACTGAGCAGGAAAGTGGAAAAGGCTTTCACTGACAGTGAAGGAACAAACCTCTGACCCCTCTGACCTGGGAGAAACTGAAGGGCTTCCCATCTTTCACAATCAGGTTCTCAGAAGAGCAAAGGGGAAGCTTAAACTGATTCAGTGAGAAAAGAGATGAGCAGACAACAGGGACTGAATTCCTAATTTAAAGCTGCAATCCCTTATTCTGACACCCAGTTGCACAAGACACCTTGAGCCACACCACGAGTCAGGGAGGGAAAAAAAATAATCACTAAAATGATGGGAAGGAAAGTTTTCAGCACCTCCTCGGTTACAACAACATACAAGTTCTGGAGTACCTGAAATTAGAGTCAGAAATCAGTGCAGCCATGGGAGTGAACACTGGCATTGGCTCAGAGTGCCAGGAATGCTGGTGAGAGCATTCCCTGGGAAGTAAATTGGGAGAATCCCCTGGGAAGCAGCCCATGCCCAGCAGCAGTGCAAGAACCTGTCATTGTGTGGCTGTACCAGTGAGAGGAACCCTGTCACCCAGTCACAAAGCCTCCCCGTGAGCTCCTGGCAGACACCTCACCTGAGAAAGATCCACTCACCATAAAAAATGAGTTTGTCAGAAGCACACAGGATGATTCACCTGGTGCTGACTGACTGCTGGTTATACCTTAGATTTTAGTGATTACAAATTTCAGAGGCTTAAAGTGCTGAAAAATGATTAGTGTCAGATTAATGACTGCACATCAGACCACGGAGAGCAGAAATCGGGGTTATTTGTTGGGGTTTGCCAGGTTCCCACCTGTATGTAAACCACAATATAAAAAAAAACCCAAATTCCAGCTGTAGCTCAATACACAAAACACAAATGGATCTTCAACCCCCTCTGTCCCCGAGGCCACCTGCAGCTGCTCCTCCCAGGAGTCTCTCAGAGCTCGTGGGAGCTGGCGTGGGGTTCTGGAAGTGTCTCGATGTCACAGTTCTTGATCAGCTGAAAGAGGAACTCCACCTGTTTCTCGTAATTCTCAATGGAGATTCTCTCATTCAACCCATGGATCCTAAAAGAAGAAGGACATTTTTCAGTCCAGGGGGAATTTCTGACCCAAGTGCACACACCCAGCACCCTGCTTGGCTGTTGACTTCCTAAAGCAGTGCACAACAGAAAAACTCAGCGATACAGACCGAAAACTGCACTGTAACCAACCCAAATTTACTGATTCAAAGGCTCAGAGCCCAACATCTAGGTCTGGAAAAAATCTAAAACTCTAATCTGGAAATAATCCTAATGGCCCATTTCTTGGCCATTTCTGTCACTGTCCTGTACAGCCAGGACACTCAGCTCCTGCATCATCTGCACCTCAATGAAACGGGAAATCTAAATAAGAAAACAATCCCTTGCATGATGATGTTGTCATCACATAACTGCAGGAAATTTCAAATCAATTCAGAGTGGCAAGTGTCCAAATACGTGGATAAATCTGCAGGACAAGGCCAGCCACCACACCACCACCTCTCAACTGCTGCAGACCACAAAGGATCTGCTCAGCACCACTGAATCCAGCACTAAATGGGTCCTGCCTGCATTTGAAGGAACAAGGAGCCAGGGCTGGCTCTGTCCCAGGGTGATTTCCACTCCCAGCACCCAAATCTGCAGGAAATGAGTGGCCTGACAGCGTCTGAGGCCAAGGTACTCAAGGCTGGGTTTCCTCCTTCCCTCTGCTCATGGATCTTCTGTTTCTCTGGGCCCACCCCAGGAGCTGCCCACGTGCTCAGTACCTGGGGAGATCATCCTGTTTCAGGAGCAGAGGGTTGAACCTGTAAATGGCCTTGGTGATGTTGGTGAAGTGCCTGCTGTCCGTGTTTCCGATGCACGTGCCTGGAAAACAAACCTCAGGTTTGTTCTGCGGGAGAGGAACAACTGAATGTTAAAAAGTGACCCACCTTTCCCCAGGAGAGAGGAAAAAGCAAATGATGACAGTCCTGCACTGCCTGCACCAAAAGCATCACTGCAAACATGGATTGGTGCATCCTGGAGAACATTCTCTGCTGCAGGAATAGAGCTGAACACACAGCTCACCCTAACAACAGCCTTGACACTCAGCCTCCCCAAAAATTTAAGCTTCAAACTTCAATCCAACAACTACAGAGCTAGGAAGGAGCTGCAAAAAAAAGGGGAAGGGGCTGGGATCATAAGGAACAATACAGAAAAGCAGGAATGGCTTTGCCAGCTATGAAAACAATAAAAGAAGAAGCTAAAGCGAGACCTCCTCCTCTCCCTCACAATTCCTTTCTTCCCTGAAGAGATTTCTTTGTGTGTGCAGAGAGCCCAAGTCAAGGCTCATTGTTTCTGTCAGCTTCCTGTTTGCTTTTTTACTTCCACTACTAAAAAACAACATCAAAACTTTTAAAGCATAAAGAGGGAACGGAATAAAAAGAGGAAAAAACAGCTGTTTCCAGTAGTTAACAGCTGGGGTGGAGGAGTACACAGCAAATGGAAACAAGGCAGTGCTGGGGGAGGGAAAAGCAGAAGAGGAAACAATAATCATCATGTGCCTGCTGTCACCTGGGACTACACTGTCAACATCTGGGAAAGTGTCCAGGATGGTTTTTTGAAAAATATGGATTGCAAATGTCTGCTCGTCCCAAGGACTGATGGGCAGGGGGTCAAAGGCCTCCACCACATCAATCTTCACCCTGTCATCAGCAATGGTGTTCCTGACTGCCTCCAGCACCTGTGGGTGAAACACAGAGACAAAATGAGCACAAGAAATGAGAAAGCAGCCCTTAGAGACATCAGCAGATGTTCAGCTTTCCAGAAGACATCTGTCTGTGAACTGTCAGTTGTGGCTGCAAACAGACTGAAGGTGTGTCAGTCTCTCTTCCTCTTCTGAGTGCGTGGCTGATGCTGCAGCTGAATGTTTTAACCAGATGCACATCATTGTCTCAAGGCACTCCTGAACTGCTTCAGCCCTGAAGGGCAAGTGCTCAGCCTGCTGCTCCTGGAAATTATGGCATGAAACACTCCAGAAAAAGCTTTCAGGGAGAGAAACTTCCAGCAAAGGCTTGGGGAGGGAAGATTTGCACTGAGAACGTTTCACAGCTGCCCTGGGCTGGACAGGCCTGTCAGACCTCCTGAAATGTGCAAGATCCCCAAACTCTGCCAGGTCACAAAGCCAAGGCTCGATTCAGCATCACAGATGATCCACGTGCTCCTTGGCACGAGGAGATCTGAGATACCTCAGCAGCCGTCTCGGCTGAGTGGATCCTGAAGTTCACCGTGGCTCTCGCAGAGGAAGGGATGACGTTCACCTGGAAAAAAGGAAGGGACAAAGTTTAAAAGGCAGTGAAAACCAGAATAAAACTCCAAATGCAAACTCAGAACTGCTCAAACAACTGCAGGCCTCAGATGCACCACTGTTTCCTCCACATGTGATGACTCCTTCTGTGTTAAAACACCGTAAATCTTATCTAAAATGCAGATAAATACACAAAGAAATATGTGTCAAATAAATTAAAATGAAGTTAGTTGTTACTTACATTGAAGTTTTTCTCTCCCTTCAGAAAATTTATACTGAGAAATTCTAACACTCTGGACTGGTTTTTTTTTTAAGTGATATTTTTCTTTCACTGTCACATTACATGCATATTTGGGTAAATGTAAGTCACTTAACAAATGATTTTTATTGAATGTGTAACTCTTCCTGTCTACAGACCGAATATTTACAACTTTGTTAAACAAAATCGTGTGTAATCTTTAGAAAAAAACCCCAAGAAACCAGGGTGTCACTTTCCTCCTGGCCACTCCGTGTCACTGTTCAGCCACTGCATCTTTTCCTGTCCAGTGCTGCTTTTCAGACACAGATTCTTTCAGGGACACACCAAACACAGCCTGTTTATTTGCCAGGGCTCCAGCATTTTTGGACAGCTCCACTTCCTTATCAGGGCAGGATCTGGCTGTTATCTCTCAGTCCAAGGTGCACATTTAACCCGCCTGGGGCAAACCCCAGACCCCTGCTACAAATGGCTGGGCCAGGGAAGTGTTTGTGACTGTGACAGTTTCAAATATTGCCTTTGATACTTTGTAGGATTATGCAGAAACCACATTTTCTTGTGGTTCTAAAGTATTAACATTCTAAAATATTAACAATTTGAAGAGTGGTGGACAGAGACCAGCTGCTTCTGAAAGGAAGTGGTTTGCAACTGCAGCCAAATCCAAGCCACATCTGAGGTAAGAATGAGACTGTGGCACCACACAGGGCCCACACTGATCTTAAAACTGGATATAAATAGGAGGAAATTAAATGTCCTGATCTTCTCATCATAATTACTTGGAGAAAAATCCCAAAGTACCTTGATTCCTGCATTAAACAGGGTGACTGCAGTGGTCGTTCGGATCAAGGCATTGGTGGAAGGTTTCCAGGCAAGGACTCTACAAAAATAGAAACAAACAAACAAAATTTTTCAAATAAGTTGAATATTGCTAAAAGATAAGCACCATAATTCTACAGGCAATAAGCTGAATGATGGTTTATTCAATTAATGAAGTGGTTATTAACAGGAAACCACCGAATTATCTGAACTACAAAATAACTGATTTCCTGGGAAGATTGGAAAACCCTTCATCTTTTAAGGGTGAGAGGCTGGGAATGTTTATCAAGGATCTCTTTTCTTACCTGCTGACAATAGGTGAGAACAGCCACAAATTGCTCATGATGATGTTGAGGGGAAACTTGAACTAAGGGGAAGAAACAAAACCATGAATCAGAAAGTTTTTATTTGTCAAGAGCACGGTGGAGTCACTTGAATATGGACAAAACAATTCCAGCAGAAACAATAATCTGGGAGAAAAAACAGCTTTTTTTATCCTTTCTCTAAATTCTAAATTCTCTAAATTCTTCACTGGGTTACTCTTATGGAAATTTGGGAATGAAATCCTGCTTCTCTCCTCACCTCTGCTGCGAGGTGCTCCATAGTCATGAGCTCTGGTCCGTAGCCAAACAGGTTGCGCAAGGGATTCTGCTCCAGCCTACAAAACAAATCAACGTTCAAAAGGTAAAAAACCAATTCTCTGGCTGTTATTGCTCCAGAAGGATGCCAGGAATCTGATTTGTGAAATGTATCCCTGTTATTGGAGATGCAATCACGCTCTGCTCTCCTGGTAAGTAAATGTGCAAACACAGCTCTGCAGATTTCTGGGCATTCCAGTCACGTGCAAAGATTTCCTTGGAGAAACAGCTGAAAAAAATCCCAAAGCCTGGCTCCTATAAATACATGGAAAACCAGAAAAATAGCACACAAATCTCACCATGTCTGGACATACTCAGTTTTTCTAAAATATGTATTTCTTTCCCAATTTGGTATCTACACAGAGTTGCAAAGAGATGATTTCTGCAGTCACATTATGACTATTCTGTGTTCATTGGCTTGGAGAATTCCCAGCTGAGGTAGCAGGGATGTGCAGGAAGGAATTCCAGAGAAACCCTGCCACCCAAACAAAGGAATCTCTGCTGCTACAGAGTAAATTAGGGCAGACAGCACTTGTCTTGCTTTTAGAGAAGTGGCTGACACTCGGAACAGCTGAAGTGCAGAGACTCTGCAGACACCTGGCAATTGTTCCTTGGCTGGGAATTGCATTTCTGCCCTTTAAAGCGAGCTACAAACTGCAATTTCAAATATAGAACAGCAATTTGAAAAAGACTCCAAACACAAATATTTAAAGTCACCTATCAGTGATTTAGGAGTTTTTTTGACTGTGTTTGACACTGGGTGACAGGGAAGCTCTCACCTGGACATGGCTGCTGCCAGAATGCCAATACTTGTCTCCTTAGGAGGAAAGGATGAATGTCCTGGCTCTTTTTCCACAGTGAAGTTCAGTGTCATTGAACCTTTTTCTGTGACAGCAATCCTGGACAATGACAAATTAATCAATGAATTAACAAATAAATGACTAATACAATTCCAAACACACACGCAACAGACTGTAGATAAAAATAATTACTCTGCATAGTTTTAGTATGATAAAAACCACTCCAGCAGCAACAACAAATCATTAACACAGTATTTAGATCTCTGCAGGACTGATGCCTGGGTTGCTTCTCCAGAGAGCAGAGCTGTAGAGCACGGAATTAAAATGCTCAGTGGAACACTGTGCCTCTGTTAGCACGGCTGTGATGGACAGCAGGCAGAGGCTGAAGGTCCCTGCCCTGCACAGCTCCAGCAGCACAGCCACACGTCTTGGAAACACTCTGTAGTGACATCAACAATGTCATTTATCACTAATTAATGACTGAAAATGAATCATGGTGGTCACTCTTACATAGCCACTGGCTTCTTCACCCCTGCAATGATCCCATCCAGCACCGCACTCCCCTCGTCCAGCAGGAAGGAGAGTTTCACTCCTCGGGCTTCCAGCAGAGCTGCAATTTTCCTTCCTCCCTTCAGACCAGACACCTGTGGAATCCAGGCAGAGGAACTGATCAGATCCAGCCAGAACATTGGGAGGAAAACTGGAAAACATCTTGCTGTTGGCTACAGCACAAGGAATGCACAAAATGCCCTGGGGAACGGCTCCAGAGCAACCATGAAAGATTCCTCCAGGAAAATTAACTGCAGATTGTTAATGGCCTGAGAGCAGATGAATTTATATGCATGATGAGGAGTGCTCTCATTGATGAGTCACTGACTGCTGCTTTCATTTTGATATCTCAGAGCTATAAACTCCACAGATTAGCGATTGCAGTCCTATTTATTTCAACTATTAATAATTCTTTGTCTATTTTGACAGTGCATAACCCAACCCACCTCCCCTGTCTCTCTGTACCACTGGGACATTTTTGCCAGTTCCTCCTGAACATTTGGCACAGCCGTGTGAATCTCAACCCAGCTTTTCCTGTCTCCAAAATTGGATTCCTGCTGCACCTTCCTTGCAGAAAAGAATTTGAAGTGACACCCTCCGGTGTTCTTTTCTCTTTGCTCATCACACCAAACCCTTTGTGAATGTCACTCCAAGCCAAGCAATCAATCCATAACTGTGACCTGGGGCCTGACATAGTATCTCCCCACAGAACCAAGAAAAACAGGAAAGACCTTCCAGCTAAACAATGTTTCAAAATTGAGCCTTGTTACCTACAGGAACAATGTGAACAGGTTGTTGTTTCAAGGAAAGGAAAGAAAATACCTCCTCATCGTGGCCAATGCCAACGTAGAACGAGCGGCGGGGTCTGTAATTCCTCCTCAGCAGAAATTCCAGAGCTTGCAGGATGCCCTGCAGGAAAAGCAGAACGTGCTGAACCATCCCTGTGTGGCAATAATGAGAATAAATGCAACAGAATGCAGTGTGATGGAAGAGAACTGTGATGCCTTCACAGCCCTTGTGCTGCTCACAGCTAAGCCTTGATTCCTACAGCTCCCACTGAGGATATTCCCATTCCTTGGATAAAACACTGCAGGGGTTTTGATCCACAATGCTCTGACAGGTGCCAGTGTCAGGGTAAGGAGGTGAAACACAGAGCAGCTGGTTCAAACAAACTGCACAGGGAGCCCACAGAGTCAGAATTATCCAAGGAATTCACTGTTCCCTGAAGTGCCTCTCACACATCCAGACTGGCTCTCACTGGAGCTACCAAACCCGGGGAGTTCAAGAAGAATGTTTTGTACAAGAAGTGCCAAGATGACAGAAACAGAACAAGAAACTTAATCTGAAGAATGAGAAATTAAATCTACCATTTGCTAGGGCAATATATATATTAAAAAAACCTACTTTTTCTTTATTATTCCATCTCTCTTCTTCAATTTAAATTACTCAATTTTTCACATATCACACCTCCACATTGTCAGCACCCATTTTTTGCCACGTTCACTGAAATTGCTGATTTTTTTTTTTGGCCATTTGTGGAGTTACTTGTGCAGCTCACAGCAGAATGAAGCACCAACCTAAACTTTTAAGTTTCAAGGCTTTGAAATTGATGATTAAACATCCTGGAACTTTATAGGAATGTGGCCTGTGTGACACTAAACATCTGCTCAAATTTAAATGCAGGGCTGCCATGGAAGCCATCATCAAAGTCACAAAGGGACAATTTCCTTATTAATTTTTCCATCAACCTTTTCCCAATGAGAAATCTTTCCCAGATCAATCTTTCCTGAATCCATTCCTCCCAAATGTGTTTAGTACAAAAGCTCTTTGTTCTGCCGCAGGCTGGATGAAAGATGCAGGGTTGTTTGTCTATCCTATTAAATAAACAGTGTTTAATTTGAAACTCAATCCTTTTCAAAGGGCCGGTTTTGGCTTGGAGTGCTTCTGTGACACCTAGGAAGAAGGAAAAGATCTATCCCTGGTCACAAACACAGCATTTGACAGAGAATTATGGAATGGTTTGGGTTGGAAGGGATCTTAAAGCTCATCCAGTGCCACAGGCAGGGAAATTTCCACTGTCCCAGGCTGCTCCAGCCCGGCCTTGGACACCCCCAGGGATGGGGCAGCCACAGCTTCTGTGGCCACCTGTGCCATAAAACTTTAAACTGGCATTTAACCAAACACATCTGCATCTGTGAATGGGATTCTCCTGATTCTTCACGAGTTTTAACCCTCTTTCCTTCAGTAACAGTGGTCACACCGCTCCATCTCCAGGAAAAGTTGGGAGAAAACTGCAGGACTTGGAATTTATCCAAACTAGGAATTTATCCCTGACAGAAAGAGGGGTGAGAGAGCCAACACAGTGAGTTCCAAGAGGATGGATTGCTGCCCTCTGCCCTTGCCAGGCTGTGTCTCTGTGGAAGGACATTACCAAGCACACGTACGATGGCAGAGTTTTTGTTATCCAGCGTTCCTCGCCCGTAGATGAAACCTTGGTGCTCTGCAGCCGAGAAAGGAGGGAAATCCCAGCCCTCCTGGGGAGCAGGCACCACATCCATGTGTGCCAGCAGCATGTAGGGCAGCAGGCCAGGGGCAGAGCCCTGAACTGTAAACAGGTGGCTGTATTTCCCAACAATTTCATGTTGGATGAACTTTGAAGAAAATACAGCTGGGAAGACTGTTAAGAAAAGAAAAATAAAAAATTAAAGACGCATGTAAAAGTAAAAATTAACAATAATAGCCAATTTTAGCATTATTCCACAGAGCTGCCACCTAGGTAGCATCGGGGGGGAATTTTAAATAAGACATAGCAGAGAATAGAAGTTCTCACACTTGGGGTTTGAAACTTTCCTAAAAAAAACAGAATTCTTGTTCAGCAGTGCTGCAGCTCTTTTGCAGGAAGCAATGATGGAACTGCCAAGAAATTAGGTTGAAGCAGCAGCAGTCATCCTCTTTTTAATATTTTTTATGGCATTTAACCATCTCAAGCACCAAAAACCATCATTACAAGAAGCCTTTTGAACCTTTTGGGGCCAAGCCACTGTTGCAGAGGGGACACGTGTGTGACATTTCTGACAGGCCTTTCTTCAGCAAAAATATAAAAATCTCTTCCCTTATATCCAGGAATGACCCATGCTCTCTTCAATTTGTTTATGAAAATGAAATACAGCAGCAGAGATTTCCAAGGCTGAAAGTTCAGTACCTTTCTGAATGTAACTCCCAAATTCTGCCATGGCAGTTGTATTCAAATCCTCTGGAGACCTGGACACAGTTGGGATTTTAATGGCCCCTTCAAAGAAACACAGAACAGGAATCACTCAGCACCGAAATCGAACAAAGCTCAAATTGCACTTCAAATGGGGAAGCACATTTATGTTCCTGAGTGTTTTTCCAGGCTTTAAACATTATTTCACAGCACAGCACGAGCTGCCACGACCCAAAAAAAGACTGACATGCTTCAGCTGGGCCGTGCACATGCAGCCACCAGCATTTCCTAACAGCTCAGCCAAGGTATCTCTCCAGATAATTTGACTCCACTTTTCATGCTGAAGTGTTGAATGATATTGTTAGAAATGCTACTGTCCAGGAGCAGCTGCAATTTGCTTGGGTGATCTGATTCCCCAGATTCACAGACTCCTCTGGCAGCTGGACAGGCAGCTGAGCTGGCAGCCCAAGGTTCTTTCTCAAGAGTAAGGCAGGTTGTGATGGTTATTACACCTCCATATTGCTCTATTAATTAATCTATATAAACAGACAGGGCTTTTGTTGGCCCTTTTGGTCTGCCCTGTCATTTAAACAGCTTCTCCAACATCCAGCCCCTGTGCTGCAGAACGTGGGGATAACTCAGTCCCAGCTGCCTTTCCAAACAGCAGCTGCCAGGAGGGGTTTTGGACTCTTTTGAGGTTGTGTGATTCATGAATTAACACAAAAATCTATTGTGAGCCTTCATTTTCCCATTAAAAAAAGAATGCAAACATGATCTGCTAGGCAATAAATCCTACAAACCAGCAAGGTATGAGGTTTACACACAGGGTTTTATCACTTGGTGCCAGATTGTGGTTTCCAGCACAGTGCCAGCCCTACTGAGAGCTAAACCCCTCAAATCTTCTACGTCAGACAGCACAAACTGGTCACAGCAGTGCTGAGCAAGAACAAGAAAGGGAGAAAATCCTGACAGTGACTTATCCAGTGGACAAAGGGATGTCTGGAAACGCCGTCACGGGTGTCTGGTGAAGTTCTGTGTGTACGAGCAGGAAACGGTGGAGAAAATCAACACAGGGCAAGAGCTGGCTCAGGAGAACCCAGGATGGCTGAAGCTGGAAAATCCCTCTGGGATCAGCGAGTCCGAGCTGTGCCCGATGCCCACCCTGAGCCCTGAGTGCCACCTCCAGCTGCCACCTCCAGGGACGGCGACTCCAAACCTCCCTGGGCACTTCCAAGGCCTGGCCGCCCTTTCCATGAGGAAATTCCTTCTGCTGTCCAAGCTGAGCCTCCCCTGGCCCAGCCTGAGGCCGTTCCCTCTCCTCCTGTCCCTGTTCCCTGGGATAACATCCCAAATCCCCCCCGGCTGTCCCCTCCTGCCAGGGACTTGTGCAGAGCCAGGAATTCCCCCTGAGCCTCCTTTGCTCCAGGCTGAGCCTTCCCAGCTCCCTCAGGATTCTCCAAACCCTTCCCAGCTCCCTCAGGATTCTCCAAACCCTTCCCAGCTCCCTCAGGATTCTCCAAACCCTTCCCCAGATCCCTCAGGATTCTCCAAACCCTTCCCAGCTCCCTCAGGATTCTCCAAACCCTTCCCCAGCTCCCTCAGGATTCTCCAAACCCTTCCCAGCTCCCTCAGGATCCTCCAAACCCTTCCCAGCTCCCTCAGGATTCTCCAAACCCTTCCCAGCTCCCTCAGGATTCTCCAAACCCTTCCCCAGCTCCCTCAGGATTCTCCAGCCCTTCCTGAACTGCAGCGCCCAGAACTGGACTCGGCGCTCGAGGTGTGGCCTCAGCAGTGCCCAGCAAAGCTTTTCAATCACTTCCTTAGTCCTGCCGGGAGCCAACACCCGGCTCCTACCAGGGAAAGCACCTGGGGCGAGGCCGCCTGCACACCCGTCCCCCCGTGCCCTGGATCCCCCCTCAGGAGGGGCCAGTCCGGGGCGAGGGGGGCTCACAGCGCTCGGGCCCCCTCACCTCGCAGCGCCTCCTTGAGCTCCCGCCGCTCGCCAGCGCTGAGGGCGGCGGTGCCGGCGCTCCGTGCCCAGAGCCGCGGGACCCCGGCCGGGGCTCGCAGGACGAAGGCTCGGAGCAGGACGGCGGCCGCCAGCGCCAGCACCACCGAGCCCAGCGCCAGCAGCGCCGCCACTGCCGCCCGCCGCCCGCCCGCCATCACTGACCGCCGCCCGCCAGCACCTGACGAGCGTGGCCCGGAGCCAATCGCCGCCCGCCCTGTCGGGATGGCGACCAATGAGATTGAAGCATGGGCGGGTTGGTCCCGCCCCTCTCGCGGGTGCTGCTGGGAGCTGTAGTTTGCAGGGAATATGGCGGCTGCAGGAAGCGCGGAGTTAGGGAATGGTTTGCGTTGGAAAAGCTCTAAAATCCCATTTTATCCCACCCCTGCCACGGTCAGGGATACCTCCCACTGTTCCAGGGCGCTCCAAACCCTTTCCAGCCTGCCCTTGGACAATTCCGGGGTGGGGCAGCCACAGCTTCTCTGGGCAACCTCTGGCAGGGCTCAGCACTGTCACAGGGAAGAATTTCTTCCAAATATCTTGGGATGCTGCTCTAAAAAAGATGGGGATAAACGGAGTTCCTGTGGGGAATAACCATCCCCAGGCGCATTGAGGCCACAAGTGACACAGAAAGATGCCAGGACTGGGCCAAGGGACAGCCCAGGGAATCTCTGAGTTGTGCAGCTCCACTCCTTACAGAATTTAAATCCACCTGCTTTTCAAAATACATCACTTCTTTCCTTGATTCCGCCAGCTAGCACGACAGAACAGTTCTCATTCCTTTCTTTACAGCTGTTCTGAACTGAATGTGAAGATTTATCCCAGATTCCCAGGGCATAAACTGTCCCAGGATGCCAAAGACCAGCTGGGAACAGCCATGGAAATCCTGCCCTTGAGTCAGCAGAAGATGACGGTGATTGTTCACACATTCTTTATTATAAAAACAAAAAAGAACGAAACCAACATTAAATTAAATAAATTACAAACATTTCTGAGCGGATTATACATCATGCATTTACCAAGTAAGGCTTCAGAGCCAAAACACATCAACCTCACTGTTACTTAAGAGCAATAAAGGGAATTTTTTACCAGAAGTGAAAATATTTCACCAGCACGACTTCGAGCTCCCCTTATTCTCTGCCCAGGCACTTGGGAATTATGACTTTGGCCACCTTGTGCTTCCAGCAGTGCCATTTGCCTGCTGGTGTTAACATTTATTGCCAGAACTGAGCCAGAATTTGGCTGCAGAAATGTGGTTTTCCTCCTGCCTGGGTCATGATTTGCTGCTGCTGTTGTTTTCTCGTGACATCCCACCCCATTTCTTGTAGCAAGTTTAGGAAATATAATCTGCTTTATGCCTCTGCTCTGAGGATTCCTGCATTTGGCCCATAAGACCCCAGGCTGGAAATCGACCTCCTGTAATAAATCCTGAAGAGCTGGGAATTGAAACTTCCCTCTTTTAATGTGAGACGCAAAAATATTGATCAGGGCAGTTTCTTGTTGCTCTGCACCTGTTTCTGTTCTGCCTTTCTTTCAAAATTGGCACTTTGTAAAAGGAGCACTCAGGCATTACAAAAGGACATGAGGAATCACCCTCAAGGATAATTCAAGAGGCTTAATCTCTTGATTTTACCTCATAAAACAAGATATGCATGGGGATTTCTGGAGAAACCACTGTTGTTTAATATTAAAATGAGTAATAAGCATCAGCTAGTGGGGTTTTCTGCCCTCCTTTGGTTTTATTACTCTCTCCTGCACCACATAATCAGAAATTGAGGTAGAGAAATGGTGACTTGGTTATTGAGATGTTACATAAAACCAAACTGGCAGGGGGCTGCTGTTGTTTCCTTTAGTGAGTGTCTAGCAAGGATGGTTGAAGAAGTTCTATTTCCCTTAAAAATGAGGCATTTGGGAGCTGCAGGAAAGCCTCACATCCTCTTCCCAGGAAGCCTTCAGCAATCAGCTCAATAATACCTGTGTACTTCAAAACCGTACACTAAAGCTTGCTTATATATTTGTAATATTTTTTTTTTGAGTATTAAAATAGAAACAGCATTTTCAAATATTTTAAAAGTCTATTTTCATGTGCTCAACCCACCAAGCAGGCAGGACAACCTGCATGTAATGAGGAAGTCTTATTGCTGAGTACAAGCCTGTCCTTGGGAAAAAAAAATCATGTTATTTCAGAATTCAGCCCTGCTGAGAGAGTCCTGAGGCCTTTGGGGTGTCAGAAATAGAGCACTGGTTCGAGGCAGTGTTTTTTGGGATGCTGGGATGCAGAAGAGGAGAGGCAGAGGCTGCAGAGGGCTGCAGAAATTCGGGGTGCACAGCAGAGAGCAGCAGCACTGCCACACCTCGTGGAGCCCCAAAAAGGCTTTTCAGCTTTGTATTTCACTTCCTCGGGGAAAGGGAGGGAGCAGGATGCCCAGAGGATGCAATTCCAGCGTGGGCAGAAGGATGGTGGGGGACAAAGGGGTGGCTGAACGTCCCCTGAGCCGAGCTCCGCTTCTGCAGTCCCTGAGATGGCATCTCCCGAGCTTCCCCAGGCTGCTCCTGCTCCAGAGTCCCCTGATCCGAGTGAAAGCAGGGAGGAGAGAGGGATCTGGCAGCTCTGGAGGGTGATGGCCTCTTTGCAGAGCCGCTGTGTATCCCCAGGTAGAAGCAGAGGTCTCCAGCGGGAGAGAGGAGCCTGTTGTGGAGGGTTTGCCTGGTGCTGGCTGTGCTCACAGAGCTGTCTGGCTCTCTGAGTGGAACATGCTTCCAAACATCTCCTGAAGGGCACAGAAGATGTCAGGGTCAGGGCTGGTGGCAGGGCACGGCTCGGTGTCATTGTCACACCGCCAGCCCCTGCCTGCCGTCCGTGTGTCCAGCTGGCCACGGACAGCACGGGCAAGGCCAGCCCAGCTCCTCCCAAGGCCCACACGGGGCTGCAAATCCCTGCAGCATTCACAAAGCCTGTGCTGAAAATATTCACCCATTTCCTCTTCTTTCAGGCATGAACCAAACCTGGTTCTCCAAGTTCCCCACAGCTGTGACTGACCCTGAGCTGCAGAACGACTGAAGGGTTCCTCTGTGGGGTCACCTACCTGCTCCTCATCCCAGTGCCTTCCAGAGCTCCTCAAGGCAGGGATTTATAATTTTATTTGCAGTTAACTTCCCGAAGCACTGCAGTTACTTTCAGAAGATTTCCCATCTAAGCAATCCCAAGTGGAAATTCTGATTTCTGCCTCCTCCCCATGGCTGCAGGGACCCCTGGAGCTACAACTCACCTCCTCCAGGTTCTTGTACTCTGCACTGCTCTCGTCCACAGATTCATCATAGATGGAGAGCTCTGTCTGGGTCTGCCTCTGTGCAGGGAAGAGTCCACAAATCAGCAGGGACAAAAGGGATGAAAACAATGACTAAGCCAGGCCTAAAAGGTGACACACACCCTGAGGGAAATGCCCAGGAGAAGAGGAACAGAAGGAATCCTGCTGCAGGATTAGGACAGTTTATCTGCTGTGACTGGGCTGGTGTTTGCCTATCGCTCTGCTTTGATAGCAGATACCTTAACTGGTCCTGGGGAGATAAGTGGTGCTGCTGGTGCCAGCTCCAGCTGGCACACCATAAACCATCCCCTGTTCCCAGAGCCACACTGTGCCTCCAGCCTCAGAATTCCTGCCTCAGAATTCCTCCTGTTCTCCTCCCACCAATTCATGGATGCCAGGGCTGTTCCAGCTGAGCTTTTCTTCATCACTGAGGGCCAAACTCTGCCTTTGTCTGTTTCAGCCAGCACCAAACTGAGGGCACGGAGCTGGAACAGCTCCTCTGGCTCCTCCAGGCTGGGACAACACCCATCTCTCAGCTGAGGGTGTGTGTAAAACACTGACACTTCTGAATTCCCATGGAAATTCCATCACAGTTCCATTCCATGGTGCTCAGCCCATACATGACAAATGGAATATTAAATATTTTGCAGGATTTAGACCTTTACCCCTCGAGATAAACAAGAAGCTTCACTAGGTGCAGTAGCAATTCGTTATTCTTCCATTGATGCAACCTGGAAGCCAAACAGGAGAATCCCGTAGGCTGGGGAGCAAATTTACCTCTTCCAAGATGGGAGGGTGGACAAATTCCCTGATGCTGGCCAGTGCAAACAAAACAGCATCGTGGATGGTGAGGAAGATGTGACTTCGGTCCAGGCCTCCTTCCTCAAAGACTCCCCCTGTGCTGATGTCATTGTACACCTGGGCTGGAGAAAGGAGAGAGCTGAACGAGGAGGAAAGCAGAGGAGGAATTCTGGAGGTGTTTGTGGCTGCTGGGGTCCTCTGAGCTAAGGCAAGGCTCAGAAGGAGCAGGTTTGCAGCAGAAATGGGTGTGGGGATCTGCTTTTCTGCACGCTGAGTGTGGAGATGTTCCAGCCTTATCACTTCCCAAATGAAAGCACTGATTTCACACTCAGAGAAAAGTGATTTTTCTTTTCCTTCTTCTCTTTTCTCCTTTTATCTGTTCTGGCCTGGCCCAGCAAAGGATTGGCATCTCACAGTTTGAATAAAGAGCAGAAAAAGATCTGCTGTTTGTCAGGAGCTCAGAAATGGGGCAAGAACCCATGGAAATGTGTTCTTTGGGGATTCTTACCATGCACATTTGCCAAGAAGACTTTAATCCCAATCTTCTGGTAACTGGAACACAACTGGAAGGGATGAGATGGGAGAGAGAGAGGATTAAAAACACTGCTGCTCCAGCTTTGTGTTTATGCATAAAGTCTTTCATCAGGGCTGGGGCTGAAGGAGAAAATCAGGCACGCAGGAGGAGAAAATCCACACAAGGGAGGCACAAAAACACCTTTATGTGAGACAGCAGAAGCTCCCTGCTGCCCAGCAGTGTTGGCAGCACAGAACTAACCTTGCTGAGCGCTTTTGTGCCCATCAGGTCCACGAAACACACCCCGCTCATGTCCAGGATGATGGTGTGGAAGCTGATGTAGGGCGGTGCTGTCAGCACGGGGTCGGTGAAGGTGCTGCTGCTGCTGCTGCTGCCCAGCTCCCCAGGGCTCTGCCCCAGCCCAGCCCCGCGGGCAGGAGGGTGGAATGTGATGTAGGAGATGCTGGCACCGTTAGCAGTGGTCTGGTTGTTGTTGGTGTCTGTTGGAGAGGCGCTCTCAAAGTCCTTCTGGAGCTCTTGCAAGGACAAGGTCTGCGGCACAGCAGAGAGGAAGAGTCAGGGCAGGGCACAGGTGAGGTCCTGGCAGGTAACTACACCTCTGCCCACTGACTTGGAGTGTTTTAATCTGGACTAACTCCAGCCTGGCTGTCCCTTGGGCTGGATTTAGGATAATTTACATAACCTGTTTATTTCCAAACTGCTCAGCATTGCAAAGCAAATGAGGTGACTGAGATGGGCTTCGAAAGGACACCTTGGGGCTGAAGTGCTGACACATCCCCACAGAAAGAGGCCAGAGTTGGCTGCTTTCTGCAGATTGTTCACTGTCCTCCCATTCCAGCCTCCTCTCCAGCTGCCCTGCTCCCAGCCATTCCCAGATTTCCTGCACCTTAATGTTTGGGGAGGAATGGAGACGTAGGTGGGGAGGAGAGGGGATGAGAGGTGGGAAATGAAATGTTTCCTGTGTTTCCTGTGGCCAGGAAAACAGTGCAGAAAATCCCATATCAAGAGGAGCTGTCTGATGGGGTCTCGGGGTCCCTCATGGAGATGGGGACCTTTTTGGGAACTTGGGAGCTGAATTACCTTGCTCTCCTTCAGCAGGAATTTCGGGAGCTTCGCTGGTGATTGTGCTGTGCCCTTTGCCTGCTGTTTCACAAACTTCCTCCTGGCCAAGTACACCTTGCCAGGATCCACCCCTGTCTGCGGGAAAGAGAGATTTTTCTTTAAAAATCCCATTCCAAGAGTCAGGAGCTGCTGTTCCTTCCCTGGCATTTCCCAGCTGTGCACTGCAGTGGGCTGATCCTGATCCAAACATCTGGAACTCGGGGAACGTGCAGGGACAGACTTGGAACAGCAGGATCCCCCTGTTTTGGCAGAGCTTGGAGTGCCAGGATTGGGGCACAACCTCTAAAATGAGCTCTGCAAACAGCCCCGAGGATCAGGGAGAGGAGGATTGAGGAGCAGAGGATGGATGATGATCATTCATGATCACCCACGGCTCAATTACCCCCGTGTAGCAACACAGGAGAGAGCAAGGGCAGCTTGGGATTGGCTTCAGAATTAAAGAATTAAAGAATTGCTCACCTTGGCTATAATTTTCTCCCGGAATATCTCGGAGTTGGCGAAATACAGCGGCGAGCAGTAGGTGACGATTTTAATCCCATTAATTTCATGGACCTGCACCAGAGATAAGAGCTCAGAGCAAGCCTGGGCACCGGTGGCAAGGAACAGCATTTTCTCTGAGGATGTTTTATCTTCAGCTCACCTTGTTGTAGGTTTTGGGGTTCTTGTAGATGTCGGTGGAAGTCACCTGGCCCAGGGCAGAGCCGTTGCGGCTGCAGAAAAGAAGGGATCAACATTAGGGGAAAGAAAACTGCTTCACGTTCCATCCCAGGATCTGAACATTTGCTTTGTGAAAACTCTTACATTTCATCCCTGCAGAGTCTACAGGGCAAAAAAAAATTAAAAAAAATTAAAAAAAAATTAAAAAAAATTAAAAAAAACTTAAAAAAATTTAAAAAAATTAAAAAAAATTAAAAAAAATTTAAAAAATGTAAAAAAATGTAAAAAATGTAAAAAAATGTAAAAAAATGTAAAAAAATGTAAAAAATGTAAAAAATGTAAAAAAATGTAAAAAATGTAAAAAAATGTAAAAAAATGTAAAAAAATTGAAAAAAATGTAAAAAAATGTAAAAAAATGTAAAAAAATTGAAAAAAAATTGAAAAAAATTGAAAAAAATTAAAAAAAAATTAAAAAAAATTTAAAAAAAATTTAAAAAAATTTTAAAAAAATTGAAAAAAAATTTAAAAAAATTTAAAAAAGGGTCCATATTTTGAGGAGCCAGACTGGGAAATACCAATAAAGGCTTTTGATGGATTAAAAGCGTCGTGACGATTTCACAGCAGGGCCCAGCACCCAGACAGGGCTCGCAGGACTTGGTGCTGGGAACTGCGTGGGGCCAAGCAGATTCCTGGAGGTTCCCCCTTGCCCTGGGATGTGCACAGAGCGGGAATGCAGGCGCGAAATCGACGCCTGCCATTCCTGTTTGCGCATTCCGGGCAGGACACCTGCGCTCCCCGGGGCTCCTGCCGCGCGTTCCGCGGGCCAGAGGTCGCTCCTGGAGAAATCACCTGTCCCTCCTTCTGCCCCTGGCAGGTCTCCCGTGGTCCTCGAGGCCATCAGGTACTTACAACTGGGTGTGGAAAACCACGACGAGCACGGAGAATCCCACGCCCACCGCCACGCCGTAGGGGAGGCTCAGGAAGAAAGCGGAGAGGAAAGTCACGAGCCAGACCAGCTGCAGGGAGAGGAGGGTGGCTTGAAACGTGGCTAGAACCAAGGGCTGGAGGGTTGGGATGGGGAGAATGGATGGGAAAATGGATGGGAAAATGGATGGGAAAATGGATGGGAAAATGGATGGGAAAATGGATGGGAAAAAATGGATGGGAAAAAATGGATGGAAGAACAGAAAAACAGGTGGAAAAAATGGATGGGAAAACATGGATGGGAAAACACGGATGAAAAAAAAAGGATGCAAAAAACGGATCGGGAAAAATGGATGAAAAAAAGGGATGGGAAGGAAAAAAGGGATGGGAAGAAAAAAAGGGATGAGGAAAAAAGGGATGGAAAAAAAAGGGATGGGGAAAAAAAAGGGATGGGGAAAAAAAAGGGATGGGAAAAAAGAAGGGATGGGGGAAAAAAGAAGGGATGGGAAGAAAAAAAGGGATGGGAAGAAAAAAAGGGATGGGAAGAAAAAAAGGGATGGGAAGAAAAAGGGATGAGGAAAAAAGGGATGGGGGAAAATAAGGGATGGGGGAAAATAAGGGATGGGAAAAAAAAAAAGGGATGGGGAAAAAAAAAAGGGATGGGGAAAAAAAAAGGGATGGGGAAAAAAAAAGGGATGGGGAAATGGATGGGAAAAAAACAGATGGAAAAGTGGCTCTGTGCTCCTATCCCAGACTCTCAAACCCTCCCAGGCTCAACATGAGCAGGCCAAAGCCTGAATTCTGCAGCTGTTGTGATGCTGCAGTTTGCTGCATGTTTCAGAGTGATCCTTGCTGGGAAGTTTGCCAGGAGCCCCAGTTTCTTTTCAGCCATCTGAGCAGCTGGGATGTTTCTCCACGGCTGCTCGAGCGCCCGCTCCGCTCGTTCCATCCGAAAAGGATCGGCCTGGCTGGTCGGGAAAGGGCTCCTGCAGATCCCACCCTCTGCTGCTCCTGCTGTCAGCCAGAGCAGCTCAGAAAAAAGCAGGAATCATCTCCCTGAATCCTGCCTGAGCACCTGCCAGAAATGGCCTGAACACAGGGAGGGTTTGGTGGCCAAGTGTGACAGAGGAGACCAAAACCTGCCCCACTCCAGCTCAGAGTCATTTTTTGTGTTGGCACTCAAGCATCTCACTCCATGTGAAATCAGCCCTGAGTTTAAACATCCCCCGTGAAAATCAGCATCAGGTTGTTTTAATCCCGTCCTCAAGATTAATAAAAACTGACTTTGACCTTGGGTGTGTGAGTAAAGGTAACTTTGTGACTTCAATATCTTAATTTATATTGATTTTGTGTATAAATGGCAGGGAAGAGCTTCTGTCTGTCCATCCATCCATCCATCCATCCATCCATCCATCCATCCATCCATCCATCCATCCATCCATCCCTCCATCCCTCCATCCATCCCTCCATCCAGGCTTCGTTAGAATTAGCTGGAATTAGCTGTCCTGAAACACAAGCAGCATTCAGGTGATGAACACCAATGCTCTGACATCACCCAGGAATGGTGCTCCCCGTTTTGGGACAGGACACTGAATCTAGTTCAGATTCCAAGGAGATTAAGGTCAGGGGAAATCCCGTTCACGCCATTGGCATCTGCCAGGATGTTCCTTGGGCAGCACCATCCATCTCCACTCGGTCCAAGCTCAGGTGTCCGACTTTTGGGGTCTCTGAAGCCTGTGGGGTCCATCTGTGCTCTGGTAAAGCTTCCCCTGCCCTCACCTCCCCTCTCACCCCACAGCAGCAGAGATGTGCCCAGATTGATAACCCAGCTCTTCCCCTGTCTGAGCAGGATTTTGGGAAAGCTCTTCCCAGCTCGGGCCAGCCCCTCTGGACTCGTGATTGCCCCGATAAGGGGGTTTGCAGGGCCCTGACAGGATATTGGCTCGGTGTCCACACACGGCACTCAGCCGTGGGAGTCCTGTTCAAACACCGTCTTTTTGTGTCAGACATTTCCAAATTCCGTTCCCACTCCCCCGCCACCCCCTGCCTGGGTTTATACATCAACCAGTGCCTGGAGTCCTTATCACGCTGAAGGGCTCTCCTCACCCTGGAGGGCCATTGTGTGAGTTTTTAAGTCATGACTCCCAGATATTGAGCAGGGCCGGTTTGGCTAGTTCTGGGCAAACAGGCTCCGCACTTGATTGGCATTTAAACACAGCAGGTAAGAGTTCAGGCCTCTCTGATATGTGCTGTGAGCAGCAGCGTGCTCAGCTGGGCAGCACAGGGAGCACCATCTCCCCAGGAGAGCCAAACCCAGCACCTGCAAGGGACTCGTACCCCCAAAACCCCACAAATGACTTTTTGGGGTTTGTCCTGCTCATCCTGCCCTGGCCAGGTGATGCCTCCCACCGCCCCAGGCACTCACACAGTCCAGCTTGCTCTTCCTCCACAGGTAGAAGGGGTCAGCCAGCTGCTTGAGGGAGTTTTTCAGGTTCACGGCGATGAGGGCTCCCAGCACAGACTGTGGAGGGCAGGGAATGGGGTCAGGATGTGCCACGTTTGGCAGTGGATGCTTTCCTGCAGCCTCTGCCTGCCTCGGTCCCATCACCAGGGGGATGCTCACAAAGATCTCACTTGGACCTGAGCAGGGTCTTTTGGGTGATTCTTTCACTGGAATTTACATTTGCTCAGAGAAATTGTGGCTGCCCCATCCCTGCCCAAGGCCAGCTTGGACAGGGCTCGGAGCAACCTGGAATAGTGAAAGGTATCACTGCCCATGGCAGGAGTGAGATTTAAGGTCCTTTCCATCCCAACCCAGCCTGGAATTCTGTGATTCTGTGACTTTAGACAGCCTGGAATAATGAAAGGTATCACTGCCCATGGCAGGGTTTTTTTTGAGGTCCCTTCCATCCCAACCCAGCCTGGAATTGTGTGATTCTGTGACTGCAGACAACGTGGAATAGTGAAAGGTATCACTGCCCATGGCAGGGGTGAGATTTAAGGTCCTTTCCATCCCAACCCAGCCTGGAATTGTGTGATTCTGTGACTGCAGACAGCCTGGAATAATGAAAGGTATCACTGCCCATGGCAGGGGTTTTTTTGAGGTCCTTTCCATCCCAACCCAGCCTGGAATTGTGTGATTCTGTGACTGCAGACAGCCCGTGCAGACAGGTCCCCAGGCCAGGAACAAACCGTCCCGTGCTGCCGTTTGCATCGGGGTTTTTTGGAGCAGGGCTGTGGCCGTGTTTGGGTGTGGAGAGCGGGTGTTGCAATGGCTCTGCCTGCACAGATGTTTGTGTTACCTTTGGAAGAGGCTCCAGGTAGATTCCCAGGGACAGCATCGTCACCATGACCACCAGAGCCACAAAGAAACTCGCCACCTGCAAAGAGGAAAGAGAGTCACTTCTGCAAATATCAGGGCTCCCCAAACCTCGCCTGGGTGTAGCCAGGGGCACGACTGGGCACTGCAGAGTTTTATGGGAGAGGATGTTTGCCTCTGGAAACAGGCAGGGGTTTGCAGATCTCACAGATAACCCCGAACTCCCCTCGGGAGCCGGAGTGGGAGCGCAGATCGACAGCTCTGCTGCTGTGCCCAGCCCAGAGAGCCAAACCAGGGACCAAAACGGGCTTGGGGAGGGAGGAAATTCTGCTGGAACAGCAGCAGCAGCCTGAAGCACTTGTGTGTGAACTTCTCCAGAGCTGCACAGTCAGGCTGGCAGCACACGGCAGCTCCAGCACCTTGTGCTCCAGAGGGAATGTGGAGAGGAGGAGGAAGAGGAAGAGGAGGAACTAACTTGGGATTTCGCTCCTGCCCCATCCACGGCGAGGGTGACAGAGAGAGCACAGCAGATCACGTGGATTTTGAAGAAGGATCCAAAGAAGTTGCTGCAGCCCAGGGCCAGCATTTCCTGTGGAGATGTGGAGAGTGTCCATCAGAAAGGACAGCTGCCCTTCCTGCTGACACACAGCAACAGGGCAGGGCTCTGAGCCCAGTTTGTGTGGCCAGGACAGGCTCTGGCTTCCCTGCAGTGCATCCCAGACTCTTTCCTTCCAGTAAGATCTGGGATAAGCCCTGGTGCAGCAGGGAAACCTGGAAGCACAATTCCACATAAACACGTTGTCATCTGTTGACACACTCAGGGCAGGGCTCCATGTGGAATGTGTGGCTGCTGTTGAAAGCTGCCACTGTGCCAGGGATGACAAAAGAGGATTATTTCATGTCCTGCCTCTCACAGTATCCAGGTGACACACCAGGAATCCAGGTCTTTCTCTGCTCCCTGAGACATGCACGCACCTCACCGTGCTTCAGCGAGCTGCCAAAACACCGAGTCTGGAGGGGCAGCAAGGCACAGAGCCCAGCCTAAAGCTCCTTCCCCTTTCCCAGCCTCTCTCCAGCCCATGGGACGGGGTTCTGCCGCCTCCTTTCGCCCCTCACATGGCACAAAGCCACGGAGCCTCCGCGGGAGCAGCACGTCCGCTTTGAGCCCAGCACGTCTGAGCTCTTCCCTTCACGCCTGAGAGCAAAGGGAGCAGCCCCCGGCTGCCCCAGCCCCAGAAATACCTGGTTGGGGTCCACGTCGTAGCCGTGCTTGGCTGCCAGGGTCCTCCCCATGGCCAGGTTGATCACGTAGCCCACGATGGCCAGCGAGAAAGCCGTGCCCACCATGTCCTTCCACTTGCTCACCAGGGGCAGCGTGGGCTGTGGGAACCTGCACTCAGAGCACAGGAGAGGAGCTGTGGCAGCGCTGCCCAGGGGCTGGGGAGCTGGGACAGGGAGCTGGAGGATTCAGGAGCGACAGAATCCGCGCCCACGCTGCAGGGGATTGTGTCACGGGGAACACTCACTCCTGGAAGGGGATTCTGGTGCAGCAGGGAAGAGTGAGGTGTTTTCCAGGCTGCAGGAGGAGGAGGAGGAAGGAAAACCGTCTGGGAGGTGAATCAGACCTGCACAAGCACTTACCCCATGCTGATCTTCCCCACTATTGGCATCCCGTACTTGTCGGGCATGTTGAAGCTGCCGGAGACCGCGGTGGCAGCGATGACCTGAAGGGACAGGGAATAAAGAGCAGGAAGAGCTGAGAGAATTAACCCTGCTGAGCTGAGAGAGTAAAACCAGCACCGAGTTTGGGCTGGGGAAGGCCAGAACCGTCCCAGAACAGCAGGGGTTGTGTCTTCACCCTCAGCATCGCCAGGCTGCAGCGCAGGGATGAGCACGGGCACGGCCCAGCTCCTGACCCCAAAGCACGCGTCACATTCACCGTGCAGATGCTCTGTGTGGTGTCCTGGGGTGAGGGGAGGCTCCAGGGACAGCCCAGGTGTCACTTACGATGATGATCTCCATCGGGATGGGCAGCCGGATCTTCTTCATGTACTTGAGGTTGAGCTCCTTGACAACGATCAGGAGCACAGCACTGGCCAAGGCGTAGACCAGGGAGGCCAGGTTGGTTTGGGGCAGACCTTTACAGATGTCAATGAATGTCTGGAGGGGAGAGAAGAGGGGAAGGGGTCACAGGGAGCCTGGACAGCAGGGACAGAACAACAGACAGCACTTGTTACCACAATCAACACTCTGTGAGCAGAGCTAAAAACCCTCTGCTGAGGGATCAGCCCCCAGCCCTGGGCCTGTGCTGCTGATTTGATGCATTTTTAGCTGCATCAGCACAGGATGCATCCACAGAAGATGCAGGAAATCCCAGGAATGGCCAAACCTGCTCAGAGGAAACGTTCCTGTTGCCACCAACTCTGCAAGACTCAACACAGCTCATATCCCCCACCAGATCCCGCTCCCATCTCACGATTCCTCATTAAAACCACGCGGACAGGGCTCAGATATCACTGGGCAGGGAGCACAGCAGCAGCCTGGCTGTGCTGGGGCAGGGATTCCCCTTCCCTCCACCCTTTCCTGGTCTCCTGGGCCCCGTTTCCCCGGCAGGGAGGCGGTGCTGGGGGGGAAGGTGGCTGTGCAGAGCCCCCACTTACGTAGACGATAGCTAAGGGCCCGGTGTAAGACGGGACCGTCAAGCCGAAGACGTACTTGAGCACGGAGATGAGGATCTGCAGCCCCGCCGCCGTCATGAAGCCCCTGATGAAGGACTCGGACAGGTAGATGGCCACGAAGCCGAACTGCAGGAAGCCCAGGCACAGCTAGGGTGGCACAGAGGTGTCAGAGCAGTGCCAGCCCCGAGGGGGCTCTCCCATGGCTCTCCCACCCATGGCAGGGGTGTCCCGAGCAGGGATGGGGACAGGAGGGCTGAGGCTGCCATTCCTGGATTGCCCAGATGGAGAATTCCACCCCAAGATCAATAAATCTCTATTTTGAGGTGGCACTCCCACCCATGGCAGGGGTGTTCTGAGCAGGGATGGGGACAGGAGGGCTGAGGCTGCCATTCCTGGATTGCCCACATCGAGAATTCCACCCCAAGATCAATAAATCTCTATTTTGAGGCATCATCCAGCCAGAAGCGAGGCCTCTTCCAGCACCTGCCAGCAACACCTGTGCTCCAGGGAGAGCTTGGCCCTCACCTGGCTCAGGGACACAGCAGAGCTCTCACCTGTATGACGGCTGTCAGGCAGGCCAGGGTGGCTGAGATCTCCAGCCTGGCCGCCTCCAGGGCCGTGCTGTTGACACTGGTCTCGTTGGTGGTGTGGTTGAAGTACTGGAAGTCCGACTCCGGGGCCAGCTCGTTGCAGACGTTGCCAACGATGATGCTGATGACAGCAAAAGTCCCTGTGGGCAGCACGGGGAGGTGAGGAGCTCCCTCTGGGGAGAGCCCTGGCCTGGATGGCTCCTGGGCTGTGCAGAACCAGTCCCTCAGCACAGCCCCAGCCCCACGGGGACATTGGGGTGACATCCTGCAGAATCAGCGACCCCACAAAGAGCCAACGTCCCGTTCTGGGACACGCCAGCATTCCCAGCCGGCGTTTCACTGCCCTGTGCAGACAATTCCTCACCTGGCACCATCTGATGGATGCCCCCGAGGAAGAAGTAGGGGAGCAGGGGGAAGAAGGAGGAGTAGAGCCCGTTGACAGGAGGAAGATTGGCCAGGAGGGCGAAGGCCATCCCTGCAAAACACGAGGGACACGGGCAGGGAATTCCAGAGACCGCCAGGCTGGAGGCAGAGCTTGGGGTGATCAGGAAAACACAAAACCCGTCCCAGCTGGGCATCAGCATCACCTGCAGCGCTTCAGCCCAGCTGGGGAGGGGTTATTCCCTCTGGGACACCCCGAGAGTGACTCTGCTCACCTTGGGGCACTTGGATTGTCCCCGCGCTGAGCCCGCCGAGCACATCGGGCAGGATGTAATCCCTGAGTTTGTACTTGGGAAGCCAGGCCAGTATTGGGAACAGGCAGAAGAGGGTGAGCTTGAACCTGGAGGCTGAACATCTAGAGAAGATAAAAAAATAAAAGCAAAGAAGCAAATGAAGTAAGGAAAGATCTTCCCAGGAATGTCTCAACCTTTCTCCCTCACAGAGCCCTCTCTTTCCTCTTATTTCCTATTATTGCCTTCCTTTTTCTGAGGAATGGAGATAAATTTCCAAGAAATCAGCAGGGTTATTAACCTTTATTTGCATAATTATAAACCTTTCTTTAATGTGCTGTTGGTTTCAGTCAGAAAGCTGAGAAAAGGAAATCCCAGCTGGAAAGCTTAAAAAAAAATAATCCGCACATCCCTACATCACCAATTGTGCTTTTTCCACTATTAAAAAAAAATAAACCTTGGAAAACAGGACCCCAAATCCCAATTGCACTCAGTGCAAACTGTTCTGCTGAGGAAAGAGCCACCAATTTCATTTTCTTCAGCCCAATTTGCATTTCTCCCACGCCTTTCATCCATCAAACCCCCCAAGATCTGGTTCCCCAGGATAAAAATGGGATTTGTATTCCCAGATCTCAATTACAACCCCCCAATTCCAGACTAAACCCGGTTTATGTCCTACAGCGTTCCCTGGTACCTGAAGAGGTTTCTCAGTTTCTCCCCGATGGGATAAGTTCTGGTTTTCTTCTCAAACTCCTCGTCGAAGAGGCTGACGGAGTAGGCAGGACGCTCGATGGCATAGCGAGGCCTGGCCTGGCTCATCTCTGGATCATTTGGATTTTTTCCAAAATAAATAATAATAATAAAAAAAATTAAATTAAAAAAAAAAAAAAAAAGAAAAAAGAACAGAAACAGCAAAGCCAAGAATGTGGCTGGAGTTGGCCCCACCTGCGGTATAACAGAGCGGACACCTCCAGCGTCTGGAGCCCTCCCCGAGCTTCTCCACCCTAAATAGTTTCCCCGTGGCGGAGAGGCAGGTCCTGGGAGTGGCTTCTCCCAGCTCCAGGGGCTGCTGCAGCTCCCCGGGAGCTTTCCCGGCTCTTCCGAGGTGATGCTGCTAATGAGCGATGCTAATGAGCGATGCTAATGAGCGCTGCGAAGGGACCCGGATAGCCTGGCAGGCGGGCAGGGGGGTTAATCCCGGCTCCGGGAGTGCCTTTGAGCCCAGGGCGAGGCGCTTGACCTTTCCCATGGCCGGGTTTCACCGTCCCTGGGGCTGGCAAGGCTCTGCCAGGCTGGGAAAGGTGGTTGATACTGGGATGGAGGGCTGGATCCCATGGCAGCTGCTCCTGCCGCGATTCCCAGTCTGTCCAGCATTCCCAGAGCATTCCCAGTCTGTCCAGCATTCCACAGCCTTCCCAGTCTGTCTCCACAGCATTCCCAGCCTGTCCAGCATCCCACAGCCTTCCCAGTCTGTCCAGCATCCCACAGCATTCCCAATCCAGCATTCCACAGTCTTCCCAGCTTGTCCAGCATTCCCAGCTTGTCCAGCATTCCCAATCCTCTCCAGCATCCCACAGCATTCCCAGCTTGTCCAGCATCCCACAGCATTCCCAGCCTGTCTCCACAGCATTCCCAGCCTATCCAGCATTCCACAGCATTCCCAATCCAGCATTCCACAGCATTCCCAGCTTGTCCAGCATTCCCAGAGCATTCCCAGCTTGTCCAGCATTCCCAGAGCATTCCCAGCTTGTCCAGCATTCCCAGAGCATTCCCAGCCTGTCCAGCATTCCCAGAGCATTCCCAGCCTGTCCAGCATTCCACAGCATTCCCAGCTTGTCCAGCATTCCACAGCATTCCCAATCCAGCATCCCACAGCATTCCCAGCTTGTCCAGCATTCCCAGAGCATTCCCAATCCTCTCCAGCATTCCACAGCCTTCCCAGCCTCTCCAGCATCCTGTCCAGCATTCCCAGCTTGTCCAGCATCCCACAGCATTCCCAGCCTCTCCAGCATCCTGTCCAGCATTCCCAGCCTCTCCAGCATCCCACAGCATTCCCAGCCTGTCCAGCATTCCCAGCCTCTCCAGCATCCCACAGCATTCCCAGCCTCTCCAGCATCCCACAGCCTTCCCAGCCCGTCCAGCATTCCCAGAGCACTCCCAGTCTGTCCAGCATTCCCAGCCTGTCCAGCATTCCACAGCATTCCCAATCCTCTCCAGCATCCCACAGCATTCCCAGCCTCTCCAGCATTCCCAATCCTCTCCAGCATTCCCAGCCTCTCCAGCATTCCCAATCCTCTCCAGCATCCCAGAGCCTTCCCGATCCTGTCTGGCCGCGGGTGAGCGCCCGGCTTCCTCTAGGAAGTGATGCTCGGGGAGATAACTGTTGCTAACTCACGGCAGTGATGAAGATGCCAAAACATGCCGGCAGACCAGTCCTGCCCGGTATCTGGGTCTCGGCAGAGGGATGATGAGCTCCCTCTTTTTACCGTGCCCAGGGAGAGGGGAGAATCACCCCGAACTGGCCGGGCCGGGAGGGGAGGGAGGAAGTGGTCAGGTATAAAACGAGGATCTCGGTAATTATTTGTGTTTTGGCGTGTATCTAAGTGGGTCATTGCCCAACACAGGAGGAGAAGAGGGGGTGGAAAAAGCCGGTGATTCAGGCGGGAGAATGTATCCAGAAACAACATCCAGGTTGCTGAGAGCTGATCTGAACGTGCCAGAACCTCCCCTCCCCTCTCCGGGCGCTGCTGAAAGTCAGGGCACACCTTGACATCGAGCCTGGGACGAGCAAAATGTCCTTCCACAGGGCTGGAGAGAGCCCTGGCTGACACCTTGGGGTGGAGGAGAGCAGGAGATTGTAGCAGAGCAGGGCAGGAAGGAAAGGATGAGGCAGGGAGCCGAAACTTGGGGGAGAATTTAGGTCAGCAGAATCATTATGCAAATAGCAGCTAATGGGTCTAGAGAGGGAGGTCATCAACCCCACTCCTTTAGAGATCACAGGGGCCATCTGCAGCACTCTGCTGGAAAACTGCCCCGGCCCTGGGCTCTTTGTGATTCCAGCTCTGATCTGCACACCCGGGGCTCGGGAGGGACCCCAGCCCACGGCTTTGGAGTAAAGAGGAGACCCATCCCTCTTCCTGCAGTGCCAGGAGCCTGACCCCGTGCCCAGGGCATCCCTGCTGCTCCTGTTCCCCTGGAGATTCCCCTCCGAGAGCAAGGACGAGCTTTGCCTTCGGATCACGGAACTGATCCGTGTCCTGGGCTCTTCCCTGATGGTTTTCCCACATTTCCCCAGTTCCCCAGGCTGTCCCCAGCCTTTCTCCCAGCCCCACAGCTCTGCTTGGAATTTCCAGTTCTCCCTGGTGACTATTTTGTAGGTCCAGACTCAGCAACAGCTTCTGAGAGCTGATGAACCCACCCGAGTTCCTGTGGGTCTCTCTGATCTCCATCCTTCTGCCACCAATTAAATCCCAGCTCTTTAATGAATTTCCCCAGCTGAGAGAAAGTGCTGGCAATCAGGAAAAAATAATAAACAGAGCAGGTATAGAGGAGAAAATATCCCCATGATTAAATTCCATCTTAAACAAACAGGCTTGTGATGTCAGCGTCTCGGACAGAGTCAAGTTCTTGACTTGTCTTATCACGGCCTTGCCCTAGATCAAACAGCAGCTTAAACCTCTGAGATTTGGGAATTAAAGAGCACGAGGAGCTGCGTGGCTGCTCCTGGAACACAGGGCAAAGCCAGCTGGCCTGGAGCTGGTGGGGTGAGCCCACGGCAAGCTGCAGAGCTGGGTTAAACCCTGCAGCTGGGGCAGGAGCCCGGAGCAATTCCCGAGTGAGGAGGGAGAGCAGAGTGCCAGCCAGCTGCTGCATTGCTGGGACCAGGTTCTTCAACATCTCTCTTCCAGTGTGAGCGTGGAAATAAGGGACAGGGTCTGGGAGAGGAGCTCCAGGGGCTCACAGGTTTCCAGGCAGCCCATTCCTGCTGTGGGTGATGCTCTGAAATGTTCAGTTTGACCTCGCTGAGCACACAAATGGGATGTGATACTCGGAGCACGTGAGAGCAGAACTGCCCTGCTCCAGCAAGGTGATGTGGGTGACCAATGTTGTCCCAGCAGGTCACCAGTGTCCCCTCAGCCCAGACCTGGCTGGTCCCAGCCCTGCCAGTCCCAAACCAGGCTGTGCACGCCAGGCACGGACCTTTTCTCCCAGAGTTCGTCCTGCAAACACCCTCACTGAGCTCTTATCTGCTGTCCCCGTGCTGGTGATAGCTGTGCTTGGGAAGAGGAAAGTCACATTGAGGTTCCTGGCTGTGGCTGATAGGAGCCATTGGCACAAAGCCACTTTCCTGCGCTGACGCAGGCACAGAACAGGAGCTCCAGTCCAAGGAATGAGTCAAAATTTGGTGAGAGAGCCATCTGATCCCTGCCTTAGCCGTGATACACAGCCCCAAACTGATCCCAAACTGGATTCAAGGAATGAATGTCCCATTCAACCAGCTGCTTCTTAATTTTAAGGATTAAAAATCAGTGCTCTTGAATGAAATAACGCTTCCACCTTTGCCTGCCCCTCTCCATCCCCATTCCTCTTGTGCAAGGCACACCCAGCCCTGTGTGCTGTTTGCTTCAGCACTGGGTTCAGAGGTCCAACCTCTTCCCAATCCCGTGTGAATCTCCATCCAAAACACCCCCTCCCGGCCCCATTGCCCAAGAAAGGGCCATAAAAGCAGCTCCCCCCTGTCCCCCGGACCAGGAGAGCACAGGCACAGGTGCAAGGGTTTGGTTGCAACACCAGGACAAGGTCTTGACTCCTGTGCCCCTGGACCGGAGCCTTCAGCTCCGCGTCGGCGCGGCTGCGGCTGCAGGTGCCACACGAGCCCTGGGGCAACGCGGTGAAAGGGCCCAGGTCCTGCAAGGTCAGAGGGGAAACCACCAGGTCCTCCCTGAGATCTGCATGGCACGGGTGCTGGTCTTGTGGTGGCAGGTGTGGCAGTGCCCAGATGTGGCCGTGCCCAGATGTGGCCGTGCCCAGATGTGGCCGTGCCCAGATGTGGCCGTGCCCAGATGTGGCCGTGCCCGGCTCCGCAGCACCGGCTGCTCCCCCGGACTGAGCTGTCCCTCTCCCTCCTGCCGCACACCCTGGCACCCAGGCAGGAGGAGAGGGAGGTTCCTGCTGTGGCTCCCTCAGCTCAGGTATTTCAGGAGATGTTGTATAATTCACCTCTGCCATCGGGCACCGGCGGATTCACCCCGGCCCTCCCCGGTCACTCCCTGCAACCTCTTGGCGCTGGGAACGTGCCAGGACCGAGTCCAGCTGATGGACAACACCAGGAACTCACCACCAAGGGACCCCGGGGGCTTCAGCTGAGCCATTTGGGCACAAATTCTTTTCCACACTTAAAATTTGGTTGATTTAGTTTTGTTTTACCTTTGGCTCTGGATGGCCACAGCCTTCACCTACAAGTGATTCAGGAAGAAAAGCTGGCGGTGATAAAGACACATCTACAGTCCAACATTCCTGGTGTTTTGGGGGGAAAAAAATTATTCCCAGTAATCTGGGGAGGGGGAAGAAGCAGGGGCAGGGGAGCAGGGGTTGTGGAGCACTGGGCACACACATTTGTCCCTGGGCTTCAACCTTTTCCTAACCTTTACCCATCAGAAATAGAAGAGGAAGACACCAGAAGAGCATATGAATCAGTAATGAAAAATATCCACTCCTCAGAAAAGGCAAAATGCCAGAATCCATAAAGTTCAGCCAGAACTTTGCTGTTCCAGTCTGTTTTCCACGAGGAACCACCGTGATGGTTGGTGGAATAAAAGCCAGAGGGAGAAGGGGGTGAGAGGAGGTGCTCAAGGGCTCTGATGGATCTTGGGCAGGATGGGATGGATCCCGTGCCACAGGGACCGGGAGGAGACATCTCTGCTTCCCTCCAGCTCCCACCTCCCACCCCTCTGCCCTGAGCTGCCCCTCATCCCCCAGAACAGCAGGCACTAAATCAATGTTTTCTTTCTGTTCAGATCCCATATTTGGGGTGTTAAATAAGTGATTTCCATAAGGCAGATGGCCCCGTTCTCGTTGTGAGTGACCCAGCCCAGCGCAGGCAGCGGGCAGAGCTCTTGTGCTGCGGGAGCTGGGCGGGTGCCAATGTTTGATGTACCACTTCACACGAGTTTCTAACCAAACTAGCTCTGTGACTGCTAACCAGAATAATAAAATCTGCAGGCATCTGCCAGCTACTGAGGGTGAAGCCGAAGTGTTTGGCTCACAGGGTGTTTATTAAGTGAAATGTTTTGATTCAGCAGCTCGGCTCCTGCGCTGTGCTGTGGGCACGGGGGATCTGCCCTGCACAAAGCCCAGGTTGGACCCACTTTTCCTGGGGTTTGTTTGATTTATCCACTTGTCCCCAACCCCACCCCAACCCTCCACTGCTGCTGGAGCCGCATCAGCGCCGCAGCTCCGTGAGGAAGGGCTTGGCTGGGGCGAGGCATTGGGCACATGGCCCGGGGTGCTGCGCTTTGGGATGGCCATAAACCCCGTTTGCTCCTCCAAAAGCTTCCCTGCCCTGCTGTCCTCCCGGGCTGAGGGTGGCAGAGCAGTGCCTGACCCCAACAGCATCTCAGCCCAGTCCCTGAAGTGCTGTCTCCATCCCCTTCCCCTGGAAAAGGCAGCTGAGATGGGCAGGAGTGAACTGGAAAGGGCATTTAAAGGAAGGAGAAGTGAGATTTTGTTGTCTCTCAGCGCCACAGTCTCTGCTCTCCACGTGTCTCTGGCACAGACCTTTCAAAGAGCAGGTGGGCAGCGCGAATCCAGAGGAATTCAAAAGTTTGCAGCGTTCCTGCAGAGCCTGGCAGCTCTGCTCAGGGATGCCTGCTGAAATCTCACTCCTCCACACGCTCCCGCCCCGGAGGATCCACTCTCAGAGAAGGAAAAACACCTCAGGGGTCACCCCGTCCATCCTGTCCCGGAGGTGGAGGATGGGACGGAATTTCTGCACCGGGAATCTCTGACCCGGGGCAGAAACACTGCGTGACCAGGACAAATGTCACCACTGGGACTTATCTCTGAGGGAAAGAAGGACAGGTCCCCAGCTCCAGCTTTCAGCCTGCTTACAAATAAGGTGTGGACAAATTTTATCAGGGCAGAGCAGAAAGCATCCCAGCTGCGGGAGCTGAGGTTTTCCACCATGGAGCAAGACTGAGGGGATATTTCCTCTTGTTTATACACGAGGCAGTCTGCTCATACTGGACCCAAATATCCCTTGAAATGGCACTGGGAGGAGCTGGAGACCCTGTGACAGGTCTCAGTCTGGGAGCACTCCTCATTCCCAGCTTTAAAATCCCCTCCTAACCTGCCTGCTAGCACCAGGATGCCAAATCCCCATTCCTGGGTTGGATTCCTGTTCTTCCCAACCTCAGCCTCTATCCCAGGATGTGCAACACCCAATTTGGGCTGCAACATCCTCAGGGCAGCCACACTTTCCACAGTTCCAGGCACAGAAAGTTCTGGTCATAACAAGGCTCTGGAAACCGAGTGTTTCCCCATCAGTGGTGCCTGTCCTGTATCAGGTAAATCCCTCCACACGTCTCAGCAGGAACCAGGCGGGATGAGATGGCAGGATTTATTCTAGCAATAATTAATTCGCATATTTGGCCCTTCCAGCCTCTCTCTTCATAATAAATCAAGCTGCTGGATGGTTGGTGTTGCTAATTCCTGAGTAAATCTGCCGCCGTAAATCCCCTTGGCGGAAGGAGGGAGGAAAAGAGAAAGGGGGGAGAAGGGAGAAAAAAATTAAAATTGAAAGAAAAGAAGAAGAAAAAAAGGGGGGGAAAAGGAAAAATAAGGAAAAAAGGGGGAAAAAAGGGAAAAAGAGGAAAAAAGGGAAAAATAAAGGGGGGAAAAAAGGAAAAAATAGGGAAAAATAAAGGGAAAAAAAGGGAAAAAAATAAAGAAGAAGTAGCAGTTCTCCAAATACTGCCCCTCACACCCAGTGGCTGTGCAAGCGGAGTGTAAATCCCCCACGCCCACCCAGACAAAGAGGCCGATTGTTGGAGTTACCTGCGCTTCGGGAGAGGGGCCGATGGTGCGAGAGGGACGCAGATGCGGCAGGAGGAGCTGCCCTGGAGGAGCTGCTGCCCAGGAGGAGCTGCTCTGGAGGAGCTGCCCTGGAGGAGCTGCTGCCCTGGAGGAGCTGCCCTGGAGGAGCTGCTGCCCTGGAGGAGCTGCCCAGGAGGAGCTGCCCTGGAGCTGCTGCCCAGGAGGAGCTGCTGCCCTGGAGGAGCTGCCCAGGAGGAGCTGCCCAGGAGGAGCTGCTGCCCTGGAGGAGCTGCTGCCCTGGAGGAGCTGCTGCCCTGGAGGAGCTGCTGCCCTGGAGGAGCTGCCCAGGAGCTGCTCTGGAGGAGCTGCCCTGGAGGAGCTGCCCTGGAGGAGCTGCCCTGGAGCTGCTGCCCAGGAGGAGCTGCCCAGGAGGAGCTGCCCTGGAGGTGTGCAGAGGTCTGCTCTCAAAGCAGCCCGTGAGTCATTTATAAATCACCCCAGTCAAGGGGACCGAGGGCTGTGCTCGGCGCCTGATTGGCCTGGGGAGGTAATTGCGAGCAGGTACACCCGGGCTAAGCCCAGGAGATAGCCAGGGGAGATAAAGGCAGATCTGAAGAGGGAGAAGAGCTTTTTTTTTTGGATGTCCCCCCTCACCCCGCTCCGGCCTGGGCCGTTTGATCCCCTCGGTGCTCAGGGTGACAATAACCCACATTCACCTCCCTCCCCTGCCGCGGCCCGGGGGTGCAGAAGATGCTTTTGTTGGCCTCGGTGGGCAGCGGCCGCCCGGCCTTTGAGCCCCGGCCGACTCTCCGCCCCCGGGGTGGACAATGGGGGGCTTTGTGGCCCCGCCGAGCCGGCCTGCCAGAAGGGATCGGCGGCGGAAAGCGGAGTGTCTCTCGTTTCCAGCTTCAAAGGGATGAGAGGAGCGGGGAGGAGAGGGGAAACCCCGCCGTGCGCCCACCGGAGCGGGCTGGGCTGGGCTGGGCTGGGCTGGGCTGGGCTGGGCTGAGCTGGGCTGGGCTGGGCTGGGCTGGGCTGAGCTGGGCTGGGCTGGGCTGGGCTGGGCTGGGCTGGGCTGGGCGGGGATGCGGTGGGAGATCCCGGGCTGCGGGGATGTGCGGGGGGCTCGGGATGGGCTCTCGGGCTCTATCGGCCATCGCAGCCACGGGCCCCGGGCAGGAGCCACACCTGGCCACCAGCAGAGGGTTTGACAGGTTCTTCTGCCGCCCCTGGCAGGGGACAGCGATGAGCCGGGAGGAGCCGGGAGCTGCGGCTTGGGAGCCACCCCTGAGGTGCTGCTCGATGTCCCGGCCAGGGAGCTGCCAGGGCTTGGGGACAGGCAGCGTCTGAAACTGGAAAAGCTCCTGTGACAGCTCAGGGAGAGCTCGGAGTAGGGGACGAGGCTCATCCCGTGCTGCCATCGTGTCCAACCCATGGCAGCTCCACTGCGCCGAGCTGGGGCCAGGATCCTGATCTCTTCAGGATCCTGATCTCCTCTCCAGGCTCCTGGACTTCTCTCCAGGCTCCTGGACCCCTCTCCAGGATCCTGATCTTCTCTTGTGTCCAGGCTCCTGGACTCCTCTTTCTTGTCCAGGATCCTGATCTCCTCTCCAGGCTCCCGATCTCCTCTCTTTCTTCTCCAGGCTCCTGAACTCCTCTCCAGGCTCCTGAACTCCTCTCCAGGCTCCTGGATTCCTCTCCAGGCTCCTGAACTCCTCTCCAGGCTCCTGAACTCCTCTCCAGGCTCCTGAACTCCTCTCCAAGCTCCTGAACTCCTCTCCAGGCTCCTGGATTCCTCTCCAGGCTCCTGAACTCCTCTCCAGGCTCCTGGACTCCTCTCCAGGCTCCTGGACTCCTCTCCAGGCTCCTGGACTCCTCTCCTCTCCTCCCAGCGGGATTTAAGAGTGCAGGAGCCAGGTTCCAGCCAGGTGCTGCAGGTGATGAGATGGACAGGGACATCAGGACGAGGAACGGGTCAGGGACGTGTCCCCAGAGGAATTGGCCACCAGAAGGGAGCTGCGGGGGGTTATTTGCTGTGCAGGAATTGATCTCTGGCGTTGCCGGTGTCCCCAAGGGACGGCACGGGGAGCTCACGGGGGTGGCTCTGCTGCCCTCCCTCCTCCGGGTGTCACCAGGATGTGCTGCCACCTCCGGGCGCTGGGAAATGATGGGAAAAGCGGAGAGAGAGAGGCAGAAGGGCAGGGAAGGCAGGGCTGGGGCGAGGAGAAGGGAGAAGGCAGCGGTGTGGCCTTTGCTCGCTCCCAGAGTGAAAATTCCCGGCACCTTGATGCTCGAGGCATCAGCAGCCACTGCCAAGAAAGCTGACGGTGTGCAAATCAATCACTGTGCTCCAGAGGAACACCCGAGGGTGCCGGGGAAAGGGGCTGATTCATCACCATCTGACCCACACCGGCAATAATCGCCCAGCAGTTATCCCGTAAATATCATTAATAACTCGTATCGAGCGGGGTTTTTTGGAAGGGCAGCCCAGGAGTGTTCCCAGAGGATCCTGTCACCGGGAAAATCCCTGGAATGAGGAGCTCCAGCATCCACAGGGATCCTGCACCGCGGGAAGAAAGGGAACAGCATCCTAGACGATGCTAATTAACATCCAGGGCTAATGTGCGGGGTTAATTAGCTGGAATGTTCGTGCCGAAAGGGACTTTTGCCATCAATAAAGGGCATTTTTCCTAGTGAGGCTCCGCCAAAGAAAGACAAAAGGTGAAAGCCCAGAGCTGGCTCCTGGCATGAGGGAAGCAGGAGCGGCTGGTGCTGCTCATCCCCTGCCCTGCTCTGTGCATCAGGCCCTGGGGTGGGATTCCAGGTCCTTGGGAATGCCTCTGACCCCTGGCACAGGCAGGAAAGGGCTGCGTGGGCACGCTGGGACACAAAACCACCCCAGAGGGACTCAGTGCTGGGCTTGGACTGGGATGCTGGTTGGGTTTTTTGTCCCCCTGGCATTGGCAAAACCCAGTGGAGTTCTCAAGCGTGTGCAAGGTGATTTTTCCACAGGGAATGAATTCCACAAGAGCTTCAGGCTCTCCCTGTCCCCAGCCCCAGTGTCCCTCCTGCACAGACAGGTTCCCTTTGGTTTCCTGCTGCTATTCCAAAGTCCTGCTGGGTGTGATCAGGATTAAACGAGGTCTTGCCCTACAAAGAACCCAGCCCTGTGCAGCCACCGATGCTCCTGGGGCATTTCTGGCGTGGGAGGCGCAGTCCTGGTCAAATTCCATTTGCAGTAATTATAAATACAACTCATTCTGCCTCTTTCTGCTCCGGCCAGACTCTCCAGGTGTGGCCCGAGGATGTGGCCATCAGCAGAGCATCCAGGACGGTGTGAAAGGCACGGATGAGACCCTGGGAAGCAGCAGGACATGCAGAGACACCCCAGGGACTCCCCAGGTCAGCCTGGGGTGCTGAGCTGGTTATCTCCCGGGCCGATAGCAGCATTCCATGTGCTGGAATGCACGGATTTGTTTGCAGATGATTAATTTTAGCAGATACGCTGCAGTTAATGGGGGCAATAATTCAGTGGAAGCCCGAGGGGCAGCAGGGACGGGCGGCCCATGCCCTGGGGCAGAGGGGAACGGTTCCTGGGAGATGCTGGGACCTGCAGGGAGCCTCCCTCCCTCCTTCCTCCTCTCCCTCTCCCACCCCCAGCCCTGCAGCCAGAGCTGCTCCTCGCTTTTGGGTGGTTTTGCCGAGGAAACTTGGGAAGGTTTGGGATGGAGATGCTGCAGCTGGAGTGGGGAAACCTCTGGGGTGAGAGTCTGGGGCTTCCATGAGGATCTGGGAGGTGCTGAACACATCGAGAGATGCTGGGAACTTTTTCCTCCTGGCTGATGTGACTGTGACACCTGCACAGGGCACAGCTGAAGCCAGCGCGGGGTGTCCTGCTTCCCTGTCTGTCTGTCTGTCCGTCTGTCCCTTCAGGAGCGTTTGAAATCCCTCAGCCGGGTGGGAAAGCAGAGATCTGGGCTGCCAGATCCCCACAGGAACGAGGTGGCGGTTCCTGGAGCAGGTGATGGACACACCCAGCGCTGCAGGATGCTCGGAGCCGCTGCGAGGGTGGCAGGGGCTGCCACTGCCGGTGTCACCCGATGTGTGACCGCACAGAGCCCGGCTGCAGCTCCGAGCTTCCCAGGGCTGCTTATCTCCATTTCCTGCTCGCCCAGGAATGCAGGGCCCGGGCTGGATGCCACCATCCCGCTGGCAGAGGTGGCACCTGTGGCTCCGTGTGGTGCCAGGGCTGGAGCCGCAGGTGGCACCTGAAAGGGACCCGCTGGCGCTGCCACCCCCGCTCGGTGTCACCCGCTGTCCCCGGGCCTGATCCGGGCAGGAATGAGGAACACCACGTCCCACAGGGAGGCAGCAGGGTTATTTACAGCACCAAAATGAAGGCTGCACGGCAGGACGGCTTCGGGAGCTGCCCCCGTGGGCGTTCGGGGCTGGGGAGAGGCTCTGGGAATTTGGGGTTTGTCTGCCTGGGAATCGCTGGGTCACAGCTCTCGAGGCCTTCCCAGCCTGCCTGAGCCCTGTGGGGACATCTCCAGAGGCAAGGGACAGGCCACCCTTCTGCTGAGACCGTGTCTGTGGGGTCAGCCCTGTCACAGCCCCGGCACATCCCCACACTGAAGGGTTTGTGGGGCTGGACCCCCTGGCTTGGGGAGCAGAGCAGGTTCTGGTGCTCAGAGCCAACCCCAGCAACCCAAATTTCTGTCTGGAGCAGCACAAGGACCTCCAGAGAAATCCTCACCCCCAAAAAGACGCTGGCCAGGCCACAGAGAGCACCTGGCACCGGGCTGTGTGTCCTCACCTGGGACCGGCCGGACAAACCTCGGGTCACCTTGAGCAAGGGCTGTTATCTTATTTGTAAAATAGGTGTAAGATATCTGCCTTCTCCTGGGGAACTCCAAATGTGCTCAGCAAAGTCTGCCCAAGGGACACGAGCAGCTCCTGGGGCTGGGAGCAGCCCCAGCATCACAAATTCCTGTCCTTGGAGCAGCCCCGAAGCATTGGGGGCCCCCAGGCCGAGGGGTTCATCGCATTCCCCTGGAATTCAGGCTGGGGGCTGGCTCCAGGCACTGCCTCCCCCACCCCTCAAGGCTTTCTGCCCGCTCTGACCCAGCAGAGTCAACCCAAACCAGGCTTTTTTCACTTAAACCTCTGAATTCCTGAGAAGGGAGGTTTTCCAACCTGAAAAAAAAAAAAAATTAAAAAAAAAAAGAAGAATTTTCCCTCAAAAAAAAAAAAAAAAAGAAGTGGGAAGGTGTGTGGAGGAGAACGTGTGGCTTCTCCTTGCTTCCCCAAGGTGGGACAAGGAGGGGAAAGTGATCCTGGTGCTGCTGCTGGGTCCCATCAATGCTGCTATTTGCCCTTGGGCAACTCATTAAGGCCCAAAGGCTTGGATGGGAGGGAGATAAGGCCTGAACTAAAGCTGCTCATTGTTCTGAGGTCAATGCCTGCACAGGAGGACCTGGAGGAGGTCCTGTCGCCCCTGGTCAGACAGATTTTAGATGAAAGCTTTGCCTTTTTTAGGAGTTTTAGGAGTGTTGGTGCTGCAGCTGTGGCGTGAGGCCAGGGGACAGCTCAGCCTGGCCTGAAAGAGTCGCTGGTTAAAGGGCATTAAAGTTAAATAAAAGCATTTGGGGCCAGAGGGAGGCAGGTGGAATCTGGTGGGACAGGGACTCGCTGCCCTGAGCTTCTCCCAGGGCTCGAGGGAGGCTCTGTTGGTGCCCTGGTCTGGTCCACCCCATCCCCAGGGATGCTGCTGATACCAAAATGGGCCAGAATAAACTTTCTAACACAATTTGAAGTATTTAATCTTTAAACTCCATTCAGCAACTTCAGAAAAAATAGAAGAATTTGATTCTCTGTATTATTTATCACTGCAGACCTGTGGGAGCTCAGCCAGGGCGGTGAGAGGAGGCAAATCCACATTTTCCCTTTGCTCAGCACGAGTGGAGCTGCAGATCCTCATTGTTTGTGTCTGCCCACACTCTGAGGAGCTGCTCCAGGACAGAGTCCAGCCTATCTCCAACCTAAACCTGGGGGATTTGGGGTCTCCAGCTCCTCCTGGGGCAGCAGGAACCCGGCAGCAGGAGGCTGGTGATGTTCTCCAGGTACCAACCACGCTGGGCTGGGGATGAAGGAGAAGCAGCAACATTTGCTGTGTTTGGGTGGGCAGTGAGGATTTTGTGCTCCAAACCTGGCTGATTGTGTGTCCCTTTCGGGGACAGCCCCTCCTTGAGGGGACAGTCCCACCCACCCCATCGGGGTCACCCCACAGCACAGGCAGAACAACGGGGCAGGGATTGAGGAAAGGGAGAATTTGGATAATTCCCAGCACCAGGAGTGCCCTTGGAAAGAAATCCCAGTGTGGCACAGGCCAGGCCAGCACCCCGAGCCCTTGGCTAGCGGGTGACAGGGACCAGGAGTGGCCCTGGTGGCGCAGGGAGGCTGCAGAGCGCTGTGACACCTCCAGAGGTGTTTGCTGCCCTGCGGCCCGGTGGCACCAGGGGACAGAGATAAGGCTTTGCGTGATGCCGTGGCTTTGTTTTTCACGTCTGACGCCTTGGAAAGGTTACCTGGAACTTTGAACCTCTGCGGTTTATCAGGTCGGCTTTGAAGCCACTGTTACTCCCAGTCCCAGCTCCAGGTTAATGGGGCTTCTGCTTCCAAACTGAAAAACTTGGGGTTTTTTGATTCTCTTTTAAAGGTATTTTCCAGTGCTTTTATTTAAATTCTCACATTTCAATAAAAGAATTTAATCCCACCCAGCTCCAGGTGTCACAGGCTGGGGTAGGTGGACATTCAGGGAGCTGATTTCATGGTGGGCTTGATGATCTCAGAAGGCTTTTCCAACCTAAATGATCGATTCCATGACTCCTGGGCACTGCTGCCTGTGCCTGGCACGTGTCTGAGGAAGGAGCAGAGGAGGAACTGCTCTCTGCCAGCCCTGCACAAATTGATTTGTGATTCAATTCCACCCCTGGGAGCAGCTGAGGCTCAGCAGGGCTGGATCCACCCGGTGACACGGAGCACACGCTGGGTCTCCACGTGGGATGAGGGGTGGTGAACAGCTCTCAGGGGAAACTGAACCTCAGAACACTGAAGCAAACTGGGAGTTGGGGATTTGGGGGTCTAATTCCTCAAATAGTGAGGGCAGATCTTCTGCAGGAGGGTTGGGATGGTCCCTGTTTGGTGAGCAGCATCAGGGTGGGATTTTACTGATTTTTGTTGTTTCAATGGGTGAATGAAAACCTGTAGGGACAGCAGAGCAGCTGGGAAGTCCCTGGTTATTAAACAGGGCATAATCAAATGTCTGTGGTTATTAAACTGTGGGCAGGAGGGCTCAGGTTTGGTTCCTCAGCAGCAGCCACAGGCCGGGCTCTCCACCAGGGCGAGCTCAGGAACTCAGGTGGCTGCTCAGGAACTCACTGAGTCACACAAGACAAATATTTTCCCCTTTGATTTTCACCCTGAGAAAATCTTGAGCTGACCTTGTTAATCCCACGTGTTGCAAACCTCCCCCTGTCCTTTATCGGGTTTCGGCTGCGGGATAGTGTTACCAGCTCGGCACCTCTGGCCGCTCCTGCCAGCATCCTGCCTGGCACTGTGCCACCCTGCCCTGCTCTCCTGGCCTGTCCCCATCCTGTCAGGCCAACAGGACACCCTGGCCACTCTCCTGGCTGTCCCCTGGGCTGCCTGGCCAGCAGGACACCTTGCCTGGTCTCCTGGCTGTCCCCATCCTGTCAGGCCAGCAGGACACCCTGCCCTCCTCTCCTGGCCTGTCCCCATCCTCCCTGGCACTGTGCCACCCTGCCCTGCTCTCCTGACTGTCCCCATCGTGCCAGGCCAGCAGGACACCCTGCCCTGCTCTCCTGGCTATCCCCTGGGCTGCCTGGCACTGTGCCACCCTGCCCTGCTCTCCTGGCCTGTCCCCATCCTCCCTGGCACTGTGCCACCCTGTCTGCTCTCCTGGCCTGTCCCCAGGGCTGCCTGGCCAGCAGGACACCTTGCCCTGCTCTCCTGGCCTGTCCCCATCCTCCCTGGCACTGTGTCACCCTGCCCTGCTCTCCTGGCTGTCCCCTGGGCTGCCAGGCCAGCAGGACACCCTGCCCAGCAGGGATGGAGGCAGAGGAAAAGCTGGATGTCTGCACATCTGCCAGATGTGTTATCCAGGATTTCTGCAGGGTGCTGATGCCACTGGAGATCCTGCCAGCTCCCGAGGCTGCAGCATCCTTCCCAGTCCTAATTCCCGTGTTGGGAATGATGTTGTGTGGATGCACAAAGTGCTGGGCCCTGCTCAGTTTGAGCCCAGCACCTCAGAGCCCACCCAAGGGCTCTGGACAGAGCTGTGCCTGCGGCTCGAGGTCCGAGCCCAGCTCCTGCCTGTCCCTGGCCGGAGCATCCAGGGCTGCAGGTGGACCCTGAGCCAAACCTGCAGCTCCCACCTGGCTCCAGCTCCTGCCACTCACAGGTTCCAGCACCCACAGCAGCCTTGGCTTTGTACCAGAGGCTGCCCAGCCCCGGCTCAGGGAGCACCCGCTCCACCGACTGTGTTTGTGTGACCCGCTCAGCCCCGGGAGCCCAAACTGCTGCTTGCAGGGGTAAAACAGATCAGGTTTTTGTTTGCCAGCGCTGGGAGCTGCTGGGGGAAGGGTGTGAGCAGAAACAACAGCGCTGCTGGCCCGGGCAGCGCTCAGCACCCGCTCCCGTGCCAGGATGGGGCTGGGGGATGCTGCGGGTGAGGGGGCAGGCACAGGGTGGGGGAAAGGCCGTGCAGAACGTGGGGAGGAAATAGTTAATGCCCCTCTCCTCCCAGTAGGAAGGGACAAGTCCTCTCCCCGGCCCGGTGCCCAAATAAACAGGCGGAGCATTGCGTAAGGAGCAGGGTGGGAACTCTCCGTTCCTCTCCGGGCGCTCCGGCCGCGGCTCTGCAGCCCCCCGTGCCCAGCCCTGGCTCGGCTTTCACCGTTCCTGCTCTCCTGGCAGCCCCCCGTGCCCAGCCCTGGTTCGGCTTTCACCGTTCCTGCTCTCCTGGCAGCCCCCCGTGCCCAGCCCTGGCTCGGCTTTCACCGTTCCTGCTCTCCTGGCAGCCCCCCGTGCCCAGCCCTGGCTCGGCTTTCACCGTTCCTGCTCTCCTGGCAGCCCCCCGTGCCCAGCCCTGGCTCGGCTTTCACCGCTCCGTTCCTCTCCTGGCAGCCGCTGCCGCTGTCCCGTGTCCCCAGCCCTGGCTGCTGTCCCCGTGGGCAGCTCCGGGGATGCCACGGAAACCTCCGGGAAGCTCTGCGGGAGCGCTGCAGGCAGCGGCGGGGTGTGGAGGGTCCCTGCTGAGCTCGCTGGGAATCGGAATCCACCCAGCCCGGCCGGGGGGATGCTGCAGCCCCAGGCGGAGCGGGCTGGCCGCGTCCCCGGGCAGCCCCGGCCGCTGGAAGGTGCCCGGAGCGGGGAGGGAGGGATGCAGGAAGGGAAGCGGGAGCCGGGCTCCGCTCCCAGCGGGCTCCCTCTGCCGACAGCCGCCCCCAGGCCACCTCTGCACGGCCTCCTCCCTCCCCTGACCCAAAATCTGCACTGGGAAAAAAAAAAACCCAGACCCAAAATGCATCCCCCCCCAGCCCTGAGAGGCTGAACACGCTCAGAGAGGAAATCTGGAGCCCTCACCTCCCCACCTTCCTGCTGCGGGACCTGGTGGAGCGTTTTGCAACACATAAATATAAATAAAAATGAAATATTTAATTTTTTTTTGTTTTTTTTAAAAAAGAGAGAACCCCTGACAAAGTGCTTTTTTTGAGAATCCTCCCCAGTGAGGAGGGAGGGGGAAGGTGTTTGATGGGGGATACGCGTGAGAGGAGGGGGAAACTGAGGCACGGAATCGTTGCCTCCACAGAAGGGCCCTGTGCCCAGGCCACCAGCCCCAAGTGTCCCCTCCAGGCCAGCCTGTGCCCACCCTGAGAGCCGTGGGGCCACCAGGCCGTGCACCGGGCAGGGTCACACCGGGCAGGGTCACACCGAGGATGCCAGGTGCATCCCTGGCACCGTCACCGCAGGGACATCGGGAGCCCGGTGGCAGCACACCGAGCGGGGACAGGGCCACCGTGACACCCAGGCTTTGGGACACCGTGACACCCAGACATTGGGACACCCAGGCTTTGGGACACCGTGACACCCAGGCTTTGGGACACCGTGACACCCAGGCTTTGGGACACCGTGACACCCAGGCTTTGGGACACCGTGACACCCAGACATTGGGACACCGTGACACCCAGGCTTTGGGACACCGTGACACCCAGGCTTTGGGACACCGTGACACCCAGGCTTTGGGACACTGTGACACCCAGGCCATTGGGAGGCTCGGGACAGCAGCTCCAGAGCCGTGGGAAGCAGCAGATCCCTGGATGTGCAGGTCCTGCTGTGTCCAGCCCCTGTGGCCAGGCCGGGGTGGGCAGGGGGCTCGGACCCCCGGGCAGGGCTCCAGCCGTGGGCATCGAGGGGGTCCAGCGGCCCCGGGGTCAGCAGCAGCTCTGCTTGGGCTTGTCGTGGGGAGTGAGCTTGATGGAGTCGGTTAAATAACTCTCAAAAATCCCTTTATACTGGAAAAACAAAACGGAGAAGGGAAAGGATGAGCGAGCCCAGCTCAGAGGCGGTTTGGGATTATCAGCCCTGACTTGGGATTAAAGGCAAAATCCAGGGAAAAGCAGGGTTGGGGACACGGATGTCCCCGTGGCACGGCCGCTAGAGGACAGTCCTGGCGCGCCCTGGTGCCACACGCCGCCTCCCCGGCACTGCGGGAAAAGGCGATTCCCATCCTTTTCCTACCGATTTAGGCTCAAACACCGCCGCCTTTCTCATCCCCGGGGCTCTGCGCTGCAGCGGGAGCTGCTCCACACGGGAGGATCCGGCGGAGCAGCCTCGGTTCCCCCCCGAACGCTCCCCCGGCACCGGGGGATGCTCACCGTGCTCAGCGCCTGCTTCGCCAGCGTCTCGAAAGCCTCGGCCACGTTGATGTTGTTCTTGGCGCTGACCTCGAAATACGGGATGTCCTTCTCCTTGCACCAGGCTGAGGCCGTTTCCTTGGGCACCTGGGGACGGGAGGATGGAGCCAGAGCTCGGGGATGGGACAGGGGACCCTCCTCAGCCGGCTGCTGGCAGTGCCTGGGGTTGTCATTCCTGCTGCCTCTGCTGGGGACAGTCCCCAAAGAGCAGCAGGAGGATGTTTTGCTTATCCCCTGCAGGAATCCTGGCGGGGGTGGCAGCCTGGAGCTCTGGTTTTCATGCGAGGACAGGAAAAAGGCTGGTTCTGAGGTGAAGGATCAGCCCTCAAAGCCATTTAGGACCCTCCAGAATCCCAATCACAGAATTATTTAAGTTGGAAGATCATCAAGATCATCAAGTCCAGCACTAAACGATGTCCCCAAGTGCCACATCTGTACAACTTTTAAATCCCCCCAGGGCTGGTGACTCCAGCACTGCTCATCCCCCTCTCCCTCCTCCACCCTTACCTGCCGGTCACTGAGGTCAATCTTGTTCCCCAGCACGACCATGGGGAAATCCTGTTCCCTGGGAATGACCTTCTCCAGGAAATCATCTCTCCAGTTATCCAGGGCCTCGAAGGACTCCCTGTCTGTCACGTCGAAGGCCAGCATGCAGCCGTCAGAGCCTTTGTAAAAGGTCGACACCATGGACCGGAATCGCTCCTGTCCGCCTGTGTCCCAGATCTAGGGCAGAGGAAGGCACAGATGGACACATCCCACGGGCAGGGTGGGGGCTGCAGCCCAGAGGAGCAGCTTCAGGGGGTGCTGAGCCCCCAGAATTCCCATGGGATTCCAGAGCACTTCATGGATGATGAAAATCAGACTCTGAAAGTCGGGCTCTGAAAATTGGGTTCTGAAAACTGAGCTCTGAAAATCAGGCTCTGAAAATCAGGCTGTGAAAATTGGGTTCTGAAATTCGGCTCTGAAAATCAGGCTCTGAAAGTCAGCTCTGAAAATCAGGCTGAGAAAATCAGGCTCTGAAAATTTGGTACTGAAATTCGGCTCTGAAAATCAGGCTCTGAAAATTTGGTTCTGAAATTCGGCTCTGAAAATCAGGCTCTGAAAGTCAGGCTCTGAAAAATCTGAAAATTGGGCTCTGAAAACTGAGCTCTGAAAATGAGGCCCTGAAATTTGGGCTCTGAAAATCGTGCTCTGAAAACTGAGCTCTGAAAATTGGGCTGTGAAAATCAGGCTCTGAAATTCGGGCTCTGGAAATGGGGCTCTGCACATGCAGCCCTGCACCTCATGACCCCGGTGGGCATTTGGGACACACCCAGCCCTGGGATCAGGGGTCAGGGTGGGCAGTGCCAGCTCACCCCTCTCACCTGCAGCTTCAGGGGGGTGTTGTCCACAGCCAGGACCTTGGTGAGGATGCTGGCGCCCAGCGTGGTGCGGTAATCCTCGTAGAACGTCTTGTGCACGTACTGGTGCAGCAGAGAGGTCTTGCCCACGCTGGTGACAGGAAAGGGACACTGCTGAGGCTTTACAGCACCCGGGGGTGGGCAGGGCCAGGGGACACCCAGCACACTCAGGGCGCTTTTCTGCCTGCTCCTTACCCCAGAGCTCCGATGATGATGATCTTCAGATCCACCTTCTTGCTGGCATCCATGGGCAGTCCCTGTGGGATGGGAGAGGCTCAGCGGGCTGTGGGGATGGCTCTGGCTCCTGACTGTGCCCGTGCTGCTGTCCCTGCTCCCAGCACGGATGTCGCTGTGTCCTCACCGTGCTGTCACCGTGCCATGCCAGCCCTTGTGTTCCAGGCATGGTGGGGACAGAAAACCTCCCGTGCCAAGCCCGGCCCACGTCCCTCCCGAGGAGCCGGAGCACGCCCAGACCCGTCGCTTCATCACCATTCAAAACTTCCAGGAGCCACTTCCCTGCTTCTCCCACCCCGTCTCCAGCGCAGTCCCTCCCCCTAGGCCTGGCACACACGCCTGGGGTCCTGCTGAAAATTACATTTATTAAAGAAGACCCCAGCCAGGCGGAATTCCTTGGTACCACAAGCACAGCCCAAGGAGCATCCCCGCACAGAAGCACCCCGAAATCTCCCCGCAGGATGTGTCCCCATTATGTCCCAGCGTCCCCACATGCTCTGAGCCCGGTCAGGACCCCCGAAACCCCCTCCCCAGGCGGCAGCAGCATCCTCCAGCAGCCCCATCCCCGCAGCAGCGTCCGACACGGCCGGGCGAGGCACAGACGGAAACCCTGGCAGCCTCATCCCTGCATTTTTTCCTGATGCGCTGGCCAGCCCTGCGCCATTCCCCCTTGGAACAGCAGCGGGGAGCTCTCAGCTGTGGGGTCCAGCCCCCCCTGTCCCGCTCTGCCCCCCGTGCGCAGCATCCTCGGCACCGGCAGAGCCTCGTGGCTCAGCGCACACAAACTTCCCGGCCCTTCCGCCAGCTTTTTGGGAGGCCAGATGTTTTTTAAACTCAAAATGGAGTTTCCCCTCCCTCGGCGGGTCTCGGCTGCTCCCGGGGACTCACCTGCGGAGCGCTCACCTGCCGGGGCATCCGCGGCTCCCGGCTCCGCGCAGCCGGCCCGGGGAGAGGCGGGAGAGGAGGATCCGGGAAGGGGCGGCCGGTCCCTGCCCTCCCGGGGCCCCGCTCCGTGACATCAGCAGAAAGGGGCCGAGATCCCGCGATCCCGAGGAGCCTCGGGCGGGCGCTGGGATGTCCGTGGATTTTCCCTCGATTCCGGGGCTCTGCCCGCTGTCCCCGGCTCGGGATCCGATGGGGAAGGGGAACAAGGTTCTCCTCCTCTGCTGGAGTTTGGGGTTGACTTTTGGCCTCTCCTCTGGCTCAGAGTTCCTTCGTTTCCTTTCTGCCACCTCTCCGGGACCCTTTATCAGCGTCCCCGCTGTGGAATTACTGAGGGATGAGGATAAAAGCCGGGCGGGGCTGCGGGCAGCATCCCTGGAGCCATCCCGGACTTTGCTCTGATATGGTGGGATGGGAAAAGCGAATTTGGGAGCTGGGGAGGGGTGAGGAGGGGCTGGGATCCCTCTGAGGAGCTCCGTGCGGCTTCGCCTCCTTTTCCAGGCAGGAGAGGAGCAGGGTGGGAATCAGGAGCGCTTCCAGCCCCTCGGTGCCACATCCCTGCAGCCCCCAGGGGTCCCAGCCAACACCCACAGGCAGCACGGACACCCCAGAAACACCCCAGAAACACCCCAAAAACACCCCAAAAAGAGGGGACAGAGCTGGTGACATCTGCAGGAGGACGTGTTCAATCAGTAAATGGGATTTTGGGGACCTCAGCTGCCCCCATGGAGCAATCCCAGCAGCAGGCAGGTGCCCAGGGCTCTTTGGAGTGGGAAAACCTGCTTGGCCACGGCTGCAAAGGCAAAGCTCTGCTCCCCAACGTGCAAGGGCAGGTCCTGCGCCTTTACCAAGCATTCTGCAGGATCTGGGGTTTGCAGTGGGAGTGGGGTGTCCCCCATCTCTGAACCCTTCCCCATCCTAAACCTGCAGCCCCCCAGTTCCCCATGCCCAGGTTTTGGGATCCCTCCAAAACTTCTGGCTTTTGCTTTTCCACTTGCAGCATTTTTGTAGACTTTTCTTTCCCCTCACAGACCCTGATGGGATCTCAGGGAGGATCACTGCACTCAGCAGGACAAACCCTCCTCCCCCTCCTCTCCAGATGTAATTTTAGGACCTGTCTGGCCAGAAAAATCTGTTTTTCCCCCCCAGAGGGCAGGTGCTGGGAGGAGCTGGGCTGAGGGAGGAGAACCTGAGCCAGTTCTCACCAGTGGTGGGCAAAAAAGCTGACATTTCCATAGGAGAGAGAGCAGCTCTCTCCTAATCCCTATTTTCAGCCCTTTTTCACCATCCTGCTTCACCTTTGCTCTCACAGAGAGAATTTATTGTTCAGCCTCTCCCTGCAACAACTTCTGCCCTCGTTCCTCTCGCGTGTCCCTGGTGGGACAGGGCTTGCTCACCCTGTCAGATGATCAAAGCCTCTCCATGCTGCTGGGCTTTGTGGTCAATCCCAAACTGCAGCTGATGCCCGCAGCCACTTCTGCTTTCGGCCAGGGAGGCTCTACCCACCAGGGTGCATCAGCCTCAGCTCTGGCTTTTGTTTGATTTCACAGGAAAAGGGATTTTCCCAAAGCTCCTGCTCTCCTAATCCCCTCTGGGCTGAGATTCTGCCTGGATGAAGGCAGTGGGAGCAGTGGTGGGGAGGAGGTGATGGCCAAGGTGTTGTTCAGCAGTTCCAGACCCCACAGCTTCAGTCCCGTCCTGGCAGCTCCCCCACTTCAGCATTTCCGAGGAAAAGGCGTGGGTTTTGTGGCCTGTGACTGTGAGGAAGGTGATGAAACCCAGGCTGGGGCTGATACAGCCAGGGAAAGGCTGAGGGGGACGAGGAGAGGATGGGCTGTGCCCTGCAGGGCTGGGGGAGTGAGGGAAAGGGAAGGAAACAAAGGGCATCCAAGTGCTCCCTACACTGTTCAGCCTCCTTGGGGGACAGCAGGGTTGCTCTTTATTGGGGTGCTCACATTTCTTTGAGCAACTTCCCCCCCAAACCTGTCAAGAACGCTCTGAAATCCCAAAAATACAACACCAGAGCAGTCCTGGGCACCTCCAGGCCAGGCCAGCTCTCACTGCCAGCTGCCATCTGGGGACACTTGAGTGGCCCCTGTCATGCTGGGGGAGCTGGATGCTCTCTCCAGCCCCCGGGCTCGTGCTCAGCAGCACCTTGGTGTGCCAAGGGTTAAGGTGGAAGAGGGACAGGAGACCTTTGTCCAGCTGCCCCAACACCTTATCTGGGGCTGCAGCAGGGGTGAAGTCAACACAGGAAACGTCACAGAGCCCACACTGGTCAGCGGCACAATCAGTGCCTCTGGGTAAGGCAGATATCTCCTTTTATTGCAAACCACAAGGCTCAGCTGCAAAGTTTACAACCAGATCTGAATATTGCAGAGCTCCCAGACCCAGCCCTGGAGGCTGCTCTGCTCTGGGAAGGATGGAGCAGCCACTGGGACATGGACACTCCAGCACCCCGGCACTGCTGGCCTCGCTTCAGGGTCAGTGAGGAAAACAGAGCAAAGGCTGGGATAAAAATAACCTTTTTCTGTGCTTCCCTTTCTGGCTGCCTCGGGGTGCATCCCTCGTGAGCCACAGCTGCTCGTGCAGTGTCACACTCCTGTCAGCAAGGCACGGGTGTCACGGTGACTCCCCAGGGACCCCCAGGGCCAGGAGCCCCTCTGCAGCCCCCCAGGCTTTGAGCCAGCCCAGCCCAGCCCAGGGCTCAGCTTTGCCCTTCCAGGACCCACCAAGCACGTTGTTGTTGTCGTGGTGAACTCCCCAGGGGAATCAAAGCAAAATTCATTGGAAATCACCGGTTGCTCCAGGAGTTTTGTGGCACAGAAAGAGCCCCGGGGGCTTTCCAATCTCCCTGTTACCTTCTTGTTTACCAGCACCAGCTGAGGAAAGGTGCATCCCCAGTGCTCCCTCGGCCCCTGCCCTGCCCACAGGCCCCTGGGATGCTCAGGGATGGCCACAGCCACCTCCAGGGATTTCTGCTCTACCTGGGCAAAGCATCCTCTGCTTTCTGCCCCTGTGGAAATCCCAGGGAAGCTCTGGTCACGCTGGGAGTGCAGCCCTGGCAGTGCCATGGATCACCCAGGGAGGAGGGCAGGACATGGGCAAGGAGGATTTAACCCCCAGCACAGCCCTTTGAGATGTGCAGGATTTCTGCTGCCGACAGAAGCATGAGAAGTTTGGGTTTATTAAATTTTTTATTGGCTCAGGATTTAAAAACAGAATGTGCAGAGCAGATCACAGAGCTGCTCGAGACATTTCTATATCACAGTGTCCTGGTGTGGACTGAACTTCTGCTGGGCTCTTCAGCTGCACCCCTGGGTGTCTTCATCCCCCTGGGGACACCGAGGAGGACGTGGTGACATCCACTGCCCTGCCAAGGTCCATTCCTCTCCTGCCCCACGGATGTCACAGCCCTAAGGGACAGCAGGGGCCAACCCCACCCTGTTATTCCCACGGTCAAAGACAGCGTAGAACTGACGGATGAAAACATCACCCAAAATCCAGAGGGGTCCTGTGGGAGGGGGGATGTCTGTCCCTTGGAAGCCACTGGTGCAGAAGGCCATGCCATCACTGTACTCCTGGGGGAGGAGAAGAGGAAAGCTGGGGATGAAGCCGTGAGCCTCGTGCACATGGGAACACCCAGGAACGATGGCGAAGCAGAAACCAGCAGGGTTTGTCACCCTTGGGGACACACTGCCTGCTCCTGGCGTGGGGCTGGGCCACCTTTGCCACTGGAGCAGCTGGGATTTGGGGTTGAGGGAGCCACAGCCATACCATGAGGGTGTAAGCCTGGGCACTGAGCGTGTAGGGCAGCCCGTTGATGGTGAAGGTCAGGTCAGGCATCACGTTGAGGTTGCTGCACTCCACGGCGTACTGGAACAGAGCCGGGGGCTCAAGGGCTGCCCAGAGGGGTCCCTTCCAGCAGAGAAGGGTCCCCAGGGCTTTGTCCCCTCCTGTCCCCACCCTGGCTCTCACCTCTCCATCCACAGACACAGCCCCAATAAGGTTTTGCAGTTTTTTGATCTCCTTGGTGGGGCCCGTGATGAGCGATGTCCCGGTGTCCACGATGGCCTGGCAGCCGTTGGCACAGAAAGTCACCGTCCCACCCAGCTGGATGCTGGAAGAGGGGAGAAGGAGCAGGAGGGATTTATCCTGCTCTGCCAGCCCTGCCCTGCCCTCCCTGCCTGCCCAGCACCACTCACTTGTCCAGCTGGATCTGCCAGTACCCCTGCTGGGTGACTGGCACCCAGTTCAGGGTCCCTGTGAAGCGGGAGGTGTCAAAGCCCCCAAAAAGCAGCTCTCCTCCCTGGGGGGACTCGGGGTTCCTGCAGGGAGGAGGAGGAGGAGGACACATGAGGGGTTTTTATCCATTTAGCATGGATTTACCCCACCTTTCTCTCCACAAATGATCTAAGGCCAGAGGTCTGCGATGCTGAATCTGGTACCAAACCCCCCTTCATTATCTCAGTACAATATCTGTATTTTCGCAGCTCCTCCTGCTCCCTAAAGCAATTCCAGACTCCGAGCACCATCCCAGAGCAAAGCCATGTCCGTACGAGCTCATGTAGACGGAGAAAAGGGGCAGCTCCACCAGATTTTGGGCCATCAAGTTGTCGAAGAAAGGGGTGACCCCATCCACGGCCAGGGAGGGATAAGCCAGCCCCAGGATCCCATCGAACTCAGCATCCAGGAAGGCTTTTCCCGGCTCACTGATGCTCTCTGCAAACTGCTGGTTGCTCACGGTCAGACCCTCGACCTGCAGGGAGGAGGGGGTTCCATGGGGGTGCTGAGCCCGTGGGCAAGTCCCAGGCTCTTTGCCCAGAGCAGGGGAACCCAAAGGTCACTCACGGATACTTGGTCGGATCCGATGATCCCAGTCAGGCTCCCGGTGCCGTACTGGATGGAGAAGGGGGTCCCTATCACCTGGTAGGTGCTGGACTGGGTTGGCTGGAACCTGTTGTGCTCAGCTGGGGAAGGAGATGGGATCTGTCACCAGAAATGTCGTTTTTTTTGCATGGCCACAGCTGCCAGGAGCCCCCAGTGAGGCAAAAAGATAGTGCAGCGTGATGTCACCAAAACTCCTGGTTATGGGGGCTCTGCTGAGGGGTGTGCTGGAGTTGTGAGGGAGAGAAAACCTCTCCCATCTTTCAATCTGATTAAGGGTGCAAGGGCTGTTAGGGGGAGCAGGATCAGCACCATTTAATGAGTCCCGAGATGAGCACTGCAGGATCCAGTCCCAATTCCTGCTGGGCTCTGGGGCAGCTCTGGGGCTGCTCTGGTCCCACAGCAGCAGCCTGGGCTCTCTGATCACTGACAGCTCCAAAAAGCCACCTTTTTCCCCTGCTGGGCTGTCACCCCCTGCTTTCACCCCTGCATTTCTGTCACCTCTGTTAGGAGGGTCCCCAAGGCCTTGGGGCTGGTGGCCTGTGGCCCTTCTGGAGTCAGGGGGTCCCCACTCACCACAGGCTTTGCTGACACAGTAGACAGAGGGCACCCAGAGGTTGGAGGAGCCCGTGTCGAACACCACGGTGAAATTCTGGGGGGGTGTCCCGATGGAGATCTGCCCAAAATACTCCATCTGCCAAACAGAGCACCGTGAGCCACCAGCACAGGCAGAAATGCCAGCAAAACGGAGCCTGGGGTGTCTGCAGGGCACAGATGGGGCTCAGTGTTTGGTCTGTGCCGTGCCAGGTGGAATAAAGGAGACAAATATTTAAGGAACAGCAATGGGAGCTGAGGACAAAAGGCAGCACGGCAGGTACAGGTCCCTGCCTCTTCCTGGCAAGGCAAGGGGACCCTCATCACCAGGCAGGGGCTTTGGGGGACAGGGGAATTGGGGAATGGGATTCTCCCGGGGAAATCCCTCCACCTCTGCATGCTCTGTGGTGGGCTCTGCCCTGAAAAGCAGGGGGCAAAATTCAGTGTAACTTGAATTTTGGAGTAAATCTCTCTCTGAGGGGGTGGGCAGAGCACAGCAGGGAGGGAGGGAGGGAGGGGGAAGGCAGTGGCTGCCATGAATGCCCTCCCTTGTCCTCATCCTCCATTCCCGGGGACAAAGGGCCGGGCAGGCGGTGAGCCCCGGCCTGGAGCCCTGGGATGTGTGGGGAGCGTTTGGGCACTGCTGGGACAAACCGAGGGTGCTCCCACCCCTCTGTGCCCCCTGCTCACATCCAGGTAGTTGATGAGGGGCTCGTTGGTCTCCAAGAAGGTGTCGCAGGCCTCGCTGCTCGTGTCCAGCTCTCCCTGGGCTCTCCAGAGGTGCGAGAGCTGCCCCCGCTCCCGCAGCACCTTCCGCAGGGAGCGGCGCCGGCTCAGGGCCACCCTGCCGAGAACGGGCCTGGTCACTGCTGTGGGTGCTGCCCTTGTGGACACCCTCAGGGCCCTGGTCACTCCCATGGGTGTTGTTCATGTCCTGTGCCCACCCTCAGAGCCCTGTTCACTGCTGTGGGTGCTGCCCTTGTGGACACCCTCAGGGCCCTGGTCACTCCCATGGGTGCTGCCCTTGTCCTGTGCCCACTGTGAGGGCCCTGGTCACTGCTGTGGGTGCTGCCCTTGTGGACACCCTCAGGGCCCTGGTCACTCCCATGGGTGCTGCCCTTGTGGACACCCTCAGGGCCCTGGTCACTGCTGTGGATGCTGTCCATGTGCCCACCCTGAGGGCCCTGGTCACTGCTGTGGGTGCTGCCCTTGTGGACACCCTCAGAGCCCTGGTCACTGCTGTGGGTGCTGCCCTTGTGGACACCCTGAGGGCCCTGGTCACTGCTGTGGGTGCTGTCCATGTCCTGTGCCCACCCTCAGGGTCCTGGTCACTCCTGTGGGTGCTGCCCTCATCTTGTGCCCACCCTCAGGGCCCTGGTCACTGCTGTGCGTGCTGTCCTTGTGCCCACCCTCAGGGCCCTGGTCACTCCTGTGGGTGCTGCCCTTGTGGACACCCTGAGGGCCCTGGTCACTGCTGTGGGTGCTGTCCTTGTGCCCACCCTCAGGGCCCTGGTCACTCCCATGGGTGCTGCCCTTGTGGACACCCTCAGAGCCCTGGTCACTCCTGTGGGTGCTGCCCTCATCTTGTGGACACTGTGAGGGCCCTGGTCACTGCTGTGGGTGCTGCCCTTGTGCCCACCCTCAGAGCCCTGGTCACTCCCATGGGTACTGCCCTTGTGGACACTGTGTGGGCCCTGGTCACTCCTGTGGGTGCTGTCCATGTCCTGCAGTCCCTGTGCCCACCCTGAGGGTCCCAGCACTGCCAGAATGAAGGTTCAGAGCCCACATCCCTCCACTGCAACAATTTCCAGCCAAGGCACAGCAGAAGAGGGGCACTAGACGAGTTTTAGGGGACAGGAAATGGAGGGCAGGAGGGCATCCCGGCCCTGGCAGTGACAGGACAGGCAGCTCCGTCACTGAGGGAAAGGCCCTTCATGCTGGGCAGGGTGAGCAGGGCCAGGCTGGTTTTTTCCTGCCCTCCCTGCTTGCACAGACCCCTTTGCAGACCCCTCCTGCTGCTGCCAGGCTCTGCCCAAAGGGATGGAGACCCCAGAAACCCCAGCATGGTGCCACCACTCCCGGGGTGCCCAGGCTGAGCTCTGCCATCCGACACAGCCCTGGAAAGGAATCCCCAAGACCCTGAGCTGCACCCTGGATCCCCTTTACCTGCTCAGGGCTCCGGCCAGGCCCAGGCAGAGCGCGGCGAGCAGCAGCAGGTGCCTCATGGCGTGGCTCGGTGGCTGTGCCCGTGCCGGCAGCGCCGCGGTGCCGCTCTTATACCCGCGGTGCCAACCTCCATATCGGCCCTGCCAGAGTCAACAGCGGGCTCGGGCAGCCACGATGAATCACTGGCCACGGCCCAGGCGAGGCTGAGCGGGCACCCCGGGGTCACGTTTGCTTTTCTGGGTGAGGACGGCGCTGGGGGAGCCGTGGGAGTTGAGCAGGACCGGCTTGGGCTGATTTTGGGGCAGTGGAGGTCCCGCAGAGGGAGCAGGATGGGGTCCCCATCCCAGCATGAGCCCCTTATCCAGCAGTGGAAACCCCCCAAAATGCTTTAGGGGAACATTTCCCTTCTCCTTGGCCCTCCTTTGCCATGGGGTGCCCCAAACCCCAGCAGCTGCAGGGATGTGTTTGTACCATCAGCCATTGACCTCATTTTAAAAGACAAAGACTAATTAGCGCTGATGAACAGCTCGGGGATCCTCAACTTTCCCTTCCCAAGGCCGGGAATGAGCAGCTTTCCATGGGAGACAGCTCCCTGGTGCTCTGCAGGCTCTAATGGACTCATCCCCTGTGAGTTTTGTTTAAGCCAGGCTGGGTGGCTCATTAAAGCCTCTGTGAGTGCAAATAGAAAATGCTGATGAACAAATAAAGCCTTCAGATACAGGGGGAGTGAGTGGGGGCAGGCGAGGGTTTTTCTGCTGCCAGCATCTCCCAGGCCTGGGATGATGCTGAGTTTTCCTTATTTTCCATGGTTTTGGCACTAAAACAACCGATGGCAGGTGCTGAAGGGGGTGTTTTGCTCAGTGAGCCCCATTCACATGATTAACGGGGTTTAGCACTGTGCTAATCGATATTTTATTTGTCCCAGCGAGCCTGTTTTATCTAATTAAATTTTATCTAATTAAAGCCCTCGCCCAGGAAATTAAATCCGTGAGACACAGGTAGCAAGGGTGGCTGGGGACAGCTGAGTCACGTCCTGCTGTCACCGGGATTTTGTGTCCCCATCCCTGGAGATGCTGCCAAGCCCCTCCACTCCCAGCTTTGTGGGCAGATTAAGCTCTAAAAAATCCATCAAATATTTCTCAATGTGGGCAGGAAAACGTTGGGCACAGCACAGCTGATGCCGATGGCAAATGAAGCCGTTTTTCCTAAACAAATGAAAATTCCCTGCATTCCCCCGTGCTGCAATTTTCTTTTTTAACCCAGTGACTTTTATACAAATTTATTCTCTATTTCCCCTTTTGAGATGCAGTTTAATGTACCATCCTCCCTCCTTGTCCTAATCACATATTCATGGATTAGAAAGAAACTTCCTAAAACAAAAGCAGCTGCAGCAAGTGCCAGATCAGCCAAAAACAGCAAGTGGATTGTTCCAGACATGGTTTATAACCCAAAAATCCTATCAGAAAACCCAGCCTGAAGGGTCACTGGGCTTTGGAGATAAATGTGAGGGTGAGCAGCAGCACAGACATGCCAAACACTTTAAGTCAAATACTTTATTTTGTGGAAAAGATTCCCCAATTGGATCATCATAATCTGCAAACTCCTGGCAGCAGATTCAGCATTAAAATAGGAAGATGAAAGTCATAATGGGGCCAGACCTTTCATTTAGAAATTTTTGCAGCTAAGCAAATCTATTTCGACTTTTGAGTTATTTTAGAAGCAATTTTAAAAGCTCAACTCTTAGGGGCACTTCAAAATTTTTATTTCAAGTAGAACAACGTGGGTTTTTTTTCCCCTATGTTTTGGGAGCAACTGGGCTGGATTTGCACAGAAAATCGGGTCAAAAAGGCTTTGTTTTGTACATATTTCAGCTGTACCTCAATGTGTGGAAGGCAGAGGTAAGAAATGCCCAATTTCCAAGCCTCGGTGTCCCTCAGCTTGGCAGGTCCAGCCTGTGCTGCTCTGGGGAAACTGAGGAAAGGTGACCCCAGCTCCTGGAATATTCCAGGTAAGAGAGGAATGACCTCTGCCAGGCAGGGGCTGTCCCCAGCTGTGTCCCACCCCTGAAGGGACACACACTTGTCCTTAGGTGCATCAGAAATCGGTTTTTTCCCCTTGGGTGGAAAATGTATCTTTTACCAGCTCTGTGTGAAACACTTTCCTCCTTTAAAAAACCTGTTCTCAGGCTAAAAATGTGTTATCTGTGTTTCCTTTTACACATTTCCTTTAGGGGAGCCACTGCCTGCCCCATCTGATTGACATCAGCTGGGTTTTCTACAAAAACCCTTTTTTAGTCCCTTTATCAGACACTTCTCCCACCTGTTAATCTGTTTATCCACCACCCAGCATTGAAAGCGCTGCTGCAGCAAACTCTCACCTGAAAAAAAAACCCAACAAACAAGCGAGTTTCGGTTAAATAAACCCCAAAATATTTACCTGGGGCTCGGCAGCTGTGAGGAGAGCAGGACCAACATCTGCTGACGGAGCTGGTGGATGCTGGGAGCACTTCCAGGGAGGAAGGGGAATTTGGGAAGTCACCCCAAAGTGTGATGCAGCTCCTAGGGTAGGTGATGCTTTTTGAGATCTTTGTTTTAAATAATCCAGAGGGATTCTTTGGGATGTTATACCCCTGGGACAGGATTGCTGGTGGAGATGTTTAAAGGCGAGCAGGCACCGTCCCCAAGCATCAGGGACCTTGAAAGAAAGGCAATTTGTTGTTTCTTTCTGCCAGGGAAGAGGCTGGGCTGCTGCAGGGCACCTCCAGAGCTACAAACCCCACAGTTCTTATGAACCAGCAGCCCAGGATTCCCCAAACCTCCTGGGAGCTCTCAGGATGGGATCTGCCAGGCTGCTGCTCGCACCCCAAAGGCTGCAGAACGTTGTCCTGAGTGTGGGCAGGTGGAGGCCCATCCTCCCCCACCAGACACGGAGCCAGATGATGTAAATCCTTCATCCCCATGGAAAATGTTTGCTTGGAAGCACCCCGAGCTTGGTTTGGGTGGCAGCTGAGCTGAGCTGGGCACAGCTCCCTCGGCACCGCTTGGCTCCAAGGAAGCTCAGCTGAATTTTGGGACAAAGCCTCTAGAAGAGGAAGAATTGATGGAGGGGTGCAGGAGCAAAACAGCTGCAAAACAGCAGAGAAACACCCCAAAATATTTAAATGAGCCCACTGACAAAGAGGAGGCGTCGTGGAACCTCGTGTGCGCTCCTTGGTGCCTCTGACCTGGGCGTAGAGCGTGACCGCATCCGGCACCGCCGGACCCCGCTCTGCACCCAAAATGCTGCTGAAACAGCCCTAAATCCTTCTGCTTGCACAACCCCTAAATCCCAAATCCTGCTGCCTGCACAACCCCAAATCCCAAATCCTGCTGCCTGCACGGCCTCAAATCCTGCTGCCTGCACAGCCCCAAATCCTGCTGCCTGCACAGCCCCAAATCCTGCTGCCTGCACAGCCCCAAATCCTGCTGCCTGCACAGCCCCAAATCCCAAATCCTTCTGCCTGCACAACCCCAAATCCCAAATCCTTCTGCCTGCACAACCCCAATCCCAAATCCTGCTGCCTGCACAGCCCCAAATCCCAAATCCTGCTGCCTGCACAACCCAAATCCCAAATCCTGCTGCCTGCACAACCCAAATCCCAAATCCTGCTGCCTGCACAACCCAAATCCCAAATCCTGCTGCCTGCACAACCCCAAATCCCAAATCCTGCTGCCTGCACAGCCCCAAATCCCAAATCCTGCTGCCTGCACAACCCCAAATTCCAAATCCTGCTGCCTGCACAATCCCAAATCCTGCTGCCTGCACAATCCCAAATCCCAAATCCTGCTGCCTGCAGGGCCCCAGCTGCCCCAGAGCTGTTGGGAAGGGACGGTGTGGAGAGCTCTGACCCCCAGGTAAATCCGCGTTGGGCGCTGTGCTCCGGCCGCGACGGCGCGGGAGCAGAGGGGGAACAGCGGGAGGAGAACTGGGCTGAGAATCCCCCTGGGCACATCTTGGTGCCATCCTGAGCTCCAGTGTGGAACTTTTATCTCTCAGCCTCCTTTGGGCTGAATTCTCAGTGAATATAACTTTTCTCTCAGCCTCCTTTGGGCTGAATTCTCAGTGAATGTAACTTTTTTCTAGTCTCTCAGCCTCTTTTGGGGTGAATTCCCAGTGGATATAACTTTTCTCTCTCTCTCAGCCTCCTTTAGGCTGAATTCTCAGTGAATATAACTTTTTTCTAGTCTCTCAGCCTCCTTTGGGCTGAATTCCCAGTGGATATAACTTTTCTCTCTCTCTCAGCCTCCTTTGGGCTGAATTCCCCTGGGATCCTCCCTCATGGGGAGTCCCACTTATCTCAGTCCTTATTATTCTAAATCTTATTAGATTCTGGTTTCTTGTGTTTATTGAAGGATCCTTACAAAAAGTTGGCACAAGCCTAAATCCCCACAGCCTGGCTCATTTCCTTCTGATGATACAAAACGACCCCAAACCACGAGGTCTTTCACTTTTATACCAATTTTTACCCTATTAACTACAGACACGTGTAGTATTATTATATCTCAACAAATAGGTTTTCTATATCTACTCAAGTAATTAAAAGTGTGACTAATTCTAAACCAATCATTCTTTGTGCTTCTAAAAACTGCAGAAGCATGGAGAAGGAAGAAGGATTAAAAACTACACCTTTTTTCCTCCATCTTTACTCCATGTGTGAAACCCTCTTAAAATCTGTATTTCTCAGTGATAAAATAAACATTTCTCTATTTTCTGTTTAATTTCTTACAAACTTTGGCTTGCTCAGGGATATTTGGAAGCTTTTCTGTCAATATTATATACGATTGATGTATTTTTTAAAGAATTGAAGAGATAGAGAAACGTCCCTGCATTTCTAGACTCCTACACAGTGGCCAGCTGGGCCTGGTTCAAGCGGGGTTAAAAGAATTTGGGGTGTTCTGGAGCTTTCACTCATTTTTGGGAAAACTCAGGCGCTTCCCTGGCTGCCCAGCTGAGGAGCAACTCCTTGCAAACCTTGATTTCAGCATTTTCTTGAGAAATCCTGGGTGTTTCAGGCTCACAGAAGCTCCCTGAGACACCCAAAAAAAGCGCATTTGGTGCCAGGCTCTCACTGGCTGCTGTCTCGAGTCAGATTTTTCGATACCCACCCTGTATCAGCGCCTCCATCTCACCGTGCCCATCTCAGCACAGAAGCTGCTGATATTTGGGGCTTATTTTGCAATTTCCTTTTGAGCAGCTCATTTTTCAGATCCTTATCTGCTGCTGCAGCAGCATCTCCTGCCCCACGGTAGGAAATGAGCCTTTGAAGAGTGGCAGCCCTTTGAGGAGGATCCTTGAGGACAGATATTTTCAGTAAGGGATGGGGGAAAATTCCTGCAAAAAAAATGAACTTTCAGCTTGGCACTCATCAAACTGTTTGCATGAGTGGAATTTCACAGGAGATTGGTGGTTATCAGGAAAGCTTTTGATGAATTAGGCTCAGAAATGTGTCACAGAGGAAATGATAGAATCTGCTCCACAGGATGGATAATGCCTTTGCTCTATCAATTTATCCATCAACCTATCAATCAAATTATCATGGCTGCTTTAATCACTGTATCACAGCCTCAGCTGAAGATCTCTCCCTATCAGCCATTTATAAATAGTGAGTGTATAACACTGAGGGAAGATTTAAAGTGCTTTTTTTGCAAGTGAATGTTCACCCCATTGCTATTTTTACATAATGAGCTGCTCTTTTTTTTTTCTTATAAACTTTTTGAGTGTTACAGCCCGAAGTCCAAAGCCAAGGGGCTCATCCCAGGCATTGGGACTGGGTTTTCTGCCTTAAATTCTCTTAACCTCAGCAGGATTGAAGCTCTCCCAGTATTAAATCTGAGGTGTTTCAGACACTGAGGTGTTGGAGGGCCTCTGATATTTCTGTCTGCACTTTGGTTGATCCAAGAGTCTCACACCAACCCATGACCTTCCTTTGGTTAATTCTACCCTAGGTGGTTTGTTTTTCCTTCATCTTGTAGTTTTCTGGGTTGTTTGTTTGTTGGTTTGTTTTTTGTGAATTAAAAAGAGAAAAGGAAAAAAAAAAAAATGAACTGTGAGAGAGGATTAAAGCAAGAAGAATAAATTTCAATCCTGTTGTGGTGGAGCCCTGAAAGTCCAGACAAATCTTAGATATGACCATGTATAAAACCATTAATTCAGTGATAAGGGAGAGCTCTGTGGCTCTGAACCAGAGGAATTCTCACAGTGGGAAGGCTGGGATAAAATAAATAACCTTTATTTCACATCTGTAACATCCAACCGCTGCTTCCTGACCTCCAGCTCGTGTGGAGCAGCGTGAGGCTCACTGGGACCATTTTTTTTTTGGTTCCACCAGGTCTTGCTGCCTCTCTGTGTCCCCCCTGGAGCCACCTCAGCGGGAGGATGAGCTCTTGTGCGTGGTGAGTGCAGCACCCCGGGGCACAGAGCCCTTCACAGCACCCCTGGCACCATCCCAGGCTGGATGGGGCTCTGAGCCACCTGATCTGGCTGAAAATGTCCCTGCTCATGGCAGGGGGTGACCTTCAGAGGTCCCTTCCCACCCAACCCATTCTAGAATTCCATAATTCCAGCATTCTCTAATTCCATCACACCTGTAATATTTCTCTCCCCTCCAGCACCACATTCCCCCCCTGGCCCTGAGCCTTTTGAAAACCCCCAAAAACAAGGGGCAAGGAGCTCAAATCGAGCTTGAAAGCCAAGCCCTGCACTTTGGGACACATCACCCCAAAACCAAAAGGCAAAACCAAAAGCTGCCAGCAAACCTGAGTCTCAAACATGCCTTGAAGCCATGGGGAGAAGAATTCGCAAAGAAGATGCAAAGAATTTGGTGATTTCTGTGAGACTGAATGTTTTTCTCTCCCTCAGCTGGATTCCTGCTGTCACCTCACTTGGCACCTTGGTGCTCCACGCTCTCCTCTTGCTGGTCCTTTACATCATGCTCAGCAGGAAAATTGGTAATTAAAGAATGGCTTTCCCTGGTAATTTCCTGGCTTGGGGATGGGAAAGGGGCAGGGCTGAGCTGCTCAGGGCTGGCTGGGAGCGGTGGGTGCCGTGGTTGTACACATCAGTGAGGCTTGGACAACCTTGTGTTGCTTCAAAAGCATTTTCTTCTATTGCTCTTTTAGTAAAGTGCTGGGAAAAATACCAAGAATCATCTCACAGAGTATTAATTCAGATGAAGCTGCAATTTCTAGCAGGGAATACTTTCACACCAACTGCTGCTGACATTTGCACAAAGCCCAGCTCTGCTTTGGGTCAAAATCATTCCAAACTTGCAAGAAGAGGCTCTGACACTGTGATTTGTCACTGGAGCCTCTCCTGGTGGGAGAGCAGGGCCCTGGCTCATCTCAGTAATTGAATTTATGGGTTTGAGCTGCTCCAGTGCACAGCAATAATTATTTTGGGGTGTGCTGGTTTGCACTGGGGCTGCTGGAGCAGGCAGGGACCAGGGCTCACTCTCCTCTTGGTCACAGCCCAACATTCCCAGGCGAGCAGCAACCCTGGGGATCATCCCAGGGCTCAGCCCAGCCCAGCCCCAGCCTCGTCACCACCAGGGGACAGGACACAAAACCCCAGAGCACAAAAACCATCACCAGCCTATGCAGGTAAGGGGCTCCTGCAGCCGTGGGGAGGTGTCCTGGCACAGGAATTTTGGGAATTTGTCTGGTGGCTCTTCAGGGGTGGAACAAGGGGTGGGTGAAGGGCCAACAGGAGCTGCCTCCTCTTCCCATCACGCCCAGCTGGGCTCTCCTTGCCCCGTTTCTCCCAGGGAGCTGAGGCTGGGAGGGATCCAACTGATGCTTTGTGCATTGCAATTTTCACTCCTGAGCACATTTGCTTTTTTTCCCTTGATCCTTTTTTTCCCTTTAACCCCCTGGGAAGTGCTGGGGTGGTAAATGTTTCCTGTTTTGAAGGGAGCAGTGACACATCTTCAGACACCTCGGAGGACTCGGACAGCCCTTCCTGCCCTCAGGTACCACGGGAAAAAACATCCTCAGCCCACCTGAAGCTGTGTCCAGCTCGAGACCTGCAGAGCAGCATCAGGAGGGGAAAATCCATCAAACCACACTGAAATTCCATCAATAAGGGCTGGGGTCGTTGCTGTCCTCTGTCACACACAGCGTTCCAGTGTCCCCATTCAGAGGGAAGCATCCCTGGGCACTTCAGGAAAATGAGGAAACAAAATCTTCTCTCTGAGGGTGGGCAGGCCCTGGCACAGGGTGCCCAGAGAAGCTGAGGCTGCCCCTGGATCCCTGGAGTGTCCAAGGCCAGGCTGGACAGGGCTTGGGGCACCCTGGGACAGTGGGAGGTGTCCCTGGCCATGGCAGGGGGAATGGGATGGGTTTAAAGTCCCTTCCAAGCCACCCCATTCCATGATTCCCTGAACTGCTGCATGGCTTCGAGGGCCAAGGCTCCTGGTGGCTGCTGGGGCCTGACCTGGGATTCATTTTGCTCCTGCAGGGCCCTGGCTCAGAGGGAAACATCCATTACACATCCCTGGTGTTCCCAGGGAAAGGCCACGAGCCAGGCTCGGCCCAGGACTACAAGAACGTGAAGTCTGCGATGGATTACGTCAACGTGGACCCAAAGAAGACGAAAATACATTTCTGGCCCTTCTCCAGCCCCGAGGGATCCAAGGGTGTGGAGTACACCGAGGTGAAGCTGTGACACCAGGGTGAAGCTGTGACACCGAGGTGAAGCTGTGACACCAGGGTGAAGCTGTGACACCAGGGTGAAGCTGTGACACCAGGGTGAAGCTGTCACACCAGGGTGAAGCTGTGACACTGAGGTGAAGCTGTGACACCAGGGTGAAGCTGTGACACTGAGGTGAAGCTGTGACACCAGGGTGAAGCTGTGACACCAGGGTGAAGCTGTGACACCGGGGTGAAGCCATCACACCTGGATGAAGCTGTGACACCAGGATAAAGCTGTGACACCAGGGTGAAGCTGTCACACCAGGATGAATCTGTCACACCAGGATGAATCCATCACACCTGGATGAAGCTGTGACACCAGGGTGAAGCTGTCACACCAGGATGAATCTGTCACACCAGGATGAATCCATCACACCTGGATGAAGCTGTGACACCAGGGTGAAGCCGTCACACCAGGATGAATCCGTCACAGCAGGGTGAAGCTGTGACACCAGGGTGAAGCTGTGACACCTGGATGAATCCATCACACCTGGATGAAGCTGTGACACCGAGGTGAAGCTGTGACACCAGGATGAAGCCATCACACCAGGATGAATCTGTCACACCAGGATGAAGCTGTGACACCAGGATGAAGCCATCACACCAGGGTGAAGCTGTGACACCGAGGTGAAGCTGTGACACCAGGACAAAGCCATCACACCAGGATGAAGCTGCTCAGAGGTGCCCAGAGCCCTCAGCAGCTGCACAGCTCTGTGCCCTTCCCCTGGGCACCGCCTGGCACGGGCTGCACCGCTGGTACCACCCCGACCCGCAGTTTCCTTGGTGTTTTCCTTAAAGGCAGCTCTGTTCCTGCTGGCTGCGGGGTGGGGCAGGGGAGGGCCCCTCTGAGCCAGCCTGGCATCAGCTCTTCACTTCTGTGTCATGGCCTTTGCCCCCTGTTTTCATGAAAACAAAAGAAAATCCTCCCCTCGCCTCTCAGAATGGGCAGCTCAGGGAAGAGATCCTCAAAATCTCCTCTGAACTGGCTGGCATCTCTTCTCAGTGATGTTGTTTTGCTCATCAGCCTCAAAAATCCTTTTAAATATAGTTTACCCACTGGATTTTCCCTCTCCCTGTCTCCCACCTTTTGCTTTCCATGTTTTTTCCCCTCTCCAGGTGCTGGGCTCGGTCTCTCCCCACCTGGGCCATCCCCCTGCTTTTCACTTTTCAGAATTTTCAAGAAATAAACTTCCAAAGTGCCTGGGAATGGGAATAGTTCCCCAGTGGGAGCTTTGTGAGGGGGATGGAGCCGCTGCCTCCCAGCACAGCCGCCCTTCCTCGGGGCTGGAGCTGCCCCAAGTGGGTTTTAAACGGGCTCAGCAAAGCTGTGATTTAATGAAAGGCTGTGAGATGATTGATTTGGGATCGATCAGTGGCAGGGGGAGCCAGGCACTCCTGGTTTCATGCATGACCTTGTGGTGCAGATCTGGCCCAACTCCAAGGGCACACGAAGGAAAATGTTCCAAAAACCCCAACAATTCCTGGGTAAGGCTGGAAAACCCAGGAGAGGTGTGAATAAGGAACTGGACGTGAGGCAAAAACCAGTGAGTGGAAGCTTTTGAGAATTCTGATTCAAATGCCTGGCGATTAAAAAGTGAAAATATTGAAGATTTCAAAATATTTTACTCTTAATGTCTTATTTTTACATCTTTAGCCTGTGCTGGTGGAAGGAATAATGCCCGTGGTTCTCAGGGGATTTGGAACCTTCGCTGGGACATCTGGACATCACCTTCAGCAGCTTTTGAGCTCGACTGCCAGAGCTAATGGAGGCTCTTCCCTGCCTCATCCATGATTTATTCCTGCACAAAGCAGCTCCCGGGAGCAGGGCAGGGGCCAGGCTGGCTCTGCAGGGGGAATTGAGTTCCCTGCTCCCCGAGCCCCGGGTGCTTTTGGGCCGCTGATCCCGGCAAAATGAGCCAAAAGCAGCAGCAGGGTGAGAGCAGCTCTGCCCGGGACGCAGCAGGTGTTGGACTCGGGATGGGGCTGGGAGCAAAGCTGATGGAAGAGGGCCCGGGGGGAGCGGGGATGGGCCCAGCTGGGCTGGAGCAGGGCCAGGGCTGTTCCCAGCAGCTCCTCGGGGGTGCTGTCACCGCATTTGGGGCGCTCCAGTTGGCACAGCGCGGTGCAGGACAGCTGTGCCCAGCACCAGGGGACTCCACTGCCCCGTCCCTGGCCCAGGAGAGGTGGCAGGGGGACAGTTCCAGGCCAGAGCAGCTCTGCAGCCCCGTGCTGTGCCCCGGGGCGAGGGACAGCTCTGTCCCCGCTGTCTGCTCGGCCAGCAGAGGATGCGACAGGAGGAGGCGGCGGCCAGCCCTGCAGCAGATGGAGCCGCGTTGCCGCCTGCCGTGCCCCGGCTGCTTTGCTGGCAGCTGGGAACACCAAACTCGAGTCCTCCAAGGAGGATTTTGCGGGTGCAGCATCCCCTCTTCCCGGGGGATCCCCGGAGGATGCAGGATCCAGGATCCCTTCCCGGGGGATGCAGGATCCCTTCCCGGGGGATGCAGGATCCAGGATCCCTTCCCGGGGGATGGCGATCCCTTCCCGGGGGATCCAGGATCCCTCCCCGGAGGATGGAGGATCCCTTCCCGGGGGATCCAGGATCCCTTCCCGGGGAATCCAGGATCCCTTCCCGGGGAATCCAGGATCCCTTCCCGGGGGATGCAGGATCCCTTCCCGGGGGATGCAGCCGGAGGTTTCTCTAACCTCGAGGAGGGGTGGGTGCTGTGGTCAGGCAGTGACCGGAGGGTCCATGTCCACCCCCCGGAGGTGACAGCACACGCGGTGTGGAGGATGGCGATGCTGTTCCGGGCGGAACAGTCCGATTTCTGCACGAGGCGGTGCCACCAGGTGGGGAGAGCCGCGCTCTGCAGCGACAGAGTGATGGTGGCAAACCTGGTGGTGGCAAACCTGGTGGTGGCGGTGTCACACCTGGTGGTGTCACACCTGGCAGTGTCACACCTGGCAGTGTCACACCCGGCAATGTCACACCCGGCAGTGGCACACCCGGCAGTGTCACACCCGGCAATGTCACACCTGGCAATGTCACACCCGGCAATGTCACACCTGGCAGTGTCACACCCGGCAATGTCACACCTGGCAGTGTCACACACAGCAATGTCACACCTGGCGGTGTCACACCCGGCAATGTCACACCTGGCAGTGTCACACCTGGCAGTGTCACACCCGGCAGTGGCACACCTGGCAATGTCACACCTGGCAGTGTCACACCCGGCAGTGGCACACCTGGCAATGTCACACCTGGCGGTGTCACACCTGGCAGTGTCACACCTGGCAATGTCACACCTGGCGGTGTCACACACGGCAATGTCACACCTGGCGGTGTCACACACGGCAATGTCACACCTGGCGGTGTCACACCCGGCAATGTCACACCTGGCAGTGTCACACCCGGCAGTGGCACACCTGGCGGTGTCACACACGGTGGTGTCAACCTGGCAGTGTCACACATCACACCTGGCAATGTCACACCTGGCAATGTCACACTCAGCAATGTCACACTCAGCAATGTCACACCCGGCAGTGGCACACCTGGCCGTGGCAGTGTCACACCTGGCCGTGTCACACCCGCCGCTGTCACACCCTAGAGCGTGCCGGACTCTGTCACAGCCTCGTGGCAGGGCGGGTACAGCTCCCTGGCGCTGTCCCCGTGCAGTGTCACCCCGGCCTGCTGGCTGTGGCTCAGGATCGTGCTTTTCCTGCTGCACAAGCTCCCGCTGGAGTTGGGTCTGCGCAGCCCGGCCCGGGGCCGGCCCCAGCAGCGGCCGCTGCCCTGCAGGAGGTGCCCGCTGAAGAACAGGTAGATCCAGGGGTTGCAGCAGCTGCTGAGGCTGGCCAGCAGCATGGTGATGCTGAAAGCCACGTTGGTGGACTCTGGCAAGGCAAGAGGGAGAGGTGAAACATCCCCAGGGGCTGGGCAGGACCTGGGGGCTCTCCTGGCTCTCATTCCCGCTGCTGGAGTTCTGTCCTTCAGGTTCTGCAGTGTGAATGTGCTGCAGCACGTCCTGTGAGACCCGGCAGCTTCTGGGCTTTCCTTCAGCCTCTTTGCTGCCCAAAGCATCTCCCAGGGGACTTTCAATCTTCTACTGTTAGGAAAACTACTGAAGATTTACAGGGAAAAAAATTCAACGTATGAACTCAGAAATCCATTTCTGAAACCTCTGAAAATTCCCGGAGGAGAGAAAAGACACGTGGCAAAGATGTCTTTGCACACCCCAGTGGATGACGGCCAGAAATCATCACTGCTCAGTGTTTTTACTGCTGAAAAGAATGAATTGACTCTGCAAATTGTGTTTTCTAAGCATTACCAGGGGGGAGATCTGCAGCTTCCCCATGATTATTTTATATTTAAATGACAAACCGACAGCAATTACTCGTTACAAACCCAACCTCATTCCTGGGGTCCCCAGGGCTCTTCACCCAGCACTCACCATCATCAGGAGCATCCTCATCCCACACCGACCACATCTGCACGCTGAAGAAGGGCGCCCAGCAGGTGACATAGGCGGCCACGATGACGAAGGTCATCTTCACCGTGCGGATCTTGGCGCGGGAGATGTTGCGCACGCTGCTCACCCGCGAGGGCTGCCCGCCCTTCCCCGCGGCGCCGGGGGCAGCGGGGGCGCCCACCGAGGCTCCCCCCGGGGCCGGGGCGCCGCTCTGGGTCTTACCCTTGAGGTTCTTGCAGATCTCGCGGCAGATGAGGCTGTAGCAGACGCTGAGGACGCCCACGGGCAGCACGAAGATGCACAGAGTGGTCCAGGTGATGTAGGCGCGCGCCGCCCACGGGTACCCGAAATCCGCCCAGCAGTCCAACACCCCCGAGCCCGGGCGCACCTCCCGCAGCGAGAAGATGAAGAGCTGGGGCAGGCTGAGCAGGCAGCTGAGCAGCCAGGTGACCCCGATCATGGCGTAGGCCTGGCGGCTGGGCTGCTGCAGCGACTGCAGCGGGTGGCACACGGCCAGGTAGCGGTCCAGGGTCATCACCATCAGCATGTAGGTGGAGGCGAACATGCTGAGCACCTGCAGGTACTTGACGGCCCTGCAGAGCGCGTCGGGCCCCAGGAAGCGGTAGGTGACCTTCCAGAGGAGCTGGGGAAGCACCTGGAACAGGGCCACGCCGAGGTCGCTCAGCCCCAGGTGCAGGATGAAGAGGTGCATGCGGCTCATCTTCCTCCTCAGCCGGTACATGGCCAGCAGCACGCCCAGGTTGCCCACGGTGGCCACGGCCAGGATGGTGCCCAGCACCCCCACCTCGGCCTTGGCCAGCTCCTCGTCCCGGGTGTGCAGCAGGGTCAGGTTGGGGTCCCCTGCCAGCCTCAGCAGCCCCTGGCCGTGCCCAGGTGGGCGCTGGTGGGAGCTGTTCCAGCCCCAGCCCGGCTCCATCCCTCTGCGGGAGCACAGAGCTCCTGATGTCCTGCTGTCCCCTTCCCTGTGTCCCCGAGCTCCAGCCCCTCTGCCCTGCCTGGTTATTATCACCTGTCACAGCAGCCCTGCGTGAGGCAGCTGCAATTCCCCCTCTGCCTGGCCTGGAAATGTTCCTGTGGAGCAGAGAGGAGCAGGAGCCCCTGGCTCAGCCCTTGATACCTCTCTGGTCTGCCCTGAACATCCTCAAATCCCCGTTTCTCCCTGCTCTGCTCGCCTTCTGCACCCTCTGCACAGGTAAATCCCAGGGGAAAGAGAAATTCTCCTTAAAAGCAGCAGAAAACGCTGCAGAGGCTGCGTCCCTTTGGCGTTTTCATCCCCAGGAGAGCATCCAGGTGAGCGTGTCCCAGCCCCTTCTCTCGGTGTCCTCGGGGCTGGCTTTTATAGCCCACCAGGTCCCTCCCCGGGCGGGGTTTGTACCCTGACAGATCCCTCCCCAAGCCGGGTTTTATATCCTGACAGATCCCTCCCCAAGCCGGGTTTTGGATCCTTGCAGGTCCCTCCCCGGGCTGGGTTTTATATCCTGACAGATCCCTCCCCAAGCTGGGTTTTATATCCTGACAGATCCCTCCCCAAGCTGGGTTTTATATCCTGACAGATCCCTCCCCAAGCTGGGTTTTATATCCTGACAGATCCCTCCCCAAGCTGGATTTTATAGCCCGTCAGGTCCCTCTCCAAGCTGGGTTTTGGATCCCTGCAGGTCCCACCCCGGGCTGGGTTTTAAACCCCAGCAGATCCCGCTCCAAATTGGGTTTTGCATCCTGTCAGGTCCCTCTCCAAATTGGGTTTTGGATCCCTGAGGGTCCCTCTCCAAATTGGGTTTTACATCCTGGCAGGTCCCTCCCCAAGCTGGGATTTACACCCCTTAGGCTGGGTTTTGGACCCCGGCAGGTCCCTCCCCGGGCTGACTTTTGGATCCCTGCAGGTCCCTCTCCAAATTGGGTTTTACACCCTGTCAGGTCCCTCCCCAGGCTGGGTTTTACACCCCTGCGGGTCCCTCCCCGGGCTGAGTTTTGGATCCCTGCAGGTCCCTCTTCCAAATTGGGTTTTACACCCTGTCAGGTCCCTCCCCAGGCTGGGTTTTACATCCCCGCGGGTCCCTCCCCGGTGTCCCCGCTCCGCTGCCGAGCTCTGCCCCATCCAGGTGAGCCCCGATCCCCCCCGGAGCTCTCCCCGAGCTGCCCCCGCTGCTTTTGGGCAGGGGAATTTTACCAGATGAGATTCCCAAAGGATGGGAACCCTCCTGCGCTCGTCCCCCGTGTCCCCTGCTCTGCCGGGGACAATCTGCCCTCTCTTTGCGGTGTCCCTGCCCTGGGCTCTGTCCCCGGAGCCCGGGGACCAGGGGATGCTCCCGCAGCAGGAGCCGGACCCCCCCGGCTGGGGCAGCTGAGCCCCTGCCCCGCAGCGAAATGTCTGCAAACAACAGAAAATATCATTTATTGGCACCTCAGCCCCGCAGCGGAGTGTCTGAAAACAACAGAAAACATCATTTATTGGCACCACAGCCCGGGGCTGCCTCCTTTGATCCGCTGCGCCTTCCTCTCTCTCAGGGGAGGGATGGGGATCGGCCCTGCGGAGCGACAGAAGCCTCAGTTCTGTTCTTTTCCTCCAGCTGGAGCAAAACCACCCCAAAAATGGGCAGTGAGGCTCGGCCCGGCCACAGATCGCCAGAATTCACCCCGTTATCTTCACCAAAAGCTGGAAAAAATCCATGGGAAAGGGGAGAAGGGAGCGGGAGATGTCCCAGATTCTGTGCAAGAAGCTGTGAGCTGAGGGAAAGGGGCTGGACAGGGGGATGGAGGGCACAGCAAAAGCTGGGAAAAAGTTGGATTATTATTTATTTTTTATTTATTTTTTATTTATTTTTTATTTATTTTTTTATTTATTTTTTATTTATTTATTTTTAATATTTATTTTTATATTTATTTCATATAAAATAATTTATAAAAATATAAATTATAAAATTATATGGTATTAAAATTATATTATAAAATTATATTATAAATTATAAATTATAGGAATAGAAAAATATTTTTATTTTCTATTTATTTTGTTTATTTTTATATATATATATTTATATTTTTATTTATTTTATTTATTTTTATTTATTTTATTTTATTTATTTTATTTTATTTTATTTATTTTATTTTATTTTATTTTATTTTATTTTATTTATTTTATTTTATTTTATTTTATTTTATTTTATTTTATTTTATTTTATTTATTTATTTATTTATTTATTTATTTATTTATTTTCTTTTTCATTTTATTTATTAATTTCATTTTTTAATTTTATTTATTCCAGTGGAGAAATGGGAATTTTTTATTTTTTTTTTTTCCAGCAGGGGAAAATCCAGGTGAGTCTGGAGCTGCGAGACTCTCGGCTCTCACCTCCCTGAGAGTTTGGGCACCTCCTCATCTTCCCTTCCCAACTTTTTTTTGGGTCCAGATCATCTGTGACTGCAAATCATTTTCACTGCCCCTGTGCACAAACCCCTGGGTTTGTGGCCACACAATTCCACTTTTGTTTGGCAACACCCAGGCTTTGTTTTCCCTGCTGGCCACTAAATTATGGCGAGAAAAAGTGAAATTCATCGATTTTCTGCCTTTTTTTTGTATTTTTCTGCGAGGAAAAGATGCCAGCAGTGATCCAAAATTCACCTGCTGTGTGCTGGACACGGCTCTGCTTCTCTGGCCGCTGACATTGCACAGAAATTCCCTGGAAAAAAAAAAAATAAACTATTATTTGCTGAACAAATTTGCAGATCACCTCTAATAACCCGAAATGAGCTCAGTTTGTGACTAATTAAAAGCCATTCAATATAAAGCAGCCGGCAGAGAGTGCCTGCTGGAGGTGCTGTGCGTGCTTTTGGTGGATAATTTCATTTTCAAATGATTTTTCCTGCCTGATTTTCAGGAAGATTTAATAGAGGGCAGTGCAAAAAGGGAAAAACAAAAGGGATGAAAAGTTGAGATGGAAGGGAAGAATCTGCAGAGAGAGAGAAACACTGGGAGGGTTTGGAGGGCAAAGTTGTTTTATTTTTTTCTGGTATCATTTTGATTTGGGAGCAATTCCTTTGCAGTCAGAGCTTTTACTTAGATTTACCTGAGTTTATTTACAATAAGAATTCTTTTCTTTTCTTTTTTAGAAGAAAATTGAGCAAATTCACACCCCTTGCAACCTGAAAATTCAATTTTCTTTAGGGGGAGAGATGCCACCACAGGAAAGAGATTTATTATTATTTTTTTTGAGCAGATGGAATGAAAAATAAACTGATTTTCATTTGTGGCTTTGCTGAAGATTTTGGGGCAGCTCCTGGGCTTCAGCAAGAGCAGGGCTGGGATTTCCAGCAGGGAATTCCTGCCTGAGGAAGTTCAGGAGCTGCAGGTGGGTCCAGCCCAGCCTGGTCCCAGCTTAGGCCGTTCCTTTAAGCCAGGCTTTGGCAGCAGAGCCTGGAGGAGCTCTGGGATGAGGAAAACCCCACAGATTTTGGGCAAAACAATTTTTAATGTCCAGGGAAGGCACCTGGGCAGGGTTGGGATCAATTCCAGCCCCCTGCTCCTGGATATTCCTGCCCTGAAATGGGGTTCAAACTGTGGCACCCCTCCCTTCCCCCTGGGGGACCCTCAGGAACCACAGCACTGCATTTCTAAACTCCTAAATTCGGTTTATCAGGATAATTCTGCATTAAAATTCTCATTTTTGGCATTTCTAGATCAAAGCACAGCGCAGAAAACGCTGCTCCTGTCCCAGCTGGCAGCACAGCCAGAGGTTTTGTGATCGCTAAATCATTTGGTGACTTTGTTTTGTGGGTATCTTGCTGGTTAAATAAATAAAATAAATGTGCTGGCTCGGGTTTACGTGCTGCTCTGGCCGCCTTCTCAACACAAATATTTCATTTGTGGTGTGTGATGCTGTTAAATTTTATTGCTGACAGCACGGAGCAGGCTTGGGCTGTCTTCATTTAATCACTGAAATTGTTTTTGTCTCTGGTTCGGGTCAGGAAAAGGCAGATTTGGTCATTTTGTGCTGGTTCAGATGCCATAAAATTAACGGTGCTGCGATTGCTTCGGAGCATCCTGGGGTTGTCTCCTTGGAAAGGCTGAGGGCTGGGAATTCCTGGGATCTCCTGTTGTATTAAATTCCAGCTCTCTGTCAAAATGAAGCCGTGAATGGGCTCCTCCTCCACCTCCTGAAAAAAATACATAAATTTATATTTATATTAAATTTATATTTTTTATTTGCTGATTTTTATTTGATTTTTTTAATATATATTTTTATTTCAAAGCCCAACTTGCTCATTGCTCTTGATCTGTCTTTTGTCCTTTTTTTCCCCCTCAAATCTGGACAATTTGGATGCTGAAAACTTGATGTAATTTTAATTTTTGTTTGTGACTCTCTCACTTCGTGGCGCCTGTCTGGGGGAAACAAATTTCCCTGCAGGGTGGTCATGGACCAGGGAATGTGAGTGCACCTAAAAGGATTCCAACCACTTCTGGTCCATTCTAAAACCTCAGGAAATGCCCCAAAAATGTTAAATTTCCTCTAAATGTTCACCTGGGACTGAAGAGGAGCTTCCAGCGTTTAAAGAAGTGAAATATTTTCCAGCCTCACCCTGTTTTCCTCATTCAGATTTGGGGGTTTTTTCCCACTTAATTAAAATTTCTGCTCCTTATTAATGTTAGAGAGCATAAATAAATCTGCTGAGCACAAGGGGAGTGCCCAGAGCGGGGCCTCTGCTGGGCAGGAGGAGAATTTTCATGGAAAAATCCCTGGGAATTTTTGTGAATCCTTGTGAAAACTGGCGAGCAGAGCAACAAAACCAGAGGGGGTTGTGCCAAAGGATCGAGGTTTTCAAGGATCTGAGCCCAAAATGCTGCCCTGAACATCAGCTGAGCTGGAGGGATTTAAATCATCCCTCATGGCCATGCTGATGATGATGAAGTTTGGGACATCCCTGAGCACCCAAACACCCCAAAACTCCCCAAAACATCCCCAAAATCACAGGTGGAACCTCACGGATGCCACTGACCCCGCAGCAGTGAGGTTTGGCACTGTGCTGGTCCAGAAAAACCTCCCAGGCTGCTGAAGAGCTGAATAAATTGAATAAATGAATATTCTGCTGAATAAAACAATTCCAAACCCTTATTGAGGCTGATAACTCCATCAGAATTTACTTTTTCCCTTCTTTTTTTTGCTGCGCCTTCCCATTTTGACCCAGATGTGTGGAAAGCTGCTTAAAGAGAGGAAACTGCCAGAGGTAAAATTGAAGCTCCAGGCGTTCAAGATAGCAAATTACTTGTTTATCATCCTTAAGCTCTCCCTGTTGGTTTCCTTGTGTGGCCAGGGATGTTTAAAGACTTTGGTAGCTGTGAAATGTTTCAATTTCCTCCCCTGCTCCCTCATCTCCTTTCGCTCTTCCCGTCATTAGCATTTAAAAACCAGACACGGCCAGAGCTTTACAACCTTCAAATCAATAATGAAAAAAAAAGACAGCAACAACCAAAATTACATTTCAAGGCTGGAAATAAATGGGTTTTTCTTTTCCTGTCCTCTGCTGTGGGGGGAATTTGTGTGTGTTGGGTGTGGACAGACAGAGGGGAAAGGAGGATTTACCTGGGACAGAATTCCCATCGTTACAACGTGGCCAGGCAGGAAAAGCTGCTTAGGTGCTGTAAATTGATTTATGCAGTGAAAATCTGATTTGTGAGAGGGATTTTCAACCCCTAAAGCTCGAAGAGATGGGTTGGTTTGTAATATTTTTAATAAATCCTCGCTTGGGAATTGGAGGCAGGGAGGAACTCCCTGGTCCAGAGTGTGGGGATGAGTTTGGCAGGGCTGAGCCTCACGGGGCAGGGATGCTCCAGGGATGCTCCAGGGATGCTCCAGGGATGCTCCAGGGATGCTCCAGGGATGCTCCAAGGATGCTCCAGGGATGCTCCAGGGGTACTCCAGGGGTGCTCCAAGGATGCTCCAGGGGTGCTCCAAGGATGCTCCAGGGATGCTCCAGGGATGCTCCAGGGATGCTCCAGGGATGCTCCAAGGATGCTCCAAGGATGCTCCAGGGATGCTCCAAGGATGCTCCAGGGGTGCTCCAGGGCTGCTCCAAGGATGCTCCAGGGATGCTCCAAGGATGCTCCAGGGATGCTCCAGGGATGCTCCAGGGATGCTCCAGGGATGCTCCAAGGATGCTCCAAGGATGCTCCAGGGATGCTCCAGAGATGCTCCAGAGATGCTCAAGGGATGCTCCAAGGATGCTCCAGGGGTGCTCCAGGGATGCTCCAGGGGTGCTCCAGGGATGCTCCAAGGATGCTCCAAGGATGCTCCAGGGATGCTCCAGGGATGCTCCAGGGATGCTCCAAGGATGCTCCAGGGCTGCTCCAGGGCTGCTCCAAGGATGCTCCAGGGATGCTCCAAGGATGCTCCAGGGATGCTCCAAGGATGCTCCAGGGATGCTCCAGGGATGCTCCAGGGATGCTCCAGGGGTGCTCCAAGGATACTCCAGGGATGCTCCAGGGATGCTCCAGGGATCAGCACCTGCAGCTGGAATTTGGGGCTGGAATAATCCCACTGGGGACTGGGAGTGGACGGGATTTAAAACAGGAATTAATTGAATATCTCAGTACGGGGGGGAAGTGAATTAAAACCTCGCCGTGACCTCAGCTCTGCTCTGTCTCCCCTTCCCCGCTGGAAATTCCGTGGTTATTCACATCCCATCACCCTGCAGGCAGGAGAGGCATCAATCAGGGCTGCGAGGGGAGAGGAGCAGCTGCTTGGGGCGGTGTTTTAGGAGATGATGGATCCTGGGGAATCCGAGCTCCCCGAGCTGCTGCAAACTTCAAGGTTTGGTGGTGAAATGTTCTCTCCTGTTTGAGGGCCCAGGGAAAACACAGCCGAACTCGGCAGCTCCTGCTGAGGGGCTTCAACAATTCAAACACCGGGAATTCCACACCCGCCCTGATGTTTTTATCCCTTCGGAGCCCCAAGCCAAGGGATTTTAGGGTGCTGAGAGACAAATTCACACAATCAGGGCTTGGTCACTGAAGCGCCGCTTCCCTTCAGCCATTTCAGCAACTCCTTCGCTTTTCTTGCCATTTGTTCTTTTGGGGGGTTTTGTTTGTTGTTTTTTCTGTAGAGAACAGCACAAAATAAACGGAATTAACCCTCGTTATTGTATCTCCACTGATAATTCAGCTCGCCGCGCTCACCAGATAAGAAGCGCCAGCGGCATCGCCGCCTTCAGCTCGCACGAAATGTGTCGGGTGGGTTTGTGTTTTTCCTTCCCTCCTCCCCATCAGAGGGTGTGAAAATCTCCTTGGAAACAGAGCCGGGATGCTCTGGCTGCTGCCCGGGCTGCGCTTCCCCGAGCGGAGCCGGGAGCGGGGCTCGGAGGGCAGGAGGTGCTGGGGATGCGGCACCGGGAGCTGCCCTGCCTGTGGATTCCCGGCTCTCCGGGGTCATTCCCGCTTCTCCGGAGCCATTCCCGGTTCTCCGGGGTCATTCCCGCTTCTCCGGGTCCATTCCCGCTTCTCCGGGTCCATTCCCGCTTCTCCGGGGTCATTCCCGCTTCTCCGGGGTCATTCCCGGTTTTCCGGAGCCATTCCCGGCTCTCCGGGTCCATTCCGGGTTCTCCGTGTTCATTCCCGGTTCTCCAGGGTTCCATTCCCGGCTTTAGGGGTTCATTCCCAGTTCTCGGGGTTCATTCCCAGTTCTCGGGGTTCATTCCCAGTTCTCGGGGTTCATTCCCGGCTCTCCGGGGTTCATTCCCGACCCTTCGGGCCCATTCGGGGCTCTATTCCCGGCTTTTGGGGGTCCATTCCCGGCTACCCGGGTTTCATTCCTGGCCCTCCGGGGGTTTCATTCCCGGCTTTGGGGGGTTCATTCCCGGCTCTCCAGGGTCATTCCCGGCTCTCCGGGGTTCATTCCCGGATCTCCGGGGATTCATTCCCGGCTCTCCGGGGTTCATTCCCGACCCTCCGGGTCCATTCCCGTCTCTCCGGGTCCATTCCCGGCTCTCCGGGGGTTCATTCCCGGCTCTCCGGGGTCATTCCCGGCTCTCCGGGCCCATTCCCGGCTTTAGGGGGACCATTCCCCACTCTCGGGGTTCATTCCCGTGCTCTGACCATGCTCTCTTGGCCGGGATTGCCGGGATGTGGAGGTTCCAGAGCCCCACAGCTCTGCACCCCAAAAGTTCTGCGTTCTGGGGGATCAGATCTCTCTCCCTGGAGGGAACCGGGAGCCCTCTGGAGAACCTCCGTGGATTTGGTGAGAGGTGACACCTCTCCAAAAATCCTCCCCCTCCCCAGCAAGCTGCTGTGCCAAGGATTTGTTCGGGAATGGGCACCGACCCCCAGACCCTGCACAAACCTGGGGGGCCCTTCCCTGCTCCCAGCCTCTCCCCGCAGCCCCTCCTCGTCCTTCGGGGAGACGGAGAGGAGTTAATCCCCGATCTGCTCCCGGCCGGGCTCGCTGGCAGCCCCGGGAAGGGCACTTAATGCTCCTTAATCCCCTGAGGTGGCTCAGGAGAAGGTGACAAAGCAGAGCGGTGGCACAGAGCGTCCCGAGGGGCTGGGGCTGCCACAGGGGGAGGAACCGGGGGGGACAGGGACGTGTGGGACCGGTTTTGGGGAAAGGGAAAGGGTTGGGAACACATGAGAGCAGTTTTGGGAAAAGGGAAGGGGTTGGGAATGCCTGGGATTGTTTTTGGGAAAAGGGAAGGGGTTGGGAATACCTGGGATTGGTTTTGGGAAAAGGAAAGGGTTGGGAATGCCTGGAATTGGTTTTGGGAAAAGGGAAAGGGTTGGGAATACCTGGGATTGGTTTTGGGAAAAGGAAAGGGCCTTTGGGAACATTTTTTTTGGAACATCTGGACATCTGGGACCAGTTTTAGGAAAGGGAAGGGGTTGGGAACACCTGGGACCGGTTTTGGGCAAAGGGAACGGGTTGGAAATACCTGGGACTGGTTTTGGGAAGAGGGGAGGGCTTTTGGGAACAAGTTTTTTTGGAACACCTGGACACCTGGGAGCGGTTTTGGGAAAGGGAAGGGGTTGGGAACACCTGGAACCAGCTTTGGGAAAAGGGAAGGGCTTTTGGGAACACGTTTTTTTGGAATACCTGGGACCAGCTCTTGGGGATGGATTCTGCCCCTGGCAGTGCCCGGCTCTGAGCTCTGCTGTCCCTGCCCTGGGAGGTTTAAAATCCCCCTGGACACCATTCCCATCATCTGGGATGCTGAACGGGCTCTGCTGCAGTGGGAATTCGGGATAATTCCCGCTCATGTCGGTGTGACAGGCGGGGATGTTCCTCACCCCGCTCGGGAGCTCAGCTCTGTGGGAAATCACGTTTAAAATTCCCAACAGCTGAATTCTCTTTGCAGCTCCATTTTTAACTTTTCCTTCTGATGCTGAAGGTCTGACTTCTTTTGGGAATGACCGGTATTCCTCTTGCAGACCAGGATTTCTCAGCTGGGAGAAGAGGGAACGGTGACTTTGATGGCAAAGCCGACGGTCAAGAGCTCTGACAAAAGCAAATCCTCATTGTCCGCCGAGAAATTCGAGCAGCTCGGAACAGGAGTGCTGAATCCTCCTAAAAATCTGATTTTAAGCACCCGGCTCGGTGCCTCTAAGTGCCTGATAACGCTGAACCGAGGGGAGAGTAGCACATTTCTCCGGGTGTATCACAGATGAAGAGGATTCTTTTAGCCAAAGGCTGGATCAGGCTGTGGCAGTCGCTTCTGCGCCTCTAAAAAATCCATTTAACATCTCCAGACAATGCCTTTGTCTGTGGCTCCCCGCACGCTCGGTGTTAATTGCTGAGCATCTCTCCGAGCGATTTCCGTGCGCCTTCGCATCTGAGAGGATCCGGGGATGTTTTTAGCGCTGCTGCAATCGGGAATTGCTGCCCCGTGTCGCAGAAAAAATGACATTTTGGAGTCTGCTTCTGTCACCTGTAGCTCGGCTGGGCTGCACACCTGAATTTGTGGCTGTGCTGGAGCATCCCGGGCTGAGCCCAGGGCTTCCTCCAGTGGAAAATGAACAAAATCATGGCTGGGGGAGCATCCACGGGTGATTTTTCTCTGGGGTTTTTGTGTGTGGGGATTGCTGTGGGAGCAGCCAAATCCTGGCATCTGCAGCCTGGGATCCTCCTGGGGTGGGGAGTCACAGCCTGCTTTAGTGGGGATGGGAGAGAAGTGTTTGGGGGTTTAGGTTTTATTTGTGTTTGAGGTTTATCGGCAAACAAAACCCGCAGAACTCAGCCCGTTCCAGCTCTGTTTTCAGGCTGGATGGGGCTGTGAGTGTGGCTCTGCCTCTCAGGTCCCTGTTTTTAGTGGATATTCAGTCCCTGGGGAGCTCTGCCCACCCTGAAGAGCCCCAAAGAGCTCAGCCCCGAGCCTGGGACATCACCTGGAGCTGCTGCCCTTCCTCACAGACCATTCCCACCCATCCCGGGCACCAAACCCCACCCCGGGGCTCGCTGCTGTCGCACCGGGGTGAGAACCAGCCCTGCCCTGCCAGGGGCAGATTTACAGCTCGGTGTTGGATTAAGATGAGATGTGAAAATCGCTGCTAAAACCCTCCAGCTCAGCCAAGCGGCCCCGGCACTCCGCAGCTCCGGGGAGACCTGAAAATAATTAAATTAATTCTTAAATCCTCAGGAGCTAATTGGGACAGGATTATCCCGGGAGGAAATCAGAGATGCTGGGGACAAGGGGACGTTCCCTGGAGTGACCTGCGCTGGGGGATGAGGCAGATGCTGTTTTCCCTCCTGCTGGTCCAAGGGGAGCAGGATCCAGGCCTGGGGGCTCCTCTGATCACCTTGGCCTCCAGATGCCTTTGCCAGATGTTTCAGCCACAGCTGGAGGTGCAGAGCAGCTCTTTGGGGGGAATTAACAGGAATTATTATCAGCTTGCCCAGGGAAGCTGTGGCTGCCCCATCCCTGGAAGTGGCCGAGGCCAGGCTGGACAATCTGGGATAGAGGAAGCTGTTCCTGCCCTTGGCAGGGGTGGAACTGGGTGGGCTTTAAGGTCCCTTCCAACCCAAACCAATCTGGAATTCTGGAATTTTATAACGCTGGGGGTTTTCTGCAGCATCTGTTGATATGTGACCTAATCTGTGTCTGATTTTGCAAATGTGCATTTATCCGAGTGTGGGAGCAATCCCTCTGCCTTCCCTGGGAGCCAGGACAGCCTTCTGCTCCTCCAGGGATAATTCTGACATTCCTGAACGCTCCCTGCAGGGAGCCACCGCTTCTCTCCCCACCCACCCCACTTCAAAAACAACATCCAGAATATCAGAGGATTTTCTCGGGAAGTTCAAGGTCCCCAGAGCCCCGAGCAGCCCCATCCCGTGTTAATATCCCAACTTTTGACAACCAATATCCACTGTCCTGCCCCCAAACGAATTAATTTTATGCATGATTGAGCTGAACACCATCGTTTAGCTGTGTCTGCTGGCAGAGGCTTTGAAGTGCAAAACGATTATTCAGGGAACAAGCTGGGAGCTGGTTAATAAGTCCCAGGAAAGTGGGCACTGCTGGGAGGCTGTGAGAGGCTCCTTGCAGGATTTTATTGGTGTTTTGTCTTGGACTTCAGATTGGAGACGAGTGGAGCAGCAGAATCTGTCACCAGAGAGAGAGGAAGAGCAGCAGTGACACTCTGGGAGAGGTTTAGAGCTCCCTGAGTGTGAATGAACAGGAGCTGACTCTGAAAATCGCATCCTTGCCCTCTCCTGCCGGGTTTTTCCTGGCTTTGGGTTGGTTGTGAAGGGAGGGAATGGAAGGGAATCAGCTCCTGGTGCTGCTGTGGGGCTGGAGCAGGCAGGGAGTGCCCCTGGAAGGGCTCCTGAGCTCAGCCTTTGACATTCTGCAGTCTCACAGTGGCTGCAGGTTTAATTCTGTTTAATTCTCAGCATTTTGGGGTGCTCTGAAACCCTGTGCCCACCGTGCTCTCTGCTAAAGGCCCTTCCCCTGAGCTGTTCCTTCATTGTTTTTATAGAGTCAGGTAGGCAATGAGTTCTTTAATTGCATTTAAATGGCTTTTCATTACCTTTTATCCACTTCTGCAGTTTATTTTTGGGTTTTTTTTAATTGATTGAGCCATTTCCCAGCACTCAGGGGAAAGGTGATTTCTCCTTTTGGGAAAAGGTGATTTCTGCCTTTGGGAAAAGGTTATTTCTGCCTTTGGGAAAAGGTGATTTCTGCTTTTGGGAAAAGGTGATTTCTCCTTTTGGGAAAAGGTGATTTCTCCTTTTGGGAAAAGGTGATTTCTGCTTTTGGGAAAAGGTGATTTCTGCTTTTGGGAAAAGGTGATTTCTCTTTTTGAGGAAAGGTGATTTCTCCTTTTGGGAAAAAGTGATTTCTCTTTTTGAGGAAAGGTGATTTCTCCTTTTGAGGAAAAGGTGATTTCTGCCTTTGGGAAAAGGTGATTTCTGCTTTTGGGAAAAGGTGATTTCTCTTTTTGAGGAAAGGTGATTTCTGCTTTTGGGAAAAGGTGACTTTTCCTCTGCCACGAGTGAAGCTGTGCCCAGACATCAGCTCTGCCCCCACCATCTCCTCCCACCCTGGGTCTGGCTCCACCAGAGTTGGGATTTTGGAATAAAAGGGACTCACTGACATTTCTGCTGCTGCTTTTCCCTGGCCAGACCCCCTGTGGGTGACATTGAGCTCTTTGTCCCCACAATTCCTGCCGTGACATTCCTCCTGTCACACAAAAAAAGCATTTTGGAACTGCTTGGGAAATTTCCACCAATTTAAAAACGAGGTTTGGTGGGGATGGTTTTATTCCTGATTTTGGTGGGGATGCTTTTATTCCTGATTTTGGTGGGGATGCTTTTATTCCTGATTTTGGTGGGGATGCTTTTATTCCTGACATGTGAAATGTCTGGATTTTTTTTTTCCCCCCTGTGTCTGGCAGGATTTCTTCACTTTGAGAATATCCATGCACCGATCTTGCTGACTTTCCTCAAGCTGTTTTTATTCCTACAGCCACTCTACCCATATATTGCTTTTTTTCCTCCTCTCTCTGTTCAGACTGAGACAAGAATAATCTCCTCCACGCCCCAGACTATGAGAAGAGTGGGTTGCTTTATTTTTGTGGTGGGTTGCTTTATTTTTATATTGGATTGCCTTATTTTTATATTGGATTGCCTTATTTTTATATTGGATTCTCTTATTTTTGTGGCTGACTGGGCACGATATGCAGATGCTGCCCTGATGTGTGCAGCCACCGTGTGCCCATAAATGCCAGGTTGATTTTGTTCTTTTTTTCCCCTTTTTCTGAAGGTTCTGACAGAGCCCGTGGCCGCAGGAGGGCAGAGCAGTGAGGAGCAGCAATGTGAGCATTTATTTGGAGTTTCCCAGCGGTGTTTCTGATGTGGAATTTAATCCGGTGTGTCTGAGCCCGGGGAGCAGCTCCGGGTCCGTTTGCCATTCCGAGGGGAGCTGATGATTTTGGCTGCTTGGAACTTTGCTGGCTCATCTGATTTATTGTCTGACTCCGTTCCCAAGGAGACCACGAGTGTAACAGCCTGAGATAAGCTGCTTATAACCTAAAGGTGAATGCTTTAAAATATCAGCATCCCTTCCTCTGTCCTCGCTGCTGGGGAGCTCCTGCCTGCCCTGCTGCCTTCACTTCACCTCTGGCAGAGGATGGAACCCTCTGTGCTCTCCTGGGGAGCCTTTCCGTGCTCACAGCTGGCTGAAGTTATAAATCCAGCTGTGTTTCCTGTCCCCATCCCTGCAGGTTTGTGGATGCTGCTGTCTCATACCCGTGGCCTGGGGGCAGCTCTGGTGCTGAGAGCTGGAGCTGGAAGGTTCAGGATGCCCCTGGAATGGGCACAGGGATGGAATTGCTGCACCCCCAGACCCCTTTTTGGGTCCTTCACCCTCCTCCTGTCCTGGAGAGCTGCGGGTGTCCTGCTCAGACCATGGGATGTGGAGCTGGAAGGTCCAGGATGCCCCTGGAATGTGCTCAGGGGTGGAATTTCTGCACCCCCAGCTCCCTTTTTGGGTGCTTCACCTTCCTCCTGCCCTGGAGAGGTTCAGGTGTCCTGCTCAGACTGTGGGAGCTGGAGCTGGAAGGTCCAGGATGCCCCTGGAATGGGCACAGGGAAGGGTTTGCTGCACCCCCAGACCCCTTTTTGGGTGCTTCACACTTCTCCTGCCCTGGAGAGGTTCAGGTGTCCTGCTCAGACCATGGGATGTGGAGCTGGAAGGTCCAGGATGCCCCTGGAATGGGCACAAGGATGGAATTGCTGCACCCCCAGCTCCATTTTTGGGTCCTTCACCTTCCTCCTGCCCTGGAGAGGTTCAGGTGTCCTGCTCAGACTGTGGGAGCTCCAGCTGGACAATCCCAGGATGGTTTGGGTGGGAAAAACATCTTAAAAATGATCTCATGCCACCCCTGCCATGGCCAGGGACACCAAAGCCACGGTGTGAGCCCCTGGCAGGAGCAGGAGAAGGCTCCAGAAGCTCTCCAGGAGCAGGAGAAGGCTCCAGAAGCTCTCCAGGAGCTGCAGGAGAAGGCTCCAGAAGCTCTCCAAGAGCAGGAGAAGGCTCCAAAAGCTCTCCAGGAGCAGGAGAAGGCTCCAGAAGCTCTCCAGGAGATGGAGAAGGCTCCAGAAGCTCTCCAGGAGCAGGAGAAGGCTCCAGAAGCTCTCCAGGAGATGGAGAAGGCTCCAGAAGCTCTCCAGGAGCAGGAGAAGGCTCCAGAAGCTCTCCAGGAGCAGGAGGAAGCTCCAGAAGCTCTCCAGGAGATGGAGAAGGCTCCAGAAGCTCTCCAGGAGCAGGAGAAGGCTCCAGAAGCTCTCCAGGAGCAGGAGAAGGCTCCAGAAGCTCTCCAGGAGCAGGAGGAGGCTCCAGAAGCTCCAGGAGCTGCAGGAGGAGGCTCCAGAAGCTCCAGGAGCAGGAGAAGGCTCCAGAAGCTCTCCAGGAGCAGGAGAAGGCTCCAGAAGCTCTCCAGGAGCTGCAGAAGGCTCCAGAAGCTCTCCAGGAGCAGGAGGAGGCTCCAGAAGCTCCAGGAGCAGGAGAAGGCTCCAGAAGCTCTCCAGGAGCAGGAGAAGGCTCCAGAAGCTCTCCAGGAGATGGAGAAGGCTCCAGAAGCTCTCCAGGAGATGGAGAAGGCTCCAGAAGCTCCAGGAGCTGCAGGGGAAGGGATCCTCTGGGTTTTGTCTCCCAGCTCGGTTTGATGAGAAGGGATTTGTGCCATCAGGGGGGTGCAGATGAAAGCAGCAATTCATGTTTGTATCAAACCAAAATTCGATCCAGTTCATAAAGTAAAAAAGGTTCTCATCAAGGACAGCCCCAGCTGCTTTCAAGCAGTTTTTAAATTTTGATTTCCCATAAGGACTGGAATTAAAAAATTGGACATATTCTGCTGAATAAAGACTTGCTGACACTTAGGAATGCTGCCTTCTGGTAGCAGGAGACAGGAGGAAAAAAAAAATGTATTCATCTGAATTTTAAATTCTCAGCTACAAAGAAAGCAATTTGGACTCTGGGTAAAATTTGAAGCAGGGGAAAATCCACTTTGCAGAGTAAAATCCACATCCATCCTGGGGTCCAAGGAAAAACGGAGCAACGCTGTGGAAAGTCTTGTGGTGGGCTTTGCACAATTGCTGATTGCTTAATTTTTTTCCCAACATTTTGGGCTCTCATCAGCCATGAGGGGACGTGAGATTGAACCTGCAGGAGCTTTCACAACCTCCCCTCAGCTGGGACTGCTCTGTTGTGTTTTTAACCAAATCTGATGCTCTCAGCTTTGGGGGAGCGCCCTGGGAGAAAAATTATTGCAGATTTGGTGCTCTGGGGGTCCAAAACCATCCACTGCTCTGTGCCCACCTGCAGGAGAATCAATGAATTGCTCAAAGCTCTGAAGAGATTTAAAATTTTAACCATTGAAAGGGGCTGGGGGTTGGTGGAGCAGCTGGACTGTTACTGCTGGAGATGAACAGATCACACGCACACAGCTCGAGGTGTGGTGAAGAGAAGAGAAAGTTTATTTTTCCTCCCAGGATTTCTAGGTTTCTGACCACAGCCAGGGGTTGGATGGTCAGGATAACACTTTCCCACTGCACTGGCCATGAGAAATGCCCATCACAAGATGTGGAACAGAAGGAATGTTCACATATCTATGTTTACAGTCACTGTCCTGGGAAAGTCTTTAGAAAACCATGTTAGCAAGCTCAGAAGGTGATTTTTCAGGGTGACATCTCACCCTTTTGGGTTTAACAAAAAGAAAAGAAAAAAGAAAAATGAACAAAGAAACTAACAACATTATAAACAATCCAAAATAAATAATAGAAAGATACAATATACAATCAGAAGGTTGTAATTTCAGGGTGATACTGGACACTCACTTTGGATTGAATATGTGAGGTTTGAAGGTGCATCCTTAGCCCTGCTTTGGGAATAAATCCCATTTCTGCTGTCTCCAGGTGGTTTGGGGTGTTTTTTTTCTGGTTTTAACGTGGCCAAGCAGGGCTGGCAGTGCTCACATCCCAGGCAGCTCGTGGCACACGAGCTCCTGGCTCTTCCCTTGCCAGGAGGAGCTTTCTGGGTGAGTTCTGCAAGCACAGCAGGAATCACAGAGCAGGCTGGTTCCTGGGGGAGCCTGGCTGGCCTCAGAATGAAATCTGTGCTTCTCCAAACGAAATAAATCAGCGGTGAAGGAACAGCTCTGCTGAAAGGTGCTGATAAAAGGGGTGGGGGCTTTGTCCCCCAAACCCCTCTGCTGCCTGGCCAGCCTGTCACTGGGGCTTGGCTCTGAGAGCAAAGGTAAATAACACAAAATCAGGAGAATCTCTTTCAAATTTAACTCCTATTAACCAGCCTTTGTGCCAGGAGCTGGCAGCACACCCAAAACCAGCTTTTTTTGGGGGTAAAACAGGGTGAGAGCCCCAGAACAGCTGCATTTCTGCTGTTAGCTCCTGCTGTAGTGGAAATTTCCCCTTCCAGAGCCGGCCATATGCTGGAGAGGGATGAACTCATCATCTTCTGCCGTGGCACAGCAGGGAGGGATCCCAGCGAGGCTGCAACGCCTGCTTTGGTTTAATTTTAATTAACACTTCCCTCCAGGAGAGGAGAGGAGGCAGAGAAATGCAAGGGATCAGTGTTGGGGTCAGAGATGCAAGGCATAGACCTTTATCAGTAATGCCTAACTCTGACACCCAAAAAAGCACTGAGTTTTGTATAGCACCATGGAGACAATAAGTAGAATTAAGTAGAAAAGACTGTAAATGTAAATGTGTAAATTAGAAAGTTTTTTAAATCACTGGGTGAATGGGTTGAGGTTTAAAATTTAAAGTAGTTTAGAGAACCGAAGACAAGATGGAGGATTTAGGGTGTTGTCCCTTGTCCTTCTTCTTTCTTCTTCATGTTCTTTTCCTAGGGGTTTTTGGGTAGTAGTGAGTGATTGGGTAGAAAATGTCACAGTGCAGCACACAGGTGTTGGGACATTGGGTCAGTAAGAAAAATAATTTAGTTGGCATCTGTTAATTGGGTAAATGGACATATAAAAGACCTCGAAAAATATCTTTGTTAGCCATTTTACCCTCCTCTATCATAGTGCACATAGCTCCCTGTAACTTGTATTACTGATAAGAAAAAATAAACAACGAAGACCGAACGAGAGAAAAACCTGCCTCCCTGTCATCAATCTTCAGTTCAAAGGGAAAAAGAACCCACACCTAAAAGTCCAGAAAAAGGACAGATCAGGAGTTTTTTTGGTTTTCTGGGAGGCTGCACAAAGCTGTGGCCACGCTGCAGGAGCCTGGAGAGGGCTCTGGGGCTCGTTCCTCGTGTGGCATCACCCCGAGCCAGCAGAGCCCAGGTGACATCAGGAGTGAAGCACCAGAGATCTGGGTTGGCTTCTGTTTGGGCAGCTTTCTTCACTTTTGGGTTTTTTGGGTTGTTTTTTTATTATTGTTGTATTATTTTTTATTGTAACCCTGTTTTGTTGGTGTCCAGGATGCGATTCCTGCTCTCTAACGAGGAATCAACAGCGCTGCTCCCTGGGCTGAGCTGGTGTCACCCTGGAGAGGTGACAAGAGAGGCTGGAGGCAGCTGGGATGTCCCTCTGGATAAAGAACTTTCTGGAAATGCTGCTGCTCCTCGGCAGAGCAGCGTGGTTGATATTTCCTCTGTTGAGAAGGTGGAATTTTGGAGTTAATTCCAGCTTTGCTCTCCTGCTGCTCCTGTGTCCTGCCTGAATTGAAATCACAGCTCAGCTCTGCACATCCTGCACCTGCACGGGTTTGGAATAACCTGGGGTGCTTTTTTGTAGGTTTTTAATGGATATTTTGCTTTGTGTGTACTGGAGCAAGAGAAGAATCAGTGATGCAGTGGAGATCCAAAAGTGCTGGCAAACAGAAGGATCCTTGATTTAGGTATGAGCTGGTTTGAGCTTGAGATGATCTTTAGGATCCCTTCCAAACCTTTGTGTGGGTCTGTGAGCTGGCAGAGCTGACCTCTCCCAGGAATTCCTGTTGGAACAGGGAGAAGGGATCCAGAGCTGCAGGAACCAGCGTGGCCCCGCTGTCTCTCGTGGTGCTGGAGCTCAGGAGTCTCCTCTCGAGGCTTCACCTCTGATCTCCAGCACTCCCTGGTGCCTTTCCTCCTCGGCTGCTTGGTTTTCTCCAGCCTCCAAGTGCTCACAGCTCCTTGCACAACATCCCCGTGGCTGTGCTGGCCCTGGGACACTCCCAAAATCCAAATATCAGCACACAAAGGTTGTTTGCTCAGTGCACAGGCTGCTTCCAGAAACCACCCAGCAGCAGCCTCGCATCACAACCTCGATGAAATCAATCTTTGGAGTAAATTCCCATTTCCCTCCTCTCTCCAAAGCGAGGCAGGCCAGGCAGAGGAGCAGAAAATCAAAGGTAGCTCAGGGATTTGTGTGTTTTGCTCAGATCCAGAGTCTGGCACTGCAGGTGGTGTCCCAGGAGTGGGGACACATCTGTCACCTGCAGAGGGATCACTTTGTGCCCACAGAGATGCTGAGCTCCATCCCAGGCTGGAGCATTGGCCACTCTGTGCTTGGCAGCTGCTCTGCAGCCCAGGGCCAGGAGAATTCCTGTTTGTAAAGACTCTGGAGCAGAAATGTGAGGTTGTGATGAGGCTTTAGGCTGTGCTGGGATAAAGAAGGTTTAAAAGAGGTTTTTCTCCCTGTTTTGTTTAATATGGGGGGGTATCAATTTGTCTTGCTCTGACTTTCCCCTGCCCCTGGAAAATGGTTGGCTCAATAATAATATCAATAATTTGATATCAATAAAAAATTCTGAATTTTGAATTTGATCAAGGGAAAAAAAAATCAATCACAGAGCGACCACACAGCTCCCCATGACTCAAAAATCAAATTAAACTTAGAGATCATCAGCCCCTTTTGGATTCCCAGCTCCAAGAGTTCCCATCCAAACAAGTCTGTGACCCTGAGCCTACAAGCCTGTGTTGCACAAGCTGTGAAATCCTGCTGGGCTGAGCTCTGGGGTGGCCCAGGAGGTTCAGCCCATGGCTCAGAGGGCTGGGTTTGCCCATCACAGCTCTCGGTGCCAGCAGAGTCCAGAGCCCTGCACAAACCCTGACTTGAATCTGAAATCTGGGACCTTTTGCCTGGTGTTGAGTCCCTGCTAAACAAAGCACATCTGATTAGAGACACTTTAATTGCTCTGTGCCTTGATGAGCAGAATGAAAGGCCTTAGGATGCAGTTCTTGGGTTTTTTTTTGTGATTCAGGGGCTGCACAGCAGAGATCAAATCAGATTTCCAGGATTGTTGGAAATCAAATCCCATTGTTCCAAGAGGAACAACACCCAGCTCCTCCTGGATCAGCCTGAGCAGGGATCTGTCACTGCTGCTGGATCCATCCTGGATCCATCCCTCACCTGTCCTGGTTTAATTTCCAGCTGCCCCTCCAAGTGATCCAGGGCAGATTCCAGTGCTTTTATGTGTCAAAAACCAGAGGAAAAACAAAGCAGAGAGCTGAGCTGTTTATTCCAAGCACAGCTTTGGGCAGAGTGAAGGACCTGGGAGAGTTTATAAAAATATTGCTGTGGTTTTGTGCCAGTTTGGGGTTAAATCTGTCTATAAGTGATCTATGGTGATCTGTATACATGGTGATCTATGATTTCTACATGTGATCTATGGAAATCTATGATTTCCAAGGGTCTGTGGTGATCAAACTCAAACTTTGGGGCTGCTGTGGCTTTAACACAAACTGCTCAGCTCTTTTTGTTTTAATTTCAGAGAAAGGAGCAGCCCTGGACATGACTGATTACCTTGGTGACATTCATGACAGCTGGGGCAATAGGGAATGTTTGATTTTGTACATAATAAATAAAACTTCTTTATTGTCACCAAGAAAGGGCTGAACTCCTTTAAATCTTCCTCATTCTTAATTTCCATGAGGTGTTTTAATTGCACAGGCCTGTTTGAGCCAGCCCGTGGTGGAACTCCCAGTTCTGTGTGGACAGATGGGGAGCAAAAAAAAGAGAATTATGGACTAAAACAGAATTATGGATTAAAACAATTATGGACTTGATGGGGAGGAATTCATCCTCTGCCTCCCTGTGGGAGAGGAGCTGTGCTGACTCAGAAGGGTGAAGGTCACAAACAACAAGTGCTGGAGTGGCACAAGCACAGTTAGGCTTGAATTATTGTGTTGCTCATGCAAAAACAATCTGATGTATTTTTAGCTCGTGGATTCTGCTGGGAAATAAAAAAAAAATGAATGTTTGAGGTGTCACCTTGATCACAGAAACCTGGCAAAAATTGGGATATTGAGTTGTGGAAGGGTTAACTGAGACTGAGAAACTGTCAGGTTTCTGACATTATATTTATCTGACATTTATATTTATTCTGACATTTTATTTATCACAATAAAAGTGATTTTATTTTTGGGTTGTCCAAAACAAAATTCATAACACTAAAACCCTAATTGTTCTACTCTTTTAATCCAAGATGCTATTTCATTGTTTTGATTATCTGATAAATCCATATTTATGACTCCAGAGTCCAAAGCTTTTTATTTCCTGGGCAGACACAACACAGGAACTCGAAACAAGACTCACAAATACAAATATACACCAATATACATTTAAACAGTGCAGAAGAGGTAGAACCATTAATTAAGAAATATATAATGAGTAAAAACACTGAGACAATTCAGATCTGTCTTCATTGCACCCCTTTCAAGGCTGCAGAGTGATTTATTCAGCATCAATCCAAATTTAAGTGTCCTGTGTTCTCTGATATGAAATTTACCTGGAATTTTGTTATTGGTGGCCTTCAGGTGAGTAGCTGAAGGGGACAGTAATTAACTTCAGTTCAGAAATTAAATTAATAATTAATTTCAGGTCAGAAATTAAACATCGTGGTTCGTTAACAGCTCAGAAAATGAGCTTTGAATTCGTTACCTACAGGAACCAGATTGTCTGTGCAGCTCAGGATGGGAAATTAGGAATGAGCACCAAATATTTAACCTGACCTCTTTTTGTTTTGCTTTAAAAAAATCCCAATTTCATGACTGAGTTTTGTTTTGGAGAATATATACATATATATATATGGAAGTGGATGGATTTTATTGCTGCCCTGAAGAAAAAACTCCAGCGTAGCCTTGAAGTTCTACCAAAGAACTGCAGAATTTAGATTTTATGGGGGAATAAAAAAACATGAACTTGATCTCTGTGGAAAGACAGAATGCTGAAAATATTAAAAAATAAAAATGAAAAGGCTCTAAGAGGCTTCCCAGTGCATCCAGGGAGCCTCAGGTGCTCCAGAAGCTCCAAAGAGCAGCAAAACTTTGAGTTCTTCCAGAACTCCCCTGAGCTGCCTGATTATTCCTGAAGGGTTTTTTTTTTTTTTTTGGGACTGAAAGCAGCTGAGAGGTTTTTGCTTTGTGAAAAGTGCTTTAGGGAAGAAGAAAAGGATTATCAGCTGGAGAGGGTTAAGAATAAAAAGCAAAATAGAGCTCAGTAAATGGATTTTGTATTTCCAAGGTGTATCTCTGCTCAGGGAGTGCATGCCAGGCAGATTCAGGAGTCCAGGGAAAGAGCAAGAAGAATTCAATTTTTTTTTGGATTTTTTGGATTTTTTCCCCCCAAGATTTCCTGGTTTTTTTTAAGCTCTGATGGTCCATCAGGTAAAATGAAATGAATCCAATGCAAAGAGCCAGGCCACCAGCAGAGGGAAGATCCTGCAGGTTTATCTGATGTACTCCTCCTCAGAGGTGCAGGATGTCTCTTCTTCTGTGCTCTCCTCCAAATCTGGCAGCTCGCCCCAGAGCAACACATTCACACCTGGTGACAAAGAGACAAACGAGGGGAAAAAAAAAAAGAGATATTTTTGGATTCTGCCCTTATTTTTAAGTTGCACAACCGTCTGTTTTGAGAGAAAATAATCCCTGCAAAACCCAGGAAGTCACGTTCATGACGAATAAATCTATTTTCTATCTTACTTCAAAGTGATCTTGGGAGTGTTGCTGTTTATTTTTATTTTCTTCCAGCCCAATTCAGAGGATAAACCCCTGCCCACAGAAATATTTATATAACTGATTCAGGTTGATAACCCCCTCCTGGATGATTTATTGGTGAACAGCATCGATCAGAGGCACGGGTGGCACTGCAAGGTTTGGGCAGGGAGTTTCCCTGGTGATTTCTGCATTCCTGAGGATCCAACCCTGCCAGACTCTTGGCATCCCTCCCACCAGGATGCAGGAGCTGCAATTCCAGCTAAGGAGGGCTCAGGGAGGGTCAGAGTGACAACGTGACTCACCCAAAATAAAGAGATGCCCCTGGACAGCTGCCTGGCAGCCCAGTAAAGCCATCCCCACCACTATAAATAAACCTGTGTTTATACTGGTGGTGCCCTGGCTGCAGAAAATCCTGATTTATGTGCGTGGAGGGCGATTTACACCGAAATTTTCATTCACAGCTGCCTCCCCCACGAGTGGTTTTGCAGATCAGGGATTTCATTCACCGCTGCCCCATCTTTGGGGGATGTGGTTTTGGCCACGTGGAGCCTGGTCAGGGTGGGTGTCTCATTAAGGACTTTTGGATTTGGGTTCTTTTTCCCTTTGAACTGAAGGTTGATGGGAGGGAGGCAGTTTTCTCTTGTTGGGTCTCAGTTGTTTATTTTTATTCTTATCAGCATTACAAGGAGCTATGTGCACTATGATGGAAAAGGGTAAAATGGCCAACAAAGATCCTCCTCAAGGTCTTTTATATGTCCATTTACCCAATTAACAGGTGCTAACTAAGTTATTTTTCTTAGTGACCCAATGACCCAACACCTGAGTGCTGCACTGTGACATTTTTTACCCAATCACTCACTACCACCCAAAAACCCCCAGGAGAAGAAGATGAAGAAGAAAGACAAGAGACAACACCCTAAATCCTCCATCTTGTCTCCTGTTCTCTAAACTACTTTTTCACCCAGTGATTTAAGAAACTTTCTAATCTACACACACTTTTCCTAACTAACTTTAACATTTGTTTTCATGTGTCACCATGAAAACACGCTCAGGAATTTCACATTCTATGAAATTCAGTGTTTCCTTGAATCCTAGAACTAAGTATCAGAAACAAGAGCACACAGTCTGTATCTCCAGCAGGTGGGGAGTTGGGATTTTAGGGAAAGGGAAGGAGACCAAGGTGTTCCTCACCAGAAGGGTCGAGCCTGTTGATGCCAAACACGGCCTGGCTGTGGAATATCCAGAGGTGGCCGTTGTTGCAGGACAGCAGGCAGGGCTGGCAGGGACAAATCACGTGGTAGCCAACGATGTTCCCACTGGAAAAAGGCAAAGGAAGGAGTGAGCCTGGGGAAAAGGGGGATTTTGGTGGCTTTTTCCAGCTCCAGTTAAAGAGCTCCAGTGCCAGAGCATTATGTAACTTGACAGAGCTGAGGGAACAGGGTTAAACAAGTATCTTAAATATTTCGGGAACATCTGTTGGGAGTTGCAGAATATCTGAGTTTTAGATCTTTGGCACACAGAGAAGCGTTTAGTAACCTAAATTGTGTAAGCCAGGTTAGTTTACATACCAACAAAATGCTGGTGGGTTTCTTTATTTGTTTTGCTTTGGGAGGCCGGTGATTCCAACCAGCAGAGGAGTTCCTCACGCTTAAAATCCACCTGTACACAAACACCGTGCACAGGAGGGTACCAGCAGCACGAGGGACGAAACTGAGAATTATGGAATGGTTTGGGTTGGAAAGGACCTTAAATCTCATCCAGTTCCACTGGGCAGGGACATCTTCCACTGTCCCAGGGTGCTCCAACCTGGCCTTGGACACTTTAGGGATGGGGAAGGGGCAGTCACAGCTCCTCTGGGCCAGATTATTGACCCTTATCAACTCTCCTCGACTGAAACCATAATAACCATTTATCCATTTTCATGTGCTCTGATGAGATATCTCTGCTTCTGTCTATAAACCAATATATTGTGTCCCTATCACAAACCCCCCCCCAGCACTGTTCAAATCCGAGAAAGGTAAAAATCTCGATTAGGGAGCTGAAAGAATTCTCTCAGATAACTGTGAGCTATCTGAGAGTTGTTGTTTTCACTCTTAAATATCAGGCATTAATAAGGAGGATAAAAGAACTCCGAGAACTTCAGCGACAGCATGTTCCATCTGCTCCCAACAACCCGATCTGCCAAGAGGATGTTCTATTAATTAGAATATGAGTAACTGCTTCTTGCTGGGGCTTTATTCACAGAGATATCTCAGTGTTGAGGCAGACATTTCACGGGGCAGGTGGCTCACAAGCCTTCAGGAGACTCATCCACCCGACAGCATCGTCACATTTCCAGCGGGGACTCGCACAGAAATACCCTGGCAGCCTTGCCCAGGAGCAGAGGGGCTGAGTTTGTCCCCAGCAGCACAAAATGTGCACCAGGGAACACAATCTGTTCCTCCATCCCATCACTCCTGAGCTGCAGGAGGTGACAGCGAGGAGGGGACACGGGGCTGGGACACCTCAGTGCCACCGCCTGCGCGCTCACCACTTCAAACAGGCGATGTTCTTCAGCTTGCACTTGCAGATTTCTGTGAAGTAGCAGCTCCCGATGAAATCCACGGTTCTGGAGGAAGGAAATGAGCGGAAGTTTTAGGGCTGAAGTCACAGTCACAGAGCGATGCTGCCACTGGTCCTGCGTGGTTTAAACCTCCTGAAGCCACAAGGTTCTGTTTTCCTTTTGACTCTCAGCCCTGCTCATATGGAAACTTTAATAAGACAGCCACGTGACATTGCACAAGCACCAAAAATCCCCTTAAAGCAGCCCAAAAAAGCAGAGTTTGCCTCGGTACTCAGAGGTACTCAGTGTGGCACTGTCAGAACCCTGATTAGGGACATCGCCCCAGCTCAGAACCAGAACAATATCTCAGAGGCTGGGATGTTTAAACCCAAACCTTTGATTCCTTATCTCCTCTCCAAGCCATCCTTTCTGATTACCATGTCATTTCACAACCTGATTTCCTTACTATTCAAATCTCTCTCTGGGAAAGCAGCTCTGAGCCGAGCTGCGGGAGAGTCCTGGCAGCAGTGACAGATCAGGTTTGTTCTGTTTGCGGGTCTTTATTCCAAATTCTAATCTTGGCCTCGGAAAGGAGCGGGAGGAGCCTCCCGTGGCTGCCGAGCCTGTGCCACCCCGATTGATGGATTAAATTGGATTTGCCCTGGACGGGACATCCTCGCTTTTTGCCGTCCTGCCGCGGGTTCCCCGGGGCTGGGGATGTAGGGATGGGGTGAGCCGCGTTCTGCGGGGCTGTTCTCCCGGTGTCACCGGGTTCCGCAGTGATGCTGAGAACCGCCGGGGCTGCCAGGACCCGAACCCCGCTGGGATCCGCCCTCTCCCCGTTCCCAGCGCTTACCCCGAGGGCGGGATGTCGGTGGAGTAGAGGTGGGTGTCGGTGTCCGCCAGCAGCACGGCCTGCATGCCCCGCCAGCTCAGCACCTGCCGGCAGAACCGGCAGCACAGCACGCTCACACACCGCTCCTCGAAGGAGCAGCCGGTGGCGGACATGGCGGGTGGGACCGCGGTCCCGATCCGGTCCCGATGCTGTACCGGTGCCGGTGCCGGTGCCGATCCCGATCCTGATCCTGATCCTGATCCCGGTGCCGATCCCGATCCCGATCCCGATCCCGATCCCGATCCCGATCCCGGTTCCGGTCCCGGTCCGGCGCCAACGGCCACGCTCCCAGCTGTCAGTTTGAATTCCCGACCGCGCCCTCCCATTGGGCGCCGCAGGCCACGCCCACTCATTGAAAAATCCAGTGGCACCACCCCTGCCGTCTGGCTATTGGCGGAAACGCGCGCCTCGTCTCGCGGTTATTGGTTGGATTTGCTGTCACTCACACTGTCGTCCCGCCCCTTCGCCGCGCTCGGCCGGCGGGGCGGTGTCACGGGCGCCAAGCGGCGGGAAGAGAGGGCGGGCTCATATTGGTGACTGCGCTGTCTGATTGGTTATGGCGCCTGTCGCTCACGCTCAGCGCTCCGCGCCCATTGGTCGAGACGCTGGGCGGGGCGGGGCGGCGGCGGGCCGGTGCGGGGGACCGGGCGGCGGGCGCCAGCGGCCGGAGGACGCCCGGCTGTGGGAGGCGGCTCCGCAGTGCCCAGGTAATCGTCCCGCCCGGCCGCCCGACCCCCGGCCCTCCCGTGCCACCCCCGGCTGGGCCGCGGGCAGCCCTCCGCCGCCGGCCCCGCCGCCTCCCCGGCGCCCCGAGCCGCGTCCCCCCTGCCCCGGCCCCCCCCGGGACCCCCCCACGCTTCCTTTCCCCGCCGCCCGCATTGTTCTTCCCGGGCGGGATGCGGATCCGGCGGGTGCCGTGTTTATTTATTTCTTCCTCCCATACGCGCATCTTCCGCGGGGGGCTCCGGCCGCTGCCCACCCTCCTTCCCCCCCTCCCCAAAAAAAAAACGGGGAAGAAATACAAATTGTAAAGAAAAGACGGGGGAAAAGTTGTGTCCCGCCCTGCACAGCGGGCGCTGGAACAAACCCTAAATCACCCCCCCAAAAAAAATAATAAAAAAAAGGCGAAAAGGGAGAAGCTGCGGGCGGAGCCGCCCGGCGGGGGCGCGCCCGGTGTGCCCGGGGCTGCGGGGCCGAGCCCGGGGTTAGCGGGGGATGCTGCGGGGCCCGGCAGCCCCCAGAGCCCCGGGAGCCGCTCCCCGAGGAGCCCCGGCTTCCCCAAGGAGCCCCGTTCCCCCCGGGAGCCGCTCCCCAAATTCTCCCCCGGGACCTGCGCCCCAAATTAACCCCGCGGGAGCCGCATCCCAAAGGAGCCGCTGCTCCCCGAAGCATCCCCGGGGAGCCGCACCCCCAATCACCCCACGGGATTCCCTCCCTAAATCATTTCCCCTCGGTTTCCCGGGACCTGCACCCCAAATTATCCCCGGTGTGTCCCCGGTGCCCGGTGTAGGCGTGTTCCCTCGGGCACCTGGCCGGGCTGCAGTCACTCTGCTGCTCATTAAAGGACAATTTGCAATGTCAGGGTGTCAGGGCAGCTTTGCTTCCCATCACGAATTTGGGCTGCGAGCAGTCATTTTCTAAATATATAAATATATATTTATTATTATTATTGTTGTTATTATTATTTGTATTCGCAGGCAAAGCAAACCAAAGCTGCTTCTCCTCTGCTGCTGCTCTCGTTTGGGATTTGCATCATCTCTGAGCCCATTAAAAGAAATAAATAAGAGAAGAGGAGAGAAAAAAAAAAAAAAGGAAAAAAAAAATAAAAAAAGGGCAAACCAAACCCACACAAAACATGTGCGGAAGGACTTCCACTCCCTGGCTGTGCTATTGAGGATCAGGAAGAGCCTTTGGGGGCTGCAGGATCTCGCCAGGCTGATGCTGCTGCTCAAGGATTTGGTGCAGGGAGACAAAACTGCTGCCTCTTCCATCCGCTGATCTCAACATCTGCATTTTCCTGCTGCTGTGCTCCCTCTCACACCCTCTCTCCATGGACTGATTTGTTGATTTTTTGATTTTTTTTTCCCCCTATTTGCGGGGTGGGGGGGGGAGGGAAGGACGAGCGGAGAGCCAAGGCATCGTGCTGAGAGGAGCAAAAATTGCCTTTTTATATTTCGTGTTCTGGTGGATCCCTTTCGAGGTTATTCAGCTTTTTGGAAAAGAAAACATGACGTCGCCAGCAAAATTCAAAAAGGATAAGGAGATCATAGCTGAATATGACACTCAAGTTAAAGGTAAGGAAGGGTTTTATTTCCATCCCTTCATTGCGAGCCTGCCTGGCGATTGTAGGAGTTTGCAGTGGATGTTTGGGTGGGGAAGAGGAAAATCATTTGCAGATTGCCTGGAATTTGCAGGGTTTTTTTTGGGAATACAAAGCTGGGTCGGGTTTGCAGCGCTGTGTCTGTCCCTATGGGGTAATTCCTGCTTTTTTTAAGGTACCACAGCGAGAGCTTTTTTATTTTTTATATGGAATACTCCCATTTTTTGAGTTCGGGGAGATCCATCTTTTTCCTGCCTGCCGTTCCGAGAGACGGCTTTGCATGTGAAATATGAGAGGCAGGGAATTGCTTTTTAATCCTCCGCCTGTCATGGGAATCTTTGAACAATCTGTGCAGTGTCAGAGGAGCATATTTCCACTGCTGCTGATGGGGGACTGTGCTCCAGGCTCCTTGGGAAAGCTATTTGTGCTAGAAACTTCCATTATTCAGGATTTTTTTGCTTGGTGAGTCCATAATATTCCCTGCTTTTCCTTGCCGTGCTGGAGTGTAACACCTCGAGGCTGCAGTGTGGGTGTGGGTGTACACACACACAGAGAAATGCACACACTCAGAAATGAATAAAAACTCCTGCAGCAGCGTTATTCCCACCATCACAGGGAATAAAAAACACATTTAAACAGTGGGGTTTGCAGTCACCCTGCAAAGCTCCTGCAGAATTCAGCTGGCTGGGTTTCAGGCCATCATGTGCCCTAGGTTGAAAAAAATATATAATAAAAAAAATAAAAAATAAAAAGGTTGGTGAAATACCCCCCTGAGCTGCTTATTTTTGCCAAGTTTTTAGGATAAAACGTATTTAAAAGCATAATTAGGGCTTGTGCATGGCTTGATACATGGCTGTTAGGAAGTTTTGAGATTCAGTGATTTATCTAATTGGTTAAAACTTGCTTGGTATGCTCAGAGCATGCAGGAAAGATGGCCTTCGGGCAGGGTTGATTGAGTTAAATCAATGCAATTTGAAAAAAAAAAAAAAGAAAAAAAAAAGAAGGCAGATTTAAATCTGAGTAGGAAACCTAGATTAAAACTGACAATTAAGATATTGTTTTGCAATTAGGTGCTAGGTTATTTTTTCCTGCTGGGGAAGGGGGGACTCTGCTTGTTGGTTGTAAATCATTAAAACACGTTGTCCTACAAGGTATGTCCTACCCTGACCCCAGTGCCCTGCACCTTGAAGAAGTTTGGGTACTTTTGTTGAAAAAAATGCTTATTTGAACAAATATGAAGCTGTGTTAAGAGTTTATTTTGATTACTTTTTTATTTTTTTTTTTAATATCCAGGTTCTTAAAGTTAGAAATGGAGAAGGGCGTGTTTCTCTTTTACTGGTTTAGTTTCTATTCCTGTTTTCGAGCTGTCTTTTGGAACTGGGAATTGCAGTCAGTGTAAAATTAGAGGCTTGCAGGTTCTTTCATTATTTACCCCATCAAAATGTGCATGAAAGATGCGAGCTCGCAGTCACAATATTTGGGAATAACACGGAAACGAGGCTTTAGAATTAGCAAAGAAAAAAACTGAGCATCCTCTCAGCTCTCGCATGAATTAGAAATCCTTCCCTTCCTTTTCACACTGCAGAGGAAGAAAATGGGAAGACTCTTGCTGCCAGAGCTCAGCTCATCTCTGGGGCTGTCAATTAATGCTGGAATGTGCTCCCAAAAGTGGGTTGTGATAGTGGCACACGGATTTTTTATTGCTTTTTTGGCCTTGTACAACATTGATCTCTCAGCCACGGAGGTTAAGGAGGCCGGAAGCGTGTGAGGGGATCAGGAGGAGCTGGGAGAAGGAGGTTTCCTTCCTGAATTAGTGGGGAGGGCAGCGATGAGTTCGCCTGGGGATGCTCATCCTGTCCCAGTTTGGCTCTGCCAGCACGGGAATGGGGATGGAGGCGCTGCTCCATCTCCTTGGCTGGGAGGTGAAGAGGAGCCAGACAGCTCAGAAATGCCCAGGACAGCCCTGGCCCACATCCCCCACTTTATTTCAGAGAGGAGCTCCCCTTTTCCACCCAGCACTGAGCTCTCAGGAGCTGCCCACAGTGGGCATCGTTGTCTTTGGGTACCAGCTCCGGGGGGAGGCTTTGCTCCTCTTAAAACCCCACAAACCATCCCGCAGAATCCTCAGCTCTGAGCTGGAGACTGCTGTGATTCCTTGGGGAATCTCTCAGCTCTGATTCCAGGGATGTGCAGTTCTCTCCATCACAAGATGAGGTGCTGCTAAACCCATTGAAATCCACAAGTGTGGCGGTGCCTCATCACCGAACACGCCAAGGCTCTTAGGGAAAGGTTTTGGTGGAAACAGCGTGGAAATGGTGTTAACTCCGTTTGAAATCTTTTTCCTGTGGCTGTGGGGGTGAGATGAATCACGTGTTGGCGTGCTACACGAACTGTGAGGTGGCATCTGCTCCTCTGATGAGAAAACTCGGATATTTTTTGCTGGCATTTAGAAACTTACGGCATTTTTTGTGCTTCGCTCCACGCTGGGAACCGTGTTTAGAGGCTTGGTTTAAAACCCTTAATCCACAAACACCTCCTTAAGCACTTTAAATGATTGCTAATGGAATGATGGAGCTTTGTTTAAAAATTTAATAGCCTTAAGTGGTTAATCAGAAACTATTTAAAGAATGGCTTGATTAATAGATGATCGCGATGCAAAATTTTTGATTTTCTGTTGCTGAATGAGCTCGGTGTTTTTAAGTGAAGAAAGGGGCAGCAGGGCAAAGGATCATGGAATGGTTTGGGTTGGGAAGGTTATTAAAGCTCATCTCATGGACACCTTCCACTGTCCCAGGCTGCTCCAAGCCCTGTCCAGCCTGGCTTTGGACACTCCCAGGGATGGGATGTGGATGAGTGAAGCTTTCTGTTCTCCTGTCACCGTGAGCTTCAGGTGTTTGGTGTCTCCCAACAGCCTCTTTTGGGCTGGAGGTGGCTCTTCCCGTGGGGAGATAAACATTTGAATGAAATTAATCCCTGAAGTTGAAGATGTTTTTAACCAAAGTTCCCGTCCAGCGATCAGGGGGTGTGGAGGGAACGAGAGCTTCCTCCCTGCTGACCTGGCCACTCTGCTGGGTCCATCTGGAACCAGGCTGGACACAGCCTTCAGTTCCTGCTCTGAGCCTGTAACTGACCACCAGAGGATGTCCTGGGCTGCCCAGTGGACTCCAACATCTGGAGAAGGGATTCCTTTCTGCAGAAGGGGATTAACCCACTGAGGTGCCCAGATTTTCCCCATCACCTGCGCCGACCTCGAGCCTTTCTCCGTTCCTTCCATGGTTTGTCCTCTCTGCTCCTGGAGAAACTCTTTGGAATCTCCAAGGAAAAAGATCTCAAGCTTCTTTTTGAGGAAACTCCGGCATGAATCCATGTCAAGCTGTCGGAATTCTCCTGCCAGGACAGCCTGTGGTGGGCAGGGGAGGGAAGGTGCTTTGATACCTCTCCGTGCCGTGTGCTCACAAATCCTGGGAGCCCTGGGAAGCTGCAAAGTGAGATTCCGTGGGCTCCATGTGGAGCCTTTGATATCTCAAGCTCATCCCCTTGTCTGGATTGTCTCTCCCAATTCCTTTGTGCAAGTTGTGGTGAGGCAGAGATAATTAATTTATGCTGTGCTGTGTGTTCTGTGTGAGATTGGGATGCTGCCTCTCTGTGCCCGAGCAAGCGCTGTCAGGGTGTTTTTTGGTTTAATATATTAAATTGGAGTGTACACTTGCTGAGGAAAGAAAAGCCAGTGATTTATCTCTTAATTCTCCTTTTCTTTCTCCTCGTGTCCCACGAGAGCCTTATATTTAATTAGTTTGTATAAAGCTTCAGTAAATAGCTCCATGGTTTGAGCTGCAGAAATTTAATACTGACATTTTTTTACACGGCGAGGAGGGCTCATAAACCACTTCTGTCCTTGAGTAGTCGCTAGCAAAGGTTAAAATGCAGCTCTTGCAGATCTTGCAGCCCAGCCCAAAAAGTGCTAAAAATATGACAAATGGATGAGGTAATTTACAGCAGGAGCAAGCAGAGCCCAGAGGTGGCTGCGTGCTTGCTGAGCCGAGTTTGTCTTTGCTAAGGGAAGATTCCTGATAAGAACAACTTCAGGCAACCTCCCAGCTGCCATCACACTCAGGCTACTGAAATGTCTAAAATTTCCCCTTAAACCTCCCCAAAATGGCTGAAAAATTTGGGATAAGTCCCTTTTTCCTCTCCGCGTTGAACATCTGAGAGTGTGTTTGATCTGATTGTGATTTTTTCGCCTTAAATGCTGTGTGGAAATCTCATTTGTATGGTCCATCTTCCCCAGGGATGCTCAGCATATTTAATCCTGGTGAACTCTCCTGACTGGTCCAGCCCTTCTGGGTGTGAAGGATTGCAGAAATAGCTGTGACAGGGTCAGCAGCTGTAATTTGGGGGCTGGAAGGGGAAGTGTGATGCTTTTGGTGATGATTTGAACAAAAAACGAGCATTTCTCTCAATGGTCACAGGGTTTTTTTACAGAATAGTCTTAAGATTTTTAGATCAATGAGCTGAAATCGCTGTCATTTATTTCACTGCTGAACCCCGTGCACTTTGGGATTTTTCTGTGCTGTTGATACACATAAATGTTGATTTTTCTTTTGTGTTCCTCTCCTGTTCAGGTCACCGGGTTGGTCCCCACACACTGTGACTGATCCTTGCACCGCTTGGGTGCCTTTAATACACCCTGTAAAGAGACTTTTCAGCCACTCACCCCAGTGTGGTTGAGCGAAACAGTCCCAAATTCTGATATTTTGACTCTGCACGCATTGGATTAACGTTCCCATTTAAAATGTAAAACTACCTTTTAAGGGGTTTTTGCAGTTAATCACAGCTCTGTGCCTGTAAGTGATTCCATTTGTTTGCAACAATGACTTGCTCCAAACTCAGGCTCTGGAATTGCTGTGGAATCATCTGGTTTTCTGCAGTTCCTGATAGTGTTAATCCCTTGAGTTTTGGAGCTGGATTGGGCCAGCCAAGCAACCTCGGTGCCAAAAAAAAAGGGGGAAAGGGGGCGTTGGGAGACTGCCTTGATGTTCCAGCAATAGTTTGTGTTTTTGTGTCCAACTCCTGCTAATGGATTATTAATGAGGATGGAAAGAGGTGAAGGAATGCAGAGTCTGCCTTCTTTCCTCTCCAGCTCCAAAATCCCTTTTTTTGCAGTTTCATCAGGTGTTGGAAGGCTGGAGACCAAAGCTGACCAAGCCACTCCATGCTCTGAAGTGCTGCAGCTCCCTCCAGAAGCAGAAGGAATTGCCAGTGTAACTCCAGTAGGATTCTATAAAAAGTTCACTGGTAATAGCCAGTTTTCCCTGACTCCCAGCTAAGGGACAGGACATTTTTCCTTAGCTCTAAATGATTTCCTTTCGTGGTGAGGTTATAAATTAGTATTTTTCCCGTCAGTTAAAAGGCTCGACTCCTCTTTTATTCTTTTTTTAAATCCTTACTAATTTTTTTTTTTTGGCCATTTTGGGGATTTACTTGGAAGAATCTCTTTGCCTGGTCAACTTTTTTTTCAGCTGTCGTTATGAAGAGTGAAAAATCTGAACCTTTGTTGAGATGGAAAGTATGTTCAAGCACATGTTCCCTTGAATGGCTTTCTCTGTGCCATGCACAGTTGATATTCATTACTCACAACTTTATTTAGTTCATTTTTTTGGTACGACTTTCACAGATTTCATGCTTTCTCTCTGAGAATTCCTACAGCATCACGGGTGTCTTGCTCTTGGAATGCTGTCAGTGCTTTGTAGGCGATGGAAGCAAATGCAGTTATGGGATTTATTGTGGGATAAAAGCGTGGAGGAAAAGGGGAGAAAGGGTCTTGACGTGGCAATAATTCCACCAGCACAGACCAGCCTCCATTTCTGCTTTCTCTGTCCCATTTTATTCCTAAATTGCAATACTCCAGGAGGCAAAACAGCCTCCTTTCTGTGAAATCCCTGGATATTGGTCACAATTTCACAATTTCACATTTCCACGTGAAGTCAGAAACCTCATGGATGTAAAGTGAGGAAGCTCAACTGGTGTTTTTCCGACAAGATGCTGTAAATGGACTGGAACCATTTAAAACATTGTAATTTTTAGCTGTCACTGTAACTGTTTGCTGTTGTTAAAGTCTTCTGACCCAGTTGTTTTGCTTTGAGTTTAATCACAGCTTCTCTGAAGGTGCTGTGGAAATTCTTTGGTCTTTAAGGGTTTCCAGCAATGCTTTACATTGATTTCTGTGAAATGGGCTGAATTAGGCCAGGGGAGCTGCCTCATCCTGTGGCACATGAGCAGCTCCTGGCTTTTTGATTCTTGAGAAGGAGCCAAATAACCAGATTAACTCCAAACCCAGCGTGGATTTCAATCTCCAGCCCTGAACTGCTGCAGCAGGGGCCAGTTGGTTGATCCTGCTACATCTGATGTTGGTTTTGTTGGTTTTTTTGTTTTTTTTTTTCCCTCAAATCACTTTCCAGGAAGAGTTTCTTGGCTTCTTGCAAGCAGGGAAGGATTTTTGGTTTGTTTTTGTAGCGCTGTCATTGGATGATGGCTTTCCTGCAGGGAGGAAACCATGGAACGATGCAATTTATAGATGGGGAGTGCTTGCAAATTGAACCTACTTAAAATAACGAGTTGTTGCCTGGGAATGGGTCTCTGAGTGTGTCTTGGGCCAGCAGTCCGGTCCCACTGCAGGACACGCTCTAAATTTGTGAATTCAGGTGGGGAAAAATTGGCAAATTCCACAACATCCATTTTTTTATGGAAGTTCACACCCTGGAGCAGGGCTCTTGCTGTTCTACTGCTCTGTGTGGTACCAAAACACATTTTATGTGATTCTGCTGCTTCTAGGAGAGCTAAACCAGGAGTTATTCAGGTATTTCATTGTTTGTGTTAAAGCACAGGGAATTTTTTGGGATAGGATGATGTAGCCAGGAAATTTCCACTCATCCACCAGGTGTGATTCCTCAGTCTGGGCAGGGATGTGACAACCACGGGCAGCTGGTGTGTGACAATTCTCCTCCTTCCACCCCAGATCCTCTGGGAAGGGCTGCAGGAGGCTGTGTCAAGGGTTTTCCTGGGAAATGCCAGCTGTGAGCAGTGAACTCCTCCCCAGGCAATGCCTGGCACTGTGAATAACCATCCGTGAGTGGAAATGAATTTTGCTGCAGAGCTGATGCTCTTCCACCTTCCTGGGGAGCCTGAGCTGTGTCTGTAAAGCAGAGTCAGGGAATTGTTTGGATGTGCCAAGATGCTGACAATCCCTTCCCTCTGGCAGGGCTGCTTTCCTGGCTGCAGCACTGGGCAAATCCACTATCAAAGTTCGATTTAACTACCTATTTAGCTATTAATTTAATAGCTAAAATGAATAGGAATTAATTTAGTAATAGTAATAATAATTTATTAATTTAGCTTTATATTGTCTTTGTTATTGGTAAATGTACACTCAGACATAATGTGACCCATAAAGCGAATTATCATGGGTGTGAAACACGTCAAAATCTGAGGAAAGCACATCAGTGAGAAGCAGCCACTGTTGCTGTAAGGGGAGGAAAAAAGTCTCAATTTTGGTTAATGTGTGCAGGGGATGGATGAATGAGTGGCAGTGACAGAGCAGAGTGTGGAGGTGCAGATCCCTGAGCAGCACTGGGAGGTTTTTTTCCCCCAGTGTTCGATAAGCAGCCACTCAGAAATTTAATAAATGAACATCCCTGTGAAGTGGTTTTGGAAAGCAGCCTGGCTTTGCTTTGCTCTCTTTAATGAGTGTAACCCTTCCTAACTTTTCTTCTCTCCATCTGGTGAAGGAGGAGGAGGCTTCATCCCAGTTACCCTTTAATAAAACACCAGTATTTAATAAAACACCAGGATTTGTGCTGCTGGTTCCCGTGTGTGTCCCAGCTCCAGCGCTGCAGAGAGATGCTGAAATAGGAACAAAAGGCTTTGCCAGTAAAGGACTTTAAAGTGTGCAGCTGGAAAAGGGAGGGGGAGAGGAGGGAGAAATGCAGCACTCCAAAGGTCACAGGATGCACTGATGATGTTTGGATGGAAACTCAAATTGCTATGAATGAAGTTGTGCTCTCGTGTTTTCCCCCTGGAGCTGAATGTCTAAAAACTCTGGATACTCCTTGTCTAAAAACTCTGGATACTCCTTGTCTAAAAACTCTGGATACTCCTTGTCTAAAAACTCTGGATACTCCTTCTTCTGTTTCTTTTTTTTTCTTTTTTTTTTTGGCCTTTTCTTTTTTTGGCACTTGTGAGTTACGCTGTAAAAATGAAAAAAAAAATGAAAAAAAAAGGAAAAAGAGAGGATGGACAGCGCCCACAGACAGGCTGGGAGAGGCTTAAATAGTCTGAGCTCTGCCAGGTTCATCAGAGCTGGGACATTATTGGTTTCTGGTTATTTGCAAGGCAAAATTTTGTCTTTGTGAGGTTCCTTAGGAGGGAATTTGGGTTGGCAGAGATTGCTGTGCTCACCAGGGTTGTTGGATAAACTCAGAACTCAGGCTGAGCACCCCTTGGAGCCAACTTTTGGACCCCTCGAGTGTTGATTGTGTTTCCTGTGTGTGTGAAGGTTTGTTGCTGGTTGCTAAATTGCCTTTTCTCCCTCCTTATGCCATCCAGATTGTCTGGGATTGCTCTGAGGTTGGTTTGAACTTTTATCAATCCATATGTTGGTGTTACCTTCCATTGTATGTTTAATTTCTGACTGTAATGATAAATTAATTTACACAAAAATAGAAAAGAAGTGATTTTATTCAGGCCAGTTGCCTAATGCCAAACACATTTATAACCACTCTCTTCATACTTAAGGAATTAATCTTAATTTTGGCTTAATGTCAAATTATTTCCCCCATCACAGTGAATTTCATAGACTACAGCTGGGAAGGGCTTCTTCCATCCACTAATTTCCACTTTTCACACTTTCTCCCTGAAAATCTTGGCTAAAAAATCTCCCCACCCAACCTGTCTGTGGAAATTCAGGTAGCACTTTGGTTTCAGATTTAAACTGGGAGAAGATTCTGGCACTGGCCCCTCTGGAAAATCCCTCCAGGTAGAACTTTCTTTTATGTCTTGAAAGCAGTGACAGCTTTGGCAGCAAAGGGAGTGTTTTGGTTTGGTTTTGTTGGGCCTTTTTATTTGATTTTGTTCTGGAACTCCAAGCTATTTTCTGGTAAACACCCTGGAACTGTTGGCCATTCTTGCTGTGATTTATCCATTTGCTGCTTGGCTGCTCCTTGATTTTCTTGTCCTTCCTGGACTGAGAGGCTCAGAACTGAGATTCAAGGCTCCATCACTATTTTGGGGAGGAACGAGACAAACCCAAATGGAGGTTTGGGAAATTCCACAACATCCCATATGGAGGGACGAGAATTAAAGTTGTTTTTGTGCTGCTGGAGGTTCCTCCAGAGCTCAGAATTCCACAATAAACACTGGCTGGGAGCTGGAGGAGCAGCTATAATTTTCTCCCAGCTCTGTTGCCTTTTCCAGCTCCCTCACATCGTTTGCAGTGGTTTTAGGATTAGGCTTCATGCAAATATTTCCCATTTCACCCCAGCCTCTCCCAAACCCAGAGCAGCTCCACCAGCTGCTATGGTTGGGATGAAAGTGCTGCTCGTTTGCTGTCACCTTTAATTGAAGGATTCTGCATCCTGGGGAAGGCTTGGCTGTAAGAAATTATTTAGATGTTGACTGTTTAAACACATTTATCAGTCCCAAAAGATCGATGCCTCTCCTTGCAAGGAGGAGGTTGCTTTGAGATCCTGCATGGAAAGTGCAGGGGATGGGAAGAGTAAGTCGATTATTATTATTATTATTATTATTATTATTATTATTATTATTATTATTATTATTATTATTATTATTATTATTTTTATTATTATTTTTATTATTATTTTTATTATTATTTTTATTATTATTTTTATTATATTTATTATTTATTATTATTATTTTTGAAATGAAAGCCATCAGCATCCAGCCAGCCCTGCCTGGGCTGTGTTGTGGGGAGGTTGTGCTGTGTTGGCAGAATAACTTTGACAGCGATAGGACAAATCCAGCCCTTGAGAAGTACAAGGAAAACAGGTTCCTTTTCCTTCCCACCTCCTTTTTTTTTTTTCATTTCCTCTTGCTCTGTGCCTTTCTAAAATCTGATTTTGTTAATAAAGCAAAGATTTTCCCAAAGTCTCACCGCTCCTGCTTGTGGCAATAACCCCAAAACTTGTTGCCCATTCACCTTTTTTAGAGCAAAATTCCTCATTTCTCTCACAGAGAGGTGGGGGGAAAACATTTTTGGCTTTGTGTTTTTATCCACCAGCGATGAAGTATTTATTTGTCTGGATTTGTTTGAAGTAGCCCAAACCCAATGTTCTTTTCAATGCACTAAAGAGCTCTTCTGTATCATGAAATTCAAGATTTCTTGAGGTTTATTATTTAATTAATTAGTTTAATTTAAATTTAAATTAATTTAATTATTTAATTAGTTTATTATTGCATCACTTTCTAAATTTCACTTAACGTCTCTGCTTAGATTTTGGACTCCCTTGCCTCTTAGTGTAAATGAAGGAGTTTATATATTGTATGTAATAATTATAATTGAGAATTCTTGCATCTTTGATGCCTGAAAAACCCAAGAAACCCAAAAACCAGGGTTGTCTTCCGGAGAATTCTGATTCTGAAACTTCCTGTAGCACATTTTAAACTTTATAAACGTCATTTCTCACCTGCCTTAAAGCTAAATAATCAAATAATTCATGGGTATAAATGCACGTGTATCGTGCATGCAAAAAAATTTGCTGTTTTCCTTCAAAATTAAATCCATTTTCATTTTGAAAAGATTATTTCTGATCATTGAAAGAGTGTCCAGTTGAAACCAGTCTTTGTTTCAGCTGTCAGAGCTTTGTGGGAGCTGTTTTTTTGCCTTGGCTGAGGACAGGGATCCTCCTGCCCTTGATCCAGATCTTTTTTTTTGGGAGTTTGTGTTCTCTGGGTCCCTGAATTGGGGCTTTCAGCACATCTTGCTCAGCCATTGTGTTCCAAGCAGCCCAAAAGTAGGTGAGGAGATTAAATGGTAGTGAATTACTCCGAATGACCTAAATCAAGGTCCCTGGTGAGATTTATGGGATTCAGTTACACATCTTGAAACGTGGTGAGAGAACACTGAGCTTTTTTCTATCTTGGTTTTTTTTTTTATTTTGTGTGTCTGGCAGTGCAGCCTGCGTGGCTGGACAGGATGTGCCTCTTCTTTTCAAGAAAAATTACTTGGACAGAGGAGATAACTGCACAGCTCTTTTACTTCGTGCTATTTTATTTTTTTATTATTTATTTTTTTGTTCCTCTCTGGGTTTTTTTGGAGGGGACAGAAGGACAAATCCCAGGGTGATGTTGGATGCATCAGCTGGACACAGGGACAGGGGGATGCAGCTCATCCCTCAAATAAAACAAATAAAACTGCAAAAAGCAATCAAAAACAACTCCAGGAATGAGTCAGAACTTTGTGCAGTCTGGAATCAGATTATCAGGAGGCTGAAATGTGTCTGCAGTTATCCCTTCCTTTGATTCCTTTCTCCATTCCCTTTTTTCCTCTCTCTGATCCCCGCTGTTTTGGGGATTAAGAAGGAAATAAACACTCCCCTGAAATCTCCCAACACAAACAATCAGGTTTGCTATTTTTAAGCACCAGTTTTTTTCGTGATTCTCCCAAAGTTCTTTTTGCTCCACTGGGATTGAGTTCGAATGGCTGTTTTCTTTAAGTTTTATTTTTAGGAGTGGAAGGCTTGTGTGAACTTCAGTGCTGGCAGAGATACCGGTTTGCCAGTCCTGGATGTGGAATTTATATTTTAAAATCTCAAAATGTTTCAAGCTGCCAAGAAGAGAGGCCAGGTGAGAATGTAAAGGGCGCTCATTTTGCCACCTCCTGTGCTGGGATTGTGTTGCCTCTTCCCTACATCTGTGAGGAGCCCTTGGTCTTGGAGCTTGAGCCTTGGGAAGATTTTTAATTTAAACAGGAGGAAGTTTGTGACTGTTAAATGTATTTTTTTGGGGGTAGAACAAGCACAACAAACCATTTGTGAGCACAACAAACCATTTGTGGGCTCCTTTCTTTGTTTCCTCGGAGTGTCCGTTCCTGGGGATGGATTTTTGGGGTGTGTGTGAGGAAGAGGGGCTGTGGCAGAGCAATCAGAGGATTATATATAATTATATATAATCTCCTTATTTTTAGTGCCTGCTGCTGGGATTCCCTCCTGATTTCTGAGCTGTTTGGCCCAGCCAGAGGAGGGGCAGGAGCTGTAGAACACACAAGGAAGAACACACAGAACAATCTGATGTGTTGGAGGAAGGGGAGAAGCGTGTCAGGAGCAGACAGAAATCCTCTTTACTTTGGCAGATATTAGGCTGAAGCTGAAATTTCAGTGAGTGCCTGGTTCTGTGGTGATTTCATTTCTTACATGCTTGGTTTGAGGTCAGGCTCTTCATCCCAGCTTTTTCTGGGAGTTCTGTGCTGGTGGTGATACTTCTATTACTGATTAATAATGTGGTTACTCTTAATAAATTAATACTGCAGACTGTGTCTTAATATTTTTTCTACACCTACTATTAACTTGCTGGTGTGGGGATTTTATTTTTGGGTTAATTTCAGTTCTCTTGCTCAACCAGATGCAGATTTTGTGAGCATCAGTTCTGTTCATCCATTGGAGCCTTTGGAGAGTTGTAACAGCAAAGATTGGTTCTTCCCTAGAAAGGCTTAAAATGCCATTTAATACTCCAGGCTCATGGCTTGAACTCATCAAGCCACTTGTTAATGGCTTAATTGCTGTCATTTTGATTTGGATAGAGGCTGTTTTCAGTTTCCTCCTGTTGGCAGGCTTGTTGTAGATGAAATCAGAAGTCCAGTGAACGCAGCAAATAGAAGAGAATTCATCTCTGGGTTCATTTTTGAGGCTGTTTTTTCCCTTTGCTTGCTGAGATGTTCCTCAATTATATTTTCTTCAGTACACCATTCACACGCAGCAAACGGGGAAGAAGCAAAACCTGCTTTGGCACACGAGAACTCAGCGTGGATGACTCAACCTTCATCTTTTCTAGGTCCTGATTCAAATTCCTTCCCTGCTGGTAGCAGTGGAAATGTCACCAAATGTTCCCAGTGCTGGGAGGGCTGGGGGTGACTCCTGCCTCGCTGCTGCCAAAGGTGGTGGGCTCTGGCAGAGAAATGGGAGCCTGGATATGCAGAGTGGGAGGATGAATCACTTTTCTGCTCCTTTTGGACCCAAACTGGAGCCAGGAGGAGCTTTTGGCTCCGTGCAGCTGAAGATAGAAGGAGAAATCCTTCCTTGGATTTACAGATGTCTTAGGAACACCGAGGTGCTGATGGGGCTCCTGGGGCTTGAGTAAAATGTTATTTTTAAAGGCTGATATTTGTGTGACAATTACAAGTCACAACAATTAATGTTTATAGGCATTGCCTGAGCCCATGGCTTTATTTTTTGTCAATGGGGTATCATTCACAAAGAATTACCAAGTCCTGCTGAGATGTGCAGCATCCCTGGGCGTTGGCATTTATTCCCAGCATGTGCCTGCTGGGTTTGATATATTTGGATTTCTTTGCAAGTGATAGAGGTTAGCTGGTGTTGTTTTGTTCTTGGAAAGCAGAGTGGCTGCTGATTTCAGCTCCTTGCCCTGGGGATTTGTGATTCATGCAGTACCTGTTGTCTGTATCAGGAATGGTGCTGAATCAGTGGGATTTTAATAACTCAAGGTAATTCAGGAAATCCAATGGAAAATTGACCCTCACTATTTCAAACCCCAGGAGTGTGCCAGAGGAGCACCTGAACGAGCTCTGTGCAGCCCCAGGTACAGGTAATTCAATGGAATTACCTCTGTACAGGTAATTCAATGGAAAATTCAGGTAATTCAGTGGAAAACCGCTGGATTGTGGCTCAGTGCAGCCACACTTGGAGCAGCATAACTGGGATATATTTATTGTGAGAGGATAAGTTCACTGTGCATCCCTGTAAATCCCTTTGTCTATCAGGGATTGTCTTTAAAACCTTAGCCAGGCTGGAAATGGAGCTGGCCTGGAGGTAAAATCGTGTTGGGAAGGTGGCACTTCATGCTGGGGATGGTCACAGCCCGGACTCGATGATCCTGGAGGTCTTTTCCAAGCTGAATCCTGTGAAGGAGCTGCCTCATTGACCTGCTGCTTGTCCTGTGCATCTCTCCACACCTGCACCGGTGTTTTTTTATCTCAGCAAGTTTTCCTCTCCCGTTGTTTTTAATCACAAACTCCACCCCGCGCCGAGCGGGCAGCGCTTTAAAATCCACAATCTCAAGACTGCCTTGGCTCAGACTTCCCAGCTGGAGCTGACATCCAAGGAGAAGCTGCTTTTTAGGCTTTAAATAGCTCTGGCAGGGAGGTGGACAGGAGCACACAATGTGGCCGTGGAGCTCTGGGCTATTCTTGGCGGACAATGGCCGGAACGAAAAGCCGCGGCCGCTGCAGCGCGTTGGGGCCATTGTGTGCCGGGATGTTTTTAATTCGCAGAGCCACGGCTCCTCCAGGATCTTCTCCTCTTGTTGGAGACCTCTCACTGTTTTTCTTTTCCTGGGGAGAGTGGAGGTTGTGAAAGGAAATGGCTCCTGAGAGGAGACCCCAGCGTGGCACACGAGGAGCGGCCTTGTCGTCTGTCGCTGACGCAGTTTTGAAAAGAGGGAACTGAAATCTCTTGAGGAAAGAATTTTCTGTTCTATTTTAAGCTATTTTGTTCTGTGTTGTGAAATCAAGGAAAGCACAAGCTGGTGTTAAATGGATGTTTAACACCCAGGACATGGTGTTTGTGGATGCTGCAGCAGGGATGGATGTGTGTGGTGGTGTGGGGAGCTTTGGGTTGGAACCCTCCTGTCGATATCTGAAATCCTCCCTACAAAGGACAGGTGGCAGAGGCAGTTTCTCTTCCAGCTTTATTTTTAAGGGCAGAGCTTTCTGCGAGGAAGCTGCCACATGCTTCTGCTTCCAGTGGCTGCCACAGGGGAAGCAGCTGCTGTCACCAGGCACCTCCACTCCTTCCTCTGCAGCCTCTCCAGTTCGAGTTTGAGGGAGATAATTTGCATTTCTGAGAGCTGTGGCTGATGCAAGCTGCAAGTGTGGAGCTGTTTGTGTGAGCCCAGTCCTTGTGTCCATCATCTGCAAGGCTGCTCAGTGTCACCAGGCCTAAAAATGAAGATTTTCAGGTTGGGGAACTGGAGAGGATCAGGCTGGCTTCAGATTGATTGGCTTTGATTCCTTCCCATGTGGTGGTTTCTTAGCTACACTTGAGGAGATGAAAAGCTGGACATCCTGTTCTAGGGAGGTTTTACCCCTCTGCTTTGCTGTCTGGGTTGCTTGGATGCAGGAATGCTGCGAGGATGGGTGCCTTATGCTTATCTCATTAATTCCCAGTCCGGCAGTGATCACACTTCCAGCCAAGTGTACCCTGTGAAATGCAGGGGGTTTTCTGAAAATTCATTTTAGTCTCCCCTGGCTGCTGCAGCGTGTGGAATTCAGGACTTTAAAGCTTGCACCCTGACTCTTGCTGCAGAGCATCTTGCTGTGTAATCCACGTTCTTCAGGCAAATGATTGTGTCCAGGGTTTGTTGGTGCTTTTTTAAACCATAATTTAATTCCTTTTTAATTACAGCATCCTCTGCAGATGTTGGAGGGCCATAAAAAATGAAATGTGGAAACGAATGCAGAGTTGTCATGGCTTGCTCCAGATTCTGGGTAGTAATTAAGCTGTCGGGGAGTAGTGGAAAGTTCGTCTGCTTTATCTGTGTGTCCTTTGGCAAATGACCTCTGGGCTCGTTAATGGGAAAGGCAAATGTGCAACGAGCTGGATCCAGTGCCTTGGCTGGATCAGCGCGTCTGCTTTGGCAGATAAAGGATAAAAACTCCCCTGGATAATCGAGTCCAAGATTTGGGGGGGTTATTTAATAGCTGGAGCCATTGCTGATTGCTATCGGGGCAAATTGAGGTGGAAATGAGCAAGAATACCCAGATTTGAGTGGTTTTTGCTTTCTGGTTGTCTGGCTGTCGGTGCTGGGGGATTACTGGTGTAACTGGGAGCAAATGGTGGATGGGCCAGGCAGGTCCAGAACTGGCTGAAGGGGACAGGAGCAGCTCTCAGAGCTGCCAGTGATGCTTTGATATCTCTGGAGCTATCTCTGATATCTCTGATATCTCTGGGGACACCTCAGGGCTGCCTGGAACCCCTCAATGAACTCTCTGCCCTTGGTTTTTATGGCTGGAGCTGCAAGGTGAAAAGATAAGCCAGAAGTGGATCCCAGAAGGATCCACATTTCCTCCCCTCTGTCTGCTTTTAAAGATTTTTTTATTTTTTCTTTCTAACACATTCAGCAGATCGTTTTGTGTAATCCTGTCTGGCAATTTGTTGCAAGATTCTGGGTTGTGGTTTTTTTCCTTAAAGCTCTTGTCTGAATGTTTTGTCCAGATGGTCTCAGTGTGAGTCAGACTGGAAGGTGCAGTGGCTTGCTTTGATAAGGTTACTCTGTTTGGAGAGTTGATGGCTTTATAGGAGTGAAAAAACAGATCTCTCATGTTAATGGGAAATTACCATTCAGGCTTTTAAAAAACAAAAATAGGAGCAGAGCAGCTGAAGCTTTCACTGCTCATTTCCCTCTGTAAGTTATTCTGATGTTCCTGTGAAAGTGTTGGATTTTAAATGGTGATAACAAACCCATCTGTCCTGGCTCTTCACAGGAATGTCTCTGCACAGTAAAGGTCCGCCACCATGAGAATTTACAAATGTCAATCACAGCTTAATGGCATCGATGATTTATACACCTAACGAGCAATAAGGGTTAATGAAATGTCGTGTATTGATAATTCATAATTCAGCCATGCCAATAACTGGATTTCCTAAGTTATCTGAGATGTTGTCAGCGTATAAATCAAATTTAAATAAGTTTTATTGAAAGTTACACGTGTAACTTTATCAATGGTGGTTTTACTACACCATTTATTTGTGTGTTCAGTATTGTTGAGATAATATTTTTAGACCTCCCGGACACAGGCTTTTGCCAAGTATAGATATTTCCAACAAAACCCCTAAACCCAAACAAAATGCACCATTATTTTTGGTGTATTAATGAGCTTGAGAAACATGGATATTGCAGGGTTGGTTGGACCTCTGGAGGAAGTTTCCTTTCTCTACCTCAGTGTTTTTTTTCTCAAGGAGGATGGGGAAAGTTCCCTCACTAAACTTCCCCTGGATTTGCCCCCAGCTCCTTCAGGGGCTGCTCTGCCCCATGGCTGGGGCTTCAAAAATGCTCAGGGTAAATAAATCACACCCATTGCAGCTTCCTCCTGTCTCAGTGGCTTTGAGAAATCTCAATTTAATCCTATCCATGAGCAGAATGGGCTTTAAGGTCCCTTCCACCCCAGCCTGGGGTTCTGTGACTCTGAAATTTGGATTTTTTTTTTTTTTTTTAATTATTTTTTTTTAAGTGATGTTTTCTAGGGACCAAACTGTGCTGGTGAAGCAAGTGAAAAATGAAGTGAATTAATCAGGGCTCAGGTCAAGCTTGACCTGTGCAGAGGAGACCCAAAGCAGCTCTTTTCCTGCCAGGCCCAGCCTGAATGGAAAATACAGTGCACAGTGTTTAATTTCAGGGAATACTGTGTTGCCTCTGTTATCCAGCTGATGCTGGGAATCCAGATTAATGCCTGGATCCGTGTCTCATACTCTGGCTTCAAATTATTCTAAGTTTCATTTATATAAATATGTATAAAACACAGGGATTTTTTTTCCCCTTTGACACCAGTGCATGGCTGCAGTTTGTGTGGTGGGTTACACCTGAGTTTCTTTGGAAAAGGCTTTTTTTGGAAACCAGGTGATTTTTTTTCTCCCAGGATGGGATCAGAGAGGAAAAGAAAAAAATTCAGATGAAGACTTAAATTTTATTGTAGAAGTTACTACTGTGCAAAGACTGGGCAGAACCCTGTGTATCTTCCAAGCAGTAGTAAAGTCTTTTAGTGAACCTTGAGTCATTTATTGTAAATGCTGGAGCAATTCAAATGGTTTCTAAATGATAAAGCACACGTGTGTGTGTGTGTGTGTAAAAAGGAGGACCTGAATTTTAATGTCTGTTCTCTGACAAAGGCTTATGAAAAATAAGCATCTCCTTCTTCTGGCTCTGGTCTAAGCTGTGCTGATTAATGGGTGTTGCTGGAGCTGACAATGAACTGATAGAAAAATGATGATTCACATAATTCGAGCTTTGCAGGCTCTGTCAAATATTCATTTCTTCCTTTACAAGAGGTGCTGTGGAGTAAAATGTGAGTTCCTTGTGAGACAGCAGTGCTGCACTTACACAGCTGAATATTTATACCTGAAGGAATTAGAGTCCTGTGGATTGGATAGGAAAATCCTGCTTGGGATAGCTTTGCTTTCATTGAGTATTCCTGCTGCAAACTCCTTTGGAATGTGAACAGACTGAGCCAGAGAGCAACAGGGAGACTGGAGTGCTTTATTTTTTTTTTTTAATATAAATGTGTTTTGTGGTTTTCAATTAGGCTCCTGTCTGGCTTTTAGGTGTGTTATATCTGAATTAAAACAATGCTCCAATTTGATTTCTTATGCAAACAGTTAAGACTGATTTATCAGGGCTGAAGGAGGAGTTCCTTTGATTTTACAGGGGTGTTTTAATGGCAGGTGTTGGTGGGGAAAATGAGAGGCTGCTCTGGAGGAAACCAGCTCTGTCATCATTGCCCACTGGTACCCTGGGCAAACAACCTGCGCCTTTTTGATGTTGTTCAAGTCAGCTGGGAAGTGTCTGTAATGATGCTCATTATTCAGCTCCCCTGGAATGCTCAGGTTAATTAATAGCCCTGAAAACCTCCCAGAAAGGCTCACACAGGGCCTGGCAGGGAGGCACTGGCGGCTCTATTTGACTCACCCTGTTGACTCCTGGGGACAGTCGCCTTCCTCCTCCTCCATGGACTGAGAGCTTTTCCTGCTGTTGCAGAGGGAAGGAAGGGCAGGAGGAGCCCCAGGAGATCCTTCATGGTTCAGCTGTCCAGGTCCAGGGGCTGCTGGCCTGCCCCAGGCTGGCCAGCTCGGGACCGACCAGGTGGGTTCAGCTGCTCTGCAAGGGATGGTGGCACCAGGGAAGGGGCTTCATTCCCAGGATTTCATTGCAGGATGGTGGGATCAACCCAAGGTTATCTTTCACTCTTATATAATTACTGGATTTTAAAATGAAGCCTCATCCTAGTCTCCTTTTTCTTTTTTTATTTTTTTGTTTTGCATCTTTAGGAAATATTGAAGGTAAATTGGTGTTGGTTCTTTTTAAGGCAGAGCAAGGATGAAAATGGTCCATGTGATTAAAAAACCAACCCCACGTGTGTCTGACTTTCCTCTCACTGCCTAAGACAGCCCTGGAATTTGGCAGCTTGCTGGAAGTGATTTTGTAACTGAGTTTGCTGTGCTGTGCTTGAGGAGTGTTTACATGTCCCCTTTTGTTCCTCTCCTCATTTCTTTCTCAATCATTTATTCATGTTAACGTGTTAGGTACCAGAGAGGAGAGGGAGGCAAAGAAATCCTGAGGTGAAATTCAATTAGACACCGGCATTAATCATTCTGTTTGTATCTCTAAATATCTGACATAATTCACCAAAGGATTTTCCTTTAATTGAAGAGATTAAGGCATGTAAGTTGTAAATTGCCACTTTTGTTCCAGCAATTTTATTCATTTGACAAATATGCTTGATGTTACTTTGCATGAAATAATTGTGTGTAAGACAGTAACTCTGAGGTCTTGTGAATTGGGAAGAAATAGTGATTTTTCATATTAATGCTGTTTCTGGGTTCTTGCATCCCAGCTCCTTTAGCACTTCCAAACTTTGAGCACCCTTGACAGATAAATAAAAAATTATAATATCAAATTAACTAAGTTTTTGCAGAGGCAGCTGGGAATGGGGTCTGGGGAATTTGATCCATCCCTGGACTGTTTTCCTGAAGAAATAATTAGGACTGCAGAGGATTTTATCTGTCTCTGTGTGTGTGTGGATGCTGCGTGCTCGCCTCTGGATGTGTCTGTGTGTGCAGCACTGGAATGTGGCACTCTGGGGATGTGCAGAGAGCTGAAATTGGGATTCCTGAAGTGAACTGAGGCACTGAGAGCATCTGGGAAGTGCCAGAAATAATGATCACATTACACGTTTCTGATGAATAATTCACTTCAGTTTAGGGCTTGTTTCACCGTTAAAATAAACCCCTCACAATATTTGACACAGCACAGCTGAAACACTCGGAGGAGAAATTTTGGAAGGCGAAAGGAGCCCTTGTTTAACTTCTGTTTTAATCAGCAGCAGCAGAGGAAATCTTAACGCTGAGGAGGAAGACATATGTAAGGTTTTAGGATGGAGTTGTGGCTACTAAACAGCTACTACAGCGTGGAGCAGAGCAGGGGTGAAGGGCTGCAAACACAAATTCTAAAATAAGCCAGGGAAGCACAGCAGAAGCTGCTAGAAGCTGGGGTTGGGAGAAATGTGCCAGAATTGGTTTTAAAATAAGAAAGGATTTTTTTTTTTCCTTAACCCTAAAATCCACTTTTCTGCTTCAGAGATTTGGGGGGGAAAGAAAACTACAACCACGTATTTCTGGGCTGTTTTGCCAAGAGTTGTGGCACCCATTGCTCCAGGGATGTGTTTTGGAGAGAGGGAAGTGCCTGAGCAGCCTGTGGGGCAAGAACTGTGTCCTGATACCCATCCAAACCCCCCTGACACAGCTGCAGGTGGATCCAGGAGCTGCAGGTGGATCCAGGAGCTCCTGGTGCAGGTGGATCCAGGAGCTGGAGCTGTAGGTGGATCCAGGAGCTCCAGCTCAAGGTGATTCCAGGAGCTCCTGGTGCAGGTGGATCCAGGTGGATCCAGGAGCTCCAGGTGGATCCAGGAGCTCCTGGTGCAGATGGATCCAGGAGCTCCAGGTGGATCCAGGAGCTCCTGGTGCAGGTGGATCCAGGAGCTCCAGGTGGATCCAGGAGCTCCTGGTGCAGGTGGATCCAGGAGCTCCAGGTGGATCCAGGAGCTCCTGGTGCAGGTGGATCCAGGAGCTCCAGGTGGATCCAAGAGCTCCTGGTGCAGGTGATTCCAGGAGCTCCAGGTGATTCCAGGAGCTCCTGGTGCAGGTGATTCCAGGAGCTCCAGGTGGATCCAGGAGTTCCAGCTGCAGATGGATCCAGGAGCTCCAGGTGGATCCAGGAGCTCCTGGTGCAGGTGGATCCAGGAGCTCCTGGTGCAGGTGGATCCAGGAGCTCCTGGTGCAGGTGGATCCAGGAGCTCCAGATGGATCCAGGAGCTCCAGATGGATCCAGGAGCTCCAGGTGGATCCAGGAGCTCCAGGTGGATCCAGGAGCTGAAGCTCCAGGTGGATCCAGGAGCTCCTGCTCAGAGCTGTCCCCTGCGACGTTCCTGAGCAGAGGAGCTGGAGCTGCACAGGGTCAGCATCATCTTAACTCAGCTTTTGTCTCCTGGACCTGTTCTGCTGCCTTTTCCTGCTGGGTTTATTCTAGAATAAACAGATATTTCTGTCGAGAGCAAGTGCAGCCTCTCCCTGTACAAAGGAACCCGAGGTGCTTTGTGAGCACACCACATTTTCATTCAAATCCTCTTGTGAAGGGAAGAGCCCTGGCTCCCTCCCTCCATCCTCCCCACGCCCAGGCAGCTCATGGCTTGCACATGAATTATTACCCTGCTTCCTGCAGGCTGTTCCTGAATTTCCCACACTTTTGGGACACTTGGATTCATTCTTGCGCTCCGATGCTCCGTGGGGAGGCCCAGGGTTGATCAGTGCTCAGGAACCTTCTCCAAACTGGGTGTTCTGTCCCTTGGTGGCTTTTTTTTTGGTGTTGTTTAAGGTGTTAAAAAGTTAAGAGGGGCTGGAAGTGTTGGGTGCTGGGGTTAGGGTGGTCCAGGGGCTGGTGGAGGAGCAGGAGTTAAATTTCCCATCCTTGGAGTGTGATCCTTGTGCAACACCCGCTGGAAATCCCCACTCCTGCCCTCCCTCTCAGAAGGGATCCAGAAACATTTCATATTTTTACATTTTAGTCATAACCAGCCTTGGTTTTGTGAGAAATCAGGAGGAATTTGATTTGAAAATGTGTCCAGCACATGCTTAGCTTTACTCCTTGCACTCTTTACTGCTGTTTTTATGAATAACTGGGAGCACATCTCCAGCTCCTTGCACTTTTGCACTTTTTTTTTCATTTTTTATTATTATTATTTTTATTTTTTAATTTTTTTTTAATGATTAACACAGCAGGGTTTGAGGGAAGAGTATTTTCTTTCTGAGAGAAAGGTGTAAGTGAGCAGTAGGAGAGTGTGATGGGAAATACCTGAGTTTGGTGCTTCAGGGAGATTTGGTTTGCCCTGGGTCAGAAGCAGAAAGGGAACTAAAGCAGGGAAAAAAATCCCTTTATATTAAAAATATTCACCAAATTCTTGGTTATCTATGCAGTGCTGGCTTTGTCACCCTGCAGGAGAGGAAACCATTGAAATAACTATGAAAAAATTGTTTGGAGAACATATTATTTCAGGTTGTTTAGTGGGCCCAAAGCAATTCCTGCCTCCCAGGGCCACACAACATTCAGAGTGCTCATTACAGGAGGTTACAAAGAGTTTTTTTAGTTCAAATTATTCTCTGAATCTTGAAAATATGAACTGGGGGATGTGTATGTGTGTGTATGTGTGTTGTCTTTGATTGCAATAATAGTCCATGTGTCAAAATGACTTTTAAATTGTTTATTCTGTAATTCCATGCTGCAAAACAGTGATAAAATGTAGTTTTACTACTTGCCTATGGTGTTTTTTCCAGCATGCAGAAATTGGGAAAGCATAAGCAAAGCTTTGCCTGAGGTTTTTTTTTTTTATATTTTGGCTTGGTGTCAGTTGGGGGAAAACCTTTAAATGAGTACAGACAATTCTAAAATAGCTGTGAAGCTTCCTGGAGAGGAGGAGCTGCAGTGCTCCTGCTGTTTGCACGTGGCTATTTGAAGTGTATTGATAAACTTTTATTTCTTTTGAATAAACAGTTGTAGCACCTAAAAATAGACTGTTATTACCTGATGTACTCAAACATGTTACCCTTATCAGGCTTGTTTTGAGGAGTTGCTCACGTTCTGCTGTTGGAATTGGGGCCATGAATCCCTGCCCAGGGGAATTTAATCTGGGTTCTGGTTTTAAAACATCCTCCCCAAAAGTCAACAGCGTGGGCTGTGTTTTGATGATAGCAAAGGGAACCTTCATTAGACAGAAAAAAATAAAATATTGAACTATTTAATTTGAATACTGGATTAAATACCTTGGCAACTTTGTCTGCATGGTTCAGTGCAGAATTTTGAGTCTGCTTAAAAGCTCTGCAGGTCTGAAGCCTCCCATCAGTTTGCAGTCTGGGAATATCAGATGAGTGGTGTGTTTGGGGTTTTTTTGGTGTGGATATGGAAAACCAATGTCCAGGCTGGCTGTGGTCAGTGGGATTCTTTAAAGTCATAATTTTTCCAGGTCCCAGCTGTGCTGGAGGCATCACCCAGGGCAGATGCTCCTGCGAGTGGCAGAGCTGGGAGCCCCAGGTAATTAGTGATGCACACATTTTAGGGTGTAGGCGAGGAAATAAAAGCTGAATGTCCTCAGTTCTTCCCTGAGACCGAGACCAGCCTTAATTTTTGCTTTTAAGCACGTCTGGCGTCCTCTCCTCTCACTTCATTAATGCAAATCTCCGAGCGCTCGTCTTGCACCTCCAAACAATTTCATCAATCTCTGTTGGAAAGAATTTCAGCTCCCACCACCTCCAGCTCTGTTTATATATTTATAACTACAAAGGGATTCTTGTCAGTTTGTGTTACCCGTTTGCTATTACTTCTCAAATGGAATATCTGGCTGTAGAAAGAGTATTTACCTTTTCCAGGGCTTACAGTGGTTGTGAACCTGAATCTCCCTCCTGGCTCTGGTCTTAAACAAAAGGCTGTATTTCCTCCTCTTATATCATTTTCACTTCAAAGCTGAGCTTTTAGATTACCAGGGAGATTTTTAAGGCTGTGATGATCAACAGCTTTTGGCTGGTGACACACAGCTTGCTCCCTGGAATTCTGGCTGTTAATATATAAAGGCTTTTCTAAGTCATTAAACCTCACAGACACGTTGGGGTTGCTGGGCAGGGCCTGTCATTAGTCACAACCCTGTTTGTAATCATGTACCAATAAAAATACAATAAAAATAGTCAGAAGTACCAAGTCCTTCGCTCTTGGAGTACAGCCTTTCGTATGTGATGGCAGGAGAAATGTGAATAATTTAGTGATGTGGTAAGAATATGTCAAAATATGTGATTCAGCACATTCTCTGAAAGTTACTTGTATATTTAAACAGTTATTGCTTTTAATCTCAAGTTGTAGCGTTGGATGGTTTTAACTTTTGGAAACTGAATGGGGTGTTGGCTTTAAACAAAGCTGCAATCTTTAATTTGATTTCCATGGAGTCTCCAAAGGTGGATTCCTGGGCATCTCATTCTGATGTTGATGCCATACTCGAGTGTGTGGCAGCTTCCAGGAGATGGGGATTGAAAAAGGCACAAGATCTAAAACCACTCTTCCAGCTTTGTCTGAAGTGGAGATGTAATTCATTTTGGCTTTTCTTGCCTTTCCTGTGCTGTGGGGGGAGGCTGGAAGATGAGTTTGTGTTGGGCTGGGTGTGCAGCTTAGCGTGGTTCCTTCGTAGGGCTGAGCCACTCGCCCCGTGCTGGATTCCCATTCCCATTCCTGGCTGGATCCCGCTGTCCCTGGGCTGTGCCCTGGCTCCTGCCCGTGCTGAGGTCCCTTGGCAGTGCCATGGGATGGGGATGGGTGCGGGACCACCAGGCACAGCTGGCTTTGGAGCTGGGCTCTGCCCAGGGCAGCAGATCCGTGTGGGTGAGAGCCTCGCTGTTTCATCTGGGCGGGAGCCGGCGCTTGGTGGTTCTGTTTTGCTGCCATCCCACTCCTTTCCCAAGCTTGTCATCTTTTTATCCAGCGTGGCACTCGGGATGGGGCGGGGACTCCTTGGGAAAGCCGCGGCGTGGATGCAGAGATGGGCGAGATACTGAGCAGCAGCTGGGGCTGCTCGTGCCTCCTCGGGTGCCCTGTGCTGGCAGCCTGTGATTCACCCTGCTGCCATCCAGCTAGAGCAGTTCCAGCTTACCCAGAGCTGAAACCCTTCCTAGGGAGGGGGACATGGTCCTGCTTGGAGCAGGAACGTTGTTTAGAGTCCCTGAAGGAGGGCTCTGGGCTCTGAGGTGACTGCGTGACCTGTGGGAGAATGAACAAGTTGGTACAGAAGATTTGGTTCCATGTTCCAACTTCCTAGGATGCTTAAGCCTTAAAAAGTTGAGTTTGGGAAATTGTTTTTCAGAGGGTGGATGTTGGGTGCTGTACCAGAGCCCCAGTCACTGTGGATATCCCCCTGCTCTGGGTGGAATTGTTTGATGAAAACACAAATTCTTGCCAGGAGCTCTGCAGGAATCTGTTGTGTTTGGTGGAGTTTGAGGATGCTGAGGATCATGGAATGCTTTGGGATGGAAGGGACCTTAAAGCTCATCTCATTCCAGCCCCTGCCCCTTCCAGCCTGCTGCAAGCTCCATCCAAACTAGCCTTGAACACTTCCAGGGATGGGGCAGCTGCTCTAGGTGGGGAATGACAAATGGGACTAAAATCTGGAAGGCAGAAGATCCTTCCTTACCCTCTGAATTCACTGTGAGCTGGATCTGCCTCCTGCAAGCTACATGGGATGTTGAAAAGGTGGCAGCAGAATGTGTAAAAGTCAGGTCATGTCCAGAATTACACAATGGTCTGTCCCTCAGTGACCCAGGTGACTTTATGATCTGGTGATGGAAACGAATAAATGGTTTGTTTGAAGCGGATGGAAAACTTTCTGTGGCCGCTGAGGGTGTTTGCGTTATGTAGCTGTCAGCCACGTGAGCTTGAAATACAATAGGCAGAACTCAGCAATACAGGGCAAGGCTTGCAATAAAAATACCTGGTGTTTAATCCTAATTTTGCCACCGGCATCTTGACCTTGAATTCAACGTGTGCTTATTCACCCTTGGAGCAGAATCTTCAGGAGGTTGTTCCTTGTCTTCGGCGACCGCCGTGGGTGGGATTGCCAAGCTCTAAAGGAAAGCAGGGGGAAAGGCTTTTTTTTGGTGTTTAAAGTGGCTGTTAACCTAATAACCTGTGCAAATTAAAAGATGCAGAAGCAGTGGATTCAGGGCTGGAGTGGTTGTTGTGACTGGAGACATGAAAAGGTCCCGTGTAATTCGGTGACCCCCGGGTTAGAGCACGCACGGCCCCGACTCCGCCGGGGGATGTGCTCGGAGCAGGGCCGAAAAAAATACCTTCTGCTTGTGTAAGCAGTGGGAAAACAAGCAGACACTTTATACTCTGGAAAGCCCAGTAAGCCTCAGGAAATTCCTGCATTCTTGATTTTATTTTGTGGCAGAGGAGCGCGGGGTGTGTGTTTGAAAGATGAGCAAGGTTGCCTCGCTCCGGCCTAGCGCCGCGGCCTCGATAAGCCAGGCCTGAATGGTTCATTGTTCCCTGAGGGAGCACGATCAGCTGTCACTGCTCCCCTCCAAAACACTGCCTTTATTTATAAAGAAAAGTGCTGATATCGCATTTCACACTGAAGGAGAAGTTGCTGCTTCTCGGTGCTGTTCAGTGGAGAGGGCTGTGTGTGAAGTGTCCCACCTCCAGAGCCAAGAGCTGTGTTGTGATTTTCTAATTAAAACGCTCGTGCTCTGCTGATCTTGTTCTTGAGAGCTGCTGGTTTTTTGGAAGTGCTCCTTTGTAGTTCTCCTTTTGCTCCAGGAGGTGGTTTTCCAATTGAGAACATGATGGAGAACATCCAGTTTTGCTGGGTTGTTGCCCTCATAACAAATCCGTCAGTTGAGGCACCAAGGAGGGTGGGTGGTCACGGTCTGCCTGAATCTGCTATTTCCATCCCTACTCCAGTCATCTCTAACAAGGTGTCTGCTGTTCATCCGTGCTAAAAGGGTTGCTGACTTCCAAAAAATTGCAGATGAGCAGTCCCTAAATGCACAAATAAAAGCGTCGCAGGCAAAATTTGCTGTGTTTGAATCCTGACTCTCTTAATGTATTTAGCAGAAAACATCAGATCTGCTCAGGTGGGATCCCTTTCAGTGAGTCCTCAACTTCCTAAAATTAGTGTCTTTTGTCCAGTAGCTTCTGAAAAGGTCACAGAGATGTTTCTGTGTTGGGAACATCCCTTTTGGTGAGGAAAGGGTGGAGGAGAAGAAAACAGAAAGGGAGGAAGAGCTTTCTAATGCTTCTTGTGTTGAAGAATGTTCCTTTTTGGATGTCAGACCTGCAGGTGAGTATCAGGTTAAGGATCAGGAGAACTGAGTGATGGCAGCAAGGAAACGCCACCATCCTGGCAATTTTGGTGCTGTTATCACCTCCTTTGCTTTAAAAAGTCCTAATGGCAAAGCCTCAGGTGGGATGGGGGTGTCTGGTTTGCATTTCCCTGGTTGAACCTGTCACTCGTGCAGGGCTTTGCAAATCCTTGAGTGGGTTTGTGGCCCCACGACCTGAGGGTGTGCAGCACACGTTGAGCAAAGTTTTCCATAAATGCTGGCAGGTCTGATGTGTGTGAGCATCCCCATGGCCCTGCCAGTCCTGAAACTCCAGCTGGGATGGAGCAAACAACAAAGGCAGCTCAGGAGCAAAGGGATCTGCAGGGCTGTGGTAAATGCAGCGTGCAGGTTTCACCTGGCGTGGATTGTGCTTCCCTGCACAGCCAGGGTCAGGTTCCCCATGGATTTCTCTCCTCAGCACCCTTAGAGGGTGCAGAGACCTCCCTGGGGTGACCCCACACTCTTCCCACCTGAGCTGGGGCATCCCTGGGAAGGCGATGGAGCTGGAGTGCTTTTGGTTTCAGAGGTGCACAGCCAGCTCAGGTTGATGCATTTGCCAGTAGCTGTTTCCTGGTGAAGAAACACAGGTTTTCTGGTTTTTTAAGATTCTCTCCTGGGGAAAAAAAAAAAGATCTGACCAGCTTTGCCCCCACATTAGTGATGATTCCTCCTTTTCAGCAAGAATTTCCACCTTGCAGCAAAAGCCCCTGGGTGCCACAGGCTGAGAAGTTTGGAATGACCAAATTCGGTGCTAATCAAGGTCATCTTCAAGCTTGAAAACCCCACATTTGTGCAGATTTTTTATTTTTTTTCCCCTCTTTTTGGCAAGCCTGACTGGGAGCCGTGTTTTCATACATGTGGTTTGGGTTTTGGAGTCCTTAAAATAAAGATACGGGGTTTTGTTCACGGCGAATCCCGGATTCCCTAAATCCATTCCCGCAGACGTGAGCACGATCCGAGCAAACTGATACTGGGACTGCATGGCAGGAATTAAACCATGGAGGTCCAGATGTTTGTTTGTTGCTTTTTTTTTTTCCTGGGCAAAGGGACAAACTCCCAGAGGAGCCAAGCTGCTCTCCGTGATTTTCCAGATTTCAGGAATCAGCAGTGAAGTCGCCAATTCCTAAAAAAAAAATTGGATTTGGGGAACGCTCCCTCCTCTCTTTCCCTTGTGGTGATGGAGTCGTGGGCGCCTGCAGTCACAGCGTGGAGGTGTGAGGAAAGCTGTAAAACCTGAAATTTTATTGCTGGTTCTGGGTTCAGCCTGGAACAACACGTCAGGAAAGCTTTGGAGGGAGCAGCGCTCGCAGTCAGGCCATGGCAAATCTCTACGCTTTGACTGCTCAAAGACCTTTAGATGAAAGGGCATATTTTATTGATTTCATGTTGAGTTTATTGCCTGTGTAAAAGCCAAATAGCCTTTGCTGGCGGCATCACTGAATATTTCTGCATTTTTAGGCTGGGACTGACACACTTCTGCTGTGTTTTCTTGCCCTGTTTGACCGTGAGTGAGTCATTTTACTATTCTGTCCCTTAAATTCAGGATCAGTGGGATAAGGAGAGCACATGGCTAATGGGAAAAGCTTTTACATTTGTAAAATGTTTGAAAACTGTTTGTAAAACACTGTGTCAACGTAGAGACATTCATAGTAATCACGCTGTGATTATTATGAATATATATTAATAATTCATTATAATATTAACACCTATATCTGTGTGCTTTATGGGGTCCTTAGATGGAGATATGTTGCTTGCAGATATTTTAAAAGGAAAAGGAGCTTTCCTGGAGATGATTCCCTTTTGGGAAGTGCTCTGGTGTTGGCTCTCCAGAGGGGTTTCTTCATCTCTTTCATGGCTGGGTTTATAATGAGCTGCCCAGCTGGAGACTCAGGAACAAACTGAATAATCTGAATTTGGTGCCTTCAGGGAGTGCCCCAGAATGTGCAATGTCTTGTTTCTGCATCAGGAGTAGTTTGCAGAGGAATTTGATAGAAATTCCCTGAAGTGATCTGCTGAGCTGACGTGGGGGATTGTAGCATTCAGTCCTTTTTCCAGACTGAGATTCAGTACATTTTTAGGCAGTGACCACTCATTCCCCATGCCAAAAATGCACTTGACACTTGTAACTGATGCACTTTTCAGCAGCAGAGCTTTGCTGTGCACCAGACTGGGGGGTTTGGGATGGATTTCCTGGGATTGGTGTGTCCAAGATGCAACCCCAGTCATTTTCTGCCTGCAGATAGAGTTAATCACCACGAAGGAGCCTGGCTGACACTAACGAGGAAACATATTTTTTAACAGTGATTTGCTGGAGAACTGTGGTGTTTTTTGATGGTGTTTTCTGTGATGGGATTGTGTTTAATCTGCAGTGCTTTTATTTGTTGCAGAGATCCGTGCCCAATTGGTAGAGCAGCTGAAATGCCTTGACCAGCAGTGTGAGCTTCGGGTCCAGTTACTGCAGGACTTGCAGGATTTCTTCCGCAAGAAGGCAGAGATTGAGATGGATTACTCCAGGAATTTGGAGAAGTTGGCTGAAAGATTCCTGGCTAAAACTAGGAGCACCAAAGACCAGCAATTCAAGTAGAGTATTTGCCTTTTGTTTCTGCCCTTTTTACCCCGCTGTAGATTTGATTGCAAGGACAGGAATGGAAGAAGGAGTTGTTGGAGTGAATGCAGGCACCAGCACTGCTCTGAATTCCAGAGCCAAACGTTCCCCAAGTTTGTGTTGGACACAGAAGCCGTTCCCTGTTTCTGGGTGCTCATTCATGTCAATAACTCCTGGTAGGCTGTGTGCTGTTAATAGGGATTGGGATGTGAGAATGTGCAAAAGGAATCATTTTCTTGGGAAATGTGGGCAAAGCTGTGTGCCAGATTTGATGGACAAAGCCAGGATTTCCTTCAGTGTCGATGGCTTTGGTTTTCTGAAGAGGAAGCTGTTCCCAATCTGTTCCCTGCTGTCAGTTCTCCGTTTTTGGGATCCCACACACGCTCTGTGTGGGAGTTGTGTTGCAGCTCTGCTACTATCACTTCAAACAGCAGGGAAATAAGGCCAGTAGCGCTTCCAAAGAGAGCTGTGCCACTGTGGGTGGGGAATCCCTGGACACCGAGCTGGTGGGACTCAATTAAAATCCAAACATGTCCTTACTGACAATCTCTGGACTCTCCTGCCTGAAACATCATTTACAGGTGGGTCTGGCCGTGCTGCTGGGCTTGTTCCTGGATGTTCTTCCCCTCTTCTCTGCCTTGGGGTGACTGATTGTCCTGGAGTGACAATTCTCTCCCAGATTTGCCCCAAAGCAGGACACTGATGCAGATGGAATTTGGTTTGATGGGTTTACATCCTCCTGGTTCTTCTGAGGCCCTTTTCCCAGGAGCAGGGGGTGTGTGGGTGAGGAGGGGGCTCCCATCCCGTGGCTCCCATCCGGGCACTGCTCAGCCTTGTTGGGTTGTGTTGTCAGGGCAGCAGCTGGGGAAAAACACAGAGCAGCAGCAGCCTTGGGATCTGAATCATTTCTGCTTTGGACATTTCGGGCTGAGAGGATCCATCTGGGGCTGCCCCCGCCCAAAGCGCGGCGTCACTTTTCGCATTGTTTGGGTCGGGACGTTCTCCCTGTGTTTGTGTTGTTGCTGTGTTTGGGGGGATGTGGGGACACAGCAGCTTCCCCTTTCCAGCAGCAGCTCTCTTTGTGGAAGCCATTAAGGAGGCACCATTTTAGTTTCCTGTCTGCACAGCTTTGATGTCATTCACTTGGGTTCTCATTTAGAGCACACGTTGTGCTGCCTCCTCAGGAAAGCCTGGCTCCAGAGCAGAGCTGTTTGACAGACTGGGGAAGGGTTGTTCTGCATATCCATCTCAGAATCTGAAGGATTTTTTTCTTTTCTTTTGGAGTGAAAGTGTTTTTACAGCTGTAAACTGTGCACATCCTGCACGTGCCTTTAAGATGGCACTAAAGAGATGGTGTCTTGAATTACAATTTTCATTTGCAGTATGATCAGTGGTTTTGGTTGATTTTTGTTGTTATTTCTGGTGAAAATTGAGGTGATTTTCTTTATATTACATGATATGAAACATCCCATCAGAAACACTTCTGTATTTGGCTTGACAAAGTTGTGTAGAACTTCTGCTTGGGGATTTAGAATGAATTTATAATGTGGAATTTTTGCCCAGAGTTGAACAGAATTCCACAGGATTTGCAGGGAGAGGGCTGCTGATTTCACTTTAGCAGCAGCTTGCTCCTGCCAGAAGAACACCTTACTCTTGGAATACGGCATCCCTGCGAGGTCTGAGTCCTAAATACACACATAAATTTGGTCAAGAGCTGGAATAAGAGAAAAACAACACCAAGTCTGAGGCTGCTGGGTGTGTGGTCAGCAGTGGCACAGCTCAGGCTGGCCATGCAGCATTTGTGTGCTCATTTTTGTGCCGGCTCTGCCAGTCAGAAGAGTTCCAGATTGCCACAGGGATCCATAGGGGAGCAATTCCCACTGTACCCACCTGTCCCCAGCTGAATCACAGCGAGCATCGTGGCCGGCATCTCTCGTGGAGATGCTGGAGCTGGAATCCCATTGGGAGCCCCCATTTGATCAAAGGCAGCCATCAGCTCCTCGGGATTACACATCTGCCAGAGGAGCCTGCTCTGTAATTGCCTGCCTCTGACCCTATAAATACCCCATAATAGCCTGCTCTCCCCAGAACTGCTAATTATGTTGAAGGTAGCGTATCATTCCCTGCCTGCTCCCTGTGGCACATCCCGTTTTTAGATCTCCTGACACACGGGTTGGAGGAAATCTGTCAGGCAGCCACCCTGTCATTTGCATGGCTTTCCTGCTCTGCAGCTATTATGGAATTTGGGTTTGTCCAAGGGAATGCTCTCCGGGGCAGGAGGCTGAGCCCTGAAATTGGAGTGTGTGGGTTCCTCCACACTGGGAAGGAGCACAGGCTTCAAGGAAAGAGCAGCGTGGGGCTTCCCAAAGCCTAGAGAGGTTTGTTTTTCTTAGATGTGGCCACGTTTGCGTTGAATCACAGGAATGGTTTGAGTTGGAGGGGACCCTAAAGCTCATCCAGTCCCTGGACACCTTCCACTATCCCAGGTTGCTCCAAACCCGGCCTTGGACACTTCCAGGGATGAGGCAGCCGCAGCTTCTCTGGGAAATCTGTGCCAGTTTGTCAAAGGAAAGAATTTCTTGCTGATATCCCTTCTAAAGCTGCTCTCTGTCAGTTTGAAGCCATCCCTCTTGTCCTTCCAGCCCTTTGTAAATCATCCCTCTCCATCAGCTCCTTCAGGCACGGGGAGGGCACAGCTGGCTCACCCCAAAGCTCCTTTTCTCCAGGCTCAGCAAGCCAAATTTCCTCAGCCTCCACAAACCCAGCTCTCAGCCCTTCCTTGCAGGAGAATTTTCCAGGTGGGTTTTGAGCTGGAGATGGCTGGGCCTGGGCTGAAAGGGTGCTCAGTTTGAAGCTTCACTGGAGCATCTTAAAGTGATTTACAGGGGTAGGTGTGTGTTATCCTCATCTGACGTCTCTGAAGAAGGGGAGCAGATTGATTTAGCCAGGGTGACACAGGAGTTGATGGCAGTTGGATAGAGCCCAGGTTTTACTTGATTTTAACTTCTCTGCCATGGCTGTTAGACCTCACTGTGCCTCTTCTCTTTCAAAAAGTGTTGTTTCTTTTTCAATGAGGTTATTAAAGGGAATAGCCATACACAATATTTGGTGTATATATTATTTATGTTCCTGATACCCTTTCAAAGCCCAGGCCTTGTAACTGTGGTTGCTCCAGGAGCCTGTTTGTCCCAGCTGTGGTGCCTGAGGTGTAAATCAGGTGTAAATCAGGTGTAAATCAGCCATCTCACAGCTGGCTCTTGGGTCTCAGGCTCCCTGCAGGCTGCAGGGCTGGGTGTGAATTCCAGCCCCCCAAAAAAGGGTCTGTCCCACTGCACTCAGAGCCTGGGACCTCCAACCCCAGCCTTCAGTTCTCCTATTTCATGTGATTTTGGTCCTGGAAGCATTTGCCTATTCAAATAATCATTTAACAATATGAAAACCATGGCAAATCTTGAGTGATTGCTTTTGAGGCAGAAAATGGAAAAAAAAAAAAAGAAAAAAGGAAAAAAAGAAAAACAAAAAAGAAAAGACAATGCTATTTTTAAGGCCATATTTTAAATCAAGATAATCTTTGGAAGCAGGATCCTGAGTAGCAATTGTCAGCTGGAGAGCTGAATGTCCAGGATATCCCAGCATGAAATTCAGATGGCTTTCTGGCAGCCTTTGCCTTGAAGTAGAAGATGCAGAATAAGTCTGGCAACCTTCAGGCTGAGCACTTGTAAACAACAGATGTTCATAACTGGAATCTTTTGGAAGAGAAGGGCAGGGAGCAGCATGGATGTCCATGCTTGTAATTCTCAAAATTTACAGTTCACACCGAGCTGTGTCAGGGAAAATCAAATGTGGATGAGCAGCTTGCAGAGAAGTTCAGCTTTAATCTTCCTGAAAGTAAAATGATTTCTGTAAAGCAGGGATGATACAGATTGTGAGGGGGGAATTGACAAAAGCATCTGGGTCACGTGGGCTCCACTTATATTATTATTATTAATACTAATAAACATTATCATAAGCTATTTTTGTGGTTCTCTTTGCTGAAACCGAGTCCTGCACATTTTATTCTGAGCCTGTCAGAATAAAATTCCCCATTTGGAAGGTTTTTGTAAGCATTAAACATTCATTGATTCGGTGACCTCCGTGAATGCAGAGAGCCGGGGATACACGACCGGCAGAAACGGGTGGAAAACCTCAGGGAGGATTTTTGTGCTGTTTTTCATCATCTCAGTGATGCTGGTCTCACACCACGTTGCTGTGATTGTGGCCAGAGGACAAAATTCAGACAGGGCTGCATTCAGAGGAACAATTAAATCTCTGCTCTCACTTCTGGCCTGGCTCCAGCTCTGAGGGTTTGCAGAGTTGACTGTCCTGGAATGCAGCAGCTTTGGAAAAGCCTGCTGGACACATCTTGGGAAAATGTGAATATTCTGGGGAGATGAGGAGTTGAAACAGGAGACTTCAGGTGATGTTTTAAAGACCTCATTCACAGCAAGGATGGTTGGGGAAGTTTTCTGTTGCCGTGGACAGTGGGATGTCCCTTGGAGCCTTCATCAGGACAGAACAAGGAGTGATGGGCTCAGGTGAGATATTGGGGAGGAATTCTTCTCTGGGAGGGAGGGGAAGGCCTGCACAGGCTGCCTGGAGAAACTGAGGCTGCCCCATGCCTGGAAGTGTCCCAGGCCAGATTGGACAGGGCCTTTCTCTCCATTTGAATGAATATTTTCATTCTCATCTGATCCATTCCTTCGTCTTGTGCTCCTTATGGAAACGCAGGGTTCCTATTCCTGGTTTGTGGGTGTGGTTTTAGATTTATTTTTAAGAAATACTTATTTTGTTAGTGATTATTTTTTTATTTGAATCTGTTTTGTAAGATGACTTTTCTCCTATTTCCTTGCAATCCCAACTCAGTGTTGCTGGCTTCTGTCGCTCTCCCCTGCTTGCCTTAGAGCAGATCAATCTTGGATTGTCTGCCAGTCCCTTGTATGAATGAGTAATTTAATTAAGATACTCGAGACTCAATCTTCCCTCACGATCTTTTGGAGACCCAGCTGAAACCTTTGAAGTGGAAGTTGCACAGGACCTGATCAAGATGAGACCCGAGAAACCACAGGGCTTCATCATTTGTGGTTCCCTAAAAACCTTCCTCTTCCTGCTGCCAGCCAGCCCCCAGTGCTGTGATCTGCTGTAATTTAGGCTAACCTAAATAAACTCTCCACACTCATTATCATACACCATCTTTACACCAGGAGAAACAGTGCTTGGAGTAAATCTGGATCTTGGCATCTTCTTCCTCCTCCCCCTGCTCTGGGGGGAAGTTTGAGTCAAAAAGTTGTTGTCAGCGTGAAGGCACCAGCACTCTGGGAAAGTTTATATTCACATCCTAAAGTTTTTGGGTTGATTTCATCAGTTTTACCTCTCCAGGGTGAACAGGGACTCTGTCACCCTGCAGGATGTGTGGGGATGGAGTTTGGGATGGTCCTACCCACCAGGCCCTGCTGACATTTCCCTTTTCCGTCCTCCTCTGTGGTGACATGGGAGCAGAGTGCCTTTGGCAGCTCCTCCAAGGGTTGAAATGGTTAAAATGGTTAATGGCAATCACAGTTTGCTCCCTGCCATCTGCTGTGCTGAGGATTGGAGAGGTTTTAATGTGAGCAGTTGTACAACTCCTGCTCCCTGTTGGGAAAACTGCGCCCATGGAGGAGCTGCAGTTCCAGAGGTGCTTTAAAAGTTAATGTGTGTGGAGTTTTAAAGGATGCCTGCGAGGTTTGAAGCAACTCTTTCCTTTTCTGTTCAATTTTCTGCCTTGAATAGCTGCTTTTTGCTGGGAAAATCATCACTAGCAAATAATTAAGGAGATGTTTTGCCTCCCTTCCCTGCCACTGCATCTGTTCAAAAGCAAGAGCCCGTTCCAGCAAGGCACTGAAGGGGTTACTGAAACCAAGAGACAGCAAGAAATTAAAGGAATTTCAAATGAGAACCTGGCTGTGTGTGGCTTGAGCATCCCGAAGGTGACAATCCTGGGAGCGTGTGGGCTTTGGGGTGATTTTCTCCTGCAGGATGGCCTTTCATGTGGAACCACAGCGCGTGTGTCAACAACCCGTGTGGCGCCAGCAGCCAGCAGCCACTTCCCTGGCCAGCCTTTCCTGGTATTCCTGCTATTTGCTGCCTTGGAATATCTGGGGATGCTGTGGCTGGGACAGCTGGGGTTGGTGTGTTTAACTCCTGCAGCTCCTCTTTCCTCCATGGAAAATCCCTGCTCCTGCCCCTGGGGTCCTGCAGCCACAGCTCCTGCTGGTGATGGAGCAGGAGTGGGGCTCTGAGGGGTTTTCAGGCAGGGTTTTGGTGGAGAGTCTGAGGGGTTTTTTGTTCCTGTGTTTCATTCTCAAACTCGTCATTGTAGCTGGGTAATTTTCGTTTGTAGCTCTGCCAGCTTCAGAGGGCAGAGATGGAGTCAGTGGGTGAAGCAGTCTGGATCAGCCCTGAGCCTTCCAATTTATTTTTTGTTAAAGGAAAAAAAAAAAATATTAAAAAAAAAATCATCAAGATCAGCTGTTCTGAAACTCTTTATCTAAAATTATCCCTATTGCAGCACAAATCCAGCTGCTGGTGTCATGACAAGGCTAATGAAACTCTGCCCTGGCTCAGTTCTCCCATTTTCCCAATGTTTCTTTGCAGCAGAAATTGTTGTCCTTTCAAGTGCAAAATATTCCCTTTCCAGTGGAAATTAAACTGCATTTCTTTTAGGAGGAAAGATATCTGATAGAATCTTGTACTCCAGGGGCTTTGCACCACAGGTTTTACTCTTTTCTAGATAAATATTATTGTGCTGTAAATGAATGGTAAACAGAGCTGCAGAGAAGTAAATGCTGTCATTAAGGCTCCACCTGGATCTGAAGGAAGGTGGGGAAAGTTCAAAGATGAGAAAATCAAGCTGCTTTTAGGAGTGCTGCTGTCTGTGGCTGGGGACAGATAGAGAAGCCTTCACATAATGAGCTTTGCACAGGAGACAGCGTTTTGTTTCCTATGCAGATGCTGTTTGGTTCACTGGGTGCTTGAAATCTTTTTTTTATTGTGGTTAAGACCCAAATTCTTGAGACAGGACTGTGAAACCTTCTGTCAGACACTGGAGCCATCGCCCTCCCTCCCTCAGGCTCTGATTTATGCACAAAATCCTGGATTCAAAGGGAAAAATTAAAGCCTGAGCTTGGCACAGCGCAGCCTGCGTTTGCAGGATCCGTTTGTTGCATGACAAAAGCTCATGGGAATGTAGGGAAAGGGAGCTGAGGGTGGATTTTCTGTCTCCTCAGCATCCCACCCACCCCACAGCTGCATTTACAGCTCCAGAATGGTGGTGGAACCCTGTCCAGTTGTTGCTGTTTTGTGTCCTTGCAGGAAGGATCAGAACGTGCTGTCGCCAGTGAACTGCTGGAACCTGCTGCTCAACCAGGTGAAGAGGGAGAGCAGGGACCACACCACCCTCAGTGACATTTATCTCAACAACATCATCCCACGCTTTGTCCAGGTCAGCGAGGACTCAGGACGCCTCTTCAAGAAGGTAACTGAGTGCTCCAGCACAGAATTTCCCTTTGCTTCTTCTCAGGCACCATTCCAGACATTACTCGTGCTACATCCATTTATTGGGGGATTTTTTTTTTTCCCTCTTTGTGCTTGGCTTGCCTTTGATTTTCTTCAGTCATTTTCCCCAGTGTGGCAGTTGAGATTTGTTGGTCTAAATTAAGGCTTGTGTTTTTTCTCCTCTTTTTCCACGGTTTTGTACGGATGTTGAAAATTTAATTAAATAAGCAGAAACCTTCCAGTTCTTCAACTCTGAACATGAGTCAAGAGCAACTCTTTAAGGACAGAATTTTATCTGCCATGGAGAAGTAAAAGAAAAATTAGGGAGAATTCCTGCTATGCTAGGTAATAAAAGGATGTATTGTCCTTATCTGGGAAAAGGAGAAAATGCAGCTGAGATCTCTTTTGTTTGCCTTGATTTCCACCTGGGAAGGAAGGTGGGACAGCGTGGGAGGGTTTTCCTGTTAGGATTCTGTTCTTGCAGTTAAAGGAACATGATCTGGAGGCTTTGAAAGTGCTGTTCAGGGCTGATGCAGAGATTTGCCAATGGCTGCAACATCTGCTGCTTCACCCAGTGGAAATCACTGCAAATCTTCACTTTGAAAAGCCATTTATTTCTCTGCCCCCTTCTCCCACCCCCTGCAACCTGTCCTGAGCTTGGGGAGTTCTTTCTGCTCTTGCAAGGCCTGGAGAAGGGAGGGATTGTTCAGATATTCTTCATTTCTGTCTATTGCTTTAAGTGTAAAAAAACCCTATAAAAAGCAGTTTATTTAGGCTGTTGGAGAATGAGCAGTGCTGGATATTGTGAAGTTCCATGTGCAATATTTCATGTTCAAGATGCACTTGAAGGAGCAGCATCTTGTTGTGTGTTACCTGGGGAGCAGGGTGCCTGTTCCAACAGGGTTTTGTGGGGATTATTTCTCTGGGAGAACAAAATCTCTGCTGTTCCCTCTCTCCTGCCCTCAGTTTTTAATGGAAAATTAAAAATACATTCCACTTTTGCATTCTGTTTCTCTTTAATGGAAAATTAAAAATATATTCCACTTTTGCATTCTGTTTCTCTTAGACTTCTCTTTTTGAAGTCACTGCCTGAGCAGAGGAGGAATCTTCTCCTTTTTAAGTAACATCACACTGAGGCCTTTTTGACCTTTTAAAACTTTCTGGTAATTACATTATGGTTGATTAGATACTTACACGGGATTATTGAATGGCACTTACTCTTCAATTCCTCTAATCCCTCCAAAGGAGGAGTAATCTCCCTGTTGAATTTCAACAAGGGCTGTGCTGGAGCAAGGTGGCCTGGAAAATGCCTTGGCAAAGCATTACTTGGAAATTGATATTATCCCAGTTTGGCTGGAAATGGCAACTTTACCTCCAGCCCCTTATAAAGGAGGGCAAACTCGTGTTTATATTTTATTTTGGGCTGCAGGACTAAAATAAAAATAAACAAATAACCAATTGACAGCAAAATCAAAAATCAAAATACCATTTCTGCTTTGTTTCTCACAGGCCAAGGGCAAACTCCACGTAAATTTGTGCAAACAAAAGGCACTTGTTGCTAAATCCCAACTACTTGTTTGGCTGTTTGCCAGGAATACCAGCTTGGCTGAAGGCCAAATCAGGTGTTTGATTACAACTCCACTTGTGCTGGGTGGTTAAAACCAAAAATTGCATCCTCTGTTATCTGGTACCAGCTGATAAACAGAGAAATTTGGCTGACGTGGACCTGGTTGTGCTTTTTCACTTGAGTCTCTTCCCTTCCTGAGCTGCAAGAAGCAGCTTGAATCAGTACAGAAGGTACTGCAGGCTAGAAAACAGATGAGGTGTGTGATTAAAACATTGCAAATCAGCTTTGCAGTGGATTTAAAGAAATGTTACCCATTTATAAATACCCATTTATAAACCCCCCCTCAGTGGCACGTTTGTAAAATATCCCCAAAGCAGCACAGAAGATGTCAGATTATCTCTGAACTTGAAGCAAATGGGACCTTTTCCATCTTTTTTACCTTTTCCTGGGATAAAAACAGGATAAAAACAGGGACAGGTTGCTGGCAAAGCCAGGCTGCCTTGCTGTAGGTGTTGGTGAGGAATCTTAAATTTGGGAAATATTCAGGTTTATTTAAATAACACCATGAAATGTGCAGAGAGGATGGTGACACCGAAATCCTCATCCACTGAGGGCACCCCAAAGCAGATCCTGAGATATAAAATCCTTTCCTTGGGCCGTTTTTCTCAAATCAGCGTTTGGTGTCGCGCTGGGATGGAGCAGGTGAGGCGGGCAGGGAAAGAAAAGGAGGTGCTTGAGGTTCTTTTTGTGGCTGAGCTCTTGAGCTGCAGCGTCTGTGAGCGTGTGGAGAGCTTTTCAGAGGGCAGAGTGCAGCTGTGATCTGGCTGCCTGTGATAAGGGCTGTGCTCAGGTCGGGGCTGAGCTGTTTCCAGGCACACAGCACACAGCCTGGAGCTGCACCAAGGGAAATGCAGGTTGGATATTAGGAAAATGTGTTTTTTTTTCTCGCTGAATAGGTGATAAATTGCTGGAATGGTCTGCCCAGGTGGTGGAGTCAGCATCCCTGGATGTGGTTGAAGAAGGATTGGATGTGGCACTTGCTGTTGTGGGGCTGGGTTTGATGCTGTTAAAGGTCTCTTCCCTGGTGGTTCTGTGATTGAATTTGGTCCTTGTGGCCGTGAGGAGGGCAAGGCAGGGAGCCTGAGGTGGGGACACAGCTCCTTCTGCATCCAGAGCATCGCCAGCAGCTGTGGCAGTGGGGGTTTGTCTCTTCAGGCTGCGGTGGAGAATGCTCAGGGTGAGAATCCCAGACCCTGCCAGGGGCGAGGCTGGTGGTGGAGCACGGCTGTGTTCCTGTCACTTGGAAATGAGTGAATTCCAGCCCCCAGCAGGGCTGCACACAGGATTTCACAGGGTTGGTGTTGGCAGTTCTTGGGTTCCCAACACCCTGGAAATCCTGGTCTGTGGCTGTGTCTGGTGCTGGGATGAGGAGATGCAGGTCCTGTCCCTGATCCCACCCCAGGGCTGTGTGAGGGATGGATGATGGATGGATGGATGGATGGAGGATGGATGGATGATGGATGGATGGATGGATGGATGGATGATGGATGGATGGAGGATGGATGGAAGATGGATGGATGATGGATGGATGATGGATGGATGGATGATGGATGGATGGATGATGGATGGATGGACAGGGATGGATGGATGATGGATGGATGGATGATGGATGATGGATGGATGGATGATGGATGGATGGATGATGGATGGATGATGGATGGATGGATGATGGATGGATGATGGATGGATGGATGGATGGACAGGGATAGATGGATGGATGGATGATGGATGATGGATGGATGATGGACAATGGATGGATGATGGATGGATGGATGATGGATGGATGGATGATGGATGATGGATGATGGATGGATGATGGATGGATGGATGATGGATGGATGGATGATGGATGATGGATGGATGATGGATGGATGATGGATGGATGGATGATGGATGGATGGATGATGGATGGATGATGGATGGATGGATGGATGGACAGGGATAGATGGATGGATGGATGATGGATGATGGATGGATGATGGACAATGGATGGATGATGGATGGATGGATGATGGATGGATGGATGATGGATGGATGATGGATGGATGATGGATGGATGGATGGATGATGGATGATGGATGATGGATGGATGATGGATGGATGGATGGATGGATGATGGATGGATGGATAATGGATGATTGATGGATGATGGATGGATTGATGGATAGATGGATGGATGGGGACCTGCCAGCCACTTCAAAGCTATCTGTGCTGATAAGAGCAGCTGTGTTTGGTGCCAGAGCCAGCCCTGGTGTGCTGCTGGATGAACATCGTGTGTCAGCCCCCTTTCCCCTGCCTCTGGCCTTTGTTTACTTCCCGGGGTCCCTTTTCCTGCAGAGCCTTCCCACGTCTGAGCTGAGTGCCCCAAATGTGGCTTTGGCTTGGAAACTCTCAGCTGAGGTGCAGGAATTCTTGGAGCACTGTACTTTTCCATGCCCTTGTTTTGGTTTCTCCTGAGGAAACGCTTTCAGGTGTGGGTGGGAGATGCTGCTGATCAGGGACTGGCTGCTCTTACAGGGCTGAAGATGAATCCTGGAGCTGTCAGTGGAAATCTGAGATTTGTCTGCCCCCAGGGACGGTGTCAGTGCAATTCTCTGGAAGATAAATGGTGAAATAACCACATTTCCAGCAAATAAAACTGGAGAGGGGAGTGGGAATTGCCCTGGTAACAAATAGTTCCACCTTGGGGAGGAGGTGATGTTTTCTTGTTTGGGCAGGGTTAATGATTTAGGGCTGGCTTTGGTTCCCAGCCCTGGTGCCACCAGCGTTGCTATTCCAGTCACCTCTCCCTCTCCTGGAAGATCATCCTGCTTTGATGTCTGCTCCTCTTCATTCCTTCATCTCCCTTTGATTTCTCCTGCTTGTCCTCCTTCAGCACAGCCCCTTTATTTATTATTTCTATATTTCTGTATCTATGTATGTTTTTATATTTATATTTATATATGGGTCTTTTAACCCCAAATATTCTTCTGTTTGAGCTGATTCCTGCTTTGATTTCCCTTTTTCTACATTTCTATATCTATGTATGTTTTTATATTTATATTTATATTTATATTTATATTTATATTTATATTTATATTTATATTTATATTTATATTTATATTTATATTTATATTTATATTTATATTTATATTTATATTTATATATGGGTTTTTTAACCTCAAAGATTCTTCTGTTTGAGCTGATTCCTGCTTTGATTTCCCTTTTCTCTCTATCCCCCTGTCACCCTCTCTTTTTTTATATTTATATGTGTATTTTTTCCCCCAAAATACTCTTCTATTTGTGTTGATTCCTGCTTTGATTTCCCTTTTTCTCTCTATCCCCCTGTCACCCTCTCTGTTTATTGTGACCCTTCATTTCTCTGCATGGAGCAACCTTCCTGTTTCTTTCATGGTTATCAGGTTTTCTTGCCTCCAGACGTATCTTTTGAGTGGGATCCCTTGGGATTATTTATACATGTATAGACCTTTGAGCAGCAGTTTCTTTAATTTGGTCTCTTTAATCACTCTTTCTGTGTTGTCTCTTTGAAATTTTCCTAGCAGCAGCCTGATAATCTTGTTCAAATTGAAAGAAAAAAGAAAAAAAAAAGAGAAAATTACCTTTTTTTGAAAGACTGGACTGTGAAAGCCTCACTTTGAGCGGTGTCTGAACAAACTGATTATTTTCAGTTTGACAGATTTTTACATGAGGAAATTGTGAAGTGACTGGCAAATGTTAATGGACAGAAAAGCAGATTTATTCTGTGGGCAGAAGGGCAGGCTGTGTCTCCGAGCTGAGCCAGGTACCAGCTCAGCATCTGCCTGCCCTGCTGGGTTTAAAACACATTTTCTGCTCTGGTTTTTAGCTGGGAGCTTCCCTGGGCTGCTGGGGAAGGGACCTTTCCCTGCTGTATCCACTCATCTGAGGATATTTATGGGGAAAAAAACCCCGTTTGGAATCAAGAAAACCAACCTGAGGATTTGAAATTCTCCTTTTTAGCCCCTTTGATGGTGGGGAAAAACCCCCAGTTTATCTCCTGGTACACTGCAGGGTGTTTGATGTGAAATGGAAAATCCACAATGAGTTGGTTAAAAGCCTTGCAGTAATCAAGGAAGAAGAATTATTAATTCTCTGAAGGGGTCTGTCATGACCTACTTTACAGCTGCACTGAGGCTCCTGCTGCTCTGGTACCAGAATATGACAAATCTTAAAGCACCCCACACATGGAAAACCCAGAATTGTAATGGTTAAAATGCTGGAAATCTGTAAAAAATATTTTTCCATCACGGTGTGAATTTGTAAAAGTGCAAATGCCACGAGTAAAACTCTCATTGAGTTGTGCTACATCCCTGCTTCCCTCCTGGAATCACTCCACTGGTGATTCAAAAAATACGGGAATATTTCATGTTTATTCCCCACCTAGGCATATTTAATTGTTACTTCTAAAAAGATGCAGAGATACTGTTCCAGAGCTGTTCCAGCATCAGCAGATTTGGGCTCCAGCTGTCACCCTCTGACATAATTTGAGGCAGCAAATTAGATAAAAATCTCTTATCTTGGTGTGTTACACATTCCCCCTGCCGTGGATTGAGCCCTTGCTGGCTGTTTTTGGGGAAAGCACCTCAGGAGCTCCAGGGAATGTTGGTTTGAAGCCATCCCATCTTTCTGTCAGGCTTTGGGAGGACCTTGCTGGGGCTGGAGATGCGGGGCAGAGAATGTTGACGGCATTCCTGAGCTCTCCTCTTTATTATCCCCCCCCAAATATTTGGAGGCTGAAGTCGTTAATGTCGGGTGGAATGCGGAACCCGGCGAGCCCCGCAGTAGATCCCAAAAACATCTTGATTAAATTAGAGGGGAGGTGGAGGGGAGGAGGGCTGGAACAAAGAGGCTGTTGAGGAGCTGGCACAGCCCGTGCTGGGAATTTATGTTCCAGCCAGGGGTGGCAGAACCTCCAGCCCTGCACATGGTGTAGATACACCCTGGAGTAACAAAGGAGTGTGTGTGTGTGCTCACAGCAGCCTCCTGGGCTGGGGAAAACCTGCATCCACAGCCTGGCATTCCTGCCACGTCCTGCTGGGACTGCCCTGGCTGCTGCTGCTGCTGCTGCTGCTTTCCTGGATGGCAGAGGAACGGAAGGGATGTTCAGCACCTCTGGTTTGAAGAGGAAGGGATGTTCAGCACCTCTGGTTTGAAGAGGAAGGGGTGTTCAGCACCTCTGGATGGCAGAGGATGGGAAGGAATGTTCAGCACCTCTGGTTTGAAGAGGAAGGGGTGTTCAGCACCTCTGGATGGCAGAGGAAGGGAAGGGGTGTCCAGCACCTCCCTGGTTTGAAGAGGAAAGGAAGGGATGTTCAGCACCTCTGTTTTGCAGAGGAAGGGAAGGAATGTTTAGCACCTCTGTGGATGGCAGAGGATGGGAAGGGATGTTCAGCACCTCCCTGGTTTGCAGAGGAAGGGAAAGGATGTTCAGCACCCCTGGTTTGAAGAGGAAGGGATGTTCAGCACCCCTGGTTTGAAGAGGAAGGGAAGGAATGTTCAGCACCTCCCTGGTTTGCAGAGGAAGGGAAAGGATGTTCAGCACCCCTGGTTTGAAGAGGAAGGGATGTTCAGCACCTCCCTGGTTTGAAGAGGAAAGGAAGGAATGCTCAGCACCTCCCTGGATGGCAGAGGAAAGGAAGGAATGTTCAGCACCTCTGGATAGCAGAGGAAGGGAAGCCTTCCTCCTCCTCTTCCTTGTTCAGAGGAGGCAACAAAGCTGGTGATGGATTTAGAACACGAGCCCTGTGAGGAATTGGGGAGCTGGGGATGTTCAGCCTGGAGAAAAAGAGACTCAGAGGTGACTTTATCACCCTCTAGAGCTCCCTGAAAGGTGGCTGTGGGCAGGTGGGGTTGGTTTCCTTCTCCAGGCAGCACTGACAGAGCAGAGCACACAGCCTTGAGCTGCACCGAGGGAAATACAGGTTGGATATTAGGAAAAGGTGTTTTACAGAGAGGGTGATGAAGTGCTGGAATGGTCTGCCCAGGGAGGTGGTGTTGTCACCACCCCTGGATGTGTTTAAAAAATAAAAAGGTTGGATGTGGCACTGGGTGCTGTGGTTTAGTTGAGGTGTTGGGTTGGACTCGATGGTCTCCAGAGGTCTCTTCCCACCTGGTGGGAGCTCTGTTGTGACCTCTCAGGGCCCAGCACAGGTGAGGAGCTGCTCCCTGAGCTGTGCAGGGAGCTCCTGCCGTACCCAGAGATGCTCTTCAAGCAGATCATCTCCCACATCTACAGGAGAAGGGTTTAACCTGATCACATCAGGGCACACAGTTTGTGGGGACACCTCCACCCCACACACCCAGCTCATTACTGCAGCCAATTAATTAAGATTTTGTTGCACAAGCCCTTCCTCACCTTAAGGGAGGTGCAGGTAGATGTGGTTGCAGGTAGAGCCAGGAGGAGATCACAGTAAAGCTGAATATCTTTCATTTATTGCCTTGTTTACAAAATGAATCGTTCTGCCTTTGCAAAACACAGAATAATAGAGAAAATACAGAACAATGACAAATTTGCTGCTGCAGTAGCAATTGATATGGAGACACTGACAGCTGCCAGGACTGTTGTTGTCTTTCCTTGGCACGGATTTTATTGGTAATTCCGTGGCACTTTCTGGCACCATGCTGGAATCTCTCGTGCCTGTATGGCAGTGGGATCAGCAGCCTTTAATCTGCACTTGGAATTCTGTGGGAATTCAGGGGAATTCTCCTTGGGCATCACCTCCACCTCCCTCCACTGCACTCCAGCAATAACTTTTTCCTGACGTCCGATCCATTTTCCTCTGACTTTCCCAAGCAAACCCTTCAGCTTCCTCCAATGTATTTTCATTTATCAGGGTCAGCCAGCTCAGCTTTTTTTCTCTTAGACATTTTTTTTAGGGTGGAATCAGTGCAGGGAACAGTTTTACATTAACAGTGCTCATTGCACAGCTCTTGTTCTGATGTCCCCTGTGATCTGTCTTACCTTCATCTTAATGGAAGGAGTTTTTTTTCCAGTCCAGCAATCCAGCAGCTCCTTTCTCGAGAGCTCATTTGGAAGCACAGAGAGTTTCGTGTTTTGACAATTTGGCATCTTCTTTTACCCCTTTCAACCCGAAATCTGCATTAAAATACTCATTTTAATCTCTGCAGTATAATTGATGCCTCAGCAGTCTGTGCGGAAAACGAGCAATTTTTTAGTGCAAGAAATGAGCAAAACGGGGTGAGAGGCAGAGGATGGGGCCAGGAGGTTCCAGCAGCACTGGAAAAGGGAACAGAGAAAAGTTCAGTGCCAGAGCCAGGCAGTCACTTCCATTTATCACCAACACGTGGAGGAAAAGGCGGCCAGAAAACCCCAGATCACTGCAGGGTGAGCGGCTGCCAGAGGTGGAAATCCCAAAGGTTTGTTCCTCCAAACTCCCTTGGAGGTTGGGAATCAGCAGCTCTGTGCTTTTCTCTGAATTAGAGACTCCTTTTCCTTTGTCAGCGTTGCTGTTGGGTGCTCTTTGTTCCTCGGGCAGCTGGGTGAGGAATATGGCATTGGAACACGTGGAGAATCCAAAGGATTTGGCATTGGATACTTGTGAATCCCATGGTGCTGCCAACAGAGCAATTCCAGGCTGGTCTAAACCACAACACCCCAAAATAATACAAAAATATGCTCTAATAAAGCAATTTTTTCATCTAATAAAGCAATTTTTCATCTAATAAAGCAATTTTTTCATCTCAGAAACAGACTCCAAGCGCTGCTGAACTGGACACTACGGGGAAAAGAATAATTTAAATTCAAATCAGATAATCTTTCTCTTCTGGCTTTTCAATTTATCAGTGTGTTATTGGGTTTTTTTCCTCGTGGCTTAGCACTATCTTGACTTCCTGGGCAGAAATGTTGGTTTAAGCCTGGGTTTGGCTGCATTGCCTCTTTATCTGTTTCTTTTCCTGAATGTTGTAGGCATAAATAATCTTGAATTTATCAAATTTGCTTGCCCCAGTTGATATTAAACACTGGTAACATGAGGGTTGGAACACACAAGTGCTGCCTCAGTGGGCAGTGAATGAGTAAAATCTATAAACTGAATTAAATTATTGTTATTGTGGTGATTTCCTTATCCTGCTTTTCTTCAGCTTCCACCCCAAGCTGTCCTGTACCCTCAGTCTTGCTTCATCCTATTCAAATGGGAAAAATTCTATATTTTTGAATTGAAAAATTTCACATTTTCTGGAAATTTCCATCTGTGTTCCATAGAGCTTTTCTGGCTGTGCCCATCTGGGATTTCAGTTTATTTATACTCCTGGTACAACGTGACCCTGAGTGCCTCTGGGCTGGGCACTGATTGGATTTGCCAGCACAAACTGTGGTGCTTAATTACACCTAAATTATTTGTGGATGCCCCGTGCTCACTTCCTCTGCCTCTGCAGCCTCTTCCTCAATTAACTTTCATTTCTCTGTTCTGTTGCAGAGCAAGGAAGTGGGACTGCAGCTCCAGGAGGACTTGATGAAGGTCTTGAATGAACTCTACACGGTAAATAAACTGATTTCTTGGCATCTCCTCAGGCAGAAGGGAGAAGTGTTTGACTTCTCCCACCAAGACTCAGAAAAGGCTGCACTCCCTGCTATAAAGCTCCATAAATCCCATTTTTCCCCCTCTGTCCTGCTGTTGTTTCAGCTCTCTAAGTGTTGGCTCACCTCCCTGCCCATTATTTGTTACTTTGCTGGTTTAAAAAAAGAGCCAGAGATGGGAGAATTATCCCCAAACACACCCAAAATCTCGGGGTTCGTGTGGTGTGAGCCTTCAGAGGCACCCACTGAGCTTATTTGTCCCTCAGCCCTGAGCAGAACAGCTCCTTTTGCAGGAAGAGTTTCCCATCTCTGCTTTTTGCCTCTCAGTAAATCCACCGAGGAAGAGGAAGGAAGTTTCCCCAGGGGTTCACGTGCCTGGGGATTTTCTTCTCCTCACACTCATGAATGGAGGAGCCTCTTGCTTGATGAAAATTTTGCTTCCTGCAGCTGATACTTGTCCTTTTTCTGGACTTTTAGATGTGGGTTCTTTTTCCCTTTGAACTGAATATTGATGACAGGGAGGCAGGTTTTTTCTCTCGTTCAGTCTTCGTTGTTTATTTTTTCTTATCAGTAATACAAGTTACAGGGAGCTATGTGCACTATGATAGAAAAGGGTAAAATGGCTAACAAAGATCTTCTTCAAGGTCTTTTATATGTCCATTTACCCAATTAACAGATGCCAACTAAATTATTTTCTTTACTGACCCAATGTCCCAACACCTGTGTGATGCACTGCGGCATTTTCTACCCAATCACTCACTACTACCCAAAAACCCCCAGGAGAAGAACATGAAGAAGAAAGAAGAAGGACAAGGGACAACACCCTAAATCCTCCATCTTGTCTTCTACTCTCTAAACTACTTTAAACTTTAAACCTCAACCCATTCACCCAGTGATTTAAAAAACTTTCTAATTTACACATTTACATTTTCAATCTTTTCTACTTAATTCTACTTATTGTCTCCATGGTGCTATGCAAAACTCAGTGCTTTTTTGGGTGTCAGAGTTAGGCATTACTGATAAAGGTATATGCCTTGCATCTCTGACCCCAACAGATACTGAGCGTGTTCTCTTCTTTAAAAGCAGAACTCGCTGTCCAGTGGCTCAAAATCACTTTTATTTTTGTCCTTCCTGAGTGGTTTGTTGGGTCGTGACACTGAGATTTACAGTCTGGCCTTCCTCCTTCCACGAGGTGACCCAGGGGTTTTTTTTCTCAGGCTGTGAACATATTGACCCTGTGGTGAAATTTGGGGTAAAAACCAGTTTTGCAGAGTTTCAGGGGGGTTCCCTGAAATTTCCTGTGTCAGTAAATATATAGAGGGAATAGTTTCATTAGCATTTGTTACAATTAATGGCCTCAAAGCCAAATATTCAGGCAAATCAGCTCTGCAGAAATGATTTTCTGTTTGAGGGTGTAATCAGGTCAACTTTGGAGTCCTGTCATGGATGGGATCCTAAGGAAAGACATGGATCTGTCTCTAAATTTAGGAACTGAGGTAAATTTCTGATCCAAGTTCAGCTGGCTCTGGAGTTTCATGGACAGGGGATCATTTCTGGGTGCCAGGCTCATTTTTTTCAGCCAAATAGTGAATTCTGCTAATTTCTCTCCCCTTGGAAGGAAGAACTTCCAGAATTCAGCCTTTACTAAACAAAGTGATGGAAGGTATTGATATTTTTAATGGCTGGGAATTTGAAATCTATTTATTCATTCCTCCTGCTGCAGAACTGTAAATTGTCCCTTCACCAGAAAACCTTTTCCTTTGCAAAAAGCCACTCCTGATGGTGCTAAAAGATGCTTTTTGCTGGAATTAAAGCCACCCCACCAGTGAATAAATTTAGGGGTACTTTTAGAAGCAATTCCACCTCTTTTTCTGGGCTGGGTGATCAACCAAAGTTGGTCTTTCCCAACCTCAGTGATTCCCTAATTCCACATCCAAAGGATTGGCAGGATCCCTGCTTTTAGGTAAAATGGATCTGAGTGAAATCTTTGCTTTCTCTACACAAATAAAGCACAGAGGTTTATTTATATATATATATATACACAAATAAAGCCCAGAGGTTTGTCCCAGCCTGTCATTTTTGCCCTCTGCAGACCCCAGTGAGTCACCAGTGTCCCCACACCAGCGCCTGTGGCTGCCAACGTGGCACAAAACCATCACAAACCCATTCAAACTGGGATTTCTCCCTCTGTTCCTGCTCTCTGCCAGCTCCACTCCGAGCAAGAGAGGAAAAGCAACTCCTCTGCATCTATTATTATAATTATAAACGCCTGCTTTACAGTCTGAGCATCTGCAGGGGCTGGGAGTGCGGCTGTGTGAATTATTCAGGATGTTCTTTAGCACTGGCTGCACTCACATTCCCTTTCATGTTTAAATCCAGAGTCTCTTTGGATCTGGGACCTCTGCTGATGGCTGCAGAGCGGGGGCACGCAGCCCACCCAGGTGAAATTGTGTTCTGTTCTGCTGCAAAATAGCTGTAAACGGGTTTTCAGCTGAGATAAATCAAATTATTCACAAGTGGAGCCTTTATTGCTGCTGGAATGGGTGACTTTATGCAATTTTGCAATTTTTTTTTGCCCCCTGTGAGTGTTGCATCGTGTTTGTTTTGGCGTGGGACTCGGATTGCTTTGCATTTATGGATAAAAAAAACTGGTTTATACCTCATGTCCTTTGGTTCTATTTGCTTAACACAAATCTAGGCATTAATATGACATGAAACAAATGAGATTTTCCTGACTGTAGGAGGGATATTTAGCTATATTTACCTATAAAAATGTGCTTTAATAGAAGTTGTCCACACCGCACAGGGTCTGGATCTCCCTACACGCAAGAAACACATTTTTTTTATTACATAAAGTGCCCAGAAGTACTTTTATGTCCCAAATTCGATTTGTACAAATGGAGCCTGAGTGGCTCTTGCAGCTGAGACTGGATTTCCACCCTGTGATGTTTAAAGCTCTGATTCACCCAGATGAAAGGCTGATAGGGCTCCCTTCAGAAACCTTACCTGCTGATGAAAAGCTCTCATTTTCCTGCCATATCATTTCTTTTGAGCAGTCAAGAAGGCTGGATTTAGTCTTTTTTTTGTTGTTTTTGTGCCTCCTTTATTGGCTTGTGCAAGAAGGCACACGCCAAAGCCAAACAAAGCAGCAGCTGCAGAATCACCCACTTGGATTTCAGATCCGTTTTTGGGAGCCACCTCAGGCACCTCCTGCCCTGCTCCTCTGACGTGGGAAATTTCCCTGAGTGGTTTTCTGTGTTTTTTTTCCCAGTTCAGGTATTTCAGACCCAACAGCCCTGGGCCCTGAGTGTTGTTTTTTTTGTTGTCTGCAGGTGATGAAAACCTACCACATGTACAACGCTGACAGCATCAGTGCCCAGAGCAAGCTGAAGGAGGCAGAGAAGCAGGAGGAGAAGCAGATTGGGAAGTCGGTGAAGCAGGAGGACAAACAGACCCCACGCTCCCCTGACTCCACCTCCAACGTCAAGTTTGAGGAGAAACACGTTCGGAGAAGCTCCGTCAAAAAAATCGAGAAGATGAAGGAGAAGGTACTGGCAGGGTCCAGAGGAGCCACTGATTCCCTCCTCACAGCCAAACCCCATCCTTTGTGCAGGTTGAATTTGTGCAGGTTGAATTTGTGCAGGTTGAATTTGTGCAGGTTGAATTTGTGCAGGTTTAATTTGTGCAGGTTTAATTTGTGCAGGTTTTTATTCGTGCAGGTTTAATTTGTGCAGGTTGAATTTGTGCAGGTTTTTATTCATGCAGGTTTTTATTCATGCAGGTTTTTATTTGTGCAGGTTGAATTTGTGCAGGTTGAATTTGTGCAGGTTGAATTTGTGCAGGTTTAATTTGTGCAGGTTGAATTTGTGCAGGTTGAATTTGTGCAGGTTGAATTTGTGCAGGTTTTTATTCATGCAGGTTTTTATTTGTGCAGGTTTTTATTTGTGCAGGTTTAATTTGTGCAGGTTTAATTTGTGCAGGTTGAATTTGTGCAGGTTGAATTTGTGCAGGTTGAATTTGTGCAGGTTGAATTTGTGCAGGTTTTTATTCATGCAGGTTTTTATTTGTGCAGGTTTTTATTTGTGCAGGTTTAATTTGTGCAGGTTTAATTTGTGCAGGTTTTTATTCATGCAGGTTTTTATTTGTGCAGGTTGAATTTGTGCAGGTTGAATTTGTGCAGGTTTAATTTGTGCAGGTTTTTATTCATGCAGGTTTTAATTCGTGCAGGTTTAATACCTGCAGGTTTTATTCCTGCAGATTTAATTCCTGCAGGTTTTATTCCTGCAGGTTTTATTTCAGCTGAAGGAAAGGCAAACCCAGCAGCAGGGCTCCTTCAGGATGGTCAGGTGCAGTCTGTGCAACCCCAGGCATGGCACAAAAAGCTGAAACCAGGTTAGAGTGGGAGAGCAGCAGTTACCTGCTTGGAATTCATGGTTAATGTGATTATTTTTGTTGTCCAGAGCACAAGGCCAGCAATCCCAAACTGGCTCTGGGGGCAGAACCAGTGGGCTCAGCAATTGTTTCCTCCAGCAGTTCAGCTCTAAGGTTCAGACCAAGAGAAGGGGTTATTTTTGGATGGATTTAGGCTCTGGAAGGACAAAGTTCAGGCCTTGGAAGAGGTGGAGTGCCTGTAGGAACCCTCAGACCCTCATGGGCTTCTCTGGTGGTGCTGGAGCTGGGCCATAACCTCCTAAACCCTTCTTGTCCCTTCATTCCTCCTTTAATCTTCCCCATCCCACAGCCTCAAGACTTTGAATCCAGTTTAGCAATGTTTAAGCCCATCTAAATAATTAATCTGCATTTCAAGCCTTGGAGTCCTGGCAGAACTGGAATTCAAATGGGCAAAATCTGTAAGGTTTGCTCAGTGTTCCCTGGTGTTACTCAGAGTGCTGCTCACCTCTTTTAACGCTCTCTTCTGCTTTTTGTTGCCTTTCAGCGCCAAGCAAAGTACACAGAGAACAGACTGAAGGCAATCAAGGCGAGGAATGAGTATCTGCTGGCCCTGGAAGCCACCAATGCCTCGGTGTTCAAGTACTACATCCACGACCTGTCTGATCTCATTGATGTAAGTGCTGGGAGCCTCCCACATCCCTCTCCTCCCTCTGCACAGCTGGAAAGCTCTGCACAGCTGGAAAGCTCTGCACAGCTGGAAACCTCTGCACAGCAGGGCTGGGCAGCTTGGGGGTGGCAGTGGCCCTGCAGTTGGTCACTAAGCTGTGACAAGAGCTTTTCTCAGGTGGCCACCTCTGTCCACCCCTTCCCCTGGACACACTGAGTGTGGGATCCTGTTCCCAAATCCTTCCCCTGGACACCCTGAGTGTGGGATCCTGTTCCAAATCCTTCCCCTGGACACACAGAGTGTGGGATCCTGTTCCAAATCCTTCCCCTGGACACACAGAGTGTGGGATCCTGTTCCACCCCTTCCCCTGGACACACAGAGTGTGGGATCCTGTTCCATCCCTTCTCCTGGACACACAGAGTGTGGGATCCTGTTCCCAATCCTTCCCCTGGACACACAGAGTGTGGGATCCTGTTCCATCCCTTCTCCTGGACACACAGAGTGTGGGATCCTGTTCCCAAATCCTTCTCCTGGACACCCTGAGTGTGGGATCCTGTTCCATCCCTTCTCCTGGACACACTGAGTGTGGGATCCTGTTCCCAACCCTTCCCCTGGACACACTGAGTGTGGGATCCTGTTCCCTTTCCAGGGCCATCCCTGCTGGAATCTCGTGGCTGCAGAGCCTGGAGGGAGCTGCAGTGGAGGAGCAGGGAGTGATGAGCACAAGAGTCTCTAGACACAGGCAGTAAAGAGCACTCAGATCTCAATTAATTACCCAGCTATTAGAATAACCAGCAGTCCATAGGATACATTTATTCAGCTGATGATAAACTGCCTGGAGTGCTCTTGTGCCAGGTGTTGATTTAAACCTGTCCTTTGGAGGTCAGGGCTGTCACTGAGAGTGGGCTTGAAAAATGCTGTTATTTCCAAATGTTGTGGTTTGCAGGATTGTTGTGCTGCAGAGGCCTGGTTTGTTTATTCCTGCTGCCTTTTTAGGAGTCCTGTTTTGCTTAACGTTTGCTCAGCCTTAATTGCGTGGCCCTGGGTTTTTAACAAATTAAAACTCTCTGTGTATATTTCTATCAAAGCTACAAGATTGGGACTAATTTCACCAACATCAGCCTGATTTGATTGTTTTAATATTTTTCATCCAAAGCTCTGTCTCTCAAGTCTTCCCCTCAAATGCTGCCTGGTTCAGTTTGTTCTTGGTGTATTTTCATGAATCACAGGTAGCAAAGGATGCATTTGGGTTTCACAAGCCCAGAATGATTCCTGAGCACAGAGCTCTGAGGTGTTTTCAGCAGGACACGACAAATCTGGGCTGCCCAGCCTGAGAGAAAGGGCTGCTCTCCCTGGGCAGTCCCAGCTGTGTCTGGAGCACGGCAGAACAAGAACAAACTTCTGAATTCCAGGGAATTTGGTTGTTCCTTGTGGCTCTGGGTGAGTCCCTGCCCTTGGAGCGTTCGATTTAACTCTACAAAATCCCATCATCTTCAAAATAAAAGTGTTATCTGCTCTGTGTTCAGGCGTGGAGAAACGTGGGACTTGTCTGGGAGCACAGGAGATGGAGTTCAGTTATCTCATTGTTGAGACACAGAGAAAATAGATTTATTAATGCCTTTGATCCTGAAGGATTGAAAATTAACAATTATAACCAGTGATGGTTATCTGAGCCATCTGACTTGAATAAAAATGTGATTTTTAAGCCAGGCTGTAATGCCTTCCCTCGATCTAATCGTTTGGTGATATTGAATTTTGAAATATAATATAAAAGTAATCTTCAAAGTTACTTACAAGGAGATTGTGTTGGGCCAAACAGCATTAAAGTTTGTTTAATATCATGTTTGTCCAGCACATTGTTCCCTCTGCAGTGTGCAGGGAAGGATAACAGGGAGTTAATTCCTTGTGGAGAGTTAAGAGCAATAAATTGTTTCTGCCATAGCCCAGTAGTTTTGAATTTCCTGACTTTGGGGACTGAGGCAGCTCTTTGATGCTAATGAAATATTACAGTAATGGGGAAGTTTGCATTAACTCATATTTATAAAAGGGTCACTAGGACAGGATGGAGGGAAAAAAAAAGATAAAAACGTGTGTGTGAGTCCCAGAGCTTGGTTTGCTCTTTTAGGAATAGATGGTCCATGGCTGCCTACTCCAGGATCTCATCCTTCCCCTTCCAAATGTGAATTACATTTTAAAACAAAGGGCCTTTTCCCCTTAAATCTTCTATTTTTGAGGCCTGCTTGAAAGCTAACTGGCAAAGGGTTAATCAGCTGTCATGTTGGGAAGTGAATTTGAATGAGTTATCATTAAATTCTTATAAAAAATTGATTTCCTTCGAGAACGATTCCATCAAACATTTATATAACCCAGAAAAGGGATGGCAGGACTGGTGCATTTATAAACATGGAACACTGGACTTAAAAAAAAAAAACCCACAAAAATCTCTTTAAAGTGGGGGAGTGGGCTGGGAGATGTTTTCTGTCAGTGGCTTCAATAGGTGGGGTGTGACACATGAACCCCCCTTTGGGTTCCCAGTCCTCCCAGTGCATTCCTGGGGACACTGGGAGGACAAACTGGTCACACTGGGAGGGTGCAGCAGCAGGAATTGTGTTCAGTTCTGGGCTCTGCAGTTGAGGAATGACAGGGAGCTGCTGGAGAGGGTCCAGCAGAACCCACAAAGACAATTTGGGGGCTGGGAGGGGGTCCCACCAATCCCTACAAACCTCTCACCAATCCCTACAAACCTCCCCAAGGGATGTCAGGACGGTGCCAGGCTCTGTTCAGCGACAGGACAAGGAGTAATAAACCACAAACACAAGAAATTTCCACCTCAGCATGAGGAAGAGCTTCTGTCCTGATGTCCTGATGAGGGTGGCAGAGCTCTGGAACTTCTGCCCAGGGAAGTCCTGGAGTTTCCCTCCCTGCAGATGCCCCAAACCCACCTGGACGTGTCCCTGTGTCACCTCCAGGTGACCCTGGCTTGACCTGGGTGATCTCCAGAGGTCTCTTGCAACCCCAAAAATCCTGTGGGAAGGAGCAAGTGCTGCTGTTAAATGTGAGCTGATCCCAATCCCATCTTTCCCCCATGGCTGCAGACTGAGCTGGGAGTGCCTCTTCATCCAAAGCTGCCTCCACACGTGCAGATTCTCAATCAAGCCTCTTTTATTTTGCTTTTTGTTTTGGTTTGGGGTTTTTTTGGGTGTTGTTTTTTTTTTTTTTTTTTTTTTTGCTTGGCTGGTTTTGTTATTTTCTGATTGAATGTAAAATCCTTTAATTCTCTGCCTGCAGCCCAACCAGCAACTGCAGCTCTTTTTCCAAGGCCTCACACCTGCCACAGCTTGTTTGGCACAAGAGCCAGGCTTCCAGCACTGGGTGGCAGGAATTCTGTGGGAGCAGGGAATGGTCCAGCACTTTCTCTTCCCTCTCCCCCCACCCCTTCTTTTTTCCCTTCTTTTTTTCCCCTGCGTTTGCAAACAATGGCAGTGATGAGACCCAAATGATGGGAGTTTTCATGTGAATTTTGCTTACAGAGCAGCGCAGCAATCAAGCAGATGGTCTCTTTCTTCCCTTTTTGGATATTCTCCTAGTGGATGTAATCTTGCTTGCAATTCCAAGAAGGTGGGCTCCTTCTTGCTCACTTCATGAGATGGCTGAAAAATCCAGGCTGCTTCTGATCTCATGCTGATGAAAAGCTCCTTTTTTTCCCCTTCTGAAACAGGAAAACTTGGCTCTTGCAGCCGTGGTGGAAATGAAGCTGCTTGATTGTCCCCCGCTGACATCATCCCAGTGTCAGCCATAGCCAGCAAATTCTTCACCATAACCACTTCTTGCTTCAAAGTTTTTTTGCTCTTCTGTTTCACCCCAGCAATGAAATCATCCCCAAGTGGTGGCTGCTGGGTTTGGTGACTCTGTTTTCACATCCAGGTCGTGCTCCTCCTTCCTGGAGAACACAGAATGAAGCAGTTTGCTGGAATTGTGGAATTATCTGGGCGCAGATTGGCCTTTATAGATGATCCAAATCTTGTCTCTCCAATAGCACTTCGGTGACTTGCTTTCCTCCTCCTTTTCATGGTGTTATTTAAGGATTTTGGGGTGTTTTCATAGGAACAAGAGCCCTAAAAAAGTCAGGTTAGAATTTAGGGAAATTCTGCTGTTAAACTTCACCACTTCATTTTTGGATGAAATGAGTTTCGAGTACTCCATGGAAAACAAGTCTCAAAAACTCCAAGAAAAACTCCACAAGCTTTATAATGATTTAATCTTTGTGATTAGTGATAAAATTTGCATGGAGTTACAGCTTGAGCTCTGTGCAGCCAATGGGACAAAGCCAACAAAACCCCCACATCTCATTCCCCATTTATCCAACCTCTGGAAGAGCTCAGATCCCCATTCCTGAGTTCCCTTTATTCATCTGGAGTTGTGTGTGTTTTTCCAGCAGTGCTGTGATCTGGGCTACCACGCCAGCCTCAACAGAGCCCTGAGGACGTTCCTGTCGGCCGAGCTCAACCTGGAGCAGTCCAAGCACGAGGGGCTGGACGCCATCGAGAACGCCGTGGAGAACCTGGACGCCAACAGCGACAAGCAGAGGCTGATGGAGATGTACAACAACGTCTTCTGCCCACCCATGAAGTTCGAGTTCCAGCCACACATGGGGGACATGGTCAGTGTGGGTGCAGCTGGCTCTGCCTGTTTATCACACTCACTTTTGATAAAGTGACCCCTCCAGGGCTGCCTGGTGGGCTCTTTGGGGAGCCTGGGAGGTTGGAGATGATGAAAGGATGAAGCAGAGATATCTCAGTTTGTAAAGTTTCTTGGCTGTCAAAGCTGGATGATCTCCAGAGGTCCCTTCCAACCCCAGAGATTCTGTGACAAGCAGCTGCTGTTAAATCCAAGCTGATCCTTGGCCCTTCACTGGAGGTGAAAATTCTTAATTAGGTTTAATATTAAATGGGAGTAGGAGACGCTTTCCTTCAACCACAGGTTGATCCCCAAGACAGCCTCTGAATTTTGAGATTGGAAAGGCCAATATAAGAAACCTAAATGCTGCTTTTTTGCAGCATCTGAGTGTGCAGCCTGAGAGCACAAATGCTTTGTGGTGGTGCTTTCTGCATCCTCCCTGTGAGCTGGGGCTGTCAGAGGAATCTTCATTTTTGGCAGGGCAAACCCCTCTCCTTTTTGTGTTGAACAAGATGTGTTTGCTCAGCTGGGAGCTGCTGAAAGCCCCACGAGTGGAACTGGTTCTGAGTGGGAGCACATGCACAGAGTGACAATTTGGGTCAGTTGGTTGCATTTCCAGATTTATCCCCCGAGCACAGGCTCCTGCAGACAGCCTCTCCTTTTGGGCTGGGAATTACAGCCACTGCTCCAGGCTCTGCTTTGTCTCTCCCGTTTTTCAGACTCCAAATGACCTTTTCCTGGATTTTTCTGTGCTTGTGGTGCTGTAAGATCGTAGGAAGAAAAGGAATCACCTGCAGAGTCTCATTCAGGAGCAGCTCCCATTCACTGAATCATTTATCATTTATCTCTCAAGGCCTGAGGAGTGTTTAGAAATGCAGCTGATGCTCTTGTTGCAGTGGTGCTGCACGCAGCAGATGAAATCAGAATGTGTGATCCTGTGTGTGCACAGGTGGGATAAAACTCCCAGTTTCAATTTCTGTCTCTGAAGAAACAGCCTCAGGCAGCGAGGTCAGTGTTTTCTTGTAAAAAAACCCACACAAAACCCAGAACAAAACGAGCAGCTCAGGGAACCTCGGTGTTCTGGTGTGTGTGACAGGTCCCCAGCCTGTGCTCTTTTTATTTCAGCTGCCCTGGATTCATCCAGGAGTGCCCTGTGCCTGCTGCTGTGCCGTGCAGGTGCCTCAGCTGAGCAATCCCAGCCCAGGGTGCCTGGCTGAAGAACTGAACCAAATTCTTCATTTTTGATGTGGTTTATCCAAATAGCTGGGATACAGCACCTCCAGCCTTGCACAGCACACCAGGAGCTGACATCACTGAAAGCAGCTGATGCTTTCTAGCTCTTCTTTGATGCTGCCATCATCCTCTGCTCGCTGTTCAATCCTCCCAGGTTCTGCAGAACCTTCTCCTCCAGCTGAAACCCAGCTTCACCAAGTTTTGAAGTTCATCCCTTCAGGGAGTGTTTGTGCCTGATAAATAAATGAGTGACTGGAATGCTCTGCTGTGCTGTTTCTCCTGCAGGAGTCTCAGCTCTGTGCCCAGCAGCCGGTCCAGAGCGAGTTGGTGCAGAGGTGTCAGCAGCTGCAGTCCCGGCTGTCGACGCTGAAGATTGAAAATGAAGAGGTCAGTGAATAACCAAAACTCAGCAGCCCCTCTTAGCCACTTCCAGTGGTTACTGGGCACTGATTGTGGAAGAATCTGGTTGTTGTGATCCCTTTTTGGTTGACATTTGTGCTAAAATTCAAGGCCAAAGCATCTTGTGCGTTAATTATCGTGCGGTCTCACAGCAAAGTTGGGTGTTTGGAGAGAATCCTTTAAAATACTCCCTCATATCTCTCCTCCCATCCTTAACTTGATAAGTCTGGCTGTATTGCCTAGGTTGAATTTGGATAGCAAATGGAAAAGGAGGAATTTGATGTTTTGAAGTGAGTTTGCATAACCTGAGTTGAAGTGATTTTTGTTTCATTGGCTGTCCAAGGGAAGATGACAGGAACGGGGATCTAATCCCTGCACCTCTGTGTTCAGGAATTTTGGGGCAAAATTTACAACCCCTTTTATGTCTGGAAAGTTGATTCTGGCCTTCAGTAAAAATGCACAGTGCAGCAGAGTCCTGTTTGTAATTAATATTTGACACCCAGTAGAAGCAGTTACAGAAGACAATTTAGGGAAATCTTTGTTCCAGCTTTCTTTGCTTTGAGGTGAAATTTCTTTCCATCTCCTCCTGATCCCAGCCCGTGAGATCCCAGCTGCAATCCTGGCACCGAGTCCTGGCAGGTTCAGGGTGCTGCCAGCTCTGTGCTTGCATGGACTGTGCTGTTAACGAGCCAGAATTAATTACAGCACACAGGGTGTGAAACCAGTAATATCTGTTTATTAGCAAAGTGCTCGGGGGGACTCCACTACCTCTGCTGTTTACTCAGGAGAGAAAACCTTGAGGTTTTGAGCTGTGTCCTCCTTGCTGGGCAGGTTAAGAAGACGATGGAGGCCACGCTGCAGACGATCCAGGACATTGTCACCATAGAGGACTTTGATGTCTCTGACTGCTTCCAGTACAGCAACTCCATGGAGTCGGTGAAATCCACGGTGTCGGAAACGTTCATGAGCAAACCCAGCATTGCCAAGAGGAGGGCAAACCAGCAGGAGACTGAGCAGTTCTACTTCACAGTAAGGGGCTGATTCTCAGGGATTTTGGAGGTTTTTTCCCCCCTGTCTCAGGAAGTTCTGCCCTGTGAGGGTGGTGATGCCCTGGTGAAGCTGTGGCTGCTCCATTTTGGAAGTGTCCAAGGCTTGGAGCAGCCTGGGATAGTGGAAAGTGTCCCTGCCCATCCCCTGGATGATCTTTAGGATCCTTCCCAGCTCAACCCACTCCACAATTTAATTTTCAATGTGATCCATTCAGAATTATCCTCACAACAGAGTGTGAAGTGCCCAGCAGAAAACGCTTCTCTCACTGATTTTGGGCAAGCAGAGTGTTGGGGTTTAAAAATGTGTGCTCTCAATTCCCTGGAGATGTTTTGGGATGGCTCTGTTGATTCAAACACAGTCTGTGGGTAAATTGTGTCAAGTTTGATTTCTTCTGCATCTGAAAAGGAGTTTTCTGAGGAAGAACTTAATAGCTTGTAAACATGAAATTTCAAAACTAGTGCAAACTAAAGAATGTTTAGCTCTTTCATTTTTTTTGTTACCATCTTACAATTTCAGCCTGCATAAGCTTTTCATTGAGTCAGTGTTTTTTACAAGATGCTGAGTGCTTTTTGATATTGAATTTCATGCCAGACTATCTTTTTCCTGCATCAGATTTATGTTAAACCGTTGAATTCGTTTCCAGTTTCAAAATATTTCCGAGCAGCAGATGAAAATCATGGATTTTACCCTGGATAATTTGTCATTCCTTTGGGCATCCTTCACCACTTTCTTCCCAGAACGGTGTTGCTGGTTAAAAATCTGAATTTTCAGTGCAAATGGCACTAACTTGGCAGGATGGATCATTAGGCCTTGACTCAGAAAAATCCAAAATCCTTCACTGAAGGTGAATCTGGCTGTTGAGAGAGGTGGGTGGAGAAGCTGCTTCAATTAAGGCAGGATTGACCACCCTGCCCAGGGTTATGGAACTAGAAAAGTGATTTTTAATTGAACTCTGAGCTTTCCCTCTCTAGGGAGAGCTATTTTGAGTTCAAACAGGAGCAGGAGGAGCCCAGGGCTCAATCTGGATGGGATATTTCTCTTTTTCACGTTGTTGGTGTGGTGCTGGAGGGAGACCCAGCCTGATCAGATGCATTGATCTGCTATTGGCCAGGTTTATAAATAGCCTTGATAAGGATTTCCAGCTCTGAATCTGCGAGGAGCAGCTTTTTCAGTGTCTCATAAAACCCTCAGATGGGCCTTAATGAGGCCTGGGGGCAGAGCTTTGTGCAGGGGATAAAAAACAAAGTGCAGTGCAGAACTGAGATTTAATTCCCTTTTACCTCGTGATGTGCTGGGGGACAGGAACTGTAAGAAAAACGCTGATTTCAAAGAATATTCCATATGAATGTGACTCAGGGAGGAAATTCCATGTGCTGCATTCCTAGGCAGAGCTCTTGGCTGAATACAGCGGTGGGATTTTAGTGGAAGGACACTCACTGGGGTATCTGCAGACTGGAATAATCTGTATTTCCACATCCAGGGATGTGCTGCTGCTGCCATGGTTACAGCCCTGCTTCCAGAGCCAGGGATCCGGGCACAGCTGGCACCGCCTGGGCAGTGACAAAAGGGGGAAATTTTCATTCTTTCACCTCTAAACCAGCATCATTTTAGGCAAAATGTTGGGTTTTTTTAACCTCTGGAAAGAGGAGGAGCAGAACAGTGCTGGTGTGAAGTGCTGTGGGTTTATTTATATTTTATTTATAAGTCATGCAGGTTTGTTTTTGCCACACGGGGAGATGGGGGATGAAATCCTCCCGAGTCCTGCAGCTTTGGGGTCCTGCTGGTGCTGGCCCTGTGGGAAGTGGATCCAGTTCCCCCATCCTTCAGAAAAGCTGGAATTATTCTTGGAGAGGTGTGAGAGAGCAAAATCACTTTGTTTTCCTGGCTGGGGATGGATCAGGATGTGGAGCAGTGGCAGAAATGTTTTTTTTTTTTCTCAATATCCTGCCCAGGGAGGAAGGCAGGGTCTGGTTGGGTTCTGCTTCATCCCTGCTGCAGCTGGGATGGGAACATCCTGCAGGGCTCAGAGATTCCCACCTTCCTCGCTTTTGGAGGTGCAGAAATGCTCCTGGCTCTGCCTCCCAGCTGATCCTCACCTCTGAATTGTCACCCTGCAAAAATGAGGTTTCTGCAGCTTTGTTCTGGTTCCAGTTGGTTCCAATGAGTGAAATCCTCATTCAGTTCTCCTGTAGTTTGATTATTTTTATTTATTTTTTTCCCTCTGACTCTCTTTATTAAGCCAAGAAACCAGGGCTAATGCATCTTTGTGATTCATTGAGAAAAGCCTGAAGCTTTTCTTTTTTTTTTTTGAAATTAGTTTTGGTTTTTTTCGATCAGCATCCAGTGAAATCCTCATACAGTTCTCCTGTAGTTTGATTATTGTTATTTATTTTTTTCCCTCTGACTCTCTTTATTAAGCAAAAAATCCAGGGCTAATGGATCCTTGTGATTCATTGAGAAAAGCCTGAAGCTTTTTTTTTTTTGAAATTAATTTTGGTTTTTTTCCATCAGCATCCTTGCAGTGGGAACAGAATGTTAGGCATGAGGAAACAGTAAAAAAAAAAAAAAATGAGATTCTGCAGTGGATGGGAACATCTTTTTCTCCTTTAAAGCCACCCCTGGTACCTGTTGATGTTTTTAATGACCTTGAAGCCAGAGCAAGTCCCAGCGAGTGCCTCTGCCCTGCCCTGCCTGGCCCACCTTAGGCTGGGCTTAAGTGTTTAGTTCTGCTTCAAAGGGGAGCTTAACCCTGCCAAGAAGAGTTGATTTGCTGATCTTTAAGCTTCTGTTTGCAGCTGAGCCTTCCAACCCTCCTGTCCTTCCTCCTGAGACCCCCCAGAACCAAATTCACCCTCAGCTCCCCCACCTCAGACCGGTTATTTTTGCAATTTGTGCTCTTCGTATTTTCTTCTGCTAAAATTTCACTGATTAAAAAAATTTAACTGAGCAAAATCCATTTAGGGCTCTGTGAACAGATTCTACAGGGATATTTCCCCCCCCCAAAAAAAAATGGAATTAATTTTTCATAGCGGTGAGGGCGCTTCCTGTTTTCTTCCAAAACAACAACAACAAAAAATTTGAAATATTAATAAAGGAAGCAGGAAACGCTGAGACTTTCCAAAGGTGCTTAATTCTTGTGAAATGTTTCTTTCAATGTTGTCAAGCAAAGGGACATAAAACCCAGGCTTTTGGCAGTTAATTAAAGCCATTTTTGTTTGTTGTGTCAGTGCACAGCAGGGCTGGGGAGCCCTCAGGGGAAGCTGAGGAGTTCCTGGAAGGTTTTCCCTCACCCTCACTGCTGCCCCAGTGTGGGTTTATATAAATTCCTTTATTTATTGATGTGTCTATTTCTGCTTGCCTCTTTCCATCCCGCACAGAGGCTGCTCCTGCAAAGGCCCAGCGGGGTCCAGGCTCTCCTGTGGTTAAAAATATCAATTTTTACCTGGAGGATTTGTGGTTTTAAGTGGGCAGATCAGACCTGGAAGGAATTGGATTGAACTGGGGAAAGCTGGAAGTGTCCTGGACAGGGCTTGGAGCAACCTGGGATGGTGAAAAGTGTCCCTGCCCTAAAACTGGAGGAGCTTTGGGGTCCCTTCCCACCTAAACCATTTGGGGATTTGATTCTGACAAGAACATTTCATTATTAAACGAGGATCCTCTCTCTGGGCTCATTCTGCTGGCTGAAATTTGGAGATCTCTCAGGATTCCAGAGGGTGCTCTGTGATATTTGCAGAGTTTGTGGTTTTCAGTGCAAATATATCCCATTTAAAATGTGGGCAGCCCTGTGCAGCAGAGTATTTCACACTCTGCAGCTCAGTGAAGATAAATAAAACTGCTCAGAACTGCAAGATCAGAGATGAAAGAGCTGCAAAAAAAGGAAAAAAAAAACCCAAAAAAACACCCCAGCACTTGCAGAGCTGTGGAAAATCAGGGAGCAGCAGGAAAAATGCGTGGCCGTGCAATATCCCACCGCCAGAATAAATCTGAACTTCAATAATATCTTTATTTGTTTTGTCCTTTGCAGCCCTGTGGATCATCCAGCGTGGAGGCAGAGGCAGGGTTTGACAAGTAAAGTGGGGTGAGGGAGGTTAAGTGAGAGAATAAGCACAGTAGCAGCCTTTTAGTTGGTTAAAACAGATTGTTCATTCACTGAGGGCTGGATGACAGCTCCTCTGATGGCTCAAAAGATGCCAAACATTCAGCTGATCCCACAGTGGAACAATGGAAATTGCCCTGCAGATGGAGAATTCACAGAATTTCAGAATTGTTAAGGGTGGAAAAGGCCTGGAAGATCGTTGGTCCAAGCTTGGTTGGGCTCAGAATATCAGTGGGCTGAGCTTCAGGCTTAGCCAGATGCATAAGGCAGGGTTTAGTTTGTGCTTTAACTGTGAATTTCAGAGTTGTTCTGTTATTGTCAATTTTGGTGTCACTCTGCAACTGCAAATTCAGTGTCACTGTAAATTCAGTGTCATTCTATAAATTCAAGGTCATTCTGTAAATTCAGTGTCACTCTGTAAATTCAGTGTCATTCTATAAATTCAGTGTCATTCTGTAAATTCAGTGTCATTCTATAAATTCAGGGTCATTCTGTAAATTCAGTGTCATTCTATAAATTCAAGGTCATTCTGTAAATTCAGTGTCACTGTAAATTCAGGGTCATTCTGTAAATTCAGTGTCATTCTATAAATTCAAGGTCATTCTGTAAATTCAGTGTCACTGTAAATTCAGGGTCATTCTGTAAATTCAATGTCATTGTAAATTCAGTGTCACTGCAAATTCAGGGTCATTCTGTAAATTCAGTGTCACTGTAAATTCAGGGTCATTCTGTAAATGTAAATTCAGTGTAACTGTAAATCCAGTGTCACTGTAAATTCAGTGTCACTGTGAATTCAGTGTCACTGAAAATTCAGTGTCACTGTAAATTCAGGGTCATTCTGTAAATGTAAATTCAGTGTAACTGTAAATTCAGTGTCACTGAAAATTCAGTGTCATTCTGTAAATTCAGTGTCACTGTAAATTCAGTGTCATTCTGTAACTGTAAATTCAGTGTCACTCTGCCCTCCTGTTCACAATCCAGCAACCCAAGGACTTGATCAGAGAAGTGAATTATCCCCTCACCATCCTGTTTTTCTCCACAGAAAATGAAGGAGTACCTGGAAGGCAGGAACCTGATCACGAAGCTCCAGGCCAAGCATGACCTCCTTCAGAAGACCCTGGGGGAAAGTGAGTGTGTGTCCCCAGCACAGCCCTCAGCCAGGCTGTTTAAACATTTAATTTATTTGTTTTTAATGGGATCATTTAATTTATTGAATTAATTTTCTGGGTTACTCAGCTGGGGGTGGCAGCCCTGGATTAGCAATGCACAGTGGCTGTGCTGGTGTTTTATGAATGGATTCCTCTGATCTGTGTGGTGATCACCAAAATGCTTAACGAGGCACTGATGGTCATCACTGATCTGTGTGCTGCTCCCTCCCTCACACCCATCCTGCTTATCCCTGCTGGGCCAAACCTGGAGATTTACTGCTAAATCCAGAATTATTTACCTGGAGATTCACTGATCAATCCAGAATTATTTACCTGGAGATTCACTGATCAATCCAGAATTATTTACCTGGAGATTCACTGATCAATCCAGAATTATTTACCTGGAGATTCACTGATCAATCCAGAATTACCTGGTGATGTACTGATAAATTCAGAATTACCTGCTGATTCACTGATCTATCCAGAATTATTTACCTGGTGATTTATTGATCAATCCAGAATTACCTGGTGATGTACTGATAAATCCAGAATTATTTACTTGGTGATTTACTGATAAATCCAGAATTACCTGGTGATGTACTGATCAATCCAGAATTATTTACTTGGTGATTCACTAATCAATCCAGACTGATCAATCCAGATTTACCTGGTGATGTACTGATCAATCCAGAATTATTTACCTGGTGATGTACTGATCAATCCAGAATTATTTACCTGGTGATTCACTGATAAATCCAGAATTACCTGGTGATTTACACATCAATCCAGAATTCTTGGGCCTTCATTTGTGTGCCAGTCCAGCTGCTCCTCACCTCTGTGTGTTCACACCAATGTGTGGGAGCCCAGGCTGTTCCTGGAGAAGCACAAACAAATTTCAGAGCATGTGAAATACGTTGCCTGTCTGGAGGGCATCGCTCAGGGGGCAGCAGCCAGAACTGAATATTCATTTACTGTTAGAACAAAGGCAGATTTCTTTCCCTTCATGGTATGGGCAAATCCTGTTGGCCAAAAACCCTTCAACTACGCATCCAAGTTTCCATAGAAACCTGTCTGGCCTGTGTTTGCAGAGGAGAAGGTTTTGAAGTCGAAATGTCAGGTCAAGAACGGGCTGGGCTCAGTCCTGGGCTGTGGCTGAGCTCTGAGCTGGACTCCCCACACTCCTGGTGTGCCAGGATGCTGGATGAGAGCTCAGCCAGCATGTGGCCTTTGAAGTGCTTTGCTTTCACTTGGAAAACGTGCTGGCAAATTAAAATACTCCTTGCTGCAGTAATTAAGAGTTTTGTGTTTATCAGAGCCCGACCGCTGGGAGATGAGGGGAGGACGGGGTTTGGGTTGGAGCTGTTAAAGTTGCTGGTCTCTTCAGCTCTCCTGGAAGAAAGGGTGGCTGAAGCCAAAGTTTTGTGTCCTCAGGGCATTTTTCTTGTGCCTCTGAATATCTGTGAGTGCCAGCCGTGCTGCCCCTGTGGCTGATCCCATTGCTGTGTCTGACCTCTGCATTCCAAACCCGGCTCCTCTTAACCTGCCTGCCCCTCAACCCGGCCCAAGCTGTGCTGGGATTTAATTTAATCAATTAAATGGGATTTCTGTATTGCTGTGTGGGTTTAAAGGCTGCTTCTCTTTCCTTCCTTGGCTTTTTGCAAACCAGAGCTGTCTTAGTGGCCCTAGGTGAGCACCAAAAAAACTCCTCCTGTCATCTGTGAGATCAAAAGGAACTGGGAAAAGGGAGGAACTTCCCATTTCCCAACCCACTGGAGCAGGTTAATGGTACAAACTGGGGGAGCGTGCCTGGATTTATCCATAAAATGTCACTTAATTGGGAAATGGGCAAATAAAATTCCCTTCACACGTCCCCAGAGCCCGCTTAGGAGCTTTGCAGGAAAATGTGCCTCCAGCTGCGTGTCTTCAGTGCCTGGCAAGTTCAGGGGGTCGTTATTTTTTATTCTCCTCCCTGCCCCATCCTCAGGTGACATTTTTCAGTCGTGGTGCAAATTGCCTTAATCTGAGGATGACAAGTTCCAGCAATAAAAGTAGCAGCAAGTCCTCCTCTCTGCAAGTAATTATGTCCCTGCCTCCTGTCCCCATTTGTCACCCTAATGCAGGAGCCCCTTGATGCTGCCACAGCCGTGTAATTCCTCTGGATGAATATTCCATGATGAAAACGGGGACAGATGGCTGGAAATTCTGCTGCAGAATAACATTTTCATGTCAATTATGCACTGTTTTGGCTTTACGTGGGGGAAGAGCAAAAGTGGCTATCAAGATGTGCTCGACTAATTGTCAGCCATCAGCAATTAGCTGCTTCCCTCACTCCTCTCTGCATCTCCCCAGGAGCAGGAAGACAACAGGAGGGAAGGTGGATTTTCAGCTGGTGGGGAATCAGTGTGGCTTCACTGATTTTTTTTTTTTGCACTAAAAAACGATCCTGTCCCACTCCCAGCAGCACATCCTCCTTTTTCCTGCCTCTTGTGTTGTGATGTTTTAGGTGATGCTGCATTAGCAAGTCCCGAGCTTGGCTGCCTCTTCCTGGAAGTTAATGGAGTGTTTTTATAAATATGTTTGTGGAAAACACCACTGAACGTCTGTCTCTCAAAATATCTCCGGTGCCAGCACGTTCAGGCTGTGGGCTGACAAATCTGGGAATGTTTGCACTCCTCCTGAGGGGCTTTGTGAAGGAGAATCCCTCACCCCACCAGTTCCCCTGGGAAAAGGGAGGGACTGACAAGCCCAGTTTTTTGGCAGAAGTCAACAATTAGAATGCTCAGGGTGGGAATTTCTATTTAAAAAACAAACAAACAAAAAATATTCTATTTAAAAACAAGAATTCACAGAGATAGGAGTCCTTGGACAGCCTGAGCTGGTGCCTGGTTGGATTTGGTGGAGCTCAGCTGGCAGGGATGGGTTTGGTGCTGCCCTTGGAGCTTCCCCTCCTCTCTCCTTTCCTCCATCTCCTTCCAGAATTCTCTGTACAGAAACACTGAAAGCATTTTCCCATTCCTCCCTCCTCATGCTGGATTTCTGTGTCTCCTGCACAGGTCAGCGGACGGACTGCGCCCTGGCCAGGTAGGTGTGGCTCAGGGATTTGTGTTTTTAGGGAAAATCTGATGCAAATTGGTCATTCCACATCAGTTACCAGCCCAGGATGTGTCTGTTAGAAAAACACTCAGATTTAGAGTCACAGATTGGAATCATGGAGTGGTTTGGGTGGGAGGGGACATTAAAGCTCCTCCAGTGCCACCCCTGCCATGGGACACCTTCCACTGTCCCAGGCTGCTCCAGATCCCATCCTGCCACTTCCAGGGGCAGGAATTTAATACATTTCATTAATACAAACAAATTCCTTTTTTCTTGCTCTGGTGTATTTAGTGCAGATCAGGAGCAGGATGGGAAAGTGAGAGAAATTCCTTAATTTGGCGCTGTCACCCAGAGAATATTCTCCAAATTTGGGTTTTTATAACCAAATCTCTGGTCCTGGGAGAGAGGTGGGCCCATGGACTGGGCAGGGCTTTTCCACAAGGTCAAGGACCATAAATTGGGAAACTCTTGATCCCAGTGCTGGATTTCAGCAGGATGGGGGGCACGGGGAAAAAAACCTTTTAATTTCATTAAGACCAATCCCAAAACCAGCACTGAGCTTCTGGTGGGGCTTCAGTAAAAACAGAACAAATCCCCATCTCCAAATTGATGGATTCAGGGGGCTCTGCTGGGCATGAGGGGCTGGGGCAGGGGCTGTGCATCATCCTGCCTCGTTAACAAAAGGAAGGTGATTACCACCAGCATGGACTCATTACTGCTCTTCCCATTGCTCACAGCAAAGCAAAACTGGCAGGTCCTAATTAGACCCTGACATCTGTAATAATAAAATATTATTCATCATGAAACAGTTTTAAATATCAAAGGATTGTGCCCACTAAACTGTTTAAAACCCACCTCGGTGCCTGTGACAGCCCATGGAATCAGATTGATTTTTGTCTTTCATTTTTCACTCAGTGTTTTGGATTTAATTTTTTTTTTTTTAACAAAAGGAATTTCCCCCAAATTAACACATTGTACAGGCTTTTATTTTTTTTTTTTAAATCACACTTCTAATCCCCTTATTTATAATTCAGCAGCCATCTGCCCTGGCAGGGAATTGGCTGGAATGATGCATTAGGGCCTCTCTGCTATTATCTCCCTTGCTTCATTTTTACAAGAAACTAAAGGAATTTTAAACCCCAGCAATAAATTTTGAAAGGAAAACCCTGGCAGAGCAGGGCTTTTTTCCTATTTTTCTGCCATTAAGGTCTACCAACACCAGCAAATGAGAGCAGACACACAAGGCTTAGCCTGGCTGGTGTTCCAGTGGTTTTTGTGTTATTTATTTATTTGAAATCTTATCAAAACTGTAATAAAGACTCCTCAGTGGCAGCTGTTAACAGCACAGGGGGAAGCAGCCTGCTCCCACCTGCTCTTCCCTGCGCAATTTATATCAAACTTCATCTCCAGCAAGCAGCCCTGGATCACAGAATTCCCTCTGATGGGAATTAAAGTGTCAGGGGTAATCTTCTGTCAGGGCTCCCTTGCGCCTCGTGCAGGTTTTGAGTGATTTAAAGTCACTTAAAATCTTCCTGGAGTTCCATAAATGGAGTGAGGCTCTGGCTTTGTGACTGGCTGGGATATCTGGCTGCAGAGCGTGGTTGGGAGCGCTGGGGGAAGGATTTGGTGATGGTGGAGGATTATCCTGATTGTTGTGTTCTGTTTTTCCCTCCTGCACCCCTGGACCAGTGGCAGGCGCAGCTCCACAGTGAGGAAGCAGGTAATTCCCATTTCCCTCAGGAACAAGGCAGGGATGTGGTGTGGGAGGAGGAGGAATGATGGAAAACAAATTTTTACTTCTCCCTCCCTGTCTTCCATGATTTCTCAGTCTTGTCTGAGAAATCCCTCAAACCTGGATCCAAAACCTCGTTCATTTTCCATGACAAAATTTTAAATTGCTTTTACTCTGTGTTTTGACAGAGCTGGAAGCAAAAATCCCAAACAGCCTGGAGCTGTTTGGACAGTGGTGTTTTATGGGATCAACGCTGTTGTTTCTTTGTCTCCATTCCCTTTGTATTCCCTGGAATCCCCCTGTTAAACCTGGAACTGCTCTCTTGTTGTGCCTTCCTGTAATAAAGATTTACAAAGCCAGGCTTTGTGTCCCTGGCCTTGGGGATAATCTGTTGATTTTTGGTACCCAAGTGAGCTAAAATGTGTTTCTTTGAGACAGGGAGGACCCAAAGTTATCTCTTGTTGATACTTAAAGGTTAAAGTTTGGGAATTCCATTTCACACAGCCTTGGGAGTTTGGGAATAAAGACAGCAAGTTGTGATCTTGGTGTGCAGAGTCAAACCTTTCTCATTTTTTATTCTTTAATATTTTTTGTATCTCTTCACTCTCCATCCTGCCTGCTCCTGCTGTGACTCCTGTCTGGGCAGGATTCCTCCCAAGCCATTCCTCTGGTGGTGGAGAGCTGCATCCGCTTCATCAGCAGGCACGGTGAGTTCTGCTCCGGGCTGAGCCTGTCCCCTGCCATTCCTGGAGAATAAAAACCTCCCTAGGAAATAAAAACCTTCTAAAGAGTGGCTCAGGACGTGCTGAAGCTGCCACAGAAGGAAAAAGGCTCTGATTTTTGTTTGTTTTTGCCTGCACTGCCGGTGTCTGCCGTGACTGCTCCCAATAACTGACCTTGCAAATGTCGTTTTGCCAACAATATCCCTTTATTCCCTGCAAAATAAGCTTCCCATCCATACACATCACTCATTCCTCCCCTCCACTCACCTTCCTTTGAGCCCTGAAACGTGGCCTTCGCCGGGAACAATCATCCTCTTCACGAGGAGGAGGAGGAACGCTCGGAGTGTTTGAATGTAGGAGGTCAAGCAGTGAATTAATTGCTCACTTACTGCCACAGAGAGATGATTTATGCCTCTTTGGAAGGTTGACCTCTCCCAGCCTTAAATGCTGTGCATTTATCGCAATTTGTTTTCATTTTTAATTGATATCATTTGTTAGCAGCGTGTGAAACAGCTGTTAATTAACACGTGTGGAAAGAGCTGGAATCTGTCTTTATTAACCAAGATGCAGGGCCAGCTTAGCAGGTCCTGTTTGTTTCCCTTGTTCCATTCCTATTTTAGAAACCAGAATCTGGAGTCCCATTCTCATCATCTTATTTTATCTTATTATATTATTATCAATAATAATTATTTATGTTATTATATTGGAATAACCAAGTTCTAGAATCCTCCTTTAAGGCCATTCTTGGATATTTGCTGGAAAAATCCTTGAAACCACACAGAAATGGAAACTGATGGGAGATAAATCGTGGCCATCAGGAGATGCTGATTTCACTCAGATTCCAGAATTGGCTTCGATTTTCCAACAGACTCAACTGAGTCCTTTTTAAACGTTTTAAATGTTTTCCTCCTGGCATTGGTTGTATTTTACTCCTGGCTGCTCCACTGCTGGTTTATGACTTCCTCTGGGTTGTAAAATCCTCTGGGGATCCTCCAGGGTGAGAGATAACATGAATGGCTGTCAGAGCCCTGTTACTCTGACAGTTTAGAAGGGTTAATAATTTTCCTGCCTGTGCTGAGTCGTGTTTTTTCATATCCTGGACGTGTCAGGGAAAGGTGGCTTTTAAACCAGCATCCTTCTGCCTGTGTTCTTATTTTTCCTCGATTACAGGAGCTGCTGGAGGTGCCATCTTCTTTTATCTAATTGATCTTGTTTTCCCACAGGTCTGCAGCACGAAGGAATATTCAGAGTGTCTGGGTCGCAGGTTGAAGTCAACGACATCAAAAACGCATTTGAGAGAGGTAAGGAGGAGCTCTCCCAATATCCCAGAAATTACTGCCAAGTTTTGGATTTGTGTGAACACTCACAACTGCTCACTCCTTTTTGTTCCTGGGATTTTTGTGTCTCCTGATTTGAGGCTCTCCCAAACACCTCCCTGCTGCTCATTAACCTTGAATTCTCAGCTGTTTGCTGTTGTGCTTTGTACCCTGTGGAGTGGCTGTATAATAAATATTCTGAATTCAATCTCCTCTCATGTCTGATAGCTTATTGATTGTTTGCAACACTAAAGGACGTAGAGGATTTCATTATTAGGTGTAACTGCAGTTTCCTCCCCTCTCCCCCAGCTCTTTGTGTGCTGGAGGATGAATTTCCATGGTTTTTTTTTCATGTTGTTGAGGCACAGCTTGGCTACATTTATTCCAAATACCATCGAGGGAGGGAAGGAAATTTCAAGAGAGTGTTAATTCGAGGTAGCTTTTAATAGATTGGGTTTTTTTCTCTGGGAAGAACAATTCCACAGGAAGGCAGGGAGCAGTTGGGAGCCTCCTGACTCATCAGCTCCTTGCTGGGCTGTTCTCCCTGGCAGAGCAGGTTCAGAGGAGCTGGGAACACTGGGGTCACTGGGAACAACGGGGCTTGTGTTAATCCCTGGAATCTGTGCTCCCAAAGAATAGGATCAGTGTTTTCCTCTGCTTGCTGCTGCAGGAGAGGGGCCGTCATTAATTAGGCACAGCAAGTTGATTTTGCTGTTGGGGGTGAGAGAAGTTTAATGAGGAACGTGTGGTGGGTGATGTCACCTGTCCCCAGCCACCTGAGAGGGAAAATCCTCAGGAGCAGAGGAGGCAGGAATGTGTGTCACAGTCAGGAAAAGCAGCAGAATCAGATCTTCATCTAAAGAAATACCAGCCTGGGGAAATACTCTCTTGTCCCACGCAGAAATAAGAAAGAGGATTATTTATCTCCCTTCATCTCACGTGTCTCTGTAAAACCTGTGATGCAGAGGACTGCCAAAGTTAACAGCAAGGTCCCTGCAGTTTATTACTTCATCCAGAGCCCTTGGTGGCAGTTAATACCAGGGATAATGCCCAGGTTTGGAGTGGCCCATTTATTATCCCGTGCGTTATTAAGATAATAGTCAAGCTTTGGTAATTTCAGTCACATAATGGATATATATAGCTCCAATTTGAGGATTGCCCCATCATTAAATCTAATTATGTCTGATAGGGAGTTTTCCCTGGGGAGCAGCTCCTTGAGTGAGCATCTTCCCTTTGGCAGTGCAGACAAAGCGTGGCAGATCTGCAGCAGCAAATTGTCCCAGAAACATTTCCCCCACCTCATCCCCTGTGTCTGCCCCCACCTGGGCCAGGTGTGTGATGTTTGGGTGTCCCCTGCTCCAAGTGTGTGATGTTTGGGTGTCCCCTGAACCACCTGTACCAGGTGTGTGATGTTTGGGTGTCCCCTGCATCCACCTGGGCCAGGTGTGTGGTGTTTGGGTGTCTCCTGCACCAGGTGTGTGATGTTTGGGTGTCCACCTGAGCCAGGTGTGTGATGTTTGGGTGTCCCCTGCACCCACCTGTACCAGGTGTGTGATGTTTGGGTGTCCCCTGTACCAGGTGTGTGATGTTTGGGTGTCTCCTGTATCACCTGGGCCAGGTGTGTGGTGTTTGGGTGTGTCCTGTACCAGGTGTGTGATGTTTGGGTATCACCTGTACCAGGTGTGTGATGTTTGGGTGTCCATCTGAGCCAGGTGTGTGATGTTTGGGTGTCTCCTGTACCAGGTGTGTGATGTTTGGGTGTCCCCTGTACCAGGTGTGTGATGTTTGGGTGTCCACCTGGGCCAGGTGTGTGGTGTTTGGGTGTCTCCTGCACCAGGTGTGTGATGTTTGGGTGTCCCCTGCACCACCTGTACCAGGTGTGTGATGTTTGGGTGTCTCCTGTACCAGGTGTGTGATGTTTGGGTGTCCCCTGCACCACCTGAGCTGCAGTTTTTGGGTCTGCCTCTTGTCAGGTGCTGGAGCTGTGTTGTTCCCACCTGCCCAGAACACCTGAGCTGTTTGTGCTGCACCACACCCCCGTGGGTGTCAGCTCTGGTGACTTTTGGAGCTGTCCAGGTGTCCTGGGGCTCCTGGCAGAGCTCCCACCTGGGGATCTCTCTCTGCCTCTCTCCTGCAGTGCAGCTGGGGTCGGTGGCATTGACACAAACCCTTTTCTTCCACTGATTTCTGATTTTTCTGCTCTTCTCTCCTTGCTCCAAAGGGGAAGATCCCTTGGCTGGGGACCAGAACGACCACGACATGGATTCCATAGCAGGAGTCCTCAAGCTCTATTTCCGAGGCTTGGAGCACCCCCTGTTCCCCAAGGACATCTTCCATGACCTGATTGCCTGTGTCAGTAAGTACCTGAAGAGCTGGAAAGGAATTGGATCCATTTTTCTCATCTCCTACTTCTCTTTCTTCCCTTTCCCCTTTTTTCCCTGGCTCCAGGGTGAGTTTTTGGGGTTTCTTTGGCTGGGTTTGTGCTGCTGGGCTGGTCTGTGTTATCCAGTCACCTTTTCACAGCCATCCTTGCTGTGACATGGATGAACAAGGAGATGGAAATTCCTGGACTTTGAGGGCTGTGAGATGGGGTTTTGTGAGACAGTGCTTTGTGACAGGATTCTTTTAAAAGAGAATAAAGCAAAAAAACCCTCACTTGTGTAAAATAATCTTGAAGAGCTGTCATCAGAGGATGTCAGAAATGCCCTCTCCGAGGCAGGGATCAGCAGCAGGGCTCCCTGCCTTGTGTGCTTTCCCTGGATATCTGCTGCCATGCTCCTGTGTGCTGGCCTCAGCTGACAAGGTGGTTTTTATTCATGCTCCTTTTAGCTTCATCCCCACCAGGGACCATCCTCTGCCTCCTGCTCCAGCATATCAATCACCAGGGCACTCACAGCCGAGCTGTTAACATTTTTCATGGCTTCTGAAGGTGCTTCTGCCAGGCAGAGGGTTGTTTGTGGTTTCTGGATGTGAACAACCTCGTTTTTAAGTGGCCTGGCTCTTGCTACGTCCCCCAGAACTGAAGAATGATTCCATTGTCCAGGCAGAGAAATGGCCTTTGCAGGGGCAGCCTCCAAAGAGAGGCAGAGGATTACTGAGGAGACAGCTTCAGAAATGGCCTGTGCTTCTCTGCTGCTGATAAATGCATTTCCAGACTTGGATTCATGTTATGTTGAGGAGCCAAATCCTCTTCCCCCCGGAGGAGCTCTCCCTTCTGAGCTGATTTATGCTGCCCACTTCTCTCTCAGCGGGCGCTGCACACGCAGCCCTTTGCCTCAGCCTCTGACTATGTTAATTGGAGTGTCACACAGCTTTTCCTTTTCAAACACCCCCAGCTGCCCTGAGTGAGCCCCTGTGCCAGAGCCCCTGCCCAGGTGACACCCAGAGCTCCCACGCTGGCACTCAGGGTCCCACGTGTTCGGGGACTTCTCTGGCAGAGGCTTTGCCAGCAGCTTCTGCAGCCAAATCCCGTCCTGCTGGTGCTCTGCTGGTGCTCTGCTGGTGCTCTGCTGGTGCTCTGCTGGCTGCCCAGTTTGCAGAGCTGGTGGCCCTGGTGGCCCTGGTGGCCCTGGGGCTGTGGGGGTGACTCTGGTGCTCTCTCTCCCTTCCAGCCATGGATAATTTGCAGGAGCGAGCGCTGCACGTCCGGAAGGTGCTGCTGAACCTGCCCAAGACCACCCTGATTGTCATGAGATACCTCTTTGCATTCCTCAATCAGTGAGTACCCCTGGGAGCACCAGGGCTCTGCTGCAGGGCCCGGGATAAACGTGGGATTACTGAGGATGGACAGGGCAGGGACACCTTCCTCCATCCCAGGCTGCTCCCAGCCCCGTCCAGCCTGGCCTTGGGCACTGCCAGGGATCCAGGGGCAGCCACAGCTCCTCTGGACACCCTCCCATGGAGGATTTCTGCCCAATATCTCATTTTGCCTCCTCTCTTTCAGTTTAAATCCGTGGCAGGGGGGTCCTGCTCTAAGCCTGGCCTTGAGTTGGGCTGCAGGTGGGGCTCTGAACAATAACAAAGAAATAAAGTCAGACATTAAACTCAGCACCCAGAGTTTTTCAGGCTTTCAAACCTTTGCAGTTTCTATTTAATTTCTCAGTAAATACCACCAGTGTCTCATTTTTCACCTGGACCCAGAACATTTGTGCCCCAGAAAGCCCAAAGCAAACCTCCCGAGCCCAGCTGTGTGCTCCGAGCAGAGGATGGTGATGAAGATGACGATTTCCTTCTTCCCACCTGTGTTTTTTTCACAGTTTATCTCAGTTCAGTGAGGAGAACATGATGGATCCCTACAACCTGGCCATCTGCTTCGGGCCCACGCTGATGTCCGTGCCCGAGGGTCACGACCAGGTCTCGTGCCAGGCTCACGTCAATGAACTGATCAAAACCATCATCATCCAGCACGAGAACATCTTCCCAGGACCCAGGGAGCTGGAGGGCCCGGTCTACAGCAGAGGTGGAAACACAGAGGATTACTGGTATGATGGATGCTCTGAGGAGAGCCATGGGTGCCTGTTTATCCATGGGTTAGGATGCTGCAGTTGTGTTGGGTAATTCGGGATTGCAGCATCTGGACCAGCCTTTCAAAAATTCAGAATTTCAAAAATCTGTTTTATAGCAGCAAGGATGGCCCTGGTCTCTCCAGAGAGTCATCAGCTTAAAAGAAATAAGCTGGTATAAAGTAGCTATTCAGTTGTCAAACCTTGCTCACTTATCTTGAAGGGCAAGGTTGTGGAGGGATTTTCTTGGATGTTCTGGTCTGGTAGCTGCCAAAATTCAATCTTTTTGTTGTTTTTTTTTTCCTTTTTTCCTGCCTTTTCTCTCTGCCTGTGTGGAGTGCCTTTGCTTCAGACACAGGGGTCACTGGCAGCTGAACCTCCAAGGCTGTGGCAGGGTTTAATTTCCAGGGCAGCCCCTCTGGAGGGGGAGGGAAGAGGCAGGAATGCAAAATCACCATTTCCATGCAGCCCCGGCCACGTGCTCAGTCTGAGAGCACATCTGGAAGCAATTCAGGCTCCTGTCATCTGGGCTGGGAGCTTGGGCAGAGGGGGAAGGAAAGGAGGGGTTTGCTTTCCTCCTGGCCGAGCTGATCCCTCCCTCTGAGCATCAGGAATGTTCATTTGTGTCCCACTTCTCCCCACACTGCTCCTGCTCTCCTTCAGCATCACAGCAATGTGAAGGATTCTTTTCCTGGACTAAAATAAATAGTTTTGGGTTTTTTTTTTTTTAATGAAGTCACTGTGGTGACAGAGCAAGCCTTGTTTCTCTGGCTTGTCTCGGAGCTGTGGGATCACTCCTCATCTCGAGGCTCCTCCAAACTCTCTGCTGTGTGCACAGGACTTGCCAAAACCTTTTGGAAATTCTCTTAATTTCACCCCCCTCTCTGATGTTTTTAGCTGATGTTTTATATGAAGGAATTGCAGGGGTGGGGGAAAAAAAAAACCCAACTTAGTAATATTTCTGGCTTTGAGGAAACACATCGATTTGGACAAGAGGTTTTGTGCCATGAGGTGAAGGGAATCAAAGTGTGCTGAGTTCCCTCGGTGTGGGTGTGCACACAGGATGTCCTGGGGGGTGATATCAGGGAAGGAGATAAGGGATGGAGCTGGAAGGGACCCTCAGGGATCATTGGTACACACAGGATGTCCTGGGGGGTGATATCAGGGAAGGAGATAAGGGATGGAGCTGGAAGGGACCCTCAGGGATCATTGATCCAGCCCCCAGCCCTGCACAGACACCCCAAAATCCCACCCTGGCTATCCCTGGGAGCCTTCTCCTGGAGCTCTGGCAGCCTCAGGGCCAGGACCATTCCCTGGGGAGCCTTTTCCAGTGCCCCAGAGGGGAAGAACCTTTCCCTGATCAGCCCCCAAAGCTCCCCTGGCTCCTTCCCTCCTGTCCCTGTCACGGGGAGCAGAGATCGGAGCTGCCCCTCAATTCCCTGCTGGGAATTCCTCGACTCCATTCCTCTGGCAGGATTTATTGCTGTCACAATAAATCCCAGAGCTTCCCAGAGCAGCATCCAGGGCTCAGCCAGCAGCAAGGCCAGGTTTTTGGTTGGAAAATGCTTCTCTTCAGCAGGCAGGGCTGGGAGGAGGCACGTGGCCTCTGTGCCGGGTTCGGAGCGCTGGCTGTGCTCGACATGACTTCACGGGCTGGGTGAAACTTTAGCCCTCAGTGCTGCTTCCTCCTGGGGCCTCCAGCTGCCTTCAGAGGCTCCTGTAGGCTCTGCTGAGGAGCACAGAGGCTCTGCAGAGGATGGGGAAGGTTGATGGCTGAGGTGCTGGCTCAGGAGATGCTGGGCAGCCTGGTGTCCTGCGGATTAAGCAGAACGAGACGCCGGAATTATCCAGATGTTTCACCCCTTCTCCTTTTTCTGCTTTCCTCGTATTGAAAAGAGCACAGGGGGTAGATTGCCAGGGGGAGAGCACTGTCCAGCCAGCATCACTTAATTTTAACCATTGCAGGGCCAAAATGAGGGATGAAATCACTCCTGTGTGAAGAAGATTAAAAATCCCCTTGAAGGAGTCACGGTGTGAGAAGGCAGCAAAGGAGTTTTTTGGTGTAAGATGAAGAGCAAACACTGTTTTTTAGCCCTTTTTTTTCCTCCTGAGAGGAGCAGGCAGGGCTGCCAGCTGGCAGCAGCCCTGTGGAGCTGCTTGGGAGAGGCAATGGATCCTCTTCCAGTTTCCTTTCTGCTCCTGTCCAGAGGGAGCTGCTCGTGGAGCTTCTTACAAAAACATAACCTTTGGTTGCCACTTGTTTGTCTGTCGATCCTTTCAAAGCTTTTCTTCATGCCAAACATAAATGAGTCCTCCTGGTAGTTCAGGTGCTCTGGAATCTTTATTTACAGGCAACTAATTGGGCTGTGGGAGTTGTTGAGGGAAATGAATGGGACATTTATGGTGCTGATAAAAGGGATGGAGGGAGATGACAAACACAGACCTGGAAATATCGTTATAAATCGAGGAATGATTTCCCCCAGGAAGTTGCAGCTTTCTCATCAGCCATCTAATGAGCTAATTAGAGCAATGGAGAATGCAGCCAAGGGAATAATGCTGGCATGGCAGGGAGGAGCTGGACCCAGGCTGGCACTGCTCTCCGAGTGCTCAGCATCTCCAGAGGTCCAGGCTGTGAGATGTGGAGTTGGACTTTGCTGACAGCACTCACAAGAGGGGTCACCAAGACGTTTGGTTTGGCTGATCAAACAAGAATTCAGCTTGATTTTTACCCACAGCCACTTCAGCACGTGCAGACGCATCCACAAAGTGTCTGTAGCAGCAAAACCTAAACTCCTGATGAGGATTCCCAGTTCTCTCTGATTGTTTTCCAGGATGTTCCCAGCTCTTTGTGATTACTTTCCAGGATGTTCCCAGCCCTTGCTGGCCATGAGGGATCTCAGTTGCCAGCAGTTAAAGCTGTTCCCTTCTGTTGCAGTGAGAGCCCTCACGGAGAGAGAGCCCTGGCAGAGGATTCGGTGCAGGACGTCACAGCCGAGCACCACACCAGTGACGATGGTATGGGAAGTCTGGTGTTCACTGGGGGAGGCAGGGAAGGCTGTGCCCTTGGAGGTTTGAAGATCCAAAGTGGAGTTTGAGTCACTCAGAGCATCACACGGCAGCGTTTGGTGGCAGAATGGAGGTGTAGGATCGGTGGGAATCTCTGGAATTACCTGAGGGTTTTGAGTGTGTCCCTTCTCATGGGGTCTCAGCTGGAGGCTGGATGTGTTTCAGTGTCCTCTCCCACTCCCCTCTGCCTGTGCCAGGCACAGTCAGGGGCTCAGGAAGGAGAATTGTGAGTGCTCAAAGCCCCAGGGCTTGAAGAGAGCAAACAAACCCCAAACCTGCCTGTCTTCCACTGAGAGCTGGGCTTTACAGCAGAGGATCCTGAGGGCCTCTCTCAGAGATAATTTCTAGATTTCCTTAAGGAAGCTCAGTTACATTTCTTGCCTGATCAGTGAAAAGAGGCACCAAGGCTGGGAATTCCAGGATGTTTCCTCAGGAAAAGGTGACACTGCAGTTGTGAGCATCCTTGATGCTTCCAAAACCTCCTGGGACAGGAAACATCCTGTGGGCCCCATCCAGAGCAGAGCAGATGAAGGGACTGATGTGAAACGATGATCCCTGGCATGCTGAGCAGCCCTGAGAGCAGGCTGACCACCAGGCCAGGACAGGCTTTTGTTCTTGTGTTCAGACCCTTTGCAGCTGTGGAACTCTTGGGGTGGTTTTACTTGCACGGCCTCAACTGCAGAGGTGGGAAACAGCATTCCCTTAAAACTGGGCATCCTCCTTTTTGAGCTGGCCTTGAGGAATTTGCTCAGTGGCCCTGCCAGGTGCTCCTGTGCTGCCTCTCTGCTCCAGCAGCTGCCTAACAAATCCTCCCCTGGCTCCCACTGGCTTCACAGCTCGCTGGTCTTACAGCTCTGTCCCGACCTGAGGCATTCTCTGTGAGCCTCTGGTGCTCACACAGCAGTGAGGAAGGAGAGGAGACGCTGGGAAATGATTTCTCCCTCAGCCAGGCCGGGCACTGCTGCTCCTCTGCAGGGCTGGGAAGCACAGATCCTCGGGGAATGAACCACAGGGTCACTCCCTGCCTTGGAGAGTGTTCTGTTTGACAAGTGGGAGCTCTGAAGAACGCATGGAAATGCATCCTGCTGGAGCTTGGGTCTCTGAGAAAGGAGCACCTGGATGGTGAGGAGGGACAGGCCACCCCATCCCACAGCTGTGCTGCACCCTCCTCTCAACTTGTGCTGTCTGTGGCTGGGATTTTACATTTTTGGGTGGCTGGGAGGGCACAATGGTGAGAGAGGAGCAGAGATCAGAGAAGGACACTGCTCTGCAGCCCTGTGGCTGGGATTTTACATTTTTGGGTGGCTGGGAGGGCACAAGGGTGAGAAAGGAGCAGAGATCAGAGAAGGACACTGCTCTGCAGCCCTGTGGCTGGGATTTTACATTTTTGGGTGGCTGGGAGGGCACAAGGGGTGAGAGAGGAGCAGAGATCAGAGAAGGACACTGCTCTGCAGCCCCTGAGCAAGGTAAAGCTGGGAGGTGTTCTGGATGCAGTCCTGCAGCCTCCGTGGAATGTTCCAGAGGAGGCAGATGGGCTGGGGCTCTTTGAGGGAGCAGCAGTGCGTGGTTAATTAAGGAGTCTCGTGCTAATTGGGCTGTGCAGTGTCACACCCTGCCCACACCTCTCAGCAGTGCAGGTACAGCTCCACCACAGAGCTTCCTGGGGCTTTTCCCTCCTTCTGTCTTCAGATGGGACCAAACCTCCTAAAAACCCTTTGGGGGAGGCTGGGATGAATCTTCCCAAGGTAAAGCTGTCATCCCAGCCACCTCTGGGTGGGATTTTGGGCTGAGGGGAGAGTTTGTGTTTGGCAGAGCATCTGTGCAGCTCATCAGCCTCCCTGAGCAGATTTGAGACAGGTATGAGAGGTCAGAAGTGCTGAAAGGCAAGCAGATTGTGTGTTTGTTGAATTATAAATACGAGTGGAAATGTTTTAATCTGCTGCTTGTCTGCCCAAGCTGTCAGACTGGCAGGGGGAATTGTTTGGCTTAGCCTTATTGCTCTTCATCCACACAGTTTTCTTCTCTGAGCATAAGTGTCAGTAGGAAAAAGCTACTGGAAATTAAAGTCTAAAATCAGTCCTCTGGAGAAAAGCCAGAGTCCTAAAAAGCAAATTGGAAACATAAGAAACCTGAGTGCCACGCTCATCTGGAACAATAAACACTTGCTAATGAAGCAGATGGAATTTACCAAACCACACTCCCATCCCCTTCCTAAATAGAGAGGGACACCAAAAACCAGCATTTTTGGGGTTTTGGGGCTGTCAGGACAAGCTGGCAGAGCAAGCAGGAGGGAGGAAAGAGCCAAGCCCAGATAACCACGTGCTTGGGGGTGTCTGCCACGAGCTGCCAGCATGGGCCAGGCTTTTCCCACCCTCCCAAATCCCTGGCTGAGGGCTGATAAATGGGATTTGTGTGAGTCTGACCACAGGCTTGGGTGGCTTGGGAGAATTCTGAGCTGTCAGGTTTGGTAGAGGAGGGGTCTCACAGGTCCTGTGGCTGATTGCCCTCGGTCTCTTGGTGCTGGGTCATTCCAGGTGCTGCTGGGGCTTTTTTGGGGGAGAGATGTTTCTGCTCTGCTCCCTCAGCCTGGCTGAGGCTCTCCAGCTGCCTCAGGTGGATTTACACCATTATTTTCCCAAGCCCTGCTGGCACCTTGCAGCCTAAAGGCAGCTCCAGAGCCGGTTCTGGAGCATTTCCTCTCCCAGGGAATAACTGGAAAAGCTGTGCCTGGTGATCCTCTCCCAGGGAATAACTGGAAAAGCTGTGCCTGGTGATCCTCTCCCAAGGAATAACTGGAAAAGCTGTGCCTGGTGATCCTCTCCCAAGGAATAACTGGAAAAGCTGTGCCTGGTGATCCTCTCCCAGGGAATAACTGGAAAAGCTGTGCCTGGTGTCTGCCCTTCCAGCCCATTTCAGTTTTCTCCTGCACTGTGGATTGGAGCTTCCTGTGGTGCAGAGATCTCTGTGTGCAGTAGCAGATCTCTCTTTGATCAGGGGAGAGGAACCACAAATCTCTTTTCTCCAGGAGAGAACTCAATTTCCATGGATTGCTGGGCTGCATTAAAGCTCCTTTAAAGTAATTAGAGGGAGCCCACTGGGGCTGTGTGGTTGAGCTCATCTCCATTCCCCTGATCCCTGCCCAGAACCAGGAGCTGCCTTAATACACATTTACACTCCAACAGCAGCAGCTTTTTTTTTTTCAGAGCCTTAAAAATACGGGAGTTCCACATTGATTTCCCTGAATGTCTTAAATGCCCTTATTGTGCCTGTGTACAATATCAGAGTCCTGCAGGGACCTGGATCAGTGGCAGGGCATGGCTGGAGCTCCTGTGTGAACTTTGCAGGAGTGGGCACAGAACATCCCAGGGATGCTCTGTGTCCTCAGCCCTGCACCAAGCCCAGCTCTGGAGGCACTGGATGTTTTCTTTTGCTTCCATGACCCTTGGAGGAACAGCAGGGCCTCCCACCATGCCAGAATTCCGCTCTCCTGCCTCAGGTGAGCCTCACAGGCAGCAGAAATTTCCTTCTAAATGCTTTATTTCTGAAGCAGCTGGGAATGAGAGGATGTTTCCCTCCCCTGCCTGCCCAGGGGCTTCACTTCAGCTGCTTTTAAGGGAGTGAACCACGGGCAGATTTTTGTCTGGATTGCTGATTGCTTCCCACCCCTGAAACCCTTTTGTTTTTAATGAACCCCTAATTCTGCCCTTGCCATTTCCATCTTTGTTGGCTTGGACTGCTGTGGGGAGGCGTTTAGGGCTTGGAAAATAAAAATCTGTCTCTGTATAGGGATGAGGTAAAGGGTGAAAGGGTAAAGGGGTGAACTTTCCTTAAGTTGAGGGGTTCCCCTCTGAGTCCTCCTGCTTCCAACCCTCTGCTGCCTGAAGAAGGAGCAGTTTGTCCCCCTCCTGCTCTGGTTCCTGGCAGGTTTGAAGTGCTGGCTGCTCAGGTGTTTGCTGACCCGTTGTTTATCCCCTCCTGTCTCCTAGAGAGCGAGCCCATCGAGGCCATAGCCAAGTTTGACTACCTGGGCAGGACGGCGCGGGAGCTGTCCTTCAAGAAAGGCGCCTCTCTGCTGCTGTACCAGCGAGCCTCCGACGACTGGTGGGAGGGACGGCACAACGGCATCGACGGCCTCATCCCCCATCAGTACATCGTGGTGCAGGACACGTAGGTGCCCCCCTGCAGCCTCCAGAGCCCCCCCGGGACGGGGCTGCGTGGCCACAACAGCGGGGAGAGCTCGGCTGGTCACGCTCTGGGAGGTGGAGAGGGGAGGGAAGGATTGGTGTGGTGTCTGCTGAAGGGGCATGGCTGGGGTCTCCAGAGTGATCACGGCAGGCAGGTGCTCAGGAGGAAGGGGATTTTCCACCACGGGTGATGGGATGTGGGGGAATGGGCTTAGGGTGCAGGAGGGCAGGGTTAGGCTGGGTGCATTGGAAGGGATTCCCTGGCAGGGTGGGGATGCCCTGGCACAGGATGTCCAGAGAAGCCCCTGGATCCCTGGAAGTGCCCAAGGCCAGGCTGGACAGGGCTTGGAGCAGCCTGGGGAAGCAGAAGATGTCCCTGCCCGCAGCAGGGAGGTGGAACAAGGTGATTAGGATCCTTTCCAGGGAGACCACTCAGGGGTGGGAATGACACCGTGCTGCCCTAGAGCTGTACTGCAAACCCAGCCCTGCTGCCCCTGCTGTGGCTGTGACACCCTCCCCTCCTCCTTCCTAGCGAGGATGGGATGTCAGAAAGGTCCAGTCCGAAGTCAGAAATAGAAATAAATTCTGAGCCACCAGAGGAGAAGGTGACGGCCAGAGCCGGTGCCAGCTGCCCGAGCGGGGGCCACGTCGCGGATATTTACCTTGCAAACATCAACAAGTAAGAGCAGCCTTGCTTTGTTCTCCCTGCCTGTCAAGAGCTTGAGTCCAGTGAAATGCTTCCTTCCCTGAGAAAGATTCATTAACAAGCACTGCCACCGTTTTTCTCTGCTTCCCCCTCTCTTAACTCGTGTTTTGCTGTCCCCTCTCTGTCAGCGGCGTGGCCATGGCTCGTTTGAAGCCCCGCTGGTTTCTGTTCCCTGTCTCCACGGTGCCATCTGGTCCTGCTTTCCCAAACCCACCCTGTTCCTCCTCACAGGGAGGGAGGGGAGCGCTGGGCTGAGATCTCGTGTCGTTGTCCCCATCCCTCCTCGTGTTCTGTCATCTGTCACGTCTCCTCCACATCCACCACGTCCTGTTGGGTGGGCTGGGGGGACAATTCCTGCAGGAGGCCGTGTCCCAGTTTGTGATAAATGCCATACCTGCAGTCCCTCCATCTGGCACTGCCTGGAGCACTCCTTTGTTTCTGCAGCACTCCTCACCTCGGGTTACTAACCATATGCTTGCAGTGCAACTGCACAACCCCCTGTTGCTCTAACCTTGCCTCCTCCACCAGAAATCGTTGCTTTAGCCAACACTCAACACAATAAAAAGCTGGAAAATCGAGCCAGGAGCTGACTAAATTCCATGATCTGTTCAATAATTTTTTTTTCCTAGACAGGCTTATCCCCCATATATTTCTGATTATTTTCCTTCATGTTAAAAACCTCCACCTCTCTCCATTGTGCAGTGAAGGTATTATGTGATAATTGCAGTTTGATGGGAGGGGATGTTCTTAACCTTCAGTTAATTTAACACAATGTAGTCTATAAAGGCATTAGCACAAATGCATCCTTTTAAAAGGTTTGGACCCTGCTCATGGCCTAGAGAGCCTGGTCCTTCCTTCTGGGATTCAGCAGAGCTCCAGTGATGTCTGGGAAGCCGTGTTAATCTGCATCAGCTTGGGATCTGGGCTTTCTTTTATGATATTTGCTGTCTGAGCCACTGGAGTGGCTGTTCTGGCAGTTGTGGAGAGATTTGTGTAATAACAGACCTGTGCTGGAGCTTCACCATCTGCTGGCTTTGCTAGAGTTGTGTGCAGTGGTTTTTAGAAGCCTGGGGAATGTCCACTCCACTTTTGGGTTTGTTTTTTTGTTTTGTTTTGTTTTTTTTTTTTCCCCTTTACTAGGGAACCTGATATTTAGCAATAAGTAGCATAAGACTCATTTTGTTGTTTTTTCTTTAGGAATGAATCTCCTGACCTATGTGTGAACAGACTTGAGCAAAATTAAATCAGATGGTTTCGCAATGACAGTTGTGCCACCCACTGAATTATTATTTGGATGCCAAAATCCTACTGGAGTTAACACTTTCTTGCAGTTATTCATGGGGCTGGTGCTATATATATATATAAATGGATCCTTCCCTGTATAATGGATGCCAAGCTTCAGACCTATGGCATAAAGTATTCTGCTGCATTGGCCTTCCCATGATTTGAGTGGAATCGTGCTGTCAGACCTCATGGTGCTGGGGCAGAAACTAAATTCTTTGGACCAGTTCATCCATTTGACATCATCCCTTTGGTTTTATCCGTAGCCCTGCACAGATAATGCCTTGTGGTCCTGCCAAAGCCATGAAAAAAGAACCATCTCTTACCACCAGCAAACATTGGAAATGATCATTAACCCCAAACTGGGGGTCTTTGCTTGCTGATCTCTGAAAATAATAACTTGATGCCTTGGGCCAGGAGCTTAGTAGACTTATACTGTCAAAGATTGTAGCTCTGCTCTTGGAATGTAATAAAAACACATCATCAAAACCTGTCGATGGCACAGAGGGTTTGTTTCTTTTGGTTGGTTTTATTTTTATTTTTTTTTTTTGTTCCAGTATAAATTCTTCTCCTGTTGACCAAGTTAATCACGTTCCACCCAAGTTTTCTGGTTTTGCAATGAATGTGCACAGCTGCCAGGACTCAGTCTTGTTGTTAGAAGCGTGAAACTGGAATGATTTATAATTTATAATTTATGATTATTTCACTGTACCGCAATCACTCCTCAACCCCCTGGGTCTGTTTGTAATCTGGGCTCCTCTGTGTCTCTTCCCATTGTCCTGTGTGTTGTTTTTTGGGGGGATATCTTCAAATGACAGCCCTGTACCTGCTTGTATTGACTTGTTTTGCTTTTGTGACTGAAGGCAAAGAAAGAAACCAGAGTCAGGCAGCATCAGAAGAGCGTTCCGTCAAAGTGACAGCCACGGCCTAGGTAGTTCCCTGGCAGAACCAGCCTCCCCCGGAGCCATAGCCGGTTCCAGGCCCTCATCTCAGCCCATTATGAGCCAAAGTCTTCCCAAGGAGGTTCCAGACAAATGCTCCATCAGTGGCCACGGCAGCCTCAATTCCATCAGCCGGCACTCGTCGCTGAAGAGCAGGATGGACAGCCCGCAGATCCGCAAGGCTGTCACGGCAGGGAGGTCCAAGAGCTTCAACAACCACCGGCCCATGGACCCCGAGGTGATTGCACAGGTCAGCAGCAGCTTCTGCCCCGAGGGGTTTGCCTGGGGAGCTCGGGGATGTGGGTGCAGGAGGTGTGGGAGTGCAGGGTGTGGTTTAATCCCATGTCTGTTCCCCAGGAGGGAATCCTGTGGATCAGGAGAGACTCTGGGAGCTGGGCCTGGGCAGTCTGGAGAGGAGAGGGCTGAGAGGGGATCCCACTGATCCCATCCCACTGATCCCTTCCCACTGATCCCTTCCCACTGATCCCATCCCACTGATCCCATCCCACTGATCCCTTCCCACTGATCCCATCCCACTGATCCCTTCCCACTGATCCCATCCCACTGATCCCATCCCACTGATCCCATCCCACTGATCCCTTCCCACTGTTCCCATCCCATGAATCCCATCCCACTGATCCCATCCCACTGATCCCATCCCATGAATCCCTTCCCACTGATCCCATCCCACAAATCCCATCCCAATAATCCCATCCCAATAATCCCATCCCACGAATCCCATCCCACTGATCCCATCCATATCCCCAAGGATGGTGCCAGGCTCTCTTCAGCAGCAGGACAAGGAGCACAGATTAAAATAAAATAAAAAGTTAAATTAAAATAAAAAGTTCAGCCTCAGCGTGAGGAAGAGCTTCTGTCCCTGAGAGCAGCAGAGCCCTGGAGCTGCCAGGGAGGGAGTGCAGCTCCCCCCTCTGCAGACACCCCAAAGCCACCTGGATGAGTTTCTGTGTCACCTGCTCCAGGTGACCCTGCCTGGACAGGGCTGGACTCCAGAGGTCCCTTCCAACCCCAAGCATTCTGTGATTCTCTCAGTGCAATATTAACTCAGGGCACAGCCCCAATCTGGGTTTTCATCCTCTCCATGTGCAAGGCTCTGCTTTCCTGAGGGGAGATAAACAGTCAGGTCCTTCCTCCGTTAAAACTTGGCTCTGTTTGTTACCCAGAATTTAATATCAGCACTAAAAACACCCATCTTAGAAAGTAACACAGATTCCAGAGCTGTCAGCAGAGAATTGAGCAGTCATAACTGCAGGACATGAGAGAAATGAAGTATTTATTGTGGATTTAACCGTGCTGACTTGTGGCATCCTCATCTTGCAGGGCTCAGGGTGTGATCAGAATCCAGCTCTGAGCGCAGCCCTGCTGGTTTGCAGGAGTTTGTTATTTACACAAGGGCTTTGAAGTCAGGGCTGGCTCCAAAAGGTGTGAAGTTACCAATTTCCCTCTTCCAGCAGGGCTTTTCCCGGGTGGATTTGCCTGCACTTGCATTTCTGTACCCACTGTTGGCAGGGTGGGATGGATGGCTCTGGCTGCAGCCAAGGAATGCTCCAGGCTCAGATTACAAACCCAGCCCTGGGAGACCTGACTGCTCTGCCTGGCTCGGGGCTCTGCAGGTTCCTAAGGAGCTGGGGGGAAATACGTGACAATCAAACAGGATTTTTATTGACAAAAATCATAATAAAGTCATAAATAAGGGGCAGATTAAAACCTGATGGGTTTAATGCTGATGGGAGTTTGTGTTTTGCCGTTTTGAGTACCCTGAGCCCATTTGTTACAGTGAAAATGCAGTGAACAGCTCCTGTTGTCTTGGTGTTTCCCTCTCCTTCCGAGGCTTTGGTTGATATAAATCAGATTTTTTGTTTTTTCAATTAGGCTCTGACTGAAGTTGTTCTGTCTCCTCTCCCTGCCAGAGCCTTCACTCCATTGTTTCACTGGAGAAGAGTCTGGGGACAAAAAGGAAAGAGGAGGGGGAAATAAATAAAAAAAGAGGAGGGAGAAAAACCCAAGCTGTGTTAAATCAGAGTTTTTCTCTGTAGTATCTGCTCAAACACCATCCAATAACCATCTTACACATTTCCCCAACTTCACAAGGAAAATCTGCCTGGCCTCAAGATAGAGTGGGAGGTGTCAGATTTCTGCCTCTGCTTTCTTCCACCATCCCTTGACTGATTTACCTTCCCCACCCCCTGAAAAAGCTCTGAGGAAAAGCTGCAGCCAAAAGTGTGAGTCACAGCCAGGCTGAGCTCTCCTGCTCCCCAGGGAGTTCTGTGCACCACTGGACTCTCCAGCAGACAATGTGGATGCCCTGAGACAAAAACCCCGTGGTTTTAGCTCAGAAGTTCTCTTTACATTTATCTGTTAATAGCTGTAATACTTTTTTTAAGAGGAAGGAGAAGGGATAATTTTGGTTTCTACACGTGTTTCTGGCATCTTCCGTGTTTTCTAAAACTCTGAGTGCTATGAAATACATTTCTGGGAACAACTCAGCAGGGAAACCAACAATCCACAAGGATTTCAACATTCAGTGTGTGGCCCATCAGCCGGTGTCCAGGCCATCAGGAATTTACTCTCCCGAATTTCACGTGCCAAACAAACCGCAAAAGTGGGCACCAGTGCTTTGGTTTCTGTTCCTTGCTGCAGTTTGGGGTTTTTCTCTGCAGCCTGGGCAGCATCAGGAGCAGTGAAGGGCCAGATTAGCATCAAGGCAGTGCTAGCAATTATTTTGCTCCCCGTTGCTGGAAAATGTTAGCGATTATTGGCCGCGGGATGCGCAGTTTGGTCCTTGACCCGAGGTCGGTGTTTAGAAAACAAAAATGTTCTCAGGATCTGCCTTTTGTCTGGTTATTTGTGTGTCTGGGCCGTGCCTTCACCGGGCTCCTCTGCTGTGCTTGCAGGACATTGAAGCCACCATGAACTCGGCCCTGAACGAGCTGCGGGAGCTGGAGAGGCAGAGCAGCGTCAAGCACACGCCCGACGTCGTCCTGGACACGCTGGAGCCCCTGAAAACCTCCCCGGTGGTGGCCCCCACCTCGGAGCCCTCCAGCCCCCTGCACACCCAGCTGCTCAAGGACGCTGAGCCGCCGTTCCAGCGCAGTGCCAGCACGGCTGGGGACATTCCCTGCACCTTCAGGCCCGTCAAGTCGGTTAAAATGGCCACGCAGGTGAAGCCGCCGGCCACGCGGCCCAAACCCGCCGTGTTCCCCAAAAGCAGCGCCACCAGCCCCGGCGTGGCCTCCTCCGCGCCCCAGCAGCCCCCTGACAAGTCCTGTACTGTCTGATCCACCCCCTGCTGCTCTCTGGGTACAACTCCTGCTGTTCCAGATGAGGAGAACTCTGACAAAGACATTAAAATCCCCGTTTGACGAACGCTTGGGCTGAAGGTGGGTCGTGAGCTGCTGGGAGCTCCTGAGCGGCGACAGCCTCGTGCCACGTCCCCAGGACAGCTCCTGCCACGCTTGGGGAATCCACAATCCACGATCCACTGTGAAGCTGAGCAGGAAAACACCAAGGGATGAGCTGGAATTTGGTTTGGATGCCTTGTTCAAGTGTTCGGCCGCTGGAAGGAACGTTTGGTGGTGTCCTGTTTTTGGATACTGGTGTAGTGACTTCTATATTCTGTGTTTCATTTACCACAGGGAAACAATAGGATAGATTTTAGTCTATTGCATGTTTTGGTGCCACTGGTTACATGGAGCTTGGACATGCCTGTTTCTTGTGCATTATTATTATTATTATAATTATAATTATTATTATTATTATTCCCTCGCCCGCTGGTGCCACGGTGGTTAAGGGTCTGTCTCGACTTCCATCACATCCTCTGGTTTTGTTTGTTTGCTCCCCATTCCTCCCCCTCAGGGCCAAAGCCTTTGGCCATCCAGCCTCATGCTTTAGTTGTCATGGAAAAAATAGTTTACTCTGGAACACTCGTAGATTTTGTGGAGTTCTACGTAAGATGTGTCTGTGCAAATATAAACAAACATGTTCCTGAGGGCTGGGAGCACAAGAAAGAGCCCAGTTGTTGCTTATGGACAATCCTCACTGGTTTCCCCCTTTGCTGTCCCATATTTAAAAGCAGTTTTTTCGTTTCCAGTGTCACTTTCAGCCCGTGGGCTCTGACGCGCTGTTTGCTCCCGGGAGACTGAATGTACAAAAAACCACAACCCAGATCATTTGAAAAACCAGGTGCTCTGCTGGGAGCCCACCCCCAACACTCACTCTGCTGGTTTGCCCCTTCCTCAGGACAGATCCTGACCCCAAGCCCAGCGCCAAGCACTGTAAAAAACTTTAAAAACTTTAAAAACTGTAAAAACTCCGCTCAGGAGTTCTCCAGCTCCCTGCCTTGTCCTGCCCTGGGCACCTCTGCTCTTATAGAGCAGAGCAGGGAGCTCTGCTGGGGACAGACAGCACCTCTGGAGTGGCTTCCCTCCTGCTCCACGCAGGACTGACCTGTGAATGAATTCTTTGCTATTATTTGTATTTATCCGTAGCCAGCAGCACCCACGGACTCGTTTGGACCCCGCCGGGAGCTCTCTCGCGTTAATTTAATTTAATAATTGAGAGGAGTGCAGGCTGGCTGAGCCCCAGCTCGCCTCGTTCCTCAAATCCTCGGCTTTTCCAGGATTTCAGACCAGCTGCACCTCTTAGGCTTCCGTCAAACAGGACCAGATAAGGAAAGTCATTTTTCTCACCCTTTTAAGCCGAGTTTCCTTTCAGTTTCTGGGTTCCTGGTGACTGCAGAGTCACTTTAATTGGCACTTGAATAAAGAAGAAGCAAAGAAGAGTTGCTGAAATGTCCTTTCCTGATGCATTCAGGATGTTACTTGGAGAAATGGAACGGGGTCTTTGTGCATCCCTGTCCATCCCCACACGCACAACCCCCTCTCTACAGAAGCAATCAACCCCTAATTAATGACTTTCCAAAAAAAAGCCAGCTTCCCCTTCCTGCATGAAGGACAGGTGAGAATTTGGGGAAGGTTTTGGTGAGAACATTTCTCCTTTCCCCGTTTCTCCTGAGCTTTCCTGGGGAAGCCCCACGGTACGAGCGTGACTGTCCCTGTCCCTCCAGGAGATGCCACCAGTGCCACCAGCGACCTTTGCTCTCAGGTTCTGATGGACTTCTACCACCAAGGAATCACTTCTTCATTTTGGGGAAAAAAGAAAGAAATAAAATGATTAAACTCGTAATTTTTGCTCAGGCAGAACTTTCTGGCATTTCCTTTTTTAGTAAGAATTTTTTGGGGTTTTTTTTATTTCTTTTTTTATTTTTTTTTTTTTTTTTTTTTTGGTCTGGAATGACCGAAGTTAATCTGTGTCAAGAGCAGGATCTCTGTAAATTGACTTTGCCTCGTTTTAATGCCTTATTTTCTTTATATATTTTTATGCCTAGCATTCAATATTCCTTAGAATTAAGTGTTCAGCCACGCACAGCAAATTGGAGGAGCTGCTCTTTTCCAGCTTCAAGGTCTGAAGTGTGGAATTAGATGGAAACAAAACAAAAAAAAAAAAAAAATAAAATAAAAATAAAAATAAAAATAAATATAAAAAAGACTTCAGGTTACTGTAACAGCAACTGTCTGTATCTGAATTATTCCTGTGCTTCTCTAGCATCCACAGCTCTGGGACAATCCTGCTGCCAAGGATCTCCTGGATTTGGAGCAACTCAACTGGAATTGTGGTGTGCACTGTGACTGACACAAGCAATAGGACAGGACGAAACTCGTCCTTCCTCTTCCTCAGAAGAGAGCAGGGCGATGAAACCAGTGAAATAATGGGGAAAAAGGAGATTTTTCAGCTTGTCAGCCTCACTCTGAATGCACAAGGCTGAGAGAAATTTTGCTGTGGGTGTTTGGTGAGCAGTCGCTGCTGGAAAAGGGGGAAGGAGCAGCTGGGGATGTTCCCTCCCTGTGGATCCAGGAGAGGAGCACGCTGTGCTTTGCTTGGGGAGGTACAAATGGCACTCCACATCTTCACATCCCGAGGAAATCTTCAGCTCTTCCACAGAAATCCTCTTCTGGTGACTTTTTGTTGTGTCAAATATAAAAGACGAAGGAAGTGTTTGATAACTGGAATTACGTCTGTCTGTTCCATAGTGCTTTGTATGAACCTTGTTCATCAGGTGTTGGATTGAAATAATCCAAAAGAGAAAAAAAAAAAAACAAACTACAAAACACTTTTAAAACAAAATATGGTTTTAGGTGATCAATCTGAATGGTTTCTGAAGCTCAGACCTTTTCTGGGTTATTTCCCTAGTTGGGAATGGAGCAGTGTGCTTTAACCATTGCTTAATTTCTGCCTCTCTGAGGTCATCCAAAGTTTATGAATTGTAAATTTGTCCTTCACGTCCGAGCAGTGGGACACCATCAAACCCTCTCACTTTATCTCTACTGGGTATTTTATTGCAATGAAAATGAGTAAATAATTAGAGTGCACTGTGACAGCAGAACAAACAAGCAAACAAAAAAAAAAGTTGTTGTATATGTCTGTATTTTGATACCTGTTCAAAAGGAGTCTTTGGGTTTCCTGTGCTGAATACCTCATGTGTTGGGTTTTGGGAGGTTTTGTTAATATTTTTTATTTTTATTTTTATTTTTTTTTATTATTTTTTTTTTCTTTTTTAAGGCAAGATCGCTCTTGCACAAAAGTAGGTTAAGATAACCGAGTTCTCATAAATTTATTTACTGAATCAAAACACTTCAGCTTGGCAAGAAATCCCATCTGTTTTAATTCCCCACCTTGCACTCGGTACGGGGCTGACCCGGCGCACTTGGAAGAGCTCCAGCAATACTGGGACAGGAGAAATTCCTTGCAGGTGGAGTTTGCTGCCTTATTTCTCTTCTTCTCCGTCTCAAAAACCTCAAATCCAGTGGATGGTGCCGTAGGTTTGGGGATTTACGGAGCTTTTGGGAGATTTTCCTCCGCAAAAATCGGCGTCTCCGCTTCGGAGCGCCGCAGATCCTTCCCTGGGCTGGGGGCTCCGTGTGGAGGGGACACTTCCAGGAGGTGATGCTCGCAGTGAGGAATCAGGAATTGATGGGAAAATGCCCCAAAAATCCCCCCTGGGACAGTTTGATTCCACGAGAGGCTGAGCTCAGGCCCCTGGGCACAGTGGCAGAGGAGAGGTGGCTCTGTGTCCCCAGGTATGGCTCTGTGTCCCCAGGTGTGGCTCTGTGTCCCCAGGTGTGGCTCTGTGTCCCCAGGTGTGGCTCTGTGTCCCCAGGTGTGGCTCTGTGTCCCCAGGTGAGGGGCACCTGTGCTTGGCAGGACCAAGCCCGGGGTGTCCCCCAAACACTGAACTCACCTGTGAGCCAAACCACCTCAAAAACTGCTCCAAAACCCCAGGAAAACGGGAGCATTGGGGCATTTCCATCGCTTTGGGGCCTGTCCAGAACAGAAAATCGAGCTTAACAAGCCGGGGATTTATTTATTTTGAGATTTTTAGCTTTCACAAAAGTAACCAGCCCTTTTTTTGGGCTTATCTGGCCTTGGCTAACGCCCCTCTGGTGCAGTTGGGGGCACAAAGCTGTTCCTCAGTGGGCTGGCAGCACAAGAGGTGGGAAGGAGGGAACGTCCTTCCCCAGGGACGCTCTGGGGAAACACCGAGCACTTCATGGACTGAACTTTGGGCTTTGAGCTCTTCCCACATCGGCTCTCTCTGTCTCTGTGTCTGTGGGACAACCTGGTACTTGAAAATAAGAAATAAAAATAGAAATACTTGACCCTCTGCCTGGTGCCTGCTGTGTCACGCACAAGCGGTTCCGCCCACCCCAAGGCAGATGAATTCTTTTCCAGGCTCGCTTCTAGCAGCAAACCATCCATTTGGGTGGTTCTAGAGATGCCAAAACTGCACTTCAAGGCCTGGAAAATGCAAGGGTTTTGTTGGTTTGGGGTTTTTTTTTGGTTTTTTTCCTGTTAAATTTTGTGCTTCCTCTAACGAAGTTTGGGGCGAAAGTGTTTTTTAATGATGGGCCAAAAAGAGGCGAAGGTGGGGAGGGAAGGCAGATTCCTGCTGTGCCAACACTCGATCTGCCAAGCTTCACACAGGGTAAACACCGAGCAGTTTGCAGCAGGAATCGTAGCTGGGCACTGCAGTAACCTTCCCCCTGAACTCCACCAGCCTTTCCTCCAGGCTGAGACGTGAAGAACAGCCCTGGCCTTGGGCTGGTGACTGTGCCAAACTGCTGGAGCAATATTTGTGAGCAGCAGCTCCTGCCAAAGCCCAGCTCCATGTAGCTCAGACAGGGCGATGGCTGAAATCCATCTCTGATTTCCAATTACCCGTTTTCCTGATTTGAGGCAGGAAAAGCGGGCTGCAGAACGTGGGAATTGCGGTTTTCTGTCTCAACCTGGGGTTGTCAGCAGCGGTTGTGTCATGGTGGGATGGAATGTTCTTGCTAAAACAAGTTTCCACTGTTTCATGTCTTCTACACCAATATATATATGGTGTATATATTAAACTGTGTAAAATTGTACTTTGTACATAGAACTCTGTACAATATGGAGGTACAGCCTTTTTTTTTTTTGTTGTTGTTTGGTTGGTTTTATTTTTCCCCCTCCCCCCTTTTTGGTACAGTATTGTACAGTATTAGGAGTCGATGTGTTGGAAGTGTTAAATCCATGCTGGGGCAAAAAAATGTATCCATTGTCATTAGCAATAGTTTTGGAGAAATAAATGTTTTGGGTATGGTGGAAACACTGAGCTGAGGGTGCTGGTGTGTGATGTCCTGGGTTTGAGAGGGACAGAGGGGGGGAGCGTGGTCTGGGGGGATTCTGGAATGCCCAGGAACGTTGTTGGAGGTGAGGAAGGAGCCAGGGGGACACCAAGGATGTGGTGATGGGATAAGGGAACGCCCTGAAGCTGAAGGAGAGCAGGGTTAGATGGAATATTGGGAGAGAATTCTTCCCTGTGAGGGTGGGCAGGCCCTGGATCATCCCAGGCCAGGCTGGAGCACCCTGAGACAGTGGAAGGTGTCCCTGCTGTGGAACACAGAGAAATTTTAAAGGTCTCCTCCCACCCAAACCATTCTTTCTGTGACTCCACTGACTCCTGATTCCGTGTTCCCCCAGCCTGGGCTCACACACACCCACCACAGCAGGGTTCCCTGGGGTGAGCACCTCCCTGGCAGCCACCTGATCTAAAAATGCTAAATCTTCATCATCTTCCTGCAGAGGATGGACCCCCAATTCCATCCTGTCATTCCAACTGGCTCAGGAAAGAGGATTTAAGATTGAGATTATGGATTTTTTATCATTGTTATCATTTTTATAATTGTTATCATTTTTATCATTGTTATCATTTTCTCCCATCTCAGGCCTTTTTCAGAGCGTGGAGAGGGAACGTGGCAGGGCTGTGTCATTTTGGCTTCCTTTTATTAAAATTCAAAGGAATGCCTTGCTTTCAGTGAGGTTTGATGTTTAACTGAGGCATTTTGTCTTCCCTGTCCCTGGGGTGAGCGTCCCTGTGCTCCTGTCCTGCATCTCTTGTAGGAAATCAGGGATGCTTTTACTCCAAAATCACATTTTTACTCCAAATCACCCCAGAGGCAGCCGGGCACGCTGGGGGTGGCTTTTTGTTTCTAAAACCTGAGACAGGAGTCAGCAGTGGGGTGGCAGGGACAGCAAGAGATTTTGGGTTTTCCCTTGGGCACTGTCCAGCTGAAGATGCTGTGATTTCCTCTTAAACCCTCAGCAAAGCACAGGGGGGTCCGAGCCTCCCTCACCAACCCCATTATTGTGGTTTTTAACAAAGAAACGCCGTGCTGAGCGCTGGGAGGGTTCAGCTCTCAGGGAAATGTCACAGGTTTGTGACAGTGACACCGTGGGGACACCGCTGGGCTCGGGGGACTCTCGAGGCGCCTGCTTGTCCTTTATTCTTCGGGCTTTGCTGCCACCAGCTGGAATAATTAATTCTCGTCACAAATTGCTCTCAAGGCCGGGTTTTTTTCTCTCCCAGCCTGTGCCAGGTGAGCTCTGCCACCACACCAGGGTTTATCCCCTGTGGGCACATCCAGTCCTGGGGTTCAGATGGGATTGGGGAAATCAGCTGGGAGGAAAATCCTGCTGATGGGGCATCCAGGGAGAGGGAATGAGCTGGGAATTCTAAAAGGATAGCAGAGGAAAGGATAATGGGGCTGGAAGAAGCCAGGGAGGTGTTGGGGGTGAATTCCCTGCACTCCCAGGCTTGGCCATGGGGACAGACCGGTGACCCTGATTTAAGGACACATAGAAAATAAAACCAAACACAATTTCAAGAAGTCACCCCGTCCCTTTCTCTTCCTGTCAGCTGAGCTGCAGCAAAATGACTTCAATCAAAGCGATTTCAGGTTTCCTGTGGTTAAACCGGTGTCGCTGCCCTCCTGCAGCTGCCGAGACCCTGCCACCCCTGCCCAGCCCCGGGCATCCCTGGATCACCTCGGGGAAAGGGCCGGGCTGTGCCCTCGGTCAGGCTCTGGAGGCTTTTCCAGGCGCTCCCAGCCGCGGCTGGGAGAATGAAGCTCAGCAGGAATGAAGGGATAATTAAGGGTGGAGTTTGTGCGCAGGCTGGTGAAGGGGTGGCGGTGTTGGGATGCCGCACTCTCAGACCTTTGGAGGCTTTGTTGGTGAGGATGGAGCCTTTGGAAACATCCACGGCAGCCTGGAGTAATTCCTGACAGTGGGGCCTTGATGCTGAGCTGGTCACGGTGAAGCCGGAGAGAGCAGGGACAGGAGCGGCCCCGCTCGGCCCGGTGCAGGCAGCAGAGGGCCTTGGATCCCACCTCCCACCCTGAATCCCGCCCTGAATCCCACATCCTGAATCCCATCCTGCATCCCATCCTGCGTCCCACATCCCTGAATCCCACCCTGCATCCCATCCTGCATCCCACCCTGCCTCCCACATCCTGCTCTGCATCCCATCCTGCATCCCACATTCTGCATCCCACCCTGAATCCCACATTCTGCATCCCATCCTGCTTCCCACATCCCCCCCTGCATCCCACCTTGCATCCCATCCTGCATCCCACATCCTGCATCCCACCCTGTCCCACGCTACATATTCCATCCTGCATCCCACCCTATCCTGCATCCTGCTCTGTGCCCTACGTGTCACCTGCATCCCACATCCCACATCCCAACCCATCCCACATCCCACCCTGGATCCTGCATCCCACCCTGTCCTACATCCCATCCCACATCCCACCCTGTCCTACATCCCACCCCGCATCCCACCCTGTCCCATATCCCGCCCTGCATCCCACATCCCACCCTGGATCCTGCATCCCATCCCTCATCCCGCATCCCAACCTGTCCCACATCCCATCCCTCACCCCGTATCCCACCCTACATCCCACCCTGTCCCACATCCCACCCTATCCTACATCACATCCCTCATCCCACATCCCACCCTATCCTACATCCCACCCTCATCCCACATCCCAGCCAGCCCCACATCCCACCCCGCACCCCGACAGGGACCCCGAGGAGCTCGGTGTCAGCTTTTCCTGACCATTTTCGCATCCATTTTCGATGCTGTGTCGGTGCAGGGGTGGAGCGCAGACATCGAGGGCTGGACACCGACCCTGCCCACGGATCCCGAGCCGGCTCTGCTCCCCAAAGCTCCGCTGGCAGCAGAGGAGCTGCCGGAGGAGCGGCGTGCCGGGGGATGTCTGCAGGGCTGGAGCTTTTCTGTCGAGCAGGAAGCTGAGGCATTTCCTGCATTTCCTCCTGCAGCGGGCCCGGGCGGCTTTTGCAATCCGGGGGTTTCGCTTCCCGGGCTGGGGAGGCGCCGCTCGCTCCGCGCTCCTTCCCTCCCGGCTTCTGGCACCTCTCGGGGTTTGCTGGCAGCCCCGGCGGGTCCCGGCCGCGCTGAGGGTTCGGTCCATGCTCGGCTTCGGTGCCGGTGCTGCCGGGGAGGGCGCCCGGGGAGCGGCCGGGGCCGGGCACACGGCGCCGAGGGCCGGGGCGAGCCCCGCGCTTCCCGCTGGACATGCAGAGCACCCCAAACTACCTGTGGAGCACCGAGGACCTCCTGGGCCAGGGGGCCACGGCCTCTGTCTACAAAGCTCGCAACAAGGTGAGCGGGGCGGCTGGGGGGGCAGGAACCCCAAAACTCCGGACCCCGCTGGTGCCCCCCATCCCTCCCGCCCCGCGGGATGCCCGAGCTCCCCTCCACTCGCCCTCCCGGGAGATCCTCGCCTTGGCACCAGCTCAGGCGATGCTTTGGGGGTTATTTTCGTTTTTCGTTTTCCACGGGGCTCCTTTCCCCGGTCCGCCGGTCCGGGGCGGCTTTTGGGGCTCTCCCAGCCGGGTCCCCGCGTTCCCGAGCGGCGCAGGGGGAAGAAGCTGCTTTCCGGGGAATGCCCGGGGCTTTTGAAAACCCCATCCTTGGCCATTTGCATAGTTCATGCAAACACTTGCCAGGCTCGGAGCGGGGCTCTGCTCCCCAGCAGCCTTTGAAGTTTATTGAGCAAACAGCTCGCTGCGAGAGCGGGCTGGGATCATCCCCATCCCTCGGGAGCCGCCAGCCCCGGCTCCGGACGGGGAATTTTGTGGGGCAGAATAAACACAGCGACATTCAGCACATGGGTGCAGGGACAGGAAGAATAGGGAGGTGAATAACAGCGGATTGTTTGTGCCGTCCTGGTACGGAGGCATCATTTACATCCCGAGCCGGGCGTGGGAGCCGTGGCAGAGCTCCTGGAGCTGCTCTGCACATCAATGACATCTCCTCGTGTCTCTTTTCCCTCTTTTTTCCCCAGAAATCGGGGGAGCTGGTGGCCGTGAAGGTCTTTAACAATGCCAGCTACCTGCGGCCCCACGAGGTCCAGATGAGAGAGTTCGAGATGCTGAGGAAGCTGAACCACAAAAACATTGTCAAATTATTTGCCGTGGAGGAGACAGTGAGTGGGAACCCCCCGGGAAACCCTCGGGGTGACCAACCCAGCCTGGTTCTGCCTGGCTGGGGGCACAGCCCAGCTGCAGGGACAGGGGCTGAGCCCTCCTGGCGTCTCCCACCGCAGGGCAGCAGCAAGCAGAAGGTGCTGGTGATGGAATATTGCTCCAGTGGCAGCCTGCTGAATGTGCTGGAGGACCCAGCCAATGCTTTTGGCCTGGCCGAGTCCGAGTTCCTCATCGTGCTGCAGTGTGTGGGTGAGTGTGGGGGACCCCCAGCCCCTGCCAGCACCACTGGGACCCTCCAGTGATGGGACCCCCGCAGGCACCAGCCCTGGCTGATGGGGAGAGGGGTCAGAAATTGCAGCCCTGAGCTCCGTGCTGAGGGTTTCTCCTTGCTCTGGGAAGCTGCTGTGGCGATGGACCCTGCCTGATGGACATCCTCATCCTCTCCACCCCCCAGTCACACCAGTCCCCACCACTGCGGGATTTACCCCCTCTCCAGCCCTTTCCTCACTCCTAAACTCCACCTGACCCCCCTGGAGCCCGGTGCCGAGCCCCACACACCTTTCCCCGCAGTGGCAGGGATGAACCACCTCCGTGAGAACGGCATCGTCCACAGAGACATCAAACCCGGCAACATCATGCGGCTGGTGGGCGAGGACGGGCAGAGCATCTACAAACTGACGGATTTCGGAGCCGCCCGAGAGCTGGAGGATGACGAGAAGTTTGTGTCAGTCTATGGCACAGAGGAGTATCTCGTGAGTAGGGCACGTCCCAGGCTGCTGGCCCTGTCCCTCAATCCCACAGTGACCTGGGAGCAGCAGCGGCTCGGAGAGCCTGGTCCGTGCTTTGGAAAGGGAGGGGCGCCGTGATTTGGGGCAGGGGATGGTTTTGGGGAGAACCCAGAGGTGTTACAGGAGATGGTTTTTGGGAGGATGTTACAGGTGATTTTTGGGAGGCCCCAGAGCTGTTACAGGAGATGGTTTTTGGGAAGGATTCAGTGCTGTTACAGAGGGAATGGTTTTTGGGGAGAACCCAGAGCTGTCACAGGAGATGATTTTTGGAGAACACCCAAAGCTCTGTTAGAGGTGATGATTTTTGGGGAGGCCCCAGAGCTGTTACAGGAGATGGTTTTTGGGAAGGATTCAGTGCTGTTACAGGTGATTTTTGGGGAGGACCCAGAGCTGTTACAGGAGATGAGTTTTGGGGAGGACCCAGAGCTCTGTTAGAAGAGATGATTTTTGGGAGGATTCACTGCTGTTGCAGAGGTGATGGTTTTTGGGGAGGACCCAGAGCTGTTACAGGAGATGATATTTGGGAGGACCCAGAGCTGTTACAGGAGATGGTTTTTGGGGAGGCCCCAGAGCTGTTACAGGAGATGATTTTTGGGAGGCCCCAGAGCTGTTACAGATGATTTTTTTGGGGAGCACCCATTTCTCTGTGCTTCCCCCCCAGCACCCCGACGTGTACGAGCGAGCCGTGCTGCGCAAGCCGCAGCAGAAGGCGTTCGGTGTCACCGTGGACCTGTGGAGCATCGGTGTCACCTTCTACCACGCTGCCACCGGCAGCCTGCCCTTCGTGCCCTTCGGGGGACCCCGCAGGAACAAGGAGATCATGTGGGTGCCGTGGGGAGCTGGGGCTGTGCTGCTGCTGCCTCGCTGCTGCTTTAACTCAAAGCCCTGAGTTGATGCCTGTGGGGTGTGGGGAAGAACCCATGTCCCAAATCTGCCGCTCTTCCCCTCCAAAAGGGACACTTGGGTGGGACACTGAGCATGGGTGGCATCCCTGCCCATAGCAGGGGGTTGGAACCAGGTGATCTTTAAATTCCCTTCCAACCCAGCTAATCCTAGGATAAAATGCATTCCCGTGACCTCCTGGCTAAACAGCAGCAAGGGGAGGCAGGGTTAATGCTCACTAGGAAGGTTTTGACTGTTCCTTGCAGTATTTTCCCTGGGGGCACTTTATTTTCCCTCAGTGAATCTTTCCACGCTCTGCCCTTCCCTCCACCTGAGGAAGCTCTCTTGGCTGGAGTCAGAGCCAGCAATTCCCTTCCCACAGGTACAAAATCACCACGGAGAAGCCTCCTGGGGCCATTGCAGGGATCCAGAGGCAGGAGAACGGGAGCATCGAGTGGAGCTACGAGCTGCCCATCACCTGCCGCCTCTCCACGTGAGTGTCCCTCGCTGGGGCTGCAGCTGCCGTGTCCTCACTCAGCACAGGGGGGGTTGGCAGGGCAGATAAACTGTTCATCTTCAGCTGTCACAGCTTGCACACCAGATCTTTGCTTTCCAGACAGAAAAAGGGGGTGCAGGGCAGTGTTTGTGACTCGGGGTTACACCAGTCCACGTAAACATCTCTCCTTGCCTTGCTGCTGCAGGGGGCTGAAGGACCAGCTGATCCCTGTCCTGGCAAATATCCTGGAGGTGGATCAGGAGAAATGCTGGGGCTTCGACCAGTTTTTTGCAGGAACCAATGACATTTTGCACAGGATCGTGGTGGACGTGTTCTCCCTGCAGCAGGCGTCCTCCCACCGCATCTACATCCACTCCTACAACACGTAAGGCTGGGCTGGAGGTGGATTTGGGAATGGAGCTCAGAAGCACCAGCCCCTCACTCTAACAGGGGAACCTGGGGGCTCTGCTCCCCTTTGCACTGCTCCCAAACCAGGTTAAAACACACCAGGCTCAAATCAGCCTTTGCTGGGAGTGCACTGAGGGAGCTGAGGGCACACAGAGAGCCCCAGGGCGTGTCCTGGGAGCTCTGCTGACCTTATCTGATATTTTGCTAAGAAAACATCAAAATTTTTTATATTTTGAGGGCATCAGGCTGCTAAAGGAATGAAAATCTGTGTGCTCATCTCATTGATTATCCCCATCCTTTCACTCCTTTCTCCATTTCAGTACCTCCAAGTTTTTAGACGCCGTCTTCAAACAGACAAACATTGCCCCTCACCATCAGGAATATTTTTTTGAAGGACACCTGTATGAGCTGGATCCCAATCTACAAGCTCATAATTTCTGCAGAACCACAGAGAGCAGCCCCCTGACCTTGCTGAGCAGCTCTGAGCAGCCCGAGGACGTGCTGGGGGTGCTCTACAGAGACCGTGAGTGTGGCTGCTTGGAGATGTGTCACGGCAGGACAGCGGCTGTGGGAACAGGGAATTGTTCCAGTCGTTATCCTCAGAGATTTCCCATTTCCCAGCTGGCTGATGGGCACATTTCCTGCATGATCCTGGTGCCTGGGCAGTGTTTGACCTGGATCCCAGTTCACCCTGAGTGCCAGGCTGTGCCAGTCCCTGTTCCCAGTAGCGACCCCAGTTCCAGCAGCAGGAGTACTGGTTCCCAGTGCCAGTTCCCAGTCCTGATGCCAGTTCCCAGTGCCAGTTCCCAGTCCTGATGCCAGTTCCCAGTGTCAACTCCCAGTCCTGATGCCAGTTCCCAGTGTCAACTCCCAGTCCTGATGCCAGTTCCCAGTGCCAGTTCCCAGTGGCAGCTCCCAGCCCTGTTTCTGCTCCCTGGAGCAGGGCAGGAGGTGGATTAGGGCGTTTCAGGGTCAGTTTTCCCCTGCCATGCGCTGCTGCTCCACCCTGGGCTCTGCAGGGAGTTCCTGCCTCCTCCCATGCTCCCAAAACACCTCGGGGGGCTGCACTGAGCCCCCAGCGCTGAGGCTGAAACCCTGAGTGCCCCCAGGGTTTATCTGGCGGGTGGGAGCTGCCCACAGACAAAACACCCCGACCCTGCCTGTCTTTCCAGCGGCGCTGGATTTCCCCAAGTTGGTGCCCAGGGTGGACGTGGTGGCCGACTGCAGCGCAGCCAAGGTGGGTGTGGGGGCCAGGGGCAGCCCCTGGCAGGGTGCTGGAGGTGCCCAGGGCCTGCCACGGGCTCTGGCCGTGCCCTTTGCCTTGCAGAGCGCCGTGGGTGCCGCTCACCAGACCCTGCGCGTGGGGCAGGCGCTGCGGAGGGGCCGGGAGCTGCTGGCCAGGGGTCTCCAGTGGCTGATGTGAGTGTCACTGCTGGGCCAGGGGACATGGGGACACTGCCCTGGCCAGGGGTCTCCAGTGGGTGATGTGAGTGCCAGGGTCACTGCTGGCCCAGGGGTCTCCAGTGGCTGATGTGAGTGCCAGGGCTGGCCCAGGGGACACGGGGACACCACCCTGGCCAGGGGTCTCCAGTGGGTGATGTGAGTGCCAGGGTCACTGCTGGGGGCAGGGGACACGGGGACACCACCCTGGCCAGGGGTCTCCAGTGGGTGATGTGAGTGCCAGGGCTGGGGCAGGGGACATGGGGACACCACCCTGCCCAGGGGTCTCCAGTGGGTGATGTGAGTGCCAGGGTCACTGCTGGGGGCAGGGGACACGGGGACACTGCCCTGCCCAGGGGTCTCCAGAGGGTGATGTGAGTGCCAGGGTCACTGCTGGCCCAGGGGTCTCCAGTGGGTGATGTGAGTGCCAGGGTCACTGCTGGCCCAGGGGACATGGGGACACCGCCCTGGCCAGGGGTCTCCAGTGGGTGATGTGAGTGCCAGGGCTGGCCCAGGGGACACGGGGACACCGCCCTGGCCAGGGGTCTCCAGTGGGTGATGTGAGTGCCAGGGTCACTGCTGGCCCAGGGGACACGGGGACACCGCCCTGCTCATGGGGATGAAGGTGCTCTTAAGGCTTTTCCAGCCTGGGAGGGACCAGGGGGATGGAGGGGTGGTGTGTCCCCACGGGGGAAAAATTCCTCGGTGTTGTGAGGATGCTCCTGTCCTCTTGTTCCCTTTGGGTCACTTCTTTCAGTTTAGGAGAGGCTGAGGAAAAGAGCAGAATTATTTATTATTATTATTATTATTATTATTATTATTATTATTATTATTATTATTATTATTATTATTATTATTATTATTATTATTATTATTATTACTGTTAATGTTAATGTTAATGTTAATATTACTACTATTACTACTATTATTACTATTATTACCATTATTATTACTATTATTATTGCTATTATTACTATTATTATTAATATTGATATTAATATTATTAATATTAATATTAATATTAATGTTAATATTATTAATGTTAATGTTAATGTTAATGTTAATGTTAATATTACTACTATTACTACTATTATTACTATTATTATTACTATTATTATTACTACTATTATTACTATTATTACTATTATTATTGCTATTATTATTATCATCATCACCACTGTGTGTATCTATCAGAAGTGCTCCTGCCCAGTGAGATGAGCTTTAATTTCCCTTCCCACCCAACCCACTCCGTGATTCCAGGCTGGATTTCACTGCCGGACCCATTTTTGGGGCAGGGCAGTGAGCAGAGGGCGAGACACCCCAAAATCCAATTTTAGGACCAATTTTAGGTCCATGCAGCCCCCGCAGTCTCAGAGGAGGCAGCAGCTCCATCCCCACCCGTTCCCACGCCGCTGGCCCGGGATGGAGCTGTAATTCCAGGAGAGCTCCTGGGTTCTGTCTCGGCAGAGGGAACCTGAGAACCGAGTGCTGCAGGATTTTGGAGCAGAGGAGAGGGGCGCAGTCCGTGCTGGCCTGTCTGCAGCTCACCCAGGGGAAAACACTCGTGCTGTAAGTCAGCCTGGGGGGCTCTGGGGAGATGGGGCTCTCCGAGGTGCCTGGAGGATGATCAGGAGTAAGGAAATGCCAGGAATGAGCTCCTGGGAGAGAGGATTTCACATTTCACTGCGTGGGAAAGGAGCCGCTCTGGATTTTTCTCCCTCTTCGCTGCAGTTTTTGATGATCAGTCCTTGGTTTCACAGGAGCCCAGGGTTAGTCCTGAAGCTCTGGTGGTTTCTGGTGTTTCCAGCCCTGGAGCAGGAAGGAGCCAGAGCTCCAGGGAAAGGAAAACTGAGTTGGGATTAAATAAAGAGCAGCTCCGGGACCCCAAGGAGGTCTGGCCCCTGTCACCAATATATTTATATATATTTATATATATTTATATATATTTATATATATATTTATATATATATTTATATATATATTTATATATATATTTATATATATATTTATATATATATATTTATATATATTTATATATATATATTACATAATTAAAAATATATATAATATAAAATATATATTATATGTTTCATTGTGTATATAATATAGTATGTAATATATATAATATAATATATTATAATATAATGTATTTATTATAATAGTGTAATTATATAATATAATCATTTATATTATAATGATATATTATAATACATAGTATTAATATATTATAAATTATATTATATGCTATAAAACATAAATTATAAATATAAAATATAAAAAAAAATATAAAATATAGGAGAAACCCTGGGCTGCCCTCAAGCTTCCCCTTCCCCACACCCTCCTTCCCACCCAGCTGCCCTGGGCCAAGCTGATCCCATTTTATCTCAAGCAACCCAGGGATATTTTGCTTTTCTGCTGCTTTTTTGTTGCCGTTGCTGTTGTAGTGGAAAATTCTTTGCCGCTGGGTTGCTGTTCTTTCATTCTCTGCCATTTAGCAAAATCTCTTCATTTCCATTTCATCCCAAAAAAAGCAGCAAAATCATCCAGGTTCGCGTGGTTGCCGTTGAGCGCTGCGGTGCCAGGAGCAGCTGGATGCTCCGGCTCTTCCCAACATCCACCCCAGGAATATTCCTGCTGCCTCAGCCCCGTGCCAGCTGCAGGGACACACACACACCACCCCAGCTGGCCTGGAGCCAGCGGGTGTAAAACCAGCGATTTTGGAACAAATTGGGCACAACGGGGCGAGTTTGTAGCAGATCAGCGCTTTGTGTCTCGTGGCTCAGATCTGGCGCTCCGAAAAATCCAAGAAATCACCTTGCAGCCCCCAGGAGCCCAGCACCAGAGGGATTCCCCAGTGAGAGCTGTTCCCTCCTCCAGGAATATTCATTTTTTTCTCTCTGCTCAGGTTCCAGGCCGTTCCTGGGGGCAGCAGGGACCCAGCTGGGCTGGATGTGCTGGAGACAAAGCTGCAGAGGGTGAGGAGCATCCCCAGCCCCAGGAGCCCTCTCAGCTCTTGCAGAGCTGGTCCCAACCTCTCCCCCATCCTCTGCAGGTGGAGCAGGAGCTCTCCCAGTGCTCCCACAGCATCTTTGACTTCCAGGGGGCCCTGGATGGGATTTTGGCCGAGCTGCTGAAGGACAGGCAGCAGCTGCACGAGGACAAGAGGTTGGTGGTGGAATCCCTGTCCCCACCCTCGGGGGGTGCTGGGGGGCAGCAGGGTCACAGCACACCCCAAAGTGATCATTTCACCCCAAAATGATCTCAGCCCTCCCTGCCCAGGGGCCTCCCCCCTCCTTCCCGCTCCCCTCGTTAGCCTTCAGGAACACAAAATCACAGAATTATTGTGTGGAGGTGCTTTATTAAAGAGCTCTGGGTGCACAGACCCAAATCTGACCCAATTGGTTTTGAGCTGAACATATTTTATTGCTCTATCCTTATACAACTTATTATTAATTATTAATTATTAAACTTACATTGTTCTATTGTATACATTGATTTTACCCAATCATGGATTTCTCATGCTCCCCCCCCAAACCCCTAACACAGTTTCTCATGATTCTTTTAACAATAATTATATCTAATCCCATCTAACAATTAAATCATTTATCACATACTGGCTACACAGCTGCAGTTTCACATCATCTTATCAAGCACAAGGCCGAACATTTCCCATTTTACCTTTAACACTTTTATTCCCAGGGTTTCCCAAGCCAAACTTCCTTTCTAACTCCCCGAATTTTCCATGATTTTCAAATCTTTTCCCCTCTCGCTGGCAGCATCCAGCAGATGGAATGCTGCCTGGAGAAGATGCAGGGGATCTACAAACAGTTCAGGAAGGCCAGGACGTGTCTGAGTGAGTGATGGGGCCACGGGCAGGAATGTCCCAGCCCCAAAACCGATGGGTTTGGTTTGCTGGGATTGGCAATTATTTCATGGAATCCCCAAATCACAGAGGGACCTCGTGGAGCATCTGTTCTGTGTCCTGAGAGCGGCCCCAGGGCTCAGGAAAATCCCCTTCAGCAGCCTCAGGGTGCTGTGAAATCGCCCATTTATTGGGCTGTGAAATTCATTTCACATATATATTGATATGTATTTATATAAATTATAAAGATATAAATATATCCATAAATACATGTATTAATATAAATATATAAATATGATAATAAATATATTACATATAATTATATATGTATATATATATATATGTGTATGTATTTAAATATATTTATATATAAATATATAAAAATATATATCGTATCATTTTATATATCGTATCATTTTATATATATTATATACCTTATATATGTTATATATCTTATATATATTATAAATAATTTTATATTATATATTATATTTATATTATATACTATATTTATATTATATATTATCATTATATATTATAATTATATATTATAATTATATATTATACATTATAATTATATATTATATATTATATATTATATATTATAATTATATATTATATATTATGTATTATATATTATATTTTTATATATTATATATTTATATATATTTAATATATAAATATATATAAATATATATAAATATATAAATATACTTAAAAACATAATATATATATTAAAAAATAATAAAATAAAATAAAATAAAATAAAATAAAATAAAATAAAATAAAATAACATAAAATAAAATAATAAAATAAAATAAAATAAAATAAAATAACATAAAAATAAAATAAAATAAAATAACATAAAATAAAATAAAATAAAATAAAATAAAATAAAATAAAATAAAATAAAATAAAATAAAATAAAATAAAATAAAATAAAATAAAATAAAATAAAATAAAATAAAATAAATAAATATATTACATGTATTTATGATCTCCCATTTTTTGTGTGGTGACACTGTCTCTCCTCCCCAGGGCTGGGCTACAACGAGGAACAAATCCACAAGCTGGATAAGTGAGTCCCACCCCGCTGCCCTCCCCAGGAGCTGCCCAGGCCGGGGTTTGGTGCCTCTGGCCGGATCCCCAGGGGTGGAAATTGTCCCTGGAGCTGTCAGAGGAGGTTCCTGTGCTGGTTCCTCCTTGCAGGAGCTCTCAGGGAAGCTTTGAGGTGCAGCTGTGGGAGAAGCTCTGCAGAGCTGGGGACAGGGAGCTGGTTTTGTGCAGGATGAGGGGATGAGCCCACGGCTGCTGCTCTCACAGGACTTGCTGGGAACTTTTCTGTGAAGAAAATTCACTTGCTGGGAACTTTTCTGTGAAGAAAATTCACCTGCTGGGAATTTTTCTGTGAAGAAAATTCACCTGCTGGGGATTTTTTCGCTGAGATGCTGATTTAGGAAGTGTCCCTGCTTCCCTAAGTGCCTGACTTCCAGGGCAGGGAAGTGCCTGATGGGTTTTGTACCTTTAAGGATCCTCCTTTCAGTTCCCACCAAAACCGGGGGGATTTGTCACAGGCAAGAAATAAAATCCCCACCTCAGCGTGCAGCAGGGAGGGTGAAATTTCACAGCCTCCTCTGTGTCCCTGAATGCTCAGCCCAACCTTGAACATTCACCTTAAATTCCAAGGCAGAGACTCCTCAGCAGTGCCCTGGGGGGTGACAGGGACTGTATCCCCAAAACCTCTCTCTCCATCCCCAAAACCTCCCTCTGTATCCCCAAAACCTCCCTCTCATCCCCAAAACCTCCCTCTCCATCCCCAAAACCTCCCTCTGTATCCCCAAAACCTCTCTGCATCCCCAAAACCTCCCTCTGCATCCCCAAAACCTCCCTCTGTATCCCCCAAATCTCCCTCTGTATCCCCAAAACCTCCCTGTGCATCCCCCAAACCTCCCTCTGCATCCCCAAAACCTCCCTTTCCATCCCCAAAACCTCCCTTTCCATCCCCAAAACCTCCCTCTCCATCCCCAAACCTCCCTCTGCATCCCCAAACCTCCCTTTCCATCCCCAAAACCTCCCTTTCCATCCCCAAAACCTCCCTTTCCATCCCCAAAACCTCCCTCTCCATCCCCAAACCTCCCTCTGCATCCCCAAACCTCCCTTTCCATCCCCAAAACCTCTCTCTCCATCCCCAAAACCTCCCTTTCCATCCCCAAAACCTCCCTCTGTATCCCCCAAAACCTCCCTCTGTATCCCCAAAACCTCCCTGTGCATCCCCCAAACCTTCCTCTGCATCCCCAAAACCTCTCTGCATCCCCAAAACCTCCTTCTCCATCCCCAAAACCTCCTTCTCCATCCCCAAAACCTCCCTCTCCATCCCCAAAACCTCTCTCTCCATCCCCAAAACCTCCCTCTGTATCCCCCAAATCTCCCTCTCCATCCCCAAACCTCCCTGTGCATCCCCAAAACGTCTCTCCATCCCCAAAACCTCCCTCTCCATCCCCAAAACCTCCCTCTCCATCCCCAAAACCTCCCTCTCATCCCCAAAATCTCTCTCTCTCCATCCCCCAAACCTCTCTCTCCATCCCCAAAACCTCTCTCTGCATCCCCAAAACCTCTCTGCATCCCCAAAACCTCCCTGTATCCTCAAAACCTCCCTCTGCATCCCCAAACCTCCCTGTGCATCCCCAAAACCTCTCTCCATCCCCAAAACCTCCCTGTGCATCCCCAAAACCTCCCTCTCCATCCCCAGCAGGGTTTATTTTCTCCATAATTCATTTCTGACCATCCAGCCTCTCATCTCCTGGCATTCCTTTGCACACACTGAAGGCAATCTCGCTGTTCCCCGTCTCATTCCCGATTTTAGGCTGAATTTGGGGAGCCTGGCCAGGAGGGTTGTGTCCATTTTCCAGAGCGATTGTGTCCAGCGGTACCAGGAGGCGCTGGCCCTGCACAGCAGCAGGATGAGGTAACAGCCCCAGGGATTTGGGATTTGGGATTTGGGATGAACCCAGGAGGATCCGAGCTCCCGAGGGCTCTGCATCCAGACTGGAGATGGAAACGGGGATTTGGGAAATGCTGAGGGATTTACAGGTGCAGGGGGTTTCTAGGCTGGGAGTTTGATTCAGATGCTCAGAATTCCTCCAGGAGCTGAGGGCAGGGGCTGCCCTGGCCCTGTGCTCTCCCTGCCTCCTCTTTGCCTTTTTCCAGTTTTTTTTCCATTTTTTCCCCATTTTTTCCCTGTTTTTTCCTATTTTTTTCCCATTTTTTCCCATTTTTTCCGCATTTTTTCCCTGTTTTTTCCTAATTTTTCCCCATTTTTTCCCAGGTTTTTTCCCAGGTTTTTCCCCAGTTTTTCACTTTTTTTTTTCAGGTTTTTTGCAGTTTTCCCCCAGTTTTTCCCCAGCTTTCACTCAGCTTTCCCTCAGCTTTCCCCCATTTTTCCCAGTTTTTCCCATTTTTTTCATGGTTTTTTCCCCATTTTTTCTCCCATTTTTTCCCCTTTTTCCCCCAGTTTTTTCCCCCAGTTTTTCCCCCAGTTTCCCCATTTCCCAGTTTTTCCCATTTTTTTCGCAGTTTTTTCGCAGTTTTTTCCCCGTTTTTTCTCCCATTTTTTCCCCTTTTTTCTCATTTTTTCCCCAGTTTTTTCCCAGGGAGGAAAAATCCTTCTCCATGTTTTCCTGGGGTATTTTTGTACCTGTTTTCCTCTCCTTATGGAGAAAGCACCATGAGTCACAGCTGGATATTTTTAATTTCTTGTTACTTCATTTTTAATTGTCCTGTTTGGTTTCCTGCCGGGGTTTGTGGGGTGGTGGTTGTTTTTCTGGGGACTTGAGGTGGGTAATTCACCTGAAATATTCCTCCCTTTGTTATTATATTTAAAGCCAAGACAAACATTTTTATATTTTTATCCAACTCCTGATGTGGCTGCTGGGTCCTCCAAGGGATGAGAGGCCCAGCCTGTGCTGGATGGGCCTGAGCTGCCTCATTAATTAATTAATTAGGGAAATTAACAGTAATTAATAGCTAATTAACAGCTTCCAGTGCTGTTTGGATAACCTGGCTGCTGGAGCTGCAGCATTGCTGTGACTCCTCTGCTTCCCTTCAGAATTCTGAATCCTGCAGAAAGCAGCGTGCCGTTAAAACACATCCAAAAAAAAAATAAAAATTAACATCCAAAAAATTATAATCCAAAAAAACTGAACGATGCCGAGCGTTGACCGGGAGTTTTGCCGTGGTTTTGTCTCTCCAGGAAAGTTTGTGAGATCAAGAAGCACCTGAAGAGGCTCAGCAACCGCATCAGTGCCTGCAGCGTGGAGATGATGGAGTGCCAGGACTGCCTGCAGGGTGTAGGTGCAGGGCTGCAGCCTCTTCCTCCTCCTCCCTGAGGGCAGGGGCTGCCCTGGCCCTGTGCTCTCCCTGCCTCCTCCTTGCCTTTTCCCAGTTTTTTTCCATTTTTTTCCCATTTTTTCCCCATTTTTTCCCCATTTTTTCCCCATTTTTTCTCCATTTTTTCCCCATTTTTTCCCCATTTTTCCCCATTTTTCCCCCATTTTTCCCCCATTTTTCCCCCATTTTTCCCCCATTTTTCCCCCATTTTTCCCCCATTTTTCCCCCATTTTTTCCCATTTTTTCTCCATTTTTTCTCCATTTTTTCTCCATTTTTTCTCCATTTTTTCTCCATTTTTTCTCCATTTTTTCCCCATTTTTCCCCATTTTTCCCCATTTTTCCCCATTTTTCCCCATTTGTTCCCCATTTGTTCCCCAGTTTTTTCCCATATTTTTCCCATATTTTTCCCATATTTTTCCCATATTTTTCCCATATTTTTCCCATATTTTTCCCATATTTTCCCCATATTTTCCCCATATTTTCCCCATATTTTCCCATATTTTCCCATATTTTCCCATTTGTTTCCCCATTTGTTTCCCCATTTGTTTCCCCATTTGTTTCCCCATTTTCCCCCCATTTTCCCCACATTTTCCCCACATTTTTCCCCCCATTTTCTCCCCAGGTTTTTCCCCAGCTCCTGCTCCCTCTCCAGGCTCCTGGAATGTTTCTAAACCCCTTGCTGCAGTTTTTTTGTGGCTGATCCAAGCCGGAGGAGTTGCTGTGAGCAGGGAGAGGGGAAACCTTTGGCAGAGGCACCGCTGGTGCCAAGAATTCCCTGGCACGGGGGATCCCATGGGAAAAACGGGAATTTCAACAGGAGGAGAAGCTGCTGAGCTGGAGATCCAGCTGCTGGTGGACGTGGTGGCCCCTGGGTGACTTCCCTGTCCTGGAGCAGTGGTGGCTGTGACCCTGAGGGTGCTGCTGGGTGTTTGGCTCAGTGCTGGGGGCACCCAGGACTCTCCATCTCCACAGGCTCTGGACAGGCTTCTCCAGATGGAGAAATGGAATTTGGCCCTGGCTCCTCCCGTGCCTGCCCCCGTCCCCCTGAGCCAGGAGATGGCTCTGCGGTGAGTCCTGTGAGCAGATCCTGCTGCTCATCCTGGGGCTTCTGTGTCTGCAGGGCTGGAAACGAGAGCCGTGTCCTGGGGGACATCCCAGCCCTCCAGCAGGAGCTGCTCCGGTGGGGAGCAGGGACTGAGCAGTGCAGGAATTGGGGCTGGATCTGTCCCTGAAGGATGCAGGAATTGGGGCTGTGTCCATGCAGGATGCAGGAATTGGGGCTGTGTCCCTGCAGGATGCAGGAATTGGGGCTGTGTCCCTGCAGGATGCAGGAATTGGGGCTGTGTCCATACAGGATGCAGGAACTGGGGCTGTGTCCCTGCAGGATGCAGGAATTGGGGCTGTGTCCATGCAGGAATTGGGGCTGTGTCCATACAGGATGCAGGAATTGGGGCTGTGTCCATGCAGGAATTGGGGCTGTGTCCATGCAGGAATTGGGGCTGTCTGTCCCTGCAGGATGCAGGAATTGGGGCTGTGTCCATGCAGGAATTGGGGCTGTGTCCCTGCAGGATGCAGGAATTGGGGCTGTGTCCATGCAGGAATTGGGGCTGTGTCCCTGCAGGATGCAGGAATTGGGGCTGTGTCCATGCAGGAATTGGGGCTGTGTCCATGCAGGATGCAGGAATTGGGGTTGTGTCCATGCAGGATGCAGGAATTGGGGCTGTGTCCATGCAGGAATTGGGGCTGTGTCCCTGCAGGCTGCAGGAATTGGGGCTGTGACCATGCAGGAATTGGGGCTGTGTCCATGCAGGAATTGGGGCTGTGTCCCTGCAGGCTGCAGGAATTGGGGCTGTGACCATGCAGGAATTGGGGCTGTGTCCATGCAGGAATTGGGGTTGTGTCCATGCAGGATGCAGGAATTGGGGCTGTGTCCATGCAGGAATTGGGGCTGTGTCCCTGCAGGAATTAGGGCTGGATCTGTCCCTGCAGGATGCAGGAATTTGGGCTGTGTCCATGCAGGAATTGGGGCTGTGTCCCTGCAGGATGCAGGAATTGGGGCTGTGTCCCTGCAGGATGCAGGAATTAGGGCTGTGTCTGTCCCTGCAGGATGCAGGAGCTGCTGGAGCAGATGAGATCGGTCACCTGCGATCTCCAGCTCAACAACAGCATCATCGAGCGGTGAGTGAGAGCACCCAGAGGTGTGTCCCCAGCAGGGATCCCTGCTCCTCCCACCTGGAATGTTCTGGAGGGTCTGGGTGGGTTCCCTGCGAGCCACCAGGCACAGCCACCCTCGCTCCTGGGCTGCTTCACCTGGGCTCATGAACTGCCCCAGGTTTGCACCATGGCCTGGCAGCAGCATAATTTCTCTTTCTTGGAGTTTTAGCCATGAACTTCTCTGTCATTTCCTCACCCTCTTTCCAGCCTTTTCCCTGGGCTGTCCAGCACCCAGTGCTGTTCACTGCCGTAGGGAAATAGATTTTCTGTATGAAAATGCCTTCAAATTTTCTGTATGAAAATCCTTTCAGCCCCCGTGATCTCCTTCCTCTGCATCCTTTCCTCTGAACACAAATGGACAACGGGAATATGGACAGCAGGATGTCCAGGAGACAAAACCCACAGAACTGGGAATTCTGCCCTGTTTTTAGGACCACATCTGGCCTAAATCCTTTGGTTGTGTTGCAGGTTGGGTGGAGCTGCTCCCACCCCCAGCGTTTGAGGGACACGGTGAAGGTGCAGCTGCTGAAGCAAAACCACTTCCAACCACGGGGAATTCGCAGGAGCCGTGGGATTTCCGTGCCCTGGGAGCTCTCTGTGTGCTACCTCTGTGCTCCAGCACTCTGCACATCCATCAGCTCCCAGTGCCCTGAGCCTCTGGAAGTTTGGCCAGAAAAATTGAGTGGGGTTTTATCTTTTTCTTGTTAAAAAACGCTTGAAGGACTTGGCGATTTTATCGTTTCTGTGTCACTGTGTCAGACGAGGAAGAAGAAGCATTTTCACTTTTCGTCCTCTTACTTATTTAGGAATTATTCCCACTTTTAAAGTGCTGGAGGGGAGATGCTGGTGGCTCTGAGTGCTTGGAGCTGGGAAGACATCCCCAACCCTTCCCTGCTTTTATGTTTCTGGAGAAACAGGATGGAGGAGGAGGAGCACATCCCTCCCACCTTGTCCCTCGGGAATCGCCCGGAGATCTGCGGGAGGGCTCTGCTGGCCCGCCCTGGACCCTTTTTAGGGGCAGCCGCTCTGCTCTGGATTCCCGACTGGGTTTTGACCTTGGGGTTGATGAGGAGCCGAAATTCCCTGACCACCATCCAGGGCAGCGTGTGGAGCAGCGATAGGAACTGCCGGGATATGGGAGTGGGAGATGGGATCGGGAGATGTTTGTGGGAAGGGTCAGCCCCGCTGCTCCTCAGCCACCCCCTGCCTGTCCCCAGCGTCATTTATGGGCTGTCACCCCCATCCCGCACCCCCAGCCCACGGAGCAGCTTCCAAAGCCAGGCAGGGAGACAGATCCCACCCTGCTGGGCTCATCCCACCCTGCTGGGATCATCCCACCCTGCTGGGCTCATCCCACCCATCCCTGGCTCATCCCTGGCTCATCCCACCCTGCTGGGCTCATCCCATCCATCCCTGGCTCATCCCTGGCACATCCCACCCATCCCGGGCACATCCCACCCATCCCTGGCACATCCCTGGCACATCCCACCCCTCCCTGGCACATCCCACCCATCCCGGGCACATCCCTGGCACATCCCACCCATCCCAGGCACATCCCGGGCTCATCCCACCCATCCCGGGCACATCCCACCCATCCCTGGCTCATCCCTGGCACATCTCACCCATCCCTGGCTCATCCCTGGCACATCTCACCCATCCCGGGCACATCCCGGGCTCATCCCACCCATCCCTGGCTCATCCCACCCATCCCTGGCTCATCCCACCCATCCCGGGCTCATCCCACCCATCCCTGGCTCATCCCACCCATCCCTGGCTCATCCCACCCATCCCGGGCTCATCCCACCCATCCCTGGCTCATCCCTGGCACATCCCACCCCTCCCTGGCACATCCCACCCTGCTGGGCTCATCCCACCCATCCCGGGCTCATCCCGGTGCCGGGACACCTCAATCCCTGCAAGGGCAGCAGAAGGAAGGAGCAGCAGCAGCTGCAGGGCTGTGCCCAGCCTGACTTTCCTGCAGGAACACGCCAAGGGTGCCCAGGAGCCTCCCCCGCCCAGGAAACCTTTCCCCGCTGGAATTTGGCACCGGAGCTCCCCATTCATTTTAATTATAAAAACCAACATCCTGAATGTCAAACCCGACTGTTTGCCGTGGAGAGGTGGAGCTAATCCTTCCCTTCAAAGCTTTTTCTCCTAGGAATGATTTTTCTGGGGCTCTCCGAGTTTTCTGACGGAGGTTATTTTGAATCCAGCCAGGATTCACTGATATTCCCGGAGGAACAGGGCAGGGTCCCTGCCGCACCTCCTGGGGTTCAGCAGAGCTGCACTGACTCGCACCAGCTGAGAATTTGACCTGGAACATGTTTGGCTTCAACAAAAAGGGATTTATTTCTTGGCAAGCAGAAAAAAGAGTTTTTGCTAATAGCCCTTGTCATGCTTAAACTGCTGTAACACTGCAGCTGCAGAGGGGACTTCTGGAATCCAAATGAAACAAGAATTTTCCTGCCAATGTTAATTACTTGGGCTTTCTTTTTCCCCCCCAAAATATTTTAACCTGTGGCCTAAAAAAGCTCCCTGTGCTGTCAGCTCAGAATACCTGAAGGGACAGCTGGGAAGGATAATGATTGTCGTGAGCCTCTTGTGCAGGCTGAGCTTGCTGTGGGGACAGAAAATATAATATTTATTTAGGATTTTGATGCCCTGAGGCTGCAGAACAGAGACTGGAGGTGTCTCCCAGGATGGGATCGGGAAAATGAAAGTCCAGAATGGTTTTAGGAGGTTCCCAGCCAGGTGACAGGCAGACTTTCACCCTCAGAAATTTCCTTTATTGGAGGTGATTCCTGATACAATTAACAGTTTGTGGAGGGCGTAGGATAAAACACCAAATTTTTGTGGAACAATTTACTGAGGAATAAATCTGCTGCTGTTTTCAAACAGAAGCAGAGGAAGTATGAAAGCGAATCAGGATCCTGAATTGGGAAGGAAAAGACCCTCCAAAAATTAATCTTGCTGCTTAGCACAGAACAAAACTCGAATTTTCCAGCTGCATTATTCCTGCTTTGGTTTGAAGCTCTTATTAGGGGCTGCTTATGGCGCTAGGCTGCTGTGATTCAGAGCCAGTGTTTTAATCCATCCTTCAAATTAGAATCCTCGGAAAGGATTTGGAGATCCTCGGCTTATCCTGTCCTCAGGAGCACACGGGAGACGTCAAATTCGGCTTCCCATAAACCCGGACTCACCCAGCCCTGCTGCAGCCGCCTCTCACCTCCCTTCTCCTCCAAAACCCGCAGAAATTCGGGGCTGATTCTGTCTGAATGAGCGCGGAACAAATCGGAACCAGCGAGAGCGGCGGGGAAGGGCCGGCGGTGCCCGGCATGACCCAGGGATGTGTCACCGTCCCCAGCCAGGGGAGCGGGGGGTCACAGGGGGTGACAGGGGGTCACAGGGGGTGACAGGGGGTCACAGGGGGTCACAGGGACCCCCCATCCTCCGTGCCACCCCCGGCGGTGCCAGAGGAAGGGGTGGCAGCCCCAGGCAGCCCCAGGTTCGGCCGCGATTCTTTCTCCCTTTCACGCTCCCCACGAGCTCGGGGAGGGAATTCCTGCGTGTCCCGGCCCTCCCGGCTGTCCCTGCAGAGGGGACACGGGGCTTTTCCCAGCGGTGCCCCACGCGTCACCGCCCTGCTCCGGCGGGGACAAAGCACAGGGGATGCGGCTGAGATGAGGCTGGGGGAAAACCTCTGGCTGTGCTCGGTGGGACCCCCCCGGGGCACCCCAGACCCGTCCAGCCTGGGTCTGGGCCGCCCTCCCTGGGTCTGGGGTGCCCGGGGGGGTCCCACCAAGCACAGCCAGAGGGGATTCCCGGCCAGAGGCGGCTGCGGGGACATTCCCAGGGCGCGGAAGGGGAATCCCACGGCCGGGAGCGCGTCCAGGGGGAAACATCGCTGCGGGGGAAGCTGCGAAGCAGCCCCGATGCTCGGGGGGGTCCCCGCGGGGCCGGTCCCGGTGCCACCCCCGCCCCTCCCGCCGTGTCTCCTCCCTCCCGGCCGGTCCAAGGCGCCTGCGCTGCCCCGCTCCAGCCGCTCCGAGCCCATGGCATCGCCGGCCGTGGGGCCGTGCCCCCGGCCGCTGCCGCCCCCCGCTCCCAAGCGCCGCCGGCCGCCCGGCCCCGCCGCGACCCCCGCGGGCGGCGGCTCTCCGGAGAGCCCCGGCGGGGCCAGGGCTGCCCGGCGGCTGCGGCGGCGAGGGGGAGCCCCGAGGCTGCTGCCCGACGTGCGGAGCATCTTCGCGGTGCCTCGGGAGCCCCCCGAGCTCGGCCGCGGGCACCGCTTCGCTCCGCGGCTGCCGCGCCGGGGATGGTGCGACCTGTGCGGGGAGGCGGTGCGGGAGCGAGCCCTGCGCTGCGACTGTGAGTGCTGTCCTGTCTGTCCCCTGTCTGTCCCCTGTCTGTCCCCTGCCTGTCCCCTGCCCGCTCCTCGCTGTCCCGCACCCCTGCCCTGCCCTGCCCGCATCCCCGCCCGCTGCTCCCGTCCCGCATCCCTCACCCATCCGGACTCTGCCCCTCCGGACCCTCTCCCTCCCCTTCTCCCCATCTCTGCCCCCCTCAGGACCGGCTTTGGTGCTGCCGGGACCTGCGGGCTCCCCCCGCTTCCCCTGGGGGCTGCGCACCGGGAGGGATCGGGGTCTCCTCATTTTCCGGGTTTGGAAAATGAAGTTTTTCCAGGAAAGAGGAGATGATCGGCTCATGGGCGGGGCTGGCATCAGCGGTGAGCGGGGAGGGTTCGTGTTTGTAAAGATTTCCAGCGGGGGGTAAAGTCCTCCAGAATTTGCAAGTTTGCCTGAAGCTCTGCCCGAACTCTGGGGTGAGGGAGCTTGCAGCAGTGGGAGGCACCGAGGAGCTCCTCACTCCGCATCCGTCCTGCCCCGGTTCGTGCTCTGCAGGACATCCATCCATCCATCCATCCATCCATCCATCCATCCATCCATCCATCCATCCATCCATCCATCCATCCATCCATCCATCCTTCCCCGGGGTGCGAAGGGGCACGGAGGGGCCCGGGGTGACCCAGATGGGGCCGTGTCCCCTGGCCCTGGCGAGCTGTGAGCCGGGTTAGGCGTTGCGGGAGAGGAAACGAAGAGTTTTTACCAATCTGTCACTGCAAACTTGGGGATTTGAGCCCTGCTGGCTGTGAAATAACTCCTGTCCCGCTCAGCCCCTCAGGATGGAGGGGAAACTCTTTCGGGATGCAGCTGCTGGAGCTTGAGGGGTTTGAATATTCTCTGGTGGGGGTCAGCTGAGCCTCCTGATTTTTGGCAGAAGGTGCTGACGCTGATGCCATTCCCTGCAGGTTTGTGCCCACAACATCCCCTGAGCCTGCCAGGGTGCAGCCAGGGCAGGGAGGCGGTGCCGGGGATAATTTGGGACTGAGCCGCGGGCTGGGGCTGGGGGAAGCGTCGCTGCTCATTTTTGGGGTTGTTTGGGAGGGCAGTGCCAGGCACGTGCAGCAGCAGCAGCTAATTGCCTCCGCGGGGTAATTAGAGCCTGGCTCAGCCAGTTCTGGTCCTTGCGCTTGGCTTTCCTTGGTTTAGGAGGCAACTGAAATGTTTCTGGTGGGGATTTGCGGGGCGGGCAGCGCTCTCGGCGGTGCCGTTTGGGATGAGGAGGATGAGGAAGGACAGCAGCACCATATGGCCCTGCTGCAGCTCATTAAGGCTTTAGCCCTGACTGCTGTTAATTAAATGTAACCCAGCACAACGTGACACGGGGACACGCCGGGACCTCGGTGGAACCAGGGGGATGTAAAAATCTGATTTCTAAGGGTGCGCCTTTGCTTCCTGATTAATTCCCCCCAAAGCTGCTGAGGGCCGGGCGATTCCCCCGGGCTGGGAGTGCCGCAGGGAATGTGGGAATGAAAGTGCTTTAAAAAATACCGAGTTTAGGAGAAATAAAGTTTATTTGAGGGAAGAAAACTTTGTGGAGGCTCTTTCGCCAAGCCCTGGAAAGTGGGGCGAGGTGCGAGGTGAGCTCCTGGTCTTTGTGTGCTTTGAAATGCCGACTTTAAGTGGCAATTCACAGAATTTTGTGGCGTTGCGAAATGCTGTATAAATAGCTGTTTTCAGGGACTTCTCCTCTGACAGGATGTTTTCCATACTTATATTGAAACAGATTTTAAATAACTCTATTTCCCTTTTCATTTCGGAGAATTATACAGACTGTGGGAGTAATTCTGCCTCAAAAACTCCCCGAACAACCGGGATGGGAGGGGAGGGACGCCCATATCTGCATTCCCTGTCATCCCAATAGCGATTCCCATTAAAAATGCCTGAGAGCTGCAGACGGGGCGTGCTCTTCCCCCTTTGGTGAACATTTATTTTTTTATTCTCTGATGCAGAGTTGCTGCTTGTTTGCTTCTGACTTGCAGCCCGAGGACACTCAGGTTTTTGTTTGTGCAGTTCTGGCCTATTTTTATTTAAGCCAGATCTGGTTGTATTTAGTAAAATGGGAAAGTGGCATTTATATGTTTATATTTATTTATATATTTATATTTATTTATATATTTATATTTATTTATATATTTATTTATATATTTATATTAATTTTTCTATATTTTATGCAATTTTATATTATTTTATATATTTATATTTATCTAGATTTTTGTATTAATTTATATCTTTATATTAATTTATATCTTTATATTAATTTATCTATATTTATCTATATTTTATATTTATTTATATATTTATATTTATCTATAATTTATATTTATTTATATATTTTTATTTATTTATATATTTACTTATAATAAATACAATATCAATAAATATAATTATAAACAAGATATAATATATTATAGTAATACTATTATAATAATAGTAATATCATTAGAATAATATATTAATAAATACAACAGCAATATAAATATAACAGCAATATAATATTAATATATTATATAAATATAATTAATATACTAATCAATATACTCTATAAATACGTTTTTACGTATTTATATATTTATTTATTATAATTATTTACTGTTCATTCTGGAGAAAAGGAAGCTCAGGGGAACTTTCTTTGATTTTAACCCAAGTGCTGCCCGTGGCTGCTGCCCCTGGCGCTGATGCAGACGCTGCCTGAGACATGGGAGCCTTTTCCCTGTTTTTATTTGGAATGTTCCAGGCTCTGTGCAGGACGGACATCCAGCATCCTGCTCCCACTGGTGGCAGTGTGAAAGGACGGGGAGCTCTGGAGCGAATCCCACCGGCATTCCATGAAAATCCTCCTTCCCAGCCTTGCATTTGGGCAGGAGGAGTGCCTTGAATATTTCCTGTTTAATGCTTTGTGCTGCTGGCACCTCTCCGAGCTGAGTCAGCGGTGAAGTGAAATTCAAAATAATCTCCGTGTCGGGGTGTGAATGTGTGTCCTGCTGGGGACAGCTTTTCCCGGCAGGGATGGGCAGGGATGCTCTGGGGTGTTCGGTGATCTCAGCTGCAGTTTTTGGGTGTTTCATTCAGCTCCAAAGCTCTCTGAGTGTTCTGTCGGCCTTTGGGACAGCACAGACACCGGGCTGGGGCAGCTCCGTGCTGGGAACGCTTGGGTGGACACCGGCTGGGAATGGCTCCAGTGCTTCCCTGCCTCTCTGATAACCAAAAAAATCGCGTATTTTGATATTTGTATTGATAATTGAATATCTGAATATTGGCTGCAGGGTTTCTTTGCTGGAAACCACTGCAGCTTCCCGTCTTTTGCTGCGGGGGAAACCTCAGGGCTGGTCAGGCACCTCTGTGATCGCTGCCACACCTGGATCCAGCCTTTATCTGCAGATCTTGCCACAGAGCCAGCTCAGCATCATCGTCAAAACCATCATAAAAAAAAAAAAAAATGGGTTTTGTGCCTCTGCTCTGGAGCCGCCCCTGTTCCCCGGAGCAGTTCTGTGCTCTGCCCCTGTTTCCTTAAGGATGCAGAGGGTAAAACCCCATTTCTCTTTCTAATTCCTAGAGCAAACCTCAGTTCCGACAAACCTCAAGGAGCAGTTTGTTTAAGATAAGGAGTTTTTTAGCGAGCCCTGGACGAGGCTCTGCTGCTCCCCTGATTTTTGTGTCTCCCACGCTCGGTCTCTGAGCCGCTGTAAACAATAATCGCCGGCACTTCACAGGACCCACAGCGCTTTGCATTTCTGTCCCATCCAGCTGATCCTGGAGCAGATTCCTGGAGCTTTTCCTGCTGCCAGCTGGCTGGGATGGGGTTGGGTGAGGACGGGGTGGGGTCCGGGGGTGCCTCCCGCCCACTGCGGCTGCCCCGGGCAGGGCAGGGCAGGACTGGGCTCCTCCCTGGAGCGATGGGGACCTGCCCAGAGCCCTGGGGACCTGCCCAGAGCCCTGGCACAGGCTCCTGGCGAGCCTCAGCTCTCCCAGGGTCATGTTCCCTGCTGCCTTGGGAAGGGTTTATGGAGAGAGACACCGGCCCAGGCTCCAGCTCTTCCCTTGCAGGTTGGTTTTCATCCCAGTGAAGCTCGGTGGAGTTTGCTGGTCTGGCTGTGGGAAGGAGGGAGGTGCACAGGGGTCTCTGGGTGACTGAGAAAGCTTCCCCTCATTGCTCTGGCTGCTCGGGGTGGGGTTTGGACTGGTTAAATTCCGTCTTTGTTATTCCCTGTGTTGTGCAGGGTGCTGGATGCTGTTTGTGACAGGGCTCCTGTGCAGAGAGGGCGTGGGGTACAAAGTGACAGATTTCAGGGGCCTTGTTAAGCTGGTGTTTGTGTCCCACCCCATCACTGGACCCCTGGGACAGCTGTAACTGATCCACCGTGGAATGGTTTGGGGGGGAAGGACCCCAAAACTCATCTCATCCCACCCCAGCCATGGCAGGGACACCTTCCCCTGCCCCAGGCTGCTCCAAACCCCGTCCAGCCTGGCCTTGGGCACTTCCAGGGATCCAGGGCCAGCCCCAGCTCCTCTGGGCACCTGTGCCAGGGCCTCCCCACCCTCCCAGGGAACAATTCCTTCTCAATATCCCATCTACATCTCTCCTCTTTTAATTTAAAACCATCTCCCTGGTCCTATCCCTAAAAAGTCACTCTCCCTCTCCTTTAAAATGCCCTGATTTTCATGGATGCTGTGAAAGGCCCTACAAGCCTCTCTGAACTGTGTGCAGAGTTTAAATCAATGTTACAGGTACAGTTAATCTCAGTGTATTCCTTTAACCTCTGATTAAACACTGGGGACTTTTTTATCCCTCAAACTTGAAAAGACTGCAGGGAAAAGCAGCAAAGAGAGAAGAGAGGATGCCGGGAAGAGACCTCCCAGCACACGGCCGAGTCCTGCGCTTTCTCTCTCTAATCTCTTCCGTTGGGTTATTTTATCTTATCAAGCAAAAAGCCCCAGAAATAGAAAGTTTTCCATGGCTTACAGGAGATGCACGAGCCCTGAGCTGCGCTCCCTCCTGGGTAAAATAAATAAATAAGGCGGTCAGATGGCAGCAGGTTGTAAATGGACAATGTCAGGGCTTTATCTCCGTGGGGGAAAAGGCCTCTGGTGGGAGCAGACACCACTTGCTCCGGTGCCTGCTGGATCCCAGAGCATTTGGGGTTGGAACGTGCCTGGAGAGCTCCTGGCCTCCTCTCCCGAGGATGACGGACGGGAAGGCGGGAGCAGCCGCTTGTTTTGGGCTTGTAACAAAGAGAATCCGTAAAATCTTCAGGCATTTCCCCAAATCCCAGCCCTGGCCGGTGGGACGGCGCGTGCCGAGGAGGCCCAGCAGGGAGGTGTTGCTGCTCAGAGGTAGGTGCTGCTGGGGCTGGGGGATCTTGGCTGGGTTTGAAGGTTTTCTGCTGCTCAGAGGTAGGTGCTGCTGGGGCTGGGGGATCTTGGCTGGGTTTGAAGGTTTTCTGCTGCTCTTTGGGCTGCAGGCTTTGCCCAGCTGTGGGGATCCTGCCTGCCAGCACAGGGCTGCCACCACAGCTGGGGCACAGCTGGCTTCAGCTTCTCCTGTGGCTGCCCTGGCAGGAGCACGGGGCATCGGTGCTGTCCCACCTGCAGCTCCAAAGGAAAATCGGGTTTTTGTTACCCCCTGGCTCCAGAACATCTGGGCAGCAGCTGGGGCTGTGCTGCAGTGCCACAGGGAGCTCTGTCACCGAGGGGGCCTTGCCTGCTCTGGACACACAGAAACAGCCCCTGGGACTTCCCAGGCTCTGCAAACAACGATCCCAAACCATCTGCTTTAGACCCAAAACCACCAAGACCAGAGCACAGCGATGGAGCTGCAGGGCTGGGCTGGATCAGTGCCCTGGAGGGGGTTGCAGAAGGACTGAGACCCTTCCCTGGGTGCCACAGGTCCTGCCCCAGCCCTTCAGAGCCCTTCAGAACCCTCTGAGCCCTTCAGAGCCTCGTGTTGTCCTGGAGCCACAGGGCCACATCCTGCTGCCAGCCCTGAGGTCACCCCAGTGACGCCAGGAGCACCTCAAGCAGCACAGCTTGCAAAAGCCAACCTCAGGATGGAGGTGTGTGAGCCCCTGGAGGATTCCAGAGTTTGAAGGGAGGAAATTTCTGTTCTGCCACTTTGTCCCAGCTCTCAGACACCTGTGGAGCCTCCTCCTCCTCCTTTTGGCCCCATTTCCACTGGGGTCAGGTGGAGTTGGAAGATGCCCTGGGGGCTCTGTGGTGTCCTGGGGGTGGGAATGGGAGGACTGGGGTGGGCAGAATGACTGGAGAAACATTTCCCTGGGAGGGTGGGGAGGCCCTGGCACAGAGCAGCTGTGGCTGCCCCATCCCTGCAAGGCCAGGCTGGGACAGGTGAAGGTGTCCCTGCCCTTGGCAGAGGAGCTTTAAGGTCCCTTCCAGCCCAAACCATTCTGCAGTCCTGTGTTTAGGCACTGAGATGAGCATTTATATGGGACTAATTTACTCATTTATCCCCATGAGTGACTCTGTCTGTGGGGAAAGGGAAATTCCCTTCAGCCACCAAAGTTTTTCACAGTATCACGACCTTTCTCTCTTTTTTATTTTTTAAGAAACTCCATTTCCAAGTGTTCCATTGTTTGACTGGAATGGAAATTATCTTAAAGCCTAAGTGGAGGCATCCTGCTCCTCTTGGCAAACTGGTCACGTGGCTGCTTCCCAAAGCTGTGCAGGCTTTCTAAAATTAGTGTTGCCCAGCGGATCCCCAGTGATTAGCCCTGTTAATAGGTGACGGTGACTAAGGGGGTGTCACACTTTAATCCCACACAGAAATGCCACAATGGGCCTGAGCCGCAGGAAGTGCTTGAGAATTGACATTTCTGTGGTACAAATAACCTATGTCAGGCTTTGCTCTGCGTGCTGGAGCTGCCCAAATGTGAAAATGTGAAAATCTGGGTCCCCCGTGGGCAGAGGGGACATTGTGGTGGTGGTGGCAGGTGCTCAGGTGAAGCCACAGCTGGAGCATTCTCCAGCTGGCAGCTCCAGCAAAGACTTGGCCAACGTCCCCCATTTCCAGTTGCTGGAAAGGTCATGCATTAAATTACTGTGTAACTGCAGCTTATCTCTAATTAAAAAAAAAATAAAAAAGCAAAAAAAAAAAGCCAAATCTCTCTGCTTTTCCCCCAGGCTTACTTGAGATAACTGACTTGGAATAGGGGAATGACAGACAGCTCAGGCCAGATGAATGTTAAATGATAAATGATTTCCCTGTTTCCCCTGGAGATTGATGTTTTCCCCTCCCAGCACTGGTTCTGCTCCTCTCATTCATTCTCAGGCACTGGAGAATTCACCAGAGCTGAGCAGAAACCAGTTTACAGAGCAAACATGGGATATTCCTTTGCTTTCCTGCAAGCCCCAGACATTCAAAACCAACGACCCAAATGCTAAAGAAATAAAAAAGAAAAGGAAGAAAAAGGAAAAAGAAAGAAATGTGCATGTAAAAAACGAGTTCAGTGGCTCTTAGCAAGGTGATGGGGCTGGTGCAGGGACAGGCACTCACATCCCTCTGTGGACTGAGCTCTCTTGCCTCACTTTTAGGATATAATTTATATTTTTTTTCCAGGTTGGTGACCGCTCTGGAATTTTGGGCAGTGTAAAAAGCAAATCTAATGGTATTTGTACAGCAGTTAAAAATTAAAAGGCTCAGGTGGGCCTTAAAGTGGAAGGAGGAAGCAGTTTGGAGGGGTTGGGACTTTGAGGGAGGGGGATGAAGGAGTGATGGCCACGAGTGTGGGATCCTGGAGCTGGCTGTGCCCCTCTGCACACCCCTGTGCCTGAAGGGGTTAAACCTGGTCTGTGCAGAGCCCCCTGTGCATGGAGAGGCTCCTGTCTGACACAGGGCAGCATCCAGAGAAAACAGCTCCAGAAATGCCCTGCTGCAGCTGGGGACAGGAGGTGACAGCCCCTGCTGGGCTGGGATGTGTCCCTGCCCTGGCCAGGCGGGGATTTGGGGCTGCTGGTGGCAGATGTCACCCTGTCCCCAGAGCTGGCCCTCAGAGCTTTCATCTTTAGCCTTGGCTCGAGAAGCTGTGGCTGCCCCATCCCTGGAAGTGTCCAAGGCCAGGTCAGGCACCTGCAGCACCCTGGGATGGTGGAACTGGATGATCCTTGATATCCCTTCCAACCCAAACCCCTCTGTGATAATTAATGACCTCAAATCATTTGCTGTGTGTCCAGCACAAAGATATTTCCTGGTGGTGGGAGGTGAAGGATCCTTTCCCCACCCTTGCCAAGCTTTTGCTGCAGGTGACACCTCCCAGGAGCGGAGCTGGCGTGGGTTACCCCGTGCTTTGGTGGGATTTGAGGATTTTTCCATCCTTTATGTATCAGTGAGGCTGCAGGAATGTGGCTTGTGCTGCTCCATTGCACCCAGGAGCGGAGGTTTCCCTGGGGAGAGGGTGGAGGAGAAATTTTTACCCTGGATGAGGCGTTCTGGGGTTTCTCCTCACCTGCAGGAGCGTGCCTGGATGGGGACAGGTGTGTGAGCAGGGACAGTGTTAGAAGGGACAGGTGTGTGAACAGGGACAGGTGTGTTAAAAAGGACAGGTGTGTGTTAGAGGGGACAGAGGTGTGTTAGAACAGCCAGGTGTGTGAACAGGGACAGTGTTAGAAGGGACAGGTGTTTGAACAGGGACAGGTGTGTTAAAAAGGACAGGTGTGTGAGCAGGGACAGGTGTGTGAACAGGGACAGGTGTGTTAAAAAGGACAGGTGTGTTAAAAAGGACAGGTGTGTGAACAGGGACAGGTGTGTCAGAAAGGACAGGTGTGTGAACAGGGACAGGTGTGTCAGAAAGGACAGGTGTGTGTTAGAAGGGACAGAGGTGTGTTAGAACAGCCAGGTGTGTGAACAGGGATGTGTTCCAGCTCTGGCAGTGCTGGAATCCCTCTGGCTGCCATCCCCAGTGTCCCCCAGCAGCTCAGGGCTGCCTGACGCTGTCCCTTTCTGTCCCTGCAGACTGCAGGTACACGTGCCACCAGGAGTGCCGCAGCCTCATCCAGCTGGATTGTCGCCGCTGGCAGAGCCAGGTGTCCCCGGAGAGCAGCCTCCTGTCACCCTGCAGCCAGGTACACCCGGGGGGGTCCCAGGGGAGGGGGCACAGCCCCTGAATGTCCTGCAGAGAGCTCAGCTCCTCTCCCCAGGGCTTTGCAGGGAGGGCTGCGAGTGTCACCGTGCCCTGCCCGGCTGGGGTGGTCCTGTGGGATGGAGGTTGGGGATTTGGGCATGGCCCTCCTTTGCTGTAAAGGGATGTGTGAGGCTCTGTCGTGTCTCAAACACCGCTGTCACCTCCAGCAGAGCGGGGACATCGACCCCCACCCCCCCAAAATCCCAGTGCCTGCAAGGGAGGCTCGGTGCTGGGAGGGAATTGTCCCAGCACAGCGCCTGGCAGTCAACTGGCATTTGGAAATTGGCATTTCTATGGTCCCAATTACCCATTTCAGACCTTTTCCTCGCCTGCTGGAGCTGCCCAAATGTGCAAATGTGAAAATCTGGTCCCACACGGGCACAGGGGATGCTGTGGTGGTGCTGGGACTGCGCAGGGCACAGCACGGGTTTGCAAGGAGCGCTGGCTGCCAGCCTTGCTGTGAGAGTTCCAGCAGTCCCAGGGGATGGAGACTCCTCAATCTGTGCTGGGATGTGCAATAATCCCAGGATTACTCCGGAAGGCTCAGCTTTGCATTAATCCCCGCCGGGGTCCTGCGTGTCTGGGGCTCCTGCGTGGGTGGCACAGGGAGGCTCTCGGCACGCCGGGTGAGATGGGAGCGCTCCAGGCGTGGCTGGGAGACCTGCCTGCAGTGGGTTTGGCTGGGATGGAGCCTTTTCAGGCTCTGGGTGCTTTTTGGAAATGTTTGGAACTGCAGATGAAGCGTTTTCAGGCTCTGGGTGCTTTCTGGAAACGTTTGGAACAGCTCCTCAGGGAAGTCCCCGTGCCTCGAAGTGTTCAGAAAATGAGTGGATGTGGCACTTCATGCTCTGGCTTACTGGGTGTGGTGAGATCCAGTCCAAGGTCTTTTCCAGCCCTGATGACTCCGTGGTTCTGTGTTTTCCCCTTGTTTATATCCCTTTTTGTGGGGGACCTCAGAACTGGAGATGGGAACACTTTGCGCTTTTCCAAAATCAAACACAGAGTTTCTGTTTGGTGTGTGGGGTTTGGATTCCATCCGTCATTTGCTGGGCAGCTGCTGCTGGGAATAAAATGACCAGGAGGGATCTGAAGTGGGATGGGATTGATCTTCCTAAATTATACATTACTGAAGGGCTCAGAGTGGGTTCTTCAGGTGTTTGCATAAAGGTGTGAAACCAAATTTGTGTGTGGTTACACCTCCTTTGGATGTCCCTGGGCTTCCCCCAGCAGTGCTGGGCTCTTGGAGAAGAGAAAGCTCTTTGAGAAAGGCTGGTTTCATCCTCAGGGCCATCACCCCAGCCAGGGTTATTGATGGGCCTAATAACAAACAGGGAGCCCGAGCTTTGTGGCCATCCATCACCCCGGGGAGGGGGAGGCACCCTGTGCCAAGGAAACAAAAGTGTCTCTCCAATTCCAGCAGCAGCCAGAAATCCATCAGCCCACCCCAAAGGCACCTCGGGATCCTCAAAGCCCTGCCTGGGTTCCTGTGGCCTTGCTGGGGGTGTGGGAGATGATTTGAGGGCTAATGAGGGTAAATCACTGCAGTAAAGCTCTGATATTCCTTGTGGATAATGGACAATCAGGGAAAAATCCTTGCCAGGTTTGCTTGATCCCAGCCCCCAGCCACGTTCTTGGGGGGTTTCTGCTGGTCAGGCAGGTTTTGCTGCTGGAAAGGAGGAGGATGGAGGGAAAATAATGTTAATATTCCAATAGGAGACTAACAGGGTGCCTGAATACGCTGGCAGGAGGGGAAGAGGCCTGAAAACACACGAAAAAATTAATAGCTGGCATAATTGGAAGTCATTAAATCATATTATCAAAATTAAGCAAAGTGGAAGCACCAGAGAAATAACTATTTTAATATCACCTATTTAAGGACTGTTACCATGCCATACCAGGCATGAATAATTCGGGCTTTGCTCCAGTTAAGTATTTAGGAGTGTTTTACATTTGGGTCCCAGCTCAGCCTCCCGGGGTGACACCCAGAATCTGCTGAAGCTGCCAAAATCCTCCCCTGGTGTCGGTCCCTGGGTTTGGCAGGGCTGGTTGTGTGCTCTGAAGTGGTGCAGGGCACAGGGGGCAGTGGGGTTTTGGGGTGCAGGTAACCATTACACAGAGCTGCTGCTGCTGAACAAAGCAGAGTTATTTGGGTTTTCTATCTCTGTTGTATTTTTTACGGTGCTGATGTCCCAAGGTGGACTGCAAGGAATAAATGAGGGATTCTTGGAGAATCCCATGGAACATCCAGAAGCTGCACCCTGCTTCCACTGGGAAACTTTTGGGCTGAGGCTCCATAGAAGACCCCAGTGCTGATGCTCCCAGCCCTCACTTTCTGCTGGTGTTGCACATGCTCAATTTAAGCCTCTTTCTCCTCTAAATTTATCCCTGTGGAGCAGAGGGGGCTGTGCTGCTGCAGGAACGCTCTGCTGCCATAAGAACTTATTTTTTTCCCTCTGTAAATAAGGCACTTGGATTCTTGCCTTCCTCTTCCTGAGATGCAGATGTTGCCACATCCCCGTTTGTATTCGTGGGATGCTGCTGTGGTGGGCACAAAGCCTTGGAGCAATTGGAGTTCTTCAGCAGAAACAGCTGGAAGGGTTTGGAGCAACATCTGCAATCTGTCAGGAGGAGGAGGAGAGGTTTTGGTGCTGGGGGAAGGTCTTGGAGCCCTGTAGGAGCTGCTGGAGGGGCGAGTTGAGATATTGGGAAGAGATTCTTCCCTGGGAGAAGGGAAGCTGAGGCTGTCCCTGGATCCCTGGGAGTGTCCAAGGCCAGGGTGGACACTGGGGCTTGGAGCAGCCGGGGACAGTGGGAGCTGTCCCTAATCCTGTGGGGAGCAGAGCCCTTCCCCTGCCCAGCCCCACAAATCCCTGTGAGCTTCACCAAGCAGGAAGGTCACGATTGCTGTAAAAGCAGGACCCAGGAGCTGAACAGCTTTTTCCTGGGCTGCAGTCAAAGCTGCCTCAGTCTGGGTGCTGAAATTGCTCCTTCTGCTCTGAAATCAGCTGCGGGGTGGAGAGGCACCCACTCCTGATGGCCAGGGGCTCCTGGTACCCCGGGGAGGCTCTGAGCCGCATCCTCACCTGCCTTCCCCAGCACCTGGACTCCCTCGGGTGATGCCACGGCCGCTCCCGGGGATGCTCTGGGGGGCACGGAGCCGCCCCCAGCCCCCCGTGGCAGCGCCTTTGGGCTCCCCAAGCCGGGCCGGGGGTCCCCGGGGCCGAGCCCGAGCAGTTTTGCAAGAGGAAGTGGCCGGGGCTGCTGCAGTGCGAGGCGAGGGCAGGAAGGGGAGGCGATGCTGCCGCTGCTGCTGCGCGGACACCCCCGGGAGCGGCGAGCGGAGCCAACTGGGAGCCAACTGGGAGCCAACTGGGAGCTCTGCCCCTTCCATGCTGCGCAGGGAGGCGGCTGCGGGAGGCGAGGGAAGGCGAGGGAAGGGTTCCCCGGCACTGCTGCCGCTTCGGCAGGAGCAGCTCGGCAGGATGAGCGGCAGGAGCTGGTGCAGATAAGCGGCGAGCCGGGGATGTGAGCGCGGGGCTCGCCCGATGCTCGCCGGCCCCCCGAGCCCCCCGGCTCGCCCGCAGCCCCTCGCCTCTGCCCGGCTCCCATGACCATCGGCAGCAGCATGAGCAGCGGCTACTGCAGCTTGGATGAAGACCTCGAGGATTGCTTTTTCACGGCCAAAACCTCCTTCTTCCGCAGCGCGCACGGCAAGGTCCCTGCCAAGGTAACGCAACTCGTGCTCAGGCCGGGGGATGCCGGCGCTGCCAAAAACGAGCCGGAGCCGGGCTCAGGGCAGAGCTGAGGGTGGGGAGGGGGTTCTGCCCTCTCCCCTGCGGGGTCTGCACCGCTGCGGGTTTTTCTCAGCCTTTCCCAGGCCGGCTTTCCCCGTTCCCCGGGGATTCACGCAGGAGGAGCCGGCTCTCGATGTGTTTTTCCAGCGTTCGGTGAAATCCTCCGGCCGCGGGTCGGGCTCCCTGCGGTCTGTGCCTGGCAGAATCTGCACCCTGGCTGGAAAATTGCACCTGTGGGGTGGATGGGAAAGTTCAGGGCAGAATTAATCTGTGGACTGATGAACACGATGATGAACGTGCCTTGGGGAAGGGCAGAGGGTTTGGCTGGGCAGTGTTTCACCCAGGAGCAGATTTGTGTCTCGGCAGCATTGGCGAGGCTGCTTCACAGTTTTTAAATGTCTATTTTTAAAAAAAACTAATTAATTAAAAATCCCTGTCATGAACTTTGGGGCCCCAACCAGAGCTGAGCATAAAAGGAGAAGGCGCTGGTGCAGAAGTGGGAGTTTCACACGGGAACGAGAGCCCTGCAGCACCCAGAGATCAAATCTGGCCCAGCTTTTTCACTTAAAATCCTCCTGTAAACCACCAGCACCGACGAGCTCCTCTTCAGCCTCTGCTGTGTTTGCACCTGAGGCTGCAGAGCTGCAATCCTCAGCAGCTGCTTTGGGGTTCCTGCAGCAGCTCCAAGGGTTCTCCTCGGGCAGGGGGGGCTGCTCTGGAGGGACAACTTCAATCAGCCGGGAATTTTATTGAATTTCTCTGCGGAAATGGTTTAAGATGGGCTATTCCCCGCTAGCCAGCAGCTCGCTCTCGTTATGATTAACCAACACGTACTGCTGGTTTTTAAATGTCATTTGATGATTCATTTGTGGAGGAGATGGAGGAGATCGGGGTGCTGGTGCAGCCAGAGCTGCTGTGCTTGAGCCAGGGCACTGCAGATCCTGGGGGACCTCTGGAAATCAGCCTGCTGCTGCTGCTGTTTGGGATTTCTCCCTCTCAGAGGGGACAGGAGCTGCTGCAGCCCCTTTTTGCCCAGCTCACCTGGATGTGACCAGCGTGGGTGGCAGAGCTCAGGCTGCCAGAGAAGATGGAGCCTGTCGGGGGTTTGGTGTTGTGGGGAGGAAATGGTTCCTGTGCATGAAGAAAAAAAAACCCCAAACGCACGGAACGTGGTGCTGAACCCAACTGGTGTTGTGTAATGGGGCTGTGTGAGGAGCTGGGCTCTCACAGAGGTGGAAACCACGCTCAGGCCTTGGTGGAGGAAGGTTTTGGGGGGATTCATGGCTTGTTTGGGGTTGGTGGCGGTGCAGGTCCTGCAGGAGGAAGAGGAGGTGGTGGACACTGAGGAGGTGGTGGACATCTCTCTTGGGTTTTGATTCACTCCCTGTCCTCTCTTTTTCACTTGGCACCTTATTTAAGTGGTAATTATTGAATGTGGAACATCTCCACCCCTGCAAGAGCTGTGTGTGACAACAGCTCTGTTTTCTACCAGCTGCTCCTGGCCACGGGGTGAAAACATCAGCTGAGGAGAGCCCAGAGCGAGTTCAGCTGGTGGAGATGATTGTCCATCCCAGGATGGCCAGGAGTGATTCCTGAGCCCAGGACAGGGCTGGCAGTGTGGCAGGAGGAAACTAAATATGGAAAACTTAGGGATGCATGTCCTGGAAAAGACAGGAAACATCTCTGGGGAGGAAATGAGGTGTGGGTGGGTAGGAGGGGACACACAGGCCACTGCATGGCACTTAAACCGAGTGGGATTTCATCTGGAGGATTACAGAAACAATTTTTCTGATTGAAACAACTGTATTAGTCTGAAGAGCCTCTTTCTAGGAATGCTGTAATCCCTTTTTATTTTCAGAACCATCAGTGAAATCGCTCTTCATTAGCAAAGAGCTGGTTTAGATCTCAGATGTGACCTCATCCTTGGAGATCCATTACTTTGCATTTTTGGGCCTCTCCAGCTGAATGGCTTCAGTGGCTTCTGAAGCCTGATTGCTCAAAACTCTGCAAAATTGCTTTTGGAGTCCTGCATCAGTGGCTGATGAGGGAAGGGAGCTGGTTTAGAGAGGGAAGGGGCGAGGGAATGTCCAGGGATGGGAAGCACAGGAGGGGCAGGACCCAAGCAAGGGCTGGAAGAAGGGATCTCCAGGATCCCACCCAGCCTTGCCCCATGATCCCAGCGCTGGCTGGGGCTCAGGGCAGGGCTGTGGGGAGCCAGCTGGGGCTGCCTGGGCAGCAGGGGCACGGCCAGGCTGCTGCAATGCAGAGCAGCTCCAGCCTGGACCCCCCTGAGATGCAGCTCCCTGGGAGGACCTTGTCAGCTCTCAGTGCTGAGCTGAGACGTGGCAGGAAAATCGGTTTCTAAGTGAAATCTCCATGGCAATCAAAACACTGAGCCCATCTTCACTTGCTCTAACCTCTCTGAAATGCAGCAGCCATCCCTCTCCCCTGCTCTAGAGCAGCACAGCTCTCCTGGCTGCTGCCTTTTCCTCTGAACCCCAAAGTCAACCACAGCACCTCATCCGAGTTTCTCAAAGGGAGGGAAATGTTGGGGGTATTAAAAGTCTTTTTGGGTTTTTTTTTGGTCCAGATCTCTTGTATGATTCTCCCTCCTAAAATCCGTGCTGGAGCAGTGGATCCTTTCCCAGTTTAGTGCTGTGAACCCTGGGAGTGGGTGTTGAAGGGGAAGTGTTGGGTGTTGTGCAGGGATGGAGAGCTCTGTGAGAGCAGAGATGTCCCAGCTCTGGTGACAGCCCTGTCCCCCCAGTGTCCCCAAGCTGCCACCACTCCCTGCTGCAGCCGGATTTACAGATCTGAGCTGCTGCTTCTCACGTTTTGGACTCCAATCTGAAGCATTCACATTTATTTCCAGTCCTTTGTGCTGTGTTTGTGGTCAATGTTGCTCTGAACTGCAGCTTCACAGCCAGGGACACTCACATGTGCTTCTCCAGGCTTTGTTTTCTGGTGTTTTATGAAAAGTATTTCCTTAATAAGCAGAAAAGTTGAGGATTGATGTTCCAGCTCATAAAATCCCTTCAGAGGAGATCTCTGAACTGCTCCTGCAGTCTGAACAAGGAGCCAAAGGGAGAGCTTGGGCTGTGGATTTGGGAATGTGGATTGTCACAGCCTGGCTGATGGAGATGGAGATGGAACCGTGCCTGAGCACACCAGGGAGGACTTGGCCACTCCTGCCCTGAGCTCAGACTGCCAAGGACGTGGTGATGCTGGGCCAGATCCATCCCCAGCTCTTCAGATCCATTAAGGAAAGAGCTGTGAGGAGAGCTGGCTGTGAGTGAGGGGCAGGGATGGTGTCCCTGGGGCTGGGACAGCTCCTGGGTCCCACCTGGAGCTGTTATTCCCAAAACAGAGCTGCTGCCTTGGGAGCTTTTAAAAGTTTTTTAAGTTGGGAGTTGACTTAAGAAGGTGAGAGGCTGTAGGGAGGGTGCTCTAATGTGGGGTGTGTTTCTCCTGGCATCCTTGTAAATGGAAATATCCGTCACAGGAGGTTTCCTTATTGCCTCTCTGGGTCAGGACTCCTTTGAGAGCTGTCACCACCATCTCGGTGGCCCCTGGGTTGTCCATAACAGCCTGGCAGGAATTTCCAGCTCATTAGCTGAGTGCTGGCTCGCACAGAGGGGCTGCTGAGCCCTGCCCAGCCCCGGGCCACGGGATTTGTGTGCCACCTCCTGCCCCTTCCCAGAGCTCGTCCCAAGCAGCCTTTGTCCCTTGGAGCATTAACCCAAGTGCCAGCTGAGGCTCCATCATTCCTTAGAGCCAGTATTTCTTACAGCTGAGCAATAATGTGTGTGGTGGAGGGAGGGCAGAGGCAGCTCCTGTGCTGCTGTGGATGTCCCAAATCGCCGTGTCCAGCCTGTCCTGGCAGCCTGTGTGTCCCAGCAGTGTCCCAGCAGTGTCCCAGCAGTGTCCCAGCAGTGTCCCAGCAGTGTCCCAGCAGTGTCCCAGGGCTGGCAGAGCCTTCACCTGCCGAGGCTGGGCGATGCCAGCGAGCTGCCAGCGCCTCCAGCTCCTGGCTGTGCCGTGTTGTGGAGCAGGTTTTCCATGGAGCAGGTTTTCCATGGAGCAGGTTTTCCATGGAGCAGGTTTTCCATGGAGCAGGCGTGGAGGAGCCCTCCTGGCAGCTCCGGGCTTCCCGTGGTTTTCCTGCTGGTCACACAGGAGGGTGGCACTGGGAATGTGCCCTTTTGGGCTGCCACACCAATATCCTGTGCCCTTTTGGGCTGCCACACCAATGTCCTGTGCCTTTTTGGGATGCCACACCAATGTCCTGTGCCTTTTTGGGATGCCACACCGATGTCCTGTGCCTTTTTGGGCTGCCACACCAATGTCCTGTGCTCTTTTGGGCTGCCACACCGATGTCCTGTGCTCTTTTGGGCTGCCACACCGATATCCTGTGCCTTTTTGGGATGCCACACTGATATCTTGTGCCCTTTTGGGCTGCCACACCAATATCCTGTGCTCTTTTGGGCTGCCACACCAATGTCCTGTGCTCTTTTGGGCTGCCACACTGATGTCCTGTGCTGAGGCCAGTGGCCAGGTGATTCCCAAGGATGGCTGAGCTGGCTGATCCCTGTTTTCCACTCAGGAAAGCTGCAGGCCCAGCAGGGTTGAGGTGCAGATCAGAGATGGGGTTTTGTTACCAGCTCGTTTCATCCTGTCCCGGTGCAACAGGAAATGTGGCAACGGTTTATGGTTAAAAGCTTCTGTTTTTCTTCCTTTAGCCAGAAGTGCAGATTCTGCACCAGAAACTTTGCACAACCGGAGGTTGGGGTTGATTTGTGAGGAGCAAGAAGTGGCTGATCTGGTCGTGCACTACAGGAGGAGCAGCTCTTTTCTTCCCAGGCTGTGGCTGCTCTTCCCAGGGCTCCTGCATCACAGGGCTGGTGCTGCTGGGCTGGTTTGGGTCTGGAAGCAGAAAAGCAGAATATTTAGGTGTGAAGGATTGGGATGGACAGAATGGATGGATGGATGGAATCCATGGATGATGGATGGATGATAGAGGGATGATAGATGGATGGAATCCATGGATGGATGGATGGATGGATGGAATCCATGGATGGATGATGGAGGGATGGATGGATGCTCTCTCTGGGGGTCCCCTGCCCTCCCTCACTGCGTGGTTGGGGTGGGGGCCAGCCCTGGTGAGGGCCAGCCCAGCTGTGCCTGTCTCAGTGCTGTGACATGGGTGACATGAGGAAGTGCAGGCTTTCTGACAGTTCATCTTCTGTTAACTTATAGGGAAGGGGTGGGGTTTCTTTTGTTGTTTTTCTTTTTGTTTTTCTTTTTTTATTTTCTTTTCCATCATGCTCCTTTCGAAATCTCAACCCTTGGCATGATTTCTAAAGATGATCTTTAAAGTCTCCCCTGCCAGCCCAGCACCTGTGTGTGGCCAGGACTTGGTGCAGCAAGAGCCCAAGGACTCTGACAGATTGGGGAGTTCTGATAAAGGGAGATTTATGTGCTGTTCTCAAACAACCCAGGAAAGCTTTGCTTTTATTGTCACAGAATGCTCTGGGTTGGAAAGGACCTGAAAGTTCATCCAGTCCCACCCCTGCCATGGGCAGGGACACCTTCTACTGTCCCAGGCTGCTCCAACCTGGCCTTGGACAATTGCAGGGGAGTGCCAGGGCCTCTCCACGCTCCCAGGGAAGGATTTCCCTCTCCCCAATATCTCATGTCAATCTCCTCTCTTCTGGTTCAAAGCCATCACCCCTTGTCCTGTCAATCCTTGCTTGTTTAAACTCCTTGTTTAAAGCCCCTGTCCCTCTCTTGGAGTGACTGAGGAGGCTGCACCCCCCGTGTCACCGATGTCCCCTGGGTGTCTGAGAGGTCTGGAGCTGTTTGCTGCTGTTTGCTGGCAGGAATTGGGGAATGGTGAAGCTGTCCCTGGGGAATGGCCTCAATGAATCCAGGGCTCCCCGTTCCCCTGCAGCTGCCTTGCCAGATTGCAGCCAGGCTTTCAGTTCGTCCTCTGCTTGATTCTCCTCCTGAAAGAAATACCATGGGTAGCCTCGGGCAATATTGGCTTATTTGCAGCTTGCTTCGTCCTTGTCCTGTGTGCTCTGGGGCTGTCAGAGAGGAGATGAGCTTTGCTCCCCGAGCTGCCTATTTTTCCCTTTTTTTCCTTCCTTCTCAGAGGTTACAGTTTTCATTCTGAGCCTTCCCAGCCTTGATGGCACGTCCCTTCACGCTTTCTGCTCCCTGCTAATGCCAACTTCTGAGCAAGCCCACATAAAATCTGGGCAGAATGCATTCCCAGGCTGTCACCAGGGAAGGTGGTGAGTTCTGGGAAGGCAGCAGAGCTCTGAGCATTGCCCAAGACACACAGAGCCTTGTTTGGGCAGATGGAGCAGATAAAGCAGGCAGTGCTGTAGAGACCTGCCCTCCTGGCTGGAGGGGAGCCAGGAGAGTGAAAATTTCCTCATGAAAGGGTGGTCAGGCTGCCCAGGGAAGTGGAGGGATCACCATGCCTGGAAGTGTTCAAAAGCTGTGGATGTGACACTTGGGGACACGGTTTAATGGTGCTGTGTTGACAGCTGGACTGGATCTCCTTAAATTCCAACCTTAATAATTCTGAGATTATTCATTAGTGACATTTCCATGGGTGGCCTTCAGGCAGAGCCCACCTACATGTCAGATCTGTTGGTTTCAGAGGAAATTCCCCCAAATTCCCCCAAACCTGGGCGAGCAGCAGCCTCTGTCCCACTCTGGGTGCGCCCAGGCAGACACTGAGCAGTTTTTGACACGGGCTGGGATGCCTGGACTGGCCCTGCAGTGCCTGATTTATAATCAGCCACACAGCCAGCCTGCTGCTCGTGTGCTTTTATTGCTCTGAGCTAGAATTTCCCAAGCTTTGGACAAGAGCAGTGAGAGATTTAACTCCATGTTCTGCCTGGGTGAACCCACTGGAAGCTGCTTGGGAGTCAGAGCCGTGAATACTGGGAATAGACTGGAAATAGGATGGGATTTTTTTTCTGGAGTTCAAGAAGGAAATAAATGATCACAGGTGCAGGTGGCTTTGCATTGAAAGTGGGTTTTAAAGGCTGGATTTTTTGCCCTGGTTTGTACTGGGATGTTTTACTGCTCTGTGCCACCAGCTGGTGTGTTTTGTGCTGCCCTCCACTGCCTGCCACTGCTGTCAGAGGTGCTTTGGGGTTGGGATGTGGCATCACTGCTCGGGATCTGTGCAGGATCCATCCCTGCTTTCCCAGGAAAACGTGGAGCTGAGCAGATGGAGCGTTACCCAACTCACCAAGCAGCTAAAACCCCTCTCTTCTGATTGCAGAATGTGACACAAACGGTAGAAGAAGAAAAACCCGAGCCTCCGACCGTCCAGGAGATCAAACAGAAGATTGAAAAGTACAATGCAAAGGTCACCAACTGCCTGCTGATGAAACTGGTACGTACTGGGCTGGTTTTCCCTCTCACACACAGTCTGGTGCTGGTTTTCCTCTCACACACAGTCTGGTGCTGGTTTCTGGGGGCTCTGAACGGGCCCAGCCTGTGGGGAAGGTGTCACTGGAGTGTCAAACTGTTTTTCCTCCTGCTTGGCTTTCCAGTGTCACCAACACTCCAGGTGACCCTTCCCTGCCTCCATCCCTGATTTCTGGGGAGGAGCTGCCCTGAAATCCTGCCCCAGTGGGGATGAGTCACGCTGGATTCGGGCTCAGGAGCTGTTGGCAGTGGGTTTAGGAACACAAAACCTTCCTAGAGAGAGATGCTCTGCCCTCTCCACTGCCAGGCTTCCTGTGTGGACTGTGCACAACCAGCCTTTTCTCCTGATTCCTGCCTTTTTGTGGAGCTGAGGGTGGGCGAGGAGACCTGTGGTGGGGTCAGCTGATGTCCAGGGATGATTTGTTCCATGAAGATGTGGGAATCCCTTAAATGGGGAATAAAACACAAGGAGTAAGTTTGGGAGGTCCTGCAGAACCAGGCATTTCGAATCCATATTAAGTGCAACTACAAATCCCATGCAATGGAATTTCCATAACTGCCTCAGAGCAGGGCTGGTTTGAAATAAAATCCCACAGACGAGAGGAAGGGATGAGTCATTACCAAGAGAAAATCAGTAGTGACTGTCCCGAAATTACTGGGTATTTTTGACACGATTAATGAGAAACGCTGGAACTCCCAGAGCTGGGGGGCAGCTCCTGCTGTCACCCCACGCTGCAGACCAACCTCTTGTGGTGGGAAAAGGGGCTGGAAAAGCTGCCTGGAGCCTGATCCCTGTGTGCTTTGCCCCAGAACGAGGATGGGACGTACACAGGGTTCATCAAGGTGCACCTGAAGCTGCGGCGCCCCGTGACGGTGCCGGCCGGGATCCGGCCCCAGTCCATCTACGATGCCCTCAAGGAGGTGAACCTGGCGGAGATGACGGACAAGAGGACCTCCTTCTACCTGCCCCTGGATGCCATCAAGCAGCTGCACATCAGCAGCACCACCACGGTGAGCGAGGTGATCCAGGGGCTGCTGAAGAAGTTCATGGTGGTGGATAACCCCCAGAAGTTTGCACTTTTCAAGGAGATGAGGAAAGATGGGCAAGGTGAGTTGGGGGTGGTGAGTTTGGCTTGTGTTTGGTGCCCTGTAGGACTCACAGGCAAAGCCTAAATCCAGGTGAATCAACAGCCAGAGCTCCACAGGAGGTGACTCTGCTTAGGCTAACAGGGAATTCCATTTTCAGAAAGGGCTGAAACCACCTGAGACCTTTCAGGGATCCCTATGAATCCATGAGAGAGACTCAGCCCTGCGATCCTGAGCATCCTTTCCCATGCTCCAGCTGAGCTCCTGAGCTTCCCTGTGCCCTGGCAGCCCTGGTCTCACTGGGGCTGTGTGCTGTCCTTGCAGTGCTCTTCCAGAAGCTTCCTCTCACCGAGTACCCCCTGTACCTGCGGCTGCTGGCGGGCCCTGACACGGATGTGCTGAGCTTTGTGCTGAAGGAAAACGAAACGGGGGAAGTCGAGGTACGTCGGTGACTTCTCCTTGTTTTTCACACGAATGTGGAGCACGAGCTGGGAGATGAGTGGCAGAGGCAGCACAAAAAGGGATGTTCTCCTCTAAGAGGGTCTTTTATTGCTCCTAAATGATCTGGGTTTTTAACATGATTCAAACTTGAGCTGTGGAAATGCTGAGGCCAGTTTTGATGGCAAATAATCTGTTTATGGAACCCGGCAGTGCCACCCCAGGGTTAATCCTCACTAATTAGATTAGCTGAGCACTGTTAGAAGCAATCCACTAATTTAAGTAAAAGCCAGGGACACTCAGGTAATAAATTCAGAGTTTTTGGTTGAAATCTTGCTGCCCATCACAGTGAAGGGAAGAGCTGGGAGCTGCTGCATCCTGCATTGGTGTGGGAGGATTGGGATGTCCCTTACCCCATCTCCAAGGTTAAAATCCCTGGAGATCAGATACATTTAAATGTGTTTTATTGCTCCTCCTCCCAGATTCAGAGGTAAGAACCCACAAAGCCCAGCAGGTGTGTGCTCACTTTGCCTCTGTGCTGGTTTTGCAGTGGGACGCGTTCTCCATCCCAGAGCTGCAGAACTTCCTGATGATCCTGGACAAAGAGGAGAAGGACAAAATCCAGCAAGTGCACAGGAAGTACGAGAGGTTCAAACAGAGGCTTCAACAGACCCTGAAAGAAGCCAGAGGCAAACCTGGATAACCCTCAGGATGCACTGGGCATCAGACTAAGCTAGAGACTGTTTTTAAATGAAAAGACTTCTCAGGACACCTTAGTAGTCATTCTCCCTCTTCAACCTTCCATGAGGACTGGCTCCCAGCACCCCTAAAATGATCCTATTGCATTTTCTTCTTCTGAAACCTCTTCTCCCAGGACCAGAGCCTGGCCAAGAACCGGAAGCCTGATTTTAAAACAGCTTCAACAAAGCAAACACAGCTGCTGGTTGGATTTCCAGCCGTGCCATCCGCTGGAGAGGCTGCGTGGAAGATTCTCGGTGTGACACCCAACAGAACCCATCTGCTGGCTGAAGTTTTGAGCAGCTCTTGCTGCTCCTGCTCCTCCCAGCGAGCTGCTGGTTCCTGTTTGGAGGTGGCTGTGGCCCTCGTGGCCCAGTTCTGGTTTCGTAAGGAGAGCACGGGAAGCAGCAGGAAAAGGGGAGGAGGTTGTTGCACCACGTGGATGTTGCAGCTCTGACCAAGCCCTGGACTCGTTCAGGGCTAAGGCAGCCAGGGAAATGCCAGGTTGTGACACCAAGGCAGCTGCAACACCCCAACAGTCTGTTAGTAAATATTATTGCAACTCGCTAATAGTAATTCCCAGGAAAATCGTTCCTTTTGATTCTATTTGACTTCTGATTTTGAAAAGAGCTGAATTACTGTAACTGCCCCTGATGCTTACCTAAGTTAGCCAGTGTTTCACCAGTTCTCTACTCTGTAGAAACTGGGACCTGTGTTTCCAGAAATTCTGTTTGGAAAGTGTAAAGGTGATGGTTGGGGCACAGACTGAGGGTTCAGTGTTGAAGGTTTAGCAATACGTGTCCATCAGAGGAACCCAGGAAAGCTCAAAACCCCTTCACAAATTGGATTTTGAGCTGGGAACGCGTCTGGCCCCGAGGGAGAGGAGCCCCATCCAGGGCTGGGGTGTGAAGGTGGCACCAAGTAAAGGAATTCCTGTCCTTGGGTGCTTTCTGCTCACCTCACCTGTGCCTCCTCCTGCTCCTCACAGCGCTGTCCCTGTCACACCCTCCCTGTGCCCTGTTCCCCCTTCCCCACTCTCAACTGGTGCTGTCCTGCACATCCAGGAAGCTTCCCAGGATTTGCTCTCTCCGTGGAGCCAGGAGAGGACACAAATCTCTCTCTGCCTGTCTCAGGGCTCCCAGCACACTGAGCATCCCTCAGCAAAGCCCAGAGCTGCAGGCTCGGTCTCTGCCCTGGCTCCACGCCGCTGGGATGGGGTTGGGAATGCTCCAGGGATCCCAGGGGAGAGGATGGGCCCCGTGCTTACCCTCAGTGCTTGGGAGCGAGCACGCTGCACACAGCCAGGGCCAGCCTCCCTCTGTTCACCGCAGGGACGGGGAATGGCAGCGCTGGGTTGGGATGGAGCAGGGGATGGGCTTTGTGTGAGCAGCCGTCCCTGTGAGCTCACTGTGGCTGCTGTTGTTGGCGAACGGGGACCAGTCTAAAATTTACCTCAGTGCCTTTTTTTTCCCTTAAGTGTGAAAACTTTGCGTTTGGGCTAAGGAGGAAGCTGTGCAGAGCCCTGATCCCTCCTGTCCCCGCAGCGCCGGTGTGACAAGGCCTCGTGTGCGGGGAGGGATGAGGAACTGGATTGTTTCTTTCTGGAAGGTGATTGCTTGGGATTTTGGGTTTGGTTTTTTTCCAGATTTTGAGTATGTCTGTTTCTAAACCTTATGAGAGTTAACTGCATCGCTTGGAGCAGTGTGAAAGGCACTTTCTGCCAAGCTCAGCTGCAGCTCCTGTTCTGGTCAGCAGTGAGGGTTTGCTCGCAGGGCTCTGGTGCAGAAGAGCCTCCAGCTGTACTGTACTCTACACCCAACGACCTTTAACAACTGCTGGCAGCCACACAGCAGCCTTGGCCACACTCTGGGGCTGTTTGTCCAGCTACAAGCAGGCTTAGCACTTCACTATTCACTTGTGGAGTCCTTTAAATACCGTTTATCTGGTGCTCTGAGCCTCCACAGCACCGTATAAATACTTCAGTTCCACCATGGGGAAGAACGCTGTAAAAACCGCCAGTGGCTCTCAGAGGGAAGAGCCACGCGCTTGGCTTGGAATCTTGAAATCCCTTTTCTTTCTGGCTGAAAGTCGTGCAGGTTTCCTTTTTTCTTTTTTTTATTTTTCCAGTGAGTTTTGGTGAGTGTCCCCTCTCCCTTCCTGGCCTCAGCATGTCTTTGACAGTTTGTAGAAGGCATGGCTTCGTATGCAATCACTGTGGATGCTGCTGAAAACCTCCTGCCACCAGCAGGACTCGCTCTTTTGGGTTTTTTTTCAATATGAGGGGCATTTGAAGAGTCGGTGGGTGCTGAAATTCCAATTCTCATGGGTCAGTCGAGCTGTTTTTAGGAGTATTTGCCTCTTCTTTAAGCGCAAAATCCTGTTGGCAGTGCCTTTGGTTAGCAATTGTCTCGCCTAGGTCGTGTGAGTTTATTTTCCATGGCTACTGTAAAACCTGTAAAATAATGTGTATAGGATGGAATAGTAGAGCTTCTATGGCAAAGTGAAATGCATTTTTGCAATGCTGTAATTTATTTTTACTACTCCCTAGTGATTCTATGGCATTTTTACAAAATGTCTCACTCTCAGCTTTTTTTGAAGGTTCTGGAACTATTTGTTCATAGGCAGACAGTGTAAGAGACAATGATAATAAAACTGTCAGTAATTAAAGAAACCTCTTGACCTTCTTTTACTGGTGCCCTCCTGTGGAACTTCAATGGATTAAGGTCTAAAGGGAAATACAAGAATCCTTCCTAAAAGTGAATTTAAAGATATAATTAATATTTTAGCTGGGGCCTACAGCACTGTAGATATATATATATATATATATAAAATATATATATATTATATATATATTATATATTTTATATATATATATATATATTTATATATAGAAATAATACAAACTACAGAAGTCCAGCAAATACAGTTAATTCTCAGCACTGAAATGTCTGATTTCAATATTTGGAAATGTTTAAAAGGGTAAAATCTATACCAGACTGGGTTTTACTCAATGGCAAAACACACTGAACTCTCCCAGGATTGTGTTGGAATATTTTTCTCATATTTCAGTGGAGGTTTATTCCACATCCTTGATCAAAGATGCAAAACAAGAATGTTAAACTACAAAAGCCACTGTAGCATCCAGTGCTTCAGTATCAATTATCAGGGAAAAAAAAAAAATCACAAAAGGATAATACCAAGGGCTTTGATTTAGCTTTTTATTTTTATGAAAAATTAACACCTGGAGCAGTATTATTATTTGTGTGAATTCCAGACCTTGTAAACATCCAGGACTCATTCTGGAATGAGCAGGGCCTGTACATGATCCTTGATTTGCTAGCAGCAAACACTTCTATAAATAATGAGAGCTGAGCAATCCTCACGGTAGATTTTTTTTTCTCCTATTTCTTGCGGCCAAGCTTTGGAGCCTTCTCCAGGCCTTGGATGTATTTCCGAGGTAGCTGATATTCTTCTGCAACACAACCAAGAGCTCACTTCAGGTAAGGAAGAGTTAAATAAGAATTAAAAACTCAAGTTTTGCTGCGGGCAGCCCGGTTCCAGAATCTTCTTACCGAGCAGCATCTTGGCCAGATGATGGATTTGGTTGCCTTGGATCTGGACCTGGACTCTGTCCTTTGCTCCTGGGGCTGGGCTGATGGTGGCACTGGCTTGCACCTTCTGTTGGAGAGTGTTGGCCACACACTGTGGGTCCAGACCATACAGCTCAAGGTTCTTGATAATGGTCACCTGTGGGGATAACAGGGATTGGAACCATCAGTGCTGAGGGGTTAATGAGGATGGGAAATACTGCATCTGAGGGGTTAATGAGGATTGGAACCATCACTGCTGAGGGGTTAACAGGGATTGGAACCATCACTGCTGAGTGAGGGGTTAACAAGAATGGGAACCATCAGTGCTGAGGGGTTAACAAGGATTGGAACCATCACTGCTGAGGGGTAAGCAAGGATTGGAACCATCACTGCTGAGTGAGGGGTTAACAAGGATTGGAACCATCACTGCTGAGGGGTAAACAAGGATTGGAAATATCACTGCTGAGGGGTTAATGAGGATTGGAACCATCACTGCTGAGGGGTTAACGAGGATTGGAAATATCACTTCTGAGTGAGGGGTTAACAAGGATTGGAACCATCACTTCTGAGGGGTTAATAAGGATTAGAAATATCACTGCTGAGGGTTTAATAACGATTGCAAAGCTGTCCTCGGGATCTGGGATCTCATCTGCTCAACCCCCCTCATTTAATTGTCTTTTTTCACCTTCTTGTTTGATGATCTCTGTGCTATGCTGATGTCAATGGGCTCAATGTTTCCTTTCCTCACCACGGGTTCTTGTCCAGAAAATGTCACCTGGTGTAAGGGCTGCAGTCGTTCAAGGCACCTGGACAATGCAATATCTGTGTCATTCTGGGAAGGGATATTGAGAACAAGCACCTGCTCAAAAGATTGTCCCATTTAAGGTGTGAGATCTCATCTTGTTCCCATTTATCTCCAGGAAATTACAACTCAGGCAGCTCCCACCACGGGGTCTGAGTTGCAGGCAATAAATCTGTGCAGTTCTGGGAAGGGATATTGAGAGAACAATCACCTGCTCAAGAGTTCATCCCATTTAAGGTGTGAGATCTCATCCTGTTCTGATTTATCCAACAGGCAGTCACACAGAATGGCATTCACCTTTACAAAGCTACAAAACAAAAGCACACAGAAGGTGCAAACCAGGTCACTTTTTTTTTTTTCTCTCTAATTTCAGCCTCTCCCGTGGAAGCAGGGCAGGAAAACTTCCACCTGTACTCACTTTTTGTTTGTTTCATCAACCAACTCGTTACTTTTCACGTAGTTAATGATGATGTTTCTCACCTCACTGCTTGAGAGGATGCTGCCTTTTCTGAAGACAAAGAGAATTTTAAACTCGAGTATTTGGGTGTCCCAGCACTAAAAGAGAAACACCAACTGCAGTTTTGTTGGTCTCTCTTCATTTTTTTGTGCTTACCTGTGTCCAGATTCCTGAAAGAGTGGGATCATTTTTGTGGAGACCCCATAGAGTGGAATGATTTCAGGAGCGTGGTACACTTGTTCTCTGTCTTCACTTTTGCTGTCTTGGGCAGCAGAGGCTGAAGAAAATCCTTCAGGCACTACAAATGCTTTAATGCTGCCACAAGAATTGATTGGTGTGAGTAAAAGGGATGGAAAAACAGAGCTGGGAGCAGCAGATTCCACTCCCTTCTTTCACACACTCCCAACTCTTTTAAAGACTGATATTCTACATACTCTGGGTGTTTCCAGTCCACGTCCACAATGCTCTCCACACCTTTGTTCAGCTCCTTCACTTGTAAGACCCTCTGGTGCTGCATGCATTGCAGGAATTTAGAAAACTGAAGGAAGCAACAATCAAAAATGTGGAGTCAAGCATTTTAAACCCCTGCTATTGTGTTTTAAACTTTTTATCTTCTTCTGTTTCTTATTAATTTAAAAAAAACCCACCAAGCCAACAGAAAAATCTCACCTTCTTATAGCTTGATTTCTTTATGTCCAGTTGTTTTCCAGCAGGGCTATAAATGGATTTTTTAAAAGTTCTTTAATTATAAGTCACCCTCCATTTCTTCTTAAATCTTGCTACTTATGCTAGAAGTTTCTTAACAGCAGGAATACAAATCACACAGAGAAAGAATTACTCCCAAGAAGGTGATAAATAGAATGTGATGAGTGAAATTAGTGCTGATGTTCTTGTGGGCAGGCAAGCAGCCACTCAGGTAACTAAACCATGGTAAAACCAATGTCAGCCAAGTCAAGCTGGCTCCCAAGCACAATTCCAGGTCTGTACAATCCTTACATCCAAGTATTTAATATAAGGATTGTATTTGTTCAAAGTACTTGATGGCAAAAGTGAGCATAACCTTATCTAAGAACTGGATTTTATTTTTCACTCAAAACCTTCTTCCTAAATACCCCACACAGTCTCCACGTTTTAAAAACCAAATCCCAGCATGCAAATCCCAATTCCATCTCCTTCCCACATACCAGCAGGAGACCATGTGGCTGCCTAGAAATGTGCTGGTGAGCAGAGGGAGATCTGACTTCTTTACTTTGCATTTTAAGGCATGGAAAAAGCACTGATTAAACAATGCATCCATTTGCTCTGCAGGGAGAGAAAAGGACAGGTAGGCAGTGAGCTGTCTGTGGGCTTCACCAAACCAAAAGGGTGTGGTTTGGTTTCATTTGGATCCAAAAATACCTTGTGGGGTCCTGCTGTCCTCAGCCTCTTGCTGGTCCTCTGTGCTGGCATCCTCAGCTGGTTCTGCAGCTCTGTTCTCAGGGAGCTCCTCCTTCCCCAGCACTTCTGCACAAGTGTCTCTGTCCTTCAGGCTCAAATCCCTGATTTCCACGTGCTGCTCTGGCTCAGGGGAGCAGCTGCTGCCAGGCTCCTTCCCCTGCAGCTCCTCCTCGTCTCCAGCACTCTCCTTTGCAGCAGAATCCGTTACCAAGGGAGCTAAGGTAGGAGGAGAAGATTTGTCACCATATTCCCTACAAAAGGAAGAAAAAGCAGAACACAGCTTTCCTTTTGCTGCTTTGAACCACAGGACAGTGAACAGATGTCACCCTTGAATAACGGCACTGACACCTGCACAGGTCCTTTTCTGCAATCAATGAACTGTAAAATTTATTTAGAATTTATGGAGGAAGTAAAAGTAAAAGTCCTACCTAAGCTGTACCCAAATAATTCAGTCAGTTGGCCTGGGAGATTACTCTTAGTGGGGCAGAGATGTGGATTTCAGTAAGCACATGAGACCTGTTGCACTTTTTCCCCCAAGGCCTGGCAGTTACCCACCAGAGGTGATCCAGGTGAGTGTGCAGCACAGCAAAGCCCTTCCCTTTCATTCCAGCTGCCAGCATCTCCTCCGTGGACATGGTGGCAACTCCAACTGCCACGGGAGCTCTGGGAAAAGAAGGGAATGTTGGAGCAGGACAACACAAACACATTGTATGACTGTGTGAGACTGAATTTAGTTTACAACGTCCTTGTTCTTTACAAATTGGGTTTTTTCAAGCATTTATTTTCTGGTTATCAAGAAGTATTGTTGTTTACAAATTACAAAATACAAGTATTTTCTGGTTATCCTTCTGATATATATGGTTTTCCAAAGAATCCTGAGGGTAAGTGCAGCCTGGATGAAGTGAAGGTTCTGCAGTGACACAATCTTGCTTTAATAAATTGCTAGAAGCACATGCACTGCCAGAAGAGACCAGCAGTGAGAGAAAACCAATGGCTTGAGCACTCCCTCACTCAATTTCCACACAGACACAAAGACAATCGTGTAGAATACAATCTTTTGTTAAAAACATTGGTCCAAAAGAACCAATTTACAAAGCTTCCCACCTCAGCTCAAACAGATCCTAACCCAGAAAATTAAGATTTTTTTTTTTTCCTGTTGCATTTTCCACTGCTGAGTTTCCTAGGGCATCAAACGCACGACAACACTTCTGCTTTGATTTCCTCAAAACCTTTCATTTTCAGTTTCTGGACAGGTTCTGGATGGGAGAACCCTCTGTACCTGTTTCCCAGGAGGGTGACAGCGCAGAGCGTGCCCCGCTGCACTTGAGGGAGGCCGGAAGGTGGCACCACAACTCCTGGCAGCATCAGGTCTGCGGGAAGAATGAAACGCATCCAGTTCTCAATGAAACGCTCCGGCACCGCCTCCTCCGCCTCCCTCCCTCCCGTTACTCAGCAAAAACACGAGCCGAGCACACGCCAGGGAGAGCAGGATTCTCTGTTTCCCTCCTAAGGCAGCGCTTTTCCCCCGCGGAGTGCGGGATCCAATCCATAAGGGTGCTGGGCACATCCCACAGCACTGCAGAGGAGTGAAGCCTGCTCAGCCCTGTCAGACCTGAGGGATTGTTTTTAACAAGCTATCACTGCTGCTCTTCATTAATGGCATGGAAATGGAAAGGAAGAAGGAGAAATTTCAGGAATTACCCATTTACTCTCCCCCTTCCCAAGGGAAGACTGTCCCAGCAGCTTTTTCCCTAGAGAGAGGATTTCCTCAAAGTGGCCACTGCTGCTCCATCCCTCCCAAATCTGCCACATCAGCTGCAGCCAGCTGGGAATTCTCAGGGAGCTGCCTCCTTGCTATTTTGGACAGAAACAACACCCCTGCTTCCTTCTGCTTCCCACACCTGGAATGACCAGACTGGGATGTGAGCAAAGGAAGGTTTTCCATGCTGCAGGTGTGGCACGATGTCATCACCACGATGGAAACAGCGGCTGCTCTCCCTCCCAGCAGCTCTCTGCAGGATCCTGCACTGAGCTGTTCCATGGCTTGGCTCTGCAGGCATCTCACTCACATTTTATTCAGCATCCCTGATTTAATGTGGAGGCTGCAGAAGCCAAGATTCTTCCCCCTATTCATTGTAACGACTATTTTAATAAAGAATAGAATGAAGTCTGCAACTGCCACCAGAGCTCTGCATGGCTGGGGACAGAAATCACATCAAGGCTTTAATGTGACCACTTAAGCAGCTTTAAATTATGTAAATTACCCGGGCAGACAGCAGCTATTTGAATGTATGGAAGAGATATCCCAAAACATGCTGCTTTTAGGAACTGAACCTCCTCCACTGCTCCAATCTACAACACTGGAGAGTCTCGTGCCTTCCCCTCCCTTCTGAGAAGTGGCTTTACCTCTCCCCCTGCCTTTGTTGCCATTGTCTCTTGGCCAGCTCCTTATCTTTGGATCCCGAACAGAGGTAGCCTGGTTGCCAGGGGCGATGAATGACCCACAGGCCTCTTTTATCAATGTCCTTCCCCATTAGCAAGTCTTTTTCCCCAGAAACTGGGTCAGTACGAGAGGCTCGCTCAGATGTCTATCACAGCTACACACTCCAGCACTTTATTTTCGCCAAATGCAAACAAGCCAGAGAGAAGACCCGAGTTCCACTTGAGATGCTGTGTCATGGAAAAAGACATCCCTTCCTACGTGAGCACTTCCAGGTAGAGATCAAGGCTGCAGCAGCTGCAATTTAATCTTTTTCTGCTTGAGCAGTTCAGCAATTTAAAGTTTATAATGAGCTGATTCTCCCGAGTCTGAACTGCATCCAAAGCAGGTTCCAGAAAACAGACTCCTTTCCTGTCAGTCCTGATCCATAATGAGGTGGTAGAGCCAGTAACCCAGGAATTCAGCTCCAACCTCACCTGCACAATCCACAGTTGGGCTGACAGTGATTGCACTGGAGCTTCCAAAACAAATTCCCTTCTGAATGATGAGCTGGGCACTGACAGGATGCAGGGTGGCAGCAAAGGAATTTTCAAAAGGGACAGACCAATGGCATGGGCAGCTCTGTGTCCCAGTTCAGGGCTGCTCGTCACCCTGAGAAGGGATTTCCAAATCTGAGCCTCCCACACAGAGCTGGTTACTGCACGGCTTCACCTACTTTCTTTCATTCACAAACTCTTTTTACAGCTAATTTATTTCCTTTCTAGGACACCACCACAAATTATTTTTGAGTACTCATCCCTTCTACTTGTTTCAGGTACATTTTTACCACTGTGAAGGAAAAAACCTAAAAATCCCCAAAGGTAACTCCCTTTTCTAGGGCAAAGGGACAAAATTCTGGTGCTCTTACCTGCTCCTCCTGCAAGTTTCTGTAGCACTGGGGGCCATGTTGTAAAGGCAGGGAGAAGGTCTGGGTAGACCCACAGAGTGTACACTGTCCCAAAACAGAAATAAATTTAAAAATCCATCATTAAGAATGTCTCTGGCTATTGTTCCTTCTAACCTTTAAGACTAAACTCTCCTTGGATAACCATGAAGGTTAAACTTAATTGTATAATAAACCACTTAACTGGATCATAAATGTGAAATCAAAACAGTGCCACAATGATTAATTGGGAAGGTAAGCAAAGAGGGAGGATTATTCCAATCCTACCTGTTGGATACAGAACTTTCTCAGCTTCAAACAGTATTGGGTTCCTGTGGTTCATGTAAATGGTGATGGCCTCCCCTTTGTGACAGTGTATTTTGATGACATTGAGCTCCTCCTTGTTTGGAACCAACTCGGCCAGTTGTTCAGTGCTCAGGGTGGGAAAAGCTGCTGCCACATCACTTCGTAGCTTCCTCCTGCAATGATAAAACCCCAAATGTGTTACAAAGCTGTCTAGGCCTTCCCTCAAACTAATTCCTACATCTGCTGTTACAGTTTTGTTGGCTGTTCCTGAAATTCCCACCTTTTCACAGGAGATAATGTGAAGTATTTCTGTGTGGGTTTACAGATGATGTAAGAATACCAGGAAAATACCAGATATACTTGCCCTGCTCCTATCTTCCTTAAACATCTGATTTCAGCTTCTGTTTGCAGCCCATGCCTGTTTTGTGCTGTGATTTCCACCTGGGAGTGCCACACTCGCTCTGCCCAGCCTGTCACCCACAGCTGGAGCAGGGGACAGCCAGATTTCCCTGTCCCCCAGTTTTAATTGAAGTTTAAGCCCCAGTGACCAGCACGGGGGGGGTTTGTGGTCATTCACAGCAGTGTCCAGTGACCCTGAACAATCAGGGGGTCAGCCCAGCATCGCTGCTCAGGAACATAAAGAACTAGAGAACTACAGATGGCTCGGGTTAAAAGAGACTTTAAATCTGATCCAGTCCCACCCCTGCCAAGGCAGGGACACTTTCCACTGTCCCAGGCTGCTCCAAGCCCTGTCCAACCCGGCCTGGACACTTCCAGGGATCCAGGGACAGCCACAGCTCCTCTGGCACTTGTGCCAGGGCATCCCCACCCTCACAGGGAATAACTTCTTCCTAATATCCAATATAAACCTACCCTCCTCCAGTTTAAAGCCATTCCCCCTACTCCTGTCACTTCTTGTCCTTATCCAAAACCCCTCTTCAGCTCACTTACCGCCGTCAGGCACTGAACGCTGCTATAAATAAACACAGAAGGCTCATCCAGGCCTCGGCATGACATTTCAATTAAACCTGGCTTAATTACGGCAGCACCTTCCAAGGAATCGCACATTCCGTGCTCAGGCCGGGGCAGGGAGGTGAAAGCAGCTACCCGCAGAGGCCCCGGGGCCGAGCCCCGCGCATCCCCCCGGCCAGGCGGGGCTCCCTGCGGGGTCCCGGCGCGGCACTCACCGGTCCGAGCCCTTGATGTTGGTGTTGGCCCTCACGCGGAACGCCCTGGCGAACATGGCGGGCCCGCGCCGTCCCCTCAGCCCGCGGCGGCCGCCATGGCGCCGTCCGCGCCCATAAACCGTCCGGCTGGAAACGGCGCCCGGCCCCGCCGGGCCCCCGCGACCCCCGCCCCGCCGCCCTCACGGCTCCCGCTCTCCCTCGGCCGCATTGGGGACCCCCGCCCCAGCTCCATGAGGGGATCCCGGTTCCCCCGCCCCGACTCTTTGAAAGGTCCCGGTTCCCCCGCCGAGGCTCCTTGAGGGGTCCCGGTTCCCCCGCCCGGGTCTGGGGTCCCCCCAGGGCGCCCCCCGGGCTCCTCCACACGAGGGGTTCTCAGAGGTGTGGGGCTTCTTTTGTGCTTAAACTTCTGAGCTGTCTTCTGGTTAATGTGCCCTGGCAGCTGGGCATTCTTGCTGTCATTTATACATTTGCTTGAGTGTTTCTGATCGATTTCTAGCTGGAGATTGAGGAGTGTGGAATGAGTATTACAGGAGTATTGTAGTAATTGGAGCCTTCCCAGGATCACAAAGTTGTTGAGATTGGAAAATCCCTCCAGGATCATCGAGTCTGAGCTGTGCCCGATGCCCACTTTGTCCCCAGCCCAGAGTGCCACATCCATCCTTCCTTGGACACCTCCAGGGACGGCGACTCCAAACCTCCCTGGGCACTTCCAAGGCCTGGCCGCCCTTTCCATGAGGAAATTCCTGCTGCTGTCCAAGCTGAGCCTCCCCTGGCCCAGCCTGAGGCCGTTCCCTCTCCTCCTGTCCCTGTTCCCTGGGATAACATCCCAAATCCCCCCCTGGCTGCTCTTCTGTCAGGGAATTATGCAAAGCCAGGAAGTCACAGACAACCACTTCATTTTTATTTTATGAATTTCATGAAGGGAATAAATACACCTCCTATATCCCATTAGAGTGCCCTCATGCTCTGAAACGCCACCGATGCCTCCAGCTCTGTAACTCCCTCTCCACCAGGTGAAATCCGTGGCTGCTCATGGACGTTCTCCTGGACTTTTTACTCCAATTCCTGCAGAGGGGCTGGCAGGATGGGGCAGCCTGTGCTGTCCCACAGCCCCCGGCGTGCAGCACTCAGCGTTCTGCCTCCATCCGCCTCTCCGCAAACACGTTACTACTGAGCGTTCTTACACGCCTCGCCTCGAGGAGCCGCCTCTCCTCCGGGCTGAGCACTCTGCGGTGTGTGGGGGTCCCGGGGTGTGCGGGGGTCCCGGGGTGTGCGGGGGTCCCGGGATGCGGAGGTCCCGGGGTGTGCGGGGGTCCCGCGGGACGGGTTAGGCTGAGGGAAGCAGCGAAGCGAGCGCCGGAGCTCCGCACCCCGAGCGCGATCCCGCCCCCCGGCGGCCTCTTTTCCTCCGGGCCGAGAGCTCCGCGGTGTGCGAGGGTCCCGGGGTGTGCGGGGATCCCGGGGTGTGCGGGGGTCCCGGGGTGAGCGGGGGTCCCACAGGGCAGGCTGTGCTGAGGGGAGCCGGAGCTCCGCACCCCGAGCGCGATCCCGCCCCCCGGCGGCCTCCTCTCCTCCGGGCCGAGAGCTCCGCGGTGTGCGAGGGTCCCGGGGTGTGCGGGGATCCCGGGGTGTGCGGGGGTCCCGCGGTGTGCGGGGGTCCCGGGGTGTGCGGGGGTCCCACAGGGCAGGCTGTGCTGAGGGGAGCCGGAGCTCCGCACCCCGAGCGCGATCCCGCCCCCCGGCGCCGCGCAGGCGCGGGCGGGCGGGCGGCGGGCGGGGGCCGTTCCCGGGGCAACGGCCGGGCCGGGCCGGGGCCGAGCGGCCGCGCGGGGCAGCGGCAGCCGCCGGGCATGGGGCCCGCACCGGGGCCCCCCCGACACGATGCTGCTCGGCAGGAAGCCGGACGGGCCCCTCGCAGCAGGTGAGGAGGAGGAGATGGCGGCCGGGGGTCCCGCGAGGCTGAGGGGGAAAAGGGGGGATGCGGTTTGGGTCGGCGGACGCCGAGCCCCCCGCGTGGTCCCGGCCGTCCGTCGGGTCTGTCGCGATAGTCGCGATTTTAAGTTCCTGAGAAGCCGGCAGCGAGAGACGCCGCCTTTTTTTTTTTTTTTTTTTTTTTTTTTCATTCCCCACGTTTTTGCAGCTGTAATTCCCAGATCTCATTTTTAAGGGATAACCTGCTTTTAAAGGATAGTCCTATCAAGTGTTTAAGTATTTGCTCGTTTTCTGCTCGTTTGGGATTATCCTGATTAAGGGGAAGCGGGGAGAATGGTGGTTAACGTTTCTTAGGGATGTATTTTTTTTGCAGTGCAGAAGTTGATTAACAAAAAAGAACCTCTAAATTAAAAGTATCTCGAATTAAGATTCTCCAGAAGCATCGCACTCTTGTGGTATGAAAATATAGTTAAATTCCAAAGATCATTTAATGAATGAAGGAGAATCAATGATTTTACAGACTAAAGTGTGCAAAAGGGAGCTACATTTAAGCCTTTGGTGTGAATTGTTGTGAATAATTGGTTTCTGTGTGGGACCTTTCCAGCCAGGATTGGAGATGGATTGTACGACTCCTATATGAGGATAGATGACTGTAGATACCCAGAGCCTACAAATGAAGAACACAGCCCTTCAGGGCTTCCTTCCCTTTCAAGACCTCATGTGAGTATTTCAAAGCCATCTTCATGTTGTGCTGTGTGGCAGTCAGAGCTATCTGGGGGTCTCCCTACAGAGAATAAATTTTAAAAGTGGGATTTTTGCAGCTTTGTAGCGGCTTCTTAACGTTATTGTTTTTCCTGAGCACAGAAACGATGTGCTGTGTTCGCTGCAGAACTTGCTGGCAGCCTCAGGAATCCCATCTTACTGCCCTCAGCTCGTGTTTTAATAAAAAAAAAAAAGTTATTTTACAAAGGGTTGAAGCGTTCTGCCCTGTCACTTTGTACTCTGATAAGTAAATCCACACACACTTTGCTCTGCCTCCTCCTGCACGTTTCCATTTTAGTTTCCCTCATGAAAATTCCGACGTAGGAGCAGCAGAAGGAGCAGTGTGAGTCTGTGTGGCTGCCAAACGTCTCACAAAAGTATCTTTCTGCTCTGAAAACTTGGGCATTATCTGTCACTCCTTTTGCTACCGAAATAGCCCCGTATGAGCTGAAGGTGTTGCCAGGCTCTTTCATCAGGGCTCTGTTCTCTCAGCAGATGTGGAGCTGGGAGATCTTTTTTATCCCTTTAATTGGTTCGTGTTCAGCTGTACTTTTGTACACTGATCTCTCCTTTAGATGGGCTTTAAATGTGTTCTGGCTCTTGTTGAGTTCTGGCAGAAGGGAAGGAGCTTAAGCTTAAAAAAAAACCCCTCTCACTCTCTAAAAAGTGAAAATAGACGTTGCCCTGAGTGAGATGCATTTGAAAATCATCACCTTGTTGTAACAAATTGGGTCTGTGCAAACTCAGGGGCATGAATCTGGTTTTTTTTTTTTTCCCTTTTTGGAAGTGTTGAGGGGGAGCAGAAGGAATTTGGATTTTTGTTGAGCAGTAGGGTTTGAAGATTGGTGGCTTGGGGTTTTTTGCTTGCAGGGATGTGGAAGCATTTCAGCTGCAGTGTTTTAAGTTGTATTGAGGCTGCATTTGTTTATAACTGCATACAAGTCAGTAGAGTGGAACTATCCTGTGAAATACAAATATAAATCCATTAATATTTTGTTCAACTTGTCTTCATCTGTGTTTGGTCCCCGAAGCCTGTTTACTTCTTAGGGCAAGGTTAAGGATTTATAGCATGCCCAGTTTGCATGGTGATGTACCAATAAAATCCAACCTCAGTGGTATCAGGTGAGCAGGAGCTGAGGCTGAAAATGATGCTGCTGAGTTTTAGTGGGAAAATACCTGGATTTTTAGTTCCCTTCCTGCAAAATGTTTCATTATGATGTAATGTTAGATGAGAATGGAGGAGTCTTGTTGACTGCAGCTGCCCATTCCTTTATCTGAGCCTGCAAGAGAGCACAAAGTCTCTGCTTTGAGAACACATGGGCTGAATTCAGTCTGTTTAATTCAATGTTCAGAACATCTCTGCAACCCAGTTGTGTAGGAACTGCAATAACTGTTTCCTTGTCAGTGAAAATGAAGTTTTTGTCAGTGAGAGTTTTCAACAGGGTGCCACTGGTGTTGTCAGCCTCATTTCTTGCTGCACTTCAGCACTAAAACCAAAAAACCTGTGGAGCCTGGGATTTGTAAAAGGAAGCTGTTGAAAGAAAGCTGGTGTTACCCAGGAGTCATCTGACTTCGAGTGCAGCTCTTCTGAGTTCAAGTGAAGATGGAGCTATATTTGTGTCTCACCATCATGTGGCAACTGATTTTGGGAGTCCTCTAAGGATGAAAATTGAGACCTTACTACCGTTGAGTCAGGTTTGAAATCCAAAGCCATAATTCCTTCATTAAGAAATCGTTCCAGGATAAATGGAATCATGAATTCCTGATTTATTTAGGGATTCAAAGGTACAAAATGTTTGCTATGAGCAGCAGCAGCAGCAGAGCTGCTAAAGCTCTTGGGTAGAGGATATTTAAATAAGCATGACCCTAGTTCTGTGTTTATATCTTCTGTTTATTTGTAAACTTTCTGTTTGGGTCTGCCAGCAAAGACTGAGGAGTCTCTGAGCCAGCTGTGGAAAAATGTCATTCTTATCTCAGAGGTTCAGCCAGGCTCCAAGAAAAAGGCGTTTATTCCAAATTACCAGGGCTGGGCTCTGTTGTTTTTATTTCAGACTCCGGCAAGGCGTGTCCCTCCAGTACGCTGCATTTTGGGGCAGATAGGAGGAGTGGAGCTTGGTAGGATCTCTCCACCTAGATAAGGACTGACTTCTGCAGGGAAATGTCCATTTTTTGGGGCTTGGGAGCAAGAACTAGGATTTCAGGGCGGCACCAACAAACAGAGTCTTTTATGAGCTGTATGTAGTTGGCTTTGGCGAGAACATTCACTTCCCTTATTTGCTGACCCTGCTGAGATGTTGGGCTGGATGTAACTAAAAAGGAATTTGGTTTTATTGCTGTGGGGCTGCAGGTTTATTTATATTTTTTTTCGTTTGATTCCTGTGTAGTTATTTTGGTTTTCAGGGATTCGGTTTGGCATGTGTCTGAGATCTTTATTTTTAGATTAAAGGACAAAATGGAAAACAGATGTTGCTGCTTCAGTCAGGGCTTCAATTCTGCCTGGGATGGGACAACACCTCTGTGCTGCCTCTCAGCAAGGAGTGCCAGCAAGCAGGAAAGGGAATAACTCCTGTTCTAGTGGGGAACTGACCTCCAGGGTGTTGAGCATTTACTAAAGAGTAAAATCGACAAGCCTGGAAAATTTCACAGTGTTTTTCTCACCTTGTATGGGTTTGTTTCAGATGTAAATATTTTAGCACATGGTGGTAAGAGGGAGTGATTGCAGACTGCTCTCTGCTGAGTTGGAGTGGGAGGTTTTTCTTGGTTATTGGGGTCTGTGTTAGGAGAGTTGTGCAGCTCTCTCCTCCCTCTGGGGCAGAAACAGGACCCGAGAGAATGGCTGCAGCCATTCAGGGAGGTTTAGGTTGGGTAAAAGTTCTTCCCCCAGAGGGTGGTGGGGCACAGACCAGGCTGCCCAGGGCATGGGCACAGCCCCAAGGCTGCCAGAGCTCCAGAACAACGCTCTCAGGGACTGGGAGGGATTTTGGGGTGTCCAGGAGTTGGACTTGATGATTTTTGTGGGTCCCTTCCAGCTCAGGGTATTCTATAATTCCACCATGATTTCAAAAGGAGGTGTGGATATGATCATGTTTTCCCCTTGAATTTAAAACCCCACAATTAATTTTTGTTAAAGGATGGTTTTACCTTGCCCTGTCCTGTCCTCCTTCTGCTCCTGGTGCAGCTGCCTCACACCAGCCATATGTCACCTGCTGGTGATGCTTTGTGTTCCTTTGGCAGCCTGGCTGTGCAATCTTCCTGCCACTTCTCCACACATCCACGTTCCATTCCATGCTCCAGACAGGTGCAGATTGCATCTGTCGATGGCTGTGCTGCTGCACCCACGTTTGAAGCTAAACATAGCTGTTCCCTGGCCCTTTGCAGACTGGAGATAGGTATTTTGTGGTTGTTTGAGTCTTTGGCTGGCTAGGGTTTCCCTTTCTGGATTTAAAAGCACAAGTGTTTGTTTCAGATAATTGCTTTCTCTTTGTGTAACCTTCTATAACTATGCTTGTAAATTAATTTAATCCAGTATTTTATATTTGTTCCTAATAAACGCCAAACTCATCCGTGTTACTGCTTTTCTGTTGATAGTGATTTAATTTTTAATCTGTGCTTTAAAAGATAAACTTAACTTCTTTTACCCTCGTAGGTTTCTATCAACAAACTCATAATGAAGGATCACTCTCTGACTGGAAATCAGGTCAAAGTGGAGCAGTTATTTGAGGACTCTGGCAACAGAAGGAGCAGCGCTCTTCAGTCTGCAGGCCTTACTCCGGAAAGATCTCTCCCTTCCCTGACAAAAGACAAAACCCTAGAGAGCCTGGGTCCCAGAGGCAATGGGAGCTCCTTGAAATCACATAAAGCCATCTCCCAACCTCCAGAGCAAGCTGTCAAGCAGTTCAAACATCAGCTGTCAGCTTATGAGCTGCAGGAGATCTTTAGTTTCTCGGAGATTTATTTTGTGGGGCCGTCTGCCAAAAAGAGGCAGGGGGTGATCGGCGGCCCCAACAACAGCGGCTACGACGACGACCAAGGCAGCTACATCCACGTGCCCCACGACCACCTGGCTTACAGGTATGAGGTGCTCAAAATCATTGGCAAGGGAAGTTTTGGACAAGTTGCTAAAGTCTACGATCACAAACTCCACCAACACCTGGCCTTAAAGATGGTTCGCAATGAGAAGAGGTTCCACCGCCAAGCCGCCGAGGAGATCAGGATCCTGGAGCACCTGAAGAAGCAGGATAAAACAGGCAGCATGAATGTGATCCACATGCTGGAGAGCTTCACCTTTCGGAACCACATCTGCATGACCTTTGAACTCTTGAGTATGAACCTGTATGAGCTGATTAAAAGGAATAAGTTTCAGGGCTTTAGCCTCCAGCTGGTTCGGAAGTTCGCTCACTCCATCCTGCAGTGTTTGGATGCCCTTTATAGAAACAAAATCATCCACTGTGACTTGAAGCCAGAAAATATCCTCCTAAAACAGCAAGGGAGGAGCGGAATCAAGGTTATAGATTTTGGGTCCAGCTGTTTTGAGCACCAAAGAGTCTACACATACATCCAGTCCCGGTTTTATCGGGCGCCAGAGGTGATCCTGGGCAGCCGCTACGGGATGCCCATAGACATGTGGAGTTTTGGCTGTATCCTGGTGGAGCTTTTGACTGGCTACCCTCTTTTCCCCGGAGAGGACGAGGCAGACCAGCTGGCCTGTATAATGGAACTTCTTGGAATGCCACCTCAGAAGCTTTTGGATCAATCCAAGCGAGCCAAGAACTTCATCAACTCCAAGGGTCACCCCCGTTACTGCACGGTGCAGACGCAGCCGGACGGGAAGGTGACCCTGAGCGGGAGCCGCACGCGCCGGGGCAAGCTCCGGGGTGCTCCAGGGAACAAGGACTGGGTGACAGCTCTGAAGGGCTGTGATGACCCCTTGTTCACTGGATTCCTGAAGGATTGCCTCAGCTGGGATCCTTCTGCACGCATGATTCCCAGCCAGGCCCTGCGGCACCCCTGGATCTGCAAACGGGTGCCCAAAGCCCCCAGCTTGGAGAAAAGCTCCGGCAGACGGATTTCGAGCTATTCGGGTTCCTTCCAAGGAATTGCTAACAAGCTGCCTCCCGTGGCTGCAGTCCCCAACAAGCTGAGGGCCAGTCTGGCCACTGAGCCCAGTGGCAACATCCCTCTGTGTACTGTGCTCCCCAAACTGGTCAGCTAGTGGGGAGTGCTGGGTTCCCAGGATACACCCGTGGGTGTGAACTGTCCGTTCGTGCTGTGGGAGGAAGTTAAATGCAGAGGGGTTCTAATGGATTTACTTTTTGTTAGGGGCTCAGTCTGGAATACTGGAAGATCAGTCAAAAATATGCACATTAAAGGGCTGATTTTATCCAGTTGCTTCACTCACACCTGGTGCATATTCCACTGCTGAGGTTTCAGCTCAGCTGGGGAGTACAGGGACAATTTGGCTGATGTGCTGTTTAAAAATGCTGGTTTAGAAATCAAACCATTTCTTATCATGGTTCAACAGGTTCTTTTGCTTCAGGCAAGAAAAAAAACTTGATTTAAACTCTTATGTTTTCAGTTATTTCCAGCTGAACTCTTTCTGTTCTAGGGGAAAGTTATTCAATCTCTTGTCAAAAGCACAAATGCATTCATGTAATGCATTAGGAACTTACTTGCAAATTGCTTAAGTTTGAAGAATTTTATTTCTCTGCATTGCTTTTCCCTCATCTATCCTGGGATTTAAAAAAATGTGATGGGATGTAGACACCAAAGGAATTTGTTGTTGGAAAGGAAAATACTCAGATGATAAAATTTCAAAGCAGCATAGAAATGCCATGAAACACAGGACATATCTAAATAAAACTACTCATTTCTGTAACACTTGCTATTTTCCCCCTAAAAATCTATGGAAAGCTTGTTGGGGGTATTTGGGATCAGGCCTGGTCCATCACCAGTGTGAGCCAGTTTGTTCAGGAAATGATTGAATTTTCTGTTTCTTTGGAGCTCAGATTTCCATCATGAGTTCTGCCAGGTGTGTGTCTTTGTTTTTTCCTGTATTTCTAAAACAAAAATGTTGAACTTCAAGAGCTGGTTTATATCCATGTTTGAGATTCTGGTAATTGCAAAAAAATATCTCTTTGTGTAGAGTGAATTCCATTGAATTACATGAAGCTCTTTTAATAAAAATGCAAACATGCCATCCCTGTCAGACAAGTGGAACTTTTTCAGGCCCAGGGCTGTGTCTGGAAAATGAGGGAGGGGGGGAAACACACATTAATAATTGGGAGTGTGCTCTGAAATCTCAGCGAAATCTCTTGGAAACATAACCAGGAAAGGCTGATAAGGTGCAAGAACTGGCGGATCCAAATGGAAATATTTAATGGGAAGAGCTGCTTTGTTTCTAATTGCCTCCCTTCAGGCCTTTGGGTGCCTACATTTTCTCATTCTTGAAGTCCATGAGCTTGTATTTCCTCTTCCTTTATCTTCCCAGAACATGCCAGGGTGGTGTGACCTGTCACAACCACAGCACAGCTCGTTGGGTTTGTTCCTTCTTGCAGCCTCATGGCCCGAGTCCATCTCCAAAACCATCTGATCCCTTGCCAGGTGCCTCAGCAGGACTTTAAATGTAATTTAGAGCTTTTATGAACAGAAGGTTTTAAATGTAATGACTTTCTCTGCAGCAGGTTTTGAATGCTAAAGGAGACTCTCAGTATGCAAACAAAGGTGATTTTAAAGATAAGGTGAGCAAATGTTCAGTGGGAGACCCTTCCCCTGAGGAGATGGGGCTGCTCTGGCCCCTCTGGGTTGTTACAGCACTGGGTGGAGGCCTGCAGAAAACCTCAAAAAAAGACTCAGAAAGAGCTCCAGAGAACTTTGAACTTTGATGTCCCAGGAGCTGAAATGGTGTGTGAGGCTTTTCTGACTTGTTTTGTTTCACAAGTGTCAATTCAGTGAGATTGGTAATGATATTAAAATAACAGTCTGGCCCTTATCCGTGCAGCAGCCAGCATGGATGGGCTGTTCCTGGGCCTCTTACAACAACAATTTGTATTTTTTGTTTTGCTTGGCTTCATTTTATTTGAATGAAGACCCAGGGAAGAGGATTCTGGAGGGAAGTGGCAGTCTCTAAAGTCTCCTAAAATCTCCCATCGATTTTAGGAGAATCTCTAATAGATCTGGCACTTTTCAAAAGCCAGAAATCTTCCTTTTCTGCCCTTTATGTTTTTTTGTAACAAAATCCTCCAGGTGAGAGAGCAGAAAGGAACCTTTCAGGAGCAGTAGCTGGGTAGGAAAGATGTGTGGAAAAGGATTTTCTGGAGGAGATGAGGTGCTGGAGCCTGGCAGTGGTGGTGTGCTGGGAGCTCAGGAACACACAGCAGGGTCCTGGTTCAAAACCATTTTGTCTATAAAAAATGTAGAATAATAATGATAATTCTGTGACTTGTGGGAAGAAGTGACTGTGAGGGAACTCCTCCTGTGGCAGCCTCTGGTGCACACTCAGTAATTTTGCTTAAGGCTGGGGCTGTGAAGTAGCAGATGAATCAATTAATTGGCAAAACCATGGTTTTTCATCCAGAAAATGTGTTCAGCATGCCCTGACTGCACGAGGTGTTTGTTTAAGAGTGGCTCTTGCTTACTTGGTACTGCCATATTTGAAAATCAAATATATAGTTAAGTGAATTGCTAATTTGGGTGAAAAGGAAAAACAGCCTCAGCAGATTTTTACTGGGCTGGAAATTTCTTCAGCTGAGAATATCAGGGTTTTGATCACTAATTCTCAATTTCTTCATAAAGCATTTGCTTTTGGTGAATTGTTTGATGCAGAATTCCCAAACAGCAGAGCCAATAAAAATCCTCTGAGGAATTGTGTGTGCAGACCCTGGACTTGCTGAGTTCCCTGTGGGTTGGAGCAGGAGGTGTCTGAGCCAGGGGACCCTGGGCTGTGTCACTGTCATTTATCAGGGCAGTCACGGTTTGCTGTCTGTGCTCTCCAGATATGCCCAAACCTCAAAGTCACGCTTGTTTTTGGGAAAACCCAACCCTGGTGAGGCCTGGAATCACCAGAGACATCACACCACGAGCTGTGCTGCTGCTGGGGGTGTTGGAAGGAGCTTGAAATTAAAAATGTCTGGATAGGTAAAGAGCAGATTTTATTTTTGTGGTAGATTTGCTTTGTTGAGCTGCCAGCACTGGCACCTCACTCGTGTTCTCCTCAGAAGTGAGCACAGAACACATGCAAATCACTTTATAAACATATATATATATATATATATAAAATAAAATATATATATATAATATTTATATATATATTTTGTTTACATATATATTTATATATTTATATATTTAAATATATATTTGTATATAAATATATATTTATATATAAGCATATATTTTATATATTTATAAACATATATCTATATAGAAACATTTTTATATATTTATATATAAATATATAAATATATATAAATATATAATATATTTTTATATATTGTGTATAAACGTATATATAAAAATATATTTTATATAGAAACACATATATAAAAATATATATTATATATAAATACATATAGTATATATAAGCATATATAAAAATATGTCATATATATATATATATATATATAAATATATATATATATATAAACACTGTAAATGTGTTTACAGCAAATGAGGCGCTGCATTGCTGAAAGTCACCCAAACTTGTTTTAAAATGCTCTTTATAGTGTTTTACTACCCTGTGAGAGGTGCAAATCACAGCTGTTGGCTGGCTGCAGTTTCAGCAGTTTGGCTCAGCAATATTTTTATGTAAAGCAGTGACAGTGCATGAGCAGCACATCTGAAAGACTGAAACCTAAATCTGGAGATTTTCTGGGTGCCACAGACACTCCTCACTGATTTATCCTCCCAGTCAGCTGGAATGGGAATCCTGCTGGACCAGTGATCTAAGAATTCCCAGCAGATTAATTAGATTTAACTTTTGTGGAAGATTGAGTGATTTCTTACAAACTTTTTTAAACCTGTAAGGGTTTTTGTTCAGTTGAAAACTTTTTAAGGAACGATCACCATCATCAATTCCACCTCTCAAACAAACACAGGCTCCTTTTTAAAGGGCTGCTCCCTGCAGGCTGCAGCTCTCCTGGGTGTTTTTTTTTTTATTCTTGTTTAATACCAAAAGCTGTCCTGGCTGTGGAACATATATATGATGATCTCAGCAATGTCTTGCTAATCCCAGGCACACAAGCAAAAGGCTGATGCTGCACCCAGAGATCTCTGCTGAAATGATACAAATCCCCTGCCTGCCAAGGTTTAATTCCGTTGTGGAAGTGGAGAGCCAAAATAATATGGAAAGATCTGTGGGACTTGTGTGCAGAACCAGCTGAGACTGAAAACAAACTGTGCTCAGAGACTTGGATGGAAAATCCTGGGGCCTCTGCAGGTGCTGAGTGCTCAGAGCTGTGCCTGTTGGACATTGTGATTTTCTATTTGGTGCTTCACAGAATCCTGGAATCGCTGAGGCTGGAAAATCCTTCTGGGATCATCAATTCCAGCCTGTGCCTGATCCCCACCAATGTCCACTCCTGGACACCTCCAGGGACGGCGACTCCAAACCTCCCTGGGCACTGCCAAGGCCTGGCCGCCCTTTCCATGAGGAAATTCCTGCTGCTGTCCAAGCTGAGCCTCCCCTGGCCCAGCCTGAGGCCGTTCCCTCTCCTCCTGTCCCTGGGATAACATCCCAAATCCCCCCCTGGCTGCTCTCTCCTGTCAGGGAATTATGCAAAGCCAGGAAGTCTCAGACACCACTTGATTTTTATTTTTTTATTAACAGCAGTTTGTAGAAATAAATACAGCTCCTACATCCCATGGGAGAGCCCTCGTGTTCTGAAACACCACTGATGCCTCCAGCTCTGTAATTATCCCTGAGCCAGGTAAAATCCGTGCCTCCAGAACGTTGTCCTGGATTTTTTTTATTCCAAATCAGAGGGGCTGGCAGGGTGAGGCAGCCAGAGCCCCACACAGCACTCAGGGTTTTACCAACCTCAGCACAACCACGCTCCTGCTCAGGGGTTCTTACACACTGCAGATGTTTCAACTAAATGTCAGCATCCTCTCAATCTGCAGGTTTGCCTTTTTATTATAAATATCGTGATGAGGTGTGACAAGGGTGGGGAATGTGGAAAACACTGGAGGTGCATGTGGATCTAACTGTGGAGGAACATTCTGGAAATCAGTCTCAAATCATGTATCTAAATGTAACAAGCGGATTTCTTGAAGTTGTACTTCGGGTCGTTTTGTTTTAAAAAAGAAAATAAAAGCATAATTTTCTTTAGCAATCGAGTGTGCAAATTCCTAAAAGCCCTTGATTAAAATGAAAAAAGTAATAATTATTTCCAGATGGTGGAACTTACCTGGTGGCTGGCAGACAACACCTGCCCAGGGAGGAGAGAAAATTGTCACTGGCTGAGTGGGAGGTTTCTGTGTCTGTGCTAAACGTGATGAAGCTCTGGTCTGACAAATGTTCCTCTCGTTAACAGTGCTGTAATTAGAACACACCAGAGTTTTGCCATGACATTCTTCAGTTGTCACTTTCTTATTCAACCCACCAGAGAGCTTTTTAAAGCCCAGAATCCTGCTTATCCCCAGGCTGAAGGGAGAAATCCAGTAATAGCCACTTAGGGAAGATTTGCTTTTATTAGAAACCTATAAATGGGTAACTTACTGTACACAAGTGGATATTGGGATGGTTTGAAGATGAAATCATGCTCCAATAAAAGGTCTCCAGCTACAACCTGGGTGATTAAACCATGTGTGTTACACACACAGATTGTGCAGACAACACAGAGAATTTTTACCTCGTTTTTAATATGGGTGAGCAGCAAATATCTGATTTTTGAAAAGTCTGCAAGCTGAAAACAGCAAAACAAAATGTATCTGTAGAGATTTAGATGTCTTTGTTTGTGGTATATGTATATAAATATGTGGAGCTCTGTGTTGAGCCTGCCATGAGTCCATGGGACACTCTCTCAGTGACATTTTCTCAAGAACAGCACCTCAGATTAAAAAAATAAACTTCTCCACCCTGCTGGAATGCTTGTTGATGTAACATGATAAGGGATTGTCTCCCAAATTCTGCTGTGTGAGCCACACTGGGCACTGGGAGGGGAAATGAGGTTTGGTGCCAATGAGGGGCTGGGGAATCCAACACCAAAGCTGAGCTCGTGTCTTTGGTGAAATCATGATGGGAGATGCTGGTAAAAACCCAAATCTGCACAAAGATGGGGAGCAGAAGCCTGGAGTTTGTTACTCCTGTGGTGTATTCCCATTATTATTAATTATTGTAGTGACAGGACAGGAGGGAAGAGCTTCAAGCTGGAAAAGAAAAGGGTTAGGTTGGATATTAGAGAAAAATTCTTCACTGAGGGTGGTGAGGCCCTGGCTGCCCCAGCGTCCAGGATGGGGCTTGGAGCCACCTGGGGCAGTGGAAGGTGTGAACCAAAAAGGAGAATTTTGCCCCTAATTATGTTTTCTTTAAGCTTGGGGAGCAGGGATGATTCATCTGATGGTTTTTGTAAGCTCAGCTCCCCGTGGCACAGGCGAGGAGGGAGCGGTGGCAGCTTTGGGTTTGTTTTCTTTCCTCTTGTCAAATCACCCCCATGGGCTTTACAAACACTTTTGGGGACAGCCACGGGCACAGATGCTCCACAGACTGCTCTCTTCACTTGGATTTTGGGTGTAAAACCCAGCAACAAAGCACATGTTCTTGACCAGATGATTTTTTCCCCCCCTGTGGTTCCAATCCCTGTCTCCCAGAGTTTATAGGGGAATGATAAATGGGATTTCCTGGGTGCAGATGCAGACAGAGACATCTGGGGAAAGCTGAACTTATAAGGAGCGGCAGGAGAGTTTGGGATGTGGGAGGGAGATGGGGATTCTTGGCACGAGCAGCTCTTCCCCCGCCTCTTGCAGACAGGGGGATTTAAATAATTGCTCCTTAAGTGCGCTCCGGCTTGTTTCCTTTGTCTGCGGGGATGGAATAGCTGCCCGAATTAAGTCTGTCCATTCTTAATCGCTGAGAGGAGCTTTGTAAAGCCGAGGAAGAGGCAGCCCCAGCCCCTGGCAGAGGAGCAGAGCCATGGAAGGGTTCGCATTCCTGCCGCCGGCTCGGGAGCTCTGGAATTCGGCTTTACGAGCACAGCAGCAGCGCCCAGCATTGTTTCGCTGGGCTCGTGGGTTGGAGGTAGGAAGGCAGAGACCGGGATTACAATAATTAAGTGTAATTAAGCATAGCCGAGAAGGGATTGAGAGCAATAAAGCACATTCCTGATGGGACTGCTGGAGGGACGGACCGGTGGCACAAACCCGCCTGGATTTAACAGGAATTTCTTCCGAGTTTTAATTGCAGAGTGAGAACACCTCCCCTGCAGTGTGCTGGGGAGGGGGGATGTGAGCAAGGGGCTCTGCAGATGGGAAATGACACAGCCAGGTCTTGCCCTGGGTGGTTTTTTTGGCTGCTGAGGACGTGGAAATGCAAGAACTCATAAGCAAGAAGCTGCTGGGAGAGCGGAGTTTGGCTGCCTTGGCCTTTGTGGTGGGCACCCATGGGAGGATGATCCTGTAGGGCAGCGAAAAGAGTTGGAAAAATGAGCCAGCAGGAGCCTCAGAGCTCAAGGAGAAGACAAAAGAAGGATTTTACTCAATCCTGTGGCAGGTGTGATGGAGAAGGCGCAGGGTCCTTGGCCGTGTGTCCCTCAGCCTTGTCCCCTGTCCTGCCACTGTCACAGCCCCCGGTGACAGCAGCACCAAGCACAGGAGCTGCCAGGCTCCCCAGCAGGTGCTAATGATGGATGGCATAAATGGAATTATATTTGAGGTGTGAGCAGCCAGCTGTAAAGTCATCAAACAGGAAAGGTCGTGCGAGTAATTTACACCAGAACTCCTCTGCTCCCAAAACCAGGAGCACAAATAAATACAGGCAAGCAGGAGAGAGGGATAATTCTTATTTTTTTTTTGTCTGAGGCTGACTCTCTGAGACAGGAGCTGTAGATCCCTCGTGGATCCCCTGAATTCCCTTCAGTGCTGTTTTCCTGTGTGGAGCTCAGCCCCTGGCATGGTTTGGTCTGGATGCTGTCGGCTCCTGTCTGACCCAGGACAGAAAGAGGCTGGAGCTGGGCAGCTCCTGAAGCTCCTGGGGCTTCTGAAGGAGCCTGGAGAAATGTGCTGCCCACCTTTTTATGCTCTGCTTCTTCTTTAGATGAGATAAAAGTGGAAACAATGGGCGCGCTTTAAGATGATTTTCCTCCTTGCTGGACGTGCCCCTCAGCACCTCACAACCTCCACACGGGACCCTGGGCACTGGGAGGGAGAGAACCGTGTTCTCCAACACTTTTCAGACATTTGCAGCCTGGTGCTCTTCAAAAATGTTCATTTAACGTGGTGACTTGTGGGGCACAGGGAGCAGGACACAGCCAGGCGCTGGTTCCCGGGGGAGCTGGGGGTGTGAGCGGTCGCAGGGAGCGAGGAGAGGGAAGCTGCTGGTTATTTTGGGAGGTGCAAGAGGGGAGCAAACAGCCCAGCTTTCATTTTCCAGCCAGCTGGTGCTGATTCAGGGGGTTTTAGCCGTGCCAGTTGCGTGGAGCTGAGCTGATGAGGCCTTGGTGACGCGGTTTCACGTCCCTCACCATCTCACTCCTCACTCAGGAGGAGCAGAAAGGTGACAGGAGAGGTAAGAAAGAGCCAGAATCTCCAAGCTGGATTTTCTTCCTCTTTTCCCCCTTTCCAATGGATCACATGCTTTGCTATAACTATTTCCAGGCCCCTCTGCAGCACTTGCAGGACTAAGCTTGGTCCTTTGACACATCCCCATGTGATGGGAAATGCACCAGAGTGACACAAACCTTTCTAAATATTCTTTTGATGGTTTTCTTTCCCCTATTAAACTAAACCCAGAGCTTCATGCATCACCCACACTGCTGGGTCTAGTTACACACCGTGGAGAAATTGGCTTTTATGAGCTGCTTTCTCAGGTTCTGGTTTTGTCCCACGGCCCTTTCTGGCAGTGTTACACAAAGATATTTTACCTTCCCACAGGGCCACAACAAATTCACCTTTTGGTGGGCCCAGTTGAATTCCTTTCCCTGTCTCCAAGCTCTCTGGTGCTGTTTGCAGAGCTCTCCCCACGTGGCACTGCCAGGGGATGAAGTGCCAGCAGCAGCAGGGGTGGGAGGTGGGAGCTTTGTCACTGCTCTGTCCCAGCCACGGGGTGACCTTGTGCTTTGCCCCGTGCTTGCAGGAAGGTTATTTTATATATAACTCATTTGGACACTTTAATCAGCCCATCTTCCCTGTTTTCTGTCTGCTTGGAGCTTGCTCTGTCCTCCTGGATCCTTCCACTGCAGGGGTTTGTGTCCTGAGGAGCCCATCTGGAGAAGCCCAAATTATTCCTGACTCCATTTCCCTGTCCAAAAAATGCAATAACAGCTGGAAAGGGACTAGAACACAGCAATGTCAGTGGTGTCTCCCAAATATTGGGGTGCACCTGGTTCCAGCCTGTCCCTGCATCCTGCTGGCTCTGCTTTGTGCTGTATCCAGCATTTCTCCACTCACCCCAGCATCACAAAGCCTGTGGTTCATCAAAGGGCAATGAAGATGCTGCTGGGAGTCCCAGACCTCCATGGAGACATCCTGCTGCCACTTGCAGCCTGTGGATGCTCCAGGGAGCTCACATCCCAAGCAAAAACCTCTTTACAACAAATCTCTCCCACCCCAAGAAATATTTCTGACCTCCCAAAAAAACCCAACAAACTCAAACAAAAAAAACCAACAAAACAACAAACCCAAACAAAACCCAACCAAACCTCAAACCCCCAAAGAGGAGAGTCCCATCCCACCTTGCTGCCGTTGCTGTGTTTGCAGTTGCTACACAAACAGGTTTATTTCTGGCTGCTCCACATGCCAGCTCGGGGCTGTGCAATGCAATCGGGGCAGCTCCAGCCCTGCTGAGCTCGGTCCTTCCAGCACGGCCCCGGCAGCTGCTCGCCCTGACCCCGGCCACTTTTAGCCACTTTTAGCCTCTCGCTCGGTGGCCCAAGGGTTTTTCCACCCTACGCAGAAACCCCGATAAAGAAACCCCAGCCAGCCCTGCTGGCACCTGTGCGGGGTGGGAGGGGTCACTGCCACCCCTCGGATTGTCCCCAACCCCAACCCAGGGCTGTGCTGCTAGGGAGGGGTCACTGCCACCCCTCAGATTGTCCCCAACCCAGGGCTGTATCAGTGGGGTCACTGTCACCCCTCAGATTGTCCCCAACCTAGGGCTGTATCAATGGGGTCACTGTCACCCCTCGGATTGTCCCCAACCCAGGACTGCACCAATGGGGTCACTGCCACCCCTCACATTGTCCCCAACCCAGGGCTGTATCAGTGGGGTCACTGTCACCCCTCACATTGTCCCCAACCCCTAACCCTGCCCCAGGGCAGTATCAATGGGGTCACTGTCACCCCTCACATTGTCCCCAACCCAGGACTGCACCAATGGGGTCACTGTCACCCCTCACATTGTCCCCAACCCAGGGCAGTATCAGTGGGGTCACTGTCACCCCTCAGACTGTCCCCAACCCCACCCCAGTGTGACCAGCCTGTTGCAGGGGCTGGGCAGGGATCTGTGTGTCCCTGCTGGCGCACAGTGCCCACCCTGACACGGTGACACGGGTGACAGCCGTGTCCCCCAGCTGCCACAGGTCCGTGGGACAGCAGCAGCAGCAGCAGTTCATGGGCCACATATGTCCCTGTGGATTAGGGCCAGCCCAGGAGCTGCTTATGCTAATGGGACTAATCTCCATAATCTTGTCACACAAATGCCTCCTCTCTGCTGGCAGAGCAGCGGGATTTGGGCTGTACACGGATGATGGGACACCGGGACACGGATGCCAGCACAGGAGGGCTCGGGGAGGTGGCACGGAGAGGAGGCAGTGCAGGGCTGGGCTGGGTTCAGCTGGGGCTCCAGGAAGATTCTCCTCCTGCTCTGGGTCTGACCCCTCTGCAGGATCCCCCTCTGCCATCCAGGGACAGAGTGCTGGCCTTAAAACCAGGTCCCTCCACCCCAGCTTTAGGTTTTTCCTGGAGCTGGGCTCCAGCCCTTTAAAAGCCAATTATTTCATGGCCTGTACAATTCTGTAGTTCTGAGTGATGGTTTTTGTGACTGTGGCTTAGGGAAGTACATTTGGCATCATCTGCTGGGCAGTGAATCAGGATCCAGTTTCCAGGTGGAAAAATCCTGGTGTTGGAAAAAGCAGAGTAAGGGGTCAGTGCTGGGGGATTTTGTGTGATTTTAGTGTTTTCCTTCCCTGTGCTAAACCCTCCCTGGATGAGGGGTCAGGATGAGGGGTCAGGATGAGGGGTCAGGATGAGGGGTCACTGCTTGAGGTGGACACTTGGATGCACCCAGGACACTCTGGTTTGTCCCTTAGGACCAGGGACCGCGCTGTGTCCCCTGCCCCGTGCCCGGCAGGCCGGGAAAGGGGCAGGAAAATGCTCATCCCCAGCGGGCAGACAGCTCTAATCCCGAGCAGCATTTCCTGCCGTGTCTCACAATCATGGGCTCTGTGTGTCAGCTCGGGAATGTCCAGCGGGAAGGGTCTGGGGAGCAGCCCCGTGGGGAATGTGAGCAACGCCGGGTGATAATCCCCGCCGGGAATCCCGGCCCTGGAGCTGCTGCCTCTTCCCACCGTGTGCCAAGGGGCATCGCTGCATCTCCTGCTGCCGCAGAACAGGGTAAATATCCCTGGCAAGGCGCTGCTGCTGCCAGCCAGAGCCGTCCCGTGCTCCCGCAGGAGAGAGGTCTCCATAAAAACGCAATTTGTCAAACTCGTCCCGAGTGCAGCAGGGTGAGAAAGTCTGTGGTCGCGTTTTTGGGAAATAAACCCGAGTTAGAATAGCTCCTTTCATCCTGAAGGATCCCACAGTGCTTTATAAATAGATTTGCAAACCATGCACAAGGATCACTTCCAGGCACTGGGATGCAGCCGCTTCCTGGGAGAGCGGAGCAGCTGCGGGAGCTCCGGGAAAGGTGGAAAAAACCTCGGTGCAACTTCCAGTGCTACCTCCCGTGCTTATTTCCATCCTTCCGGTGCTTTGCAAGTGGCACTGATGGTTGTAATGGTGATTAACAACATTTTCTCAACTCCATTCCCCCTCTCCTATATATATGTGGGATTATTTAAAGGAATTATCATTTTTTTAGGTGGGATAGCTTTTCACCAGCCTCATGCTCCCACAAATCCACCCAGGGAGAAGAACAGGATGCACAGAGCCTTAATGATCATTACCCTCATCTTCGTGGTCTATTTTTTCCTGGTAACTCTGCTATAATCAAATAACAATCTGCTTTATTACTTGCCATGGAGAGCACGTTCATGGGTCAGCCACTTCTGTCACGTAAAGGCTGAGCCTGCTGCCAGCCAGTGATCGTTTCCTAGTGGAAATGGGAGTGGAAGGGAGGAAAAATCAGTTTCCATTCTCATCTGGATGATTTTTTCTCCTGGCTGAGGACTGAAGGTCTCTGGCACTGGGTTTGGTGTTTGTGAAGGGTTTTTTGAGTTGGTTTGTTAGGTGCTGCTTTGGTTTGTTTGATAAAAAGGGAGCAAAATCTGGGGGTTTGTTCCCATGGTGGACCCCATAGGGTGAGCAAAAACTGAGGGTTTATTGCCATGGTGGACCCCATAGGGTGAGCAGAATGTGGGGTTTGTTCCCATGGTGGATTCCATAGGGTGAGCAAAAACTGGGGGATTGTTCCCATGGTGGATCCCATAGGGTGAGCAGAATCTGGGATTTGTTCCCATGGTGGATCCCATAGGGTGAGCAGAATCTGGGATTTGTTCCCATGGTGGATCCCATAGGGTGAGCAGAATGTGGGATTTGTTCCCATGGTGGATTCCATAGGGTGAGCAGATTCTGGGGTTTGTTCCCATGGTGGATTCCATAGGGTGAGCAGAATCTGGGGGTTTGTTGCCATGGTGGACCCCACAGGGTTCCTCTGCTGTGGAAAGCTGTGGGGTGTTTGTGGAGGGGAGGGAATGTCATTCCCTCAGGGGGAAAAGCCTTCTCCTGCTCTCCATCCTCTGACACAGCTCCCTGGGCACTGCCTGGTGTCCCCTCGAGGCCAGGGGACGGGTGGCACAGCACGGGGACAGATATTTCCTTCCATCATCAGCCCTTTAACAAAGTAATTGCAATGGCAATCTTCTGCTGGACTCAGCGGGAAACAATGAGGATTCGCTGTGAATTTATTAAAGAAATAAAGAATTTATTAAAGAAATAACGGTGGAGGGGCAGGCAAGGGACTGCTCCCCTCGAGGTTCCCACATCAGGCTCCCACCCTGAGCAGGGCTGCGGAGCCCGGAGCGGATCCACGGGGCTCGGCGGGGTCCGGGGGCCACCTCGTGGCGACTCCGAGCCGGGCGGCGAGTCCCGGACACCCCAAACAGGGACCGGCACCCTTTTATCCCGTCCTTAGGACAGATCGCATCATCTCGGGGAAATCCCTCCAGCTCTGCCTCGCTGCTGCTTCGCTGAGCTTTCACCGCTCGGGTTTGCTGTGAGGGGCGCAGAACTGTAAATCAAATATTTGTGGTCACGCTGGGCTGTCTCTTGTCTGCCCCTCCACGGTTATTTCTTTAATAAATTCTTTATTTCTTAATAAATTCACACCCAAGGGCTCGTTGCTTCCCGCTGAGTCCAGCAGAAGATTGCAATTGCAATTACCTTATTAAAGGGCTAATGATGGAAGGAAATATCTGTCCTCATGACATGAATTATAGAGGAGAAAGCTTAAGTCTATCAACAAGCACGACCTGAAACAGAGCAAGGACAAACTCCCTGCAAGCACCAGATTTACCTTAGAAATCGTTAAAAGCTGCTAAAAGAGGCTTGGTGACAGGAATGGGTATAAATTAAAAGGGGAATTAAGGGGGAATGGGTATAAATTAAAGGGGGAATTAAGGGGGAATGGGTATAAATGAAAAGATGGGATGTTTAGATTTGGTATTGGGGAAAAAACGCTTCCCTGTGAGGGTGGGGAGGCCCTGGCACAGAGCAGCTGTGGCTGCCCCATCCCTGGAAGGGTCCAAGGCCAGGTTGGAGCCACCTGGGACAGTGGAAGCTGTCCCTGCCCGTGGCAGGGCTGGAACTGGATGAGCTGTAAAATCCCCCCCAACCCAACCCATTCCACAATTCTATGATTAATGATAATAATGGTGTCCTGACCCCCCTCAAGCCTGAAGGCAGAGGGAAGTGGGGCTCTGCTGTCCAGAGGAGCCAGCACAGCCCTCGGCTGGGTGAGTAACCAAGGAGGATTCCATGGGAAACCCAGGACCCGAGGCTCCCAAACTGTGCCTCCTCTGGACTGCTGTTTATCTTTGAAATAGCTGAAGGGTCGGGTTACAAAGCAAATATGAATGAAACTAGAGGAAACGGAGAGACTAAATGGGTCAATAATTTTCCTTTGACCAGATTCCTCTGTGGAGAAAAACTTGGCTTAAAAGGCTCCTTTCCCCAGACGTGCTGAGGCGAGCCCAAGCAAGGGGACGCCAAAGCTGGGAAAACCCCACAGAGCAGCAGCTTTGAAGCAGCTTTGATCTGTGCTTACGGGGTCTGTCGGGTTTAACTCCCACCCCAGACACCCCTCGTTAGCTGGGGTGAACGATACAGGATCAGATTCTGCTGCAAGGCCCAGAATAAATCCATTTTCCAAGTGGGAAATTCTTGCAGCCAACGCTCAGGCAGGAGCGGGCGAAGGCCTCTGCCGCTCTCCAGGTTTCTCAGGGAAACTCAGAACTCAGTGAGAGGCACGGGGAGCTCGACAAGAGTTTTATTTATAAAGCTGCCAGCGCCTGGTGTAGGTTTACTCACTCTCCCATCTGGTGACTGTCACTGCCACCTCCTGACAGACGCTCAGTCTCTTGCTGCTAATGACGTACTTTGATTAGCTGGATCCGCTGCTTCACCCAGCTATCGATCAGCCACGGGCTAACAACTGCCTGTGTAAAACTGGGAGCAGTTTTATTGGCTTGGTTAAAAAGCCTGAGAGGGTTTTATTGATCTCAGAAGGTGCTGAGGTGGCAGAGGTGGAGCGGATGCCTCTTGCTCCATGGTGGCCTTGCCTGTGTGTGGGGACACAGAGGCCACAGCGTGACCTTCCCTGTCCTGCCCTTCCCTGTCTTCCCCTTCCCTGTCCTGCCCTTCCCTGTCCTGGCCCATTTTAGGACCCGGATTCTCCTTTCTTGTGGTGGGAGCTGCTTGTGGAGGATGTGATGTATCCCCTGCCTTTTGTGGGACAGCTGGGTAAGAGGGAGGGATGTCAAAAACTCCTTAGAAAACAGGGATTGTCAGTGTGCCTTGTATATCCATAAATGAAGTATCTTGATTTCCCGTGGTGCTCTAGCAGAAGGAATGCTCACTGGATTTTACTGGATGTCAGGCAGCTCAAGGGCAGGTTGCACCTCACTGTGGATCTCTTCTCTTTTAGCCTCATCTTTGTTGGATTCTGGGGTGAGCATGGACATTTATTACCATCAGGACAGGCTTTACTCTTTTTGGATTGGCCTCCCATCCCCTGATGCTCTCTGTGCTGTGGTGTTGGTTACATCTCTCGCCTTGCTGGGACGTGTTTGGAGATGGAGCGATGGTGGGTGAGGTGCTGGGCACCAGCAGTGCCCCACTCCTCAGAGCAGCCCTTCGTCACCTCAGGATGCTCTGGGGACAGCGAGGAGACGCCAGCTGCGGGTGGGATGCTGCTGCTGGTTGAATTGTACAATCATGGAACGGTTTGTGCTGGAGGGGATGTTGAAGATAATCTCATTCCAGCCCTGCCACGGGCAGGGACACCTTCCCCTTTCCCAGATCGCTCCAACCTGGCCTTGGACACTTCCAGGGACGGGGCATCCACCCCTTCTCTGGGCACCCTGTGCCAGGGCCTCCCCACGCTCGCAGCGGAGAATTTTTTCCTTAGTACCAACCTAAATCTTCTCTCTGAACCTGAGCCCATTATTCCCCCTTGTCCTGCGAGCAGCCTTTCCTGTGTCCCTGGAGGGGCGCTGGGAACCTGCTGCCATCCCCCCGCCGGCTCCAGGGGACACTGGGGGTGCCGGGGCCGGGGTCTCCCGTCCCCCCGGGGGTCTCCCGTGCCCCCGGAGCCCCGGCACCCCCCGGCACCCCCCGGCACCCCCGGGGCAGCGGCGGGGCCGGGGTCTCCCGTCCCCCCGGGGGTCTCCCGTGCCCCCGGAGCCCCGGCACCCCCCGGCACCCCCGGCACCCCGGCGGGGCCGGTCCGGCGGGCGCAGGCTCAGCCCCGGGGCCGCTCCGCCCCGTCCCTCCCCCGCCGGCCGGGGCGCTGACATCAGAGCCGGCCCGGCGGGAGGAGGAGGAGGAGGAGGAGCCGCCGCACCGGAGCCATCGCTCTTGTCGGGGCCGGGGCGCACCGGCGGGGGGCGGCGGCGGCGGCGGCGCTGCTGCTTCACCCCCCGCACCCCCGGCCCATCCCGCACGGCCCGCGGGGCTCCGCCGCCCTCCCGCCCGCCCGGAGCCTTCCCGGAACCCTCCCCGAGCCCGCCCGGAGCCAGCCCGGTGCTCGCCATGCTCTCCGGGGCGCCGCCGCCGCCCGCCGGCTTCCCCAGCCCGCCGCCGCCGCAGCCGCCGCCGCCGCCGCCGCCCGCCGCTCCCCCGCACGGGCCGCCGCCGTTCCCGGGGAAGGGCGGCCTGCAGATCCGGAAGAATGCCATCACGGACGACTACAAGGTCACCACGCAAGTGCTGGGGCTCGGCATCAACGGGAAAGTTTTGGAGATCTTCAGTAAGAAGAGCGGCGAGAAGTTCGCGCTCAAGGTGCGCGGGGACCCCCGCGCCGGGGACCGGGGGGGACGCGGGGACCGGGCGGGCGCGGCCGGGAGGGGCCCGGGGAGCGGCGGCGGCGCTGCTGACAGTGATGGAAGGTGTCTGCTGCGGGGGGAAGGGGGTCCCGGGGGGGCCAGCGGGGCCCGCCGGACAATGAGCTCCGCCCGCCCCTCCGGCCGCGCTTTAATCTCGATTTTTTTTTTCCCCCCCCCCCCCGTTAAAAGCGGCGAGACGCGGCTTTCCAGCTTTGTAGTGGGAAACGAAGCGAAATGACATCTTGGTAGCACGAGGGTGGTGGTGGTGGGGGACTGGCCTGGAGTGGAGACCGTGGCGTGGCGGGGATGCCCCCGGGGGATGCACAGCTTGGGATGCCGGGGTCCGCATCCCCGAGTTTGGGGTCACACCGCGGAACGCGGGGGTCCCTCGGTGGTGTGTGCTGTGAGCAGCTGCTCACTGTCCCCGTCCCGTGTCCCCTCCCGGTGTAACACCGAGCTTCCCACAGGGAATATTTCAGCGTTAAGATGTTACCCCTAACTTGCTTCTCTTTGGCAGGAGTAGCTCAGCAGTGGCTGCTGTGTTTGAGCAGGCTCTGGGTGATGCCGCCCTTCTCCTTGTTTCCAAACGAGGTTTTTGAGCAAAGAGGGGAGCGTGCCTCCCTGCCAGCGAGGCTTGGGGAAGTTTGAATGGATTCCTGACACGCCAGGAGCAAGGCTGGCTGCTTGGTGGGAGCGCCGTGTTCTCCAGCATCCGTGCAATTTGCGCCCACACATGAGCTGTTCCAATCCTTGGCGTTACCCCGAGAACTGGGAAGGCTAAAAACACCCCACCTAAACCCATAACCCTCACCTAAACTTACAACTCCCACCTAAACCTGTAATCCCACTTCTTTTGTGTTTAGAGTTGCCTCTCTGGCGGTGTCTGGGGTTCATAACCCGAGTGAGGGAATGAACGTGGGGGCACAGGCTGTGCTGCAGAGGTGGTGGTGTGGGCAAGGTGTGGTGCTGAATGGCTGTGGTTAAGGAAAGGGGGTCGGCTAGGTAATAAAAGTTTGGCTTTTCCTTCAGGAACGCCAAAGACGTTGCCATCCCCGCGTTGTACTCCAGGGTGACATTGTGTTGGCATCTCATTGGGTTGAAAATTAGCGAAATCCTCTTGTGTTTTGACAGACGGGCTCCTCCTCGCCTCTGAAGTTGAGTCACACGTTTAAAGCACAGATCCCAGCACTTCCCTCTCACAGCCCTGAAAGGGGAAGGATGGAGGAGGCCGGAGGTTGCTCTGCCTGGCGGGGTTGGGACACGGGACCGCTGCTGTCACCCTGCCCGTGCCGGAGCCAGGGCTCAGGGTTTGTGTCACACAGGTCCCTGGGCTTGTTGAAAAGCGTCCTGGAGCGTGGGACTGCAAGCTGGGGTGTAGGAGGGTGGCACAGAGTGTGTGTGTGGCTCTTGCAGGGTGAGGTATATTCGACACTGAATCTCTTTTAGGAAAAGGGATTGTCTTGCCTGTCCCCTGTCCTGGCCTCTCCTGGCGTCCCTGGTGGGGAGGGACGAGTTCAGCTGAGTGGTTGGACGTGTCCCTGGCTTCTCAAAGAGCAGCACAGCTGCTACTGTAAGTGATTCCCTCCAGCACCTTCCAAACTGCTACGCTGGGAGTTTGGGCTCCGGGATGAGCCCATGGGTGCTCGTCCTGCCCTCGTGAGAGTGACCTACAGCTTGGCTTACTCTGTTGGGATATTTGGACTGAGCTGCAGAGCCCAAACTTGGTGTGGGTGACTGTCCTAGACATGATGTGTGCTGACTTCATTCCCTCCTCGGGTACACAGCCGGGCTGACGTCTCTGCTAGAGACCTGTGGAGAGGTATTTGGGTCCAAATTACTCACGGGCTGCATCAGAGTGGAAAGATGACCTAAAGCAGGATCCACAGAAGTGATTGCATCGAGTTGTCATGTTTCAGATGATGCTTAAAAGAATCCTGATGGCCCATCGCCAGGAGCCACAGCTGAAATCTGTCTGCTGCCTGCTTTGGTTGTGCAGTGAACCTTTCCATTTGGAGTGTCATTCTTTAGGTTTGCTCTTCCAAAATCTTGTATAACAATGCAATCCTTCACTGGAGGATGAGATGCAGTTGTGTCTCTCCCTGATGTCTTCTGGTCCTGCTGTGCTTCCTCTTGGGTCACGAGCAAATGTTGTGTTGTTAAAGCTCTTCCTCCCAAATCAAGAGATGGTTTTAGTATCAAAAGGGTTTTTCTGAGAGTCACTTCCCTGAAGAGAATTTTTCAGTGCTCCAGGAGAGTTTGAGCTCGGGGACAGTGTTCTAGCAGCAGTGAAAACAAAAAGGCCAATTTTCTTCTCCTTCCAGAGCAATAGTCCATGGCAGAGACACATCATTAAATAAAATGATGCTGTGTGCAAGTTAATGGATGGTAGTTCTGCTTGCTGTGTAGTACCTGAGTGAAAACAAGAGATTCCTCTACTCTTCTTATAGATTCTTGTTCATCCTTCTGTTTCCCACCCCCAATTTTGTTGTCTGAGGTGTGAGACCCCTGAATTATCTGGTGTGAAGCAGCCACAGATGGTCCCAGTCAGTCACCCCTGAGCTGCCCCTGTTTGAAGCAGGGTGATCCTGTGCAGGGTGGGAGCAGGAAGCCCTGGGAGAGGTGATGAATGGAGCTGAAACGCCTGCTTCCTTACCCCCTTCTTCCTTGTACCTTGGTGTGATTTATTATTAGGCAAAATTAGGCTTGTAATTTCTGGGGAGGCTGCTGTATGTAGGTCACTGCTGGCCTGACTTGGCAGGGTTGGCTGTGGTCAGGCTGCAGTGGTGGGGCTGGGAGCGAGGGCTCTTTGCCTGCTGCAAATTCCACTTTTAAGACGAATCTTTGGGCTGGCTGCCTTAATTCCACGAGGAAATGGCAGCTAAGCCAGGCTGGAGAGTGGGGACTGGTATTGCAGGTGATGAGTTTTCCTCTGTTGTGTGCGTTGCACGATGGAGCTCTTTGTGGAGCAGGTTTCCTTTAAAATAAATGAACAAACCTCGCTGCTGACTTCAGCTTCAAAGCAGGAGATCCTCACCTGGACTGGTGAGTTTTAGAAGGGCTGGAGGAGCTCAGAGCCGTGGAGGCTGCTCATGGATTTGCCCATGTTTCTGGAGCATCCTTGGTGCTTTGGGGCGTGTTTGCAAAACACTCTCAGTGTCACTCATCTGATAATCTGTGAGTGATGGCTCTGACAATCTGTGAGTGATGGCTCTGACAATCTGTGAGTGATGGCTTTGATAATCTGTGAGTGATGGATCTGATAATCTGTGAGTGATGGATCTGATAATCTGTGAGTGATGGTTCTCCTGATGGAGAAGGAGGAAGGAGGATGGTGCCTGTGGGTTGCTGTTCTGGGAGGGTGCCTGTTGTGGAATTAGGGCAGGAGTTGATAGCTGAGCAGCTCCGTGGATGGGTGAGCACCCAGTTTGAGATCAAATGCTGTGTCCCTCTGCAAATCCATCTGGGAAAACATCCCTGAAGTGAGGGAGGTCCTGGGCTCGTGCTCATGGGAAGCAGCTTGCTGTGTCTGCTGTTCTTCTGTCCCTCTCTCAGTGGAGAGATGTTTTTTTTATTAGCTCTGCCATGTATTTTATATAATCAGAAATGTCTTCACTGTGGCCTTCTGTGCAAGCTGTGGTTGAAAAGCCGTGGAAACGGCAGTGACATCACTGGGACTTTTCCAAAGCAGTGGTTTATTATCTCATTGACCAAAGGAGTCTACTGACTTGGGGTTTGAGTTTGTTTAAATGATGTGGGATTTGCCATAATCTCTTTCAAACACTTCACATGTTCTGTGCAGTCAGAACTACGACTGTGATGGGCTGATAAGGCCCGGGAGCAGGGGTTTTCTCTTTGGTACGTGCTCAGGAAGTGGCGGGGCTCTTCCTCTCAGTAATAATCTAATGCCATCATGGTCTTGCAAAAGACGTTTCCCATGTTTTCAGAGGCGGGGAACTGAGCTGCAGTGATTGACCAAACCTCAGAGGCGGCTCTGGGCTGAGGAGCTGAGCTGCCTGTGGCACACAGGCTGAAAACACAGCCCCTGGATGTGTGATTTTATAGCCAAATGCCACCAGGCAAAAGGATGATTTTGCCATTCACTCTGAGCTCTGCTGGTCTTTGGCAAGATTAGTGCCTTCTGTGCCATCACTGCCACACAAACACCAGGAAAACCTCGTTCCAGGACGCTGCTGGTTCGTGGGGCTCTGGAGGTGATGGCTCTGCCTCGGCTAGTGAGTGATGCAGAGCAGAGGCTGAGCTTTGCCAGACACGTGCTCTGAAACAACCAAAACAAAGTGTAAATAAAAACTGAGGCTGTGCAGCCTGGGAGCCGGCTCTCCCAGCACGTTTGGAGCGCGAGGGATGGGCACAGGTGATGGAAACTCCCGGAAGGTTCCTGCTGGGGAAGCCTGAAGGGTCGAGTTGGTGACTTCTCTCTTCCCAGACAGCTCTGGGATGTGCTCTGGCATCTGATGAGGTGGAAGAGCTCTTGCTGGGCTGCAGGGTGGTGCAGGTACGTGGGAGGCATCCTGAGGAGTGGCCGGGTCAGCAGTGGCTGTTGGGCTGATCCCGTGGCACTGGAGCAGCATCACCCCAGCTTTATGATCTGCCATCCTCTCAGCCTTCCTGGTGGGCTGGGGTGCTCCGGGGGCTTTCCTCTTTTCAATCCCATCCTTTTGCTGTGGGTGTTGCTGTTTGCTGAAAAACTGAGAGGGAAGAGCCCTCCTTCCTCAAGAAAGCCTTTCCTCCTGCTCGGAGCACAGGCGGCCTCCGGACCTGCAGACGGCCCTCGCTGCAGAAGTCAGGCTCCTCTCCAAGCACAACTGGCCCCGCGCGTTTGGCCTCAAGCTGCAGCATTCAGGCAGCATGACCTCACCTCCTGGTTTCCAAGAATAACGTGCTGCCTCCCCTGCTGCCTCCCCTGCGCCGCGCCGGGGCTGCCCACGGGGCCAGCGCGCCTGCCACAGCCTGCCATGGGCCAGCTCCAGGGTCTGGCTTGTGCCAGGTGTCCCCAGGTAGCCCTGTGCCCACCCCAGCCAACTCTGGGGCTCTGGCTTGTACCAGGTGTCCCCAGGTAGCCCTGTGCCCACCCCAGCCAGCTCCAGGGTCTGGCTTGTGCCAGGTGTCCCCAGGTAGCCCTGTGCCCACCCCAGCTCCGGGCTCTGGCTTGTACCAGGTGTCCCCAGGTAGCCCTGTGCCCACCCCAGCTCTGGGCTCTGGCTTGTGCCAGGTGTCCCCAGGTAGCCCTGTGCCCACCCCAGGCTGCTCAGCTCCTCTGCCCTTTGTGGGCTGCAGAGGTGAGGCAGCAGCTGGGAGAGGGTTTCCAGGACCTGGCTGATCTTGGAGGAGGGAGATGGACAAGGGTGATCCATCCACCAGCTCCAGAGGCTGGCATGGGAACACAGCTTGGCCAAAAAAAAACTACTTTGGAGCCTGGGCAGCCAGACTGAGCCAGCATCATGGTCATTTCTGGGGGTGACAGGGTTGCATTTAACAACCCCTGGGTCCTGTATCCCGCTGAAACTGGGTGCCATCTTCATTGCTGCAAGGTGGAAACCCAGCCTGGTCTGGTGGAAGGTGTCCTCAGCACAGGGGGCTGGGAGGAGATGACCCTTCCTTCCAACCAAACCATTTTGTGATTGTCTTGCTCTCTGAAATATCTTCTCCTTTCAGCTCTGGCTGGCACAGGGCTGTGAGAGTGCCCAGTGCCTGGAGGCTCGTTTTGGGGAGGACTCTCAGCTCTGTGGGCAGCTCCCCAAAGGAGATGGATGGGGATGGAGCAGGGCACGCAAGAGCAGATCTGAATGCAGAGAGCTTTAACAGCCTTTTAAACTGTTCTTCCTTTGTACCCCTTGGCTGAGTCATTTCAAAGATTCCAGCCTTTTAAGATTTTACCAATTTGAGGTGAGGATTACAGTGGCTGGCAGGTTTAATGGTTGCATTAACTCACTGCTGTGGCCTGGGGAGGGGACAAACAGCCCCGAGTCCCTGAGTGCTGCTGGACCTGACATGACCTGAAATGAAAAGTTTTGCTGGAGATGCTGTGAGCCACAAAAATATCACTGGGAGGGGGATGCAGGATCTACTCTGAGCACTCTGGGAGCTCCCCTGTGGTGGCTCCATCTTCACTCTGCTGCTGCTGAGGAGGATGGTGGCATCATCTTGTGGGTGAGAGCCTTCCCTCAGCGCTGTGCTGTGCCCGTGGGGAGGGCAGGTGAGCTCTGTGGCCCAGGAGCTGTGCAGCTGGCACAGCCTTTGCCGTCATATGTAATGAGATTATTCAGGCACGTGGTTCTGTGCCTGGCTGCCCTGCCAGCTGTAGCCTAAACCAGAGATAAAGTCCAAAACACAAACCCAGATCTGAATGTTCCTGGGGCGCCCAGCCAGGCTGGGGCTTTGCTGCTCCGCTCTTGGTGTCCTTATCCAGTTTGGCCTATAGACTGGGGATTGGGGGAGAGATGGATTAATTTCCTTCATCACCATAATTAAGTTTGCTGCTTTGTGCCCTTGGCTGCAGGTGGGTGCCCGTTTTGAGCTCAAGCTTTCCAGCTCTGCTGGCCCCAGAAGATGGGGGTCAGGCAGGTTTGGGGTCACTCTGATTGAGGCTAAACCCGTGTCCCAGCGGGCTGGGGCTCTGTGCTGTCCCTTCCCCAGGGGCTGCAGCATCTCCTGGCTTGGGAGCATCTTCTGAGCTTTCAGACTGGAGCAGCTGCTCTCCTGGTCGCTGTCCTGCCGCGTCCTCTGGCCCTGCTGCACCACCCCGAGCTGGGACAGCCTCTCCAAGGGCTCCTTGCATGTCCTGCCAAGTGTGTGTTTTCAGGGAAATGTGGCTGGAACACAAGCTGGGGCTGCTGTGGAAATTTGGCAGCGTGTCCCCGTCAGGCTGCAGTTCAGTAGCGGCAGCTCATCGCCTCGATGAGCCAGCTCCAAGGGGTTTTGCTTGGGAATGGGGCTGGAATTCTGGGTATCTCCACCAGGATGGGGCAAAAGCAGATGGAATCAGGTCCAAACAAACCTGAAAGTGTGCATGTTATCCTCAGCTCAGTGTAACAAAAGCATTAAATAAAATAAAGAGCAGGGGAGGTGTCTGGTAGTGAGGATGAGTTTGGAATTCCAGCAGCAATGAACCTTATGGCATCTCCCAACTCAGCCTTGCCAACAACTTCAACTTGTTCCATCCCCACTTGTTTTAGTGAGCAGGAGGGGCCACTGTGGCTGTCACCGAGCTGTCACCACGGCCCTGGGACTCGGTGTGAAGGAGCCACTGTCACCTGTGCCAGCTCCTCTGGTCCCCTCGGGGCCGTGTGTGCCTCTCTCCTCCTCTGGGGCTGTTTCCCGAGCCCTTTGCTGGGAGCTTGGCTGGGAGAAGGAGCCCTGGGCAGGCGGCTTTTGCGCAAGAGGCTCTGGCAGTGCTGGGAAGGGCGGGCTTGCCAGGAAGTGTAAACTCAGGTTATCTCCTGGAAGTCATCAGAGCTGTGAATTTTGGGCTGGGTACCTCCCGTGCCTCCGGCAGAGCAGGGCAGTTTTGGGGAGCCGGGAGGTGTTGCAGCCCTTGCTGGATGCCTGCCCAGGCTCCTGGAGAAAACATCTTCCCCTTGCTGGCCCAGGAAGAGGCTTGGGAAGCCCTTGGCTTTTGTCCTCGGTGTTTCCCACAAGGACCCTGCTCCTGGTGAGAGGGATGTCACTGACACCTCTCCATCCCCTCCCACCCTGCTTATCCCACCTCGGAGCTCCCAACCCCTTGTTGTAAGGAAGAGCTGCTGTGGAGAACAACTCAGCCAGGACATGAGATGTTCCATGGCTGGTGGGATTCAGCAGGTCCCTGGGGGTCTTTGGAAGTGTCCTGGTGCTCCTCACTGCTGGAGGAGACAGCCAGCCCTGCTGGGGGGCAGATGCTGGGCTGGTGAAAGCTGGGTGAGGACGATGCTGAGGAGGTTCTGGATAGATTAAAATGTGGTCATTGGGTGCCTCTGAGCAGCTTGGGCAGGTGCTGGGTGAGGATGATGCTGAGGAGGTTCTGGATGGATTAAAATGTGGTCACTGGGTGCCTCTGAGCAGCTTGGGCAGGTGCTGGGTGGGAGGCAGAGCTGTGGAGCAGCTCTGAGGTTTCTGCCTCTGCCAGGGGGAGCTGGGGAGGATGGTGTTTGTGGAGGATGGTGTTTGTGTGCCTCAGTGCACTGCTTTGGGGTGATATTCCCATTTCTGGGCCTCACCTGGAGGAGCTGCAGGGCAGGTACAGCTCTGGCCCTGTGGGCCCAGCTAATGAGAGCAAGGAGAGGGTTTGGGGAGCTCAGTGCACCCCGTTAGCTCAGTTTTGCCAGGCTCTGTTCTTAGCAGGTCAGGCACCTCTGGCTTTAACCAAAGCATTCCTTTCATTTCCTCTCCCCAAAGATTGCCCTGAAACAACCAGGCAAATGTCACTGCAGGAGGGTTGGCCTGGGACGTGCTGCTGCTGCTTCGAGGGTTTCAGTGACTTAACTGCTGACCATCACTGGACATCTGGATCTTGTACCCACCTCGAACCCAATCCCCCCCAGCAGCCCTGGAAAAAGCCTTGCCCTGTGTGAGAGGAGTGCCCTTCACAGGGGCTGTTCAAGGCTTCATTTCTCCCTCTGGCTGGGGAAATGGGGCTCTGCTCACTCGAGGTGATGCTCCAGGCTCAGTGGGGCCGTGCCAGCCCCGCAGAGCCCCGGGGGGACACGGGGGCTGCCCGAGCCCCGGGGTGGGCGGCAGAGCCACACAAAGGCTGCCCTGTCTGCTCTCTGGCTTCTCCCAGCCCTGAGCTCTCCTCGTGAATAAGTGGGATTGAAAAAGCTTAAATTCATACAAAGCAGGGCCCAGGAGCCCCCGGGGGACCCGGAGGGAGCAGCTGCCCCCCGCTCACCCCGTGCCCCGGGGTCCTGGATAACACTGCTCTGGGATGAGGCTGTGTGGAAGGGACAGGTTTCTTTTTAAAAGCTGGGCATGGGAATGCCCAAGGAGACCAGGCTCTTTGCCAAGGGAGCAGCAGTAGCTGCAGGAGGAGATTTTTTCTGTTAGTTTGTTTAAATATCCGTGCGTTTATCCTTTTTATCCCATCTCTGTTTTAATTTAGCAGGCAAAATGAGTCCAAACCACTTGCTGCCTGTGGGATTTGGTAGGAAATCAAGTAGCCTGCTGGTAAACACTGTCAAGCAGTGGGGTGCTGAGCATCCATGGCAGGATCAGTGACTCTTTCCAGTGTGTTTGCCACACGTGGTTTTGCTGTATATTGAAAAGATGTGAGAGCACAGAACCTCTGCTGTCAGCCCAGGCTGGATCAGGTTTGGTGGGGCTCTGAGCAGCCTGGGCGAGGGGAAGGTGTCCCTGCCCATGGCAGGGGGTTGGAATGGGATGATCTTCAGGGCTCCTTTTAACCCAAACCACTCCATAATTCAGTGGCTCCTCGCTCCGTGTTGAGTCCAGCCCCCAACAGGGGGGAAATTTCCCCTCTGGTATTTTTGGGAGTTTGTGCACCCAGGCACTTCACAGTGAGTTTTTCACACTCGTTGGCCAAGGTGTTTTGAGGTGATGATGCTGACTGGGACGCTGCTGGTCCAGGCTCTGTCCCAGCCTCACCAAACCTCCCCAGCCCCGGGGCCGTGCGGCTGCTGCTGCCAACAGGTGCCCTGGAGGCTCCTGGGGCTGCCAAAAGCCTGCAGGCAGCTAAGAATAGCCACTGTGTCCTGAGAGCTTTCATGTGGTGCCAGCAGGATGCAGAGAAGGGCTTCTTCTAAAATAGAAACACAACTGTGTTTTCCTGCTGAAGGAGTCTCGGGGTGGCTGCTGGAGGAGGAGTGCCCTGCTCGGCTCCTGGGTTGGCAGGAGGCTCTCAGGGTTTCAGTGCATTGCTTCAGAGCCCAGGATTTCCTCTGAAGTGCTGACTGCTGTGGGTAAAGTGGGAGTGCACAGCCTTAGGAAGTGCTGGGTCTCGAGTCTGGGCTGTTGCTTGGCTCTTCAGCCACGTGGGTTTGTGGCAAACGGGGGTTTCCACCTGCAGGTCCTGCGGGGTGCTGGGGTTGGGAGAAGGATGAGGAGAGCAGCCTGAGGGGCAGGGACAGCCTGGACACTCCAGTGAGAGCTTTGGGGGTGTTTGGGGAGATGGCAAAGGAGAGGCTGGTGAGGGTTGTGTGCCCCTGACCAGCTCTGGATCACGCACTGGGGTGCAATCTCCTCTTGTCCCTCTGCCCCTTCATCACCATCCCCTCTCCTGACACACACTGCTGCCCTTCTCCCTGCCCTGGACATCAGGGCTGCTGGTGACAGAGGTTCCTGTCTGCTGTGCCATGTGAGGAGCAGCAGGAGGAGCAGGAGGAGGAGGAGGAGGAGGAGGAGGAGGAGGAGGGCTGTCGGTGGCTGTGGGGCCCCTGCCTCGCTGAGCACCTGCACAGACAAAGCCCTGTTATGAAATCCCTGAGCTGCTCCTGGCCTTTTCCTGCTCCCAGCACTCTGGCAGGCTCCAGGCTGGTGTGGGCATGGTGCCTGCTGTGGGTTCTCCGTGATTCCAGCCCCTCTGGCACTGCCAAGGCGGGTGGTGGGTCCCAGCAGCCGGGGGGATGCTCTGCTCTGGATCCCCCAGAGCTGGGCTGCACATCCAGGCCTTATCTCAGCAAGGTGCTTGCAGTGGCCTGGTGTTGACAAAACCCAGGCAGGGGTGAAACTGTGTTAAACAAACAGCTGAGGAAGGGCAGGATGATGCAAAATGGTGCTGTCGTCACCGAGCTTCGGGGGTGCGTAAATGAAAACCCTCCTCAGGCTTGGCACCAACGGAGGAAACATCCCGAGGCCATCCTGCTCCCAGTGCCAGGGGCAAGTGGCACCTCAGGATGGGCTGGCCTTGATGCAGCTTTGTGCTTCAGTTTGTTTTTTTCCCTTTCTTTAAGCACACATGTATTTATTTGTGCTGCACTGAGGTCTGTGTGGGAAGGCCGCGGGCAGGACTCTTGTGCTGGGGGTGGGTGGCAGCCTCTCCTCTCCTCTCCTCTGTCCTGCCCATGGGCTGAGCCCTGAGAAATTTCATTTTTGGGCAGATCTCAAGCCCAGGAGCTGCTGGGAAGCAGTGAGTGTTGTGGGGCTTCTTCTGGCAGGGCTTGACGGCTGCTCCGCTCGCAGGCGTGGGTCTGGGCCTCTCCCCAAAATCGCTTCAGCTGAAACGTTCAGGGAATGGGTGGACGTGTCCAAAAATAAAAGCAGTTCTGGGATGTGGGTGTGGGGACTCCAGAGCTGGCAGAGGGAGCGGGAAGGTCAGGCAGGGCTGTCCCCAGGGCTGGTGGGAGGCTGGTGGAGCCAAGGAGATGCTCAGGGTGCCCTGTGCTCCCTCTGATGCTGAGGAAGAGCCCCTGGCTGAGGGTGCAGGGCTGCTGCAGGCAGCACCGTGCAGTGCTGGTGATCAGGGGGTTTTTTGAAGCTCTGCCTGTGGGAGGGAAGCACAAAGGACATAGGTCAGCCCCGAGTTAATGGTTTACATCAGTGTTTACTTTGGTATTAATCACACCTGCAAATATCAACCACTTCCTATCACTGAAGCACGTGTGTGCTTTTCCGTTCGCGGCGTTGTCAGCTCCGATAGCAAATCTGGCAAGGAGAGGAGCTGGGAGGAGGAGCTGACCCCGGCCCTCAGCTCTGCAAAGAGGTGGAAGGCGAAGGTGGTGTGAGTGGAGCTGTGTGTGAAGATCTCTGCTCTTCCCACGGCTCCTTATTTCCCTTTCACTTTGTGTTGTGTGGATGAAAGGCCCCGGCAGAGGCAGCAGAGCTGTGTGGGATCAGGGGTTTGGTTTGCACAGAGCATCTGAGCATCCCTGCCCAGAATGGCTCCATTCATGGAGCTCTGGCTTCTTCTGGCCCCAGGGCAGTCGGTGCCTTCCCTGCTCAAGCCCAGTGCTGTGGTGGCTCCTGGTGGGCAGTGACACCTTGGGAAAGGGATGGGAAGGGCTGGGTTGGAGCTTTTTGGCCGTTGTGACCCCGTTTGTCCCTGTGGGATTCACGGGAAGGTCCTGGCAGGGTGGTGGCTCTGTCACTCCAGCCAGATGTGGCACAGCAGGACATCTCGTGACCATGGCTCGTGCCTGGGCTGCTCCTGCTCCTCACCCAGTGTCTCCTGGAGAGATGAGCATCGGGTGAGTCAGCCAAACCCAGCTCTGCTGCTGAGGGCTGGGAGGAAGGGAAGGCTCCCAAAACAAAAACATGGCACTGAATAGACCCCTAATTTTGTTTTCCTCAGATAAATGAAGCCGACACTCTTTGTTTCTCTCCTTTAAACACCAACCCCAGCCTGTTGCTGGCTGTGAGTCAGCGGGGATGCTTCGTGCCGCTGCCTTGTTGCCATTTACCTGCTCTGACTTTTCTCCTGTGAGTTTTGCAGCCCCTTCCTGCCCACCTCCAGCCTCATCCCCAGCACCTCCACCACTCTGGGACCCATCCCTCAGCATCCAGGGTGCTGCTCCTGGATACCCACTGGGAAACTTCATCTCCAGGATGTGCCAAGAACATTTTTGCTGCTGGGAAATGGGCTCAGCAGCGCGGGGCTGGCCGGGGGGCAGCGCCCCGAGCGCACGGGGGGCACGGGCCCCTGGCAGGTGGCTCTTATTTAAACCCAGGCCTCTCTTCTGCTCCTCGCCTTTGTGTGCCTCGAGAGGCTTTTGTTGCAGCCTGAAAAGGCTGAATGGCTGCTGCATCTGTCGCAGGGGGAGAGCGGGGCAAGGAAATGCTCAGCAGATGCCCCGGGCAGGGGGGTGCGGGGCGGGGGGTCCCGAGCATCGCCCACCGGGCACGGACCCCCACGAGCAGGGGAGCTGGAGCACAGAGAACCCGGGGCTTGAGCAAGGCCCCTTGTGAAAGCACCGTGTAAGAGCTGCCTCTTCCCTCGCCCCATCTCCGTCCTCCGTTGCGACATCGCCCGCAGAAGCGGGGAGAGCTCACTGCGACATCTGCCCCCCGCATCTGCCTCCCTCCAAGCCGCTCCTGGCAGGGGTTTTAGCTCTCCCCTGGCTGGCACAGGCTCTTCACGCCTGGCTGGCTGCTCCTCTCGGGCTGTGTGGTGGGGATGCTCTCCCCCAGCTCACCGCCGTGGCTCCGGGTCATCATCCCTGGGAGCGCTCAGATCATTCAGGCTGGGAGAATGCGGCCGAGCAGCTCGAGCGTGTGTGTGTCAGCTCGCGTTTGCTCGGCCTCACTTGCCTCTCCTGTGCTGCTCTTTCTAATCTAAATAATCCTCTCTTGCTGGGATCCTTTCTCCAACCTTTCCATTTTCCCCGAGGCGAGAGAACGTGGAGGATGGAGCCGAGTGCGCTCGTGTGGATCGGAGCCTCAGTGTCGGCTCTGGTGGCTCCCATCCCTCTGGAAGGTGGGCAGCTGATGCTCGGCTGTCCAGCTTTGCTGTCCTGCCTCGCAAACCACCTTGGATGAAGCCAGCTCCATCAGGGAGCAGAGCCTGCCCTCCAAACACTCATCCTGGGCTGGCAGGATGGGACACGCTGCTGCCGGACCCACGCCGCGCTCCTCCTCCTCCTCCTCCGGACGCGTCACCCCTGCTCTCTGACTTTCCCCGGGCAAAACAATCGTGAGGATGAGGCTTTTGCCTGTTCTGTTGGGGCTTCAAACTCTTTCTGTGGCTCTTTGGGCGTGGGCAGAGCAGAAGTGAAGCCCAGCTTGGGAAAGTCCCGTCACCTTGGCAGCCAGGCAGGTTGTGGTGGGTGTAAGCAGCAGGGATGGGGTTAATGTAAAGATTTATATAAGAGCCGTGATGATGTGGGGGAGGCTTCCTGAGCTGCACCTTTAATTGTTACTGCCTTGTGGTTCAACCATGAATTTCCCTCCGTTTGGTAACACAATTCTTCTTCGGGGCTCTGGGACTCGTGATTTTATTTCTCTTTTGTAGCTCATAAACACCAAAAGCGGAACCAAGCTTTGCTGCTTCCTCGTCCTGCTGCTGCCCTCTCCCTCCCAGCCGTGTCTGGCGGGGACTGGGGCAGCTTTGGGCTCATTACCTGCGGGCTCCCCAAATATTCTGGCATCACAGGCTCGCTTCAGTCCAGGGAGAGGTGGGAACAGCCTGTGCAAAGCTTCCAGCGCTGGCCCTACAAATGTGTAAAGCAGCTGACGCCAGTTGGCAGCGAGTTTGCAGGGGAAGATTAGAAGAGGAAAATCCTTTGAAGAGAAACCCTTTTGCTTTATTAGGAAAAAATGCTCCTTGCCCTGTGCTAGCCGGGTCAGGGGAATCCAAAGCCTGTGTGTGTGATCCAGGCAGGGGGAAGCTCTGCTTTGCTTCCCTGCTGATAATTTGGGGGATGACAGCTTGCCTCTTCGCTGTGGGTTTATTCTTGCAACTCAGCAAGAGTTTATTTTAACCCCTGTGGTGCAGGGGAGCTCCTGGGGGTGGTTTGGGGCCTGGGTACAGCCCTGCAGGTCCTGCTGGAGGGGTGGGTGCTGCATGGTCTGCTCTGTTCTGCTGGGGACTGAGGAGAATCGGGGGGGATCAAAACACACATGGAAATAAAACCACCCTGCCTGCAAGAGCAGCTGGAGAGCCTGGGGTGAGCATGGGGCAGCCCTGGAAAATGGGCAGCTCAACACCCCAGAGTGAGCCTGATCCTCACTTCCCATGGGAATTGCCCATGGGAGGCCAGTTTGTCCTCTTGCCCATCTGAGTGTGCTCGGCTCGCCGAGGGGCAGCGGCGTTTGGGGCTGTGGTGGCACCCACAGCAAGGAGGGACAGTGGGACAGGAGGGACAGTGGGACAGGAGGGACAGTGGGACAGTGTCCTCAGGGACCTCCTGCGTGCCAGGGGAGGAGGGAGCTTCCTTTTCCAACCTGTCGTGACTCATGGAACATCATCCCAGGAGGAGGCGGCGAGACTGAATCAGTGGTGCCTGAGGACACGCTCGGAGAGGGAACGTGAGCGTGGGCAGCTCCAGCCCCTGCTTTGCTCCAGAGCTTTCCTTCCTTCCTTCCTTCCTTCCTCGTGCCCACCCACCCGTGCTGTGCTTGTCCTGAGGTGATGGGGGAAATCCAGCTCCTTGTGGTGCTGAGCTCTTCCTTGGAGCTGAAGCTCATTTTTGATGCCTGCAGGACCAGGCTGGAGCCTGGGTTTGGGTTTGGGTTTGCTCAGAGAGGTTCCCCTGCAGAAACCCTGTTTTGTTTTCAGGAGCTGCTTCCAGGTTTTGTTTTTCCAAGGTGGGGAAAAGCCCAGAGGTGCTGCTGGAGCTCATGAGGAGCCTTTGCTGCTCTGAGGGTCCTGAGCACATCGGGCTGGGCTGTGCCATCCTCTGGGCCTGAGGGCTCTAATGAAGCTGATGAGGGTGTTTAGAGGAACACAGAACTAATTTCTCTCGCAGCATGGAAAGGCTCCTGGGGGAGCTGGGCTGAGCCAAGGCACAGGATGGCAGACAACGCTGTCTGCCCAAATCTCAGAGGTGTCAGGCTGCTGGGAGGGGAGCTGGAACGCGGCTGAAAGCTGAATTTCCTCCCTAATTGCCAGCAGGGTGGAGTGGCTCGATCTCTGCTCTCCCTGCTTTCCTGCAGGGAGGTGCCACAGTGGGAAGCAGAGGTGGGATGGGGTGAGCAGAGCTGTCCCCTGCGGTGCTCAGGGACACAGGGGTGCTCTGGGATGCTGATGTTTGGAGATGTGGCTGCAAATGTGAGCACCCAACAGCCATCCCGGGAAAGGGATGCAGCTCCTCCTGTGTGAATCCTGCCCGGATTTGCTCTGAGGTGGTGGCAGAGCTTCCTCTGCAGCGCTGCCCTTGTGCCCTGCCCGGGGACACTTGTGTAACTCGGGGATCCGGTTACTGCCCAGCTCAGCTGCTGAGCCCTCCTCTCTCCCCAGCAGGAGCAGGCAGGAATAATGAAGAGTTTGATCTCCGAGGATCCCTTCTTTGCAAGGGGAACAGGAGGAAAGAGCTGGAAAAGCTGAACTGAGAGCAGCTGTCCAGGCTGCTGCCATCAAAGGGTTAACCCTGGTTGTGTTCCAGTTTATGGGTTGCAAAATCAGCTGGGGTGGGATGGGGGCAGTTCATCCTTGCTGAACCTCAGGGGAAACACGAGGTGATTTTCCCATCCCAGCCTCCTTGTTGGGAGCCAAGAAATACAAATCTTTTTGTGGTCACAGGCTGCCCTGGACACCGGGGCTACATCAGGGCCGAGGGCAGGGTTGCCACAGCCCCAAATAGGTTGGATGTGGAGATCCTGTGAGCAGAGCAGTGCCAGGACATCACCCACCAGAGGTTTCACTGCTGGCTGGGGCTGGGCAATGGGAGGGAAGGTTGGCAGCTGTGGGAGCTGCTGTGTCCCACCTAAAGGGGACAATCTGGTGCTGTTGCCCCACCACTGTTTCATGCTCAGCCCATTCCCGGCATCCCAGGGCACAGGGAGCTGGTGCTGACGCTGAGGGCAGGAGTTTTGGGGTGCAGCAGGTGATGTTGGGGCTGTGGGCTGCCTCTGCTGGGGCTTGTCCATCCCCACATCCCTCCTGCAGCAGCAGTGGCCTTCAGCTCCCCACCACACCACTGCCACCGGGAACATTTCCTAAATCGACCAAATCATTCCCTTAACGAGGCTTAATCTGCTCCTCTCCAAGCCTCTCCATCACCTCTCCAGGCAGAGCTGGCAGGGGAGCAGCTGGATCCCAGCTGGGTGTTGTGAGAGCACCGGGGCAGCTGTTTGCTCCTGGAGGTTGGCTGGGTACAAAAACAAACGTCAGGGCCGTGCTGCTGCAGGTAATGGAGGCTGCTGCCTCCTGCTTCGTTACAAATCCAATTAATCTCCTATAAAAGCGCTCGGAGTGGCCTCTGAAAATGGGATGTATTTTGCTGTACCTCTGCTGTTTGTCTTGTGCAGAATGATGTTAACTAGCTGCTTCCTGCTGGTCCATTTTCCCGGCGCATAATTACAAATTGCTTTGTTTTTCTTTTCTCTTCAGCTTCCTGGGTCCCCACTCCAGGCTCTTCAGAGGGGCTGTAAATAGCCAGGCTTTTCTCCAGTCCCCTTTGCACAGCTCCTCGGGGGGCTGGTGTCACTCTTAGGGTTTTGGCTCCTGCAGGATCCGGTTTTTAGGCTAATTAAGGAATAGAGGAGCGAGGAGGGGCTGTCCAGCTTTCTGCCCTGAAGCTGTCGGTGTGAGTGATGGCAAGGAGCTGTGCAAAGGTTGCCTTTGGCCACTTTGGTCCTTGCTGAGCCTCCCCAGGTGCACAGGTTCCTGCAGTGTTCCTGTCCTGGGGAAGCAGCAGAGCTGAGGAGGCGGGAGAGGCGTGAGCAGAGCCCGGGGATGGTGTTTGGGGTGGGTGGCTGAAGGGCTCATCCTGGCTGTGCCTTTCCCCATGCCAGGGCTGCTCTCCCAGGGCAGCAGCATCACTGAGTGTTTCTTCTGTGTTTTTTGGGAATTAATCCTTGTTCCTGTGAAATCCCTGCTGTGTTCAGCGCCACTCTGGGTCCTGCAAAGCATCCCAGGGCTGATGTTCCTCCGCTCCTGGAGTGTGGAGAGCTCAGAGGGGTCAGGACTTTTCTGTCTAAATCTCATTAAAATGACCAAACCTGCTGTTTCCTGCAGGGTGGGGGTGTGTTTCCACATCCCCCTGCTCACTGCTGCTCCAAGGGGCTCCAAGGGGCTGAGCCCGGCCCCAAAGGCTGCCGGGGACAGGAAGGAAAATGAACTACGCTTAAGATAGACACATTTGTTATTCTATATTTAGGAGCACAATAATTAAGGCTGGTTGTTTATCCTGACAAACATCATAATTAATAGTCTATAGCAGGCAAGCAAATCCTTCCTGCACCTGGGAACTCTGAGCTGTCTTTGGGAAGGGCAGGGGGCTCATTAAAGAGCTGTAATTTAGGTTTGTTTTGTCCCTTCCCCAGGCACATGTGCTGGTGGGCTTTGAATTTGTGGTGAGGGAGCTTTTGTGGTCAGGAGGGTCCCATGGAGCAGCAGGCTGAGGGATGGGAAATGATGGGGGACAGCAAAGGGCAGAGCGAGGATGCTTGGTGGCACCCAGGGGTGCAGCGGTGGCGGTATCAGGGTGCAGAAGTGGCTCATAAATGCAGTAGATCTTGCTGGAGGGGGCACTGGGAGGTGGCAGGCAGCCAGAATAAGCTTTTACAAGCCTTAGGAGGAAGGGCAAGCTGAGGGCAAACGGCTTCTCAGCGTTCCCACTAGATGGGGATGGAGGCATTGTCAGAGCGCTCACAATGCGCCCACAGGGAGCACCCGGCCCTCGCCCCCGCGTCCTCTCTGGTGGCCACGGTGCCAGCCGGGGGTCATGACCCGGCTCCCCGGGGGTGGCTCGGGGCTGACAGGGTGTCACTTCTCCCACAGATGCTGCAGGACTGCCCCAAGGCCCGCAGGGAAGTGGAGCTGCACTGGCGAGCGTCGCAGTGCGCGCACATCGTTCGCATCATGGACGTCTACGAGAACCTCTACCAGGGGAGGAAGTGTCTCCTCATCGTCATGGAGTGGTGAGCGCCGGCCCTGGAGCTGCCCAGCCCTGCAGGGTGGTGCCAAAACGGGGGTGGGCATCTTCCAGCCCTGGGGAGTGTGAGGGATGCCGGTCTGGGCAGGGGATTGGCGTTGGAGGGACGGGAGCTGCGCTGGCTCTGACTCATCCCGAGAACGCGCTCGGCTCTGCGAGGCTCGCTGGGTCACAACCAAACTGCCTTTGGCCATCAAAAGCCGGGGTAGGCAGCGGGTTCCTGGCAGCCCAGCAGCTGCAGTGGGGCAGTGAACACACCGAGCTGGCAGCTCTGGTACTGTCCTGGCAGCTCCTGCCAGCTGCAGCAGCTGAGCGGCTCTGCTTTGGGTAGGAGCTTGGTATTAACCTGGGGACGAGGAGGAGGGATGAAGGGGAAAGTATTGAAACCACATCCCAACCGCAGCTGTGATTTGATGCAGCTTCCTTGCCAAAACCTCTCCTCTGGCAAGCTGGTAGATCGCCTGGGGGGGCAGTGGGCGCAGGAGCAGTGCCAGGGCAAGGTGGCACAGCAGCCACAGAGCGGCTCCTGTGGGGGAACAGGCACCTGAGAACCACCCTGGCACTCTGGGATGTGTGGTGAGGAAAGAAAGAGTGGCTGAGGGGTCCTCAGGACTGTGTGACCCAGGGGTGCTCTGGGGCAACACCCATCGCAAGGCAGGATTTGACTTCCACCAGGAGCAGGCTCTGGATCCATCCTGGCAGGCTCTGGATCCATCCTGGCAGGCTCTGGATCCATCCTGGCAGGCTCTGGATCCATCCTGGCAGGCTCTGGATCCATCCTGGCAGGCTCTGGATCCATCCTGGCAGGCTCTGGATCCATCCTGGCAGGGTCTGGATCCATCCTGGCAGGCCCTGGATCCATCCTGGCAGGGTCTGGGTCCATCCTGGCAGGGTCTGGGTCCATCCTGACAAGGTCTGGGTCCATCCTGGCAGGGTCTGGGTCCATCCTGGCAGGCTCTGTGCAGCAGAGGGCTCTGAGGGCTGCAGGCTATTGCTGTTGCAGATGTGACTGTCAAGGAGATGCTATCAGCTCTGGGAAAGCCAAGCTGCTCCTGCTTCAGTCAGATAAGGCAGGGGCAGGAAGTGCCATTATCCCTGCTCTCATGGAGAATTCTCCCATATCTCAGTCCTGATCTCTGTGGGAGCTGCATTTCCTGAGGGTACCTGGGGAGGGAACCCCACCAGAGGCTCTCCAACACCTCCCATGGTGCTGCAGTGGGGTCCAGCCTCTGCCTCCCAGCTTGGGGAGCCCGTTGTGACACTGCTGATGTCTCAGCCGTGCCCTGAGCTTTGCTCAGCACTTCTGTGCTGGGTCATGGTGCTGCTGAGGCAGTTGGCCTGTGAGGAAAAGGAGGCCACGTGTGCTGGGAGAGCTCTCACCAACTTCAAGCCACATTTGCTGCCTTTACTGTAAATGTGTTTCTGTGGGCTGCTGGGGTGACCACGTCCGCCGCCGCCTCTGCCAGCACAGAGCCTCTGCCCTGCTCGTTTCAGGAAGGAGGAGGCTCTGAAGTGCCCCAGAAGCACCAACCCAAGCACTTGGATGGGGAAGGGGATTGTTTCCTGCTGAGCAGAGGGTTTGGTGCAGCTCGTGGCAGCATGAGATGGACACACAGCGTGTAACAGCACCTGCTTCTCTTGCAGCTTGGATGGCGGGGAGCTCTTCAGCCGGATTCAGGACAGGGGAGACCAGGCCTTCACAGAACGGGGTATGGAGCCCACGCCCTGCTGGCCTTTCAGTCCACCCCATCCCCTCAGTGACTCTTGAGCCTTCAGCAGAGTTTTGAGCTCAGAGGAACATAGATGCAAGGGCCCTGCTTTTCATGTTCACTTGGGAATAGGGTTAGGGGGGATTTTCTCAGCTGCTCCCACGCTCTGTCCGTCCCACTCCTGTCAGAAACACCCACCTTCCACAAAAAATTAAGTCCATGGGCTGTGGTTCTCATAAATTTTATTAATCTTATTAATCTCGTTCCCTCTGGCCAGGCAAAGCAGCCACACAACCCAAACCCTGAGCCTGTTGCTCCCTTGACTTCCCACCCTAAGGGGAAATCTTTCCTAGCTGGATTCCTTGCTGCTTGGGTGTCCTAAATGGTGCAATCCCCTCTTTGGTATCAGGGTCAGGGGCTGGACTCTGCCCCATCCCTCCCCTGCAGTTTCTGGGAGCTACAGGCTCCTTACCCAGGGGAGTGGCAGAGACTCCATGGAAAGGGGGGCACTTCCAGCAGAGAGAACCCCTCTGACCTCAGCCAGGCTCTTTTGACTCCTGGTTTGTAGAGTTGCCCAGGGAGAGGTGGTGCCCTTTTTAACTTGCTTGTGAGGGCTTCTGATGGTTTCTTTGCTGCTTCAGAGGCTTCGGAGATCATGAAGAGCATTGGGGAAGCCATCCAGTACCTGCACTCCATCAACATCGCGCACCGGGACGTGAAGGTACCACCCCGAGCCCTCCCCTGGCAGTGCTGAGCCCCCCTTGGCCGTGCCAGGGCCGGGCTGGCCCAGCCCTGCTGCTCAGCCCCTTCTTCCCTGCGTGTTCCCAGCCGGAAAACCTCCTGTACACCTCCAAACGGCCCAACGCCGTGCTGAAACTCACCGACTTCGGCTTCGCCAAGGAAACCACCACGCACAACTCCCTGGCCACGCCGTGCTACACGCCCTACTACGTGGGTCAGTGCCTGGGGGGCTGGGCTGGGGGGTTTGGAGGGCTGGGGGGCAGAGCTGGGGGGGTTTGGAGGGGGCCATGTGCAGCCCAGCACCTCTGGAGGCTGAGGTGCAGCAGGGAACCTGCTCCAGGCAGCGCTTCCCAGAGTGCCCGGAGCTGCAGGTGGCTCTCGGTGGCTCCATGGGGTGGCAGAGCCCTCTCACCCAGTGCTGACGCTTGGATTTAGGATTTTCTTTCTGTCTTTACCAGCCCCAGAAGTGCTGGGCCCAGAGAAGTACGATAAGTCCTGTGACATGTGGTCCCTTGGTGTCATCATGTATATTCTGTAAGTCTGAGGGTTCCTCTCCCTCCTGCCGGGCTCAGCTCCTGCTCCTGGCACTGCCCTGCGCCCTGTGGGGGCTCCTGGGGAGGCTTTTGGGGTGCCCCATTGGCTGTGTTCCCTCTCCTGCTGCAGGCTGTGTGGGTACCCCCCCTTCTACTCCAACCACGGCCTGGCCATCTCTCCTGGCATGAAGAAGCGAATCCGAATGGGCCAGTACGAGTTTCCCAACCCTGAATGGTCCGAGGTGTCCGAGGAAGGTAAATGTCCCCAGGCTGAGGTCTCCCTTTGAGGGCTGGCTGTGGCAGGAGGGGGTGCAGGGGTTTTGGGGCTGGGCTGGAGCTCAGCAGAGCCCCCCGGGAGCTGCTGGCCCCTGACCCTGCCCCAACGCTCGCAGTGAAGCAGCTGATCCGCAACCTGCTGAAAACAGACCCGACCCAGCGCATGACAATAACCGAGTTCATGAACCACCCCTGGATCATGGTGAGGGTGGGGATGGATGGGATGGGATCCATGGGATGGGATCCTGGGATGGGATCCATGGGATGGGATGGGATGGGATGGGATGGGATGGGATCCATGGGATGGGATGGGATGGGATGGGATGGGATGGGATCCATGGGATGGGATGGGATGGGATGGGATGGGATGGGATGGGATGGGATGGGATCCATGGGATGGGATCCATGGGATGGGATGGGATGGGATGGGATGGGATGGGATGGGATGGGATGGGATGGGATGGGATCCATGGGATGGGATCCATGGGATGGGATGGGATGGGATGGGATGGGATGGGATGGGATGGGATCCATGGTCTGGGATCCATGGGATGGGACAGGATGGATGCCTGTGGCTCCCAGCTCACGCTCCTCCCCTCTCCTGGCAGCAATCCATGCAGGTGCCCCAGACCCCGCTGCACACCAGCCGTGTGCTGAAGGAGGAGAAGGACCTGTGGGAGGATGTGAAGGTAAAACCTCCCTCTGTCCCTGCCTGCAATGCTCTGCACCCCTCTGTCAGCTGGGGAATGGCCTCTCCTGTGCTACTGCACACCAGGCTCATCCACTGCCCTGGAAGTGCTCAAAAACTGCATTGATGTGGCACCTGGGGTGTGTTTGAGTGCTGGAGTGGCTGTGTTGGATTTACCATGGAATCACAGAATGGATTGGGTTGGAAGGGACCTCAAATGCCAGGGCAGGGACACCTTCCACTATCCCAGGAAAACCAAGCCAAACCAAAGCCAGCCTGGCCTTGGACACTGCCAGGGATGGGGCAGCCACAGTTTCTCTGGGAATTCCATCCCTGGGATGGGATCTCCCCACCCTCACAGGTTGGATCAATCATCTTGGAGGGCTTTTCCAACCTGAACAATTCCACTATTCCAATTCAGTCTGGGGCAGATCTGTGCTTGGGATGGAGCCAAAAAATTTGGCAGTGGGGCACTCAGGCCCTGCTGCAATTAATCCCCAGCTGCTTTGGGGAGCCTGGGGGGGCTTTGCTGATGGCTCTGTGCCCCCTGCCCGCAGGAGGAGATGACCAGTGCCCTGGCCACCATGCGAGTGGACTACGAACAAATCAAGATCAAGAAAATCGAGGATTCCTCGAACCCTCTGCTGATGAAGAGGAGGAAGAAAGCCAACCCCCCCGAGCCCGCCGCGCTGCCCCACTGAGGGTCCCCGCCCGCCGGCCCTCCAGAAAGCAATAACTATATATATATATATATTTTTTAAGGAAAAAAAAAGACAAAAAGAAACAGACTGTTCTATCGAGCGCATGGAATTCAGACATTTATACCAGACTAGTTATTTTTAGCTACTCACCTGTGTTTCTGACCTTTCTGGAGCAGGTGCTGAGATTCCCCTCCCCTCACATCCACACCTGCACCCCAGGGATTTTTGTCCTGTAGGTGAACGCCGCCAATAATTGGATTTTTATTTTTCTTTTGTGAAACAGTTTTGATTTATATATATATATATTTTTTTTTTTTTCTTCTCCTTCCTTCCAAAGACATGGAAACTCCTGTGGTGACCTTTTTAGGGTATATAACATATAAATATTTTTTAAAAACTACTGTAGAGCTGAAACCCAGGCAGCGTGTTCCCTGTGTGGATGCTGGCTAGAGACAGGCTCCAGGCTTGGCAGCGGCTCAGGGAAGGAGAGCTGCCCTCCCCCCTGTCCTGCTGCCCTGGTGGGGGCCACCAAATAAAGCCCAGGAGCCAAAAAGCAGCGCCCCAGCCCTCCCTGAGCCGAGCTGGATGTGCCTGGCAGCAGCGTCTGTCTGTCTGTCTGTGTGGGGTGTGTGTCTGTCTGCAGCTGCTCGGGGCTCCCCCTCCGTGGCCTGGGGCGCAGCTCTGAGCTCAGGGGGGGCAGGAGGCCGTTCTGCCCCCCAGCTCTGCAGGGATGTGTGCCCCCCATGCCCACCCCTCTGCCCTGGGGGGGTCCCTGGGGGGGTCCCTGGGGACAGGGGGTGGCAGGGGAGGGCTGGAGCTGGCACAGCTTGAGCCAGGATGGCAGCGCCGACCCCTCCCTGGCTGGGGCTGGGGGTGCTGCTGCTGCCCCCCAGGGTGGCTCCTGCGGCTGCTCTGAAGTCTTTAGTCCATGAATTATTATTATTATTATTATTTGTCACGATGTTTCACTTCGTTAAATGTGTTTGAATGGGGAAAAACAATTTTTTAAGGCGATGTTTAGTTTATAGGCGATCTTTTAGACACTGTATGGAATTTTAATTTGTTTTTGAAAACTGGTTTTTATCCCTTTTTTTTTTGTTTTGTTTTTAATTTTTTTTTTTAATTATTTTTGTCTGTTGGCTTATACTAATCTTCCTGGTCTGCTCTTCAGTCCTTTGGATTAAAGACACTTAAAAAGTCACCCAGTCTCTCCTGTTGCTTGTGTGGCTGTGAAGAACCAACCCCAGTGCTCCAGCTGCTCTCCCTGTGTCCTAAAACTGCTCTTTTTTCCAGCAGAAAGGCTGAGCTCCCCACAATGTTCTCTGGGGACAAAACATCCCTTTGCCTGGGGACAGCTGCTGGAGCTCTGGGGGCTCCTGCACGGAGACTCCCCAGCACCTGTCACCCCTGGGCTGGGGCTGTGGGGTGCTGTGGGGTGGTATGGGGTGCTGTGGGGCACTGTAGGACACTGTGGGACAGCAGGACACGCTGTGGGTGCTGTGGGTGCTGTGATGACCCTGAGGGACAGCAGGACACGCTGTGGGTGCTGTGATCACCCTGAGGGACAGCAGGACACGCTGTGGGTGCTGTGATGACCCTGAGGGACAGCAGGACACGCTGTGGGTGCTGTGATGACCCTGAGGGACAGCAGGACATGCTGTGGGTGCTGTGATCACCCTGAGGGACAGCAGGACACACTGTGGGTGCTGTGATGACCCTGAGGGACAGCAGGACACGCTGTGGGTGCTGTGGGTGCTGTGATGACCCTGAGGGACAGTAGGACACGCTGTGGGTGCTGTGATGACCCTGAGGGACAGCAGGACACACTGTGGGTGCTGTGATGGCACTGAGGGACAGCAGGACACGCTGTGGGTGCTGTGATGGCACTGAGGGACAGCAGGACACGCTGTGGGTGCTGTGATGGCACTGAGGGACAGCAGGACATGCTGTGGGTGCTGTGATGGCACTGAGGGACAGCAGGACATGCTGTGGGTGCTGTGATGATGCTGAGGGACAGCAGGACACGCTGTGGGTGCTGTGGGTGCTGTGATGACCCTGAGGGACAGCAGGACACGCTGTGGGTGCTGTGGGTGCTGTGATGATGCTGAGGGGCAGCAGGACACGCTGTGGATGTGATGACCCTGAGGGACAGCAGGACACACTGTGGGTGCTGTGGGTGCTGTGATGACCCTGAGGGACAGCAGGACACACTGTGGGTGCTGTGATGACCCTGAGGGACAGCAGGACACGCTGTGGGTGCTGTGATGACCCTGAGGGACAGCAGGACACGCTGTGGGTGCTGTGATCACCCTGAGGGACAGCAGGACATGCTGTGGGTGCTGTGATGATGCTGAGGGACAGCAGGACACGCTGTGGGTGCTGTGATCACCCTGAGGGACAGCAGGACACGCTGTGGGTGCTGTGATGACCCTGAGGGACAGCAGGACACGCTGTGGGTGCTGTGATCACCCTGAGGGACAGCAGGACATGCTGTGGGTGCTGTGATGACCCTGAGGGACAGCAGGACACGCTGTGGGTGCTGTGCCCAGTGCCAATGGGGACACTCTGCCTGCCCGGTGCCGCCGGGGTTGTGCCGGGCCCACTGTCCCCGCTGTGGGAGCTGCAGAGGAGGAAGCGGCGAGGCCCTCATGGCCCTCCTCATGCTCCTCCTGTCCTGCTGGGGAGCGAGCAGGCCTGTCCTGCCTCATCCCTGGGCTCTCCTGTGCTCTCCACTTTGCTCAGCAGAGCAGGGGACTGGGGAAGAGCAGGGCTGGATGGGAGATTGGGAAAAAACCCTTCCCTGGGAGGGTGGCAGGCCCTGGATCCCTGGCAGTGCCCAAGGCCAGGCTGGACACTGGGGCTGGGAGCAGCCTGGGCCAGGGAAAGGTGTCCCTGCCATGGCTGGGGTGGGAATGGGTGGGCTTTGAGACCCCTTCCCACCCAAACCAGTCTGTGACAGTGTTCCTAAGCAGCAGAGGGGCTGCGGGGAGTCAAATCCCACAAATTTCTGCGAGATGGGAGCTGGGAGCAGCCGGAGGAGCTTCAGCGGCCTCCTCCAGCCTGGCCCTGCCAAGCCGAGCCTCGGGCAGCTCATCCCTGGCACTGCCCCAGGGCTGCTCTCGATGCCTCAGGAGAGGAAACGTGGCTGCTGCAAACACGCAGAGGTGAGAGGCTCAGCAGAGCTGTGAAGGGCGGACAGCATTTTCCATCCCCCAAGGTCTCGCGGGCTTGCGCACGTTCGACGTTTTGGAAAAAAAACAAGAGATTCTCTAAACAAACGGAATCCTGGTGATGAACCCCGAGGGTGTCTTGGGCGGGATGAGGTTCAGGTTTCCTTCATTACCCAGATCTTGTTCTGGAAATTACAGCGCTCACTGACACAAATCTCCACTCCAGTGGGAAGATCTGCGGCTTGAGATGTTTTCTGTGTGTGCAGAGCAGGCACTGAGGGCTGATTCCCCGCTCCATTCCCCTCAGCTGGGCCCTGGGATCGAGGCCATCAGTGGCCAGCAGGGTGGTCCTGAAGCTCCCCAGGCTTTCCCCAACATCCCAACCCCTGGAGAAGAAGGCGTGTGAGGTGTCACCCCCTCACCCTCCGCTTTCCTCCCTCCCCAGCAGAAATGTCCCTCTGGAGGGGTTTTGCTCTCGCTGCAGCACCCAGGCTCTCTCTTTCTGTCACTGCTTTCAGGGTGGATGAAAGCCAGGGCTGTTTTCTGTAAAGCTGTTGATACTAAAAGGAATAGCTGGGGCAGTGTGGGTGGCAGGTGAGAACGGGTTTACTCACACGGAGCTGTATTTTGTTGCTTTTAGATTTGAAACCCGGATTTTTGGGGCAGAACTGCTCACAAGGCACTGTAAATAAATCAGCTGGAGAGCAGAGGAGAGGTGCTGGAATTCTGGGTGCTCTGGGATCAGGTAAGGATGGGAAAAGCAGCAGCAAGGAATCTAATTTTGTTTGGGGAAGATGATTCACACGTCATGGCAGGGGCCTGGAAGGAGATGAGATTCAAGGAGCCTTCCAGAATCACTCTGGGGTCCTGTGATTCCATCACATTTGGGAAAAACAATCCAAGGGTAGCCAGGATATCAAATCTTGGACTGAGGTGCTGGTCTGGGACCCGTGGGAGGTGATGGCCACAATCACTTGCAGTGGGAACAGAGCAGGGAAACCTGGGGGGACCTGCAACCTGCTGACTCCAAAGGAATTTGTGAAAGATTCACTGCTACATTTGAAATATTTAGTAGTTAGTAGAAAAATAACCCCTCTCTCCTCACCCCACTTGCTTTATTTTTAACAGCAAACTTCCTGCTAAGGAAAAAAAAAAATACATATATATATATATATTTTGCTTTTGAGGTGATTTTGATCAAAAGTCTGGCTCTGCTCCAGGTCGATCATTGGGGAGGGATGAATCACGAAGATCTCTGTCCTCATCTGTCAACACAAGAAGGTTCTGCTGCTCTTGCAAGGATGGAGGTGAAGCCCCTTCCTCCAGCTGTGGTTTGCTGTGCTCCCATGGTGTTGGTCAACTCTGGACAGCCCCAGGAGGACAGAATGTCCTGTGGCTGTGAGGGAGGAAGGCGCGTTGTGCAACGGCGCTCCAGGAGCCCTCAGACGGTCACTGTTTCACTGCTGCCCTTTGTTTTGTGATGATGAGGATTATTTACTTGTTCTTGCCCTAATTTACCACTGAAATTAGTTGTTTTTCCGTGCCTGGGCTCTCAGGACTTGCAGAGCTGCTCTGAGTCTGCTGGCAACCAGCTGCCTCCTTCTGTCAGCCAAGGAGGCTTTGGCTTGGTTGCCTTTCTGCCCTGGGTTGGTTTTTACCCTGGGAACACCTCCTGGTAAGGTGGACAACTCAAAAAGGCAAAAAATCTGTGCAAAATGGTTGCACTTTTCTAAGAATTAGGAGCAGGCACATCAGGGGGATGTCAGGATTTCGTGCTGCGAGGCTTGGCCTGCGCACGGCTAAATTGTTTAATGGTCAGAAAATGCTGGATTTATGAAAGATCCGTTGGCATCAGGCTTGCTCAGACCTGGGGCTGCAGGGATCCTGCTGAGGGCTGGCTGTAAAATGACAGGTGGTGATGGAAATCTGGCTGTAAAAGCAGGAGATGTGATTTTTGCTCAGAGTAAGGCTCTCTCCTGAAATGGCACCATCAGGGTGTAACAGGCCCACAGGAATCCTGCTCTAGGCTTTTGCAGTGCCTTTTCCAACCAGGAAACACAAAGCTTTTCCTCAGTGCTCTGAAAATCAGAGCCAGCAGGTTGTGGAGAGGGTGTGTGAGATGTGCCAGTCACAGCAGCTGGGCTCAGCGTTGCAAAAGCGTCAGGAAACCGAGTTTCAGCTCAGAAAAAAAGTCAGTTTGGTGCTGCTGCCAGGAAAAGAACCTTGTAGTCCAGCTCTGGAGCAAAGGAGATGGTTTGGTTGCTTCAGGGTGTGATGAAATGGTGGAGAGACCCTGCCAAGAGGCCAAAGGCAGCAGTCACAAGGCAGAAAATGAGAACTGGTGATGTTAAACCTCTACATTGCCACCCCTGAGCAGCTGAGGCGCTCTCCCTGCACCATGGCCTGGAATCTCCATCTCCTTTTCCATTGTGAGGCCCAGAGAAGTCTCAGATTGCAGCAGCCAAGGGTCTGGCAGGGGTGGGGAGCAGATTTATTCCCCAGGAGTGGCAGTGCCTGTGTCCCACCCACAGCTGGATGCAGTGCTGGCTGGGATTCAGAAATGTCTCAGGGTTTGTGCAGCTCTGTGCCCTCACCCTGTCACTGCTGGGCTTCTGCTATGCACAGGGGGCTTTTAAGGAAAGTGGGGATGAACAGCTCAGGAGAGCTTGTTGAGACAACAGGGGATAATTGCTTTTCATTTTAAAACAGGGTAGATTTAGGCTAGATATAAGGGAGAAACTTTTTAAAATGAAGGTGTTAAAACACTGAAATAGGCTGCTGAGAGAGGTGGTGGCTGCCCTGTCCCTGAAAACACTCAAGGCCAGGTTGGATGTGGCTTGGAGCAATCTGGGATGGTGGAAGGTGTCCTGGCACGAGGTGGGAACAATGTGATCAATAAAGTCCCTTCCAACCCAAATCATCGGGTTCATTCCAAACCAAACCACGATCATGAGCCTCCCTGGGGTTTGGTTTTGGATCTGAGTCCTGTGCAGAGCCCCAGGCTGTGCGAGGCTCCAGCGATTCTGCACAGAGGGGACAGCCAGCGGTGCCTGCTCCTGTCACTGCTGCTCCCCCGGGGCTCTGCTGCTCTCAGCGAGCCCTGAGTCATTGTGAAACCTCAGCTCCGGGGCTGCCGGGGGCTCGACTGCAGCACAGCCTGGCCCTGTGGGAATGGAGCTTCACTGAAACCGGGCACCTCGCTGGGAACCTGCTGGGAACCTGGTGAGAACCTGGTGAGAACCTGGTGAGAACCTGGAGAGAGCTGAGAACCTGTTGGGAACCTGCTGGGGACCTGGTGAGAACCTGGTGAGAACCTGGAGAGAGCTGAGAACCTGTTGGGAACCTGCTGGGGACCTGGTGAGAACCTGGTGAGAACCTGGTGAGAACCTGGTGAGAATCTGGTGAGGACCTGGTGAGAATCTGGTGAGAATCTGGTGAGAATCTGGTGAGAACCTGGTGAGAACCTACTGGGAACCTGCTCACAGCTCTGTTTTTGCTGCTCCCCCTGGCCTCTTTCACGACAAAAGCCCAAATTTTGGTCACATGCTGCAGAAATCGAGGACACAGAAAGTCAGGAGCTGCATGGGCCTGAGTGGTGCAGCGGGTTTGAGTTAAATAACAAGTGTTAACTACAACAAAATGAGGAAAGTGCTGAAAGCTTCTGCAGTTCAAAAGACGTTATAGCAGAGTTAATTGTTTTAATTATGTTCCTTTTGTGCTTAAGGTCCCTCATATCACCTCAAGACTTGTCCCTGGTCTTAGTGGCACCCCAGGAGGATGAAGGGTGATGGAGAAGGTGCTCATCTTCCTCATGACAAGAGAGAAATATTTTCCTGTTCCAAGAAAGAGGCCAGTGAGGTTTGGTTCCTCAGTCCCAGTACGTGACAGGAGGTGGCTGTCTGTCTCATTATGGACTTCGTGGTTTGTTATAGATACATTTTATATTGTTGGCTTTTTGCAAATATTAAAATGAATGTTATGTGTATAAGAATGAGAAATTTTGTTGTATTAATGTAGTTTTCTTTATTTCTGTTATTGATGAAATTTAGAAATAGTGGTATAATACATATATGTTAGGCTATGGCGTAGTATTAAAATAAAAACTGCTTTTGTTTGTATAACCCAAAGACTGAAGAAAAAAAATAGCTGGAGAACTCCTGCATTTGTAAATATCTTATCCAGATGAAGACAGCAGTGACCAGAACTCTGGGGGGAGAAATTTATTGCATTTCTGGTATCAGAGAATGTAAATCTCGATGGAACCAAGAGGATTGATCTATTGGGAAGGGGGCAAGAGAAAACTAAACAGAAGAACACCAAAGATCCTAAGAAGAATGTCTGAATATGTATGAGAATTTATGGATATGTAGTAGGATTCTGTTTTTAAGGGACAATCTTTTGTCAGTGAGGTGAATGCAGACACACCTGGCCAGATCTGTATACTTTATTTTTATCTCCTAATTGCTTTTTCTATTAAACTTTTAAATTCTATAAAAATTACGTGAACCTCATTTTTCACAACTCTAACAGTTGTCTCCATGGTGCTATGTGAAATTCAGTGCTTTCTTGGGTGTCAGAGTCAGGCATTACAGACAAAGGTAAAAATCTTTCATCTCTGACCCCAGCAGCTGTCTGTCTGTCCTGCTGTGTTCAGGAGTCACTTCCACCCTGGTGTTCAGCTGGGATTTGCCATCCTGATGGTGAGCCAGCAGGAGAGGATGAAGAAAGTTAATTACTTTCCCGACAGAAAGTACAGCAGCGGGTGCTTATGGCTTTGAGGAAAGTTTCTGAAGAGAGAAGCAGCAGAAGCAGAAGGAGCAGAAAGCTCCAGAGGGAGATGCAGAATTTGGGCTGGTGGGAAGCTCAGCCCCGGGGCAGAGCAGGAGCAGCCGAGGTCAGGAGGTGATTTAGGCTCTCAGGACTGCGGCTGCTGAGCCTCAGCGCTCTCAGGGGGAGGATACCCAGCAAGGAAACCCAACTTCTGTGGGATAACAAAACCAGAAACCACCACCTTTGATCTGTGCCACGGCCTCGTGCTCTTACTGTACCACCCAGGCTGCCACTGAGTCTGGCAGGAACTGCATCAGCACTGGGGGCTCAGGAGCCCTGCCGAGGCTCACAGCAGCTTTTGGGGAGGCAGGAGGAGCAAAAGGCTGCGTTTTATGCTGTTTTTTTCCCCTAAGCACTGATATTTTGGGCTTAGCTGGTGCTGGGACCTAAGGGATCTGCAGAGCTGCTGCCCACCCCCAGCACAGGTCAGGGTGCAGCCTGGAGAGACGCTGGGCGATGCTGGTGCCAGGATCCTGGCTGGAATTAGGTCACCTGGATGACTTGGGATGGTGCCCTGAATCTCCCAGCTCTCCAAGCTGCCATTTGGGCTTTTTTCCCTGTTTTTTTAAGCAGTGCATCCTGGCACTGCCGTGGGCAGAGCTCCAGCAATGGGAAAATGCTGCCGGAGGACGCGGTGTGGATGATTCGTGTGTCTGCTCCTCCCCTGATGTTTCCCCGCTGTCAGAGATCAGTGACAGCTACCTCGGGAGAAATTTGCTTTTCAAAGTGACAGAGCTCAGGCTTTCTCACTTCCCTGCTCTTTAACACCGGCAGCATCTCCCTGGTGGTCCTTCCCACCTGGATCTGCGGCCACCGGGCTCTTTCCCATCTGGATCTGTGGCCACCACAGCATCCAGGCACTGGAGCTGATTTACAGCTCTATCAACAAGAACAGCACAGAGCCTGGATTCATTAGGGAGTCTTTATTAGCAAAAATAAAGGATTTCTTTTCACACAGATAAATAGAAGAAAGTTCACCCACTGGCAGGAGCCGTGCTGATGTTGTCCTTGGCTCCAGGGCTCTCCTTGCTTCTCCCACAACATCGAAGGTGTTTGGAGGGAAAATCAAGCACAGAATTGGCTCAATGAGAGCTTAACGTGCCCTGGTAAGAAGATTAATTTAAGTTTTACAGTCTTTGGCTGCCCTTGAGCCTGAACTTTCAGCAGGAGGAGCGATCCATGGAGCAGCATTCCTGCCCTGCTCCGGAATACCCAATTCCCGTGCGGGCAGGCTGCCACCAGAAATGTCCACAAAGAATAAATCCCGTATAAATATCCTCCCCTCAGCTGGGACTTGCACAGCAAACACCAAACTGGCAGTGTTTCATCAGGTGGGGGCCCTTCCACTTCTAAATATTAGAAGTAAAAGCCTCTCTTGGGGTTGTGGCGTTTTCCTCTGGCTCAGTGTCCGCCGGGGTGAGGAGGAAGCTGAGCCCTAAAATCAGCCACTTTTAGGGCACAGAAGCTGCTCCTGCTGCTCGTGGGGATTAAAAATCCAACCCCACCATCGGCAGCGCTGGGAGCAGCCCCGTGGATTTGAATGCAAATTACCCGAGCCACCTTAAAATGGTGGTTAATTAAATATCCTCTAACTCCTAAAAGAAAACCAAGAGCAGTAAAACAGAGAGTAAAACCCAATCAGAGACTGGGAAATAATAAGGTTAACTTTGGAAAGTGCAGAGTGGCTGACCCAGCAGCTCTGGTAGGCAGATACTGAGCAATATTTAAGTTCTATTAGAACCAAACATTTCATTCCTATTACTAATTTTTTTAATTTAGTCTGGGCTAATCTACAGGCTGAAGTCTAAATTGGAGTCAACCAAGCTGTTGCTGTGTTTTTTTTCTCCTCCTAAACACAAAACCACCTGATTGCATAAATAAATAGAGATACAGGATATGAGGAGAGGGTCATTTGCCTAAAATTAAATTTTGTTGAAGTCAGAGCTGGCCTTGCTCCTAATCAGGAGTGGAATTCACTGGAGATAAGCTCAGCTCATTATCTGCCCTCCAGAAAAACGCTGCTTTGGGTGTTTTGAAGCTATGCATAAAATAACACTATGATAAACAATATTAAAATATTGAACAATAAATAATAATTTACAAGCTCATCACTCCTTTCTTCCAAACATACTGTAAACATCAACACTGAGGTATTAGAAGTAATAAATAATAAATTCAACTATTAAAAAAATAACTCTTAAATACAATATTAAGCTGGAAGTTATTAACCTGTAACTCTTGACCTGAACCTTGAGATAACTTAATTTGACCCTTGCAGACTAAAGTGATTTTTAAACAAGTAGCAGGATTTGGTGTGGAAAATGCAGACCCAGGGACGCTCTCATTTCCTTCTCCTCATTGTTAGATATTTCTCGATGTAGTTGATGAAGATGTCAAACTCTCCCATGGCTTTGTAGATCCCGTTCGTGTTCATCTGCAGGGGAAAGCGGCTGTGCTCAGTGTGCCTGTCACAGATATTGATGTACAAATCCTCCTCCCACGGACACCTCCAGCGTCTCTGCCCAATCCCCTGGCAATTCCAGAATTCCCACCCCTCAATCTGCACTCCCTGGATTCCTCTGCTGCAAGAATTTGAATTATTAAAGAGTTTTTTTGGGTTCTGTCTCTGCCGTGCCATGGCAGCCCCGGAGCGTGTCCTTACCCTGGCGAAGGTGTCCTTGATGTGCTTCATGCTCCTGCTCCTCTCCTCGCAGGTGAAGAATCTGTGCTGCAAAGGGACACGAGCGGCGGCCTCAGCCCCAGGGGTTCCTCCCCGGGGTGAGGTGGTGGCTGTCCCCTCCTCCTGTCCCTTGTGGCTGCTGCTCCCCCCTTCCCCTTCCCCCTGGGCGCAGCAATTCCAGCTGTTCGCGATGTGCGCTCATGGACAGAGCCCGGAGTGAGCCCTGCTGGGCTCTCAGCCTGTCCCCAGCCCCATGTCCCTTCTGCCAGTCCCTGGGGACAGCAGCTCCCTGTGCAGGACAGGGTTTGTCCCTGCTGCCGGTCCCTGGGGACAGCAGCTCCCTGTGCAGGACAGGGTTTGTCCCTGCTGCCTGCAGTGCTGGGCTCACGGCCAGGTGAGGCTTCAGCAGCTCCAGCATCCAGGTGAGGGACAGATCCCCTCGTGCGTCCCTTTGTGTCTGCAGGGCTGGCTGCCCGCAGTGCCCCTGCACCATCAGCCCTGAACCGATGTGAGCACAAACTCTGTCCTGGAGCACCCTGCCTGCATCCCTGCAGCTCTGCATCCCTGCATCCCTGCACTCCTGCATCCCAGAAACCCTGAAACCCTGCATCCCCACATCCCTGCAGTCCTACATCCCTGAAACCCTGCATCCATGCATCCATGCATCCTGCATCCCTGTATCCCTGCATCCCTGAACCGATGTGAGCACAAACTCTGTCCTGGAGCACACTGCCTGCAGCCCTGCAGCCTTGCAGCTCTGCATTCCTGCATCCCTGCACCGATGTGAGCACAAACCTTGTCCTGGAGTGCCCTGCCTGCATTCCTGCATCCCTAATCCCTGCATCCCTAATCCCTGCATCCCTACTCCCTGCATTCCTGCATCCCTCCATCCCTCCATCCCCGCATCCCCGCTCCTCCGCCCCAGCCATCCCCCAGCCCTGCCCTGCTCCCGGGCACGCTCTGCCCGCCCCGGCCGTGTCCCCGCTCGGCTGAGCCCCACTCACACAGCGCCTCATGGTGGCTCTCAGGCTCAGCAGGAGGTTGCCCAGGTCGCCCATGCTCTGCTGGTGCTGAGCGCTGATCCTCATGGCGCTGGGCAGCACCTCCTCCATGTAGAACCCCATCATCTCCGACACCGACTGGCAGCCGAGGCTCCCCTGGGGGACAGGAGCGGGGACCCGGTTGGGGACGGCCACCAGAGCGGAGCCGGGCGTGGGAGCCGAGCTGGCCACGGGGCAACCTCGTGCGAGCCCCGGCACGGCCACACGTGTCCCTGCAGGGCGGCACAGCCAGCCTGGGTGACAGCAGCACATGTCCCCAGCCCGCTCCCCTTCTCAGGAAATGCCCGCCCGAGGATGGGGAAGGAGGAGGAACTCGCAAGGGAATGAGATTCTTACCTTGAATTCCTCCAGCAGGTCAGAGCTGAGCAGTTGGATGCTGAGGTCGTCATCTTTTGATTGCTGGGGGAGGATGGAATTGAAAAATGAGTTTTTTCAGGCAGCTCTTTCCGTTTGCTTTAAAAAATGATCCTTCCCTTGTTTGCATTTAGGGTCTCCCTGCAGCAAAGGGCAGCAGTGCAGGTGTGAGCACCGGGCAGAGGAATCACCCTGCTCAGCACGATGGCTGTTAGGTCAGGCCAGCAAGAAAATGAAATCACAACCTTCAGTGCCACTGAATTTGTTAATGTGAAACTCCTCGGGCTGAGCTGGAGCCGCTCGCTCTCCCCGGGGCTGTCTGAGGCTGCTGCTGCAGGCAGCAGAGCTCTCCAGAGAGGTGTCAGAGTCCTGACAGCCCCCGGGAGCCACCCCAGCCTCTCTGCCAGGGCAGGAGGGATCGATCCCCCTCTTTGGTTACCCCTGGAATCTCCTGTTGATGGGAAAAGGGGAATTTGTTCTCGTGGTGCCTCTGTTGCACCAGCTGCAGTGGGGTGGGGTGGGCTGGCACCACCCAAAGCATGCAAGGATTAAAAGCTGTCCTGAGAGGTTATTATATGAATTTATGACTTTTATTATATGAAAATATTCTTTCCCAACATTATCTTGGAGATTCACAGCCAGCTCTACATCTAAAATCTTTCCTGCATTCATTTTTATGACAAATACAAGCCATGATATTATCTTGAGATTTAATCTGGAGAATTACCTTGTTTTATTGCTAAAACACATTGGCATGGAGTAAAACAGTACCAGGGTGGTGACCAAGAACCTCTGTGGGCACTGATGCCATGGCAGAGGCTCTGAGTGCATCGTGAGCCCTGAGGCTCCTGTGGTGCAGAGCAGGGACCTTACACAGGCACCTGCTCTTCTCCCCCACTCATAAAACACGCTGGGCAGGTTTTGTGCTTCTTCCAGATGAAAAAAAATCTGCAGCAAAAGATTTCCCTTTTCACCTGGCACTGACCTCAGCAGGGCTGGACCTTGTTGCCCTGAATAAAAAAACAATTTCCTTCCTATTAATTCAGTGATTACCTCGGTTTGCAACGCTTTGGGGGAAGCTTGGTTAGAAAGGTTTGCAGAGGTTCATTATGAAATCTCGAGTTCATTGTCATTAAAACTAGGAAGAAAAGCCTGGCAGATTTTCTCTCAGTGAGCAGCAAAACCGAGCTGCTCTCGCTCACCCGAAACCCAACGCAACCAAATCATCTCTGCTGGGAGGAAGCTCTTCCCCCTCCTCCAGATCCCAGAACCCTGCAAGAAAGGCAGAACGAGAAGACAAAACTAACGATACTTACAAAATAATCCTTAATTTCCTCAAACTTGACCCTCAGCTCTCTGAGCCTGGCGGGCAGGAGCTCGGGGAAGTGGAGGCAGGAGGGCTGGGCGCGGGTGGGAGCGGTGCCCAGCAGCAGCAGCAGCAGCAGGATGGGCAGGGCTGTGCCCCTGGAGCAGATCCTCATGCTGTGGGCAATGTGCTCCCCTCTGCTGCAGCTCTGGGCTGGATCCCACAGGAGGGTACAAAGCAGATCTGCAGCTTTCACCTTGATGGAGCCCCTCATTTATACTCTCAAAACATCACTCCATTTCCTCTCCCCATTTCCTGACGAGCAATATTGGGGTTTTAAGTCATTCATTAAGCCCAAATGTCATTCGGGTTCCCGTCAACTTGGGTTTCCTGTTCTTTGACCCCCCTCCTCTCCTCACACCCCATCAATTTTTTGTGCTTAGACTCTGCATTTTTTATTTTTACATTTCTTGTTTCTTGTAAATTTAGCTGTGGCTAAGGAGGAAAGCTGCAGAGATACATGAAGAAGCCAAGGTGCTGCTTGAGGTTGCTTTATTCTAACAGTTCCATCTTTTATTTTTAGATAAATGTTGTACGATTAGAGGGAAAAAAAAGTGTTGCTACTTTTAAATCTCAGTATCAAACCTGTAGAGAGCATCACTCAGCAGAATTGCTTTTCATGATCTGTACAAATTCTCTGTCTCTTCCTTTGGCATTCTAATCTGCAAACACTCATCACCTGAAATCTTCATTTTTAATTCATTTGGGGTTTTTTTTTTTTTTTTTTCCAGATAATGCGCATGTCAGCTGAAGCCAATGTGAATTTTCACTGCTCAGCAAGCTCAGTTTGTGCTCCCAAATATCAGCTGGATGCCAACGGGATCAGTGGATCCCAGCTGGAAGATTCCAGCCCTGCTCTGGTCCCTTGTGGATCCTCCAGGGCAGGATCAGGATTTCTGCCACTACTGATGTTAAAGTGCACAATCAGGTCAAGAAAATTCGGTTTCCAGGCTTTTAAATCTTATTTGGTTTCCTAGAAATGGACAGCAGCCCCATCCAAGCAGCAGTGTGTCCTGTCTGAGCTGGGACTTATTGTCCCAGCTCTGATAAAAGTGTCCCTTTGGAGCCACAGAGAATTCCTGTGACGTCTCCTGATTTTCCGTTTCCCTCTCTTTTCTCCTCTCTTTCTGTATCTATTTCAGCCCACATCCCCTGCTTCCTTGGGATAAAGATTTCACTTTTTTATTCAGGAATTTGGCATCCATGAAAGTGAGAGGGGAGATAAATTTAGCTTTTCTGAAATCAGGATGTTTTCTTTGAAATCCGTCATGTTATTTTAAAAGAGCTCGTTCTGCCCAGTAGGGAAGCCTTCCTCCATTAGGGAACAAATCCCTTAAATTCTGGACTCCTTCATCACACTGATCTTCTTTCAAGTTGAATTTGTGAACCTCTGAGAGGGAATTTATTGCTGGCAAAAAAAAACCAGCTGGGAAAATGCAAAGTATTGTTTGTTCCTGCATACTGAGAGAGAGATTTTCACTTTATTTTTAGGAGCAGGAGAGAGGAATGTTTGGCATGCACATGTGTAAGAGCAAAGGGGATGAAACATCAGCAACTGGAGAGTCTGAGGTAGGGAAAGTGTGGGATTTTGTGATTTATTTTCCCTTTTTTTTCTGTTGGCATTGCCTCTTCCAGAGGAGATGGGGAAACTGCTGCCGGGGATTCATTGCAGGGACATCAGTGCAGCTGAATCATGGCCTGAGTCACATTTTTGGTGGCCCATTTTTGTTCCCCTTGCCATGGGGTTTCTCCCCTTGACTGTCAGCAGCATCCATCAGAAAGGAGAAGGGCAGGAAGCTGGGACAAAATCTGTCTTAAACTCAATTTCCACAGGCAGGATCCCACCTTTCCCTGGCATCCCACACAGGGAAATGTTTTTGCTTTATTTGAACCCGCCAGGGGTCAATAAATCTTTAGTGCCAGGACCTGGATGGCTGCTGGAGCTTCATCAAGCCATGGAAGCTGATGTGTGAGGTTGGTTTTTGTGATCCTGGATCCTCAAATCCTGGAGCTGATCCCGTTCCCTGCAGGGCAGGATGCAGCCCCAGGCTCTCCCCTGCAGTGCTGAGCCTCTGCTGTGGCTTTAGGAGCTGGTTTTTATGGGATAGATGTTCTTTGAACAGAACAGGATGACCAGAGAGAAGAGACCTTGGAGATCATCGAGTCCAACCCAGCCCCAACACCTCAATTAAACCACGGCACCGAGTGCCACATCCAATCCTTCTTCAACCACACCCAGGGATGGTGACTCCACCACCTCCCTGGCCAGACCATTCCAGCTCTTTATCACTTTTCCAGTAAAAACCTTCAGCCCAACACCCACCCTGGGGGAAATACCCTGGAAACAGCAGGAGATGGAGCAGCCCCACGGCGTTGGAAGCCTCCTTCCACCCTGCCCATGAGCTGAGCGCTCATTTCCAACCTTCTCTTCTCTGGAGCCGCCCTGGCTCTCCGTGAGGTCACATCTGCCATCCCGAGCGTGCCCGGCCGCTCTGGCTCTTGTGCAATTGCCTCCAGCCCGTTGTGGAAGCCCAGGCTGTGTTTTGGGGCTGGCAGCAGCGTCAGGCAGCCGTGCCCGTTCCGCAGAGGAAACTCTGGCGTGCGCAGGGCGATTCTCTGCTGTGTTTACCTGCGTTTCCTCTGCCTCGTCAGAGATCTTGACGGTGCAGTTTCGCTGTGACTCAGCCGTGCTGAGCGCTGTGGAAAGGCGGTGGCTGCGCTACTACACCGAGCTTCATGAATGAAGAAAACACCTTTTCCTAAAGAGTGTCCGGGGGCCGTGGGTGTAGCGCTGAACCTTTAGGAAACAGCTTTTGTCTTTGCCAAGAAGATCTCTTCAGGAAGGAGAACGTGTTACTTGTCGGTCTGTTAGGAACGGCGAGAAGAACGACACAGACTCTCTTAGGAGTCCATCAGGAGAATTTCTCCCAGTTTATTGCTTCAGCTCTTTTTTATAGACTGATACGTGAAAAGTACAGAAAAGAAACTCTTATTGGTTGGTAAAATAACACATCACCATCATTGGTCAGTGGGGTTCACCAGCCCTCGACTTTCTCTTGCAAGAAAACAAGGAACAGACAAACAGCACCTGCAAGGCTGTTCTCTATCTCTGAGGATTGTTTTAATTCCTCCTTATGAATTCCCAGGCCACTTTCCCAGGCAAGACTGAGAAAGCTCTGTGGCCTGCAATTTCCACAGGCACTGTGCTCTCTATTTCAGAGTTAGCATCCATACTTACTCAAAAGCCATTCGTGCACTTTTACCCCACTCCCACCAACTTCTGAGAGTGGCAGATCCACAAGAACCAGCGGGGCAGCAAACGCTGCTTCTGCACTAAAACAGAGGCCCGTGGGCAAACACCTTCTCCCAGAATGTGCCATGGGGAAAGGTTGGTCCTGGACACGGTCCTGGGCAGGGTTTGGGGTTGGAAGTCCTCAGGGTCGCATCATTTGAGCAGGGTGGCAGCTCACCCTGATAATTGAAGGGGTTTTTCTTCTTTAATTTGATGTCATGAATTATTACTTTTTTATTTTGCATTCTTGGTCTCTGCATTGCTTTTGGACAGAGAGACATTGTGCAGCACCATCCCTGCAGGGGTTTCACCATCCCTGGAGGGGTTTCACCATCCCTGGAGGGGTTTCACCATCCCTACAGGGATTTCACCATCCCTGGAGGTGTCCAAGGAACTCCTGGACATGGCACTCAGTGTTCTGCTCTGGTGACAAGGCTGGGATCAGTCACAGGTCGGACTCGATGATCTCAGAGGTTGTTTCCAGCCTCGGTGATCTGTGATTCTGTGATTTTCTGCACTATCTATTCTAGACATAACTTGGAGGATCCCCTGCATTTCCAGGCTGTCACGGTGGCGTTGTCCTTTCTTTCCTTTTCAGAAATTCCCCATTTCTCATCCCTCCAGATCCGGACGATCTGCTGCCGGTGACGCTCGTGGGGGAAGTAGGGACTTGGTGGCCTTTCCTTCACCCCATGTTTGATGGCATTGCTCTCTCAGCAGCCCAGTGCTGATGACTAACAGTTCCTGGTGAAGCACCAAATGCGCTGCTTTGTGTTTTTTTCAAGATTTTTTCCAGCTGGTGAGGCGTGACCTTGGATATTTCACATGTGGGAGCGTGGTCGGAACGCGCGGCGTGACTCGCGCCGACCTCAACGGATAAATCCCAAATTGCTCTGTGGAAATTTAACCAATATCACCGGTTTATCATGTCCAGAGATGGGTTATTAGTCATGAATTGGTGTCATTGGGAATTTGATGTGACTTGTAATGTGACACAGAGTGAGAGTTACATAAGTTCTTAGAAGGTCCAGAACTTCCACGTGATCTAAATGAAGCTGGAACTGTCTGGAATTGCCACATGAAAGAATCCGGTGATGGAGACTCCTTCCCCTCTGCAGATTCAGTTTTGGTGACTAACTTAACTGAGAAATATTTGCACATTTTAATGGCACACAAACCTACATAAATCTCCCAATATCTGCAATTCTGTTGCAGCCCAAGGCAGAAATTGAATAATAACCAAATTTAATAACCCTCCTGGAATTCCTCTGCCAACCTAGAAGAGCCAGCTGTGCTTAATCCCCTATTTTCCATGTGTTTTACCATTTTAAACCTCTCTCTGAGGCATGTGAGGAGTCATGGATGAGGTCAGTGACGCTGCCATCATCCACATGGGGCTTTTCCCACTGCACAGAGCAAACAGAGGTGTTGTTATACTGTCATCTCTTTCATTCTCCCCTGAAATCAGTGGTAGGCAGGGATTTTATGAGGCTCACAGCACTGTCCTTAGAGAAACCAGCGGGATCTTGGCACTGGTGTCTCAGGACTGGGGACTCTGCCCTCCCCAAGTGAGGTTTCCTCAGTGAGTTTCTTTGCAGACGACTAAAAAGTGTAAAAGCTTGCCACAAACCCCCTGAATATACAATCCATTGCCCCAAATATCACTTTCACTGCCTTTTTTGGGTTTTTTCTGAGCCTTCTACAGAAGAAATTTTGGGCATCTCCTGCCCTGAGCAGGAGGGCTGCTTGGAGGAGTTTCTTTTTTCTAGTTCTGGTATTACATAGGGGTGGGGATGAAATGTGTGGATCTTTTGGATTGACTTTGTCATGATTTATCACCAAAACTCTGACCAATAACACAAACCCAGCCTATTTATAGTGCTGAGGGGTCATAAGACAGAAACTCTTTATCAGAGTTTGAGAAATCAAATAAGGCCAAGCCGCTGCTCGGAAGCTCCGCGTGACCCCGGGGTGAATTTCAGAGCTTCACTCCCTTTCCACAGCAGCAGCAGCACTGGCCTGGCAACTCCCACCGTGGGCTTTTGGGGTGGTTTTTGTGCGAGGGTTTGGAAATCCTGGGTTTTCTTTGCCACCCCAGCAAGCGCAGCTGGGGATGGGGATGGTGGCTCATCCTCGGAGCTCTGCTGCAGCATCCTGGGTGCTGCCAAGGGATTTTCCACGTGCTTCCACTGTGTCTTTCTGTCTTTTCAGAGGCTTTTAAAAGTATTCATCACCCCCTTCTGTTTTCTGTTTTGTTTTGTTTTTTTACAGAGGGAACAGAAGGCGATCCAATCTCCTTCTCCTGACTTAATATGGAGACCCCAAGAAAAAATCATGGAATCATGGAGTGGTGTGAGTTGGAAAGGGCTGTAAAGATCATTTATTTCCAACCCCCTGCCATGGGGGCAGAAGCTGAGTTATAAAAGGAGTAGAGTTCAATTGAAATCCTGCTGCTCCCCATGGGGGCTCAGGTTTTCAGCTCCACTCCTGCTCAGAACCGCTCTCCTCCAGCTTCTTCAACAATTTTACCATTCTGAGGAAGATTTACTTCATTAACAGCATCAGGCATTTGTGTCTCTGTTTGTTTACTGCTCTCCCTGTCGCTTTTGAGGACTGTAACTAGGAAGTGGAAGATGAAGTTGAGTGGTGGAAAACCCCTCTCACTGTTTAAAAATAAGAAGACAAAAAAAAAAAAAAAAAAGAAGAAAAAACATGATCTGAAGCAAACTTCCTGTGCTGTCGGGAAAGGAGGGATGGGAACTTCATCCTCGCTCCTCGGCAGCGTCCAGCAGTGTCTGCTGAAAATACAAAGTGAAATGAAGAGCCCAAATCCTCACAATGCCCCTGATTTATGTTGATGGCTAAAAGGGGTTGTGCAGGGAGGAAATGTTCTGCATTTTCCAGAGCCTTCAGTGTCCTCCGAGGTCAGGGGACAGAAGGCCAAGCTGGTGCTCCTCATGTGTGCCAGGATCAGGCAGAGCTATCCAGGGGAATTGGAGAAGCTTCTGGGAAAATCAACCTTGCAGCAGAACATGATTTTTCAGGAATTTACACCTAGAGGAAAACAAACAATGCCAGATTTTCCTGGTTTTTCCCCTTCCCACGGGACAAGCTATGAAATAAGGCAGGAATTGGTGGAGCCCAGTGGCTGTGCCAGCCTTCCCCACCCATCCCTGAGTGCCCATCTCTGTGCCCTGGGGCCAGAACTCGCCAGGCTCACGTGCATCCATCCCGAAACCAGCCCTGGCTCCTCAGGGTTGTGAAATTGAGATGGGCAATATAAACCCAAAACCGAAACCCGGCGCCGCGAGCCGCTTGCGTACAAAGCCAAGAGCGAATTTACTGAAACACAGCTTTCAGTTTTGGTGAAAGCTGAACCTGGCTGGCTATTGGAGTGATTCATTTGCTCCCTGGATCGTTCAAAACTGGAGCTGATAGCAGCCAGCTCTCAGTTTCTCCTTTATTGGGTGTCATTTATTGCCTGCGCTGTCAGCACGTTTCACCCTCGGGATAAACCCAGGGGCTGCGTGGGACTGTCACATCCATTGGCTGCTCCAGCCACGGCCCAAGCCCCGTTTTCCATCAAAAGATACTTTTGGGAATCTGGTTTAGGGGTGGTTATGGAGGTTCTGTGGTTGATGGTTGGACTAGGTGATCTCCTCCAGCCCCAGAGATTCTGTGTTTCTGTGAAATGCTCCGTGTGACTTTCGCTGTCACAGCACTTTGAGCTGTCCAGAAATAAGGATGGGAGGAACAGGAGAGCTGGGGATGGGTTTGGGAACCCCAGCAGACCCTGGCCCAGAGCCCACAGCTGCTCCCAGTGGTGCTGGTGCTGCTGGAGGCACCGCTCTTGGAATGTGAGGGATAATCATCCATCCTCCCCTTTTGGGGCAGCTCCTGAGATGTTGCAGTTTGGGGATGAAAATTTCCCAAGGGCAATTTAATTTCCCAGTTGGTCCCTGAGCTGGGCAGGGGTGAGCTGGGCTCCTGTGGGGCCTTGGCATCACAGAGAGCATGAAGAGCCTGGGTTTGGGCACAGGAGCACTTTGGGTGGGCTCCCATGGACACAGAGGTGGCAGCTGAAACCCAAGTGCTGGATAGTTGAAAAAATAAAAAAAAAAAAAGCTTTTTGAGTGGAATGATTTAACTCTAAAAGCCTGAAATATGCATTTCCCTGTGGGGAAGATGCCATTTATGATAACCAAAATAGGAGTTCACATTTTGCCAGAGCAGGGGAAACAATTATCTAAGCTTCCACACCCCCCACCTTGGTGACTTAAATGAATTTTCTGCAGAACATCTGTTGATGCTCGAGATCCTCCACCACGATTTTCCTCTTCCTCAAAGATGAGTCTCAGAAGAGGAGGGGAAAAAAAAGACAATTTCCTTTTATTTATATATTTAATTTATTTTTTTTTTTTCGATTTCTTTCCCCTTTCAGGGTGAAATCCTGTCTCAGCAGCAGCAGTGCCATCGGTGAGTCACAGGGACAGTGTCACATCTGGGCTGGGCAGGAGGTGGCACAGGTGGTGGCACTGCTGGCACGTGTCCCTGACCTGGCCAAGGACAGGGGGAGCCCAGGGCCACCCCCAGCATGGGGGTGATGCTCCCTGGGGGGACGTGGCACTGTCCCCTTCCTGCTGCACCTGGGGACACCCTGGGCTGGGCTCTTGGTGTCTGGCAGTGGCAGGAGGAGACCCAGAGGGACAACCATGGCTGATGCAATAAATCAGGAGGATTCAGGCATTGTCTTGGGGTGAGGGACATGATCTTGGGGTGAGGGACATTGTTTTGGGGTGAGGGACATGATCTTGGGATGAGGGACATTGTCTTGGAGTGAGGGACATGGTCTTGGGGTGAGGGACATGGTCTTGGGGTGAGGGACATTGTCTTGGGGTGAGGGACATGATCTTGAGGTGAGGGACATTGTCTTGAGGTGAGGGACATGGTCTTGAGGTGAGGGACATTGTTTTGGGGTGAGGGATGCTCATCCCAGGCTCTCCAAAGGTCCCTGAGCCCCCCAGAGCTGGGAAAGGAGCTCTGCCCATCCCAAAGCTGCTGAGAGTCCTGGGTGCTGTGAACCTCTCGTGAAGAATCCCGGGAAGCAGCTGAACTTTTGCTCTGGATGTCTCTTGGAGCTTGGCTGAATAAAAATTGCATTTCCCCAAGCCGAGCCACGCTCAGCCTGTTGCTCCCTACGAGGCAGCAGCAGCAGCCAGTGTTTGATTTTCAGAATTATTCGAGTGGTTGTGGTTCGAAACGTGACTGGGGAGAGGGTACACGATGTGCCTCTCCGGCAGCACCTCCTCACTGAGTGTTTTCTGACTCATTTGTCGAGCTTACCGAGAAAAACAATTTTTTTTCCTTTTTACTTCTGTCAGCAGCACTGCAGAGCTGGGGCTGGGCGAGGGCTGGAGCCGGCCCTGGCCAGGCTTTGTGCCCATAATGAGCTGCACTAATTAAGAGAGAGAAGAACAGTCTGGTTGTGAGGGCTGGCAGAGGACATCTCCATGACAGAGAGTGCCAAGCTCATGGCACCAGGGGTGGCACCTGGAGGGTGCTGCTGTCCGTGCCTGGGCTCAGGAGGATGCTGCCAGGTTAGCGCTCCTTCAAACGAGGTTTTGGTTCTGGATTGGAGGGACAGTGATTTCTTTGCAATTAAATATTGGTTTTTAAGGAGCTGAGAACTGTGTTTCACCTTTCCATTGACACCCAGCTATGCAGAGGGCAGGGCTGGCTCACAAATTACATCGCTTCAGGTGTCAAAGAAATTACTCCAGTGCAGAAAAACCAGGTAGAAACATTTTCTTCTGCTGCTGAGAACAGAATTACAATTCTGTGATGGGTTTTGGTGAGCTACAACACTATCAGGGCAGGTATAACACCCCACAATCATTTTTGTTTCACGTGGCTGAGTTGGTTTTTCCTGAAGGAGATCAGGAAGGGTTCCTGAGCCCAGATATTGTTGCTGGATGTTGTTATTAAAGCTCAATTCCTCCTTTATGAAAATTTCTGGGAGCGTTTCTCTCACTCACGTTCTCTGGCTCTGGGGACCTGAGAAAAACCATTATCAGGCTCATATCTGAAATGATGGTTTGCCTAAAGCTGCTGTGAAATAGGGGCGATGACAAAGAATGTCAGACCAAGGCTGGGCTGTCGAGTGTTATCAGAACTTCTTAGAGTGCAAAAAATGCCTTGAAAGGCACTATTGAAACTGCCTTATCACCCTGAGACACTTTACTGGAAACCTGATGTTAAACGTGATCTGGGACCAGCCCTCGACATCGGGGAGCCTTTGGATCAGAACAGCTCGATGACAATTTCTTTACAGATTTTTGGGGGTGTTTTTTGGATGAACTGAATTCTTTGCAATGAATTATTAACGGAGATGGGTGAGGGCTGCAGTAACTCCCAGTAACACCAGTGGGGTGCACAGGGGATGGAGCAGGGCTGAGTTTCCCAACCAGCCGGGGCTGAGTCACTGTCTCGTCCCCTTCCAGTGCCTGGTCCTTGTCACGCTCCCGGGCTCTCCAGGAGGGTGTCCTGGCTTAGTCCTGGCTTAGTCCTGGCTTAGTCCTGGGTTAGTCCTGGGTTAGTCCTGGGATAGTCCTGGGTTAGTCCTGGGGTCGTCCTGGGATAGTCCTGGGTTAGTCCTGGGTTAGTCCTGGGTTAGTCCTGGGTTAGTCCTGGATTAGTCCTGGGATAGTCCTGGGTTAGTCCTGGGTTAGTCCTGGGTTAGTCCTGGGTTAGTCCTGGGATAGTCCTGGGTTAGTCCTTGGTTAGTCCCAGCCCCAAGCCCCGTGCCCGGTGTTTTCTGCCGCCCTGGAGATGTTTTGTCACTGAGCATCATCGCGCGCTCCGAGCAGCTCCTTCCTCCCATCAGCATTTCCCAGCTGCTCTGGGGATGTTCCCTCTCATCCCTTCCGTGCCTGTGTGCTCGCCACGGGCTTCACATCATTGATTTCTCAGCTCAGCACCCAGGGCTGAGTTTTAATTCCTGAGCTGGCTCACAAACCCTCCCTGCTGCCTTTGCTCGTGGTTTGGGCCGTCACTACCCTCAGAGCGCCCTGTCACAACGTGCCTGCCATAAAATCCCGAGGGAGGAGCCCTTTCCCGTTAGCTGGAAGTGCTGCTGGGGAGAGGAGCTTTCCCTGCCCCATTCCCGGCTCTGCAGTGCCCCAAAGGTTTAATTCTGCCCGGAGCATCTGCGGGAATCGCTTCCCATTTCACTGAGCTCATCTGCAGCTGGGTCACAGTGCTGGCTTCCAGAAATCCCTGCTCCTTCTTTCCCTCTTCCTTCCCAGAGTGAAAGAGGGATGATTTGCTGTTTTATTGAGGGTGTTGTCATGCTGCTGGAGCTGGCAGGTTTGTGACAGCCTGGGGAAAGCCATGCTGGGGTGATTTGCTTCCATCTGGGTTTGTTCCAACACGTGCTGATGGCTTTAAACTGCCAGAGGGCAGGGACAGATGGGATTTTGGAAAGAAATCCTTCCCTGGGAGGGTGGTGAGGTGCTGGCACAGGTGCCCAGAGAAGCTGTGGCTGCCCCTGGATCCATGGAAGCGCCCAAGGCCGAGTTGGGCTGGGCTTGGAGCAGCCTGGGACGGTGGAAGGTGTCCCTGCCATGGCAGGTCCATCCCAACCCAAACCATTCTGGGAACCTTCTGGTTCCACCCAAATGAGGGGCTTTTGGCCACCCCCCATGTCCAGCACTTGGGGTTCTCCATCACCACCATTTCACAGACAGTAAAACCCCAACATGAAAATCTCTCCAGGCTATCCCCCACCCCAATGGGCTTTTCCTCCTCCTTGCCCTTGTGCTGGGGGTCCTGCTGTTCCTTTTGCTCTGCAGAAGGTCGGTGACAGGACAGAGAGGCTAAGGGACACATGCAGAGATCTGTCCAAGGCTCTGGGCCACGATAATCCAACATTTCCCTCCTGTTCCTGCATCATCCCAGCATGTCTCCTCCACCTCTCCCACAGCCACATCTCTTCCTTGCCTTCTGGCACTTGGCTGACCCATCCTGGGCGTCAGTTCAGTTACCAAAAGGAAAAAAAAAACCAGAAAGAAAGAAATCCTTTCATGTCATCTTCCATTTACATAATGAAGTAAGAACTCACTGCCTCTTCCCTTGTTTCCTCACCCGGGCTGGGTGTGCACAGGGCTCCCAGGAATGCTGCTACTTCCTCTGCTTCCAGTGAAATTTCTGCTGCAGTTCTAGGCAGCAGCTGGGATTTGGGGGAGGGAGGTGGGGATTAACAGCCCTGTGCTGTCCCAGATCCCTCCAACACCTCAGCCAGGGCAAATCCAACTGGCTGCAGCCTGGGCTCTGCCCTCTGGCTGATTTCCAGCAGGCTGAGGCACAGTGGGCACATCTGGGGCAGTTCCAGTAACCCTGTGTGCAACACCCTGACTAGCCTGGGCAGAAAATCCATTTGCCTAGTCCTTCCCTGGTGACAGATCTCCGCTCAAGACTGAGCTTGGTTATCTATAAATTCATTAGTCACCCAGCAGATCCGTGCAGGACAGCCCTGGCCCACAGGCACAAGTAACCTGCATTGCAACAGGGGCACGCTGGGGCTGCTGCTCCCGGCAGGAACTCGCTCCAGAGGCAGCCTCTGGCATTAGAGGGGTGACTCTGCCACCCCCAGTGCCCTCTAAGTCCAGCTGTCCATCCCTCCTGGCCACAGAAACTCCAGGGAGTTTATTTAGCTGTACATTTTTGTTTGTAGACTGAATGAAGCTCTCTCCAAAAGGGCTCCAGAAATATCCAAACCAACCTCGGAGCCAACAGCGCAGAGATCCGGGGTTTGCAGCAGTTCTGCCACATCCCCACATGCCCCAGATGACAGATCCTGGTTCCCTGGGGACAGCCTGGGGCTGAAATGCTGCCAGGAGAGCGTGGCTGCTCCTTGGCTGCACCAGTTTTGCTCTGCAGGGAAAGCTTGTGGTGGCATGATCACGGATGTCACTGGCCTGGGGGACTTGGGAAGGTGTCAGTGACATTTCTGTCCTCCTGCAGGGTGACAGATTCGGGCTGTGAACAATCATCACCTGAATCACCTCTGAGCCTGGGAAACAGGGTGGGAGCTGTGTCCTCCAAAGCCCCTGACCTCGCGTTCCTGTGCGTCTCCAACACCAGGAACACTGGATGGAGAAGTGTCCAGGAACTGAGGAGATTTGGAACAGCATTCCCTGAACCTGGCAGCAGGAATCCTTGCATCTGGGACCAGGATTCCCTGAAAGTGGCAGGGGAAGGCCCCTTGTGCCAGGACAGTGATGGAGAAAACCCTGGACTTGAGTTTCACCACTCCTAGCAGCTCCATTGCCAGAAGTTCTGGGGAGCTGGGACCCCCGTGGGGTGATGCCACTGAGATTCCCACATCCCAACACCTCTGTGAGGAGCTGGGAACGGCCCCTCTCCAGGAGGGGACTGCCAGCATTGCTCCAGGTTGGGTGTTTTGGGGATGTGATCCCCAGGATGCTCCCTGCTTTGGGTCACATCCCTTTTCCCAAAAGGAAAGTTTTCACGCAGTGATGCCAGGAGTTCCCGCCTCCGTAGGTGAGGGAAACACCCGTGGCAGAGAGAGCTGGTCCCTTGCACGAGCTCATTAATTCAGCAAATTACAAAGGGAAATAAGTGCTGGGAAAAGCAAGAAAAATCCCAAAAGTTAATCCAAGAGTTATTTCCTCCTGGTACCGGGATAAAAACGCGTCCTTCGGAGCTCTCCGCGTCAGACGTCGGTGAGAGAGGTGAAGGTAAAACACTGAATTTATCCCTTTGCTCTATGTCCTTTTGGGTATTTCCTTGTACTCCCATCTCTGAAATACATTTTTTATTAATATCCTTAATTTTCAGTGCTAACAAAACTTGTGTTTGACTTATGCTATTCCAGAGGGAACCTGTTTTCTTCTGGGATAAGACTTTGAAATCTGTTACTTTCAGTCAGTTACCTCCTGTTCCTTCTGTGTCATAAGACTTAAAAATTTAATTTCACTGTATTTGTTTTTCTGATAACATTTTTTCAGAAGAATTCTGTTTATTTAGATGCATTTTTAACTAATATTTTATTTATTTTTCCTTTTCCTTTTGAGCTCTTCTGTTAAATATTTGATTTTATTTGATTTTTTTTTCTCTCTTGCTCATGGGGAGCAAAAAAGAAATGGGAAAGAGATACTAATGAGCGTGGGGTTTTTAGTGCAGATGTACGAATTTTATATAAAATTTATATAAAATTTATTCTATATAAATTTATATAAAATCCATATTTTCATATGGATCACAGTTGTGTTATTCAGGAAAATAAAGAGGAGTATTCTCTTCCTCGGGCAGGTCTCCCAGGCAGCTGCCATGAGAGGATCCCCCTTGTTCCTCTGCCTCTTCTCCGTGTCCTGCTGGGTGAATTTGACACCGACAGCTGGGGACAAAATCTTCCACTTTGGAGCCTGCAGGGTTTCCATGAGCATGACAGAGATCAGGGCTGGTTTCACAGCAATTAAAGCCAATATTGTGAGTATTTCCCAGGCTCTTGGGGGGCTGGGGGAGCCCCTGGAAGTTCCTGGAGCCCCTCTGGAGCCAGCAGCTCCCTGCCCATCTCATCCTCTCCGCAGCAATCCAGAGACCCCATCCGGACCCTGAGCATCCTGTCCCACCCTCACTCCCTGCACAAGGTCAAGGTAGGTGGCCCTGGCTGGGGAGCCCTTACAGCATCCAAAAGCAGGTGATTGTGACCTTGGGAAGTGCCATCTGTCATAAATCAGGAATTTTCAGCTTTCTCACACCCCAAAACACTGGGCACAGTCCAGGTCTCAGCCTCTGATACCCAGCTGCAAAATCAGGTGATTTCCTTTTGTGAGACTTGCTGAGGATGGATCTCCTGGAAAATCAGCCTAAAATGATTTCCCATCTATTTTATCAGCTTCAATCAAGCACCACTGAAGAAGCTTTCTCTGAATCAAACTGCCCTGCTGTGCTCAGCTACCACGAGCTTCCTGTCAGAGATGCTTTATCCCAGAGAGTGACTGCAGGTTACACCCCATTGGAACAACTTTTAGTCACTAAATTCATTTTCTAAGTCTTCAGACAGATGCTGCATCACTCACCAGCTCTTCACCTTCTACGTGGACAAAGTTTTCAAGCACTGCAGGACTGAGGACTCGTTTGTGAACAGGAAAATCAGCAGCATTGCCAATTCCTTCCTCAGCGTGAGGAGGAAGCTCGAGCAGTGTGTAAGTCCTGGGTTCTGCTCCAGCCTGGCTGCATCTGTCAATATTTCACCTATAAACCAACCTGGGAGATTTAGAAAGCTGCAAAATATAAATATATAAATATAAAATATAAAATTAAAAAATATAAAATATAAAGCTGGATTATATAAATGGTTTTATTGAGAATACAAAGCAGAGTGTTCTGTCCACTGAGAGATTTTTATATTTGCCCACTCACCAGCAAACTCCCCCTTTGGTACTAAAGCCCAATATTTATCCTTGTGTCTGTTACATCAGCTGTTGTGAGCTAAAGCCTGGTTTTGGGTCCTGCAGCCTTTCCCACTGTTCCACAGTGTCCCAGTATATGATGCCCAGCAAAATCAGAAACTCAAATCTTATTTTTAAAAATTAACTGCCCAGACTAATGAATTCATCTTGTTTTTGCAGCGTGAGAAGAATAATTGTGTGTGTGGGGAGGAATCCACGGAGAAATTCAAGCAAATACTTGCAAACTATGAAGGGGTGAGTTGGTGACTGAGCCTGGTAATTAACACAGGTATTTAAATTCTCTTTATGTTGGGTTGTACCCATGGTCTGTGGTTACAGCTCATTCCTTTGTATCGTTTCAGCTGAATGTCACATCTGCAGCCATGAAATCCCTGGGGGAGCTGGACATCCTCTTGGACTGGATGGAGAAATCTCATTAGTGGGTGGCGTTAATTACCCACGGCTGGCTGGGGCTGAGGAGCTGCAGGAGCTTTGCAGAGAAGAGAGGGACAATAAATCACTGTATCAGTGCAGTTCCTCAGCAGTTCCAGCTGCATTCAGGCAAACCCAGAGTGCTTTCCCAGCCAGGGACATCAGCAGAGCCTTCATTAAGACAGAAATAACGAGTTTGATTAAATCAACACCGCTGCTACCAAAGGATGCTCCCAGGGAAAACCCACAAGGGTTTCTCTTGCTGGCAGACATTAAGCTGTGATCATGTCATAAAGTTATTATTTAAATTACAGATTGTTTTGTCTGGGGAATGTGGGGAATGAGTGCTGAGAGCTGGCTGGGAGGACTCTGGTGCAGCTGATGTTGCATAAACTTCAGTTTATGATCCATCAGGGCTCGGTCTCAGGGCTGCTGCCACTGATGGATCTGGCTGAAATGAGGAGTACAGTGTGAGAAATGCTTCCAAGAACAGGTCCTAGCAGGTATGTCAGGCCTCAGAAATCCCTATTTCCTTTTGAGATGATATTTTCTGCCCTATCAGTAAAAAAGTTTCTGTGCAAGATATGTGGTTGCTGAACAGAAAAAGGTTCTTGAGCGTATTGTGCAATTTACTGACACTGAGTTTTGTGGAAATTGGGTGTGATGACTGTAAATAAACCCCACTTGAAACTGTGCTGAGTCTGTTGGTCAAAATTCTGAGGAATTATATGATTCTTGCTGGTGAAACTTCCTGAATTCTCTGTGGTGTCCTTTTACAGCAGATGCTGTCAGTCCAGCATGCCAGGGCTGATGCATCCTTCTGGGCACGCCAGTAACACCAAACCCAGACCTCAGTGCCGCTAAATTTCCCCACTTTGTCCCCAAAACTGTGCATTATTTATAGCTCTGGGCTGTTCTCTCCCATTTTGGGTGTTGAGAGCCACTGCGTGCTCTAAATCTCAGCTGGGGCACAGCACCAGCATTTCCCTGGAGAACAAATGTCACGCTGGGTGGCATTTGGTGATTCACTTTCAAAGCGAAGATCTCTCTTTGCTCACTGTCCTCCCTCAGATATTGACTTATGCCAAAGGAAAGCTTCTCTGGGTTTTGATTCTGTTAAGTCACTTTCTCAGGGGTTTCATTTGTCCAGGGCACGAACAGGTGAACACATCTCCCCGTGCTCTGGCAGTGCTCAGGAGAGCTGATTCTTCTGCTCCATCACTCTTTTAGGAATGAGAGGCATCTGGGACATTCCACGATTCTCAGTTGAAGAACAACCCCTGGGAATGATGCTGGGATGCAGCAAAGTGCCACAGCTCGTCCCAGACCACAGGAAATCAGCTGGCACCAGCTGAAGGAGCAGAGACTGCTTGGTGAGTCCCTCATGGATCCCTGAGGGCTCTGGATCACAGCTTGAGGGTTTTATTCCACACTTTCAGCTTATGTCACAATCACTGCAGTTCATCCTGTGCATCGATCACACCCTGTGTGCTGCAGCCCCCAGTCCATGCCTGCCTCAGTGCCTCCACCTAAACCAGGGATTTTACACTTCTCTGCCCACTGCAGGGCACGGCAGCTGCCCAGGGCTGCTCCCCTTTGGGAAGGAGATGCCAGCTGGAAGTGCCAGCAGTGGGAAGGAGCGGGGAATGCAGGAGAGGTGCAGGAGGGATGCAGGAGGGGCTGCAGGAGGGATGAGGAGAGGCTGCAGGATGAATGCAGGAGGGCTGCAGGAAGGATGCAGGATGAATGCAGGAGGGATGCAGGAGGGCTGCAGGATGAATGGAGGAGGGATGCAGGAGAGGTGCAGGAGGGCTGCAGGAGGGCTGCAGGTGGGATGCAGGAGGGATGCAGGAGGGCTGCAGGATGCTCAGCCCACTCACCCTGTCATCCCCCGCTGCTCTCCCGGAGCTCATCTCATCCCGGCTGCTCCCAGGGCGCCGAGGGAGGAGCGGAACTGGGGAAAGGCCGTGGGGCAGGCTGAGGAGGAAGAGGATTTGCACAGGGAGAGCAAAAGGGGTTTTCTCCTCTCAGAAATTTCCAAACCGGGCCGCTCTCCTGTCGCCGCTTCCCTCCGGGGATGCTTTCCAGGCTCACGCCTTTCCTGTCGCAACTGAGTCAGGCATTCCCTCCCTTCCAGCGGCTCCGGGCGGGCGCGGACCTGTCCCGGCCTTCCAGGGATCTGTCCCGGCCTTCCAGGGACCCTTCCCGGCCTTCCAGGGATCTGTCCCGGCCTTCCAGGGACCCTTCCCGGCCTCTCCAGGGATCTGTCCCGGCCTTCCAGGGACCCTTCCCGGCCTTCCAGGGACCCTTCCCGGCCTCTCCAGGGATCTGTCCCGGCCTTCCAGGGATCTGTCCCGGTCCTCCAGGGATCTGTCCCGGCCCTCCAGGGACCTGTCCCGGCCTCTCCAGGGACCTGTCCCGGCCTTCCAGGGACCTGTCCCGGCCTCTCCAGGGACCCGTCCTGGCCTTCCAGGGATCTGTCCCGGTCCTCCAGGGACCTGTCCCGGCCTCTCCAGGGACCTGTCCCGGCCTCTCCAGGGACCTGTCCCGGCCTTCCAGGGACCTGTCCCGGCCTCTCCAGGGATCTGTCCCGGCCTTCCAGGGACCTGTCCCGGCCTTCCAGAGACCCATCCCGGCCTCTCCAGGGACCCGTCCCGGCCTCTCCAGGGATCTGTCCCGGCCTTCCAGGGATCTGTCCCGGCCTTCCAGAGACCCATCCCGGCCTCTCCAGGGACCCGTCCCGGCCTCTCCAGGGATCTGTCCCGGCCTTCCAGGGATCTGTCCCGGCCTTCCAGAGACCCTTCCCGGCCTTCCAGAGACCCGTCCCGGCCTCTCCAGGGACCTGTCCCGGCCTCTCCAGGGATCGGTCCCGGCCTTCCAGGGATCTGTCCCGGCCTTCCACAGACCTGTCCCGGCCTCTCCAGGGACCTGTCCCGGCCTTCCACAGACCTGTCCCGGCCTCTCCAGGGACCTGTCCCGGCCTTCCACAGACCCGTCCCGGCCCTCCAGGGACCCTTCCCGGCCTTCCACAGACGTGTCCCGGCCCTCCAGGGACCTGTCCCGGTCCCTCCACGCCTTTCCCGAGACCCAAATCCCTTCCCACTGAGGGGATGCAGCCCTGGGGATGCGGCAGGAGAGCCCTCACCTCCCTCTGAGGGCTGGCTGGAAGGTGCAATGTGGATGTGAGAAGTGAGCAGGAGGGAGACGCTGCCCTGCTCACACCAGCACTGAAAGTCCAGAATTTGGGAATTATTTGTGTTTTAGCCTCAGTGAAATTCTGGAATCTGCAATGTAGGGATAATTTGTGTTTATGAGGCCCAGTGTCTGCCAGCTAACCCAGCCTGCCATTGTCACCTTTTCATCATTACAGCTGCTTTATCTGTGGAATATTCAGCTTTTCCCATCCTTTCTGTGCCTCTCTGGGTGGGCTTTCCTGTGATATCCCACAGACCCTGAGTTCCCCAGTCTGCTGAAAGCCACTGGATTCTTTATTGATCATGCATACAAACACTCCAGACGTGTCTGGCCTGCAGGTGCTGCCCTCAGGTCGGGAAAGCTTAGGGAAATCAAAAGCATCAGATGCTGTTCTAAAGGGTTTTCCAGCTGCCTTTAAAAGAAAATGTTTTGGGTTTTTTTTCACAATGCTCCTTCTGGCCAGTGAGAGCCCAATGTAGGAACTGGGGCTGCTGGTGGGATGAGCCACTCGAGTTCCTGCTGTTTCCCAGCCCAACCTCCTCACTCAGACCTGCACTTCCAGCCCCCTTCGGAATCAAACCATTCCTCCTAAATCACCACTCGAAGCTGAATTTAAGCAAAAGAAAAAAAAAAAGGTCAAGTTATAGCAAACTGTGGGATCAATGAACTGTGAATTGTGTAGTGATCCTCAAGGTAGAGGCAGTCCCAGGCGCTGCCACCTGCCCCTCAGACCCGGTCCTGGCTGGGGGACACGTCCAGGGCCACGCTGTCCCCACCGGAGCTGCGCTGGGCGATGCTGTCCGAGGTGACGAGGAAGGAGGAGTAGGCGAGGTCAGCGTCCTCCTTGGAGCTCTGGGAAGGACAGGAGCACAGTCAGGGGATGGGGATGGGCGGCAGGGGAAAGGCAGCATTTTGGGGATATCCCAGGATGACACAGGGACACTGGAGGAGTGGGATGATCCAGCTGATGTGAGTATCATCCTGGGAGGATCTCAAAAGCTTTTAAGTTTGGGATTCCTTGGCAAGCCTGGGTGCTGGCATCCACTCCCCTGTCCTAAAACTGCTGGGCTTTCTTTACTGATCACTCCAGTTCATCTCCTGGCACTGACGACACCTACACCTCTCCTATAGGCTTGAATCTGGCACCTGCAGCTACTGCCAAATGGTGCCACTGGACCATGATCCTGCCCGAGGGGAGGGGAGGCAGGGAAAATTAGAGAAAGGCAGATAAAAGAAAAAAAAAATAAAATAAAAATAGCCCCTGCAATGGCCGAGCCCTCCCTGCCTCCCTGTGCCCCCTGAGCCACTGAGAAGTGGGATGTGATGGTTTCCAGCCATCTGCATATCGCAGTGATTCACATCTCTGGTAACAAACCCAACCTTCCTGACTCTGCCTGGGGCTGCCTTGGTTCATTTCTTGAAGCAAAGTGACATCTCTTAATGTCTCTGCTAAACCAGGGAGTCAGGACAGGGGCGAGACCCACCCACGGGGGCTGGATCCGGGAAAAATGGAGAGCACCTGGGTATAAATAAAGCCCCTGGGAGGAGACAGCCCATTTGGGACAGACTGCAGGGCTGTGGCCACATCTCCCAGGTCAGTGGCCTCTATCCTGCCTCCTCTTACCCTTTTTGCCTTCGTTGTGTTGGCAGCGCTTTCCGGAGCATCTGTGGTGGTGGTGGTGGGCTCTGCAGGCAGAGAAAGGAAGGTGTTGGGGAGGGGGCAGTGGCTGGCAGGTGTTTCTGTGGCTTTTGTGGGGTATTTCAGCAAGGAAGGGCTGCCCCTGACCCCAGGGCTGGGCTGGGGTCAGCCACTCACCGTCCCCTCCCATGGGGGTGTCCCGGATCTCCTTTGCATTGTTGCTGGCACTGAAGTCCCTCACGCTCTCGAAGTCTGACATGCTGATGTTCGTCCTGTAGCTCCCCACGGACACCAGGTCTGGTGACAGGGAGGAGGAAAATCCCTCAGGTCTCGCTCAGAGTGGGTGGGAGCACAACAAGACCCAAACCGTCTGTGCCAGGCGATGCTGTGACACAATGGGCAAAGCCCATGGAGGGCTGGGCTCTGTCTCAGCCTGGACTCTGGGAATTGGAGTTCTCTGGATGGGTGAGTGTGAGGAGCAGGGGGTTGGAGCTCTCTGGATGGGTCACAGGAGGAACAGGAGGTTGGAGCTCTCTGGATGGGTCAGTGTGAGGAGCAGGGGGTTGGAGCTGTCTGGATGGGTCACAGGAGGAGCAGGGACCTTCCTGCCCATCCTGGTGTGGTACCAGGAGAGCAGCACTTGAACTCAGTGCTGCTGCTGTTTCTTGAGAGCCCAGAGAGGCAGGGACTCACCAGATCTCTTCAGCTGCCTGTATTTGAAAATGGCAAAAGCTGTCACGACAATCAGGATCAGACCAGCAAGAGGGCCCAGCACTAAGGCCAGAGTGTTGGAGCCATGGCTTTCATCAGAGCTGGAACAGAGGGAGAGAAATCTCACTGAGAGCAATGCATGTGAAAATCCAGCAGGCTAAATTTGGGTGGGATGGTAATTCTGAGTGAGCATGGTGCAATTCAATCAATTAACTGGATTCTAGCACATGGAATAAAATAAAACCCAAGTAAAAATATAGGCTTGAGGTCAACAGCTGCATCAGCAGCTTGGTTATAAATAGACAAAGGAAAGTTCTCTAATATTAACAGAAGTACTTTCAAATAGTACCTGGAATTTCTAATAATTTCCTTCTGATACTATTTTCTTGAATTAGAGATTAATTATGAGTCATCTTGCCCTTTGCTCTCACTTTTTATCTTCTCTGACATTTAAAGCAAAGTTCTTTGGGGCTGAGTTTTTTCGTGTGTTGCTACACAACACACACAAGGTGTGTAAACACAATGGGTTTGTATAAACCCCACAAAAATGAGAAATGGCAGGGGATGGAGGGAACCAACCTTTCTGGGACAGCTCCTTTTCGCACCTCAGCATCGCTGTAGGCTCCTCCTGGGGGAACAGCTCCAGACTCACGGCTGGAATCAACATCCAGGAGCTCTGGGCTGTGCTTGGCATCGCTCCCTGTGTGTCCCAGGGAAGGAGGGTGGTTAGAGAGCAGCAACATGAGAACTGGACACAAAAACTACAGGGGTGTGTTTGGTGGACATGGAGCTGCTGTGGGTTTTGGCTTTCCATGAGAGGATCTTCAAAATGGGGGTTTGAGGCCTGAAATGCTCTCAGGCCAAATAATTTACTGCAAAAATCTCAAGTAGGATCTCTCTGCCTATGAATTTTGAAAGAGTCTTGCATTTCTAAGAAAAAAGGCTTGCATTTCTGAGTCTTGCCTCTAATAATTTCCAGACTGAATTTTGCATCCTTGCTTTGTTTTTATTCCTGGCTCCTTGCCCACCAAAAGCAATGACATGGGGCTGTTTCACCCTGTTTCCACATTGGCCATCACCCACTTAGGGTGGGTAAATATCAGATACCCAGGGCTCTACTTTTTCTCTGTTTCTAACTATATTCCTCCCCCCAAAACCATTTCAATTCCAAAATACTCCACCAAAGCCAAGGCTAAGCCCCTTGCTGTTGGTGTCAGCCTCTCCTGCTCTTTACTGGTTTCCTGTTTATTAAGATAAGAAATTCCCTGGAGCAAGATCTCTGAACGTGATCATTTCTTTACCTGAAAGGTGCCAGATCTTGCCTAAACTAAATGATGCTACACATTGTGATAGGAGCCATTAACCAGCATGGGGTTAAAAGTAAAATTACTGTGGAAAGAGGCGAGCTTTTTATGACTGGGAAGTCAAAACCGAGCGAACGAAAACGTGAAGGGAAATTGTGCAAATCAGGGAGGGCGCTGCTGGCACCTGCCCGGGATGCTGCGCTTCTGTTTCGAGCTGCTGCAGCCTAGCGGTGATGGAGAGCCCTCCCTGGGCACAAGGGACGAGGAAAGCCCAGCCCTGGAGCTCACCTGTGCTCACCCGCAGCTCCACGGCCATGGTTTCCCCAAAGGCACCGTTGCGTTTCACCCCACACCAGTACCAGCCTTCATCTTCCTCCGTCAGCGGGTCAAAGCTCAGCACAACCGTCCTGGTGGATGTATTACAGGTGGCACCCGGCCCTGGCAGCCCCTGATCCAGCGCTGGCAGCATGGAGCAGCCGGTGTAGTTCCACTTGCACCAGTACTTCTCGTAGGAGTAGTACTTGCAGGGGTAAGAGCAGGTTAAATCCACCCTGGAGCCCAGTTGTGCCTCCACTTCCTTTGGTCCCGTCAGCGCAGGTTCTCCTGTGAGGGCAAACAGGACATCAGGGGTGCTGGGGTTCAGTGGTGGGGTGGCCAGCAGGTAGTGGGGATGGAGCTTCGAGAGAAAGTGCTCCTTGTGCTGCTTAATTAACACTAAAGGTGTTGTTTATGGTTCTTCTCTTGCAGGAAAGTATTTCTTTCTTAAGAAATACTCCACAAGAATTTTCTGTGAATGCATTCCCACAAAACTGAAACTTTCCCTGTGTCAGTTTTGAAGCTGCTGGGGTGATTGAAACTGCTTGTTTCTCCCAATTTTGTTGGGAATTACAGAGTTCAGGCTTGGAGCTCACGTCTCTTCCCAGAAAGGCAGATTTCTCGCTTGGGGTTGTTCTATCCCTCCTGAACAGGCAGAGAACTGCCAGGGCGTACCTCTTACCTTCTACAACCTTCAGTTCCGTGGATGATTGCTGCTCCTTCAGTTCATTTGACATGCACCAGTAAAAGCCCTCGTCCTTGGCCTGCAGCTGGTTCAGGATGACGGTGACAGTTTTGTTTTTGGGGTTCTCGAACATGGCCACTCTTCCTTCATAGTTGTACTTCACATAGCCGGTGTTGTCTATGATCTTGTCACATCCCTGGGGCCTCCACTTGCACCAGATCCTCGTGGAAGATTTCATTAGAGGATCATAGAGGCACTCGAAGGTTGCTGAACTTCCTTTTTTTCCAGTTACCGTGGTCTTTAACTGAGGGAAGTTTTTGTCTGTTGGCAAGAATGAAATGAGCAGTTATAAGAGTCTCACTTGTGTCCGTGGGGCACTCTCCCCAAAAAAATCAACATTATCAGATCCAACAAAGCTGCCATGGCTAAAGGAAGGGCAGACAAAGCTCAGGGGTGCAAACATCAGGAGATTGTCCTGACACTGGTGGGAATTGATCCTAAAGGGTCAATCAGGCCTTGCTTTTTCCCAAATTCACCGAGTGCTGTTGGCTTTGTGGACAGAAATTGCAAAGCTTTGTTCCCTTTGCTAGAGGGACCCTCTACATCTGTCAGTTTGAGATTTAAGGAACTGGGGGCTTAGACAAGACAGCTTGCTTGCCTCAGACTGGGGCAGGGGGGTGGAATTTGTCTCCTGGAGTTTTGGGCTGGGGAGCAGATCTATCCACTTCTGGGAAGGTGAAATCTGGATGCAAGCTTTATTTGGTGATGGTTTACTACTTACAGGTGGTTAAATTGATAGAAAGAAGCGTGTAGATGAGAGAATAGGATAATAGCAAAGAGAAATTCAAGTTCTTGCTAAATAAAGTGAGACTGCTGGTGATGCTTTTGGAGAAAAGGAGAGAGGAAGGGGAAAACACCCTGGGAACAGCTCACCCTCGTAGATAAACACGTCCAGTTCCTTCGATTTTCCTTCCTTCCCATATTCACCGGCCCCACAGTAGTACAAGCCCGTGTCTTCCCAGTCCATCTGAGTCATCGTGACACTGAAGGAGCCTGGAGGCTCCTCAAAAGTCAGCAGAACTCTCCCTTGGAAATCTGGATCAATATTCCGATGGCTGTCGATGATGTTCCGGCAGCCGTCCTGCTCCTTCTTGCACAGGTACCTCCTCATGTCCACAGTGTCCTCCCCAAAGCTGCAGGACACGGTCCAGGTGCTGCGGAGCTTCAAGTAGAAGAGCTCAGCTGCCTCAGGAACAGGTGGGGCTGTGCACAGACACAGTCAGGGGATGGAGTGAAACTTCCCTGAAAGCACCTGCAGCTCCCAGACACCCGACAGGCCTCGTTTGAAAGGGAGAGAGGGGGGGAAAACTCAAAGAAAATGGTATTTTAGGGACTGCAAGATCCATAAAGATTATAATTACCTTCAGCAACACTGAGAATGACTCTGTGGGACAGCCCTCTGCCGTTGACCCCCACGCCACACTGGAAGGTGCCGGCGTCCTCCGGCCCCAGCTCCGAGATGTCGATCTGGAAGTTCTCGGCCTCGGGGTGGTCGGTGAGGGAGATTCTGTCCTGGTAGTCGGGAGCCACGTAGCGCGTGGCCACCACGGTGACGCAGCGGGAGCCCAGCTCCCTGCACCAGTATTTCCTGTCCTGTCTGTTCACCGGCGTGCCGGGGTAGAAACATTTCAGGGTGACCGAGCCGCCCAGCACGCCATAGACCTGCCGAGGCCCGAACACGGGGCTGGAGACTGCGGGGAGAACAGGCTGAGTGTCAGGATGGGATTTCCTCAGCCAGATTCAGGCTCTCAGTGGCTGATCTGTTTCCCAAAAGGCTTTCCCTTGAAACTCCCTCATGCTCAGAAAATCCTGTCCACACCATGTGCCCCCACAGCTGTGCGGCCTGCACGGCCTGCAAGGCCCCAAGACCTGATTAAGATGCTCCCCATGATGCCTCAAAAATTTTAGCTTTTATATTTTTCAGGTCCGGTACTGCATTAGTGCCTAACTCCGAGCTCCATAGAGAGTGTTGGTAAGCTCTCTTCGCATTCTGGTCAGACAAAATAATCCTTCTGAGAACCTCAGGCCTTGAAAATCATAAACAAAAGTGAATTGAGGGGGGAGCAAACTGGGGGAACATAGCTTCATTACCTGAAGCTGGAATTGGAGAATTAACCCCTGATATGCAAATGGACCAAACTTACATCTGCCTGAGAAGCTCATGACCTTGTCCATTTTGGGTGTAGCCTCTTGGGAGGCTTCATCTGCCCTTAATGTACCTGAAGGTCCTTCATTAAACCCATTATTATTCATTAAATACATCCACTTTTATCTTTTTAACTTTGTCTGTCCCCTGCTTCAAGGTAAGCCTGTTCCAGGCATCACCCAAACCCTCTTCATCCCTTCCCAGGGCCACCTCTGGTCCTTGGCCACCCCAAAATCCATGTCCTGGGTGGGTGACACTCACTGGCTGCCTTGGGGAGGTATCTGCCTCTTGCAGACCCAGCTGGGAGCAAGGTGAGCAGGAAGAGGAGCAGCAGTAATGTCATTTTTCTTGCATTCCCTGGAAAAGACGTGGAAGGTCTTGAAAAATCACATTTGCAAAATGTTAAGAGTCTAATAAGCTTCATGCTTGGAGGATATGAGGGTTGTGGCTGTGTAAAGTAGAGAGAAACACGGGTTTGAATCGCTCCTGTTGAGGAATTGGATGGGAAAAAAGGGAGTTGATATCTCTGTTCTTGCCTGGGTTGCTGCACAGGACAGGAATGCCCATGGATTTCATCCCAACACCCCAATATTCCCTCTGCCACAGAATTCCTGACTGGAGCCTGTATTTGCTGACTCCCTTTGTTTCTCTGGTCTCTCCAAGGACACACAAAAGAGAAATAGGGTGATATTTTCACCTCTATTTTTTAATTCTTTCCTGAGCTGCTGAGGAATTGAGTGAGCTGTAGGGATTTAGCTCAGCTCTGCTCCTCCAAAAATCAGATTTTATGTGTGTTTCCTGAGCCCACCTCTTGATCCACCTGCCTGTTCCAAGTTCATAGAAGGCACCCACAGGAGCTGGTAAGAGGTGCCAAGGAAAACCTTTATAAACAATCAGAGAAATTTGATTTCGGGGCATCAAGTGACACGATTTTATTAAGGGTAATTCCCAGCAGAAGAAAAAAAGCTTTTATTTCCCTGTTAAGATGAAAGGTGTTCTGTTGTGCCTCTTCCTTGTATTGTGATTTCTCCTTGCTCAATGGCCACTTGTCCATGGCTAATAATTAACTCACTGAGCATGAAAAATTCTCTTTCAAACACATCCCAGAAGTAGCCAGCAAGGCAAACATAACAAATTCTGCAGAAAGCAAACACCGTGGCACAAAGAGGGCCTTGATGTTTGCCCCTGGCTGACAGCAGCTCCTCTGCCTCACTGCCCTCCAGCCCGTGGTGCAAGCAGGACCCAGTTCAGCCTTGCCCATTTTGCCAAAGCTGAAATAATCCGTTATTCTGATTTCTGCAAAAATTCCAGCTCGTTTTGGGGTACAGCCCACGTTGTTCTGTCAGCTCTGGAAGGGTTACCAAGATCTCTGCCTACCCAAACCTGGGGTTCCTGTGCTCTTGCACCACCAACACCTACAGCTCTGAGCTGGTTTAAAATGTAAATGGAACAATTACAACATAATGACCTTTTCTCTTGCTTTCCAGCTCAGGACAGACAATTTTGTTGTTGTTGTTGTTGTCTTCATGTGGTCCTGAGAATGAATAACAATCTCTGTTTTGATTTGGTGCTGGGCTCTAAACCTCGTTGCAGCTCCACTGGGTGACAAGGACATTTTAGTGATGTGTTTTTAGTGTCTTCACCCTTAACACTGGCTGATGGTCATTTCCTGGACATTTCTCTGGACTTGGGTTGGGACCATCACCTTCCTCTCCAGTGTTATTTTATGCCTAAATTTTGGTATTTTCCAGGTTTCCAGCAGCAGTGCTCTCTGGCCAGGCTGGCTCTCCCAAATCTCATCCATTACAAGACTTTCTCCAGGTTTCTGTTGTGCTTTTGGGATTCTGTCAGTCCTAGGGAGAATTATCTTCAGATTTAAATTATCTTCAGATTTATAATTTGGAAGAGACCAGGACCTGACACCCCCCAAGCTGTGCAAACCTGAGCCAGAAGCTGCTCTCTCTGGGTATGGAATATCAGAGTTCAATTCCCAAATTCTGCTGAATTCCTGCTGCAGGGATTGCCAGGGATCAGCCCAGTCCAGCACATTAGATATTAACTATTGCTCCTGACAATGAACAGTGTCAAGGCCATGGGATTGACAAAACACTAAATGTTTAATTGTGACATTTGTCATTCCAGCCTGGGAGCCCTTCTGGATTTTTGTGGAATGTTTGTTGCTATTCAAATAGTTGAGAAATAATAATATAGAGTTTATATATTGCATATATTCTATATATTTTATATACAGGTAATATTTCCCCCCTCAAATCCTTTTGATCCATGGAGAAGCTGTGCAGATGCAAATTGTTGTAGAGAGAGTTGTGCTATGAGGAAGTGCTGGAGGCTTCTGTGCCCAGAAAAAGGGCACAGCAACAAATTTCATCCTGCACAGGACTGGATTACTCACATCTTCAAATGCCCATCAAGGTCACTGCTGACCTTGCCTTGCCATGGGTTTTATTTTCTGCAGTGGAATGGGGAAAAAACCACAAATCCACCCCATTTTCATGGGGTTAAGAATGAGCAATTAACTTGCAGATAAAAGATTGAGCTGACCCAAACACGTGCAGAAAATAAACATTTCCACTTCTAAGCAGATGCCTCCTTTACAATTCTGAGAAAATAAACAGGAGGGGCTCGTTTGGTGATGTAGTGAGCAGAAACACTTTGGTAGAACCTGCTGAAGAGTATCAGGATTTACCAAGAAATCAGCAGTTTTTAGAAATACCTGCAGTGCTTGGGACTCTCTGAACCAAGAATGTTTGTGTCAGTTAAACATATGAGCAACATATTTCAGAAAAGAAAGTAAATAGAATAAACAGGCAGCTCTCAAGGCAGTGACTGAAATCCCAGCTGAGATTGTGCTGCTGGCCCAGTTTTATGTTCCTTTCATCTGTTGGATCCACTCTAAACTAACCTGAGACCTGATTTTATGTTCCTTTCAGACCCTCCATGCACCCACTTGTTGTTTTTCAGATCAGACCCTCATGGTTCATTTGTTTCTTGGGCTGGAGAGTGAAACCAACTTCAGCACCATGAAATTATTTTAGTTTAATTCTCCTCTGCCTGCAAGGAGCAGGAACATCCCATGGCCCAGGAGGCTGGAGGGATGGATGATGCCAGTGTGGATTCATTAACAATTGCAATTAGGTGATGATTATTTGTACTTGAGGAATGTATTAAATCTACAGGAATGTTCCCTGTGCAGAGTGGGAATTCAGGGGTCTAGGACCCTTCCCTGGTCTGAGTGGGACAGGGGCTCCTCTGATTTCACTTTTAGGAGACCACGTCCAGTCCATTCATTTAAGCTTCAGGTTCTATTTGTCTTCCTGTAACTGTACAAACTTCTCAGGGAGCTTCTAAAGCAGCTCCTTTAGGACACAACTGCAGCAATTCTCTTCTAAAATTTCAAAATCTGATGGTTGGTGTTCAAAAGCCAGTAATGACCTCAGGCTGAGTCACAAAATTTAGATTACTATGGTAATATTTACTAACTTTTATTTCCCATGTTAAAACTTAAAGCAAATATTGTAATGATAATTAATCTGTTGGGGTTTTTTTTTTTCAGAAAGTAAATATTAAAAACCTGCTGTGGAGAAGAAACCATAACTGCCATAAGGTTGTTCCTGTGGTTCCTTCAGAAGAAATCAGCCTCCCACCAGTGAGTTCTGAACATGAAATGGTTCCAAACCTTCCCTGCCATGTGAGGAGGGGTCCTCAAAATTGGCTCAAGACTCATTTTCTTCTCCTTCCCCATCCCACCACAGCCCTACAAAATCTCAAATCTTTTTTTTTTTTACAAAACCTTAAATCTTTGTGCATTCCCAAAGATGCCAAAGCAGCGTTACTTACACCCCAGGCACTTCTGGCTTTCCCTGTCGGGCGGGTGCTGGGACGTGCTGTGAGTGTCCTGTGTCCCCACGGGGCTGTGGCAGTGCCAGCCTGCTTTAAATACTCCCTGCACCTTCAGCCCTGCATTTCCACCTCTTGTGCCTTAAAGGAACAACATCCAGCAGCGCTGCCAGGTGAGCTCTGCCCACGGCAAAGCCCAGCCAGTGCCCAGCCCAGCTCTGCTGTCCCTCCAGGGTGTCCCCACCACAGCCACCCCAGCCTGGGGGGCTCCCAGGAAAGCTCCAGGGCTCCTCTGCCTCCTTTGGGAAGGAGCTTGGTGTCTCTCTCTGTGGTCAAACCCATGGAGAGTCTTTTGGGTACCTCTGTGCCAGCTTTTTGTTTGGGCAGGACCTGAGCAGCCAGGGCAGCTGTGATTCCTTGCTTTGCCTCCTTTTAATGATGCAAAAGCAGGAATTCCTTCTGGCAGGGGGGCTCACACGGAGCTTTCCTCGCCCACTCTGTGAAAACTGATGTGTATGAAGAGGATGGCAGCTCCTGCAGTGCCTGGGAGCAGCAAGATCCTGACCCAGAACTGGGATCTTCAACAGATTTGTCACATCCTAAAGCCAGCCTTGGAAATGCCTTTTGTTTAACTGAGGGTGTTGAGCTCCATTTTTTCCATGAATGTGCAACTTTTGGGGTGAAGAAGGAGCTCTTGGGGTGAGGAAGGAGCTTTTGGGGTGAGGAAGGGTCTCTTGGGGTGAGGAAGGAGCTCCTGGAGTGAGGAAGGATCTCTTGGGGTGAGGAAGGATCTCTTGGGGTGAGGAAGGATCTCTTGGGGTGAGGAAGGAGCTCTTGGGGTGAGGAAGGATCTCTTGGGGTGAGGAAGGAGCTTTTGGGGTGAGGAAGGGTCTCTTGGGGTGAGGAAGGAGCTTTTGGAGTGAGGAAGGAGTTCTGGGGTTGAGGAAAGAGCTTTTGGGGTGAGGAAGGAGCTTTTGGAGTGAGGAAGGAGTTCTGGGGGTGAGGAAAGAGCTTTTGGGGTGAGGAAGGAGCTTTTGGCTGTCGCTGTGCTTGGTGGGGATCTCGGACTGAGCCACCACCACCTCTCCTCGATGGGAACAAACCCCGATCCCTTGCACCCTTCCCACCATTCCAAACATTCCCCAGGGAATGCTGGCATCGCTTTTTTTTCCTCGTGGCCACCGAGCTGTGCTGGCTGGACCACAGTGGACACAGCTGTGTTTGCTCTCCTGGAGCTCCCACTCTCCCAGGCACGGATCCCTCGGGTTCCCTTCCCTGCTGGGTCCTGCAGAGGGATGGAAATGTGGTTTTAAGACCTTGCAGAGGAAGGTGGGATGGCTGTGGGCAGAGGAAAACCTGGAAGAAATATAGGAACCTGTAACTCATGGTGCATCTCAAGGAGGAAAAATGAACCCAAGGCTAATAAATAGGTTTTTTTAACCAAACCCCCCTTTTCACCCTCAGCATTTCCAGTAAATCCAATCCATGGCCTCATGTAAATATATTTGAAATGTATTTCCTTGCTTTAGCACACGAGGAAGCGTTTCCCCTGCCAAGTCACAGGTTCCAAAGCATTTTGGCATCTCCAGAAAACAAACAACCTTCGGATTGCTTTTATTTGGGGAGCACAGATTGCAGCATGAGCCACGATCCGAGTGCGAAACCAGCGCTGCTGCTCGGGGCTGGGCTGTGTTTGAATTTGAGCTGCTCCCTGCAGGAGAGGTGAAGGAAAAATAGCACTTTGGGAATGTGGGTGGCTGAGAAACTGAAATCAGACGTGGTTTATGTGTTGCAAAATAACTCCATGGATCAGGATTTAAAAACAAACCAAAAAACAGTAAAATCCTTATTATTTTTAGTAACCTGCTCCCTTCCAACCCAAACCATTCTGTGATTTTCTGATATTTTGCCTCTCACTGAGCAACCCTGAAGCCACAAAGATCCTTCCCTCCCCACCCCTCCCCGGTTTTACCTTTCCCTCAAGGAAACAACTCACAAATAGCTGGGTTCAGGTGCGTTATTTTATTCTCTCTTCTGCAAAACACGGAGCAGTTTGGGCAGTGTGGGGGTTCAGCTCTCACTAGAGGGGATTTGGGTTCTGGGGAAAGCACTGGGAGGTGTTGGGGGCTCATCTTTCCACAGAGAAAATTCCCAGCTCAGGTACCCAGAGGCTTTCACAGCAGATTCTGGCTCAAGTCTTCATCAGGCACCTGGAAAAGTAATTTTTCTCCATAGAGTGACTGTAAAAGAATGAAACAGAAGAGAAGCTGTGATCTGGCATTGCCTCTCTGTGGTATTTGTAAAGTCATTTCATAGGTATTTCTGGGTTTATGCCAGTATTGGTATTTTAAATGATATTTTAAGGAGCTCTGGGAACAGAAAGATGGAGAAACCCAGGTGAGAAGGGACTTCTGGAGCCAACCTCCTGCTCAGTTAAGAGAATTATCCCAGATTTTACCCCAGCCCAGACATCTGGGAAGAAAAGGCACAAATAATTGCTGGGTTTCATTCTCCCTTTTAGGAGTTTTTCACAGAATATTGGTTTATTTTCAAGGTTTTAGGGGAGGTGTAATTTTTCTTTCTATTCTTTACATTTAGGACCAGAAGACCTCTGTTGGCTCTGAGTGCATTGGAGTGAGAACATGAAATCACCAAATTTCTGAGCCACTATTCCACTAATTTTTTATTCAGTGGAGTCCTTCTCACTGATAGAAATTCCCACAGATCAAATACACTTTAAAATATTTCCCCAGATGATTTTTACAGGAGCTTTTCTCTAAAAAAGCACCAACAATCTGAGACTCTTACATAGAAGCTGGGCATCCTGATATTTCCAAGGATAGCAGAGATTATCCTGCACAACAGAACACAGAAGAATGGCATGGTTGCAACACAGTGAACAATAATTACTTCTGTGTAATTCTGATAAGTAATCAGGATTTACTGAAAGAGGCAGGAAGGGTGATAAGAGCTTTACTACTTGAAATCAAAAATTATAATTGACCCTACAATAAATATATAAACTTTATGTAGGATTTAATCCAAGTCTTGTGAAATCCACGGCTTAACGTTCCTTGGTAAGGAATAAAGGCAAGAGTTTGGCGGCAGAATGTGATTCTTGGACTGTGGATTGTAATTCCTGGACTGCAGACCTGGTGCCTCTCCTGTGGAGGTGTTTTCCTTACCAAGCCACAGATTCCCTGCTCAAAATTTGGTTTGTTCTCTTTTATCAAGGGAGATGATACTGGCAGTGCCACTTGCAGCAAACACCCACCTACATTTGCCAGAGCCCATCCTGAATTCCTGCTCTTCTCCTGGACTCGGCTTCTCCTCCATCCCTTTCTCCCTTCCAGGGCTCCTCCATCCCTTCCTCCCTTCCAGCCAAAGCTGGCTCCAGGCTCCTTGTGGTGCTTCTTTCCTCTCCTTTAAGACAAAACACACGGATGCACTGCAGGGAACACCCCCACCTGCACCTCTCAAAGTATTCCAGTGTGTCAGACACCAAATGAGGCCATTATTTCACAGTTTCCTTCCTGTGAGTAAGGAATGTCCCCTCACCGCTGCCATGGCTGAAGGTTTTCTGTCCCTATTTTTATGTCCTTATTTCTATGGACATAACATGGTCTGGATTAAGACAGATGCACGTGTCTTTGCAAATCAGTTGTTACAAGGGATTTTTTAGGGCTTGTCTTTGTCAGCTTTGCATGGAATGAGCTGGATTTGGCCGCAGAAGCTGCCCAGAGTGAAGCCACTCACACCACACAGGTCCCTCCCTCCCTCCAGGATTTTCTATCGCCCACAGAACCACAAACCCTCCACACACAAAATCCCAGCCTTGCTTTCAGCAGGGCTTCAGCATTTCCTTCATTTGCTTTGCATTTGAAATTAGAAATCTGCATTTGAGCAGGTTGAAAACAAAACCAAACAACCCCTCAAGGACTTTGCTTGCAGGTCTAGGGCTGCGGAACAGACACGTGTCCGGGAGATGGAAACATTCCACAGGTCAGACTCCAGCCCTTGGAAATTTAAAACAAAACAACCACTGCCACCCCAAAAGGTGATTCCTGGCCAGTTTACCTGTCTGCTTTTGAAGCTTGATTTTGGCCAGGGTGAGGATGGTGATGGTGATGCAAATCAGCAAAAGCAGAGCTGGTAACACAGCTGGGAGCAGCCGTGGCTCACCTGAGGAGCTGGGAAGATGAACCACCAGGGTTAAATTAGGTTTGGAGTCACCTTCGTGGTTCATAAAGGTGATTGTCTTCACACTAAAGAGTACCAAGGAGTTGTAAGCTCTGACTGAATCAAAGAAAAGTCGACAGAGTCAAGGAGAGTTGCAATCATTTGATCTGGAGTTTGGCTTATGAGGAAGTGATTTCTACGGCTGCTGTGTGGGGTTTGTGCTGCCAGCTGAATTAGTCCCTCCAAAGGGAAAATGAGCTGTTTGCACAATACAAATTCACAAGAAATACATCTTTTGGTGAGTTGTCACATTTTTGGAAGGTGCCTTCCCTCCTCCTGTCAGGATGACAGGGAGATGTGGCTTGGGGGAAGCTGGGGTGGGGAGGATGGGGGTGGATGCGGATCCGAGGTGCCCATCTCGGGATTGAACTGGATTTGTGGACTTTGCCCAGCTCTGGCTGACCCTGCAATTCCTGCTGCATCTGCACCACATCCCCTCAGCAGGGCTGGCTGGTGGCCACAGCCGGGGGAGAAGCTGGAGCTGCTCACAGGGAGCACAGAAGGAGAATCCACTGGGAAGCCGCTTGCACTGGGGTGAGACACAGGAACTGGTGTGGAGAACGACCAGGGAATAATTCCAAAACACTGCCAGGCTTTGGCTGAACCTCACCCAAAGCTCACTCCTGGTTAAACAGCGAGCTCCCACACTGCCCGTGGGCTCCTGGCTGCTGCAGGGCTCGGGGAAGGGGTGCCCTGAGCTGTGCAGCAGCCACACGTTCACCAGGGCTATTGCTCAAGCCTCAGCAACATTCCCAAGGTCCTGTCCCCATCCTGAGCCCAGGGAATCGGGCAGGAGCACGGCTGTTGACTCTGGCATCTGCTCCACAGCAGCAGCCAGCACCGGGAGGGTCAGAGACAAGTTCAAAGTGTGCAGGGACACGAGGTGACCTCGCCACCTTCTCTCCCTTTTCGTGTCTCCTGGAGGTGTTTTCAGCCGTGCACAACTTCCACAGGGCCCTGGGGAATGGGGCAGACGGGGTGAGAAGCACCAAGGATGTGGCTGTGGACTCACCTCTCCTGAAAGGCTTCACCTGGGGAGGTGGCAGAGGTGCCAGGGGTGGCAGAGGGAAGCAGGGAGCTGCTGCTGTGGGGGACACTGGCCATGGTGTCCTTGGTGACAGTGCCCATGGTGTCCTTGGTGACAGTGCCCATGGTGTCCTGGGGGACAGTGCCCATGGTGGTGCCGTGGGTGACACTGGCCATGGTGGTGCTGTGGGTGACAGTGTCCATGGTGTCCTTGGTGACAGTGCCCATGGTGTCCTTGGGGACACTGGCCATGGTGGTGCCGTGGGTGACACTGCCCATGGTGTCCCTGGGGACAGTGCCCATCACGTCTGCCATGCTCCCGTGCCTGGCCGTGCTGGGGGCAGCAGGGCTTGGTGCCGTGGCTGTTTCTGGGTCCTGTGAGGAGCAGGTTCCTACAGAGAATTTTATTTAATAAAAATTCATTTTGAGGCTTTAATCCCCACTCTTTGGCAGAGGCAATGTGTTTGTTGGATTTAACAAAGATTTACACATTTCACCTCACATCTCATGTGAAAAACCACCAGACTGGGGCATTTCTGCTCTCCTGGGAGTGCTATAGAAAGCACCAGTGAAATCCTGAATACCTGGCAAACATCCTACTTTAACCCCACTCCTTCTGCCTTTGCCAGAGGAGCAGTTCCATGGATCTGGCTGTTTACACTCTGCACTTTCTCAAGATAACCTTCAGCTTATCCTCAGAACCAAACACCTCCCTGTGCTGCACTTGCCAGGACCAGGATCTCAGCTCCTGTGTTGCATCGTAATGAATCAATAATAGAACCCAAACCTATCCAATTTCTTCAGAAATCTCATCTCTCTCACCCCTGAAAACCTCCCCCATCGCCTCAGCTGCTCGCCCACAATTAAAGGAGATTTCATTTCCTTTGATGCCGTTTCTCAGGGTGTGGAATGGTTTGGGGACCACCCAGGCCGTGCCACCACCTACCCTTGTGGATGAGCAGCTTCAGGGAGGCCGTGAGCTCCGTGTGCCCACTCCTGGCCCCACACCAGTACCAGCCTTCATCCTCCTCCCTCAGCTGCCTCAGCAGCACCGTGAAGCTCCCGCGCTCGGGGTCTCTGCTGGACATTTGTATCCGCCCTCGGTGGGACTCCAGCACAAACCCTTCATCATCCAGCAGCACTGCGCAGCTCCCTCCCTGCCACCTGCACAGGTACTTCTTCTCGTAGGTGCCCTTGGGGTCGTGGTGGCACTGGAAGGACAGCGAGCCCCCGACGGTGCCGCTGAGGAATTTGGGTCTCCTGGGAAGGGCGGAGGCTGCAAGGGGAGGACGCAGAATTAGCGTTTCACTCCCCTCAGCCAGCGCTGAGCTCCCCGTGCCCTGTCCTACCTGTGGCCACCAGCAGAACCACCTCCTGCAGGCTCTCCTGACCCCTTGGTCCTTGTGTCCCACACAGATACAGCCCCGAATCTTCCTTCTTTAAGTCGTTGATCAGGACTTTGGAAGCTCCAGAGCTGTCCTGAGGGGTGATAACGATCCGTCCTTGGTACCTCCTGCCCACGTAGCCGTCAGAGCTGGCGATGAGAGTGCAGCTCCTTCTGCCCACTTTGCACCAGAACCTCTTGTGGTCACTCTGGGTGTCCCCAGAGGGGCACAGGACGGTGACAGAGCCGTGGAGATCCCCTCGGACCAGCTGGGTTGGTCTGGACACGGCGGCATCTGCAGGGAGAGAGCAGGACACGGGGCTGGCAGCACACAGCTCCCAAAAACCTGCCCCATCCTTTGGGCTCTACAGCTCAGGCCATCCCCTGAGCTCTGCCCTAGGATAATAAATAGATAAATAATAAATATTCATCATTTTAGATTATAATACCTCAAAAATATCCACACATACGTAGTTCACACCCTAAAACTCCAGCAGTTATTTCCTTTACTTCTCCAAAACCCCTTCACTCAGACATTTCCCCTGTGCCCTTCCCTGGAATCTCCAAACCTGGGTTTCCAACAGGCAGGAAAGGATTTCCTTTCACATTTCTGAACAGCTGATTTGGCCAAACCTGGCTGCTTTTATACCCCAAAATTATAAATATCATATATCAATATATAACATAGACATGATAGATTTATATATAATATAGTATATTGATATTAAATATATAATACATAATATATATTATATATATGATATATTTTCTATAAATATGTATTTTATAATAGAATGTATTAATATCATGTATTAATATTATGTATTACATTTACATATATTTATATGTAATATATTTATATATAAAGTAAATACAATTATATGTTATAATATATATCATAATATATATTATATTATAATTATATATATTACAATATATATTATAATTATATATTATACAACTATATATATAATATAATGTAATTAATTATATATAATATAATTATAATATAATTATTTATATATAAAATATAAATAATATAATGATATATTATATAGTTAATACATATATAATATAATATAATTATATATAACATTAATTATATTAATATAATTAATTAATAAATAATTATATTATAGAATTAATTATATAAAATTATAATTAATAATTAATTGTAATATAATATAATATAATATAATATAATATAATATAATATAATATAATATAATATAATATAATATAATATAATATAATATAATATAATATAATATAATATAATATAATATAATATAATATAATATAATATAATATAATAAAAATATTTATTATCAATAAATACTATAATTAATATAATTAATTACATATAATATACACTATACAACATTATATTAATATCTATCACTACATTAACAGCAAAACCTGAGGCACCTGCTCCCAAAGCTGTCCCAGGATCCAAGACAACCCTACCTGCCAGGACTGTGAGGTTGAGGCTGACGAAGAGCCCCTCGTTGGTGCTGCCAATCCCACACCTGTAGGTGCCCGAGTCGCTGCTCCTCAGCCGTGTCATTGTCACCGTGAAGGTGCCGTTCTGGGGGACATCCCCCAGGGCCACCCTGCCGCGGTAGTGGCTGGAGGTGAAGCTCCTGGAGGAGATGATGGTGTAGCAGATCCCGTTTGTTGCTATTTTGCACCAATATTTCCGCTCGTATTTGTTGGCCGGGGTTGGGGAGTAGAAGCACTGGTGGGTGATGGAGCCTCCGAGGCCTCCTGCCAGAGCCCTGGGGCCGTACAGGCTGCTGGACACGGGTTCTTTTGGGGCACAAACAGAAGGTTTTGGTTACTCAGAACATCGCTCCTGCGAGGCAGGGCTGTGCTGCTGAGGGGGACACGGAGCTCAGGAAATCTATTTTGGATGTGGTGTTTCCCCTCCCTGAATGCCCACAGAGCCACTGACACAGACAGGGAGACCCTCAATGCCCCTTCCAGGACCCCCCCAGACCTGGAGTTAAAGCTCAAAGGCAGAAATTATTGGAAAAACCCTTTGGCATTTGCCTGAACTGGCAGCATCCTTCCCCCTGTGGGAGCTGTGCAAGGATTCTCCTCCCAGCTCTGGCCACCTCTGCTGGCTCTCTGCTGGTCTGGACTGGGCAGGGGGTGCTCAGACTGGTTTCCAGTGCAGGTGGAGGTGTTTGGTGTCCAGGGGAGGTTCAGCCAGAAGAACAAGGCCAGTGTGCCCAGTTCCAGCTGAGCCTGCTCTTCTCGGGGACTGGGACTCGGTGTCTCCCTGACTCACCTCGCAGCAGAGCTGCTAAAAGGAGGAGAAGCACCATGTCCAGCCCTCCGGAGTGTTCCCTCAGCAATCCTCGCCAATCTCACCCTGGGGAGGGGGTTTTGCTGATTTCTGTGTTATCAAACAAAAGAGAGAGATTGTGGCAGCCACTGGAACGCTCTGGGGGCTGCTCAGGGCAGGGCGCTGCCTCCCGGCTGGCTCTGACCTGTCCTAGGACAGAAAAAGGGGGATTTTAAAAGGAAAATAGATGTTAATGGTGCTCTGCAGATCTCACACTCCTGCTTTGAACTCTGTGCTCTGGTAAAGGCATCGCTGGGAATGGGAAACAGCCAAAAATGTGTGGGGGACCTGCTGTGGTGCTGTGGCATTAAACTTTCCCTTCTCCATCCTCCCTTCTCCATCCTCCCTTCTCCCTTCTCCCTTCTCCCTTCTCCCTTCTCCCTTCTCCCTTCTCCCTTCTCCCTTCTCCCTTCTCCCTTCTCCCTTCTCCCTTCTCCCTTCTCCCTTCTCCCTTCTCCCTTCTCCATCCTCCCTTTTCCCTTCTCCCTTTTCCCTTCTCCCTTTCCCCTTCTCTATCCTCCCTTTTCCATTCTCACTTCTCCCTTCTCTTTTTTTCCCTTCTCCCTTTTCCCTTTTCCTTTTCCCTTCTTCCTTCTCCCTTCTCTTTTTTTCATGTCAAGAAACAACAGGAGAAGCTGCAGATCTCAGGGGTTCCAATATCCTTAAACATCTCCTGTCACCTCCCCAATCATTTATATTTATATTTATATTTATATTTATATTTATATTTATATTTATATTTATATTTATATTTATATTTATATTTATATTTATATTTATATTTATATTTATATTTATATTTATAATTTATATTTATATTTATATTTGGCAGTGGGGACAGCTCGGGATCCCCCAGCTCTGCTCACTCACCTGATTAAACCATTATCCTGCTGCCATCCAGAACTGGGATGCATTTTACCTCACCCATATCATTTTTTTGGGTGTTCTAGGCAAAAAAGGGCAGTAAATTTAATTTATAGCTTTAAAGGGAAAAAAAATAGGCACAGTGGGAAGAAAAATCATCATAAATCACTACCTTTATTTTTATAGAAATAATTATGTTGAATTTCAGAATTGTTACAGACTGTAGGTGAAATCTCTCTCCTATAATCACTCCAAAAACCAGTATTTTAAGGGCAAATTCAGGCACACCTACCTTAGATTGTGATGCTTCTGGAAATTTTCTCTTCCTCCACCTCCAGCTCGGATTTATTTTAAATAAAGTTGTTTTTGCAGATTGCAGCTCAGTCAGTATTTGCTTTTCTCTTGATGTTTTATGTTTTTTTCCATATATTGATGTGTAGATTTTAAAACAGGTGCACTAAAAATCTTCTGAGGTCTTGATGTGCATTTCTGAGCAAAGTGGAGATGGTCAAAATGCTCAGAGGAGTAGCAGAGATTTCATCAAAAAGACCCAAAAATGATCTTTTTTAGCTATTTGGGGTGTGATGACATCATGGAAGGGGAAAAAAAAAAAGGGATGAAGAGGCCTGGAGCAGAAAAATGCAGAGTTTGAGAGGAATTCCCCTGCTCTGCAGACAAAATACTGAAATATAAAACACGTAGGATGTAATGAAATGGTGTTTGCTGCACTTCCAGGCAGAACTTCACAGCGAGAACTTTGAGAAAACTTCCTCAGCCACCTGTGGTTTGACTGGACCTTCACTGAGCTCATGTCTGTGTTTTGATCCTGTTTTGGGGTCAAAAAGATGATTTCTGCTTCATTTTTTGTCCCAAACCAGTGCCAGAAATGTGAACAAGGTGGGTTCAGAGTCTGAAGGTGGAAGTCAGGGCAGTTTGTTCCTGGCCACAAACACAATTCCTCTCCTGCAGGAACCAAATCCCTGAGAGGAGTTTGGATGTGCCGACAGCTCCGGAACCACGGAGGCATCACAATTATTGCCAGGGACTTTGGGCTGCTTTGCCTTGCATTAAAAATGTTTGGCTGCAGAACAAAACCCACCCGTGGCACCTCTGAGGGGGCTCCAGGAGCTCCAGGATCTGCAGAACATCCTCAGGTGAGGAGCGTAAGGGCTTCAGAGGGACTTTCAGAGGAACCAGTGGGGTCCAGAGCCTTGATCTTCCCCTCTCAGGTCAGACAGGGTGTGAAGAGCAGATTGTTTCCTGTGTAAGACAATCCTTGAAGGCCTTTGGAATCTCCCTGGCTGGAGATAAATCTCCACCGAGCAGTTTTGTGCTGTTAATCGTGATATGATTTCTTCTATGGCATTAATTGTCGTGTTTTGTACCAAACCTGAGCCAAAATCCCCCTCTCTTGGCTGGGCTCCAGCAGAGCTGCTCTGCCTGAGGGTTTTTATTGCCATGAGAGCAGCAAAGCACCAGGGCTGGCTTTGTATGAGCGATAAAATGGAATACAAGTGATGGTGAGAACCCCCTGGGAACACCCAGCGTTATTTTAGAGATTCATAAACCATGGGATTACAGGAGACCCTCCTGGGGCACTGCCTTGAACCTTCCACTGCTAAAGGAGAGTTAAATTTTTTAGAATTTATTCCTCTAAGCTGTGCTTGTAGAGGAAATTCCTCTTCCTCTGACAAACGTGTGCTGGAGGGGGAATCTTCTCCCTGGGAGCAGCACCAGGACAGGCAGAGGCTCCATCCCAGGAGTTCCATCCCTGTGCAGATGTGGAGGTTGCTGTCAGCACCTCAGCACAGCCTGTCTGTGCTCAGAGCTGCAATTAATAAATGACAGCAACCCCTGGCTGCTCCACAGGGCCCACTTAATGATTAAACTCCTGCCTGCAAGCAGCCAGGGCTGGTTTTGCTGCACATGAACCCCTCTGCAAGGAACAACACTGCCCCTGTCTGTCTCTTCCTGGACTTCCAGATCTAAAGGTGTTTGGAAGGAAAGAGTTGAGGTCTCAGGGGAGTGAAGATCCTCACCCCCTGCCCTGCCAGGGCCATCCCAAACCCAGGATTTCAGAGCAGGAACAAGGAACACAGGCTCTGGTTCTGGTTGAAGATATTGTTGGGTAAGTTTGCATCACTGGCAAATGGAGGAAATCAAAACCCAAATCAAGAAACCCTGATTGCTTTAACACAGCAGGAAAAGGCTGGAATGTCCCTGGTGGGGCTCCTCTTTGCAGGTTCTTGGTTCCGTGGGGCCAAGCCTGGCACGGGTGGGAGCTGCAGTGACGAGGTTGGGACTTTTCTTGTTTACAACTCCATTAGAAACAAAGAACAGGGGCAAAAAGAAAAGAAATGTTAATGGAGAGAAGCATGGTGGGGTTGGAGAGGGTTCTTGTCTCCTTGTGGGCAGGGAAGGGCAGAGCCTCAGCTCCAAACCATCCTGGAACGTGGATAAAAAGCCTCAGACATCTCCAGCATCTCCCACAGAGCTGGAGCGAGCCCAGCTCGATCCTGGAGCCCAGCTTTGGTGTTTCAGCACCAGCTTTGGTGTTTCAGTACCAGCTTTGGTGTTTCAGCACCAGCTTTGGTGTTTCAGCACCAGGTTTGGTGTTTCAGTACCAGCTTTGGTGTTTCAGCACCAGCTTTGGTGTTTCAGCACCAGGTTTGGCGTTTCGCAGCTTGGTTCAGCAGCATCCAAGCCTCCTTCCCCACCTCTCAGCCCCAGGGCTCCCCCAGTGCCACCCTAGAGACACGAGAGCTGTTATTAACACAAATTATTTCTGCTGTGGCCTGGTGCAGCTGCTGTTCCCTGACACTGCCAGAATCCCACCAGCCACTGCTCCTGAATTTTTATCTTTGTAATGAAAGGTGTTTTGAACTGAGACAGGAGGTCCTGACAGGCTCATGCAGACACAGAAATGACACGTCTGAGCCAGGGTGGGACTGATGGTTAGGAATCAGATGAATATTCTGTGCAAAATGCAAAGCTGGGTGTTTTCTTTGTTGTTTTTAACGTTGTTGACACATAAACTCAGTCTGGATAATCTGCATGAAGACACTGAGGGTACATTTACCAACTCTTCTGAGACTTGCTGCTTCTGCAAGGCTGTGATCTCTCTTCGTGGCTGTTTTGTGTCTGGGCTCTGCTGGGATTTTGCCTTCCAGGCACAAATCAAGTTAAATATTCCCAGAATAAGATTCACAGAATCATGGGATGGTTTGGGTTGGAAGGGACCTTAAAGCTCATCAAATCCCATCCCCTGCCAGAGCATGAAGTCAGATTTTGGTTTCAGGGGTCCCCAGACAAGAACCCGGGAGCTCTGCTGGGCTCTGGCTGAACCTGGGGGTAGATTTTGTGTTGCTTTGTCCCCCACCCAGACTTGGAGCAAGCTGGGATTGTGGAAGGGGAGTGAAACTGGATGAGCTTTAAGGTCCCTTCCAACCCAAACCATTCCATGATTTGATGATGATGACAAAGCAAGAGCCTTTGTTCCTTACAGGCAATTTCATTTCCAAACTACCGCAGGCTTTCCTTAGAGACAGGGACCGACCCGTGGAGGCAATTGCACTAAACAATTTACTGATGTTAATTAACTGCTGGCAGCACTAAGCTGCACTCAATCCCTTCCATCCCTGACCTTGCAGCAGCAGAACCTTTCCAAGACAGTCTGTGAATACAAAAAAGGCTCAGGCTGCCACAAGCCAGGCTTTCAATCCCTCTCCAAACCTCGCTGGAGCTGCTGAGACAAGGGGAGGGCATCCTAGTAAAGAGCTGCAGGTGCTGACCCACAGAAAGAATCCAAGGAATGGGAGGTGCTGATGCAGGGAAAGGAGCAGGGAAATGCTGGTTTGTAGCTGAGCAATGAAGTGAATTATTCTGGGGCTGGCCAGCCTGACGCAAAGCTGCACCAGGAGGAGAAAAGTCTCCAGCAGCAGGAGGCAGAGGGAGCAGCTGGGCTGCAGGAAGGCACTCGCAGGTGCTCCAGGTGGAGCTGAGGTGGCCTCGCTCCCTGCAGCAGGAGCAGGAGCAGGACCAGGAATAAGAGCAGGAACAGGAGCAGGATCAAGATCAGAATAGGAACAGGATCAAGATCAGAATAGGAATAGGAAGAGGAGCAGGAGCAATAGGATCAAGATCAGGAGCAGGAATAGGAATAGGAACAGGAGCAGGAATAGGAATAGGAACAGGAGCAGGAATAGGAATAGGAACAGGAGCAGGAATAGGAATAGGAATAGGAGCAGGAATAGAATCAGGGGCAGAAACAGCAGCAGGAGCAGGGGCTGAAATAGAAACAGGAGCAGGAGCAGGAGCAGGAATAGGAATAGGAATAGGAATAGGAATAGGAATAGGAATAGGAATAGGAATAGGAATAGGAATAGGAATAGGAATAGGAATAGGAATAGGAGCAGGAGCAGGAGCAGGGGCAGGATTGGGAGCAGGATCAGGATTGGGAGCAGGATCAGGATCAGGGGCAGGATCAGCAGCAGAAGCAGGAACAGAAGCAGGAGCAGGAATAGGAACAAGATCAAGATCAGAAGCAGTAATAGGAATAGGAACAGGAACAGGATGAAGATCAGGAGCAGGGGCAGCAGCAGGATCAGGAGCAGGATCAGGATCAGGAGCAGGAGCAGGAGCAGGAGCAGGAGCAGGAGCAGGAGCAGGAGCAGGAGCAGGAGCAGGATCAGGAGCAGGAGCAGGAGCAGGAGCAGGAGCTCTGGGGGACAGCAGGCACAGTCATGGGCCTGCTCTTGCATGAGGTCACAGCCCTGGGGCATGAACAGCTCCGTTTCTAAGGGCTACAAACAGATCCAGCAGGTAAAATTCCATATTCCCCTCGCAGGACTAGACAGCGATGCCTGCCGGTGGTGATTCAGCCCAGAGCATCGGCAGCTCCAGGAAAGGCACAGAAATGTGGAGTTCATTCCCAGAGGAATGACCCTGCTGCTCTGGGCTGTTGTTTTATTTTGTTCTTTTGTTTCCATGTCATACCAGCTCCTGTTTTTGAGTGCCACCACGTCACAGATTGATAAGGGATCTTTGGGAGTGAGATTTCCCCTTGGAAATCTGAACAAAACTCAGCTTTCATGACACCAGCACACAATGGCTCTGGCTAAAGCCAAAGATCGGAAGAGAAACCTTTTGTTTCCAAAACAATCCGGTTTTAAGAAATGTTTAGGTTCTGTTTCAGGGCAAAAATGCTTTGAGATAGTCCTTAATGCTCTCCTCCTTTCTCATTAGATAAACAAGGCGAGATTTCCCTTGGGACTTGCATCATGCAGGTGCTGAGCAGTCAGGCAGAGCTGGAATCAGCCCTGGGTGAGACAGAGTGGTCAGAGGAGAGGAGCACAGGGATGAAAATGCAGCTTTAACCCAGGCAGGAGCTTGGCTGACCCTTTTCCTCAGCTCTCAACCTGGCATCTCCCACCTTCTGCCTTTAAAATCGATCATTTGCACTTGAACATCCCCAGCCCGAGCAGCTCTGCTGCACATGGGGCTGGTTCAAGCCTGCCAGCAAGCACAGGAGCACCAGGAATTCCACAGCCCCTCTTTGTGCTTGCAGGGAGAGCCGGGAATCACAGAATCACGGACCAGTTTGGGTTGGAAGGGACCTTAAAGCTCCCCTTGTTCCTCCCCTTGTCACAGGCAGGGCCACCTCCCACTATCCCAGCTTGCTCCATGGAAGACTTTGCCTGTGCTGACAGAATAATTCCATTTTATAGCTGGGTCAGACCTGACCTGGCTCATCCTTTGTCTCAGAATTGTTTTAAACTCCGCTATTGAGATTTACCTGACTGCCACATAAATCTGCACCACACGGCCCTTTCTGATCACACACAGGTTTATTAGGGACATCAACCACCTCTGCTCCCCAAGGCGTTGGCAGCATCAGCTGGGCCTGAGAGGTGCCAGGACAGCTCGGAAGGGATGAGCTGGAGCTGTCCCAGCCTTGCATCAGCCCCGTTTTGGGCAGCACATCTGGATCTGACACCAGCACAACCTCTGGCTGTCACTTGCTGCAGTCCAAGCCTCTTCCAGGTGCTGGATGCAGGTGCTCAGGGCTGGGTGGGAGAGCAGAGCGTGGCAGGGGAGGCACTGGGATGTCTGTGCAGCCCCCCAGCAGGCAGTGGTGCTTTCAGGAGGTGATTTCATGTGGCAGGTGAGTGCTCAGGCCTCAGAGGCTGTGATAAAATTAATTAAAAAAAACCCCCAAAAGTCCTAAAGGAGCAGCAAAGTCCAGCAGTTCTTCCCAGAGATGCTTTATCCACAGGCAACCCCTTTGAAAATAAACCAAACCCTTAATTCCACGGCTTCCCTGTTTTGATGAATCCCCAAATGCATTAAAGCCCTTGCAGGAGAACATTCCCTGTCCACGCTGAGAGATGCTCTGTAGAAACAGCTCACACACATCTGTTATATACAAAAATATTCTGTCCACGCAGCGTTCCTTGGCGTGAAGCTCCCAACACCTCTCCCACAGCTCTGGGGCAGGAGCTGGCAGCAGATGCTCGTGCCCGAGGCCGCTGGATTTGGGGTGAAGAGCCCCACGAGCTATTCCTTCAGCAGCCCCAACTTCTTGAGCGCCTCGCGCCGGTTCTCGTCGGCCGCGGCCTTCGGGGAGATCTTCACGCTCACGGCGGAGCGCGAGGGCCTGGGGAAGCTGGGCAGAGGGTGGGATCTCCTCTTGCTGCTCTTGTCCTGCTCCTCACTCTCCTTCAGGCCACCAAAGTCCTTCCCTGGCCCGAGGGAGGTGGGCCGGGGGCGGCCGGCGCGCAGGAAGCTGGGGGCCAGGCGCTCGATGAAGGACATCTTGCCCAGGGAGCTGCTGCTGCTCCTGGCGCTCTGCTCCTTGCTGCTGCTGCTGATGGAGCTGCCCAGCCCCACCCCGGAGCGCTCCAGGGTGTTGGATTTGAAGGTCATCTGCCGGACCCCCGGCACGGAGCCCTCCCCAGGCGTCTCCCTGGGGTGGGGATGGAGCTGGGCGCTGGGCTCCCTCCTGGCCTGGGACAGTCCCAACTTCTCCAGGGCTTCCCGTCGGGCTTTCTCCTTCTCCTTGGGGTCGAGGTGGCCCGAATTCCCCTTTTCAGCAGCGCTGTCGCCGGCAGGGCTGGGCTGAGGGGTGGCTGAGGATGGAGGTGCTGCTTTCACCTTGTGGTTGTGCTCCGTGGGCAGCGGCACTGGGCTGTTCCTGCTGCTTTTCAGGATGATGTTTGGGGGCAGCTTGCGCGGTTTGGGGGCAGTTGGAGGCCCACGCTTGGCATCGGGGTCCTGAGGGGCCTCTTCCAGCGTGGATTTCTCCTGGTGGCCCCACAAAGTCCGGATCTTGGTCTCTTTGGTCACCTCCCCTTCGGTGTCTGAGCGAGGGCTGCGTGACCACTGCAGGTGCTCCTGGAAGGGCTCTGCAGGCCGGATAATCACGGATTTCATGTGGCTCCCAGAGCTGCCTCGGTCCAGCCCCTCCTTGGGCACCTCCTGCGCCGCTTTTCCCGCTGGCACCGTGGGGACCCTTCCTCTGCTGCCAGAAGCTCCATTTGCTGCAGGGATGTTCCTGGGAGCGCTGGGGCAGCCTGGGCTGGACGGGGCTGAGATGATTTTCCCATTCTGCTCAGCCCCACCACGCTGCTGATCCCTGCTCCGAGCGGGAATCCCATTGCCAACATCTGGGAAGAGAGACAGGGAGCTGGAGGGGGCAGAGATGATTTTCCCACTCCTCTGCTCAGCCCCAACACGCTGCTGGATCCCTGCTCCGAGCATATATATATATAAAATATATATATATATAAAATATATATAATATATATAATATATTTTATTTATATATATATATATATATATATATATATATATATAATATATAATATTATATATATTATATATATTATATATATATAAAATATATATTATATATAATATATTATATATTACATATTACATATTACATAATATATATTATATATTATATATTATATATTATATATAATATATTAAATTATATATTTATTATATTTTATTAATTACATTTATTATATAATTAATTATATATAACTATGATATTATCTATAATAATTCTATTAATTACATATTATTTATATATTAAATAGTATATATTTATATAAAGAGAGCTTTGCTGCTCTCTGCCTGGAGCACAGGGATGCTCTGGGACTTCACTGCTCTCTGCCCGGAGCACAGGGATGCTCTGGGACTTCCCTGCTCTCTGCCCGGAGCACAGGGATGCTCTGGGGCTCTGCTCTCTGCCCGGAGCACAGGGATGCTCTGGGACTTCCCTGCTCTCTGCCCGGAGCACAGGGATGTTCTGGGACTTCCCTGCTCTCTGCCCGGAGCACAGGGATGTTCTGGGACTTCCCTGCTCTCTGCCCGGAGCACAGGGATGCTCTGGGACTTCCCTGCTCTCTGCCTGGAGCACAGGGATGCTCTGGGGCTCTGCTCTCTGCCCGGAGCACAGGGATGCTCTGGGGCTCTGCTCTCTGCCCGGAGCACAGGGATGCTCTGGGGCTTTGCTCTCTGCCTGGAGCACAGGGATGCTCTGGGGCTCTGCTCTCTGCCCGGAGCACAGGGATGCTCTGGGACTTCACTGCTCTCTGCCTGGAGCACAGGGATGCTCTGGGACTTCCCTGCTCTCTGCCCGGAGCACAGGGATGCTCTGCAGGGATGGGAACCCCTGAGCCCCCCAAATGCTGCTCCCTGCCCTGGGTGCCGAGGGGTTCCAGCTCACCCCCGCAGTCCGTGTCATCCGTGGACACGCCGCTGTCTCCTTCTGCATCCAGGGAGCCAATGGTTTCCTCCAGGAACAGCAAACACTCCTTCTCCTCCACGGATAAATAATCATAGCTGCTGGCACTCTGCGAGAAACAGAAAGCTGTGCTCGTGAGAAAGAGAGCTTTATCTTATACCACAAATATATATATATACACACATATATGTATATATATGAGAGGTTTACTTTATATCACATACATGTGTAGAAGAAAGAGAGCTTTATCTTATACCACAAATATATATACACACACATATATGTATATATATGAGAGAGAGGTTTACTTTATACCACATATACATGTAAGAGTAAGAGAAGTTTACTTTATACCACAAATATATATATATATACACATATATACATATATATGAGAGGTTTACTTTATACCAGAAATGTATATGCATACAAATATATAAGAGAGAAGTTTACTTTATATATATATTATATATTATATATTATATATTATATATTAATTATATATTATATATTATATATTATATATTTATTATATATTATATATTATATATTATATATTATATATATAAAAGAGAGGTTTACTTTATACCACATATACATGCAAGAGAATGAGAGGTTTATTTTATACCACAAATATATACACACACATATATTTACATATATGAGAGGTTTACTTTATACCACATATACATGTAAGAGAAAGATAGGTTTGTTTTATACCACAAATATATATATACACACACATATATGTATATATATCTGAGAGGTTTACTTTATACTACATATACACTTAAAAGAAAGAGAGGTTTACTTTATACCACAAATATATATGCATACACACATATATATATACATGAGAAGTTTACTTTATACTATATATATATATATATGAGAGAGGTTTACTTTATACCACATACACATGTAAAAGAAAGAGAGATTTATCTTATACCACAAATATATATACACACACATATATGTATGTATATGAGAGAGGTTTACTTTCTTTATGTGTCTTTACTTTCTTTTTTGTGTGTGTGAGTGGTTTACCCCCCCTATATATATATATATATATATATATATATTCATACCATGAGCAAGAGTTGGTGAATTTTTGTTGTGTTTTGAGCACCAGGAGATGTGTTATTGCAATATCAGATATCAAAGTGATTCCTGCAATCTGTCCTGGACAAAATGAAGCGCAGGGCAGGATGGAATGCACATCAGATCAACGAGCAGGAATTATCCCAGGTGGAGTTGTTTTGCAGAGACACCTTATCCAAATCTTCTCCTGTGCAGTGTCACAACCAGTTCTTCCATCCCCATTACACTCGGAGGGTTTGGTTCTGGTTTGCAACACAGCAAATGGAGAAGCTGCCAGGCCTGGGCTGCTCTCACACCTATCAATTATGCTCCGAGTCAGGCAGGATGTAATTAGCCCATCAGTCTCAGAATCGGTGTAGGGAGACAAACAAGCTCTAATGGACAGATAGTGAAGAATTCCACATCTACACCCATGGTCCAAACTCATCTCAGCTGGGGAAACTGGAGGAGCTCAGCTCGCTCCAGTGCAGTCACTCAGCCCGGCTGGAGAGGATCCCCACCCCAGAGAGAGGATCCCCATTGCAGAGAGAGGATCCCCACTGCAGGGAGAGGATCCCCACCCCAGGGAGAGGATCCCCAGTCCAGAGAGAGGATTCCCACTCCAGAGAGAGGATCCCCACCCCAGGGAAAGGATCCCCACTGCAGGGAGAGGATCCCCACTGCAGGGAGAGGATCCTCACCCCAGAGAGAGGATTCCCACTCCAGAGAGAGGATCCCCACTCCAGGGAAAGGATTCCCTCCCCAGTCATCCCATCCTGGCCCAGAGCAGCCCCTGCAGTGGCGAGGACTGGCAGTGCTCTGGGGCAGGAATTCATCTGGTCCTGGTGCTGTCTCAGGGCCTCCAGCTGCCTCCAAAGCACCGATGGAGAGCGGATTGAGAGCAGATTTGAGCTGAGATCCCCCCAGAATCCTTGTGCAGCTCAGAGGGGCGAGCTGGGCTGGGCTCCCCGGGGTTACTCACCCGCTGCGAGTGGTTGGAGGCTGTGCTGGCCATGCTGTCACAGCTGCCAGAGTTGCAGCCAGCCATCCCCAGCTCCTTCCCAGGCATAGCACGGGCTGCCCTGGAGGCTGGCACGGGGGAAATATCCCGGCTGGAGCAGGAGAAAGGAGAAGGATTAAGTTGTGAGATTCCCCCAGGGGTGACTCAAGCACGCTGGGAGGGAGGACAGGCAGGCTCTGAAGCTGCTGGATGGAGGAGCTGTGCCCCATCTTAGGCTGCTGGCTCCAGCTGGGTTTTTAAAAATCATCCCTGAAGTTTTCCCCAAAATAATTGGAAATGGGGTCATCTCTGCACAGCCAGCTCGTGTTGGTGGGTCTCTGATCATCTCAGAGGGGTGGATAAGGCACAAGACAAAGCTGTAAGCCCAGCTCAGGCTCAGAGAGGCTCAGAAATCCCAGCCCCGGCTCATGGGACCTCTTTCCTCTGCCACACCCTGTGCCAGCCCTGCAGCTCCAATTTATGAACGTGCTGGCCTGAAATGCTGCTGGTTACTCACATCCTCGCTCTGTCAGGGCTTCCTCCTGGCGAGGAGCTGCCTCTGCCACCCTTCCTTGGAGGCCCTGGGGAGGTGTCCCCAGGGAGGTGTCCCCAGGGAGGTGTCCCCAGGCCTTTGGGGCACGCCTGGCTGTGTTTGGGGACAGGGCTGGCACGGCTTGTGGGGAGCAGGGCTGTGCCCAGGGGGGTTGGAGCAGCACCCCAAGGTCCCCCCTGCTCACAGCAGCATCCCCCTGACGCTCTTCTGGGTGCATCCATGACCAGAGGGACCCCAGTGTGACAGTGTGACAAACCCCCTGGGTCTGGGTTTCCAGCAGGGTGGCAGAGGGCACAGTTATCCCTGCACAGAGCTCTGCTGAGCACCCACAGGAGGTGTCAAACCCAAAACACCGAGCTCCCAAAAACCTCCTGGCACCGCCAATTAGTCTCCTCCACGTGCACCAGCCCGTTTTTGGGGAGGGAACTGGGCTGTGGGGGCGAGAGGGAGCAGCAAAACAAACACCAACACCCCCTCCAAGACACACGGACCCACGCGAGAGGATTTGCTCCTCGGGAGACAGAGGAGCCCTTTGTGCTGGAACCTGCAGGCAGGAACACTCTGCTGCTTTTTTTTTTTCCCGTAGCAGGATCAGGGAATTAGATCCAGCGATAAGTGAGCAGAACTGGCTGCTTGTTCAGAGCGTTAGACCCTGAAAGAATTCTTTTATAATTGGAATATGCCGCAAAAATCAGATTTCAACACCCACGCCCTGACAGATCTAATCCCTCCATGCAGGAGGAGTTTAATATTCCAATCTCAGCTTTGCATTATTTACTGCTTAAGTGACGTTGCAGTAAGTGGTGGCTTTGGAACAGCAATTCCCTGGATTCTTTGGATTCAGATCCCTTCACAGCCAGGGATTTGAGCTGTTGGGAAGCAGAGCTGAGCTTGGGGGACTTTAGGCCACAATGTGAAATTTAGATTTTTATCAAAACTAGAGATACAGATTTATAGATTTACATCGACTCCTAAGTTGCTGGAGGTTTGACCACGGTTGTTGTGCTGCTCCTGGCTGCCTCCCTCCCAAATTTCTGACAGCAAAACCCTCCTGGGGAAGTGAAAGCCTTGCTGGAACTTGAGTGTGCAGCTGCTTGGGGCCAGCAGGGAGGCATTTTCTCCATGAGGATCCCCCCTAACCACCAGGCTATTACAGAAATCATTTTCTCTCTCATTCAAACAGCATTTGCAGGGACCTCAAGCAGCTGCCAAGGCTTTGGCACCCACCGAGCCCCAGCTCACGAGAGGCAAAATTCAACCCGAGCCCGCCGGGTGAGGAACTGCACCAAAACAAGAAGTTCCTTTTCCTGCCCATTAATTCTCTGATGTGATTATGGCTCCAGCACACTCATCCAGCTCAGGAAAGGGGAAAAAATCAGTGTTGAAACCCCCAGTTTTAATGATTCAGAAGGATTTTAGTTCCTTCTTTGCGGTAACAGCCACAAGCTAAAAACGCGACCGAGCGTTCGATTTACAAGACACGGTACTCAAAAAGCTGTTTTATAGCTGGGTTTCAGTGGTGTAGCTCTCTTCCCCAGCTAAAAACATATTTGGAAGAAGCTATTTTTTATCAAAATCCAAAGGCCAGGTCCCTCAGCTGCTGTGGCCGTTGCCATAAGTGTCCTTTAAAAGCCCACGGGGCCATCAAAGAGGTGCTGGGTAGCAATTAATGCTAATTGCTTTAGAGAAGAGGCTACTTTCTTCCAGCCAGCACCACTCCAAGCTCTTCATCTCGGCTTAGAAGAGCTCGGTTTTGCTGTCTGGGGCAGAGCAGCCAGACCCCTCCTGCCTGGGAAAGGGCACCAAGCACAAGCCAAAGCAAATTCCCCTTCACAAGCACCGTCCCAGCTCTGAGCAGCCCAGGGGGAAGGATCCCAGCTCAGGGGGAAAGGAGTAAATCTGAATTTCCTCCCATCTCAGCAGGTAAATGAAGCACCCCAGCAGCTCCTTGAGCTGTTTGCTGGTCTGAGCACAGGTTTCCCCTGCTTTCCTCCCACCACCAGCACCTTCAAACCACCTCATCTTTTGCTGGTGAATCCCCCACCACATTTCACCCTTCCAAAGCAGAGTACCCAGAGCCCCCCCAGCCCTTCACCCGCAGCCCATCCAGCAGGAAAAGCACAGAGAGCAAAGAAAAACAGGACCAGAAATTCTTATGAATCTGTTTTGTTGTTTTACCAGGCCGTCGTTCCGTGCTGCACAATTCCTTGTCCCGGCCGTGCCTATCCCAGGACTTCTTTGCTTTTCTGGGCTAACCAAACACAGCCTGGTTACACATTAACCCTGCTGCAGATAAGGCTGTGCTGGCCAGGCTCGCCAGGTAGGTCCTGACAGGTGATCCCCATCCCCTCACCTGCAGCCAGGGCGAGTGGAATTCATCCTGCAGCCCTGTGAGGTTCCTTTCCTGCTGCTCCAGCCCCCAGAACCCGTCCGTGGTGTGCCCCAGAGCGCTGGGTGTGAGCTGGCAGTGCCCGGGAGTGCTCGGTACCACCCAGCTCCTTCACTTCCCTGCTGTCCCCTGCTGTCCTGGGCACGGCTTCTTTGGCTGGAGGCTCCTTAATCCGACATCCTGTTCTGCAGCATAGCTGACAGCAGAGCACCGAGCCCTGACCCCAGCCTTGCACACAATAATTAAAAACCTGGCCCTGCTCTGGGTGTTCTCTCCCAGGAACGCGTCACCCGCTGCAGGTTTCTTCTCTCGGGGTAGGAGCTGGCTCCTGCTCGGTTCTCAAAACAGCCTGGCCTGGGACAGGTCTCTGCTTGCATTTCACCACAGCTTCCCAGAGGCCAGAAGTTTGCTGCCTGCGAAGGAAGGAGGTTGTGAAGACAGGCAGAAAGTGTTTTGGAAGGGAAGTTTCAGCGCGGATTTACAGCATGGGGTGCCCAGGTCTGCGCAGCTCCGAGGTTCCTTCTGCCTGTCCCGACCTGCAGCTGCTTTTGTCCCAGTTGGCACCGATCCCTGGCACCAAAACCCTCTGCAGGCTCCTTCCCTGTGCTGGGGACTCCTTCCCCAGGCAGCCTGAGGTCTGTTCCTGGAGCTCTGGTGGAAGCTAAAGCCCCCCAAGATGCCCACCAGACTCATCTTCACACTGACACCTTCTCAGAAACTCTGCTGGGGCATTTCTCCAGCAGCATCTCCTGCTTGGAGCCCCTGGGTGCCACCTCTGCTGCCTCCTCCCCACGGGGGCCCAGATGTCCCCACCCTGTGCAGGTGACACCGACCCCCAGCCCGGGTGGTGCTGCAGGGGCAGGCAGAGACCGGCAGAGCCTCCTTCTCCCTCTGATTTTGGGCTGTGTTATTAAAATTGGAACTTTTCCTGCTGATAAACAATGCTTTGGCCATTCCCCACACACAGCATGGACTTGTACCTGCTTGACAAGGTGCTGCTCACTGCAGATCTACAAACAGCCTGCAGGAAATTTCCAGGGCTGACACAGCTGCCGGATTCATTCACATTTCCACGCTCCGATGGTTATTTTTTTTTTTTCTTTAATTTGTATTTTTAGCAAAAGGCTGTGCTGCCACACAGGTTCCTTGCTCCACAGAACGGGGAAGTGGAAACATCAGCTAATTAAAGCCAGGGGAAGATGGAAGGAGAGCAGATGAGCCAGAGGCTCCCACCGGCAATGCTGAGCCCAGGGAAGTGCTGTTCCAGGAGGGAACGTGTGCTGGAGAGCAAATCTGCAAACCCAGGCAGCCCCAGCCCTTCCTGCCCTCCCAGGCTGGCCTGCAGCAGGTGAGGGATGGGGATGCAGCACTTTATCCCTGCTCAGAGCTGCTTGTGACAGCCAGGGACTGAGGGCAGGAGTTGTGCTGCCATGGACAGAGTTTGAATGTGATGTTAACTAATGAAGCGGGTTTGGTTTGAAATGAATTAATTAAGTTTCATTTGAAGTGGAAGCTTTAGAGCTGTGGGGTTTGTCAAGGGGTGCTGAGGATGCTCTGAGAGAGGGAGGGAATCAAAGCTGGGGTTATTTTGTTATTGCAGTGGCAGCAGGGTGTGAGTGAGCCCCAGCAGCGGGCAGGGGTGTCCTGACACCAGCAGGATCCACCCTGGGCAGCCAAACAGGCAGAGCTGGCTGCCTGCAGCCCTGTGTGGCTCAGGAAAGTGTCACAGTCCAGTAGGAGAAACCTCCAGCTCCTCTGAATCAGGAGCCCAGAAAGAACCTGTTCTTTTTCCACATTCCTCTCCCTCCAACAAATATAAATAGCTCCGACCCAAAATAAAGTGTGATTTCATATGGATGGCATGAAGGATATGCGAGGAGTCAAACGATGCAGAGAAAACTTCCCAGTGCCCTGGAAGGACTTTGGCAGCTTCACAGCCCTGCTGAGCCTCACCCTGTTCCTAAACACGAGGGCACGAGTGACTCAGGCCCGGCCCTGAAGGAAAAGCATCCACACGGCGTCACTGATAAGATTCCTGTCAAGGTAAGGACGTTTATTTGTCTCTCTGAGACACTTGGGCACTTTCCTTCGCCCAAATTGCAGGCACAGCCTGTGTGTGCTGACAAATCAGTCATGGAAAATAGCACATAGTTAATGGCTCCTGTTGCACAGCACTCATTAAACCTCCCCATGGCCAAGGAGCTCCGTTTATCATCTCTGGTTTACAGAGATACAGAAGGGAGGTGAGCTGTTCTCAACACCACAAGTGAGAAGGCAGCTCTCAAGCTTTAATTGTTCCCCAATGTCTTCCTTAAGATTTTAATTAAAAATAATAGACAAGGGCACTGTGATCCTGGACAACCTGATCTTGTTAACTCCTCTCTGGTGTTCCTGTTTCAGGGAGCTTTTGGTGCTGAAAAGTGATTTCACCCAATCTGAAGGAATTTTATTTGGAGCAAACCTGACAGCAGTTTTAGAGCTGGATGCAAAGTTTGATTTAAAATGCAGCCAGACATTTAATTGCACGGCAGCTGCAATTTTCCAAACAGCAAGCTGACAACTTTTAGTTCCTCTTCTAGAGAGTTTCCTTGGCAGGGAGGGGCTCCCAGGGCTGGCCCATGGGTGGGTTCTGCAGTGAAATCAGCCAAACACAGATGATTCAGCACTCGTGTGTCAGTCTGATTTCTCAGAAACTCCCCCAGCTCCAGGCAGGCAGCAGAGCTGCTGCTCCCTCCTCATTCAGCCCCAAAGGGCAAACACAACCCTGCGGGGTCACAGAGGTTTCAGTCTCACTGGGGGTCAGCTGCCCCACAGCAGAGCCTGGTCCCAGGGCTGGGACATTCTCCAGGAGAGCAGGATGGGTACAGGGGGCTGTCCCCAGAGCTGGGACATTCTCCAGGAGAGCAGGATGGGTACAGGAGGCTGTCCCCAGAGCTGGGACAGTCTCCAGATCTCCAGGAGAGCAGGATGGGTACAGGAGGATGTCCCCAGAGCTGGGACGTTTCCAGGAGAGCAGGATGGGTACAGGAGGATGTCCCTGGAGCTGGGACATTCTCCAGGAGAGTAGGATGGGTCCAGGATGCTCTCACAGGAGGATGTCCCCAGGGCTGGGACATTCTCCAGGAGAGCAGGATGGGTACAGGAAGATGTCCCTGGAGCTGGGACATTCTCCAGGAGGGCAGGATGGGTACAGGAGGATGTCCCCAGGGCTGGGACATTCTCCAGAGCAGGATGGGTACAGGGGGCTGTCCCCAGGGCTGGGACAGTCTCCAGATCTCCAGGAGAGCAGGATGGGTACAGGGTGCTCTCACAGGAGGCTGTCCCTGGAGCTGGGACATTCTCCAGGAGAGCAGGATGGGTCCAGGATGCTCTCACAGGAGGATGTCCCCAGAGCTGGGACATTCTCCAGGTCTCCAGGAGAGCAGGATGGCCACAGGAGGATGTCCCCAAAGTGTCACAACAGCCCCCGCTGTGCCTGTGCTCAGGGAAAGGTGCTGATCTGAGATGTGCCATGGAACAAGATGTTCCTTTTCTCAGTGTTCTCCCCAGAAACTGCTCTTTTGACAGGAGTTTATTCAGAACTTTGGAATTAGGTTTGTCCTTCAGAAATTCCAGTTATTCCTGATTTTCTCCCCAGACTGCTCTTTCAGTCTATCTCATCCATGGAGTAGATCTGTGTAATACTGGACACAAATATTTGTGAAGTCTACTTAATAATTTATATATTTCAATGCATAAAAGATTCTGGAGGGATGCAAAACTCTCTTTACAGTTGAGTCCTGATCTCTCAGGTATCATTATTTCACAGAATCCCAGAGTGGTTTGGCTTGGAAAGGACCTTAAGGCTCATCTCATCCCATTCTGATATTCAGAGTTCATCCCACCACTACAAGGATGCCATTTCTGGGATAATTCCCTGACTGTGTCATTAAGGGCAGGAAAATCCTAGTTTAAAAGTACTAAAAAACACCCTAATGCTATTTTTTAAAAAGAAAAGGAGCTGTGTTTTAAATCTATCCAGACTTTACATTTTAAATAATGGAGATTTTTTTGTTTGGGAAAGTTTAGGAGAGTAAGGAGAAATTTTCATTGCAGTCAGTACCAAGAACTTGTTCTTTGCCAGGCTGTAACAATATCAACTTTTACAACCATGAATTACAGGTATTTATTTATTTTTTTTTTTAACCAAAGAGATTTTATTTTCTAGGCAACAAAAGAAAACATCCAAGCAGTGATAGTGACACATCTCCCTCCAACAGAACTGATTCTCTCTCAGCAGATTCCCAATGCAAACATGATCTAGCAAAGCTCAACACTCTGGATTAAATAAAGCTCATTTTTCAAATACTGCAACTGAGAAATACCAGGAAAAAAAAAAAAAAAAGGAAAAAAAAAATGTTTTACACACTTTGAGAAATCCATCCAGGACACAAAGCTAAAATCTAAGGGTTGCTCCCCAAAGTCAAGGCAGACAATAAATATGGATCTTCCACTTGTGTTTCAAAGACACCTGGTGCACCTCTCTGAGGTAGGTATTGTGTCCATGTGTAGGATGGCAAAGGGGGAGGATCAGCTCCTTGTCCCAGGCACATCCCTGCTTCCCTGGGAAAGCTGAGAGCATCCCTGGGGCTTGCCAGTCTCTTGGTCTCCTTCCTAGCCAGTATTTCAGCTCAAGTAGTTATAACACAGTGTCATCTTCAAGTTCCTTTGAACTGACAGCTACTTCTGGAGGTTTTTTAAGCATCAGCTTCTACAGGGCTGGGTTTAATGTTGGGTTTTGGGGGGTTTTTATCTTCATTTCCTAATGACAGGCTAAAAGCAGAGTGGGGTTTAACACTGGAAGCTAAGTGGCTTTGTGTAGGGAACTCCCAACAGTGCTAATGTGTGTTTTAATACTGAATTAAAAACAAACCTGGTCCATAGTGCTCTGGGTGATTCTGGGCTGTTTAATTATTCATGCCTCGATTCAGCAAAGCACTTATGTCATTATGTTCTTTCTTCAGTAAAACCCTCCTGTATTTCAAGATCCAACTGGGAGCCTCTGCTGAGAACTTGAATTATGATTTTTGCAGGAAAGGTGATGTTGCTGCACCAGTTTGGTCAGGTGCTTGAGGGAACAGAGGCCTTTCAAACTGGGTTTCAGGTTCCACGTGGAAAGTGGGTTTATTTCTGCCTCAGTCCGAGGACGCACGTTCTTGTTCCCCAGTCTAAAAGTGCAAGGAAGGCCACTCAGAACAGTAACAAGAATGGCAGGCAAAGAATATTTAAATATTCAAAAAACAAGGATGTGTTGCAGGCATTTTTTTTTTAAAAAAAAAACTAAACATAAATCCCCTTCAGTAATATGCACCTTTACAGCACCTTTTAAAAACCCTCAAAAGCACTTGCTGTTAAGCTTCACAACCCCACTGTGAGGTAAGATATTCCAATTAAACCAATTTCACCTTCCCTGATTCTCAACAGTCCAAGGAGTGGGGGACTTTTCCCAGCTTATTTTGTTCTGAATACTCAGCTGCACCCTTCATTATCACAATGAAAGTCTTGCTACTCCACAGTCAGTGGTGACAAAACAAACACATTAAGGCAGAAAGCAGATGGAATTTCAAGCCTCCCTTCTGGCTCTGGCCTTCAGAGGGCAAAACTTTTTACCAGAGAAGAGTGAGAACTCAACCTTAAAGTGCTCATTTACAGTATTTGGAAACTGGAACAGCTTAGTAACACCATGGCCTTGAGTGGCCCTGCTCAAGTAAAATATTCAATGTATTTAACAGATGCAAATTAAGTCACTTCCCTAACTAGTCACTTCCCTCTTGCAGGAATTTCCAATGCTATTATGAAGAAGAATCCCAAGTATTCCAGGAAACATGCTTATGCTCTGATGCAGTGTAAACACCAGGGGGTTGAGAGTTATTTTTCAAGCAACTAAAAACTACCTACGGAGGATTAGTAAGTTTTATTCAACACTTATCCATCTACTCATTAATTTAAAGGCTACCTTAAAGCTTAGAGGCCATTGCCTTCCCTAAAGTTCTCTGCACACAAACTACACAGTCTATTCCTGAAGGTACAGGGCAGCTCAGAGATCCTCTTTCCACTACAAACTCTATTTTGATATTGTACTTGCTATTTCCATCACAAATCACGCACCACACGAGCAGTTTCCCCTCTGAGAGCTGCTCGTACGCGCAGAGCCCAATTCTCAGTGTAAGCCATGCTGATCTGTGTGTTTCCCAAAGCCTTGGATTACCTGAATTACCCTGAGGATGGACATTCAGCACCTCAGAGGTGGATTTTACACCGGTGTTGGACAAGCCTGGCTGCTCACATCACACACACACACACGGAAAGTGATGAAATCAAAGTGTGGCTGCCACTGCCCAGCGCCTGCCCAAGTGCCATCCCTCAGCATCCCTATTCCCAATCCCCTATTCCCAAACCTGTGCGTTGGCCACCATTAAGTTAATTCGCTTTTCAAGCTCTGTGAACGGAATTTTATGATTACAAACAGCTTATCTGGGGACTCCAGAATCTGATTCCGGAGCGGTGAGGTAGTCGATGGCACCCTCCTCCTCAAGCTGAGCTCACACCTCCCCGAAGTTGGTGTGTCCAGTCTCCTTGGCGTGCTCCCTGGCCTCCAGCTGCCCCGTCAGTCCCTTCTGGCACACCATGCAGCGCAGGGCAAAGCGATTCACATCCGTGAACTGCCTCTTCCTCCGAGCCTCATCCGCCAGCTCCAGCGCCTGCGCCAGCACCACGTCATCGCTGCTGGGGAAAATGGTCTGGGGGGGAATGTCCGAGCCGGGCACGCGGCGCTCCAGGGGGTCGTAGTGGATCCCGTCGTAGATCAGCAGCACGCGCTTGCTGTAGCCCGCGTCCTCCCCGAAGCGGTCGATGCGCACGGTCTGCGTGTCCACCACGCAGATCTCGCACTGGTAGAACTTGGACAGGATGGACACCTCGATGGCTCCTCCCCAGGTCTCCTCCCTGCGGATCCAGTCACAGTATTCCCTGTTGGTTTTACCCAGCACGGCCTCGCAGTAGGACTCGGGGTCGCTGGCCACGATCTGGGCGATGAGGTTGCGCATCTCGGGGGCGCAGCCGGGGTCGTACACGCCGCCCTCCACCACGTAGGACACGCTGGTGAACAGGCAGGAATTGTCTGCTGGCACCACTCTCCTGGCCAGCACGGGCACGGCTTCCCTGACCGGGTGGGACATCGCTTTCTTGGCAACCACGGCAGAGTCGGGCTCGGGTTTGGATGTGTCCTCTTCCACTATCAGAGTGTCACCTGCCAGACAGGAGGAGGGACATAAAGAGGGGACTTGAAGCTGCTGCTGCTCCTCAAGCACAACAACACGGCTGTGCTGTCATTGCTGAGGATCACAGAAGAGCCATGGAATCATGGAATGGTCTTAAACAGCACCTGGTCCCACCCCTGCCGAGGGCAGAGACACCTTCCCTGGTTGCTCCAAGCCGCGTCCAAGCCGGGCTCGGACACCCCCGCCCGTTCCCCCAGCTCGGGATCCCGCTGGGAAACAGCCTGAGCCAACAGCCGCTGGCACCTCAACGGTCCCCGCGGGACTCACCTGGCGCGGCCGCTCCCTGTCCCCTCCGGACCCGCTCCCCGTCCCCTCCGGACCCCCGGGACGCGGCCAAAGCAGCACCGGCGCTCGCAGGAAGCGCAGCCGAGCCGGGAGCTGCCGCCTCCCCCGGGAGCAGGAACCGGCCCGACCGCCGGCTGATGAGGGGCGTGTGTGCCACGGCCTCTTTAATTAACGTAATTGCAGCCGGCGGGGCGGCAGAGCCCGCAAAGCGCCGCCCCCCGCCCTGCTGCCCCCGGGGCCCTCACCCGAGTGGATGCCGAGCTCGCCGAGCCGCCGCTCGCCGTCGCTGAGGTCGAGGCTGCGCGGCGGGAAGCCGTGCAGGAGGCGCTGCGCGGGCGCGGGCACTCCGGTGAGCGCGGCCAGCGCGGCCTGCATGTCGCGGAGGCGGGAGTGCGGCGACAGCCCCGGCAGCGCGTGCGAGCCGCTGCGGGCCTTGCAGCGCAGCCGCAGCATCCTCGGGGCCGCCGCCGCACCGGCCGCCGCCGCTTCCGCTTCCGGCCCGCGCCCGCCCCGCTCTCGCGAGAACACGCGGCGCCCCACCCCCCCAGCGGGCGGCCAATCAGAGCGCGGGCGGGGCGGGGCGGAGAGCGCTCGTCGCCCATTCATTTGCATAGCGCGCGGCTCATTTGCATAAAGCCGGGCACCGTGCCCCTGTCATTGGTACAACACGCCGGGAGGCTGATTTGCATAAAGGCGGTGACACCGCCCACTTAATTTGTATGAATTTAATATGCAACCAGACACCGCCTGCCGTCTCATTTGCATAACGCGAGGTGCTGCCCCTCCCTTCCCCGATGATTACCTCCCAATTTGATTTGCATAGCCCGCCTAAATTTGCATAGGGGCGCGAGCTCCGCTCCCCTTTTATCACCGTCCATCTGATTTGCATCGCGCGCGTGCTCCGGTTCCCCTCTCGCCCCGCCCATTGCCCTCCCGGCCTCATTTGCATACAGCGCGCGGCTCCCGCCGCCCTCCCGGCCTCATTTGCATACAGCGCGCGGCTCCCCCCCGCCCTCCCGGTCTCATTTGCATACAGCGCGCGGCTCCCCCCACCCTCCCGGTCTCATTTGCATACAGCGCGCGGCTCCCGCCGCCCTCCCGGTCTCATTTGCATACAGCGCGCGGCTCCCCCCGCCCTCCCGGTCTCATTTGCATACAGCGCACGCCCCCGCGCGCGTGACGCGGTCCCGCTCTCCCGCCCCTTTTCCCGCGTGTTCGGTTCCCGGTTTCCGTCCCCGCTCCGCCGGGTGCGAGCTCCGCCGCTCATTTGCATGCGATTTGCATGCGGCGGGGCGCGGAGCGGCGGAGCGGAGCCATGTCGGGGCCGCCGCGGGGCAGGGCCGGCGAGAAGCAGTGCTGTGAGTAGCCCCGGGCCCGGGGGTTGCTGCGGGGGAGGATGCGCGTTCCTTAAAGAAATTAAATCAGTTGCGGGAGGGGGATGAGCGCTTGCCCCGAGACTCGCCCCGTCCCGCGGGGGACCCTGCTGTGTCCCCTCTGTCCCCTCCCTGTCCCGGTCCCGCTCCCCCACAACCTCCCGGCTGCTGCATCCATCCCCATCCCCTGCTTTTCCCCCCAAATCCGCCTCTCCACGGGCGTTTTCGGAGCTCGCTCGGGCTGTTTGCTGAGAGAACGTGACCGTTTTGTTAAAAACATCTTTGGTTCGCCCTTGACGGCTCCTGCCCGGGCGGAAAATGCTTTTAACGCTAAAAGCCCCATTAGGCGGTGGTGCTGCCGCTTCGCCTCATTAGCGAACAGCCGGGAGAGCACGGAGCGGTCACAGCAGCTCGTGACAGCGGGGACACAACGCCAGCCCATCCCGGGATGCACGGAGATGCTTTATCCACCGGGAGATGGGATGTGACGCCGGGCTGGGTCTCACTTTATGCTCTGCAGCTCCGATCATGCTGTTTTGGGGTGGTTTTGGGGTTGTTTTGTTGGGGTTTTTTTTGCAGCATGGGCTTCCTACATGACCAACTCCCCGACGCTGATCGTGATGATCGGGCTGCCTGCGCGGGGCAAGACCTACATGTCCAAAAAGCTCACCCGCTACCTCAACTGGATCGGGGTGCCCACCAAAGGTGGGGCTGTGTGGGGAGATCCCTGCCCTGTGCCGGGCCACCTGCCAGTGAAATGCCCTCTCACTCTCCTCTCTTGTGTGTGAAGTGTTTAATTTAGGGGTGTATCGACGCGAGGCGGTGAAGTCCTACAAGTCCTATGACTTCTTCAGGCACGACAACAAAGAGGCCATGGAAATCCGCAAGTGAGTCCCTGTCAGGGGCTGGATGGGTCCGTGGAGGGCTGGGGGCACTGAAGGATCGCCAGGCTGTGTGTGAGGAGCACAAAGTAACCCTGAGTGCCTGTGGAAGGAGGAAGGAACAGCACAGCCTGTGCAGGAATCCTGCCAGGGATGGATGTGGGAGTCTGGGGCTGGCACAGAGCTCAGGGGCTGAGAGGGTCAGGTCACACGTGGAGGGACCCCAAAGTCTCTGGGGCTCTTGGAGCAGTGATACAGGGCTGGGAGGGAGGTGTTTGCCTTCTGCTGGCTCAGCTTTGCTGTGGGAATGCTTTCCATCAGCTGTGACCATCCCTATTTCTGTCCTGCAGACGCTGTGCCCTGGTGGCTCTGGAGGATGTGAAGTCTTATCTCTTGGAGGAGTGCGGGCAAATCGCTGTAAGATCTCTGCACTAAAAATAGTTTTACATCAGGGCAGTTCAAAGCTGCCTTGGAGCATTGGTTTGGTGCTGGGGTTTAAAAGCCTTGAGATAAACTTGCTCAGTGCTCCTTCCTCATTTTCTTCCAGGTGTTTGATGCGACCAACACGACTCGGGAGCGACGGGACCTGATCTTGAATTTTGCTAAGGAAAATGCTTTCAAGGTAATGCTTTAATTATGTGTTTAATTTGCAGTCGCTACACCGAGGGGCGTTGTGGCTCCCCAGCACAGGAGCTCTCGAGTTTAGACTCTGAAATGTGTTTCCTTCCAGGTGTTTTTCGTGGAGTCTGTCTGTGATGATCCAGAGGTCATCGCTGCCAATATCCTGGTGCGTGCTGCCCTTCCCAGGGAACTCGGGGAGCTCGTGGGGATCTCTGCAAGTGCCTCCCTCTCACGTTTCACCTGCAGAATAAGCAGCTGGGATTTGCAGGTTTATTAAAAGCCAGAGATGCTGTTATGTGAGACTCTGGAAATCAAATGGAGCCGGGCAATGAGTGACCTTGAAGCGCTGTCCTGGCGAGGGAGGGCAGAGCTGGGAGCCAGCGGTGTCTGTCAGGGCCAAGCACTTCAGTGCCTTGAGAGTCTTTGTTTCCTGGCCAGAAGCCGGTTTTTCCTCAGGGCAGCGTTAAACAAAGTGTTAAACAAAGTGGGGAATAATGTTATTCATCGTTGCTTTTGTTCCTTCTTGAGTTTGCTTAACCCGGTGTCTGTTGGGCAGGAGGTGAAAGTTTCCAGCCCAGACTACCCAGAGAGGCACCGGGAGAACGTGATGGACGATTTCCTGAAGAGGATCGAGTGCTACAAGGTCACCTATGAGCCTCTGGACCCGGATGCTAATGACAAGTAAGCAGATCCCTGAGGTGCCCTCTGTCCTTGGGCACAGGAGCTGCTTTGCACTGCCAGCACCTCTGCCCTCCCCAGCTGAGACAGGTGAATCACACGTCCCAGGTGACATCTGAATGGGTTTCTCTCTCTGTGTGCTGCAGAATGACAGCATGGGTTGGGTTGGAAGGGATCTCAAAGCCCATCTCTAAGAGCCATGGGCAGGGACATCTTCCACTGTCCCAGGCTGCTGCAAACCCTGTCCAACCTGGCCTTGAACACTTCCAGGGATCTTTGTGCCAGGGCCTCCCTCCTCTCCCAGGGAAGGATTTTTAAGCAGAGCAGTTCAGAGCCTGTCCTGCCTTCCCTAGAGCAGGAGTAGCTGGGTGACACCCTCAGCTGCTCATTTTTAAACCAGTCCTGTGGGTTTTCTTATTTTCTGTCGATTGCAGAGATCTTTCCTTCATTAAAGTGATCAACGTGGGCCAGCGGTTCCTGGTGAACCGAGTCCAGGATTACATCCAGAGTAAAATCGTCTATTACCTGATGAACATCCACGTCCAGCCGCGCACCATCTACCTGTGCCGGCACGGGGAGAGCGAGTACAACCTCCTGGGCAGGATTGGTGGGGACTCTGGTCTGTCAGCCCGAGGGAAACAGGTACTGCTGGCCCTGGGGGCTGGGGGTGATGCTCTGGGGGCTGGGGTGATGCCCTGGGGGCTGGGGGTGATGTTCTGGGGGCTGGGGGTGATGCTCTGGGGGCTGGGGGTGATGTTCTGGGGGCTGGGGGTGATGCCCAGGGGGCTGGGGCTGTGCTCTGGGGGCTGGGGGTGATGCTCTGGGGTCTGGGGGTGATGCTCTGGGGACTGGGGGTGATGCTCTGGGGACTGGGGGTGATGCTCTGGGGGCTGGGGGTGATGCCCAGGGGGCTGGGGTGATGCTCTGGGGGCTGGGGGTGTTCCCTGGGGACTGGGGGTGATGCTCTGGGGGCTGGGGGTGATGCTCTGGGGGCTGGGGTGATGCTCTGGGGGCTGGGGGTGTTCCCTGGGGGTTGGGGTGATGCCCTGGAATGGCTGCCTGGAACAGAGGCTGGACAAGATGAAAAGAATAAGGGTTGGTATTTATTAAAAGCCTTCTGTAGATACCCCTTGGGCAGTCAGGAGCCTCCCAGAGGCTACACCCATGATGGACAATGGTCACGAGTTCTTCAGACTGAAATAAGTTCGGTTCATTTGCATATCAGGGCTTAATTCTCCAATTCCAGCTTCAGGTAATGAAGTTATGTTCCCCCAGCTTGCTGCTCCCCCCCGGCTCACTTTTGTTTTCACTTTGTGGGGCCTGAAGCTGCAGGGTTTCTTTGGGTTCCAGGCCAGAGGGATTGTTCTGCCTGACCCAAATGTGGAGACAGTAGTTAACACTTTATTTGGAGTTCAGAGTTAGGCACTAATGGAGTACAGGATTTGAAAACTGTAAAGGCTAAAATCTGAATTCTCCACAGCAGGATCCTCATCACTGCAGCCCCCAGTGATGCTCTGAGCAGCTGCAGCTTCCCCTGCCCCCTTGATGCCTCAGGGTTTCAGCTTTTATGTTTTTCATATGTTTGCAATCCTGCAGTTCTTTCATGTAGAACTCTGAAGTCCACACACAGTGTCAGCTGCTGCTTTCCCATTTTGATCAGACAAAATTCCTCTCCAGGCCTGGGGATCAAGGACACCTCCCTGCCTCAGGCCCCCAGAGATGGAAACAAAAGTGAGGTGGGGGCAGCAAACCTGGGGTAAATGACTTCATTACCTGAAGCTGGAATTGGAAGATTAACCCTCAATATGCAAATGAACCAAACTTTTAAAAGTGTGAAAACCTGTGAGCTGTGCTCCATTTTTGTGTGCAGCCCCTGGGAGAGGCTCTGTCTGCCCAAAATGTACCTGGAGGCCCTTCAATAAATAGAACTGCTTTTCATTCCCTTCATTTTGTCTGGCCTCTGTTTTTAGGGAGCCCAACAAGGCATCACCCTCCTAACCTGCAGCTTTTCCCCCCAGTTTTCCCAGGCACTGAAGAAGTTCATCGAGGAGCAGGAGATCGTGGACCTGAAGGTGTGGACGAGCCAGCTGAAGAGGACAATCCAGACAGCCGAGTCCCTGGGGGTGCTCTACGAGCAGTGGAAGATCCTCAATGAGATCGATGCTGTGAGTGAGAGGCTGCTTAAAAAACCTCAGCTTTTCTAGGTGGGAAATAATGTTTAAAGCCAAATTAATCCCCATAAAGCCAGGTGTTTTCTGTTGATTTATAGCCATGTTTTTGTATCAGGGATCTCAGCCATCCAGGATGAGCTTTGGGGTGGTTTGGTGCAGGGCTGAGGGTGTTCAGAGCTGCCAGGTGTTGCTGGGGACATTCCAGCTGGTGTGGAGGAGGAAAATAACACTGAGCATCCCAGACATCTGTCACACCCTCCTGGCTGGGCAAAGGTCGCTGCTCCCACTCTGATTCTCTCAGGAGATTGCAGGGTGGTTGCTGGGGAAGCGAGGGCTCATTTTTCATCCCTTGCAAACCCCAGGGATGTCACCCTTTTTTTTTGTTTTGTTTTGGGATAAAACCAAAGCCCAGCCTCTTCAAACCACCCTGGAACCCACACTGGGGGCAGGGCTGGGTCAGATGCAGCACCTGAAATTTCCGTGCCATAAAGGGATCCCTGATCTCAGCCTCTGCTTTTCCTTCCCTCCCTGTTGGCTCTCTGATGAAATGAGGTTTGTGGTGATCAGTTTTTCCTTCCCTCAGGGGGTCTGTGAAGAAATGACCTATGCAGAAATCGAAGCCAAGTATCCAGATGAGTTTGCCATGAGGGATCAGGAGAAATATCTTTATCGTTATCCTGGAGGGGAGGTGAGGACCCTAAAAAAACAACAATACACAGTGCAGTCAACAAATGTGTGGGATTAGAGTTAAAACTGACTTTAAGTTATTCTTTAATTTTAAGTTATTTAATGAGTTAGTTGTTTTTAATTCAAAATATTCTTTAATTTTAAGTTATTCTGCCAATATTTGCGTGCGAACATTAGGATCCCCGATTCTCTTTTGGGGGAAATGTTTCTTGATTTCCCTCACTGGGGTGTGCAGATCCAATTTAAATCCATTAATTTGGCCACTTGCTGGATGCTGCCCTCAGACACTGAGGGGTTCTGCATCCCAGGCCTGAATTGTCACTGAGAAACCATCTGGGAAACAAAATTATCGTGGGTGTGGCCTGGAGTCATTTCTGAGTTTACTTCAAAACCTGTTTCAATGAATCACTCACTATTTTATTTGGGTTTTTTTCCTGACTGCACTCAATGAGTTACCAGTAATCTGAGCCCTCCCACGGTCTGAAGGTTCTGACACCAAATTTCACTTTCTGCTTTGGCTTTTTTTTGTTTTATTTCTCCCACTATTTTTACCACATCACCCATAACCTCCTCATCTTGCTGCTTTAAGCCACATTTCCCTGAATGTGACGCTGTTAATTGCCACCTCTGCTTCACTCCCTGTGTTTACACAACCCCTTGGCCAATTCCTGTTTGGTTTTTCAGTCCTACCAGGACTTGGTGCAGCGCCTGGAGCCGGTAATTATGGAGCTGGAAAGGCAAGGCAACGTCCTGGTTATCTCCCACCAGGCAGTTATGAGGTGCCTCCTGGCTTATTTTCTTGACAAGAGTGCAGGTACAAAAATAAAGGGATGATGATGATGCTTGGGCTGGTTCCCTGCTTCCCCTTTTTGGGAGGGTGGTTTGGAATGTCTGGGTGGATTTTTTATTTTTTTTATTTTTAACGAGGGAAGAGCTGTTTAAAAAAGGAGGAAAGGAAATGTTTCAGTGGTGCTTTAACCCCTGCACTGCAGCAGGGCAAGGAGCTCCCCTGGGGATGTGCTGCTGTTTTTTTCTGCCCAGATGTTGTTTCTGGAGCTGTTTTCAGCTTGCAGAATGTGTAGGGGACCGATTTTTAACGTAAAGAAAAAGTTTTCTGCTGAATTAAAGAGCCTGGAAGGGCTGGCAGGACTGCTCCATCCCAGGAAAATTTGAAAACTGTGCTGATTCCTTGCACAGCACACACACCTGGAAGGTTCCAGCGTGCTGCAAGCTCCAGTGAGCGGCACTAGAGCTTCGTAAAACTTTTAATGAAGTTAATAAACTTCTAAAGAACTTTATAAGTTTTTAAATACAGCTCTGAATAAATCTCCTGTGGGCCCATGGCAGCTGTTGCTGAGGTGCTTTCCCAGCTATGTGCCACAGGTTTCCTCTGGCTGGCCCTGTGCACTGAAATTATGGAATTATGGAATTGTTTGGGTTGGAAAAGCCCTTTTAGAGGGTTGAGTCCAACCCTTAACCCAGCAGTGCCAGGTGTTGGAGAGCCCTGAGCCAGATCAGGCTCCAATTTCCAGCTCCTGTATTTGAGTTTTCTGGGTCTCTGCTGAGTCAATGTCTGGCTGCTTTTATTCCCAGCACAATTCCCATTCAATCCCAGAATGGTTTGGGTTGAAGGGACCCTTCAAAGGGTTTGGTCCAAGCCCCCTGTGATGGGCAGGGACATCCCTGCTGGGGAGGGGACAGGAGAGGGGCTGTGACATCCCAGGTGACCCCACAACACCTTTCTCTGCCCTAGATGAGCTGCCCTACCTGCGCTGCCCCCTCCACACCATTCTCAAGCTCACACCTGTTGCCTATGGTAAATAACTGCTTTATTTTAATTTTTATTTTGGATTCCTGTCCTGGTTTGTGTGTGGGGATGTTATGGGCAGGTTTGTGTCCAGGTGTGGCAGCACCTGGCCATGCTCTGGGAGGTTTTGGTAATACACAATTAGGTTATTTCCTGCTCAACATACAAAATGTTCCCACAGAAAAGGTTTCTGGAGGGTTGGGGGTGTTGGATGAGCAGATGAGGAGGTGCAGGGTCTTCTCTCCTGGCCTCTCTTTTAAACAATTGGATTTTCCCTGTGGGTGGGGAAGGCTGTGCCTGCAAACTTGGGGTTCAGTCAGTTAAAATTTGCTTTTCTGTGCAGCCCAAATAACACAGGGCTGTGCTCTCACATGTAAAAACCACCAAATGAAGTGTGAAATTGTGTTTGTGGGGTGAACTGTGGATTTATGAGCTGCGTTATTTCTTATAAATAAGAAATTTATTCCTGTTTGCTTTCCCTGCTGTTTTTTTTTTAATAACTTACTGATACAAACTTCTCTTTCTCTTGGGTGAAGGCTGCAAAGTGGAGACAATTACCCTGAATGTGGAAGCAGTCAACACCCACAGGGACAAACCCTCCCTGAACTCAGTAAGTTTTGCTGCACCCCTCTGGCTCCACCTTTCCCAAAATAAATCACAAAACCCTCTTGAACACTTGCTAAACCTTCCTCGTGCCTTTCAGTGAGCAGAAGGATTCTCTTCAGGAGTAACCCCCAAAAGCAGAATTAATTGCATTGTGCATCAGTGCTGCCCAGGCCAGGGGGGATATTTTTCTGTTGTGGGGAGCAGAATGGGAAAATTTAGGGCAAAGATTTTAAACTCCAGGTGTCATTCTCAGTTTTCAGTTCTCAGTCTGTTGCTGATGCTTATTGGTAATTTCAAAAGGACTTGGCAAAGGGGTTAAAGTGGATTTTTCGCCTTGTCTTGATGGGTTTTCTCGTTCTGAAATCCTCTCTGCCATTATTTAAATGTCTGTTGACCATCCACCTTGTAACCACATCCCAAATCTGGGGGAGCTGCTGATCTTTGGGATCCTTGGTTTTGCAAACCCTGTTTTGACTGTCAGGGAAAAGCCTCAGTGATTGCCTCTAATTAATTCCCCCAATTAGGGGGCACAAACCAGCTCTGCTCTGGGAGCTCACAGGAAGTCTGAATGCATCTGATTTTGGGTGGTTTTTGGTAGATTTAGGCTTTTTGTTGGATTTTATGACGGGCTCTTGGGTCTGGTTATTCTGTTGTGACGAGGGACTGGGGAAAGGAGCTGGAGCTGCAGCTGTGGCTGGAGGGTTTGTGGAGCTGCCAGATGCCAAACTGAGGATGTTGGGCGTGATTTGTGTGGATCCTCGTGGTTTCCAGCATGTCCCTGCTCACAGCAAAGGATTTGGTGATTTTTAATTGGATTAGGTGATGTTTAAGGGTCCTTCCAACCCAAACCACTCTGGGATTTATCACTTTTCCAACTTCTCTGCTGTCCCTGCATGGAAATCATTGCTGCCCACCTGGAGGCTGTTTCTGTTCTTTGCTTTGCTTGGGTAATACAGCTGCTCTGGGGCAGAAGAAGGAGGGAGATTTTTCTACTTGCTTATTTCTTTTTCTCCTTAAATTGATTGTGCGGAGAGAAAAAAAAAAAATAAATAAAAATTAAAATAAAAACCAACCAAACCAAAACAGAGCCACCCAAGAAAAACAAAAGTCCCAAAGGGAAGTAAAACTGCTGAAAAATCACTTTCCAGTTGTCTCCACGATGGATTTCGTTGTTTCCCACGCCGGGGAAGGCGCAGCCCGATGCGGGGTCACCGGGAGATTCAGGGTGGGGATGCTGGAGGTGTGTGATTGCCTTTAAACTCTGGTTCCCCCTTTTCATTCCTGGTGATTCCCTCTGTGTGGGATCAGCACGACCTCCCCAGCAGGCAGAGCCCTGTGAGGATGAGGAGGAACAGCTTTACCCCGCGGGCCAGCGCCGACACCGTAAAGCGCCCGCGGCACCACAGCCTGGGCAGCAAACCCCTCCATCTGCTGGGGCCTCTGCCATCCCTGGAAGCTCGAGGGCCTTTCCCATCCCTGGAAGCTCGAGAAGGGGCTGAGCAGCCACAGCTGGAAGTCATTGTCCAGGTGCTACCTTCCCTCTGCTCCCCCTCCCCACCATCACCCGTGCTCCTCTCTGAGATCCAGACCCTTCCCAGCGTCTCCAGCAGGGTCTGTGTTCCTGCATGGAAATCACCCAGCTTGGACTGAATTAAGGGAAAACAGCTGGAAAAAAACCTTCAAAACCAACCCCAAAACATAAAAATCCCCCCCCATCCAACTGGAATTCTGGTGCCAGTGTTTCAGTGTCAGGCAGGTTTCCATCAGGGGGGTGTTAATTCTGGGTAGGATTTTGCTTCTGGGCTAAAACCAGATTGGAAAAGTAAGAAATTCCCTCTTTGTCCCAGTTTTTTACTGCAGCCAAGTGATGTCCCTGCCTTCTGTCACCTCCTGCTGCGACACAAACCTGGCCTGGGCTGACAGGAAATTTTGGGGCCGCTTCATTCCTCCCCTCATTTGCTTTGCTGCTTTTCCAATTTCAGTCTCCTTTAAGATGCACTGAGAGCCCTGCTGTGCTTCTCTGTTTCCTTTGCAGCCTCCAGAGGGAAATGCTTGCCTCTGAGTGCCACTGCAAGCAGCTTGGGTGTGCTCTCTGTGGGGTTAGTAAGTCGGATTTCTCTTGATTCATGTTGCATGGAAAGCACTCTGGGCTCCACAAACCCATGGAGCAGCAGGAATCTTGTGCTGGATAAAACCTGAGATTATGGGGGACCTCAGTGGGGGATCCAACTGGCTTTACTGGTGCTTGTGCTCGTGCTGGCTGCTGCAGATTGTGTTTGAAGGCCAGTTTGGTCCATCCCTGGGTCAGGACATGGGGTGGAGCTGAGCAGGGCTCTCCCCCAGGCCCGAGGTGTGGTGACGCTGCTGCTCTCGGGGATTTTGCAGGAGTCACTGGATCATGGATTTATCTTTGACTTTCACTGTCTGAGTGTGTTCCTGGTGTCTGCTGGGCCCTGAGCAAGGCAGAGGGAGGATTTTTATCAAAGCTCTAAGTGTTTGTTGCAGTTAATGTGCAGGATGATCGTTGTGATGGTTCTTGGGTGGTTCTGGAAGTGCAGCTGCCCGTGGAGAAGGGTAAATAGAAGTGAGCAGCCCTGAGTGACCACCCTGCCTCGCTTCTCCACCACTGTCAGCTGGTGTGGGCTCAGGCTGTGATGGGAACACCCTTCAGGAAGGCTGGCAGGAGGCTGGAAGGTGATGTGAAGAGTGAAACAGGTTTTTGTGTGCTCGGATGGAAGGGATGAAGTAAATCCTCAGGTGGTTCCTGCCACGGGCAGCGATTCCATGGAGCTGCATTCACCTCCCCGTGTGCTGAGCTGTCTCCTGCTTTACCCTCTGCTGCCTCCCTTGCTGTGAGCTCTCCTGTTTCTCTTTTCCCTGCAGAAAATGGCCACTCTGGCAGTGTAGGGGTTCCTGCTTTCCTTGGATCCAGCTGGGAATTCCAGGGCCAGGAGGAGCCGGGCAGTTGGGACTGGAGCATCCCCAGGAGCCACCCTGGCCAGTACTCGCCTTGAACTGGGACTTCAGAGCCTGTCCATGTCCTTTCTTTCCAAATGCTGGAATGTCTGTCCACAGGGCTGGAGAAGATTTTTTTGTGGAGATTTTTCCAAGCTGCTTTTAACGCTCGTAAGCCAACGCATCCCCGGGTGTTGAAATCGTGTCCCACGTCTTTCCTCCTGGCCAGGTGCCAAAATTAACCACAGTGGGAGGACAAAATAATCATGTTTTCACTCACTGAGGCAGCTTTTCTTTGGAAGAGGCATTTCCAGGCCAAATCCCCAAGCTTTTATTTCTCTGTTACCATCTCCAAGTTATTTCCAAGTTCAAGCTCAATTTTTTTCTGTTGTTCAGCTGCCCAGGGAGCTCCAGGTTTGGTTTGACTTTGCCTCCGTGAGTGCTGATGTGAATCCCCCCAATCTGAGCCGGTTCCTTTGCTCTGGGAAGGTTTTTGCTTGGATGTGACACCAGGCCAGCACATCCATCCCATGGGCAGCCTCCTGTGAGGGACAGATGGGAACAAACCCTCCTGCCCCTCTCTGGAGGCAGCACAGCTCCCAGTGCTTTAAATCCCATCTCAATCCCTATTTTAGCTTCTCATCCCAACCTAAACTTCACCCCCTCACTCATTTTTTCCTGTATTTTATCCATTTACCCCAGAAAATGGGATTATGGCTGGGACCAGCAGGGCTCCTGGGCAGGGTTTGCAGGAAGCACAAGGTTTTTACCAGTTTTTCTTTATAATACACCAAATTTTAGGCCCACAACAAGCTTTTAACTTGCCTATGAATAAGCTGTGAATGTTCCCAACGCTGCCTTTCATAGTTTTAAGCTATTGTAGAGTTTAGAGCACAGGTGGTGCAGCTCTGTGTGGCTGTGTCTTAACTTAAATCCCGTCCTTAAATCCCCACCAAACCCCAAATTTTCAGTTCTCTCCCACAAGTCTCGACTTGTGTTTTGCCAAACTCCATTTCACCCCACTCCAGCTGTTCTTGCAAAAAGGGCAGGACCCTCATGGTGGGTGAAGAAAGGAACATTTGGGTACAGAGCAGGAGGCTGTTCTGGACTTGCTGTTCCCAGGTGACTCCAGGATTTATCTGAGCAATTTAAAATAAGTTGCTTATTTTAAATGTGTAAATAATTTCACAGCAGGGAAACCGTGACCTGGCTGTGGAGGAGCTCAGCAGCCCCAGAGCTTGAGGTTTACCTGGGCATTTTGAGCTCAAACTTGGTTGTTTTAAACACTCCCAGAGTTGTAATTTGATAAAACTGAGATAGAGAGGACCAAGGCACTAATCTGGACCCCTCAGGATTTCCGAGGAGCAGAAAAATGTGTTGATCTAAAGCGATTGTGCCACAGAGGAGTGAAATTCAGTGGTGAGAAATTGAGTTTTTATTAGTTTTTCTTCTCAGGGTTTTTACCCCAGGTCTGGTCTTGGGTTTTAAATATTCTTGTGCTTAGAAATAAACAAGAAAAAAGAAAAAATTAATGTTGAAGGAAGAGATTTAGAGCTTGTCCATGGCAGTCCTCACTGTCACACTCCAAAATGCTCTGAACGCACAAACCTGTCCTTGTCAGGCCAGCTCCTCCGACCAAACCCCTCCTGCTCTGTGGAAAAAGGAGTGGAAAATGTACTGTAGGTTGTTTACGCACAAAAATGCTGGGATAACTTGCTGAAGAGTTTATGTTCATATCACTGAGCAGTAAATGATTGTAAGGAGACAAAAAAAAAAAAAAATCTATATTTTTACCTGCTGGGATTTGTGAATGTCGCTGTTGATGTGTTGGTGGTTGTGATTTTATTTTAATCATTGCTGAAAATCGGATGTTTTGCGGTTTGGATCAGTGGCTGGGGGTCCCTTTTGGGGCTGTGAGATGGAATTTCATCCTTCTCTGCAGCATTTGTGCCTCAGTGCTTTAATTAAAGCTTTTTCCTCCTGCATTTTAGCCTTGGAGAGGTTGTAATCAAACATGTCTGGAGCAGAGCAGCAGCAGATTTGGGAGCAGATCATCACCCTGAGGGTCCTGCTGAGCCCTCGGGGGTGCAGGGCTGGGGTGATGCCAGGGATTTCCTTGAAACCACCTGACTTGGCTCTGGGCGTGCAAACACCCCAGAATAAACAAACATTGCGCAACGGGGGTTTTTGAGCTGTTTCTGGTGGAACAGAAACAGCAGCTCGGGCTGGCAGTGGGGTCAGCATCGTGGGCTGGGCAGGGGGAGGTGGTTTGGAGGTGTGGAGGTGGATTTGGAGGTGTGGAGGTGGATTTGGAGGTGGGTTTGGAGGTGTGGAGGTGGATTTGGAGGTGTGAAGGTGGGTTTGAGGTGGATTTGGAGGTGTGGCAGTGGGTTTGGAGGTGGGTTTGGAGGTTTGGAGGTGGGTTTGGAGGTGTGAAGGTGGGTTTCGAGGTAGATTTGGAGGTGTGGAGGTGGGTTTGGAGGTGTGGAGGTGAGCCTGGCACCTTCCTGAGCTTTTCCCCAGGAGTGGGGGGTTTCTGTGAGCCCCCAGCTTTCTGTGCCTCTGTTTCAAGGGTGGTGGTGGCTGCTGTCACCTTCAGTGGGACCTGCCTGTCCCTGGGTGTCACTGCAGAGGAAAAGGAGCACTGGGGCTAAAACTGCTCCATCTCCGGGGAAAAAAACTGAAAAATGGGGAGAAAGAGTTAAAGCCAGCCTGGCTGCTCTGTGTGCAGTGACCTCAGAGCTGCCACCCCTGCCAGGTGTCCCCTTCCCAGGTGACAGCAGAGCCTGGCCTGGCTGCCAAGGGGTTGAGGAGAGGCACCAGCACCAGCCTGGCCAGAGCCATCTGCCCTGGGGGTGTCCCCAAGCCTCACCCCCTGCCCCTCTGGGTGACAGTGCCACCCCTGCTGTCCCCACGCTGTCCCCACGCTGTCCCCACGCTGTCCCCCTGCTCCTGGGTGCTGTTTGCAGCTGCAGCTCTGTCTGGAGTGTTTGGTGAGAGGGATCTTACCCAGCTGCTTGTGAACTTTCCTGCTCTGCTGCCTTCTGAGTGGGTTATTTTTTTAGGTTTTAAAACGCTGCAGTGTCTGTCAGCTCGTGCTGTGTGCTCTGTGCACTTGAGTGTAAATATCTGTCAGTGTTTATTTGCAATAAAGAGACTTAAAAAACACAGAGCATTTCCTCTGTTATTTTCCATTGTTTGCTCTAACTCTCTGCTGTGTGCTGGTTTTCTGAGGAGGTTTTCAGGGAGTCTCTGGGATGTGTTTGGAGGAATAGGGGCTGCAGGGGTGGGCAGGTGTCCTCTGGGTTTTTTTTGAGTTTTGAGCAAGACCAAGAAAACCTCAAAGCCTCTGTCCTAGCAAAACAAAAATGCCAGCTTTCCTTCTCAAGCATGGGTCCATGGCAGTGCCACATCTGTCTGTGCCCCAAGGACAAATAACTGTACAGAAATAAATGGCTGGTTTTAAAATTCTTTTTCACCATCCAGTGAAAGGGAAGCTCTGTGCAGGCCATGTGTCTTATGATGGGACCAGAGATCATAATAAACCTGCAATTGTAATGACAGCTCCGTCTGGGTTTTAATAATCTGCCCTATCTCTAGTAAAGGGAAGTGTTTACATAACACAGGAAGTACATATAATATATAAAGTGTATATAATAAATAGGTTTATTTACAATGTATGTAAATGTTTATTTACAGTGTAAATAAACAGTTCAATTAGCTGCTGTTCCACGAGTGCAGGGATGTGAGGGGTGTTCTCACAGCAGCCTGACCCCACACCCCACCTGCTCTGGGTGGAAATTAGCTTCAGACACGAGGCCAGGCTGCTGCAGAGCGATTTTGGCTGGAAAACACCTTTATAGCTCCGAATATCTGCCTTGCAGATCCCTGCTGGGGAGCTCAGGGCTGTCCCCAGCTTCCTGCTGTGAGGAGAGGCCTGCTCAGGCCCCTGGACACAAACAGCGGCCTTTTTTATGTCTTAAATAAAACTCACACCCCCAGGATCTTGATGTCAGATTGTCAGAGGTGTTTGGCACTCCAGGGGCAGAATGACTTCTAGGTTGGGATGGCTTGGGTCCAAGAGGAATCCTTCTGTGTTCGTAATTTTTGGAGGCAGAGGCCTGCTCCCAGCCACAGGCCCTGGACATGAACAGTGGCTTTTCTCCACGGGAAACAGAACTCACACCCCCAGGATCCTGATGTCAGATTGTCAGAGGTGTTTGGCACACCAAGAGCAGCCCGAGTTCTACGTGGGGACACCTTGGGTCTGGAAGGAATCCTTTTCCATTTGTAATTTTCGGAGGCAGGGGCCTGCTCCCAGCCACGGGGCCTGGACATGAACTAGCTGGGCAAGACCTCCTTCAACACCATCCTCCTCCTTCCAGAGTTTCTTACTCCAGGCCTTGGACATGAACTAGCTGGGCAAGACCTCCTTCAACATCATCCCCATCCTCCTTCTCCTTCCAGAGTTTCTCACTCCAGGCCCTGGACATGAACTAGCTGGGTTAGACCTCCTTCAACACCATCCCCATCCTCCTCCTTCCAGAGTTTCTCTCTCCAAGGGCAGCCTGAGTTCTCGGAGGGGACAGCTTGGGTCTGGGAGGAATCCTGCTCCATTTCTAATTTTCTGAGGCAGAACTCCACTCATGGGACACGATGGGCAGCCCTTTGTCCTTTTCCAGGGAATAACAAACTCACCCTCCCAGGTTCTTGATGTTGGTTTTTCAGGGGCCTTTTGCACTCCAAGGGTTATTTCATGAGTGCTCCCATTTGGAATTTCAATTCAATTTTCCCCCAGGCACAGAAGGTGGGGAAGGGTTTCCAGGATGCAGAACAACCTCTTGGAGTTCAAATTCCAGTGGGGGATTTTTCAGAAGAAAGCCTGGAGCAATTTAATCTCCTGGCCCAGAAATCCTGCTGTGGCTTCCCAGAGATGTGCTGGATTAAAGGATGGAGCTGCTGTGGTTGATTCCATCTTTCCCAGGATTTCCAGGCTTTTCCAATCTCAACAATTCCATGATTTTATGACTCTATGAATCCCATTTTAAAGGGACCATTTGGAAGCAAAAAACCCTGCTGGCTCCTTGTGTCCATCCTTATTTCATGAGTGCTCCCATTGGGAATTTAAATTCCAATTTCCCAAAGGTGCCACAGGCACAGAAAGTGGGGAAGAGTTTCCAGGATGCAAAAAGCCTCTGAGGGTGCGAATTCCAATGGGGAATTTTTCAGAGGAAAACCTGGAGCAGTTTAATTTCCTGGCCCTGAAATCCCACTGTGGCTTCCCAGAGATGTGCTGGATTAAAGGATGGAGCTGCTGTGGTTATTTCCCTCCTCATTCCCGGGATTTCCTCGTTCCAGCACCGCTGCCAGCAGAGGGCACGTTGGGACCGAGATATTCTGATTTCTGAGACTCTCCATTCAGAAACCAAATCAGCAGCACCGAGTTCATGCCTATTTTCACAGCCCTCAGCTGTGAAATTCCCCTCCCCAAAAAATCCACCCAAATCCACCCTCCTCCCACTTGAGACTGAAAATTCCTCTGAGCCCCCAAATTCCTTGGATAACCAAATCTGAGGGGTTTTTGCTGCAGTTTGACAGTGACAAACACTTGATGTGCTCAGAAAGCTGCTGCTGGGCCAACAGGGAATAAACTGGATTTCTGGGAATGTTTGGGATTGTTTTTTCTCCAGGAATGAGAACTCCAACATGAAGAGTTTAAATCCACGGGGCTGTTGGGTTTTGTGTTTTATTTAGAGTTTTGAGACATTTTTTTATACTCGAGGAAGATTATTTGCTTGTTAAAGTGTTATTGGCGGCAATTTGTGGTTATTAAAGACTCTGGAAGTGAAAGTCTTGGAGTTTTCTCCCTAGATTTGTTATTTGGAGGAGGAATCTGATCCAGAAAGGAATTCCCAGCAAGGTATGGGGATGTGGACAAGCTCTGAGTGCTCCCAGCTGGAATTTTGAATTTTCACAAAGATGCCACAGGTACAGAAAGTGAGGAGGAGTTTCCAGGACACCAAACACCTCTCAGGGTGGGAGTTAAGATATTCCAGGGGGGAATTTTTCCAGAGGAAAACTCGGAGATGTTTATCCAAACCTCTAAATAACCACAGGGGAGAAGCTGTTCCCACAAAGCAACAAATTCCAGCTGCTGGGAATGCAGGGCAGCAGGAGATAAAGAGTGAATTTTGTGTGCTCCATATCCAGCTCTACTGGAAAACTCTTGGGAGAGTTGGAATTCATGCACAGCCACCCCTGACAGGCAGGAGACTCCTCCCAGCTATTCCCAGGGAATCCTGCAAGGCATGGACACCCCATGGCTCCTTCTGGAAGTTTTGCTCCATCAGGATGAGCCTGCAGCAAACTCCAGGAGCTCCCTGTGGCCAGACTGGAATATCAGACATCATTCCTGCTTCCAGGATTTGATGGATTTTTGTTTTGGACCGTCTATTGCAACACCCAGTGATGTCAAATCTGTTCCTTCCCATCCCACCAGCTCCTGATCTAACCCACGTCTAATCCAGCAGGAATTTCACCCCCAGCTCCAGGATGTTCCCAGCCCCACCGGTGACTCAGGGAATGTTCTGCTCCCTCCCATCCCCCTGCCTGGAGTTCTGGGATCCAAAGGGATGAGGAGATGGATCCAAGCTGCTTTTTCTGCTCATCCTCGATCAGGCAGGTGCAAATACATCATCCAACTGCAGCAATCCCAGAATTATCCCCATTTTCTGAGCCCTGTATCCACATTTGGCTGTTCTGCCAAGGCCAGGAGCCCATTCCAATCCTGCCTGGATTTTTCCAGGGATCAGAGGTGGGGCTGGCAGAGGAAGCCACCCCAGCTCATGGGGACATCAGTGTCATGGCAGGAAACCACAGGGGGAAGGAATCCTGCTACTCCCTGGGCTGGGATTCCCACCTGGATTGGAGCATCCAGAGCCATTCCTGCAGGGTCCTGGCCTGGCTCTGCTTCAGAGCAGGATAATGGGAAAGTTTGGTAAACTTTGGTTGTGCACCAGAGGTTGCTGATCCCAGCAGGGTTTGGGCTCCTTTATGAGCAATTCCCAATTTCTGATGGATAAGGGGATTTATCCAAATTTTTCTGAATCTCATCCACAGCTGCAAAAATCCCCCCAAGCTGGACTGAGGGGGTTTGGAGATGCTTCCCACGGTGGGGTGAGGGACAAACTCTGCTGCTGGGATTTCCTGACTGATAGAGGTGTGAAATAGGAGCCTTGGGGGCCTTTGCACCTAAAATGGGTTGAATTTTGAAATGATTTTTGGGGAAAGAGCAGGAGAACCAGCAGGGTTTGACTGTCAGAGCTGAGCAGCTCCTTGGTGTGACAGGATGGGTGACAGTAATGGGGGTGACAGCGACTGTTGTCACCTTCTCTTGCTCATTAAATCTGTCATTTTAAGCTGCTGCTGCTTCACTTTGAGAAAATCCCTAAATCCGAGCCTGGAGGCTGATGAAAAGTCCCTTTTTTCTTCCCAGTGGGATCCTGGAAGTACAGAGGGAATGGGGATGGATGAAATGCAGGAAGTTGTGTGAACTCATTGGACCCTCTCAGCAGCTCAAGCTGAGTTTAGAGCTTGGGTTTGGGCTGGTTCTTGTTTGATCAGATCAGTTCCCCATCCCCATTTGCAGATGAAATGAAAATTGGTGCTATCAGGGCAAGGAACTGATAAAAGATCCTTGCTAAGAACAAAGCCTGGGGTTTATTCATCTGTGCTCCAAAAAAAATATAAAAATTAAAAAGGATCTTCAGGGAAAGGGGAGGCTTCTCAGGAAGAAATCCTGCAAAAGGCTGGTGGGAGAGGGAGCTTTCTTAAACCACTTGAATAACATTGGGTTTCTTTCAAGGACCTTTTTTTCCCCTCCTCCCTCAAAAAAAATTTGGCTTTTTTATGGCTTTTCTTGACTTTGGAATGAGCCACATCCCTAAAAATCATCCTCTCACCCCCTCCCCACCCAGAACTGAACCCACCAAACCCCTGCAGCCCTTTTGGGGTCCTGCCACCCCTCCCCACCAGCCTGGCAGGACGTTTTGGTGTCTCTGGGGACTTCAGAAGCCACAAGGAGACACCAGGGGTGAGGCAGAGATAGGGGGTGGCAGCAGCTGCTCAGGATGCGCTGCTGATTCCGGGACATCTCCCACTCTTTTTGGAACATTTCCTGCCCTTTTTGGAACATCTCCCGCCCTTTTTGGAAATCAAGAGTCAGGAGCAGGGCAGGAGAGGAGGAGCAGCCCCTGATAAATCCTCATGGAAGGCTGCCCTAAAGCAGGGACATCCCTGATAAAGTCCCCAGGGATGGCAGCCCCAAAGGAGGGACATCCCTGATAAAGTCCCCAGGGATGGCAGCCCCAAAGCAGGGACATCCCTGATAAAGTCCCCATGGGTGACAATCCCAAGAGCCACAGGCTGGAGCTGCAGCAGCTGGGAGGCCACGATAGGTCCTGTGCTGTCACCTCCCTGCCCTGGGCATGGGGACAGAGGTCGTGTCCCTCCCTCCCAGCTCCAGCTCTTCCTCTCTCAGCTGGAGGTTTCTCCAGAATTCTCCATCATTTCCTTTGGAGGTTTCTGCCTTGGCTCGTTGTCCCTCTTGTGCAGCTCCCTGGGGACTTTGAGGGTCCCACCTTGGGATGGGGGGGCTGGGATTCTTCTCTCCCAGGAAATGCAATTTTGAAGAGAGAAAATTAAGTGGGGGAAATATTTGTGGTTAAAATCTTGATCCTGGATCACATCCCTGGATAAAATTTCCCTCAGGTTGTGTCCCTTGTGTGAGGAATTCCATCAGGCAAAGGGAGTGCTGGTGGCACCCCAAAAACTGACCTGCTGCAGTTGGACAGGAAGGGAAAAAGGTTTTATCTCCCCATGGATTTGGGGAAGAGCAGGGGGATTTCAGCTGGAAAGGCTCAGGAATTCAGAGCTTTTCCCTGATTTTAGCAGGAAGGTTGAATAAGGGACCTTCCTCAGCCTCACCACCACAGAGCCGGGTCTGTTTTGGGGGGAAATATTCAAATGTTGATAAAATGATTTCCCACGGGCCCGGCAAAGATCCTGTGGCTTGGGGACACCCGGGGGGGTGGGGGTGACAGGCCACGCTTCACGTGCACACAACTGTCACCTCGTGTCACTTGGGGCTGTTTGCCTTTCTTCTGTGACAAGAGAGGTCCCCACATCTGGCGGCGGCGGTTGAAATTGTGGCGCGATTTAATCACAGCTGGAGAGGAGGGGAAGGGGGTGACAGTGATAAACAGGGGGTGACAATGAAAAAGAGGGGGTGACAGTGACAAACAGGGGGTGACAGTGACAAATAGGGGGTGACAATGAAAAAGAGTGGGTGACAATGAAAAAGAGGGGGTGACAAACAGGGGGTGACGATGATAAAGAGTGGGGTGACAATGAAAAAGAGGGGGTGACAGGCAGGGGGTGACAATGACAAACAAGGGTTGACAGGCAGGGGGTGACAGGCAGGGGGTAAAAATTTCATACAGGGGGTGACAATGACAAGCAGGGGGTCACAAGAAGAGGGTGACAAACAGGGTGACATGCACGGGGTGACAGATGGGGTGACAAACAGGGGGTGACAAGCAGGAAATGGGAAAAGCCCCCCCAAACTGCCCCATTTGGTGGCGTTTTTCCCGCCTCGTGGGCAGGACACTACAAGCCACGGCTGGGCTGATCCACCCTCAATCCACCCTCAGGAGTGATTCCTCTGGGATCCTTGTGGATCCCATGGACCACTGGATCCCCATGGATCAGTGGATCCCATGGAGAAGTCGATTCTGATGGATCAGTGGATCCCACAAATCGATGGATCCCATGGATCAGTGGATTCCCAGGCTGGCAGGACACAAATCTTTGGGTCACTGCTGCAGGAGTGATTCCCAGAACAGGTGGAAAATCCACAAAAGAGGGGCAGCTTGGCATTTCTGCAAGAATGAGGATTTGGGGGTTGGAAACCAGAATTGGGAATCACCAAGGAGCTGGATCTTCCCAGCAGGAACCAAATTTGCTGTCAGAAAAATGAGTTTTTCCAGCCAAACTTCCACTGCTTTTTCCCCCTTTTCAGCTCACCTTTTGCACTGAGTGAACATTTTAATGGAGCTTTCCCAAACCTTCCCTCCATCCCCTCCTCTCCTGACCCGGTTGTTGATGAGAGCAGATGGGACAAGTGAGAAATCCCAAGATAAAATCCACATGAAATCAGGAGATAAACGCAAAAAACAACAACCCAAAGAGCTGAGCAAAGAGACCAAAGGATTTGGTGTCACCCCCTCTGGAAAGGCTGGAAAGGGTTAACCCAGGGCTGCTGAGAGACTGGAGCAGCCGTTTCGAAATCTGATTTTCTTTTTTGCAACCAATTGAGGTTTTTATCGACTTCCTATGTGAGAGCAGAAGTTGGATGGGTGCAGGGAGCCCCGTGCTGCCTCTCCTCCTCCTTGCAGCTGCTTGGGTGTGGCAGTGCAGGAGCCACAGCTTGGAAAAATGGGATATTTAGAGCAGGGAACAACTTGAAAATTCAAATTTTTTAAGTGTTTTGTTACATTTTTTTTAACATCAGCCCCCAAACAAGCCCTGCTGCTTGTGCAGGCTCATCTCAGTGTGCACAGCCTGAATTCCTTGCGCCAAATTCCTGGTGGGAAACAACAAACCAACACTTTGTGCCTCTGCCTGCAATGTCCAGGGGATGAGACCTCCAAAATCAATATTTTTGGGGCTTGGAACCACCTGGATCAGCATCAGGAGAGGTGAGGAGCAACTTCCCCTTGGAAACATCTCCATCCTGAATTTTCCTCCTTCTGGGAAGCATTTCCTGGCTCAAGCAGATCTGTGTTTTATGAATGTGGATCTGCAGGTTCTAACCCAGGAGTTTTGTGCAGTTTTTGTTCTTCTTTTCCAAGGATTTTTCCTTTGGCAAAAGGCTGTTCCAAGCTCAGGTTTCCATGGGCAGGTTTTGTGTGGGAGCAGAGCCCAGGCAGGCACAGATGGACTCCAGGTTTATGGAAAGCACCTTCCAAACCCTGCTTGGATTTCCAACCTGATCCAAAAAATAAATGAATCAAAACGGGAGCTTTGGCCTTTTTTACTGTCTGATATCTTTAATTCCATTGACAAGCAGAGCCTGGATCAGTCTCACCATTGGAAATACCCAAAAACATCTCAGATTTTGCAGAGATTTCCCCAAATTCCTCATCTTATCTTTATCTCAGCAGCTTTTTCTCATCCTGCAGAGGACAGAGCCAGCCTGAATTTGGTGAGGGGATGTGTGGGTCCCTTGTCCTGTGTGGTGTGGCTTGGTCAAAGCAGGGAAAGATGCAATTGGGATTTATTTGGGATGCTCCAAATGCTTTATCAAGGCAGGAAAAGAAATCCCAATCTTTGGGATGTTCCAAATGCTTTATCAAGGCAGGAAAAGAAATCCCAATCTTTGGGATGCTCCACATCCTTTATCAAGGCAGGGAAGGATGCAATCCCAAGATCTGGGATGCCCCAAACCCTTTATTCAAGGCAGGGAAAGAATCAATTCCCAACATCTGGGATGCTCCACACCCTTTTATCAAGGCAGGGAAAGAAATCCCAATCTTTGGGATGCTCCAAATCCTGAGTGCCAAGAGCTGAAGGAGTCTGAGAGCAGCAGTGAGTGGAAAAATGTGACAGCAGCTCCTGCCAGCTCTGGGCTGTGACACTCTCAAACCTCCTGTGCCACATTTTCTCTCCTGCAGCTGCTTTTCGAGCTTGGTCCAACCCTTTAAACCCCATGATACCCTTTAAACCCCATGAAACCCTTTAAACCCCGTGCAAGCCGAGCTTTGCAGAGCTCAGCCTTGAGCTCAGGACCCCCCAGCAGAATTTCTGCTCCCCGAGCCGTGGTGGCTTTGCAGGCTGAGCTCAAATCCTCCCCCAGACACATCCTGAGCTCCTCAGAGCCAGCCAGGGCTGCAGGTGTGGGGTTGAGAAGAGATTTGGGGGTGCAAAAACTGCTCTGGGGGCACCCCTGGAGTTCTCAGCTATGCACCCAACCCAGCAGGGCCCTGCAGGTGAGCAGAGATCGTTGCTCAGCATCTATTTTTCACCGTGCAGGAAGTAAACAAACACTTTTGAATGCTCTGAATGTGTTTGGCAGGTAAAAATAAATTTGTGGGGCACAACGGGTTGAGAGAGGGTTTGTGGGGACCCCCTGAAATCTGTGGGGGGCCTTGTGTTTGAACCTTTTGTTTCTTCTCGTCTCAGTGCCACCATCAGGGTGTGCAGGCCCTGAGGGCTGTCCTGGCTCCATCAGGGCAGGAATCAGCCAGGATTTTGGTGGTTAGAGCTGCAAAAATTGGGAATTTGGGGTGTCTTGCAGCATTTCTCAACCCTGTTTCACAGGAATTTGGGGTGTCTTGGAGCATTTCCCAGCCCTGTTTCACAGGAGAGCCCTCTGAGGTTCAGGGCAAAGACACAGTCCCTGTTTGTTATTTGGATATAATTTATCACTTATTTCCAGTTTATTAATTAGGATGATATTTATCTCAAGCAGTGGATCCCTGAAAAAGAGGGATCTCCTGTTTCTCTGGATGGAAAATTGAGTTCCTGAGCCACGCAGGAGCGATTTTGGTCCCTGCTTGGGCCACTTGGATGTGTCCCCATCCTTCAGACAGATCCCAATCCCTGTCCTGAGACAACTGGACATCACTTCCCAACATCCCAGGAGCTGCCCTGGCAGGGGGCTGAGCAGAAAAAGCACAAATTTCAATATTTGAGGTTATTTCCAGTCTCTCACACACAGAGACTGAGGCAGGATGGATTTCCTGCAGGGGGCTGAGGGAAATTGTGGGATTTCCATTCCAAACTCTGCAGTTTCATGGCACAGCTGCCTCGGAAAGGACAAACAGATCTTTCCTCTTCATCTGCAGGGTGCTGATGGCTCAGGGCAGCCTCTCCCTGGGACAGGGACAGGGACAGGGACAGGATAGGGACAGCCTCTCCCTGGGACAGGAACAGGGATGGGACAGGGACAGGACAGGGACAGGGATGGGACAGGGACAGGACAGGGACAGGGACAGGGACAGGATCAGGGACAGGATCAGGGACAGGAACAGGATCAGAATCAGGGACAGGGACAGGAACAGGATCAGAATCAGGGCCAGGATCAGGGACAGGAACAGGGACAGGATAGGGACAGCCTCTCCCTGGGACAGGGACAGGGACAGGGACAGGGACAGGGATAGGGACAGGGACAGGGACAGGGATGGGAGAGGGACAGGGACAGGGACAGGGGCAGGGGCAGGACAGGGACAGGGACAGGGACAGGGACAGGGATGGGACAGGGACAGGGACAGGGACAGGGATGGGACAGGGACAGGGACAGGGACAGGGACAGGGACAGGGACAGGGACAGGGACAGGGATAGGGACAGGGACAGGGACAGGATCAGGGACAGGAACAGGATCAGAATCAGGGCCAGGATCAGGGACAGGAACAGGGACAGGGACAGGATAGGGACAGCCTCTCCCTGGGACAGGGACAGGGACAGGGAGGGGACAGGGCCAGGGCCTGCTGGCAGCGCTATCACTCCCCATCCCCACACATTTGTTTGTCTCATTTCTCCTTTGAGGGCAGCTGGATTCTGAGAAACTCAGGCCTGGAGCTGCAGGAGCACAAAAAAAAAAGGACTTTTTGCTTTATCTCTGCCCTTTCTGGTCTCAGGATGGCCCTTGATAACACCAGGCTGGGGTGGCAGGATTAGACACCGAGGTGCCACCTCCGAGGGGCTGGTGACATCCAGATGTGGCACAGCTTTCCAGACACCGCTCCCCAGCTGCTTTCCCACAAAACCGAGGCTCCTGAGTGAATTATCCATGTCTGGAAAGTGGATTATCCATGTCAGGGTGCGGCATTGGTGGCTGGGTTCTGTTCCCCAGGACCGAGACTGATGAGGCAGGGGCTGATTTCTCGTGTTTGGGCTCAGTTGTTTATTCTTTCCTTATTTATATTACATTTTTACAGAGTACAAGGAGCTCCATACCCTAAGGAAGCAAAGTGCAAAATGCAGAGTGAAGAATCTCTCCAAGGTCCTTTATGTGTCTATTTATCCAGTAATCAAATGCCAAGTCAATGATTTCTTTTAGTGACCCAATGACCCAACACCTGCAGAATTTTTTATCCAATCACTCATTATTACCCAAAAACCCTTAGAAGAAGAAGATGAAGAAGAAGGAGGAGAAAGGGACAATGCCCTAAATCCTCCATCTTGTCTCTTATTCTCTAATACAGCTTCAACCCTAAACTCTGACTTTCTCACCTTAAGAAAAAGACTTAAGAAAACTCTGTGTTACACACTCACATTATTAGATTTTTTTACTTAACTTTAAAAGCTGTCTCCATGGTTTTAGGCTAAACTCAGAGCTCTCTTGGGTGTCAGAGCCAGGCACCAAAGGGCCTATTTCTGTGCCTCTGACCCCAAAATCTCCTCAGTGGGGTCTGAGTCTGTCCCACCGTGGCAGTGCTCAGGCTGAAGAGATCAGCCAAAGGATGAAGAATTTATGGGAAAGAGAGGCCAGACTGCTGGATTGAACTGGATTTTTCTTTTAGGAAGCAAAGCCAGAAGTTTTGAAAAGCCTTGGGTCCATCCTGATGGCCAACAGGAAGATTTTTGTGGGATGGGCGGAATTTTCCCTGCCCAGCTCCAGCCTGGCTTCATCCAGAGTGAGGAACCTGCAGGGAGGGCCTGAGTCCTGCAGCCTCACCCCAAAATTCCCCTGTCGGGCATCACAGCCAAGCCCTGCTCCTCCACAAAGCACAGGGAAAACAAGGAGAGAGGGATTCACAGGCAGAAAATCACGGATTTATTTCAGGTAGAAAAAACAACCCCTTCCCAGGCTTTTGGGAGAAAAACCTCTGCTGAAGTCTGGGGCTTTGGGAGATGAACATCTGATGAAGGTTGGGGTTTTAAGAGATGAACATGCACTGAAGTTTGGGGTTCTGGGGGATGAACACCCTGTGAAGTTTGGGGTTTTAGGAGGTGAACACCCTGTGGAGTTTGGGATTTTGGGAGATGAACACCCTGTGAAGTTTGGGATTCTGGGAGATGAACATGCACTGAAGTTTGGGATTTTAGGAGCTGAACACCCTGTGAAGTTTGGGATTTTAGGGGATGAACACCCTGTGAAGTTTGGGATTTTAGGGGATGAACACCCTGTGAAGTTTGGGGTTTTAGGAGATGAACACCCTGTGGAGTTTGGGATTTTGGGAGATGAACACCCTGTGAAGTTTGGGATTTTGGGAGATGAACACCTGTGAAGTTTGGGGTTTCTCAAGGCACAGATCCCAGGACGGATGCTGGCAGCCCCACCCTGCCCAGTGCCATGTCCTGGGTGCCTCGGGGGCAGCTGGGGTGGAGTCTCTGATAGTTATCTCTGGAAATTTATTATTATTTTTTCCCCACCGGTTTGGTTTTTAGCTCACCCATTACTTAGGCAGCTCTGATCTCCTTTTTAATTAATTGCAGGAGTCTCACTTTGTGTGTATCTTCTGGAAATGAGCATTTCCTTATTCCTGTTCTTATTCTGTGTGTGGGAACCTCAGGAGCTCAGCAACCCCTGAGATGCTTTTACACAAATTTAGCCCCGCTTTACATTAAATCTGGTTTATTTTACATTTCTACTGATTTAAATACAGTCACACCGAGATGGTTTCACCACCACAACATCCTTTGCTGGGTGGTGGAAGAAGCAAAGCTCTGATCTGCCTGGAGCCCACCTGATTTGGAGGCAATTTGTCCCTAAATCCCTTTTCCCAGCAGCTCTGGAGCCAGCCAGGTCCTGTCCGTGTCACAGCTCCTCCAGGCCAGGCAGCACAAACCCTTTGGCAGCTTCTCCCAGGAAACCAAATCCCGCATTTCCCCCGCTTCCCTGGGTTCTCAGGCAGCTCCTTTGTCCTCCTTATCTCGAGGTTGGCACCTCCTGCGTGTGACAGAGCCAAAAAAAAATCCAGATTTTGGCGTGGGGGTGCTTCTATCCCCCTTTAAAAACAATAATATTCCCAAATCCTGGAGCCTGTGCCATCCCTTGGAACAGGCAGGACTTCAAAGTCCCCCTGGGAGTTGTCACTACAAAAGGCAGCGCTGAGCTCTGAAAGTCCCTAAATCCTGTGTGAAGCTGATTAATTTACACCCAGTTAATTACCAGGTGCCTTTCCAAGGGGCTGCTCCAGCCATTTCATTGCACAATGTCATTTTCAAGGGGAATTAAATCCTTTGTTTCTGTGTTTGTGGAGTTGTTTTGAAGGCATCATCTCCCACCTGGGAATTTTCTCCCATCCTGAAGGCCTTTATTACCTTTAATAAAAGAAAACTATTAATAATTAATCACCTAAATACAAATGGGCTTCGTGCCCTGGAAGGGCAGAATAAATATGGTCAATTTGAGAGCTCCATGGGGGTATTTTAGAGGACCTGGAGTGTCTGAATTTTATGCTCTCACCTGGCTGGAGGGAAACTGAGGCCAGGAGCAGCTCAATTCTGTGAGCAGAGCAAAAAATGAGCTGGCAAATCCATCCCCAATCCCTGGATCTTCCCAAGATGGATTTTCACCATGAACATCGACAGCATATTTCCATTACACACCCCCTAAGTGGGAAAAAGCTCATTTTTCTCTTGGGAAAACTTATCCAGGTAACTAAAAAATAAGAATTTTCTCAACAGGCGCTGCTGGAAGTTTGAGAGTGTGAAAAACGAGGTTCACATAATTTTTATAGAATTTAAAAGTTTAATAAAAAAGCAATTAGGAGAAAAAAATAAAGTAAAGTATACAGATCTGGCCAGGTGTGTCTGCATTCACCTCACTGACAAAAGATTGTCCCTTAAAAACAGAACCCTACTACATATCCATAAATTCTCATACATATTCAGACATTCTTCTTAGGATCTTTGGTGTTCTTCTGTTTAGTTTTCTCTTGCCCCCTTCCCAATAGATCAATCTTCTTGGTTCCATCGAGATTTACATTCCCTGATACCAGAAATGCAATAAATTCCTCCCCCAGAGTTCTGGTCACTGCTGTCTTCATCTGGATAAGATATTTACAAATGCAGGAGTTCTCCAGCTATTTTTTTTTACCTCAGTCTTTGGGTTATACAAACAAAAGCAGTTTTTATTTTAATACCATGCCATAGCCTAACATATATGTATTATACCACTATTTCTAAATTTCATCAATAACAGAAATAAAGAATATTATATAATATATATATTATATATATAATATATTATTAGATATATATTTTATATATATATATTATATATTATATATAATATATAATACGTAATACATAATACATAATACATAATATATAATATATTATATAGAATATATTATATAGAATATATTATATAGAATATAGAATATAGAATATAGAATATAGAATAAATAATATATAATATATAATATATAATATATAATATATAATATATAATATATAATATATAATATATAATATATAATATATAATATACAATATATAATATATAATATATAATATATAATATATAATATATAATATATAATATATAATATACAATATACAATATTTAATATATAATACATAATACATAATATATAATACATAATATATAATATATAATATATATAGATATAATATATATAGATATATATTATATATAATATATATATTATATATATTATATATATATATATATAATATATATTAACACAACAAAATTTTCTCATTCTTACACACACAACATTCATTTTAATATTTGCAAAAATCCAACAACATAAAATACATTTACAACCAGAGGCTGCGAGGAGCTGAGCCAGGAAGGCACCGGGAGCTGGGGGGATTTCTGGACCTGGGACATCACCCCAGGCTCTGCAGCCAACATGCACCCCCTCGGTGCCCTGTCCCTGTGTCCTGTCCCTGTGCCTGTGCCCTGTCCCTGTGCCCTGTCCCTGTCCCTGTGCCCTGTCCCTGTGTCCTGTCCCTGTGCTCTGTCCCTGTGTCCTGTCCCTGTCCCTGTCCCTGTGCCCTGTCCCTGTGTCCTGTCCCTGTCCCCTGTCCCTGTGCCCTGTCCCTGTGTCCTGTCCCTGTGTCCTGTCCCTGTGTCCTGTCCCTGTGCTCTGTCCCTGTGCCCTGTCCCTGTGCTCTGTCCCTGTGCCCTGTCCCTGTCCCTGTGCCCTGTCCCTGTGCCAGCTGCTGGCCTGGCAGGCCTGGAGGAAGTGGCACTGCCAGCTCTGCCTGGCAGCTCTGAGCCCCAGGAGCTCGGGGCAGTGGGGAGAGCGAGGTGGGAGCTCTGCTGATGATGAGGAAGCATTGCCATGGGCTGTGCTGGTGTCTCCAGGAAACCTTTCAGCGCTCCCAGCAGAGCCAGATCTCCTTCCTCTGCCTGCTGATGCCAGCACTAAAGGGGGGGTTTGGTGGGTTTCGTTTTTTTTTTTAAAAGTAGAATTTGCTCCTGGCTCTGCTGGAGCCGGAGCTTTTGTTGGGAATTTTTAAGCCCTTCCGCATCCTGCTCAAGGGTTGAGGGAGCTCGGAGAGCCCCAAATCCAAGTGGGGACAGCAAAATGTTCCTCACCCTCCTGGCCTGGAGCTGCTCAGATGCCCTCCAGCATTTCCCAAGGATTTTCCAGGGGGATCCCAGGGTTTGGCAGGGGGTGCTGGGGCTGGGGGACGCTCCCAGGGTGTTCCTGTGCGAGGCAGAGGAAGGATAAATCTGGCCCAGGTTAGAGTTCCACACCTCTGGATCGCATTTATCCCGCTTGGCTGCAGGGAAACTGAGGCCCAGAGCAGGGAAATGCTCTGAGCAGGGCAGAAAAGAGCTGGGAAATCAATCCCTGCCTCTTCCCAATGTGCATTTCTCACTGTAAATATCGATAATGGGGTTTTTATTGTACATCTTGTTTATCCAGGTGAGTGTGAAAACTCAAATTATTCCCTCTGGGAAACTCCAGACGTCCAGACCTGAGTGTTGTGTCTGTGGCCATGGAATTGTAGCTTTAAACTCAATAAAACTCTGTAAACTTGATCCAGCCTGGAAATGAGGGGATGTTCCCAAATCCAGCCCCTGCTTCTTCCACTGCCTGGACACAAAAACCCCTGAGCACCTTGGAAAATCCACTCTTGATGCAGATTTTGGTTTTTCCTCCTCATCCTCCCTCATCTTCCTCGCTCTGAGATCATGAATCTCCCCAGCCTGGGCTGAGAAATCAAAATCCTTTCCTGCTGAGTTTTGGAGCAGCCTGGCCCAGCCTGGGCAGAAAAAAATGAGGGACACCTTTCCCAGGAAAAAAAAATAAATTCATGTTTTCATGAATAATTCTTTAAATTAAATATTATTATTATATTATTACTATTGTTACTTAATTATTCTTATTCTTATTGTTCTTATTATATTATATTCTTATTATTATTATCTTATATATATTATTATTTTATATTGTTATCTTATATTACTATTATCTTATATATTATTATATTCTTATTATTCTTATAATATTATTGTTATTAAGAATAATTTAAGAATATAATATATAATATGAATATAAAATGTACATTATTATATATAATAATATAAAATATAAAATATATAATATAATATATAAATAAAAATATATATTGTATATATTACGATGCCTAACAATATATAATACATATTATTTTTATATATTATTATATTATATATTTTATAGTATATATAATAATATATATCAAATAAAATACATATAAAAAAGTACATATTATGTATATGTATATGTAAATGTAGATATGTATATATGTACATATATATTATTTATTACTATATATAATATATATAATAAATATAATAAATATATAATATATATAATTATATTATATTATATATATTTATATAATATAATAATATATAATTAATTATGATTAAAAATTATAATTATAAAGTATTAATAAATATATTATATATACATATATAAAAAATAACCCAGAACCCCAAAGTCTAGCGAGATCAGGGCAGGGCAGGAAGGACAAACGAGGGCAGGGCGTGGAAAAAAAGCTGAATTTTAGATGTAAAACATCAGGGCAGTGTTTTCCTCACCGTTTGCATAATTGGTGAGCACAGATAATCCCCTGAAATAACCTAAATTTATCCCAAGCAGGGGCTTTCCAAACCCAATTTGTTTTCTGAAATTCTGCTTTCAGCTTTGCATTTTTTTATTTTCTTAATTTTCTTTCTTTCAACATTTTCTCTTTCTTTTCTTCTTTTCTTTTCTTTCTTTTCTTTTCTTTTCTTTTCTTTTCTTTTCTTTTCTTTTCTTTTCTTTTCTTTTCTTTTCTTTTCTTTTCTTTTCTTTTCTTTTCTTTTCTTTTCTTTTCTTTTCTTTTCTTTTCTTTTCTTTTCTTTTCTTTTCTTTTCTTTTCTTTTCTTTTCTTTCTCTCTCTCGGTGTCTTCCCCAGCCCAATTCTGGTTCAAAAATCACTGATTTGGGAGCAAACCCGAGCATTCACCTGTGGCCACCTCGCTCCTGTTCCAAGTTTGACTCGATGAAAATGTGATTTCATTTGAGATTTCCCCAGGAAAAGGGAACCGAGGCACCGAACAGCTGCGGAAATGACAAACAAAGACAAAAATTGCTCACAAAAATCAGGTGAGATGACCAAGGTGAGCTGGGCCGGCTCCTCTGTGTTCACATCTGGCCCAGCTGCTCCAAAATTCCCACTCCAATTTGAGCTTTTTTTAATTTTACTCCTCAATTTTCTTTAAAATTCTGATTTATTTTTTTTTTTAATTTTTTTGCAGTAAGTCTCTGGTTCAATCCTTGGTCCCAAATATCTATTTCCCCCCATTTTTCCTCTTTTCAGCCTTTTCTTCCTTCTGGAAGCCACCACAGCCAAGAACTTCCCTACATCCATCTCCTTTTCCCCTGGAATAATCCTGGAATAATCAGGAATAAAAAAAGGAATTTCCTTTTTTAACCTTGCCCAAACCAGGAATCCGCCTATCTGTGGCCAGCAGTGCCCAAAATTTGGTTTTCCTGGAATTTTCCCCCCTTTTCCCTCCGCACACCCACACGTTTCAGGCTTTTTAGGATGGTGCACTCTTAATTTGGCATTTCCAGCCTGCTTGGAGAGAGGCTCCACTTCTGCCCACTCATCCTCCTTGTGCAACGCTCCCTTCCCCCTTTTGTGGGGCCACAACCACCCCAAAAACCACCGGGAACAGGAGGAAACCCAGGAAGTCTGGGGCAAAAAAAACCCAAAAAGAAGAAAAAAAACCAAACCTGAAACTTTCAATTTCCAAAGACACAGCCCAAAAACCAAAAGGCCCAAAAGCCACCGCTGTGGTTTCCCTTTGCTGGAGTCAAGAGCTGCTATTTTTGTTAAAAATGTGGGATCTGGGGCCCTCCTCTTCCTCTGCAGGAAGGGGGGGGATGCTGCACCCCGGATTAAAAGCAGCTGACTGATCCACAGGGTTCTCTCCCATGGATTCCTCAAATATTTCCTGCCCACACTGCGGGAAGATTTCTTTGTAAGGTGAAAGAAAGTTGGGGGAAAAAAGGGAGATTTTTGGGAAAAATTCCATCTTTCTCATGGTGATTTATGGAATTTTCTCCCCCCTTTCTTTCCCTTCAGTTCTGTCATCCTCGGGTTTCTCAGCACAGCAAATCCACGCCGATGACATCATTAAAAACTTGCCATCCATAAATTGCATAAATTGCAATAATTAAATGGCATCAATTAAAGCCACCTGCCCGGGGCAGGAATGGGATTCCAGCACTTGGGAAAAGAGTTGTGGATGTGACCTCGCTGTCACCAGGGGCATTTTGAGCCTCTAAACCTCTGATCACAAAGATGGTTTTCATTTTCAACAACTCCCAAAAAAATCCTGAGCTGACAGAACAAAGACTTCGGTCTTGTCTTACTTGCTCTTATTAATTTGAGGTGTTTTTTTGTCATTAAAAGATTCTTTAGGTGACAAAGAAGCGCCAAATGTGTCAAAATGGCACAGGTGGAAGTGGCTTGAGTGTCACTTGTGTGTGTGGGAGCAGCTGTGGTGGCACATTTTTGTTCCTTAACCTAAAAATAAGTTTATTTACAGAGGAATATCCCAGCAGGATCGGTCAGAGGTGTCCAGAGGAGCCCACTTTGGGATCCTTTAGGGATTCAGGTTTTGCTCTGGAATTCCCGCAGCTCCCATTGCTCAGTTCCTGAGTTTTGTGTGGACAATCCGCTGTTTATTTTATGTATTTTTTGCTCTTTTCTGACGCTTCCCAGCAACAAAGTCGCAGTTTCTGTAGCCAGTGACAAAAATCAGGGAGCGAGCCACAGCTTCCCAAAACAGCCAGGCTCAAAGGGAATTCCAGTGGCTCAAAGAGAAACAGGACCAGGTCCCAGCACAGAGCTGGGGAAGCCACGGTACAAAACTATTTGAAATTCCTTTGAGGACTGAGCAGCCTCGTACTTCTCAAAGGTGTTCCCGAACAATTGTGAATTATTCGGCTGACAAAGCCTTATCTCGGCAGCCCCCGCGCTTCTAATCTCCCACGGAGCCGCAGCAGGGGTGAATTTTGGAAGCTAGCAGGCTCGGCACGGCGCGGCTCCAAACATGTGCACAGCTGATTATTTCCACAGCCTGCAAAAAAACCGCGCTGAAAAAAAAAGAAAAAAAAAAGAAAAAATAAAAAAATTATAGGATTCAACAGTGGGAAAAAAAAAAAAAAAAGTGTCAGGCAGGCACAGACGTCTCGGAGCGGGGAGATAAAGGGGATGGGACGGAAGAGGTGGCGGGGATGGCGCGGTGTCCCCGTGTCCCCCCCCAACATGGCAGCAGCGCCCGCCGCGCCCCACGTGCGCCCGTCCCGCCGGCGCGCCCCTGGCCCCGCCCACCGCGCCAGGGACACGCCCCTTTTCGGCGATCTTGCCTCTGATTGGTTTAGACCGGGTGTAACCACGCCCCTCGGCGCGGCGGGACGCTCTGTGATTGGCTGCGTGGCGGCGCGGCCCCGCCCAGCGGCGCTCGGCGGCGCTCCGGGCCCGGCCGGGAGCGCCGCCAGTTCCCGGCGGCCCGCGGCGGAGCCGGCGGCGGCTGCAGCGCCTCGCTCCGCCCGCTGCTCCCTCCTGCACCTTCCTGCACCCCTCTGCTCCCTCCTGCACCCTCCTGCACCCCTCTGCTCCGTCCTGCACCCCTCTGCTCCGTCCTGCACCCCTCTGCTCCCTCCCGCTCCCTCCTGCACCCCTCTTCTCCTCCTGCCCCTCTGCTCCCCGCTCCTGCCCCGCTGCCGTCCCCTCCATCCCGCTCCGTTCCGGGGCTCATGGAGCTGCTGTGCGTGGAGTCCGCTCCCCGCGTTCCCCGCGCCGGGCGGGACCCGCAGCTGCTCGGGGACCGGCGGGTGCTGCAGAACCTGCTGAGCCTGGAGGAGCGCTACAGCCCGCGCCTGTCCTACTTCCAGTGCGTGCAGCGCGACATCCAGCCCTACATGCGGAAGATGTTGGCCTTCTGGATGCTGGAGGTAGCGAAATGCAGCGGGGTCCCCGGAGCTGCGGAGGGGACGGGCCGGGGGACAGCGCCGGTGTCCCGAGTGTCGCGGCCGGGGGGTGATGCTGCTGCGGGTGGAGGCTCCGCATCAGCTTTGCAGCCTCTCCCTGAGTTTGGCCGTGCTGGAATTGGGATTCCCCCATGCAGGACCCTCCCCCGAACACAAAACCAGGGGGTGAGAGACCCCCCCCAAAAATCTCGGCTCTGCCGGGCAGCCCCCAGGCTGGGGGAAATAAAAACGCTACTATTGACTTCCCTAAATTAAAAGTGAACCTGGCTCTCTCCGGGATGGAGTTCATGGCGGGGGGGATCTCATGGTGGGCTCGCAGGGAAAAATCTCAATAAATGAGCATTCTGTAGGGCTGGCTCCTGCCTCTTCCCAGCCGGTACTGCAGCAAGCTCTTCCAAAGAAATAATGAATATTTTAATTTTAAAGGGTTTTTTTCCCGCCCTGCTGTCACTGTTCCGCAATCCCCTTTTCAAGAAGGGTTGGTTGATAAATGCCGCGTTGGAAGCCGCTCCTGTGGAGCCCTAAAGGCAGCGAGATGACACTGGCGGTTGTCACGACCTTCGTGTCATTGTCCCCATGGCCGGGACAGCCGCGGCTGGCAGGAGGAGGAGGAGGGTGGTGTTTGCTGCAGAATGAGGAGAAACCGCAATATTTTTATGGTTATGTCGAAAGAAGGAAGTTCAGAGTGACAAGTGTCATGATGCTGGCGGCAGATAAGAGCGCAGGGCTGAAATTTGGACTTGCTGGACTCTGCTGGTGGCTGAGGGAGGGGACTTTGGGGACTCGGCGTTGATTTGGGTGCTGCCATTGATTCTCCTCGTGTCCCTGGGGTGCTCCAGGTGGAGCTGCCAGCCCTGGATCCTTCTCTGCACTCTCCAGCTGGAGCTGCTCCTTTGCTCCAGAGCTCCCCAGGGCAGGGGTGGCAGCTGGCTGGAGCCATCCCCAGCAGGGCACAGCAGAAACGGGGCCAAAGCAGGCAATTTCAGATTTATTCATGCACTCTTTGGAGCTGCAGCTCGGCTCTGCTGCTTTCCACAGGAAGATGAAGCCTCAGGATGCGACAGGGGCGATGCCTGCGGCTCCTTCCCTGCCGAGGGCGCCTGCCAAGTGTGAAACAGCAGCTCTGAAGCTGTGCTGAGCTCTCCTGCGCTCACCAAAACTTCCTTTTCTCTCGTGTCTCTGCCCCCGGGGCTGGCCAGGTGTGCGAGGAGCAGAAGTGTGAGGAGGAGGTTTTCCCGCTGGCCATGAACTACGTGGATCGTTACCTGTCCTCTGTGGCCGTGCAGAAGAACCACCTGCAGCTGCTGGGAGCTGTGTGCATGCTGCTGGCCTCCAAGCTGAGGGAAACCATGCCCCTGACCGTGGAGAAGCTCTGCATCTACACCGACAACTCCATCACGGCCCAGGAGCTGCTGGTAACGCCCTGTGCCCCCTCCCAGCTCCTGCTTGGCGTCGCTGTCCTGCTCTCATCCCATTCCCCTCCTCCTTGGGGAAGGGTTTTCCATCCTCCCCGTGCTGGGGAGCAGAGTTGTCCCCTCCTGGTTGTGGAGGAAGTTTGATGTGCCAGCACTGAGCTGTCACTCTGAGTTTTGTCACTCCAGTGACATCTCCCAGGCTCTGGTCAGGCAGTTCTGGGAACGCCCTGTGTCCCCTCCCAGTGCCCAGCTCCTGCTTGGCATCACCCTCCTGATCCCATCCCTCTGCCTTTCCTCCTCCTTGGTGAAGGTTTTTCCATCCTCCTCGTGCTGGGGAGCAGAGTTGTCCCCTCCTGGTTGTGGAGGAAGTTTGATGTGTCAGCACTGAGCTGTCACTCTGAGCTGTCACTCTGAGCTGTCACTCTGAGCTGTCACTCTGAGTTTTGTCACCCCAGTGACATCTCTGAGCTCTGGGTCAGGCAGTTCTGCCTCCCCCCAGCTGCAAAAAGCAGGGAATGTGGGAGATTCACTTCCACAGCAGCAGGAAAAATGGGATTTTAGGTGCAGAGTGAAGCAGCAGAATGGCTGGGAGGGGTTTCTGGGCTGGGGCGCTCCTGGGGACATCACTTGGTGTTCCAGGGTGGTGGCAATGAGTGGAATTCCTGCTCTACCCCTCCATTTCTCACCCTACATCCAGAAAGTTCTGTTCTGAGGCTCTGAAAGGCCAAATGTTCGTTGGTGGTGTCTGATGAGATCCAAACCCGTGAGCTCAGCCTGCGCCACGAGGCAGGAAATGGGAGAAAAACCCTTTTTTGGGGGCTTGAGGAGGGAGCAGTGCCCTCCCCTCGGTGACAGAACATCCCTGGGGACCGTGGGCTCCGAGAATCTCTCGGGGTTACTCATCACCGAGCTCAGCAGCTCTGCTTCTTTCGGGCTGGGCTGATCTGAGTGTGATCCCTGCCCCAGGTGGGCAGTGAAGCCACAGAACTTTCAGGTGTGACTCGAGGGCAGTTCTGGGAACTGCAGAGCTCTCTGAGCTGAGCCTGGTTTTTCCCAAGGCTGGGGAAAATCCCCTCCCCACCAGAGCCCTCTGCCTGGAGTCAGTAGTGGGTGGTGATTGCCTTAATTAGCCCTCAGGAGCTGATGAGTGCTGAGAATGCCCACAGGAAACTCATTTTTCCCTGGATGCTGAGCCCTGTCCCCATCCCTGACTCCTTCAACTCCCAGTTGTGGCTCCCAGTTGGGTTTAATTCTGATTTTTGGTGAGGATTTGCTGTTCCCAGCTCAATCTTGAGCAGGTGAGGAGTGGGCAGAGCATCCCTGGAGATTCTCCCTCATTCCCAGGCTCAATTCCTGCTGATCTTTCCTGCTCCTTCCTCCTGGGAGCTGGGGATGGAGGAGGAAAACTCTGCTCCCTGTTCCTCACTCCTGATCCTGCAGGTCTCAGTCCTGGAATTCTCCTTCCATCCAGTTTTTCCTCCCATGATCCTGGGTCACTCTTGGATGCTTCGTGATGGATTCCAGACTCGATCTGGATGAAAACAGCTTTAATTTGGGAGTCTAAAGAGCTTTTTTGGGGGGGCTTTTCCAGGCAAACTGGATCCTTTTCTTCTTTCCTGATGGGAATGTGAGCACTCAGCAGAGCAGAGGTTTATTCCTGTTTATTATCCAAGGGCTGGATGGAGGAATTGGGAACCAGCCTGGCCCGGAGGGAGGGAAACTGAGGCACTGGGAGATCCCTGATCATGGAGAGTCCCTGGATTTCCATGGATTCCAACCCTTTTTGGAGCACGTTCTGCTCCAATGAAGAGGGAATTGAGGGAATATCCAGGGATCTGAAGGATTTGCCCTGGCTGTGGGACCTGAGGGAATTAAATCTGGATTACAACACCCATGGGAAAAGTCATCTTCCCTGGACTTCCATGGATTTTATGGATTTTAACCCCTTTTGGAGCACATTCTGTTCCAACAAAGAGGGACTGGAGGGAATATCCAGGGATCTGTGAAGGATTTGCCCTGGCTGAGAGCTCTGAGGGAGTTAAATCTGAATTACAACACCTCAGAGCTGCTGCTTCCCCCTCTGTGCTCATGCCCTGCTCTTTCCCAACCCCCTGGAAGAGGGTGGGGAGAGCAGGGTCAGGGGAGCTTCTTCAGCAGCCTCTGGACAATCCTGGCCTCCCTTCCATGGCCCGGGGCCATCCCAGCAGGAAGCTGGCTCACATTCCCGGGGGCTTTGCTTCCTCCTCCTCCTCCTCCTCCTCGGGATGCTTGGCAGCAGCTCAGCCCTTCAGAAAGGACACAGAACCTCGCTGGAGTTATTCTGGGGGAGAAGGAAATGATGCAAGGAGGGATTTGTCCATTTGGAGGAAGTTGGATTTCCGTCCAGGCCGTTCTCTAACCCACCTTGCTTTTTTTTTTTTTTAATTCTTTCTTTTTCATGCTTTTTTTTTTTCTTCTTTATCTTCATAAAGAGTTTTCTGGCCTGGGGGAGAGGGGGTTCAGCTGCTCAGAGCTTGGGGAGAACAGCTGGAAATCACCTCCATCCTCCTGCTTTGGCTTGGAAATCTTCAGCCTCGGTTTTGCCAAGGGATTCCCTGGAAAAAGGATGAGGAGCCTCCAGGGAGAGGATGCAGGAGCAGCAGTGGGGAGTGAAAATCAGGGAATAAGAGCTGAGGGTGCCAGGGGTGTTCCCAGAATTTGTGTTTCCCTTCTGGTGGCTCAGCTCCATCCCGAGCTGTCACCTGTCCCTTCACACCCTGACCTCTGCTCAGGCTGTGGAAGTCCGGCCTTTTTCCCACATTTTCCATCTGCAGATGGATTTTGGTGCTGCAGCTGCCCCAGCCCCTGGGAGTGACCTCAGGAGTGTCCCCAAGTGTGTGACAGCACCGAGGGCCCTTCCCACCTGCAGGGCCAGAACCCAAAATCGCTGCCAGTGAGGGCAGGGCTGGCTGTCACTGTCACATCCCAGATGGAGCCAGACATTCCCTGCCCTCCTCTGAGGCTGCTGCAGCTTTTCTGGCAGCACCAGGACTCTTCTCACCTGGGCAGAGCAGGAAAGGCTCTGGGAATTTTGGGAATTTTCCTTCCTCCTTTATTTTTTGGGGGTTTTTTTTTTTTGGTTGGCTGAGGTTTTTTGGTTGTTTATTTTTTCCTCTGGGGTACAACCAGGAGAGATCAAACTCACACCCTGCCTTGTGTGATTCCCAGCCCCACAGAGCCCTGCCCTGGGGGGATCTGGCACAGGGGAATCCGCTGCATTCCCAGCCCTGGGATGGGCAGGGAGGAGAAACAGGAGAAACAAAAGGACATTTTCCACTTTCTTCCTCTGCTCCACTCCCCAGGCAGGGGCTGATTCCGTGAGGAAAAGCCAGGAAAAGGATGTTTGATGTTTGCTCCATGGGCTGTCACTGGCCTGGCCGCTTTTGTTCTGTTCCTTGAAGGGATCCGACCCAGATCCCAACCCAGAGGCTGCTGGGGCAGAGGAGGGGGACGAGCACGGGGCAGCTTTGGCAGGAGAATCTGCCCTGAGCTCTGTCCTGGCCCCTGGGGACAGTCCCTGGCCCCTGGGGACAGTCCCTGGCCCCTGGGGACAGTCCCTGGCACCTCCAGCTGGCACTGCCAGGTCAGGGTGGCCTCAGGGATCTGGGGGATAACGAGGAGCCAGAGCTTGTCCGTGGGCAGGATCCATCCCTGGGACAGGCTGTGCTGGCTCCTGTGCCATGGCTGAGGGTGGCAGGGCCTCTGCTGGGCCCTGCTGCTTCCCTTGGATCTGGGGATTCCTTTGGGGTTTGCTTCCCTTGGATTTGGAGATTCCTTCGGGGTTTGATTCTCCTGGATTTGGGGATTCCTTTGGGGTTTGCTTCCCTTGGATTTGGGGGAGTGTTTGAGGTTTGCTTCCCTTGGATTTGGGGGAGTGTTTGAGGTTTGCTTCCCTTGATTCTCTTGGATTTGGGGATTCCTTTGGGGTTTGATTCTCTTGGATCTGGGGATTCCTTTGGGGTTTGCTTCCCATGGATTTGGAGATTCCTTTGGGGTTTGATTCCCTTGGATTTGGGGGAGTGTTTGGGGTTTGCTTCCCATGGATTTGGAGATTCCTTTGGGGTTTGATTCCCTTGGATTCGGGGATTCCTTTGGGGTTTGATTCCCTTGGATCTGGGGATTCCTTTGGGGTTTGATTCCCTTGGATTTGGGGGAGTGTTTGGGGTTTGCTTCCCTTGGATTTGGAGATTCCTTTGGGGTTTGCTGTGTGAGGAGGGAGCTCCAGGCCCTGCTCTGGTGGGGAGGGACTGCCAGACGTGTCCTGTGTCCCTTCCCAAGGACCTGGAGCAGCTTTCCCAGCCCTCTGGAGGTTCCTGGGTGAGGAAGAGGTGGGGACAGAGCTCTGCTCAGTCCCCTGTGTCCCTTGGCTGTGTGTCCCACTCAGGACATTCCACACCCATCTTTCCTCCTTTTCCCTGATCTTCCTCCTCCGCTCCAGTCCCTCCCTCCACCCAGGCACTTGGTGATCCTCAGCCTCTGGAGCTCTTTCCCAAAGCTCCTTTTTGCTTTTATCCTGTGGATTTGGCTTTAAAAACTCCCAGTCCTGGCAGGCTGGGCATCCATCTGGGCGGTGGGAGGCAGGAATGGATTCCTGGGGGGAAAAGTGGCAGCTTGGGCCCAGGGTGGGGGTTTGGAGCAGGTTGAGCAACGTGTTTGAGCAACTCAGGGTGGGTTTGTTGTGTAAGGGGAAAGAGGGAAGGGGGGGAGCAATAAGAAAAAAAAAAGGGGAAAGTGAAGATCTGAGCTTAGGAAAAAATGTCACTTCCTCAAATCTGTCTGTTCTGGAGCTCTGGAATCCTGAATTTTTTGGGGAAAAAGGAGATTTGTGCTGGGCAGGGTGAGATCCTGAATTGGGGACACTTGAGATGAGCTCTGGAGCCTCAGTTTCAGCTCCTGGGGGGTTTTCCTGTCCCCTGTCCTGGGCAGGAGGGACCTGGGGACACCCTCAGGCCTTTCTGAACCCCCAGCCCAGATCTGCTGCTGACCCACGGGATGAGGGGAAAAGGGGCTGGAAGAATCCTGGGAAATGGGGGAGTTGATCCTGGCAGAGGTGACAGCAGTGACAGCCCAGCCAACCTCGTGTGTGGCCCCCAGTTGGATTCAGCTGCTGCTCCAGCCTTGCCAGAGCTGGGATTTGAGGGCAGGGATCCCAAATTTTGTGCTGAGGCTCCAAGTGGGGCTCTCCTTGTGTTCACCTTGGCACCCCCCGAGCCCAGGAGCTGTGGGGGGATGGCTCTGCCAAGGGTTGTCCCCATCCCTGTCCCTGGCAGGAGCGGAGCCAGGAGGGGCTCAGGGGGTTCAGGAGCAGCCGGAGCTCCAGCTGGAACTCAAGGGGCTCCAAGCCTTCCACCATCTGCTCCCAGCCTGGCTGGCTCCTGGAGATCCCAGAAATCCCTGCTGGATTTTTGGAGGGAGCACCCCGGGCTGGGATGGAGGCGTTGGCAGCACCTGGGAAGGCCCAGGGGGTGTTGGTGTGGCTGATCAGTTCTGGGCACACTTGGAGGCTTTCCTGGTGGAGAAAAGGGAATTTTCTGCCAAAAAAAAAAAAAAATAGCATTCCCAGCCTGTGAATTCCCTCCTGCCTCAGGATTTGTGGGGCAGTCACAGCCCCATGGTTGCTCTACCCTGAGCTGGATTGTCCTGGGAGCCTGGACATCAGCCTGTCTCCTTGGGAGTGGGGAAGGGATTGGGAATGGTGTCCCTGCCCTGGGTTTCCCTCTGTCCCTGCCCTGGGTTTCCCTCTGTCCCTGCTCTGGGTTTCCCTCTGTCCCTGCCCTGGGTTTCCCTCTGTCCCTGCCCTGGGTTTCCCTCTGTCCCTGCCCTGGGTTTCCCTCCCTGGGCTCTCACAGCACCTTGCAAAGCGAGCAGTGTCCAGGGCTAATCCCTGCAAAGCAAAATCCACATTTTTTGCTCTGCTCCCGGCTCTGAGCAGCCCAGGGCTGGAATTGTGGGCACAGCCCCTCTGCCCTCCCCATCCTGCGCTGGCCCCGGAGCCTCCTGAGCCATCCCATAACGTCCTGTCCCCGCTGACCCCGCAGCACTGGGAGCTGCTGGTCCTGGAGAAGCTCAAGTGGGACCTGGTGTCGGTGATTGCCAACGATTTCCTGCCTCACATCCTGCACCGGCTGCCGCTGCCCGCCGACAAGGCGGAGCTGGTGAAGAAACACGCCCAGACCTTCATCGCCCTCTGTGCCACAGGTGGGTGCTGGGCTGGGCCCAGGGGTGCTGGGACACCTGGGATGGTGTTTTTGGGAGCTGGGTGCCTGCCTTCATTGCAGTCAGAGCCGTTCAGGGCGGGATAACGCTCCTGGGGGGCTCTTAGATGCCGGGAGAGCTGTGCCAGCCTCTTGCTGTGCCTGTGGGAGGCTGCCCAGGGTTCAATCCCAACTTTTCTCGGCCTCTCCCTCAGCCTCTGGAGCCACCTCATCCCAGGACTTCTCCTGAAGGCCTGGCCCTGGTGCTCAGCCTGTTCCATGCTCCTCCATCCCAGTTCCTCCCCGCCACGCCGCGCAGAGCCCTCTGCGAGCCCCTCCCGAGCTCCACAGGGAAAATCCCTCTCCCAATCTCCCCCTGCATCCTCACTGACGGCTCCTTCCCCGCTCGTGTCCCTGTGCTGGCTCCAGACTACACCTTTGTGATGTACCCCCCGTCCATGATCGCCACGGGCAGCATCGGAGCCGCCATCCACGGCCTCAGCCTCTCCCTCAACGGCTTCAGCGGCGAGGCCATCACGGAGCTGCTGGCCGGGATCACGGGCACGGAGGTGGTGAGTGCACACCGGGAATTCCAGCTGCTGGGATCCTCCCTTCTTCAGATTTTCCATGGAGGGTGGGACTGGGGAGGGTGTGGAGTCTCTGACCTGGATGTGTCCCCGTGTCACCTGCTGCGGGTGGCCACGAGGAGGGAGAGCCTGGGATGGATGGCCTGGGATGGAGTGGCCGTGGTGATGGGCAGCCAGGCACAGGGATGGGCTCCAGAGGGCCCTTCCAGCCCCAGCTCCTCTGGGATTCGGTGGAATTGTGCTGTCCAGAGTGGTTTGAGGAGAAGCAAGGGCTGTGGGATGATCCCAAACACAGCCCCGGGCAGGGCGGGCTGGGCTCGGAGCCTTTGAAATGGCACACAAAGGGCAGGATCTGTTCCCTGCCCGGCAGGTGGTGGCAGGATCGGGTTCTCCGCCTGGGATGGGGACAGGGACACCTCGGGCTCGGCATCTGCTCCCCTCAGTGTCCGGTTGCAGGTGCCCTGGCTGGGGGGGGAAAGGGGGCTGGGACATGAGACATTCCAGGTTTAGGGACATCAGGATGGGGGGGTTCTCCAGCCCCTCCGCCGCCCTTGGAGCAGGGACAGGGATCCCACTGGGCTCTCCAGGTCACTCCAATCGGGAGCTTTTCCTCTCCCCTTCGATCTCCTCCCTGCCCAGGTCAGTTACAGGAGCTGGATCAGGGGTGGGGGTGGCTGCCACGGGGCTTTGTCCAGGCGGGAGGCTCCCGATCCGTTTGTGCAGATGGAATTTTTTTGTTCTCCTTTTTAAAGAGAGAAATCAGTGCAGCCACCTGCTCCCAACCTGCTCCACGAGGTCGGGGCTGTGCAGGGAACAGGTGGGAAGCAGGGAGGGTTCTGTGGAGGGAGAGGAGCTGAAATGGAGCCCAGCACCCTCCTGTCCCTCCCCAGCATCTGCTGTGCTCCCTGCCCAGGTGTGGGGTGCCTCACTAACAGCTCCAGCCCAGGCAGGACCGTGGCAGCTCCTCCTGGGATGTGTCCACAGAATTTGGGGCTCCTGGGAGAGCACCTGGGCTCAGCCTGTGGTGCTGCTGCTTCTCCCTGAGCGGAGACAGTCGCCAGGCTGTGACTCAGTTTCCCTTCTGGAGGAGCCATCCCCTTCCTGCAGCTCCCAGGCCCAGCTGGGCAGTGCTGGGAATGCAGGGATGCTGCTGCAGGGCTGGGCCAGCTCCGTGGCCAGCGGGAGCCTGGCTGGGTGTGGCCAGGCTGGCTTTGGCATCTCAGCCAGAAATGCTGGTGGAGAGCTGGAAGAGCCCTGGGATGGTCTGGCCATGGAGATGGTCAGCCCAGGGATGGTGCTGGACAGCTGGGGATGGTGATAGAGAGCCCAGGATGGTGATGGACAGCCCCTGTCCAGGTGTCCATGGTGATGGACAGACAGGTGTCCATGGTGAGGGACAGACAGGTGTCCATAGTGATGGACAGCCCCTGTCCAGGTGTCCATGGTGATGGACAGACAGGTGTCCATGGTGATGGACAGCCCCTGTCCAGGTGTCCATGGTGATGGACAGCCCCTGTCCAGGTGTCCATGATGATGGACAGCCCCTGTCCAGGTGTCCATGGTGATGGACAGCCCTGTCCAGGTGTCCGTGGCACTCAGGGCTGGGGCAGGAGGAGCTGTGCTGATGGGGAGCCGGGGAAGGGGAGCCAGGGAAGGGGAGCTGGGCGTTGCTATTTTCACTCACCACATCCTCTGTCAGTTTCTAAGAAGTGCTGGCGGATTCCTGGTAAGAGATTTTGGGTGTGACAATGTCCCGTGAGGTGCAAACTGCCAGCGGGCTGAGCCGGGCTGTGTCCGAGTGGGAGTTTCCTCCTCTGCTTACAGCTCGTGGGGGAAAAACCAGAGCAGGGTTTGCATTTGTGGCAAGTGCTGCTGCTGCTGGCAGCCCCCTGCGCCTTCCTGTGCGTGTCCCCCAGCTCAGGGTCCCCTGGGGGGTGTCACAGAGGGGACAGGAGGGTGAAAACCTCGTGAGAAGCTCGGTAGCCACAGCACCGTTCTCCCAGCGTGGGTGGGAGGGGGTGTAGGGTGGATTTTGGGTCAGGGAGGGTCCTGCTGCCTCAGGGGCATCCAGCAGAATTCCTGCTCTGCTGCAGGATCACTCTGAGCTCTGGGAAAGCTGGGCTGGAGCTGGATCCAAGGACAGCCGTGTTTTTGGGATGGGGGAAGTTTGGGCTGTGCGGAGCTGCCCTGCCCTTGCCACGCTGCCAAACCCTGGCTCTGGGACTTGGGGAAGCTCTGCTGGACACAACATTCCTGCAGAATGGGGTCAGCAGGGAGGTGGCAGGAGGACAACCAGAGTGTGGGGCTTTGCTTGGGGAGGGACAAGCTGATGGAGAAAAATCTTTTTCTGGAAAAAATGCTCTGGGGGGTCAGAGGCGCAGCCCAGCAGCTGCTCTGAGCTTTTCTTAAAGCTCCCAGCCCTGAGGAGCAGGAATCTGATGGCTCCTGTGTGTTTCCCTGTTCCAGGACTGCCTGAAGGCCTGTCAGGAGCAGATCGAGGCGGCCTTAGCCGAGAGCCTGAAGCAGGCATCCCAATCCCAGCAGGAATTCAGCTCCAAGACGGCGGCGTACGGGGGCAGCCAGCCCACGAGCACCCCCACGGACGTCACCGACGTCAACCTGTGACCAACCGCCCTTCCCCAGAACTCCAGCCCCTCCCTGGACACCCCCAGCTCGCTGCATTCCCCCCTGCCCACCCAGCACCTCCGAGGGGCCCTTCCCAGGCTGGGAACGTGGAGCGGGATCCGAGCTCGGAGCTGCTGCAGGTGGCCGGGGGGGAGTGACCGAGGTGGTGCCAAGCCACAGGAATGCTGGGGACAGAGCCTGGATGAATTTGGAATTGTTTCTGTGTTGGTGTTCCCTGGCTCTTTGGGCTGTTCACGGTGACTTCCAGCCCTGTGAGGGACAAAAATCATGGAGAGCCAGCCCTGCAGGACCCCGATCCTCGTCACCGCCAGCTCCTGCGGGGCTCGTGGAGCAGCTGCTTGGTGGCCCCTCGGTCCCCATTGCTTCGTGCCACATCCCCACAGCTCCTGGGGAAGTCGTGCAGCTGCTTCTGCTTGGAGAGGACCTGTGGGGCTTGTTTGTTTTCGCTGTTGGATGTGGGATTTTGGGGATGCGCTCCCCGTCCGTGCCTTGGGAGGAGTTTGGGGTCGGGCGCCGTCCCCTCGGCTTTTCCGCCGGCCCACGGAGGCTGCTTAATTTATTGTTCACTGCTGGGAAACGGGGAGGGAGGAGAGCTGGGATTCCTCGGGGTGAGATGCCACTCTCCTCTCCTTCCCAAAAAAGTGCCTTCCCCCTTCGCCCCTTCCCTGGCTCCCTGGGCAGTGGGAGACTCTCCTGGGAGGCTGCTGGGTCCTTTGGTAGCTTAGGATTTAAGGAAAACCTTTGAATGTGCTGCTATAGTCTGGGATGCATCTCCACTCTTTCCAGGGCAGGGATTTCGGATTATGCTCAGGAGGGGGTTGTGTTCACCCAGGTGGATCTGAGCTGCCTCCTGAGAGGGTGGAAAAACTTTGCTGCGCACTTGAGTTGGAAAAGCAATTACTGCATTTTTGTATTGTTGTTGTTGATCCTGTTAGTTTTTTATAAAAATTGTTGTAAAACAGGGAAAAAAAAAAAAATAATGCTGCTTTTCTATGAGAAAACCATTACAGAGTGGAATTAACCAGGAGAAGCCGGAGACTCCACAGCGACGGGAGGCAGATGCTGCTGCTGCCTGGGGAACCTCTGGACATGTGGCTGTTGTCCTCCTGTGGGGGATGTGGAAAATGAGGCAGAAATCTTCCTTTTTGGATGCCACCAGCCACAAAAAAATCCGGCGGAAAAAGGTGGGGCTGCTGCTCCTCCCTGAGCCTGCCTGGTCCGGAAACCCACGGAGCCGCTGCCTCCTGCGAGCAGGAGGGCTGGGACAGAGCCTGGCTGTGCAAAAGGAAATGTGTTTCTTTTTTTTATATATATATATAAATGAGTTTTTAATTTAAGAGTAAACTGGTTTTGGTGTTCACTCGCACAAGTCCCGCTGCTGGGAGAGCCAGAGAACCCCGTGATGTTGCAATAAAATATTTTAAACAAAAAAAACCCAGTGGCTCGAGGGTTTCCCTGCGCCGTTCCCAGGGCTCAGATCTTTCCCTGGTGCTCCCTTGGGAGCTCCAGCCCTGCTTTTCCCAGGATGGAATAGGGCAGGCAGGACCCTGAGGGACACCCAGGGCAGCTCAGGGATGGTGATGGAGCCAAACACCTTCCTGCAGGTGCGGTGCTGCCGGAGCTGAGGCAGCACCTTCTTCCCAGCAGGGTGGAGGGTGGTGGGCGCTGGAGCAGCTCAGGAGTGCCAGGTGCTCTGTGCCAGCCCAGGCTCCCTCTTGTGCCACCAGCTTTTGGCTTTAAGAGAAAATGGGGAAGTCACGGAAGAGGTGGTGGTGTGGGGACCCAGCTCCTGCCATGGGAGGTGACAGCAGGAGGCAGCTGCCCTTGGCACAGCCCAGGGTGCAGCAGGGGCTCCTCGCCGTGGCCCAGAGCTGCAAGGCACAGGCCTGGCAGTGGCAGCAGGTCCCAGGGCAGTGCAGCCTCCTGGGAAAGTCCCCCCTGGGTTTTGCAGCAGAGGTGGCAGTTGGGCACAGTGCCAGGAGCAGGCCAGGCAGGTGCCCTCATGGCCAGGTGAGGATGGTGGCACTGCGGCTTCAGGAATTCAACCCTTGGGGGCTTTGAGTGTTTGGGAAAACCCCTGGACAAGGAGCTCCAGAAGCTGGTGGGGACAGGGACAGGCTGGGACTAAGCTGGGCAGACCCAGCCCTGAGTGGCTGACACAGCTCTGGTTTTATTTCCGAGTACAGGGACAAGCCAAAGTGTCCCAGTGCTGGTGGCACCGGGCTCCTGGGTGGGACAGGGGCTGCACAGGGCGCTCGGTGCAGCTCTGCGGGCACAGTCTGTTCCCAGTGAGTGATCCAGGAAGGATGCTCCTGATCCAGGATCCCAGCAGCGTCCCGAGGGCAGGCCAGGCTCCAGCATTTCCCTGCTCATTCCATGGCCACTGGCTGCTCCCCTTCCACGTCCCTCGTCTTGGAGTTCATCAGCTCGCGGCGGATCTCCGGCGAGATCTGCGGGTGGCTGTGGAACTTGAGCAGCTCCAGCAGGGCCTCCTTCTGCTCCGAGGACAGGTCCTCCTTGTAGCGCTGGGCCAGGGCCAGGAAGCTCTGGTGCCACAGCACGGGCAGGAGCCGCTGGTCCGTGCGGAAGGCCAGGAAGTGGAAGACCAGGGCGTCGAGCACGCGGAAGGGCAGCGCGTACTTCTTGTCGATGAGCAGGCGCAGGAAGATGCTGTTGGCACCGCTGTACTGCATCTCAGCCAGCTTCAGCAGCGCCGCGCTGCGGGACAGGGACAGCTCAGGGGACAGGGCCACGGGGACACAGAGAGGTGAGGGGACAGGGGACAGGGACACAGAGAGGTCAGGGGACAGGGGACAGGGCCATGGGGACACAGAGAGGTGAGGGGACAGGGGACAGGGCCATAGGGACACAGGTAAGGGGGCAGGGACATGGGGACACAGGAGAGGTGAGGGGTCATGGCATGAAGCCACGGGGACTGAGGGACAGGCATGGGGGTCTCAGGGTCAGGGGACAGAGCCATGGGGACAGAAGAACGGGCACAGGGTCAGGGGGTGCTGGGTTGGAGTCATGGGGACCAAGGGATGGACATGAGAGGGACCAGGCTACAGCCACAGTGAACAAGGATGGAGGGGCAACCAGACTGGAGCCATGGAGCACCAGGCACTCGGGCACAAAGCTGAGCCTTGAATCTCAACCCCAGAGGGAGCTGAGCAACCCCTCACCACCTCCCAGGGGCTGGAGAGGCTGAGGGATGGGTCCAAGGCACTTCCCAGGGTCACTGGAGGAGAAGCTGCTCCCCCCCAGCCCCTCAGGGCCTCACCTGGAGTGCAGGACGGGGATGGAGCACTTGGTGAGGATGCTGCCGATGATGATGGCCTCCCTGAGCGTGCACGTGCCGGACTCACACAGCGGGATGAGGATCCCTGGGAATGGGGACAGTCAGGCACTGACCACCTGCACCCACCCTGGGGCTCAGCCCCTTCTCCCCGAGCCCAGGAAATCATCACTCTCGCAGCAGCAGCTGGAGGGTCCCTGCCATGCAACAGCCCCCCAGGTACCCAGCCAAGCCTCAGAGGGGACCCTGCAGGACCCCTACCCTTGAACCAGGCCGCTGGCTTGAACAGAGCCTTCTTCAGAGCCATGTACAGGTGGAAGTTGAGCCGCTTGTACTCGGCGATGTCGTCCCGGATCCGCGGCAGCAGCACCAGGTTGTAGAACCGCTGGGCCATCCTCTCCTTCAGGTTGGAGGAAAATATCCTGGCAACAGCAAAGCATGAAGGGATGGATGAGGAAAGGAGGCCAAACAGGGGAAAAAAAACCCCAAAAATCCCGTGCCAGAGGGTCCCTGAGGTGACCTTACCTGGTGGCCTGGTACATGGCAGCAGCTGTCCACGTCTCTGGCTCAGTGATGTAGAGGATCTGCTCCCAGTTGGACAAGGCTGGAATGATTTTAAACGCCTTGGGGAGCTTCCCACTCCTGTACTTGGACAGCACCTTCAAAGACAGGGACACGGGCCAGGACGTGACAGGGGGCAGTGACAGCAGGGACACGAGCGCGTTGTCCCCTCCCTCAGCACCTCAGGGTGGTGGCTGCGGGTTGGGCTGCTCCAGCCTCACCTCCCTGACACCCCTGTAGACCTCCAGGACACGGGGGTCGAGCTGGGGCATGGGGCAGCCTGAGAGCTCCGACAGCGCCGTCTCCACCTCCGTCTGCTTCTCCGTGATCTTCTCCATAATGATATCGGCCAGGGTGCGCCTGCGGCCGGCACAGGACACGGTCACGGGGCGACCAGGGAGGGGACAGGGGCGAGTCGGGGGCTGACAAGGGACAGGGGTGAGCTGGGGTCTGTGCAGGGCTGACACGGGACCGGGGGAGAATCGGGGGTCGCCCGGGGATGACACGATGGGGGTGAATTGGGGGTTGATGTGGGACAGGGATTGAGTTAGGGGCTGGGACAGGACGAGGGGTGAGTCGGGGGTCGCACGGGGCCGACACCGGACAGGGCTCAGTCGGGGTCCCTGCCCCGGTGCAGCCCCCTCCTCACCTCAGCGGCGGGTTCTTGTTCATGAACATCTCGATGGCTTTCTCGTCCTCGGGGTCCACCTCCACCTCCCCGCCGTAATCCCCGCCCCGTCCCGCGGCCGCCGCCGCCTTCTCCAGCGAGGGCCATTCCTCATCATCCTCCGAGTCCGAGCCGGGACCTGCGGGGAGCGGCGCTGCCTCAGCCCGGGGCCGAGCACGCTCGGGGGTCCCGGAGCGTGCCAGGGGTTACCGGGGCTCACCGAGAACCGCGCTGCGCTGCCGGGGGGCTGCGGGCGCTCCGGGGCCGTGCTCGGCCTCCAGCTCCTCCTGCTGCCGCCGCGCCTGCTCCAGGATGCGGCGGGACAGCCGCGCGTCCACGAACCCGTCCCCGCCGCCATCCCCGTCCTGCTCCTCCGGGGCCCCGCGCTTCGCCCGCGCCCGCGGAGCCGCGTCCTGCAGGATCTGCTCGGCCAAGGGCAGCGCCGGGGCCGCGCCGGAGCCCCGCGCCCGCCGGGCCTTGGGCATCGCGCCGGAACCGGGGAAACACCGGCTCCGGAGCGGGGACAGACACGTGGGGTCTGTCCCCGCCTGTTCCGGGGCGGTTCCGCCGCTTCCCGGTGCCTGTGGTCCCGCCCGTTCCGGTGGTGGCACCGGCACCATGGGGGTCACCTGGTGAGAGCGGGGGGACTCCGGCACGGCACCGGGACGGGGGGAACGGCACCGGGAGCGGCTCCTGGAGTGGGGGGCGGCACTGGGATGGGCTCCTGGAATGAGGGGCAGACCCGGGAGGGCTTTGGGCGGGGACAGCCCCGGGGACACGGGGAGAGTGTCGGGATGGAGGGTGCGGAGCAGCCCCGGGGACACAGAGAGAATGTCCGGATGGAGGGTGCGGAGCAGCCCCGGGGACACAGAGAGAATGTCCGGATGGAGGGTGCGGAGCAGCCCCGGGGACACGGGGGGAATGTCGGGATGGAGGGTGCGGAGCAGCCCCGGGGACACGGGGAGAGTGTCCGGATGGAGGGTGCGGAGCAGCCCCGGGGACACGGGCAGGGCCGGGGGCGCGGGCGGCGGTGCCCCGGCGGGTCCGTGAGCCCCGGGCCGTGTCGCAGCGTGTCGCAGGTGCCGGTGGCCGAGGGTAAGAGCGTGCAGCAGACCGTGGAGCTGCTGGCCCGGCGGCTGGAGGCGCTGGGCGCGGACAAGCAGGGGACGTTCGGCGTGGACTGCGAGACCTATCACACCGCGGCCGCCCTCGGCACACAGGGTCAGCAGGGCCGGGGGACAACGGGGACAGCCCTCTTTCCCTTTTCCTTCCTTTGCTTTTCCTCCTTTTTCTTTTCTCCCCCTTCTCCTTCCCCACCTTTCCTGGAGGTGTGGAGGAGGCTCCTGGATCTGATGCTTGTTGATGTGGTTGAGGGGTTACAGTGGCAGCGCTGGGCTGAGGGTTGGACTGGCTGATCTTGAAGGTCTCTTCCAACTTTCATTAGTCTATGATTCTACAATTCGTTCTTCCCTTTCTCCTTTTCCCTTTTCCTTTCCCCTCTTCTTGTCCTTTCTTCCTGTTCCTTTTCCCTTTCCCTTCATCTTCCTCCCCTTGGGTGCCCACATCCCTTTCAAGCACTGATTTATGTGATGTTCACCACACTGCACTGAGCCCCTGCAGCCCCAGCTCTGCTCAGCCATTGCTCCCGGCCAGACCCATTGGAATCTTCCAGAGCAGCATTTTCCTGCTTTTTTGGCAGCTGGAGCTTGGAGGAGAGGCAGAGCCCAGCTCCCTGCATGCCCGTGGGCAGTGGGTGGGAGGTGGGTGCTCCTGGGGTTCTCCTGTCACCTCCTCTAGAGCCATGCTGGTATTTTATCCTGGTCCTGGCAAGGATTTCTTTCTCCCCGTGAATCTCCAGAAAGAAATCCAAGCTCTTCCCTGAATGGATACCACAATGAACACGTGAGGATCTGGAATTACAGGCAGGAGGAGGAGCTGCTTTAAGGCAGCAATATTGGTTTTCCAGCCCCGCTCCCTCGCTGTCGTTCCAGGGCAGACAGGGAAGCTGATGTACGTCATGCACAACACCGAGTACCCCCTGAGCTGCTTCGCCCTCTTCGAGAACGGGCCCTGCCTGGTGGCTGATGCCAACTTTGACACCCTCATGGTGAAGCTCAAGGGCTTCTTCCAGAACGCCAAGGCCAACAAGATCGAGAGCCGCGGCACCCGCTACCAGTACTGCGACTTCCTGGTGAAGCTGGGCACGGTCACCATGGGCCCCAGCGCCAGGGGCATATCCGTGGAGGTGAGAGCCATTTCAGGAGGGTGGGGAATGCATGGATAGGCGGGGAAATTCCATGGGAGAAGCTGGAGAAGGAAGGTTTAGGTGTGATCTAATTGAGAGTGTCTGATGTGAGCCAACAGGGAAGATGGAGGGAGATGTTTTATTTATTAGGGCCTGGAGTGTCAGGAGAAGTGGGAATGGCTTCACACTGCCAGAGGGCAGGGACAGATGGGATATTGCGAAGAAATTCTTCTCTGTGAGGGTGGGAAAGCCATGGAATAAATTTCCCAGAGAAGCTGTGGCTGTCCCTGGATCCCTGGAAGTGTCCAGGGCTGCGTTGGACACTGTGGCTTGGAGCAGCCTGGGACAGTGGGAGGTGTTCCTGCCCTGGATGAGCTTTAAGGTCCCGTCCCCAAACCATTCCATGATTCTGTAATTCCATGTCCTGTCCGTGTCCCAGTTGTTTTGCTGGTGCAGGAGGCAGGTTTGGATCTCTTCTCCCAAGGTTTAATCCAGGCAGGTGCTCTGGGGCTGTCCCTGCAGAGGGAATCCCTGCAGGAATGCCATCCAGATATAAAGCTGATTAAATTCCAGCTGCACGAGCACCATCCCTCAGGATGGCCAAGGGGATAAAACAACCTTTCCAGTGCTAATTCCCTACTGATTTGGGCCTTGCTGTCCTTCCCTTTGCATTTTACCTTCCCTTTGTAAAGAGTCCTCTTGCATGTTCCCAGCATGTTCTGTCTCATTTATATTTACCCATCTTTGTTAGATGGTGAATATTTTGGGGTGTTTCCATGCAAAGCTTTCCCTGCAGGAAGGCTCCAGGGCTGTGGGATGTGTTCCCAGGTGGAATTCTGCCCCTGCTGTCACCTCCAGGGGCTCTGGGGTGTGTTCCCAGCTGGAATACTGTCCTTCCTGCCAGCTCCAGGGGTCTGGGGTATATTCCCATGTGTAATTCTGCCCCTGCCACCAGTTCCAAGGCTGTTCCCCAGATGGAACAGTGCCCCTGCCAGCTCCAGGGCTGCTTCCCAGGCGGAATAGTGCCCAGCTCTACGTGTTCCCAGGTGGAATTCTGCCCCTATCAGGAGCTCTGTGGTGTCTGAGGTGTGTTCCCAGGTGGAATGCTGTCCCTGCCACCAGCTCCAGGGCTGTGGGATGTGTTCCCAGGTGGAATACTGTCCCTGTGTGATTGCCAACGACTGCTGGAACCTGCTGATGGAGTTCATGCAGAGCTTCATGGGCAGCCACACGCCCGGGATCCCGTCGGTGTTCGGCTCCAAGCACGACAGCGCCTACAGCCCCGGGGACACCATGGTGCAGTACATGGAGCTCTTCAACAAGATCCGCAAGCAGCAGCAGGTGCCCGTGGCTGGAATCAGGTGAACAGAATTCCCTGGAGCTCCTGGACTGGATCAGGAATCCCTCCAGAGTGTGGCACAGCAGGCAGCCCCAGGATTTTTTCCCTTCTTGATTTTTCCCATTTCTAAGTTTTCCGGTGCTGTGTGTAATTCTGGGTGTCCTCCATGGTTTGGGATTATTGGATCCGTGGTTCTTTGGACAGTGTTTCGTGCAGGGAATCACTGTTTATCCACAGGGAAAAGAGAAATTCCAGCCAAAAGCAAGGGCAGAGCTTCTGTGACTACAAACAGCTACAGGAGAAATCTCTTAAATTTATATTTTTTTATATGCGCATTGGTGTTTTGTTGTATTTCATGCCAATAAAACACTGGATTTTGGGAGGAGGAGTTGTCCCTGCACAGTGAGGGTTGTGCTGCTTTGTGTTGTTTATTTACAGACTCTTCCCTTGGATCTGCTTCAAGAGCTTTATGCCCCCAAAGCAAACATTTCCCTGTGAAAAAAAAATCCAGGATTTCTTGCATTTTCCTGTTCCTGGCACATTCTTACCTTGCCTTCATCCTCTGTAGCTGATGGGAATGTCAAAATCTGCTGGCTCTCTATGAAGGCTCTGGATAAATTAAAAAATAAAATGAATGAGCCTGGCAGGAGCTTTTTCAGTCACTGAGAGAATTCCAGCAGCTTTATCTCATTGTTTTTAAGGTAGGTAATAAATATCCTGTCCCTGCACACCATTTGAGGAATCCTGATGGCTTCAGATTCAATGGAATAAGGAAGGATTTGGGCACTACCAGCCAAAAATTAATTTTAAGACATAATGATATCTCTTCAATATATATTCAATATATATTTTATTTTTCAATATATATTTTTTTTCCTTCATGGAAGGAAAGCACCAGCATTCCAGAAAAAACCTAATTGGTTCCTTGCCCATACGAGTCTGAGGAGCAAAGAAAACAGAAATGATTTATCTTGAAAAGGTTTTCTTTCTGAAGCAAAAAGGAAAAAAAACAGCTGATTGGTGGCTTGATTTTATAATATGATTTAATCATTCTTACCTGCAAACCTAATCAACTGTTGGAGTGCTCAGAGCTTTTAGTTGTGAGCATTTAATAAATTTAATCAGCACAGGGCCCAGAAAGAGGTGGTTCATGAGCCCTAAGAAATGGCACAATGTCCCTTAAGTGTGGTAGAATGCTGAATATACTGAATTTTTTGCACCTTTTAGCCCCAAGTTCATGACTTGTGTGGGACTGTTCAGTGGTGAAAATTCACCTAGTTCAGCTGGGAAAACTTATGGGAAAAAAACTAGGATTTGTAGGGATGGTTATCCCTGTCCTGTTTCCCATTACAAGCCTTACAGTTAAAAAAAAAAACCCCAAAACCCTCTTAATGAGCAGATTAGTCACGGTGAATGTTGGTAATGCTTTGTTAATTCCCGAGGCTGCTCCGGAATCGGAGATGTCAAAACTCTGCTCGTGTGCCTAAAAAACATGGAAATGTGTGCTGGGATCCCTGGGGATTGCTGGGGGTTTATTAATACATTGTGCTGTTCCTGGAGCTCCAAAAAGGGAGCCCTGGAGCCACGTTCTGCCTTTCATTAACCCCTTGACGTCAGTGGGTTTCCAGAGGCGTGAGGATGAGGAGGATTTAGTCCTTTATGTCCCAGCCAAGCCTGTTGATCGTGGATCCTTTTCTTTTTTTCCTCTGCTTCTGCACCTCTCAAAATCTCTGTCAGTGTTGTTTCATTCCCTGAACTGAAGCCTGACCAAGAGGGAGCAGGGGTTTTGGGAATGAAGGCCTCAGCCTTGCATGGTTTATATTTATAAATAAATATTTATATATATTTATAAATATTATTATTAATTTATTTATACAGATGATATATAAATAATACATTACTTTATACAGATATATACTATTCATATTTATAATTATATCTAACTTGTATAATATATAACAGTAATAATATTTATCATAATAATCTAAAAATTAGTTCTATACTATATATAATTAAGGTTTATACAGGTATAAATAGATCTACAAATATTATATATTTATACGGGTGATAATATAAATAATAATTTATTTATTTATACAGGTGATGTTATCGGGGTCACGAGTGGTTCAGTGGCAGAGCCAGTCTTGCTGCCACCCCAGGGGATTTTTGGGGCTTTTGTTCTGTTGTGCTGTGGCATTTTTTTAATCTCACAAGTGAGTGTGGCTCATTACTCTCCAATTTTAATTTAGATGTTGCAGGCTCATTGCAGCTGTGGATTTCTGTGCAGGCACAGGGTCAAAGTGGGCCAGGCACTGGTGCCACCATCACCTTGTGGTCTCTTGTCACCTCAGGGGCCATGTGCGGTATGACCCCCTTAATCTCAGAGCCCCCATCTCAGTTCCTCCATCACCTCATGGTCCCCACAGCCCCCCTTGGACCCTTCCCATCACCTCAGAGACCCTCTGGGGTGTCCCCTCAGCGTCTCCATTACCTCAGAGACCCTTTAGGGTGTCCCCTCAGGGTCTCCATCACCTCAGAGACCCTTTGGGGTGTCCCCTCAGGGTCTCCGTCACCTCAGAGACCCTTTGGGGTGTCCCCTCAGGGTCTCCGTCACCTCAGAGACCCTTTGGGGTGTCCCCTCAGGGTCTCCATCACCTCAGAGACCCTTTGGGGTGTCCCCTCAGGGTCTCCATCGCCTCAGAGACCCTTTGGGGTGTCCCCTCAGGGTCTCCATCACCTCAGAGACCCTTTGGGGTGTCCCCTCAGGGTCTCCATCACCTCAGAGACCCTTTGGGGTGTCCCCACATCACCTCAGGGTCTTCCACAGCCCCCCCCCCCTTGGCCCTTCCGTCACCTCAGGGACCCTTTAAGGTGACCCCAAATCCCTCAGGGTCTTCATCACCTCAGAACTCCTTTGCCCCCCCCCTCGCCTCAGGGCTCCCCTGGGGTGCCCCCTCATCCCCTCAGGATCTCCATCTCAAGGTATCCATCACCTCAGAGCCCTCACAGCCTCCCCCTTGTGCCCCCCATCACCTCAGGGACCGCCGTGGGGTGCGCCCCCCAGTCACCTCAGCACCCCCATCACCTCAGGGCCCCCGTGGGGTACCTCCCACCCCACGCCACCCCCTCGGGGGCCCCCGCGCGCCCTTTTAAGAGCCTCTTTGTCTCCGAGACACCCTTATTTACCCTCCCGTGCCTCAACCGAACTTCGGCCCCGCGATTCACAAAGCCCGGTACGTCACGGCCGGGGGCGGGACTCGAACCCGCGCCGGCCCGCCCCCCCCGGCGCCCATTGAACAGCGCCCCCTGCCGGCTGCGCAGACTCCGTACGCCCCGACACCGCTCTGCCCGCGGCGCCGTACGCTACGCCAGCGGGGGTGCGTACTCTACGTTCACAGCGTAAATACCCGCGGTCTTAGCCTGTGTGCCGCGCTACGCAATTGGAGTAAGCGGCGGAGAGGGAGGCGGGTGTTGGCGTTGAGTGACGCGAGCTCCAGCCAATGGACTGGCGGGGCGGGGCGCGGCGGCCAATGGGCGGGGAGGGGGCGTGGTCGGCCGGGGCGTCTCGCGCTGGGTGACAGCTCGCGCGTGCTGGTGATGGCGGTAAATAAAGGGGACGGGGGGGCGAAGGGGGGGGGGGGACACACGGGACGCGACCCCTCCTGAGGACAGAGAGGGAGAGAGGGGTGGGGGAAAATGGGGGCTGAGGAGGAGGAGAGGAGGGGTCTTTGCTGCTCCCCCCTCAAAGGGACCCCCCCCCCTCTCCGCGGTGCGGTTGTGGGGCTGAGGCGGACCCCGTTACCCCCCCCCCCCCCCATCCATCACGGGGGTCGCCGCCTTTGTGTGCGGGCGGGACCCCCGCGCCGGGCTCGGCGGCTCCGCAACTTTCCCTTTGTTGAGGGAACATCCTCCCCTCTCCACATTATCCCCCTCATCCTCGGGATCGACTCCCACCTCCCCAGACCCCCCTTTATCCTCCCCAAGACCCCCTTCCTAAAATCCTCCAAACCCCCTTCCACCTCCTCATACCCCTTTCCCGGGACCGTGAGGGGGTGCTTGGGGTCGTGGCTTTGCTGGGAGGGAGGAAAAAAAAAACCTTAAAAAAACTCCCTTTAAACCTCCGTGCTAAGCGTGGTGGAGCGGGGAGAGGGCACGAAAACGGAGAAAAATCGGTGCGGGTTTGTGTTTATTTAGAAAAAAAACCCAAAAAGCCATGCGTTTGTGTCCCCAAGAGGGGGAAAGAGCTGAACTTGATCCGCGGGAGGCTTGGTGTCAGCTCCAGGCAGCAAAACTGCTCCAAAATCCCCATTTTTAAACCTCCAAGGGGATTCCCCCTGCTACGAGGACTCCCGGAGCCACGGGAATCACGGATCAGGGATAACCGAGCCCCTACAAACGGGAATCCAGCCCTGGAAAAGCTGCTAATTTTAGGAAAAAGCGCCCGTTAATCGCTTTACGTGGGGAACAAGGCTGATCCCTGTGTCAAAACAGCTCCAGGTCGAAGAGCGTGGGGAAAGCATCCCGTTATCCCGAAATACTGAAGCTGGGAGAGTGGGAAGTTGGCTTTACTTTGCGGAGTTCTTTGCTGTACTTTTTAGTCAGGGAGAGATGCCTGGAGTCGCTGGGCTCGTCTGGTGTGAAACGATGCAAAATTTGGTCCTTCCACGCTCCGCTGCCTCGGGGAAGATGCTTATGGAGCCCAGGGAAAGGTGGTGATTCCAGGGAAAACTGATGGATTTCAGCGGGAATTTTTCCTGGAGTAGTCAGTCGTTCTTTTGAGGGAGAAAGGCAGAAACCAGCGGATTAAAAGGGATGATTTGGGGGGCTGGAAGCAGAAAGAAGGTGTTGGGGAGGGGGCTGAGAGCTGAGCTGCTGCTGGAGCTGAGGAAACGTGGCTGGGATGTGGGAATGAGGATGGAAAAAAGAGCTGGAGGATGAGAGGGGATAAACCAGTGGAAATGTGAATTAGAAACTCCGTGTGCATGCGAGCAGCGTGGATTAAACTTGGATTAAATGACTGTTGCTGTAAAGTGTTGGGAGCTGCCCCATGTGGAATTTTCACTGAAATTTGGCTGCTCTGCGTTGGGCAGCTGCACTCGGGGGCTCCTGTGGCTTATCCAGGGTCAGAGAGGTTGAATGATGCTTAAAAACCCAAAAAGGAGAAGGCAACAAAAGCGTTTGGGGTTTTATTTGGTGTTTTTAATTGCCTTGAGAACGGACTGGGTGCAAATATTTGGGAGTGATGTGCCAAGTGTGAGCAGCATTTGATGTCTCCGAGCTTTCAGCAAACCATAAATGTGCATTTATTCCTCCCCTGATCATTCTCCCGATGAATACGAGCTGAGTCCAAGTGGAAGAGGGTGTTTTGAAGTTGGCAGATTTTCTCCAGCGAGGAATAATTCTGGGTTTTGTGCAAGCTGGGTTTGTTAAAAGAGAATTCTGCTTGTTCAGGAGCAGGGCTTGCACAATAGTCACACATGCAACGGGTTAAGGGCTAGAAAAGAGCCAAAAAGCCCAAACTGGGGATTTGTTTGGCTGTTGTGCGTCCAAGGATTGTTAGGAAGGAATCTCTTGCTGCAATTCCTGCCGAGATGCCGGCTCCATGTGGTCCAAGGCTGGTGAGGATGGGGAAATTTGGGATCAGCCTCGTGTGCTAGGGCTGGGAGGAGCCTTTGGGTTGGGAAGGGAATGATGACAATTGCTCAGTGGGGACAGAAAAAGGCACAATCAGTTTCTGGATGTCTTTTTTTCTTTCAGAGGATTTCTTGTGGCTGCTGCAGCTCTGCCCACATCACACGCTGCAGGTTGTTTTCTTCAGTGCTAAAACACACTCACTTGTTAATTATTATTTTTAAGCAGCCCTGTGTTGTCTCAGCACCTCTAAACACATGACAAGAAGCACTTTCTCAGCACCAAAAGTCGTTTATTCAGTATAAAGGACTGAAAATGTCTTTTAGATCCTGTTTTTCTTGGCCTTTTTTTCCCTTTGTTAACTGTTTTTATACTGAAATGTCACAGGGTTTCTGCTGGGACTCATAAAGTGAAATTTAGTGTTTTCTCAGCCCTCAGAATATGTTAATGGATTGATTTAGAGCAGTTAACAAATGGAATACTTCAAAATACTACAAAATTCTAAAAAATACTACAAAATTCAGCTGTTGGTGTGTGTAAGTGTGGATTTCTTCCTGAGTGTTTTTAGCTTTGGGGAAGTGGGAAAGGTTTTCTGAAGTTGACCCCAGCTCTGAGGCAAAACAAAACTGAGGGGTTTGGTTTAAAATGGTTATAAATAATCAGTGAAATAATAAGTTGTCTGACAACTTTGCCTGTAACTCAGAGCAGTGGTTGAGGTCAGGAGGAATGGAAAGATGGGGTTGTTCCAAAGATCCCCCTCCAACCCTTTATTTTCTGCAGGAATGCTTTCTAGTGAGAATGAGAAGTTTTCTCACTTTGTTTAACAACCTTTGTGGTTTTCAGCTTGAATATTTCATCAAGGGTTGGGTTTGTTGCTGGGTTTTTGGTTTTTTTTTTTCCCTTTGGGGAATGAAACCTTGGGAGATGTTTTTATCTCAGCAGCCTGATGTTTATAAGTCCTTCACTTTTCCCAAACCCCTTCACCTTTCCCCAAACCCTTCACCCCAGGCTCTTGTCTAGGAAAAAGCCCCCCTTGAATTCCAGTGAAAGAAAGAGGATCCTCGTTAGTGTGAAACCTTTAATGAGTCTTTGCTCCTAAGGGTGCTGAGCAAATCCAAATTGTTGAACAGAAATTATTTAAAAATCCTATTCAGAGCTGAAAATATCTCGGTTGTTGGTTGATGTTTCCCCGTGTGCCCACAAATGCTCTTCACTTTGGGGTTTTAGGAGATTTTAGCTCATAGATGGATCAGGTGAGGCTTTTGTGGCTCAGGAGCCAGGGGATTCCAGCACAGAGCAGCCAGAACACCCCATGAAAACAAAACAGATTAAAAGGCAAAGGAGGTAAAACTGGAGGTGAGATGCTGCCCTTTGCCAGTGTCTTTGGGATGGAATTTTAGGTGGACTAAAGCTGATTATTTGTTTGTTTGCTGTAATTGATATCCTGGTGCGCTGAGGAAAATTCAGATTAAAGCCCACTGTTCTGCTGGGTGTGAAAGGAAAAAAAAATCCCTTTTTGCAACAGCATTAAGGAGTGTCTGTAGTAGGCAGAAAATGACACAAAGCTGCCAAGTTTATATTTTTTTCCTAATTGTTGTTAATGAGCTTTTAGCTTGCAAGATGATAATGAGGAGCACGTGAGCTGTTACACCTCCAGTTGGTGACAAATCAGCTGAAATCCCTCAGAAAACGGCAAATTGTTGGGACATACCTTGAGATTTTTGAAAGCACACTCGCTAGGTGAGTTCCTTTAATTAGCTAATTATGCTGTAATTCACTGAGAGGTCTGGCTTTGCTGAGGAAGTAAAAAATATCTGAAAACCAGGAGCTTTTCTTGTTCCTCCCCACGGTGCTCACACTTTGCTCGGCTCTGTAATTCAGCTTTCAGCTGCTTTTCCAAATGGAGACAGAGAGCTGGAATCCAGGGATGTGACAGCTCCAAGTTCCTCTGCAGTGTGTCTTGTGTGACGTGTCAGTCGTGACAAATGGACTATTTAAAGCAAGATTCTGACTAAGGAGGTGTTTTTTCAGCATTTTGTGGAGTTTGCTGACTGAAATGCCAAAGGAAAATGCACATCCTCAGGCACGGGAATCCCCCCAGAAGGCTGGAATCGCTAAATAACTTGAATTTTAAAGGAAATAATTGTTTGGGGGGTGATGTAGACCAGAAAAACTTTCACACTGGAAAAAAAAAAAACCAAAAAAAACCCAACCTGTTTTTCCCCCTCTTTGGGTGCAGCCAGGGATGGGTTTGTTTATTTTTTTCCAAAAGACCAATTTACTGCAGCAAAGCTTTAGTGCATTTCTGCCCTTTTCAGGCAAACCATGGAAGATCAAGCCAAGAGTTATGGGCTGCAGCTGTGGCCCTGCATTGAGATGTTCTATGGGGGATCAGCTGAGCTGATTAAGGCACGGTGAGCACGGCTCCCATCCCTTTTTCCCTCTGAAAGGCAAATCCATCCCCTCCATGGAGCAGCCCTGCCTTGGGACCGCATTTTCCCACTCGCTTTCAGTGGGCGGCTTTAGATTTGATGAAGAAATACTGTCCTCTAATTGCATTCTGCCCCTCTCTCCCAGGCTTTGAAAAGCCTCCAAAGACAATTGGAGGGTTTGGAGTTGAAATAAAAGCGGTGTGGAAGGAGCTGGGCTGGGTGAGGAAGTGATGAGTGGCTTTTAGTTGGAAATCCTAAAAGTGTCCTGAGGGGAGCACTCGCTGCTGCCCTGGGGGCTTGGTTCCCATTTTTTATTTCCTGCCAGGGATGGGTGTCTGTGAGCCTGACTCCATTCCAGTTATTTCTGACAAAACTGGGAACCTTTCTTGTATTTTGTGATTTGTTTTCTTATTAAAACTCAGAATCCCAGAATGGTTTGGGTTGAGAAGGACCTTAAAGCTCATCCACTGCCATGGGCAGGGACAATTTCCACCATCCCAATTTGCTCCAAACCACATCCAAGCTGGCCTTGGGCACTTCCAGGGATGGGAACTCCTTGTACCAAGGTCTCCCCACCTTCACAGGGAAGAATTTTTCCCTACTACCCAATCTAAACCTGTTCCCTGACAGTTTAAATCCATCTCCTCTCGTCCTGTCACTCCATGCTCTTGTAAATCCTTTATTTGGATGTGCTGGAACCATTCCAGCTCTTGCCTGGTGCTGGAATTGACTTTATCCAGGAATTTCAGCTGCACCTTGTGCTGCAGGTTAAAGAACAAGTGCTGTGTGTATGAGGAAAATGCTGTTTTGTCTGCCTCCTACCTCGAGCATTATCTTATTATTATATTTTTATTGATAAATTCTGTATTGGGGTCCCCCAGAACCAAATCATTTCTTCATGCACTGAACTTCAGCAAATAAAACTGGTCATGAAAACTTCCCCCCACCTCAGATGTAACTCATGGAATGAGAAGTTCATGGGTTTTATTGATTAATTTTTTTTGCATTTGTAGTCACTGTGGGGATTTATCAGGGTTCTGGGTGGAGGGAGGGGTGTAAGGATTGAGTTACACAAATCCAGGGATATATTTTGATATATATGAATATATATTTGTGTGTGGTGGTAGAACCGAACAGCACAGTCTAATTTTGGATGTTTAAGGGCTTTTCAAGTCATTAACAGTAAGAAATTAAATAATTCAGACATTGTAGCTGGCTCAAAGGGCTGCTTTAAGATGAATTAACTGAAATTTGGGCTGTGCTATTTAAAAACCCCTTGATTTGGGATGAGGGGGTATCAATCCTGGATTTCAGCATCCAGTGACCTCCCAAGGCAGTTACAGGTGGGGTTATTTTTGTTCTTGAAACTCCTCTTAGTGGCTTCTTCTTCTGGTGGCATATTTGGAATATTTCATGTTTCATTTAGGAGCAAACCATGTTTAAATGTCTGCTGATTGCTGTATAGGAGTCAGGATTTGGACTTCCATGATTTTTGTGTGTCTTTTCCAGCTCAGGATATTCTGTGATTCTGGGAATTTTTTGTGTCTTCTGCAGCTGGAGAAAAATAATGGCAATATCATGTGGGAAGGGGAGGTTGATCCTGTGAGGAGAACAAAGTGGGGGTTATGTCCTTTAAAACCACACAAGCACAAAAAACGTGTTGTAATTTTAAGGACAAACTTACAACATTAAGATTTAAGAACATCATAGATTTAGAATGGCATTAATTATGCTGAAAAAAATCCATGTAAAACTCTGCTATTCTTAAAAAACCCCCTGAAATCAGCTGTTTATTCCCTGGAGTTGTGAGAAAGAGCCCTGAGCTTGGATTTAATGATGTTTAATCATTCTTTCAAAAACACAAAGGAAGCACTAAAAGCTGTTCAGCTGAGCTAGAAAGAACTAATAGCTATAACTCAGATTCAAAAGTGATTTAGTTCCAGAGGTAAATCCATAATCCGACCAGTCAGGAGTTAATCTGTCATCAGACTAAGACTAGAAATAAATCTATTTAACTAAGAATAGTTAATTCACCTGAATCAGAGCAAGGATGAAGATCCTGCTCAGCAGAGTTTATTTGGAGGAAATAAAATATACTCATGATGGAGAGTGGAAACAGCAAGTGGTTTTCAAAGGAGGGGGGGAAAAAAGCCTCCTTTGGAATTTGTTCTGCTCTTTTCCTGCACTTCCCAGGATGGTTGGAGCTTCTGGTTTGGGTAATGTGGAAATGAGTCAGAGTAAGGAAGGAAATACCCTATTCATCCCAAAATTGGAAGGGTTTAGGAACAGCTTTTTGTAGCATCAAACCCAAATTCACCTCTCCCTCTTTACTCTCCTTGTCCTGTTGTTGTTTCATCTCAGGACAAATTGAAGGGATGAACTTTAACCTCTTAGGAGGATAATTTATTAAAATAACAGATGCTGCAGAATGGGGCCTGGCTTGATCTGCAGTTCTTAAGGAAGATTAACAACCTGGGAGTTCACAAATCGGGGTCCTGCTTCCGACCTCGGCTTGTGAGCAGGACAAAGGCAGCACTCACATCCTGTAGTTCAGGAAAAAGAAAGGATTTCAGCCAGAGCAGGATTCCTAACATGCAAATCAGGAATCATTCCATCAGGAAACGGCAGGGAAAGGTAGATTTGAACAAGTGAAATTCTTCCTTTTGTACCAGAAAATAGAGGCACAAACCTTGGGTGAGGCTGGGGCTGAAAACACAAATTTCAGTTTTATTGATGCCACTTCAGATCCCCGTTTGGACACTGAGGAAGAGCAGGGATTGCTGGATGGATTGGCTTTTCCCAGCACAAACCAGGCCCAGCAGCTGAGCAGGGGAAGAGGATGTGTAAATCCCTTAATTCTTTGTTGGCAAGAAAACACAGAAGCCCTTGCTGGAGGCCCAGGGTCCAAATGGAGGGCTCAGAGATTTTCTATTTCCAGAGCAGGGTGTACAGCAGCACTCTCCATATGGGAATTTGGGAATCCTTATGGATCCTGTGCAGAAAACCCATCGAACACCTTGGGGTTTGCTGGGCAAACAAATCAAACACCAAAATCCTCGCTGCATTTGGATAAATGGCTGTGATTTACTCATTTTTATCAATTAATAACATTTATAAAACCCACAGAAATTTTTCTGCTGTTCTACCTCACTCATTTGGGGTTAAAAACCCCAAATAATTAATTGGCAAGTGAAGGCAAAGCAAATGATGGAGAGGGCTGTCAAAACCAGGCGTTATTTTTGTTTTGGGATCCTGAATGCATCGGAAGCTCCTTCCCTGCTCCAAGCCCAGCCTGTGGAATTGTGCTTTCCTCTTGAATGCTCTGTTCCTTCTGGCTGGGGAGAGAATCAGGCACAGCCTGCTGGGCTTGGCTGGTGTTTTATTGCCTCAGAGGTGGCTCTGCCACCTCGCTGTGACCCACGGCTCCCAGATCCGCTCCCAGGATGGGCTCCTTCCTAATCCGGCAGCGATTTCACCAGCGTGGATCTGAGTTTTGTTCCAGAAAGAACAGCAGAGGACACCCCAGAACTCAGCAAGTGTTGGCTCTGAGCCGTAAATCCCTCTTTGTGTCTGTCACAAAGAGATCCTGCGAGAGGCTGGGATTCCGCTGCCGAATCCCCGATCCCGCGGCCGCTCGTGGATCCCTGCGGCAGAGCGAGGTGCCAGAGCTGCCAAACTTCCCCTCGTCCCTGTGCCATGGAGGGTTTGGGGTTGGTTTCATTGAAATTCCCTGAGGTTTGAGACAGAATTAATCAGGTTTGGGAATGCTGAAGGTGCTCAGGGTCAGAATGTAACCGGCTTTGCTTTTCAGTCATGGAATTGTTGAGACTGGAAAAGACCTTTAAGGTGATTGAGTCCAAAATGAGGTTGGATTTTATTGTTATTGGGAAGCTGGATGGGATTGGAGTAGGATTTTCCCTGTGAAAAGGCTGATTTTTGGTATTTTTAATCCGTCATCTGTGAACTGTTGCTGTGAACCTCAACTCTGGATGTGTTGTTTTCCTGCAGATCGGTGATAAATGGGATGTGCTGAGTGGGATCATAATGGTTCAAGAGCGTGGGGAAAAGCAAAAATGCTTCCAGCAGGCTGGAAAATATAGGGATTTGTGTGGCTGGCTGTGATTTAAAGGAATGATAAGGCAGGGAAAGTGGGAGTCTGAGGGAAGGCTGCTGATCTCTGCTCCTGCTTTGTCACCTTGGGATGATTTGGTTTAACCTGTCCCTGGTTTATTATTCCATGGCACAGATCCCTGGAGCAGCATCCCCAGGCAGCAGGAAGTGTAAAAGGAAGCAAAGATGCTGCGTTTGGTATGAATCCAAACAGTTTAGGGATGGGGGGCACAAAAAAAAAGTGGATTTCCAGTGGATTTGGAGTCTGTGCTGCTGATTTTGTGCCCCTAAAGCTCCTCTCCTGCCTGCTGTAGCTGAGCTGTTCCAGGAGGGAAGTTTGTGTGGAAAACTTCAGGATATGGGATATCACCCTCTGCTGTTGTCACCTCTGTGGACACAGAATTCTTTGGGAATTCCTGGGTTGTGCCAAGCTGATTGTAAAGTGAAATTAGGACTTCTTTTCTCGGTCAGAATAATCTCTCAGCCTGTTCTAATTCTATTCTTTTTCCTGCTCCAGGCTGATAATTCCAATTGTGTGGTTTTGCTGTAATTCCTTCAGGCTTCTGCAGATGGAAGAGGCAGGGAATTGCTGTGAATTCCAGCAGGGAATTGCTGTGAACTCCTTCCCTTTGGACTGGTCCAGGAGGACTGCTCAGGAAAGTTGTGAATTGTTTTAATTCCAGATCAGTGTTCAGCTCGTGTTTCCCAGCTTATTGACCCTTCCAAAAGCCATCCCAAAAATAAAACCTGGATGGAAAGAAAGGGGAGAAGGGATTTTTATGTGCTGGAGTAAACAGAGAAATCACCTTCTAGAAAGCTGTGAACTATGACTTAAATAGCATTTTAACAATGCTTTTTAACATCCAGGGTCATGACATAGAAATTCCCACATTTTCAGGGATTTGTAGGATATGGATCTTGTTTGTTTGTTTTCAGTGACTCTAAGGAATGTATAGACAATATTTCACCTGGAAATGGAATTTTAAAGCTGAAGTCAAGAGGTGAAAATTAAAAATACATCTACTTGAGGTTTTAGTCACTTTTGTTCATCTCTCCGATGAAAAACTGAGCTTGGCTCGATAAGAACATTCGAATTTTTAAATTTGAATTAAATTAAATCTTTAAAACACATTAAATTTTAAAAACTTGAAACTCCCACGGCAGTGCAAACACACAACAACTCATCCCTTTGTGGACTGAAGGATTTCACCTCCTCTTTGCCTTTTCCACGATTATTTCCAAACCCTGCTCCATTCCCAGGGATCTTCATCAGGAAGGAATGTGAATAGAAGACACATGTGCAGCCCTTTGTGTGGAGTTGGAATTCCAGCTCTTGGAAGAGGCCAAGGCTTTTGGTGGAGTCATAAATTTCTCTCCCAACCAACCCAAAAGGAGTTTGTTGCCTTCTCTGGCTCCTTGGAATTCACCAGGAAAAGCAGAGAGAGGAGGTTTTGGGGTAGTGCAGCTCCACCAGTTCCCCAGGAACAAAAAAAAGCAGAAATTCAGGAGGAATTTCTCCACAGAAGGGGCTGCCCAGGGAGGTTTGGAGTTCCCATCCCTGGAGGTGTCCAAGGAATGTGACAAGCAAAGCTTGATGATCCTGGAAGTTTTTTTCCAGCCTCAGTGGTTCTGGAATTCCATAAATAAAGGATTTTGCCTTGGCTGCCTCTTGGGACAGCTCCTGCCAGAGCTGGAACGGGGATGTTGGAGCAGGATTTTATTCCCCATTTTCTGGGCAGCTCAGATTACAAGTTTGCATTTGCACATCTGGTTCAATAATTGGTGCCTCACAAACAGGGAGGTGAAAACAATCAGGGAAAGAAAGTTTTGATTGTTTTTTTCTTTTGTATGCAATTCTAGGAGATCTCTCTGATATCCCCAGATTTCCATTTTGGAGTGTTTGCAGCAGAAATTGGAGAGTTCCACATAAAAAGTGGTTTATTGGGGTGGGAACTTGGGTTTTGCATCCAGGATTTTTAAACCTATTCCATAGAATCCCAGAATGGTTTGGGGATGGGATCTTAAAGCTCATCCAAGGCAGGGACACCTTCCCCTATCCCAGGCTGCTCCAACCTGGCCTTGGACACTTCCAGGGATCCAGGGGCAGCCACAGCTTCTCTGGGAATTCCATTTGACCCTCCCAGGGAAGAATTTCTTCCCAATATCCAGCCTAAACCTTCCATCTTTCAGTTTGAAGCCATACCCCTTGTCCTGTCACTATGATTTGTCCAAACTCTGTCTATTCCTTATGTAATTTTGATGGAAACCAAGATTATCCAAGGATTTTTTTTTTCCTACAGTGCTGCAAAAAATTGGTAAAAAAAAAAAGGCAAATGGGCTTTATTTAATGTGGCACCAACTCTCAAAAGGCTCTGTGCTTCACTTCTGCCATTCCCAGGAGAGGGATGAAGGAATGAGTGAAAAAAATCCTTCAGTCTGAGCTTCCCACCTGTCCTGGCAGATGATTCCCAGGAGTTTGTGCTCTCTTCTTTATTCTGGAATCACCTTTTGGACAAATAAAAGCAGCATCATTCCAGGGTTGAACATCCAGCACCTCTCCTGGCCCCTGGACTGGTTTTTTTTGGCTTATTGCAGATTGATTTAGAAAAAGAAAGTAGCTGTTGTCACCAGATGCCTGCAGATGGCTTTAATCAGGTTCCAAATGTGCAACAATGGCACAAAGGAGCAGAATGAGCTCGGGTGGTTTCTTGTAAGGCTCTTTTAGGGGCAGCAGCCAAATTGTTGCTGCTGCATTTGGTTCTGGGAGCTGTTAGAGGATCTCACCATGAATTTTTTCCAGGGTTCTGAGCCATGCAAGGCAAGAAAGTGGGGTTTGCCCCAGTGTTTTAAGTGATTTACAAGGTGAGAAGTTTTCAAACAGGCTCTAAAATGTTATTAGCTGAACTAATACCCCTGTTTCGCTTTTATTCCCTGGTTTTTTTATTTGTGTTTTAGTCATCTTTAGTGGATTGCAGTGCTCCAAGTGATTCCTTCTCCCTCTTCTTCTCCCTCTTCTTCTCCCTCTTCTTCTCCCTCTTCTTCTCCCTCTTCTTCTCCCTCTTCTTCTCCCTCTTCTTCTCCCTCCTCTCCCTCCCCAGCCCTTCTCTGGAAAAGATCCAAGTAGGTGAGAAAAAGAAGATTTTATAGAGATTCCTTAAAATCAGCTTAGGTGGAAAAAGAAACAAACAAAAACCAAACCCTAGAGTTAAACCTGATAATTACAGAGAGCAGAGCTCTGAGTGTTTCTTTCCAGAGCTTTTCAAATCCAAGGTGTTCATTCCCTATCCTTAAATCCCGGCGTTGCTCATGGCTTATCCCATCCACGGCAGCAATTTGGGATCTCTGGGGCAGCTCCAGCCCTGTGATCTCTTCAAGGTTTGTTTTTCCCTCACCTCGTGCCTGTGTTTACAGCTCCTGACTCACAAATCCTGCTCTCCTTTAATCCCAGCCTTGGAATTCCCCCTGGGAGCTGCAGCTCTGCGTTCCCGGGAGGAGATTGTGGCAAAGTGTTTGTGTACATGTGGAAAAGAGAGGAAAACTTCTCTCCTTAGTCCTGTGCCAGCGTTTCCAGGGATTTGTTCCACTCTGCGGTGTGTGGGGGGTGCAGGGCTGGACCTGCAGCTGCTCCAGCTGCCTTTGGAACATGTGAGAGTTGATTCCAATCCTTTTTTTTTTTCATGGAAAGAGTCAAAAATATGAGTCAGCAAGAGAAATCTTGAATGTGAGTGAGAGCTCTGAAGCGTGGTGGGTGGAGAAGCTTCACTTTCGAGGAAAAACCTCTCATTCAAGCGGTTTGGGGTTAAATAAACACAATTCCTTCTTAACTTTCAGATGCACATGGAATTACAGCTTGGATCTGTAAGGGAATTATCTGCAGATACCTAAAGAGAACCAGGTTGGGGATATCAAATGTACCATCAAAGGTGCTTTTGTGCTGAGAATTTCAGAATTTAGACGTAACAAAGCTGCTTTGTCAGCTGACTGAGGTGTTTGGAACCTCTTCCCTTTTCCAAGCAGGAAATCTTCAGGCTCAGCACAGGAAAAGTCAAAGCAGTTGACAAAAGGCTGCTGATTTATCTCCTGCATGTCAAACAGGATTCCTTAATCTGTATTTTTTGTAATTCCCTGGATCTGCTTGGGCAGTGATTCCCTGGGAGCCTGATACCCTGCTGAATCCAGCAGCTCTTCCTCCTTGGGAATTGAGGAGAAATTCAGTGTTTTTTGAAAATTCTGTGTGCTGAGACTTCACAGAGCCTGTGAGCGACCGGCTGTTTGATGAATCCCTAAAAAATGGTGTCTTTCAGGCCTATTTTTTGTTCCAAACTATAAATCTGGTGTGCTGAGGAGGCTGAAGGGTTAAATTCCCCACACTGTCGCATATGGCAGTGAGCAGAATCACAGATGTTGATGATACAACATAATTAGTATTCTTTTATGTAAATGAAGGCTGTCAATGTTACCACAGTGTCTGCACTCCTGCAAGCTGGAATTTCTGCCACTTGCTCTCACCGAGGCTAGACAGGATTCTAAACAAAATTCCTTGATTTTTATACCCACCCCTGAGGAGGAAAATGAAGAGGAAAGAGGAGAAAAAAAGCTCAGGGAGAGGAAAAGGTGGGGAAGGGGTTTTTCCAACTTGGGAAGAAGAGACCAAATCAATCCTTTGTTTAAGTGAGGATTTCCAAAATCCTGTCCACGTCCTGGGATTTGGGAGGGAATGAACCCAGCCCAAGGGAAATGTGGGAATTTCTGAGCTGGTTCAAATAAAAACCTCAGTGGTTCTTTGGGTGCTGAAGTGGCCACTTGAGCTTTCAGTGGAGTCCAGGAGAAAAAACTGAAGAGCTTTGATTTTTCTCTAAGAGATTCCATCCTCAGCAGCAATAGCACTGATAAAGGTGGTAATTAAAGCAAATTTGTGTCATTTAGGGCCACTAAAAATGCATTTTCTTCACCTGGCCAGGTCCCTGCCACCCAGGCAGGTGAGGGCTCAGTCCCTGCCTCAAAACTTTGGCAAGTGTTAAACTTTCCACCTCATAAAATGATGTTTTAACCACATATTCTGTGTGCCAGGTCCCTGTGTAACCAACTGAATTCAGATCTGTTACTCCAGTCTTTTCTACCTCTGGTTTTTTCCCATTTTTCTCTCATCTGTGCTTCTTACTTTGTAGCAGTTCAAACCTGCCAACTCCTCATAGCTTCCTTTTTATTGTTTGGAAAAAAAACACCTAGAAATGAAATTTAACTCAGCACAGCTTTTGTTGGTTTTTTTTTTTGTCTTTCCCCCTTCTCCTCCCCCTGTCTCTCACCAAGCAATAGAAGCAGCCAAAAAAATTCAAGTGAACACAGGAGGGGCACATTTTTCCTCCTGGTTTTTTTTTTTTTTTTTTATTTTGACTCCCATTTTTTCCCTCTGCCATATGTTGGGTCATCCACTACAAAAGCCTCACCATGAAAAGGCTCCATGTGATCAGCAGATTTTTACAGCCTACCAAAAAAAAGAAAAAAAGAAAAGAAAGCAGAGAATGAAATGGAATGGGATTCTGTGTGTGACGTGTCTCAACATCTGAGAATTCGGGATCCTGGGGGTAATTCCAGAGAATTATTTCTGGAATAAATGAGTTCTGCACTGAGGGGTTAATGATGCTCCTGCCAGCGTTTCAGGGTTGGTTTCTTTGCATCACCAGGATATTTTCCCTCTCTCTCCAGGGCTTTGAAGCTGCCTGGCAGTGAGGACTTCCCAGTAATTAAATTCTCCGGGATCCGTGGGAAGATGGGGCTGCTCCGCGCCCGGGACGCGGCGTGGCGGAGGAAAGGATGTGTGACCTGCACTCCGTGAGTAGCCTGCGAGCTCTGACCTCCTTCCCTGCCCTCAGAGCCTTGGAAGGACTGGAAAAAGGGATCCACAGCTCACTGGGAATCTTTTATCAATCTGATGCTTTAGGATTTTAGCTTTTCTATTTTAGAAAATGTGATAGTCCTGCAGTTGTTCAGTGGATAACTCCAAACTCCACACACAGGGTCAGCTGCTGCTTTCCCGTTTTGCTCAGACACAACAATTCACTGCCTCAGGCCCCCAGAGATGGAAACAAAAGGGAGTTTTGAGTTTAAATGACTTCATTACCTGAAGCTGGAATTGGAAGATTAAGATGGGGGATTTGGGGTGTCCTGTGCATGGCCAGGAGTCAGATTTGATGATCCTTTTGGCTGCCTTCCAATCAGGATATCCCATAACCCTACAATGGCATTTCAAATCCACATTGCAGCTCTGAAATCCTTTTCCTTGTGTTCTTTGCCTCCGCAGGTGAAAACAGCAGTGCATCCTGTAAGAGACGTGGATAGATTCAAATTTAGGGAATTTAGGGTGTCCTGTGCGGGGCCAGGAGTCAGATTTAATGATCCTAACCCTTCCAACGACCCTACAAGGAGATTTCAAACGTGTGCCACGGCTCTAAAATCCTTTTCCTTGTGTTTTTGCCCCCCAAAAGGTCGGAGCAGCGACGCCTCCTGTGAGACATGGATAGATGCAAACATGTGGGGCGGCTACGACTCGCCCAGGACCACTCGATCCTGAACCCCCAGAAGTGGCACTGCGTGGACTGCCACACCACCGAGTCACTCTGGGCCTGCCTCAAGTGCTCACACGTGGCCTGCGGCCGCTACATCGAGGAGCACGCCCTGAGGCACTTCCAGGAGACCCGGCACCCCTTGGCCATGGAAGTGCACGAGCTCTACGTCTTCTGCTACCTGTGCCAGGATTACGTCCTGAACGACAACCCCGAGGGCGACCTGAAGCTGCTGAGGAGCTCGCTGTCGGCCATCAAGGGCCAGAGGAGCGGCAGGACGCTGCGCTCCATGGCGCTGGCGGAGGACGCCTGGAGGAGGAGGAGCCCTCAGGGCCAGTCCCAGATGCTGGTGGCACTGTGGCACCGGCGCCAGGCCCTGCTGGCGAGGGCTCTGCGCACCTGGTTCCACAAGAGCTCCCGGGGGCAGCTGAAGTTGAAGGAGAAGAAGCAGCTGGAGGAGCTGGAGAAGAAGAAGGAAGCGGCTCGGCAGCGGCGGCAGGAGATGAAGAGGCAGCTCCTGGAGGAGCTGGCCAACACTCCCCCGAGGAAGAGTGCCAGGCTGCTGTCCCACGTGCACAGGGAGAGCTTGATCCCAAGGAAATTCAGGGAAGTGGCCACAGCTTCCCCTACCTCAAGGCAGGTGCAGAGCAGCAGATTCAAGCAGTTCTACTCCATCCGGCGCCAGCCCCTGATGACGCCGGGGGTGACGGGGCTGAGGAACCTGGGCAACACTTGTTACATGAACTCCATCCTGCAGGTGCTCAGCCACCTCCAGAAGTTCCGAGAATGTTTCTTGACTCTTGATCTCTGTGAAACAGAAGAACTTTTAGCTAAAACTGTGAACGGGAGGGCCAGGATGCCTGGCAGACTGGCAAACGGGGCTGCTGCCAGCGAGCCGGGGAAGCCTGACAGGGTGGGATCATCCGGCACGCAGAGCTCTCCGGCCAGCCTGAACGGCGGCTCCTCCATCAGCCGCAGTTTAGAGCTGATCCAGCCCAAGGAGCCCAGCTCGAAGCACATCTCCCTGTGCCACGAGCTGCACACCCTGTTCAGGGTGATGTGGTCTGGCAAGTGGGCCCTGGTGTCCCCCTTTGCCATGCTGCACTCCGTGTGGAGCCTGATCCCGGCGTTCCGCGGCTACGACCAGCAGGACGCTCAGGAGTTCCTCTGCGAGCTCCTGGACAAGGTCCAGCAGGAGCTGGAGTCTGAGGGGACCAGGCACAGGATCCTCATCCCCTTCTCGCAGAGGAAGCTCACCAAGCAGGTCCTCAAGGTGGTCAACACCATTTTCCATGGGCAGTTGCTCAGTCAGGTATGGAATTGCTTTCCCACAGGGATCAGCTGAGGCTGTTAACACCGAGGAGCGAAGGCTCTGCATGTTGAGGATCCCATTTAGAAGTGTCTTAGGAATTCCCAACATCCCAATTCCTGAGGGAAAAAGTCCCTTGGGTTGCTGTGCAGGTGCCACCGTTTCCATCCTTGCCACATTTGGCACAAATTCACTTCATTTGTGCCGCTTCTGGATGAAACCTGCACAAGCACAGAAGTCCTGAGCCCCTGGTTTTAGGGTTTGAATGTGTTTTTAAGGTGCCTTTGCATTTTTTTTGCCCCTTTCTGGTGGTGTTTCTGTGCCTGGGAAGAGCATGATGAGACACCTCTGTACAAGCTCTTCATGACAATTTGTTTTTTGCTGGCACAAGAGACGCTGAACATAAAACACCAAGGTTCCTGTAGGAGGTGAAGGTGCCTGTGGTGCTGTTTGATCCCTTTTTCCTTGCTGGAAACGTTTCATTCCCCACAAGGCAGAGCCCAAGAGCCCCAAAATCCCCAGGAATTCTGGAAGTTCCATCTCCCTTTGGTTTCCAGGAGAAATGAATTGGGAGCAGAGCTGGTGGTTTGTGAGATCAGACACAAAGTGTGTTCTCTGTTTGTTGTCAGGAAAATTTCTGTCACCCTGCCCTGAGCCACTGAGCTCACCAATATTTAGGACTTTGTGCTTGTCAGAGATTAAAAGATGAATTTCTTCAGTGAAAACTTTTGACTTTCAGGGAAAGGATGCCTGAAGTTATGGTTCATAAAATTATTGAGTATCTTGAACTGGAAGGGACCTACAGCGATTTTTAATTAATTTACCTTTTAAATTTTAATTTAATAATTAATTTAATTAACTTACTTTTAATTTATTAATCACTTTAATAAATTTAATTTTATTAATTTAATAATTATTAATTACTTTAAATTATTAAATTAAGTGGTTAACAAATTATGAAATTACTAAATAACCAATAAATTAGGGGTTTATTATTTTTTATTAATTTATCTTATTGTTTATTTATATATTATATATTAATATATGTTAATATATACTTATATTATATATAAATATATTTCTACATATTATATAATATATATTATATTATATTATGTTATATTATATTATATATATTATATAATATATTTCTACATATTAAATATATATTTCTATTATGAATATATAATATAAATATATAAAATATATATAATATATATTATATATAATATATAGATATATATAATGCATAATTTATATAAATATTTATAATACATAATATATTATATAGTATGTGTTGAAAGACCCCCGAGCAATTCACCAGTCTTCACAGAAGTAATCGTGAACGCCGTTTATTTCTATCTTTAGCACACCTTTTATAGGGTTCTACAGGGTCTGCAGGCAGAGCAAGCTACTATTGGCTAACATACACAGTTTACATTTTTTCTCTTACACACAGGGATATTGTTTTGCTTTACTTTCTCTTCTGCATGAAGGTTTCAAGGACTTTAGCCCTTAATATCACGACTTATTTCAAAGGCTGGTTTGTGCATACAGGCCTTTACTAATATATAAAATATAGCAACAATTCCCCCTTTCTCTTTTTGCACAAACCAGGCTTTGGATAAGATAACATACAACTTAGACTGTCATCCCATTAACACTATAAGTAAAGTCTGTCCCCCTTCTAGCACAAGAGACCTCAACCATCCAGTGATGCCTCAGCTGGTGAACCAACTTCTAATGGGGTCACTCTTCTTTCAGGGCATGTAACCCATCCTGTAGCTGATGTAGCTGCTCATGGATGGAAGCTGAATGATCAGTAAGATCCAAACAGCACATGCCTTCAAACTCCTCACAACCATGTCCTTGTGCTAAGAGCAAAAGGTCAATTGCAACTTAATTTCATAATACTGTATGATGTACACTACTCACATCAGCTGAAAGCTCACTTAACATTGTGGATGTTAAGTTCAATTCTTCCTTAGTCTAGCAAGCAAGCCTTTTTAGAGTGGCTAGGCCTTAATTCATTCAGGCTTCACTTTGACTGTTTGATGTTCTTCATTTTGCTAGCTACATTCAACAATTGGTGCAAGCTTGGGTGGAACAAAGTGAGTTTCCCAAGATAACAGGGTCTTCTATGTGGATTAGCAGGAATCTAATTCCATGCTCTATCCCCACAGATTAGGAATATGGAACTAGGTAATCGCTTTGGTAATCGTCCTGTGAGATTGCACCACAAATAAAGGCTTTACTTTCAATGGTAGTAACGAGATCAGCTATAGGGCTGACTGCAGCTCAGTGCCGCATTACTTTGTTGGAATGGCTTTGTCAGGGGTTCAAACATTATCCATCCACCTGAGGTATTGGTGGAACTTAACAAATCTAATTCTTCTGAGGGTTGTCGTATTGAGAACTTTGGTAATTTTGCTTGCCAACAGGCTTCAAGTTGTCTTAATGTGAAGCCAACAGTGCGATTGCACTCTTGCAACATTGCCAATCAATTCAGTTGAGTCTCATCACTGATCAAACCTTTAAATGCTGGAGGATCCCATTTGGGACTCCCATGAGACAGGTGCGAAAAGATCTCCAGGTGTGGCTAAGCTTAGACACACTGACCTTTGGCCAGTTCAATGTGCCAGAGTGACCCATATGTTCTGTCGCTTTTGGATGTTAATCAGCAGACAGTTGGTCACGACTATACACATCACAATTACCATAAGCAGTTTACCATGTAAATGACACCATACTTGCAAACTCACAGCTAAAGCTTCAATCGTTAAATGAACTTTCAAAGATGCTTACACTAGCTCTTGAAGGGAGAATACTTATACTTTATACTAACATAGCAATTACTACACAGGCTAAACACTTTATCTTAAACTATCATCTAACTACCTTTAACACACGTGCTCTGGTATATATGTAGTCTAAGCGTGAAAGCAATTTGCTGAAAGGGTAAACACGCAACTACAATTTGCTTATATACAGTTAGATGGAGTCTCTACACTTCTTAGATCTTCTGCAGAATTTCTCCAGCACAATTCAGTCCTGGAACGTTCACTGCTCCCGTGATGTCAGCTGGCAGCTGGTCAGTGACTGAAGGCTTTGATGTTCAAGTTGTTCTTCAGATCCTTCTAAATCTCAAAACAAAGGATACCTGAAAAATTGGTAGAGACACAACATCATAATAACAACATAAAAGTTTCTGTTGGTAAGCTGTCTGTATAGTGTTCAGACACAACTGTGTCCTGACAGGTCCACTTCTGATCCATGTCTGGAGTACAACGACTTTGTGATGACATCTCTGTTCACTGGAACCACTCTAGAACCGCCCCAGAACCGTTCCCCGCTCTAGAACCGCTCCAGAACCGTTCCCCACTCTAGAACCGCTCCAGAACCGTTCCCCGCTCTAGAACCGCTCTAGAACCGTTCCCCACTCTAGAACCGCTCTAGAACCGCTCTAGAACCGTTCCCCGCTCTAGAACCGCTCTAGAACCGCTCTAGAACCGATCTAGAACCGTTCCCCGCTCTAGAACCGCTCTAGAACCGCTCTAGAACCGTTCCCCGCTCTAGAACCGCTCTAGAACCGTTCCCCGCTCTAGAACCGCTCCAGAACCGTTCCCCGCTCTAGAACCGCTCTAGAACCGCTCCCCCATGTCCCCCTGGTTCGGGTGGAAACCAGTGAAAATTTGGCTTCTTTTCTTCCAGGGTGGTAAAGATGGAACTTAAATAAGATTGTAATGTTAAAAGTGACTCCAAAAATGAAGCAAATAGTTCCGGATGTATCACATCCTGCCATAACTGAACAGATTCTGTTCGTTGTTTCAGCGTTTGCTGTGGAACTTTTTTTTTCTCATTATTTTCTTCTCTTTGACTCTCCCTCCCTCTCTCCATGGGCAGCATAGATAGGAGAGCTTGCCCAGCAGTGGGAGGTAAAGGCATCTGCCGCTGTGACACAGGTAGAATTACGGGGCTCACAGCTTCAGCATATCTCACTTTTCTGGTTTTTAAGGTATTAATTACAATCTGCCAAGTTCGACCTACAGACACAGTGTCCTTGCTCTTTTCCGTAATTGCCGTTTCCCATATCAGAGCCGATATATCAGTCCGTTCTTGCACCGCAAAAAGCAGTGTGAGCACTGCAAATGCTCATGACAATTAGCCCATATAATGAGCATATCCAGGTCCTTTTCCTGGGCTGCTTCGCCTCGTTTAACGAGGATGCTGAGAAGCAGTTTATCTGCCGCCGCAAATCCCCCATGCTGACGGCAACCCGCAAGGGGGAAGGTCGCGATCCCTCTCACACGCACTTGCCTTTGGGCCCCCCCCAGCAGCCTGAATTTCCACGTCCAACCGCTCCGCGTCTCACCGCGCTCAGGCTGCCGATCCGGTGCCGATCCAAGCCCGCGACGTCTAACGCCCAGATCCACTCCGCTGACTCCAAGGCCCCTCTGCCCGCAGGGGTGTCCCTGCTCGGGCGCCAGATGTTGAAAGACCCCTGAGCTGTTCACCAGTCTTCACAGAAGTAATCGTGAACGCCGTTTATTTCTATCTTTAGCACACCTTTTATAGGGTTCTACAGGGTCTGCAGGCAGAGCAAGCTACTATTGGCTAACACACACAGTTCACATTTTTTCTCTTACACACAGGGATATTGTTTTGCTTTACTTTCTCTTCTGCATGAAGGTTTCAAGGACTTTAGCCCTTAATATCACGACTTATTTCAAAGGCTGGTTTGTGCATATAGGCCTTTACTAATATATAAAATAAAGCAACAAGTATGTATTATATATAATATATAATATAAATATATATTATATTTATTTCTATTATATATTAATAATATATATAAATATATATAATACATAATATATTATATAGTATGTATTATATATAATATATATAATATAAATATATATTATATTTATGTTATTTCTATTTTTATATATTATCTATTTTTTATTTTATTTATTAATTTTCAATACTTTTTATTAATTTCAATAATTAACAACCACCTAAATCCATACACAACACCTCCTAACACCCCATAAAAACAATCCCACACGTACAATAACATCTCCATGCACCTCCAAACCCGGCTGGCTGTCCCTGTGTCCCCTGCAGGTCACCTGCAGGACGTGCAACTACAAATCCAACACCGTGGAGCCCTTCTGGGACCTTTCCCTGGAATTCCCGGAGCGCTACCATTCCCTGGAGAAAGGCATCGTGCCCCTGCCCCAGGCTGAGTGCTTGCTGACCGAAATGTTGGCCAAATTCACCGAGACAGAAGCCCTGGAGGGGAGGATCTACGCCTGTGACCAGTGCAACAGTGAGTGCCACTTCCTCCCCTTTTTTAAAGCAGCAGGGAGAATAAAATATCGAATATTTGTGAGCTGGAATTCACCTGCTGGAACTGCTGCGGCCCAGGATATCTTTGGCTCAATGTTTCCTGGTGTTTTTCCAGCAGGAACAGCTCAGAGGTGACAAATGTTTGTGTGATGAGGAGAAGGGAAAGTTTGAATCTCACAGAACTTCTGGAGGAATTCAGAAATATTTATTCCTGTGGCCATCCCCGTGCTGGAAAAAGAAAGAAAAAAAAAAAAAAAAAAGAGTTTATCTTGTGCTGGTTTTTCTCCTGGGGGAATTAACAGAATCCTGATAATCTTTGCCTTGGGGGTTTTTTGGGGGGGTTTTTTGACAGGCAAACGGCGAAAATCTTCTCCCAAACCTCTTGTTCTGAGTGAAGCTAAAAAGCAGTTGCTGATCTACAGACTACCTCAGGTCCTCCGGCTGCACCTTAAACGCTTCAGGTGAGGCACTGGGCCCTGGATTTTTTGGGGAAAAAAGTGACCAAAAGTGGGCCTTTAATTTCCCTCAATTCCTGCTGAAAGCAGCTGTGTAATTTCTGAGCCATCAGGTTGGTGAGAGCCCCTCCCATTACCCGTTTGCAGGGCGGTTTTCTGCCACAATTTAATATTTTGTGCATATTAATCCTTAATTTCCTCGGGTTTGAGTCGAGTTTGCAGGCAGCTTGGAAGGAGAAATAAGCTGATGAAAGATTTGGTGAAGGTGGGAAATTGAGAGAATTAAATTCCTCAAATTACCTGTTGAATAGAAAGTAGAAAAGGCTGAAAATGTTAGGACAAGTTTCTAATGTGGTTAGGCTGGGTTTGGGGGGGTTATTGGTAGAACTGAGGATTTTTAAAGGCGATCAGAGAAGAAATCTGGCCCCAAAATGCCCCACCTAAAACAAAAAATAGCAGTGCCAGGAGGAGACCCCACCTAAGATAAAAACCTTCAGTGTCAAGAAACCTCATCTATAAATATCCTCAGTGGTAGAAGGAGACCTTAAATCTAAATCTAAAATAAAAATTATCAATGAAAGAAGGAGACCCCACCTAAAATAAAAACCTTAAATGGCAGAGGGTGACCTACCTAAAATAAAAACCTTCAGTGGCAGAGAGAGACCCCACTAAAATAAAAACCCTCAGTGGAAGGGGGAGACCCCACCTAAAATAAAAACCTTAAATAGCAGGGGGAGTAAAATCCTTCAATGGCAGAGGGAGACCTACCTAAAATAACAACCCTCAGTGGCAGAGGGAGACTCCACCTGAAATAAAAATCATCCATGGTAGGAAGAGACCCCACCTAAAATAAAAATCATTGATGGTAAGAAGAGACCCCACCTAAAATAAAAATCATTGATGGTAGGAAGAGACCCCATCTAAAACAAAAATCATTGATGGTAGGAAGAGACCCCATCTAAAACAAAAATCATTGATGGTAGGAAGAGACCCCACCTAAAATAAAAATCATTGATGGTAGGAAGAGACCCCACCTAAAATAAAAATCATTGATGGTAGGAAGAGACCCCATCTAAAACAAAAATCATTGATGGTAGGAAGAGACCCCATCTAAAACAAAAATCATTGATGTTAGGAAGAGACCCCACCTAAAATGCAAGCCCTTGGTGTTAGGGGGAGCCCCCAGCTGAAGCCCTCGATGTCAGGAGACCCCAGCATAGCCAAGGCCAGGAGCAGCAGCAGGAGCTGCAGGGTTTGGGGGGAGGTGTCTGCTGGGGATTTTGGGGTGAAAAGCCAGGATTCAGTGATGCTGAGCAGCCCTGAGTGTGGGATTTGTGTTGGCAGGTGGTCTGAGCGCAATCACCGCGAGAAGATCGGGGTCCATGTCCTCTTTGAGCAGGTATTAAACATGGAACCTTACTGCTGCAGGGACTCTCTGCCCTCCCTTGCCACTGAGACCTTTGTGTATGACCTCTCGGCTGTGGTGATGCATCACGGCAAGGGGTTTGGCTCAGGACACTACACAGCCTATTGCTACAACACGGAGGGAGGTGCGTGTGCTGCGGGCGTGGGGCAAATCCCATCCCCATCCTCTTCCTCCCCTCGGCATTCCTTGCATTTCCCTCTCTTGGAATCTTTCCCCAGGATTCCATTTCCTTAGGATCCGCTCCTTGCCCTTCGGTGGTTTGTTTCTCCCCATCCCTTCCCCGTGTTCCTATATTTTTACTATACTTTTTATATTTATTGATTTTTATTTATTGATTTTTGTTTATTTTTATTTCTTTTTGTTAATTTTTATTTTTATTTATTTTTATTTATTTATTTTTATTATTTATTTTTGTTCATTTTTATTTATTTTTATTTATCTTTATATTTATTTATATTCATTTTTATTTATTCTTGTTTATTTTTATTTATTTCTATTTATTTTTGTTTAGTTTTATTTATCTTATTTATTTTTAACTTATTTTTAATTATTTATTTTATTTATTTTTATTTCCTTTTATTTCTTTTTGTTCATTTTTATTTTTATTGATTTACTTTTATTTATCTTTATTTATTTATATTTATTTATATTCATTTTTATTCTTATTTATTTTTATTTATTTCTATTTATTTTTGTTTATTTTACATTATTTTTATTTATCTAATTTATTTTTAATTATTTATTTTAATTTATTTTTATTTATTTTTGTTCATTTTTATTTTTATTTATTTATTTTTAGTATTTATTTTTGTTCATTTTTATTTATTTTTATTTATTTTATTTATTTATATTTATATTCATTTTTATTTATTATTATTTATTTTTTATTTATTATATTTATTTTTGTTTATTTTTATTCATTTTATTTATTTATTTATAATTTATTTTTAATTATTTATTTTATTTATTGTTATTTCTTTATATTTATTTTTGTTCATTTTTATTTATTTATTTTGTTGTTTCAATCAGGGATTTTTTTCCCTGGGAATGGTGCGAATTTTTCATCCTGCCAGGCGGAGCTGCTGCAGCTGGGTTTGCTCAGGATCCTCGGGATTGAGGAGATGAACAGAAAGTGTTTTGAGGCTGGGAAAAAACAGGAACTATTCATGAATAACATCCGCAGGGGGCTGGGAGATCCCAGCAGCTGGATCAGGATGGGCTCTGCCTTCCTGCCTGGCCCCAGGGAATCGCTGGCTGCCTAATTGAGTTCTTGGGCTGATTAAATGAAGAGTTGATATTTCTAAAGCACAAAAAAAAATACATATATATTAAAAAAATGATATTAAAACCATTTTCCAGGTTAGAGGAAAAGACAGAGGTTCCTGTTCTCCTGTGGATGTTTCCTGTGAGCAGTTCCAGAATCCAAAGGGATCCTGCCTCAGCTAAGAGCTTTTTTTTTCCCTTTTTTCCCAGGTTTTTGGGTGCACTGCAATGACTCCAAACTGAATGTATGTAGCGTGGAGGAGGTGTGCAAGACCCAGGCCTACATCCTCTTCTACACTCAGAGAACGCTGCAGGACAAAGCTGGAATCCCAGAAAAACAACTCCGAGCTCAGGTGTTTGCCACCCAAAACCAGTGACAAGGACACAAGACTGACATTCCCATGAGGGGAAAACACTGCCAGCTTCTTTTGGGAACTTCTGGTGTTCATCTTCCCCTTCTTTGTGGGGAAAACTGCAGGAATGGGATCGGGGCAGGGATGGGATCAGAGTGGGAATGGGATCGGGGCAGGGATGGGATCAGAGTGGGAATGGGATCAGGGCAGGGATGGGATCAGGGCAGGGATGGGATCAGGGCAGGAATGGGATCAGAACAGGGATGGGATCAGAGTGGGAATGGGATCGGGGCAGGGATGGGATCAGAACAGGGATGGGATCAAGGAGGAATGGGATCAGGGCAGGGATGGGATCAGGGCAGGGATGGGATCAGAACAGGGATGGGATCAGGGCAGGGATGGGATCAGGGCAGGGATGGGATCAGAACAGGAATGGGATCAGGGCAGGGATGGGATGGGAGCCAGAATGGGATCAGAGCAAAGATGGGATCAGAGCAGGAGTGGGATCAAGCAGGAATGGGATCAGAGTAGGGATGGGATCAGGGCAGGATTGGGGTTGGGAGCAGGAATGGGGTCAGAACAAGGATGGGATTAGGGCAGGGATGGGATCAAGCAGGGACAGGATCAGGGCAGGAATGGGATGGGAGCAGGAATGGGATCAGGGCAGGGGTGGGATCAGAACAAGGATTGGGATCAGGGCAGGGATGGGATAGACCAGGAACAGGATTGGGGCAGGATGGGATGGGAGCAGGAATGGGATCAGGGCAGGAATAGGATGGGAGCAGTGATGGGATCAGGGCAGGAATGGGATCAGGGCAGGAATGGGATGGGAGTAGGAATGGGATCAGAGCAGGAATGGGATCAGGGCAGGAATGGGATGGGAGCAGTGATGGGGTCAGGGCAGGAATGGGATCAGGGCAGGGATGTTTGGAAAACCACCTGGAGCTGGGCAGTTCCGATTTTGGGCACAATCTTGGGTTCCAAGTGTCTTTTTGGCTCCAAAAACCCAAAACAATGAAGTTTGATGCTGCTCATTCCTCCCCTATCAAAGAGGAATGAGCACAAGCAGGAAACAGGAGAATCCCCCTGGATCAACACCCTTCAATCCCTAAAAATCCTGAGCCAGCTCCAAGAGGAACAGGTACAGTACCCTTGAGTGGTGAATCCCAATCCCTGGGAAGCTCCCAGAGCTGTTCCTGCAGGGAAAATGTTTCAATTCTTCTCAATTCCTCCCTCTGCTGCCCCTGGGACACCAATTTCTGTGCCCTGGCTGAAACTGCCACCGGGGCTGGGCCACATTCCAGGATTTTCTGGGAGCTGAACTCAGCTGGCAGCTAAATTCCTTCAAAAATTGGATTTTCATGGAGTTCTGCTGTGGAGAAAATTTGGTTTAACCCCCCCCAAAATCAGTTTTATCCCCCAAAAATGGGTTTTAACACCCATAAAGTGGGTTTTAACACACAAAAATGTGTTTAACCTACATAAAGGGGTTTTAACACCCCAAAAAAAATGGGGTTTAACACCCAAAAAAACCCTCAGGAATGTCCCTGAGTGCTGTGGCAGCAGAAGGTGGAATTTTTGGAAAGTTTGGAATACAAAATCCCCTTTTTTTTTATTTTTTTTTGGTACAAACGTGGCTGTTTTTCCTCAGGGGAACAGGGTTTGGGGTGAAAAATCAGTGAAAAATGTCATTTCTTGAGGTTGGCACTGGGATGGTGCCACCCTTGGAGGTCTCAATTCCTGCAGGGCCACCCTGAGGGGAGGAATGTGAAATCCCAAATTCCACGTGGAGTTGGAAAAGCTACAAAAACAAAAAGTCTGTATCTGAAATCAGCCTGATTTTGTAATTTTTGGGGAAAACAGAGCCTTAGTTGGATTATTTCCAGGCACTTCTCAGCCTACAGTTGCACCTCAGGTGTGGTTTTTGTCATTTTGGGGCTTGGCTGTTCACATTTCACCTTTTAATTTGAATATTAGATCTGCTGACTGTTAATCTGGGTTATTTTTATTAAAATAAATGAAATTATTAGGGTTTTTTTTTAAAAAAAGAAGTTTTCAGGCAGGGAAATTCTCCAAGTGTTTCCCCTCCTCCCTTTTTGCTCCTTTTGTCTCATCAGATAAACACAAGCTGCCAGTCTTTGGGAAAAGTTCCCAAATCCCACTTTTTCCTGGGAAATTTGAACCTCCTGTCCTTGGGCAAAGTGAGCACAGCAAGCAAAAAACTTGGATTATGTCAAAGAAAAATTCCCATTTTCTGCCCAAGATGCTGCTTTTTGAGCCTAAAAGAAATGTCATTTTGAATAATTAAATATAATTTTGGGGTCATATTCTGTTATTTTATTATTTTTTTTTTGGAGATCTGGCAGTTTGCAGCAGTGCTGATAAAAAAAGTTTTGCTTCCCTAAACGTAGCAGGATCTGGAAGGATTCCTTAGGAACGGCTTGGGGAAGGAATATTTGAAGAAATCAAATTAATCTCAATACAACAGGAGATCCAAGGGATAGGAAAATGAGCTCAGCCAGGGAAAAGTTGATATTCCTGAAAAAAATTGAAATATTTGTGCTTCATGGATTAATTCAGGAGCAAAACTGGTTCTGGGCAAGAGACAAAACAAAAATGAGGAAGTAAAAATTAAAATTAAAGGTGTCAGAGTGGCATCTCCAAGTGACTTGAGCTGAAATTCGCCCTGATAGGGAAGGAATTTATTAAATTTACCTTTCCCAGCACCGTGAGGTTCCTGGGATATTCAGCTTTTCCTTGGAAGTGACAGCATTTGGCATTTTTGGTGCTGTTTGGTTTCAATTTGGTTGCTGCAGGGTTGGGATGAGCAGAGCCCGAGGTCCCCTCTGTGTTTTGGGGTGTTCTGGATTTTTCTGGATTTTCCTAGGGGTTTTTAATTGGATTTTTCTGGATTTTTCAGCAGTTTTAAATCAGATTTTTTTCTAGTTTGTTTTTTTTTTCCCCCAGCAATATTAAATCAGATTTTTCTAGATTTGTGGGGTTTTTTTTTCCCAGGAATATTAGATCAGATTTTTCTGGGTTTTTCCAGCAGTTTAAAATCTGATTTTTCAGGATTTTCCAGCCATTTTAAGTCAGAACAGCCTCGAGTTTCTGCTCCAAGCTCATTCCTGATGTCACTGCCAGTGCCAGGCCTGGAGCATCCTCAAGGACAGCAGCAAGTGCCAAGAGAATCCAATTAATCAATTAATTAGGGGCTGTAAATGAATGGCCTTGAGGGGCCTGAGGCTGATCCTTGTGGGTCCCTTCCAGCTCGGGATATTCCCAAATTCCTGACTATTCCTGACTATTCCTGACTATTCCTGGCTCCTCAGCAGCTTGGTTTGTTCCAAATGACGCCTGGATCAAAGCAGAGAAAGTCTGGAGAGTCTGGATGAAAGCGGAGCTGAGTCTGGAGCGTCGGGATCCGTTCAGGAGAGGGATGAATCCCGTTTTCCCGGGATGATCCCGGCTCAGGGCGCACTCCCACGGCTTTGGGCAGAGCGGGTTGGGGTTGGGGAGCCCAGGGAGGGGCTCCAGGGCTCCTCCAGGGCTCCGGCCCCAGCCCCGAGCGGCTCCGGAATGTTCCGAGCCCTGGGAAACGGCCAAAGAATGTCAAACCACGGGGCGGCTGCTGCTCCTGCACCGCGGAGCTGGGGTGTAACCTGTGAGTAACTCACAGCAGCTGCTGTGTAACCTGTGGGTAACAGCCACTGTGTAACCTGTGAGACTCACAGCCGCTGTGTAACCTGTGAGTAACAACCTGTGACTCACAGCCACTGTGTAACCTGTGAGTAACAGCCACTGTGTAACCTGTGAGTGACTCACAGCTGCTGTGTAACCTGTGGGTAACAGCCACTGTGCAGCCTGTGACTCACAGCAGCCGCTGTGTAACCTGTAACAACCTGTGACTCACAGCCGCTGTGTAACCTGTAACTCACAGCCTGTAACTCACAGCCACTGTGTAACCTGTGAGTAACTCACAACCTGTAACTCACAGCCACTGTGCAACCTCTCTCAGAGCAGCCACTGTGTAACCTGTGAGTAACTCACAAGCTGTGAGTACCTCCCAGCCCAGGGCACCCAAAGCTATGCAACACCCAAAGGCTTCTCCTCCCACCACAGCCATCATTCCTTCACCTGTCCCAGCTCTCCACAGACTTTTCCCAGGAAACTCCGTGCTTGGGGTTTCATCCCAGTCTGGATTTTCCCTGGATGATGGATCCCAGGGCTGGGTCCCTCTGGCTCTCGGGTGTGAAATAGAAATCATGTTTTTATGATTTTTTTTTTTTTTTTTGGTAAATCTTTACTCTTTTTACACCTTGTTTTTGTAAGCTGAAGTTTCTTATTAAAAAAAAAAAAAACAAAAACAAAGAGAAAAAATAAAGAAATCCCAGTGGGTTGTTATTCCATAAACTTTAATAAACATCTGGGGGTGGGGGGTACAGCAGGAAATTCCGTGCACATCCTCGAGGAAACAATTCCTGAAGGGATGAATCAATGGGAAACCAAATTCTCCCTCTCACTATTAAACCTTTTGTCCTGCTCCAGGCAGGACAGGCAGGATCAGAGCAGCTCCAGATGGGATCAGAGCAGCTCCAGGTGGGATCAGAGCAGCTCCAGGTGGGATCAGAGCAGCTCCAGGGGGATCAGAGCAGCTCCAGGGGGATCAGAGCAGCTCCGGGTGGGATCAGAGCAGCTCCGGGTGGGATCAGAGCAGCTCCAGATGGGATCAGAGCAGCCCCACGGCTCCAGTCCTGGTGGGAGGGTGAGCTCTGCTCCTGGCAGCTCCGGCTCCTTCCTGGGACAGGGATTCAGCAGGGTCAGGGGAGCTGGTTCTGCTTTACTCTGTGTAAAGAGGGGTTTCTGTGGGGTGTGGGGCCCCTGGGGTGGGCTCAGCCCCGATTTGTGTCACCTCACGTGGTGACAGCGCTGTCCTGTGGGCTCAGGGTGAGTCTGAGGCCTCAGAGGGCAGCAACACCACCCAAGGGAGGGCTGGATTTGGGAGATTTAGGATGGATATTGGGAAATGTTCCTCCTCCAGAAGGGTTTGGAGCACATTCCCAGAGCTACAAGAGTGGACACCTCTCCATGGATGCTTAGGGTGGGATTTTGGGGGTCTGTGCATGGCCAGGAGCTGGATTTGATCCCTATGGGTCTCCTCCAGCTCAGGATATTCCCTGATCCCACCCCCACGGAGCCCTCCCCGAGGACTGACCGCTGCTACGGGACGGGCTGCGGGGCCATCAGGTCGATGTCCGTCAGGTTCCGCGCGACCCAGACCCCGGCGGCGAACAGCCCCAGGTTCACCAGCAGGTTCCTGGAACAGGAAAATCCCACAAGCACTGAGGCTGGAAATGACTTCAGCCCATCCAAGCTGTTCCCCGTGCCCACCCTGTCCCCATCCCGAGCCCTGAGTGCCACCTCCAGCTGCCACCTCCAGGGACGGCGACTCCAAACCTCCCTGGGCACTGCCAAGGCCTGGCCGCCCTTTCCATGAGGAAATTCCTGCTGCTGTCCAAGCTGAGCCTCCCCTGGCCCAGCCTGAGGCCGTTCCCTCTCCTCCTGTCCCTGTTCCCTGGGATAACATCCCAAATCCCCCCCGGCTGTCCCCTCCTGCCAGGGACTTGTGCAGAGCCAGGAATTCCCCCTGAGCCTCCTTTTCTCCAGGCTGAACCTTCCCAGCTCCCTCAGGATTCTCCAAACCCTTCCCAGATCCCTCAGGATTCTCCAAACCCTTCCCAGCTCCCTCAGGATTCTCCAAACCCTTCCCAGCTCCCTCAGGATTCTCCAAACCCTTCCCAGTTCCCTCAGGATTCTCCAAACCCTTTCCCAGCTCCCTCAGGATTCTCCAAACCCTTCCCAGATCCCTCAGGATTCTCCAAACCCTTCCCAGCTCCCTCAGGATTCTCCAAACCCTTCCCAGCTCCCTTCCCTTCCCTGGACACGCTCCAGGCCCAAAATGTCCTCCCTGGACTAAGCCAAAACTGGACACAGGGACCGAGGTCCCTCCCAGCTCTGAGGGACAATCCCTGCCCTGCCCCGGACACAGCCAGGGACAGACACCGGGCTCCGGATCCCGATCCCAGCTCCGACCGCCATTCCGGTCCCGGCCTCAATCCCGACCCTCATCCCGATCCAGACCCTAATCCCGGTCGCGGTCCGGACCTGCGGAAGTCGTTGCGGTCGGTGGCGAAGCGGAAGGCGCTCCGCAGCCAGGCGCGGATGCCCCGCGGCGGAACCGCCGCCGCTCCGGCCGCCCCCGCCGCTCCCGCCGCCGCCATTGCTGCCGCCCGCCCGCGCCGCGCGATGACGTCAGCTCCGCGCGTGACGTCACCGCCGGCGCGCGGAGCGCCACGTGCGAGAGGGGAGCGGGACCTGGACCGGGATCTGGATCGGGATCGGGATCGGGATCGGGACCGGGATTGGGATCGGGATCGGGACCGGGATTGGGATCTGGATCGGGACCGGGATTGGGATCGGGATCGGGACCGGGATTGGGATCGGGATCGGGACCGGGATCGGGATCGGGATCGGGATCGGGATTGGGATTGGGATCGGGACCGGGATCGGGATCTGGATCGGGATCGGGATCGGGATCGGGATCGGGATCGGGATTGGGATCGGGATCGGGACCGGGATCGGGATCGGGACCGGGATCGGAATTGGAATTGGAATTGGGGCCGGGGTCCGGGTCGGGATCAGGATCGGGACCGGGATGGATCTGGGATCGGGACTGGGATCAGGGTCAGGACCCGGACCGAGATCGGCATCAGGATTGGGACCGGGATCGGGATGGGGAAAATAACGGGACTGGCATCGGGATCGAGACCGGGATTGGGATCGGGATTGGGATCGGGATTGGGATCTGGATGGGGAGCGGGATCGGGGCCGGGATTTGGGGTTCCCGGGAGCAGCCGGCTCCTCGGGAATCGCCGTGGGAAGCTTTGGGATCGGGAGCAGCCAGGGAACTGCGGCAGTTTCACTCGACACTCAAATATCTGGATTTCGAGAAAAAGAATAGAGACACAAAGGGAAAAAAGAGGGAATTTACGTTAAAGGAGTTTTAGGAACTGGGGTTTGGGGAAGTCTGTACCTCTCAAATACCTCGGCCCATGGAAAAAGAGAGGAAAATGAGGATAAAAAGGAAGCTGCGTCCCCTAAAAGTTTGAGAAGCCCCAGGGGAAATGCCCCGTGGCCTCTCCCTTTACTCCAATAAAGTTGCAGAACTCCTCTGCCTCCTTTTTCAACATAAACCTCTGTGTTTGTGGTGGCGTGAATGGAATTAGACAAATAGCTCCGTTGAATTATCAGCAATTTAATTAAAAATTAATACAATTCAGTGACAGAATACAATTTAGTGAATTGAATATCGATTTGATATAAATGAACACAAGTTAGTAAAAAAAAATACAATTTATATATATGTCTGTAATTTGCTAGTAATTAATTATGATTAAAACACAAGCAAAACTGACTGGGGTGTAAAGAGGGCTTCTCACCCTGCCTCACATACAAAACAAAGCAATTCAAACTGAATTTATATATTATATATAAAAATATATATACTATATTTATATAGTGTATGCTTATACATATTCATTGATGTTTGCTCTAAGTTTTCTCCCACTTTCAGTTCTTCAATTCTCCTGCCTCACTTGTTGCTAGGGGGTCTTTATTCTTCTGGTGGTCTTTGATGAAGGCTCACGCTCATCCTCGTTGTCCTCTGGATAATCTCATAGGTTGTGCTAAATGTTGTGTGAGCATTGTGTGCCACTAATTAGCCTTGCACTTCATAAATGAATAAATTCATAAATAAAACCTTAATTTCAGGCCCTGTGCTTGAAGTCCTTCCAGCTTTGTCCATCTCAAGGTCATTTCTTATCTTTAAAAGCTACATCCTGTATCTTATTTTTAACATGGAACATCTGCAAAGGGCTCCATCTGCCCTGTAACACCAATTCCCTTTATAAAGTTAATAATAACTTTCCAAATAGTTACAACTTAGTCAGCACCAATCATCTTCATTTGTCGCAGGATTGATTCTCCTGACACTTCTGGGGTTGCAGGTTTTAAACACAGCACTCCTGACATTCCTGTGCTTTATACTCCACGATTTTCTCTCTCTCCTTTACTCTTTTTGAATGGATTATCAGAATATTTACAACGATGGGAACAGATCCTTGTCCTGCAGCTTTTGTGTTCTCCTGTGCCTGGGAAAAGCAGCTCATGGCACAGAGCTGCTGCGGGAGGAGGCTCAGGTGGAGCCCCAAAACCCGAGAGTTTCACATTTTTGGGGTGCTCAGTCCATGCCATGGGCATGGGGGAGTTGTTAAAATCAGCTGTTTAATAATTGGCTTTTGCTACAACGCATTTGTTACTGCAAGTCATTGGAAATGCCTGTAAATAATTTCAATTGTGTTATTTACAATAATAAATTGTGCTTTTAGATCCAGTCCAAGATTGCAGCGGGGTTGGTGGGAAGCTGGGCTGACACAAGAGATGCATCACAGGAAAGGGCTGCTCCTGCTAAACCCAAAGCAGCACCGGCAGAAATGATAAAAGGAGGAAACCGGGTGAGAGGGGCCTCAGAAAACCACCCCAGAGTGCCTCCCTGACGGATCTCAGACACTGCAAACCGGGGGCAGAGTTGTGGCAATCAGCTCTGAAAACTGGCAGAGTCATTTGGGGAAGTAATGCAGTTACAACAACAAAAAAAATATTCAACATTGTCCATCAGAACCCCATTTAAACTCCTTATTTACATCTGAATTTTCCTAGTTAATATCTCCTCTTTAGCAAGTGTCTTACGGGTTTCTTACTGCTCATTTATATTCTTTTTCATTTGTTTTCATAATTCATTCTCTGAAAGTGGAATAAAACCTCTCCACATCTTTAATTTCTTTTAAAGGACTGCTAAAGAAGTGGCTCTTTCTTTTGCTTTATTGATTTGTCCCTTATCATCCCTTTTAACAATTTTCAGGAGTGGGTTTCGTTCCTCACAGAGTCTTTAAGGATCCTTTGTGGCATGAGAACTGGGGTTATAGTGAGGTTTATTACTATTATTACATAAATTTTACCAATAAAAATATAAATACAATTTTTAGATATGCATAATATATAATACATAATATATAATATATATTATTTATCTATTTTATCTATATATCATGTATTATTTGGAATATACTATACATTATTTATACTATATATTTATATATATTTATATATAAATATAATATATATTATATTATATTAATTATATTATATTATATTATATTATATTATATTATATTATATTATATTATATTATATTATATTATATTATATTATATTATATTATATTATATTATATTATATTATATTATATTATATTATATTATATTATATTATATTATATATAGAATTTATTATATATAGAATTTATATTATCTATATAATATATTATATATGGTATATTATATATTATTTATATTATATAGTTTATATACATATTATCTATATTATATTATATATAATTATAACATAATTTAATTAATATTAATATAATATTATATGTTAATTAATCGAATTACTTATATATAATTAAGATAATATAATTTATATTATATAAAATATAGATAATATATTATATATAATTTCTATATTTTTAATATATAATTTATATTTCACATCAATTTCAACAATAAAAGTAACTTATTCTTGCACAGAATTTCTGGAATGCTGCTGGACCCTGCTCCTAAATCCCATCCAGCTAATTGATTTACGGCAATTAGGGGCTCTCATTAAGGGACCATCTGGAGGTGCGGGGAGCATCCCTGGGGGTCTGTCCGGAGTCCCCCGAGGGTTTTTCTCCCCTTGTCTCTGTGTTTTCCCGTTCTCTGGTGACATTTGGGATGAGCGGTGCCTCCGTCCCTCCTCCCCCGCTCCGGGAGGGACTGGCGGGCCGTTCTCACCTCCGTGCGGTGCAGGAATTGGCACGGCCGGACCAGTTCAGACCAGTTGTTTATCGGAGCGTGGCCGCCACCCCCGGGGATGTTCCCGGCGCCGGGGGCAGGGCGAGCCGGCCGTGCCTTGAGCCGAGCCCGGAGCGCCGCTCCCAGCGGGGGGAACGGGGGGAGGAGAGCCTGGAGGCGCCGGGAGGGGATGGTTTGGGTGGGCAGCGGCTTTGGGAGAGCTTCAGAGCAGGAGGTGCCAGACGCCTCGGGAGGTGACAGCCACCCGCCCGGCCCCGGCCCCGCCGCTCCCCCGGCATGGCAGAAAAGGTGGGTGCGACGGAGCCCTGTCCCGCCGGGGCCCTCCAAACCCTCCCGCTCTTCCCTGTCCCTTCCTCCATTCTGCTCCAGCCCCGGGAACGGGGGGCCTGCTCCCCAAAATATCCCGGGACAAGTTTGGGAGCGCCCCGGGCAGCGGGGGCTGATGCTGGAGCTGGGGGCGGCAGCAGGCCTGGGGTGCGGGACACCCACTTTGGACAGATATTCCATTCCCTGGGGCTGCGGGATCCCCAGGATCCCCTTTTCCATGGATATTCCATGCCCGGGAAGTGCAGGATTCCCAGGATCCCCTCTCCCATGGGTGCTCCATGCCCGGGAAGTGCAGGATTCCCAGGATCCCCTCTCCCATGGATATTCCATTCTCTGGGGCTGCAGGATCCCCTCTCCCATGGGTGTTCCATGCCCGGGAAGTGCAGGATCCCCTTTTCCATGGATTTTCCATGCCCGGGAAGTGCAGGATTCCCAGGATCCCCTCTCCCATGGGTGCTCCATGCCCGGGAAGTGCAGGATTCCCAGGATCCCCTCTCCCATGGATATTCCATGCCCTGGGCATGCAAGGATCCCCTTTCCAGGGGGTCTCCGGCTGCTGTCGGGGTTCAGGTTGCGGCTCTTTGTTCCCAGATTCCCGGAGGAATTTGGCTGTCCCGGGGGGAGCGGCGCTTTCCTCTCGGGGCCGGAATGTGCCAGGAGCGGGATGGGAAGAGGAAGGGAAACCCCCGGGGGAGGGACGGGAGAGCTCGGGAGAACGAGAGCTGCTCAGCAGGGATCGGCTCCCCCCGGACACTGGTGTGGAATGAGGGGGTGCAGGATTTGGGGTGCAGGATTTGGGGTGCAGGATTCGGGGTGCAGGATTTGGAGTACAGGATTTGGGGTGCAGGATTCGGGGTGCAGGATTTGGAGTACAGGATTTAGGGTGCAGGATTCGGGGTGCAGGATTTGGAGTACAGGATTCGGGGTGCAGGATTTGGGGTGCAGGATTTGGGGTGCAGGATTGGGCTGTAGTTGTGAAGTTACAGGTTTGGGGTGCTGGGCCCGGGTAAAGGGGCTCAGGATTGGGGTGAAGAGGTACAAGGTTGGGATTCAGGGATGCAGAATTGGGGTGAAGAGGTACAAGGTTGGGATTCAGGGATGCAGAATTGGGGTGCAGAGGTGCAAGGTTGGGATTCAGGGATGCAGGATTGGGGTGAAGAGGTGCAGGACTGGGGTGCAGTTGCAAAGTTACAGGTTTGGGGTGCAGAGGCACAGGGTTGGGGTGCAGAGAAGGGTTGGGATTCAGGATTGGGATTCAGGACTGGGATTCAGGGTTGGGATTCAGGATTGGGGTGCAGGGCCCTCCCCCCCACCCCCCTCCATGCTCCAGTGCTGCTTTGCAGGACCTGAGGTTGACACCCCGCAATTTAGGGACAGAAGTGGGGTTTCAGGCTGGCGGGGGGATCATCCATCATGTCCCGACATTGGGATCCCTTGGGGACATCAGGGGGTGACCCATGGTGACACGTGGCAGGCACAAGCAGAGCCTTGGGCAGGCACAGGGGGTGCCAAGGCATTGCCAGTCCTGTGTCACCCCCGGGGGACAGCGTGGGGCACTTTGTGTCCCCAGATCCACCGTGTCCTCGCTGGTGGCCACACTGGTGGCTCTGGAGGTGTCCCAGTGGCTCTGGGGGTGTCCCAGTGGCTCTGGGGGTGTCTCAGTGGCTCTGGGGGTATCCCAGTGGCTTTGGGGGTCCCTCAGGGGCTCTGGAGGTGTCCTGGGGTCTCTGGGGGTGTCCCAGGGGCTCTGGAGGTGTCTCAGTGGCTCTGGGGGTGTCCTGCTGGCTCTGGGGGTGTCCCGGTGCCTCTGGGGATGTCTCAGTGGCTCTGGAGGTGTCCCAGGGGCTCTGGGGGTGTCCCAGGGGCTCTGGGGATGTCTCTGTGGCTCTGGGGGTCCCTCAGGGGCTCTGGGGGTGTCTCAGTGGCTCTGGGGGTGTCTCAGGGGCTCTGGGGGTGTCCCAGGGGCTCTGGAGGTGTCTCAGTGGCTCTGGGGGTGTCTCAGTGGCTCTGGGAGTGTCCCAGGGTCTCTGGAGGTGTCCCTGGTGCTCCGGGTGCAGGGTTGGCAGCACCATGGGTGGCACCTGCCTGGCAGCGTCCCCAAGCCGGCAGTGACGTCCTGGGGGCCGTGCTGACCCAGCCTCTCCCTTCCAGCAGATCCCGCAGCTCCTGGAGTCCCAGTCGGGCCTGGGCAGGGGGCCAGGGCGGCCCTGGGGCAGGATGTTCCCCCCTCGGGGCTGCAGGAACGGCTTCCCCAGGGAGGTACGTGGGGCTGGGGCTCTGCTGGGGCTGCACAGAGGGCTGGGAGCGCCCCTGGAGCTCCCACCGTGGAGCTGCTCCATCCCTGGGGATGCTGAGGGCTTGGGGAGGAACTGGGGACAGTCTGGGTGTTCACAGGGTGGGCTCCTGGTTCCCCATCCCTGCTGGGTGAGCCTGCCTGGGGGTCTCAGGGCTCTGATCTCTCCACAGCCCGGGCCCCCTCCGTGGTGGGATGGGCCACAGCCAGGTCCCCCTCCCGGTCCCGAGGACACCTGGGATGAGCCACCCTGGGATGAGCCACCCTGGGGTGAACCACCCTGGGGTGAACCACCCTGGGAGCACCAGCACAGGAGACACCGGCACAGGAGGCACCCGGTAAGGGACAGGGCCGGGGGGAGATGTCCCAGGGATGTGTCCCAGGCACGGTGGGAGCGTAGGAGTTTGTCAGGGAGACCCTCCCAGGCACAGAAAGAGCCTCTGGCTCCCTAAACTCCTTCCCCAAAACGAGTCTGGACATGTCTGGATCCAGTCTTGGACCCCCCCAGGCTCAGAAAGGAACCCTTGGCTTTCTGAATTCCCAAAAGGAGCCTGGAAACATCCGGGTCCAGCTGTGGAGCTGCCTGGCCAGCAGTTCGTGTCTAAAGGGCTCCACAGCTTCGTCCCCCAGGGCTGAGAATGGCAAAACAAATATATTTACATAGGTTAAATGGATTATATATATATTTATGATATATTATTATTATATCAGTGGATGGTGAGGGTTGGACTAAAGGATCCCCACCAGTTATCTGCAGTGCACTGTGGATGGTTATAACCAGGGCACTGCTTATTAAATCAATAGTTTCAAAGTTAATTAGCAATTATGAAGTTTAGATTGATGTTGCTCACCCAGACCCACAGAAATCTCTTTGGCTCAGCCTCCAGGAGGGAAGGGCTCCAGAAAAGAATCCACACTCAATCCTGGGAGGGCCAAGCTGGGAATTCTGCTGTTCTTAAGTGGGCTTGAGCTTTTACAGGATGGGGTGACTGGGTTTTGTCTGTTCTTCAATTAGGATTGCTGCCCTCTGGCTCCTCCCAGGAAACGTTTCCTGCCAGTGCCAGTTGCTCTTGGGGTTTCATATCCTCTTGGGGTTTCATTTTGGGGTGTTTGAGTCAGGCTGCTCTCAGTGTTCCCCACCACTGGCAGCCTGCTAATTTTCTCAGGTGAAATCTGAGCTGATTTTCTCAGTTAGGTGAAATCCGAGCTGTTTCACCCTAATTGCGTCCTGCAGCAAGGAGGGATCCACGGACACATCCAAAGCAGGGCAGAAAGGAGAGGCAGAAAGAGCCAAGGGTCACAGTGGGGAGGGGGAACAGCAAGAGAAGCAGAAAATCCCAGCAGTGGCCATTCCTGTTTCAGCCCAGGGGCTCCAGACCCTTCCCTGGCTCCGGTGACGCCCCGTGGAAGGAGGAGGAGAGATGGGCACCCCACTACTGCCCCCCGCCACCCCCCTGGGGGGACAGAGAAGAATTCCAAGGGCCTGAGGACGGCTTTGGGGACAGCTGGCACCTGGTGAGGGGGACATGGGCTGGGGGTGGCAGCCACATGTCCCCCTCGTGTCACCTCGCTGCCCAGGTGACAAGGACAGTGTGGGGACCCTGTGCATCCCCTGCCCCGTTCCCTGCAGGATGTTCTCCCTGATTCCTGGCCCGGATTCCCCGAGGAGGAGCAGCCCCCACCCTGGCCCCCCGCCGGCCCTCCACGGTGGGTGCCATGCTCGGGGGGCCCGTGTGGCCCTGGGGTGACAGTGAGGGACACCAGGAGCGCTGGAAGCTGCTCCTGCCTAGGCTGGGATTGCGCAGAGACCCCTCCCAACCTAAACCCCCACCCTGGGGCTGTGCTCCTGCAGGAATCCAGGAGCTTTCCCGGAACACCGCCCGCCCTGGAGCCATCACCCGGCTGGGAGACGCCGCCTCCGCAGGAGCCACCACCGGCAGCTGACCGTGGTCCCCCGGGCGTGGTGTCCCCCAGCCCCCCGAGGTCTGTGCTGTCCCCGTGCCGGATCCTCGGTGCCCTCCAGCCTCTCCCGGGGCAGGGTGAGGAGTCTCTCCCGCTGTTTCCCACCCTGCAGGGCACAAGCAGCACTCCAAGCCCCCTCCTGCCCTCTCCAACACGAGCCAGGCAGCGGCCAGGAAGGAGCCGCAGCCCCCGGATCCTGCCCAGCCCCCTGCTCCCCTCCAAGGTGCTGCGGAGACGCCGGAACAGCCGCAGGTTGTGGGGTTTGACCTGTCCCCTCTATCCCACACCGGGAGTGTGCTCACCCTGAGCCTTGCACGTGTCCTGGTCTCCTGCAGGATGTGCCAGTGGGGACTGGGAATGTCCTGGAGCCCCCCAGTCCGGCTGGGAGCCCTCTGGAGAGCCCGGCTGCCGATGCCGGTGCTGCGGAGCCGCCGGTAGGAGATTCCCCCGCTGCCAGGGGTGCTCCCACCTCGGGAGCTGCCTGGATCACGGGTCTCACTGGCTGCTGGAACATCTCTCCTCTCCTCTCTCCTCCAGCTCTTCCCCTCTCCACCTCGCTGTCTCTTTGCCAGGCATGGAGTTTTCCCAGGCTCTTCTTTCTCTGGGATTTCCTTTGGGTTTTAGCGCCGTGTCCATCCCATCCCGGGACAGACGCGTGTCCTCACGCCTCTGCCTCTCCCCAGGTTGAGCTGGAAGCTGGGCAGACCCCTGTGGGCAGCCAGGATCAGGATCCCTGTGCTTTGGGGACAGATCCAACCCCTCCAGAGGAGACCTCCAGCTGTCCCGAGATCCAGGAGCACCTTGAGGTATGGAACTGCTGGGAAGTGGTGCTGGACCAGCTCCAGGCTCCCCAAATCCTCCCCACCAGCAGCAGCTTCCCCTCGGGATGTGTTTTATTCCCACCCTAAAGCAGAGTCTGGAGGAGGCACAGCCCCCTTCCCCCAGCCTTTGTCCCCCTGTAACATTTGCACAGGTAGAGCCGTGCAGTGCAGGTGTCCCCAAGGCTGGCACCGCTCATGGGTCACATCCCCAGAGCCCAGCAGCCCCTCCACACCCTGCCAGGAGGGAACTCCTGGAATCCAGCTCCTCTGGAGAGGCAGGGGCTGAGCTCAGCCCACATTCCTGGGAGCAGCCTCCGCGTGGAGCTGGAGAAGCCGAGGCAGAAGCTGCCCAGGATGGGGTGAGTTTGGGATGTGGGGCGGCTCCATGGTGCGTCCCCACCCCACGTCAGAGCCCCGTGAGGCCACTGCTGTCAGTGGGGCTGTGCTGGCAGCGCTGTCCCCCTGTCCCTGCACAGCCACTCTCTGTCCCTCAGCCTCTGCAGAGCCTTCAGCCGCCCAAAAACCCTCAGGTCCCTCCAGCATCTGCAGCAGAACCCGAGGCCCAGCCCAGCCAGGCTTCTCCTGGTGCCTGCACCACACCAGAGACCTCTGCAGGGCCCCAGCACCCGCCTGGGGCCGGTGAGACAAAGCCGGTACGGGGTCCAGGTGCCCGCCAGGCACCCCCAGGTGCCCCCACGGGGCCGGTGCCCTGGGCTTGGGGACACTGCCACACCCAGAGGGGGATCCCTGTGGCCTGCAGGATCCCGGGCTGGGGTTAAAGGGCAGCTTTGTTTGGAGGCAGAGCCCGTATCGGCCCCGCTGCCGGCTGTGCCGGAGATGCCGATAAACGGGAGACGGCTGGGAAAAAAGCCAGGGAGGTAACGGAGGCTTGGAGTGCTGGAGTGTGAACAGCCCCAGGACTGGAGCTCTGAGGAAGCTGAGGAGAGCTCTCCAGAGCAGCTTAATTACTGCCTAATGATGGGGAGAAATAGGGGGAGCGGGGGCCACTCTGGCACCCAAGGGGAGGGTGGCAAACCAGGGGCTCCTCCCGCAGGGTGACCAGTCCCAGGCTAGTGACCAGCACTGGCAGCCCCAGTTTGGCTCAGTCCCTTTCCCCTCTGACCCTTCCTTGCCTTTTCCACCTCCCAGGCTGTGTCTGGCCAGCAGCAGCTCTGCTCCACGCTCCCCACACCATTCCCAGCCGGCGTCGACTTACGCTCTGCCACCGTCCTCGCCAAGAAGGCAGAGATCGAGCAGGTGAGCCCTGGCAGCCCCTGGATGAGCACCTGGAGCTCTGGGAGAGGCTGCAGGATGGGGGATCTCACCTGAGCATCTTCAGGAGCGATGCTGGGTGGTGGGGGATGTGAATTTGTGCATTTTTGGGGGGCACTGGTGCTTGCAGGGGGAGGTGCTGCGGGCAGCAAGGAGCTTGCAGGGGCTCTGATGATGTTTGAGGGTTTTAGGACTAAAAGTAGGGGTTTGTTTGGTGCTGGTTGTGGGGTGCTGACCCCGTGGCCCTCCCCTGCAGTCGTACCAGCAGTTCAGCCTGACCATCGCCGTGGTGGCCACGATGCTGCTGCACAAGGAGCCGTCGATGGAGGCGGCGCTGGGGCTGGCGCTCAGGGCCAACCTCCGCCAGTGCCGCCTCTACCACCTGCAGCAGCTGGAGGAGTTCATCGACACCATTGACTCGGCCACCACCAGCCTCTGATGGCAGCCACCCCCTCCTGCCAGCTGGGGGAGGGTGATGGGGGCTGTGACAGGGCTGTGACAGCGCTCTGGGGTGCTCAGGAGGCTGCTGAGCCTGCGGGGCAAGCTGGGAGATGTTGGCAGCCCCACTCGACCTCTTGGAAGAGGGAGGGTGAGCAGGATATGTTTGGTTTTAGCCCTGCCCAGACTTCTGAGGGCGGCAAAAGTTTTACTGGGGGGTGATGGGAGGGAGGGCAGCAGTGCCTCTTCTCCATTCCTGCTTGCCAGGGATGTGTCCCCAAACCCCAGTGAGTGTTTTTGGGTTTAAATCTAAAATTAAACCGTGTTTTCTTTGCAGCCCTTGCTCTGCCATTGTTCTGTTCCCGCTCTCCTGGGGCTGTAGGGGAGGGGTCCCACAGCGAACCCCGGCTGTGGCAGAGGGCAGAGGCCACCCCTGGGGACCTCCCTGCCCCGGTGACATTGTCAGTGTCACAATGGGCTGGGAAGGAACAGGGCAGACCCTGCGTTCAGATTTCAGCCAAACTTTATTGGAGCTTCGTCATGGGCAGCAGCAGAGCTGCGCCCCGGGTCCCCTCCCCGCGGTGGCAGCGGTGCCACCAGGGATGGAGAGCAGGTGGCAGTGGGGCACAGAGGGGTCCAGGGAAGGATCCCACCCAGCAGTGGGGTGATGCAGGCAGCTGCCCTTGTCTGGAGTTCCGGCCGCTCTCCCTGGAGCTGCCGCCTTGTCGGAGGCGCTGGAGCCCCGGCCCCGCTCCCTTCCTGCTTTACCTGTTCCTAATTGCGGGAGAGGCTGGCAGGAATTGCAGGCTCTGCTCTGCCAACAGCCGCCGGGGGGGAAAAGATCCCAGCAGCTTCTCCCACCAGCCTTGGGCCGCATCCAGGACACACTTGGAACGTGTTGAGGCTGCGGCAGGACCTGGCAGGACCTGGCAGGACCTGGCAGTGCCACTCGGGGAGCCCGGACCCCGCTGTTAGGACACACTGCAGTGCTTGGCCGTCCTGCCCCTGCCCCTCCCCGGGGGCTCCCTGCCCAAGGAATTCATCCCAGGCTTGGGGATGGGCTTCCCAAAAAAGAAACCCTCCTCCTCTGAGTCCGAGTCCGAAGATGAGGAGCAGGTGGGACACCAGGAGTCCTCCTCCTCCTCCTCCGTGCCATCCTCTGCCCGGGGGCTGTGTCGGGGAGGGGAGGTGCCCACTTGGAAGTGTGGGTTTCCATTGCCTGTGGCTGTTCGGGTGTCGGGGCCCCCCAAAAGCGGCTGGCCCAAGGCTCCAGGCTGGTTGGGCCGCTCTGGGCTGGGCTGGGGGGCCGAGGGGTGGCCGGCTGGGGGTCCCAGCATCCCTGGGTGCTCCTTGGCAGCGTCGCTGCTCCGCTCCCGTGCGGCTGCTCCGAGATCCTCGGGGCTCCTGAACGCAGGGTGCACTGGGGCCTGACCTGAAAACGCCTCTGGAAAAGGGGAAATGGGTGTAAGGGAGGAAGGAGAAGCTGAGCCTGCCCTCCCACAGCCCTCCCACAGCAAGGGCTGTCTCGGGACACAACAGGGTGGCACCGAGCCACCCCCAGCTCCCACCCTGGGAGGTGGGCTGGGGGTTTATCCCCACTTCCCACGGTGTGACATTCCCAATGAAGTCCCCAGGGGCTGGGGGTTTATCCCCACCTCCCACAGTGTGACATTCCCAATGAAGTCCCCAGGGGCTGGGGGTTTGTCCCCACTTCCCGCAGTGTGACATTCCCAATGAAGTCCCCAGGGGCTGGGGGTTTATCCCCACCTCCCACAGTGTGACATTCCCAATGAAGACCCCAGGGACTGGGGGTTTATCCCCACCTCCCACAGTGTGACATTCCCAATGAAGACCCCAGGGGCTGGGGGTTTATCCCCACCTCCCACAGTGTGACATTCCCAATGAAGACCCCAGGGACTGGGGGTTTATCCCCACCTCCCACGGTGTGACATTCCCAATGAAGACCCCAGGGGCTGGACAGAGCCTGGATTTGCTCCCATCCCATCCCAGCCCATGGCAGTGGGACCCTACCAGCCCCTTCCCCGTGCTGCCTGCAGCCCCCCGCAGCCGAGCGGGACAGGGGTGTGGAGTCGGGGGACGGAGCGGAGGCGAAAGCCGAGTCGGAGGAGTCGGAGGCGGTGGAAGAGGCGTCCTGGCCGTGGCTGCAGGTGTCGGAGCAGAAGAGGCGGCCGCGGTGGCAGGTCAGCGGCTGTCCCCGCAGCGGCTTGCGGCACAGGCTGCAGCAGAAGCAGGCGGCTCGGGCGTGCCAGTGCAGCCCCTGGTGTGTGACCTCCTCGCTCTCAGCACCTGCGGGGCAACCACGGGTGAGGGCAGTGCCAAAATCCATCCTCGGAAGGCTGGGCGGCCAGGGGAGCCCGCGGGGGTCGCGGCCGTACCGATGGGGTCCCCGCAGGCCTGGCACGGCTCGGCAAAGAGGCTCTCGAAGCAGCCCCGGCAGCAGGGCCGGCCGCTCCTCATCACGTAGCGCTGCCCACGCAGGGGCTCGTCGCACTCCAGGCAGCAGAAATGCTCCAGGTGCCAGCGCCGGCCCTCGGCCTCGATGCACTCCTCCATGAAGATCAGCTGGAATGGGAAAACAGCCTCAGAACCCGCGGTGCTTCCATGTGCTGGGGAGTGAGGAGGAGCTGCCAGCACGTGGGGCTCTCTGCGAGGCTCAGGAAGGAAAATTCCTCCAGCCCATTGGTGGTTCTGATGGATTTGGAGCCCACAGCCACAGGGAGCTCAAAGGCTGCCCTTGGCCAGCACCCACCTGGTCACAGGAGGCACAGCGGGGTCGGAAGAGCTCGGCGTGGTGCCGGCCGCAGTAGATCCTCCCATCCTGCTGGAAGTAGATGAGATCCACCAGCTGCTGGTGGCAGAAGTGGCAGGAGAAGCAGGACGGGTGCCAGAACTGGTCCCCCAGGCGAGACGCTGAAATCCCCGGGTCCCCTTTGTTCAGCCTCCGGCCGCACTGCAAGGCAGAGGGATGGTGGGTTTGGGGCTGGGCTGGTTTTTGGGGCAGGATCCCTGGCAGGGAATGGGCGCTGGAGGGGACAGCTCACCTTCCTGCAGGGACAGCCGTGGCAGGGAGCTGGCACGGGACACGCCAGGCCCTGGCCCAGAGCCTCCTGCCTGCGGCGGGCGCTGAAGGCTCGGAGCTGCCGCCGCTCCTCCTCGGCGAGCTCGGGGCAGTACCGCTCCTGTGGGGCACCGGGGGCAGGGGATTTCAGCTTTTCTCTTTTAGAAAGTGTAATAGTCCTGCAGTTGTTCAGTGGATAACTCTAAACTCCACACACAGGGTCAGCTTTTTGCATTTTGGTCAGAAACAACGATTCCTCTCCAGGCCTGGAGTCGCTGCCTCAGGCCCCCAGAGATGGAAATAAAAGTGGGGAGCAAACTTGGGGTGAATGACTTCATTACCTGAAGCTGGAATCAAAAAATCAACCCCCAATATGCCAAGAGACCAAACTTACAAAATTGTGAAAACCTGTGAGCTGTGCTCCATTTTTGTGTGCAGCCCCTGGGAGAGGCTTTGTCTGCCCAAAATGTACCTGGAGGTCCTTCAATAAATAGAACTGCTTTTCATTCCCTTCATTTTGTCTGGCCTCTGTTTTTAAATAGTCCCAAAAAGCATCAGGTGAGCCTGGGGAGGGGAGCAGCACTCAAAAAAAGGGATTCTTACATCGCAGTCCTGAGGAGGCAGCTGCTGCAGGAGGGCTCTGCTGCGGGTCCTGTCAGAGGCAGAGCCAGGCTGCGGTGAGCGGGTCCCGAAACACGGCAGCACCTTGGGGGAAACACAATTTCAGAGGGAGATTAAACTGTGTTTAGCTCAAAGCTGCTGAAATGTGTGTTTAACCCCGAGAAACGGGGTGCTCTGGTGTGGCTGGGGGAGAGCAGGGTGCTGCCCACCTCGGGGGGCGCGGGCTCCGCGGAAGGTTCCAGGTACTCTTCCAGGGCACAGCCGGAGTCGCTGTCGGACGAGGCCGGGGGGAGAGCGGTGGTGGTGCCGCAGGGGGAGGGCTCGTCCTGCTGGGGCCATGCAGGGCTCGGCAGGGACATGAGCTGGGGACAGAGAGGCAGAGGTGGTCAGACACGAGGCAGGGAGCAGGGCTCCGTCCCTGGGTATGTGTCCTGTGCCCACGTGGCAGCAGGACAAGCAGCTCCTCGTCCCCTGGAGAGACCTTGGGGCACGTCCAGCTGGGATGATGCTCCAAACCACTACAACCTGCAGAGCTTTGGCTGAACCACTGCAGGAATACAAGGGATTTTTGGGGGGGCTCCTTTCTCTTTGGGGGTTACAGCAAACCCACAATGAGGGGATGGGGATGGGGATGGGATGGGGATGGGGATGGGATGGGATGGGGATGGGATGGGGATGGGATGGGGATGGGGATGGGATGGGGATGGGATGGGGATGGGATGGGGATGAAGCCAGGTAGAGAAGACCCCAAGTGACCAAGCTCAAGCTGGAACAGTTTTTGGAAAACAGCAACACCCACAGCAGAAGCTTTCCCCCAGCTGGCACACCTAATCCCAGGGCTAGCTGCCCATCCCTGAGTGGGAACAGACTGAGGTTGAGCCCAATTCAGTGGGAAATAATTCCTTCCCCTCGGGCTGCCATTGTTCTGCCCAGGGCTGTTCCTGCCCGGCTGTCCCAGCCCACACCGCACGCCTGGCTCGGGGTTACGCAGTGGAAACCCATCCGGTGCCGTCCCCTCCTTTCCACCGCGCTTCCTTCCTGCCCTGGCTTCCCAAAACAAAGGCGAGATGCTGATGTGGTGGCTCCTGGGGTTCCCTGGATGCCAGCCCAGAGCCTGACGCCCTCAGCCCACGTTTCCTGCCCTGGCATGGGCAGCCAGGGTGGGCTGGGACCGAACTGCTGCTCCCCGTGGAGGGAAATCACGGGGCTGTGACCAGGGGTTCACCCCTGCAACGCCCACCACGGACAGGTCACCCCCTATGGAAAATGTTCCCTGCATCAAATGATCTCAGGGATGAGGGGTGAGAACCCCCAGGCCGTGAAATGTTGGTCCTCCTGCACCTCTGCCACCACAAGGACCCGTTCCCTGCTCCACACTGGGACGGTGCTGGTGTGTCCCCCCTGTCAGGGACATCCCAGTGTCCCCACTGCTGCCACCAGACACCCCAGGGCCCTTCCTGAGCGGCACCTCGGGGTGCTGGCACCTGAAGGGGACAGCTCTGGAGCCGGGAGCAGATGGGATCAGCAGGGGCAGCTCAGGTTTCCCTGCCCTGCTGCCGGGTCAATGATTAACGCTGCAGATCGGCTAATCAGAGAGATAAAACAAAAGGCCTGCTGGCTTTTTCCTGGCATTTGGGGTCTGGAAGCCTGGGGCAGCCCGGGGGATGCAGGGCTGGTTGTAGGGTGTTGTTCAAAGCTGTGCTTTGGGATAGGGATGAAATAATCTGGTTTAACTGCGTATTTGCTGCCTAAAAAGAGCCCTGGCCTTGCTGGCTCGGGTGAGGGACCAGGAAACAGCTTTGGCTCTCCAGGAGGAGCAGGGTTGTGAGAGATGCTGAGTGGGGACCCTCGTGTCTCTGCTGCTGCCCGGTTTGAGAGAGGTGTCCCCGTGGGAGGTGGGTGCCATTCCCGGGCTCTGCTTGGCTCATTAAGCCTCCAAGCTGCATTTGTGTAATCCCTTGGAACTTTGCTGCTAATTAGACCCCTCCTGGCAGTGCCGGCCTGGCCCCAGCCCAGTGAGGCACAGGGACCCCCTATCCCTGAGGTGGGGTGACACTGGGGGACAGCGGCTCGGGCAGGGCTCCCGGCCGCAGTGAACGCGCGGGGATGCGCTGGAGAGCCCAGCCCAGCCCAGTTTGATGTGATTACGCTGGCTGGCAGCCGTCTGGGCTGTAAACAAGTCCCTGTAATTAGCCCCAGACGGTGACAGAGGTACGCGCCTCCCATGCTAAAGAGCCAGGCAGCCCCAACAGGTCTGGCTCCTCCGCTCCCCGGCCCTGTCCCCTCTTCCTTCCTGCCCTCCCTGGCTGCCCCCGGGCGCTCCCTGGCTGCCCAGCCCTGCTGGGATGCCAAGGGATACAGGGATGCTCGCAGCCTGCCCCAAACCGGGCGCCAGGGGAGGTGGCACCGTGCTGGCACTTTGGGGGAGCAGCCAGCAGGTCCCCGAGAAGGGACGTGTGACAGACCAGTCGGGCAGGCTGGGTGGCACTGGCTGTCATTCGCCTTGGCTGGAAATCCTCTTGTCCTGCCTGTGGGAGCTCCTCCGGACGCGTTTGCCCAAGCTCCTCTTGCTCTCCAAAGGATCGGAAGCTGTCGCAGCTCCCCGAGCACAAGAGGCTGAAATTCCTGGGAATACTAATCTGATTTGGCTCCCCGGGAGCAGCCCCTGTCTCCAGCTGGCCGTGGGAGTCTGTGTGGGCTCCCAGCCCTCTGCTGCCAAGGTCACACATTAACTTGGAGCCCAGCCACCCCAGCCCGCTCGGAATTCAGCACAGGCTCCCTGTTCCCAGCACGGCCAGGGAGCCTCATCCCTGCCTCAACTTGGCTTTCACAGCGTCCCCAGGAAACACAACATCTCCAAAAAGCCCCTCAAAGCGCCGGCAGCTCCCAGAGGTGCAGCTCCACGCTGGCCTCACCCACGGGATAACCTGTTTTTGCTTCAGCTCCCGTCAACACAGCTGCGCTGGAGGAGAGTGGAATAAAGATGCGGAGCAATAAAGATGCAGAGCAGTAAAGATGCATCTTTTGGGGCGAGATAAGCTGAGGTCTGGCAAGGAGAGCCGGAGCAGCAAGTCCTGCCCGACCTGGAGCCGGTCTCACCCAGGAGCCCACGGTGCCTTTTGGACCTGGGGTGGCACCAGGTGGAGCAGCCCTTGGTGCCACTGCCGGGCACGGCAGCGTCCTGGCCCTGGCTTTAAAAAAGGCTTTTGCTGCCCCCCAAATGATGGGGGAGGGTCTCGGCATCCTGCTCTGCCGCGCAGCACCAGAGGGAGCGTTCTGTTGGTTCACCAGGGGATGTGCCAGTGCTGCAAATGGCTTTTCCTGCTGTGTTTTCCCTCCATCCCGCAGGCACGGCAGGGAGCAGTAACCCATTAACCCACCCTGGCTCACCCATTCGTACACCCGCAGCTACGGAGCGAGACCCCCGCCCCTCCTCTCGCTGCAGCCACCGGGATAAAGATCCGCGACCCCGTGGGGTGAAAACCCCTCACCCCGCCCTTCCCTGTGGCCACCAGATTTCAGCCCGGCGAGTGTGGAGGGGCCCAGCTCCATCCCCAATCCCGAAACATCCCATTCCAGGGATGCCAGGGGAGCAGGGATGGGGGAAGCAGCCCCCGGCCCCGGAGCACCTGCCCGCTGCGGGCTGGCAGAGCCTGGCACGATGGAACAGGCGGCACCTTCTGCTCTCAGGGGACATTTTCCCGACAACAAAGACCGCGGGGGCAGCGATATTATCCCCCCACCCCCCAAAAAAATCTCCAAACAGCCAAAATCCCCCTGCTCCGCCTCGCTCCCGTCCCCTTCCCCTCGCAGCAGCTCGCTGCCCCCTCCTCTCAATCTCAATCTCAATCTCCCTCTCCCCCACCTCCATCTCCCCACGGAGAGCCGAGCCCGGAGTCCCTTCCAGCCGCACGTACCTGCCCTTTCCCGGCGCTCCGGGCCCCGCGTTCCGCCGCTCCGGGCTCGGCCGCCCGCTCCAGCCCCGCGCCGGCCGCCGCTGTCCCGCCCTGCTCCGGAGGACGCGAGGGAATGGAGCCTGGGCTGGGAAAACTTTGCAAAGCGAAAGGAAAACATCCAAGCTCAGTCAGGGAAACGTTGTTTTTTTGTTGTTGTTGTTGTTGGGGTTTTTTTTTTTTTCTGATTTTTTTTTTTTTCCTCTCTTTTTTCCCCCCCTGCCTGCCCAGGCACTGGCTCCGCGGCAGCCGGGGTCCTAATTAGAGGCTTTTTAGCCTAAACCTCGGGAGCCAGCCAATGGCTGGAATTCCAGGGCAGGCAGGGAGGGGAAGAGGGGGGGGGACATTAACCCTACAGGGGAAAGAGCTGCCGATGACATCTGGCTCGCTCCTACCTCTCATTTTCCGAGCGCCCGCGCCCTTCCCTCCATCTGCGGCTCGGTTCACCCCAGGTTGCCGTTTGATGACTTTTATGATCCCGCGCGATGATTTATTTCCCTGCCGAGATCAGAAAGAGTTGAAGCTTCATGAAAGAGGGGGAAGTGTCATTACACCCCAATTTAGAGGTGGAGAAACTTAGGCTGGGCTCTCACAAAGGAGTTAGCCAGCGGCAAGTCAGGATGTCCTAGTTTCCACAAGCCCTGAACACCTGACGAGGCTCCTCCAAGCCATTCCAGACCGGCTCTGGCTGCAGCAATTCCACCCGGGCAGGAGTCAGGAGAAAATTTATCAGAGCCTGACGCGAGGCACAGCGTCATGGTTGTGTTTCTGTGCACTGTAAAATTTTCCTGCCCGCTGATGTGACTTTGGGGATGAGAAGGGACACAGCATCCCCAAAACTCCCTAAATCTGCCAGGACCCGGCTGGATCTCTGCCACCTGCGTGGTCCCGGGAGCTGTGGCTGCTTTTGGGAGCCCCGAGGGGTGCAGATGGCTCGTGTAGGTTCTGGGATCAGGGTCGGGACTGCAGCCAAAATGCACAGGGAGGGTGATTTGGCAGAGGAGGTGCCAGGCTCCGTGACAAGCCCGTGGCACCGCTGGGCGAGGCCGTGCAGGGCGGTGTTGGGGCACAGGTTATGGTGCTGCTTTATGGAACTGGTTGCCCCATCCCTGGAAATGTCCAAGGCCAGGTTGGACAGGGCTTGTGAAGCCTGAGGATTTTAACTTTTCTATTTTTCATACATTTATAGTCCTGCAGTTCTTTCATGTAGAACTCTAAATTCCATGTGCAGGGTCAGCTGCTGCTTTCCCGTTTTGGTCAGACACAACAATTCCTCTCCAGGCCTGGGGATCAAGGACACCTCCCTGCCTCAGGCCCTGAGAGATGGAAACAAAAGTGAGTTGGGGGGAGCAAACCTGGGGTAAATTCCTTCATTACCTGAAGCTGGAATTGGAAGATGAACCCTCAATATACAAATAAACCAAACTTTAAAAAGTGTGAAAACCTGTGAGCTGTGGTGCATTTTTGAATGTCACCCCTGGGAGAGGCTTTGTCTGCCCAAAATGTACCTGGAGGCCCTTCAATAAATAGAAATGCCGTTTATTCCCTTCATTTTGTCTGGCCTCTGTTTTTAGGTAGCCTGGCTGCTTGGAGCAACCTGGGATAGTGGAAATTTTCCTGTCCATGGCAGGAATGGGATTTTCAAAGTCTCTTCCGAGCCAAACCATTCGAGGATCCTCTGCAAAATCCCCTGAGCAGGGGGAAAAGCAGGAGGAAGAGGAGGAGGGGTGGGCACCTCCACACTTTGCTGCTGTCCCTCCCTGCTCGGGGGTCCCACCAGGGCTGTCCCACCGGGGCTGTCACCGCCCGGGGTCCCTTTGGTGTCACGGATGTCCCCACGCTGTTATTCCACTGCCGGGAGCTTGGTCCCTGCAGCTTTATCTCGGCCCGGTTGCTGCTCTGGACTTTGTCCCCGCGGGCGGTGACAGGACCCCCCCTCGTCCCCTGCTCCCCCCACGCTCCTCCATCCCTCCCCAGAAGGATTCCTGGGCAAAGTCCTGCTCGGGGACAGAGGGGTCACTCGCAGCTTTCCCGAGGTGACATCAGCCACTGCTCCATGGCAACAGCCCGGAGCAGCGCGGTGTCCCCGCCGTGTCCCCGCCGTGTCCCCGCCGTGTCCCCGCGGAGGGCAGGACACGGCTCGCTGGCTCCGTGCTGGGACCCGCAGCTCCCGTCCCTCCGAACGCAGGGCTGATGCCCGGCAGCTCCACCTCGGAGCCGTGGCTGAGGGTGGAACCGGAAAATTGTGGAATGGAAATTGTAAATTGTAAAATCTGCGGCTCGGGTGAACTCTCCCCGAGCTGTGCCCCAAGCCGGGTCAAATGCGGCGTTCTGGGCTCAGCCGGGATCCGGCACAGCCTGAGCGCGGGCAGCCAGGAGCCCCCCGGGATGTTCTGGGGGTGCAGCGGGACCCGGCACCGGTTCAGTGCTCTGCTGGCACCGGGCCGTGCATGGGGACGCTGTGGCTGCTTCAGCCCCCCGAACCCCTCCTTCCCCAGAGCCCCCCATGAGCCTCTAAAGTCTCCCTCTATTCCGGACCCCGCTCAAATCCCCCTCCACTCACCCCCGAGGGCATCCTTCCAACCCGGATCCTGCAAAATCCCCCTCCCCTGACCCTTCCTTGAGCGACCCTCCAGCCCAGATCCCTCAAATCCCCCTGCACCGACCCCCAGCCCCTCTCCTTCCCCAGACCCCTCCCCAGTTCCCTCCACTGATCCCCCACGACCATTCCCCCAACCCCAAATCCCCTTCATCAACCCTCAGCTCCTCTCCTTCCCCAGACCCCTCCCCACTTCCCCTCCACTGATCTCCCTCGAGCATCCCCCGAACCCAGACCCCCAAACCCCCCGAAGTGCCCTCTCCTGCCCCAGACCCCCAAACCCCCCGAAGTGCCCTCTCCTGCCTCAGACCCCCAAACCCCCCGAAGTGCCCTCTCCTGCCCCAGACCCCCAAACCCCCCGAAGTGCCCTCTCCTGCCTCAGACCCCCCAACCCCCCGAAGTTCCCTCTCCTGCCCCAGACCCCCAAACCCCCCGAAGTGCCCTCTCCTCCCTCAGACCCCCCAACCCCCCTGAAGTGCCCTCTCCTGCCCCAGACCCCCAAACCCCCCGAAGTGCCCTCTCCTGCCCCAGACCCCCAAACCCCCCGAAGTGCCCTCTCCTGCCTCAGACCCCCAAACCCCCCGAAGTTCCCTCTCCTGCCCCAGACCCCCCAAACCCTCTCAGTGACCCCCCCAAACCCCTCCCGTCCATCCCCCTCAGCCCGGCCACGCCCACCCAAGCCACTCCCACCGCGAGGCCCCGCCCACCCCGTCCCGCCCCCCGGCGGTGCCGCGCCCCCCTGGCGCCCCCTGGCGGCCCCGCGGCGCTCGCGCGGTGTCGCTGCTCCGGCGGGCCCGGCCCGGCCCCGATCGCTCCGGGCCCGACCGGGGACCCCCGGACCCGCCGGGCCGGGCAGGGGCAGGGCCGGGCCGGGGGCCCCGACACGCTTCGGGCTCCGGGAAGGGCCGGGCCGGGGGCTCCGACGCGCTTCGGGCTCCGGGAAGGGCCGGGCCGGGGGCCCCGGGCCGCAGCTCCCGGACGGCGGAGCCGGGAGCGCCTCAGGTACCGAGCCGCGCCTGGAGCGGGGCCGCGGCATCGCCCCCTGTCCCCTCCCCTCGTGCCCTCCCCGGGCTCCCCCGGCCGCCCCTCGCAGCCAATTCCCCGGTACCCCCCGGGACTCGCCCCTTCCTCAGGCCCCTCGTTCCCACGGGCTCTGCAGGCCCGTCCTCATCCCTCCATCCCCTTCCTCATCCCTCCATCCCCTTCCTCATCCCTCCATCCCCTTCCTCATCCCTCCATCCCCTTCCTCCTCCCTCCATCCCCTTCCTCATCCCTCCATCCCCTTCCTCATCTCTTCATCCCCTTCCTCATCCCTTCATCCCCTTCCTCATCCCTTCATCCCCTTCCTCATCCCTCCATCCCCTTCCTCCTCCTTCCATCCTCTTCTTCATCCCTTCATCCCCTTCCTTATCCCTTCATCCCCTTCCTCGTCCCTCCATCCCCTTCCATGTCACTGCAGCCCCATCCTCCTCATCCTTGCAGCCCCATCCTTTCCCCATCCCTGCATCCTTTCCCCATCCCTGCATCCCGTTCTCCATCCCTGCATCCCCTTCTTCATCCCTCCATCCCTTTCCTCCTCTGTCCATCCCCTTCTTCCTCCCTGCAGCCCCCTCCTGAATCCCCCATCCCTCTTCTCGTTCCTCCAGCCCCTTCTCCTTGCCCCTCCTGCCCCCCTGCTCCCTCCTTTTCCTGGCAGGATGTGTTGGGTCTGTCCCTGCGTGTCCTGGAGGGTTTGATGTGGGACCAGGTGCTTTTCCACGCCAGGTGTCCGTGTGTCCCTGTGCGGGGGGTGTCGGGGTGCCCTGATCCTTTGGGATTGGGGGGGATCCTCTTCTCCAGCTCTGAGTTTAAGAGAAGGGCTGGCAGGAGGGTGAAGGCACGAGGGGCTTCTGCAGGCTGGGAATTCGGGAGAGCCTGGTCCAAGCAGGGCTGAGGAGGGTTTAGGTTGGGATCCTGGGAGTCTGGATGGGGCTGGTGGCCTTAGGAGGGGCCCAGTCGTGCTGTGGGGAGCCGTGCTGGGCTGTTGGGGTGGTTTTAGTGACTGGCTGAGCTCTGAACTGGCAAACAGGTGTGGGAAGGTGAGCTGGAAGTGCAGAGCAGGAGCCTGGAGAGTCGGGAATCTCAGCGTCTGTGTGAAAGGGATGCTGATGAAATATTCACCAGCGAGGAGCAGTGGGAAGTGCTGAGGGAGCGTTCAGGTGGTGTTTTTTTAGTTCATTTGCTCAGTTCTCACTGTAAAAGCTGTCCTTGATAAGCCACAGCACTTCAGGCTGACCCCTCGTAGATGGGGTTGGAGGGAGAGAGGAACAACGAGGAGGCAAAGGCAGAATGTTTTCTCCCAGCTGTTATTCCCGAGGGAATGGCTGCGGTGGGAGAGCACAGCCACAGAGGACACTGATCACATGGAGCAGGATCTGTGCTGAATTATTGACCAAAGCCTGGGAGGGGAATAAATCCATGCTGGCCTAGGGAAAGAAGCAGGCTGGCAGGGGCAGGGGTGGCCCAGGGAGGGGATGGTGGTGCTGCAGGGCTGGCAGGTGTGTGCAGGAGGGCAGCTGGCACCGGCTTTGTTTGTTCTCAGCTTGCACAGAAGGAAACTTTCCTCTCCCGGGCTCTTGGCAGGGTTGGGGCGTGGTGGGGAATTCTCCAAGGGCCAAAGTGACGGCACAAAGTGCGGTGGGAGGTGATTTATGAGCTGTTTTGATGTAAAAATGGAGTGGGACCCTTTGGCAGCTCAAGTGGGGCTCTTCCCCCTCCCTCCACACTGGAAGGGGGCCCAGGGCAGCTCTGCCACTCCACAATCCCTGGTTTAACTTGGAGGAGGCACGGCAAAGGGAGAGGCTCCCAATGGAAAAAGGGTCCCAATGGAAGGAGAATCCCAATGGAAAGAGATTCCCAATGGAAAGAGATTCCCAATGGAAAAAGGGTCCCAGTGGAAGGAGAATCCCAATGGAAAGAGATTCCCAATGGAAGGAGAATCCCAATGTAAGGAGAATCCCAATGGAAAGAGATTCCCAATGGAAAGAGATTCCCAATGGAAGGAGAATCCCAATGGAAAGAGATTCCCAATGGAAGGAGATTCCCAATGGGAAGGGGTTTCCAGTGGAAGGAGGTTCCCAGTGGAAAGAGGCCTCCTATGGAAAGAGATTCCCAATGAGAAGAGGCTCCCAATGGAAAAAGGTTCCCAATGGGAAGAGATTCCCTATGGAAAGAGGCTCCCAATGGAAAGTGGCTTCCAATGGAAGAAGATTCCCAATGGAAAGAAGTTCTCAATGCAAAAAGATTCCCAATAAAAAAAGGCTCCCAATGGAAAGAGGTTTCCAATGGGCAGAGGTTCCAAATGGAAAGAGGTTCCCAGTGGAAAGATGTTCCCAAATTGCCATTTACTGCCCTGCTGCCAGGCTCTGGGTCCTGCTGGATCAGGTGGAGACACTGAGCTGCTCTCAGGGCACACCTGGCATCATCCCCTGTCACCTGCCCAAGTTCCCATCTGGGATAGCAGAATTTCACATTTCTCACTATTATTATTAATTTAAAAAACCCAGGAATATTTCTCACTTCTAGTGTGTGCAACTCCTGCCTGTCAGATCCTCGCACTGGCTGGGTCAGATATCAGAGTTTTTGTGTTTTCTGGGTCAGATATCAGAGTTTTTGTGTTTTCTGGCCTTTTTTTTTTGCTTCTACTCCAAAGCAGAGCAGCTGCTGGTTCTCTGACACTGAAGGACCTTCCCTGCACTGAAGGCACCTTCGCATTCCTCAGCAGCAGCTGCCTCACCATCCCTGGCTGCTCACTTTTATTTTCTTCACCCTGGCAGGGCCCACTCCTCTGTAGGATCCCAAAGCCAGGAAATCAAATATCTCTTATTTATTTTTATATTTTTTTTTTTATTTTCAGCTGTGTATTTTTCGTTGTTGTGCAGAGTTTTCTGCATTGATATAAATGTAATTAATTAAACACAAAATGCACCCGTTTATCCTTGGGATGTCTGAAGGGATGCTCAGTCACTCTCCCACCCCCTGCTTTCTAATTTTCTCTGCTTCTATAATTTTTTAATTGTGTTCTCCTTGCCAGGTGGAAGATGGGAGTGTTCCCCTCGTGTTTTAGGTGAAGCCTGCTTGCCATGAAGTCCCGGGGGAGATAGAGGGACTGCAGTGGGAATCCCTTCTCACTCCTCCACAAATCCAACAACTGCCTAATGGTAAGAAACCTGTTGGTTTTAATTAATGTTACACTTAGAGCTCTCGTTAATCAAGGAACAGAACAAAGAGTTTGAGCTCCAAACCCGCTGGGATGGGGGAGGGCAGAGCTGGAGATGCTGGGAGAGGGTGGCAGAGCTGCCTGGAAATCTGATTTTGCCCCAATTTGTGTCCTGTCCCCAGGGATTGCCTCTCTGCCTGGCGTCATGGGGAGCTGCTGCAGCTGTCTGTGCACAGACAGCATCCCAGACAACCATCCCACCAAATTCAAGGTAAATTGTTGCCCTTCCAACCCCATCAGAGGGCCTGGGACAGCTCTGAGTGCACAAGGCGAGAGCAAACTTCTGTCCCTGCACACAAACATCCCTCCAGAGCAATTTGCAAATTCATCACTTCTGGTTTGGTGGGGTTTTATTCCCCCTTTCCTTAAGAAACTCCTGCTGTGAATGTGTTTGTATTTGCTGCTAAATCGCCTCTGCTTGGGAAATGCAAGGAAATGGGGGACTGGAGAGAAAAACCTTTTATTGCTCAGGGCTGTGTTCCAGGGCCAGGGCTCAGCCACAGCAGCTGAGCTGCCAAGCTCGTGGGCTCCAGGGCTGACAGCTCCTGCCAGCCATGAATCCCTGCTCCCAGCTGGGAAAAGGCAGCAGGAAATGGAGGGGAATCCATGGAATTGCCCAGCTTGGTGGCTGGGCTGGGCTGGGCACTGCTCAGGGGCACCTGGAGGGCTCAGTCCAGCTCCAGGCAAGGGAGACATTTTGGGGTGGAGCGTGTCCAGGGAAGGGAATGGAGCTGAGGAAGGGACTGGGGAGTCCTGAGGGAGCTGGGGAAGGAGCCTCAGGAGGGATTTCTGATTCCACAACTCCCTGACAGGAGGGGACAACCAGGGGGTGATTTGGGATCTTATCCCAGGGAACAGGGACAGGATGAGAGAGAACAGCTGCACCAGAGGAGGTTTAGGCTGGAAATCAGGAGGAATTTCCTCATGGAAAACACGTTCAGGCCTTGGAATTGCCCAGGGATTTCCCCACCCCTCGGTGTCCACCTGGCAGTGGAAGCAGAGGTTTGAAGTGGCTGCTCCCGGAGCTCTTTCCCAGCCCCAGCGGATCCGTGGCTGTGATTTCCCCGCTGTGTCCCCTGCAGGTGACCAACGTGGACGATGAGGGGCACGAGCTGGGCTCGGGGGTGATGGAGCTGACGCAGAGGGAGCTCATCCTGCACACGCACAAGCGCGACGCCGTCAGGTGGCCCTACCTGTGCCTGCGCCGCTACGGCTTCGACTCCAACCTCTTCTCCTTCGAGAGCGGCCGCCGCTGCCACACCGGCCAGGGTCAGTGGGGGGGATCCCTGGGGATCCCTGGGGGTCTCTGGGGCAGGGTCAGTGCCTGGGGGGATCCCTGGGGATCTCTGGGGATCTCTGGGGATCTCTGGGGCAGGGTCAGTGTCTGGGGGGATCCCTGGGGATCTCTGGGGATCCCTGGGGCAGGGTCAATGTTGGGGGATCTCTGGGGATCTCTGGGGATCTCTGGGGCAGGGTCAGTGGGGGGGATCCCTGGGGATCCCTGGGGATCCCTGGGGCAGGGTCAGTGTGGGGGATCTCTGGGGATCTCTGGGGATCTCTGGGGATCCCTGGGGCAGGGTCAGTGCCTGGGGGGATCTCTGGGGCAGGGTCAGTGTCTAGGGGATCTCTGGGGATCCCTGTGGATGTCTGGGGCAGGATCAGTGTTGGGGGATCCCTGGGGATCTCTGGGGCAGGGTCAGTGTCTGGGGAGATCCCTGGGGATCCCTGGGGCAGGGTCAGTGTGGGGGATCTCTGGGGCAGGGTCAGTGTCTGGGGGATCTCTGGGGATCTCTGGGGGATCTCTGGGGCAGGGTCAGTGTCTGGGGGATCTCTGGGGATCTCTGGGGGATCTCTGGGGCAGGGTCAGTGTCTGGGGGATCTCTGGGGATCTCTGGGGGATCTCTGGGGCAGGGTCAGTGTCTGGGGGATCTCTGGGGATCTCTGGGGGATCTCTGGGGCAGGGTCAGTGTCTGGGGGATCTCTGGGGATCTCTGGGGGATCTCTGGGGCAGGGTCAGTGTCTGGGGGGATCCCTGGGGCAGGGTCAGTGTGGGGGATCTCTGGGGATCCCTGGGGCAGGGTCAGTGCCTTGGGGATCCCTGGGGATCTCTGGGGATCCCTGGGGCAGGCTCAGTGTCTAGGGGATCTCTGGGGATCCCTGTGGATGTCTGGGGCAGGATCAGTGTTGGGGGATCCCTGGGGCAGGGTCAGTGTCTGGGGGATCTCTGGGGATCTCTGGGGATCCCTGGGGCAGGCTCAGTGCCTGGGGGGATCCCTGGGGGTCTCTGGGGCAGGATCAGTGTTGGGGGATCCCTGGGGCAGGGTCAGTGCCTGGGAGATCTCTGGGGCAGGGTCAGTGTTTCAGGGGATCTCTGGGGCAGGGTCAGTGCCTGGAGGGATCCCTGGGGATCTCTGGGGCAGGGTCAGTGTTTCAGGGGATCCCTGGGGATCTCTGGGGCAGGGTCAGTGTTTCAGGGGATCCCTGGGGATCTCTGGGGCAGGGTCAGTGTTTCAGGGGATCCCTGGGGCAGGGTCAGTGTTTCAGGGGATCCCTGGGGGCAGCAATGCTGAGGTTCCTCTCCCCGTGACACCTTGGGAGGCTCCCTAGGACAGAGGCTGGACAGAGTTAAAGGAATCAAGTCAGGGTTTATTAAAAGAATGAAAAATTAATTACAATATTAATAAAATAAAATAAAACTTTAAAATTTAAAAATAAAATAATATTATTATATTATAAATAAATAAAATAATACTAAATAGTATTAAAATTAAAAGCCTTTCCAAGGATGCACCTGTGTTAAAAGTGTTAAATTTGGCATAAATCAGATGGCCTTGTCCTGCTGGTGCTCCTGGGGATACTGGTGAAGCATTTTTGGGGTTGTTACTCCGTGCTTTGGTGCCCCAGTTGGGGCAGGAGGGTTTGCTGGGCCTTCCTCAGGAGCTTAAAAGCATTTGCAGGACTTTGTTAAGCATCTTTCAACTCAGGATAAAGCAGCACCTGCACCTTTCCCCACAATTTAGGGTTATTTATTCCACAGAGCAGCTTTTGTTTGAGTTTTGTTTTGAGTTTTGTTTTCCTCAGTGCTTTTCCCCCACGTTGGTTCTACCCAGAGCTCCAGTTTTTGGGTCTGGCAGCACTTTGTGACAGAGGAAAAGGAATCCCACGTTTCCCTGATGTTGTGAGCATGGAGAGGGAAGTGACTCACCCTGGAGCTGATGCCAAGTCACCAGCAGCACTGGGAATAGTCTGGGAACAGAGGAATGAGTTTTACAATGGTGCCTCTTGGTTCCTCCACCAGTCTGTTGCTTTCAAAAAGAGCTGAACATTTCCTTGGCATCTGCATCTCCTGGGAGAAAAAAAAAAAAAAAAAAGAAGTTGTTTCCTCATTCTGTTAATGTGTTTGTAAACTCCAAAAGGACTCCCCTGAGTGCTCAGGGTCTGTGTGAATCTGCTGTGGCATCTGCTGCTCTTTAATATTTATTTGAATGGGGTTTTCCACTCCTATCAGGGAATTTGTCCTTGGGTTTCTGCTTTGCCTTTTGCAGGGTGAGGATCAGTGGTGACAATTTAATCCAGAGATAAAAATTCTGCCCTCTGCATGGTTTGGTTCTGTTCAGGTCCAGGCAGAGGGGATGAAGCAGAGCTCTCACACCCTGCAGAATTTTTATCAGGCACTCTTTAAGCAGAAATGATAGGGATGATTTATTTTGTTTTCTCCCTTCCTTGCAGGATTTTATCCTGTTTATTAATTCCACCTGGAGCCCTCCTTGCTGATGCTGCTCCCCACCTGATGCAAGGCAGATCCAGCTATAATTTATTTTTTTTTTTGCCAGAAGGTGGAAAACGTGGATCTTTGGGAGCAGCCCTTGTTGCCAGGCTGTTCCTGTTGCCATGGTTTGGTGTGTGCGTGTGCCAGCCTGGGATTGGCTCCTGGGCTGGGCTGCTCCTTTGGGGAGAGACTCTTCAATCCCAGAGATTTTTAAAAATGTGACGTTCCCGTCCCTCCCTCCCGTGCACAGGGCCCAGTCCAGCTTTAAGGAGTCACAGCCTGGATTTTCCCCTGGGAAAGGATGGAGTGGGTGCCAGGGGAGTTCAGACAGGAGAGGTGAGCAGCTCACCTGGCCCTCCACACCCGTGTGCTGTGGGATTCCAGCGCTGAGCGGGTTTAAAGCCAGGCTCTGTGGAGCTCTGGGCTCGTGGCAGGCTGGGAGTGGAACTGGCTGATCTTTGAGGTCTCTTCCTACCCAAACCATTCTGTATTCCATGATTTCTGCTGTTATTTCCCAAATAATCCACAGGGTTGTTGCTTGTTCTCCTGTGGCTTGATGGTGCTAAACAACAGCAGATGAGAATTCATTTAGAAGTGGGAATAACAGATATTTTTAAAGCAGGATCACTTCCTCTCTGTCCTGACCCTCCTCTCTGTCCCTGGCAGGAATTTTTGCCTTCAAGTGCTCCCGAGCAGAGGAGATCTTCAACCTGCTGCAGGACCTGATGCAGTGCAACAGCATCAACGTGGTGGAGGAGCCGGTGGTGCTGACCAGGAACAGCCACCCCGCGGATCGGGAGCGGGCCCGCAGCCCCCAGCGCCCCTCCAGTACGAGCCCATCAGGGTGTGGGGACAGGACAGGGGACACAGGGCTGGGGGTGACAGGGGGGTCCCATCAAACTGCCCCTGGATCCCATGGCTGCTGCTGTTTTAAGGCCCCACAGATTTGGTTTCTGAGGAAAATGTGAGAAGCCCTTCAAGCAGTCAGGGCTGTCACCCCTCAGCTGCATTTGTCCAGGCCACCACTGCCAAGTGGCCTCTCCTGAGCAGCACTTGTGAGGGTCAGGTGGTTTCTGCAGGAAGCCACATCTGGAATGGCTCAATTCCTGTCTCCATGAGGAATTCCTTCGATTTAGAGGAGGGCCTGGTCCTTGTGTGTGTGCTCCAGCCCTGGGATGGCCCCTGGACAGGCTGGTTTTACCTTCCAGGGTGTCCAGAAGAGCCCAGCTCACTCTCAAAGTGTAATAATTCTATTTTGTACCAATTTAATGCTTCTCTGCCTTGATTCCCTCACAGGTCTGGGCTACACTGGACTTCCCAATGGATTTCACAGCTTCCCTGGAGAATCCCTGTCCTTCTCTGCAGCCCGGCACCCCTCAGTGAGCAGCCTGAGGCATTCTTCTGTGGGGGAAGACTCTACCCACCCTCTCCTGGGGCCTGAGGAGCAGGTAAACCCATCCTAAACTCCACTGGGTGCAATTCTGGGTTTCCCTCACTCAAAGCTCAGGGGATCCTCACACCTTGTCACTCTTTTTATTCTCTGTCATTTTGCTTCTGGAGGCTCCTGCTCTTTGACACTTCACTAGAACTGGTGTTCTGTCCAAAAAATCTGAGTTCTATGCTCAACCCACTGGTGTTTGGGTGACAATTATCTGTCAGCTGTCACACAGCCCCTAAATTCAGACCCTTTGTGTTTTTGAGGTTCAGCTCTTTGCCCGCAGTTTTGTAGAATTTTTAGATTTTTTCCTACAAAACCCAGCTGGTCTGAGCCACCCCCAGGGCAGGCTGGGCAGGTGTGAGGGTTGTGGGATCAGCTGTGAGCCACTCGAGGAGACAGTTTGTGAGATGTGACACACAGAACCGCAGAATCACTGGGGATGGAAAAGACCTGGGAAAAGATTAAATCCGAGCTGTGCCCAATCCCCACCCTGAGCCCTGAGTGCCACCTCCAGGTGACACCTCCAGGGATGGGGACTCCAAACCTCCCTGGGCAGCCCCTTCCAAAGCCTGACCGCCCTTTCCATGAGGAGATTCCTGCTGCTGTCCATCCATGTGGACACACGCTGTGTATCTGCAGCTGGACTCTGCCTCCCTCCCAGCCCACAAAACCCAAACCAACTTTCACATTTTGCATCCCAAAACCTTCCCAACCTCCAAAATCCATTTTTTCTCGTCAGCCACTGATAAATTCCTTTCTCCTGGTGGTTTCTCAGCTGCTTTGCTCTGGTCTCTGCTGTCTCCTCCTTTCACTGTCCCTCTGCTTCTCTCCTTGCAGTCCCACACCTACGTCAACACGGCCACCGGGGAGCCGGAGCCGAGGGGCCGGCACTGTATGCACTCCTTGCCTGAAGCCCACCCTCCTTTCCCCCCTAGGAACCACAGCTGCTCCCTGGAAGACCGCAACCCTCAGGTCTTCCTGCAGCCAGGGGAGGTGAAATTCGTGCTGGCTCCCAGCTCCGGCTACCGCCGGCTGTGCCGGCACCCCCGGGAATGCCGGCCGCACCTCTGTGCCCCCAACAACAACAACAACGAGTGTCAGGAGGGGTGTCCGTCCCCACAGTGCGTCTACGAGAACCTCAACGGGCTGGTGGCCCCCGGCACCTCGTCCCTGTGCCGGGCTGGCCGCTCCAAGGCGGCCCGGGAGGACGGGAGCCGCTGCCAGCGCCGCTCGGCCCTGCTGCACTACGAGAACCTGCCGGCGCTGCCGCCGGTGTGGGAGCTGCAGCCGGGCCGGCACAGGGACGAGGATGGCGGCACGGCCCCCACGCCGTCCCCCAATGGCTTCTCCGAGGCCGGCGAGGAGGAGCCGCTGCAGAATTCCATGGGCTCGGAGAACGCGGCCCTGCAGCCGCGCCGCTCCTTCCTGCCCCGAGCCCGGCGCAGCCGCCTGCCCAACGTCTTCAGCTTCGACTTCCCCCGGCCCTGCCCGGAGCCTCCACGGCAGCTCAACTACATCCAGGTGGAGCTGGAGCCTGAGCCCTGCAAGGGCCACCAGGACCCCCGGGTGGCACCTCCCGCCAGCCCCGGTGCCCGCCGCACCGACTCCTACGCCGTCATCGACCTCAAAAAGACAGCGGCCATGTCCAGCCTGCAGCGGGCCCTGCCCAGGGACGATGGCACCTCGAGGAAAACGCGGCACAACAGCACTGACCTGCCCCTGTGAGGGGCCCGAGCCCTGGGTCACGCTTTGGTCCCTGTCCCTCGCTGTGTCCTGCCCGCTGTGGCTCCTGCAGCTGCTGCTGTTGAGGCTCGTCTGTCTGTCCGTCCGTCCGTCCTCCCCTCTCTGTGTTGCTCGTTTTCCAAGCCTTGTGGGATGTTTGGTGACTCTGAGGGTTGAGTTCCAGGCGGGAGGTGGCACAGCCTGGGGTGGGGCAGGGCAGAGCCAGAGCTGGGCAGTGCCACAGGGGGGGAAAAACCCAAACACTAAAGCTCCCAGAACTGAGCTGCTTCAGGAGCTCGGTGCAAATGGAGCCCGTTCCCCGTGGATTTCACATCTCCAGGAGAGCTCTGCAGTGAGGCCACTCCAGAGCTGGGATTTGCCTTGTGGTTCCAGCGGTGCCTGGAGATGAGGGAGCTCACGCCGTGGCCTTTCCCCCCTCAGCTCACTGTTTGTTCCTGAAGCTTTTTATCCTTCTGTCCCTGTCTCAGATTCAGTTTCAATTGGGCAGCTGCAGTTAAACAAAGAGGACACAGAGCCATGGGCACACACTGTGATCACAGAAACCTGATTGCCTAAATCCTTAAATTCCCTTCCCTGCTTTAGAAGAGGAGGGAAAGGCCACAGCCATGAGGGAGATTGGAAATTTGGCCTAGAGAACTTCACTTGTGCCATAACCTGCTTTGTTTTTTTTTACAAGGGTTCTTTTTGGCAGCTGCTGAGAAATGCTGTGGGTTTATTTATTTGTTTACTTATTTATTTATGAACTGCTCCTTTGCATCCCCGTTCGTTGCCAAGTCGGTGCCAGTCTGCAGCGTGCTCTCGCTGGGGCTCGCTCCTGCCTGGGGGGACAGGTCCCAAAAAACCTTGGTGGCTTTGCTGAGCCACCAACTGGGGGAAAAACACTGTGGAAAGGAGCAGCTGGGAATGAAGAATTTATGAACTTGGGGCTGACTGTCACGGGGTGGGTGGGAAATGGAATGGGAGACGTGGGAGTGGGAGCGGAGCCGCCGGGCAGCCGAGCTTGGAGCGGCATCAAAGTCGTTGCCTACACCCACGTGCCTGGCTGGGGTCGGGAGCAGCCTGTGCTCGGTGTCAGGAGAGAATGTGCAGTTTGTTCCCTCAACTACACACCTGGAAGGGCTCAAATTCCGGGTAACTTTGTGGCCTTTTGCGCTGTGGATTTTTGTCTCGATGCCGGGGTTGCGCGGAGCTGCCCCGGGATGTCCCCTTGTCCCTCCCCGTGGGATTTCCCTGGATTTCTCTGTGCCTGTTCCGATGGAGAGCAGTGCTCTGGGATGCTCTGGGATGCTCTGGGATCCTCTGGGATCCTCTGGGATGCTCTGGGATGCTCTGGAGCTGGATCCCCTTGGCTGTGTCCGTGTTCCTCCTGGGACAGGAGCTGGACCCAGTGCCCAGCCAGAGACGCTGCCAAGCCTCGTGTCCCCCTTGTCCTTGGATGTTTCCCGCTGTTGACGTCTGTGGAAGAGGAAAGAGCCCCATCCCCCAGCTCCAAGGGCCTGGAGCTGGAGTTGCAGGTTTTGGAAGTTCAGCCTTTTTTTGGTTTTTGGTGCTGTCATGTCCTGTTGAGCCGTGACCCTGTTGGGAGCAAGGCCACGTGTCCCAAGTCCGAGTGGTGCCATGTTTGTGTCGCAGAACGTGGAGTTCTTGGCTTGCTGTTGCACTATAAATTCCAAGTGTGCCACACGCTTCAATCCACTGGTTTTTTCTTTTCCTTTTGGAAGTCCTTGTGCTCATCTTCCATTCTTTCGTCCGCCCCGTCCCTTGTGTCACCTGTAACTGAAAGGAAACCCAAGTAATATATTTTTATATGTATAACAAATGACTTTATTTGAAGGAAAAAAAACAACTCCCACCCCAAGTAATGTATCCCCCTAAATCCAGCTTTCATTTAGGGAAGTGAGAGAAGAAATTGTTTATATCTATCTATACATATATATATATATATATATATATATATAAAAAAAAGTTAACTGCGTTAAGCTTTAAATAAAATATTTAAATAAAGAGTTTCTAAGCTGTCAGTGTCACCCTCACCACAACTCCCTCTGGAGCCTCTGTAGGAACGTGCTGGAGCTGAGAAATACAAAATCCCTTTTTTACCTTTTTTCCCCAGAAAGGGAAAAGAGAGGAAATGTTTTCCATTTCCATGGAGGAGGAGGAGGTGAGGGCCCTTTCCAGGTGGGTTAAATTCCAGGGAAGGTGCTGGGGAGGGTTCTTTGTGCCTTGGGTGGCAGCAGCTCAGGGCTGGGGCTGTCCTTGGGTGCTGCCCAGGGCCACCAGCGTGGCCACGTGTCCCTGAGGATGGGCTGGAGAGCTCTGGGAGCTCCTGGGATCAGGGAATTCCCCCTGGAGTTCCTTAAAAAATCCGGCAATCCCATTTCTGTGCCTCCACAAGAGCTTTGTGCCGGGTCTGGGTGGTCCCACCCGGGCCTCCCTTCCCTCCTTGGCAAACCCAGGGCTCCCACAGGACACTGGAAGTGCGGTGACATTTCTGTGCTCACCCAGCAGATCCACGATCGCCGCTCTCCGGTGTTCCTGGAGGATTCTGCTCCTCTTCTGGGAAGAAGGAGAATTCCAGGGGCCTTGAAGACAAGAGAGGATCGAGCTGCACATTCCAGCATGGAGCATCCTGTGCTCGCTGTCCCCTGGTGTCCCCTGGTGTCCCCTGGTGTCCCCTGGTGTCCCCTCTCACCGGTGGCCGTGGTGGCCCTGCTGGCTCAGCAGGCTGAGCTCCAGCGCGATCCCAAACTCCCCGGGGAAGCTTTGGGAATGAAAAGCCGCTCTCAGCCCATTGTTTGTTGTGGGTTGTTCCATGTTTGAACATTTAATGTCCCATTAAATGGGAATTACCGTGCCGGCAGCCAGGATGGATCTCACGGGTTTCAGGGTGATTCCTGTTCACATCCCAGTGATTTTCACTCTTTCTTGGGAAACTTCCAGGACCCTTTGAGAAATCCATAATATTCGTTTTTCCAGGTGCAGTGGGAGCGCAGGGAAGGGCTGGAGCCGTGTTTGGGGCTGACCTCGCCGTCTCGGAGCTCCGGGATTTTCTTCTGGGATTCTTTTGGAATTTCTTTTGGGATTCTCCCGGCGCAGTGGCGCAGCTTCCTCTAGTGGCCGTGGGAGAAAAGTTCCAGAGGAGGATCCGGGTTTGGATTGGGAAGTGAGGAGGGAATTCCAGTCCGTGCTCTCATCCTTCCAATTCCGTGATTTGAGGTCTTTTTGGGGTTTTTCCCTGTGGCTGTTTTATTTGGCTTGGGAATGTTTTCCCCCGATCTGTTGTATCTGTATGGAACCTCATAAAGGTGGATTTTATGGATTTTCCTTTGGGTCTGACGCTTTCTGCTGGGTTTTCTCCGTGGATTCACAACAGCAGGTGCTGCTGGTTTGGATGGGAAACCAGGATTGGGATACCCGGTGACCCATCCCACTCCACAGCAGGATCCTCACCCTTGGTGGATGCTTCCATAAATCTGCCTTTGGTTTTCAGGGATCCATCCCGGGCTCTGGTACAGCTGGGTAGGAAAAACCATCCCAAACCTGCTCTGGAGTTTGTCCCTGAAGCTGAGGGGATGCTCCGACCTCTCCTCCTCTCTGTCCCGAGCTCAGATGGTTCAGTTTGCTGTTTTGGGAACTGGAAAATCGGGGAAGGAGCTGCTTCAGTGAAATGTTTGCTGAGAAATGGGGTTTAGGAAGGGTTTAGGCAGCAAAGAGAGGTGGATTTGGGTGGTGGCTGAGCCCTGGGGGTGGGAGATGGGCTGGAGGTTCCTTGGCTGGGGACTGGCTCTGTGTGGCCCCACTGGGGCCTGACCTCTCCTTGCTGGGCTCCTTCCTCCACCTGCAATTGTAATTCTGGGATGTTTTGTGAGCAGCCATGGGCTGAGCAGAGGGAATATCACTGCCTTGACCTTTTTAAGTGCTTCTTGTTTGAGTCTGAGTTAATCCATTCGATTTCTTCCCCCGGTATTTCCTCCCTGGTGAATGCACAAATAAATCTTCCCCCCTTCCCAAGAACCCACTGATAGGAACAGAGCTTCTCCCAGAACTCCACTGTCTCATGTGGGAGGGTTTTTTCCTCTTTTAACCCATTTCAGGTGCCTGTTTCCCCTCAGGGAAGGAAGTTGGAACCCCTGTGAGCTGTGCCTGCCTTACAGGGAGGGTGGTGAAGGTTAAATTATCAATAATTCTGCAGAGACACTCAAATGTGTTTGTTATTTCTGAGGAATTCTTATTTTTATTACCTCAGCCGTGCTGTTTACTGGGAGAAAAACCAAACCAGGGGTGGCATTTCCAGCTCCCCATTCTCTCACTGCCTCTCTGTGTGATGCTCTTCAGCCCTCTCAGGTGGAGGATCATTAACAAATGGTCGTTAATGAACCCATTTCCTAATTCCAGCCTCTGGGAGGGCTGCTCTCAGTCTTTCTGGGAATTTTGTCTTTTCCCCAACCTCGGCTCACAGGCAGCAGAACAGGTTTGGGTTCCTGCTGCTGGAGATGAATTCATTAGTGAGAACCCTGGCGGCTTTGAAGTTGGCAATTACAGGCCAGGGGATGGAGAAGGCTCATGGTAAAGATGGGATCTCATTTGTTTTCCTTCCCTGAGTGAATGGGATCCTTCCAGAAGCTTCAGTGTCACCTCAGGCTCCTCATGTGCGACTCCTGTCATTGTCACCTGTGCCTTGGACACGGAACATTTCTGGTGTGGCAGAGAAGCAAAGGTGCTCTGAGCCAGGGGCTGCTGTGTGATTGTTCCTTGGGGTTATTCCCACGGAAATCCGGGCAGTGCCTCTCTGCAAACAGCTCTGTGACCTGAGGATGGCTCCTGGCTTGCCTTCAAGTGTGGAACTCTACAGAATAAATGGAATGGGATGGTTGTCCTGGCTGGTGACCCATGGGGACACCTTGACAAGACAATTCCTGGTGGTGCTTTCCCTCTGTCGGTTTGAAGCCATTTCCTTTGTCCTGTCTCTCCATCCCCTTGTCCAAAATCCCTCTGAGCTGCCTTAGGGCCCCTTTAGGTTTGGATCATCAAGAAGTGGCTGATCCTCACCTGGTTTGGGAATTTGAATGCCTGACCTGGAGCCCAACCATGTATTTGCAATTTATTTACCCATCTTTTGCTCACAGGAAAAAGAGGAATCTTTATTTTGATGTGATGGAAGCTGTTCCTGTGTACTGTGACCTCTGTTTTGGAAATAAAACACTAAAAGCAGCTCATGAAGGATCCGACTGCTTGTGTGGGTTCATAAACACAGCTGCTCCGGGGGCATGGAATCCCAGACTGGTTTGGGTTGGAAGGAACTTAAAAATCATCTCACTCCACCCCTGCCATGGGCAGGGACACCTCCTGCTATCCCAGATTGCTCCAAGCCCTGTCCAACCTGACCTGGGACACTTCCAGGGGTAGGGCAGCCACAGCTTCTCTGGGAATTCCATCCCAGCCCCTCCCCACCCTTACAGGGAAGAATTCCTTCCTAATATCAAACCTAAATTTCCTCTCTTTCAGCCTGAACCCATTCCCCCTTGTCCCTCGCTGCAGTTCCTGATGAACAGCTCCTCTCCAGCTCCTTGTAGCCCCTCCAGGTTCTGGAAGAGGCCGTGAGGTCTCCACAGAACCTCCCCTGCTCCAGGTTCCACAGACTCCTCTTGAGTGCTGGGCACTCAGAGTCCTGGGAAAGGCGGTGGAGAGATGGAATTCCCTGAGCTGGAGCTGGGCCACCAAAGCAACACTGAAGAGAAACTGAAAGGGAAGGAGAGGGAATGCCCAGAGCCTGGTTCCGAGGGAAATCCTGGGTGCGCCGTCCTCGCTCTGCGCGGGATCAGCACCTGCCTTTGGAAATGGGATGGGGAGGGAATCGTGTGCTCCACAAAATAAATGAATGAATGGAAAAATGGGTGATTTCTGTCCAAACAGTGAAAGCAGGAGCAGGTAGGACATGGAAACGGGCTCATGGCCTGGAGTGAAGGTCTGGGATGCTAATGAAGATGAGAAGGGAGGACAGCACTGGCAACCACCTCGGAGCAAACCAGAGGAGGAACCTGGGGACCACCCTGGAGAAAAACAGAGAAGGAAGGTGGGGATCATCCTGGAAAATCCGAGAGAAGGAACATGGGAATCACCTTGCAGGAGATGAAAGGAGGAACCTGGGAATCACCTTGGGAGAAATGAGAGAAGGAACCTGGGGACCATTCTGGAAAATCCGAGAGAAGGAACCTGGGAATCACCTTGGGGGAAATGAGAGAAAGAACCTGGGGACCATCCTGGAGGAAAAGAGAGAAGGAACATGGGGACAATCCTGGAAAAACTGAGAGAAGGAACATGGGAATCACCTTGCAGGAGATGAAAGGAGGAACCTGGGAATCACCTTGGGAGAAATGAGAGAAGGAACCTGGGCACCATCCTGGAAAATCCGAGAGAAGGAACCTGGGAATCACCCTGGAGGAGATGAAAGGAGGAACCTGGGAATCACCTTGGGAGAAATGAGAGAAGGAACCTGGGAATCACCCTGGAGGAGATGAAAGGAGGAACACGGACACCATTCTGGGAAATCCGAGAGAAAGACCCTGTTGGTCTCCATCTCCTCGGCCCGGGACAGCCTGTCCTCCTCCATCCCCGCTCTCTCCAGGGACGGAAGGAGGGCAGCCAAAAGCGTTTCTCTCCCTCGCCAGGAGCCTCGAGTCCCTTTGTCCTGGGGCAAGGTTGGCGCAGGTTTTGGCGAGCGCAGCCGCGGCCGGAGCGGTGACGTCCGGTCGCTCGTCCCCGATAAGCGCTGCCCCCTTATCGCATCGCTGGCTTTGATCTCGCCCCCGGGGGCGATGCCGCAGAATCCTCGTGGCCCGAAGCACAAAGCAGCCCTTGAGGCCGGGCTGCGAGAGGCGCTAATGGAAAGCGGAGGTCAGCAGATAAGAGCCGGCGCTGCCTCCCGGGATAAAAGCGGGAGCCCGGGCGCTCCTGCCCGGCTGCTGCCGCCTCCCGAGGGCTGAACGCGGACGGCTCCGGCACCATGAAGTGGCTCCCGGTGGTCCTGGCGTGCCTGCAGCTGGCGGAGGGGGCGGTGAGGTGGGTGAGAGGGTGGAGAGCGGAGCGTGAGGATGCTCTGGGACCGAGGAGTCCTGCAGCTCCAAGAGCTGGTCACAGCCCCGGGCAGCTCCTGGGGCATGGAGAGCTCCTGGGGCATGGAGAGCTCCTGGGATCTGGGGAACAACTCCTGGGATCTGGAGAGCTCCTGGGGAATGGAGAGCAGCTTTTGGGATGTGGGGAGAGCTCCAGAGAGCTCCTGAGACATGGGGAGCTCTTGGGATCTGGGGAGCAGCTCCTGGAGATCTCCTGGGGCATGGAGAGCTCCTGGGGCATGGAGAGCTCCTGGGATCTGGGGAGCTCCTGGAATCTGGAGAGAAGCTCCTGGAGATCTCCTGGGGCATGGGGAGCAGCTTTTGGGATGTGGAGAGCTCCAGAGAGCTCCTGAGACATGGGGAGCTCCTGGGGCATGGGGAGCAGCTACTGGGGCATGGGGAATTCCTGGAATGTGGGGAGCTCCTGGGATCTGGGGAGCAGCTCCTGGGATCTGGGGAGCAGCTCCTGGGATCTGGGGAGCAGCTCCTGGGATCTGGGGAGCAGCTCCTGGGATCTGGGGAGCAGCTCCTGGGATCTGGAGAGCTCCTGGGATCTGGAGAGCTCCTGGGGCATGGGGAGCTCCTGGAGCACAGAGAGCTCCTCTCGTGGCTCAAAGGAGCCCACAGAACTGAGCCTTTGAAAATGCCCAAATCTTGTTTCCTGCTGTGTTTGTTGTGTTTGGCCTCTCTGGGTGCAGGATCAGCCTGAAGAAAGGCCTGTCCATCCGGGACAAGATGAGGGCAGCTGGGGTGCTGGATGATTTCCTGAAGCACATTAAATACGATTCGGTGAAGAAATACCAGCCCAGGCAGGGCTCGGTGGTGAGGGAGCCCATCACCAACCACCTGGATGTGAGTGCCCCACACTCCCCCTCCTGCCTGCCCTTCCTCCTTCCCAGCTGCCACAGCAATCTGGACACCCCTGAGCCTCCAGGACTGAGAAATTGCTTTTCCCCCCATTCTTAAATTGCCTTTTCCCCACTCTTTTAAGCTTCTGTTTTAAACCTCAAGGAAGTTGATCCCCAGCCACAAAGAGCAAAGCTTTTCTGTATGAAACAAACCCACAATAATGATTTAATATTTCATTTTGGGGGGCAGTAAAAGCAGGATGAGAGCTCAGTCTGCTCCTGCCTGGGTGGGTTTAAGATGCCAGGGGGAATCCTGGTCTGTCCCTGAGCCTGTGGCCAATGGAGATTCTGGTTTTTTTCCCCCAGTCCTCCTATTTTGGGGAGATCAGCATCGGGGAACCCCCCCAAAAGTTTTTGGTGCTCTTTGACACCGGCTCCTCCAACCTGTGGGTGCCCTCCACGGACTGCAAGAGTCCTGCTTGCTGTGAGTACCCCGGGGTGCTGTGAGCAGAGCTATTACTGCTCCTAGGAGTAATTAACACTCACTGATTAGTACTCACTGTCCCGGCACTGCAGAGCATCCCAGACTGACCAAGCCAAGATGGGTTTAGGTGTCAGAGGGTGCCCAAAGCCACGTCCTTGTCCCTGTTCTTCCACATCCTTCCCCTGTCACGGTGGGGACATCACGATGCCAGACCAAAAATGACCCCGGGATGCTGATCTGGGATAGCTGCTGCCTTCCTGGGGAAGCTCAGAGCCCTCTGCCTGGCTAAGAGAGATGGCTGAACCCCCACGGCCATCCCAGGAATCTCAGGGGTGCTCCCTGGCCAGCCAGAGGGAAGAGGAAAACCGGGAATTGCGGGAGAGCGATGGGGATTTCACTGTGAGGGCTTTGCCCTTGTGCCCCCTGTGATGTGAAGAGAGCAGCCAGAGCTGTCCGTGGAGTTCAGTCTGCACTAAAGAATTGCAGGATTACAAATGTATGAGAAACAGAAAAGCTAAAATGCCTGGAGAGGGATCCGGGCAAAACTGGGATGCAAAGCCCACAACCTGAAAGAGAACCACGGGACAGAGGAGCAGCCTGTCCCTCATCCCCAGGATCTGCTCCTTGGGAATTATCCCAGGGGAATATCCAGCAGTGAAATCCCACTGCAGCACAGGAGCTGCTCCTTGGGAATTATCCCAATGGAATATCCAGCAGTGAAATCCCACTTCAGTCCATGCCCAGGGCTTCCCTCTCTCCTCTCTCCCCCAGTCAACCACGCCAAGTTCAAGGCCAGTGACTCGGCCACCTTCACCCCCAGTGGCCAGTCCTCCACCGTGTCCTACGGCAGCGGCTCCGTCACCATCGTGCTGGGCTGTGACACGCTCAGGGTGAGTGCTGCCCGTGCCATCCCTGCCTCCCCTGCCGTGTCCTGCCCCATGGGATGAGCCCTGGAGCAGCCTAAGGGCCGATCTCACGTCCTGTGTTGGACTTGGACAAACCCTGGCCAGACACGAAGCCTTTCCTGCCACCCTCGGTCACCCAGCTGGCCTTGGGCTGGCTTTTAACCCAATTCCTGGGTTTTTTTTCCCTGATTTTCCCCCCTGCCTGGTGCTGTTGGCAGCAGCTGTGACCCTGCAGTGCTTTCAGAGCAGCAGCCCCCCCTTGGCCTTGCCTGGCTGAGCTCGGATCCCCTTCCCCTGCAGATCCAGAGCATCACTGTCACAAACCAGGCGTTCGGGCTCAGCCAGGACGAGCCCACCCAGCCTTTCTACTTTGCGGATTTCGATGGCATCCTGGGCATGGCCTACCCCTCTCTGGCAGCGGGAGGGATGGCCACGGCTCTGGAGGGGATGCTGGAGCAGAACCAGCTCGCTGAGCCCATCTTCAGCTTTTACTTCTCACGGTAAAAACCTTTCAGGGCGCTCTGCAGGTCCTGCTGTGCCCTGCCTGTCCCCATGAGGGTTCCCTGGGGATTTATCCCTCTCTAGCCCATGATCACCACATGAATTTCCTGATCTCTGCTGCTGTGACTGTTTTTTTTTTTGCAGCCAGCCCACCTATGAGTATGGGGGCGAGCTCATCCTCGGGGGTGTCGACCCTCAGCTCTTCCAGGGGGACATCACGTGGGTGCCGGTGACACAGGAGCTTTACTGGCAGGTGGCACTTGAGGAGTGAGTGGTGTTTGTACCCCTGGCCACCACGCCGTGGCTCAGCTGCAGCTTTGCAGGGTTTGGGACTCGATGCTTTGGGTTTAGGGGCCAGCAGGTGCCCAAAGCCACGCCCTTGTCTCCGTTCCCCTGCCAGGTTTGCCATCGGGCAGTCAGTGACCGGCTGGTGCAGCCAGGGCTGCCAGGCCATCGTGGACACGGGGACATTCCTGCTGACCGTGCCCCAGGAGTACATACAGAGCATCCTGGAGGCCCTGGGAGCCCAGGAGACCAGCTATGGGGTGAGTGTGGGGATTTTGGGGGGTCTGGAGCAGTGGGGAGCCTGCATGGGAATCAGAGCCCACAAAAGCCATGTGGCAGCTGCAGGACAAGGGACTGCAGGCGTGACAGGCTGAGGGGACATCAGGCTGAGAAAGGTGGGGATGTTCAGCCTGGAGAGGAGAACATGGTGTGGAAACCTCACATGGTGTGGAAACCTCACATGGTGTGGAAACCTCACAGCCCGTTCCAGGATCTGAAGGGGCTGCGGGGAAGCTGGAGAGAGACTTGGGACAAGGGAGTGACAGGACAAGGGGAAAGGGGTTCAGATTGAACAAGAGGAAATTTAGGTTTGATACAGGTAGGAATTCCTCTCTGTGAGGGTGGGGAGGCCCTGGAATGGATTTCCCAAAAAAGCTGTGGCTGCCCCTGGATCCCTGGGAGCGTCCAAGGCCAGGCTGGAGCAGCCTGGGATGATGGAAAGTGTGGAGAGGCTCTGGGTGATGTTTAAATTCCCTTCCCACCCCAACCATTCCATGATCCCACGGTGCCAGGGGAGGGAGCGCTGCTCACGCTGGCACACGATGGCCTCTGTCCCCTCCCTGCCACCACCTCGTGTCCCCACAGTACGCAGTGGACTGCAACGACACCCAGAGCATGCCCCCCATCACCTTCAGCATCGGCGGTGCTCAGCTCCCGCTCTCCCCGTCCGCCTACGTCCTGAACGTACGTGTGGGATCCATCCGGAGCATTCCCGCGGCTCCGGGAGGAGCGCGGAGCTCCCCGGGCAGCGGCGCCGCTCTGGAGGTGCTGAGCCCCCGTTATTCCCCTCCTGCAGAGCAATGGCTACTGCACCCTGGGCATCGAGGTCACCTACCTGCCCTCCCAGGACGGGCAGCCCCTCTGGATCCTGGGTGACATTTTCCTGAAGGAATATTACACCGTCTTCGACATGGCCAACAACCGCGTGGGCTTCGCCCTGTCGGCCTAGAGGGAGCAAATTCCGGCCCCTCTCCCGGCCCATGGAGCGCCACGGCATTCCCAGGGACCTTTCTCTTCCTTTCCGTCCCCATCCCTCGGGATTTGTGTGTGGGTGTGTCCTCAGCGCCTCCTGTAACAAATAAACCCGAAAATCCCAAATGGTCTCTGAGCCCCTGGGTTTGTTGGCCTGAGCCTGAGGGGTTCCGTGGCTCACAATCCCTTTCTCCAGCAAGGGAAGCGCTGGGATGAGCTCCAGGCCCGGGGATAAAGCCCCAAGGATGGGCATATTCCACCCCCAACCCTCGGGAAACCTCAGGGGAGAAGCCCCTGAGCTTCCCTGCGGCTGGAAAAGGTTTGCCCAAGCCCTGTGGTTTATCCAAGCGGGAATCTGAGGCTGTGAGGTGAGTCACAATACCCAAATGACCCCTAAACCCTGACGTGGGGCTGCTCAGCCTGGGAAAACTGCCCTGGGAATATCAGGAATTGCAGGGCGTGGCTGAAGGGGATGAGGAACACCCTGGGCGAGGAGAGGCTGGGTGACCCAGCTCCTTCCCAGGATCCAGAGCTGTTCCTTGGATGTTCTTTATCACCGGAGCTTGTTCCCAGATGTGCTCACGGCTCTGTCACTTCCCAGGGGAAGGACACAGAGTGCTCCGAGATTTGTGTCAAAATATTGACACAGGCTGAGTGCGCTGGGACCGAGATTAAGCAGGTGTGGACAGCGGGGAAGGACGTTCCTCCTCCTCCTCTTCCCTCTGGAATGGGAATTTTCTGCTGGAAACAGGGTGGTGGTGGCAGGAGGGGACAGGCTCTGCTGGTCCCTGCTGGTCCTCACTGTCCCCTTTGCTCCCTGCAGGATCTGCCCAGGCCAAGGCAGATCCATCAGGATGCGATGGAGGAGAGAGGGAAACTCGGGGGGATTTCCGAGCTTCTGAAGATTCCAAGCATCATTCCATGCCCAAAAACTTGGATGGAAGCGGCCAGCAGGTCTGCAGGCACCTGAAACACGGCTGCTCCTGCCCATTCCCAGAACACCAGCAGCAGGAATTTCCATTCGCTGGGAAGGGTGTGTGTGGTTTTTTTGCCTTTGTTTTCTGGAAAGCTCGAGAGAAAAAGCCTTTACCTGGGTGATAAGGACAGCAATTCGCTTTTTATCAGACGTCCCGTGTTTGGCCTCGGTATGGGAGGCGCTGAGCTGGGTGAGGAGGGAAATCAGGGTGGATGTGGTGACCAAAGCGAGGGTGGGAGCAGGGAGCGAGGGCAGGAGGAAGGAGCTGGGCACGGATCTGCCCATTGCCAGCCTGTCCTGGCCCCGGAGCTGCCACCGAGCCACCGCCACCACCGGGGACATGTGGGGGCTGCTGCTGACCCTGCTGTGCCTCCCACTCGGGGAGGGAACGCTCAGGTGGGTCTGGGGGTGAGGAGGGGGTGAGGATGAGGGGTCTGGGGTGAGGATGGGGGGTCTGGGGTGAGGATAGGGGGTCTGGGGTCAGGATGGGGTGAGGATGAGGGGTCTGGAGTGAGGATGGGGGGTCTGGAGTGAGGATGGGGGGTCTGGGGTGAGGATGAGGGGTCTGAGGTGAGGATGAGGGGTCTGGGGAGAGGATGAGGGTGAGGATGGGGGGTTAGGGTGAGGATGGGGGTCTGGAGGTAGGGTAAGGGGTCTGGGGACAAGGATGAGGGGTCTGGGGGCAAGGGTGAGGATGAGGGGTATGGGGTGAGGATGAGGGGTGAGGGGTGAGGATGGGGGTGAGGGGTCTGGAGGAAGGGTGAGGGGTCTGGGGGCGAGGATGATGATGAAGGGTCTGGGCAGGATGATGATGAGGGGTATGGGGTGAGGATGAGGGGTCTGTAAGGGAGGATGAGGGTGAGGATGAGGGCTGTGCCTGGAGAGGGGCTCAGCCCCAGCACGGGGTGCCCAGCTGGATCTCTGTGCCCCACAGGATCACCCTGAGGAAGGGCAGGTCCGTGCGGGAGGTGATGAGAGAGAAGGGGCTGCCCGAGGGGTTCCTGAGTGACCTGCGAGGGGACCCGGGGAGGAAATACCAGCTCGGAGGGGCTGTGGCTTATGAACCTCTGCTGAACCACCTGGATGTGAGAGCTGGAGCTTTTCCTTTCCCCTCTGAGCTGCCTCAGCTTTTTGGGGAGCCCTTCTTGGCTTTCCTGGCTGCTGGGGGGGCTCAGCTCCCTCCCCCTGCCCAGTTCAGGGATTTGGGAAGGGTTTTTTGGGGGGTTTAGGCTGGCCCCGTGGGCTGGGTGGTGCTGGGAGTTGAGACAGCGAAATCCCTTCTCCAGAAAAGCAGAATTGATGTTTCCAGGGTGGATCCACATCATTCCTGACCCTGCCCAGGGCAAATCATCATCCCTTTTTGTGCTTTGGTGCCCTGCAGGCCCACGAGCAGCGATTTGGGGTTCAGAAACCTCATCCAAAAAAGCAGGCAGGAGCAGAAACCCACCCAAGCTCTTGTTCACAGACCTTCTACTTCGGGGAGATCGGCATCGGGACCCCTCCCCAAAATTTCCTGGTGATCTTCGACACCGGCTCTGCCAACCTGTGGGTGCCCTCCACCTACTGCCAGAGCCCAGCCTGTGGTGAGCAGCCCTGGGGACACCCCTGGCAGCTGGGACAGGGCCACCCAAGGGGGTTTTGGGGCCACCAACCCGGTGGGACTGGATTTATGCCCCATTCCCTGTGATGCCTGCCTCTGTGGGGTCGGGGCTGTGACCTGGGGGTTGTCACCTTCTGTCCCTGCAGAGGATCATGCCAGGTTCAACCACAGCCTGTCCTCCACCTTCCTGGGCACCGGCGCCAGCTACACCCTGAGCTACGGCTTTGGGGACCTGTCCGTGGTGTTGGGATGTGACACTGTGACAGTGAGTGAGCCCTGAGGGGCTGGACACAGGGAAAAACAAATACAACTGGCTTAAAAACTCAATTTGCTTAAAAATTCAGGCTGCTTAAAACCTTTTTTTAAGAAAAAAAAAAAAAATCTTTCCTTTTTTTACCTTAAAAGAGCAAAATATCCCACCTGGAACAGGCCTGAAGTGGGGTAAAAATTAAAAGTGCCTTTTTATTCTGGGGATTGGCTCCTGATTCATTTAAGGTGTGTCAGCGTGAATTCACTCTGAGATTGGGATCTGCAAACAAACCCATTCCCAGTCCTCTGGGCTTTCCAGCCCTGCTCAGGGATAAGGGAAGGATTTCTTTGGCCACAAGGATTTGCTTTGTGTCCATCCAAGCTTTGTGCTTCCAGGACAAAAAGGAATGCTCTGTGCGAGGCTTGCAGGTGGAGAAAACGCCATTTTCAACTGATTTAAGAGGCAAAACTGGGTTTGTGGGTGTTTTATTTCTGTAGAACAAAAAGGATGAGGGGACAGAACTGCGAGTCAGGCTGCTCCTGACCCCAGCAGCGATGGGCTCAGCCTCTCCCAGGGCAGATTCACCTTTGGGACCAATTCCTGACATCTTCCAGCACCTTCCCTCTCCCTGCAGATCCAGAACATCACCCTCAGCAAACAGGAATTCGGCCTGAGCCTGGATGAGCCCAGCAGACCTTTCTACTACCTGGATTTTGGTGGGATTTTGGGCCTGGCTTACCCGGGTGTTGCCATCCCTGGTTTCCCCACGTTGCTGCAGAATTTGCTGTGGCAGGAGCAGCTCAGCAAACCCATCTTCAGCTTCTACTTCTCCCGGTGAGAGCCCCAGGCTCCATCCTTCCCTCCATCTGCACCTTCTCCGTGCTCCTCAGCTTTCTGTGGGGAAGAAATTCCAATTTTGGGGCTGATTTTATTAAGATTTTGGGCTGATTTCAGATTTTGGGGCTGATTTTGTGTCTTTCCAGCAACCCAACATACAATTACGGTGGGGAAGTCATCCTGGGGGGGGTTGACCCCCAGCTCTTCTCCGGGGAGGTTTTATGGGCTCCCGTGATCCAGGAATTGTACTGGAAGATCAACATCGAGGGGTGAGCGCTGCGCCACGGCTCGGAGAGGGTTTGGGAAAGCTTTGGGAAGGTTTCCCAAGCCTTTTCCTGCTGCTTTTCCAGGTTCTCTGTGGGGATGGAGGTCACTGGGTGGTGCAGCCGAGGTTGTCACGGGATTGTGGACACGGGGACCTTCCTGCTCACCGTCCCAGGTCCCCTCCTGCCAGCCCTGCTGCAGGCTCTGGGCGCCCAGGAGAGCGATTATGGGGTAGGTGGGCAGGGTGGGGATGGTGCTGAGATCCCAGTGTTCCCAAAAGAGCAAAATATCCCACCTGGAACAGCCCTGCAGTGGGGGAAAAATGAAATAATTTGGTAAATGTGGGTCTGGCACCATCAGGAACAGCCCTGGAACAGGCCTGCAGTGGGGGAAAAATGAAATAATTTGGTTAATGTGGATCTGGCACCATCAGGAGTAGCCCTGCAGTGGGGGAAAAATAAAAAATGTGGTTCTGGCTCCATCAAGAACAGGCCTGCAGTGGGGGAAAAATGAAATAATTTGGTAAATGTGGGTCTGGCACCACCAGGAACAGCCCTGGAACAGGCCTGCAGTGGGGGAAAAATGAAATAATTTGGTAAATGTGTGTCTGGCACCACCAGGAACAGCCCTGGAACAGCCCTGCAGTGGGGGAAAAATGAAATAATTTGGTAAATGTGGGTCTGGCACCATCAGGACTGTGCTGACCCTTAGGGAGTGTGGCTGTGGTGACCACTGGCCAAAGGCCAGTGCCAGCCCAGGGTGTCCTGACCCCTCCCTGCCTCTCCTGCAGTTCCTCGTTGACTGCAACACCATCCCAGAAATGCCCACCCTCTACTTTGCCATCGCTGGAGCCTGGATCCCGCTGCCTCCCGCTGTTTATGTCCTGCAGGTAGGTGGGATTTCCCCATCCCAACAGGAACCTGCAGTTCTGCCCAGTAGAAAATCAGAGTTTCTTCCCAGCACCCCATTTCCCAGAGCTTTTGCTGCTTGCCTGTGGCTGTGGGGAGGGAATTGGTTTGGGAACTGTGCTGGAATTGGCTTTTATTTTCTCCTCAGGATGATGGGATTTGCACCGTGGGGGTGGAGAGCACCTACGTGTCCTCTGCCAGTGGCCAGCCCCTCTGGATCCTCGGGAATCTCTTCCTCAGGCAGTATTATTCCATCTTCGACCTGGCCAACAACAGGGTGGGCTTTGCCACGGCATCCTAGGGATGCTGAGCAGCATCCACGGGGGGTTTTATCCCTGGAATAACCTTCTCCTCCCTCGGATCCGGGTGTGGTGATGAGCAGTGAATAAAGAATCCAACCCGTGCTCGAGGTTTCCAGGCGCTCCCTGAGTTTCTGGATTGTGGCAATGAAAAATTTGGGATCTTTTTAAAATTATTTTTCGTGGCACCCAGATCCCTGCTGGAGCTGGCTGGGAGACTGGGATGAGTGGGAGAATTTCAGGCTGAGCCCTTGCTGGAGGCTTCAGGAACCAGTTTGGAGCAGGAGCAGCTGTGTGTGAACAGCTCCAGGTTCCTTGGTTTGGTTTTTGTTTCCAAGGGGGACTTGCCCACGTGTATTTGCAAATAAATGAGGGATTAAATCAGGAATTAAAGCAAAGATGCTCAGGTTGAGGAAAACACCCTGGGTTTGTTCTCCAGGGGAAAAACTCCTGGCTGCAGCCTCCAAAGAGGGAGAGGAGGAGGGATTTGAGGTGTGGGTGGCCCTGAGAGGAGCAGGGTCAGATGGACTGGGATGGTGCAGGGTGACCTGAAGCTGTCCTTGAGGTCCAGTGTGGGTGATGCTCAGGAGATCCCAAAAATCCGCTGTTTCCAGCCGAATCTGCCAGCAGGATGGCCCTGGCCACTGAAACCCCATCCTGTGGCCACAGGCAGGGAGGTGACAGGGTCACCTGGGGACTCCAGGTGCCGTGGAGTGCCCTGGCTGCAGCTGGACAAGGTCCCCACCGCCTCCTCCTGCTGCAGCCCCCTGTCCCCAATTCATCTCACCCCAAATCTCCTGGCACAGCTTCCCTGGCACACCCCGAGGGCCCCTAAAGAGGGAACAAAGCCCCCCGTGCCTCGAGGCCATGGCTCCCCTCCATGGGCACAACCAGCTGCAGGATCCCGGTGCAAGGAGTGACAAAATCCTGGTGTGAGGAACTGCAGGATCCCTGGGTGATCCCGGTGTGATCCTGGTGTGATCCCGGTGTGAGGAACTGCAGGATCCCTGTGTGATCCCTGTGTGAGGAACTGCAGGATCCCTGGGTGATCTCTGTGTGATCCTGGTGTGAGGAACTGCAGGATCCCTCTGTGATCCCTGGGTGATCCCGGTGTGAGGAACTGCAGGATCCCTGTGTGATCCCTGGGTGATCCTGGTGTGAGGAACTGCAGGATCCCTGGGTGATCCCGGTGTGATCCTGGTGTGAGGAACTGCAGGATCCCTGGGTGATCCCGGTGTGATCCTGGTGTGAGGGGATAGAGGATCCCTCTGTGATCTCTGTGTGATCCTGATGTGAGGAACTGCAGGATCCCTGGGTGATCCCTGGGTGAGGAACTGCAGGATCCCTGGGTGATCTCTGTGTGATCCTGGTGTGAGGAACTGTAGGATCCCTGTGTGAGGAACTGCAGGATCCCTCTGTGACCCCGGTGTGAGGAGATGCAGGATCCCTGTGTGATCCCTGTGTGATCCCTGTGATCTCTGTGTGATCCCGGTGTGATCCCAGTGTGAGGGGATCCAGGATCTCTGTGTGATCCCTGTGTGATCCCGGTGTGAGGGGATGCAGGATCCCTGTGTGATCCCTGTGATCCCTGTGTGATCCCTGTGTGATCCCTGTGATCCCTGTGTGATCCCTGTGTGATCCTGGTGTGAGGGGATGCAGGATCCCTGTGTGATCCCTGTGTGATCCCTGTGATCCCTGTGTGATCCCGGTGTGAGGGGATGCAGGATCCTGCTGCAGGGAGCTCCATGATCCCCCCGTGCTCCTGAAGGAAAGGGATGCACGATCCTGGTTCACGGGACTGCACAAGCCAAACCCAGCGCTACCTGCACCTCCCACCCCATCCCTCCTCTCCCGACCCGTTTTCGGGCTGGAAACACCCGCTTTAGGGAAAAAAAAAAAACATTTTTGGGGAGGCCCCCCCCACTTCAGCGAAGGAAAGCGCCGAGCGCAAACTCCCGCCGTGGCCCGGGCGGGGACTACAAGTCCCGGCAGGCGCGGCCTCAGCTCCCGGCGTGCCCGGGGCCGGCGGAGCGGAGCGAGGGCAGCGGAACGGGCCGCGCCGGGCCGGGCGGGCGCTGCTGCCGCCCTCCCTCGGCACGGGGCCGAGCCGGGCCGAGCCGAGCCCAGCCAGGCCGGACTGCGCTGAGCCGAGCCCAGGAGCCCGACCCAGCCGTGCCGAGGAGCCGAACCGAGCCGAACCGAGCCGAACCGAGCCGAGGACGAGCAGAACCGAGTGGAGCCGAACTAAGCCGAGGAGCCGGCCCGAGCTCAGCCGAACCGATCCGAGCGGGGCCGGGCCGAGCCGGGCCGAGTGAGGCCGAACAGACCCGAACCGACCCGAGCGGAGCTGAACAGAGCCGAGGAGCCGAACCGAGCCGGGCCGAGCGAGGCCGAACAGAGCCGAGCGCAGCCGAGCGGAGCCGAACCACTTCGTTTCCTCGCCGTTCCCCAGGGGTGAGTGCAGGGGTGAGGGGTCCCGGGGGTCCCTGGTGAGGGGGGGCCCAGCAGCCGCACAGCGGGGCCCCCTCGGCTCGGAGCCCGCTCTCTGGGGGTGCTATGGGGGTCTTGGGGTGCTCCCTCCCCTCCTGCGCCATCCCGGGGCGCTTTGAGCTCGTAGTTGCTTTTTTTCCCCTTATTTTGCTGTAAATAATACGCTCCCCCTCGCTCCCGGCAGCGGGCCCCGGGAGGCTCCGGCCCGGCTGCTCCTGGTTCTGCGGGGGTTTTGGGGGGTCTCCGGCAGCTCATCCCGATGTCCCCACCCCAAAACCGGAGGTCCCGGGGGCTGCCAGACCCCCCGGCAGCCCGGGGGGACCCGCCCGTGTCGCCGTTCCCATGGGGAACCCCCCCGAACACGGTGCTCCACGCGTGGGGAAACTGAGGCACGGATGCTCCAGGACACCCCCCGGCTTGGGGGACACAAAGCGGGACCCCCTTTTTGGGGTCGGAAAAGATGGGAGAAGTTGGGATGCCTCGTGTCACACGGCTTTTAGGGGGTCACCAAGAGGACACACAGCGTGTGTCCCCCCCCCTCCCCCGGGAAATTTGGGGGGGGGGGGGGCATAGAGAGGGCTGCCCCGAGACTCCAGCCGCCGATTAATTACATTCATGAATTAATTACGAGGCAGGAAAGGATTACGCAGCCCCCAGAGCTTCGGGCAGTCAGATGATGGGGGAGATTTCCTTAAAAAAAAAAAACAAAAACAAAAAAACCACCCAAAAAAAACCCCAACAAAAACTAGAAGCACGAAGAAAATCTGGTGGTTATTGTGCTCTTGTAAGATAAATAAATAAGCCGGTGCGAGTCCGGGGAAAGCAGGGCCCGTTTCCAGGAATCCCGGCGCTCCTGCGTGTTCCCGGCCCTTGGGGCACGGGGGGGAGTTGGTGTTTTTTATATAACAGAGTCCGGCAGGCAGCGAAGGGAGGGTTTGGGGGGTTATTTTTTTCTCTACCCCCACCCCTTCTCTGTACTTCCCTGCCGTGTTTGCTTGGCTTCATGCACGGCTGCTCCGGCCGGAGCTGGGAATGGGGCTGGTTTCTCCCAGCCTGCGCTCGCTCACCTGCTGCAGGAGGGATCCGGCTGGGAAAACCGTGCTGGGAATTTGGGATTGGGGCGGCTGGAGTTGGGAAACAACCCAGATTGGGGTGGGGATGGTCAGGCCAGCACGTGGAGGGGAGCCCGGTGTTTTCCGAGGGATGCTGGGTTTGCTTCCTGAGGGATTCTGGGTTCGCCTCCCGAGGGATGCTGGCCCGGCGTGTTTTCCAAGGGATGCTGGCCTTGCCTGCCCGCCCTTATCAGGAGGAAACTGCGCCGGGGTGGAGCTGGCTGCAGCGGGGCCATCCAGCATCCGGGTGTTTGGGATGGAGCCGTGATTCCAGCCAGGGATTTTATTGCTTTTTCCACGCTTCACGGCACCGACTTTGCAGCACGTGTGTGTTCCTGGTCCGCCCTGCCCTGCGTTCCCTGTTTCCCTGGAAGTGCTGCTGGGAATGGGAAGAGCCCCTTGGGATGGTGTGGTGGGTCACCAGAGCAGAGGGGACATTCCCAGGGCTGAGGGTGGGGTGGTTTGAGCACAACAAACAGGGAAATGGGGCTGGGGGGGCCACGCTGGGGGTGTTCCTCTCCAAAAATCCACAGTGCTGAGGGTAAAAACATCCTCTGGCTCCTCCCATGGAGTGTTGGAATGGGGAGCTGGGAGTCTGATGTGTTGGGAACTCATCCCTGGATTGCTCCTTTCCTGGGGCACAGACAGGGATGGAGCTGCCACATCCCTGTCCCCTCTGTGGGGACAAAAATTCCCATCTGGAGTTTTTGGGGTGGTTTTAGAGGGCACCTCAAGCCGGGCTCACGCCAAGGGAGCTGCATTGTAACTGCCCTGTGCGGGGTTATCCCATATCCCGGACAAAGAGGAAGCGGACAGGGGGAAGCAGCGGTGTCCTGGGCGTGGGGCAGTGCCACCACACGTCCCTGTGGTGGCCCTGCTGCTGGTGGCTGTTCTGTGACAACTTCCCAGAGCCCCTGTTCGCTGTCAGCGATCCCAGGAGGATCCCAGGGAGCTGGTGTTGGGTGTTTGACAGCCCCATAAAAGAGCAGGGGGTGCTCGGAGGTGCCAGGTGCACTGTCACCGCCCCGTGGTGGCCTTCCCGTGGTGGCATCACCTCCATGAGCTTTTCCAAGCTGTGTGATCCCGCCATGGAGGCAGCCAGGCTCACACGGGTGATTCCGTGGTCATTGTCACCGGCGCTGTGACACTTGGAAGGGTGGCAGTGGCGATCTCTCCCTGACCACACAGGGATTATGCGCTCATCCCTTTTTTTCCTCTCACTGGCACGTCCAGAAAGAGCCCCAGTGGCTCTTCCCTAATCCATTCCAAGTTTGTGTCCCTCCTGCTGGCACTTGGCTTGTGGTTGGAGCGGGTTTTCCCTGCGGATTTGCCTGCACAGAGCCCCCTGACGTGGAATTCCCTGGAATGTGGGAATCCTGTGCTCCAGGATGAGCTCCGGGTGCTGCTCCTCACCTTCCCAGGAGGCTGAGAACACCGGGGATGGGGGATGCTCCATCTCTGGAGGCACAGGGGCAGTTCTGGGTGGTTTTTTGGGGAGGTGAGTGCTGCAGAGCCGGAGCAGGAGCGTTGGGATGGGCACCGTGGGATGATTTGCTGGCTGGGATCACCTGGGAAGGGCTCAAGGTCTCCCAGTGGCCCACGGTCCCTACAGGTTGTGCCACCTTATCTTTAAAGCCTCTTCTAGGAATTGCCCCCGGGGTTTTGTCACCTTTCCTCCGAGCGCGTTGGGCTCCAAACAAACTCCCCACACCCCGAGCTCTGCCTCGCTCCCCTCCTTTGGTTAAATGGCTGCAAATTCCGGATAAACCTGAAACTCCCAGTGCGGGGACGCCGGGGGAGTTCTCGGAGCCTCAGGGACACGCGAGGGCAGCAGCGCTGGCTCCTGCCCAGGCCGTGCCCTCGGGATTTTGGGGTGACCGCAGAGGGTGGGAATATTTTGGAGGCGATGAGGAGAGGGCTGCGTCCACCTGGCACACACGGGGAGCGTTTCCCTGCTCCCACACCGCTGCCAGGGCAGGAGGGAGCTGAGTTGCCAGCGGGTTTGGCTGAGCATTTTGGGGAAACGGGGCAGGTCGAGGAGAGATCCCAGCCTGGTGGGAAGAAAGCTCTGGGCTCCTGCACGGGTCCAACCGGTGCAACGTGCCCGGGAGAGGCGGCACCGTGCCAGGCCAGGGGCTGGGCTGGCAGCGGGGGCTCCCGAGAGACCAGTTTGACCTTCACGGAGCAGGAAAGTGCCGGGCTGAGCCTGGCAGAAAGGAGGGCACAGCACAAAGCTCTCCTGAGCGGGTAAGCGGCGCTGGCCGGGCACGGGAGGTGCTGCCAGGGGGGGGATGGCGAGCCCCGGGCTGGTTTGGGAGGACAAGGCAGGGGATGTCCCCAATTTGGTTATTCCTGGGGCTGCCGGCCCTGGTTACACGAGCTCTGCCTGCACCGAGCCTCCGGGCTGGGTGCTGGGGGCTGGACACGGCGTATTTATAAATATTACCTCCTTCCAGCAGCATGGAGCTGGGAGGGAGGAGGGATGGAGGCGGCACTGGGAGTGCCTCTGGCACTGCCAGGGGGGGCAGGGGGTGGCCCTGTCACCTTGTGCTGGTAGCAGGTGGCACCGTGAGCTTGGGGCGCCTGGAGCTCCAGGTTTTGCTGAGCATCGCCACTTTTTGGGATGGTTCCTCCCCATTTCTTGGGATGGCTTCTCCCCATTTCTTGGGATGGCTTCTCCCCATTTCTTGGGATGGCTTCTCCCCATTTCTTGGGATGGTTTCTCCCCACATTTTGGGATGGTTCCTCCCCACTTTTTGGGATAGTTTCTCCCCACTTTCTGGGATGGCCTGGCCTCTCCCCGCTTCTTGGGATGGTTTCTCTGCACTTTCTAGGATGGTTTCTAGAGTTTTGGAGCGGGTGGTGGTGCTGTCCCAGCCCCCTGGAGCAGTGTCTGCCTGGCTGGATCCCGGTGCCGTCCTGCCAGTTCCCCTGATTGCTCATTTATGCGGTTATTTCAAAAAGCCAACACCCAAATCGCCCGGAGTGACCCCGAGCCGGGGTTTTCCTTCGGGGCTGCGCTCCCGGCTCACTCCTTTCCCTGGGATGTGGAGCAGGACCTGGAGCCTGCCCATCCCCTCCAAGGTCACCGCGGTCCCCTCCTGTGTCCTGATTACTCACCGTGCCCGGGGTGGTGGCTGAGCCCACCCTCCTGCCTCTTCACACTTTTATTTTTAATTGCTGCCGGCGGGGGGGAGGCCGTGGAGGGGGCAGGGGCTGTGAATTCCCAGCCTGGTCAGTCGGACAGTGATGTTTCAATCGGGGCTCTGCAGCTCCTGCCCAGCTTTGGGGGGTCCCGGGGGTCCCCCTGCCTCTCCCCACACCCAAACCTGGCCTGGAGTTGCCAAGCTGGGTGATGATCCACAGCCACCCCTCATCTGGCTGGGTTTTTTTGGGCTTGAAAGAGGATTTTTGGGTTGAGCAAGGTTGTGTGCGTGTGTATTATTAACCCCTTAATGGCTGTCATTAAGCTGGGCTCTCCTGGCCATTCCAAGGGATTTTTTTCTGGACCCTGTTAATTCAGTGACAAAGGACACGCAACCCTGTGTGGCATCAGGGCCTGATGCTTCTCCCTCCACTGCTTCCCTGAGCCCTCCTGGTTGGGCCAGGCTTACCTGAGCCCTCCTGGGTGGGCCAGGCTTACCTGAGCCCTCCTGGGTGGGCCAAGCTTACCTGAGCCCTCCTGGGTGGGCCAGGCTTACCTGGCTGTTTGGGGTTAATGTTTTTCCCGTGCCGGATCCCTCAGCCTTTTCCAGGCTCGGTGTTTAACGCGGGGCAGGGAAAACATTTGGCCTCTGACCCAGCGCCTGTTAACAACGTCCCGCTCCACGTTGCTGAGATGCCGGGGCTAAAAACAGTCCTGGTGACTCAGTCCCTCGCTGCTGCTGTCAACTGACCCCGGTGTGGCTCTGCCAAACCCCTCCTTTGCCTGCTCCTTCTCCCTCTCAGGAGCGCGGGGAAGGAGCCTCTGGATGGGGCTGGGATGGTTCCCAGTGATCCCAGGAGCTCTGCCCCACACAGCTCCTGGATGGGGCTGGGATGATTCCCAGTGATCCCAGGAGCTCTGCCCCACACAGCTCCTGGATGGGGCTGGGATGGTTCCCGATGATCCCAGGAGCTCTGCCCCACACAGCTCCTGGATGGGGCTGGGATGGTTCCCAGTGATCCCAGGAGCTCTGCCCCACACAGCTCCTGGATGGGGCTGGGATGGTTCCCAGTGATCCCAGGAGCTCTGCCCCACACAGCTCCTGGATGAGGCTGGGATGGTTCCCGATGATCCCAGGAGCTCTGCCCCACACAGCTCCTGGATGGGGCTGGGATGGTTCCACGTGGATGTTTGGGGAGGGCGTTGCTGCTCTCTGGGGTTGGAAATGGGGTTGGAAATGGGGTTATCCTCCTGTTTTCCCACCCATCCTCATCCCAGAGGCTGGCTGGGATCTCTGCAGCCTCTGGTCCGAGCTGGTGGCCAGTGCTGGCTCAGGGTTTCCAGGGATGGCCCTACTGCCAGGTTTCCCTGTTTGTGGGGAGGAATCCTTTCCTGAGCCCCCTGTCCCTGCAGCTCCTTCCTGCAGCTGCCCACCCCGAACATTCCCAGGGAGAGGAAGGATTCTCGCTGAGCCCTGGCACGGGGGGTCCCCTCAGGGCATAAATCACCCCGTGCTGGCCTTGCCAAGGGTGGGTCGGTGCCCCAAGGGGTGGCCATGGGGTCCAGCTGCATTCCTGGCCTGGAGGGAGCGCAGGGATGTGGTGCAGAGCAGCCTTGGGGTGTCCCTGGCACTGTCACCCAGCTGTCCTGGTGGCACTGCCACACCAGGGACCAGCTGGGAGTGCTGGGGGCACCCCGGGTGCTGCTGGGCTGTGGGGTCACAGTGGTTGGGGACCTTAAAGCTCAGCTCACTCCATGGGCAGGAACACCTTCCCTCTGTCTCAGGCTGCTCCAGCCTGGCCTTGGACACTTCCAGGGATCCAGGGGCAGCCACGGCTTCTCTGGGAATTCCATCCCTGCTCCCCCCCACCCTCACAGGGAGCAGTTCCTTCCCAATATCCCATCTGTCCCTGCCCTCTGGCAGTGGGAGTCCATTCCCCCTTGTCCTAACTCTCCTGACTCTTTTCTTTCTCCATCTTTCTTATCAGCTCCCTAAATTTTATCTTTTCCAGCCTCTTTTCCACCTGTAATCCGGGTGCTTGCTCTGCAGCTGCTCTGGGCACACGGAGGGTGAGGGATCCCTGTGTGCCACATCCCCTGGAGTCACCAGGGACAGCTTTTGTCCCCCTGCATTTACAGAGGTGTCCCTGCAGCCCCCACGGGACACACCCAGCCCTGTCTCCTGTCCCCGCTGGCAGCAGCCACATCAATTTTTCCATGTTTTTTCTCAGCCCAGTTGCTCACCCCAGTGACAAAACCAAGCAGTTTTGGAGGGGTTTTTTTGCAACTTCCCCCCCTGCACCCCGTGTGGCCGCTGCAAATGAGGAACACGGGGCTGGCCCGGAGCGAGGGGAGCTGTGACCTGCTGGCCCTGGCACCGGCAGGGTCCCCCAGCCCCTCTGCCCCGCACCCAGGGAAGCCCAGCCTCGTTGTCCCCTGTCCCCAGCCAGCAGGGTGACAGCAGAGCCCGTCCCCAGCCTGGGGATGGCTTTGTGGGTGCGTGGGGATGTGACAGCTCGGTGACATCAGAGCAAACCCTGGGCTTGGGGCTGCCTGGACCCAGGCTGGGGTCCCTTGTGCTCCCTCCCGTGTCCCTCCCCACCTGCCGCTGTTTGAAAATGAAAAACGAGGAAGGAAGGAAGGAAGGGAAGGCTGGGCCGGCGGGTGGCGAGCAGCAAAGCTGTTTTCACTTCTTTCTTCTCCTTTTCCTTTTGGCTGCCCCTCAGTTCCCAGAGCAGCGTGGGGTTTGGGTGGGTGGATGGTCCCTGCCCTGTCCCCCCGCCTTTCCCCGGGGGTCCCCGCTCCTGCCCGGAGCTGCCGATGGATTTTTCCGCTCGTAAACGGCCGCGATCGACCGGGAAATAAAGCACAGGAAGGAGTGGGGCCTCGTGCAGTGAGTTTGGGGGTTCTCAGCTCGGCAGGGCATCGCTCCCCGTGCTCACAGGGGTGGCAGGGGGTGTGTGGCACTCACAGGAGGTGTGTGGCCCTGCCACCCTGTGCCACTTCCCCTGGGAGGGGAACGAGATCCCCCCTTGGCTAAATCTGGGAAATGCCTCCCAAAAGTGGGCATTTCTCACCCACACCTGAGCCTGGGGACACTGCTGTGGCTCTTCCAGGTGTTGTGTCCCTTCAGGTGGCACTGGCCAGCTCGGGCCGTGGCTCTGTCACCAGCCTGGCCCCCGGCGTTGCGGGGCAGCGCCCGATGTCCCTCCAGCACGTCCCAGCGGTTGCTGAGCAGCCGCCCCTGTTGTCACCACCGGCTGTCACCGCAGGGCTGAGGGACAACTCGGGCTTGTGGCAAGTCCTGGGGGGGACCAGAGAGGGTTGGAGCAGCTCTGGGGATCCTCCAGCTGGAGCCACCCCCGAGTGCCATCCCGGGACGTGGGGTTCTTGCTGAAATAACACCCCCGGAGGGAAGGCGAGGAAGGGCCAGAAATAGCCATGCTGCTGAGTAGCAGCGGAGATATTTGGAAGGGAGATGCATTCCCTGGCTCTGGCTGAGGGGTGCTGCTGGAGCACAACTCCATGCCCCGTGTCCTGCGTTCCTCCAGACAGGAAAAGCCCAGTAGGGCTGTGGAGAGGGGCTGGGATCATCCAGATCTGCCCTCCCTTTCAGCCCCCCCATCCCCTTCCCAGCTCCTCCATCTCCCACTCCAGGTGTCCCAGCACTGCTGTGCCTCCCTGTGCACCAGGATGAGCCTGGGAAACCTCTCCTGATTTTTCTATCTCCTCACCCTTGCTCCCTCCCCATGCCTCTCTCCTGCCTCTCCGGCTTTTTAAAAGGGTTCCCAGCTGCCCTCAAGGGGGAAAAAAGCTGGAGAACTGATTCTTGTGGGTGTTGCAGCCTCCAGGGACAAGGCTGGCTTGGGTTCTCCCAGTAGGGACCAGTCTGGGGCTCCCGCTGCTGCTGGGACGGCTCTGGCTCAGTGGGAGAACCACGGGGTGCCCTCCCAGCAATACCAGGATGGAGCTGCCATTCCATGTGCTCTTCTGGCTGTCCCCGTGGCTCAGGGGAGGGTGGGACGTGGGCCCCGGGTCCCCATCCTGTCCTGCTGCCGCCCTCCTGCCGGGGCTGACTCAGAGCGAAAGCAGAAGCTGCTCAGCATTTTGGGGGGTGGGGGGAAGCCAAGCAGAACCAAAGGTGTTATTTTAACCCTGACCTAATTTCCCCCCTTCTCCTCACCAAGCCAAACCCTGGCCACCCTTCCTCATCCTCATCTCCTGCAGCTCTTCTCGGGCCCTTTTGATTCTCCCAGCCCAGTTTTCCGTAAGGGGGCGGCTGGGGGGCTCCTGCAGCCAGGCTGGGGGGGTCGGCAGGGCTTGGGGATACTGTGCTGTGGGTGGCTGTGCCTTGGCACCCTTCCCGTGACACCCACGAGTGCCAGCCCTTCCTGAGAAAAGCCCCTCGCCCTTCCCTTCACGTTTGGGGTTGTACATCCCCCGTGGGTATCAGCCACGGGTTTCCCCCTTAATTCCGCCTTGTTCCATCCTCTGGGGGCTCTCGTTGGGGTCTTCCCCAGGGTTCTGCTGTTTCTCATCCCAGCTCCGCCTGTCCCGTGCCCTCCTCCAAGTCTGCTATCACATCCCCGTTCACGAAGCTCCCGTGGATCTCTGTCCCCAGCTCTGGGCTCCCATCCCCCTTCGGACAGGCCACCATGGCTAATTAATTCCCTTCCCCTCGCCGCTCAATAGCCGCTCTTGAGCTGTGTAATCGCGCTGCCGTCCGCGCTGCCTTGATTTAATTTCCCCTCCGGGTAACGCGTGGCACCGGCTCTGGGTGGCTGCCACAGCTGTGGCCCCTCCATCTCTGCATTTAAACAGCAAAACCCTCTGGGTCTGCCTGGTTTCCCCTCCTGCCTGTTCCCCTCGCAGCTTTTCCTTCTCCCCCCGTGCTCCGCTCCCTTGGGATGCTGCGCTCCGCACCCCTCTAGGGCACCTCCCGCATCCCCGAGCCCCGCGTGGGAAAGCTCCCGGTGCCCCGGCATCCTTCACCCTCCTCGGGCCGCTGTCCCCTTTGTCCGGGGGAACAAGGGCCGGTCTGTGCCGGGCGGGGGCCGCTGCGGTCCCCCCCGTCCCCTCGCTCGCGTGCCGGCCCCGCACAGAGCTCGCCTTGTTCGCCCCGCGCCGGAGCCGGGCTTTGGCACGGCCGGGCCGGGGGGTTCAACCTGCCCCCGGCTCCTGGCACCCGCCGGCCTTTTCTTCCTGCTCTGGCCTCGCTTTCTCTTTCCCTTTCGCTGCCGGGCTCGCTCTGGGTGCTGCCGTGCCTGCGGTGTTTGGGAAGTGGCTCCGGGGTGAGTGCACAACGCGGGGTTCCGGCTGCTCCTTCGGGGTTCCCTTCCTGCCAGACCCTAATTCCCCCCTCTCCTTGTCAATGCCAGCTCTGGCCACCCTTCCCCTCGATCATCCTCAGCAGTTCCCCTTCTCCGCAGCTCCCTGGGCTTGCTTTTGCCTTTCTCAGCCCTGTTTTCTGTAAGGAGGCAGCCGGGGGGGCTCTCACAGCCAGGCTGGGTGGTGGGACCACGTCCTGCTCTGTGACAGGAGGGCAGAGCCATCCAGCCAGCCCTGGGATGATCCTCCAGGATCCGTCACCAGCCGGTGTGGGCGCTCTAGGATGTCACCCCGTGCCTCAGTTTCCCCGCTGTGCGAGGCTATCGGTGACGCTCCGTGTCCTCCTGCCAGGGTGACCTCCGTGCCAGGCGGGCTCGTGGCTCCCAGCCCCGTGTGCCACCATGGCGTCCCGCATCGGGCTGCGGATGGAGCTGATGAAGCAGCAGGCGCAGCAGGAAGCGGAGCGGGAGCGGGTGCAGCAGCAGATGATGATGAGCTACATGCAGCAGCAGCGCATGCCTGTGGCCTCCAGCCCCGCCATCAACACCCCCGTCCACTTCCAGTCCCCACCGCCCGTGCCCGGAGAGGTCCTCAAGGTACCGTGGTGTCCCCCCTGCCCGGCTCTGGGACGGCCCACGGGGTCCCTGATGGGTTTTGTCCCCGCAGGTCCAGTCCTACCTGGAGAACCCCACCACCTACCACCTGCAGAAGTCTCGGGACAAGAAGGTCCAGGCTTATCTCTCCGAAACCTACGGGAACAAGTTCGCCGCCCACGTCAGCCCCGCCAGCCACTCCCCCAAGCCACCCCCGGCCGCGTCCCCCGGCGTCCGGCCCGGCCATGTCCTGTCCTCCTCGGCGGGCAACAGCGCTCCCAACAGCCCCATGGCCATGCTCAACATCGGCTCCAACCCCGAGCGCGAGGTGAGGAGGGGTCACCGGGCTGCTGGGGACACGCAGGGTGCTGGGAAGGGCAGAGCAGCCCATGGGCATCGCGTCCTTTTCCCTTTCAGTTCGATGAGGTCATCGATGACATCATGCGCCTGGATGACGTTTTGGGCTACATGAACCCTGAAGTCCACATGCCCAACACGGTGAGTGAGGGGTGACAGGAAGGGGCCACAGCTGGGGGTCCTGCAGCCCTGTCCTCACAGGTACACAGGTGGCACAGAGGGGACCTTCTGCCACGTCCCCACAGCGGTGCCGCGGTGGCAGCCCAGGCCAGCCTTGTCCCCAGAGACAGCAACACCCACAAGAATCAGTTCTCCAGCTGTTTTCCCCCTGGAGGACAGTTGGGAACCCTTTTAAAAAGCTGGAGAGGCAGGAGAGAGGCATGGGAAGGGAGCAAGGGTGGGGAGATGGGAGAGCCAGGAGAGGTTTCCCTTCCAGGAGCTTCCCCAGAGCAGCAGTGTCCCCTGGCTCAGATCCATGTGGCAGCTCCCAGTGGGGTTCATCCTGCCCTATTTGAGACGTTTTCCACGGGAGGGGATCAGCTGTGCCCTTTGAAGTCCTGTTTTCTTTTCTACTCTGGTGAAAGCTGCTTTAAGGAGCTGGGAAGACAATTCCACGTGCCCAGGCTGTGCAGTCCCGTCCCAGCTGGGCGTGATCCCGGTCCCCAGCCCTGCACAGAGCTAACCCTTCTGTCCCTCTGCTCTCCAGCTGCCCATGTCCAGCAGTCACATGAATGTCTACAGTGGGGACCCACAGGTGACGGCGTCACTCGTTGGTGTCACCAGCAGCTCCTGCCCCGCCGACCTCACCCAGAAGAGAGAGCTCACAGGTATGGCCCCAGAGGCAGTGACAGAAGTGGGGCTGCCCTGTCCCCGTGGGGGTACAGGGGCTCCAGTGCCAGCCTGGGATGCTCGTGGGGTCAGCTGCAGCCTTGTCCCCTCTGGGTGACACCGGGGGTCTCTTGCAGATGCTGAGAGCAGAGCCCTGGCCAAGGAGCGCCAGAAGAAGGACAATCACAACCTGAGTGAGTTCAGCTCTGCCTTTCCCTCCCCTGAGCCTTTCCCCATCACTCTTCATCCTCATTCCCACTGAGCTGGGTCCTCCTTTCCAGGAAGGGCCCCCTGAGCCCCTCTTTCCCAAATGGGGTACAGGAGACACCCCATTGTCCTTCTGGGGGGAGATCAGACCTGCTGGGCCAGGGATGGAGCAGGGTTGGCTCCTGAGGTTCCTCATCCTGAGCTCCCCAATTCCAGAGGCTCTGGCTGGGGCACGACAGAGGGTTGTGGGACATGAGGGACATGAAGGCCATGTGGGAGAGGACACAGAGCCTTTCCTGCTCTTGCTGCCTCCTCACTTGCACCCCTCTCCTGTCACCCGCAGTCGAGAGGCGGCGAAGGTTCAACATCAACGACCGCATCAAGGAGCTGGGAATGCTGATCCCCAAAGCCAACGACCTGTACGTAGCCACGGCTCCCGCAGCACTGGGAGCACTGGGGTCACTGGTGGAGGACAGGTGAGGGGCCACACTGCTGGCACCCAGCTCCATCGCTTTTTCCCTCCTGGGTGACAGGGACGTGCGCTGGAACAAAGGGACAATCCTGAAGGCGTCCGTGGATTACATCAAGAGGATGCAGAAGGACCTGCAGAGGTCCCGGGACCTGGAGAATCACTCGCGGCGCCTGGAGATGACGAACAAGCAGCTGCTGCTCCGCATCCAGGTGAGCTTCCCTGGGCTCTTCCCTGCCTCTGCTCCACCCCAGCCCCACCAGCCCCTCGCTCCTGCCCCGCTGAGGCCTTGGCCAGGGCGTCTCCTGCCTTTTTTTGGCTGGGAAGTCACCAGGAGCAGAGCCTTGAGGCAAACCTGATGTCTGAGGTTCACTGCAGCCTGCTGAGGATCGCCGTGGATCTTCCAGGGGCTCCTTCCCTGGGAGCTGCTCAGTCCCTGCCACCTCCATAAATGTCCCTGTGCCGTGTCCCCGGGTGTGACACCCCCACCAAAGCCCCGCTGTGTCCCCTTGGCAGGAGCTGGAGATGCAGGCACGCGTCCATGGGCTGCCCACCTCCTCGCCCTCGGGCGTCAACGTGGCCGAGCTGGCTCAGCAGGTGGTCAAGCAAGAAGCCAGCGGGGACGAGGGGACCCTGGAGCCACTGCTGCCACCCCCAGACCCCGAATCGCAGCCGCAGCCGGCGCTGCCCGCGCCGCCACAGTCTCCCTATCACCAGCTGGACTTCAGCCACAGCCTGAGCTTCGACGACGGCTCCCAGGGCTTCCCCGACAGCCTGGAGCCCGGGCACAGCGCGTCCTTCCCATCCCTATCCAAGAAGGAGCTGGACTTGATGCTGATGCAGGACACCATGCTGCCCCTTGCCTCTGACCCCTTGTTCTCGGCCATGTCCCCGGAGGCCTCCAAGGCCAGCAGTCGCCGGAGCAGCTTCAGCATGGAGGACACGGACATGCTGTGATGGGGAGCTGCTGGGGCAGGGGCTGCAGCCCCAGCTTTGGGTGGGCGAGTCCCAGGACGCTCCTGGCAGGAGGAGCCCGTCCCACCGTGCACTTGAATCTTCCCAGGAGTACCTTTCTCTATGCAACGGGGCTGGGGTCGGGTGCCGCCGTGTCTTTCGCAGCTTCTTTTTTGCCGGGAGTGGGAATGGACCTTCCTGGCTTTGCCGTGGCGTTGGCCTGACTGCAGATTCCACAGCCTGGGAGCGAGATCTCAGCTGCTTTGCCTTTCAGCAGGACCCTCCCGGCCTCACCTCATCCCTGGGGTGATGTCTCGGAGCCTTGAGGCCCCGGGAGCAGAGGGACGGTGCCGCGAGCTCTGTGTCCGGTTTGGTGTCTCCTCGCCTTGCTCTGGGATCCTTCACCCCCACCGAGTCTTCCCCAGCCCCTGGACACTTCCCAGTCCTTCCAGTTCCTCCTTCCTGGGAGCACCCGCTGCCTCTGGGCTCACAGGAGGGTGACGAGGTGTTAATTAGCGTGTGTTCATTAACAGGGCACGCGGTTGTCTGTTGAAGGCATCCAGAACCTGTGGGATGGGGGGTTTGATGCTCCAGCGACCCCCTGTTGTCACCCCCACCTTGTGGGGCAGCACCCACCACCCCAAAACCTCTGGGCAAGGCTGCCAGGTGACCCTGAGCCTCCTGGAGATGTCTGTGCCCCGTGACACCGAGCCCCGGGAGGGTAAAAGGGTTTTTGGGGGATAATTCTTGCAAGTCCTGCCGGGCTGTGACCAGGGCTTGGTTTGTGCCAGCTGCCAAACCTGAGCTGCTGCTCCCAGCTTGGAATTCGGGCGTTGTTTCTCTTCCCAGTGTCACCAGTTTGTTCCCCAGCTCTGCACTGGGGAGCTGCTTTGGGCTCCTCAGACTTCCCGATCCAGCTGGAGGCTGGGAGGGAGCTGGGAAGGGCAGGGGGATCACGGGGAGAATCCTCCGGGGATTTATCAAGGGAGGGGAGAGGAGAGCCCTTGGCCATTGTCCCCCTGGGCTGGGGGTGCTCCTGTGGGGCTGGGGGTCACTCTGTGCCCCCCATCCTGCTCCTGGATGTCCTGGATTTGGGATTGGGGGTGGGGGACAGCCCTGGAGAGGGGCCTGAGGGACGTGAGGGTGCGGGGAAGTGTGGAAGGTGGGGAGGAAGAGGGAGGAGGAGGAGTTGGAGCAGGAGCTGAGGGACGCTGGGTGAGCAGAGAGGAGCTCCAGGTGCTCACCTGGAGGAGAGAAGGATCCAGGAGACCCCCGAAGGGGCTCTGAGCTGGAGGCTGGGGGTGTTCACAGGAGGCCTTGGCACCCTTTCCGTGCTGCCATCAGTGCCTGGAAAGAGAATTGTCCCCTCCAGGGCCACCCCGGGCCGTGCTGGGGACCTGTGGCAGTGGGAGAGCCTCGGATCTGTGCCCTCCTGAGGGGCTCCAGGGCAGGAGCACAAAATCCCACGGGAAATTGGGATTTTTGTGGCTTTAGGGCACTGCTCAGCACGAGATGTCTCCCCTGGCTGTGAGTAAACAGTTGTGGATTATAATTACAATATTTTTTTTTTTTAATCTTTTTGGGAGTTTCGTTTGTTTTTCTTTTTTTTCCTTTTTTTTTTTTTTTTTTAATGCACTGTGCTCTGATTAAAAAATTTTACTACTGTTTTATAAATAAATGTATAAAAGAATGAACTGGAATGGAAGAAGAATCATTAAAAATATATTTATTTACAACATCCTGGAGCGTGGCAGCTTCTTCTTTGTCCTGGAGGCTGGATCAGCATCACCTCAGGGTTCTGCAAAACCCTTCTGGGTGCTGGGACCTCTGGTCCAGGCAGATTTTGGGGATTTTCCTGCACAGTGCAAGGGGAAAAAATCTACTTTTAAAGTGTCCTGCTGAGCCTGTGCCTGGCAAACTTATCCCAAGCCACGTCTGCAGCCCCTGAGCCACGTGCCAGGTTCCCACTCCCTTCAGTGCCGGTGTTAAACACACACAGGAGGGGGAAAAAAGCAAGAAAATCCACCTTAAATTAGACTTCCCAGGCTGGAAAATCACAGGGGCTTATCTTGGAAACTTTATTAAAAGGAGAAAGGGGGGAAAAAAGAGCGAGAAGAGGCTGAAGGTGAGGAGGGGGAAGAGAAGGAGCGAGTGGTTCCAGACACTTTAGAGAGAGGGAAAAAAAAATTAAAAAATAAAAAAAAATCCCTGATTTGATTTATCAGGGGAGTGTGAACACTAAATAGAGAACAACGCCTGAAGTGTGAATTATTTCCTATATTAACACAGAGAAAAACTGATAGCCTTTTCATGTCAGGAGAATAGCACACGGGGAGGGAGGGGAGCCAATGACATTGTTCCAGCCCGGGCTTTGCTCACTCTTTATCAGGCTGAGATCAAAATTTATTCCCAGGATGAGGCCTGAGGCCCGGCTGAGGCCCTAGAGATTTTTAAGGGCCTAATTAAGAAAACAGGATGAAAATGGCGAAATAAGAGGGCAATTTACTTCTTGCAGAATAGGGAGATCAAATCAACTTATGAGCAATTAATGTGCACAAGGAGAGAATAAAGGGATGCCGGGATATGGAAGAGGGGCCTCATTTTAATGACATGCTCTGGTGTTGGCATAGAGGATTACTCTGAAGGTCAGATGGAGATTGAAACGACCTTGCAGATTCTTAACCCTCCTTCCAATTAACAGAACCAACTCAGAAATGCAAAAGAGCCCGGCTCGGAGCGCTGTCATCCCTTTATGCGCTGCAGGGAGGAGGGGGGAAAAATAAAATTATAAAGGAGAGAGAGAGGACGAAAGGGGCTTTCCTGAGCTTCCAGAGCGGCCACGGAGACGGGAGAGGAGGCTCTTAATTACAGCCCCAGAGCCACCCACGGAAACTCGGTGGCAACGCAGAGAAAAGGGAGGGAGCGCTTGGGGTGATGAGGTGGTGACGGACTGGGATGGGCTGGGATGGACTGGGATGGACTGGGATGGACTGGGACGGACTGGGATGGACTGGGATGGACTGGGATGGACTGGGATGGACTGGGATGGACTGGGATGGGCTGGGATAGGCTGGGATAGGCTGGGATGGACTGGGATGGACTGGGATGGACTGGGATGGGCTGGGATGGACTGGGATAGGCTGGGATGGGCCAGGACCGACTGGGATGGACTGGGATGGGCTGGGACAGACTGGGACAGACTGGGATGGACTGGGACGGGCTGGGAGAACTGGGATGGACTTGGATGAACTGGGACAGACTGGAATGGACTGGGACAGACTGGGACAGACTGGGACGGACTGGGATGGACTGGGGTGGACTGGGATGGACTGGGATGAACTGGGACAGACTGGGATGGACTGGGACAGACTGGGACAGACTGAGACGGACTGGGATGGACTGGGACGGGCTGGGATGAACTGGGACAGACTGGGATGGACTGGGATGAACTGGGACGGGCTGGGATGAACTGGGACGGACTGGGATGGACTGGGACAGACTGGGATGAACTGGGACAGACTGGGATGAACTGGGACAGACTGGGACGGACTGGGATGAACTGGGACAGACTGGGATGGACAGACAGAGCCGCGGGACGGGGCCAGCCCGGCAGCCCCGGCAGCAGGAGGGTCCCGCCCGCTGTCCCACGCTGCCCGCCGTGCTCTCCCCAGTTTCGGGGCTGGGAATTTCCCCGTGGGAAGGAGGAAGGACGGGGACCCCGGGAGCGGCTGGAGGGGACCCCGGCGGGTCGGGACGGCGGCGGCGAGGCTGCAGCGGGGCTGAGCAGCCACAAGAGAGAGCCCGAAGGTTGCGGAGGAGCCGGGGCTGCGCGGCTCGGGAGCGGCACGGGGGAGCTCCCCGGGGCTCGGGGGCTGCTGGACGCGGGGATTTGGGCTCTCAGCCCCCGAATCCACGGATCCACAGCCCCGCTCAGCTGAGACATCGCCTGCGGAGCTGCCCCAGCCCTGCCGAGCTGCCCCAGCCCTGCGGAGCTGGAGATGCTGGAGCACAGGAGGCAGCAGGATGCTCCAGGGCTGGAGCCCCTCTGGAGCAGGGCTGGGAGAGCTGGGAATGTTCACCTGGAGAGGAAAAGCTCCAGGAAGAGCTCAGAGCCCCTTGCAGGGCCTGAAGGGGATCCAGGAGAGCTGGAGAGGGACTGGGGACAAGCCTGGAGGGACAGGAAGGACAGGAGCCAGGGAATGGCTCCCAGTGCCAGAGGGCAGGGCTGGATGGGATTTTGGGCAGGAATTGTTCCCTGCAGGGTGGACAGGCCCTGGCACAGGTGCCCAGAGCAGCTGGGGCCGCCCCTGGATCCCTGGCAGTGCCCAAGGCCAGGCTGGAGCAGCCTGGGGTGGTGGAAGCTGTCCCTGCCCTCACTGGGTGAGATTTCGGGTCACTTCCAACCCAAACTTTTCAGGGTTCTGTGTGGGAACTGCACCACGGAACTCCCAGCTCTCCCTGGCAGCTGCTGCTGGAATTTTCTGGGGATTTTCCCGTGCTGTTCTGGGGCTGACACCGTCCCCAGGCAGGAGCAGGGCACACGATGCTCCAGGACCAGCCACATCCCCTGAGCTGCTCCACAGGACAGGTTGGAGATCTGGGTTTAGTTCTGGCCCTTTGTGCTCAGACTGGACTTGTCTGAAAAGATCCATGGAAGGAGAGCTGGGACCTCCCAGCACCAGCTTTGGATGTGTCTCCAACCCCCTCCCAAATCCTCATTTCCAGTTGTTTCTCAAATCCTGGAGCATTTTCTGCAGAAACTTTTCTTGGGGAGGGAAAAAAAAAAAAATCTTAAAAATAACAGAGGATGAGCTTGATCCTGAGGGAAGAAGGGATGAGCACGAGCAAAGCCATCCCTCAGCACCTCTGTGTGGCCAAGCCCTGGATGTCTGAGCAGAGGGGGAAAATCAAAGGGCTTCACCCCAAATCTTGGACTCTCTGAACTCATCCCCAGTGGCCACGTGGCACCCCCAGCCCAGCCCTGTGCTCTGGAGCCCTTCCCTGCCTCAGTGCCAGGCTCTGGCTGAGTTTTTCCCTCTCCCACCGTCTCCCTTCAATTTCCCTTCTGGCTCCCTCCGAGCCCTCCCTGCGATTTGAGCTCTTCAGCTGCTCCTGCTGCTCCTTCCCCACCTGAAGCCCAAACCCCCGAGGCCTCTCCCGGGGCTGTTGGGGCTTGGGATGAGGTCAGGAGGAAGGGATGGCTTTTTCAGGTGGGAGAACAGCCACAGCTGCCTTGGCTCCCAGAAACCAGAGCACGGAAATCTTTGTAATAAAGAGACTGGAAAACCTCTGATGCCTGTCCAGAAATTTATTCCAAAGAGAAAGGGCTCGCTGGGTCTCTGGGTGAGTCTCTGGCTGGGGAGGGTCTCCCTGGGTGTTTCCCTGCTGCTTTTCCATCAGCAGCTTTTTAAGGCTGCGGGATTGGGGAGCCCTGGGGATTTTCGGGGAGCCCTGGGGATTTTTTGGGGAGTCCTGGGGATTTTTGGGGGAGCCCTGAGGATTTTTGGGGAGCCCTCACTCCTGGTTTAAAAATCCTGGGAGGATTTCTGGAAGTGGCCATGTGCTGTAAAGCAAAGAACTGTGGGGTGAAGGATGGTGGAGCTGGGAAGAGGGCGATGGATGTGCTGGGGGAAAAAGCCCTGGGAGGGGGAATTGAGGTGCAGGGGGAAGGTTCCTGCCTCAGTTTCCCCAGCAGCAAGGTGAGGATGCTGAGGGTGACACAGGGAAGTGACCTGGCCCTTTGTGGGGTGCATCCCATGGGGTGCAAACTCCCCCATGAGCAAACCCCAGCTCGTGGCAGGCTCTGGGTGTGTCAGAGGTTTTGTTTTGAGGTGCTGGGAGAGGCTCAGTCCTGCCTCCCCTGTAGATCTGCAGGGATTTGCACCCCTCCGGAGCCAAATGGCCGCGCTCCACCAGGCCTGGCAGGGCTGGGATTCCTGCCAGGGCAGCTCTGGCCCCACAGACTCCCAGCCCATCTGGATTTTCCGTGCCTGCCGCTGGATTTACAGCCCTGGAGGCTGCAGCGGCTCCTGGCTGGATGCACAGGGGGGACAGCAGGAACCTGGCATGGGCAGAGCAGCAGCAGGAGCCCGGGGCACAGCGGGGCTCAGGGGGACCCCAAGGAGAGCCAGACCTGGGGGAGCAGCACCTCCACTGTCCCATCAGGAATTCACTTCTCCCACAGAGACACCCCAAAAAGGATGTTTGGACACACAGAGACCCCTTCTCCCAGCAATCTGCTGGGAGCCACCCTGCATCCCCATCCCGGGATTCTCCTTCTGGCTGGGAATGTTGGAATCCTCACCCCGAGCCCTTCCAGGGCCCCGCTCTCCTTCGTCCATCTCCCACCCCACCCCGGAGTTCTTTTCCCCTCTTCCCCTCAACGCTCTGGAGCTGGTTTAATCAGCTCTGAGTTTTCATTTCATGCCTTTTTCTCTCTCCTTTTTTGAGGGGGCAGTGAAATTTATACAATATTTAAGCAGCATAGTGGAGTCCTGGAAGATATTATTAATGTAAAAGGGACAGGCTGGAAATGCACTTGAACCTGGTTACAATTAGAGGGTGATTTTTCTAAAGGTCAATGAATTCAGATAATATCCACAGGGGGGAAAAGAAATTTAATACCTTTTTAGTGAATTAATTAATTATAATATTATATCAGCTTGGGGTTCTTTTCCAGAATGATTAAGGGAACGATCTGTCTTCGGAGAGGCTGGGGGAAGTCAGCGAGCGAAGGAGAGACTGACAGAGGGAAGGGAGAGAGGGGGAGACTTTAATGGGAGAATAATGGAGCCTTTTCTTGCCTTTAAAAACTTACTGTATTTCCAGGCCACACGATCCCTGCCTGCAGGGTGCAGACCCTTCCCTTCCAAAGCCTTTCTGGAGGGATTATTCTGATTTTCACCTTTCCAAAGCGCTTCTGGACTCTTCGGCATCTCCAAGGCCGGACGTGGTGCCAACCTCTGTGGCAGCTCCATCCCTGGTGCCACCAGCAGCGTGCCCAGAGCTGCCACAGGGGGTTGTGGCCAGCTGGGAGGACACAGAGTCCCCAGGAGCCACCAAAAGCGGTGGCCTTGGCTTTGCTCCAGCCCGGGGAGCCCTGAGGCCCCAGCCCTGAGCGCTCTTGGTTTATCTGCAGCCCAAGCCGAGGCTGGAATTTACACTCCCTGCTAATCCAGCCAGCCCCAGAAATTAATTAGGGCCTTGTACATTAAAAATTAACATAACCTTTCTGGATATATGTTCTTATGGTGCAGGAGTGGGCCGGAGTCCCTCGGCTGCCTGTAATTGGAGCTGCTTTGCTTCTAATTCTTTCCCCCCCGCCCTGTTTTGCAGAGATGTGGACATTTGAACTCATTAATCACCAGCCTGGTAGCTGGTAAAGTTTAAGGGGTTTGTAATTGCCTGTGCTGCTGGCAGAGTTTGCAGGGAAGGGGGAGATCATGGGGGGTCTCCCCTCTCCTTCCTTGGGGGGGTTTAAAGCAGCACCCACGGGCTGGGCCCCCCAAAACTCACCAGGGAGGTTCTCAGGGCTTGGCTGGAGCAGGGATGGGCTGGGAAAGGTTTTTGCAGGAGTTTCTCTGCCGTTCCAGGAGCTGCTTTTGCGCTAAAATAAAAGCAAATATTTGTATTTTCTTTTTTTTGGTGTTAATTACTGCACATCCCCACCCTTCTGCCCAGCTCAGGGCTGCAGGGATCCCAGTCCAGCGAGGGGGATGGACACAAAGCTGGGTGGTTTGGGGGTGCCAGTGCTGCTCTCGAGCAGTGTGATGGGATTGGGATTGCCAGGGATGGTTTGTGCCCCCTAAACCAAAGTGTCCTGGGCATGAGGAGCCTCTTCCTGCAGGGAATTGCTCTCTGCTGCTGCGGCATCATCACAGCCCTGGGCTTCTGTCCCTCTGGGATCCACCTTCCTGATCTCCTCTGAGGGGTTTTGGGGATTTTTTCCCAAAAAAATTCCAGTGCCCAGCCCTGGGTGATGCTGCTGGGTCGTGGAATGGTTGGATTGTTTGGGTTTGAAGGAACAATCCCAGCCTGGCCTTGGGCACTTGCAGGGATGGAGAATCCTGAGGAAGGGGATTCACAAGGACTGTGCTCCAAACCCTCACTGCCCCTGTTCTCCCGCTCCTCCCAGGAAATCTTCATCCCTCATCCCTCCTCCTCCTCCACTTCCAAGAGGACGGAGAACTTCCCAGGCCTTTGGGCACATCTCTTCCCTCCTTCCCCATCTCTCCTCAAAAACCCCACACCATCTTTCATCAAACCAAAGCCTTTCATTCCCCTTTCCTCCCCCTCCAACCCCACCACCTCCCTCCCTCCCTCCCACCACCTCCACCTCCCTCAGCCAGCCAGCAGCCGGGAGAGAGAGCCAGCTCCGCTCCCATTGTGCTATCTTTGGGTCCTAAATTAAAATTTATGACATCTTGAAATGAGCAGTGAGGGTAATTTTGCTTCTGAGCGAAGATGCTAATGAGCCCCCTTAATGGCGTGAATAAGGAGTTGACGGGTCGTGTGTCACTTTGCGCAGCCCGTGCTGGTGGTGTAATGGCCGCAGTAAGTGTCTGTAATTATACCCTGTCTCGCTGTATTTTGGCAGCCGTTGTGGGAGAGCAGCGGCTCAGCCGCGGCCAAGGCAGGGGGGAGGGAAAAAGGGAAAATGGGGGAAAAAAATCTCAGCCCCTCCTGGGTGTTCTCTGTGCTCCCCAGACCTCCCATCCCGTCCTTGTGTCACTCCAGAGCGGTGGCTGGGCCAGGTTTGGCTCCAGGTGTGATGGTTGTGTCAGTTTGAGGATGAGCTGCTCCATCCAGGGCAGAGGAGACAGAGAAAGGGAAAGGAAATAAAAATCCCAGCCTCTCCTGGGTGTCCTCTGTGCTCCCCAGACCTCCCATCCCGTCCTTGTGTCACTCCAGAGCGGTGGCTGGGCCAGGTTTGGCTCTATAGGATTGGTGATGGTTGAGGATGAGCTGCTCCATCCAGGGCAGTGTGGAGGAAAAAGGGAAAGGGAAAAAAAATCCCAGCCTCTCCTGGGTGTTCTCTGTGCTCCCCAAGCTCCTCTTCCTCTCCTTGTGTCACTCCAGAGCTTTGGCTGGGCCAGGTTTGGCTCCAGGTGTGATGGTTGTGGCTCTTTGAGGATGAGCTGCTCCATCCAGGGCAGAGGAGACAGAGAAAGAAAAGGGGAATAAAAATTCTCAGCCCCTCCTGGGCGTTCTCTGTTCTTCCCAGACCTCCCATCCCCTCCTGTGCCAGTGCAGAGCGGTGGCTGGGCCAGGTTTGGCTCCAGGTTTGGCTCCAGGTGTGATGGTTGTGTCAGTTTGAGGATGAGCTGCTCCATCCAGGGCAGAGGAGACAGAGAAAGGGAAAGGGAATAAAAAATCCCAGCCCCTTCTGGGTGTCCCCAAGCTCCTCTTCCTCTCCTTGTGTCACTCCAGAGTGGTGCCTTTGCCAGGTTTGGCTTCAGGTGTGATGGTTGTGTCAGTCTGAGGATGAGCTGCTCCATCCAGGGCAGTGTGGAGGAAAAATGGAAAGGGAATAAAAATCTCAGCCCCTCCTGGGTGTTCTCTGTTCTCCCCAAGCTCCTCATCCCCTCCTTGTGCCACTCCAGAGTGGTGGCTGGGCCAGGTTTGGCTTCAGGTGTGATGGTTGTGTCAGTTTGAGGATGAGCTGCTCCATCCAGGGCAGAGGAGACAGAGAAAGAAAAGGGGAATAAAAATTCTCAGCCCCTCCTGGGCGTTCTCTGTTCTTCTCAGACCTCCCATCCCCTCCTGTGCCAGTGCAGAGCGGTGCCTTTGCCAGGTTTGGCTCCAGGTGTGATGGTTGTGTCAGTTTGAGGATGAGCTGCTCCATCCAGGGCAGAGGAGACAGAGAAAGGGAAAGGGAATAAAAAATCCCAGCCCCTTCTGGGTGTCCCCAAGCTCCTCTTCCCCTCCTTGTGTCACTCCAGAGCGGTGGCTGGGCCAGGTTTGGCTCTATAGGATGGGTGATGGTTGAGGATGAGCTGCTCCATCCAGGGCAGAGGAGACAGAGAAAGGGAAAGGGAATAAAAAATCTCAGCCCCTCCTGGGCGTTCTCTGTTCTTCCCAATCTCCTCTTCCTCTCCTGTGTCACTCCAGAGCGGTGGCTGGGCCAGGTTTGGCTTCAGGTATGATTGTTGTGTCAGTTTGAGGATGAGCTGCTCCATCCAGGGCAGTGTGGAGGAAAAAGGGAAAGGAAATAAAAATCCCAGCCCCTCCTGGGTGTCCTCTGTGCTCCCCAGACCTCCCATCCCGTCCTTGTGTCACTCCAGAGCAGTGGCTGGGCCAGGTTTGGCTCTATAGGATGGGTGATGGTTGAGGATGAGCTGCTCCATCCAGGGCAGAGGAGACAGAGAAAGGGAAAGGGAATAAAAAATCCCAGCCCCTCCTGGGTGTTCTCTGTGCTCCCCAAGCTCCTCTTCCTCTCCTTGTGTCACTCCAGAGCAGTGGCTGGGCCAGGTTTGGCTTCAGGTGTGATGGTTGTGGCTCTTTGAGGATGAGCTGCTCCATCCAGGGCAGAGGAGACAGAGAAAGAGAAGGGGAATAAAAAATCCCAGCCTTTCCTGGGTGTTCTCTGTGCTCCCCAGACCTCCCATCCCCTCCTGTGTCACTCCAGAGCGGTGCCTTTGCCAGGTTTGGCTCCAGGTGTGATGGTTGTGTCAGTTTGAGGATGAGCTGCTCCATCCAAGGCAGTGTGGAGGAAAAAGGGAATGGGAATAAAAAATCCCAGCCCCACCTGGGTGTTCTCTGTTCTCCCCAAGCTCCTCTTCCTCTCCTTGTGTCACTCCAGAGCGGTGCCTTTGCCAGGTTTGGCTTCAGGTGTGATGGTTGTGGCTCTTTGAGGATGAGCTGCTCCATCCAGGGCAGAGGAGACAGAGAAAGAGAAGGTGAATAAAAAATCCCAGCCCCTCCTGGGCGTTCTCTGTTCTTCCCAGACCTCCCATCCCCTCCTGTGTCACTCCAGAGCGGTGCCTTTGCCAGGTTTGGCTCCAGGTGTGATGGTTGTGTCAGTTTGAGGATGAGCTGCTCCATCCAGGGCAGAGGAGACAGAGAAAGGGAAAGGGAATAAAAAATCCCAGCCCCTTCTGGGTGTCCCCAAGCTCCTCTTCCCCTCCTTGTGTCACTCCAGAGCGGTGGCTGGGCCAGGTTTGGCTCTATAGGATGGGTGATGGTTGAGGATGAGCTGCTCCATCCAGGGCAGAGGAGAGAGAGAAGGAAAAGGGGGAATAAAAAATCCCAGCCCCTTCTGGGTGTCCCCAAGCTCCTCTTCCTCTCCTTGTGCCACTCCAGAGCGGTGGCTGTGCCAGGTTTGGCTCCAGGTGTGATGCTTGTGTCTGTTTAGGATGAGCTGCTCCATCCCTCATGTCCTTCCTGCCCTTTAAGGAGCTGATGACCCCACACGGGCCCCTCTGCCCACATCCTCAGCAGGAAACCACAAGAAATGATCGAGTCCAGCGTGGACTGGGAAGTTTCTGGAGGTTTGGGAATGAGGTGGTCTGTGGAATGTGGCCCATGGTCCTTGGGCAGATGAAAACCTCCAGTTTGTGAGCAGGACCTCGCTCTGGCTGTGGTGTTGAGTCCCAAAAGTGCACAAACAGAGCTCGGCTGCAAAATGATCCCAAAAAACAGCAGCTCCTGAGCATCTCCTCCTGCTGGGATGGGAAAGATGGGAAACCTGTCCTTGCCCCAGGGAAACAGCTCCGTGCCAGGCCAAGGGTCCAGCCTGGAGCTCAATGGAGCATCTCTGGTGGATGGAGCTTCCCGAACTCCCTTGAGGTCAGAAAGCTCCCAGCCTGTGCTTGAGTTGTTCATTTGTTGTGATTTTTGCAGGGGAAGGGGTGGGATGGTCGGTGAATGTGCTGAAGATGTTTGTGGGATGATGGGGATTTGGGATGTGCGTGAGGAGAGGGCTCCAGCTTGGATATTCTCTGGGGCTGCTTGGGGCAACAACCTGCTCCCAAAGCAAGCTAAAAAGCTGAATAAAATGAATTTATACCTGAAATAGGCGGCAAAGAGCTCCCTGAGGGCGCCAGGCTGATTTCCCGACACTGGTTTTGCAGCAGAGTGCTCCTGGATTCACACATGGATCATTTCCTGGGGGTTTTCTGGAGGTGGAACCACCATGGAATGACTCCCAGGGAATGTGGAGCTCGGGAAACCTTGTCCCATCCCATGGCACATCCAAAGTCACTCCCTGCAAACAGCCCTGCACCTTCCCCTTGAAAAATCCCGACCTCTGCCTCTGCTCCGTGGTCTCTGGGCTGGCAGGGGATGATTTACAAACTGCTGAGGTTCCCCTGGCGTGTTTGTGGAGGGGAATTTTGCTTTATGTGCCTCCTGAAGCCTCCAGAGCCCTCCACATATTTCTTCCTTTCCTCCTCCTGCCTCAGCCCATTCCCGACGTGAGGAATTCCTGGGTGATCCCGAGGAGCACGGCCAGGGCCAGGCACAGAGCAGGGGAGGCTTTTCCCTCCAGCTGAGCTGGTTGTTATTCCCAGCTTCCCTTCTCGCCTCCTCCTTGCTCTGCCTGTGGTTCCCAAGGATTTTTGGGAACTTTTCTTGTCCCACCTTTGTGCCTGGAGCTTGGAGGAGCAGCAGCTCCAGGCACAGCCCCCTGAGGTGTCCCTTTGGGGACTCTGTGATCCAGCTGCTCCGTTCCTTTCCAGGCTGGAACGACACAGATTTGCCGCTGTCACCTTCAGAAACAGCAGGAACGATTTTAAGGATAAAATCACTTGGATGTACAAAACCCAACATCCCAAAATCGGGGTGATCTTGGCTTTGGGACCCGAGGAAGCTCCTTGGGGATGGCCTTGTCTTGCTGGGAGGTGGCGAAATCCCTGCCAGCCCCATGTGCCCAGCACCAGGTGCGGATTCCACAGGTGAGGGATGCTCCACACCCACCTGGAGCATCCCCGGGGACACCAACACCCCCATCCCGGCGGGGAGCCGAGCCCTGCCGTGTCCCCAGCTGCAGGTGCCTGACAGGACACACGTGGCAGGTTGGAAAGGACAATATCAATAAAATCGGGATCGCTGTTCCCAGGCTCGGGCGCTCCCCGCGCCGCCGGGATCGTGACCATTGAAATATTGAAGTACTCGCATATAAACGGCGCTTTCAAGTATTTTTGACAAGGGTACTAATTAAATCTTAATTGACACTGCACTAATTAGCTTCTTAATTACATGGAACCACATAATTAGCAGCACACTCTGTGCTAATTGTTAATTAGGAAAACCAGGCTTCCCCCTATGCCCCCCCCCCCCCCATCCCTCCCCTCCTGTTGTCGCTTTTAACTAAAGAGGAGCTGCTGGGAGGAGGAGGAGGAGGATGAAGAAGGGGAGGAGGATGGGGATGAGGAGGAGGAGGATGAGGATGGGGATGAGGATGAAGAGGATGATGGGGATGGGGAGGAGGATGGGGACGGGGACTGGGATGAGGACGGGGATGAGGAGGAGGATGGGGATGGGGATGAGGATGGAGATGGGGAGGAGGATGGGGACGGGAATGAGGAGGAGGAGCAGGATGGGGATGGGGATTGGGATGAGGATGAGGATGGAGATGGGGATGAGGAGGAGGAGGATGGGGATGGGCAGGAGGATGAGGATTGGGATGAGGATGAGGATTGGGATGAGGATGAGGAGGATGGGGATGGGCAGGAGGATGAGGATGATGAGGATGAGGATGGGGAGGATGGGGATGGGGATGAGGAGGAGGATGGGAATGAGGATGGGGATGAGGATGAGAATGAGGATGAGGAGGAGGATGGGGAGGAGGATAGGGAGGAGGATGGGGATGAGGATGATGAGGATGAGGATGGGAATGAGGATGAGGATGAGGATGAGGATCGGGATGGGGATGAGGATGGGAATGAGGATGAGGATGGGGATGAGGATGACAATGAAGATGGGTTGTGCTGCCAGCACGTGGCACGGGAAGGGGCTCCAGGTGGGATTTGGGGTAGGGATGGGGTGCAGGCACACCTGTGGAGGGGTTGGGAGCCCTCCTTGGGGTTGTTGGTGATGAAATCCATCCCCGTCCCAGCTCCTCCATGATGAGCCCCAAACCCCCTCAGGCTTTCATTTGGCCTCTCCTTTGCAGGGGTGAGGGTCAATCCCACCCCCAAATGGGCACACGGGGGTGTCTGGGGGCTCTGACCTGCCTGGGCAGCCTGGCTTTGCTCCCGGGGTGGATTTCACCCCTCCATGGACACCGCAGGATTCCAGGATTGTGGATCAGCGTGGCTCCGTGCCTGCCACCGCGCTTAACCTCCAAATCTGGATTTTGGGAGAGGAATTACCCAGATCCAGCTGTGCCACTGCCATGGGGTACCAGGGGTGCTCCATCCCAAAACCCACAGGGAATGGCAGCTGTGGGGTGATGCTCTCTTTTCCCACCTTCTCCACATCCCCAAAATCTGCCCCAGCCTCTCCCTCCCCACCCCAAGCAGCCCACGGTGCCCAATCCTCACAGGGGAACAAGCCTGGAGTTTTCCAGGTCTCTCCCTCTCTGTTTTTTCTTAATGTATTTTGTAATAATTTTTTCTTTTCTTTCTTTTTAATTGTGCAGTTTTCCAGGAAATTTAAAAAAATAAAAGCGGCCCAACACCTGCTGCAGAGCCCGTTTTTCCCAAGAGCCTGGAGGAATGGGATGTGCAGCTGGGATTGCAGCCCCGTGTTTGTGGGAAAAGAGGTGGAGGGGGAAAGAAAATATCTGTATTTTCACCAGGGGGAAAAGGGGAGGAAAAGAAAAGGGGGGAGGAAAAAGGAGAAAAAAAAAAAAAAAAGAAGAGGTGAGCAAATTGTGCTCATTTGACAAATCTTTCTAATTAGGGGCCAATTATGTCCTCAGATTCCTAATTGGGATTCCGGCAGGTTTTCAGGCTTGTAGGGTAATTACAGGCTCGTAATTCTATTAAGATGGAAATTTGGGAGAAATACCTTATCATAACATTTAGATTTTGCCATCTGTGTTGATGGGGCTGCAGCTCGGGTGGGAACGGGGTGCTTCACTCCCAGGCTGAGCCTGATCCCGATCCTCATCCTCATCCTGATCCTCATCCCCATCCTTATCCTGATCCTTGTCCCAATCCTCATCCTGATCCCAATCCTCATCCTCATCCTGATCCTCATCCTCATCCTGATCCTTGTCCCAATCCTGATCCTGATCCTTGTCCCAATCCTGATCCTGATCCCAATCCTGATCCTTGTCCTCATACTTATCCTGATCCCAATCCCTGCCTGATCCTGATCCTCATCCCGATCCTCATCCTGATCCTTATCCTGATCCCAATCCTCATCCTCATCCTGATCCTCGTCCCTATCCTTATCCTGATCCCAATCCCTGCCTGATCCCAATCCTTATTCTCGTCCCAATCCTGATCCTCATCCCGATCCTCATCCTGATCCTCATCCCGATCCTCATCCTGATCCTCATCCCCATCCTTATCCTGATCCCGATCCTCGTCCCCATCCTTATGCTGATCCTGATCCTCACCCGATCAAAATCCTTATTCTCGTCCCAATCCTGATCCTTATCCTCATCTAGATCCTTGTCCCGATCCTCATCCTGATCCTTGTCCCAATCCAGATCCTTGTCCCGATCCTCATCCTGATCCAGATCCTTGTCCCGATCCTCATCCTGATCCAGATCCTTGTCCTGATCCTGATCCCGATTCTGATCCCTTTCCTCATCCTCATCCCAATCCCGATCCTCAGCCGGTGCCGTTGGCATCACCACGGGCAGGAGGGGAAAATGGGGATGTGGGATCTGAGCCTGGTCCCGGCTTTGTTGTGGTCCCCTGTGCTGGGACGCTGGATTTAGGTGCAGATTCCCAGGATTCTGCAGGGTTGGGCGCCCCCAGGTCCATCCCATCCCATCCAGAGCCATCAATCCCAACTCCAACCCCAATCCCTGCGGTGATCCCAACCAGGAATATCCAGCAGCAGCCTGGAGGAAGAAACAGCTCCTTCATCCTCCTTGGATTTCTCGTCACCTGCTCTTGTCCCATCCCTGGGATGTGTTGGGACGTTCCTGTCCCCGTTCCCACCATGAGCAACTCTGCAGTTTGGAGTTCCTCAAATCCCCAAGGCTCATTTGGATTTTTATTTCTCCTCTCTTGGCTAATGAAACCAGCTGTGGGTAATTATTTTAATCTGCATTTCTGGGCGGGAATGCGGCTTCTCCTTCTGGATCCGCAAATTTTGAATTAAAAAAAAATAATAAAAAAATGAAAGAATAAAAAATAAAATAAAAATAAAGAAACAAAACCCTTCTCTCCATGAAAGTCTGGCTGCCTTTGATGTTTTGTGTGAGGCCTCTTATCGGGATGAGAGTAGGTTTACACGCTGGAAGATACAGGAATAATAATCCTGGAGATAAAGTGCAGCCCTGGCTCTCCTTTGTGTGGTAAATTCCATAGGATTGGCAAAATCTCTGCTGGGAAAATCCGGGAGAGAGCGAATCCCCAGCACAGCTGAGAGGAAAAATCCCAATTGCTTTTTGCAGGGTAATTTTTTAGGTTTTGCTTTTTGGGGGTTCAGGATGGGGTGGGAGCAGAGGGTTGGTTTGCTGGGAAAACCTTTGGGTTTTTGGGGCTGGATGTGGCAGATGGGACTTGTCACTTCTACAGCCACCAAAATCCCTCTTGGGGACACAGGAAATTCCCTGATGCGCATCCAGAGGTGCCAGATGTTCAACCACTGGATTGTTTTATTGGGGTGAGTGTGGAAATGGCAGCACTGGGGTTAAAGGAGTGACTCAGGGACACTTTTGGGGTGACAAATTTCAGTTTTGGGGGTGATCAGGAGTTAAAGAATCTCTTGGAGGGGAGGGAGGAGACCAGGATGGGGAAAACTGCTGGGAAAACCTCTGGATTTTTGGGGCTGGACATGGCAGATGGGACTTGTCACTTCTACAGCCACCAAAATCCCTCTTGGGGACACAGGAAATTCCCTGATGCACATCCAGAGGTGCCAGATGTTCAACCACTGGATTGTTTTATTGGGGTGAGCGTGGAAATGGCAGCACTGGGGTTAAATGTGTGAATCCAGGGACACTTTTGGGGTGACAAATTTCATCTTTAGGGTGGAGCCAGAACATCCCAGAGGCTCAAGAGCATCATTTGGGGAGGAAGAAGGATGGGGATGGGAAAAACCTCAGGGAAAACCTCTGGATTTCTCCTTCCCAAGGAGTTCCCCAACTCTTACAGGTGCCAGGAGGAATTTCCCAACTTTTCCAGCACCCCAGACACCCCTTGGCTGCTGAGCAAGGACATTTCTCCCTCCCTGGAGCCACCCCTGGGGTCGCCCCAGGAGCAGCCCCCACCTCCTGCCTCTCTGCAATCGCTTCCCTATTAATCCAGCTTTTTATTATTATTATTATTGTTATTATTATTAAACATCTCTCTTCTCCCAAATCATCTCGGAGCCGCGGCGAGGTCCCCGGTAATAGCTCCATAAATTTCAGCCATAAAAAGTAATGGAGGGAGACAAATGAGATAATTAGGAATAAATCTTGGCGAGGTCTCTATTCATCAACATCCCCCAGAACCGGCCAATATTCCAAATCATTAGCAAAGCCCGTAATTAACAAAGAGCCGAGGCTTCCAACGTTAATAAAGCTCGCTCCACTCGAGATTATCAGGTAGCAGCTGACGAATCAGCCCTGCTAATATTATGGCCTTTGTTAAGGATCTTCTTGGGTTTTTTTTAAAGCTAAAAACCCCGTGTATTTTTTTTTTAAAATTTTTTTTTTCCTTCCCCCCCTCTCTCTCTTGCTAAATTTTAATTAAATTTTTTTGTAGAGGGCAAGGGAAGGGACAAAGGGGTTTTTATGTTTTTTTTTTCCCTTTTATACTCTGGGATGGTGGCAAAAGAAGAACTTGATAGATTTTTTTATTATTATTATTGTTTTATTCTTTTTTTCCTCCTCCCCTCCCGTTTCTCACTTCTTTTATTCATTCCTCCACATTCCAGGGAGTTCTCGAGGCTGGTACCGATTAACAGCCAACTTTTATTTATTATTTCCCTAAAAACCTCAAGATTTCTGGAATATTTGAGGTGCCAGCTCAGCTCTGTGAATCTGCCACCCCTTTTGGGCTAAAACCAGAAGGAATCAGGCAAAAACCCAGTGCAGGGATTATTTTCCTGCCATGGATTAAGAATTTTTTGGGGGTTTCTGAGGAGTTTTTCTGTCCCCTGCCCACATGGACAATGTGGGCACTACAGTCTCCTCCTGAGTGTCCAGATAATTAAATTTTAATGTATTTAATTAAAACTGAAGCACTTAAAAATAACTTTTAAACGGTTTTAGAGCTGCAAGGTTGCTCAACCCACTTGAAACACCAGGGAACCTCAGGCTGGGGGTCTCACTGCCCCCACTCCAGCCCCTTTAAACTCCCGTAAAATCATTTATTTGGGTTTTTAAAGGCTAAAAACTGCTTCAAATCAAGCTGGGTGAAATCTTTGCTCGTGCCAGGGGTGTCTCCAGAGGAGCTGCAGCCGCTCTCTGGAATGAAAACGTGACCCTCGTGTCTTCATTTCCCTCGATTCTTTCCCTTTGATTTTTCCTTCATTTTTTCCTTTATTTTTCCTTGATTTTTCCTTGATTTTCCCTTTGATTTTTCCTTTATTTTGCCCTTGATTTTTCTCTTATTTCCCCCTTGATTTTCCCTTGATTTTCCACTTGAATTTTCCTTGATTTCCCTTTGGTTTCCCCCTTGATATTCCGTTTGATTTTCCTTTGATTTTTCCTTTGTTTTGCCCTTGATTTTTCTTTTATTTCCCTCTTGATTTTCCCTTGATTTTCCCTTGATTTTCCACTTGAATTTTCACTTGAATTTTCCTTGATTTCCCCTTGGTTTTCCCCTTGATATTTCCTTTGATTTTTCCCTTGATTTTCCCTTGATATTGCCTTTGATTTTTCCTTGATTTTTCCTTTATTTTGCCCTTGATTTTTCTTTTATTTCCCCCTTAATACTCCTTTTGATTTTCCCTTGATTTTCCCTTGATATTCCCTTTGATTTTCCCTTGATTCTCCCTTGATTCTTCCTTACTTTCCCCTTGATTTTCTCCTTGATTTTTAATTAATTTCCCCCTTGATTTTCCCTTGATTTCCCCTTGATTTTCTCCTTGATTTTTAATTAATTTTCCCCTTGATTTATCCTTGATTTCCCCCTTATTTTTCCGCCCCTTTATTTTTCATTTCCCCTTAATTTTTTCCCGGATTTCCTTTTTTCTCCTTCCCCTCCTGGATTTTTCCAGGGATCTTTTCTGTCCCAGTCCGAGCGCTCCGGGCGGACTGGGCGGACTGGTGGCGGCTTCACTAGAGGGCAGCATCCTGCCTGGAATAAACCTGGAATAAACCCGGAATAAACCTGGAATAAACCCGGAATAAACCCGGAATAAACCTGGAATTAAACCTGGAATAAACCTGGAATAAACCTGGAATAAACCCGGAATAAACCTGGAATAAACCCGGAATAAACCTGGAATAAACCCGGAATAAACCCGGAATAAACCCGGAATAAACCTGGAATAAACCCGGAATAAACCCGGAATAAACCCGGAATAAACCCGGAATAAACCTGGAATAAACCTGGAATAAACCTGGAATAAACCCGGAATAAACCTGGAATAAACCTGGAATAAACCCGGAATAAACCTGGAATAAACCCGGAATAAACCTGGAATAAACCCGGAATAAACCCGGAATAAACCTGGAATAAACCTGAAATAAACCTGGAATAAACCCGGAATAAACCTGGAATAAACCCGGAATAAACCCGGAATAAACCTGGAATTAAACCTGGAATAAACCTGGAATAAACCTGGAATTAAACCTGGAATTAAACCTGGAATAAACCCGGAATAAACCTGGAATAAACCCGGAATAAACCCGGAATAAACCCGGAATAAACCTGGAATAAACCCGGAATAAACCCGGAATAAACCTGGAATTAAACCTGGAATAAACCCGGAATAAACCCGGAATAAACCCGGAATTAAACCTGGAATTAAACCTGGAATTAAACCTGGAATCCCGGGAATTTGGGATCTGCCAGGTGGGAGCATCCCAAGGACTTCGCACCTCGGAGGGTGCCGGTGTTGGAGGCTCAGATCCCTGGATTCACGGCTTTGGGATTTGGGGGAGATTTGGGGAACGGCTCCTGCGGGAGACGCTTGTTCCCCAAAATTCCCAAATCCCCAAAATCCCAAATCCCAAAGATCCCAAATACCCAAAATCCCAAATCCCAAAGATCCCAAATCCCCAAAATCCCAAAACCCCCCAAAATCTCAAATTCCCAAAAATCCCAAATCCCCCAAAAATCCCAAATCCCCCAAAAATCCCAAATCCCCCAAAAATCCCAAATCCCCAAAATCCCAAATCCCAAAAAAATCCCAAATTCCCCAAAAATCCCAAATCCCCCAAAAATCCCAAATTCCCCAAATCCCAAATCCCCCAAAAATCCCAAATCCCCCAAAATCCCAAATCCCCCAAAATCCCAACTCCCCAAAAATCCCAAATCAGATTTTAATATAATATTTTAATGCAATATTTTAATATAATATTTAGTATAATATTTTAATATAGTATTCAAATATTATATTGGTTTAATATATATATTATATATTATATATTATATATTATATATTATATATTATATATTATATTTATATATTATATTCTATATTTATATATTATATTTTATATTTTATATTTTATATTTATATATATTTATATTTATATATCATATATTTATAATATAAATATTTTAAATATATTTAAATATAATATTTATATATTTATAATATATATTTTTATATTTATATATATTTTTAATTTTTATATTTTTATATTTATATATTATATTTATATATTATATTTATATTTTTATATATATTTTAATTATATCTCTTTATATATTAGAAATTTATATTTATCTATTATAATGTATATATTGTAATATAATATTTAAATAATATTTAAATATAATATTTTTTTAAAAAATAGAATCTATCTATTTTTAATATATTTTTCTTCACCCCATAACTCAGTTTAACCTGAGTAGGGCTAAAACCAGAACCAAATTTTCCTCCTCCCAAAACATTCCCCTTAATTCCCTTCCAATCCAGCTCCCAGATATTCCCGAATCCCAGCCCCTCTCCAGCTTCCCAAGGAAAACAACACGGCAGGAAATCATTATTTGGGTTTGGGAGGCTCCTCTTCCTGAGGGGCTGCCTGGAAAAAGCTCTGGAAAAGTTGGAAAAAGCTCTGGAAAAGCTGGAAAAAGCTGGGATGAGGAGATGCTCCAAAGCCACACTGAAGGATTTTCCAGCAGGGAAAGAAATTCCTTAATAAATCAAAAAATCCCTAAATGAATCAGGAAATTCCTCGACAAGAAATGCTTTAATAAAGAAGAAATTCCTTTATAACACAAGAAAATTCTTAATAAATTAAGGAATTCCTTAATAAACAAGAAATTCTTTAATAAATTAAGAAATTCCTTAATAAACATGAAATTCTTTAATAAAATAATGAATGTCTTGATAGAACAAGAAATTCCTTAATGAATCAAAGAATTCCTTAATAAATCAAGGAATTTCTTAATAAACAAGAAATGCTTTAATAAAGAAGAAATTGTTTTATAATTCAAGAAGTTCCATAATAAATCAAGGAATTCCTTCATAGAACAAGAAATTGCTTAATAAATAAGAAATTCCTTAATAAAATAATGAATGTCTTCATAGAACAAGAAATTCCTTAATGAATCAAAGAATTCCTTAATAAATCCAAGAATTCTTTAATGAATCAAAGAATTCCTTAATAAATAAGAAAAGCTTTAATAAACAAGAAATTCCTTTATAACTCAAGAAATTCCATAATAAATCATGAAATTCCTTCACAGAACAAAAAATTGCTTAATAAATCAAGAAATTCCTTAATAAATAAGAAATTCCTTAATAAAATAATGTGTCTTAATAGAACAAGGAATTCCTTAATGAATGTAGAAATTCCTTAATAAATCAAGAAATTCCTTAATAAAATAATGAGTGTCTTAATAGAACAAGGAATTCCTTAATAAATCAAGAAATTGCTTAATAAATTAAGGAGTTCCTTAATAAACAGGAAATTCCTTAATAAAATAATGAATATCTTCACAGAACAAGAAATTCCTTAATAAATCAAGAAATTCCTTAATAAATCAAAGAATTCCTTAATAAATCAAGGAATTCCTTAATAAATCAAGGGATTCCTTAATAAATCAAAGGATTCCTTAATAAATCAAGGAATTCCTTAATAAATCAAGGGATTCCTTAATAAATCAAGGGATTCCTTAATAAATCAAGGGATTCCTTAATAAATAAAATAATTCCTTAATAAATCAAAGAATTCCTTAATAAATCAAGGGATTCCTCAATAAATCAAAGAATTCCTTAATAAATCAAGGGATTCCTTAATAAATCAAGGAATTCCTTAATAAATCAAGGGATTCCTTAATAAATCAAGGAATTCCTTAATAAATCAAAGAATTCCTTAATAAATCAAAGAATTCCTTAATAAATCAAGAAATTCCTTAATAAACCAAAGAATTCCTTAATAAATCAAGGGATTCCTTAATAAATCAAGGGATTCCTTAATAAATCAAAGGATTCCTTAATAAATCAAGGAATTCCTTAATAAATCAAGGGATTCCTTAATAAATCAAGGGATTCCTTAATAAATAAAATAATTCCTTAATAAATCAAAGAATTCCTTAATAAATCAAGGGATTCCTCAATAAATCAAAGAATTCCTTAATAAATCAAGGGATTCCTTAATAAATCAAGGAATTCCTTAATAAATAAAAGAATTCCTTAATAAATCAAGGAATTCCTTAATAAATCAAGGGATTCCTTAATAAATCAAAGAATTCCTTAATAAATCAAGGGATTCCTTAATAAATCAAGGGATTCCTTCATAAATCAAGGGATTCCTTCATAAATCAAGGGATTCCTTAATAAATCAAGGATTTCTTTAATAAACACAGAACTGGAACCCATCGATTTTCCCGGTGACGATTCCCAGGCAGGACCCAGCACCCGGAACTGGGATCCCAGTGGGTGTAACTGGTGCTGCTGGGCCAGGAGCCGGAATTCCCAATCCAGGAATTCCCTGGGCAGCCGGATCCAACTCCGAGCCCTCCACTAATTCCTGGAATTCCTCTTGGTCCCTCCTGTTTTCCTGACCTCTGGAAAACTCCTTGGATTCCCCACCTGGTCCCCGCTGGCTCCAGGATATTCCTGGATGATGGGAATTCCCACCGGAGCAGGATGGGATCCGTGGGTCCCTCCAGATCTCCCAAACCTGGGCTTTGACCTCCCTTTGGCATCAAACCCAGTGGGATCCCTGGATTTTTTGTTCTTGGGAATATTCCCACACCCATTTCTCCGTGGATCCAGCTCTTCTGCACATCCCGATTTTCCCATTGCGTCCCTTGGGATTGCAGATCCCTCTCCAAGCTCAGGGTGAGGGAAGCTGAGGTTTCTCCCAGGAGCCAGGAGAGGGTTAACGGGAACATTCCCGAATTTTCCTTCTCCAACTTGGTAGCAAAGCCCAGCGTGGGGATCTCTGCTCTGCTTTGGGTCGCAGCCTCCGGGCTCGGTGCCTTTTGGCAGCCCAGCCTCTGGAATCTGCCAGATTCCAGACAGCTCCTGCACCCCCTCCCCTGGAAACTCGGGAATTTGGGGGAATTTTGGGGAATTCTGGGGAATCTCTGCCCCAAAACTCAGGAATTTTGGGGAATCTCTGCCCCTCCCCTGGAAACTCAGGAATTTTGGGGAATCTCTGCTCCAAAACTCAGGAATTTTGGGGAAATTCTGCCCCTCCCCTCGAAACTCAGGAATTTTGGGGAATCTCTGCCCCTCCCCTCAAAACTCAGGAATTTTGGGGAATCTCTGCCCCTCCCCTCAAAATTCGGGTATTTTGGGGAATCTCTGCCCCTCCCCTCGAAACTCAGGAATTTTGGGGAAATTCTGCCCCTCCCCTGGAAACTCGGGAATTTTGGGGAATTTTGGGGAATTTTGGGGAATCTCTGCCCCAAAACTCAGGAATTTTGGGGAAATTCTGCCCCTCCCCTCGAAACTCAGGAATTTTGGGGAATCTCTGCCCCAAAACTCAGGAATTTTGGGGAATCTCTGCCCCTCCCCTCAAAACTCAGGAATTTTGGGGAAATTCTGCCCCTCCCCTGGAAACTCGGGAATTTTGGGGAAATTCTGCCCCTCCCCTCAAAACTCAGGAATTTTGGGGAATCTCTGCCCCCAAACTCAGGAATTTTGGGGAATTTCTGCTGGAGAGACACTCCAGGGCTGTCCCACCCTGCTCCCCTCAGCCAAACCCTGCCAAGCTCCCGGCACACGGAGCCAAGGGGCAGCACCCCCGTGTTGGGAACAGCTCCTAAAGTTTCACCCCAAAGCCACAACAAACACATCCAACAAACCCTTCCCATCCTGGTGTTTGTCCCATTTTTTGGGGATGAACCTCAGACCCAGCCTGGATTTTTCATTCAGAGGATGCTCACGCTTCTGGCAGGTTTGGGATTAAAGGAATCAGCTCCAGCCAGAGATTGTGGGACATCAGGGAGTGGGAAAAAGTGATGCTGCCGGGCCTCTGGGCTGGAGCTGGCTTTTGGGGAAGGGTGAGAGCGAGGAGAGGAGCTGGTGGACCCGAAATGTTAATTCCTTCCAGCTGTTGTCAGTCTGGCAGGTTCTCAAAGGAAGTTTAATAGACTGCAGTCGTCTCCCGTCCCCCATCCTGCCAGAACCTGGGATTACATGAGCTGCTCTGCCTTCCAAAAACCGGGTTTATTTTATTTTAGGGTTTTTTTTTTCCCCCTTTGGCTCTGGGAGTGTTTTCTTTTACGTGTGAGTGTGTGTGCACGCACGTGTGCGAGGCCTCGCTGTCCTCCCCCAGCTGCCCCTTGGCTTGCAGGGAATTGCAAGGGAATTTTGGGGTGGCACAGAGCAGGAGTGAGGGTTGTGTTGGTATGAGGAGGAGGAGGAGGATGAAGAGGAGGAGGATGAAGAGGAGGAGGAGGAGGAGGAGGAGGAAAAGGCTCCGTGGGCCTCCTTGCTGGAGCTCTCCCCAGTCCGCCGTGTGAACTGGGAGGAAACAGGATGGAGAAAGTATTTGGAGTGGAAAATAAAAAAACCCTCCCCCGTTTTATTGATCGTGATTGAGGACAGAAATAGCCCAGGCTGCTGACAGCCCTCCCCACAGAAGGAGCAGCCAAATGTGGGGCTCATCCCGAGCTGCTCCATCCGTGGAAAATCGGGGTGTCCGGAGAGGTCAGGGCAGTGGGGATGAGGCAGCTCCAGATCCAGGGGTTCCACACCTGCCTGCAGAACCCCCAAGATTCTTGTTGTCCCTCTGTCCCTCTGGCTGCACCCAGGACAGGCTCAGCAGCCCCTGGAATCCATCAGCAATTAAACACCGAGTTCCCATCATTAAAGCCTCCAATGCCCCAGGAATAACCAATGTCCAGCAGGGATTGTAGGAAAAGGAAACCCCCGTGGCCAGCTGGGATCAGGCACTGCCCACCCCAGGGAGCCCTGGGGGGGATCCTGCACCAAAATCCCAGCAATGCTGGTTTAGGTGACTGGGGTTTTAATGGATTTTAGCCAATTTCACAGAATTGTTTCATTTAAAACGTCGAACTCGGGGCCAGCCAGGCTGGGGAAGGAGGGCAGGGAAGCCCAGGGTGCCCAGGAAAACCAAGCAGGGTCAGTACTGGAGTGGGCATGGTGCTCCAACTCTGAGAAAACCATAAAAACCAAGTGCTGGCAGGAGAGTAATTAGTTAAAACCAAGCACATCTGTTGTTAATTAATTCCCAGGCAGTGGGGTTTAACTCTTCCTTGCCCAGTGTTTTGCAACCGGGATGGCCAATGCCAACTTGAATCCAGAGGAAGGGTTTAATTCGGCTTCTCAAGCCCTTGCAGGGACTCGAGTCTGCTCTGGTTTGTCATTCCCTGCTCTGATCCATCAACCCTGGGATTTTCAGCAGCTCCTGGGGTGTGGCAAGAGCCCCAGCACTGCTCAGGGCAGGGAATGTGCCTCAGGTTTGGGGTCAGGACTGAAATAAATCTGCCTTCACCCCCTTCAGCTCTGAGCCCCAAGGAGCCTCTGCCAAAAGTTGGAGCAGCTCTCTCTGAGGGAGGCTTTGCAAAGGGCAGAGATCTGGGTACCCTGTGCTGATTATTGCTCTTTTATTCACATTTTCTCAAAGGCAGCTGTCACTAAAGTGCATTCACAGGCCTCAACATCACATCCATCGAGGAAAACACGCCAGGATCCCATCCCCGCTCCCCACCTCCTGCTCTGGATGGGGACCTGCTCCCTCAGGAGCAGCATTAAAAGGGCTGGAGGACTGAGGAGGAGCAGCAGGAGGGGGTTTGGGGTGCGTGTGACCCCCAGCCCACCCCAAACTCACCCACACAGGGCCCGGCCAGCCCTCAGGGCCCTCCAGCATGGGGGAATCTGTTCCCCATGAAGCGACTGCGGCTGGTGGGATCAGCCCTGCCAGCTCCAGGCTCCCTAATTAGCAGCAGAAGCGAGGCCAGGCCGAGGAAGGCCAGAGCCTCCGGGGCTCCATGCCAAGGATACGAAGGGTTTGGAGCAGAGCCTCACCCAGAGCCTGTGGAAAAGCTCTGAGCGACCCTGCGAGTGCCACACGGGGCCCCGATCCCGTCTGTGCCAGGCTGGGCAGGGATGTGCGTCCCACCCCCGGTCCTCACCGCTTTAGTGAGGGGTGAAACCCAAAGGCAGCACCCCCAGCCGTCCCTGCGCCATGTGGGGTGGAGGAAGGCTGCCCACACCATCCTCGTCCCCTCTGTGCACTCGCACAGTGCCGGGCTCTTGCTCACCACTAAAAATAGGATTCCCGGCTGAGCGGCAGCGCCGGAGGGCAGCGAGCCCAGATCCCGAAGCAGCCCTTGTCGCCGTGACCAACTGACCCATTTGGCCTCGGTTTTTAAGTGCTTTTCCCTCCTCGTTCAGCTCCAGCCCAGGCAGCAGCTGAGCAGGGCCAGCCCAGCCTTTCCAGGGCCAGCCAGACCCCGCTGTGGGGTCGTGGTCCCTGACCCTGGCACGGGTGGGGGTCTCACCCAGGGCTGGGGGGATGTGGGTGGCAGCAGGAGTGGCCAAAGCCACCCAAATTCCAAGGGCTGCAACCAGACCAGCCCTGGCCCTTCTGCTGGGAATTTATTTTCTCCTTTGGGAATTTGCTGCTGGGGCTGGTGGAGCAGCCCGGAGCAGGGGACATCGCAGGGGGGTGGGACAGCGCAGCCAGGGTTTGTCCCAGGGGAGCCGGGACACTTCAGGACCTCACCTGGTCCCTGGAGCCAAGGACAGAGAGAGCTCTGGAATTTCCCATCCCAGCACAAGGAGCAAACAGGAGCACCCTGGGGCTTTCACTGTCCCATGTCCCCAAGGCCAGCTGGGAGCAGGGACAGGGGACACGGAGCCTCAGTCTCCAGGGAGTGCCCTGCACAGCGCGTCCTGGGCCAGCCGCCAGTCAGAAATGAAGAAAGACCTTTATTTACAGTAAAAAGGAACAAAAATAATATAAAATACCGTGACACTTCCCGTCTCCCCAGCCCATCTGCCGCCCCAACTCAGCCACCAGCTCTGTCCTCGGGATGGTGGCACAGGGCCAGCAACTGCTGGGGGTCATTTGGCACCAACCGAGCCTGGGACACACAGAGCTGGGTGACAGCTCGGTGACAGCTCGGTGACAGCTCGGTGACGGCTCTGGCTGCAGGTAAAGCTTCCTCCCGGGAGGGGGACAGGCTGCAGGTATTGCACTTGGCTGCCGAGGGCAGGGGGGCCCTGGCAGGACGCGTCCCCCAGCCGGGCTGGAGGTGCCCGGGGGTCACTCAGCCTTGGAGGTGTCCTTGGTGATGTCCCTGGAGGGGGATGCTCTGTGCCACCCCCTGCAGTGCTGCCCACAGCGCAGTCCTGGGGCGGTGGCAGCGGGACAGGGCTGTCCCCAAAACCCCTGGGGTGGCTCTGCAGGACAGGGCTGTCCCCAAGGCTTGGATTCAGGGTGGCTCTGCAGGACAGAGCTGTCCCCAAGGCCCTGGGGTGGCTCTGCAGGACAGGGCTGTCCCCAAGGCTCCAGGGTGGCTCTGCAGGACAGGGCTGTCCCCAAGGCCCCAGGGTGGCTCTACAGGACAGGGCTGTCCCCAAGGCCCCAGGGTGGCTCTACAGGACAGGGCTGTCCCCAAGGCCCTGGGGTGGCTCTACAGGACAGGGCTGTCCCCAAGGCTGGGATTCAGGGTGGCTCTAGAGGACAGGGCTGTCCCCAAGGCTGGGATTCAGGGTGGCTCTGCAGGACAGGGCTGTCCCCAAGGCCCCAGGGTGGCTCTGCAGGACAGGGCTGTCCCCAAGGCCCCAGGGTGGCTCTGCAGGACAGGGCTGTCCCCAAGGCCCTGGGGTGGCTCTACAGGACAGGGCTGTCCCCAAGGCTGGGATGTGGCTCTGCAGGACAGGGCTGTCCCCAAGGCTGGGATTCAGGGTGGCTCTACAGGACAGGGCTGTCCCCAAGGCTGGGATTCAGGGTGGCTCTACAGGACAGGGCTGTCCCCAAGGCCCTGGGGTTGCTCTACAGGACAGGGCTGTCCCCAAGGCTGGGATTCAGGGTGGCTCTACAGGACAGGGCTGTCCCCAAGGCCCTGGGGTGGCTCTACAGGACAGGGCTGTCCCCAAGGCTGGGATTCAGGGTGGCTCTGCAGGGCGGGCGCTCCTGCTCTCGGCTCAGGTGGCAGGACAAGGCTCCCGCGGTGCCCCGGTGCAGGCAGAGGTAGAGCAGGACAGGGCACTGCCAGAGCCCCCTCCGTGCCTGGGTTCACCCTTCCCCGGGCAGGATCCGGCTCCAAGGACGAGGATTCCAACGGGAGATTCACTCTCCTCCTCCACGAGCTTTCCCGAGGGACCGGCCGGAGCCTCGCCCGCTCTGGGGGAGCCTGGGGAGTCCCAGCTCGGGTCCCCCGGGCCAGGGGAGCCCCTCAGGAGGAGAAGCAGAGCCCGCAGCACTCCATGCAGATCTCCAGGCAGTCGGCGGACTCGCAGCACGCGTCGATGATGCCGCAGTCCATGTCGCAGGGCAGGTCGCAGTCCGCGCACTCGCCCGAGTTGCAGCAGCAGCAGCAGATGCAGGAGTCCTCGGAGGTGCAGGAGCCGCAGGTGGCACAGTCCAGCACGATGTTGCAGAGGGTCAGGAACTCGCAGAAGAGGCAGGAGAGGATGCAGTGGACGCAGCAGTCTGGGGAGGAACGCGCGGGTGAGACAGCGCCCGGCACGGGGGATGCTGGGGGAGCAGCACCGGGGTGGAAATCCTCCCTCGGGAATCCACAGAAGGGACGGGAAAAGGGGTCGGGAGGCAACCACTGCCCCGGAGATCTCCCTGAACACTCAGCCCTCAAAAGAGACCAATTTTGGAGGACCGGAGATGGCCCTGCTCAGCCAGAGGATGCCAGGAGGGTCTGGGGGTCCCACTGGGCTCAGGGGATTCCACCCAAGGGATCCCAAGGGATGAGGGACCTGAGAACTTGGTGGATTCCACCCAAGGGATCCCAAGGGATGAAGGACCCGAGGACCCAGGGAATGCCACCCAAGAAATCCCAAGGGATGAAGGACCCAAGGGCTTGGTGGATACCACCCAAGGGATTCCAAAGGATGAGGAGCCTGAGGGCTCAGGGGATTCCACCCAAGGGATCCCAAGGGATGAGGGGCCCAAGGACCCAGGGAATGCCACCCAAGGGATCCCAAGGGATGAGGGGCCCGAGGAGAACGGCTGGAAAGAGACCCCCAGGGGACAGGCAGTACCTTCCTGCGCCTCAATGGGGATGTGGGAAGAGGGTGACTTGGAGCTGCCCTTGCTCTTCTTGCTGCTCTGGCTGTTGATGGAGTGGTGTGACTGCAGCTTTCGGTGAGGTTTCTGTGCGCTGGGCACGGCCCGGCAGGTCCCGTTCCCGGTGTCCCCGTTGGCACTGGGCGGGTTTGGCCCCTGCCCGGCGCCGTTGGGCAGCAGGAGGGTGCAGGGCCCGGGGGGCTGCGGGGGTGGCCGTACCTGGGGCTGGCCTGGAGGAGAGAGCAGCATGTTACCCCCCTTTGTCCTCTCTGCTGGGAGAAAGGCGTGCCCAGACCCTGGAGAAAAACAGGAATTCGGTCCCCAGTTGGACACGGGGTGGCCAGGAGATGATGCTGATGGATGGAGAGGATGGAGATGGAACAGGAGATGTGGAAAAGGTGGCTGGAGGGAAGGAGGCAAAGGCTCCAGAGAGAGGAAGGCATGAAATGAAGATTTGTTCTGAAGGATGTGCTGAAACTCATCAGAGGACTTGAAGGAAGAGGCAGGAGGGATGAAGCCACCAAGGCTGCCGGACAGAGCTCCTGGATGTCCCCACTGCCCTCCACAAGCCAGAGCTGAGGCACCACTGCAGAGCCAGCCTGCTCCTCTCCCCAGCCCTGCAGGAACCGGCCACTTCCTTGAGGTCTCCCCAACCTCTGGCTGAACTTCTCTGCAGGAGGAGGAAAATAACTCAGTGCTGTGTCTGTCCCTCCAGCCTCTCCCGCTGCAGCCCCATGTCCTGCCAGGACGCTGCCAGAGCCACAGGGGTGGCTCAGCCCCTTGCCCGGTGTCCGTGGTGCTCTGGGGGAGGGCTGGGAACCAGCACAAGGAACGGGGTTCCAGCACCCATCATCCTCCTCAGGAATGCCACAAATAAAATCAAATCCTCGGCCAAACTTTGCTTTTCCTCTCCCATGGCAGTAAACAGGGGATGATTCAGGAGAGAGGCTCGAGGGCAAAGGCACCTCTTGGCACCAGGGAACAGGAGCTGCTTTCTGTGCAGGGCATGGGGGGGACTCAGGGGTGGAGCGGGCACAGGCGGTCCCTGTCCTGCATCCATGAAAATAAAACAGATGGAAGGTGAAAATAAAATAGGTGGAAGGTGAAAGACACGAGTGGATGGTCCCAGTGCTTGGTTTTACCAGGCTGAGCTGGTCCCAGTGCTTGGTTTTACCAGGCTGAGCTGGGCTCGGGCTGCTCAGGGAGGTTAAACTGGGAGCTTGGTCCTTGAAACCCGCTGGGAAGGGAACTTAAAATAACCAGAGCTGAGCAGGAAGAGTGGGCTGGACGATGGGAGAGTGGGGAGACAGAAAACAGGAATTGTCTCCTCTCCCTAAAAACCGCATGGAGTGTTCAATCCCTGTGTACCCTGGTGCAGTGCCCTCTCCTGCCTCGGGTGTGCACAGAGATGGCTCCGAGGATGACCACGGTGCCCAGGGCTGTGATGGGAAGGGGCTGAGCCCGCAGGGAGCCGGGGCTGAGTTCAGAGGGATCCAGCAGCAGCTCAGCAGCCTCAGACGGCAGCTGGATTCTCTGGGATTGCAGCAGGATGCACTTGGCGCTCCCCATTTCGCTGCATTCCTCAGATTAAACTGTTTGTAAATCAAAATCACGCTCTGGCTCCAGCGAGGGGGAGCCAAAGGCAGCCAGGAATCCCCCCCCCTCAAAGTTAGGGAAAATAGATTCCATTTTTTTCGGACAGCCTTTAAAACATGGGGCCAAAGCTCTTCTCAAAGAGACACCTCCAGCTCCCCAGTAATGTGGGAGTCTGGGCAGGAGTGGGGAGACCAGCCCTGGAAAACCAGGATTTTGGGGAAAACTGCCTGTCTACAGCTCTTGAATACCCAAAAACCTCCTGAATGTTCACTTTGGGTTTGGATCCCCCCAGGCTGTCCCAGGGCAGCATCACCGGGGTCCCCCTGCTGGGACCCTCCCTGAGCCACTGCCAGGGCTTGGAATGTTGTGGCCACCCGGGTCTGCTGCTCCTGCCTGAAACTCAACACACAGACCCCCAAAGCCACAATCCCAAATGTTCCAAAATGCTGGAAAACTGGATTCGAGCAGCAGTGCTGGGTGGAGAGGGCCGGTCCTGGCATTGGTGGGCAAGGACGTGACCCTGCACCCCAGAGCCCCTTCTGCCCGGTCCCTCCCGAGCCAGACTGGCACGGCAATGCCACCATCCCATGGGAGAGCCTAAACGTGGTCCCCAGCTCCTTCCAAAAGGGGAATAACCCCAAAAAACCAATGGCGAACCCCCCAAGAGCAGCGCAGCGAGGAGCGGGGGACACCAGAGGTGACACTGCTCATTTCCCGGCCAGGAGAGGGGAAGGTCCCTTCACCCAGCAGCAAGAGGAGAGCGCCCAAATCCCGTGGGGGGCGGCCGGGGGGCTGGGCTGGGCTGGGGAGGGTCGGTGCAGCGGCTGCGGTGTGACTCAGGCGTGCAGAATGTCTGTGGGCAGCCGGCCCAGCTCCCAGATGCTGTGCGAGGGCTCCGCCGCTGGAAACGTGCGCTCTCCCCGCCGCAGCGCCCGCATTTCGCCTCCTTCTCCCTTCCCCTGCCCGCTCCCCGCAGGGGCAGCCCCGTTCCCAGCCGCCCTCATCCCGCTGGGAAGTTTCCACCCGTTTTATACCCCTCGGAAGGGGAAACTGCGCTCCCGCATCCAGCAGAGAGGGAATGGCAGCCCGGGAGAGAAACCCTGGGATCCGGGCTGGCGGCCAGGCAGGGATGGACGGCTCCAGGAGAGCCTCCCACATCTGCCGGCTCCGCTCTCCCAGCCCTGCACCGGGGCACGGAGCCGCAGCCCGGCCGCCCCAGCCCGGCCTTCTCACGGCGGGGACACCGGCAGCGGGTCTGGGGAGGTGGCACCGGGCCCCGCCACCGCCTGCAGCAGAAACAGCTCAGCGGGGACAGCCCGGCTCGGCCTCTGCCCTGCCCTGCACTCGGCAAGGGGACAACTGTCCCAGCTCCAGCGAGCGGCTGCTGAGCCCCGTCCCGCGGCTGTGACACCGGGACATCCTGGGAGTGTGACACCGGGACATCCCGGGGATGTGACACCGGGACATCCCGGGCTGTGACACCGGGACATCCCGGGGATGTGACACCGGGACATCCCGGGGATGTGACACCGGGACATCCCGGGGATGTGACGCTGGGACATCCCGGGCTGTGACACCGGGACATCCCGGGGATGTGACACCGGGACATCCCGGGGATGTGACACCGGGACATCCCGGGCTGTGACACCGGGACATCCCGGGACTGTGACACCGGGACATCCTGGGCTGTGACACCGGGACATCCTGGGAGTGTGACACCGGGACATCCCGGGGCTGTGACACCGGGACATCCCGGGGATGTGACACCGGGACATCCCGGGGATGTGACACCGGGACATCCCGGGCTGTGACACCGGGACATCCCGGGCTGTGACACCGGGACATCCCGGGGATGTGACACCGGGACATCCCGGGGATGTGACACCGGGACATCCCGGGCTGTGACACCGGGACATCCCGGGCTGTGACACCGGGACATCCCGGGACTGTGACACCGGGACATCCCGGGGATGTGACACCGGGACATCCCGGGCTGTGCCCACGGAAATACCTCCCGGCTGTGCCCACAAAAACGTTCTTTGTGGGTGTCCTCTCTCCCACTTCCCGGGCTTCTGGGGGATGCTCCATCCAGCCCCTTTCCCGAGCAGGCTCATCCCTTTCCCAGGGGACCCCAACCCTTCCCCAGGCAGCTCCGGCTGCCCCCGCTCCTCCTCCGAGGGCACCGGGAGCCACCTCGGGTGCCGCCCTTCACTTTCGCCTCTGCGGGTGACTCAAGCCGGGTTCGAGCTCTGATGTGGGGAGGAACAAAGCGAGGAGGAGCCGGGTTCCCACCTCTGCCCGGCTTTTTGATGAGCCCCGCCGGGGCTGAGGGAGCGGCAGCGCAGGGCGGGGGTCCCGGCCGTGTCCGAGCTGGCACCGAGGGAAACACTCACATGTCACAGCTTCGGGAGCGCCGCAGAGCTCGGCCCGGGGGGCTTTGGTCAGCACCGCTGGGGATTTGTCACCTCCCGGGGGTTTCTCCTTCTTCGGCCCCGCGGGGCGGGCGGGCGGCCGGGGCTCCGCCGGGGGCAGCGCTGGGATCGGCCTCGGGGCAGGGAGCGGGGGCTCAGCCAGCTCTGCAAGAGAAACGGGGTTAGAGCTGAGCCCCCCGGGGTCAGCCAAGCTCCCAGGCCGGCCCCGGCACTGCCCCTGGCTCCGGGCAGGTGTCGGGGCTCTGATCCCCATCGCACACAGAGCGGGGCAAGAGCTGGAGCATCACTCGGCAGCTGCTCACCCCGCTGCAGCGCCATCCCGAAAAGCCTCCCAAACTCTCACATTCCTTCTCCAAAAAGCCACGGGATCTGGTTACACTCAGCAGCTCAAGCTGGATTTTTCATCCCCCTTCCCATGAAAGGGCCACTGTCTTCCCTGCGGGAGCTGGCTGCCACCTTCCCTCATCCTCCTGCGCTCTGGAGCAGCAGGAACCCCTGCAGGACCCCTCGATGGGACGGGAAAAGCCTGAAAGGAGCCGAGTTATTCCCCACGGGAGAAATCCCGGTACCGAACACCCCCGTGCAGAAAGCCGGGAGAAGGCAGGACCACCTCCAGCGCTGCTGGGAGCTGGCGGCTCCATCCCACGGGGAATTTGGGGTGCTCGAGGGGGGGCTCCGTGCGGTTCCACGCTGCCCCAGCCCCCTCCCCGCCGCCCCAGCCCTCTGCCCAGCCCCCGGAATAGCAACGTCTTGCACAACAGGGGCTGGAGCGCACTTTTTATAAAACTAAATTATAGGCTGGGCAGAGGGAGGGAGAGCAGAGCCATAATTGCCCTGGCTGTAACAGGAGCCCTGCAAGCAGCCAGGGAGGGGAGGGGAAGGGGGAAAGAGACCTGGGACACTTCATTATCCTCGATAAAACCAAGCTCCCGCACACCAGAGCCCGGCAGGAAGGAGGGCAATTACGGATAACTGAAAGGAGGGAAGTTGGGGGATTCCAGCTGCGCCCCGGGATCAGCAGGAGCCTGGAAATGCAGCGGAGGGGCTGCAGCCGGTCTGGAGAGGCTCTCCAGGGGTCTCCCAGCTCCACAAGACCTTCCAAAGTCATCCACGTGCCTCAGTTTCCCCTCTGCCCTCCCCAGGGTGCAGATCCAGCCTGGGGTGCTGGAGCTCCTGAGGTTTTGTGAGAAGAAAAGTTCACCCCAGCACAGAGCCCTGCTCACACTCTCATGGGTGAGGCGATTTTGGGGCTCAACCAGGGGAAATCCAGCAGCTCCAGCTGAATTTTGCACACCAGCATTGGCTCCAAATCCAAATGGAGCGTGAGTGTGCGAGCCCCAGATGGGAGAAAAGCCATTCCCATGGCTCTGCAAAGCCTGGAGCAAAATGGAGAGGGGAGGAGAGCAGGCTGTCATCTCCCCGTGGGCGTGGGGGTGAATAACATCCACACACTGCTGCATCCACAGCCTCTGTCATGTCCCAACCTGGACTGGCCCAAGGCAGCCCTGATCCAAAGCCAAAGGTGAAATCCTGAGGGATGAGGAGCTCTGAGTGGAGCCAGAGGTGCCCAGGGCAGGGCACAGCGGGTGAAGCTCCCACAGAGTCCCTGGGAAGGAACAGGAGCTCTGGATTCTGCTGTGAGATGCCCAGAGCGTGTTCAGGGCTTAAAACCCCCCAGGAATGCTCAGAACAACCACATCATCACCAGCTCCCCTTCCCTGCAGGTCAGAGATTGGGAAAAAGAGCTGGAAAATCGGGTGCAGCAGCAGGAGAAGGGCTGGCACAGGGAGAGCTCCAGCAGATCCCTGTCCCTCTGTGCTGCCTCCAGAACATCCCTTGTGCCCTTTCCTGGGGATGAGACCAGTCTGGAGCTCCGTGGGACAGCAGCAGCCCCGGCTGGATGGATCCATAGGGATATCCAGGATGGAGCCCAGGCTCATCCCTGCCGTGTCCACACTTGTAATTACCCTGCACAAGGGCTCACACACAACCACAGCCACGCTGGGAGGAAGGTGGCAATTAAATTAACTCCCCCGGGAACAAGCTGGCCAGGAGAGGGACAGAAATAGGCAGGAATGAAGTTTGGGTGAGTTGATCCTTCCCAGCCTCACATCCCGGCTGCTGCAGGGCCACGGGGAACGTGGGGATGGTGCTGACCCCCAGCTCCCCCCGGGAATGGGGTGGGAAAGGCTCTGCCTGCCCTGGGGTCACAGCCTGACCCCTGGAACTGGACACCAGTGGGCTCAGCACAGACCCCACAGGCTCCTGCCCAAAGCTCCCTGCCCCTCAAGATCCACAGGGAATGCAGAGGGAATGCAGAGGGAATGCAGGGGGAATGTCCTGGGAATGCTCAGGGAATGCTCAGGGAATGTCCTGGGAAGTGGAGAGGGAATGCCCTGGGAATGCAGAGGGAATGCTCAGGGAATGCCCTGGGAATGATCAGGGAATGCTCAGGGAATGCTCAGAGAATGTCCTGGGAAGTGGAGAGGGAATGACCTGGGAATGCAGAGGGAATGCCCAGGGAAGTGCAGAGGGAATGTCCTGGGAATGCTCAGGGATGTCCTGGGAATGCAGAGGGAATGCTCAGGGAATGCCCTGGGAATGCTCACGGATGTCCTGGGAAGTGCAGAGGGAATGCCCTGGGAATGCTCAGGGAATGCCCTGGGAATGCCCTGGGAATGCAGAGGGAATGTTCAGGGAATGCCCTGGGAATGCAGAGGGAATGCCCTGGGAATGTTCAGGGAATGCCCTGGGAATGCAGAGGGAATGCCCTGGGAATGTTCAGGGAATGCCCTGGGAATGCAGAGGGAATGCCCTGGGAATGTTCAGGGAATGCCCTGGGAATGAAGAGGGAATGTCCTGGGAAATGCTCCCAAAATGCCCCCAGGAAGAGGCAGCGGCTCTGCTGGCACAGGGAGAGGTGAACAGACCCTTCCATCACTGGCACAGGCTCATCCCACAGCTCCCAGCTCCCTCTCCTTTAAATTGCCCCAATCCCTGCTCCAGGGGTTCCCTGCCAAGCTGAGGGCCCTGGATCCCTTCTCCCCTTCTCCCAGCAGAGCAGGGACCGGCTCCTTCCCTCCCCTGCTGCCCCAGAACGGGACCAGGCTTGGCCTGAACCCAACAGGACTAAAACCAACCACGAGCCCAGGAAAAGCCCTAAGGTGAGCCAGCCTTTGGGATGGGACTTCTCTCACTTTTTCCCAAATTCCTGCAGCCCCAGACTCTTCCTGGCCAGGCCAAACCCTGCTCAGAGCCTGGGGTGAGTCCAAGCCTCTGCTCCCCGAGCACAAGGGAGATGTGGGGGTGGCTCAGAGCTCTGGTTTTTGGGAACAGAGGTAACGAGGCATTCAAAAACAATAATTTCAGCTTCAATCAATCACAGCACTGCCCTAAGGTACCAGAGATCAGGGAATTGATAGATGTGGAGCTACTTTCTTTTGCCAAGCCCAGGACATGCACATGGAGCCGGTTTTCTGATTATTCTCCCCAATCCCAAGGTCCAAATCCATCCGTCATGGAAGTCCCGAGACGTCAGTGAGCTCCAAAGTCCATCAGGGGGGTGGGAAAATAGGAGAGGAGAGAGGAGGGATGCAGAGAAGCTGGAAGGTTTCATGGCTGTAACTGAGGATCCCGTAGAATTCCTGCAAAGTCCAAAGTACCAACTCTGGGAATGCAGGGAGGCCCTGGGGAATGTGGGAGCTTCAGGGGCTCTGGGCAGGGGGGAAAAGCTCTTTGTGCTCCTGGTGGGAATCACACGGAGTCCCTGATGAGCTGAGCTCAGCATTCCCAAAGAGCTGGACAAGCAAAAGGCAGGAGCAGCATCCTGGAGGGAGCTGGGATGGAGCAGAGCTTCTCCAGCAGCACCAACACGAGCCACAGCTCCCCAAAAACTGCGGATTCCCTTCTCCCAGCTGGCCGTGGTGCCCAGAGCTCCAGAGGATGTGGGAAGACGCAAAGCTGGAGCTGTGGTTTGGGGTCAAACCCACCCAGAGTGTCCCGTGGCTCCTGCTCAGCATTCCTGGGCTCTGGCTGCTGATCCTCACGGATCCTGGGGTCTCATTTCCCTGTCCCTCTTCCTCCCGAGTCCCTTTGGCTCTGAGGGGAGGAATCTGGAGGCAGGAGAGGGATGGGCACGTCCACAGTCCCAGGGATGGACAGAAAGGGAGGAAAACTTCTCCAACAAGGAGCTAAAGAGGGGCTGGATTGGGGAACGTGGAAACAAATCCCGTCCCTTGGACAGGCAGATGTTGGGTGATGACCAAAAGGGGTCTCAGCACATCTGGATCCACATCTGAGCTCTTGGGGAGCACCCAAAACCAAGGGGTGCAGCTCCTGCCAGCCTGGGGACACCCAGGAGAGCCCCTTCTCCCAGCCTTTCATCCCTTGGGAATGCTGGATGGGGAACAGGGAATGCTGGATGGAGGCAGCTCGGCTCTGCTCGCCTCGGGAGCGCTCTGCTCTCCTTTTCATGAGATAAAACCAGATATTCCAGGGGTATTCCAGAGATATTCCAGGAATATTCTCCTTTTCATGAGATAAAACCAGCCTGAGACCTCTCCTGCTTCTCCTGGCCCAACCAGTGCCCGCCTGGCCTGTTCCAGGGATATTCCAGGGATATTCCAGGGATATTTCAGGAATATTCCAGAGATATTCCAGGAATATTCCAGGGATATTTCAGGCATATTCCAGGGATATTTCAGGCATATTCCAGGAATATTCCAGGGATATTCCAGGGATAATCCAAGGATATTCCAGGAATATTTCAGGAATATTCCAGAGATATTCCAGGCATATTCCAGGCATGTTCCAGGCATATTCCAGGGATAATCCAGGAATATTCCAGGCACATTCCAGGCATATTCCAGGCATATTCCAGGGATATTCCAGGTTTCCAGTGCAGAAGAGACGGTACTGGAGGAAATCCTTCCCATCCCGTGAGCCGGGCGGGAGCAGAGGGAAGCAAAATCCTGGTCTGAAAGTTTGCTCACAATTGGAAAAATCCCAAAACCTTATTTACATTCAGTCTGAAATTCGTGCACCAGGGCTGCCTCCGACTCTGGGATGGGCAGGGAAAGGAAAAGGAGGGTGGGAAGGGAAGGAGAGATTCCCAAAGCACAGATCCAGCAGAGCTTTGCTTCCCACCTGGAAAAACTTTGGCCTCTCTGCTCACCTGGGCAAAGCTTTGGATAAACAGTTCTGGGACAATGAGGAATCCAGTAAAAAAAAAAATAAAATAAAATAAAACAAAAAGTGGTTTTTATGAGAAGTGACTTCCTAAATGCACAAAAAGCAAAACAAAGCAAAAAAAAACCCACAAAAACCCCAAATAGCTCAGCAGGCTGGGAGTTGTTGTTATTTGTTATTTATAGAATTTGGGTGGGAAGGGAGGGAGGAATTTTGGGGCCAGACAGGCCAGGACCAGCGTCCATCCCGTCCATCCCTGTTGGGAGTTTGACCTCGGTGACAAAACCCCCACTCCAGGTTTATTTGTCCCTACAAATCCCATCCCTCCAAGGCCCTCGTGGCTCCAACTGGCTCCTGCCAAACCAAATTCATGGAAAAATTGCTCCTATGAGGGGTTTCAGGGAAGATAAAATACAAATTCCCTGCAAGAAGCACCTCTGACATTGCAGGAATTTGGGAGGAATTATTCCTTATGCAGAAAGAATGGATTTAATGTAAATATATTTATGTTTTATGGGTATTAAAGCACCGTTCCAGTGTGGAGCTGCAAGGGAGGAAGGGATTTTTAAGGCTGGACTGGAAAACAGGGACAACAAAACTTCCCAGGATACAAACCTGGGAAGGACCAGGATCCTCTCCTCATCTCCCAGCACTGGTAACATAAAACATAAAACATCCCAAAGGCCTGTGGGGACAGGGAATGGGGGAAAACGATGGGAAAACAGGGAAAAAAACCAAACTGGGACTGAATTTGAGCTGGAGACGCACCTGGGGCAGGATAATTCACCAAAAAAATGGAAAATGTGGGAAAATCAGGAGAGCCTGGCATGGAGGAAGGACACGGGAGGAAATCCTGGGTGTCCTTAAGGAAAAGCAATTATTATCCCTGGAGCCTGGGAAGCAGCAAAGGCCGATCAGATCCAAGGAGATTCTGGGAATTACAGAGCAGGGAGAAATTATGGAGGGAGTAATTAAGGCCCAAGGCAGGGCGGTAATTGGGTAACCTTGGGGGTTAAACCAGCACAGGTCCTGCCAGGGAAAATTTGTGTCTTCCCGACCTAAGTCCTTAAAAAAAAAGTTAATTGAGGAACGGATCAAGGGGAGCTGCTGGGCACTGCTATTAACCAGGATAATAATTTGCATTTCTCCAGCCCCTTTCATCCCAGCAGAGACTGAAAGCAGGGCCCATCCCACCTTCCCTGAGCTCCAGGGATTTTCCTGAAAAAAAACTGCCTGGCTTGCTGGGGAAACTGAGGCACGAGAATGGGATTTTCCCAAAGAAAGATCCCGTGGAGATGGAACCCAAAATTCCTCTGTAGGTTGGAGCTTCTCCCATGCCCAGATCCCAAAGCAGATTCCAAAAACTGGGACACGGGAAGGGATTTTGGGGCCGTCCTGGGGGTGCCCATCCCACAGGAGGGGGAAACTCCAGGAATGGAAAATTCCAGGGGAAAAAAAAATCACCAGAACTGCAGCAAATACCCCGAGGAGGGTTTGGATTTCTGCAGCTCCCAGGCAGGCGCTTTCCAAGGAAATTCAATCAGGAGCTGGAGCGGGAGCAGGGGCGACACAGCCCCAAGGCCCGGATTTGTTTTGCTCAAACCCAGAAACTTTGAAAAGAGCCAGAAATCTGCTTTTTTTTTTTTGCTTTTTTTTTTGGTTTTGTTTTTTTTTCTTGGGTTTCTTTTTCTTTGTCAGTTTTGCTGTCGTTCAGAGAACAAACACGAGGGAAGCGTTTTCAGGAGCTTGGGAATAAAAACAGAAATGCTGCAAAAAAGTCTTTCTGTGGGGTAAAAAAAATAAGTTTTGTATTTTTCAGGGCTTTTTTTGGGAGGGGTTCTTTGCAGTCCTGCATGAAACTCTGCAATCCTGCATTGAAATCAGGGCTGAGACAAGGAAAAATCCCATTTATTTTGGGGTTTTTCTTGGTTCTTACCCCTGTCCCAGAGCAGGACAGTCCCAGTTTAGGGTTCCTGAGTGAGGTGGCCCCGATTCCTGCTGAAAATTCCCTGTTTGGGGCTCCTCGTGGATATTTTGGGTCTGGATGTTTCGTGTTTGGGGCTGAGCACGCAAAAGCTTTTTCCGCCTCCTCTTACACCTCGAGGCAAAATCCTCGGGAACAGGCAGAAGGAATTAAGGAAAAATGCGTGTCCCAAACTCTGAGCTGGGACACAGGCACGGACTGGGGACACAAACTGGGGACAGGGACTGGGGACACAAACTGGGGACACAAACTGGGGACACAAACTGGGGACAGACTGGGGACACGGACTGGGGACACAAACTGGGGACAGGGACTGGGGACACAAACTGGGGACACAGACTGGGGACACAAACTGGGGACACGGACTGGGGACACGGACTGGGGACACAGAGTGGGGACACAAACTGGGGACACAGACTGGGGACACAAACTGGGGACAGGGACTGGGGACACGGACTGGGGACACGGACTGGGGACACAGAGTGGGGACATGGACTGGGGACACAAACTGGGGACACAGACTGGGGACATGGACTGGGGACACAAACTGGGGACACAAACTGGGGACATGGACTGGGGACACGGACTGGGGACACAAACTGGGGACACAAACTGGGGACACGGACTGGGGACACAAACTGGGGACATGGACTGGGGACATGGACTGGGGACACAAACTGGGGACACAAAGTGGGGACATGGACTGGGGACACAGACTGGGGACACAAACTGGGGACACGGACTGGGGACACAGACTGGGGACACGGACTGGGGACAAACTGGGGACACAAACTGGGGACACAGACTGGGGACACAAACTGGGGACACAGAGGTGACAAAAGTCCCGCTGGGAAGGGGGGAGGGAGGTGGGAATGAAAAGGGGATTTTTGGCTCTGGAGATGGATTTGTCTCCACCATCTTCACACAGAGGAGGAGGAAGAGGAGGAAAGAGCCTCTCCTGCTTTCCTTGTTCCCCCTCAGTGAAGGAAGGATCATCTCACCAAGCGAAAAACTCCTGTTTTTCCCTCCTGTTTTCTGCTAATTCCTCTGAAAAATAATCACTGGGGCAGACAGAGGCCTCTTCTCTCTGCAAAATACCTGTGGCTATTTCGGGGCCTTGGTTTGCCGTGTCCCTGTCCCTGCTGGCTGGGGAGGAGCTGTGGTGGCACCTGGCAGATGCCAGGGAACAAAACTCCGGGAAAAAAGCTGGAAAACAGCAGCAAAACCCACCTGAGCTGCCCAGCACCCTCTGAGCTGCTCCAAACCACCCCAGCACCTCCAGTTTCCCCGGTTATTCCTCAATCTGGCTGTATCCAAATGAGCCAATCCCGCCTGTAAAACTTGGGAAAGGGAATGGAGGGAGAATTCCCAGGCTCGGAGCGTGACAGAACCGCTGGCCCCGGCCCAGGGCAGCAGAGCTCCGCAGCCGAATGTCCCAGGGACAGACACGGCGGGGCCCGGCCGCTCTGCCCTCCCCAAAATCACAGGGACAGGGGGAGGAGAGCTGGGAGAGAGGATTTGGGGTGGGGAGCACGGATTTGGGGTGGGACAGTGAGGATTTGGGGTGGGGAGCATGGATTTGGGGTGGGGAGCATGGATTTGGGGTGGGACAGTGAGGATTTGGGGTGGGGAGCACGGATTTGGGGTGGGGGAGTGAGGATTTGGGGTGGGATAGTGAGGATTTGGGGTGGGACAGAGCGGATTTGGGGTGGGATAGTGAGGATTTGGGGTGGGATAGTGAGGATTTGGGGTGGGGAGCACAGATTTGGGGTGGGACAATGAGGATCTAGGATGGGGAGCACGGATTTGGGAGGAGACAGTGAGGATTTGGGGTGGGACAGAGCAGTTTTGGGATGGGACAGCGAGGATTTGGGGTGGGACAGTGAGGATTTGGGATGGGACAGTACAGATTTGGGGTAGGACAGAGCAGATTTGGGATAGGACAATGAGGATCTAGGATGGGGAGCACGGATTTGGGATGGCACAGTGCGGATTTGGGGTGGGACAGAGCAGATTTGGGGTGGGACAGTGAGGATTTGGGATGGGGAGCAGGGATTTGGGATGGGACAGAGCAGATTTGGGATGGGGAGCAGGGATTTGGGATGGGACAGAGCAGATTTGGGATGGGGAGCAGGGATTTGGGATGGGACAGAGCGGATTTGGGGTGGGACAGCACAGAGCTGCTCCCTGAGGAGGGGCAGGGGTGGAATTGAGGCTCTGGAGCCTGGGCAGGTGGGAACTGGGAGACCCCCTCGCCCTCCCCATGCTGCAGAGGAGTCTGAAGGAGGCAAATTCAGTCCAGCTCTGCTCAGGTTCACACCCTGGGTCCCCTCTGGAGGAGCTGAGGAAGAGAAGGAGGATTTGGGATGGTTTGGGATGGAAATGAGACCCCTTCAACATGGGAACGCAGAACTGGGCACTGATGGATGCCCCTCAGAGAGGGAACAAGGACAACAGGACCCCAAAACAGGGACACACCAAACTGGGCACTCCTGGATGTCCCTCCAAGGTGGGAAAACAGAACTGGGCACTCCTGGATGTCCCTCCAAGATGGGAAAACAGAACTGGGCACTCCTGGATGTCCCTCCAAGATGGGAAAACAGAACTGGGTGCTCACAGATGTCCCTCCAAGATGGGAACACCCAACTGGGAGCTCACAGATGTCCCCAGGGAGCTCAGGCAGGTCCCAGTTGGGAACTGAACCACTCTTTACCCATCCCCAGCTCCCGTGTGGCCACAGGGAAGGCAGAAAAGCTCCAAACCCATTTCCCCCAAAGCTCTCAACAGCTTTTAAAGCCGCTTTTTAAAATCCCCCCAGCTGCTGGAGCAGGAGCCGGGCTGGGGACGAGCCCCTTGCAAAAAGCTCTTTGCATTCCCAGCTCAGCATTTCCCACCTGGAAAAGGAAGGAAATCCAGGGAAATGAGCCCCGTGCAGCTGCCTGGGCCCCGGGACGCGGCTGCAGGGGCTGAGTTTGGAGCGGAGCTGGGCCGGGAAGCGGAGCCGGCGGCATCCAGCTGGAAGAGCAGGGGGAAGAGAACAAGAGGATGAATTCTCCAAGCCCCGTGCTCCGGGCCAAAGCCAACACGGGCCCGCTCCAGCTGTGCCGAATCCCGGAGCTCCCGCCGCTCCGCTCAGCCCGATTTTTGGAGATTTTGGGAGTTGATCCCTCCGTGGATTTGGTCCCTTTTGGGGTGCTGTGTCCCTCCAGCCTCCTGCTCTGCTGGATTTGAGTCTCCCCGTGGGGTTTTAATGCAGTTTCTGCACGTGGAGCTCGGCGGGGACAGCACGGGGGGTCCCCGACCCAGAGGGGCTCCGGGGGGCTCAGCTCTGCCCCGTGGGAAGAGCGAGGATTCCCCAAACTTTTCCATTCCCTTCTCCACGGCCTGATCCCGAAACCCAGCCAGAGGTGCCGAGCAGCCCCTCACCCCCATCCCTCGGGGGGGTTTAACCCACGCCCTCCCCCCCGGCTGCTCCTGCGCTTGGCCCCGCCACAGAAACTGCTGCAGATTTTGGGATGTGAAATCCCGGCGGGCTCCCGGCAGCTGCTGAGCTCACACACAAACACAGACACGGGAAAACACGGCCAGGGGCACCAACACCCCCCCAGATACTCACAATCACACACAAACACTGCCAGGGGCACCAACACACGCTCAGATGTTCACAATCACACACAAACACACCCCCAAATATTCACAATCACACCCAAACACTGCCAGGGGCACCGACACCCCCCCAAATATTCACAATCACACACAAACACTGCCAGGGGCACCGACACCCCCCCAAATATTCACAATCACACACAAACACCCCCCCAGATGTTCACAGTCCTGCACACACTCACCCAGATGTTCACAAACACATCTAAACACTGCCAGGGGCACCAACACACGCTCAGATGTTCACAATCTTTCACACGCCCCCCCAGATGTTCACAATCACACACGAACACACCCCCAGATGTTCACAATCCTTCACACACTCACCCAGATGTTCACAGCCCCTCACAAAGACACCCAAACACTGCCAGGGGCACCAACACACCCCCAGATGTTCACGAACTTACACACACACCCCCAAATATTCACAATCACACACAAACACCCCCCCAGATGTTCACAATCCTTCACACACTCACCCAGATGTTCACAGCCCCTCACAAACACTCACACAAACACTCGGCCACACGTTCTATCCCCCCCAGAGCTGCTCGCAGCCCCTCCCCAGCCGTGCCTTCCTCTTCCCCTGCTCGCTCTCGGTGCCCAGCGATTCATCCCCACACCCCAAACCCTGAGCCGATCCCCCAGAGACGCTCGCACCCCCCAGCCCTGCGCGTACATTCATTTATCCACCGCTCAGCCAGGGAGCCCTGCACACACCCCCCACTCCTCTACACACCCCACCCGTGCTCCCACAGCCTTTTCCGGGATCCCCAAACCTTCCCCGGGATCCCAAAACCTTTCCTGGGATCCCAAAATCTTCCCCGGGATCCCAAAACCTTCCCCGGGATCCCCAAACCTTCCCCAGGATCCCAAAACCTTCCCCAGGATCCCAAAACCTTCCCCAGGATCCCAAAGCCTTTCCTGGCATCCCAAAACCTTCCCCGTGATCCCAAAACCTTCCCCAAACCCTCCCCGGGATCCCAAAACCTTCCCCGGGATCCCAAAGCCTTTCCTGGGATCCCAAAACCTTTCCCGGGATCCCAAAACCTTTCCCGAGATCCCAAAACCTTCTCCAGGATCCCAAAACCCTTTTCTGGGATCCCAAAACCTTCTCCAGGATTCCCAAACCTTCTCCAGGATCCCAAAACCTTCTCCGGGATCCCAAAACCTTCTCCAGGATCCCCAAACCTACTCCAGGATCCCACAGCCTTCCCCGGGATCCCAAAGCCTTTCCTGGGATCCCAAAACCCTCCCCGGGATCCCAAAACCCTCCCCCGGATCCCCAAACCTTCTCCAGGATCCCCAAACCTTCTTCAGGATCCCCAAACCTTCTCCAGGGTCCCCAAACCTTCTCCAGGATCCCACAGCCTTCCCCGGGATCCCAAAGCCTTTCCTGGGATCCCAAAACCTTCCCCGGGATCCCAAAACCTTCTCCAGGATCCCCAAACCTTCTCCAGGATCCCACCGCCCTCCCCGCGGCCCCAAGTGGGGGCACACAGGAGCCCCCCACTCGTGCGCACACCCGGCCACTGTCACCCCCCTCCAGCCGCGCCCCCCTTTGTCCCCTCCGTGTCCCCCTTTGTCCCCTCCGTGTCCCCCTTTGTCCCCTCCGTGTCCCCCGTACCTGGCGGCGGCACCGGCTGCGCTCGGGGCGGCTCCGGGGGGCTCTGCCGGGGGCTGCCGGGCCGGGACATGGGTGCGGGGCTGGGAGCGGGGCTGGGAGCGGGGCTGGGTGCGGGAGCCGCAGCGGGGCTCGGAGCGGGGCTCGGGGCCGGGCCCGTCTCACCTGGGGCCCCGCGGGGCTCCGCGCCCGCCCCGCGCCCGCCCCGCATCCCCCGGCGCTGGGGGCCGGCCGGAGCTGCCTCTGGGCTGGGCTTCTTCGGCGCTTTTTGGGTTTGTTGTTTGGTTTTTTTTTTTTTTTTCTTTCCCAATTCTTTCCAAAAATAAAAGGAGGAAACAAAATGCGCGCACACACACACACAAAAAAATAATTAAAAAAAAAAAAAAAAAAAAAAAAAGAGAGAGAGAGAAATCTAATTAAATAAAAATAAATGAAAGAGGTTGGGAGCTCAAACACGCGGCCAAACCCGCGCCCGCAGCGCTCCGGGAGCTCCTGCTGGAGGCTGGAGCGGCGCCGGGACAGGGGAGAGGCTCGGGGCAGGCGGAGGTGGCTCCCGGGACCAGCCCCGGATTTGGGATTTCACAGCCGGGCTGGGACCCCCCGAGGAAAACTGCGGGGGGAGAGCGGGGCTGAGCTGGGCTAGGGACCCCCGGGTGGGTGTTTGGAGACCCTCGGGTGGGTGCTGGAGACCCCCGGGTGGGTGCTGGATCCCCGGATAAGTGTTGAAGCCCCCCCGGGTGGGTGCTGGAGCCCCCGAGTGGGTGTTGGAGACCCTCGGGTGGGTGTTGGAGACTACGGTTGGGTGTTGGACCCCCGGATAAGTGTTGAAGCCCCCGAGTGGGTGTTTGGAGACCCCCGGGTGGGTGCTGGAAACCCCCGGGTGGGTGTTGGACCCCCGGATAAGTGTTGAAGCCCCCCCGGGTGAGTGTTTGGAGACCCCTGGGTGGGTGTTTGGAGACCCCTGGGTGGGTGTTCGGAGCCCCCAGGTGAGTGTGGGACCCCTCGGGTGGGTGTTCGGAGCCCCCAGGTGAGTGTGGGACCCCTCGGGTGGGTGTTCAAGCCCCCCCGAGTGGGCGCTCCAGCCTTTCCTCTTTCCCCCAGGAAAAGCCAAGGGAGATTTAGCCCCGGCCTCTCTGGCGTGTCCCGGGAACGCCTCTGCCTCCCCCACCCCTCCCTGCCTCAGTTTCCCCGCTGGAAAACGCGTTTGGGCTCGGGGGGGGCTGCAGGGAGCGGGGGGGACACCGCAGCACCCCCGGAGCTCCGGCCCCGAGCAGCAGCAGCAGCGGCGGCAGCGGCGCATCCCGAGCGGGACAAAGCCAGAGCTTTGCTCCGTGTCCCCGCGGGGCCCCTCGGGGATCCGTCCCCGTGCCGAGCGTCACGAGGAGCCGGTGGGATGTTTGTGAAGTTGTTTTGAATCCCAGCGCTGCGTTTTCCCGGCTTTTCCTGTGTTTGAGAGCCCAGCGCTGCGGAGCACGGCAGGGAGAGGCTGCGGCTGGGGCTGGGGGAGAGCCCTGGTGGCTCCTCGGGCCCCTGGAGCTGCCACCAAAGCCCTGTGGCCACCAAAGCCACCAAAGCCCTGTGGCCACCGCTGCCACCAAGGCCCTGCTGCCACCAAAGCCACCAAGGCCCTGCTGCCACCAAAGCCATGCTGCCATCGCTGCCACCAAAGCCCTGCGGCCACCAAAGCCACCAAAGCCCTGCTGTCACCAAAGCCACCAAAGCCCTGCTGTCACCAAAGCCCTGCTGCCATCGCTGTCACCAAGGCCCTGCTGTCACCAAAGTCCTGCGGCCACCAAGGCCCTGTTGCCATCACTGCCACCAAAGTCCTGTGGCCACCAAAGCCCTGCGGCCACCAAAGCCCTGCTGCCACTGCTGCCACCAAAGCCCTGCTGCCACCAAAGCCACCAAGGCCCTGCTGCCACCAAAGCCATGCTGCCATCGCTGCCACCAATGCCCTGCTGCCACTGCTGTCACCACTGCCCTGCTGCCACCAAGGTTCTGCTGCCACCTGCTCAGCGGGTCAGTGACAAGGGGCAGGCGCTGAGCTGTGCCTTTCCTTTTCCACATGGAGAGGAAACGGGTCAGGAAATGGGAATGAGGCATCCTGGGGCACGGAGCCATCTGATCTCTCGGGGTTTTTCCGGGAGCTCCATCCTGGAGGCAGAGTTGTCACTTGGGGTGAAGCATTGGCACCGCCACCTTCCTGTCCTTGGGAAATCTGCCCCACCAGGAGCTCCTGTGGCTCTGCTCAGCCCGATTTTTGGAGATTTTGGGAGTTGATCCCGCCGTGGATTTGGTCTCTTTTGTGATGCTGTGTCCCTCCAGCCTCCTGCTCTGCTGGATTTGAGTCTCCCCGTGGGGTTTTAATGCAGTTTCTGCTCGTGGAGCTCAGTGGGGACAACACGGGGGGACCCTGACCCAGAGGGGCTCCAGGGGGCTCAGCTCTGCCCCGTGGGAAATGTGAGGATTCCCCAAACTTTTCCATTCCCTTCTCCACGGCCTGATCCCCGAAACCCAGCCAGAGGTGCAGAGCAGCCCCCTCCAGCTGGACTCTGACACATCTCCCCATCACTGAATGGACATGAAATATTGAGGGACCCCCAGGTTATCAGGCACTCAGCTTCTCGTGAGGCAAATAAAAACCTCCTTTTGGGGTTTTTTAACCCCTTATTCAAAGTGTTTCAATCCAGGTTACGTGGACAATAAACCAACAGCCCCTTCAGTCCCACTGGTGGGACCAGAGGAAACATCCCAAGAACATCTGTCCAGTATTGGTTTGAGAAATAGAATCTATTTACAATAAAACAATCCTTGAAAAAAACTTCCCATGGACTTTTTCCCCTGGGAAACCAGCGTCTGAGAGCCTGAATATTCTCTCAGGTTCAGCAAATCGTGTCCACGCTCCCCGGCGTTCCTTAGGGCAGCGTCCCTGCGCGGAGCTGAGGCAGCGCCTGAGTCACGGCCCGTGCCAGCCCCGCATTCCTCCCTTCCTCACCTGCCCGCTCACCTGCGGGCCCAGCCCTGCCCCGGCAGCCCGGGGGATGCGGCCGAAGGGAGCCCGGGAGCGCCGGGATCGCCTGGAGCTGCTCCGGGGGGTGGAACGAGGCTCGTCCGGATGCTCTGGAAGGGGGAGAGCAGAGCCAGGGGTGCCGGGGATCGGCTCAGGGATGGGTGGGGATGAGCAGCCTTCTTCCACTGAACCTCAGCCTGATAAGCTAAAAAGAATTAAATAGTAGTGGGGGAGTTAAATCACAATTTTGGGGCTTGAGGATCTGTGCAGCCCCGGCTTTGGGGGAACAGGGCTCCCCAGGCTGGAACTGTGCCATGCAGGGAAGGATTTTACAGGGATTTTGGGGGTGGAGAGCAGCAGGGCTTTGCTGTGGTGCCACCTGTGCCGTGGGCACTGGGACAACCTGGAAAATTCCGTGCATGGCATCAACAGTGATGGGCCAGAAACCACCGCCACCCTCACTTGGGCAGGGTGGTCTGGGGGCAAATCCAGCTCCTTTTTGGCACTGGAAACTCCAGGGATGGAGGTGAGCAGGAAAACACTCTCAGTGTCCAGGGGATCACTCTGAGTGTGGCCCACTAAAACAAGGATTATTTTTCCCCAAAATTTCATTCTCTGAACAGAAAGGGAGATAGAAAGGAGCAGGGCTGGGGTGGGGGGGACCCGAAGTGTCCGAGTGAATCCCGCAGGGATCACACCCAGCCTCATCCTGCGCTACCCCGGGCCGGCTGCGCTCCCAGGAAAGCTGTGGGATCTGGCTGGATTTGGGCAAACAAGGCCATTCCTGTAGGTGTGTGACTGCACTGACCCACATTCCCAAACTCTGGCACCCAGCACCGCTCCCGGCTCCGCCAAAGTAAACCCAGCCCGGCTCTCACAGCTCCCGGCTGCTCCTCGGGCTCCGAGGGGGGAGCAGGGGCTGGGCTCCATCTCCCCTGGATCTGCTCCCCAAAAATCCCAGATCTGCACCCCAAACCCTCCAAATCTATGACCCAAAACTCCCAGATCTGCACCCCAAAACTTCCAGATCTGCACCTCAAAATTCCCAGATCTGCACCCCAAAACTCCCAGATCTGTACCCCATAATCCTTGGATTTGTACCTTAAAACCCCCAGATCTGCACCCCAAAACTCCCAGATCTGCACCCCAAAGCCTCCAAATCTATGACCCAAAACTCCCAGATCTGCACCCCAAAACTCCCAGATCTGCACCCCAAAACTTCCAGATCTGCACCTCAAAATTCCCAGATCTGCACCCCAAAACTCCCAGATCAATGCCCCAAATCCTCCAGATCTACACCCCATAACCCCCAGATCTGCACCCCCAAAACCCCCAGATCTGTACCACATAACCCTTGGATTTGTACCTTAAAACCCCCAGTTCTGCACCCCATAACCCCTAAATGTGCACCCTATAATGCCTGGATCTGCACCCCCATAGCCCCCAAATCTGCCCCCCAAAACCCCCAGATGTGCACCAAAAACCCCCAGTTCTGCACCCCAAAACCCCCAGTTCTGCACCCCAAAACCCCCAGTTCTGCCCCCCAAAACCCCCAGACCTGCACCCCAAAACCCCCAAATCTGCCCCCCAAAACCCCCAGTTCTGCACCCCAAAACCCCCAGACCTGCTCCCCAAAACCCCCAGTTCTGCTCCCCAAACCCCCCAAATCTGCTCCCCAAAACCCCCAGACCTGCACCCCAAAACCCCCAGCCCTGCACCCCAAAACCTGTGGCTTCCCCACAGCTCCCCGTCCCCCAGACTGGAGGCGTTGGAGATTCAAACCTCCTTGACCTTCCCGTCTCCGGCGAGGATTGAGCGCTAAAGCCTCGACTTTTCTGTTCAAAGAGGGTTTTGCAACATTCCCGGCATCAATCCCCGGGCAGAGGCTTTGAGAACAAAATAAATAAATAAGAGAAACCGCGTGTGATCCTGGAAAACAAGGAATGAAACATCCCTGGAACCACAGAGTGTGCTGGGATGGGGCTGGGTCCTGGGACAGAGCTGGGCTGTGCAGCCCCAGCCGTGTTTTTTTGGGGTCTGAGCCATCACCCCCCGATCCGTGGAGCAGAATTCTCCTGTCCCTGCACACACACAAAGTCTCTAAACAAAATAACCTCCCCAAATCCTTCTGCTTGGGGGGGAGGAGGCTCAGCCTGCCTGGGTCTGCTGTGAATGACCCCACTGTTTTACATGTGCTGCTGAAAGATTTTTGATGAGTCACGAGCTATTTCTGTAAATAATAATAATAAAAAAAATTAAAAAAAGGCAAAAGCAAAAGGAGGAAATGGACATTTAATATTTAAAAAAAAAAATATGGGGGGAGCAGTGAAGATTTTTTGAGCCCCCCAGAGCGGGGGGTTCACAGAAACCCCACTGGTGGCTCAGGAATGAGTGGCTCGAGTGTTTTGGGGTCTCTTCTCAGCCCCAATCCCAGGGATGAGGCCACAGAGACCCCCAAGACACCAGAGATTCAGGGAGGGCCCAGATCTCGGATCAAGAACCTTTTGGCTACTTCCCTTCCTGACCCTGATATTCCAATTTCTTAACTCTCATTTAAGACAAAAAACAAACCCAAACAACCCAAAGCTTTCCCTCCTTTTTTTTGGCTCTCCTCAGTTATTTGGAAGCTGTGCTGGCTCTGGGTTATCCAAGGCAGTGACTTCCCCCAGTTGTGATTCAGGGGTGAGCAAAAATCCCATGGATTTGGGACAAAGTATCGGGGTGAGGAAAATCCCATGGATTTGGGGCAAAGTGTTGGGGTGAGCAAAAATCCCATGGATTTGGGACAAAGCGTTGGGATGAGGAAAATCCCATGGATTTGGGGCAAAATATTGGGGTGAGGAAAATCCCATGGATTTGGGGCAAAGTATCGGGGTGAGGAAAATCCCATGGGTTTGGGGCAAAGAATCGGGGTGAGGAAAATCCCATGGGTTTGGGGCAAAGTGTTGGGGTGAGGAAAATCCCATGGGTTTGGGGCAAAGCGTTGGGGTGAGCAGGAGAGGGGTGGGTGCCTCCTCAGAGGTTTTTGGGGTGCAGGAGGTTGTTGTGCACCAGGCAGGGGTGACCGGTCCCAGTGTCCCCTCTGACCCCAGACTGGTTTTGCAATCAAACTGGGAGAGCTTTCGTGTCCGTGCCAAGAAAAAAAAAAAACCAACAAAAAACCCAAAAAACAACCGAACAAAAAAGGAATTAAAACTGTTTCTAGTTTAAAAGTTAAAATCTCCAAGTGGTAAATCCATCAGAGCCGGGATGCTCCCAGCCATGACCCCAGGGAGCTGGGAACTGAGCAAGGATGGGGACACTGGGAGGGGACAGGGACACTGGGAATGAGGACAGGGACACTGGGAATGAGGACAGGGACACTGGGAGGGGATGGGGACACTGGGAGGGGACAGGGACACTGGGAGGGGATGGGGACACTGGGATGGGATGGGGACACTGGGAGGGGACAGGGACACTGTGAGGGGACAGGGACACTGGGAGGGGACAGGGGACACTGGGAGGGGACAGGGACACTGGGAATGGGGACAGGGACACTGGGAGGGGACAGGGACACTGGGAGGGAGAGGGAGGGGATGGGGACACTGAGGAATGGGGACGCTGGAGAAGGATGGGGACATCAGGAGGGGACAGGGACACTGGAGGGGATGGGGACACTGGGAGGGGGACAGGGGGACACTGGGAGGGGACAGGGACACTGGGAATGGGGACAGGGACACTGGGATGGGATGGGGACACTGGGAGGGGACAGGGAGGGGATGGGGACACTGGGACGGGACAGGGACAGTGGGAGGGACAGGGGACACTGGGAGGGAGAGGGAGGGGATGGGGACACTGAGGAATGGGGACACTGGAGAAGGATGGGGACACTGGGAGGGGACAGGGACACTGGGAGGGGATGGGGACATCAGGAGGGGATGGGGACATCAGGAGGGGACAGGGACACTGGGGGGAGTGGGGACACTGGAGAATGGGGACACCAGGAAGGAACGGGGACACTGGGAATGGGGATGCCTGGAAGGGGACAGGAATACTGGGAGGGGACAGGGACACTGGGGAATGGGGACACTGGGAGGGGACAGGGACATCAGGAGGGGACAGGGATCTTCCCCCCACCCTGAGGCACCCCCAGATGTGTCCCAGGATCTGGGAGGTGACATCCAGGACACCCCGGGAGGCCAGCAGGGCTCAGGGCCATGGGAAAAGGGCCTTCCTGAGCCACTGGAATAAAGATTCAGGGAGCTTGGCTGGGCTGGAGCAGCAGAGGGAGAGGGGATGGGAGAGTCTGCTAATTAATTAACAATAATTAATGCTGGCAGGGGCTGCACACAGGCAGCAGCAGCTGTTTTGGGGGGCTGGCATCTGGAATCTCATCCCCTGCCCCTTTGCTGCTGCGGCTCCGGCCGGGATTTGGAGTGAGGACATTCAGGAAAAGGACAAGGACACAAGCCAGAGCTCGTGGTGGTGAAGCCAGATACCCTGGGATGTTGATTTCCTGAGGGGAAATGCCAAAACCTCCCTGTTTTTGTTGTTTTTAAGGGGCAGATATTGAGGCTGCAAATCCAGTCCTGCCTTTGAAAGCCCCAGTGAGAAACGAGTGATTCCAAATAATCCTTGGAATTCCAGTGCTGGGATGAACCTGCTGCTGGGTTAAAGGGACTCTGAAGAACAGGGATATGGATGTGTTCAACACTTTAATAACAATTCATGATGGTTATTGTTCATTTTTACAGGCAGAAATTCCTGCTGCAGGAGCTCCCACAGCTCACCTCCGCTCCAGCCTTCAGGAAAATGATTTCCTGAGGATCGAAGAGGAGCTGCTTGGTGAGGAAGAGGAAGGGCACTCGTGTCTGAGCTGCTGCTGTGCTTTAACAAGGGCTGCTGCTGCTCCATCTTATCCCATCCCATGGATCCCATCCCATGGATCCCATCCCATGGATCCCATCCCATCCCATGGATCCCATCCCATCCCATGGATCCCATCCCATCCCATCCCATCCCATCCCATCCATCCATCCCATCCCATCCATCCCATCCCATCCATCCCATCCCATCCCATCCCATCCATCCCATCCCATCCCATCCCATGGATCCCATCCCATCCCATGGATCCCATCCCATCCCATCCCATCCATCCCATCCCATCCATCCCATCCCATCCATCCCATCCCATCCCATCCCATCCATCCCATCCCATCCCATCCCATGGATCCCATCCCATCCCATGGATCCCATCCCATCCCATCCCATCCCATCCCATCCCATCCCATCCCATGGATCCCATCCCATGGATCCCATCCCATCCCATCCCATCCCATCCCATCCCATCCCATGGATCCCATCCCATCCCATCCCATCCCATGGATCCCATCCCATCCCATCCCATCCCATCCATGAGAGGCCACCAGAGAAACAGGAATTCCCACCAGTGCTCCCAGTAAACATTTGGGAGCTGGAAGGAATTGGGGAGGGGGAGTTGGGAACCCAAACCCAAACCCCCCACCCCTGACCGAGCAGATGAAGCCACGATTCCCCCCCCTCTCCTTCCCAGGATTTTCTGGGAAAATTTCCTCACTGAAAAGGAGCTCAGGAATTGGGAAGGAGTTTGCCAGGGGAGGTTGTGGAGTTCCCATCCCTGGGAGGTTTTCAAGACAGAGCTCAATAATTCCACAAATTCTGTAAAAACTCTGAAAAACTTCTGTAAAAACTCTTGTTTTTTCTCCACCCCCCAATAACCTTAAGCAAAGCAGGCCGGCAGCACGATAGGTAATTTCTTTTATTGCATTTTATAATGCCATTGTCCATACAGATTACATGCAGCTAGACCTACTGTACAAGGGTTTACCGTCTGCCCACGCAGACACACGGAGCTCGGAGTACAAATACACAGCCAGGCGATTTCCTTTATACAGCACGGGCAGGGAGGCAGGGAGGCAGGGAAGGGCTCACTTTTTACACATCCGCCCCCCTCGGAGCTCACCCCACCTCCCCTTCCCAGAGGATGGGGATAAAACAGGGGGGGGGAAATAAAAATAAATCAGGAAAAGGTGGTGTGGCAGAGCTTCCCGGCGGGGGGATGTCCCCAATCTGTCGTGGCTCCATCCCCTCCCCAGCCCCTGGCTCTGGACTGTCCCGACCTTCCCCAGCGCTTCCAGGACAAAAACCTAGACCCAGGGAGATGCTGCGGGGCGTGAGGTTGGCCAGGGGTGTAAACAAAGCAAAGAAACCCTTTGGTTTGATGCAGGTTCAGCTGCTGCTCTCCCTCCCAGCGCTGGCTTCTGACCCCTTTTCCCCAGGTTTGGGGGAAAAGAAATCATTGAGGGAAAAAAAAATAATATAAAAAACTGTGGAAAATGAGAAATTCCTTCAGTGGGAGATACCAGAAAAATGCCTTTAGGTCCAGGGAGGTGCCCACGGCTGCTCCTCACAGAAGTGCCCCAAGGGTGGAGAAAAACAGGAAATAAACCACAAAAATACAGAACAACCTCCCCAAAGAAAAAAGAACAATTTGTGTTGGTAGGTTGAGAGCCAGAATATCTCTATCTCAATATATACAGACACACAATTCTGCCACGTGTTTGGTCCTCGATCCTCCCTCCTGCAGGGTTTGAGGTAAAACTCGCAGAATTCCGGAAAATTCCAACCAAAAGTGAAGCAGAGGGGTGGGAAGGGAGGAGGCAGCGAGGCAGGAGGGGACACGAAGTACCTGGGCTCAGGTGGGACCCTGCAGAGGTGGCCAGGCTTGGGTGGGGGTAAGAGAAGGAATTAAATTTACCCCTGAGTATCAAACCGGGCACGTTTCCCTTTGGAATCGTGGAATTCCCGGGGGGAAAAGGCATCACCTGGAGCCACTGGGCTTTTCCAAACCTGTGCATTGTGTTTCAAGGGGAAAAAAAAAAAAAACCCTCTTTTATATCTATATATTTATTTTTATATATATAATATATAGGGAGAGCTCTTGGGAGCCGGGATGGAGGCCAAGGAATATCGGGAATTCTCGGGGCGGAGGGGAAGGAGCCGGGTGGTCCTCAGGGGTTTGGGGGTGATGGTGCTGGAGGGGGATTTTGGCTGAATCCATGGGGATCTGGAGGGCCTCGGGATGAATTTTGGGGGTGTTTGTACCTCTGGAAAAGCTTTTAAAAAAAATAAATCACACCCCAAGGAGGTGGGGGAAAAAAAAAAGGGCGAGGAGGGAGGTGAAGGAAAAGGGCCAGGAATGGGAAAAAAGGGGAGCAGCTACTGAACCCCCCCCAAAAATCAGTGAAAGAGGGACAATAATTCCCCAAAATCCCAAATGCCTGGGTGCAGGCAGAGGATTTCCTGTGAGGGTGAAGGGTGGCTGAGCATCCCAAAGTCCGGCTCTTCCTGCTCCTTCCCGGGAATAAAGCAGCAATCGGTGATAAAACCCCCATGGCAGCTGTAAACTTGTTCCAAAAATACTTAAATTAAAGAGTGGAGGGAAAAAAGGGAAAAAAAAAAGAAAAAAAGAAAAAAAAAAAAGAGGGAGGAAATGGGGGGGGGGGGGAAGAAAAATGGAAAAAAAAGAAAAGGAAAAAAGGAAAGGGAAAGGAATGAGGGGGAAAGTAAAATAAAGAAAAATAGAGGGAAAAGGGAAAGGAGATAGAAAAGGAAAAGTGGAGGAAAAAGGAAAAAGAAAAAAAAGAATAAAGAAAGAGGGAAGAAGGAGAATGAAGAAACATGAGGGTAGAAAGAAGGAAAATAAGAGGAATAAAGAAAAAATAAAAAAGGAAGAGAGAAGAAAGGGGGAATAAGGGCAATAAAGAAAAAGGGAGAAAAAAGGAGAAAAGGAAAAAAATGGGGGAAAGGGAAAGACAAAAACAAAAAAAAAAAAGAAAAAAGTTTAAAAAAATAAGAAAAATAAAATAAAAATAAAAGGAAAAAATAAAGTAGATGGGGAAATCCTCCTTGGGCAGGACGGGGGGGATTGGGATGGGGGCAGCAAAAGGGGGGGCTCGGCTGGTGCCCCCCAGCCCGGGCAGGGTCTTTGGTGCCTGGCAGAGGCCGGGGATGTGCCGGGGATGTGCTGGGGATGTTCCGGGGATGTGCCCGGGATGTGCTGGGGATGTGCCCGGGATGTTCCGGGGATGTGCCGGGAAATGTTCCGGGGATGTGCCGGGGATGTCCCGGGATGTGCCGGGGATGTGCCGGGGATGTGCCGGGGATGTTCCGGGGATGTGCCCGGGATGTTCCGGGGATGTGCCGGGGATGTTCCGGGGATGTGCCCGGGATGTTCCGGGGATGTGCCGGGGATGTTCCGGGGATGTGCCCGGGATGTGCCCGGGATGTTCCGGGGATGTGCCGGGGATGTGCCCGGGATGTTCCGGGGATGTGCCGGGGATGTGCCCGGGATGTGCCGGGGATGTGCCGGGAAATGTTCCGGGGATGTCCCGGGGATGTTCCGGGGATGTGGCGGGGATGTTCCGGGATGTACCCGGGATGTGGCGGGGATGTGCCCGGGATGTTCCGGGGATGTGCCGGGAAATGTTCCGGGGATGTGCCGGGGATGTGCCGGGGATGGGCCGGGGATGGGCCGGGGATGGGCCCGGGATGTTCCGGGAAATGTTCCGGGGATGTGGCGGGGATGAAGGGGCTGGCCCGGCGCTCGGCACCGCGAGCCGCGGCCGCGGGTGACACCTAGAGGGGTGTCGGGGGGGAACAGGGAAAATCCCGGGATTCGGGCACGGGAGAGCCGCGGCAACCCCGGGGAACACCCGGGGGACACCCCGAGGGACACCCGAGGGAACACCCGAGGGACACCCCGGGGAACACCCGGGGGACACCCCGAGGACACCCCAGGGACACCCTGGGGGACACCCCGAGGGACAGCCTGAGGGACAGCCTGAGGGAGACCCTGAGGGACACCCCGAGGACACCCCAGGGAACACCCGAGGGACACCCTGGGGGACACCCGGGGAACACCCGGGGGACACCCCAAGGGACACCCTGAGGGACACCCCAGGGGACACCCGAGGGACACCCTGAGGGACACCCCAGGGACACCCTGGGGGACACCCCGAGGACACCCCGAGGGCCGCGGGGACACAGGGGGGACACAGGGACCCCCCCAGCCCCTGCAGCCACCCGGGCATGGAGGATGAACTGGGCAAGGGAAAGGATGAGGGGAGTCATCCTCACCCCACAGCACCCGGGGGGGTGGCAGAGGTGACACATGGGGACAGGTAACGCCTTCCCCCCAGGCACGGCTCCCCCGATGCCAACAGCCCCTGGGGAATGTCGCATTCCAGGAGAACGGGGACAGGGAGGGACCGAGGAGACCTCAGGGTCACCTTGGAGAGCCCAGAGCTGCCCTTAAAAACCAGAGCAGCTCCAGGCCCAGCACAGCAAGAGCTGCTGGGGGCCAGGACAGCCAGAGCCAGCCCGGCTGTGCCAGGGAACGGGATGATCCAGGGAATGGGATGATCCAGGGAATGGGATGATCCCAGGGAATGGGATGATTCCAGGGAATGGGATGATCCCAGGGAATGGGATGATCCAGGGAATGGGATGATCCAGGGAATGGGATGATTCCAGAGAATGGGATGATCCAGGAAATGGGATGATTCCAGGGAAGGGGATGATTCCAGGAAATGGGATGATCCAGGGAATGGGATGATCACAGGGAATGGGATGATCCCAGGGAATGGGATGATTCCCAAGGAATGGGATGATTCCAGGGACGGGGATGATTCCCAGAGAACAGAAGATTCCCAGGGAAGGGGATGATTCCCAGGGAACAGGATGGTTCCCAGGGAATATGAAGATTCCCAAGGCAGGGGATGATTCCCAGGGAAGGGGATGATTCCTAAGGAACAGGATGATTCCCAGGGAATATGAAGATTCCCAAGGAAGGGGATGATTCCAGGGAAGGGGATGATTCCTAAGGAACAGGATGATTCCCAGGGAACAGGATGATTCCCAGGGAATATGAAGATTCCCAGGGAAGGGGATGATTCCCAAGTAAGGGGATGATCCCCAGGGATGGGGATGCTCCTGAGGGAAGGTGATGCTCCCCAAAGCCACCACGGGACACTGGGAATGCCACGCTGCCTCCCAGGGGAGCCTGGCACTGGGTACCCACATCACCACCCCAGAAAGAAAGAGCAGGGAGAAGAGGGGTGTTTGGTTGTGTTGTTCTCGTTATTATTCATTTTTTTTTGTGTGTGTTTTTGTTTTTTGTTGTTTTTTTTTTGGCATGAATACCATCTGTTCACCTGAACTACGGACCTTCTGTCTCTAGAAATCTTTTGGTATCTTCCCATCTGGACGCAAACAAAAGGATGAGGAAAAGAAAAGATGAAAAGCAGAATTCCCCCCACCACCTGCAGCAGGCTGAGCTCAGGGGGATCTGGCCACCATGGGGACCCTCCAGGGCCAGCTTTGATGACCCCCAGGTCCCCTGCAGGTGCTCAGCTTTGCTCCACCAAACCCCTGGCCCAGCTTTGGGGGTGGAATGGGAGGCGCAGGGAGGCTGAAGTGGAACGGGAGCTGTGGCCATCCCTGCTGGCTGGGAGGTGACACCGCTGCGGCCGATGTCACAGCGAGGAGGGAGCTGTGTCCTCACTGCCAGCACTGCTGGGGTGGGCAGCCCTGGGGTCAGCACTGGTGGTCAGCATTGGTGGGGCTGGTCAGCACTGGTGGTCAGCACTGCTGGGGTGGGCAGCACTGAGGGGCAGCACTGGGGTCAGCCCTGGTGGGGGTGGTCAGCAGTGCTGGGGATGGTCAGCAGTGCTGGTCAGCACTGCTGGGGTGGGCAGTACTGGTGGTCAGCACTGATGGTCAGCACTGGTGGTCAGCACTGGTGGGGACAGGCAGCACTGCTGGGGCTGGTCAGCACTGGGGTCAGCACTGCTGGGGTGGGCAGTACTGGTGGTCAGCACTGATGGTCAGCACTGCTGGGGGTGGTCAGCACTGGGGTCAGCACTGCTGGGGGTGGTCAGCACTGATGGTCAGCACTGATGGTCAGCACTGCTGGGGGTGGTCAGCATTGGTGGTCAGCACTGCTGGGGGTGGTCAGCATTGGTGGTCAGCACTGCTGGGGGTGGTCAGCACTGCTGGACCAGCAGCCCCCCAGCAGCTGTGGCTCGGGGAGGGTGGGCAAGCCGGGAGGCCGCTCTGCTTGCCAGGCAGAGGTGACAAGGGGACACGGGGTCCCACCACCGTGCTGGCTCGTGTCCATCCCAGCTCCGTGACAAACCCCACATCCAGCAGAGGATTCAGCCCCGTTTCTGCTGTTTCTTCCCCCAAAGCTGGGTGGAGGCAGCACACGGGCAGGGTCCACGATCCCTCCGTAGTGCAAAACCCAGCGGGGGACTCAGAGGTGACAGCGGGGTCCTGCCATCGCTCCCCGGGGCTCGGGCACCGCGGGGAAAGAAGAGGGGACGGAGGTGCCTTCCCTGCAGGAAGGAAGGAGGGACCATTTCGGACAGGAACAACCAACCTACCATCCTCGTCCACCAGTCACTAACCAAGGGAGGAGGGCAGGACAAGTCCAGCTCTCGGGGTTTTGCTTCTCGTGTCGCGGCGGGGCCAGTCCGTCCCCGGGCAGTGGCAGCGTGAGGGACACGCCAGCAGCAGCAGGTTGGTGTCATTGTCGTTGTCGTCCCAAGGAAAACCTTTTGCTTTGTGGAAGTGCCTTGAAAGGAGCAGGATAACGCCAAGGTCACCTTGGGGAGGCGGGAGCGTCGCTCTTGGTCTCCGTCCGGGAGGGTGGGAAGGGTTTGCCCCTCGGTGGGGGAGGAGGAAGGAGTCCTTAGGACAAGTCTTCCACCGGCAGCTCCTCCTCCAGGTCCCTGTCGTCGGGGATCGTCACATTCTGGTTGGTGGTGGCCATCAGCGACACGGGCCTGCTGTCGTCCTCCGCCTCGGCTGGCTCCTCCTTCACGTGCACGGGGTGGCTGTGGGGAGGGGCAGCCTTCAGCCTCGGGGAGCACAGCCCACCACCCAAAACCCCTCCAAGTTTCTGCTCCAGAACACTCCTCACCCTGGGGATGGGAGCAAAACCCTCCTAGCTTTGAGAACAGGAGCCAAAACCTCCCTCACCCTGGGAACAGGAGCCCACAGGCAGCACGGGGTGGCTGTGGGGAGGGAGAGCCTTCATCCTCAGTGACTGATCCCACCACTCAAAACTCCTCCAAGTTTCTGATCCAGAAGCCCCCCCACCTTGGAAATGGGAGCCAAAACCTCACCCCAGTGAGAGGAGCCCACAAGCAGCTCTCAGGCTAGGGGAGATAATCCCATCACCAAAACTCCCTGAATTATTTGCTCCAGAGCCCCCTTGCCCTGGGGACAGGAACCAAAACCCTCCTTGCCCTGAGAACGGGAGCCCACAAGCAGCTCCTGGGGGCTGTGGGGAGGGAGAGCCTTCAGCCTCGGGGAGCTGATCCCATCACCCCAAACTCCCTGAGCTTTTTGGTCCAGAACCCCCCTCACCCTGGGGATGAGAACCCACAAACAGCTCCTGCTGGCTGTGGGGAGAGGGAGCCTTCAGCCTTGGGGAGTGGGTCCCACCACCCAAAACTCCCTGAAATTCTTGGTCCAGAGTACCCCTCACCCTGGTGACAGGAACCCAAACCCCCTCACCCTGGTGACAGGAACCCAAACCCCCTGACCCTGGTGACAGAAACCCAAACCCCCTCACCCTGGTGACAGGAACCCAAACCCCCTGACCCTGGTGACAGTAACCCAAACCCCCTCACCCTGGTGACAGGAACCCAAACCCCCTCACCCTGGTGACAGGAACCAACCCAAACCCCCTCACCCTGGTGACAGGAACCAACCCAAACCCCTCACCCTGGTGACAGGAACCCAAACCCCTCACCCTGGTGACAGGAACCCAAACCCCCTCACCCTGGTGACAGGAACCCAAACCCCCTGACCCTGGTGACAGGAACCAACCCAAACCCCTCACCCTGGTGACAGGAACCCAAACCCCCTGACCCTGGTGACAGGAACCCAAACCCCCTGACCCCGGTGACAGGAACCCAAACCCCTCACCCTGGTGACAGGAACCAACCCAAACCCCTCACCCTGGTGACAGGAACCCAAACCCCTCACCCTGGTGACAGGAACCCAAACCCCTCACCCTGGTGACAGGAACCCAAACCCCCTGACCCTGGTGACAGGAACCCAAACCCCCTGACCCCGGTGACAGGAACCCAAACCCCCTCACCCTGGTGACAGGAACCCAAACCCCCTCACCCTGGTGACAGGAACCAACCCAAACCCCTCACCCTGGTGACAGGAAGCCAAACCCCCTGACCCTGGTGACAGGAACCCAAACCCCTGACCCTGGTGACAGGAACCAACCCAAACCCCTGACCCTGGTGACAGGAACCCAAACCCCTGACCCTGGTGACAGGAACCCAAACCCTGGTGACCCCCAGGTCCCAACGTGGCCAGGCTGACCTGTACTGCTGCGGGGACAGGCGGGGGCTGTTGCTGCCGTTGCTGTTGACCTGCTCCACGGTGCTGCTGACGTCGTCGTGGCCCACGTGCAGCATGGCACTGGCCGAGCTGGTGTTGATCATGGTGGGGCTGTTGAGCAGGGGGAAGCTGCTCTCCGCCAGCGCAGCCTGCCACAGGGAGCACGGAAGGAAGGACATGGAATTTGGGTTGGAAGGCCCTTAAATCCCATCTCATCCCACTCCCTGCTGTGGGCAGGGACACCTTTCACTAGCCCAGGTTGTTCCAAGGCCTGTCCAGCCTGGCCTTGGACACGTCCAGGGATGGGGCAGCTGCTCTGGAGTCTGTGCCAGGGCCTCCCCACCCTCACAGGGAATGATCTCTTCCATATATCAAACCTAAATTTCCCCTCTTTCAACTTGAACCCATCCTCCTCGTCCCTCATTTCCTGAGGAGATGCAAGACCCCAGTGGAGAGCAGGACTGTGGAGGGTTCAGTGTCCCCATGTCCCTGTCGGGGCCAGGGCTGGGTCCTTACCTGGTAACTTGCATTAAGTGCTCCGTAACCGAGTCCTGAAATCATATTTTTGACTAAGGTGGGACTCCTGCAGGAAGAGAGAAAGCAGAGGGATGCAGGGCTGAGCATTCCCGGGGTGCTGGCAGCTCTGGGGCCGTGTCCCGTGGGGAAGGAGCACCCACCCTGTCATCTTTGGTGGCCTTCGCTTTTGGTACTCGTGCTCGTCCACGGTCCACACGGCGCCCTTGACGTTCTCCACGCGCACAAAGCACTTGTGCAGGCTCAGGTTGTGGCGGACGGCGTTCTGCGGGCACACAGGGCGTGACCTCGGTGCCATCCCGCTGTCCAGACCCTCCTCTTCCTCACCATCCTCCTCCCTGCCCAGCCCCACAGCTCCTGGGGGTGTCCTGCCACCCCAAACGCTCCCCAGAGCCCCCCTCACCCCATGGGCACCGAGTGGTCACGACCCCGCTCGGAGGACCCTGAGGCTGAGGAAGGTGGGGACAGGGTGGGACAAGGGACACCAGCTCTGCTGCAGCTCTGGTGATGCTCAGCAAAGCCAGCTCCTCTTTCTTTTTCTTTTTCTTTTTCCCCCCACCCCTCCCCTCCCGTTTTGGTCCTTTCCCTCCCTTTCTTCTTTACATCGACCATCTTTACATTTCTAAATGTAAAATAAAGAGACACACACGTAGGCAGACAGCGCAGCCCCGAGAGATACCAGCTCCCTTTTCCCCTTCCAACTCCCTGCCATTTGCTACTGCCCCTATTTCATTACCAATTTTAATTTGCCTCTAATTAAATCCTGTGTATTTTTCCGACTCACTTGCTAATCCATGAGGGAGGCAGGAGGCTGGAGTGGAATCTCTCCGAGCTATAATTACAAAGGGCCTAATCACGCCGGGGCTCTGCCTTTGAATAAATTTCCTTGCATTAAGGTTCTCAGATTCTCTGCCTTGCAAATGAGAATGACCCCAATTTCAGGAAGTTGGCCTCGGAGGGTTTTTTTTTTTCTCTCCTTTTTTTTTTTATTTCGAGTCCTGATTCGTGATGAGAGACTAATTCGTTACGCTAAAACATTAACAGCAATTTAAAAGGTCGAACGGGGGCTGTATAAACAAAGGAGCCTGGCCAGCACAACAAGGCAAAAGGAGACACAAGGACTGAGCCCCCCCTGCGCCACCAAGTACCAGAGTGCCCAGAAACTCAGCAAATGGCACCAGCATCACCCCTTGGGCTGGAAATTTGAGGAGAAAAACAAAGCTGGGATCTTCATCCATCCATCCATCCATCCATCCATCCATCCATCCATCCATCCATCCATCCATCCATCCATCCCACCTGATCCTGCTCCATCCATCCATCCATCCATCCATCCATCCATCCATCCATCCATCCATCCATCCATCCATCCGTCTGTCCATCCCTCCATGCCATGGTTCCAGGTGACACGGTGACAAGCAGCAGGGACAGATTCCCTTTGGCAGAGCCAGCCCTGGGGACACTTTGTAAGCAGCTCCCAGGGTCCCTGTCAGTGCTGCTTGATGGGATTTTTGGGGGAAGCCCTGGGCCTCAGCAGGACCCTGATTCAGCTGACCCAGCTCCTTGAGGGACACTTGGTGTGGCTGAAGCCAGGCCCAGGTGCCAGCCTGGTGCCACTGCCACCCAAAGGGACACGCTCCATTTGGGCTGTGCACCCTGAGCACGCCTTGGCCCCAAGCTCTGCACTGGCATCACCCAGACAGGGGGCTCAGGATGCAGAGACACATCCCAGGGAGCTGGAATTCCAAGAGGGATCCCAAGGAGCAGGACAAGCCCTCATCCCCCACTCTGTCCTGTCACCGCCCCTGTCCCCTGTGAGCACACACAGGACGTCCCTCCCTCGCCAGGCCAGGTCCTGCCCACACTCCCTCCTTCCTTTTGCCCAAACTGAGCCCTGGCTGCAGCCAGGAACGTGGCAAAGCCAGAATCTTCCCTGCCCACAGTGTCCCCTCTTTGCCCCAGTGACACCCCCAGAGCCACCGGCAGAGATGGGCCTGGAAAGGCTCAGGTGGGGATAAAACAAATCCTGGCAGCGGGCAGGATGTGATCCTGCATCCCTGGAGCCTGGGGTGCCCCATCCCTGTGCTGTTCCCAGCTCACAGAGGAGGTCCCAGGCCAGCCCCCCGATTTGGGACCCCCCCATGGCATTGGGGACACGTCCCCTGCCTCAGCCCGAGGTGGCTTTTGTGTTTCCAGGCAGTGTTTGTTCAGAGCCAGGCCCAGCTGCTCTGTTTGCTTCTCATCTCTCTCCTCTAATGATGTTTGCTCTGCACCCTCCACCCACTGCCTGGGCCCTGCTGGGGTCTCCCCGTGGCTTCCCCACCTTGGTCCCCAGCATTCCTGTCCCATCCCGGGGGGAAGCTACAGGAAATGAGGGAAAAGCCCCAGAAAAGTGGTTTTTCAAGGAGAAGAAATATGTTATTTTTTCCTGTGTATCCCCCTCCTTCAAAAGAAGCCTGGCCTTGGACACTGCAAGTTGTGAAGGGAATTATCCCTCCCTCTGCCAGCCCTTTTTGGTGATAGAACAGGAAAAAATAAAGAATAAAAAAAGGGAAGCAGAAAACTGAGGGATGCCCTTCTCCAACTCTGCCCTTGCTAACACAGGACATGTGGAAACTGCAAAAAAAACCCAAAATATTTATTCCTTTAAGCAATAAAAAGGAGGAAAAAAGGCATTTTCACCTGCCATTATCTCATTGCAGAGGGGGAAACTGAGGCCCTGGGAGCAGTGATGGCTGCACTCTGCAGAAAACCCATTCCAGGGATTTGCCAAAATGCCTGATATCCACCCAAAAGCTTCCCATGGAAGCAAAGCCTGGATCTGCAGCAGCGACACACGGGGGCCCTGAGCTCCTGGAGAATGGATTCCTCCTCCTCAAGCCTCTCCAAAAGCTCCATCTCACTTGCACCTTGCTGATTTTAATTATTTTTATTTAAACTAGCAGGTTTCCCTCTGCCACTTCACACTCCTTGCTGCCCCGAGCAGAAGGGAGCTGAGCCGCCTCTCGGTAAATACGTGCAGCAGGAAACAATAAATAAACAAATCTTCCCTGGTCGAGGCAAGAAGTGAATCACAGAGTCACAGAACTGCTCCTTCCACACCCCCCTGCTCCTCTGAGCTTTTCCCAGCTCTGATTTCTGAAAAAACAAAGGGGGAGCAGCCCCAGCACCCATGTGCTGCCCCAAAATTCACTCCAGCAGCCCAGGCTGGTGGTAAAACCTCCTCAGCGATAAAAACTTTTGCCTGTGAGAGATGTGGGGGACCTGATGGGCACAGGCAGCTGCTTGGGGGGTGGCAGAGGGGTTCCCCTGCTGATGGTCCCCCTGCCACCCCCTCTCATCCCTCCCTGAGGATCAGGACCTGCCTTCCCAGCCACCACCAAGATCCAGGCACCAGCAGTGTCACCTGCCCCCAGGTTATCATTAACCTTATTTGCTATTTCCAGTCTCTCCCTCCTGCCTCTGCCCTTCTTCTCCACAGGAAATCCCTGGATTTTACCACTTTGCTGTATCCCACTGCAGGAATGATGCATCCCCACAGCCCAGTGAGGCATTTTGAGGGGGCAAAAAAAGCGGGATTTGGTCCTAAAATCACTTCCTGCACTGTTTTAGAGCTGGGCAATGAACTGGTCCTTTAGCACAGGAGCATCACCTTTCAGCAGACAGGCCTGGGTGGGATAGGTGAGCCCAAGGTGGGCTGGGGTGAGCCCAAGGTGGGCTGGGGTGAGCCCAGGGTGGGCTGGGGTGAGCCTGGGGTGGAATGGGGTGAGCCCAAGGTGGGCTGGGGTGAGCCCAGGGTGGGCTGGGGTGAGTCCAGCATGGGTTGGGGTGAGCCCAAGGTGGGCTGGGGTGAGCCCAAGGAGGGCTGGGGTGAGTCCAGCATGGGTTGGGGTGAGCCCAAGGTGGGTTGGGGTGAGCCCAGGGTAGGTTGGGGTGAGCCCAATGAGGGCTAGGGTGAGTCCAGCATGGGTTGGGGTAAGCCCAGCATGGGTTGGGGTGAGCCCAGCATGGGTTGGGGTGAGCCCAGCATGGGTTGGGGTGAGCCCAGCATGGGTTGGGGTGAGCCCAGCATGGGTTGGGGTGAGCCCAGCATGGGTTGGGGTGAGCCCAGGGTGCCAGGCAGGGCTGCTCTCACCTTCCAGGTGGCCGTGTTCCTCCGGAAGTAGGCGAACATCCGTGTGAACCAGTTATAGATTTCATTCAACGTTAGCTGCCTGTCGGGGGTCTCCAGGATGGCCTGGGCAGCCAGAGGGGACAAGGCTGTCACTCACAGGGTTGGACACCCGTCCCAAGGGGCAGAGATGGGGTTCAGCAGGTGAGGGGGGGCTCAGGGAGGGTTTTGGGGTGCAGAGCTGGCTCAGGGAGCCTCTCACCTGCCGGATGAGCGAGGCGTACGTGAAGGGCGGCCGGACGTCGGCGTTTTTGTAAAACTCGTGATTCTGTGCAAGCTCTGCAGGGGGGACAACAAACAGGGGGAGGCTGGAGTGAAGGGACCCACTCTGCCCCTCAGCAGGGCGCTGAGCCCCAGCCCGGAGCTCACCTGAAGAGATTGGGGTGCAGAACTTCTCCGAGTTCCTCCTGCGGATGGGCCCCACGTTGTGTAAAGTGGAAGAGCTGATGACGGAGGGGCCCTGCCGCAGGGGGGTGATGGGCGCTGTGGCCGAGGTGGGGGGATGAGGTAAACCGTCGGGAAACGTGTCGGAAGTGCTCTTGGAGAGGGTGGCACTGGAGACCAGGTTCAGCTGCACGGACAGGCAGGGAGGGATGGGGTTGGGAAGGCTGGGGAAGCCCCAGGAACAGCGGTGGCTCCAAAGCAGGCGGGGAGGGGGTGGCAGGGGGGGCAACTGATGGGCTTGGAAAGGATGGGAGGCAGCCAGGGGGTGGGGATGTAACTGTGGGGTGGGGATGGATCCACGGGATGGGGATGGATTGATGGGATGGGAATTTATCCATGGGATGGGAATTAATCCATGGGATGGGGATGGATCCATGGGATGGGAATTAATCTATGGGATGGGGATGGATCGATGGGATGGGGATGGACCCCTGGGATGGGGATGGACCCATGGGATGGGGATGGATCCATGGGATGGGGATGGATCCATGGGATGGGGATGGATCCATGGGATGGGAATTAATCCATGGGATGGGAATTAATCCATGGGATGGGGATGGATCCATGGCATGGGGATGGACCCATGGCATGGGAATTAATCCATGGGATGGGGATGGACCCCTGGGATGGGGATGGACCCCTGGGATGGGGATGGACCCCTGGGATGGGGATAGACCCATGGGATGGGGATGGACCCCTGGGATGGGGATAGACCCATGGGATGGGGATGGACCCCTGGGATGGGGATGGACACCTGGGATGGGGATGGACCCCTGGGCTGCACCCACTCCCTGTCAGAGCTGCTGGAGCAGCTGCATTTCCCTCCTGCTCGTGCCACAAGGGCCCAGGCAGTGCCAGAAGGTGGCCAGGAGGGCACATCCATCCCATGGAGCCCACCCAGGTGACCGTGCACAGGGCAAGGAGGGGACAGCAGCCACTGGGGAGGGGACATAGAGGGCAGGAAGAGGGACTCACGCTTACAGGCTGGCTGAAAGGCTTTGGCTCTGAAGGTCTCATGTGAAGATGGGCCATCATTGCTTGGAGACGCTCGCTCTCCTTGGCCAGCTGGGGGAGGCAGGAAGCAGGAGGGGGATGCTCACACAGTGCTAAAGTCACCACGGAGGTGCTCCCAGCCTGGAGGAGCTGCCACGAGCCCCCAGAGCTGGTCTGGACAGGCAGCAACCCCCAGGGTGTCCCTGCAGGTGCCACCTCCTGCCCCAGCAGGGCTGTGACCCTGTGGGGGCTGCTGCACCCACCACGGGGGCACAGGGGCTGCTCCAGCTCCCTGTGTGCGCTCAGGAGGAAAATCCACAGATTCCCAGAGCCCCCAGGATGCCACCCACCAGCAGGGCCACCCACCACAGCCCTGGGTGCTCTGGTCCCCGTGGCCAGCGCCTGATGTCCCTGTCCCCTTTGCCCTCCTGCTGCTCCCCAGCAGCTCCCTGTCCATCCGTCCGTCCATCCCCCCGCGTTCCCACATCGCTGTAATTGCTCCCCGCCGCTGTTTACTCCCTGCAGTGAGCACAAGGCTGAAATATTCACTCTGGCACCAGGAGAGATTTTGAGGCCGGCGGAGCCGATGGGATCTGACACCCCGCTCCCTTCCCGTCACCTTCCCTTTCCACCAGGACCCCTCAAGCTCGGGGGGTCCCCGCGCTCCAGCCAAGCCCCCTGGCAGAGCTAGGCGAGGAAGGGGTTAAAAGCAGGAGTTTGCAGCAAGTTTGGAGCAGCTCGGCTGCCTTGGTGCTGCCGGTGCTCATTAGAGCTGACAGCTCTCCCCTCGTGATGCAGCCGGCACAGCGGGAGCTCCGCGCTCCAAACTTTCTAATTGGTGGCTCCGTGGCAGGTTCCTCTCTGCACACACAGCTCTGCTCTCGCCCTTCAGCTTTTTTTTTTTTTATTTTTATTATTATTTTATTTATTTTTTCCCTCCTCCCCTTTTCCTTTCCCTCCCCTCTTTAAGCCCCACTAATTGCTTTCAACCTCTGGCTTTGGCGAGCGGGGTGGATGGCAGGGATGGCCTGGGAGGACGCAGCCTCCACACCCACCCGGGTTTGGCTGTGTCCCCCCATCCCACAGCCCCTGTAAATCTCTTAATTTTGGGTAGGGGGTCCCAAGGGTGCTGCACATCTCAGGTGTCCCCTGTGGTGTCACACCGAGCTCCTGCCAGCCCCAGGTGCTGTCACACCATGGGGGTGACCCCCTGCTCCATCCCATTTTCCAACCTCCCTTCATTTCTTCCCCCTTTTTTCACCCCCCCTCCCTTCTCCATTAACCAAATTATGCAGAGCACGCTGGGGGCTCAGAGAGGCTGGGAAAAGCACTATTTAAAGAGCTGCCTTGCCAAAAATAGCGCCTCAAACTTGGGCTCCAAAGACCACGTTCAGCCACCAAAATAAGTGGCCTGGTTTCCAAGCAGCCCCGTGGCTCCCAGGGAGGTGGCATGTCCCCATGTGGGGACAAACCCTCCTGGCAGCACCTGCCTGCCACATCTGTGGCATCTCCTTTTAGCCACGGGGACACTTTGGGATGAGAGGAGAACTGGTCTGAGGGCTTGATTTGCAGCTGGATGCAGGATTCCTGTTTGGGAAGGGCGTTTAAAACGAGTCCCCAAGCCTGTCACCCTCTCCTGCATCCAAAAGCACAGGGTGACAAAGAGGTGGCTTTTTGTCCCCTTGTTGGGGGCTGGGGTGAAACACCCACCTGTATCTCCAGCTGCTGTACCACTTGCATCTGGACTCGACACTGGGCCGTGCTTCGGTCATCAAGTGCATGTTCTGTGTTGAGGTGTCTGGGGAGGAGAACACGGAGGCTTGGTTAGGCCTGGACATGCCCAAAACTCAACCCCTCTGCTGGGGCCACACCTGGGATCAGCCCTGACCTGCAAACTGCTCAGCTATGCTCCCAAAGCAGGGTGAGCACGGGGGAAACTGAGGCACGGAGGTGACTGAGCACACCAGGCTGTGGCACCACCCCAGATCCAGTCTGGAGGACACTCAGCCCGACCCGAGGAAGCCCAGGGGTGTTTAGGAGCAGCCTCTGGCAGAGGGAAAGCCCATGGATTTTCCTGGAGCAGGCTGCTGGCAGGAGGTGCCAGGAGGACCTGAGGAGCAGGTTCCCAGGACAAAGGCAGCGTCATGGGAGGCTGCCTTACACACTCCAAGGAAAGCCCTGAGGGCAGAAGGTGGCATTTCCAGGCTGTTCCCCACGCTGCCACTTTCCTGCCTGGTGTTCACAAGGTGCTTTGTTTAGGAAGCACCAGGACCTTTAGTCCTCGATGCCCTCCCTCCTCCTCGGGGAGGGAAAGGGTTCCCGGGGACAGGAGCCAGGGACATCCAGCCCCAAACCCAGCAAAGCACCAGCCTGGGGACAGAGCCAGCCCCAAGGCCAGGCCCTGTCCTTGCTGGGGTGGGCACAAACCCAGGGGATCCTCACTGGAGGAGAGGGATGGTTTGGAGGGGGACTTTGGGCAGATGCCACCCTCAGAACAACCCCAAAAGGTGATGCTGGGGGGTCCCAGGAGCTCTGTGCCAGCTGCTCCCCAGACTGAGGCTGAGACATCCCAGGAGAAGGCGCCTCAGGAGCCCTGTCCAGGCTGGCTCTGGATGCAGAGGATGGCAGGAGTCTCGCCTGTCAGAGCCTTCCAGCCCCAGCGTGCACAGACAAGCCAGGGAAGCAAGCCCTGCTGCCAAACCCATCGGTGAGCAAAGCCCCCAGAGCCTCAGCCCTGCTCCTCTCCCTGCACGGCACAGCCAGGGCACAGCTGCTTCTCCAGGGGATAAAAAAACCCATCAGAGCCAAGTGGGAACGGAGCCATTTCCCACTGACCTCACCCTGATCAACCACGGCCCCGAGGCCACGCTGCCCCCTCGCAGCCCAGCACACACCACCCGAGCTGCTCCATCAGGGGCTGCTCGGAGCAGCTCTGAGCTGCTGCCCACACTCAAGGCAGGGTCCAAGCTGGGCTTGGCCTTTGGGAGCTACGAGTTTTCTGTCTGTCTGTCTGTCCCACACCCCAACACGTGGTGTCTTGGTTTAGAAGACACCAGGTTGGCAGGGAAGGGACAGAAACCCTTCCCCAGCGCTGCTGGGAGGCTGCGCTTGTGCTCAGGGGGACGGGAAGGTGGGACACAGGGACCCTGGCTGGCACAGCACAGCTCTGCCAGCCCCGTGACCCTTCCCTGCCAACTCCAGCTCCCATCCTGGAGCTTGCTCATCTGCCCCGTGCCACCCAAACATGCCCTGCCAGGCAGGAGGAGACGCCTTATCTGGCTTCACCCCGTGACTCAGAGGCAGAGGAAGGAGGACACAAGAGTCTGAGTCATCCTCTCATGCCCGGGCTGCCTTCGCACCTCCTCATCCTCCCGGGCAAGGCCTCTGCTCAGCTCCTTCCCTGAGAAAGAGTGGCACAGTGCAAGGGATGTTCCCACCGGAGCCAGCCCAGAGGACCGAGGATGAGTTTGGAAAAGCCCAAAAGCCGCCGGCCGCGGAGCGCGGCGCTCGCCGAGCAGACAGCCGGGGAGGCGGGGGAAGGAGCCCGCCAGCCCGTCAGCTCCTTCTGATGTCTTTGCTAAAAATCCTGGCTACAAAGAGATCTAATTGCAAATGAACTAATTAAGTAAACCTCTGACGAAGCGTGAAAACAATTTGTTTGACCCTGACGCTAGCAGAGGGCTCTCCGACAGCAGAGTTAATCAGTCAGCGCCGGAGCCCACAAGCGGTGTCAGCGGTGCCATCTGCCATCTGCTGCCTCCCCCCGCGCCCCCCAGCAGGGCTGCCAGCCCCCCTCGCCTGCTGCCGGCGCCTGCCCGGGCTCTGGCCTCCTCCAGATCATTCATTCATCCAGGGTTTGGCTTGGAAGTGCTCATAAAGCTCATCCCATTCTACCTTTGCCACGGGCAGGGTCACCTTCCACTGCAAGCCAGCCCGGCCTCGGACACTTCCAAGGATGGGACAACACCAGCAGCAAGCACTGCTGTGTTTTCTCCTTCTCCATGTGGTCACCCAGCTCTGGGAGCACATTTTGGGATGTCTGAACCAATTCCCAGCATCTTCCCCTCCGCCAGCTCCGTTCTGTCCCGGGCTGAGTCAGAAAAACCTTCCCCAAAAAGGTGACACTTACTTGACAAACTGCCCCAAGTCCTCACAGAGGGTTTCGCAGCCAGGCCACTTGCACTCTCCGTGGCCGTAGAGCGGGTGGGAGCCGGGGGTCTCTTCATGGGAAGAGCTGCACAAGAGGGAAAGGAGCCTTCAGATGGTGCAGCTGAGATGCTCCAGCATTCCCAGGCATGGGGACAGCCCCAGGACACCCACGGTGATGGCTCCCTGTCCTCTGTGGGTGCAGCAACACAGTGCCAGGCTTCTTTCATGGGGTGGGCAGAAACCCCCCAGCCCTCCCAGCCCTGTGGGTGATGGATCCCAGCCCCTTCCACCTCTCCAGGAATAAAAACACAAAGTGCCAGGGCCCGACCCGGCTCTACCTGTCCCTTCTCGGCGTGTGCATGGTGCTCTGTCCATTGGGCAGAGGGTGATGGGAAATGGGAGGTGAGACCTTGGCGGCCGAAAACGAGGTAGAGTTGGAGGTGTTGGTGGTGAGGTCAAGACCTTCCTGCTTAATGCTGTCCTCGACGGGCTGGGCGGCCGTGACCTCCTTCCAGAGCTGCTGGAGGTCTGAGGGGCAAACAGCTGTGGCAGAGAGTGACCAAGGTCAGCACCCAGGGCCTCCTCCCTGCTCCCTGACTCCCCAGATCTCACCCAGCACTGGGAGAGCATCACCTGGAGCTGGGCACAGCAAGGGGAGGCTGCACGACCCCATTGGGAAATCCAAACCAAGGCACCTGCAGCACCCACAGAGCCACTCCCAGAAGGGAGGAGAGGCTGTCTTCCCAAATCCTGGCACCCCCCTGCCAGAGGAAGAAGTGCCCCAAATCCTGGCACCCCTGTGACAAAGAGGTGTCCCAAATCCTGGCACCCCTGTGACAAAGAGGTGTCCCAAATCCTGGCACCCCTGTGACAAAGAGGTGTCCCAAATCCTGGCACCCCTGTGACAAGGAGGTGCCCCAAATCCTGACACCCCTGTGACAAAGAGGTGCCCCAAATCCTGGCACCCCTGTGACAAGGAGGTGCCCCAAATCCTGACACCCCTGTGACAAGGAGGTGTCCCTAATCCTGACACCCCTCTGCCACAGGAACCCTGAGCCCAACCCTGCATGGCTCCGACCGCTGACACCATCACCCCCCAAACTTTGGGGGCATCACAAAACCCAACACCACAGCCCCTGCCCAGCCCCCCTCAGCCAGAGCTGGGCAAGCTCCAGCCCAGGAGCCCCCCCAGGCTGGGGTCCTTACCTTGGGGCAGGGTCTGCAGGGGCACCGTGCCCTGCCCCGGGGGGAGGCTCACCAGGCCCTGGCGCTGCAGGTTTAACAGGTGCTGCTGCTGGAGCTGCTGCATCTGCAGGAGCTGCTGCTGGAAGGCCAGCTGCTTGTTCCCCAACGGCTGCCGAGACAAAAGGAGGGACAAATCCAAGCCTTATTCCCGGCCTGGCAGGGCAGGAGGGGGCTGGAGGCCGCGGCGAGGGGCGCTGGCAGCGAGGGGTGACAGCGGTGGGGACACCGCGCTCGGCCGTGCCTCCATCCTGCTGCGGGGCCTGCTCAGCTCCCGGCTCAGCCGGACGGAGGCTTTGATCTATCGGAAGAGGAGGGGAAGGAAAGGGAAAAGGGGAAGGGAAAAATAAAGCGCTGGAAAGAAAGGGAGAGAGAGGAGCTGTGCCGGGAGGGACTCGCAAAGCCCGGCTTGGGGGGGTCCCCACGGGGGAGGCTCAGCTGCGGGGTTGGTGTAAAAAAAGGTGGGGGTCCCAGCAGGCAACAGGCACAGAACCCTCCTGTAAGGCAGAAATTTATCCCTGTTTGTAAAAAAATTACAGTTATGAGCCTTTTCTCGGTGAGGGGCTGAAAGTGGTGCAGGGGAGGGGGTGCCCAGTGCCAGCAGCAGTGTCCCCACCCTGGCCACGGGCACCCCCAAGTAGGTGCCTCTCCCCCCACCCCCCCAAAGCTGGCCAGGCTCTGACCGGCATCGCTGGCCCTAAACTAGTTAGGCAGGATGGGTCCCTGGGGAGGCGCCGAGAAATCCATGAGAATTAAGTGAAGGGGAGAGAATTCAATTAGGGCTGGGGACAGGCAGCTGCTAATCCGAGCCGGCAGGGAGAGGGGAGCTGCCCTGGGGCTGCCCGGCCTCATTAGTGGGGCAGGCGGCTCCGTGACCCCGTGAACCCCCCCAAACCCCCCTGTTTGGACAGACGGTGCCGGCGGGGAGCGAGGAGCCGGGCTGGGGGCACATCCCCCCTCTCGCTGCACTGTGCAGCCCCCCAAAGGATTATTTCCATGTTTGTGCTCTCGCTGAGGAGCACAAGAGCTCGGCAGTCAGGATGTCCTGTTTTGTGAGCATCGTGGGGATTCAGACCCCCCAGGCTCTGGGAATTCCGAGGAACTGGTGATCCCTGAGGCTGCATCAACAGGGAACAGCAGACAGACTCTCTGTGGCAATCCCAGCCCATGACTGAGTCTGGGGCAATCCCAGCCCAAGACTGAGTTCTTTGGGGGCAATCCCAGCCCCTGACTGGGTTTGGGGCAATCCCAGCCCAAGACTGAGTTCTTTGGGGCAATCCCAGCCCATGACTGAGTTTGGGGCAATCCCAGCTCAAGACTGAGTTTGGGGGCAATCCCAGCCCAAGACTGAGTTCTTTGGGGCAATCCCAGCCCATGATGGGTTTGGGGCAATCCCAGCCCAAGACTGAGTTTGGGGCAATCCCAGCCCAAGACTGGGTTTGGGGCAATCCCAGCCCAAGACTGGGTTTGGGGCAATCCCAGCCCATGATGGGTTTGGGGCAATCCCAGCCCAAGACTGAGTTTGGGGCAATCCCAGCCCAAGACTGGGTTTGGGGCAATCCCAGCCCAAGACTGGGTTTGGGGCAATCCCAGCCCAAGACTGAGTTTGGGGCAATCCCAGCCCCTGACTGGGTTTGAGGGCAATCCCAGCCCATGATGGGTTTGGGGCAATCCCAGCCCATGACTGAGTTCTTTGGGGCAATCCCAGCCCATGACTGAGTTCTTTGGGGCAATCCCAGCCCATGACTGGGTTTGGGGCAATCCCAGCCCAAGACTGAGTTTGGGGGCAATCCCAGCCCATGACTGAGTTCTTTGGGGCAATCCCAGCCCATGACTGGGTTTGGGGGCAGCACCCAGGGTCTCACTGGATGCAGGTGCACCCCTGTGGATGCTGTTGATGCTCAGCCTTGCCTTTGTGAATCAGAGGGTGAGGATGGGCTCCAAACCCCTCTCTGCAGCATCAGGCACAACCACATGTCCTGGCTAGGGTACAGATGGAGTTTAATTCCAGTTTCTCAGCCTCGGAGAGAGGTGTGGACTCTCCCTGTCCTCTCCACCCCTCGGCCACAGCAGAATTGCCTCCCCAGAGTCAGATCTGGATCCTCCCTGGCTCTGTCTCAGCCCTGCACCTCTGAGGCTTAAAGATCAAGGCACAAATCAAAGCAATTCCTGCTCAATGAAGAGAAATCCCTGACTCCTGAGCCACTCCTGAGGGCTCCAGGCCATGGGATCAGCAGGATGGAGGGAAAAGGGCAGGACCAGGCTGCAGCCCGAGGGTTTTAACAGCAGCTTCTCTGTCCCCCAGGGTGTCCCCTCCTGGCGAGGGGAAGCTCTGCCACCGTGTGGGATGGACACACTGGCCTCGCCTTGCTTAGAAACAGCAGCTGGGGTGGGAAGGGATGGGACAGGATGGGATTCTCCTCCTCTTCCCGGCTCCACCACCGCCCTCCCCGAGGGCCTCGGGGCAAGCCCGAGCTCTGCTCCAACACAGCCTCATCCACGTCACTTCCAGGCTGTGGTGCTGGGAGTGGATGAGGTCAGGAGGATCCCTGGGCACTCTGCCTGATCCCACAGGCCAGCCTGGCTCTCCTGACTCAGCCTGGTTGGATTCAGACCCCCGGAGCCCCCCGGGCAGCCCTGACCCACACGTGACTCTCTGGGGATGCTGCTGAACCTGGCGATGCGAAGGTTGAACCTGCAGCTTCACGTGCCTCAAATCCCATGTCCCCCCAGTTTCCACAGACCAGGAACAGGAGGAGCAGCCCCAGGAACTCAAATCCAAGCCAAACCAAGCTCTGGTCCTATGGGGAGCCAACCTGCCATGTCTGTGGCACCACAGATCTCTAAAGCCCTGAGTGATGGGTGGATGCAGAGCCATCCACCAGCCCACGGGCTCCAAGCCAAGCTTTCCCTGGACAAACCAGCCTGGGGAGAGCCTGGATGACAACCCCAGCTTTCCCAGAAATCTCACACCCCTTTGATTCTCATGACCCCTATTCCTGTTGGAAAAGCCACTCCAGGAGGAGCAGGCTCTGTGTTGGGGCTGAATCCTTGGGCTTGGCTCCCCCAGCCCATTCCCAGCTCATTCCCAGCCCATTCCCAGCACGGGGCTGGGGGTCTGCAGCATCACCGTGCATTAGATGCAGCTGAGTGGGTGCAGCTACCGGGGCAAGAGGCGCCGTCACTTTGATTTATGAGCACATCAGGAGGAGTTTGCGCCGTGACACGCGGGACTGACAGCAGCACTTCATTAAGCTGACACCGGGGTTAGGCGCCAGCAGCCCCCCCTCCCCACCCTGCCTGCCTCAGGAGAGGGACAACCCCTGCCCTCAGCAGCTCTGGGGACACACAGAGACCCTCCCAAGGGATTTTGGGGTCTCAGCACCCCATTGTTGCTTGGAGGAACCAAACATCCTGGGAAGAGCAGGATGGGAGGCACGAGGGTGAGGGGCTGCACCACAGCTCCTTGTTTCCCCCACATCCAGGACGCTGCTGGAGGCTGGGGGGTGGCCTTCACACCCCAGCACAGGAAAATGCTCCAGGATGGGCTGGAGTGTGCCACAGCTCATCCTGGTGGGATGCATGGATTCATGCATCAGCTGCCTCGCTCTGCCCCTTCCTCATGCCCCCAGTGTGGTGCAGCACCCATGGACACAGAGCATCCTTAGGGACAGGATGCTGCTGACAGGCTCTTCCCACACATTTCCATCCTCTTATCTGTCCTCCCCTTCTTTGGAGCACCCCCAGCTGTGCTGCTCCCGGGGAGATCAGAGCTGCTCCTCCAGGAGATGCTGCCCCTGCCCCAGGGAGATCAGAGCTGCTCCTCCAGGAGATGCTGCCCCTGCCCCAGGGAGATCAGAGCTGCTCCTCCAGGAGATGCTGCCCCTGCCCCAGGGAGATCAGAGCTGCTCCTCCAGGAGATGCTGCCCCTGCTCCCGGCTCCTTCCTGGTGCCCTTCCCACCTGCAGATCCCGTTCTGAGCTGCTGACTTACAGCAGAGCCAACAGGAGCCCTTGGAATCAGGCGGAGGGGATGCAGAAGGAGCTGGATTTACAAATCCTGCAGCGGGGCAGGAATTGAATCTGGCAGTGGGTTTCCATGAAAGGTCCATGGGTGGCTCTGTGGAGGCATCCCAGACACTCCAGCTCTTCCCTGAGTTTCAGGGAAGCCACAGCATCACCATTCCCAGCAGGCAAACATCAACACAGACTTTAGGAACACCAGCTTCCCAAAGTTTTGGTGTGAAACCAAAGCTTACCCAAGGATTTTGAGGAAGGAAAACACTGACATCCCCTCGCTGGGACCCCCCTCAGTGCTCTTCCCAGCTGGAAAGCTGGACCCACACCCCTCCAGCAGCATCCAACACCCCTTCCCCCTCCTGCTACACCCTTTCTTGTTGGATAAATTTCCCATCTCCTCTGTACCATTTAATTAAAAGTTAACACGCGCTTTTTAAAGCAGAGCCCGCTAAGCAAGCGCTTTGTTAGAGCTTAATTATATCCCTGCTCGGTGCTGCAAGAGAACATCGCCAGGGCCAGCAGGAAAGTCCTTGAGGAAGCTCACATTTACGCCTCCCCCGTTTCCCGGAGCACCAGCAGCTCCTGGAGATGGCTCTGATAACCCTGAGCCTGTAAATGCACCAACATCCCACACTGAGAGCCTGGCTGAGGCTGGAGCAGGTGACCCTGAGCCACTGCAGCCACACTGGTCCCCTGATGCCAACGTGGCTTTGCCATTGAGTCCCCTTTGTGTCACCCCAACACAGAGTCTGGACTTAAAATCTTCCCTCCCTGCCAAAAATCTGAGTTTCAAGTGCTGGGTGTCTGTCAGGGTACTGGATTTTGGGTGGAGTGACGGCCACAAACAGCCCCAGCAGCTCGGCTTGCACCAGGGACGTGGAGGGAGTGGCTCAGGAGCTCGTCCCTTGTCACTGGGAGCTCATGGAAGGACACTCAGCAGGGGGGCAGCAATGCCAGACATGAATTCTCTAAAAATGCACTGCAAAAAAACCCTGTCAGAAGCATTTTAGGAAGGGAGAAGGGCAAAAATACCCAAGGGAAAGGAAGGGAGCAATGCTGTCTGCTGGTTGGGCTCTGTCCCCAGCCTCTGTGTGATCAGCACGGCCCCAAAACACAGCCACAACCCCTGGGGGGGCATCACTGTGCCCTTGGGGGCAAAACCTGCTGTGGAAAGGGGGTTCACAGGAGCACAAAATGAGTCTCCACCAGGCACCGGCCTGCCCAGCACTGCCAACGTGGCCCTGGGGGGCTGAGAGCCCTGCCCACCTCAGAGTCTCCTGAGGAAAAGCCCTTTGCTGGGATCACTGCTGTTTCTCACATTCCCTGGGCTTTGGAGAGCCGCCCTTCCTGGCAGGAAAAGCTCTGCTTCGGCTGCCACCTGCCCAGCCCTGCCCACCCACAGGGCACTGCTGGGCCAACTCAGCCACGACTGGGCTGCCCAAGCTGAGCCTGCCTGAGCCTTCCCTGATCCCACCACGGGGGGATTTGGGGAGTCCTCACTCTGTGCTGGGGGGCTGGGACCTGTCCCTGTCACCAGAGAGGCCTCTGTGTCACCCCACATCTTGTGGATGCACCAGGTCGCAGGGAAGGAGGAAGAGGAGGAGGAAAAGGAGGAGGAAGAACAACTCCCAGTGATTGGACTGGCCACCCTGGCACATCCAGAGCAGGATGTCCCCATGTCCCATCCCTGTGGCTCCCTGGGCTGCTGGGGTCCACTTTTAATTTGCTGCCAGCTCTGCTGGCCCGGTGCCCTCCAGGTGAGCTCACCTCTTTGGGTTGCTGCTTTCCGGCTTGCTGCTGGGTCAACAGCTGCAGGTGAAGCTGCTCCTGCTGCTTCTTGTAGTATTCCTGCAGCTGGGAAGGGGAGAGAGCAGCAGGATCAGCAGTGGAACCACCCCGTGCCCACCTCACCACCCTGTGCCCACCTCACCACCCTGTGCCCACCTCACCACCCCGTGCCCAGCGCCGAGGCTTCGGCACAGCCACGCCGGCTCCTGGCACTGTCACCAGGGCAGGCTCCCTGTGTCACCCGGTGCAGGGTGGGAGGGAAAGGACCCACCCGGGGAGTCAGGGCAGCAGAGAAACCTTGGGCACGCATTGCCGAAGCCTCTGCATCCCCATGGCCCTTGAACCCCCCCAGTGCCCACCCTGCTGTTTATTTTAATGCCAACCCGCTGGCCCTTGAGAGAAAAGCAGGCTGGCACATCACAGAGCATTTCAGGGTGGGGAAACCCCAGTTTTGGCATGATGGGACCCCAAAACACCCCTGACAAGTGCTGTGAGAGCCAGTGGGGTCCCAGCTGGGGAGGACCAGGAGCAAATGCAACCCCTGGGCTGTGAGAGCTGGGGGTTTTGTCCTGCAGTCAAAACAGCCCCTCAAATCAAAGCAGAGGTGTTTCTGAGCCATTAAAACAGGGATAAACCCCCTGGATCCACAGGGAGCCCCCAGAAAAGGTCCCAGTGTCCACATGCAGCACTGGGATCTGCTGGCATCGCTGCCAGCTCTTGCCCTGGCCCCTAAATAAACGGTGGGTGATGGATTTGCTGCGTGCAGGGAGGGGGAGAAAGGCACGGGGAGGTCAGAGAGACCCCCCAGCCCCCTCGCAGGGGCTCAGGAATGTCCCTGTGGATGTCGGGAATCCTTTATCAGCTCGGGGCTGCCGGCAGCGAGTGGCTGTTTGTGTCGGAGAACAGGTTTGGAGGGGCTGGGTGTTTACCCCTGAGCCAGCCCGAGCCAGGGCGCTGCGGCGTGGCCGGGCTGGGAGCAGGAACATTGGGTCAGGGGTGAGAGGTGTGATGTTTGGTTTGCTGCCGGTGGAGAATGTGAGCTATTCCGGCCTGGGTTGTTTAATTTGCAGTCAAACGTGTTTCTTTATCCGGCTCCAAAGAGGCTTGTGGAAGGACCCACCCAGGGTAGTGTTTACCCTTTGTTCTTTCCCTGGGGCCAACCTTGAATCCTTATCAGCCTGTTTGGAGTAAACAGGTACTGGAGGCAGGAGGAAGGGTGTGGAGGATGCTTGTGGGGTTTCTCCTTCTCTCCCTCCTTCCCGCCGGCGGGAGCTGTTTACCCAAGCAGACCTATTTTGTTTCAGAGTGGAAAACTGCTTTTTTTCCCCTTCTCCTCGTTTTTCTTCCCTCCCCATCTGAGTAAAAATCCCTGGAAAAGCCGAGAAAGGCCATGAGAAACAAACCTCAGCTCTGGAGCTGGACACAGGCACCTGCCCAAAGCCCAGCAGTGGCCATGGGGGCTCTACCAAGAGCATCCACCCCAACCCCGGCTTTGCCCAGGAGCTGGGCAGCCCCAAATCCCTGAGCAGGAATTTTGTAGGTTTTGAGACCCTGGCTCAGGGTGGCAGCACCAGCACTGGCAGCACCTGCAGCTCTTTTCATCCCTGGACGTGCTGGGAATCCCAAAGGAAACATGTGGAAAGCAGGAGGAGGAAAGGACCCATTCTTCTGCCTCCAACAAACTCCAGCATTCCCAGAGCCCGGTGGGAATTGCCTGGCTGGATTCAGCTCCAGTGCAGCGTTACCTGTTGCAGCATTATCGCCTGCTGCTGCTGCAGGAGAGCCTGGAGCTGGGGCGGGGACAGGATCTGCTGCATCTGCTGCGGCGTGATCATCTGCGGGGACATCATGGCCACGGACACGGGGACCTGCGACAGCAAGGACACGTCACCACTCCCAACCCCGACCCGCAAAACTCGCCCCAAACACCAGCAGTGCCTCTCCCAGAGCATCCTCCGTGTCTCCCACATCTCTGTCACCTCTGGGTGAAACCCCTGGCCACTGCTCTGTCCCCTGGGACATGGCAATGGCAGGAAGGTGTCCCCTGGTGCTGCTGGCACCAGGATGAAGCTTCCTGAACCATGAGCTCCCCCACAGCAAGCTGAGGGCTCTCCTTTAAATGCAATTTAAGTGGGGGAACTGGGCATCAAACCACAGCTCCCTCCCCTGCTGGGAGCATGGGAAGGGTGGAGGGAAAAGCCAGGGAAGTGGGAAGATACCGATCACCCAAATAACTCTGCAGAGCACCGAGGAAGAGGTTACGGGGTTCTCCAGACACATCAAAGCTTTACCTCCAGCTGACACCAGTAACTCCTGTAATTACTGTGCCAAGAGGAGGGAGGGCCGAGGGAACCTGCCAGCCTCTGCCTTTGGTTATCAAAACACGGGTCCACACCCCAGGCAAAGCTCCTGGGAAGGTGTCAGTGATGGATCCCAGCCCTGCTGGGTCCTGCCCAGGTGGAGCAATGCCCGGATGGAGCCATCAGGAGCTGCCTCGTCCTGGCCTTCCACTGATCCCACAAGCCCAAAGCCCTTCCTGAGGCTCTGGGCAGGGTTAGGGCCTCACTGTAATTTAATGACCCTCCTGGATGCCTCCTATTCCTGGGAAAGCAAATAAGAATTGCTGGGTAGGAGCCACCAGCAGCCACAGGCTCTTCCAGGGGATCCCAGGAAGAAGCAGCAACTCCTTGACATGTGGGATGGGACAGAGCACAAGCCAGGATCCAGCTGCACGCCAAGGATCCAGTTCTGATCCAAACTAAACAACTCCTCAGCCCAGCATCTCAGGACCTCAAAGAGCAGAGAAACCCAGCAAAGTCTCACTGAGACCTTGGTTCTTGCTGGCCTCTCCCAGCCAGGATCCCCAAGCTGCCCAGTCTGGATCCCTTCCAGCCACTCCAGCAGGGATGGGACCACAGGGTGGCCCTGTGCAGTCCCTCCCATCTGTGATGGGTGTCCAGCTGACCTTCAAGGGAGATTGCAAAGCCTTATCTATTTACTCAGGCATTCTGCTGCAGGGAGTGTGGGACACGGAGCGAGCTCTGTTTGTCACCAGCGTTTCCCCCTCCAGCCACCTCCGTGGCAGAGCTATTGATTAATTCCTCTGACTTCCCACCCAAGGGCTTGGAGCTCAGGAATGAGCCCCAGCACCCTGCAAGGCTCTGGCACCCACCAGAGAGCCCTGAGCCCTCCGTGGCACCAGCACCCAGTGAAGAGCTGCTGTCTGAGCACCCAGGTGCTCCCAGCCAGCTGTGCCAAGCCCCGGGTGAACATCTGGGCAGGAGGGAAGCTGGCGAGGAGAGCCAAGTGCGCGCCCAGGAGCGCCGCTAATTTCCCTCTGCCAATTCATCAGCCGGCAACGTGCTCGGAATGAGAGCCCCTAATTAATTGCTCCTCCACATCCCCCCCAGCCCGGGAGGGCTCCCTGCCCCCTCCCGCGGCCCCTCGAACACGTTTGCTGGCATTTTCAAATCGGAGGCATCCTAATTACCGGAGAGTTATAACACCTTCCATTTCTCGCCCAGCGGACTGACACCCTGTCAAGAGCAAAGAGAATTGCCAGAGGTTTTGACAACACTAATTGCCCCTATAATCTAAAAACACAAAGGAGAGGCGATTAGTCGAGAGGGCCCCAGCTCTCGATCCGACACGAGGTTTTCACAATGTTACAAGAAAACAAAAGTGATGCTTTTTAGAGTTTGATGGCTGCTAACAAAAGCAGAATTATATTTTCATACAACCTTTGTCTGCATTAAATGGCTTTTTTTTCCTCCCCCCCCTGTTCGGATGTGGAGCTGACACGGAGAAATGGTGGTGGATCCATGTGGGGGTGAGGTGGGAATGGGGTGAACTTGAGAGGGGCAGCTCTGCTGCGTCCTTGGTTCCCCTGAAGAATTTCAGCGTGGAAAATGTTCCTCTCCCAGTTAAGGTTTCCAGGGAAAGCAGCAACTTTTAGTAAAAGAGGAAGTTCCAACTTACAGGTAGTTTTGTTCCCATTCATCCTATGCCTTGTGAATGTTCCAGCACTGCCTTGACCCCAGTGTGGGCCAGCAAACCCTGTCCCAAGCTCTGGTGACAGTGCCAGCTGCCTCTGTTGGGGACAGGGAGAGCTGCTGCTCTGGCAAAATGAGATGGGGATGGAAATGGGGCTGGAAATGTCCATCCCAACCTGGCCAAAACCCCACAGGGACACACCCCAGGGTGGCCCTGGGACATCCCTTCACCTGCAGCCGTGGCCCTCAGTGACAAGATTGCCCATGGCAGGGAATGAGGCCAGCCTGGCATCCCTGGGAAACAGCAGGATCTGGGCAGAAACTGCCTCAAAACCTGGGATGCAGGTGGTGAAAGTGAGAGCTGAAGGCAGAGCAGCACAGGGGCTGTGGGGGGTGAGTGTCACCCAGCTGCCACCACCCCTGGACACCAGAGCAGCACAGGGGCTGCGAGGGGTGAATGTCACCCAGCTGCCACCACCCCTGGACACCAGAGCAGCACAGGGCTATGAGGGATGAGTGGCACCCAGCTGCCTCCAGCCCCAGGCACAGGAGCAGCCGGGAAATGTCCTTGCAGCTGGCACATCCCTGGGGAAGCAGGTCCCGGCAGCAGCCCCGGAGCAGCAGCAGTGCCTGGGGACCAGCCCGACGCGTCACGAGCTGGCATCTGCCAGACACCGAGTCAGGAAGGGTTTGACTCACGCCTTGGCCGGCTGCCACCCCGCAGAAACTGCTTACTAACAGCTCTGGCTGCTCCCAGAAACACCCGGCGCTGCTCCGGCCGGCCAGCAGCATCTCCAGGGGCTGCTTTTCCAGGCGGGACCGCCTGTAATCCCCGTGCCAGAGGACGGGGCGGGAGCAGCAGGCGGTGGGTGGAAAAGCAGGCAGGTATTCCAGGGAATATTCCCTCCCTGAGCCAAAGCCAGCTGAGGGAAGCAGGACTTGGCCGTGTGGAACGAGACAGGATGGGGAGCGAGGCTCTTGAGAAATTTTTCCTAGATTTTTTTGGGTTGTTTTTACGGGAAGAGGAATGAACTCGCAGGCGCGAGGCAGAGCGGGGAAAGCCACGGCCCGGCGGCCTCGGCTCGCAGCAGGGCTGTCATCAGAGGGACAGTGCCCTCCTGACCCCGGGGACAGCTGGCTTGGCACGGCCTGGGGACATCCTCCGTCAGTCTCCAAACATCCCTGCTCCGGCTGTCACCCGGGCCGGGAGGTCACTGCAGGAGCCACCGCGTCCCCAAGGGCCACACGTCACCGCCACTGCGGGAAGGGGCAGCTCCTGGTCCTGCCACACAGCCCAAACCTCGTCCCCTCCATCCCTGCTGCCTCTGGGATCTTTGGGATGAACACCCCTCTCTTTCTCTCTGGAGGGTGCTCCTGGCTTCCTGCAGAGCTCAGGGCTGCACATCCTTGCTCTGATGTAATCTTGGGGTTTAACTCAGAAAACGTTTGTGCTGTTTTTCCTAATTTTAACCACTCTTTTCAAATCCAAACCCAATAGAAACAAACCGAGGAGGCTGGGAACAGAAGGGGGGAAACAACCACCACCAGCAGCTTCGAGTTGTACTGTTTTAGGGGCAGAGGATGAGCAAATCCCACCCCAGAGCACCCAATTCTCACAGGACAAGAGCAACCCCAACCCCCCTGGCACATCCTGGCCTCCTTTCCTGCACCCAGCATCCCTGGGCGAGCTCCAAGACCCAGCTGGCTCAGACAGTCTGGGAGTGCTCCCAGTGCCCGGGGCCAGGCAGTGATGCCACTGACACCGAGGTGACCCCAGCCATGGCTTATAAACCCTGAGGGGTGGCACAGGGCCACCTAAACGCTGCTGTGCCCCCTCTGGACCTCACCAGGCTGGGATAAGGCACATGTACACTAAAATCTGACCAGGATCAAAGAAATGAAGCTGAGCCCCACATGCCAGGCTGGGTTTTGAGGCTGTGGGTGGTTTTAGGGACAATTTTAGGAACACTCTGAACAGCTCCAGCACCAAAGGTTCAAGGGTGGGGTGGCAGCAGGGTGAGCAGGTGAGGGGACACCAGCGTGGAGGACACCAGGCCCTGATGCTCAGCTTCATGTGAAGAAAAGGAGGAATCAATCCCCGGCATGTTCAGCCCAACGTGTATCCTCGTTAGAGCATCCTCATTAGCGCATCCTCGTTAGCGCAGCCTTCCCGCTGGGGAGGCCCCAATCACACCTGGCTGGGCTCCAGTCGCTGCTTGGGGACAGTGGCAGCAGAGGTGACAGCACTGAGCCCCCTCCTCAGCCAGCCCCTGTCCCCAGCACCACCCGGGCAGGGTCCCTCCATCCCTGAGAGCTGGCACAGCTCTCACACTGATTGTTCTACAGGGACTAAAGTGCCTTTGCTCCTCTGTGAGCCCCAAACACCAATCCCAGAGTGGGATGGTGGCAGTGGCATGGGGCTGGCAGTGCTGGGGGCTTTGGGATGGAGCAGGGACAGACAGGGATGCTCCAAGTTCAAATGGAAAAACCTCAGCACGAGCCCAGATGGACGGGCTGCTGGATTTTTTTTTCCCGGAGAGGGAACGCAGAAGGGCTGGTATTGATCTGTCTTCATTACCCATTTCACTCAAGTTTCAAATCAACAAAATACACTTTTCTGCTCCGCTGCCCTCTCCGCTGCAGCAGACAAAAGAAAAGCAATTTCCCGCAGTTTGCTCCAAACTCCTCTCCTCCCTTCCCTGGGTGCCCTCCAGCCCCGCTCCCCTTCCAGCCACTTGATCCCAGCAGAGCTGGGAGACCCCCAGCTCTGAGGGCACCCAAAGAGGAACCCAAAGAGGGCACCCCATGACTCCCAGGTGCCTCCAAGCCAGCACTGACAACTTGGGGTGCTGCTTTTCCAGCACCTCCTTCCATTTTTGGAAGGATTTGCTTTACTGGATCCCAGAGGGATCTGCTGCTCTCACCATCCCAGGATGACAATGCCCTGCAACACTGAAAGCAACATTTTGTCAATGCCCACCAAGTTTCCAAGAGTTTTAAAGCTGAAAAAGAAATAAACCTATTTTTAAGTGTTTTAGAAAACGCAAAGATGGGTTTTGGAGGATTTTCTCCTTTCCTGCAGCTGTAACTGGAGTGACAACGTGAGATTCTCCACACACACCTCCAGGCATCTGTGGGAAGAGGGTCCCTACTCCAAAGAAAACTCCCAATCCGAGATGCTGCTGAGCCCAGCAGCTCTCTGGTTGTTTTTAAGCGCAGCCTGTCGGGAATGTCATTAATATTCCCGCTGGCTTGGTGCCCCAAAAACATCCCAGCCCCATCAGTGGGGTGACAAGGAGAGTGCACGGTGTGGACAAGCACAGGGGGTCACCTGCTCTCCCTGCCAGCACCAGGACCCTTCTGCTCATTCCTCCAGGATTGGGGGTCAGGAGCTGGCTGGCACGGAGCCAAGGGGAGACAAAATTCCCCGCAGATGTGGAAATCCATTCCCAACTTGGGGGGCTGCACATCCACAGGCAGAGACCCAAGGCTGGCACCCCAAGGACACCCCAATTCCCAAACATTCCCATTCTGCCACGCTTCCTGCTGCCTCCAAGCTAAGGAGGCTGTGCTGGGATCCAGCCTTCCTCCTCCTCCTCCTCTTGCAGCCGTCCTGGCCAGTCTCATCCACACCACCGTGCCTTAGATAAACTTCCTTTCAAAGGAGTCTGCTTAATCCCCTATCTCCCCTCGGTCAGATCCCGCTCCAGCTGCCGGCGCGGCCGCGGGGGGAGGGATTGCCGGGCGCTGCTGAGTTATGAGCTATTTCTGACTCACGTCTACAACTTTCACAAGTCCTTTTTGCAACACGGAGAGAGAAAAAAAGGGAGGAGGGAAGGGAGGGAGAGAGGAAGGAGATCCAGTTCGCTCCGGCAAAAGGCGCTGGCCAGATGGGCAGGCAGGGAGGGGAGGCTGGGGAGCAGCAGGCAAGGGAAGGACGGGATGTTCGGCTGCATCCAGCCGGGAATACCAGGGAGAGCAAGGAGGGATAAGCAGGAGGAGGAGGAGTGCAGGGACACACACCCACGGAGGGGAGTGAGGCGCCGGTTACCGGAATCTGACTTCACCCTCGCCGCCTTTGTCCTCTGCAGACATTTTCCATGCAGTGACTGCATTTCCTTCCTGCCGGCACCGCTGGAAAAAGCCGCCTGTTTGTGCCGTAGGAGCCCTGACTAATTCCCACTGCTCCCACTAACTCCCACCCAGCTGCTGCTTCCCAAGCCGGGGGTTCTGGGCTCTCCTGAGCAGCCCTTGGATTTGCTGCTGGATGGCTCAGCCATGCCCTGGCACTCCAAGCCAGGAGAGGATCCCGGGATTGCCCATCCCAGCCTGGCTCCTGTTGCCACCCGGCTCAGCCTGGCACAGGCAGGACCTCCAGCTCCAAGAGCGCTTGTGCTAATTACTTTCCTTTGTTAATTAAACCCACGTGGCTCTAATAAGGTAACCTGCTGTTCTCCGATAAATTTAATTAGCCTGAAGGGAGAGCCCCTCCGCACAGCTATTTAAATTGTCACTTCCTATCGCCAGGGCTTTTGCTTCTCCCTGCCTCCCCCCTCTCTCCAGATTTCACCCCTCTCCTGCCCATTTTCTGCCCTTTTCCTTTGGCAGAGAAGGGGAGCAAATGGGAGGCTCCCCATGCCTACAGGAGCAGGATGTACCTGCTCAAAGCCCATTTTCCTCAGTGCCACAAATCCCCATCCCAGCTGTCCCATCCTGGAGGACCTGCACTGGCTCCAGCCCGAAGGGTTGTTCACTTTTCCAGCCCTGTGCCACCCTCACAGCACCCAGCATCGATCCTGGGATGCTCCAACCCCAGGAAACTGCATCCAAAACACTGTCCCAAAAAGCCATGACACAAAACCTCCCCTCCCCAACCCTTATCCATTCCCACACACAAAAAAAAAAAAACTCCCAAAAAACTTCTGGAGGTTTCCAGAGGATTTAACTCCCAGAGTGTTCCATCCACTGAGGTGACAGGGGTTTGTGCTGTCACACAGCTGTGGCCCAGCCCTTCCCGGGAAGGGGGTGACAGGGGACACTTGCACGTCCTCGGGGCTCACCTGCACCGCCGGCTGCTTGCCCTCGTTGCTGCTGGGGGAGCTGAGCCCCGTGGCCTGCTGCAGCAGGAACTGCCGAGCCACCTGCAGAGCCTGCAAGAGAGACACAGGGAAGGCATCAGGAAGGCTCCCTCCTCCTCCTCCTCCTCCAGCCCTGGCTGCTTCTCCATGGATTTCATTCACGGGATGGGTTTGATGCACAAGGAGCACCAGCGCTCCCCGATGCTCCCTCCTGCCACACCAGTACATCCCAGTGGAGACCAGCACTCTCCCAGCCCCCATGGGGACAACCCTGTCCTCTTCCCAAAATCTGGATCCAGCATTCCCATGTCACAAAGGTCATTCCCAAAGCCCAGCCCTGGCACAGCCACCTGGAGATCTGGCTCCTGGCTGATTTATTCCAGAGCCACCACCATGTTCCTGCTGCTGTCCCTTGTACCCAAAGCCAGTGTGGGTATTTCATTTTATTAACTGGATTGAGGCACTGGAGCAGCAGACAGTTCCAGTCCCCAGCCAGGTTTGGGTGAAGCCAAGGGCAGGATCCCAGGCTGAAACAATCCAGGAATGTGTCCAAAAGGATTTGATGGTGACCCAGAAGGTGCTCAGCAACCCACACAAGTGACCAACATGAAACCTGATTGTTTTTAGGGGGGTTTGCCTAGAAAAAGTGATGAGCTTCTTCAAGTTTTTTCACAGGGATGAAGGTGTTTCACTGGGAATCCCACAAAAACAGGGAAAAAACAATAGAAATTGATAAAATGCACTTGTGAAAAACACAGGTACAAGACAGCCATGCCCAGCACTGTGGGCAGCTGGAGAAAACAGGGGAAATTAAGGAAAATCCTACAAAGAGATGAGGAGGAAAGAGGAGCAAGTGTGAGCTGAGAAAAAGAGTTTGGGAGCCAGGAAAAGGAATAAAGCTCTGAGGAAAACAACCCAGTGCTCCCAGACCTGTTTGCTCCTTATTTCTGCTTTACAAGGATTCTTTTCCTTCCTTCTGGGGTTTTTTGGGGGGCACATTTCTGAAAAATCTCCACCCTCCTTCCTCCCCCTCCCAAATCCATTCCCAGCTCAGCACATGCCTCACCTGTCAATCCAAACCAAGGAGCACCCACAAAACCCTGACCCAGAGCCCCTCCTCATATGGATCATCCATGAAAAGTCATTCTCTGCATTTTAGATCCCATTTCAGCTCCTCCCTGTGCTCCTCTGCACAGGGAACTCTTGGGAAGAGCACATAAAAAACAAAGGATGCCCCAGCTGTGCCACATCTTTTTTTTTTTAGTGGATAAATCCACCTGACCTGCCCTGTGCCACTGGACAGGCACTACAAGGGCATGTGGAAAATAAGAGGAAATTTCCAGCTGGAGGTTGAGAGCAAAGGGTTTAACAGACCCAGCTTTAATTTATAAAAAAATTTGTAATTTCATAGCAGGGATCCCAAACCAAACACCCTGAGCACAGCACTGGGCACCCTTGGCTGTGTTTTTCACCATCACATGAACCAGACAGCCCCAAGAAAATCAAAACCTGAGGAATTTAATAAGCAAATGGATCCTAATTTCCTATTCCTGTGGTGAATTACCAAAGCTGTGCACCCAGAGCTGCTCCACGGCCACTGAGCACCCCCAAAACCACCCAACCAAAAACTTCCGAACTTCATTTATCCAAACAATTTAAAACTCAGATCCTTGAGGACAGACACAGCAATTCCAGCTGAATTCCAGTGATTCCAACTGGGAATCACTGCTGGAAAAATCCCACGGTCCAGATCTCAGAGCCACCTCAGCCCCAGTGTTTCTCCACGGGCATTTTATTTTCCCTGTTATTACCAGGGGTAGATGTGCATCGCTAATGAAAGCACAAAAACCCTGTGTCAGTTATGACAGCTCAAGGTCTGATATTTTAATTACTTTTGGAAATGAAAACAGTAATTCCAGTTAAAAGTCAAGGTGGAGGAATCCACTTGGAGGCAGCTCAGTGCCAGGCCCGATGGGTGCTGGAGCACTGGGCTGCATCCCACATCCCCACAGCAAATCCCTGAGCTTTAGCTGCTTTTCCAAGTGTCTTTTAGATGAGTTTTTCATGGATTTGGCTTCTCCACGTGCAATTCCTGCTGTGTTTGCAAGCACCACCTCACAGAGGAGACCCAGAAAGGGCAGGCCCCTGCCCCGGCCTGGCAAAAATCAGCACAGCAGGGATTGAAAACACAGAGGGGGAAAAGCCTCAGGAACAGAATTCCAGCACACAAAAAGTGCTGCACAAGACTTCTCCTGGAATTTTCTCTTCCCAAACCCAAGGCCTGGCTTTAGCTGCTTTTCCAAGGGTCTTTTAGATGAGTTTTTCATGGATTTGGCTTCTCCATGTGCAATTCCTGCTGTGTTTGCAAGCACCACCTCACAGAGGAGACCCAGGGAGGGCAGGCCCCTGCCCCGGCCTGGCAAAAATCAGGGATTGAAAACACGGAGGGGGAAAAGCCTCAGGAACACACAAAACACACATTTTCCAGCACACAAAAAGTGCTGCACAAGACTTCTCCTGGAATTTTCTCTTCCCAAACCCAAGGCCTGGCCAGCCCGGGGTGCCCGCTCGGCCTGGCCCCACCGCGCCGCCTCTCAGGGGGGAATTTAATTCACTCCCCGCTGGCTCCCTCACTTTGCTGTGCTCTGAAGCACGAAATTACAAAGATTTACAGGAAAAGAAACCCGACATGGCCTCACAATTGCACACAGGGGCCTCTCTGGCAGTGCCTGGAGCTGCCCCTCCCTGGGCTCAGCCTGTGCACAGTGATGGAAACCTGTTGCAGGGCTGGGCAGAGCGTGTGGAGCAGCCAGGATGGAATTTTGGGATGCAGAGCCACCTGTCAGCTGCATTTGTTGCAGGAAGAGCAGCCCAGGGGTGGGGGGATGAAGCTTTTCCATAGGGAAGTGTCACTCAGAGGCTCTCCTTGGGGCTGAGGAGGTGGGAAGCAGAAGGAAGAGTTTCTCTGTGGGAGTAGATGGGATTTTACCTCTGTGAACCACAGGAAAAGTTATTTATAAATAAAAATCAACCTATATCCCATTGCCTGGTGTTATCCAGGTGCACATCAGCCAGAACTGGGAATGAATTCCTGGTGTCAAACGCCTGGATGGCTCCCTCTGATCACCAATTGATCCCAGAAGAAGTTTGCAGTGTCTCAGACCCAGCCAGGGCTGATGTGGTTTGGCTCTGCCCTCCCCAAGAGCAGCACATTCCTGGATGAGGAAGAGGATGGAGACCTGGACATTGCAAGGAAAGGTGGGAGATGCTGGAAGGTGTGTGCAGGGATGGGGTCAATAAACAGCCCAACCATGCAGGGATTAATCCCACCCTGCAGGACCTGCTCCCACAGCACCGGAGGTTTCCCAGCTCTCGGGATCCCCCCAGGGATGCTCCTCTCTCCTCTCAGACCCCAAATCCCTCAAGTTCTCTGGACCATCCCCAACTCCAGACATCTCATCCTCCAGCAGTGGAGCAGCCCCTTTTTCCAACTTCCACCCAGCCTACCTGAGATTTATCCTGATTTTTCCCTCTCCAGCCTGTGGGACTTCACACATCCACCCCTGGATGTGCTGGATGCTACTCCAGACCCCAGGAAGGGCAGATTTTAGCTGCTTTTTCCATGGTAAACACCACAAACTCCCTTTCTGCCATGGGGAAACACCTGGCTCCAGCCCTGGAAGAGCCCAGGGAGAGCTGCCTCACCCCACACCTTGGATTAATCCTCATCCCTGCCTTTTCCTCCTCCAAACCTGCCCCAACAGAGCCTCTCTGAAGCCTTCTGATTGGGAAGAAATGGGTCAAGAGCTCCAAAAAAAGTTTGGAGAGCATGGAGACATCCATGGGTCATACAGCCTCCCCCTCAAAAAATTAAACCCAAAATAATCCCAGGACAAAGGAAAATCTTGCCTGGGGTATTTGAAAGTGCCTCATTTACCAGATATTTCACTTTATGAGGATGGAGTTTTTAACTCCAGCCTGGATGCTCCAGCTGGGAAGAGCTGCCCAAAATCAGCTGAGGGATTTTCCACCTGGATCAGAGATTTATATGGTGTTTTACCTTCCAAAAAGAGGAAAAGCACCTGAAAAATTCCATTGAAGCAAGAACTTTGCATGGAAAGAGGGAGGAAGGGAATTTTTATTTTCCCTTTTCCCTCCAATCCTTTTGGAGGGTGGAAAGAAGTTGGGAAGGGCTGAAAAAAAAAAAGAAGAAAGGTAAAAAAAAATAAGGAATATTTTTTACACTAACCTCATAAAAATGACATCGTCACATTCCAGAATTAGCACCATTAAAACAACACACAGGGATATTTTTAGCTGGATATTAACAGTAAATGATGCCATATTGAGGAGCACTTCCACCAGCCCAGCCCTGGCCTCGCTTAACCACAACCAAATGGCTCCAAGAGATCCAAATGAACAAAAAAAATGACACAATTCCTCACAGGGAAATGGAAAAAAAAAGTCCTTTTTACACCCAGCTCCGTGTCTGTGGCCCAGCTCCAGCTGTTCTGCCCTGCTCCAGTGCTCCTGGACTTTATTCCTCTGCTCCTGACTCCTCAGTCCTCACAGGCGAGGGGTTAAACTCAGCCCCACTAATTAAGAGCACAAGGAACACGCTCCTGACAATCCCAGCCCATGGAAAAAAAGGGGGAAAAAAGGAGAAAAAAAGGGGGGAAAGGGGAGAAAAAAAGGGGGGGGAAAAAGGGGGAAAAAAAAGAAAAACTGTTCCTGCATTCGTCCTCAGTGAAATATTAAATATGAATCAGGGAAGTGAAGAGAGAGATGAGTTTCTCTTAAGTGCTCCGGCCTCATTTTTATCTTAAATACCCTAATAATAGAGGATTACACAATATATTTGAGATGTGATCACATGTTTTATGGAATGGTATCTCTCCCAGGGCAGCAAAGTGCCTCTCCTCCCCCTCCACACCCTGCCCCAACTCCCAAAAAAGTCCCGTTTGCTCCTTCTCCAAAACAAGCCTTATTTTTGTTTATCCCTCCTCGTTTCTTTGACGTCTGTCTGCAGCACGCTGCAATTTTTTTTTCGGCATTTTTCGCACCATGAAACAGCCCCAAACAACACCAGAGCAGCTGGATTTTCCGGATGTCTCCTTTTCCATGGACTGAGAGCTGGAAGGAGCTCCTGTGCCATGTCAGACTCGGGGATTGTCCCCTCGGTTCTCCCAGGACATCCCTGCTCCACCAGGTTTGCACAGATTTGGGTTCTCCACGTGCAACTCCTGCCGTGCCTGCAAAGATCTCTTTCCATTCTTTCTCTCCATTCCCTGCACCCCAAAGCTGCAGTGACCCCACCTCTCTGCACCCCATGCATTTAAACACCAGCTGCTGCCTAAAAGTTGGAATTTTTTTCAGGAAGACAGCAAAAAAAAAATAACCCTGGAAAACCCCAAATGGTGGCTGAGCAGCGCTTGTTATCCCCACTGCCCTAAAATTCCAGAGGATCCCCCAGCCCAGGGATGTGCCAGCCCCATCACCCCGCTGCCCCTGCTTCCTTCCTCCTCCGGGAATTCCGGGGGGATCCAGCCTGGCAGGGGGGGCTGGCGGATCCCTTTGGAGCCCGGCAGTGCCGGAGGTCCCTCCACGTTCCCACAGCAACGGCGGGGGGGTCCCGGGCCGGGGGCTGCCCCCCGGTGCCCCCGGGCGACCTCTCCCCTCCGCCAGCCCCGGCACAAAGCGGGCGCGAGCTATTGAGGCTTTTCAGCCCCATCCCGAGCATTGAAATCCAGGGATTTAACCCCAGCGCCAGCCCCCCGGGCTGCGGGGGAGAGCAGGAGGGGAGGAGGGAGGGGAGGAAGGGGAGGGGGATGCCCTTTCCCCACCCCACCGGCCGCCTGCTCTCCCCTCCCAGGCTCTACGGGATGCTTGGAAGTGGCGTGGATTGGGAAGGATGGATGGATGGATGGATGGATGGATGGATGGATGGATGGATGGATGGATGGATGGATGGATGGATGGATGGATGGATGGATGGATGGAGGGATGGATGGAGGGATGGATGGAGGGATGGATGGAGGGATGATGGATGGATGGATGATGGATGGATGGATGGATGGAGAGGGAATGTTGTGCTCCGGAGTGCAGCAGAGCTGGGTGATCCTGTCTCAGCAAGCCAGGCTGGAGCAGCCACACACCCCAAAACAACACGCCACAACACCCCCATGGGCCTCAATCCCCTCCAGACAGCACCCTTGGAGAGGAGCTTTAACCCAAAAATTCCCCCAAAGACTTGTTTGGCTTCACCCTTGTACAAGCAGCGAGGTCACAGGCACAGGAAAAGGTCAAATCCAGCCCAAAAGGGGAGCACGAGCTCCCAAGAAAGAAATCCCCAGACACGGAGCTTTAGGCCCAGCGGGATGAGAGGTGGATCCCACCCCTGCAGGGTTCTTGGGAGGGATTTCACAAAGTTCCACGGGAATCAGGATTGAGTGCCGACACTCCGGGATGAGGGAGCAACAAGGGAAGAGCCCATTCGCCCGAGAACCCGCTGAGAACGCTGGATGCTCCCGGGGATGGAGCAAAACCTCCATCAAGCACCTAATTGTCCAAAACTCCCGTGGTGGGAACATTTATTCCTGACCCCAGCTGGTGCCCAGCCTGCTCCCTGAAGCAGGAAGATGGATAATCCTTGGGATAGGTCCTCTCCCTTCCATACAAGCGAAGGTGTCACTTGGTTTTTTGGAAGTTCACCAAACCCTCTGCTTTAACAATCCCACGTGCCAGCCAACTCCCCACCAGGAATCCACCAGGAGAAACGCCAGGGTGGTGAAATTAAACACCAGCCTTCACCGGGAGCATCCACAAGGACGGCAAACCCGACGTTCTGGAGGAGATCCCCTCATTTCACAGCCACGATTTGCATCTTTTTGGCTGTGGGGGGGACATGGATCTCCCGTTATCCGGTGGAATTCCAGGAGGGAGAGCAGGCAGCTCCTCGGAGGGGCCCTGGCAGCGGCATTACACGCATGATTACCCTTTGGATGCGGGGAACAGGGGCTTAGCGGCGTGCGGAACGCCTGTTATCCAGGTAATGGATTTACAGCACTCCCTACTAAAGTATCAGACACAGCAATTTTTTACAGCTTTCACGCTGGAATTTATGGCTCAGGGAAGCGATCTCCGCACGAGGAGAGGGATCATTGCCTTATTTAGTAGCCGAGGAGGGAAATTGATGTTTTTTTGCCAAAGTTTGTTTGGAAAGGTGAGTCCCCAGGGCTGAGAGGGGACGCGCGTGGCAGGGGCGACCCGAGGGGCACATCCAGAGCTGCTGCACACACGTGTCACTGTCACACGTGTCCTGGGCCATGTGGCTGAGCTTCAATCTCCCAGAGATTCCCCCAGGGAATGGGAAAGCAGCTCCTGGACGACCAAAACCCTCTCAGGGAGTCCCTGCTCCTGGTGTTATGGCCAAGGTTTTTGGTGTCCCTCAGATTGATGGGGGGTAGAGCAGACAGGACCTTCCCCCAGAACAGCAACAGCCCATGAGTTGTGGGGATGGAAGAGCTCTGCTTCCCAAGGGATGGGACAAGGACAAACCCCTGCTTTTCAGGGCAGCACCTGCACCCCAGCTCAACCAGGAATGGCCAGACCTGGTGGAAACCCAACCCCGAGGACAAAGCAGGGCAAAACCTGCTCTTGTTCCCAAACCACATCCTGGAAGGACCCGGCTGCCTCGTGTCAGCCAGGTTCGAAGGAACAGGTTTCCCGGCCTACCTGCTGCTGCTGGAAGTGCAGGAGCTCCACGGGGCTCATCTCTCCGTTGGCCTCGGCTCCGGCAGCTCCGTCGCGGCCGCCGCCCCCGGGGCCGCCCCCGCTGCCGCCGCCGCCGCCATCGGGCTGATTGCTGAGGCTGCTCACCCCGTTCTGCGCCGACGGCGTGGAACGGATCGTCTCCGAGGCAGATTCAACCATCATGACTCGCTAGCAGGACCTAGAGAGGGGAGAGAAGAGCCTGAGAACGGGGGCTGGCATCCCTGGCTGTCCCAGATCCCAGTGGGATGGGGTGTCGAACCCTGTTGGGTTTTAGCTGTGCTCAGTTCACCCCAACAGAGAAATGTGAAGCTGCCACAAATACGCTGCACATCTCTAGGTGAAGCAAGTGCAACCCACTCCTTAGGAAAACCCACAATTCCAGCTTTCCCTGAGCCTGGTGCAAGGCACAGAGCTCCAGGAATCCGTTTGTTTTCCCCAAATCCCGAAGTATTTCACGGTGAGAGCGCAGCCAAAGCCCCAGCGAGGCTGCACACCGAGCACAGGGAACCTGCACCTCGGATTCCACCCTGAAAATCCTAACAAAGTCCAAACATTCCCTCCAAGTGCTTCATCTCCCAGCAAACCACCACATCCCAGCAGGAAAAAAACACCTGGCAGGGAAAAACCACCTGGCAGAAGGTGCCAGGCTGAGGAAGCCCAAAGAAACGGCAGAGCTGGGATGTGGAAACGAGAGCATGGGTTGGAAAATCCTTCCTTGCTCCCAGTTTTTGCTCAGTGGGCTTGGATGAGCAGCAGGTTGGTGGTTGTGAAGCTGAGGGTGCCTTTTTCCGGGAGAAACTCCAGGATTTGGGCTGGCACTGGAGGAAACAGGACCAGCACACCCACCACTAGTCTCTGCCACATCCAGCTGGTGCCACATCCAGCCCTGACACAGAAAAGTGGCAGCACAGAATCCACCCAGAGCGAGGGTCTCTCCCTCCTTCCCAACACACGTTTTCCTCCCTGGAAAAGCAGTTTTATTTCCACACCCCTCCATCCCACCAGCACGGGCTCAGCGCTCACCCACCACCGCTCGCCGAGTTTGTAACAAGACAGGAACGAAACCAGAGGGATGGGATGAAAAAACACCACCTCCCTTTCTCCTTCCCCACTCTTTTTTTCCCCTATTTCCCCCCTCCACACCCCAAAAGGCAGCGAGACAAACCAGGAACAACATAATTGCTGAAATGTGGCGTGTAATAATCGCTATTCAGGGGCTGATCATTCATATTAAACAGGGAGCAGCGAGCTGCTCATTTGCATGTTGGAGATTATCTGCATTTCAAAAGTCATTTCCGCAGGGGATATGAGTGACATCCATTCCCAAGGGGAGCTCCTGGCTCCCTCCCACTGTCCCAGGGCTCTGGGGCTGACACACCGGTGGCTGTGGGACAGCCCAAGGTTAAAGGGATTATTGGGATTTGGGTTTGGTTGGAGCACGGCGTGGTTGGAGAAGCTTCCTAAGGATGGGATGCTCACAGGATGCTGAGTTAGGAGCAAAAATCTGCAATAAACCCCTCACCTTTTGCCTTAAAACTACGTTTTTTCCTTCCCCACTTAGAATTTCAATGATTTCAAGTTCAGAAATATGAGATTATTGCTGTTCCTGTTCCCATTTTCCCTCTGAAATCCACGGGGAACGCTCCGTGTCTGACACTCCAACGGCATCACCAGGGCCAGAAACTCGTCAGGATTCAAGCAGGGATTTGACTTTTACTCGGAGAACAGGAATATCCAGAGTTACAACAGGAAGTATTAAAAAAGGCCAAAAAAAAAAAAAAAAAGAAGAAGAAAAAAAAAAAGAAAAAAATGGTTTTGGAAAGGATATAAAACTTTCCTGGCTTCGGGCATAAACTGGAGTTTAACTGTTGGGAATTAGGAGGAAATCTCTGCTGCTGGAGGAGCCGTGGGCTCGCTCTGGTGGTTCCAGCCCCTGCCAGAGGCGGGATGCTGGAGCAGATTCCTGCAGCCCGGGTGATTCCCGGAGCTGGGGACACCGGGCCAGCTGAGTTCCCTCTCCAAGTCCTGTAAAACTCCACTTCCCGTTCCCAAACCCCTCTGGGATGCTGGAGTGTCTGGGATCCCAACAACGCTGCGAGGGAAGTCATAAAAGAAAGTCATCATCATAATAATGGAAATATTTCCATTCCTATAAAAAGTTTTACAAAACCTTAAAGAAAAAAAAAAAAAAAAAAAAGAGGAGGGGAGAGAATAAAAAAATAAAAACGAAGCCGGTGTCTGCGAGGTTATGAAGAGGATTTAAATTTGGAACAAGAGCTTTTCCAGCCAGGACGGATCCGGGAAGAGCAGAACTCGGCTGAACGATGCCGGAGCACACGTGCAGCCCTGCACAGAGCCGGGAGGGATCTGCAGCATCCCAGCTCCTGCTGCTCATCCCTCGCAGTTCAAACACCAGCAATATTCCGGGGATTCTCCGTACGCGGCATCCGGAGGGGCTGGGCAGGATCAGACCTTCCCCCAGGCAGGGAGGCAGGGACGGTGTCCAGACAGTCAGCGGGAAGATCCAACACCACCCGCATCCAGTGGGGAAGGGTGGGTTTGCTTAAAAGGGGAGGGAGGAGCCCCCTTCCAACGGCAACAGCAACAGAAGCTGCACAAATGGATCATTAATTACCATTAATTACCATTTCAGACTCCCGAGCTCCGCCGCCGAACCACCGCTCTGCCTTTTTTGTTCCCCCCTTTTATCCAACCACGCACCTTCCGCAGGACAAAGGGAAGGAAACGGAGAATTACAAACGGAGCAACGAATCCCCCAGCCTTCGGCAGGACCATATGGCAACGAGGGTGTATTAATTACCGTGGCTTTTAATTAACAATTGCTTCATCTGAGCAGTAACATTTCCTTGACATCCCCCGACTCGCCGCTAACCTGCGCGGAGCACGCGCCATCCCAGTCATCAATCCCGCTTTATTGACATCCATCCCTCCCGCAAACAGGCACGATCCCAAGGTTTTCCAATTAACACCTCCGCACTCTCTAATTAGCGCAATTAACAGGCTGATGGATGCCCGGAGCTTCCCTGGGAGGGAGGGGATGGAGCAGGCGCTGAGGACGCGGCTCCCTCCGCGTGTGCCACGATTCTCGTGGGAACGCCACGAGTGTGCCGTGCCACGGAGCCCTCCAGGAGGGAGGGAAGAACGTGGAGGTGACCAAAACCATGGACTCAAAGCAATGGATTTGGGATTTTAGGAGCAGCAAGAGCAGATGAAGAAGTGGTTTCCCCCACAAGAAGCTCCCAAGGAATTTTTGGGCTATCCAGACCTGTCCGAAGCGATGCCACTGCTCCATGGACGTGGAAATTCAGTGGCACTTCCCAGCCCCTGCTGGAACAGCCACGAATTCCTCAGAAACCACTGCCCCAACACCAATTCCAGTGGATTTCCCTCTTCTTCATTACCCTCGGCACCACAACCTTCGGCAGCTCCGTAATTTTGGGCTGTCCTTTGTGGGCCACACACGGAGCCAGTGTCACCTCCGCCCCGCTGTCCCTGTTCTCGGCCACTGTGGGTGACCCTGCCCACAAAATCCAGGAGCTCCCAAAGCATCACCCAAGGAGGGAGGGATAAGGAAAAACAGTGGGAAACGCCGCTGGGAAAACTCTCCCACCACATCACAACAGCACGGGTGACACGACACGAACTGAGATGTTCCAGAGGCTGTTCCCACCCTTCCCAGCACATCCCAGTCCCAAAGCAGTATTCCAGAACCTTCCTCCCAGCTCCAGCCTCCCCAGGAGGTGGAGGGGGGCAGGTGGCCTCTCCCCTGGTACCGGCGGATCCTGAAGGAGAACGGACCCCACAAATCCCCCCAAAACCCTCGGAAATCTGCAAGATGCTCCTCTGCACAGCTGGAAGAAGAGGACTCGGGAAAGCTGGATCTCAGGCACTGGATCTGCTCCCAGCTCCAGAAAGTTGAGCAACCTGCCTGTCCTGCTCCAGCACCGCGAGGCTTTAGGAAGCGGCTGCTAATCCTAAAAGGCTTCGGCTAGAAGAGAAGCAGCAGCCCAGGATTGCTTCGAGAGTGGCTTTTTACCCTTTAATTAACACATAAACACATGGAAATGTGGAAAGGGGATTAAAATAAAAGTCTGGGGGAGCTGAGAGGAATCCGGAGCATTACTGTAAATTAGAAGATATTTAAGGAACCAGGGACTGGCTAAGCCCAGGCACCGCTTTAATGGGATCTCACCTCTGGGCACTTTCATCTCCCACTTTCATCTTGCTCCCAGCAACTTCTTTGGGAAGAGCCAACCTCTGGCGCTTCACCTTCACCCCTGGCTCTCCTCACCTGCCTCGGTGCCAGCCCAGCCCAGCCACGCTCGTGGGCACCAGGGACTGGCAGGCAGCGAGGAGCCTTCGCTGCTCTCCGCAAACCACAGCGAGGTTCTCCTTCCCCCAAAAATCAGGAATCCTTGGATCAGCTCACTCAGGGAGCTGGAGAGCACCTGCAAGTGTGAAGACACCAACATGGGAAGCCCTGGGATTGTTCCTGTGCTCCTGGTGAGCCCCACCTGCCTCTCCAAAACCCGTCACCCTCGGAGCATCCCTTGCTCTCCGGAGCTGCCCCGAGCGCGCCCAACCCCACAGGAGATGCCGTGCCCACCCCACACAAGGCGTTCCCAGAGACACCAATGCCCGCCTGGCACCTCTCCCATTGCCTGCCAAGCTTTGAGGAGCACAAAACCCCTCCCAGAGCGGGTGTGGGAGCGGCTGGAGGTGGCCAGGCCGGTATTGGGACAGCGGGGCTGCTGCTCCATCCCCGAGCACGTGCCGGGCACCGGGGCTGCTGCTCCATCCTGGCTTCCCTCGCTGTGCTCTTGAAAAGATTAAAAAAAAAAAAGGAACCCCACTCCATCTCATTAAGAAAGTAAACACAAGAGCCGTCTAAGTGTCTAATTAAGCTTCTAATTAGTCCCTGCTTGTTACTAATGCAAATTAGATTACGCCGCTTAACTACAGCATGTCCACAACACCCTTGTTAATTGCGGCCTTTTGAAATTAAATTACTCCCTAATTAGCATATCAAAGCCATTGATTCGGAGCCAGGAAAGATGAGGGCAGGAGGAAGTGAACGCCAAGATTTGTTAATCAGGGACATCTAATTAAATAGTGACGTGGAGCATGGGGCTCCCACCTCACTGCTCTGGAGCCACCACACGTGGGGACCTGGGGATCCTGAGCAGGGCAGCCCCTCGCTGGGTGCTGCTGGTCTCTGCACCCACCATGGGTCACTGCTGGGGTGATGGAGCATCCTGGTATGCAGGTCTGGTACCTGTGTCCCACTGAGCCAGGATGAAGGTTTGGTACCCATGTCCCATCAGCTTGGGATGCAGGACCAGTTCCTGTGTCCCATCAGGTTGGGATGCAGGTCTGGGATCTGTGTCCCATCAGTTTGGGATGCAGGACCAGCTCCTGTGTCCCATCAGTTTGGGATGCAGGACCAGTTCCTGTGTCCCATCAGTCTGGGATGCAGGACCAGTTCCTGTGTCCCATCAGGTTGGGATGCAGGACCAGCTCCTGTGTCCCATCAGGTTGGGATGCAGGTCTGGTACCCACATCCCAGTGGGTCAGGATGAAAGTTTGGCACCCAAACCCCATCAGGTTGGGATGTAGGTCCAATATCTGCATCCCACCATGTGAGGATGCAGGTCCAGCACCTGTGTCCCACCAGGACGGGGTGCAGCTGTGGTAGCAGTGGCCCATCAGGTGGGGTTGCAGGTCCCATTAGGTCGGGATGCAGGATGAGCTCCCGATCAGATCAAGATGCAGGTCTGGTACCCACGTCCCAATGGTCAGGATAAAGGTTTGGTACCAGAGCCACCTCAGTGTGGGATGCAGGTCCAGTTCCTGCATCCCAGAGGGTCAGGATAAAGGTTTGGTACCAGAGCCACCTCAGTTTGGGATGCAGGTTTGGTACCCACGTCCCAATGGTCAGGATAAAGGTTTGGTACCAGAGCCACCTCAGTTTGGGATGCAAGACCCGTGCCTGGTGTCCCATCATGTCAGGATGCAGCTCTGGCACCTCTGTCTCATCAGGAGGGGATGCAGGCCCAGCACCCAAATCCTGCAGGATGCCCACTGGGGACACACCCCAAAATCCAGGAAGCCCCCACGGAGCTACATCGGCCACCACAGTGCCAGGTCCAGCCCTGCATCCCCGAATTTCTCATCCTCCTAAAAACTTGCTTTCCTTCTGTCCATCACGATCCAAATGAGAATTTAAACATCCCAAAACACTCCCTCTGTGCAGATGGATTGGGGTCACCCTCTGCCCAACCCCAAAATCCTCGGTGACCCCACACAGGAGCACGAGAGGCCCCTCAGTGAGGACAGGTAGGGCTGGAAGAGCCTCTCACCTGTTGGATCCCAGATCCAGCTGGACACAAGAGGTGAGGGGACAGCGCAGGGCACAGGGGGAGGTGACACCGGGGTCCTGACACCAAATCACCCCTCAGGGCACCAGACTGGGGGGACACATCCCCTCACCATCCCTGAGGAGTCCTTGCATGGCACACCCCCACCAAATCCCATCCCAGATCTTTCCCTCAAAGAAAACCAAAATCACCTCCCTGCTCTCACCTGGGATATCCCCCAAAACCTCCGACCCCAAATTCCCAACCAGACATCAACAGCGGAGCCTCCAGGGAAGAGACTGGATCCAAAGGCAGAACCACTCCAAGGAGAGTGAAAGTGAAGCCTAATTTTGAAGTTATTTCAATAACTTCCTGAATGACCCAGTTCTTCCCATTTTATAACTTTTCCTCCTTGGTTTTCATTTTTTTGTTTTTTTTTTTAATTTTTTTTTTTTTGGTTTTTTTTTTGTTTAAAGAGGTGGGAAGGGAAAAAAAAAATAAAGGGACGAAGATTGGAAAAGTTTAATAGAGGGAGAAAAAGTCTATTAAAAAAAAAAAAAAAATCAAAAAAAATAAGGCAGGCAGCCTGTCTCAGGGGAAGAGCTGAAATATTAAAGAAAGGAAAATCGCTTCTCCGGCTGCCGAGCCAGAGTAGGAGAATGGAGCGGCTGGAAGAGAAGGAACGGGGCACTTTTAATTGAAAAAAGGGAGATTCAAATGAAATATCCAATAACCCCCGTTAAAGAAAGGAAGAAAGACGGACCTTGGCCGCCGAGAAATTGCTGAAAGCCCCAACTTTTCTTTCTCTCCCCCTTTCTTGGAAGTTATAGGAAAGAGGGATGAGAGAAAGGAAGGGAAAAAAAAAGGGTCTTTCATCCGAGAGGAACTCGGGGGGAATGGAGGAGGAGGGCGGGAAGAGAGAAAGAGAGAGAGAGAGCAAGTTTTATTCATTTATTTTATTTTATGAGATGAGTAAAAATAATATATTTAAAATAAAAAAGGCCGAGTTTTATAATGTCCCAGTGTTTGGAAGCAGCGGAAGGGAGCGGAGAGGGGGGAAAGCAACTAAGAACAGAAGGGCCGGCTCCAACCACCCGCCGCACGAGCCTCTCTCCCAACGAGATTCAATTAATTGATAACAAGAGGCATCAAATTAATTTTTCAAGGATGTTAGATTTTGATGAAGGAAAAAATCTCTCTGATTTTAATCGGGGCGGCGTTTAAAAGGCATAAATGAATATCCCTTTCTAATCATCTGAGGCGCCGAGGAAGCACCAAGCGGTTAACGTGGAAATTCAAATCGTTTAATTAGGGGGGGGGGAAAAAAGAGGGGAGGTGGCCGTGGTGGGGGAAGGGGGTCCGGGGTTTTCTTTTTAAAAAAGCTTTATGAAGAAATTATTTTTAAAAAATTATATTTCTTTCAAGCATCTTCGTTCTCCCCCCCCCCCCCCTCCCCGTCCTTCTCCCGGAACGCAGCCGCACTTGGAAAAACCCATCTCGGAGCTTTTTGAGCTTCTGAATAGAGACTGTTCCCCAGCACAATCTAATTAACAAAAATGATAATGAAGAGGGTGGGGAAAAAAATTTCAGAGGGAACAAAATAAGAAAAAAAAAAAAGCCCTCCAAACTCCCAGGAAAGAAAAAAAACCAAATCTGTGGGATAAGGTGAGATTCCCAGCACACAAAACTCCCGTCCATCGCTCTGCGCTCCCACACGGGATGAGGGTTTTAGGATTTGGGATGAGGTTTTCAGCACAATCCCTCCAAAATCCCATTAAAATAATTACCAGCAGCTCCCGTGGCTGGTGTGGGATAGAGCTGCAACCAACACAGCATCACCCACACCGGTTTTCCCAAGGTTTTTCCAGCACTTCCCCGTAAATCCCGGCTCGGTTCAAGCCTCTCCCACACGGCTCACACTGGTTTTGACGCTCAGGCACTGGGGACAGATCCCCCTGGTGCAAATCCCACCTGGAATTGCTGCTGCAGCGTGAGAACCCCCATCCCACCTGGAATTGCTGCTGCAGCGTGAGAACCTCCATCCCACCTGGAGCACACGGAACGCTCCAGCCAAAATCTGCTCCTGCCTCCCGTTCACAGCCAGGACGGTCCCACGCTCTCCTCCCAGAGCCTGGGACACCTGAGGAAGAGGAGGGATCTCCCTCTGGGATGGAGGCACGAAGGACACTGCCCTGGGGGAGTGAGGAAGAGCAGGAAAATGTCCCGACTTCATCCCTGGGAAGGGCGAAAGCTCCCGGAAAAGAGCGATGGGGAAAGCTCTGAAATCAAAATAAACCCCAAACTCCAGGAGTTCCCCCTGCCCCATCCCCTCAGGAGAGGCTGCAAAGGGCAAGGATGGAGCCAGGGAGGAGGAAATGCCCTGGAGCAGGTGAGGGACACTCTGGAATGGGATGAGGAGCGATGCCAGGGCTGGGACTCGACTTCCCACGTCCCACCCCGAGCAGAATTTTCCAGCCGAGTTTGCGGGAAGTCAGACTGGAAGTTGCTAAAAGTCTCTCCTGGCCTTCAAATAATCCAGAGGGGAGGAAAAAGCAGGCATGGTACCTATGGAACACGAGGGAGGAATTCGGATGCCACAGGTTTTCCCAGACTCCGTCACGTCTGTGCAAAAATTCATCCGGAAAAGGCTCTGGTTAATGCACTCCCCGATGCTTTCCAGGGCAAATCCCATTTCTATGCAGGAAGAGGCCTGGTTTCCATCCAGAAATTATGCTGCTCACGAGGAGGGAGAAGAAGAAAGGCAGTGGGGGGGAGAACTATCCTTGGGCATTTTCAAACTCCTGGTCTGAAGTCCATTTTCCTTCGCATCCCGATCGGAGGCGGCGTGACCCGAGGCCGGCTCCGTCTCGCAGCCCTGCCAGAGCCCAGCTCCACGCTTCCAAACAGCTTCCCTGATTTTATTCCTGCACAGCTTGGCTCCTCCGTGGCCAGCCTCAGCATCTCCTGGCTCCTCTGGGCACCTGCCACCCCCACGGAGCAAAGCCAGCCCCGCAGTCGAACGCGGCTCCCGACAGCTCGGCTGGGAAGAACCCCGGAGATTTCTCCAGCGCTTTGCTAAAATCTGGGAAGCAGCGTGTTTGGCAGGGCTGTGCTGGGATCCTGCCTGGGAATGCTGCTGGGTGCCCGTGGAGGGGAGTGGGGTGCTGCATTTGATATCTGAGGTGTTGGGAAGAGAGCAGGAGAGGCAGGAGCATCCCTCGGCTGCGGGAAGAGCTCCCACCAGGACCCTGTGCTGAAATCCAAAGGTCACCGGGGTTCCCTTCTCGGTGTCACCTGGATGTGCCACGTCCAGCCACCACGTCCTCTTCCCAGGAATGTCCCCCTCTGTGGCTCTTCCGTGGGGAATCCGGGAGCTGCTTGGCCCGGCGTGGATGGATCCTGCAGGGATGGCAGCAAAGCTCTTCCTGCACGGCTCCAGCGTCCCTCTGGATGCCAGCTGGGCACACGGGGATGGGATCTGGTCCCACAGCATCACTCCGGGGTCACACTCAGCATTCCCAGGTCAAGCTGCTCCATCCAGGCTCCCGAGCATCCCCACAGCTCAGCGGGACACGGCAGCTTCCCAAATCCAGCACATCCCTGCTCCGTGGATTGGGACAGAGCTGGGGAAGTGAATCCATGTCCTGAAACCCTGCTCATCCCAGGCAGAGCTTCCTCCTGGGAATGGTAAGATCCTGAAGCCCAGCTCCAGGATGTCCTGGTCCCCAGGTGGCTGCTGCTGCTCCAGCTCGGTGGCCAAGGAAGCCCCCGGCACCTTCCCACTGCCGTGGGACAGACAGCGCCGTGCAAATCCCAGGGATCACTCCCAGGAATCAGCCTCCCTCCACCCCTCCTAAAAATAACCCTCATCCCTTAAAAATATTAATTAGTGATTCACCAACTGCTGTCACCCTCCTGCAGTCCTGGGGTCCTGTGAGCAGCTCGAGGTCCCTGGTGCCCACCTGGCTCCCAACGTGTCCCCTGCCCGAGCTGGACTCACCACTGCACAACTGGGAGCTGCTTTTTTAGGGGAGATCCCAAAATCCCCCAGCCAAGGGCTCTGGAACGAGGTCACAGGTGAGGGTGCCCACCTCGGGCTGGTGCCACCCTCTGGATGTCACCTTTGTCCCACGGCAGCCCCCGAGTTCCTGCTCCTCCACAATCCAGCCACATCCTCTTCCCACATCCCCCAAGAGCCAGGGGCACTCAGAGCTGTCCCCAAACTGTCCCAGGGGCTGTCACAGGCAGGGCACCAACACAGGGGATGTCCCCCAACCAAAAATCATCCCGTGGTGGTGAGGGAAGGCACCACCACCAGGATACAGGATCAGACAAGGTGGGAAGAGGACATGGCTGGGGACACCAAATCCCTCAGGAACACGAGCCACATCCCTGGCCCCGTGTCCCCCATGTCCCCCCCAGCCCCAGCACAGTCCTGCCCCCTGCCAGGAGTTTTCAAACCCCCAATTGTTATCCTAAACCTCCAGACAAACCCAGCAATTTGTGCTCAGTCCCAGAACGATTCCCAGAGCGTTTGTGTCTGCAACAGCGCTTGGAAAGGACCAAGGCTGCAGAGGAAGGAGCTGTGTGTGCCCCCTGAGGGGACAGGGGTCTGTCCCTCCATCCTTTCCCCCGAGGGATGGGCACGGCCCTGTCTCCTCCTGCAGCTCCATCCCAAATTTACAGCTGGAAATTCAGCAGCAGCGACGCCCCCGATGCCCCGATGCTCCAGCACGGTGGGGACACGAGGGATCAGCCAGCAGCAACCCCCAAACCACCCCCTCACCCACCAAACTCCCTCCCACTGCACTCCCAAACGCAGCAGGCTCTTCCTCAGGGGGTATTTTAAACCCCCAGAGCAGGGGGATCACTCCAGCATTCCTCCTTCCCAGCCACAGCCCCCGTGCCAGTCAGAGCTGCTGGAAAAGCTGTGGACACAGGAATGAGGAGGGGTTTGATCCACGGACGGGGCTGCTCCGACACCTCCCAGGTCTGACCCAGATTTGGAGCCACAGCTCCACTTCCCAGGGAAAATGGAATTTGTTTGGTGGGAGCCCCCCAGAATCGAGGGGTTTGGGAACAGGCCCTGCCGTGTATCTTTTTATAAATCAAACCTGGGTTAAAAGGAGAAGTGGGAATAACCCGGCTGTGCTGCCGCATCCGGAGGGTCCCGAGCATCCCTCAGGATGAGAGCCCAGCCCCGAGATCCATCCTGTGGGAAAGAGCTGAGCTGGACCCTGCAGCCCCCAGCACTTTGGGAAAGTCAAATCCCAATTCCAGCCCAAATCTCACTCTTGGCACTTCAGAAAAAGGGGATGAAGTGAAGGTTGTGCCGTGCCACGAGAGCAGAGCTCAGCCTGAAATCCCTTCCCAGGGTTTCCCCGGCACGCTCGCGCTCCCACCTCTCACAGGATGCATTTCTGGCCATTTCCCTTCACCTGTTTCTCTCCAGAGCACATTGAGGGAATCTCCCTTCCCCAAAAGGCACAAAAAGCCAAAATGATGGAGATCTGCCCCAATTCCTCCTCTCCTTCACCTCCGTGGGGGAACAAGGGCTCTGCTGCTGAACCCAGACCCCTGCAGACCCCCAACAAACCCCGAGTGCTTTGGGGTCAGAGGGACAGGAATGGGTCCTGCTGGAGAGGAAAAATTGAGGATGAGTGCCCCAAACCACAGGTGCTGAGAGGCCGAGACAAACTGGGAGCGATGAGATGAGCATCACCCTCCTCCTCCTCACCCCTCAGCCCCAGCTTTACCCACCCAGCAGGTGACAAGGGCCCCTTTTGTTTTCCAGATGAGGAATTCCTGTTGATTTTGAAGGTTTGATTTATTAATGAACATGTGTGGCAGCCTGGCTCCCCAAACCCCGCTCGGGCAGAGCCGAGGCTGAGCGCGGGGCAGGGCAGCAGGGGATGGGGAGGAGGGGGAACAAACCCAACCCCATCCCAGCAGCAGCCTGGAAATCTGGATAAAAATCCATCCAGGAAGCTGCAGGGAAGGCAGGTTGGGATGTAAAGGAGATATATAAATTCTTGGGAAATAATCCCAGAGAAAGGCAAAGCTGGAGACTTTATAATCCCACCTGAATCCACCCCGGGAAAAATCCAGGGGTTTGCAGCTCTGCCTGGCCCAGCAGATTTCCAAAATCAACATTTCCTGCCTCAAAACTTACAGGACACTTCTCCCCATGCCTTCATTTGCTCTTCTTCTGTTTTTAAGAGCCCCGGTGATGCCGTGTTTCTCTTCCCGATCCAAGTAACCCCACGCTCCAGGGAATTTCCCTCCCACTGCCAGGTCTGGCAGCATCCTGGAGGAAGGACCAAGCTGCTGGGTGCCAGAAATGCTCCTGGGGGCACAGAGCTCCTCTGGGACAGGGGACACAGCCTGGCAAGTGGCACACACAGGGGACACAGGAGAGCTCCTCTCCCTGCCCAATATTCCTGCCCGGATCCTGGCCCAGTTCAGCCCAAAACTCCAGATCATCAACAAGGAACTTTGGCTCTGCTGGGTATGTCCTGCCACGAGCTGTCCCCTCACCCTGGGGGGCTCCTCCAAGCCCTGAGCCCCAAAAGCTTTTCCTGAGGCTGAGTGGGGCCCCCATCCCGGGATGTCCTCTGCCATTCCCTGCCATCCCTGCCAGGCATTCCCTTCTCCCTGGAGCTGGAGGTGCAGAGTCCAGGAGCTGAGGAATCTCCACAGGCTGTGGGGACCCTCCTGCTCCAGGAGGATCCTCCCAGCAGCTCCAGGACAGCGTGGGGTCCCCTGTGCCGGAATCCCCATCGGATGCACCGTGATCCCAGCACGGGATGGGAGGCACCAGTGGAGCCCTGAGCCCGGTGCCAGCTCCAGGAGCTGTCCTGGGCCATGGGGCAGCAGCAGGGGACACATCCCCACTCCCAGACACCCAGAATCTGAATCCAAAGGGTCTCCAGACAGAGGGAACTGCTGGGAACGCGGGATCCCGGCTCATCCCTCGCTCCACAGCACAACCCTGGCCTTGCACTCTGCTTTAAGCCTCCAACCTGTTCCCTCCTCCACTGCTCCCTCTTTTCCCAGTCCAGCTTCTCCCAGGTGGTCCCATCCACATCCTGCTGCAGCCAGGCCCCGGCTCCCGGACTCCCAGCAAGCAGCAAAAGGAAAATCACTCACCTAAAACCTACAGGATGTGGAATAAAGCAGGACTTGGAGAAAGCGAGGGAAGGGCCGCAGGGTTTGGGATCAGAGCTGACAGATCCCAAGGGGACCTGGCAGTGGGATGCTCAGCCAGGAAGCTGGAATGGCACCGTTTGTGAGCCTTCATCAGCCCTGGAGCAGTGAAATCCCTGTGGATAACCCCAGCTCTGGCCAAGGGCTGTTCCAAGGAGTCGCTCCATGAGCACCTGCCCAGGGCGAGCGGCTCATCCCGGCCACGGATCCTTGGCTGTGGAAACGGGAGCAGCATCTCCCCGAGCTCTGGAGCTGCCAAACACGAGCTGCACAGCACCCAGAGCACAAACCCATCCCACTGGGGCTTCCTCCTCTTCGTTTTCCTCCTCCTCCTCCTCCTCCTGCCGGGGCCTTCCCGGTGCTCCCCAGCCCATTCCAGCTCCGGTCACGCTGAAGGAGTTTTCCCAATGAGGAAGAATAAAACACTTCCAAATCACTTCCAAATCATCCCCCACACGGGATTTTTTCCCTCCTCTATCACCTTAATTTTTTTTGTTCACTTTTCCACAGTTTTGAAAGGAATCTTCCATCACATCATTTTCTCACCCCGACTTCTCCCTCTGATAAACCCAGCGTGGAGCCCTGAGCAGAGCAAGGTGAGATTTCCTCCGCATCCACCCTCTGCTCCTTATTTTCCCAGGAAAAATCCCTGCTTTTGCTGCCAACCTGGCTGTACAATCCAGGAGGAGGGACGGTTTCCGCCGGAACACGCTGCCAGCGGCCGCTGCCAACTTGCCAGGGCACAGGAGCCGCCGGGAAGTGTCACCCAGGGCTGGGAACGGCGGCACCGGATCCCCCCAGCCCAGCACAACAGGCTGCAAACACAGCCTGCATTTTCCTTAAAAAAATAGAAATAAACCCCAGGAGAAAGGATCCCGACTCACGCCGGGCTCTTTTCCCTGTGCATCCCGGTGCTCTTAATGACTCCCCTCCAGCTCATCCCTGCTCCAGCAGGATCCCTGTGAAGTAAATCGTGGCTTTGGACCTCTCCTTGCCTCCTCTGCCTCTCCTCTCTCCCTTTTCCCTGGTGCCATTCCACTTCCAAACACGTTTTTGTCACGGGCAGCCGGATCACCGCAACACGTTTCATGCTGGAGCCTCGCCTGAGCCATGCCAAGAGCCGTTTAAATTAGGAAAAGTTTGTAAAAAACAAAAACAAACCCTCGAGCAGCGTCTTGGCTGGATTTTATCTCCCAAACACTTGGAGAAGGGGGAGGGAAAAAAAAAAAAAAAAAAGGGGAAAAAAAAAAATAGATTAGGAAGTTTTTCAAGCTGTGCCCGGCCCCATCTTGATCTACAAGTTCTGTTTGACTTGAAAAGGTGCAGCACAGGAAGGTTTTGTAAGAGATAAAATGGGTGCAAGTCCTTGCCCTAAGCTGGCCCAGGATCCAGCACTGCTGGTCACAGCCCCAAGGCCACTCAGGGGGCTCTGGGGCCACCCCAAGGGTCCCCAGCTCCGTGCAGGGCCATGTCCCAGCCCCTGGGGTTATTTCCAAGCCAGCTGCTCCCCCTGAGTTTCAATCAGGTGCATCCAGGAGTGGCTCATGGAGGATTTTTACACCTTCTGAGGCAAACACATGGAAATTCCAAGCTCTGAGGGGTTTTATTTTCTCCTTTTTTTCCTTTCCTCTCTCGCCACCAGAGCTCATCCCTCTGTGGGGAGATGCCCAGGGAGCAGGACCGAGCTCCCCACCCTGCAGAATCCCCCTGTCCGCGCTGGAGGAGCCGCAAACCAAAGAGGAAGGCACAGGAAATTTCAAGTTCCCACTTCCAGAAGCTGCAGGTGATGCCGGCAGGGTCATTTTGGGAGCGGAGGAAAAACCCAGGGTGGCCCTGGAGGAGGAGGTGGGAACCTTCCCTGCAGCCAGAAATGGGGAACAAGCCCTGGAGACCCCAAACCCACCTGCCAGCCCCATCCCAACTCTCCGCTGGGCTTCAAACCCACAGGGGGAAACAAAACCATTCCAGCTCTCCCTTCCCAAAATAAAGAGAATTTTCCCAAATCCTTCAAGCTCCCAAACCTCACCAGTGAGGGGAAAGGCACCATAAATGTGTATGAGTTATAAACCCAGGGACCTCCGGGCTTCTCCTCCCGCCTTTCCCCGGTGGGAAGAATGAGCCCGTTCCCGTTGCCCCCCACCTTGCTGCCACAAAGGCAATCCCAGCCCCACAAGTCTCCCCCTCCAGCCCCGCTCCCCGCCAGACCGACAAGAAAAAAGAGAAAAGAGAGTGGGGAGGGGGGGGATGGAAAAAAAAAAAGAAAAAAAAAAAAAAAAATATCAAAGGAGAGAGAAAACCCTGAAAGCCGGAGCCCCCCGGCCCCTCCCCAGCCCCACAGCGAGACACAAACATCAGCAGACTCAAAGCATCCCCCGAGCCAGCGGCGGAAAAGAAAAGCTCCCGGGCTCTCCGGGCAGCAACTTCACAACTGAGTGCACTCGCATTCCTGCCGGGTTATTAGGAGAGAAAGGCCGAGGGCCCGAGGAGATATTTTAGTGTCACTTGATTTTATACATTGCACTGATTTTTTTTTTTGATTTTTTTTTTGTAGTTGTTGTTTTCCGAACACTCCCCGCTCTTCTCTTTCCAAAGGGGATGTAAAACCTGCGGCTGCCGGGTTTCCAGGCAGGACAGCGGGGCTGGACACGGCTTTTACAGATATTTTGGATATTATCCGTTCTCCAGCCCCTTCCTCACCTCCCCCAGCAGCAACTTTAATCCGTTTTATCCCACCTCGCTCCGTTTGCTCGGCCTTTCCCCCCTCCCCACCCGCAGCCCCCAGCCCACCCCGCGCCTCCTCCTTCCCTGACCCCGCTGGGCGACGCATCCCGGGCTGCAGGGCTTGGGGGGTGGATTTTCCACACCGATCCCCTTCTCCTGCACTTTTCTCCCTCCATCAAATCCAACTTTGTGCTGCTCGCCGGTGCCACTTTGGATTTTCTATTTTACCTCCGGAGCGATGCTCGATCCGGCCGGGAACGGACGCGCCCCCATCCCCACGCTGAGAATCCCATCCAAAAGGGACTGGGGAGACCCACAAACCTCCCCCCCAAAAAACAAATAATAAATTCAAATCACACATCAAAATAAACGGGGAGCTGCTCAAAGCAGCAGCTCCCAGCATTATTTGGGAGCAGAGGGCTCCGGGATCTTCCCCACAGCCCCCAATCCCACACCACAAAGGGCAGGAGAAGCCGGAGCCTCCCAGGGCTCCACAAAGCTCCCTGCCTTGGCACAGGGAATTCTGCCCCTTCTCCCCCACGTTTTCCGCTCTCCCAGTTCAATTTAAGCGACCTGAAGGAGGAAAAAATTAAATAAAAAGTGGGAGAGCAGAGTAATTTTTCCAAACCTGATTATTTCCTCCGCGCACCCGCTCCCGGAGCTTGTTCAATTTATTTTTGATGGACTTTAAGGTGGGGTGGCAATTAAAAAAAACAATTTAAAATCCTTAATTTAGAGTTAAGATTTTGAAAAACCCTGAGATTTTGCTGTGTTTTAATCGAGGATATGGGGAGGCACGAAAGGGAACACATCCCTGCCGACACCCGGGACCGGTGTCTGCGTGAGACACATGTTGGGTTGATTTAACATCAAATCCCTGCTCTCCACGGAACGTATTCCCCGTGTAAATTTTTAACACACCAGCAGAAATTTGTAAAAGTAAATCCTCCTTCTGGTTTGGGTTAAAAACAACCCAAGCTTTTAATACAGAAACTAATAAGAATTTTATTGTCTGCCCCACAGCTTTACGACGCTCGCGGAGAAGTGAGGTCTTAATCCGATGGAAGTTGGGGTGGAGGGTGGGAAAAGGAAAATCTTGGGGTATCAACTGATGGGGAGGGAAGAGCTGTCTGAAGCTAAGGAATGATTCCAGGCAGGAATTCGGACACAAATTCCTCCAGGACTATATTAAGAGCAGCAGGAAAAAAAAATGAATAATAATAATCTCAGCGCAAGTTTTCCGAGCGGGCACTTCCCAAGCGCGACTCCCGGGGAAGTGGGGTTTGTGAATTATTCCCGCTTTCTCCTCCGCACATTTTTAATTTGTATTAAAAAGTGCACAGGAGGGAGAGAGGGGGAGACACACGGCCCTTGGCTTGTTCGCGTTTTAAACGGGGAAAGAGAAACCAGCGTCGCTCCCAAATGGAAAAAGAAAACCCAATTCCACTCCACTTGTTCTCCACCATCCACACCTCCGACCGCGCCTGCCAACTCAAACCAGATTTCCTACACCCAGAGAAATATCCAGAGCCATCCGCGGCACTTCCCGAGTGCCCTTTTCTCCCGGAGAGGGGGAGAGCAGACAGAGGCGCGTTTGTTTATCCCACGGAGCCGGCAAGAATAGAAATCCCTGAACTTTGCCAGCGCCGGGAGAGCATCGCAACGACGGCGGACAGCGGGGTGGGAAGGGGATGTTGCCGGAGGCTGATCCAGAGCTCCGGGTGAGCCAGCACGAGTTATCTGCCCGGCAATTTCGGAACTCCCAGAAGACGATGCTCCGTAATAAAAACTCTTCCCAAACGCGTTATCACCGCCGGTACCAGCAGCAGCCGCTGCCGGCAGCGTCCCCGCCGAGAGCTCCCGCGGCACCGGGAATCGTGTCCGGCTTACAGAGACCCCCCCCAAATCCTTGGAAAAGCCCCCCCAACCTCTCTCCCCGTCCAAACAAAGGCGCTCGGAACCCCCGCAAACTTTACAAGCGGGTGGAAGCCAGGCACGGCTGAGCCGCGGGGCAGCCGGCTGCCGTCAGCCCCTCCGGAATCCAAACCTGCGGGGGTTTCTCGGGAATATTCTCCAGCTCCATCCGAAGCCGTACCTCGTCCTCCTCTCCCTCACCTGGCAGTCTGGGTTAGGGTTTTGGACGCGGCGCTGGATTTTCCCAGGGCTGGCTGCAGGTTGTCGGGGACGGCGGCGGCTGCTGCTTCTCCCAGGAATTGCAAAACTTGGGGCAGACTTACGGATTTCTCTCCAAGGAGGGAATCACACCCCCGGGCCCAAGCAGCGGCGGGTCGAGGCTGAGTTAAAATGCGATGGAGGAGGGAAAAAAAAGGAGGGGGGGGGGGACGGGGGGGAAACCCACCCAAGCCCTCCAGCAGCCGGAATTAAACCAAAACTGCCGGAGAGAAAGGAAAAGATGGGGAGGAAATGGGAAGCACCAACAAAGGGAGCGCTGGGGCGGTTGCAGGGCAGGGGCGGCCGGGTCCCCCCCCTCCCCAGCCCCGGTGCGCTGCCCCCTCGGGGGGTGCGGGACCCCCGAAGCGGAGGCGGGTCCGGATCCGGCACCGGCAGCGCGGCTGTGCCGGCGGCAGCGCAACTTTCCCCGGGCCCGACCCCCCCTCGCCGAGGGGGCTGCGACCCCCCCTCCCCGCTGCCGGCCGCCCGAACGCCTCGGGGGCGGCGGCGACCCCCGCGCCCGCCCGGAGCCGGGCACCCCGCACGCACCGGGACCCCCGCGCTGCTCGGGGACCCCCCCGCTCCCCCGCCCCGGGGGAACCCCGGTGCGCCCCCCGAGCCCCGGCCCGCCCGCACCCCCGGCTCCCCCAGCGCCGGCCCCGCTCCCTTTGTCCGGGAGCCGTAACAAAACTTCCGAGCGCGGCGCGGCCGAGCGCGGGGCACGGCCCGGCCCCGGGGGCAGCGGCAGGGGGGGGACACGGGGGGCACGGCCCGCACCCCCCGCACCTGCCGGGGGGGTCCCGCCTCCCCCGGGGACACCCGCGGACCCTCCCGCGCCGCTCGCACCCACCTGGTCGCGCCGAGCGCCGGGCTCCGGGGCGGGCATGAGCCGCGCCGCTCCTTCCCCCGCCAGCCCTGCACAGCCCTCCCCGCACCGGCACCTTCCCCAAACTTCGACGGGGCGGGCGCGGCGGGGCCGGAGCTCAGAGGCGGCGCGGCATGGCCGGGGGTGGAGGGGGGGCTCCGTGCGGTGGCGGAGCGGGGCCGTGCGGGGCGGGGGGCGCGGGCAGCCGGGGCCGGCCGGGCCGTGGCCGCGCTCAGGTCCGGCTCGGCGCGGCGGCGGCGCGGGCGCGGCGGCGCGGGGCGGGCGCCGGCCGCCCTACCATAGTTCCTCTAAAGCAGGTGCAGCCGCTTTCCCCGCCCGAGCATCCCCCCCTGCGCCCCCCGCTCGCTCGGGGGTGTTGGGCTGGGTTTTTTTTTTTTTTTTTTGGGGGGGGGGGTCCCCTCGCTGGTTGGAGCACCCCGCTGGATGGAGCCTCCCCCACCCCACCTCGCCGTTCTTTGCCGCCCCCACCCCGCGTTTTGCTCATTAATGCCTGCGCTAATTGGTTTCTGCCGCGTTCGGTCCCCGGCGCGCGGCGGAGCGCTGGGCTCGGGGAAGGGGGGAGCGGCGGGGAAATCGAGGCACGGGGGGATTGGGGACACGGCTCCAGGCGCTCCTCGGCATCGCAGGATCGGCCGGGTGGGGAAAGAGCGCTCGGAACGTCGAGTTCAACGCACGGGGCACAGCCAGGACAGGGGCGCCGAGCCCGATTTACAGATGGGAACAGCGAGGGGCTGAGCTGGTGACCCCAACAGCCCCAAGTCCGCTGTGTGACACCCCCGTGACACCCCGAAATCCCATCCCACAGCAGGGACAGAGCCCCCAGAGCCCCTGGGTGAGCAGAGCTGTGCCAGGGACCCAAACCAGCAGCCAGATATTGCACCCAAACACTGCAGAGAGGCCCCAAAACCCCGTGAGGGGGCTGGACCCCATCCAGCAGCCGGGTGCTGCTCCCAAACCCGGCCCAGCGCTGGGGACACGGGGCAGGGTGACACAGCCGGAGCAGAACAGGGACCAGCGTTCCAGCCTTGCCTCTGTGGCTGCCTCAGAGCGCTGCTTTGGGGGCTGAATTCCCACCTGCACAGGCTGGGGATGGACAATCCCATTCCCACATGGAGAAGTTTTCCAAAGCCACTTACGTCTTGATGGCACCAAAGAGCAGCTGCTCGGTTCCCTTTTTTTTTTTTTTTTAATTCAAAAGTAGCTCTTTTGAAATTTCCGTTTTATGGACAGCTAAAGTAGCTTTAAGAGGTGAAATTGGAATGAAAAGTATTTCAACACACCTGGATTTTTTTTTTCCCCCTATAATTTGATTTTTTTTTTTTTTACAGGAAGACTGTTTATAGTTGGTTTGGGTTTTTTTAATAATCTATTATTTAATAATCTATTTTTGAATAATCTATTATTGAATGAAAAGTTAGGGAATTTCTGTGAGATGGGAAAGCTGGTTTTCTACAATTCTGATGGCCCTAGGAAATATCCTATTGGTTTTGTCCCAAGAAATCTCCCTTCAAGGGGACAAACAGGATGAGGGCAAGCTCCTGGGCTGTGCCGAGCCTGAAACCGAGGTCTTCACCTACCCCTGTTGGAGTCCAGGGATTTTCCAGAGGGCTTGGCTTGGTTTCAGAGCTCTGGAGCTCCCATCAGGGAGCCTCTGCTGCTCCCACTTCTGCTCCTGGTGGAAGGAGCCCGGCGTTGGTGGAAGAGGCTCCCCAGGCCCCGTTTCTCAGAAGCGCCGCGGCTCCGCTTCCTGCCAGCACCTCCTTTCATGGGAGGACAGAGTTCCCTCTCCCCTGGATCAAACCCCAGGGAGAAGCTCTCCAGCCAGCTCTGGATTCTGGGTGACCCTCGGATCCAGGGCCAGGATGGCCCAGCAGGGCTCTGCATCCCAGCCCGTCACCCACGGGACATCTCCACCAGACCAGGCTGCTCCAGGTCCATCCAACCTGGCCTTGAGTCCTTCCAGGCATGGAGCAGCCGCTTCCTCTCACTCCAGGCCCTTGTCCTTGTCCCTTTCCAGCTCTCCTGGAGCACCTTTAGACGTGAGGGGCTCTAAGGTCTCCCTGGAGCCTTCACTTCTCCAGGCTGAACATTCCCAGCTCTCCCAGGGGAGATCCAGCCCCTGGATCAATCCTTGGTTCAATCCATTCCGTGCTCAGCACTCAGAGTTAAGGGACACCCCAAACCATTTTAGAGGGTCCCCACAGCAGCTTCAACCCCCCCAGTTCAGCCCAGATCTCTCCTGACCCATTCCAAACCCAGGGAGTGCTGGAAGCTCTGAGACCTTTGTGAGTTTTACACCCAGCTGTCAGTCCATGACAAACACAATACCAACTCTTATTCCATCCCAAAATTGCACTTTTCTGAGCAAAAAACCAGCTTTGAGTGAGGAGCCTCGTCCAACCTGCACTGCCCTCTTTTCCCTGCATCAGAGGAGCCCCTTTGAAGACATCAAATATCATCAGAGGGGGAAGGAGCCGCACGAAAAGACGTGGGCAGCCTTCACCGAGGGGAGTTTGTGAATCCAGCGTGGCCCCAAAATCCCTCTTTGTTCAACTGTGTCAGCCTGGAAATGAGGCAGAGCAGGGAGGAGGGATCTGGGTGAGGAGACAGGGATGGATCGAGGTCAGACAGGGTTGGTACAGCTCCTTCCCTGGCGGGGTTTGGTCGCTGAGGGACCACCTCGCTCCTGGAAAACCAATGGGGACATCAGGGAGGCTGCAGGGATGAGGAAATTGCCAGGAAGGAGACCATAGGTGCTCCTGCAGCAGTGCTGAGCTCCCAAAAGAGAGACACAGGGAAAAAAGGCAAGGGGAAAAAAAAACCTTCCTTTTGTTCTGCACCAGGTAAAGCCTCGGGCGTGGATCACCTCCAAAGGGTCCAGCGGAGGCAGGAGGATTTGGAGCTCTGGCATGAAACACTTTGTGTGGATCTAAAGCCCTGAGCCACGTGGGCAGAGCAGCAGAGTCAGAGTGGGGTGAGGGATCAGCCCCAAACCCCGAGTCCTTCAGCTCTTCCAGGAAAACTCCACCTTCCACCTCTTCCCAGCTCATCCTCACTCTCAGCATCTGCCATCCACCCCCGAACTCCCAGCGGTGGGAAATTGCTTTTCCTAACAAAGTTGGGTTTTTTTTTTCCCCCTGGGGACTGTCTGATCTCACAACCAGGATTTTGAAAACCTTTAAAACCTAAAAAAAAAACCTTTTCAGCTGAAGGACGGTGATCCCGTGTTTGCCTGGAATGGGAACAACCCCAGTTTGCTGTAAGGTTGTCAGAAAACTGAAATCTTCCATGGAAAAGGTCAGTTTGGGTTTCTCCTGAATCCCACCCAAGGCAAAGCAGCTCTGAATCACTTCATCTGAAACTTCCTCATCCTTCCAGGAAAGTCCTCTCCAAGATGAATCCAAAGCCTGTTTGCCACAGGTTCTGAACCAGCATTTCTGGTAGTGGGGAACATCTCCTTTGGTTTCTCTTTTTTCTTCCATGGGAAGAGCAACTTCAGAAGCAAAACCTGAGATTTCTGAATGTGCTCGCTTGGAAAATCAGTGTTTGGTGATGGGAACGAGTCCCCCTGAACTCCTCTGCTTCCTGCCTTCAATCGATTCTCTCCCTCCTGCTTCTGAGGCAAAAAAAAGCAAATGGAAATATGAGGAAGAGGAGAATTGGGGATGGGAGAATGGAGAGAATGAGGGAAGAAAGTTAATTTTCCCTTCCAGAGCAGTGTTTGGGGGATGGTGTCGTGCATTGACACAGCTAAACTCCAAATTCCCATCCCTTCCAAGGGGGAAATTTCAACTGGTGAGCAGCAAATCTGGTTTTCCACCCGAATTACACCATCAATTTTCACCCCAGCACCCTGTCATGCCCAGCAGCACCCACAGCCCTCTTCCTCTCCCTCCTGAGGATCCAGGCCAGAACCCCCGGGGCTCATCCCGACCCCCAAACACCCTCCGGGGCATCGCGGCTGAGCGGAGCACGGAGCAGGATCAGCCCTTCCCGGGGCAATCCCAGCTCTGGGAGCTGCACCCCCAGCCAGGACAGGGCTGGAGAGGCCGGGGGGGTCCCCCAGAGACCCCCGAGGGTCGGTGCTGGCATGGGCAGGCTCCGGGCTGTGAGCACACGGAGCAATCCGGCTCTGCCCGGACGTGCTGGCGAGGCCGCGGCCGCTCTTGGACCGCGCTCGCCTCTTGCGTAAGGCCAGGGGATGATGCACAGAGTTCCTGTAAGTGATGAGAGGCTCCTGGCTCTCCCCGGGAAAGCCACAGGCTGCTGCCTGTCCAGGGGCTGGCACTCTGCTCCCCTGCTCCAGCCAGAGGCATCCCGAGACCCTCGGGCAGGAGCTCCCGGTGGTTCCCCGGGCAGGGGGATCCCGACACTCCCGGAGCTGCACAGAGCAGCTCAATCATTTTTATATCAAGGAAATAATCAGCAATTTGGGCTCAGCTCAGAACTCAGTGGGGGTTTTGAGTGGGGCTTTCACCGCCTCAGATCCCCGGCTGGGGACTGTGCCGTGCCTCAGTTTCCCCCACTGCACGCTGAGGGCTGGACTCAGCCAGCTTTTAGGGAGCTGGAGGGCAAGGATAAGGGAGGGAAACCCCCAGTGCCCGGGAGTGCTGCTCCCCCACAGAGACACGAAGATATTTGGGGTGTTTGGGGGGTCCCCAGACCCTCTGCGCCTGCAGAGCCCCATCCCAGGACAGGAATGAGCTGCGAGCAGCCCCCACCCAGCCCGGATGGAAATTCCCGCAGCTCTGCCAAGCCCGGCCGTGCCACCAGCACCCGGCCACACGGGGATTGTGAATCACAATCACACGCGGCTCCCCCAGCACCCCCATTCCCCCATCCTCCTTTTTTATCATTTCCCTGCTTTCCCAAGAGCGTTCCCCATGCGGAGCAGGACTCGCTCCCGGCTGCTGCCGTTTGTTCCCTGCTGCTCCTTCAGGAGATGCTCAACCCGCACGTGGTGGCGGCTGCCGGAGCCGTCACGGTGCCGGCCGGGAATTACTCACGGTGTAAGGTTGGAGGAAGGAGGGGGGGAAGGCCACGTTCGCTGCTTTGTCTGCAGTTGTTCATTTCTCACCCTTTGATATTTTTTTTTTTTTTTTCCCCTCCTCTTTTTTTTTTTTTTCCCTGTCCTGGCTCCCTCCTGCTCGCTCTGAGGTTGGGGAGTCTGGCTGCAGCCCTGCAGGGTGTAAAATGGGTGTAAAATGTTCTTTGCGTGCTCACAGAGGGGTCCCCTCACACCTGCCTGGGAGAACCAGTTTTTCCCCTTGGGAATTCCCTCTTCCCACTCTGCCCCTTCCACTTTTGCCCATTTCCGCTCATTCTTGGCCCAACTTCCCCCCCTTGTGTGTCACAATGTCCCCACAAACCCACCCCGCATCCCCCCTCCGAGCCGGGGTGTGACAGGTGGGTTGGAGGGGTGGGGAAAACACCCAGAAAATCCCCAAATCCTCGCTCCAGGCGCTGCAGAGGGAAGGGTCGCTGTGGGAATTCCTGTCCTGGCGATGCCAGGGCCCATCCCGCTCTTCCCAGCCCGTGCTTGGGAAGACTCAACAGAAAAGCATTCGGGACACACGGTCCTTCCTTCTCACCCGCGGCAGATCAATGAATATTTTAACAAAGAAATATTTCATTAAAAGAGTTGATTGCTTAATGAACTGTCCCTGTGAGCCATCAAAATGCAATGGGGTTTTTTTTTTTTTAGGTTTTTTTTTTTTTTTCCTTCTCCTGCCTTTAACGAAGGCGAAGATTCATATCACGAAGAAGTGGCTTATCAAATTACCGTAATAGCCTGAGTAGAGCCAGCCCGGGCAGCGGCACGGGGAGCCCGGGGGCTGCTCCCACCACAGCCGGGACTCCTCGGGTGGCACCGAGCAAGGTGGGACCAGGGCAGGGTCCTCGTGTCCCTAAAACCACTGCTTGGGATAGCGGGAAGCAGATTTGTTTCCCTTTGGGATGCCAGGATTTGAAGGGAAAGACAATTCTCCATAATTTTTTTTTTTTTTTCCCAACCCGAGAACGTTGTGATAAAGGGACATTAAAAGGCGTTTCTGACGTGTGAGGCCATGAATTGCACCAGGGCTCCAGTCTCCTCTGCCCAGCTCTTGGAATCACAAGAATTAGGGAATGCTTTGGGCTGGAAAGGACCTCAAAGTTCCTCCAATTCCAAGCCCTTTGGGTGATTAAAACAGAAAGGCATCCAAAAATGTAATCACCATCTCTTATCTGGGTGCTGTTTGTGTGCTCTGAGCAGCCACCGCTGCTGCTTCCCCAGCCAGGGGCTCGTCCTCCTCGCTGCTTTTGGAGGCTCCCACTGGAAGTTTAATGGAAATGTTCCTGCTCATCCCAGATTTCCTCCCTGCCGCTCTCCAGGCTCCGGGCTGGGCACGGCTGGAGGGATCTGGTCATTAACAGGCGGGAAATGAACAATAACCTGACAAGAAACGACCAATTTTCCATCAATTAGAGCGAAGCCTCTTTTTGTCTTTTAGTAAAATTAAGTTTTGCTGACTGGTGATTACTTTGGTCTGATGACAATTCATTAACATTTACACGGGGAGGATGCTAATGGCGAGGAGGAAGGTGCTGGGCAGAAATGTGGGATGGGAGAAGCTCTGGAGGTCAGGACAGGCCAGAGAAGGAGGGAAGCAGCCCCCAAAGCAGGGCAGCAGGAAGCCCTCCCGCCCCTCGCTGTGGGAGCACAAAAGTGCTTTGTTTGGGGCTGGAATTCTGCTCCTTGCTCTGCTTCCCCCTCTGGGGCTCTGGGTTTGAGGACACTGCGGTGTCCCTGGGGCCAGCACCGGGCCAGGGTCCCCCAGAGCTCTGAACTTGGCACCAAAACCAGCCAGGGGAGTGACCACCAGAGCCTCGAACCACCCAAACCAGGCACAGTCAGCCCAAATTTCTGTTAGAGACTGAAGGGGGAATTGGTGCTGAGTGTGAATATTTGTGTATATATGGACACGTGTGCGTGCAAGGCAAGGGAGCCCTCAAAAATCAAGTTATTCCCTGGATCAGAGCTGCCTCTGCTGCTGGGTCAGGCCTCTCCTCATCTGAGAATTCATCCCCAAAAGCAAGGGCAGAGATTTCTCAGGCTGCCGCTCCTCTTGCACACTCCTGGGGCGTGGATACATCTGCACCTGAGCAGCTTTGGGGGCAGAAACAGAAAACCTTCCCACAGGAGCCACCTCAACCATCCTTTCCCCTTAAAAAAACCTCCTGGGGTGTTCCCAACCCCAAAACTTCCACTTCCAGTGACTGATTTGCACGAGCTCCCCAGGAGTTCTGGCACAGGAAGGAAGGAGCTCCCTGTGCCATCCCTTCCCATGGAATGGGGCAGGGATTAGCTCATCCCAAGGAAGATTGGGAAAGCTCAGGGAGCGTTTCCTGTAAGAGGCCTTTGATTCAGAGGGCTCTGGCAGTGGGATGTGTTGAATCAGAGGCACAGCAGAGCCCTCCCTGTCCTGCCAAACTCTTGGGATATTTCCCCAAATCCCCATCCTGGATGGCCAGGCTTGAGGCTTTAGTAGGGGGAAAAAACCAGTCAGGTTCTCTGCAGGTTTCCTGTTTCTTCCCCCAGGTTCAGGGAGGCTGGAGTTTGCAGTTGGGTTTTTCACCAGGGTGGGTAACACAGGGATGGTTGGCTCCCTGCGCTGTTTTGTCACTCTATTTATAACTTTATTTGGGAGGGGATTTCCACAAAACCCCATAAAAACTGGGGTTTCCCATCAAAAAGCTTTTCAAGTTCTTTCATGACCTTTGTTCAACAATGACCTAATTTCACTCAAACTCTGGCACAGCCTATTCCTGAGGCGGGAGGAGAAGTGGCATTCAAAATTGGGTCAGTTTTCATTAAAAACGCTTCCGTTTACTAATAGTTTTTCATGTGTCAGAAGGACTGGGATGGGCTCCAGACGCCGGCTGCCCTTCTTCACTGGAGAAATGGGTTAATCTTCCTGGGAAATCACTGCTCAAGGACTTTCTGGCTCTCCATGGAGACATTTCTCCTCCCAGAAGTTGGGATGGACGTGGTGTTTCTGTGGTGCCCCTTCCCGAGGCTCCTGGCGGGGTGTTGGGTGTGAGAATTCAGCTGGGATGGGGCTGATTAAAGCTGGGTCAGGGTGGCTGTGCCCGTGTCACCTGTGTCACTCGCCCTGGGTGTGCCACACGAGCCCTGGGCTGGTCAGGGAATCCCATCTCCAGGAGAAAGAAATGGGATGGAAAGACCAGAGCAACGGGGAGGGTGGAGGACCCCATGCCCTGACCTAATTCAGAGCCTAATCCAAAGCCTGCCCTAATCAGGGGGAATCTGAACCCTCGAGGCTGATCCCCCCTAGCCCAGGGAAGCCGATGGGAAACGCGCTGGGATTCGGGAGCCGGGGAGCAGCTCCTGGGCAGCCGCGGAGGCTCCGGGGGATGGCGCAGGGAGTGCCAAGGGATCGTGGCCTCGGCTCTGCTCCCGCAGTGCTGAGAGCTGCCAAAATTCCCCTTTTGGATCCTTTTTGGAGGATGGATGCCCTCGGACTCTGAGCCTGAACCCCCTGAGAGCCGCGGGGCGGACGAAAGCGGCGGCAAAACCGGCAAAAACCGGGCGAGGTGGGGAGGGAAGCAAAGCGAAGCCAAGAACCGGCGCTCGGCCCCGCTCCTGCTTCTCAAATGTGCAAATTACGCAGCCATTTCACGGGACACTTAGGAGTCAATTTGCAACGCGGCTCAGGGGGGAAATTGGGCACATAATTCCCCTGAACAATAACCGGAGCGGCCGCTTAATTTAACTCCGCGCCTGGACCTCGTTAGCGCGTGCCGAGGGGAGGATGCTGCGGGCGCCGGGGCCACGTGCGCGCATCCCTCCGCATCCTTCTCCATCCCTCCGCTTCCTTCTCCATCCCTCCGCATCCTTCTCCATCCCTCCGCTTCCTTCTCCATCCCTCCGCTTCCTTCTCCATCCCTCCGCATCCTTCTCCATCCCTCCGCATCCTTCTCCATCCCTTCTCCATCCCTCCGCATCCTTCTCCATCCCTTCTCCATCCCTCCCCATCCCTCCGCATCCTTCTCCATCCCTCTGCATCCTTTTCCATCCCTTCTCCATCCCTCCTCATCCTTCTCCATCCCTCCACACCTTCTTCACCCCTCTCCATCTCCCCGCATCCTTCTTCACCCCTCTCCACCCCTCCACATCCTTCTTCACCCCTCTCCATCTCCCCACATCTCTCCACATCCCTCTCCATCCCTCCACATCCCTCTCCATCTCCCCGCATCCCTCTCCACATCCCTCTCCATCCTTCTCCATCCCTCCACATCCTTCTTCACCCCTCTCCATCTCCCCGCATCCTTCTTCACCCCTCTCCATCTCCCCACATCCCTCTCCACATCCCTCTCCATCCCTCCCCATCCCTCTCCATCTCCCTGCATCCCTCCCCATCCCTCTCCATCTCCCTGCATCCCTCCCCATCCCTCTCCATCTCCCTGCATCCCTCCCCATCCCTCTCCATCTCCCCACATCCCTCTCCATCCCTCCCTCTCCGCCCCTCTCCATGCCGGCCCCGCGGCGGTGCCCGGGGGCAGCGGGGGCGGCCTCGGGGGCTCGGCAGGTCCCAGCCCGGCTCGCACACGCTCCGGCAGCCCCGGCACAGTGGCAGCAGGCTGTTCTCATTACAGCCCAATGAGGCTGTTTACTCACCCAGCTGGAGACAGTTAGAGAGTGATAAATAATGAAAGAGAAAACATGATTTTCCCCTCTGTGGTTTCTATTTGTGTAACCATATGTCACAGCTCAATACGGCCGCGGGTTTTTTTCTGCTTTATTCAGGAAAGAGTTGATTTTTTTCCACAGTACTGCGATTTTTCCCCCTGACTTCTCTTTTTTCTTTTCTTTTTTTTTTTCCTTTTTTTTTTTTTTTTCCCTCTGCAGCGACTGAAGTATTTCTGTTTGTTTTCTTGTGAAACTCGCTCGGACTCCGACTCCTTAAAGTCTGGCTTGTCCCAGGAACGGCGGAGGTTTGATAGGATTGTGCTCAGCTTCTTTTCAAATACCTGTCACGGGGCTGCGGGGAGAAGAACCAGCTGAGAGCGGCGTGGGGAGGGCTCGGCACTCCTCCCCGGCTGGAGCAATTCCTCCGGGAGGATAAAACCCTCTGGAGCTCTCCCCGGCACGGGAAGGGAGGACTGGATGAGGGGTCCCGGGTTGGTTTTGTGTCTCCGGGTGTTCTGTGAGGGTAACAGGGCATCGCCGCTGCTGTTTGCAGGCGGGGAAACTGAGGCACTGCGAGCTCCAGAGGGCTCACCCAGGGAACCTGCAGCCCCCAGGGACCTGCCTGATCCATCCCGGAGCGTCGGCAGCGGGGTTTTAACCGGGGGAGAAGGACCTGAGGCAGCCTGAGGAGGAGATCTGGACCGAGGAAAGGCCCTGGCAGCGCCCTGCTCCGGATGGAGAGCTCCGGGAGCGCATCCCGCCCGTGCCCTGGGGAGGGCAGGTCCCTGCACGGCCCCTCTCCCTCCCCGCCAGGTACCGCACACCTTCCTGCAGCAATTATCCCCGGCTCCCCCCGAGCCGCATCCCGCCTGCCGCCGTCTCTTCTCCTGCCATGCTCCCGGCAGCTCCTGGCACGCTCCGGGGATGAGTTTCCCCTCGCAGCACTCCCGGCCAGGGGCGTGCGAGGTGTTTTTGTTCGCCCCGGCAAGTTCGCCGGCTTCACAACATCCTCTTCCCGCAAGATACATCGTTCTGGGAGGGCAATTATCCATCCCGGTGAGCTCAGCCGTGTCTGCGGCATGAGCTCACCAGCGCCCGGGGAGCTGCGCCAGCCCGGTCCGAACGGGCGTGCCCCGAGCCCGGCTCATCCCCATCCGCCTCTTGGGCTGGCTCCAGAGCCCCAGCCCAGCTCCGAGGAAAGGAAACTGGCAATTAATCGTGGCAGAACTCCCAGGGGCCGGGTACCCGGGTGGGGATGCGGCGGAGAAGAGCCCGAGTGGCGCCGAGCCCCAGCGGCCCGTGAGTGCGCGGGGCTCACCCCGAGGTGGAAATCGCCTCCCAGCAATCCCACCCTGGCCTGGAGAGTGTTTTCCAAACGCTCCTGGAGCTCTGGCAGCCTCGGGCCGTGCCCGTTCCCTGGGCAGTGCCCAGCAGCCTCTGGAGGAGGAACCTTTCCCTGAGATCCATCCTAAATCCCCCCAGCACAGCTCCAGCCGGTCCCTGGGTGCTGTTCCCGGTCACCTCTGTCCTGAAATGGCACCGAGTGTCTCCCTCACACAGAACTCCTGCAATGAGCCAACCTGGGTGGCTCCAGGCCCCGTCACTGTGGAACCACGGCACACCAAAGCCTTGGCTGTGCTCGAATTACCCCAATTAAACCCGGCAAAGGCGCCTCCTCCTGGGGCTGATCCCTTCTCCAAACGTAGGGAAAGCATTTCTCCGAGGTTTTGTGTGCCTGCACAGGCACAGCCATTCCCACTCCACTTTGGTGCCCTCATCTGCTCTGTGACGCTCTGCAGTGACAGCTCTGGGGACAGAACTGCATTTCTGCACCCTCCAGCTCTCACTGAGGTCCCACCAATGAGGCTGCTGTCCAAAATGTGCCCAAATTCACCCAAATGCTGGAAAAGCAGCTGCTCTCCGCACTGCAGCCACCCCATCCCAGCAAAACCACCCCAGCTCGGAGTCTGAGCCGTGTGCTGAGTGTTGAACACTTTAATGTTGATGGATTTGTCCTTTTTAAAATAAATTAACTGAGTAAAATCAGGATCTTCTCGCTTCAGGTCACAAGAATTCTCACTGCAGGGTTTGAGCTGCAGATTGGGGGGAGATGGACCCCCGCTGGTTCCCTGACCCCATTCCTGGCCCAGCACTTCCACAGCCCAAATCCTCCCCTCTCCTCTCCTCCTGCTCCTCTCTCCCTGCCAGCACCACAAAACGAGGGCTGGGAATTCCTGGCAGGTTAATTGGGGTTATTTCATATTAAACCCCTTTGCCCCGCTGGGTCTGACGTGTCCTTCCTGCACCTCTCCCTGCACAGGGTGGGTTTGTGCCCTGGAAAGGAGTTTGGGATGTTCCCCCTTCCCCCCAGGTCACTGTCCTGATGTGGGAAATGTGGGTCACAAACCCAAACCCTCCTGCTGTGGGGTGAACCCTGGTTCAGGTGCCAGCCTGGAGACCAGCCTGGCAGCGCTGGGGGAATCCAAACCCTCAGGAGAGGCTGGATCCTGTGGTTTTGATTCAAAGCCTGTTGGAAATGCCTTTCCAGGCTCGTTCCTGTGTCTGCAGCAGTTCATTAACGTGCCCACATTTCCTGCCATAAACCCACACAGGCCGGCTCATCAAATCCAAATTTTAGCTGATCCCAGATCAGCTGGGAGCTGGATCTGACACAAGTGCAGGGAATATCAAACCAGCTCCATCCTGGCAGTGCTCCTACCTGCAGATCCCTTGTCTCCAGGGCTGTGCCAGGAAGCATCCAGCTTTTCCACGGCTTTTTCCACTCCTGGCTGTGCAAACACGCGGCCCCTGCTGCTCTCCAGCCCCTCTGCTCCCACCCCCGGCAGTGCCTGGGTTAACGGGAGGCACTTGGATAGAAAAAAAAACCCTTTTTTAATTTATTTTTTTTTTTTTGTAGCAGCAGATAGGGAGAAGAAAAAGCGTTGGGCTCATTTATCTGGCTCGCAGTGTCGCTAATGCCCTCGGCTTGAGGCCAGCGTGAGAGATTGGGAGGTAAATCGGCCAAGTCATGCTGTACAAACATTTCAAAAAAGAAAGATATTTCCAGGCTCTCTCGCAGGAATCCAGCCCTCCTCCTGCTGGGGGACTGCGGGATTTGGAGCCCACTTTACCTCTGTCTGTGGGTGTTCAAAAAGCAGAAGTTCACCCAAAAGCAGTGCTGGAATTTGGCTGGGGATGCTCAGGCCCCGGCTCTCACGGAGCATCCCCAGGGATATTCTTGTCTGGGCAGTGGGCACAGTTGGATTTTTTAAATAATAATGGATTTAAACTTCCCAGGGACTATGTATTTCCAACAATATACACACAGATTTTTTATTGCTTACAACATTTTAATGGATGGGTCCTTTGTTATTTATTAAAGGCCCATTGAAAATGTCTTTCCACTCTCGTTCCTGTTTCTGGAGCAGTTCATTAACATCCCCACCTTTCCTGCCATAAACCCACGGACTCAGGCTCGTAAAATCCAAATATCTGCCAGTAAAGTCCCCGCTCAGAGAATAAAACCCCACTCCCTGCCCACATAAACCACGGGACCGGGTTTGTGCCACCGCGCTGCCACCTGTGAGTGCAGCAGGGCGAGAGGGTGGCACTGCTGGGCTGTCCTGGGAGGCTGGAGCAGGGGGACAGACCCTCCCTGGAACCTCACAACCCTTTTTTTCCCGGCTTGAAGGCCCCAGTGATTCTCTGTGCTTCACCAGGGGCTGAGTTTGGGGTGTTCTGGGGAGGACACACACCAGGAGCTGCCCTCTCTGTCAGTTTTCCACCAGGGGAGCGGGGAAGGGGCGGCAGAGCCCGGGGTGGGAGTGAGGAGCTGTTGTCCCTCCCGGGGCTGAGGGAACGCTGCTGAAGAGCTGCAGCTCGGCTTGGCTGGGTTTTATGGAGGAAACCTGCCCGAACAGGGAGCCTGTGGCTCGCAGCCGCCGAACAACCTCGCTTTCCAGGCGCCCGGGGTGGAGGCGTTTGGATCCGGGATTTGGGGCCACCCCGGCTCTGGAGGTGCAGAAACCTCACAATTCCCGGCCCTGTGACGGGATGTGAGCGAGGAGACTCCAACCTTTGGATTCTTTCCCTTTCCTTGCCCATCTCAGCGAGCCAGAGCAGGATGAGCTCTGCCAGCATCTCTGCTCCATCCCCAGAGGTGTCTGCTGGTGTCACACCAGGGGACACCCGGGGACACCCCTTTGTCCCTCTGTAGTTTCTGCCACCAGGGACGGGCCGTGGGCTCTCTCACACTGAGCTGGGCACGGGCAGGGCAGGAGGTGCCCCCGGGCAGCCCCAGGCTGGTGATGGTGAGCCACGGAGCTTTCCCAGCCTCTGACCCATCCCTGCTGGGCTGGGAAAAGGCTCCGGTGCCTCGTTATCCTACGGACCTGACAGCGAATTTGGCAACAGAGTCCTGAGGAGACGGTGTTAACCCTTGGGCATCAGTGCCAGAACCAAGCAGCAGCGTCCTTTCCCTTTCCCTTTCCCCTTCCCCTTCCCCTTCCCCTTCCCCTTCCCCTTCTCCTTTCCCCTTTTCCTTCCCCTTTTTCCCTTTCCTTTTCCCTTCCCCCCTTTCTTCGGTCCCTTTCCCCTTCCCTTTTTCTTTCCCTTTCCCTTTCTCCTTTTCCTTTTCCCTTTCCCATCCTATTTCCCTTTCTCCTTTTCCCTTTCCGTTTTCCCCTTTTCCCCTTCCCTCTTTCCCTCTCATTTTCCCTTTTCCTTTCCCTTTCCCCTGCCCATCCCATTTTCCCTTTCTCCTTTTCCCTTTCCCTTTTCCCCTTCCCTCTTCCCCTTCCATTTTCCCTTTCCCTGTCCCTCCCGTGCTCTTTCCCTGGCAGGGCTGGACCCCTCATCCCCCACCTCCCGTGCTGGATCCCCGAGCATCCCCGGCCCCGCAGCCCCGTCCCCTCTGCCCGCGGCCCCCGGGACCCCTCGCTTTGCTGGAGGGCACGGGCTGAATCCTCGAGCAGGGCAGAAACCTCCGAGTCCTCTTTAGGTGTCCCAGGAGGAGGCAGATCTGAGGGAAGGCGGCGCGGAAGATGCCTGCAGCAATGTCAGTGCTTAGAACAGCCGGGCTGACAGGATTCAGAGCAGGGATTAACGCTGGGATCAGGGATGCGGGGGAAATGAAAAAAGGCTCTGGCTTTCAGGCGTGTCTCCGCTGTGTTTGTGCTCGTGGTTGCCGGGCAGGGATGAGCTCCGGGCTTTCAAAGGCTCCCGGAGAGGCCGGGGATCACCTCGGAGCTCCCTTTTCCATTTCCCCTTTCTCTTCCTCCTTTTCCCTTTCCTTTCCCTTTCCCTTTCCCTTTCCCTTTCCCTTTCCCTTTCCCTTTCCCTTTCCTTTCCCTTTCCCTTTCCCTTTCCCTTTCCCTTTCCCTTTCCCTCCCCCCTTTCCCTTTCCCTTTCCCTTTCCCTTTCCCTTTCCCTTTCCCTTTCCCTTTCCCTTTCCCTTTCCCTTTCCCTTTCCCTCCCCCCTTTCCCTTTCCCTTTCCCTTTCCCTTTCCCTCCCCCCTTTCCCTTTCCCTTTCCCTTTCCCTTCCCTTTCCCTTTCCTTTCCCTTTCCCTTTCCCTTTCCCTTTCCCTTTCCCTTTCCCTTTCCCTTTCCTTTCCCTTTCCCTTTCCCTTTCCCTTTCCCTTTCCTTTCCCTTTCCCTTCCCCTTTCCCATTTTCCCTTTCCCATTTCCCATTTTCCCTTTCCTATTTCCCATTTTCTCCCTTTAATCTGACTTCCATGGAGGAGGCAGTGGGACATCCTGCTTCCCCCGGGAGAGCCCGGGCAGACCCAGCCCTGCCCCGCGGGAGGATTCACGGAGCATCCCTGGTTCTCCCCTGATCATCTCTGCCTTTTCCAAGAGTTTCCAAAATGTCAGTGTTCATTTCCTCCACCAAACCATTCCCGGTTTGGGCCAGGACATCCCTGCCTCCCTCCCGGGCTGGGGCACAGGGTGGTGACTGCAAACCCCAGCTGCAAATCCCTTTGCTCAGGGTGGTTTTATTGCCCAAGGAAAAGCAGAGCAGCGCCTCTCCCCGAGCTCCAGAGCCTGCGGAAAACCGGGATCATGGCAAGCTCAAGGAGAGAGAGAAGGGAGCAGGAGAAGCAGGAGAAGCCAGGCCAGTGGGTGCAGCTGCTTTAGGGACAGGACGGGAGTGCCTCAGTCCCTGTGGCTGCTGCCTGTCCCCCTGCTGCTCCCACCGTGTCACCAGGGCCACTTGTCACCCTGTCCCAGCCTCCCCAGAGAGGGGCTGCTGTGTGTTTGCACCCCAGCAATCCCAAATCCCCCTTCCCAAATCCTGCTCTGGGCCCTCCCCCCTCCACTGCTGCCCCAAAAAGGGTCGGTGCCAGCACCTCTCTCCTGGAAACAGGAGCCAGCCCCCAGAGGGATGCTGGGGACAGCCAAACCTACCTAAAATTGCTTTTCCAGGGAGGAAATGTCGGGACATTTTCTTGAAGCCCTCTTCAGAGCAGGCCTGAGAGTCCCTGGCCAGGCTCGGGGCTGGGCCACACCAGGAGCTGGAGGGGTCCTGTGTGCCCCAGCCCCCTCCTCGCACTCCAGCCCCGGCCAGGGAAGGGCTTTGGGGTCTCTCTGTGGGGCAGAGCCGGTGCCTGACCCCAAACACTCTCCGGAGCACCGGGGACCAGCTTTAATCCCCGGGCTCTGCAGCCTTTGGGCAACACTCCCAGTCAAAGCAAAGCTGCTCTCTTTCCCCTCCAGCCCATTTCCCTGCCTTCCCCGCCTTGTTTTCCCCTCTCTTATCTCCACACAGCCGTGAACTTTCTCCCAGTGCTGCCCACCCTGCTCGGGGCTCCTCTGCTCGCTTTGTTCCCTGTTTGCAGCCCAAGCATCTCTTCCTCACTCGGCCTCTCGAGGAGGCAAAGCCCCAAAATCCCTGGAGCTGCTGGAGTCATCCTGAGCCTCCTCCTCTCCACCACTCCACCTCTCTCACTCACTTCTCCTCATTCTCCCTCTTTTTCCTGGTGGAGATACAAAGGCACCAAGTTCTCCTCCCCATCCTTTCCCCTTCTCCCCTCCCCTCAATTCCAACCCTCTCTTTTCCATGTGGGTTTTTTTTTTTTTTTCCCCTCTTCCTTCCTACCTCTCTCACCATTTATTATTTTTTTTTTTATTTAAGTTTTTCTTTTAACTTTCAAGGTCACCACGGACAGACAATGCCACCAGTGCCTGTTTGATATGTGAGCGCTATTGGCGTCCATTGCCACGGTTTCCGTGGTAACACAGTAACCATTAATTTTCAATTAAAGTAGACAAAAAGCCCGATGACAGCTCCAGGTCTGCTGAAGATGTCAAGAATCCGTATTAATATACAGCAAGAGAGCATAATTGTGTGTCCATCTTCCCGAGCAAACGAAAATGGAGGGATAATTACCAGCTAGAAAGCCACTCTGTAATTTTGTTCTTACTGTCACCCACAACCCTACATATTAGCATAAATTAAAAGCAGGGTTTATTGTTACCAAAGTGCATTGATATTTCCAGCCTATTTTCTTCCTTTTAACTGTTTGTTGTTGATGGGTGACTCCTGGACACCCTGTGGGTGAGCCCAGGGGAGCATCCAGGATGCCAGGAAGGAAGGAAGGGATGAAGCTTTTGCCACCCAGGTGGAAGGAAGGGAAAGGAGAGATCCCAGCTCCGTGTGTGGCACTTTTCCATCCTCCACCATCCACCAGGAGCTCCGTGGATCCCAACTTCTCCAGGGTGGGGGCTCTGTCCCATCCCACATCGTTGGGTTTCACCACGGAGCTGGAAGTGCTTCGAGTCCCCGAGTGCTCCACGCCCGGTGACAGCCGAGCTGAATTCATGAATTTAAGTGAATGGAAAAAAAGTGGGTTCCTTGTATCATATCCAGGGAAAGCTGTCCTTCAAACGGGAATTTAGGGTAATTACCCTTGAGGGAGCGATCCTCAGGCAGTCAGTCCACAACACTGACCTGCTGCTGGGATCTGACAGGGAAATTACAGCCTGTGTGCTCAACAAAAGGAGCTTCCTTCCTTCTGAGGGGGGACGTGAAACGCCGAGGCGTGAGGGAAAGTGCTGGCTTCAGTCTGTGGCTCACACGGGGCTTCCCTTGGCACGGAAGAGCCAAGCCAGGGATGGGAATGGGCTGGAAAAGGAACTGAGAAGCTCCAAATTCCCACTGAGGAAGCACCTGGGAGACACCTGAATCCCCAAACTGAAATGGGAATTTCCATCATTTCAGGAGGCGTCAACAGCCAGAGGTGCTGAAGGAGCAGCTCAGGGAGTGATGAGGGTAAATACAACAAAAACTGCTGGGTTTGGCCAAACTGGCCCATTTCTAAAGCAGGTCATCCTGGGAATCTTCACAGTGGGAATGAGGGAACAGGAGCAGGCTGGGAGCACCTCCAGCTCAGAAATGGGGGACAGCTCTCCATGGGCCTGTTTGGGAATATTTAGTGCCTCTCACACCTCAAATATGGCAACAACTCTTTCAAAGTTAAAACAGAATCATCTGAGTTTCTGTTAACAAACCCCACCTTCAGTGGAAGGGTTTTTCTTTCAACTGCAGTGTATGATAATTAAAATAAAAGCTCTCTTCTCTTCTCTTCTCTCTCTTCTCTTCTCTCTCTTCTCTTCTCTTCTCTTCTCTTCTCTTCTCTTCTCTTCTCTTCTCTTCTCTTCTCTTCTCTTCTCTTCTCTTCTCTTCTTCTCTCTCTTCTCTTCTCTTCTCTTCTCTTCTCTTCTCTTCTCTTCTCTTCTCTTCTCTTCTCTTCTCTTCTCTTCTCTTCTCTTCTCTTCTCTTCTCTTCTCTTCTCTTCTCTTCTCTTCTCTTCTCTTCTCTTCTCTTCTCTTCTTCCCTTCTCCCCCTCCCCTCCAGGCCCATCTTTTGGGGTTCCTGCTGCTGCTCCACCAGCACTGGGGTGAAAATGCTGATTTAAAGCAGCTGAGCTCAGCTCTCTGCGAGTCCTTCCCACCTTTCCCCCTCACTTCCCCACCCAGCAGATGTTCAGGACTCTCTGGCTCCAGGATCTGTCCTGGAGAAGCTCTGAGGTCACCTGGAAGATCTGTGTGCACTGTTGGGATCTCCCAGGACGAGGGAAGGTGCTCAGTGTTATTCTCACAGTGTTTATTCTCACACCCAGCTCAGCTGATGGGGCAGGGAAAAAGCCAAATTCAGCTTCTTGTCCACAGAGGTAAAATCCAGAGTGAGTTCCCTCTGCCTGCACCTCCTTCCTGGGCCAGGCTGCTCAGCATCCCCGTTTTGTTTGGTTTAGGGGGGAAAAACCATCCCGATGATTTACAGGGCGGGTGACAGGAAGGGAAGGCGACAGAACCGGCTTTTCTCCAAGAAAATCTCCAAGAATCTCTGCTCCCTCTGTGCTGGCAGGTTCTCCCAGCCCTGTGAGGGCTGACTGGACCCCCAATCCTCCCTTTCGCTGGACCCCAGTGTGGGACCCCAGTGTGGGACCCCTGGAGCAGAGCTCGGTGCTGGAACGGGAATGTGGTGAGGACGGATCGCAGGAAAAGCCGAGCTTTGCCCCAAAACAGCCCCAGCCACGATTAAAAGCAAGGAGGGAGGAAGGAGCCTCCCAGCTGGAATTGCTGCTCCTCTGGGCACTGCCAGGGCCTCCTCAGCTCTGCCAGGACATTCCCACCCCCGGGATGCCCGTGGTGGGTGGCCCTACAGCCCCCAGAGCACAGCGCAGTTTGTTCACCCTGGCACTGCCAAAGGAGATTCCCGAGGCAAGCGAGGCTTGGGAATGGGGTCTGGGGGCTCAGGGGTGTGGGGCTTGGGGTCGCTGGGATCAGGGACACTGGGGATCAGGGACACTGGGATCAGGGATATTGGATCAGGGACACTGGATCAGGGATATTGGGGATCAGGGATATGGGATCAGGGACACTGGGACCAGGGATGCAGGGATCAGGGATGCAGGGATCAGGGACACTGGGATCAGGGATGCAGGGATCAGGGACACTGGGGATCAGGGACATTGGGATCAGGGACACTGGGACCAGGGACACTGGGATCAGGATAATTGGGATCAGGGACACTGGGATCAGGGACACTGGGATCAGGGACACTGGGTTTTGGGGGTCAGGGACACTGGGATCAGGGACACTGGGATCAGGGATATTGGGATCAGGGACACTGGGATCAGGGATGCAGGATCAGGGACACTGGGATCAGGGGACACTGGGATCAGGGATGCAGG